>CM076996.1:143199669-145699669 GCA_039090855.1 Macrothele yani
GACTGGAAACAAGTAGCCTGGTCTGGCGAGTCGCGTTTCCAACTGTATCGGGAAGATGGAAGGATTCGTGTGTAGCGCAAACCTCATGAAGCCATGGATCCCGCCTGTCACCAGGGAACTGTACCGGCTGGTGGAGAGTCCGTAATGGTATGGGGTGTGTTACGTCTACAAATGTCTGTGACTGGCCAACGCTATGTGCGCATCCTTTCTGATGAGGTACAGCCGTTCATGTCCTGCATTCATGCTGATAGGTTGGGCCTGTTCCAATAGGACAATGCACCCACCACAACTGTCGGGACGCCCCATTATGGTTAGAGGAGCATTAATCTGAGTTTGGGGTGTTGCCATTACCACCCAAGTCCCCAGATCTGAACGTGATAGAACACATTTGAGATGCTATGCAATGCGCTATCGAACACAGGAATCCGAGACCTCGGAATACACCCGAATTGTGGAACGCTCCGCAGGAATTATGGTGTGCATTGCCTACAGCATATTTCCAGAAGCTAGTGGAGTCCATGCCCCGTCGTATTTCTACAGTCCTGCGCTACCGTGGGGGACCTACCAAGTATTAGACTGGTGTACCAGTTTTTCTGGCACTTCAGTATATATAATAAAATTACTAAAACACAAAATTCACACACATATATATAGTATTCGAAATCCTCACATATATATGGGTACTATATAAAGTTGCTTTGTGGAAATATAAATATCTACTGTTTCATATGTGGGAATATAAATATTTACTGTTATATAACAACGAGTTGTGGAAATATAAATATCTACTATTTCAGCAACCCATGTTAATACTTCGTTGCTTTTGCCTTGTTTAGGGAAGCATTTAGATATGAGAGATAAAAATAAAAACGGTACAAAAACAGAACAACCTTGCTTAGTTTTGAAAAAAAGAGGTTCCCGGTTTTAACCATTATTAACTACAAGGAATTCAAAATTCCACCATGGTTTGAAGATTTATCAAATTTTAATCCTAGATTTAAAGCCTAAATATTTCACTGTGAAAATTTGCAGCCTTCAAAAAATTGGCTTTCTTCCAATACTCGCGAATTTTTTCAACACCCTCCTAACGTTCCTAGCAGCCCTCTATCTGAAATTCCTGGATAAATCCCTGGACGTAAGTGACCGGACGGTGTACGCGTAATGTGTTTCTGTCATAAAGTGATTGTGATTTCCCTCCTATAAAGAAAATGCGTGATAGTGTCGTGAAAATCCAATTAGTGGCCGGTGGTCAATAATTGGAATGACCACAGTTGATGAAGAAAAGAGTGAAAACAAAGAGATTGACTATTTTCCGAGAAAAACCAATAGGCAACTAGGAAAGGAGCCTCGCGTGTCACGTGGAAATTGAAGAGGAGCGAGTTTCCCGTCTCCTGAAAGATGTCTCTACTTTCTCCCGATCCCGAAGGGACAGCGGGAGTTATCGAAGAGCGCATACGCACACTGTCCTCGGAGCTCATCATCAGACGAGCACAGCAGGTGGGTTGCATCATAGCTCTCACACTTTTCCGGTAGCAAGTTCTGAATCACTGAAAACGGGTGAAAAAAAAAGTCGCTTCTTCACCTTTTTAAATTACTGAAACAATGTGGAAGTGAAATTAATTACGAGAAATTTTCCATAATGAAAAGGTAAATTCAGTTCTCATGATAAATGGATTGGCAACGTAATTTATCTGCAGAAAAGCTGAAACTAATATTTCACGGCAACTTGACAACGTGAACGACATAGTTTTGTTGCTTCGCTTTCTGAAGAGAATGGTATATTAAACTAGAAACGTAAGTATTAACTCCTCTCTCTTGAAATATTTCATGAATTGAATCTTGTTTAAAATTTGCTACGAAGCATACTACACGTAGTCTGAATATCTCGTAATACAACCACGGAGACGAAACCTAGATTCTGTTTCTTTTAAAAGATTCGGTTTCGGGTTTAATAATTTTTAGATGACTTTATCATCAGCTTGATGTCTAAAACAAACGAACAACGGAAAATGAGTCAGTTTCGAAACTTTCAACCCCGGAGGAATCCCACATATCCTGCATTCTTCTTTGCCATAGCTGCTGAATTTTGTTAGCGCAAAGAGTGATTCCTACTGCCTTTGGCTAAGTGTTAAAGAATTTGCATATTGCTTATGAAGACGAATGAATTTCTAAACCTTTTCGTAGTAAAAAATGAGAATGTAGTGAAGCCTAATTATCACAACATTGACGAAAATTATAAAAAAAAATTAGGAGTTTAGGCACCGTGATATGAAAACACTTTATTTTTTACGCTTTCCAACCGCAGGTTGATGAAGCGTACATGCTCCAGCTTTGTTCGTCCGTCTGTCTGTCTGTCCGCACGATAACTCGCGTAAAATGATTCGATTTCGATGAAATTTTAGTATGTGGTAGGGGACAACCTGGGAACGAACCCTATCGAAAATGGGCGAAATAGGGTCAAAAGTCAGGAGCGGGATCCATTCTATCACCATAGGAGCGGGATCCATTCCATCACCCTTATGCGTCATAACTTACGTAAAAATGCTTCGATTGCGACAAAACGTTATCGTGTTGTTTTGGAGGTATACTGAACCAATTCTGTTGAATATCATAGAAATGGGGTCAAAGGTCAGGACATAGGAGCGAAATTTATTCCACAGCCATTATCCTCATAACTTCACTCAAAATGCTTCCATTGCGACAAAAATTTAGTATGTTGTTCTGGAGCTATACTGAACCAATTCTGTTTATATTATTGAAATGGGGTCAAATGTCAGGGCACAGGAGCGAGATTTATTCCACAGCCATTATCCTCATAACTTGAGCAATGATTTCTGGTATGTTGGAAAGCGTATCATAATCAATGCATTGCATAATTTTACTAACTTGTTTAATACATAATTACCATAATTGACAACAATTCTATTTGTTAGACTTTTACCTTTGCTAACAAAGCAAGATCACACTATGCATTTATTGTAGTAAGCAGAGAAGGCAACAAATCTCCTTTCTCTCTCTTTTCTATCCTGTGCTAGATTTGAGGATCTGACTGCTTTCAACTATAAATGTTATAAGTTACATTGCAATTAGACATAACTTACCTATGAACAAGCTCACTGCCTTATTGGATTAGTTAAGCATACTGATTCTATTCCCATTCATTTACATTTTCCAGAAATTTCTGTTGCATGAAATGTAAAATTTAATACAAGTTGGGTGCATTTAACACTCACTTCCTTTCTGGAAGCAAATTACATTGGTTCAAATAAAAAATAAATTGTGGAATTTCTTACATTAAATATGTCTTTTAATTTATAATTCATATGTCAACGGCATGTGAAACATCAAAATATTCCAGCATGATGGTATTTATATGCAAATAAAGCTGTTCTCCTGCAACTGTCAACTAATAAAGACATCGGGGAGTTGCTCATTTGCAAAACACTAAAGAGAAGCTTGCAAGCAGATACTTAATGTCTTTGAAAACAAAATAGCAATGAAAGTGAATCAAAATCTGGTTACGAAGCGCTTGCTTCAAATAATATACGTTCAAGCTCTTAAATCCTAGTAATGTATAGCTTCTATTATGTTAGTATATAGCTATGGATAGCGAATCGTGCATGAAAATTAAGACGACTTCTCTATTTCCGTCATGTTTCTATGAACAATGCGATTCGTCAATGAAAAATAGCTTATCCACGATCAAACGATTTCTTTTTTATTAAATTTTCTGAAATTTTCGGACTTACGACTGAAAACAAACAGCTCTCGTAAGGTTTTTATCAGAGAATGCTTTTCTTTTGCTATTGCAAGAAATGTTAGCCTATTGCTGCCGTGTTTTAAATGGTCCAAGAAGTATTATTTGTGGTCACTAACTTGTCTATACTGCAGCCGACTGAATATTCTGACTCTCGAGCACGCCAAGAGGTATTCCTTAAAGCCATCAGACTTCAAACAAACATATCTCGCACTGCATGAAAGAAAAGAAGGTCAGTGAACAACTACTAGTTAAACCTATTCGCAATTTTAATCCGAACACACTTGGGGGGTGGGGGTGGGGGTTAACGACCACCGTGAGCAACTTTAAGCGCTATAAGCAGTCGTTTGTCCCTAATTTAGGAGGGGGCGAATGCCTCTAATTTAACCTTCCTTTTGGGTTTCTGTGTTCTTATGTAAATTTGGTTTCTTCTCGTTAAACGTTTTCTTACTTAACGAAACAGTGTTTTCCTCGAAGAGCTTTCTGAGTTTGGCAGCACTGACAGTTGGTTAGTGGTCAATATAACGTCAACATAGAATGCAGCAAGAGTGCATTTGCGAGGACGACTTGTGAGTTAGAGGCAAATTTGTGAAAACGACTCGTCAGAAACTGATTGTAAGAGCGATTCTTTAGAAGGAAGTGCATTTCGATAAGCGCATTTGATATATCTACTTCTTAGAACTGCAGTTTGATATAGCGTCTTGTTAGAAACTCATGTATTGTGAATGTTATATGAATTGAAGACAACAAGTTCATATTCTGGCTAATGTGATCTACCTACACTGAAGCGCTACTGACGAGAAGAAAAGGGGATTCGTATAAGCCGTTAGTGATTCCATATATTTACTACCGGAAATATTTTTGTTCACAAGTTCAGGAACGAAGTTCATTGCTTTAACAACGTAAACCTTGAAGTAAAATCTTTCAGCTACACGTTTACAGCTACTATTACAACTACTACAACCAGTAGCGTATCTTGGGCTCGAGACCTGGGCTACCCCCCACCCCCCCACCCCCACCCGACACAGTACTATTTCATTTAAAAATAGCGAATTTTTAATTGTTAAGGAATAGAAGTAACTTATTTTAGGTACATGCTATTGCTAACATGATACCAAATAATTATGAGGATTAGGATTTGAATATTTTATTTGTATATGAACTCCGTTTTTCTTTCCTTTTGTGTGAACTTGAGTGTTACGTTTTCATAAAAAGTTTCTTTCGAGTGGGTTTTCATATTTAAAAAGAATGTTTTTCTCTATTGACAAATCAGCCAAGTTGTTCAAATGTACATGTCCTTGTGTGGCTCTAAGATATATCTTGATTCTTTTTAATGGAGAAAAATTTCTTTCGGCAGTTGCAGTTGTTAATGGAATATTAGGTCTGCTAATTTGTACATCTCACTAAACACTATGTCCAATGCATTCAACTTTATGCAATAAGTAATGTCTCTTGCTGATTTGTTTTTGTATTCATCAAGGGAATAAAACACCTTCAGTTCTTTTTTTATTCGAGCGGTATCAAAATTTGAAGCATAGAGTTCTTTAAGTTCTGACAGTAGATGTTCAGGGAAGCTTTCACAAAATTTATCAAAACAGTTCGAATCCAACAAAGCCACGAATTTAAGATATAATATCACTGATTTTAATTCCTTGACACTTCACACAAACTGAAATAACTCTCGCGAAACACGTGCTCTTATGGGCGGGAGCATGCGAGTGACTGAGATAGTCTCAGTCTTCTCTTTTCAGAGCGAACCGTTGCCCAAAGCAATGGCCCATTCCTCTCCACCCGCTCATTCATGTTGTCATGGAAACGCTAGCAGGCGATCGTATGGAAGGTCTTCGAATCAGAACATCTAAGACTCTGGAAGAGCTGGTTGCGTTACGGCGTTGATCTTCGCTCGCCAGACTGAGTGAAATAAGCGAATCCGCGACTGTGTTTTTTCGCAGCGAAAGCATCGACATATCTTAATACCGTTGATAATTGACTTTTATTTGTGCATATTTAATTTACTTTTATTTGTGCATTCTCTGGGCTTCGCAGCTAGCCTCGAATATACGCCACTGACTACAACCATTTAAACCTAACTAGTATTTCACAAGAACTATTGACTCCAGGGAAAAGAGAGAACCATGCATTAACCGGGACTCGAACCCTGGTCCACTCGAACGAACGGTCAGAAGCCAGCGCTCAGACCACTGCGCCACGGGGGCGGCCTTTTTTCCCCAATGGGATATAATGTGAGCTAATCAGTGTAACTTAAAATAGAACTATATAGTTCATGGAAAATCGCAACACTTAACAACTTAAGAACCCTACTTTTAAAAAACACCTGAAGAACTCATATTTAATACAACAATACAGCTCGCTTATAACGAGGATCTCGGGACTGATGGAAACCCTCGTTAAATCCGTTTTTGGATGAAAATTTCCGCCATGTAAAAATATGCATACGTGATAATATACGTGTACGTTAATATTATATATCTATAACAACTGGATGTTCTTGAAAGATTTAGTTAATTAACTACATCAGTGCTATAGTTAATTAACGAAATCTTTCAAGTATAATCAACTTAAATAGACAAATTCATCACTTTTTCCACGTTTTTCTTTAATTAACGCACAGCAACAGAAAAATCGTATTTCGACACCGCTGTGATCGAACTCCAGATCTCTCGATAACTAGCCGAATGTGTTCGCTTTACGCTACGGTGCCAACAATCTACGGCGCTATGTGTGTTTATCTGTCAGCATCTGACTTCACAAATCTGTAGGGATGGGCTCAGAAACTGAGACGTCTCCATCTGGTGGGGCTTAACGGCACAAGCTATTTAATTATAACTAACAAATCCAAAGGGCGAGAGAAATGGTGAAAATCTTCAATTTTTAAAATATGCAATTTTTCTGGTGCTGCTGTGTGTTAATTGAAGAAAAACGTGGAAAGAGCGATGACTTTGTCTGTTTACATTGTCTTCACATATTTGGAAGATTTTCACTATAATCAACTTGACGGCCACGTTAGACTAACCGCTGTTTAACTACATGGCACACATGAAGCAAAAGCAGCACCGATTCTAACAGTGCAACGCTCACTTGGAGGGTGAAAGAGAAATTGACACAGTTCCAAAATTTGTTATCTCCAGTTTCCTTCCGGCGATATCCCCATTCCATTACTCTCCAATTTCTCTCTGCAATTGTCCCCCAGAAATTCACTTCATTGTGCGTGAGCCCCACCCATCCTCTTTTTGTCTCGGAGTAGGTGGCATGTTTTCAACTCTGCTGATGCGATGCACCCAAGCCATATATTTCACAAGCCCCTTGAAGTGAGTGGTGGGGAGAGTCTCTTGCACATTTCTCTTGTTAAGCGTTTGATGTACTCGTTCCCATTTGAATTTCCATCAACATTCTTCCACTAGCACAGCAGGATTACCTTGCGCTGTTGCAAGTTCGTCCCGCATACAACCATTTCTATTCCTCCATTCCAGTGCGCAACAGATCTTTTCTGTCTTGTTAGATATAGAATTTCATTAAATTTTGTTACTTTTATTGTTAACAGTGACCATCTTAGCTTTTCACTCCCTCTTTAAATACTGGAATTCATTATATTTTGTTCGTTAAAGACAATACATTAGGTTTAAATTAGCATTGTACCAAGCAAAGGGTCCTGTTTTGTTCATTAAATTCGACATCTCGCTAATACTGGCTCGTTATAAGCGGGTTCCACTGATCTCATTTATGCGATCCGGAAGAACCTGGAACTTACGCATGTGGAATTACTTTCTCCAGATGAAGGACTCTTTCTGTTTTAAATGACCCGAAAAGTCGTTATGCCTTCGCAGTTGGGCATCGGATGAACCCTTTCAGACAGTAAAAAAACAATTTTTTCAAGTTTGATCAGGATTTAGAAGAATAATCCGTGGAATGGAAAACAGGTATTGCGACGTACACTGTACCTTCCTTTTGAGTTTCTGTATTCTTATGTAAATTTGGTTTAGTCTTTTTAAATGTTTTTCTAAGCTAAACGCCACATTTTCTCTCTCGACGAATTTGACTTTGGCAACAATCTGACATCAAGTCAGAAGACAATGATGTAGTTTAGATATGAGAAATAAGAGCTGCTGTTTCAGTGTTTCTGGTACATAATATTTTTGAGTCTGTTGTCACGCACGATGTTTTGGAAGCAGTCTTTTAAGTTTAAATGTTCTATGTTCAATGTTTCACGTTTGAAATTCTGAGATGAAGGTTATATGCGTCTTGATAAAATTTACGATTACTCAAAAGCGAGCGAAGAGTTGTATACTGCTGATTGTTAAATAGCAGAGGCCGCCCGGGTGGCGCAGTGGTCTAAGCGATGGCTTCTGATCATGGGTCCGGGTTCGAATCCCGGTGAGACATGAATGTTGTGTTTGTCTTACGGCGCTGGTTGTCTCCCTTCCCTGGAACCAGTGGCCCTAAGTTTGGGACGGGCGACTGCCCATTGAGTTGCTCACGGTGGTAGTTAAACCTAAAAAAAATAGCATAGAGGATTGTTCCATTTGGACGTTACTTTTAGACAATAAAGAGATGAGTTTTGTTGTAAGTACTGCCTTGTTATTCAACCTGATCGTTAGTTTGAAGATCCTAATCAGTTATTTGATGTCTAGTTAAGATTTGCAACTAGCATCGAAGTTACACGGGTTCAACGAAAAGAAGCTCTAAGTCACAAAACCTTGAGAGTATTACAGTGAAGTTAATAACTGAAGTTAACATGAACTTATGAGTTCTAACCTTTTAGTGTAGCTAACTTAACGATAAAGTTTACAATCCACTGAAGTTCCAATTAAGCAGCTAACATTATAAACTTCAACATTCTACAACAGCCTCTTAAAACCGTCAGCAACCGATGTAAATACTTTCGAGCTTTAGTTGGATTTTGTAACGTTCAAGTTTTCGGTGAAAAAATGCCATTTCAAAACGTATGACTGCGTCTGTCTTTTCAAAGAGGCATGATGGCAGCCATATTTATGTTTTATTAATAAACGTATAATGTGCATTGTCATGGTGTATTTCACAAATGTCAAGAGTCCCAATGTTTGTAAAACCTAAACAGATTTATTTCTGGTGTGACGTACCTGCCAGCAGGACGCACACGACATAAAGGCAGATAGGAATCAGAACAAATGTCTGCGTAGCTCAGTTGGTAGAGCGACTTGTTCCGGAATAAGCGGCCTCGGGTTCGAATCCCAGCGTAGACCAAAAATGACGGAGAAATTTACTTCGTTATAATGGCGCCCGAACTATCCGGATGACCCGGCCGTTCAAAATCTCGCATTGGTGTGATGTTATTTCCACACCGCGAGACAGGAAAAATCAGAGAATCCCTTCTCCAGCGCTTCGGAAAATAAAAATGTGTGATGTTGCATTCCACACAGCAGATTGACTGGGAGTTCTCAAGTGCACGTTCTACAGTGGATGGCTGCCTGCAACGATTCATGGTCACGGCTGATCCGTGGGCCATGCCCCCGGCCCTCTTTCGGGGGGAGATGTGACGTACCTGCCAGCAGGAAGCACACGACATAAAGGCAGATAGGAATCAGAATAATCGTCTGCGTAGCTCAGTTGGTAGAGCGACTTGTTCCGGAATAAGCGGCCTCGGGTTCGAATCCCGGCGTAGACCAAAAATGACGGAGAAATTTACTTCGTTATACTGGGACGTTTGAATCGGAGTGGTTCACACTGCATTTGGCCCGGGACCCATATTGTAAGTCTAGAGTGACTGAAAGGTGGAGAGAACTTTACGTAGGCTGACCTTTGGCTTAGAGGGACTGGATTTAAGCTATGACTGTCGTGTTGTTTTCCCACCATTCTGGTCCTTTTCGTTTCCTGGAGCCAATAACTCTGAAAGTGAATCATCGCTCAGATACTCGTGGGGATCATTAAACTACTAAAAGATAAAAAGTTAAGCAACTAGTCATGGGCTAATGTAACTAATATACAGTAACAATTTCTACTTCACATCTGCATAATAAATATTTCCCGTCTCACTATATAGGAATTCCTGAAAAGATGACAACGCTGTCGTAAATGATGATGTTGGCTTCCGATGCTTTAACACTATATTACCCATTTTATGGGGCATGCCAATAATATCATGCAAAATACCTATTCATTTTATAAGCTGTTAGGAACAGCCTAATCAAACATCATAGAACTAGGTGAACGACCGTCAGTAATGACGGGGAAAATAAGATATGTAGAGTATTTTTTTAATAACCAGGTATTCTTTTTGTTTGTGATGTCCAAATGTGACAGTATGTTTCATGAACATTACAACAATAAAAAAGTGTATTGGTTGAGGCAGGGATTAGACAATTAAAACAGCCAAGCGCTCTTTCCACTGCGACACCAAAGTGGGACAAACGTTCAGACAAAGGAAATTATATTGTTTGTGACTGCGCAAGTTCAAGAGTTTAATTGCTCCTGTGGCAAAATCACGAGGAAGCTTATGTCAAGAAAAGTTGCAGAGTTGAAAAAACGTTAACAAGTTTTATCGCATGATAGGTAATTAAAAGCAAAACGCTGCTGTCTCATGTAGAAAAAGTGTAACTGCATTTTTTATCGATAGATTTTTTGTTTTCCTTTTTCGATTTTAACATTTTTCGATTTTTTTGGAGGGAGGAATGTTTGGTATTGTAAATGAAAGTTTTTTCGTAGTTTGATGACGCAGTTATTCATTCCCAGATAAAGGTTTCTACCTGGAAGAAAGTAAAAACAGGCTCAACAACCATGTCTTATCAGGATCAAAAGTAGTTCTTCACCACGAAAAGTAGACATCATACCGCCTAATTCCCTCAGACAGATAGATCTCTGTGGCCCAGATGCCGAATAAATGTGAGGAGCATAACCGGAAATTTCCTTTTGTTGTGTGGCTTTGGTACAGTTTTCCAGTTAGACTATTATCAGAAGTCTCGTGATATCTTGAACTTCTTCCCAACTGTTCGTTTATTAATCTTTAAAGCTTCTACCATTCGAAATTTACGAGTTTTTGGTAGGAGGGTGCAGAAGTAATGCAGCAATCTTTCTCTAAACTGTTGGGGAAAGTGGTACAAGTTGCTGTTGCACTCAATACCTAAGCCTTTCCTGTGGGCGAGTAGTCAGAGGCGTGAGCTTCTGAATGATTACCCAAGCTGTGCCCGGGCCCAAGTCCGGGATAAAGCATTGACGTTGTACTTGTCCTTTGGCGCTGGTTCTTCTATTTCCTGGGAGTAGTTCCCCCAAACAAAGGACAGGTGACTTCCTATAGTCCCAGGTGCTTTTGGCGGTTATTTTACTCCCTGGAAGCAGTTTCCCCAACGAAAGGATGGGCGACTTTTTATGGTTTCAGGTGCTCCTGGCGGTTCTTCTATTCCTGGGAGAAGTTTCTCCAACTAAAGGAGGAGCGACTTCTTATAGTCCCAGGTGCTCCTGGAGGCAATTTTATTCCCAGGGAGCAGTTTTCCCAACGAAAGGATGGGTGACTTCTTATAGTCCCAGGTACTCCTGGCGGTTTTACTATTCCCTCGGAGCAGTTTTCCCAACGATCAGATCAGATCATATGTAGAGGATTTTAGGAAGGGAGTGTCTGACCCCAGGTCTTAAACAACCCTTAGAAATAGGAAGCTAGGAGATTTGGGCTAGAGTGCCCGATAGGAAAGTGGTTGGTTGGTTGGTTGGTTGATTGAGTTTAATGGCGCAAGGGCCATGGTTGGCCAAAGAGCGCCAAACAAAAGACATCAAAACAAAACTAAAGCAATAAAAACGTACACAAGGTTAAAAACAGGCTGAGGTAGTAAAAATGAAACATGAGAATGAAGAAGTTAAAATCTAGACGAGTTTATAAAAGTCAATTTCCCGTAAAAATGAAAACACTGCTCTCGTATCGCAGGCTTCACCGATAATAGTTTGCAGCGTAGCTGCTCCTTCGTCCAACAGATGAGAGTGAAAATGACGAAAACGATGAGCACAAAAACGAACACAAGTACACAAAACATGAAGGACGGTGAGACGACAGTCGCACGCCTCACACACCGGGACACTCTCGCCACACAGCAAAAAGCGGTGAGTAAAACGACAGTGCCCAATGCGGAGACGTGCAAGAACAACTTCCTCACGACGATTCTGCCGCAAACTAGACTTCCATAGTTCGATCCGTGGTTTGATGGCATAGAGTTTATTGCTGCCCTGCTGAGACCACAGGGACTGCCACTCATCCATAACAAAAGTCCGGATCAATGGCCGATAATCTCGGAAAGACAGTGGCAGCCGAGCCGGCGACATGGAGGAAACAGACCTAGCAGAGAGATCTGCCAGCTCGTTACCCCGGATCCCAACATGGCCAGGAACCCAACAGAATCGGACCAGGAAGCCATCACCCTCCAAAGTTCCAAGAAGACGACGGACATCACGGATGACAGGTGAGTCCGTGTCCTCTGGAGAAGATAAAACATGGATGACGGACTGGGAATCAGAGCAAACCATAGCGCGACGATGTGACCGAGACTGTATGTGGCACAAAGCGAGGTGTACCGCACGCATCTCTGCCGAAAAGACGGTAGATTCAGGCGGAAGCCTCTCAGCATGGGAGGCATCGCCACACACGAAAGCGGCTCCAACAACCTCGCCGGATTTCGACCCGTCAGTAAATACAGGCACGAAATCCGGGAAGAGAGACTGTTTCTCGGCAAAGAGCTGCTGGTACACCATAGCAGGAGTGGAAGACTTTGGCCACACACAAAGGGAAAGGTCAGCCGTTGCTTGAACCGGCTGCCAAGGCGGTTCATTGTAGAACCGGGTCAAACCAATCCTTGACAAGTCTAGACCAGCATCGCGCACTATGGCAGACATCCGAATCCCGAACGTCGGAACACAGGAGGGGCGGTTGGAAAATAAGCGGACACAGTCCGGTTGGAAGATGGAACCATACAGTGGATGATCAGGAAAAGATTTCAGTTTTGTATAAAACTGAAGAGACAGCTGTTTACGACGGATGCATAACGGCGGCTCATGAGCCTCCGCATACAGGCTATGCACGGGAGAGGTGCGGAAAGCACCAGTACATAGCCGCAATGCCTGGTGATGGACGGGGTCCAAAGGCTGTAAAACCGATGGACGCGCTGAACCGTACGTAATGCATCCGAAGTCGAACTTAGACCGAATGAGAGAGTGGTAAATGCGAAGCATTGAGCACCTGTCAGCTCCCAAGATGTTCGGGAGAGGACCTTCAGGATACTCAATGACTTCGTGCACTTCACCTTCAAAGACTGAATGTGAGGCCGGAAGGTGAGCGCTCGGTCAAAAGTTAGCCCAAGGAACCTGGCTTCTGACACCACAGGGATGGTAGAACACCCCAGACGGAGGCTGGGGTCTGGGTGAAGACCCCGTTTGCGGCAGAAATGCACGCAAACGGTCTTCTGCGTCGAGAAGCTAAATCCATTTTGGGAAGCCCAGTGAGAGATCTTGGTAAGATAGGAAAGTGACACGGAAGTGAGGTACAAAGGAGGAGGAACACTTCCCTAATTAATACTCGGGGGGCCAGTACCCGGGGTCCGACGGCTTAACGTGCCCATTCGACACACGGCGGGTATTTAGTGGTTCGAACGTTCGTACCTTCCCAGGATCGAACCTGAGGTTATCTCCATGGCAGTCACGAACGCTGACCACTAGGCCACTCGCGGCCTAATTTCCCAACGATCAGATCAGAACAGATGTAGAGAATTTTAGGAAGGGAGTGTCTCACCCCAGGTCCAAAACAACCCTTAGAAATAGGAAACTAGGAGATTTGAGTAGAGTGCCCTATAGGAAAGTGACACGGAAACGAGGTAGAAAGGAGGAGGAAGACGCCCTTCTTTAGTACCGGGGGGGGGGGCAGTACCCGGGGTCCGACGGCTTAACGTGCCCATCCGACGCACGGCGGATATTTAGTGGTTCGAACGTTCGTACCTGCCCAGGATCGAACCTCCATGGCAGTCACGAACGCTGACCACTGTCCACCCCCGGCCTAATTTCCAATTTCCCCCACGAAAAGATGGGCGTTTTTTTTATAGTCCCAGGTGCTCCTGGCGGTTCTTCTATTCCCTGGAAGCAGTTTCTCCAACTAAAGGATGGGCGACTTCTTATAGTCCCAGGTGCTCCTGGTGGTTATTTTATTCCCTGGGAGCAGTTTTTCCAACGAAAGGATGGGCGACTTCTTATAGTCCTAGGTACTCCTGGTGGTTTTTGTATTCATTCGGAGCAGTTTCCCCAAGGAAAGGATGGGCGACTTTTTATACTCCCAGGTGCTCCTGGCCGCTTTTCTATTCCCTCAACGAAACGATGGGCGAAAATCCTACAAATCACCATCTGATCTTTATAGTCCCAGGTGCTCCTGGTGGTTTTTCTATTCCCTGGGAGCAGTTTCACCAACTAAAGGATGGGCGACTTCTTATAGTCCCAGGTACTCCTGGCGGTTCTTCTATTCCCTGGGAGCCGTTTCCCCAAACAAAGAACGGGGGACTTCTTATAGTCCCGTGTGATCCTGGCTGTTGTGTTTAACCCCAAAATAGAAAAACAAAACAAAAAAAAAATCACCATCTGTTCTAATTTGTTCAAATAACATTCCTTTTTTTAGGTCTAAAGTCGGGTAGATGTGCTTACAGTCCATGTCAAGAGTTATATATTGCTCAAAATAAATGAATCCAACATTCATTTATGACATGTAAACTGTAAAAAATTTCCTGAATTCACTGGCCCCCTGAAATGGCGGATGAAACGCTCTGAATTTCGCGAATTTTTCTGAAGCCAGGAAAACTTTGAATTTTCAGGAACCTTTTTGTAATTTTTCCGCATATTAACGGAAAGTTTCTGTTCTCACTTTTTGCTCATCTACACGACGGAAAACTTTCGGTAATAGGAGCGATTCGGAAGAATACGTGAGGTTTGATTAACTATTAAATTTCAATCGTCTGTCGACGGACCTGATTTTGAAGTTCTGTAGCAAGATTGGATTTTGTGGATAGCATATCGCATGATATTTAAGTTATTCTGGCAGCGGATATTCCTTCGACTCTCTCCTCATTTGGTACAGCAGCTGTTGTATATTGTGTTACCTTAGGAAACCGGGTGCTTAAATTATCGTGCGGGTGATTGTATATGATATCTGTCTATCAGTCTGTGGACCCACTTAAGACAAAAGCTATTATAGCCATCAAGAGTAGACTTTATATTTAGGGGGTTTGTTAAATAATACTACACTGGCGTGCAAAAATTAAGGACGAGACGGTTTTTCGAATGTAACGTAGTGCAGAAGTGCTCCACATTGACTCAAATCATGCCATAAGATCCCCAAGCTGTAAGAATATGGGACAAGTGAGCAAAACCGTCCAAACAAGGAATCCAAAGGATATAATGGCACTTTATTGAAAAAGTAGCTTCGAGCACAACTGGACAGAAGACAGAAACGTCCATGTGACAGGCGGCTGCCAAGAAAAATCCAGTCTTTAGTAGGGGATATGATCCCCCCTGACTGCGTTGCAGGATTTAAAACGTCTGTCCATGCTGAGGACGAGGTTGTCAAGGAACTGTTGAGGCATCGCGGCCCATTCCACTTATAGCACCAATCACAGCTGCGGAATCGTTGCTGGCGGCTGGTGACGTGTTGCCAAGCGTCTCCCGAGAAGGTCCCACACGTGTTCGATTGGATTTAGGTCCGGGGACCTTCTTGGCCAATCCATGCGTTGAATATCTTCACTCTCCAACAGCTCTGGGACAGCCACTGTACGATGAGGTGTAGCGTTGTCGTCCATGAAGAGGAACTGAGGACCCACAGCACCTCTAAACAGACGCACGTGAGGCAGGAGAACCTCGGTACAATAGCGGACACCAGTGACTGAACCACCTTGGAAGATGTGGAGGTCAGTACGGCTACCAAGCATGATACCGCCCCAAACGAGAACTCCGCCACCTCCAAACCGGTCCTTTTCGAAGATGTTGGAGGTGTGATTGCGTGTTCCCTGCTCTCTCCAGATGTGTATACGTCCAGAATGGCTCCTCAGACTAAATCGGCTCTCATCCGTAAAGAGAACTCGGCCCCATTGCTGATGTGTCCAGTTCTTGTGTTCCTGGCACCACAGAAACCGCCGTCTCCGATAAGCAGGCGTTAATGGCACACACCGTACTGGTCGTCGTGCAAATAGACCACCTTTGTGCAGCCTCCTGGCCACGGTAAAACGCGATAACGGACGTTCAGTGGTCTGTTGCATGTGCCTTACGATTTCTCCCGCTGTCTGCCGTCTGTCTGTCTCTTCTCGCCTGTAGGACAATATACCGGTCGTCTGCCGCCGTGGTTGCTCGTGGACGACCACTGCTAAATTCTCGGACAGCTGTTCCTGTCGTTTGAAATGCTCTCCAAGCTCGTGCAACGATGCTGTGAGCGATCCCGAACTCCTCGGCCACACTAGTCACACTTCGACCTTCTTCCAACTTCCCAATGACGCGACCTCGGGTAAAGTCATCCAGATGTCGTCTACTGGATTGCCTGTTGGCCATATCACACGGTGGCAGCAACTCGACGTCGTTCAAACCGATGTACACTGTGCAATGGCTTTCACCAAATTGCTGAGCGTACACCTCTTGTGTGCTTTATACCCTTCCGACAGTCCCCCCTCCCTACGTCATGCTGCATATATGCGCATGCTCTACCGTACCGGACCCTAGTCTATCTCCTGAGTGATCTTTCGGTCCGTTCTGCCAGCTCGTTCCGCTGCTATACTAATTTCTCCTCTTCGTCCTTAAATTTTGCACACCAGTGTATTAAGAAGCACATTTCATCTTTTTTAAGCATAATTGAAATTCATTATCAGTTTAAACAGATTTCGAGTTCCAAACCATTCGGTTGCTTCGAAAAATCACGATGAAAAAAATATTTAATTTGTGATACGTGCTACTATAGAAAAAATAAAATTATTTCAAACCTATTCAGAAAAACAAATAAGATCCGACAGAAAAATAAATGCCTATTTAGCTCACATTAACAGCGACAAGCATTTCCTTGAAGGCTAAGGAGCCTTCAAGGTCAGTTGGTAGCGCGCTTCGCTGTCGTTGAAGCCTTCCCGGTTAGATCTTCATCAGGGGAAAATAATAATTTTCCCTTTTTGGACGTCTGGAAATAATCTTGGCTGAAAAAGTATAAGTTTTTACAAAATTGCTGTATAAAAACGGAAAAACCCAAGACTTGCCTTTTTTTTTTTTTTTTTTTTTTTTTTTTGATTGAAGGTTTAACGACCACCGTGAGCAACTCAATGGGCTATAAGCAGTCGCCCGCCCCTAATTTAGGGCCACTGGTTCCAGCGAAGGGAGAGAGCCAGTGCCGTAAAACAAACACAACATCCATGCCTCACCGGGATTCGAACCTGGACCCCTCCCGGAAGAACGGTCAGAAGCCATCGCTTAGCTTGCTATTCTGATAAAACGAAAGAGAAAGGAAACTGAAAACGGAATTACTGAGAATGAAAAATCTGTCAAAATACTTAAGTTAGAAACGGAAACTTTCCAAAACAGAAATTTCGTTAAAAGTTGGAGACCTACGGGCAACTATATTGCACATCATTTTTAGGAATTTTCCATGAGTTCTCACCACTTAAGTTTTACAGTGTAGCATTATTTTACTGCAAACATCACGATCAATTACCCTAGTACCTCAAGAGCACAGTTGTCGAGAATGTCTCCATCTGGACACAACTACGAATCTAGATAATCTGAGCAGAACAGATCATATGTAGAGGATTTTAGGAAGGGAGTGTCTGACCCCAGGTTTTAAACAACCCTTAGAAACAGGAAGCTAGGAGATTTGGGCTAGAGTGCCCGGTAGGAAAGTGACACGGATGCGAGGTAGAAAGGGGGAGGAAGACGCCCTTATTTATTACCGGGGGGGGGGGGGGCAGATAATCTGAGCCCTGAAACATCGAGCTTACATTAGGTGGAGACACCACTGGCTCTGCCGCCATAGGTCACAGCTATCTTTGGAGTGACGTCATATACAGGCAAAAACAAACTAAATTATGCAGTTGATAAAACATTAAGCTTGTAAAATTGATAAAGATCATTATATCCCTCACTTTATCTATCTATACGCTTCGAAGCTTTTGTTCCATTGTTTCAATAGTTTCAAAGCAGCTTCTTACCTGGATGTGACGTCACCTGAAGCACGGGCGAAGACTTATGGCGGCCAGTGCTGCGTGGATCGGAGTGGTAACTCCACGTAATATAAACTCGGTGCCCTGAAATATACTTCCATATTGGGCTGCGGGTAGCCTAGTGGGCAACGTTCGTGACTGCCACGGAAAGGACCTCAGGTTCGATCCCAGGCAGGTACGATCGCTCGATCCACTAAATATCCGCCGTGCGTCGGATGGGCACGTTAAGCCGTGTGACCCCGGGTACTGGCCCCCCGGTAATAAATAAGGGCGTCTTCCTCTCCCTTTCTACTTCGCTTCCGTGTCACTTTCCTATCGGGCACTCTAGCCCAAATCTCCTAGCTTCCTATTTTTAAGGGTTGTTTAAGACCTGGGGTGAGACACTCCCTTTCTAAAATTCTCTACATATGATCACATATGATCATATACCACCACAACGTGACACACGCACGCACAGGAGAGAGTTGTTTTCACCTTTTTCTGTCGAGGGGAAGATGTGCAGTGCCATTCCATTGACGCACGTTTTGTTTCTGGGTCATGAAAGAACACCCACGTTTCATCCCCCATCACAGCATTAGAGAAAAACGCCTCGCTCTCTCTTTCATAACAGTCCAAGGGGTCCCGGAACATGTCTACCCTTTGATGACATTGTTCACGGGTTAGGTTTCTTGGGATTCACTTTGAACAAATTTTTCTGTAGCCCAGATACCTACTTAATGTTTCCATAGCACTATGACCACAATGAATTGCATCACACAACTCCTGGATGGTAACACGACGATCAGCTGTGATGAGTCACAGCTGATCGTCGTGTCATTTACTCGTTGCCTGTTGGTCACTGCAGTTGCGGGTCTTCCACTCCGCTGTTTTTCTGACACTGAACTTTTCCCCTCTTGAGACCTGTTCATCCATCTTCGGACATTACTGATACCGATTGCAGCAGCTTCATACACCGCCAAGAGTCTTCTGTGGATTTCTGAAGCCTCACGTCCCTCTTTTTCCAGGAATTCAATTACGGCTCGCTGCTTTTCTCTGTCATTCATGATCTTTATTTCCGATTCTGATAAAACAAATTTGTTCCCACATTGGTTACATATCATTGTACATGTCAGTGAAGTTTCATTAAAATCACTTAAAAATTTCAGAAGTTATTAAGGAGGAGGCATTACTTTCAGGATGCCTCTTGTAGTTCCCAACAAAGTTTGTTCATATCGTCACTACCTTAACTTTGTAGCATTTAAACGAATCTCTGTAAGCCCAATGGACCAGCCACTTGCATAGCATAAAAAAAAGTTTGCGACGAGAACTTATACCATTTTCAACGGCCTTTGTTATTCATACGCGGATTTAGACCTGTATGAAGATGGCAAATATCGAAATGGTAGCATGCCTACTCAAATCGGAAAGAATGTTAGGTTACTTTCAATCGCATTCTATGCTTCTCTGTTTTTTACTGGGCACGAGGCACTTATGGCTATCATTTCCAGTCAAAGACCTCCCCTGATTCAAGAATTCAAGCGGACACTCCGAGGTAATTGTAATCGTAATGATCCTTGCTGAGTCGACCCCGTGGTTCAGTCACAGGAGCATTGGTTACTCATGCGAATTGGATTTAGATTTGAGTCCTAGATAAGAAAGATGTGGAAAATGTGTCTGCTCTGTTCATTTTTTGCTTCTTGTGCTTACCAATTTGTGTACGTGTGTCCGTGGAAATAAAGCCTTGCTAAAGTCGCATCATTCACCACAGGGAGGGTGCTCCGCACAAGCAGATTGGGACGACCAAACCAGGCCGAGGATTTTAGACTTGTCGTCTACTACAAAAACACAGCTTCCTACAGCAGAACATCTCATAAATTGCATCCTGTAAATAATTCTATCAGATCCTGGATGTAAGAGATCTAGTCGTGAACGAAATTTAACCACTAAACTGCTGGCCACTCAAAATGCAACACCAAGAAGGACACGAGATAGCAAAGCCAGATTTACTGGACACATAACAACAGATACAAAGATGAAACGATTAAGCTTACAGGCCCGTGCGACTTGCGGAGCACGCAGACATCAATAGTTCGTGTGGCCCCCATGGCTGGCAATAACAGCCGCCACACGCCGCGGCATCGAACGAAAGAGGCTTTGGACGTGGGCTTGGGGTATGTCGGTCCAGGCTGCTTTCACACGTTGACACAGTTCATCAGGCGTAGCTACCGGTGGTGCTTGCCGGGCCACTCGGTTGCCGATCAGCGACCAGACGTGATCGCTGGGCGACATATCGGAAGAACAGGCGGGCCAAGGTAGCAGTGACACCTGGTGGGCCGTGAAGAATTACTGCACGATGCGTGCCACGTGCGGGGTTGCAATGTCCTGTTGAAACGTGGCAGCTGGCGGGTCCTGCAAGTAAGGGAGTACTACAGACTCCAAAACGTCGGAGATGTAGCGGTCACTGTTGAGTGTACCAGCGATGCGTACCAGAGGGGTGCGGGTGTCATATCCAATTGCGTCCCAAACCATAACGCTAGGCAACGGACCGGTATGGCGATGAATAATGCAGGCGTCATACAGTCTCTCACCGTGGTGCTGCCACACGCGGATCTGACCATCGTGTTGCTGCAGGCAGAAGCGGGATTCGTCGGAGAAGACAATGTCGTGCCATTCCGTAGTCCAGGTGCGGCGTTCAACGGCCCACTGCCGCCGCACTCGCCGGTGGTGTAACGTCAATGGTAATCCGAGCAATGTGCGCCGTGCGACAAGTTCCCGCTCCTGCAGACGACGTCGAACGGTACGTGCTGACACAGGTTGTTGCGCAACACACCCTAATTCCTGCGCTAACGTTCGTGATGTGGCGGTGCGAGCCGTCAATGTCCGCCGCACAACATGTAGGTCCTCTCGTTCGGTGGTGTACCGCGACTGCGGCAATCGCTCACGTCGTTCCGCCCGTCCCTCCTGCACACACCGAATCCATACTCGCATCACTGTGGCTGGATGTCGTCCCACATGGGCGCCGATGTCTCGGTACGATAAACCGCTGTCGCGATAAGCCACGATTCGTCCTCTGTCGAACTCCGAAACGTGCTGGAATGACTGCCGTATTCTGCGACGAGGCATCAGGAAGCTTCCCACGCACTGGTCCAGCAGCACAACACACTTCCACTACTTACACCCCGCCTTCTGTGCACACTTCTTATAGTGCTTCTCGGTGGCGTTCCGGGCACACATTATTTGCATATGCCCTGTAATGCTAATCGTTTGCATGTCCTCTCGCGGGCGACGTATGCTGCGAATTTCAGGCCAATCGGATGCTTCCTTCTTGGTGTTGCATTTTGGGTGGCCAGCAGTGTATTTAAGGATGAGAAAATTCTAAAAATGCTCTCATGTTTGAATGTAGCATCAAGCCACGCTCAAAACGGGATACCAGTTAACTATTTATAAAATAGCATATAGCCCGTCCTAGGACGGTTGTTTTTCAGCTTTAAATAAATATTAAGATATAGGTGGACGTACTCCAGTTTCGCCCGGCTAACGTGTTTTATCTGCACCCTGCCCCGGCGGCGGGCAGGGATGTCTGGAGGATGATTATCACCGAGGTCTGTTATAAAATGTGGAGGGAGAGGAACAGGGTTCTGCATTCCAGGAGACTGCTAACTCGGGCTTCTCTCCAAGAACTGTCATCCTTCAAGTCAAGTGTGAGCTCCGGGACAGGGCAAGAGTAGACTCCCGCACTTTGACCGACTGGCCCTTTAGGTATCGGTGGGGGTCTTGGCCTCGGATTGTTACCGGGACCAAGGACAACTACACCATTCACTGGGGTAGCTTACTTCCTTAGTTTCGGCCCTTGAAGCCCGAGGGGTCTCTTCGGGGGTGTTGGGATTTTTCTAGTGTTATGTTTTTGTGACTTGTGTTTGTTGGTTTTTGGAGGGTGAGGAGGTTAGCCTCCAACCCCCTCATTGGTAGTTTATTTTGTCTTGTTTCCGATCGAGGTTGGGGGTGCAGGCCGCTGACCGAGACGGCAGGACGCTGTGTGAGTCAGAGGGTGTTTGAGTTTTGGGGTTCAGTCTCTCCTTTGTGTGTGTGTGTGTGTGTGTGTGTGTGTGTGATAGGAGGGTGACTGTAGGGAGAATGTTGTGTATTTGATGCTTGTGGTGTGCCGGTTCTGTGTGGATGTGGGCCGTGGAGGCGCCAGCCACGGGTCATGTGAGTGCCTTGGTGCACCCGTTGACCCGGCGTCCACTCTGACAGTCTCCCGTCCGGGCCGCTGTCACTTGGTCACCTCTGAAGGGGACTTAGTCCGCCTACATGCACGTACCGGGTGTACCTTCATGTCACACCCGCCGTTCTAGATGGCCTCGCCGCCAATTTGTGTGCGAGTCCGTTCGAGTTCTTCGGCGGAACTGGATGTCTCAGGGGTTTGTTTGGTGTTGCCTGTTGGGCCGTGATGAGAGTTTCGGGGAGTATGTGTAAATATCAGTGAATCAAGTCCAGGTGTATTCTTGCGGCTTGGTGAACAATGTGAAGATGTTGCGTTTCGACAAAAGTTCGTGTATGGGGGAGGGGGCGTCGTGCGAGTGCACACTATGGCGTCCCTCTCTCCCCGCCCCCATAATTTGGGGGTCTTATACGAAGACAAAGTATATAGGGGATGTTTCCCGTCCTATGTCGGAGTGAAATTTTTAATTGAAGCAGACTGAAAACAAATCAAATAGACGCCAGATTTCTGTAAGGAAATATAGTAAAAACGTATATAATAAGAACTCATCCGTGTTAAAACTAAAAATTATATGCTATTTATTTCCGTTTTTCAAAAGACCTCGAGATAAATAAAATTCTGTGTAAAATATTTGTTGTTTAACAATTGTAGGTTGGAGCGTTCAGATAGATCGATATTTTGCAAAATGTGTAATATAATCAGCACTGAACTCGGAAAGCTGTTTTCGTGTACATGCCTTATTACGATTTTCCTTAATAACTTTTACTTTGATTTTTCGCGTTAAATTACTTTTTCTCCGGCACACTTGTTATTCCCTTCCCGGCTTGTTTTAGACGGCCCTATTCGACGGTTAGTTTGAAACTTCATACAGAACCTTAATTCTACAAAATAATGCGACATCTGGTATTACAAATCGGAACTATGTAAATTCTCGACAATGTGCTACTTGGGTGACATCTGCTTTTAGATGCAGTCTTGCTCACTTTGACATCTCAAGATTTCAGTTTTTATTGCAGGTTACAGCGTTTAGATGGATCGATATTTTGCAAAATGTTTAATATAATCAGCACTAAACTCGGAAAGTTAGTTAAATTAAAAAGTAAAAAATAATTTAAGCGTACAAATTAATATTCGAATTGTGCTAAATTAAATTAATATACAAACGCAACTTACCGTGATATTAACATATTAATTCGAATTTTGTAGATTTGATAAATAGAACTCGAGCCACTGATAATCCAATGTTTTTAAATTAGCACGCGATCACCTTGACATCTACAAGTGATTACGTGCAATTATATAGCAATCAATAATTTTGACATCGCGAGAGCACACACGAATTTATCAATAAGTGATGACGCACCAGTGCAGACATTGGTGTGACGTCAAGCGTTCCAGAGAGACGGATCTGGGTGTTAATATCATTAATTTGGTTTCCACACACACACACACAAGAAGAAAAGAATGAATAAATAAAGGAAAAGAAAAATCACAAGTCTCCTCAAGACCCCATTTCCAACTAAATCACCATAAAGGTCATTCTGAAAGTTGAAATGTGTGTGTGTGTGTGTGTGTGTGTGTGTGTGTGTGTGTGTGTGTGTGTGCACATGCCTTATTACAATTTTCCTACGTAATTAGTTTTCATGTTTAATTGGTCATTGATAACCTGGTATTTGTACCTCCTTCTTGAGTAGAGACCTTTTTAACTTTTTAACCGACTAGAAGGGATTGACTCGGGGTAAGAACAATGGCTGAAATCAGCTTAAACAAATATATTCGCTGTCTAAGAAGTGGGCTGAACGCGGCTGGAGAGAGTGAACCCACGCAACAGAAAGCATTACTTTCCCTTTGTTATTCAAAGTTTTCATTTATGGGGATAGTTGACACTAATCCATTCTAATTGATTACCTACTAAAAGAGCTGTATACCAGAGATGGAAACGGGTCACAGGTCAACGGGTCGGGTCAAGCTGTTCCTCACCCGATTATGACCCGGTTTATTCCCGTTTTATTTTTGAAAAGAAAAAAATATATTCCAAAGAAGAATGCGCGTTGTGGAATTCTGTAGACGGTACTGGTGCCCACGGAGTTAATAATGATTTGCAAAGCAAAAATATTGTCGTCTCTTTCTTAAAGCAGCAAAGATTTCCACCGACCAACGTCAGACACACCGACACCTTATCGTAAAAAGATACTTCCTTTGGGTTCTTTTACAATGAGATTGTCCAGGGCAAGGTACAAGCAAACGCCATTCGCCTGCTTCTCAGCTGATTCACTCTCTCCGTGCGAAGTTCAGTGCATGACTAAGAGTTACTTTTCACATCGCATCTTTTAAATTGAACATTCAGAGGTTTTCGATTGATGTTCTAACATCCCGTTCCCATGACATGTCAAGTCGAAATTAATTGCTTATTTGTTAATATGGATGGATTAAATATTAAGGAGGCTGACAAAGGCGTCGAGGCCAACAAATACGTCCTTGTGTAAAACCACAAGGGGAAGCATGAATGCTGGAAATTGTTTCGTCTCATTTAGGAACCGGTGAATAATTCTGTGTTGTTTGGTCTTGCTCGTTGTTCAAAATGTGGAAAGTGTATAATTACAAAGAAAGATGTCGACGGTGTAATAAAAGATTATGGAACCAAAAATCTAACGGGCCATATGAAAGTATGCGCACCTCCGTCAAAGCGTGGAAAGAGTGAACAATCTAAATACATAAAAAAAATACATTTGTGTAATCGTAAATAATGATTCCCATTTGTAATATACTCCATGGTCACGGTCATAGTCAGCCAGTACTTCTGGATTACGCAAAATAGTAAGACTAAAATGGCACTAGAATTTAGCAAATAAACAAATTTTATTATTAAAAAAGGATTTCAGTTATTAAATATCAAGCAGTTATTGGCATGAATATATACTGAAGAGCAATTGAATTAGAGACAGCTGGCGTTATGCAAATGTGGCGCTGTGGGCGGCCCTGTAAACGGAAACGACATGACGTATGCAGCGATCCGACAATATAAAGAGTGATGCGACGGGAATCGGTAAGACTCAAACGCAGTATGGGTAAGACGAAGGATCTAAGCGCATTTGATCGTGGGCAAATTGTCGGGGCCAGACGAATAGATCACTCCATCTCGGAAGTCGTGCAGGCACTGGGATTTCCACGAACCACTGTGTCACGGGTGCACCGTGAGTGCATCGAATCCGGTAAAACCATCCCTGCAAGGGATTGCCGTGGACAACAGCGTGTGGATGAGCGGGGTCATCGTCGGCTAGCTCGCATTGTAACAGCGGATAGACGGGCCACAGTGCAAAAAATCACTCGGCAATTTAACGCTGGTGCGCAAAAACGTATAAGCAGCCACACCATCCAGAACAATCTCCTCGCTATGGGATACAGAAGCCATCGTCCCACGAGGGTACCGCTGCTGACCGCATATCACAGAGTGCAAAGATCAGCATGGGCGCGGGAACATCGCCACTGGACCCTAGACATGTGGAAAAATGTTGCCTGGACTGATGAGTCGAGATTCACGTTGGTACATGCGGATCGTAGGATACGATTACGGCGCAAGCCACATGAAGCGATGGATCCTTCTTGCCAGCAGGGTACTCTTCAAGCTGGTGGGGATGGCATTCTCGTCTGGGGACTGTTTACGTGGACTGAAATGGGACCCCTGGTACGTGTGACATCGTCCCTCACAGGTCAACATTACCGGGATATCCTGGACGACCATTTGCTCCCGTTTGTGCGTCTTCAACATCCCACTGGGGACCTCATCCTGCAACAAGACAATGCACCGTGCCATTGCTCCCGAATTGTATCCGAATGGTTGGATGAACACTCCACCGACGTGACCTCGCATCCTTGGCCGGTCACCTGACCTCAATCCTATCTAGCACATCTGGGATGCCATCGACAGAGATGTTCGAGGCTCTGACCCCCCCCTCCATCAAACAACGCCAACAACGCATGAAATGGGGATGATCTTTGCCAACAACGCATGAAATGGGGATGATCTTTGCCAACAACGCATGAAAGGGGCCCAACATCATCGACATTGGACCCTGGATCGTTGGAAGAAAGTGGCCTGGTCTGACGAATCAAGATTCCTGGTGCATCACGTAGACGGCCGAGCGCGGACACGCCGATTGCCAACGGATGCTATAGTACCTGGATGCTCTGTTGGGCGAAACAGGCCGGCGGCGGCGGTGTTATGCTGTTGGCGATGTTTTCTTGGGACACTTTAGGCCCCATTATCCCAATAGCACACAATCTCTGACAACTGTCAGGTATCTGAACATCATTGCGGACCAAGTTCACCCATTCATGGCAACTGTGTTCCCTGCTGGTGATGGCCATTGCCAACAGGATAATGCGCCATGCTACCCTGCCAGAATCGTCAAGGAGTGGTTCGAGGAACATGATGGTGACTTTCTGTATGCCTTGGCTTCCAGATTCACCTGACATGAACCCAATCGAACATTTGTGGTTCATCATGGAATGGCGGGTACGCGCTAAATCACCACCACCCTGAAATGTACAGGAACTGGAGGACCTGGCTGGTGCTGCAGGTTCGTGGATGCACTGACAGATCAATCGTGTTTGTAATATCTGTAAAAAAAAATTGCATACTGAAGAGCATGAAATATCCTTAACACTCGTACATCTTATTCTTGTAAGAGAATTTCAATTGAAATTTCTTGGAAGAGGAAAAGAAACACGTTAATAAAAACAAATCCCAGCACTTTCTTTTAACTTTTTCTAAGCGCCACGAAAGTTGTCCTCATTCTATTATTTTTACTGATTCGCCAGCGCGTAATTTGATTCCAGAAATAAATCTTTGCCAGCTGACATTTCCAAGCAATTGTGAGGTTTTTCAATGACTTTCTTCTTTCTTTTCATTCGGAATTCCCTATTTCTCCTTAACCCGAGAATCGGATGTTCACATACACTTGCCATACCTTTTTGCTAAGCAATTTTATGTTTTTTCCGGGAAAGTTTAATACGTTTTCAAACACTTTTTGTTTAGTACCAAGGCTTTCGAAATGTTGCGAATGTAAGCAGCTCTTAGTAATTTTGCCTTTTCCTCTTCTTAACATCAATGTTGGAGCTTTACCTCTGCATCTATCTACTTTTATTTCATTGCACTTTTCTTTCTTTTTTTTTTTTTTTTTAATCTGGAATCGATCAAGTTTCGGCATATGTTTTTTTCCTCGTGTTGCTATGCAAACTTCAGTCTGCTGCTGTGTCCCTTTCCGAACGGATATTCTATGTGATTTTAGGAAGCCGCATTGAAATGTTCTGGTTAATTATGTATGATCTTTTCCTTAAAAGGCGTAGATAGTACTCGGGCATATTTTTTTCTCGGAGGTTTGATTTTTCTGATTGTACCTGCCTTCCTGGTTCATCTGTTTCCTGTTATAGCAATAAAAACATTATCAGTCATCGAGATTTTTCCGGCAATTCTTGAAAAACTCACATTGAATATTTGAACACTCCACTGGCGCAGTCACTCAAGAGAGCCCAGGTGCCAGAGTCTCCTTAAGTGGTTCGATAACTTCAAGCATCTTTTTACAGGTTGTGCTGAGTGCGTGTATTGGTGGATAAAAACGCGTTTCTTTTGTTTTTATTCTTCTTTCAAAACATTGGAAAAATTAACCAACTTAAAACACTAAATTTTGTAAGAGGAGTGGCAACAAAAAGGTCCAACTCTCGGAGGGGTTTTGGCGGCTTTTAATAAAAATGCTTTAAATAAAATGGAACGCTGAATGGAAAACCAAGCTTCCTTTGAAATACATCCTGAGTATTGCGACATACGGGGTCCTAACAAAAGTTCTTTACACTGTCCATTTTTGAGAAAAGTTTGAAGTAACGGAGAAAACTTACCTTGTTGCCGTTCAATGTACTCCCCTCAGCTGCTAATGACAGCTTACCAGCTGTGAAGTAGGTCCTGGATGCCCCGTAGTACGACATCTTTGTTCAGCTGTCGTATTACTCGGGTCAAGTCCAATAACAGTTCGTCCAGCGATTTGTATCGGATGCCACGGAGTCGATTTTTTAACTTTGGAAAAATATCGAAGTCAGGTGGATTGAGATCAGGGCTGTATGGTGGGTG
Source organism: Macrothele yani (assembly GCA_039090855.1). NCBI lineage: Eukaryota > Metazoa > Arthropoda > Arachnida > Araneae > Macrothelidae > Macrothele > Macrothele yani. Next base: position 143,227,944 of record CM076996.1, read on the forward strand.
CGATAAAGTTTCCCAGCCATATTTCGGCAAAAGTCCCCGTACCGACGCTGCACCATGACACGATGCGTTGTCATGCAGCAAGAGCACTCCCGCTTCCAACAAGTAGGGGTGATTTTGACGAATTTTTGGTCTCAACTTTGTCCTTAGAAAGTCACGATAATATTGTGCGTTGACATTTTGCCCTAGTGGCAGTCAATCAGGGACCACAACACCCTTGGCATTGTACGCAAAAATCATCATTTGCTTCACTTTGGATTGTTGCCGACGACACTTTGAAGACAGTGAGGAACTTGGATGCCTCCATTCCGCTGATTGTGACTTCAGTTCCGGATCAAAAACACGGGTCCAAGTCTGATCAATTGCGACAATTCTGTTCAGGAAGGTGTCGCCCTCTCTTTCGAACCTGTGGAGGTGATCCTGGGCGATGCTCACTCTGGCTGCCTTCTGCTCGGGGATGAGTTGTGGGGTACCCAGTGAGTCGGTGAAAATCCGGTGAACAGACATGGTGGACAATTTTGTCTGATGAACAGTCTCCTCGACTGTCAAACGGCGATCCAACGATGGTGACAGATGTTTCTCTTCTGTCGCCATTTGAGGTCGGCCTCAGCGGTGATAATCTTTGATGCTGCTTCGGCCCTTCCGAAAGCCCGATGCCTAGCGAGAAGTTGTGCTTCGATCAAGAGTTCCTTCCTCACAAACTTCTTGCAAGGCAGTGTGGATCTGTGTCGGAGTTTTTTCCCGCAGTTAATGTTTTCACGTACAAGCGCTGGTCTAACGACGTGATCCGACCTGAGGAGCTGCATGCTTCCATTTCCAAACCTTCCCACGTCCACACAGCAAATGATAGCGCATCGTTCTGACACCACTGCGTTGCTGAGAGTGTAACATTTCCGATTGCATCGTCTTCTTTCGTTTTAGATTGACATGTACAGAACTTTTATTATGACCCTCGTATGAGTCAAATGGACAACGAAGCAGCGCTAAGTCTGTCGGCATAGTTCATTTAGGAGAACAGCCGCTTTGGAGTAAGAGGATTTAAATTCCACTGTCGACAAAGGAAGGTTACTTTGGCGCTCGAGAAAAAAAGGGTTTCCTGACAGTGAGTGATGGTTGTTCTGCACAACGTACGTAAATAATAAATAGATAATTCTGCAATGAAATGGTCGTCGAGCGTTGCTGTCAGTTTGTCCGGAACCTGCTGAGCGATTTCGTATCCCTGCCTTTCTCAGGGAGAGGGAGGGGAATGATGTAATGTATGAGTCATGTGGACAATGAAGCAGCGAAAAGCCTACCGGCGTAGTTCATTTGGGAGAACAGCCGCTCAGGAGTAGGAAGATGTGGTATTTAATTTCGCTGACGGCAAAATAAAGGTGCCGCCCGGGTTACGCAGTGGTCTAAACACTGGCATATGGCCATTCGTCCCAGAAGGGTCCGGGTTCGAACTCCGGTGAGGCATGGATGTTGTGTTTGTCTTACGGCACTGGCTGCCTCCCTTCCCTGGTTTCAGTGGCCACAAATTAGGGACAGCCGACTGCTTATAAGGACATCGAGTTGCTCACGGGGGTCATTAAACCTTCAATAAAAAATATAAATAAAAGAAAGGCTTTAGCATCACTTATCCAAAAACCTCTGAAGTACGCTTCTTTTTCTTTCGGGAGCTGACACGATGCCAAGAGTGGGAACTAGCAGTGAGTTATAACTTTTAATGTTGTGTTTTATCAGATTGTACACCTATGAGCCATTACATTATGACCACCTACCTAATAAGCTGTAGGACCCCTTTTAGCCACCAAAACAGCGGTCACTCGGCGAGGTATCAATTCGATGAGATGGTGATAGGTATCCTGCCGTATCTGGTACCACAAGGTCAACAGCAGGTCCTCCAGTTCACGTACTATTCCGGCTGGTGGTGATTCAGCACGAACTCGCTTTTCTAAGTCGAACCACAAATGTTCGATTGGGTTCATGTCAGGTGAATTTGGAGGCCAGGGCATTAACACAAAGTCACCAGCATGTTCCTCAAATCACCCCTTGATGATTCTGGCAGTGTGGCATGGCGCATTATCCTGTTGGTAATGGTCATCAACAGCAGGGAACACAGTTGCCATGATAGGGTGAACTTGGTCCACAACGATGCTCAGATATCCGACAGCTGTCAGGGATTGTGCTATTTGGATAATGGGGTGTAAAGTGTCCCAAGAAAACATCGCCCACAGCATAACACCGCCGCCGTCGGCTTGTTTCTTCCAACAGAGCATCCAGATGCCATAGCCTCCGTTGGTAATCGGCGTATCCGCGCTCGGCCGTCTACGTGATGCCCCAGGAATCTTGATTCGGCAGACCAGGCCACTTTCTTCCAACTATCCACGGTCGAATGTCGATGATGGTGGGTCCAATGTCGATGATGGTGGGTCCAATGTCGATGATTGTGGGTCCAATGTCGATGATGGTGGGTCCAATGTCGATGATGGTGGGTCCAATGTCGATGATCGTGGGCCCATTTAATGCGTTGTTGGCGAAGACCTGCAGTGAGAATGGGAACCCGGTAGGGTCTTCGGCTACGTAGGCCCATGCGCAGAAGTTTGCGACGAACTGTGTGCTGTGACATATTGCCCTGATCACCAGTGTTGTAGCTGCGGGTGATTTTTCGCATTGTAGCCATTCTGCCATGCTTCAAAAAACGTGCAGGTTTTGCTACGAAGAAATCATCAAGGAAATTCTAGAGATCAACGTTTAACATAATTGAACGTTCAACATAATTGTTGAACGTTCTGCCACGAAGTGCATTCGATAGAGATCGGAACAGGTGATAGTCTGAAGGGGCGACATCTGGGGAATAGGCGGGATGAGGAAGGTCCTATTCCTCGGCAGCATTTCCCAATGAATAATGCATTCCATGTCCAACCAGACTCATGTCTTGGATATGGTGTGGGCGTCTTGTTTGGGCTTAACCATTCCCTCCGATGACTGAAATTCACGTACAGGCACCACTTTTAATCTCCAGTAACAATACGTGACAGAAAGGGTTTGTGTTGCTGAGAACATTCGCGATAACAGGCGAGCAAGGAACCATATATGGCAACACGCTGATTCTTGTTGTCCCCGGTGAGAGTGTGAGGCACCCCAAACCCCAATTTTTGGACCTTCCACATACGTTCCAGGTGTTGCACCACTGTGGCCTGATCACAGTCCATTTCAGTGGCCAATTCGCGTGTGGTTTGACGCGAATCCAAGTGGATGAGGTGGTTCAAACGATCCTCATCAAAGTGAGATGGACGACCTGAGCGTGGAGAGTCATTGAGGTCGAAATTGCCACCTCAGAACCGCTGAAACCATTTGCGGGCTGTCCTCGGAGCAATAGTATCCTCCCCATACACAGCACAAATTTGTCGAGTAGCCTTGGCGGCTGTAGATCCCTTGTTAAACTCGTAGAGTGCATATGTCGGAAATGTTCATTCCTCTCTACTTGACACTCCGTACTTCCGGACATGAAAACCAAAAAACCATTAGCCACAATCACACAACGCAGTATGATTTTGATACACGATATTACTGGCTACATTTTGATATACAACTGGCCATCTGCACCGTCACTGCTGACCTGGGAAACACTCGTGAAATAAAACGGCATGAACTTATGCATCAACCCAATACTTACTGCTCCAATCACTTTTGACCTTATAGTGTAATAAAAATTGTAGTCCGTTAAAAATATTCTCAATTTCTTTACCCAATACTTACTGGTCCAATCACGTTTGTCCTTATAGTGTAATAAAAATTGTATTCCTTTAAAAATGTTCTCAATTTCTTTACCCAATACTTACTGGTCCAATCACGTTTGTCCTTATAGTGTAATAAAAATTGTACTCCGTTAAAAATGTTCTCAATTCCTTTACCCAATACTTACTGGTCCAATCACTTTTGTTCTTATAGTGTAATAAAAATTGTACTCCGTTAAAAATGTTCTCAATTTATTTGAACGAGAGATGTGCTCTTTTAAAATGTCAATTTAAAGGTACTTTTTAGTGAATATGAATTACTAAAACCAGCTGTCGTACTTCGACAGACTCCTCTCAATTAGGAGCATGGGTCATTTATTTAGTTCTGAATGAGCACACGAAATGCAAAATGAAAACTAGAATTCATTTGGGATAACGGTAAGCTATTTACAGAGACAGAATGGGGAACTCAGAAAAAATATCTGCCATTTTCCTCTCAAATAATCATGTTATTGAAACATTCATTATCTCATTCTGTCGCTGCGAACATTACGTGCTGCGCACGAAAAGAAAAAGACCATGGAATGTCACACCGTGAACGTCAGAGATGAATTAATCACACTAAAAGCTTATTAAAAATTCATAAAAAAGACATTGAACTGAGAGAGTTTCACTAAAATGCAGAAGCAAAAATATGTTTCGTAATTAAAGATTCTATTGCGTGGACTTCATTTTCATGTCATAAGAAAACACCTTCTACACGAATTCGTTGCGAGAAAGAATTCTGTTTTATGTCAGAGTCATAAACAGTTACTGTATATTTAAGTGTCAGAAAACTGAACGCGTGAGTCCCTAGGTATTATTAAAATGAAATAATTATCAGTTTTGCATTTGCGTTCCACCATTTAGCTTTTCAGTCATGGCCAATAATTTATTGACATAATTTTAAAAGTAAACATAACCCTAATTCATTTCAGAAGAGAACAAGTTTTAAAAAGTCATATTTAAATTTTATGCATTTGATTAAGTATAACGATCGTAAATTTCGGCCGGTTTACCTCTAGAAAAAGAACTACACTACTGGCCACCCAAAATGTAACACCAAAAAGGACACGAGATAGCAAATCCAGATTTACTGGACATATAACAACAGATACAAAGATGAAACGATGGAGCTTACAGGCCCGTGCGACTTGCGGAACACGCAGACATCAATAGTTCGTGTGGCCCCCATGGCTGGCAATAACGGCCGCTACACGCCGCGGCGTCGAACGAAAGAGGCTTTGGATGTGGGCTTGGGGTATGTCGCTCCAGGCTGCTTCCACACGTTGCCACAGTACATCAGGCGTAGCCGCGGGTGGTGCTTGCCGGGACACTCAGTTGCCGATCAGCGACCAGACGTGTTCGATGGGCGACATATCGGAAGAACAGGCGGGCCACGGCAGCAGTGATACCTGGTGTGCCGTGAAGAATTGTTGCACGATGCGTGCCACGTGCGGGCGCGCATTGACCTGTTGAAACGTGGCCGCTGGCAGGTCTTGCAGGTAAGGGAGGACTACAGGCTCCAAAACGTCGGAGATATAGCGGTGGCTGTTGAGTGTACCGGCGATGAGTACATGAGGGGTGCGGGTGTCATATGCGCCCGAAACCATAACGCCAGGCGACGTACTGGTATGACGATGCATAATGCCGGCGTCATACAGTCTCTCGCCAAGGTGCCGCCACACGCGGATCCGACCATCGTGGTGTTGCAGGCAGAAGCGGGATTCGTCGGAGAAGACAATGTCGTACCATTCCGTAGTCCAGGTGCGGCGTTCAACAGCCCACTGGCCCCGCACTCGCCAGTGGTGTAACGTCATTGGTAATCGGAGCAATAGGCGCCGTGCGACAAGTCCCCGCTCCTGCAGACGACGTCGAACGGTACGTGCTGACACAGGTTGTTGCGCAACACACCCTAATTCCTGCGCTAACGTTCGTGATGTGGCGGTGCGAGCCATCAATGCCCGCAGCACAACATGCCGGTCCTCTCGTTCGGTGGTGTGCCACGGCTGTGGCAATCGGTCACGTCGGTCCGTCCGTCCCTCCTGCACCCACCGAGTCCATACTCGCCTCACTGTGGTTAGATGTCGTCCCACACGGGCGCCGATGTCTCGATACGATAAACCGCTGTCGTGATAAGCCACTATTCGTCCTCTGTAGAACTCCGAAACGTGCTGGAATGACTGCCGTATTCTGCGACGAGGCATCAGGAAGCTTTCCACGCACAGGGCTGGCAGCACAACACAGTTCCACTACTTACACCCCGCCTTCTGTGCACACTTCTTATAGTGCTTCTCGGTGGCGTGCCGGGCGCACATGATTTGCATATGCCCTGCAATGCTAATCGTTTGCATGTCCTCTCGCGGGCGACGCGTGCTGCGAATTTCAGGCCAATCGGATGCTTCCTTCTTGGTGTTGTATTTTGGGTGGCCAGCAGTGTAATTAAATTTTTCTTGCTATCGAGAATGCTTTGAATTCAAATGTTCTCATATCACTTGCGCAATCTGTGAAAACACAAGTTTATCCGTGATGAAGATCGAAATCGCGCCCCCTCACTCCAGAGAAAGTTGCTCTCCCAACTAAGCTGCACCGACAGAATGGATCGCTCCAGATTTGTCGTCTTGACACGTGATTTACCTGTGTAGTACGTCACTTAATCTCCCTCTTAATGATTTTTTCTTTTTGCAGCAAAGAACGAATTGTTCCTTCATTCTAGACGATGTGTGGAACAAACATCACATTTTCCGAAGAACCCAACAGTCAGTACATCCATTCTTACGTTCGGGCACTAATGTGAAAACACAAGTTTCTTCGTGCCCTCTCACTCCGGAGTAAGTTGCTCTCCCAACTAAGCTACACGGGCAGAATGCTTCACTGCAGATTTGTCTGCTTGACACGTGCTTTACCTCTGTAGTACGTCACAAATTTTCAGTCCGTCACATATACACTACTTGACAAAAGTCACCTGACACCTAGAAAAGAAACACAACACAGCATTTATTGGCATACATTAGTACGGTGTTGGTCCACCTTTGGCTTTAATGCATGCACTGACCCTTCGAGACATGATTTCGACAAGGTTTTGGAACACAGCGATAGGTATGCGCTTCCATTCAGCATATAATGCAGCCGCTAACTGCTGCTTAGTAGTAGGCCTTGGTTCCTAACTTTTTATGCTGCGCTCTAATTCATCCCATAGGTGCTCTATGGGATAAGATCAGGGCTCCGTGCTGGCCAGTCTACACACGATAGGGAATTACACGCCGTAACAGTCCTAGCTTTATGGCTCGGTGCATTATCCTGCTGGTACCAACAAGGCTCAGTTCCATAGCATTGCCACAAAGCTGGTAGAGCACAACTGTTCAGAATATCGAGGTATAGATGTGCTGGTCAACAAGTTTGTCCACGATAACCTATCGGCAGGGACCTTACCACGGAAAACATCCCCGTACGAGTGCACTGCCAGCTCCAAACTTCACCGTAGGAACAGTGCACTGCGGTAAATAGCGTCCCCCCGGCTATCGCCATACCTACACACGGCCATCTTCAGACTGATGGATCGTGTATCTGGATTCATCAGCCCATAGGACCCATTTCCATTGATCTACGGTCTACCGTAAATATTCTTTACACCATGATAAACGACGAGTAGCATTCTGAGTAGAGATGAAAGGCTTATGAGCAGCCGCACGACTACAGTAACCCATGGAATGAAGTTATCTGCCAAAGGTACGTGTAAATACCGAGGTTCCAGCATTTTTACTCACCTGTACACCGAGGTCTTGTGCAGTACTCCGTCGATTAGCTGAATGATTCTCCTGAGGCTTCGACGTCCTCTATCACTGATTTTCTTTGGTCTGCCGGTACGCTTTGCTGCTTCGGGTACGCCATGTGTCTTCCACTTATTCAGTAAATCCAAAAGAGTTGACTTGGGTATGTTTAAACGCCTCTCGGCTTCTCTTATGGGTAACCCACTAATATAACACCCAACAATCTTTCCTTTCTCAAAGTTAGTTGTCTCCCGCCGCGACATTTTCACTCAACCTCACAGTGTGATATGATCGCGGTCAGCTGCAGGCTTGTTTTTATACCGCGCATCTTAACAACGCAGAGGATCCGTTCATTTGCTTTTGAAAGGGTGTCCGGTGACTTTTGTCAATACAGTGTATATATGGATACATAATTTTATAAACGAAAACAGTTGCATGTAGAAAATAACAAAGACTTCTAGTGGAACATTATGTATTATGACCAGCAACATAATATACACACGTCAAACGCTGTTGACAACATATACTTAACATAATATTCTAGCTTTATGAAATCAAACTATGTAACATTGTCCCAGAACTATATTGAAACAAAAAAGCCGAAGAATATTTAAATGGCAAACACAATTAGTAATTAATTGCCTTACCTCCACGCGCAATAAGAAATATGCGTTCTGGCATACTATATATTACATTATGCATAATTGTACTGTCAATATATACCAACAGTTCAGGATTTCGGTTTCCATATCTTTAACGCTTGAGAATTGCCGGTGATTGGCATAAACACTTCGAACCAAAATTCCCCAAAGATTTTGAATTGGGTTGAAATCTGGGCTGCGAGCTGGCCATGGCAGTAATATGACATTGTTTGATCTCAGCCAGGACATCGTAGAGGTTGCTCTGTGAATGCTCGCGTAGTCCTGCTGGAAAATCCAATCAGGACCACCTATTTCTGCAGCAACTGGGAGAAAACTGTCTTTTAAAAGTTCCTGGTATGTTACGGCTTTTTCACGTCCTGACAAAATGCAGATATTGCCTTGCCTATTAAATCCAAAAAAGACCTATAACATTACGGAACCTCCTCCGTATTGTCGGCTGAATATTTGGCGTTTATCCGTTCTCATATCATGCCAATACTATTTCGCACCGTCTGGGCCATCCAAATCAAATTTATTTTCATCACTAAATAATACGTGGAGCCATTTGTTATTCCAAGACATATGGTCTTTGGCCCAGTTTAATCGAGCTTGTGTGTACTGCGCAGTTAAAGGCGGTTTCTTTAACAGTCTTGCATATTTCACTAGGAGTGTCTGCTGCAATACTCTGTGAACCGTACTTTTCGACATTTTCATGTTTCTATGTTGACTTATATTCCATAGAGACATTATCATGCACAGCGAACTTCGGGATATGTCGTTTCATTCGTGGCAAAACATCACTATGTCGCCCAGTTCGTTTCTGAGCTGGATATTTTTTGCTACCACTTAAAACGTTATAAATGGAAGAGTGGGATCGTTTTAATTTGTTTGAAATCGCACTTACATTCATTCCTTGATCCTGCAACTCCCGAACGGTAATTATCTCCTCCGCTGGCAACTCTTTACCACGTGGCATTGTTAAAACTGAATCAGCCTCATCACGTTTACCGACTATTTATCCTGCTCTGACGCCAAGCTAATTTCCACAGCAATGCGTGTTAGTGCTCGCGCGTTTGTGTGAAATTCCATATAATTGGGGGACAGTTTCAGTACACAACATGTTTAAAACGTTTAATACATATACGAAATTTTTACTTTCTCATCCGCAAAATATGTCTGCAAAGACTATGTGATTTATTTTCACCACTGTGTTAATGGGTTGCGTACAGTTTTTACTAATCTTACATTTACTCTGTTTTTACACCTTTTCCCATATAATTGTGGGATATACTGTACCAGTTAATTCGCTCCACGAAATAAATACCAAAGTGAGTCAAAAATTGTCCCGTAAGCAGCTGAAAAATTTAATGGCGCAAGAAAGGCAAACACTCTCACCTCACCTGCAAAACACATGCCGTTGTTTTCTATAGTCCTTAGCCAACGCACCACCAGAGCTACAGTATCACTCGGCATATTCCAAGGATAGAAACTCTCTGATGCCAGATTCCACGTGCAACACCGAAGCGAAGTGCCGTCCTTGTAGAAAATAGGCCATGGAGTGAAACAAGTGGTAATCTGATGGGGCAGGATCCGGACTTTATGGAGGTTGAATAAGGATCTCAACCCCTTCCAATTCCTATAGTTTTTTGCTGACCACTCTGGGCGTGTGAATTGGGGCATTAGCAACTTGCAGAAACTCTCGTTTCTTATTGATGAGCGCTAGATAGCGGCAGATCATGAACCCGTTGCAGCTATTTGGTATAGAGGTTCCTCTCCACAGCCTGATCAACTGGCACGAGTTCCCAAGTACAGTGCCCTCGCAATTCCCCCATGTGCACAGCATGACTTTCCCGTCGAACCGCCCTCTTTGCACCTGTGACTATCTTTCCTGGAGTGACCTCAATCAGAAGCTTCGCCCTGGTATGATAACGTAGGAAAATCCACTTTTCATCACCCGTGAAGACACGGCGACAAAACCTATCGTCCTGTGGATTTGACAGCAATCTGCGGCAGAAAGCGACATACTGTTTCGCCTGCTGGGGTTTCGATTCATGGGGAACCATTCGAGGCGCCTGGAAGACAATCCAAGCTGGTGCAGATGATAAACGATGGTGGTTTTGGAAGACCCCACCTCAGCTGGGAATTGTCGTGTACTGGCACCGGGGTTCACTGTCACAGCTTCGACTAGGATGTCAGTGTTGTTGGTCGTTGGACGTCCTTTACCTCCGCTTGTGTTCGACACTGGTGTTCCCACCACTAAAACACCGGAACCATTTTCTGTCACTGTTTCCTCGTCTTCAACTGCGCAAATTTCTCTCACAACTGATGTCGCGTTTAACCCTTTTTTCCGAATAATGATGTAAGAACTTCTGAGCAGCACATTTATCGACCTCCATCGTCTGCTCACCTGAAAAACTCAATGTGGCTCCGTACTAAATGCACGTCATCAGCCTCGTGTGATCCAAGTTATCGCAATACACAGTAGACGCTGGCGCGCGTTTCTCCCTAGAATGGTGTCTCAACATTAAGTGTATCTCAAAACAGGACGAACTTTTGTCTCACCCTGGTATGTGCCCAACCTCTTTTTCTTTTATCTTATGTCTCGCGTTTTGTTTTCTAGTCGCACTTAGCGCTTGTCGGAAAAGCTCCAGTTCCCACTCACTTAGCACACAAGTACTCATTCCACAAACGCTTCCGGTATTTCGATTATGTAAGTCAAATAAATAGAAACAACTCAAATGGAATCGTGCACAAAACGTGTGACGGAATTATCTATTAAATATTTCTGGTGACCAGACGAAAACGAAGTAGATGTCTTCTCAAATGACCTCCTCTTCCTTAAAATCTTGGACATTTAGCTACTGCTGCGAAAAACAAGATTACCGTATTTTTCGGCGAATAAGACGAGACTTTTTTCTTCTAAAGTCCGGGTCTCGACTTACACGCGACATCGGCTTATCTATTGATTGGTCATTCATATTTCTCAATGAGAAAAAAAAATCGAGAGAGTACCTTGGTACTCTTTGTATGAGAGGTGTCCGATAAGTATCCGGATTTTTATTCCTATCAATTAAAGGAGAGAAATAAAAGATACAGGATGCATAAATATGATACTCAGATATCTAATACACTGGTACGAACAATCAAAGTCACTTTTCCACGTATTCTCTGTTCAGCACAATGCATTTCCTCTGCCGATCAACAAGTCGATTCATTCCGGTAGCGAAGAAATCAGCAGGGGTGTTGCGAATCCATTGACGGAAGCCGCTCGCAGATCGTCCATGGTTTCATTGCGGTGGCTACGAAGTCTATCCTTCACGGGACCGAAAACATGCAAATCGGAAGGTGCCGAGTCCGGACTGTAAGCATATGGTGGAAGAACGGTCCACCTCTGTTTTGCGATTTCTGCTTGCACTGGTTTAGCAATATGCGGGCGAGCGTGATCACGCTGAGGCAACACTTGATTGTTTTTTAATGTTTTCCGTTTGGTCCGGATAAGCTGAGCAAGTTTTCTCAGTGTCTTCACATAGGCCTTCGCATTTATTGTTTCATTTTTTGCCAAGTACTCAACCAGAAGGATACCCAAGTACTCAACCAGAAGGATACCCAAGTACTCAACCAGAAGGATAGACATTATCCATAACGTTGGACGCCGACAAACCAACTTTGAACTTCTTTGATGGGCGTGAATTCGGATGACGCCATTGCATACTTTGCCGTTTTGTCTCCGGTTCGAATTGATGAATCCGCGTTTCATCGTCTGTGATTATGCATCCCAGGAATGCGTCACCCTCCTCATCGTAGCGCTGTACCATTTCATTGCAAATGTCTAGCCTTTGGCGTTTATGCACCGCTGTAGGCATTCGGGGTTCCCATCTGGCACAGATCTTCCTATAGTTGAGAAGTTGATGAATAATTCGTCCAACAGAATCTTTACTGATATCCAATTCTATGGCAATATCCCGAAGGCGAATGCGTCTGTAACCTTTAATCAAGTCGTCAACCCGTTTAATCATTTCATCAGTCACTGCTGTGTTAGGCCTATCTGAGCGTGCCTCATCTTCAAGGCTCTAGTGGCCAGCTTTGAATTCATAACCCATTCATAAACACTAGAACTAGACTTAGCGGCATCACCATACACCGTCCGAAGTCTTCTCGTAATGTGCACGGCCACCTAACATTAGTACAGTCCAACCCTCATATATAAAAAAACATAATTTTGTGAACGAAAACAGTTCCTTCTTTCGTTAAAACTTTCACTCCTGCTTGCTACTTGAACTGAACACTCAACGTACCTGCCATTGTTTTTGATCGACAGCGCCACCTAACATTAGTACAGTCCGTCCCTTACATACACTGCTGGCCACCCAAAATGCAACATCAAGAAGGAAGCATCCGATTGGCCTAAAATTCGCAGCATGCGTCGCCCACGAAAGGACATGCAAACGATTATCATTGCAGGGCATATGCAAATCATGTGCGCCCGGCACGCCACCGAGAAGCACTATAAGAAGGGTGCACAGAAGGCGGGGTGTAAGTAGTGGAAGTGTGTTGTGCTGCCGGACCTGTGCGTGGGAAGCTTCCTGATGCCTCGTCGCAGAATACGGCAGTCATTCCAGCACGTTTCGGTGTTCGACAGAGGACGAATAGTGGCTTATCGCGACAGCGGTTTATCGTACCGAGATATCTGTGCCCGTGTGGGACGACATCCAGCCACAGTGAGGCGAGTATAGATTCGGTGGGTGTAGGAGGGACGGACGGATCGACGTGAGCGATTGCTGCAGCCGCGGCACACCACCGAACGAGAGGGCCGGCATGTTGTGCTGCGGGCATTGACGGCTCGCACCGCCACATCACGAACGTTAGCGCAGGAATCAGGGTGTGTTGCGCAACAACCTGTGTCAGCACGTACCGTTCGACGTCGTCTGCAGGAGCAGGAACTTGTCGCACGGCGCACATTGCTCCGATTACCATTGACGTTACACCATCGGCGAGTTCGGCGGCAGTGCGCCGTTGAACGCCGCACCTGGACTACGGAACGGCACGACAGTGTCTTCTTTTCCGACGAATCCCGCTTCTGCCTGCAACACCACGATGGTTGGATCCGCGTGTGGCGGCACCGTGGTGAGAGACTGTATGACGCCTGCATTATGCATAGCCATACCGGTCCGTCGCCTGGCGTTATGGTTTGGGGCACAATTGGATATGACACCCGCTCCCCTCTGATACGCATCGCCGGTACACTCAGCAGCCACCGCTACATCTCCGACGTTTTTGAGCCTGCAGTCCTCCCGTACTGCAGGACCTGCCAGCGGCCACGTTTCAACAGATCAATGCGCGCCCGCACGTGGCACTCATAGTGCAACAATTCTTCACGGCCTACCAGATGTCACTGCTGCCGTGGCTCGCCTGTTCTCCCGATATGTCGCCCATCGAACACTGTCTGGTCGCTAATCGGCAACCGAGTAGCCCGGCAAGCACCACCCGCGACTGCGCTTGATGAACTGTGGCAACGTGTGGAAGCAGCCTGGAGCGACATACCCCAAGCCCACATCCAAAGCCTCTTTCGTTCGATGCCGCGGCATGTAGCGGCCGTTATTTTCAGCCATGGGGGCCACACGAACTATTGATGTCTGCGTGTTCCGCAAGTCGCACGAGCCTGTAAGCTCCATCGTTTCATCTTTGTATCTGTTGTTATGTTTGCAGTAAATCTGGCTTTGCTATCTCGTGTCCTTCTTGGTGTTGCATTTTGGGTGGCCAGCAGTGTATATGGAAACATAATTTTGTAAACGAAAACAGTTGCATGCAGAAAGTAACAGACTTCTAGTGGAATATTATGTATTATGACCAGCAATATAATATACACACGTCACACGCTGTTGACAACATATACTTAACATAATATTCTACTCGGTCGCTAATCGGCAACCGAGTAGCCCGGCAAGCACCACCCGCGACTGCGCTTGATGAACTGTGGCAACGTGTGGAAGCAGCCTGGAGCGACATACCCCAAGCCCACATCCAAAGCCTCTTTCGTTCGATGCCGCGGCATGTAGCGGCCGTTATTTCCAGCCATGGGGGCCACACGAACTATTGATGCCTGCGTGTTCCGCAAGTCGCACGGGCCTGTAAGCTCCATCGTTTCATCTTTGTATCTGTTGTTATGTTTGCAGTAAATCTGGCTTTGCTATCTCGTGTCCTTCTTGGTGTTGCATTTTGGGTGGCCAGCAGTGTATATGGAAACATAATTTTGTAAACGAAAACAGTTGCATGCAGAAAGTAACAGACTTCTAGTGGAATATTATGTATTATGACCAGCAATATAATATACACACGTCACACGCTGTTGACAACATATACTTAACATAATATTCTAGCTTTATGAAATCAAACTATGTAAGTGTCCCAGAGTTATATGGAAAGAAAAAAAAACAGAAGAGTATTTAAATGGCAAACACAATTAATAATTAATGGATTTTCCACCAGGCGCAATACCCTGAAATATGCGTTCTGGCACACTGTATATTAAATTATGCATAAATGTACTGTCAATATTATACCAACAGTTCAGAATTTTGGTTTCCAGATCTTTAATGCTTGAAAATTGCTGGTGATTGGCATAAACACTTCGAACCAAAATTCCCAAAAGATTTTCAATTGGGTTGAGATCTGGTCTGTGAGCTGACCACGGCAGTAATTTGACATTGTTCGATCTCAGCCAGGCCATCGTAAAGGTTGCTCTATGAATGCCCACATTGTCCTGCTGGAAAACCCAATCAGGACCACCTATTTCAGCAGCAGCTGGGAGCACACTGTTTTTTAAAAGTTCCGGGTATGTTACGGCATTTTTACGTCTTAACAAAACGCACACATTACCTTGCCCATCAAATCCAAAAAGGCCCTTACCATCCCGGAATCTCCTCCGTATTGTCGGCTGAATATTTGGCGTTTTCCCGTTCTCATATCGTGTCAATATTTCGCATCGTCTGGGCCATCTAAATTAAATTTCTTTTCATGACTAAATAATACACTGCCGGACAATTGCTAAGGACGGATGACAATAGCAACGATAGCAACCATAAAATGGAAGGCAGGAAAATGTGGAAATTAGCATAAGTGCGGGATACAGTAAGACGTGTTGTGCGTATGCAAATTTTGGATTGCCGAACTTGTTCGTGACTTCATAGCGCTGATAAGAGATATAAAGGATTTGACACGTATTGACCGTTGTTGTTCAAACGCAAAGTTGAAAGGGAAAGAATCAATTGACGAACTTGCAATTTTCAGTATGTCTTCCCGACATCACCTAGATGATTTTACGCGTGGCCGTATTATTGGAAAGATTGAAGAAGGGCGAAAAATAACAGATGTTGCCAGGGAGTTCGACGTCAGCCACAGTGTTGTTTCAAGGCTTTGGAAATCATTTCAAACAAATGGAGAGTGTAGCAAACGTCACGGCGGAGGTCGTGTTCGCCGTACGACACCTGCAGAAGATCGGTACATAGTGCTATCAACAAAAAGACACCGGCGCAGAACAGCTAGTGAGGTAGCAAATCAGTTTATGGCTGCTACTGGCAAGCGGATCTCCCGAAAAACTGCCGCCAGACGTTTGCATGAAGCAGGACTATACGCCCGCCGTCCTGTTGTGTGCATCCCATTGTCCAGACGTCACCGTACCGCCCGTTTGCAATGGTGCCATCAACATCGCAATTGGACTGATAACGACTGGTCTGCTGTCCTCTTCTCAGATGAGAGTAGATACAGTCTATCGTCTGATTGTCGACGACAACTGATCTGGCGTGATAGTGGTACTGCATATTGTCCAGCAAACATACAGGAAAGGGACCGATATCCGACATGTAGTGTCATGGTATGGGCTGGCATCATGATCAATGGCCGTACGTCCCTCTATGTGCTTCCAACTGGGACTATGACTGGCCAACGATACATTAATGATGTTCTGCTACCTCATGTTCGCATGTTCCGTGGTGCTGTCGGTGATAGATTAATTTTTTTTTTTTTTGATTGGAGGTTTAACGACCACCGTGAGCAACTCAATGGGCTATAAGCAGTCGCCCGTCTCTAATTTAGGGTCACTGGCTCCAGGGAAGGGAGAGAGCCAGTGCCGTAAGACAAACACAACATCCATGCCTGACCGGGATTCGAACCCGGACCCCTTATGGACGAATGATCAGAGACCAGCGCCTTAGACCACTGCGCCACCGGGGAGATTCATTTTCATGGACGACAACGCAACATGTCATCGAACAGTAGCTGTCCAGGAGTGTCTTGAGAGCGAGGATATTCAACGCCTCGTATGGCCAGCACGTTCTCCAGATCTGAATCCCATTGAAAATGTGTGGGATGCTTTGGGGAGGAGTCTTGCTGGTCGCCAATGCCCTCCAATAAACCAGGACACCCTCATCCGTGCACTGACAGAGGAATGGGATAAATTACCCCAACAGCTGCTTGATAATGTTGTGCAAAGCATGACACGACGTGTGGAATCTTGCATCGCCCTCCATGGTGGCCATATCCCATATTGACATCTTGCGCCGGAACGCCTGCGGACGGTAATTGCATTTTTTTCACGTTTTCGTATTCTGCACAAAATGGCCTGTTTGTCCCTTGAACACGTTCCAAAGCCTTCTGGATTTCAGAGCACAATAAATTGTCTTTCTTGTAATGTCCTGGCATTCTGACATTATTTTATTTCACTTGGCATCCAACCACACTTACTTTTTTATGCGCTATATATATAGCCGTTTATGATCCGTCCTTAGCAATTGTCCAGCAGTGTATTTCCAATTGCAATCAAAAACTCTTAATTTTTTTCCGAAAAGAAAAATGCTGGTAATCCCATTTCCTCATCTTTTCGATATTTACTGAAGTATTAAAAATATACACGGTCGAGTCACATTATTGTGACCATCAGCTAATATCCAGAGTAACAGCCGTGTGCCGCGCGATCAGCAGCTAGACGGGCTGGGAGTGACTCAGTAAGGTGCTGGAAGGTGTACACAGGTATGTGGAGCCATGCTAACTGAAGTGCATCTCACAGCTGCTGGAGGGTGCTTGGTGGAGGATCAATAGAGCGAACAACACGATCGAAGTGGTCCCACAGATGTTCAATTGGGTTTAAGTCTGGGGAATTAGGTGTCCAGGGAAGTACTTTGAAGTCTTCATCGTGCTCCTGTAACCACTCTCGGACATTTCTAGCTGTGTGACACGTCGCATTGTCGTGCTGGAAGATCCTATCCGCCCCAGCGAAGACGATCAGTATGTATGGGTGTACGTGGTCTACAAGGATGGATTCATAACGAATTCGGTCCATAGTGCCTTCCACAGGTATGAGTGGACGCAGAGAATGCCAAGAAAACATTTCTTAGACCATAGCGCTGCCCTCACCAGCTTGTGTTCTTCCAGCAATGGTTGAAGAGTGTTTGTTCTCCGATGTTTCTCGCCTTATATGCCAAAGTCCATCCGTTCCATGAAAAAGAAAACGTGACTCATCGGGGAAGGCAATCCTTTGCCAATCAGCGGAGGTCCAATTCCGATACTGTCGTGCAAATGGAAGCCTTTTCTGCCGATGCATCTTCTTTAGCATAGGTGCAGTGACCATCCGCCTGCATCGGAGCCCCATACGCAGCAGGGTTAGCGGAACTGTCGGTTTAGACACACTCCCGGTAGCCCCCTGGTTCATTCGACCAGTGAGTTGTTCCACTGTAGCATGTCGATCGGCCCTCACGCACCTTCGAGGCCGACGTTCATCTCTCACATCAATGGCACGTGGTGCTCCGCAGTTTCCACATCGCTTATTCGCAATGGTGCTATTTTTCCAATCACGCTACACTTTAACCGCAGCAGCACGCAAACAGTTCAGAGACTGCGTTGTTTCAGAAATACACCCACCCTTTGCCCGAAAGTCGAAAATCATCATTTTTTTCAAATCTGATAAATCGCTGCTTTTATCAATGACAGCTATGTTTTCAGATCAGATCATATGCAGATGATTTTAGGAAGGGAGTGTCTGACCCCAGGTCTTAAACAACCCTTAGAAATAGGAAGCTAGGAGATTTGGGCTAGAGTACCAGATAGGAAAGTGACACGGAAGCGAAGTAGAAAGGGGGAGGAAGACGCCTATATTTATTACCGGGGGCAGTAATCGGGGTCCGACGGCTTAACGTGCCCATCCGACGCACGGCGGGTATTTAGTGGTTCGAACGTTCGTACCTGCCCCGGATCAAACCTGAGGTCATCTCCATGGCAGTCACGAACGCTGACCACTAGGCCACCCGCGGCCCTATGTTTTCAGAATGTCTACAGCACACTTTATATACCCTTCAAGCCAGCTCATGACACGTGCCTTCTTTCATTGGTTACGCTCTGTTCACGTCAAAAGTAGGAGGTAGTCACAATAATGTGACTCGACTGTGTAGTTACAGAATGGAAGAACACTAACTGTATTTGTTCTAACCTAGTCTTATAATCCGGATCGACTTAACTATGAACGAAGATGAGGAAATTGAAAAATTTAAGCCACTCGACTGATACTGCATATCGAAATATAAGCCAAAAAATAATGTACTTAAAAATTTGTCATGGCAGGATTTATAAGACAGGTATCTCTCACACGTTATTCTTTATTTATTGAATGATTATCCTTGACATTATGAGAGCGAGCATTAGTACGATGAATTATTATTACTCTTACGTTGACCAAACGCCGCTCTTCACTTTCTAAAGAGGCCTTCAGCCTATCGTGTTAGTGACAATTAATTTCCGACGTAATGGATTCGTTCTGTGACAGCGGCACAGCGTTGATAATTCGTCTGATGGCTCATCTATTGAGCATCAAGTTTTGGGAAGAAGAAAAAGACCTCTCTGCTTTGTCCAGACAATGACCTTCTGCGTTGAACTCACTCCTTCGTCATTTAAAGTTAGCCTAACGGACTCTCCTTTCGTCCTCGGTAACAATTCAGCTCAAGTATTTTTTCAAGTTGTGAGATTACCACATGCAGTCGGTCTCGTATCCTATTTCTAAGAGCTTCTATGCCTTTATATGGCTCGATCACAGTTGTTAAAGCGTTCTTCTGCTGAGAAAGCAGATGTCACTTTTACCAGTTCTCTCAGAAAGTTTCGTTTAAGTCTGGTATCTTCTTAAGACGTTCTTTCTTACACAGAAGCTTTTCTGAAGATTTTGGCAGCGTTGCTTAGTATTTGTTCCTACATTTAGGTTCCTTAAATTTCTGCGGCGTAGCATTATGAAAGTGATTTATTTGTTTCCATTTGTCTCTAGCATTTTTTTTAATTCTTAAGGAACGTCTATCTGTGAAAATTTATGAAGCTACAATAAAACATAAAACTAAACGACACTGAAAAATTGGAAGGAAAAAAGGAAGGTTAGGTAGAGGTAAATTTTGTAACATTTTAATAATATTTTTATGTCTCAGTTTATTAGATTCGTATAGTTTTGGAAATCAATATATGTATGTGTTTTTGATTTCATAATAAACGACTTTTCCATAGATTGGAATCACCTTTTTTCTGCATAAAAGGGGCTTCCGATCTATGGAAAAGTCGTTTATTTATGAAATCAAAAACACATACATGTATTGACTTCCAAAACTATACGAATCTAATAAACTGAGACATAAAAATATTATTAAAATGTTACAAAATTACCTCTACCTAACCTTCCTTTTGAGTTTCTGTTTTCTTATGTAAATTTGGTTATTTCTTGTGCAACGTATACTCTCACATAACTTTCGTATTTAGTTCCCGTATTTGGTTCATTCTCCTTGAACAGTTTCTAACTTACAGCTATATTTTCTCTCTCGACTGGATGTTTTTTGGCAATGTAATTTGAGGTCGGAGTTTGAGTGACGTATGAGAAAAACAGTTAAGAACGAGGCTCACGCTGCATATTCGCTGGCTTACGAGCTGTGTAGCGTTCTATCTAACTGTGGTCTGATACTTTCTAATTGATTGACGTAAGATTATTTTTTGACGTTAATCATTTGGAGTTGTTAGTTGGATGTTTTGCGTCTCTCATTTTTGAGGCTCGAGTTTGTAAGTTGATTGTTATAATGTTTCGAGCTTACAGTTTTAATCTGTTACCAAGGTTGTTTTACTTGAAAAATATTACACGTTACGAGTAATTTGGTGACATGTGTTAACTTGTTAAAGTGCTTAAAAGATTGAATGAACGTTGAAATCTTTGTAAATACACTATCTACCAACAAGTAATTGGACACCTGTGATAGCAAAGGAAAACAAAGTTTATTCACCTTCAATAGTTGGTGGAGACTCCACGAGCGGCGATTACAGCTGCGACCCTCCGGGGCATACTCTCAACCAGGCGTTTTACGACGGCTAGCGGTATTTTCTTCCACTCAGCTTGGAGAAGACAGGTCAATTCCTTCACCGATTTCGGACGGTGGGGACACCCCTTAAGTCGACGCTCCAACTCGTTCCAGAGGTGCTCGATAGGGTTAAGGTCCAGGCTCTGCGCAGGCCAGTCCATTCGATTAACCCCATTGTCACCATACCAAGCCATGGTGGACCTCGCAACATGACAGGTGGCATTGTCATCCTGAAAGTAACATGGGTCCACCCCGTAAAACTGCCGCAACGTAGGAAGCGCATGGTCATCCAAAATGGTGCAGTAGGTCTCGGCGTTGAGTCTACAAGGAATTGCGACCAAGGAAGGCTCCCGTGCCATACCAAGAGAAACACCCCCATAGCATAATTCCACCGCCGCCGAACTTCACAGTTGGCACAATACATTCCGGCAGGAGGCGTTCTCCAGGCAGACGCCAAACCCAGATCCTGCCATCCGTATGGTAGAGGGTGACTGTTCAACGGTCCACTGTCGACGTTCTTTGCACCACGTTAGCCGAGCAGGGCTATTGGACTTGGTGATAAAAGGCTTGTGGGCGGCAACACGTCCATGATAACCGAGCAGATGGGCTTCCTTATGGATGGTATTCATCGAAAGAACACTCCCGGATGCCTGTTTAAACTCCTCGCGGATGTGGCCCATCGATTTGGTGCGGTTCTTCCGAATTTCTCTGGCCAGCACCCGTCGGTCTCTAACTCCCAGTTTTGTGGGTCTGCCGGGTTGGGGCACATTCCGACAGTCACCTCTCATCTTCCACTTGCCAATCACGTAGGCCACTGTCGATTTTGGGAACTTCAACTCGCTGGATATGTCACGTATGGATCTGCCATTTCTGTGATACCCGACGATTACACCTTTCTCGAAATCAGAGAGCTCCGAACTGCGTGGCATCTTGCATGCGACTGGTTGCGTTGTTGTTTCCCACACGATATTTAACGTCGTGTGGGAAATCAGGACCGCAGATATCGTCGATTGCAGGGGTGTCCAATTACTTGTTGGTAGATAGTGTACATTTGTCTGCACTAAAGATCTAGATATATTTGAAGTAAGATTTTTGTGCTTAATTATTGGCATTACATTTTAAATTATCAGGGAATCAGCTAAAACGAATCAAATATGGTAGTTAATAATGCTTCAATGTTGGTGTTCTAGGTAAATTGACATTTTCACATATACAAAGGTCGTTCCATAAAAACTGAGAGTAGAGGAGGAGATCAAAATATGGGCTAGGGTCTAAATACGGGCTAGTGGCATCACAACGTTTGATTGTTGCTGTAACCTGGTGGAATTAGTGTGAAACGGTGCCTCACGAACATACGACGTGTACGTATTCATTTTGTTTTCAGCAGGTGAGCGATCGAGAAGCAATATTTGATAACGTGTCATTTTGCCTATTGCATCACAGCGAAAGTTTCCACAGGTATGTGTATTCTGTTTTATGTACAACACTCCGTTAAACCTAAAGCTATTTTAGCATGGGCACAACACTAAAGATATCTTGAGCTTGTTTTAGCATAGATGGTTCACTCAATAGTAATGTACGGTACTGGCTGCCAACCCTCAAATAGTCTGTATGCAATGGGTCTAAATACGGGCTACCCGGTGGGGTCTAAATAAAATTTTCACTGAAGAACCGTACAAAGCAGCATTGCCTCTGTCTTTGGAAACATGTGCAGCCAACAAACGCAAGAAGAATGTGAAACGTAGACCTATTCATCAATATAAACGATCGCCTGCTTCAAAAACTCCAACTGCAGGTATAGCGTCAACTAGTGAAACAGCGCCTACTAGAAGAATACGGTCTTCAAAACAAAAACGGCTCTGATCGGAATCAGAAGATGATTTTGGCCCTGTAGATCCTCCTCTGGATGACAGTGACAGCAACAATTGAAATACCTGAAGGGGACTATCCTAACGACAAGGATGCGAGCTGCATATTTTGCGGTGGACTGTTCTCTGAAGACTCAAAGGATGAACTATGGGTGACGTGTGTACAATGCAATATGTGGACGCACAGTGATTGTGCAGGAGCCGAAAAGGATCATTACATCTGTGACTTTTGTAAATAGACCTTTAACATTCAAGGATAGTATCCTTTTTCCGGCAATTTGATTCGTTTTACATATTTAAAATGACAAATATGTGAATTTTTTTTATGTTCGAAACAGCAGATGTTTGGATTAGCAAGTTCAGTTTGTTATTCAAATGTATTCTGACGCATTTATTTGCATTAAAAAAAGGTTTACCTCTCTTTATTGCTATTTTTGTATTTCTTTTCATGGATATTTTGAGGGTAGCCCATATTTGGACCCTGATTTCAAAAGTCATCATTTTGCCTCTCATTGTAAAACCTTCATTTCCAACACAACCGATATTTTTAAAAATTACGTCAACCCGATACCACCCGGGAAACAAGTCTCCGATATATTGTAATGTGTTCAATCTAGAAAATCTTTAACGGGTATGCCTGTAGGTCTTCAAATGAAAGTGGTAGCCCATATTTAGACCTTCTCCTCTAATGTTTTTGAGTTGGCAACAGTGCCAAGGGGAAAAATAACCACGCAGGTGACTAACTGAATTAAGGAAGTATCTATGGCAACAGTTATTAGTCGTGGCAGACGATTCTGGTATTGTTATTGCGCAGTTGTTTAAGGTACGTCTGCATTTCGCCATACGGCTATAGAGGTGAGTGATTCAGAGTTAAGAAGTGAAATGCGTTATGCGATAAAATTTTGCAATCGTTTGGGTAAAACTGCTCCAGAAGCAGTTAATTTAATGAATGATAAACCATATGAGCGTACTGATAATGCTGATATATTTTTTATATACACACTATATACACTGAAGTACCAAATTATTAGGAACACCCAACAGCGATCACATACACGTGACATCCTCGCTTACGTACGACACGGTGACGTTGAGACGGCTTTATGCAAAAGATTAGACACGTACGAGGTATAGGTAGCGGCAATATACACTGCCTGAGAGAGAAAATGCCACACCACGGAGACGTAAACGCAGCGCCATGAAAATTGCAGGGTGGATGCACACGTATAAGTTATGAAAATGATTGCATTTGCAGGCTAATCGCACGAACGGCGCGCTGGGTATAAGCGGACAACCAGCCCGTGAGGCCATCGGGTCGAGACGGGTGCGAGAAGTGAGTAGTTCTGCTGTAACCGTGTTTGGAGAACGAACAAGGGGTGCCAATGCCGTTAAGACGCAGTCGTACGCGATTTCGTCAAACGGATGAGTTCACGAGAGGTGTCATCGTAAGCCTTCGTACCGCCGGATGGTCCTTGCGTCGTATTGCGGAAGAAACGCAACCATTCAGTACATAATACGGCCGCTAACTGTTGCTTAATAGTAGGCCTTGGTTCCAAACTTCTCATGCGGCGCTCTAATTCATTCCATAGGTGCTCTATGGGATTAAGATCAGGGCTCTGTGCTGGCCAGTCCACACACAATATGGAATTATCGTCATATCACGCCGTAATAGTCCTTGCTTTATGGCTCGGTGCATTATCCTGCTGGTACAAACAAGGCTCAGTTCCATAGTATTGCCACAGAGTTGGAAGGGCATAAATGTCCAGAATATCGAGGTAGACGTGCTGGTTAACAGGTTTGTCGACGATAAGCTATGGGCCAGGTCCGTACCACGAAAAACACCCCCACACGAGTACACTTCCAGTTCCAAACTTGTCCGTAGGAACAGCGCACTGTGGTAAATAGCGTTCCCCCGGCTCCCGCCATATACACACACGGCTGTCAGACAGGTTGATCGTGTATCTGGATTTATCAGTCCATAGGACCCATTTAAATTAATCTACGGTCCACGATAAATGTTTTTTACACCATGCTAAACAATGAGTAGCATTCCGAGTGGAGATGAAAGGCTTATGAGCAGCCGCACGACCACGGTAACCCATGGAATGAAGTTCTCTGCGAATGGTACGTGGCCGAGGTTCTGTATTTTTTACCGACCTGTACACTGAGGTATAGTGCAGTACTCCGTCGATTAGCTGTAACGACGGTCCTGAGTCTTCGACGTCCTCTATCACTGATTTTCGTTGGTCTGCCGGTATGCTTTGCTGCTTCAGGTACGCCATGAGTCTTCCACTTATTCAGTACATCTAAAACAGTTGACTTGGGTATGTTCAAACGCCCCTAGGTTTCTCTCATGGACAGCTCACTAATATAACACCCAATAATCTTTCCTTTCTCAAAGTCAGTTCTCTCCCGCCGCGACATTTGCACTCAACCTTACAGTGTGATATGATCGCGGTCAGCTGCAGGCTTATTTTTAAACCGTTTGCAGCTGTACCGCGCATCTTAACACCGTAGCGGATTCGTTCATTTGCTTTTGAAGAGGTGTCCGGTGACTTTTGTCAATGTAGTGTATATGTCCAGCTGTAGAACTCGAACCCTGTCCAGCAGGATGAGAAGTCAGAAGCTCGTGACCTAAACTACTTGACCACTGGGGGACAGTCCCGAATTCAGAATATACCGAGAACAACCAAGTAAGTGAAGTTTCTTTATGCATTTGTTTGCGTTATACACCAATGTATGAACCAACGTAATTTTATCGGACTTTTTCTTTTTTGTTTCAGGCACATATGTTAAGGGAATGAAGATAACACTTTCGATGTCTGGGATTTCTTTATAGTCTGTGGAAGTGCAAAATGGAATGCACTTCTAATGCAACTGGGTGCTTCTAATGGGAATACGCATATCTTCAATCTACAAGCAGGTAAGGACTGATCAACATAATTACAAGTTCTTCAGCTAATATTTTTCAGGACAGTTTAAAATAATTGATGTGCCTTCTAAAAAAATTACAGCCAAGATTCTTAACGGAAATGTTGATAAAATTACTAGGAAAAAGAAAATTATTCTTGATAAATAAGACTTCTCTTCCACAGTTGAAACAATCAACAAAACTCTTTTTGTGCAGCTATTTATTCATTTCGTACCAAAAGTCGAACTGACTGAACATTAATGGTCTTTTCACAGAGCTCAAGTACCTTCTGTTACGACGCTGCCGTCCTGTCAAGAAAGTCGTATTCACCTTAGCTTCTACGTAAAGCTCTAGCTTCTTCTTTTTTTATTTTGCTCGATGGCCAATGGATAGCATTCTCATTATCGTAAAGAATGACACGACTTGAAAAAAGAGAAGCCAGTAATATAATTTATTGATTGTTACAGTTGTTGATGGCACTACAGATCTCGAGAGTCTACATCCGCAATCACAGATTGATAGCCCCGAAACACGCTAAAACACGACGCTCGCTTCGTAAGGGGACAGAAGCGAAATGACACATTTGTTCTCAAGCATTGATTTGTGTTACACAAATAAAGGCAAATTTTCCGTTAAGGTATATTCACGAAACAACAATAAAAACTGAATTGCAAAATTTCGATCATGGGATCGGGTAGCTTGGAAGTATTGATGCACACACACACACACACACACACACACACAGTTTAAATTTCTTCTCTGTATTCGTCTAAAATTTTAATAATTTGATGAAGAAAACTCATATTCAAAAGTTATAGTGACCAAAAATAATTTTTAAAATGCATTGCTCAAAATAATTAGGGGAGTATGTGACATTATGCAAGATAATCGTGTGATATCTTACCGAAACGTGGAAAACCCAAGTTGAGTGTGACCTAAATAGCCGAATCATGCATATCCTTATGCAAATTAGCTTCTGTGACGCCAGAATGCATAAATCACAGATTGGAATAAAAACGAAGGTTTTCCGGAAGAGAGAGAGAGAGAGATAGAGAGAGAAAGTGTATATAAAATATATATGTGTATATAAAAAATATATATATCCCTTATTCTTCATCGTTTTTCGTGACATTTCTTTTCTTGAAGTCTTGAGCTTGAATGATGTCTAAACAGCATGATTTACCGGAATCAACGGCGTGGAGAGCTATTGGCAGGCTGTAAGCAGGTCAGGCACAGCAGATGGTAGCAGGAGCCATTGGAGTGTCACGAAGTGTCATTTCTCGACTGTCGACACGACTCCAGGGTACGAGAAGTGTTCGAAGGAGGCAAGGTTAAGACCGTCCACGAGCAACTACAGCAAGAGACGAACGTTATCCATTGTTAACAGCCCGTCATAATAGCGGCAAAATGCTACTCAGCTCCAGCGAGAGCTTCTCATGTGAACAGGACGCAGGTTGTTAACTCAAACTATCTGCAACCGTCTTCACAAAGGTGGTCTTTATGCACGTAGACCAATAGTGTGTGTACCTTTAACCGCACGACACCGTACGACCCGTAGAAGTTAGGCTGAGGAGCATTGTGTTTGGGGACACGACGAGTGGCATCAAGCTCTCTTCTGTGACGAGTCGAGATTCAGTCTGGAGTCTGACAATCGACCAGTTCTTATCTAGAGGAAACCGGACACACGAAATGATCCAACTTTTGTGCAGAAAACATCCCACTACGACAGACACGGATTGATCGTTTGGGCAGATACAAGTATCGGTGGACATACGGACTTGTACATCATCCGAAACGGCAGTCTGACTACCCAGAAATATAAAGACGAGATTCTCAGACCTATTGTCCTGCCGTATGCTGCAGCCGTCGGTGATTAGTTCCTCTTCATGGACGATAACGCTCCATCTCATAGAGCTCGGTAAGTGAACAACATGCTTCAAGAGGAGGAAATTGGGCGAATGTAGGGGAGCGTCTGAAATCCAATTGAGACTGCCTGGGAGCCACTTTGCAGACGCATTGCAGCTCGGCCGTCATCTCCGTTGACTCTCTGTGAACTGGAGATTGCCCTCTTTGAGGAGCGGCGAAGATACCCACAAAACCTCCTCGATAACCTCATCAATCCCATACCACACAGGTGTGCAGCGGTCTTAGCCGTTCGAGAGGACCACCTACCCTACTATAGGTTACATGCGTACTTTGACGTGCTTGTGGTACTACAATTTCAATACTGCAAAACTACCCTCATATTCCAGCAGGATGGGGCTCCGCCTTTCGTGATACTCTCTACTTCGTCAATACCTGACTGCCAGATCACTAGTGGGAAAAGACGCAGACATGTTTGGTCATTGAAATTGCCTGCAATTAGCCTGAACGTATTTTTTTTTCTGAGGGATTATATGAAGTGTATATTTTACTACAGAATGTAGAGGACACTCTTTAGCTGAAAGACCGCATCACATCAGCAGTGGCCACTATATCTCCTGATACGTTAGACAGTGTGTGGGAGGAAACTGAATGCCACTGGGACTTAGTCCGTTCTGCGAATGACATACATCATATTACGTACCTTAATATACCCGGATGTTATATTTCCATATAACGTATGAAACTGACGCATATTGACTATGACCAGTGTGAAACCTCCTCTTTTTTTTTCTTTCTACAAGAAAAAAGCTATAAGGTTTCACAACTGTTTCATTTCCATGCAGTCGTCCTCTATATACACTATACCGACAAAAGTCACCGGACACCCCTTCAAAGGCAAATGAACGGATCCGCTGCGTTGTTAGGATGCGCGGTACAGCTGCAAACGGTACAAAAACAAGCCTGAAGCTGACCGTGATCATATCGCACTGTGACGTTGAGTGAAGATCTTGCGGCGGGAGAGAACTGACTTCTTTTTTTTTTTTTTTTTTTTTTTTATTGGAGGTTTAACGACCGCCGTGAGCAACTCAATGGGCTATAAGCAGTCGCCCGTCCCTAATTTAGGGTCACTGGTTCCAGGGAAGGGAGAGAGCCAGTGCCGTAAGACAAACACAACATCCATGCCTGACCGGGATTCGAACCCGGACCCCTTACGGACGAATGATCAGAGGCCAACGCCTTAGACCACTGCGCCACCGGGGCGGCAGAAGAACTGACTTCGGAAAGGAAAAGAAAAGATTGTTGGGTGTTATATTAGTGGGTTGTCCATAAGAAAAACCGAGAGGCGTTTAAACATACAAAACTCAACTGTTTTGGATGTACTGAATAAGTGAAAGACACATGGCGTGCCTGAAGAGGCAAAACGTACCGACAGACCAAAGAAAATCAGTGATAGAGGGCGTCGAAGCCTCAGGAGAGTCATTGCAGCTAATCAACCGAGTGCCGCACAAGTGCCGCACAAGGCCTCAGTGTACAGGTGAGTAAAAATGCTGGAACCTCGGTATGTACACGTACCATTCGCAGAGAACTTCAATCCATGGGTTACTGTGGTCGTGCGGCTGCTCATAATCCTTTCATCTACTCTCGGAATGCTACTCGTCGTTTAGCATGGTGTAAAGAACATTTATCGTGGACCGTAGATCAATGGAAACGGGTCCTATGAACTGATGGATCCAGATATACGATCCATCAATCTGATGGCCGTGTGTGGGTATGGCAGCAGCCAAGGGAACGATATTTACCACAGTGTACTGTTCTTATGGCCAGTTTGGAGCTGGCAGTGTACTCGTGTGGGAGTGTTTTTCGTGGTATGGTCCCGGCCCATTGGCTATCGTGGACAAACCTGTTAACCAGCACGTCTGCCTCAATATTCTGGAGAATTATGCCCTTCGAACTTTGTGGTAATACTATGGAATCAAGCCTTGTTGGTACCAGCAGGATAATACACCAAACCATAAAGCAAGGACTGTTACGGCGTGGTTTGATGATAATTCCCTATCGTGTGTGGACTGGCCACCACAGAACCCTGATCTTAATCCCATAGAGCACATATGGGATGAATTAGAGCGCCGTATAAAAAGTTTGGAACCAAAGCCTACTACTAAGAAACAGTTAGCGGCAGCATTATGTACTGAATGGAAGCGCATGCCTATCGTTGTGTTCCAAAACTTTGTCGAAAGCCTGTCTCGAAAGGTCAGTGCATGCATCAAGGCCAAAGGTGGACCGACGCCGTACTAATGTATGCCAATAAATGCTATGATGTGTTTCTCTTCTAGGTTTCCGGTGACTTTTGTCAATATTGTGTACATTAACTTCTGAACAGATTAGGTCTCCAGCTTTCGAAGCGGTATTCAATATTTTAAGTACCAGCATAAAGAGTCAAACAGTTATAAACTTCCTCCAATTAAACAAAAATGATGTATCACTGCTCATATCTAATCTCCGCCCCTTTATTCACATTGAAAGGATAAAGAAATATAAATCTTTCTATCGAGTGCCTGAAATGGAAGCGAGAAACTTAGACGACTGGGCCACCCTTGTGGATTTATCACACATGCATTCTGCATAATTCCATGGCCAGACAGTTGATCTTCTAAACCTACGATTGCGAAACTGAATTTCTTCAATATCGCAACAGATACTTCTGGGCTATGTATATAAAGTACAAGTAAAGTATCTTCATGAATTACTCTAGCTAGCTGCTTTGATTACATACCCTTAATCTCTCAATTAAAGTAGGATGTTGTTGTGACGTAATGCGATGGGCTGTAGGTGACTGCAATGCGAGTTTATGAAATTTTACGAAATATAAGGTAAACAGTGGAGATTACGAAATGCTTTCTATATCGGGAGGAATTAATAATCCACTTGCTTTTGTAATCTAACCCTACACACAATTTTCTTTCAAGTAAATGATAAATTAGTAATTTATATATGGCGCGGTTGTGCGTAGTTAAGTATCGCTCAATGTGGCTGTTCTATCCTTTAGCAGTACTCCATTCCATACTCCAATTTGACACTTCCGTATATTTTTCTTTATTTCTTTTATTTGTGTGTGTGTGTGTGTAAGAGAAAGAGAGAGAGAAAGAGAGAGCGTAAATGAAATATCGAGATTCGCAGATGGTAAAAACTGGCAGCTTAGTGTTATTCAGGCAGACGATGTATCACTAGGCACACAGGTGGAGAAGGAGCTTTCGTTTCACCACAGTATGCACGAACACTTGGCAAACGGAATGATGAAGTTTCTATGCAGACGCCATTGCTACCGAACAAGAAACACGTGCTCGAAGTAACGATGAAAATAATCAAATAGAAAAAAATGGATGTGATAAAATTATTACTATATGTAAAAGCATCGTCAGCTAAGTACTGTTGCAATTACGAGGTATTAAGAAAAAAGAAACTGAAAATGGATTGCCGTTTAGAGGAAAGGTAAGTAAATATTTTCTATCTGACGGGGATGGGAGTTATGAATGTTTACCCAATCTATAATTGTGCCAAACAGTGGAATGTTTTGCAGTAAAATCTCCTTTACGGTCACTCCTGGATAGGACAGATTTGTTATTCCCGGTCCCGAAGTACTGTATATACTGTCCGATATTCACCAAATAGCGAATCCTCTAATGAACGGATAGTGACAGTGACATTAGTCTTAAGAGAGTAGAAACCATTAACTTTCAAGGGGAAAAAATCTTGGAATTTTTGCCGCAAAGATTTTGTTTAGCTTCTTTGAACAGAAACACGGTACTGTTAGTCCTCCAGATCCCCATTACAAAAACTACAGGCCTGTGGTTTCAACATGGCTGATCTTTCCTGAAAAGTGGGCAAAACTGCTTCCTTCAAACAAAATCGAGTATTCGTTGTCCATCCAGAAAGCAAGGATTTTGATGCCATTTTCGAACAACCCTATTGTTTGAGGTATAAGTTGAGATTTTTTTTTCAGAAGTCTAGGCCTCGACTTATACGGCACATCGACTTATCTACTGAAACTTCTCAATGAGAAAAAACAAAAAGAGATGACACCGAATTTTTGGGTGCAATGAGCACGTCTTTTGAATCCGTTCTGACGCGAATTAAATTTATCAAAGCTATTCAAAGTCAATGGAACCGGTATGGAAAACAGTAGGATCTGACCGAAGAAAGAAGTTTTTCAATTGGGTTTTTAACCCCGCAGATACTGCTATACACGGAATCGGGAACTTACGCCCTCTGGTTGCAGATTTGTGCGTTAAGAAAAATTTAAAATTCTACGAGAAAAATTTCGCAGCGGAAACGCTCTCCAACAAAGAAGAATTTTTCAAATCGGAGAAGCAGAGATATCGACAAATGTAAGATATGCATCTGCGCCCCTAGGCGGGAAAAACATGCATAATTTTAAGAAGAAAGTATTCTCAAAAGGTTTTTCGATGTGGGCGGTATCAGTCCAGAAAAGAATATCTTTAATCGAGTTTTCAGAAACTCAAATTTTGCTCCAAATACATCAAGCAGAAATTAATACTTATACCCTCTGGTGGCCAAACCATTCTTTACCAAATATTATAAATTATATGAAAAACATTTTTCATCAGGAGCTGTATACGACACAGGAAGAATGTTTCAAATCGGAGTTTTAGAAACAAATATCGGGGAAAACGCAATTAACCTTAACGCTTCCTAGTGGAAAGTCTATGAATTACCTGAAATTTTTGAAATTATATGAAAAACATTTCGCACCAGAAACGTTATCCAACAAAGAAGGAATTTTTCAAATTGGACTCTTCGAAATAGAGATATTGACAAAAAAAAGATGTACATCTACGCCCCCCTTGCGGAGAAACTATGCAATATTTTGAGAAGAAAATATTCCGAAAATGTTCATCGACGTGAGTGGTATCGGTTCACAAACGATTTTTTTAATCGAGATATTAGAATCTCAGATTTTGTGGCAAATACATCAGAAGCAGAAATTAACACTTACGCACCCTTGTGGCCAAACCATTGCTTACCGAAAATTAGAAATTATATGCAAAACATTTCCCATCAGGAGTTGTATCCGCTGAAGAAAAAAGTTTTGAAATCGGAGTTTTAGAAGTAGAGATAACGGGGAAAACGCAATTTAATTTTACTCGCCCTAGCGAAAAATCTATGCGTAACTTGAAAAAGTGACTATACTGAAAAAATACTCTTCGACATAAATGAAATCGAAAGGTAAAAAAAATTTCTCAATCGGATGTTTAGAAGCAAATATATGGAACAAAATGTATTTTGAATTCGAAATTGTGCAACGTAAAAAAAAAAAAAGAGGAAAGAAAACGAAATGAAGAATCATCATTCGCCTATTTCAAGCTTCCCAATGCAAAGATAGTTTTTTTAATCGGACAAATAGTTGCAAACAATGTTCCCTCTAGTCTGCGCGCAGTAAGTAAGCATTTTACATTAAAATTTCCGAATCCCTAATTAATTTTTATAAATCTAAAATCAATTACCTGCAAAAATAATAATAAATAAATAAAATTCGGGCTCTCAAAAGTCCAAACAACACCTTTCTTAAATGCTGTTCGCCTCCTTCTAAGTTCGTCTCATTATCCTCTTCATTCTCAAAGGCTTCTTTGCAAAGTAGCCTCGTGCGAGCAGATAGTGAACGCGAGAATGGGGATTAGTGATTTTTCTACGTCGAGACGTCGAAAAAGAGACAGATATTGAGTCTGATAAATGGTAAACAATATTTTCCGAGTACTCTCAAAGATGGTCGAGTCCCAAATTCCCAAGGTCGAGTCTTCGGTTTGGGGGAAAAATTGAGAGACGATTTATTCCTTGAAATGACTGTCATATCAGAACGAGTTTGCACTTGTTCTATTTGATACAATTGTTTTGCATTTAGGTGTTATTTTGTTTCATATTCTCCTTGGTATGTTGATATGCAAAGAAACTGTGTATTATGCGTAAACATGCTTTTCCTAATTTCCAGTGTTTTTATTCCAAAAGGAAGTTTGAGCGTTCCAAAATTCGTGGCGTAACTTATTTTATTGTTATGTACGTATGTTTAAACTTGCATCGGTCGTAATATGTACATTAAATGTACTGTATTTTGAAATGAAAATACTATTTAATTTAAATGAAAATACTACTTAATTAAAATGAAAATGTTGTTTAATTAATAATAAAAATACTTTTTAATTAAAATGAAAATATTATTTAATTAAAATGAAAATACTATTTAATAATACATTGCACCTCCCGACCAGCAGACTCCCAATAGCGGACAAATGTTGAAGTCCCAGGGTGTCTGCTATTCAGAGATTTTACAATGCACATTTTCCTCGTGGATGCAAGGTCAAGTGATGTCCAAACATAACATAGCCTTTCCTTGACAAATTTTAACTCCCGCTTTCTGCGGATCCTGTTCCCACTGACGACCGCCACATAGCGGTCCGTATAACTATGCCACCGGGATTAGAGGAAATGCTATCCCACACTCACCAACCCGCTTTGCCAACGTGGTGAGTTATGCCCCGCCCCAAATAATTCCACAGCTTACACACAGGTCTCCGACAGCTTTAGACCACGCGGGAGATGGGTGTATGTAATTCGAAAGCACGCCCAGTGACACGGAGGAGACTGGCACAAGACAGAGCTTTGTGGAAGAAACTTAAGGAGACTTTCATCCAGCAGCGGATTGATAATTGTTGAGAATGATGATCATGATGATTTTCCTTAACCGTTTCATTTGCCGTTGGACACTTTGATTTCTCAAAAAAAAAAAAAAAAAAAAGCAGTAAGACTGACATTTTTGAAAGGAAATTCTTTCAACGAATTTTAAATTTAGCTTTGTCGTAAGTTATCATACATTTACCTTGATAACAAGTTTTGCAACGCGAAAGAGGAACAAATGTAGGACCCATTAACAGCACTTACGTACTTTATGATATTCAAAGGAAAGAAATTGTTTGAAGAAATTTTTATGCGGAGGGCCTTCCGAGAAATAAGATACGATGGTGATATTCTGACGTAATGTAAAATAACAAATCGGAATTTTTACCAGTTCTCTCTTCAAAGAACAACTTTTAGAGCTTTGATTCTCGTCTGCGAAAAAAGTTTCGAAACGAAGCAAAATTTGCAGACTTGAGGATCTTGTGATATGCATAACTCATATTTCTCAGGAATAGTTCCGCCGGTTTCCCTAGTTTTATTGTTTTCTGTCTGATGTCTCATAACTTGTTCTGAGGAAAAGTTGCGACGTTCGTGCTGAAGGCAATGCAGTATTTAAAACTCCAAAGCACTCTAGATGACTTCACTCGTAGTGACGCTTTCCTCCTAAGGACCATATAAAATCAACTGTCTGCTCGATTCCATATGCAAAGTATTTTCCTGCCTTTACGTATCTACAAAGCTCTGTCTTGTCAAAAAGAATGAAACATACACTGATGAGACATTACTTTATGACCACCTACCTAATAAGGGACCCCTTTTAGCCCGCAAAACAGCAGTCACTCGGCGAGGCATCGATTCGATGAGGTGGCGATAGGTATCCTGGGGTATCTGGTGCCATAATGTCAACAGCAGGTTATCCAGTTCCCGTACATTTCTAGGTGTGGTGATTTAGTGTGAACCCGCTTTTCCAAGTCGAACCACAAATGTTCGATTGGGTTCATGTCAGGTGAATTTGGAGGCCAGGTCATTAACAGAAAGTCACCAGCATGCTCCTCAAACCACTCCTTGACGATTCTGGCAGTGTGGCATGGCGCATTATCCTGTTGGTAATGGCCATCACCAGCAGGGAACGCAGTTTCCATAAATGGGTGAACTTGGTCTGTAATGATGTTCAGATACCCGACAGCTGTCAGGGATTGTGCTATTGGGATAATGGGGCCTAAAGTGTCCCAAGAAAACATCGCCTACAGCATAACACCGCCGCCTCAGGCTTGTTTCGCCTAACAGAGCATCCAGATGCCATAGCCTCCGTTGGTAATTGGCGTATCCGCGCTCGGCCATCTACGTGATGCTCCACGAATCTTGATTTGTCAGACCAAACCACTCTCTTCCAATCATTCACGGTCTAATCTCGATGATCTTGGGCTTATTTCATGCTTTGTTGGCGATGATGTACAGTGAGCATGGGGACTCGGCTGGGTCTTCGGCTACGCAGGCCCATGCACAGAAGGCTGCGATTAACTGGTTGCTGGGACACATTGCCCTGATCACCACTGTTGTAGTTGCGGGTGATTTGTCGCACTGGCTCTGCGGTTGCTGTGAACAATGCGTGACAGTCTCCGCTCCGTACTGGCATCAGTGAGCTGCGAACCACGGTTCGTCGTTTGGCCATCTGTGCACCACATTTGATACATGCTCACTACAGTGGCACGTGAACAACCCACAAGCCGCGCCGTTTCCGAGGTGGCAGTTCCAAGGCTCCGTGCCATCATAATTTGTCCTTTATCAAACTCCGACAAATCGGCAGCTATTCCCATTCTGACTCCGAACATTCTACTAACTGAAAGCCGGTCCTCCGTTTGTATATATACTTCTCTGTGAATTTCACCTGCGCCACCATTCGGTCTCAAGGCGCGCTCATTTCTGTAGGTTGGGGGTGGTCATAATGTAATGGCTCACCGGTGTACATAAATGCCTAAAAAGGTAATATTTAATTGTCTAGGAAAGGCGTATACTAGATCCATAATGATCTGTACAATTATCCTGAA
Source organism: Macrothele yani (assembly GCA_039090855.1). Classification (NCBI taxonomy): domain Eukaryota; kingdom Metazoa; phylum Arthropoda; class Arachnida; order Araneae; family Macrothelidae; genus Macrothele; species Macrothele yani. Next base: position 143,263,858 of record CM076996.1, read on the forward strand.
TGAGCGGAATGCTCATTTAATGTTCATAAAATCCTGATGCCACGAAGAATAACACAGAATTTGTCAGCAGGGTTTTCAAGGGAAGGGTACAGAACAATAATGCGAATTTATAGTTTGCAAAACACCTGCAGCTTACAAAGAAAAAGTTAGCTATTTTATATTGTAACAAAGTTATACTGTCATATCTTATTTACACGCACTAGCAGCCTATCACAGTCATTTTCATCAAGGACATACTTTGGAATACTCCAAAAGCGCTATTATATTTAAATGCCAGTTATATTTATAAGAGTAGTTATTATAAGACTTGGTGTGAGAGCCGTAACTAATCGGGGAAGAAATCGTAGTAAACACTTTAAAATTTGGCAGGTCATTTTTCATTCTTCAAGTTGCAGTAACGGTTTTGAAGTCGAAATTCCAAAGAGGGCTTTCTAGATGAAAAATATTTACCATGCCTTTTCTACAGGAACTATGAAGTTATAAACGAGATAGCTTAGAAGTTTCCATGTGTCCTCGAAGCGGCCGATGTGCAGGTTCTGCGACTGGCGCTTGCACGGAGATGTTATTGTCACATGTGCATCAGAAGAAGCAAAACAGTTTACCTTATTTGGGCATTGTTTTTCCAGTGGTGATCAGAATTTTTGGTGATGGCGAAGCTATATCACTCTCCCGATGAAGTGCTAAGCTACGCGTCTTTCAACCACATTTTCTTGAGTAGGCTGTCTTTGAATGTATGTTAGGGTTCATCTTCTGCGATAGATGGAGCAAAAAATCACTCCTTGGGCGTGGCTTTTACGTCTTGAGTGACTGTTCCAGAAGCTGGCGTCAGCGAATCATTGCAGACCTCACCATATTCAGAATGAAAGCGATCTCTCATTGGCTCTACAATGAAAAGACAAAATACGCTCTGCTGTGTTTTACCCAATGACGTTATTTGAGGGCATTACGTGATTTCTGTTTGGCCTAGATAATTAAAAAAGTCAGACAGAAATGAGAGATTTCGTTTCTTCTACACAGAAACACTGCTAAGCGAACTTGTCGCGCCATCTAGCGCCAAATTAAAATGCTTTTGAGTAAGATAAATCGAATTTAAAACAAAATCTAACAAATTTTTCGGAATAATAACTGTAGCACGTTTTAGCTATGGGTCGTTTTTATTTGTGCTCAAAATTTCAAACACTACGAAGTAATAGTCTTAGAGAGAATGTGTACTAAAGAATTTACATTGAAGATATAGGATAGGATTTCTCGTGCACTCATTCAAGGACAGCCTTAAAGGATTACACAGAATGTGTTTATCAACTGATTTTCTTAGGTATACAGCTGCAAATGGGTATATCATTTAAATAAAGTCCATTAATGTAGTATTCAGGAATTCAATCATTTGCTGTACTAAAAATACAGATTACATCTTAAGAGTTATGCCCGGGCAGCGAGTGTTACATTTCAGCTATTCATACATAAATCATTGCGGCATCTCAATACATAAGAATTACCGATTACATACACAGTAATACGATTTAAACAATAACCCGAACTGGCAAAGAGAAAAGAGATTAAACTGGCAAAGGAAGCAGGACAAAAAGACTCTTTTTACAGTACCAGAGCGTATCCTTAAGCACCTTAATTGAGAGAATAATGGTTTCAAAATAGGCAAAGTAAGGATTAAACCCCCCAAATATGCCGACAGCATATATCAAGTGAGACAAGAAGTGTCAATCAAATGCAAAATACACTATATTGACAAAAGTCACCGGACACCTAGAAGAAAAACACAGCATATCATTTATTGACATACATTAGTATGGTGTCGGTCCGCCTTTGGCCTTAATGCATGCACTGACCCTCCGAGACATGCTTTCGACAAGGATTTGGAACACACCGATAGGTATGCGCTTCCATTCAGTACATAATACGGCCGCTAACTGTTGCTTAATAGTAGGCCTTGGTTCCAAACTTCTCATGCGGCGCTCTAATTCATTCCATAGGTGCTCTATGGGATTAAGATCAGGGCTCTGTGCTGGCCAGTCCACACACAATATGGAATTATCGTCATATCACGCCGTAACAGTCCTTGTTTTGTGGCTCGGTGCATAATACTGCTGGTACCAACAAAGCTCAGTTCCATAGTATTGCCACAGAGCTGGTAGGACATAATTGTCCAGAATATTGAGGTAGACGTGCTGGTTAACAGGTTTGTCCACGATAATCAATGGACCGGGACTGTACCACGAAAAACACCCCCACACGCGTACACTGCCAGCTCCAAACTTGACAGTAGGAACAGTACACTGTGGTAAATAGCGTTTCCCTGTCTGCCGACATACCCACACTCGCCCATCGGACTGATGAGTCGTGTTTCTGGATTCATCAGTCCATAAGACCCGTTTCCATTGATCTACGGTCTACGATAAATGTTCCTTACACCATGCTAAACGACGAGTAGCATTCCGAGTGGAGATGAAAGGCTTATGAGCAGCCGCACGACCACGGTAATCCATGGAATGAAGTTCTCTGCGAATGGTAAGTGTACATACCGAGGTTCCAGCATTTTTACCCACCTGTACACTGAGGTCTTGTGCAGTACTCCGTCGATTAGCTGAACGATTCTCCTGAGGCTTCGACCTCCTCTATCACTGATTTTCTTTGGTCTGTCGGTACGTTTTGCTGCTTCAGGCACGCCATGTGTCTTCCACTTATTCAGTACATCCGAAACAGTTGACTTGGGTATGCTTAAACGCCTCTCGGTTTCTCTTATGGACAACCCACTAATATAACACCCAATAATCTTTTCTTTCTCAAAGTCAGTTCTCTCCCGCCGCGACATTTTCACTCAACCTTACAGTGCGATATGATCGCGGACAGCTGCTGTTTTTATACCGTTTGCAGCTGTACTGAGCATCTTAACAACGCAGCGGATCCGTTCATTTGCTTTTGAAGGGGTGTCTGGTGACTTTTTTCAATATAGTGTAACTTGTACGAGAAAAGTAGGAATACAAGTGTGAAGACGAATGAAGAAAAACAAATGAAAAGAACAAACAATACAACTACTGTAATTGTCCACAAGAGGAAAACCATAGAAGATGGAAGTTTCGTTAATTAACTGGGTCAAGTAACTAAAAATAATGGAAATCTGCAAAAAGATACTAAATTGGACGTCTAGTAATTTTGCTCCCTATACTTCCAGTGAAAAATATTTCGACCTTATTTCCTCAGCGAAAACAGATTTCCCATACATCAAAATTGGGCCACTGTTAAAAAATATCCTAACTTATAAAACTAAAGTTTGGGTAGACTACGTCAAAGAAGCAGTATGAAAAAGAAATAAAATACCCGTTTATTGACGTATAAATATCATTAATAAAGCGTAAGCTTTCAACACCAACGGGTGCCTTCTTCAGACTTATTCGTGGTCAGGCAAGACAAAAGAGGAATAAACAATAGAAAATTTTGAAATAAACATGAACAGAATTTGAAAACGTGATACGTTGCGTTGGGTGCATGCGACAACGAGAGGTGTCAACAGACGCGTGCTAAGCGTGAAAAAATGTGCGCCATATTTGGGGAAGCTCAAGGGAGACGTCATCGTTGCAAACCACAGGGTTACTTAAAATCTCCATGGTTTCCCTGATGGCAGTGCCCCTGGCGGTAGTATAAGGAGCAATTCGCTTTATCTGGTCCCATTTCGGGATGGCGGAAAGGGTAACCACTTCCCTGGATAAGGCGGTTGTCAATCTTCCATGCGAGACGTCCCGCTTGTGTTCGATTAGTCGAAGAGCGAAAGAGCGTTTTGTAATTCCGATGTAATGTTTGGTGGTACCATCCATGTATTCCAATGGTATGAAGTACACTCCCGCATCAGTTAGAGAGGTATGGGTGTTCCGGGATGATAGCAGGTGGCGTGATATCGATCTCGGTGAGCGTATCCCAAAGTTAAGCCCAAGTTTCTTTTAGGTGTTCTGAAAGAAGTAGGTCAGGCCGGGTACATAAGGGCAAGCCCCAATGTATTGCAGAGAAGGCTTGGTATTGCGGCTACCCGGGTTGGAGAACACAGCGTCGGCGTTCTTGATAATGTCCTCGATCACTTGCACCCTGTAGCCGGAGGAAGACGCCAGATCTCTTAGGTTGTCGACTTCTTCAAGTCTGGATGCAGCGTCCGAGGAGAGAATAATGGCACGTTTAGCCCTATGTCTGAAAATGGCTAATTTGTGCGCAACACGAAACATCTGTCATACGAAATGGAAAGGTTCTGTGGACCACAGCACCGCAACCAGATGGTTCAAGAAATTTCGCTCGGGTGACAGAAATCTCGACGATCAGGCAAGTTCAGGTAGGCCGCGAACTGTGGATTCGAAGGCCGTGCGCCCGGCCGAACCAGCACTCGGAGTTTATCAGGTGAGCTGGGCATATCACAGCACAGACTAACGTGGTTCGTTACTTTCAGGACCTCGGCAAGGTATACAAGAGCTGCCGCATTGTCCCTCACGAACTGACGCCCAGCTGAAGCAAACCGATTAGTGGAAGTGTGGACGAAACTCCTAGAAAATCCGCGCGATGTACGTTTCATCAAACGAATTGTTACGTGCGATGAAAAGTGGGTCTGTTTCCGTAATCCTAACACCCAACGGCAGTTTTCGAGCCCGGGCCAGCTTCTAGAACCTATTGCCAAACGTGGGCGCTTCGAGCACAAAGTGATGCTCTGCGTCTGGTGGAATTTCGAGGGATAATCCATTACGAATTTGTTCCAGATGGTCCGACCATCAACGCCAACCTCTACTCTGAACAGCTGAAGCGGATGTATGCCGTTTGGGAGGAGAAGTACCCGGCACTGGTAAACAGAAAGCGCTCTCTACTACAGCAGGACAACTCTCGGCCTGATACCGCGCCTACGACCCGGGCAAAACACCAGAAATCCAGGAACTTGAGGGTATCGAACGGATGCCACACCCAGCATATAGTCCGGACCTTGCCCCGTCGGATAATTACCTGTTCCGGTCCATGGCCCATTTCCTTCGCGGGCGGCACTTCAACAACCAGGAGGAGGCGGCAGCTCTAGTGAAGGAGTTTTCGCCTCGAAGGACCAGAACCGGTACCTCCGTGGAATCGAAGACCTGGCAGACAAATGACTAAAGACCGTGCAACACGATGGCTTATACTTTGAATGCTAATACGCTTTTGTCGTAAAGGTACGTATGAAGACATAAAGTGATCCAAATATTGCAAAACTTTCGACTCGCCCTCTGTACAATCGGTGTTTTTCGCAAGAAACTTACCTGAACTTTACTAAAAATCAATAAATTTACTTCGATGTAGTTATGATACTTGCTTACAGGTGGCGCCACTGTATCTTACGACTACATCAAAGTAAAATTATTGATTTTTAATATAGTTCAGGAAAGTTTACTGCAAGAAACGCCGATTGTACAATCTAAGTTAGGACGTGTTTTATTACTGGGCCAATTTTGATGTATGAGAAATCTTTCTTCGCTGAGAAAATAGGGTCGAATTTTTTTACATTGGAAGTATTGGGAGCAAAATTACTAGGCGTCCACCTTAGACAGAATGTTGAACATCTGGGTTACTTTTGAAAAATCAATATACACTGACGTAGCAAATTATTAGGAACATCCAATGGAAATCAGACACGTGCCATCCTCATTTACGTAGGCAATTATTGGGTGTGTGCTTAAGTTCTACCCTTTTTTGTAGGCTACAAAGAAAGAAGGAGAACACAACAAATAACGTACCTTGGATTTCACATAATTGCCATCATTCTGTATGACCTCTTGCCATCTGTCTATGAGTAGGCGAATCCCACGCCGGAAAAACTCCTGTGTTTTAGAGTCAAAAAACCGTTTTCACATCGTCCACATTATCGAAGGTTTGGAGAGCGAAGGCGTTCTGTAACGATCGAGAAAGGTGGTAGTCTGTAGGTGCCAGGTCAGGGGAATACGCCGGGTGAGGTAACACTTCCCAAGCAAAGTCCAGTAATTTTTGCCGAGTGATTAAAGCAGCATAAGGTCTGGCGTTATCATGATGAAGGATCACGCCGTTGCGATTGACGAGTGCTGGCCGCTTCGATGTCAGGTGTTCTCGCAAGCTGTCCAACTGTTGGCAGTAGAGGCCAGCATTTATCGTTCGGTTAGGTGCCAACACCTCCCCGTGGATTATTCCCTGGACATCCCACCAAACACTTAGCAAAACCTTTTTGGGATACAGTCCTCCTTTTGAGGTCGATGAAGCAGGCTCCGCACTTTTCCACACAGTCCGTCGACGCTGTGCATTACGGTACAGCACCCATTTCTCATCACCCGTTACAATTCGTCCCCAAAACGATTCATTTCTGTGACGAGAAAGCAAAGAAACACAGGTACGGATTCTCTCATCTCTTTGCTTTGCAGAAAGCTGGTGCGGAACCCAGTTATCGAACTGCGTGATGAACCCAAGCGCATGCATCCGTCTTTCGACCGTTGTTCTGTGTACCAACAGCGTTCCGCTTATTTCTGAATGGTTGGATGTGGGTCATTTGTTATGGCTTGGTCCATATCCTCGTCAGAAACCAGGGATGGACGTTCAGGACGTGGTTGATCTTTACAGCTTTTGCCTCCGTCCCGGAATTTCCGAAACCAACGTTGACATGTGCTATCATCAACTGCATCCTCCCAATACACTAGACAGATGTTGCGGCAAGTCACGGCTGCAGTACTGTCTTTATCGAACTCGTACAGTAAACAATGTCTGATGTGCTCCTTAACGCATGCCGTGTTACACCGTTCATGATTTCCGTTACAAATGACTTCTCGGACAAACCTAGTGCCTTTATATGCTCTACTGCTCCATGCTTTACTGGCCGAAAATTCGGCATCGCAGCGTCATCTGTGACGTAACTATTCCGATCACAATTTGCATCTATTACAAAAACGGGTAGAACTTTTGCACACCCCCAATATATCGAGAATGTGAAATATATGGTGCACAAACAAACAACAAAAACTTACAGTCAGAGGTCTTCTTCCTCTGAGCTGAAACGACTGATCGATGATCGGGAACAACTGTTGCTGGAGTGGGGGGATTGTACGAGGCAACAGACGAGCTCCATTGTGTCAATTTAACTGAGAAAACACAACAGCGGTACCGAGAGGATAATTTCAGCATACACACACAGCCTGATGCACATTAGCGCAAGTGGGCTATATCAGCAAACTTCTTCTTCGCCTCTGCTAAAAACTGACAAAAAATCTTATGTAGTCGGCACGAAAGCACCAAAACTGAACTATTGAAGACAGATAAAAGGTCGCCTGGTTAAACAAATCCAGTTTTCATTTAATACACGCCGATTGACGAATCAGAATATGGCGTTAACTGCACAAATCAATGGACCCCAGCTACCTAGTGTTAACTGTACAAACTGGTGAAGGCGGTGCAATGGTCTGGCGTCTGTTTTCATAGCAGTCATGTGGTTCTTTAATGCCTCTAGAACAGTATTTGGATGTGATGAGGAATCTTAACATCACTGCGGACCAGGCACACCGGTGAATGTGCAATGTGCTTTGTGTTTCTTGATGGAGAGGGCTATTTCCAGCCTGATAATGCGCCATGCTGCAAGGTTCGGATCGTCACATAGTGGTGCCAAGAGCACAACAGTGACTTCAAAGTGTTGAAATGTTCCTCACAGTCTCCAGATTTGAACTCAATTGAACACCTGTGGGTTGAAATTGAGAGAGCCATTCGTAACAGAGATTACATGGTGTTTCTTGATGGAGATGGATACTTCCAGCCGGTTAATGCGACATGCTACAAGGCTCGGATCGTCACATAATGGTTCCAGGAGCACGACAGTGACTTCAAAGTGTTGAAATGGCGCTCACAGTTTCTAGATCTTAACCGAATTGAACACCTGTGGGATGAAATCGAGAGAGTCATTCGTAACGGAGATTACATGGCGTTTCTTGGTGGTGAGGGTTATTTCCAGCAGGATAATGTGCCATACCACAAGGCTGGGATAGTCACATAGTGGTACCAGGAGCACGATGAGGACTTCAAAGTGATAAAATGTCTCCCAGTAGCACTCCTGTGGGATAAGATTGAAAGAGCCTATCGTAACAGAGATTATTCTACAGTGATCATTCGTCAATTGACGCACGCTATCACATCTGTTTGGCTGATGTGATGGCATCTGATATCTTCGTAGTGCTGATAAGTGCTAATATCGTTCTACAGGTGTTGATATCTGTAGAACGATATCAGCGCCTTGTTGAATCCATGACACATCAAATCTAGTCTGTTATGAACGCGTACGGCGTCTCAATACATTTAGTAGGTGTTCCTAATAATTTTCTCCTTCTGTGTTTGTACGTGTGTGTGTGTGTGTGTGTGTGTGTGTGTGTTCTGAAAAAAAAACATGCCATTCTGAAAAAAAAACAAACCATGCCCATTTCTTTCTAAAATTTGACTGGGTTAATGCAAAGCAATCTAGTAAACTACAAGTTACTTAAAGAAAGCCAGAATGTGTATGTGTGTGTGAATTATTTTAAGGATAGTTCTACAGGACAGAAAAAGCAGGAGAAATATAAGACAACAAACTGAAACAAGAAATGCATTAATGCATATTAAGCTAACAGAATGGAATGGGAAGGTCACCTAGCCTGAAGGGAAGGTAGAAAATAGTCGAATGAAGAAGTGGGAACCTGAAAGAGGCCACCGGAAAACAGAAATACGTAGATAGATATGGTTGAATGAGACAAAAATAACTGTGGGTGAGAATAAAGACAATGGCAGAGACAAAAGGAGAACAGAGGTGAATACCGTCGTCTGCCAGTCAGGCTGGCAAGAAGAGGAGTGTGTATAATGGGCGAAAAAAGATTCTGGTGAACAAAGATTATTCTATAGATTTTGTTTTAAATGTTTCGTAAGAAAACACCAATACATAAGTAATTAAAAAAAATTTACACGGTACAATCGCTTTTTTAGAGGGACTTGTGCGCCCATAGAGGGGGGCAACAGGGACCATTTGCCCTCCCCTGAAAATCAGACCTTGTCCTTTCTTTTCTTTGGACTGAAGTACAGAGATTTTTGCGATAAAACAAATTATGAATGCTAGTATTAAAAGAAATCCGTCTTGTTGTACGATGATATTTATTCAGCTAAAAACGAAATCTATGTACAGTTTAAAAAATACATGAGCACTTTCGGTGTCACATTGACACCTTCATCAGATGTGATTTCACCATGTGGTTACATGCTGGTCTTAAGTACGTGGAGTAGATGCATCATGGGAAAGGTAATGTCAATGTCACATGATATAACAGATAACAAGACAGTCAAAATAAGAGCATAATTAGCCAATGAAAATTATTTAACAGAAGCAATTGTTATTGTGCTGTCCTTCCCAACAAGATTGCTCCAGGGTTCAGGTAAGACAAAAGGATAATAGTCATTACAGCAACGTGTATTATAAGCCGAAATATAGAGGCTTTCTGCAAATAACAAGGAATAAACAGAGTTAGGTGTGTTTATAATCTTAGCGTTGTCCCAGTCTGGGATGGAATTTCCAGCACTTACAGTTCTTGCAAAAGAGGTGCTTTGGTGATTCATTTTTAAATCATATCTGTGTTCATTCAATCTCAAATCCAAATTTCTTTTGGTTGAACCCACATAATGATTATTTAGTTCACCAGAGATAGTGTCGAGCATAGGAATAACATACACACCCCATTTTTTCCCTTTGTTAATTTTGTCACGATCGTTGCGGATAATGGTATATAGATTGCATGATCGTATTCCAAATTGTATTTTATGACGGGAGCATATGTTGGTAAGAAGGTTTACAATATGTGGATTAAAATCAACAGATCCAACATACTTTTTAGGTACTTGTTCACTAATTAAAGTAGTTGACATAGCAAAGCGTACTTTATTGTGCACGCTGGCAGGTCCTGTGACACCGAAAGTGCTCATGTATTTTTTAAACTGTACATAGATTTCGTTTTTAGCTGTATAAATATCATCGTGCAACAAGACGGATTTCTTTTAATACTAGTATTTATGCACGAATCATAGTGTCTACCGTTATGAATGCTAGTTTTTCTGTAAAACTTTTGGATGAATGTGCATTACCGTAAAAATAGGAAAAGCGTTCCGAATTTCCAGTAGAAAAGCAACATTTCACAGTAGAAAAAGCGAAATTTTACAGTAGAAAATAATGATGAAGTTTCTCATTGCATGTTGGAGAACAATGTACAAACGTACAGTATGGAGAAGTAAGAAAAACGACGAAATGAAAAATATATCATCTGCAGCAGCTATTCACAGAGATGTCTAAAAAATTTTCAGACAAATTTGTCCTTAGTGTATTTTCCCACTCTTGATAACCAATTGAGTTATCTCTGGGTTTTTTTTTTGCGCAAGCTAATCAGTGATCAAAAGGATCAAACGAACAACAAAGAATTTTCCTTATTGTTCGAACATGCTCTCTCTCTCTCGCGCGCGCTCTCTTTGTATATGATTCCTAATTTTTCTGTAGAACATTTTTGCTTTTTTACAGTATATATATATATACACTGAAGAGCAATTGAATTAGAGACAGCTAGCGTTATGCAAATATGGCGCTGTGGGCGGCCCTGTAAACGGAAACGACATGACGTATGCAGCGATCCGACAATATAAGGAGTGATGCGACGGGAATCAGTAAGAGTCGGACGCAGTATGGGTAAGACGAAGGATCTAAGCGCATTTGATCATGGGCAAATTGTCGGGGCCCGACGAATGGGTCGCTCCATCTCGGAAGTCGTGCAGGCACTGGGTTTTTCACGAGCCACTGTGTCATGGGTGTACCGTGAGTACATCGAATCCGGTAAAACAATCCCTGCAAAGCCAACTGCCGTGGAAAACAGCGTGTGGATGAGCTGGGTCATCGTCGGCTAGCTCGCATTATAACAGCGGGTAGACGGGCCACAGTGCAAGAAATCACTCTGCAATTTAATGCTGGTGCACAAAAACGTGCAAGCAGCCACACCATCCAGAACCATCTCCTCGCTATGGGGTACAGAAGCCATCGTCCCACGAAGGTACCGCTGCTGACCGCACATCACAGGGTGCAAAAATTAGCATGGGCGCGGGAACATCGCCACTGGACCCTAGACATATGGGAAAATGTTGCCTGGACTGATGAGTCGAGATTCACGTTGGTACATTCGGATCGTAGGATACGAGTACGGCGCAAACCACATGAAGCGATTGATCCTTCTTGCCAGCAGGGTACTCTTCAAGCTGGTGGGGATGGCGTTCTCGTCTGGGGACTGTTTACGAGGACTGAAATGGGACCCCTGGTATGTGTGACATCGTCCTTTACAGGTCAACGTTACCGGGATATCCTGAACGATTATTTGCTCCCGTTTGTGCGTCTTCAACATCCTACTGGGGACCTCATCCTGCAACAAGACAATGCACCGTGCCATCTCTCCCGAATTGTATCCGAATGGTTGGATGAACACTCCGCCGACGTGACCTCGCTTCCTTGGCCAGCTAGGTCACCTGACCTCAATACCATCGAGCACATCTGGGATGCCATCGAGAGAGATGTTCGAGGCTCTGCCCCCAATCCATCAAATCTTCGTGAACTGTTGGAGCTTGTTCAGGGATCGTGGATCCGTGTGGCTTCCCAAAGCCTACGGTGTCTTGTCGAGTCCATGCCGAGACGAATCGCCGCCGTCATCAGGGCGAAAGGTCGTGCTACACGTTACTAGCTAGGTATCTCTAATTCAATTGCTCTTCAGTGTATGTGCATACTGTATACTGTATATATACTATATATACTGTATATTGAATATACACTGGCGAAAAGTGAAAAAAGAACACCAAGAAGGAGATGTCTGATACCAACGAAATTTATACAGCATAATAACGGAATACAGAGGATAACGTGATCAAAACATTATGGCAAAATACAGCTGTATTTGCAGGTAAACTGAAAAATAGCATTTCCATGTAACATGGTTAGTACGAGGTTGAACCGCCATGAACTGCGTCACACTGTGCAATTCTGACATGGAGTCTGTCGTACAGATGTTGGATGTAAGTTTGGGGTATTGAGTTCCAAGCATCCTCAACCTGGACTCGTAAATCGGGGATGATCGTGGCTGGCCGTGGAGACCGGATAAGTCGTTGTCTCATAAAATCCCACACGTGATCAATGGGGGACACATCCGTTGAACGTGCAGGCCATGGAAGTTATCTCACACCCTGAAGTGCATGTTGCGTTGCACGTGCCGTGTGTGGGCGTGCGTTATCTTGCTGGAAAACACCACGATGAACCGACCTTACAAATGACACAACAACGCTCCCCACACCAGGAGACCAGGTGTAGGCCCTGTGTGTAGCTGGCGGATGCAAGAAGGGTGGAGACGCTACCCTGTGCGTCTGCGAACTCGCATACGGCCATCGGAGGCTCCCTAGCAGAATCTGCTTTCATCGCTGAACACGACAGATCGCCATTGCGTTCTCCAGTGCAGACGTTGGCGACACCACTGCATCCGTTCCTGACGGTGGGCTGGAGTCAGAGGTACACATGCCAGAGGCACACGTGCACGTAGTCCTGCATCCAGTAGACGGTTGCGGATTGTTCGCACAGTCATCTCAGGTGCAACTGCAGCTCGGATTTGCGTCGCAGTGGATGTTCTGCTTGACAACGCCGCTCTTCTTATGCGTCGATCGGTCCGCTCATCAGTCCGTCTGTGATTCCAGGTTCCACGTCTTCTCGAGCGGGAATGTTCCTCGGACCATCTACGCCACCATCGTACCACCACCAATACTTCCCGTCCAATTCGCTCCGCAATACGGCGATACGACCACCCGGCCTCGCGGAGTCCGACTAGACGACCTCGCCCAAAGTTCGATAACTGCTGAAATCGTACACGTCTTCCATGTCCAGGCATTGCAGCTTCTTCAGGGTCTTCGCACGTGTCCGTACGCCGACGACTGATTACAGTCACTTCGCCGTACTCCTTAAATACCACCGAAGATAATTTGCATATTATGCCGTGCTGTGGCGTAAGCGCTCACCGGTTGGTCCCGAAATTAACATCACACCTACGTAAACTCGACCCCATTAACATATGTAAATTTCTTGATCGTCCGCCAATTTCTTCTTGGTGTTCTTTTTTCACTTTCCGCCAGTGTTATATACTATTACTACAGTAGTACATATTTATATATATATATATATAGAAGCATGGAGAGGTGCATGCTTGGTGTAACCAGGAGAGATAAGAAGAGGAACACGTGGATCCGAAAAATGACAAGAGTGGAAGACATCATGATCAGAGTTAAATCCCTGAAATGGCAATGGGCTGGACATACTGCCAGAAGAACAGACCATCGATGGACAGCCGACATTTTAGATTGGATTCCAAGGGACAGGAAAAGACCCAGAAGAAGACCACATGGAAGATGGGTGGATGAAATTCGAAAGTATGCGGGAGTGACATGGAGGAGATTGGCACAAGAAAGACCGTTGTGGAGGAAACTTGGGGAGACCTTCGTCCAGCAGTGGATTGATAATGGTTGACAATGATGATGATGATGACATGATCAGAGTAAAATCCCTGAAATGGCAATGGGCTGTACATATTGCCAGAAGTACAGACCATCGATGGACAGCTGAAATTTTAAACTGGATTCCAAGGGAGAGGAAAAGACCCAGAAGAAGACCACATGTGATATGGGTGCATGAAATTCGAAAGTATGCGGGATTCACATGGAGGAGACTGGCACAAGACAGACCGTTGTGGAAAAAACTTGGGGAGACCTTCGTCCAGCAGTGGACTGATAATAGTTGACAATGATGATGATGATATATATCTACACTGCTGGCCACCCAAAATGCAACACCAAGAAGGAAGCATCCGATTGGCCTGAAATTCGCAGCATGCGTCGCCCGCGAGATGACATGCAAACGCTTAGCATTGCAGGGCATATGCAAATCATCTGCGCCCGGCACGCCACCGAGAAGCACTATAAGAAGGGTGCACAGAAGGCGGGGTGTAAGTAGTGGAAGTGTGTTGTGCTGCCGGACCTGTGCGTGGGAAGCTTCCTGATGCCTCGTCGCAGAGTACGGAAGTCATTCCAGCACGTTTCGAAGTTCGAAAGACGACGAATAGTGGCTTATCGCGACAGCTGTTTATCGTACCGAGACATCGGCGCCCGTGTGGGACGACATCCAGCCACAGTGAGGCGAGTATGGATTCGGTGGGTGCAGGAGGGACGGACGGACCGACGTGAGCGATTGCCGCAGCCGCGGCACACCACCGAACGAGAGGACCGGCATGTTGTGCGGCGGGCATTGACGGCTCGCACCGCCACATTACACGAACGTTAACGCAGGAATTAGGGTGTGTTGCGCAACAACCTGTGTCAGCACGTACCGTTCGATGTCGTCTGCAGGAGCGGGGACTTGTCGCACGGCGCCCATTGCTCCGATTACCATTGACGTTACACCACTGGCGTGTGCGGCGGCAGTGGGCCGTTGAACGCCACACCTGGACTACGGAATGGCACGACATTGTCTTCTCCGAAAAATCCCACTTCTGCCTGCAACACCACGATAGTCGGATCCGCGTGTGGCGGCACCACGGCGAGAGACCGTACGACGCATGCATTATGCATCGCCATACCGATTCGTCGCCTGGCGTTATGGTTTGGGGCGCAATTGGATATGACACCCGCACCCCTCTGGTACGCATCTCCGGTACACTCAACAGCCACCGCTACATCGACGTTTGGGAGCGTGTAGTCCTCCCTTACCTGCAGGACCTGCCAGCGGCCACGTTTCAACAGGACAATGCGCGCCCGCACGTGGCACGCATCGTGCAACAATTATTCACGGCCACCAGGTGTCACTGCTTCCGTAGCCCGCCTGTTCTCCCGATATGTCGCCCACCGAACACGTCTGGTCACTGATCGTCAACCGATTAGACCTGCAAGCACCACCCGCGGCTACGCCTGATGAACTGTGGCAACGTGTGGAGGCAGCCTGGACCGACATACCCCAAGCCCACATCCAAAGCCTTTTTGGTTCGATGCCGCGGCGTGTAGCGGCCGTTATTGCCAGCCATGGGGGCCACACGAACTATTGATGTCTGCGTGTTACGCAAGTCGCATGGGCCTGTAAGCTAAATCGTTTCATATTTGTATCAGTTGTTATATGTCCAGTAAATCTGGCTTTGCTATCTCGTGTCCTTCTTGGTGTTTCATTTTGGGTGGCCATCAGTGTATATATATATATATACAGTATATATATATATATATATTTATATATAATATATATATACTCATCGTCAAAAAATTAGTTGCAGCCAGAAGGAAGTAACCGACAGGAATGAAACTTGGTGGGTAGGTTTGATATCGTGAGACATGCAAATTATTCAAGTATCACGCTCGGCCGCGCATGTAGCGTAAGCAAGGAGGTGTCGTAGCGTTGTGCCTGACCGGCTGTATAAGGTCGTCTCGTTGCGCGTGCTTGCCATCCTGATTCGTGTTGTTGTGTTGGTTGCATACTTTGCAAGTGAAGTGTGCCTCGGAGTAAAGTTCGAAAGCAATTCGAGCAGTTGAAGGAGTTTGAGAGGGGCAGCATCGTCAGGATCCGGGAAGCCAGATGGTCTTATCGCCGCATTGCGCCCCATACCGGTCGTGCGGATATCACCATATCACGCTGTTGGCGGCAGTGGATAGAACAAGATACGCAACAGAGACAGGAAGTGTCTGGGAGACCTAGACGAACCATGGAGAAAGAGGACCGACGAGATGTCCGACATACCCGGAGTGACCCAACTGCCACCCATGATTGATTATATTCAGCGAGCAGTGGTGCCCTCAATGCATCGTCCGATTAGTGCCAGCACCATTAGAAGACAGCTGCACGACGTAGGACTACGCGCACACAGACCGTTACGACGACTGCCCTTAACAACAGTGATTCGTCGGCAAAGATTGCAATGGTGTCGTGCCAGACTGTCATGGGGCCACGCGGAATGGCAGCGGGTGATCTTCAGTGGCTAGTCCGGCTTTTGCCTTGGAGGAGATGACCAACGAATTCGTGAGTGGAAGCACCGTGGTCAGCGCCAAGATGAAAGGTTTGTTGTCGAGAGTCACGCGTCCAGAAGGCATGGTGTCATGGTGTGTGGTGCAATTACCTACGATGCCAGACCACCTTTGGTGTTCATTGCAGGCAATTTGACAGCCCAACGTTGCGTTAATGAGGTCCTGCAACCAGTGTCCCTACCTTTTCTGAACGCTCACTCCGGTGCGATTTTGTAAAAGGACAGCCCTCGTCCGCATACTGCTGCTGTCTCAAGAGCTTGCCTTCAAGGCACTGATACTCTGCCATGGCCAGCCGCATCGCCAGACCTATCACCGATTGAAAATGTGTGGAATTCTATTGGACGCGCTATCCACAATCCACCACTACCGCATAATCTGCAGGAACTGCGTGAGAAGATTCAAGCTGGGGCGGCTTATCGCAGGACACCATTAGGAACCTGTACAACTCCATGCCAAGATGTCTGGCAAGCTGTGTGAGCAAACATGGCGGCCTGACGCCACATTGAGAGACTCTACTTATTGGCGGGTAGCTCAATATTGCCCATATGTCTCAATGTTTAATCATTTATTGTTCCAGGTAATATTTATCTTCCTCCCGAAGAGCATTCCGATCTGACACGTCCTTCTGGGTGCAACCAGTTTTTCGATGATGAGTGTATATACACATATAATTTCATTTATCCATATGTTTTTTTATAAATTTTGAGTCTCCTGGTTTCCAATTAAATTTATGTGTTGAGAGTGTTTTACAACAAGAAGGCACAGTGGAAATTTGCATATGATGTTTGTATATATATGAAAATTTTTAATGTTTGCCCCCTCTTGAAAACTAAGCTTATGGCGCCTATGGCGGGAGATGCGTTTCTAAAGACTTCACATAATTCAGGAAAATGTTTCCCAGAGGAATAAGCATAAAAGCAGAGAGGATTCGTTTTCGCAGAAAATAAATATTCGACCATTGTTTCGCAGTTTTGCTGACAGACGTGTATCCTTCCAGTAATAGTTTTCTACTACAGCCTGGTCGCATCCATAGTAAACACTTGCTTTACGTTCATCCACCCTCTTCTATGATATCCCTTAGTTTTTCTGTAAAATTTTCTCCGGCTTCGAAATCTGCGATGGAGCTTTCCACTCATTTTAACATTTTTAAAAACATGGCGGGCTTGAAAATAGGAAAAACAGCCATGAATTGTAGTAAAATCTTTTGTATAATTGTCACCTCGTTTCAGGTACTCAAAAATAATTCGTGCGTTAGTAATTGCTGGAAGTAATGTGGCGCCCTTGGTTTAAAAGACATTTTTTTTCTGAATACAGTCTCCCAACTATGTATAATGTCTGCCACAACAAGCTTCTTGAAGCAGTACTTCCCGTGGGCTCCTTAGGAATATCTCATTCACTGCGGCAATACTGTCTGGAGTCTTAGATATTGATGGTCTTCTTTCTTCTCATTGGTGACACAGCCTGTTGTTATTTACTTGTATGATGGCAATACCGGTATCCCCCGCTTTTCGAAAATTCGCTTTACGCTACTTCGCTTTTAAGAAAGACCTACTTTAGCACCTGTTTTCGCTAACCGGAAAAAATCTGAAGAGGATTTTCTCGTTTACGAAAAAAGACGAAAAGCGAAAATAGAGTTAAGCGTTTGTTTTGCAGCGAGCCGTTATAGAGGCAGCAAGCCGTTATAGAAGCAGCGAGCGCCCTGAGCAGCGAGCCGTTATAGAGGCAGCGAGCGCCCTGAACAGCGAGCCGTTATAGAGACAGCGAGCGCCTTGAGCAGCGAGCCGTTATAGAGACAGCGAGCGCCCTGAGCAGCGAAAGTGGCGCTGCCAAGCTCCTTCCCCGGGAACTACACTCAGCATCAAGCCGACATAGCTTTGAACTGTGTCTGTAAGCATCTGTGCTTTATCTCGATTTATTTTGTGCATCCGTTAGCAAGATGTGTCCTAAGGTATCAAAAAAACCTAAGAGAAAGTTCATAAGGTTGTTACACTTAGCGTAGAACTGGACATATTTAAATCCGTTTTGATGCGCGTGCGTTGAACTTGCCTGCGTACACCATTCGTATTAGTTACACAGAAAGAGAAAGAATCTTGAATGCTGCCCAAGTTACTATTGGTTCTGCGAGTAGCAAAGTGGTCTCCTGTAGCCGACATCCAGTAGTGGATAAAATATATATTTATCATATCATTCCTTCTTTTACTATATATTAGTGTTGTTTTAGGTTTTATGTGTTACTTGGTATGATTTGGTAGGTTATTTTTTGGGTCTGGGAACGCTCAAAATTTTTTCCCATATAAGCCGATGAGCCATTACATTATGACCACCTACCTAATAAGCTGTAGGACCCCCTTTAGCCGCAAAACAGCGGCCACACAGCGAGGCATCGACTTAATGAGGTGGCGATAGGAATCCCGGGGTATCTAGTACTATAATGTCAATAGCAGGTCCTCCAGTTCCCGTTCATTTCAGGGTGATGGTGATTCAGCGCTAACACGCTTTTCCAAGTCGAACCACAAATGTTCGATCGGGTTCATGTCAGGTGAATTTGGAGGTCCCAAAAAGTCACCAGCATGTTTCTCAAACCACTCCTTGACGATTCTGGCAGTATGGCATGGCGCATTATCCTGTTGGTAATGGCCATCACAAACAGGGAACACAGTTGCCATGAATGGGTGAACTTGGTCCGCAATGATGTTCAGATACCTGACAGTTGTCAGAGATTGTGTGCTATTGGGATAATGGGGCCTAAAGTGTCCCAAGAAAATATCGACCACAGCATAACACCGCTGACGCCGGCCTGTTTCCACCCGCCGGTGCATCCAGGTGTCATAGCCTCCGTTAGTAGTCGGCATATCCGCGCTCGGCCGTCTACGTGACGTACCAGGAATCTTGATTCGTCAGACCAGGCCACTTTCTTCCAATCATCCACTGTCCAGTCTCGATGATCTTAGGCTCATTTCATGCGTTGTTTGCAATGACGTGCAGTGAGCATGGGGACCCGGCTGTGTGTTCGGCTGCGATGAACTATGTGCTGTGACACATTGCCCTGATCACGACTGTTGTAGCTGCGGGTGATTTGTCGTCCTGTGGCCCTGCGGCCGCTGTGAAAAATGCGCGACAGTCTCCGCTCCCCTCTGGCATCAATGAGCTGCAGACGACGGTCCGTCGTTTGGCCAACTGTGCACCACTTTTGATACGTACTCACTGAAGCGGCACGTTAACAACCGACAAGCTGCGCCGTTTCCGAGATCGTAGTTCCGAGGCACCGTGCCATCACAATTTGTACTTTATCAAACTTCGATAAATCGGCAGCTTTTTCCATTCCGACTCCGAACACTTGTTGTGGCGGAAATCTCAGCCACGTTATATATTTATTAAATAGGTAGCCAAAATTAAATCTGAAGGGAAATTTTGCATTTCGACTAAAATTTAACTTTGGGGATGGGTTTCTAGGTGTGTCTACAACCAAAAATTAAGCTTATAAGAAGAAACTTTGAGATGTCATATTTGTCATAGCACAACTGAGTTTTCACGTGTGTTAGTGTTTATGTGAGCTTTGTTTCAACCGAGGAGTAACTACAGCCCTGTGTTTTTGGTACATGTGTAACATATGTGTCAACTCAAAGAGACCGTGTTTATGAACTCGTGTTTGTAAGCATGAGAAAAAAAGAAAATATCAGACCGTAATTATTTTACCTACTAGGACATTATCATTATGTAAACAACAACCAAGGGACTTCCTAGCCAACGTCGGAGCGTTGGGTGATGAGTGCCATTGCTCAGAAATTTAAGAGACACACCTAGAAATCGAATGCCAATTTATACCAAAATTTGGTTTTTGAAAGGCTAATGCCTGTATTTATTTTTACAACAATAACACCATGCACAAATAGAACAGATATTAATATTGCTATGAAAGGTTTAATACATTTACTATTTAGCACTTCGCTAAGGCTTCACTGGCCCACTCATATGTGAAGTCAGTAATTCAAATGATCGATCTTATATAATCATGGCAGAGTCCACGTGAATAATGTCATTTGTTAACACAGCGTGAACGTTAATTTACATTTGTGGCTTGCTTACATGTTATCAAAACAAATTGTATCTTCTCTGAACAAATATCAAAATTCTGGATCCAATATTTATGAGGGTATATCTATATAGGTATATATATAGATGTAGATTAAGATTACTTATATCTTTCTCTCTATCAACACACTCTACTAACCGAAAGCCGGTCCTAGGGTTGTATACATACTCTCTGTGAATTTCACCTGCGCCACCGTTCTGTCTCCAGGCGAGCTCATTTCTCTAAGCTGGGAGTGATTATAATATAACGGCTCATCGGTGTAAATGAATGGTAATTGCTTCTTCGCTTTATGCCATTTCGGCTTACGAAACGCTCTGCTTTCGGATAGCGGGGGAAACCTGTATTTTATTGTTTTTGTGTCAGGTGTTACATAAATTCCACGTTCAGCCTTGTACCACTGTTTCGGGCTCTGATGACAGATTTTCGAACCTCATGACGGGCTTCAAATTTAGTCTTATCTTCCAATACTAAACACTGGTAGCATGATTCATCTTGAAAAGAAAAACTTATCTTAATCTTTCAAAACCTCAAGGAATGATGAATCATTTAACATTGATTTCACTAAAATTGGTTGAAAAATATAAAAGTTATAAAATCATTTAAAAAGTGGGAGTGACGTTTCAGACATCCTGAGTGTTTTAACTGCAGCATGCCTTGCTTCTTGGTAACCACTGCTTTCTCGTTTCAAACTTTCCACTGCGGCTGGGTGTAGATATTTTCCGAGTCTGGTAGTTGCCTGTGTACCGTCGTAACTTAATTCGTTTATCACGAATTCCCTGATTTTATATATATACGCAGCTGTCCTTTCACAGCAACCCTCACATTCCTAGTGCAAAGTCTCAAAGAAAATAAATATCTGCATATCCCATATGAGCAAATATAGCTGACACGCAATGGATTCTCGAAGAACTTTCGGCGTTGAAAGGGAAAAGCGAATTCTCGTAGATGTTGAAAAGTAGATCGTCAGTTTTGTCCACCGCTTTGTTGGGGTCGTGCCAAGAAAATTCCAGGCGATCAATAATGTTTCTTTTTTGTTATCTTATTTTACATATAATGTTTTAACTTAGCATTACGTGTTTCCCTTAAATGTTGATCTACTCCCTCGCAAAATGAATTCATGTCAGCTGTAGATAAATGCTGATGGCGCTTTTTGTGACGATTGTTTATACAATTCAAGAACTCAGATGTTTCATTTTATCTTGATTAAGATACGATAAACTTCGTATTTTCAAATCCAGCGGAAACAAAAAATGAGCGGCGGTTTTATGCGTAAGAAACGATATTTTTGCATTAGTTTTGAAAATAATATAAGCTGGTAGATCGTTTTGGTTAGTAAAAAGCCAGTTAGTGAAACTTTTGATGCGAATTGTTTCAGTGTTGGACAAAATGCGGGGACCACAAGGCACTACGCATGCGCGCAATTGCAACTCAGTGTGCTATAAGCAGTCGCCTGTCCCGAATTTAGGGTCACTGGTTCCAGGGAAGGGAGAGATCCAGTGCCGTAAGGCAAACACAACATCCATGCCTCACCGGAATTCGAACCCGGACCCATTTCGGACGAATGAATCAGAAACCATCGCGTAGACCACTGGGCCCCCGGGCGGGGGCGGCTTCATAATTTCCATAAGCATCTCAGAGAACAGGTTAGTGATGTGTATGTATGTATCATCTAAACTATGTGGAAATCACTACGCCGCCCCGGTGGCGCAGTGGTCTAAGGCGTTGGCCTCTGATCATTCGTCCGTAAGGGGTCCGGGTTCGAATCCCGGTGAGGCATGGATGTTGTGTTTGTGTTACGGCACTGGCTCTCTCCCTTCCCTGGAACCAGTGACCCTAAATTAGGGACGGGCGACTGCTTATAGCCGCCCATTGAGTTGCTCACGGTGGTCGTTAAACCTCCAATCAAAAAAAAAAAAAAAAAAAATCACTACGCCGCACCGGTACCGCAGTGGTCTAAGCGCTGGCTCATGAATATTCGTCCGAGGCGGCTCCGGGTTCGAATCCCGGTGAGGCATGGATGCCGTGTTTGTCTTTCGGCACTGGCTCTCTCCCTTCCCTGAAATCAGTGACCCTAAATTAGAGACGGGTGACTGCTTATAGCCCATTGAGTTGCTCAAGGTGTCGTTAACCCCACAATAAAAAAAATCACAGTACCCGTTTAAAACTGCATATTATAATCGAAATTGATTAAACTGGGAAAGTAACAAACTACTCCAGTGTGAATAGCAAACCTTGGTCGAAACTAACGCTACGAACTAAACAAACTAAACAAACGTTGATAAAGCATAGCGTGTAATAACTGGCCTATCATACAAAATAAGAGAATGAATGACCAGTTAATCAGTTTCTATCTTGTTTTAATCAGTTGATTCGTTCTTTCTTTTTGGGGCGCGGGGGGGGGGTAATTGAACCGCCCAGCACTAAGGCATGAGAGATACAATCAGAGAGCGCACGATAAATCCGTTTCTATTTGTTAGAACGTCTTTTGTAAAAAAGTCAGTGCTTGTGTTATACTCCGACTTCCGTCTGTGGACATCATATCTCTGCAACTATTAGACTGATTTGAATTTTTCTTTTTATTGGAGGTTTAACGACCACCGTGAGCAACTCAATGGGCTATCAATGGGCTATAAGCAGTCGCCCGTCCCTAATTTAGGGTAACTGGTTCCAGGGAAGGGAGAGAGCCAGTGCCGTAAGGCAAACACAACATCCATGCCTCACCGGAATTCGAACCCGGACCCATCTCGGACGAATGAATCAGAAGCCATCGCTTAGGTCACTGCGCCACCGGGGCGGGGCGGCTTGAAAATTTCTTCTTGCGTTAGGAAGCTTAAGATGTGGGAACGATGATCTTTGCTTTCCGACTTTATTTCGATGCATAACTTCGCCGCTAGACGGCATAAATGCAGATGCTATCGAATTTAAAATTATTCTATATCTGCTTCTAAATATTCGACTGAAAAAAGTTTTTCCCTTCGATACCATTTACAACTAAGACTATTCTGAGTAGAGTTTCTTTTCCAAGTAGTGCACAGCTTTTACATTAGGAGGCATAAAGGAAAATTGCTTTTCCCTCGATATTTCTGCTTGTAAAAACCGATTTGAAAAATTCTTTTTGCATCGGATAGAGCTCCTGGTGGGAAAAGTTGTGCATACAATTTCTGATTTTGGAAAATAACCGTTTTTCCAGGCGTAAACGTATATTTCTATTTCTGATGTATTTGCAGCAATATCTTCGCGTCAGAAAACTCGATTCAAAAAATGATTTTATGATCAGATACTTCTCATCACGAAAAAACTTTCTGCTTAAAATAATGCATAGTTTTTTTACCAGAGAGCATAGTTCTATATTTTATTTTTCTCAATATCTCAGTTTCAAGCAGTCCGATTTGAATCATTCTTCTTTGTCGTAGGACGCTTTTGGTGCGAAATTCTTTGCATATAATTCCAAATTTTTTTTTCACGCACAAGTTTACCATTAGAGGTTATAAGTTCCGTTTGCAACATATTTACAGCAATATCTGAGCGTCTAAATACCCGATTAAAAAAATTGTTTTTCGGTCAGATGCTAATAACTACGAAAAAATTCTGAGTGCATTTCCTGCCCAAAGTAATGCACAATTTCCCTGCTCTGCGGAACAAATATTTAATGTGTTTTATCGATTTCTCTGCTTCTAAAAGTTCGATTTAAAAAATCCTTTTAATTCCGAATACCATTCACCACATGGGAGACATTGCATGCATTCGTAGGTTTTTAGTTTGCAGTTCTGGCGCTAGGTGGTGTTAGTGTGTATTTAAGTTTGCAATCATATCTTCGCTTCTGAAAGTCCTGTTGACAAATTTCTGTTATTACCGTATGCGATTCGCTACAGTAAAGATGGGGAACATTATTCTTTTTATATAATGCATAGTTTTCCTACTAGGAAGTGTAAATGTCAAAACTTTTGTATCTATATCTCTGCTTGCAAGAGGCGTATTTGAAAAATTATTTTTCCTTAGCACAGCTTTTGCGATGAAGAATGCACGAAAAATACTATTAGCATGTTTTCTGCTTCTCCGTTATGCAAATTTCTACCGCCAGAGGGCGTCAGCGTATCCTTTTATTGAAAAGAATTAATTCTGTTCTAAAAAATCCTTAGAAAAGTATTTTCGTTATGAAGAGTGTTTTGAACCGATTTTCTTCTTTAAGTAACAGAAAACTTTTCCCCTACGGGGCGCAAAGTTATACCACGGTTTTTTTTCATATCTCTTCTTCTAACCGTTCGATTTGAAAACACATTTGTCGCTGATACTCCTTTCACTATGAGAAACTTTTTGTGCGCAGTTTGTTAATTTTCGTAACATGCTACTCAGCCGCTTGTGGGTGTAAGTAGCTAGTTCTAGTTTTGGATGTTTTATTGATTGCAGAAATCCGGTGGATTTTTTATTTTTTTGTTTTGCCGGTTCCATTGACTATGAATAACCTTACTCATATTACGTGTTTTAAATTATGCGTAGTTTTTCCTAGGTGGTGTTGTGACGTACCACAGAGCTGAATCACGTGTCAAGACGACAAATCTGCAGCGGTACATTCCGTCCGTGTAGCTTAGTTGGGAGAGCAACTTACTCAGAAGAGAGGGGGCTCGAGTTCGATCGCCGTCACGGACAAACTTGTGTTTTCACATTGGCGCGCAAACGTAAAAATGGATCTACCGGCCGATGGATTCTTTAAAAAATGTGTGACGTTTGTTCCACACATCGTCTGGAATTAACGAGAAATTCCTACTTCGCTTCCAAAAAAAAGAAAAAAAAATTGAGGAAGATGATGTGACGTACTATAGAGGTGAATCACGTGTCATGACGACAAATATGCAGCGGTACATTCCATCCGTGTAGCTTAGTTGGGAGAGCAACTTACTCCGGAGGGAGGGGTTCGCGATTTCGATCTTCGTCATGGACAAACTTCTGTTTTCACAGTGTATTTTTTACGAATTAACGATCTCCATGGTCATTGAATATTGGAAACATTACCTCATTCCTAATTTAAAGTTGCTGGTTCAAGGGACAAGAAGCAACCATAATCAGAAAATAAATAACAGCCATGTTACCTCAAGAGTCAAACCCAGGCACTCAGAAGGTGACATAGTTCCTCCATAAAACCTTCATTCTACTTAACAAATGAATTGAATCTTTCTATAAGATCAGAGCGAGAGAGAAAGCTGCTGATGCTTGTTGGTTACTGAAATTCGTTCCTGTGCTTCATAAAAGCACCACAAAACGTATATTTATGAAGCACAGGAACGGATGATTGCCTTGGTAGCTGAACAGGGACGTCGTCAAGGGGATGCGATGGTGGACTCCAATTTGTCCTTCCCACCCTGCCGCCCACCCAGTTTAAGATGTGCCATTTTTCCATATACTTAACTTCAAAATATAATCTGGATTTTGCCAAGTAGTAATAAGTCTCGTGTTTTCTTCGTGTACCCCTACACATTTTCACCTAGGAAGTGCGTTGTTTACTTCTCTGCAGATATATTATCAAAATAGCATCCGAAGGGCTATGAAAATTTAATTGTTCTCCACTCTTCCAATTCCTTCGTTTAAGCCTCTTTATTACGTTAGTATGGCCAGCGGGCGAATGAGGAGGCTGGATAGGAACTCATTGAGGGAGATTATTACCAATTGCTCTGCTGTTTGTTTTAGTTACTAAATATGGGATTTTAACACGGAAAGTGGAGCCTAAAACTACTCTAGCGCTCTTAAGACAGTGTGAAAATACAATTTTTGCCGTGTCCCCTCACTCCGGAGTAAGTCGCTCTCCCAACTGAGCTACACGGAAAGAATGTCTCGCTGCAGATTTATCGTCTTGACACATGTTTTCACCTCTGTAGTACGCCACATCATCTCTCTCTTAATTTTTTTGAAGCGAAGTAGGAATTTTTCATTAGTTCCAAAGAATGTGTGGAACAAGCATCACACGTTTTTCGAAGAACCCAACGACCAGTGGATCCATTTTCCACAATCAGGCGCCAATGTGAAAACACAAGTTTGTTCGGGACGGACATCAAAACTGTATCCCTCACTCCGGAGTAAGTCGCTCTCCCAACTAAGCTACGCGAACAGAATGTCTCGCTGCAGATGTGTCGTCTTGACACATGTTTTCACCTCTGTAGTACGTCACAGTTTCGTAAATAAAGTTCCTATCAAACTTGCCCTACCAAACACAATGCTCTCCCACCCGTCGCCGACCCTGATTTCGAAGTGTAGCGACGTCCCTGTAGCAGACTAGCTAATGATCTGAGCTTGTAGGCACCTATGAGCATTGGGCCGGGCCTCGGGGCACGGACAAAAAAGGCTATTGCTGCCCATGTCACCTTTTCCTCAAATCGAATTTACACAGTGTGCCTTGTATTAGTGTCATTAGTGGCTTTAAAAAAAGAGTCAAAATTTCTGTCAGAATGGTAATTCCCACTCTGCCTAACATTACGGCCTTATACGGGGGAAAGTTCACTGTGTAGACAAAAGTATTCTGACACCTAGGTAAAACAGAATCAGGAGCATTTATTAACCGAAATCAGCACATGGCGCAACTTTGGCCGTTATGACTGCAACAAAACAATCTTGTCAAATATTTCCTTCAATCCACCTCAAACTCTTCTGCCAGCAGATGAAGGTCTTACCAGCCGAGATAGGATTTGGCGTTTCAGCTCCCAACACTTGGACGTTTTGCTCCTCAGTCCTGGCTTGGACAGACCTTTCCGTGCGGCAAGGAGATTAATCTCGTTCTGTTAGCTTCGGAGGTGAACAGGCAGGGATCTGTGCCGAAGTGCTGTCACAGTCTAGGTAATGCGGAATTGTTCAGAATATCTTTGTGCCTGGGGGCCGTTAGGCTGGAGGGCACCACAACCAAAAGACTTAGTCCTTTCCTGCAGAAACAGCCCTACAGCATCAGAGATCCCTCTTTAAACTTGACCGTAGGGACAACGCAGTCCGCATTGCAGTGTTCCCTCCGTTCAGACGTCATAGACAAATACTCCGCCCGAACGGATGAGTGAGTAGTTTGATTCGTCAGTCTACATAACCCTCGTTCACTCTTCTGTTGTCCACGAACGGCGAGCGATGCAAAACCTCAGTCGTCCTCTGGCATTACCTGGAGTGACGAAGAGCTTGTGCGCAGCTGACCAAGCATGGTAACCGTGGACATGCAGTTCTTGATGTACTGTTCTGGTGTAAACAGCTGTTCCAGTGGTTGTGTAACGTCGCCGGCCAGGTCTGTGACAAAGGACGTGCGTGCCTTCTTCACATTCCGCAGTAATTTTCACTCTGCTTTCCACAGATGAAGACCATAAGCAACAGTAGATTTTTTAGAATCCCAGAAGAGCGGTAGTACTACGCACTGATTGCTAATTCAGGCGGCATCCAACAACCACGCCCCTTTTGAATGTCCATCATCTCATTGGTGAGGTCTTGAGGGATTAATGACCACTTCTCAACAGGGGATATTCTTAATTTTTGAAGTGTTCTGGTAGGGAGCTGGCGAGTTCCAATGTGTCTTCCTACAGCATTCCATACCGGCTCAATGGGATTGAAGTCAGGATAATCGGGTGGCCACTTTATTCAGCGAATGGTTTTTCTCTTCAAGAAAATCGTCAAATGAACTCGATGAGGTTGGGCATTATCTTTCATAAGAATGAAACCTGGCTCGACAGCTCCCATGATTGGCTGGACATATGGGATTCAGATCTAGTCCCTGTAAATCAGGGCAGTAACAGAGCGACTCTGAAATATGAACAGGAATGTGCACCCACTCGTCGTGATTTCTTCAAAGACTATCACACCACCGCCACTTCTTAAGTCCCTTTCTCTGACGTTATAGAGACTGTTACGTGTATCTTGTTCTCTCCAGATGAGAATACGTCGCGAATCAGTACCTAACCTTAATTCCGATTCAACTGTGAAAAGAACATTTGTCCACTGGCTCCGCAATTCAAGTGTGATGCTGACGACACCACATTAAACACGTCGCCGGGCGGCGGAAGCTTCAGGGGCACAAATAACTGCTCTCCATTCATGAAGGCAATGCTCACGAAATATTTTACAAACAGTATACCTTATACCTTCAAAGCCTCGTTCCTGTAGCTGCTGCAAGCTAAAAATAGAGTTGCCAGCGAACATCTCTCTGTTCCGTCTGGCAGTCGGACTCATATAGCGATAGTCTGCAGCATTTGTGGCTCTGATACGGCTGGTCAACGACGAACATCTCCTGGCTGTTGAAACTGTCTCCAGTCTGGACACAACATTTTGTGGAACATTCGATGCTTTGGAAACTTCCGTCAGGGACTGACATGCTTCCATTCTACCACTCTCTCTCCACGGATGAAAATCATCTGTACGATGTCTTCGTGAGGTAATAAGTCCGAAGTGCCACAGAAGTGAGAGCAAGAGTTGCCTAGAACAGCTATAAAATGCGAGTTGACTCGCGGATCTTTTTAACGTAATACTGATTTGCATATTTCGGCTCCCCTGCGGCAAAAGTAAATGCCGGGGTAGTCTTCCGCATAGTTTAATTTGCATATTCGCCAATTTCCAGTGAATTACTTTACATACATCATCAGTTACATACATTTTTGTAGATTATCCTTAAATTTTAAGCACCATTGTAATTTGGTATCGTCGGGCTACTTTCTCTTCCCAAAGCTGAAAAAGCTTCTCAGAGGTCAAAGCTTCCACTCCGTTGAAAACAGCCGAAATGAAACTAAGCCATATTTATTTGAGAGGAATTTTGACGTAGAACTACGTCTGTCTCGGCGCTGGGTAGGGGTTAACATCGGGAGCATGGATGCAACGAAAACATATCACACTTTGAATGCTCATATTTTCAAAACTAAAAATCGTAAAGTAATAAATAATACATCATTAGATATATTTAGAGCATTTAAAACAAGATAAATTTCAACCCTCCATCCCTTAACCCTTTGATACGGTAGTGTGACGTATATTCTAAATTAACTTGCCTTTTTAGTTTCTTTCCCTATGTAAATCTTGAGTTTTTTCTCAGTTATACTTCACTCTTAACGTGATATCTTTTCTCTCAAACAAATACTGTTGGCAACATAATTGAGGTTGAATGAACGCGACGTATGCCTGAGATAAGATAACAACGAGAGATAAAAACGAAGACTAAACTGTTGTAAGCGAGTGTTGCTTGGAGGGCGTTGCTTGGAGAGCGTTGCTTGAAAAGCGTTGTGTTGTAGAGCGTTGTGGAGCTGTGTGGTGTGTGGAGCGTTTAATGCAATATGTTATGTGATGTTATGATTTGTTATGGAAGTGCTACATCCTGAATAAAGTATCTTTTCCGTAAGTTTGACTTATGTTGTTTACATGTTCCGTCTGGCCGTTAAGGTTTAATTTAGGAACTATTTCATCTTATGGATATGTGTTTAAAATAACGTAGAAATACGAAAAGACTTCTACGTCATAAGCGTTAGAAAGTTAAGCTAAATTTCGCGTGATTTTGTTTCGCCGCACGCCGTTTTAAGGTTGATAACTAGTGAATAGATAATGATAGCGATTACCTCAGCCCCGCATTTCGTAGCTGACGGTCTGAGCTAACGGACGTATGTGATAAACCGAAATAAAGTGAATTTAAAATTTACTTATTTTTCAGATAAAAAAATTTGGTGATTAAAATTTAGAAATGCCGCGAAGATCCGGGGAAAAATACTATAAGAGCCGACGGAAGTTGAAGAAACAGCTAGAGGAGAACGAGAGGAATCCGAAAAGGTCCGCTAAGTCATCAACCGAAAAGTCACGGGAATGTAGGGAGCATCAAAAGTCCGCGCGCAAGGATGCGTTTCACCCGAGTTCGACTCTAGAGCCACAACCTTCCACTTCAACTGCACAAATTGAGCCTGAACAGCAAGAATAGATGGAGATTGATCATCGATCCAAATTTTCAAATTTTCACACCGAGCATGGAATACCAATGTACATCGCCAGTCTTCACAATTTCGCTGGATAATGAATGTATTACGTCTCAAACATTTACACCGCCGATGCATTGTGAATCTAGACAAGAACAAGAGCAACAACAAGAAGAGTACATTAGGCCCGAGACGTATCGCCAATGTACATCGTCAGTCTTCCCAATTTCGCTGGATAATGAATGTATTACGTCTCAAACCTTTACACCGCCGGTGCATTCTGAATCTGGACAAGAACAGGAGCAACAACAAGGAGAGTACATTAGGCCCAAGACCTATCGCCGATGTACATCGTCAGTCTTCACAATTTCGCTGGATAATGAATGTATTACGTCTCAAACCTTTACACCGCCGGTGCGTTCTGAATCTAGACAAGAACAAGAGCAACAACAAGAAGAGTACATTAGGCCCGAGACGTATCGCCAATGTACATCGTCAGTCTTCACAATTTCGCTGGATAATGAATGCATTACGTCTCAAACCTTTACACCGCCGGTGCATTCTGAATCTAGACAAGAACAAGAGCAACAACAAGAAGAGTACATTAGGCCCGAGAACTATCGCCAATGTACATCGTCAGTCTTCACAAATTCGCTGGATAATGAATGTATTACGTCTCAAACCTTTACACCGCAGGTGCATTCTTAATCTAGACAAGAACAAGAGCAACTACAAGAAGAGTACATTAGGCCCGAGACGTATCGCAAATGTACGTCGTCAGTCT
Source organism: Macrothele yani (assembly GCA_039090855.1). Taxonomy (NCBI): domain Eukaryota; kingdom Metazoa; phylum Arthropoda; class Arachnida; order Araneae; family Macrothelidae; genus Macrothele; species Macrothele yani. The sequence goes on from CM076996.1 coordinate 143,294,732, forward strand.
TCACAAATTCGCTGGATAATGAATGTATTACGTCTCAAACCTTTACACCGCCGGTGCGTTCTGAATCTAGACAAGAACAAGAGCAACAACAAGAAGAGTACATTAGGCCCGAGACGTATCGCCAATGTACATCGTCAGTCTTCACAATTTCGCTGGATAATGAATGCATTACGTCTCAAACCTTTACACCGCCGGTGCATTCTGAATCTAGACAAGAACAAGAGCAACAACAAGAAGAGTACATTAGGCCCGAGACGTATCGCCAATGTACATCGTCAGTCTTCACAATTTCGCTGGATAATGAATGTATTACGTCTCAAACCTTTACACCGCCGGTGCATTCTTAATCTAGACAAGAACAAGAGCAACTACAAGAAGAGTACATTAGGCCCGAGACGTATCGCCAATGTACATCGTCAGTCTTCACAAATTCGCTGGATAATGAATGTATTACGTCTCAAACCTTTACACCGCCGGTGCATTCTGAATCTAGACAAGAACAAGAGCAACAACAAGAAGAGTACATTAGGCCCGAGACGTATCGCAAATGTACGTCGTCAGTCTTCACAAATTCGCTGGATAATGAATGTATTACGTCTCAAACCTTTACACCGCCGGTGCATTCTGAATCTAGACAAGAACAAGAGCAACAACAAGAAGAGTACATTAGGCCCGAGACGTATCGCAAATGTACGTCATCAGTCTTCACAAATTCGCTGGATAATGAATGTATTACGTCTCAAACCTTTACACCGCCGGTGCGTTCTGAATCTAGACAAGAACAAAAGCAACAAGAAGAAGAGTACATTAGGCCCGAGACGTATCGCCAAATTTATAACAAGGCAACTAAGGAGTTTGAAAAATTGTTTCTGAAGAACGATTTCTTCAGAAACAATTTTAGCAATAAGTACTGGCAACGATACGTCTTTTACTTTTACTAACATTAATTTATAATCAGCATAAGTTACTATGAATTGTATATAGTATAGGCTACTTTTAAATAAATAAAGTAAAACATTTTTTCGTTTTATTTCTTAAAAATTTTATATCTGAAAATTATCAAAAGGGCACAGTAGCAACTGTACCGCAACCTGCAACGCAAGGCTACATCAACTGTCTTCTGAATACTTTAATGACGTAGAACCAGTGAGACAGTGCCATGAAATAGTGACAGTTGACGTAGTTCTACGTTGTAGGTTGCGGCACAGTTCCTACAGTGCCCCTTTGATTTTTCTTTGTTTTTTTCGCCGTGAAGGACTTGACAAGTTGATTTATCGCTATGATAAGTATCTAAACAGACTTAGTGACTATGTGAAAATTTAAATAAAAATTTGGTAATATTATTTTTTGATTTATCCTCCTAGTTTTTTGTTTAGTCAGCATAAAAACTCATTGCGTTTGTTTACAAAACGTTGCCTATACATAATTTTATATGTAGTCTAACTTTCCAGTTGCCGAAATGCGGAAGTACGCAACACGATGGATCTGGCAACAGAATATTCGTGTAAATTGAAAGCCACGCTCGTTTCCCGCCAATGTGACATACTGAAAAGAGAAACTTCAAAGTGCGATTGTCGAAGCCACGTGAAAGGTCAACGTGGTGGTCATTCGGACAATCACAGCAGAAACCTTTTATATGAATTCTAAGGGAAAAACAATTTTCGATAATTAAAAAAAGAGAGAAAAAGTGGGGCGGGGGGAAAAAAAAGCTCAGAAAATCTCTCATGGCACATTATTTCATTTTTGTGGATTCGCGTTTAGTGAGGGAAAAATGGAATGGTTCAAACGTTATTTCCTGCAATATAACAGGTAAAAAGAAAGTCGGGAATTCCTATAAGCGCGGGATTTTTGATAAAGTGTTGAAGGAGGGATGTCAGAACACGAAGAGAGAGAGAAAAGGGTAAAATGACTATACCTCAATACACAATGGAAGAAAAATGAGTTCAATCAAAGCTTTGAATTGTTCGATAAGGATCAAAGACAGGGAAGTTAAGTTCCGGTAAGAAATTGAGAGACAGGAAATGGTAAATACGAAACGCAGACAGAAAGGATCTAAATTATGCTTCACCAACGAAATATACAGGGTGTCCAAACATAATTGTGAACTGAAAGTAATACTTTACATGTCGAATGAGCCCCGTCGACGTCCAGACATGTCTGCACACGCTTCTGCATGTTGGTGAAGACCTTTCTCAGGGTATTTTTTTTTTTTTTGATTGGAGGTTTAACGACCACCGTGAGCAACTCAGTGGGCTATAAGCAGTCGCCCTTCCCTAATTTAGGGTCACTGGTTCCAGGGAAGAGAGAGAGCCAGTGCCGTAAGACAAACACAACATCCATGCCTGACCGGGATTCGAACCCGGACCCCTTACGGACGAATGATCATAGGCCAGCGCCGTAGACCACTGCGCCACCGGGGCGGCATCAGGGTATGTGGTGTGATTTATTGGATGTGGGTCGTTATTGCAGCTGTGACTCTTGAAGTGTTTACGGATTACCTGCGTACACCTTCCCCTTCAGCGCGACCCACAGAAAAACAGTCAGGCGGTGTTAGATCCGGTGACCGGGCAGGCCTAGTCACCGGGAGATGATGCGATTTCAGAAGAATTCATCCAGAAGCTGTATTGATGCGCCAGCGGTGTGAGAAGTTGCACTGTCTTGCCGGAACCATTCTCCGTTGATTCCCCGTTCCGTGAGTTCAGAAATGAATGGTCGTGATAGCCGCCCCACGGACTTGTGTGGACTTCTCTGTATCCTGTCCTGGATATCCTGTACAGTCTTGTCTGACGTGGATGGCCTACCAGGGTGTGGGGCATGCAGAACATTGACAGTTTCCCAAAACTCCGCTATGAGCTGATGTACAGCATTCCGGTGGAGGACATCTGCATCACAAAATTTCCCAGCGAACTGTTTTTGCATTTCGACCGTGTACTTGTAGTCATGGCAAAATACATGTTACACCAAAAATACTCTCTCTGTCTTCAACCGTCAATACCATTGTCCTTGTGCCGAGACGAGTGATCAATCGATACGTCTGCCTCCGTCGACCAAGCGCTCGGTAATTACCTTCGCTCGGATTAACAGCTGCGCACGCCGCGGAGTAGGGATATATATGAAGGTTACCAGACACAGAGTACTTCCACGTGTCGGTTGACCGATCTGGACCATATTTTGCATAGTTACTCTCCAGGACCATGCGGAAAATATAAGCTACAATGAAACCTCAACACTCCACTCGCTCCTCCTGATTTCATTCCATTGACACTTTGTGATAATTTATGTTTAGTGCATGAAGGCACCAGTTAATTTTAAAATATTATATTTTGATATAATGGCTGAAATAAAGAAACAAACGAGATTTGTCTAACAACCAAATGGTGCAGTGGTCTAAGCGCTGCCATATGACCATTCGTCCGAGAAGGGTCCGGATTCGAATCCCGGTATGGTATGGATGTTGTGTTTGTCTTACGGCACTGGCTCTCTTCCTTCCCTGGAACAGTGGCCCTAAATTAGAGACGGGCGACTGCTTATAGCCCATTGATTTGCTCACGGTGGTCGTTAAACCTTTAGTAAAAAAGATGAATTTCAGTTAATTACCATAAACTTCTATGTTTTTTATGTAATTTTAACTTAAATCAGAAGAGTGAAAATATGTTGGACAAATCAATCCAAAATCAAATAAAGTGGAATTATTAAGAGAAGCGGAGACCCCCCATCAACAGCGTGAATTCCAGAATTCCTCTGGAAAGCGCAAATCTATTGAAGAATTCAATCCAAAATCCAAGAAAAATGTTTGAAAAGCGCTGAAAGAATTCAAGTGTGGTTACAGCACTATATACATCCATATGCTGATAGAACTGATTGAAAGAACAAGGAAGTATGATCTCCCATTTTTTATTGATTATGAAAAGGCCTCATGAAACTATCAGCCGTTATGATGACTTTGGAATCCTGCGGTATTGAAGATGCATTAGCAGCCCTGGTGGCGCAGTGGTCTAAGCGATGGCATCTAACCGTTCAAATAGACAAAGTCATCGCTCTTTTAACGCTTTTTCTTTAATTAACACACAGCAACCGAAAAATTGTATTTCGACACCGCTGGGATCAAACCCCAGATCTCTCGATAACTAGCCGAGTGCGTTCGCTTTACGCTACGGTGCCAACAATCCACGGCGCTATGTGTGTTTATCTGTCAGCATCTGACTTCACAAACCCGTAGGGATGGGCTCAGCTACTGAGACGTCTCCATCTGGTGGGGCTTAACGGCACAAAATATTTAATTATAGCTAATAAATCCAAAGGGCGAGAGAAATGGTGAAAATCTTCCAAGCCGCCCCGGTGGCGCAGTGGTCTAAGCGATGGCCTCTGATCATTCGTCCGAACGGGGTCTGGGTTCGAATCCCGGTGAGGCATGGATGTTGTGTTTGTCTTACGGCACTGGCTCTCTCCCTTCCCTGGAACCAGTGACCCTAAATTAGGGACGGGCGACTGCTTATAGCCCATAGAGTTGCTCACGGTGGTCGTTAAACCTCCAATCAAAAAAAAAAAAATCTTCCAAATACGTGGAGCCAGTGTAAATAGACAAAGTCATCGCTCTTTCCACGTTTTCTTTAATTAACACGCAGCATCCGAAAAATTGTAATTTCGACACGCTGTTGGCACCGTAGCATAAGGCGAAGGCATTCGGCTAGTTATTGAGATATCTGGGGTTCGATCCCAGCGGTGTTGAAATACAATTATTCGGTTGCTCTGTGTTAATGAAAGAAACCGTGGAAAGAGCAATGGTTTGTCTATTTAAATTGTCTCCATGTATTTGGAAGATTTTCACCATTTTTCTAACCATTCGTCCAAGATGGGTCTGGGTTCGAATCCCGGTGAGGCATGGATATTGTGTTTGTCTTACGATATTGGCTGTTTCCCCTTCCCTGATTCCACTGGCTCTAAATTAGGGGCGGGCGACTGCTTACAGCCTATTGAGTTGCTATAACGTACAAGTTTGTCCGCGCCGGACATCGATTTCGGATCCCCTGACTCCGGAGTAAGTCGTTGTCTCAACTAAGCTACACGGACGTGTGAGCTCACTGCTATCTGCCTTTATCTCATGCGCACCCTGCGGTGCAGGCACGTCACATTGCTCACGGTGTTTGTTAAAAATTAAATCAAGAAAGAAGATGCATATACGAGTACTACCATTATTAATAACGTCATGAAAATGCAAGTGCAAAGATCCGGCTATTTGAGGATACAGCACCAATAAAACTTGGGAAGGGAGTGAAACAACATATCTTCTAAACTCTTCAATGTCCCATTGCAAAATGTCTTTCAATCATTGTACAGGGAAAACATGAGGATAAAGATCAATGGGGATAATTTAACTCACCGTTTCATTGATGATATAGTCATTTTCGCAACTACTCTTTCATTGCTTCAGAGTATCATCCAAGAACATGCTGACAAGAGTGATTAGAACTAAACTTTCAGAAAACAAAAGTGATTAGAACTGAACTTTTCAGAAAACAAAGTGTGATTACAACTGAACTTTCAGAAAACAAAGTTGGCGTTACAAGAAATGAAGATTTATTTTACAAGAAATGAAGATTTATTTTACAAGAAATGAAGATTTATTTTACAAGAAATGAAGATTTATCGACTGATGGGGGAATCTGGAGGTATAATAACATATACCTATATTTACCTTGGATAACAGATATCAAACGAGGATCACATTGATGAAGAAATTAATCGGCGTATAAAACTTGGAGAGCTTTTGAAAGAAACAGTACAATTTTCTAGATCAATACACCATTATTTCTTAAAACAAAAGTGTTTAATCAATGCACATTTCCAGTTCTTACATATGGAGCAGGGACATGGATCTTAACTAAAAGGGACGAACAAAAGCTGCAGACAACTGAAAGAAGCATGGACATCATGGTCAGAGTCAAATACCTAAAATGGCAATGGGCTCGACATATTGCCAGGAGAACGGATCACCGATGGAAAACCGAAATTCTAGACTGGATTCCAAGATACATGAAAAGACCCAGAAGAAGACCACATGGGCGATGGCTGGATGAAATTCGAAAGCAAACGGGAGGGATATGGAGGAAACTGGCTCAAGACAGACCGTTACGGAAGAAACTTCGGGAGACTTTCATCCAGCAGTATGTTGGCAACGGTTGACAATTTTGATTATATATATATATATATATATATAGCTGGCCACCCAAAATGCAACACCAAGAAGGACACGAGATAGCAAAGCCAGATTTACTGGACACATAACAACAGATACAAAGATGAAACGATTGAGCTTAAAAGCCCGTGCGACTTGCGGAACACGCAGACATCAATAGTTCGTGTGGCTCCCCATGGCTGGCAATAACGGCCGCTACACGCCGCTGCATCGAACGAAAGAGGCTTTGGATGTGGGCTTGGGGTATGTCGGTCCAGGTTGTTTCCACACGTTGCCACAGTTCATCAGGCGTAGCCGCGGGTGGTGCTTGCCGGGCCACTCGGTTGCCGATCAGCGACCAGACGTGTTCGATGGGCGACATATCGGGAGAACAGGCGGGCCACGGCAGCAGTGACACCTGGTGGGCCGTGAAGAATTGTTGCATGATGCGCGCCACGTGCGGGCGCGCATTGTCCTGTTGAAACGTGACCGCTGGCAGGTCCTGCAGGTAAGGGAGGACTACTGGCTCCAAAACGTCAGAGATGTAGCGGTGGCTGTTGAGTGTACCGGCGATGCGTACCAGAGGGGTGCGGGTGTCATATGCAATTGCGCCCCAAATAATAACGCCAGGAGATTGACCGGTATGGCAATGCATAATGCCGGCGTGATACAGTCTCTCGCCGCGTTGCCGCCACACTCGGATCCGACCATCGTGGTGTCGCAGGCAAAAGCAGGATTCGTCGGAAAAGACAATGTCGTGCCATTCCGTAGTCCAGGTGTGGCGTTCAACGGCCCACTGCCGCCGCACTCGCCGGTGGTGTAACGTCAATGGTAATCGGAGCAATGGGCGCCGTGCGACAAGTCCCCGCTCCTGCAGACGACGTCGAATGGTACGTGCTGACACAGGTTTTTGCGCAACACACCCTAATTCTTGCGCTAACGTTCATGATATGGCGGTGCGAGCCGTCAATGCCCGCCGCACAACATGCCGGTCGTTTCGTTCGGTGGTGTGCCGCGGCTGCGGCAATCGCATACGTCGGTCCGTCCGTCCCTTCTGCACCCACACCGAATCCATACTCGCATCACTGTGGCTGGATGTCGTCCCACACGGGCGCCGATGTCTCGGTACGATGAACCGCTGTCGCGATAAGCCACTATTCGTCCTCTGTCGAACTCCGAAACGTGCTGGAATGACTGCCGTATTCTCCGACGAGGCATCAGGAAGCTTCCCACGCACAGGTCCGGCAGCACAACACACTTCCACTACTTACACCCCGCCTTCTGTGCACCCTTCTTATAGTGCTTCTCGGTGGAGTGCCGGGCGCACATGATTTGCATATGCCCTGCAATGCTAATCGTTTGCATGTCCTCTCGCGGGCGACGCATGCTGCGAATTTCAGGCCAATCGGATGCATCCTTCTTGGTGCTGCATTTTGGGTGGCCAGCAGTGTATATATATCAATGATGGGGAAAAGCTGGAGAAACCCGATACCTACATTTACTTTACCTCGGACAGCAGGTCCTCCCAGTTTTTACGTGTGGAGAAGAGACACGGACTTTAACTAAACTAGTTAGTAAAATCATGCAATGCGTTGATTATGATACGCTTTCCAACATACCAGGAATCATTACTCAAATTATGAGGATAATGGCTGTGGAATAAATCTCGCTCCTGTGTCCTGAACGTTGACTCCATTTCGAGGATATTAAACAGAACTGGTTCAGTATACCTCCGAAACAACATACTAAACCTTTGTCGCAATAGAAGCATTTTTAGTCAAGTTATGAGGATAATGGCTGTGGAATAAATATCGCTCCCGTGTCCTGACCTTTGACCCCACTTCGATGATATTTAACAGAACCGGTTTCGTATATCTCCGGAACAACATGTTAAAGTTTTGGCGAAATCGAAGCATTTTTACGTAAGTTATGAAACATAAGTGCAATGGAATGGATCCCGCTCCTATGTCCTGACCTTTGACCCCATTTCATCCATTTTCAATAGGATTCATCCCCAGGTTGCCCCTACCACATACTAAATTTCATCGAAATCGAACCATTTTAACGCGAGTTATCATGCGGACGGACGGACAGACAGACAGACGGACAAAGTTGGAGCATATACGCTTCTTCTTCAACCTACGGTTGGAAAGCGTAAAAAAGACATACGAAGGCTGTAGAACTGAAAAAAGCACGGAGAGGTGCATACTTGGTGTAACCAGAAAAGGTAAGGAGAGAAACTCGTGGATAAGGAAAATGATAAGAGTGGAAGACATCATGATCAGAGTAAAATCGCTGAAATGGCAATGGGCGGGACATGTTGTCAGAAGACGGACCACAGATGGACAACCGAATTTTTGGACTGGTCTCCAAGAGACAGAAAAAGACCCAAAAGAGGACTACACGGGATATAGCTCTAAATTAGGAATGAACAACGTCTTTAACCTTTAATATTAACTTCTCATGGAGGTCATTAAATTAAAAAATAATGGCCATGAAGAGAAATGCGAAAACATTCAACTCTAGAACCGGTAGCACAACTGTCCCAAAAATATTTAGTGCTCCTGGGCAGGAAGTTAGAATATACGGGCTTTCAAAATGTCAGCCCAGAACGCTTAACATCAAACCAATTTTTATAATAAAGTTACGTATCAAAATTGCAAAATCCTTTAGCACAACAATGCACTTTGCAGCGATTATTTTGCTCATATCAGCCTTGTGAAGGATTTTATTTTTTATGAAATCACTTTTCAAATGTTTCTCAACAGCATTTCATTTCGAAACGTTTCTTCTTGACAGTTTTTCTTCTCAGTCGTTCAGTGGTGAGGTGATTTATTTTTTAAATAGACCTCTGCAGAGAATTTCGTTCGGTGACATCAGGATCTGCTCCAATGGAGAATGATGTCATGCCATTGACCACAGAATCCCATTTAGTCTTTTGAGCACGCTACTAACAATTTAGCGAGCTTTTTTCAAAATGCCATTAGTCACGCGAAGGAAGACGTTCTGTCTCTAACCCAGAATTACGAAGGTGCTTTTTGTTACAAGTGGAGTTCTTTTGAGTGTTGTTTACAAGACCTTGAACAGCAGACGCTATAAAAATACGAAAAGAAATTTCTAGTGTACAGCTTGATTTAGAAAGTCGCCCCTCGAATTTGAGAGGGTGACGACGTCTGAAAGGAAACACTTAGCATGTGCAACAAGTTGATGAATATCAGTTGGAATGGAGAGTGAAGGCTGCTTACTTAGACTTAAAGTAAACTAATTGTGAAAGCATCAGGAAAGCATAGCTTCGTCTCTATACAATTTTGACAAGTGGGGAACGCTTTATATTTAAAGATAAATTTAAATGCTACAGCTGCACTAAGCAGGAATGGAATCTAGCCAGGGCCGGTGCTAGTATGTATGGCGCACTAGGTAAACTACTCGTAAATACACGGTCGAGTCACATTATTGTGACCACTAGCTAATATCCAGAGTAACCGTAGTGTGCAGTGCGGACAGCAGCTAGACAGGCTGGGAGTGACTCAGTAAGGTGCTGGAAGTTGTTCACAGGTATGTGGAGCCATGCTGACTGCAGTGCGTCTGACAGCTGCTGGAGGGTAGGTGGTAGAGGATCCATAGAGCGAATAACAATATCAAGGTGGTCCCACAGATGCTCAGCTGGGTTTAAGTCTGGGGAATTAGGGGCCCAGAGAAGTACTTTGAAGTCTTCATCGTGCTTTCCAACCACTCTCTGATATTTCTAGCTGTGTGACACGTCGCATTGTCGTTCTGGAAGATCCCATCCGCCCCAGGGAAGACAATCAGCATGTATGGGTGTACGTGGTCTGCAAGGATGGATTCATGACGAATTCGGTCCATAGTGCCTTCCACAGGTATGAGTGGACCCGGAGAATGCCACGAAAAACATTCCCCAGACCATAACACTGCCCCCACCAGCTTGTGTTCTTCCAGCATTGGTTGAAGAGTGTTTGTTCTCTGATGTTTCTAGCTTTATACGCCAACGTCCATCCGTTCGATGAAGCAGAAAACATTACTCATCGGAGAAAGCAATCCTTTGCCAATCAGCGGAGGTCCAATTCCGATACTGCCGTGCAAATGTAAGCCTTTTCTGCCGATGCACCTTCGTTGGCATAGGTGCAGTGACCATTCATCTGCATCGGAGCCCCGTATGCAGCAGGGTTCGCTAAACTGTCGTTTTAGACACACTTCCGGTAGCCCCCTGGTTCATTCGGCCAGTGAGTTGCTCTACTGTAGCGTGTCGATCGGCTCTCATGCATCTTCGAAGCCGATGTTCACTTCTCACATCAATAGAACGTGGTGCTCTGCAGTTTCCACGTTGCTTATTCGCAATGGTGCCATTTCTCCAATCACGATACACTTTAACCACAGCAGCACGCGAAGAGTTCACAAACTGCGCTGTTTCAGAATTACCGCCACCCTTGGCCCGAAAGCCTATAATAATTCCTTTTTGCAAATCTGATAAATCGCTCCTTTTATCTATGACAGCAACGAGTGATATGTTTTCAGATTGCCTACAGCACACCTTATATACTCTCCAAGCCAGCTCATGACACGTGCTTTCTTTCATTGGCTACGCGCTGTTGACGTAAAAAATAAGAGGTGGCTACAATAATGTTACTCGACTGTGTAGATGAAGCCCCAAAAATTTGTGATTCGTTTATGTGGCTAAACATATTGCATTTATTCAATAATTTCAAGATGCAAAAGGGTAATGCATTGCAATGTAAAATAAATAGAAAGAAACAAATGGAAACTTAGTCTATTTACTTACTGTCTATTGTAAATTAAAATTAAATAAAATTTCATTTTGGTGCTTTTCTGTTCGAAGCAAAATTACGAACCAATGTCTTCAAATCCATGCCACGTACAATTTCTTGTTTCATCAATAATGTGGATAACCCAACAAGATTCTCTTCTGTTTCCCCCGACAGACGAATAATAAAGAAAAAAAGAAACAAGAATTCCGACGGAAAGAATACAGTGGTAGAGTTCTTCTTATTCTTGTCTTTGTCATCATTAGAAAATAATCTGAGTGTCACAGTTGTCAACTTTGAAGGCGTTGAGCATTGCCACTGTTTATGATAGAAGTGGACAGTCTTGATATTTTCATTGAAAGTTGGGTACTATAGAATTCATTTTTTTAATTTGAGCCGTTCTCAGGCGTCGTGTCACCTGACTTGCGTGCTGCACAGGGACGGGTTTGATTTAAGGCAGTTTTTCGATAAATACACGCTTTCGCGTCTTCTTTACTGCAAACTGACTTGCAATTACAATACAATTATAACATGGTACACATTTAAAACTTACAGTCATATGAAAATGCAATACACCAGGAGGAATCTGAACATATTGGTTGCAAGGCGATTTTCCCTAAGATGGTTATAACAGAAGCGCCACTGTTAGCAGCATAGTTTGGAACTACAATTTAATGATAGGATTGTGATTCATTATGGAGATCAGGATTATTTACAATGTAATTTCTCAGAGACAAGGAAAACTTTTTGATATCTGCCAGGGATCTGATGCTGTCTGGGAGATTATTCCATAGGATAATGGCTTTATACAATATTCTATTTAAACCATACAGTAATTAAGTCTAACAGACGGGAGACATAATTTCTTGTTAGCAACAGATCTTTTGAAGACAGCATAATTCAGATATCTGATGTCAGATTGAAAAATAGGCAGTTCAATATGCATTATTTAAAAAACATGATACCTAGTTTCAAGGTAAAAATGTCATGAATTTTTAGAATATTTAATTTCAGAAATAATGGTTTTGAATGAGACATGTGATCAGTATACGGATTTTTTCTGTAATTTGAGCAAGCATAACTTGTTGTTTGCACTTATACAGGATTTGAATACCAAGTATGACGAAGTAAATTTCTCCGTCATTTTTTGTCCACGGCGGGCATCGAACCCGGGGTCCCCTCATACCGGAATAAGTCGCTCTCCCAACTAAGCTACGCGGACGTATGCTCTCGCTGCTATCTGCCTTTATCTCATGTGCGTCCTGTGGTGCAGGCACGTCACACAGGATTCCAGACAATAGGAGATTTATCAAACTCCGATAAATCGATAGCTTTTCCCATTCTGACTCCGAACACTCCACTAACCGAAAGCCGATCCTCGGGTTGTATATATATTGCTGTGCGAACTTCACCTGCTCTACCGTTCGGTCTCCAGGCGCGCTCATTTCTCTAGGCTGGGGGTGGCCATAATGTAATCGCTCATCGGTGTATAAGAGAATGTGAAAAAAACATCAGCTCAATAAATGAAATTTTTGTACCAATGAAATTAAGGTATTATTATTACAGTTGTTTGCACATAACTACGCGTCCTTCAGAATCTAATGAACTAAATGGTGTTCTTCGCAGAGGCAAGGAAACACACTTGCGTCATTGTTTTTATAACAGAGTCAAAAGAAAAATTTTTACTCTGTGCAAAACATTGTGACATTATGTTAAATGTGTTTTTTATATCCAAGAGTAAATAATTTAATTAGTTCTGCTGTTTTGATGCCACAATTTTTAATTGTTACTTACTTGTTTGCTTATTTATATTCTGTAATTTCGTATAAATCGGGAAACGTCATCAGTCTCTATCACACGGTAGTTAAATGTTTTGTGTATGTGGTCGTGAGGCATTTCAAAGAGGCTGGCCTTAGTTCTCTAAAACAATAAAATTTGCATGATATGATTAACGTGGCGAAAGTATTTTGTAGTACTTTGTATTGGTATAAAGCTACGGTATTCATTTTAACTACAACGTTCACAACTATGTTACACGTAATAAAGTGCAACAATTTTCGTTTACGAAAAATACCTGTAAGTTCCAAAGAATTTGCATTATTAAAACACCCATGAAACTTAGTTAATAATATGTAATTTAAAAATTTCAATAATTGAAATCTAAAAGATTTGAACAATTTTGCTAAAAGGGCCTCGAAGAAATATTTTGCGGGGGTGGGGGGGGGGTAGGCGAGTTTTTACGGTACACCACTGGATTGTCACATCTTTTAAGAACAGATTCGCACTTACGAAAGGACGTATTGCGTAAGAACATTATAATTCCTCTACTGTTTAAAAACTCAAAACTTAAATAAATAGTATATAATGTTTGACGAATTAACAAGACGTTGTTTCATTCTTTCAATTTTTTTTTTGTCATATTTAAAATTTTGGTTTCTAATTCTTCTATATAAAATATACAAAAAAAAAAAAGGTTGGTTTCTGATTTTGTAAAGATTAGTTTGACCGTGTATTCTAATATTACACTTATAATTCTTTTTAATTTCTCCGCGCTTTTAAAAAAGGAAAAAAAACTTTTAAGTGCTGTTATTGATTTCGATCCTGTCTCATTTATCTTTGACTTCTTTCTATATAATTTTCCGAAATCTTTTTAGTATTTGATAACTCTTTAAAATGTTACCATGGGTCCATTATTTTCAGCTAAACTTGGCATTAAAAATCTTATTCGACATCATTTCATAAGTTAAAATCATTTTTGTTTCGTTCTTGTTTTTGGAGAAGCATTGAGACGGTCCCTTTACCAGTTCTCAGAGCCGTTAATTAGGTAGGGAGATGCTCAACCCTCTTTTGTGAGAACAAGCTGCTCTTGAAGTTCAGTTTGGAAATGACTTTATTGCTCTGAAAATGGTTTTATGGCATCAGCGTCCGTGTAGGAAGAGATGCAAAAACTTGGCTTGTTTGGAGTTCTCAGAATTCATCCCCGTTTTCCCAAGGAAGGAACAATAACTCACACGTAAGAAGACGACGTGTGACGTACCTGCCAGTAGGAAGCACACGACATAAAGGCAGATAGGAATCAGAATAAAACGTCTGCGTAGCTCAGTTGGTAGAGCGACTTGTTCCGGAATAAGCGGACTCGGGTTCGAATCCCGGCGTAGACCAAAAATGACGGAGAAATTTACTTCGTTATAATGGCGCCCGAACTATCCGGATGACCCGGCCGTTCAAAATCTCGCATTGGTGTGATGTTATTTCCACACCGCGAGACAGGAAAAATCAGAGAATTCCTTCTCCAGCGCTTCGAAAAATAAAAATGTGTGATGTTGCATTCCACACAGCAGATTGACTGGGAGTTCTCAAGTGCACGTTCTACAGTGGATGGCTGCCTGCAACGATTCATGGTCACGGCTGACCCGTGGGCCATGCCCCCGGCCCTCTTTCGGGGGAGGGGGAGATGTGACGTACCTGCCAGTAGGACGCACACGACATAAAGGCAGATAGGAATCAGAATAAAACGTCTGCGTAGCTCAGTTGGTAGAGCGACTTGTTCCGGAATAAGCGGACTCGGGTTCGAATCCCGGCGTAGACCAAAAATGACGGAGAAATTTACTTCGTTATAGACGTAATGATGGTAGCACGAGTGTAAAATAATTTGCTAATGAAGGGGTGACGGAGGGCACAGAGTTGACATAAGCATTCAGCAACTGCCCAGAGGACCCGAACGAGGGGTAAAGCAAATGTGCTGGAGCGGACGCCAATTCGTTGGCGCGGTTGCAAATTATGTTGATGTATTTGTTTAACACTAGATGTCGGTTGCGTGGACGCCAGGAGTTTAAATGAAGATTGTATGTTTTTTGTCTCATTGGAACAGAAAAGGAAACAAAAGATTTAAATCGCACCAAGGACTTGTATTTTCTGATTAGGGGAAAATATCAATATTTCATATTACTTGTTACTTCCAGTGGGAGAGTGGGGTATATGGAACCTTGTATATTTGCAGCGTAAAGTTAGCGCCCTTTTTTCCCTCCTAGTTACATCGCGCACAAAGTTCCTCCTTCTCCGACCAAACTCTTAACTTCAACTATCCATTCTTTTGGCAAGAATGGGTCCATTATGTGACCCTCGAAGCAAGGAGTTCGTTAATTAACTAGCTTGTACAGGACAGGAGTCAGTATTCGCATCTGTTTCTGAAGAAAGTATTTTTTCACGAGGCCATCTGCCATTAATATCGTAAGTGATCGTCAACAGATATGTATGTTCTTTTTTATGGCGTTGGCAATAGCTTCTCCATGCAGTATGTAGTACGAAGGTCCTTCCTTTCTCTCTATGGGGGTTATGCGGTATGAGCATACTTTTGCTCTGATGATGCGTTGAGGTTCTACGAGAGGGATCTGTTTCTCCGATAAGGAAGTTCGCTCACAAGTGCTTTTCTGAAGATTGACATAGTACAGAGGTGAAAACATGTGTCAAGACGACAAATCTGCATTGAGACATTCTGTCTGTGTAGTTTAGTTGGGAGAGCGACTTACTCCGGAGTGAGGGGGCGCGGACAAACTTGTGTTTTCACATTGGCGCCAGATTACGGAAAATGTGTCCACTGGCCGTTGAGTTTTTCGAAAAATGTGTGATTGTCTGTTCCACACATTGTTTGGAATTAATGAAAAATTCCTACTTCGCTTCAAAGACAATAAAAACAATTAATACGAAGATGATGTGACGTACTACAGAGGTGAAAACATTTGTCAAGACGACAAATCTGCAGCGAGACAGTCTGTCCTCGTAGCTCAGTTGCGAGAGCGACTTACTCCGAAGTGAGGGGACAAGTGTCCGATGTCGATCGCGGACAAACTTGTGTTTTCATATTGGCGCCCGATTGTGGAAAATGGATCCACTGGCCGTAGGGCTCTTCGAAAAATATGTGATGTTTCCTTCACACATTGTTTGGAATTAATGAAAAAAAATTCTACTTCGCTTCAAAAAAAAAAAAAAAAATTAAGAGGGAGATGATGTGACGTACTACAGAGGTTGTGACGTACCTGCTCCGCAAGACGCACATCAGATGAAGGCAGATAGCAGTAAGAGCACACACCAGTGTACTATAATGGATTGCACTCGGAGCTCCGGAGCCGAGAGTTGCGAAATCGAATTCCGCCCCTGGCATAAAAATGATGGAGAAATATACTTCGTCATATTGGTGCCTGAACTTTCCAGGATGACCTGGCTGTTAGGTTTCTCGCCGTGGTGTGATGTTCTTTCCACACAGCGATACAGGAAAAATAAGAATCCCTTCTTCAGTGCTTCGAAAAAAATAAATCAGTGTGATGTTACATTCCACACAGTGGCGTAACTAGCACAACGTGTGCCCCCCAGCAAGATTTACTTCATCGGCCCTAAGCGCAGTAATTTTCCCAGGATTTCAAGCACGAGGATGGATGCATTTTTCGCGGTGTAAGGGTGGTGGAGGGGGGGGTCAGAGAGAGTGTCTGGAAAAGTAATGCTGGTACCTAGAGCTCTGTAGTTTTAACGTTTTAAGTAATAGATTTAACAATACATGTAACTGTTTTGTACAAAACTAAAATAAATCACTTGAAGAAATCACCCTCTTGTACATAGCAGATCTGCGGCTGCTGTGACTAAACGTTGGCGCTTGTTGTGTACGTAATCCTAGGGTTACTGACTGACTGTTTCCCCACATCCTCCATGGGGAATCCCCACACTGAGAAAAAAAGTTTGTTTGAAACAACAAAATAATTTTGTTGAGCTGTTTTGTTGATTTATTTTGTTACTTTAGCAAAACTCCATCAGAACCGTTTTGTTGATAAAACAAAATTATATATGGAGGTGGACAAGAAAAAAAGTATAAGAAAAAATTATATGGAGGTGCACTAAGAAAAAAGTTTGTTTGAAACAACAAAATAATTTTGTTGCGCTGTTTTGTCGATTTATTTTGTTGCTTTAGCAAAACTCCATCGGAATTGTTTTGTTGGCAACACGAAATTATTTCGTTGGCTATATTTTGTTCATTCAACTATATGGAGGTGGCATCGACCTTACGCCAAAGCGCACGTGATTACTAGCTACTCCATATGTGCCCTACCAGACTACCACTGACCAGCAGAATCTCGTTTTGCGCTTAAGATTTCGCTATCAATTATGACTGACTACGAAGTGAGTGCATTGTTAGAAGACTGGGAGCTGTCAACTCTGATAGAGACATTCATAGGTAAGCATTTCTAATATATCTTAATAATTCCGACGGATCTTTATGCTAGTGTTTATTGTGTGTTATTTTGGTTGGATTCAGTGAATTTTAGTGATAATTTGGTCTCACTTTGTAAACTCATAATTACAATGAACACGATAGAATCCGCATCTTATTAGATGCACAGGGGCACATATTAAATTTAAACCCAGATTTCTGATAAAGCAATAATACATTTCTTATGACGGCTTGCGGTTCCTGATCGCAAATAAAAAATTCACATGAGTAATGCTAAGAGTTGTAATTTACGTATAGAGCTTGATTTCATGTGTAGGTTATGCATACAGTGTATTTCAAAATTCGTGCGGCAACCAAAGATTGCATGGTGATAATACCCTGGAACATATAGAACGTTAAAAAAAATATCACGATTTTTTTTTGTCTAACCAAAAATGTCAATTATTTGTTTCATCAAAAAACTAAGGAAAACATTTAGAAAGAAATCGGATTTAGAAACATGTTACATATATGTACCAAAATAGTGTCAATACATCGTTATGTCAAGTACAAAGCGTCCGTAAACATTCCAGAAGGTAATAAACCCACTTTCAAATGCTGAATTCGTAGATAAGAAGACGCTTGCAAGAGCAATTGTGGCCGAGTGGGTAGCCCACCCAGTTCCTAAAATTAAGGTCTCAGGTTCGAATCTGCTCGGTGAGCGATTTTTCACCTGCTCTGGAAAAATTTACTCGTGACGTAGCACCGTCCAAATTCGTTTAAACACCACTAGAAAGTAAATACGGAGAGAAAGGTTAAAAGATGGTGCGAAAAAATGGCGGACACCCCTGAAATAAAAAAAAAAAAAATGCGGACACCCAGGGTCGAAGGGCACCACCTAAAATTATTGCACCGGCAAAGTGTTGCCATCGGAAAAAGGTTTAGGGACAAAGTGGCCCAGCTACATAACTCTAAATTTTGTTGGAGCAAGAAATTACTGTGTCACGATAACAATATGTTTGGTTGCAGCAACAAAACGTTTTATCACGATAACAATACATATTGTTGGATCAAAGAAATTCCCAAAAATTGACAAAATTATTTTGTTAAATGAACAAAACGTTCTGCCATGATAACAATAAATTTTGTAGAATGAACAATAATTTTGATCACAATAATTTTGTTAATTTAACAAACTTTTTTGATGACTGTATATCGATTGATTTTTTTCTTGATTCAACAATTTTTTTGTTGAATGAACAAAATGTTTTTCTCAGTGCATGTGCCTCGCGCTTTTCCTCAGCAACGCAGAGAGAGGGCGATTGTAGACCGGTCGTATTACAACTCGGAGCCAAAGGGCCGAAAAGCTTCAATCTGTATGACATCCAGTGCTTTAAAAGTGAAACTTGGCATTTATTTAGGCAGAGCTATAAATGTACCTTAACAGAAAATATGAACCTTTGGGTTGATTAGTTTGTTTGTCTTTGTGCGTGTTCAAATTTTTTCAAAAAAACTATAACTGGAAGCTGCGGTACGCTCCTTGGGTACCTGCGCCTCCCTCCCCCGCAGCTGCGGGGGTGGTAGTTACGCCACTGATTCTACACACCAAATTGTCTGGGATTTTTCAAGTGCACATTCTTCATCGGATGACTGCCTACAGCGACACATGGTCCCGGATGACCCGTGGGACATGCCCCCGGCCCTCTTTCGGTGGGAACGATGTGACGTGCCTTCCCCGCAGGACGCTCATGAGATAAAGGCAAATAGCAGTGAAAGCACATGCCAGTGTAGTATAGTGGATAGCTCTCGGAGCTCCGGAGAGTTGCGAGCTCGAATCTCGCCCCTGGCATAAAAATGATGGCAAAATTTACTTCGTCATAAGGTGAAAACATGTGTCCAGACGTCAAATCTGCAGCGAGACATTCTGTCCGCATAGCCCAGCTGGGAGAGCGACTTACTCCGTAGTGAAGGGACACGAATTCGATGTCCGTCGCGGACAAACTTGTGTTTTCACAGAACACAAAATGAGCTTTTCTAAGTTGTGTAACTTAAGTCAGTGTTTCATGTTATTAAGTAATATTCAAATATACCCTATTACAAGTAAAAGTAACATGCGCTTCGCATACAGAACGGAGGAAAAGTGAGAAAAGAATTTGATCTGGCGATCGAATGAGGTAGAAAGCGTATTTGGCAATCCTCCGTGCGACGGAGAAAGTTTTTGGTAAGCTAATTGTAAAAATATTAAAAGCATATTACGTTTTTATTTAAGCCTGATTGTAGCTCGTTGCGAAAGTTATGAAGAAAGCACATCACGAAAAAAGTATTAAAAGCAGTTGCAGCATTAAAGTGTTCTTTATTGCTATGTAATTCTCGTTATTGGTTTGTCCTGGAATTTTTACTACTGAATTACATAATTATGGTTAATTTACTTTCCACTTGTTAT
The DNA here is from genome assembly GCA_039090855.1 of Macrothele yani. Lineage (NCBI taxonomy): Eukaryota > Metazoa > Arthropoda > Arachnida > Araneae > Macrothelidae > Macrothele > Macrothele yani. Next base: position 143,314,330 of record CM076996.1, read on the forward strand.
CTGCACTTTCTACCTAATTTCTCTTTTATTTCATTTTCTTATGACGCACGCTTCCCAGTTCGGAAGCCATTTACTCCTAACCTCTTCCCTCATCTCCAAAAAAATTTGTTTTCATCCTCCCTGTGTGTCCTATTTCTTCCCTGACGTGACCCCCTTCTTTTCCTATTCCTCTGTCTTGACCCATCGGAGGAAAGAGCTTCCTCGGTTCCAAGAGCAATAAAATCATTTAGCCCTTCGACAGCGCCTTTTTGTGTCAATGTACTAATCGCTGCGTAGGCCAATGAAACAATAAACAGTTAAACGCTTAGCCAATATACCAACAGCTACGAATTGTCGTTGCCTACCTGATAGAAAATATCTTCGAAGATTACCGTGCTCACTGACAAACAAAGACACACTGTTGGAAATTATCTACTTAGAAATTAATTAATTGAATCTAAAACCCTTGTAACACTAGTTTAAAATTTGGGTACAGACTTGCACATTGTGGAGTCGCTTCGAAAGAAGGTACTGAAAATAAAGTCACAGGAAGAAGGAAAGAATGAAAAAAAGAAAAGAAAATCGCAGTTACTTTTCTAGCTCTTCTGTTGAAAACTTATCTTCAAGAAATGCCGGGAGAGAAATCGAAGAGCCTGATGGAAAATAAAATGTTTATCGAATTTACGGGATTTTGATGCTTTTATCGGAAGACGTGAGATCATCGTAACAGCAGATGCTCTTTCGAGTAAGAAAGGGCAATATTCGATCTGCGCGTATTTTTTTGTTTAACATGATCACTTCTTGTTGCCGGACAAAAAAACTTGCGTTTACAGGGAAGGCATTTGCTTGTTATTTGTTGTGCAAGTTTTCTCCTTTCTGTTAGAATTCGATGTTCAAATCGCTATCGATTTCTTCTTAATCCCATTGGAATAATTTTTTTCCATTGCTTCAAACACATTCGATTTCAGTCGTTTTTACCCCAACATGTTCCTTTGAATAAAATAAGGCAGAAGAGAAATTTTAATATTTTATTAATTTAGAGTACACCGAACTGTGTAAGTTGAACGTGCTTACGGAGTAGTATAAATCCATTTATTGATTGTGTGACGTACTACAGAATTCAAAACACGTGTCAAGACGACAAATCTGCAGCGAGACATTCTGCCCGCGTAGCTCTGTTGGGAAGCGCCTTACTCCGGACTGAGGGGACACGGTTTCGACGCTCGTCACGGACAAACTTGCGTTTTCACATTGGCGCCCGATTGTGGAAAATGGATCCTCTGGCCGTTGGGTTCTTTGAAAAATGTGTGATGTTTGTTCCACACATTGTTTGGAATTAATGAAAAATTCCTACTACGCTTCAAAGAAAAAAAAATTGAGAGGGAGATGATGTGACGTACTACAGAGGTGAAAACATGTGTCAAGACGACAAATCTGCAGCGAGACATTCTGTCCGCGTAGCTCATTTGGGAGAGCGACTTACTCCGGAGTGAGAGGACACAGACAAACTTGTGTTTTCAGAACTGGTGTAATATGCTGTATACAAATCGCCAAGTTTTTGCACTCCTCTGAGAGGCTTAGACATAAACTACAGAAAGTTTGAACGTGTAAGAAACGAAGATGATTTTTTGAAAGTAGCGAGGAAGACAGCACGAGCAGTATTACGCAGAGATGGAAGCGTGTAACCGGTCAGCTGGTCAACGGGTCGACAATTTCTTGCGGGTCAAACGGGTCGGGTCAAGGTGTTTCTGACCCGATTCCGACCCGGTTTTATATCCGTCTTATTTTTGAAAGGGAAAAAAGATATTTCAAAGAAAAATGCCTACTGTGGAATTTTGTTCTCGATGCTGGTGCTAGCGGAGTGAGAAACGATTTGTTATACAAAAATATCGCTGTCTCTTTCTTAAAGCAACGAAGATTTCAACCGACCGACGAGATGGGCAGACGCTAGACTCACCGATACCATATGGTAAAACGATACTCCTTTGCGTTTGTTTTCAGTGCGATTGTCCGGAGCAAGATACAGGCAAACGCCTATCACCTGCTTCTCTGGTGATTCACTCTCTCACACCCCGCGTGTCACACTGTAAGACTGAAAGTTACTTTTCACATCTCATCTTTTGCATTGAGCATTCAGGGGTTTTTGTTTGACGTGCTAAAATCCCATTCCATTGCATGTCGTGTCGGAATTAATGCCTTATTTTTTAAGGATGAACTTAATATTAAAGAGATAGAAAATGGCGTCGAGGCCAACAAATACGTTCTTGTTGAAAACAAAAAGGGGAAGAGTGAATGCTGGAAGTTGTTTTGTCTCATTAAGTAACCAGAATATGTTTCGCACCAACAGCAATTTTCGCAAGTTTCTGATGAGTTGAAAGTTTTCAAAATGTGAATGTTGATTTTATGAGTGTTCCTTCCTACTGAGGGGCAATGATAAAATCAACATCCTCATTTTGGAAGCTTTCAACTCTTTAGAAGCTGGTGAAAATTGGTATTGCTGTGTAACATACACTGACGGAAAAAAATTCCCAACACCACGAAAAAATAGTTGTAGAGGAATGAAATGGCGGCAATACATTTGTATAGGTAACATATTTAATCGATTAAGGTTTCAAGATCACAGTTTATTGTAAGCGCGAGAAGAGCCATTTTAAATGTGAAATGCTGGTACATTAATAACCGGTGTAACCGCCAGAATGTTGAATGCAAGCACGCAAACGTTCATGCATTGTGTCGTACAGGTGCTGGATGTCAGTTTGTGGGATGGAGTTCCATGCCTGTTGCACTTGGTCGGTCAATACAGGGACGGTTAATGCTGATGGGGGTGACGCTGGAGTTGTCGTCCAATGATGTCCCCATACGTGCTCGATTGGTGAAAGATCTGGTGATCTAGCAGGCCACGGCAACATGTCGACACTCTGTAGAGCATGTTGGGTTACAAAAGCGGTATGCGGGCGAGCGTTATCCTGTTGGAAAACACCTCCTGGAATGCTGTTCATGAATGGCAGCACAACAGGTTCAATCACCAGACCGACGTACAACTGTGCCGTCAGGGTGCGTGGGATAACCACGAGAGTGCTCCTCCTGTCATAAGAAATTGCTCCCCAGACCATAACTCCAGGTGTAGGTCCAGTGTGTCTCGGCCGCAGACATGTTGGTTGCAGGCGCTCACCTGGCCTCCTTCTAACCAACACAGGGCCATCACTGGCACCCAGGCAGAACCGGCTTTCATCAGAAAACACAACAGATCTCCACTCCGTCCTCCAATGAGCTCTAGCTTGACACCACTGACGTCGCAAACGGCAGTGGTTTGGAGTAAGTGGAATGCACGCTACAGGGCGTCTGGCTCGGAGCTGTCCTGCAAGTAACCGATTTGTAACAGTTCGTTGTGTCACTGTGGTGGCAACTGCAGCTCGAATTGCTGCCGCAGACGCGATACGATGCGCCACGGCCATACGCCGTACATGGCGGTCTTCCCTCTCAGTAGTGCCACGTGGCCGGCTGGAACCCGGTCTTCTTGAGGCAGTACCTTCCCTTGACCACCGCTGCCAACAATCATGCACAGTGGCTACATTCCTGCCAAGTCGTTCTGCAATATTGCGGGAAAGAAAATCCACCTTCTCGTGTAGCCCTATTACACGACCTCGTTCAAACTCCGTGAGCTGTTGATAATGGCTTCTTCGTCTTCTTAAAGGCATTCTTGACTAACATCAACACACTACGTCGAATCTCAACGAATAACTAACGCTCACGAACGTTACAGCGCGTATTTACAGCAAACCTGCTTTGCATGTTTCGAGGGGCGCTACTAGCGCCACACGTATGCGCCGAGCGCGAAATTTGCATAGACGTCATCTTACTAATGTACTCTCACCGCCTACCAACTGTCGTTTATCTAACACAACCCCTTCTTGGTGTTGGGATTTTTTTCCGTCAGTGTATTCTAAAGCTTGATATGTTATCAAGAAAACAGCAAAAACTGAAATTCGTGCAAGTTACTTAATTCAAAATATTTGACTGTAGCACCATCAAAATTAAGTGGAACAGCCTTAACAATACTGCGGAGGGACTTTTTGACTCTCGCATATGTGTTTGAAAACATGTGTAAAGCAGTTAGGTTATGTGAAGGACGACAATTTTAACACTTTCTGTAAGTAAGTAAATTATACGTTCCCGTAACATTTGTATGATGTCTATATAACATACGATACCCACGGTGGAGAAACTTTTGAACACCCTGTGTATATACATAATTATGTATATATATTTAGTTATAAATTCTAATTATAGTTATAAATTGAGTCTCAATTTTATAATTCAAATCAGATTTTTCCGGGTCAGGTCCGGCTCGGGTGAAATTATGTGACGTCCGGGTCCGGGTCCAAAATGTTTGACCCGTTTCCAACTCTGGTATTATTGGGTTGGTGCGAATGAAATGTCCGGCGTGAACAAGAAGTGAAGACGGGCCCCTGAATGGAACCACTCACAGGTGTTGCGGGCATTACGTCACAGAGTTACTATAAATAGCTAGGTCGTATGTGAAGAACAAGATTCAGGCGTGGTTTTTGTTTGGACGTAACGTAGCTTGCAAAGGAAAATATGCAGAAGCCGGATTTGAGAGTCATCTTCCTGCATGAATTTAAACTAGGCCATTCTACAGGAATTGCCGCTCGAAATGTTAACAAAACGTTTGGGGAGAATACAGCCAACGAACGAACCATTTGGCGATGGTTTGTGAAGTTTTGAAGCGGAGATACGGACTTGCAAAACGAAGCACGTGGTCACCGACATGTTGCTGTTTCTGACGATGTTCTGTTACGTGTGGTTGAAGCGAACCCCTGAAAAACGTGTCGCGAGATAGCGGCAGAGGTAGGTGTCCATCACACGACAGACAGTTGTTCGGCCTCTGGCTATGCTGAGTAAGGTAAAAAAGCTGAACATATGGGTGCCGCATGAGTTGACAACTGCCAACAAGACTAGGCGTTTGCCAAGTCTGACACATCACTGCTTGCCAGGAATAAACAGGAACCTCTACTGCTTCGAATCGTCACCTGCGACGAGAAGTGTGTCCTTTATGATAATCGGAAACGATCTGCACAATGGATTAGCAAGTCACAGCCTACTGGACGGCATCCTAAGCCACCCCTACACACCAAGAAGATGATGCTCCTTGTCTGGTGTTCCACAGCTGGGATAATTCATCGGAGTTTCTTGGCAAGAGATCAAACCATCACTGCAGAGCGTTATTGTGCTGAATTACACCAGATGCACCGGAAATTTCTGCAGAAACAACCGGCTTTGGTCAACAGACATGGTGTTTTCTGCTCCAGGACAACGACCGCCCTCATGTCGCACAACGAACGATGGTGACCCTAAGTGCCTTGAGCTATGAAGCACTACCTCATCCTGCTTATTTTCCGGACTTGTCTCCGACAGACTATCATCTGTTTCGTTGCCTGGATCACCTCCTGTCCGGGAAACAGTTCACGGCAGACAACGAGGTTCAATGTGCAGTTGATGACTTCTTGGGGTCCCAGCCATAAGACATTTTTTGTTTCGGGATCATGGCCTAGCCGGACACATGGCAACTATGTGTCGATGCCGAAGGGGATTATTTTGCCTAGGTAAGTTGTCTTACTTTTCCGTTCTCGCAGGTCCACGTGAGCCGGTCTTTTGTTGTACATTTCATTCGCACCAACCCAATTCGTGGTATTTATCACGCGATTATGTGCTGTGTTATTACGTGTTTCCATCCCATAGTAATGCATGCCAAAACACTAGTAGTTCCATGGGGACAGTATCATTGCAGGCTACCTTACTGGAGAAGATTTCAATCGACACGACAATTAGATGGCTTTCGCTTTAAAGTTTGCATAAGGGGCAACTTTCCTAATCCTACTCCCTATAAAAACGGCGGAATAATGCATGACTTCCCTGGAAAAGGCTGGGTTCTGTTTTCCTGGTTCATACTTTTCACGTGTTCTTTCCATCTAGAAGCTAAGGATTGCTTCGTCATACCAATATGTAACTTGAGTGTGTTGGTGTGTTGTCAAGGTATACATCGGTACAGCGTACATACCCACTTTAGTTATACAGGGCTATTCAAAATTATTGTCGGGGTTTCAGTAGTGGGTAGTGCATTTAACATACGACAGTTATAGCCGTACTGGAGGATAGCGAAACTCGTAAATTTTTTGAACCTCCCACCATTCAGTAGCTTATGGGTGTGCCCGCCAGATGGCGTCTGGTGGTCAGGAAAGCGTCTCGCAAGCCACTAGCTTACGTCTTTGTGAAATAGCGTCTGGCGGAAAGGAGAAAGTTTCTTGTGTCCCTGAATATCATCAAAGTCAGTCCGTTTCCATTGTCCAGCGGCACTTCCGCATGAACTTTGAGAATGATCTGCCCTTCGACAATTCCATTTGCAGGTGAGATGCCCAATTTAGGGAGACACTGTGCTTGTGTAAGGGGGAAAGTAGTGGGCGTTCCTCCCTGTCAGACGCAAAAGTGGAACAGATCAGAGAAGCCTACCTACGAAGCGCTAATAAAACAAGTGCGACAGCCAGCAGGGAACTCGTCATACCACAACCAGCAGTTTGGCGTGTGTTGCCGAAGCGACTCCAAATGAAGCCGTATCACCTAAGCTTGGTGCAAGCTTTGAAACATGATGATTACTACCTAAGGAGGAATTTCTGCGCCGCACCGCAAGACCTAATGGATGCAGAAGGCTTTTGCGACTTTTTCTGATGAAGCAGACTTGCGTTTGCATGGAAAAGTTAATAAACACAACGTTCAAATTTAGGGGACGGAAATGTCCCCATTGTTATGTTCAACATGAGCGTGACTCCGCCAAAGTTAATGTATTCTGTGCAATTTCTAAAACGAAGGTCTACAGCCCGTTTTTATTCGCGGAAAAGTCTGTAACTGGTGTAATTTATCTGGACATGCTCAGTTTATAGCTACTACCCCAGCTGCAGGACGACAGCGCTCACTCGTACTACAATAAGATGGAGCCCCGCCTCATTTCAAGCAGGAAGTCAGGGCATTTTTAAACCAGAACTTACCGTAGCGATGGATCGGAAGTTAGACCGACGTTGATCAGAAGTTCCTGTCCTAATAATGTGTGAATGGTGTCCTGTGGAATAGCCATCCAGGCTGTATTGACCAGCGTCCAAAGTTCATCAAGAGTTGCTGGCGGACGGTCGTACGCTCTGAGGTATTGAATCAAATAATGTGTGAATGGTGTCCTGTGGAATAGCCATCCAGGCTGTATTGACCCGCGTCCAAAGTTCATCAAGAGTTGCTGGCGGATGGTCGTACGCTCTGAGGTATTGAATCAAACAATGTGTGAATAGTGTCCTGTGGAATAGCCATCCAGGCTGTATTGACCCGCGTTCAATGTTCATCAACAGTTGCTAGCGGTCGGTCGTATCGCTGCACCTGTCGTTTGTATATCTCCCATAGATTTTCTATGGGTGACAAATCTGGCGATCTAGCTGGCCACGGCAGTCGTGGAACGTTGTTATCCCTGAAGAAGGCACGTGTTGTCGCTGCAACATGCTGTGTGGTATTTTCCTGCTGAAATATGGCCCCGGGGAGGTCCAGCAGGTAGCGGAAGAGAGATCGCCTGTAGAATGTCATTGACGTAACGACCACTCGTTATAGTGGTACAAACACTAACGAGAGGCGATCTGCTTTCGAACCCGATAGCACCGTAGGCCATAATGCCTCGTGTTGGTGCGGTATCCCTGATGCGAATGCACTCTTCCCGACACCTCTCCTCCTGTCGTCGGCGGACACAGCTGCGGCCATCATTTTTGCGTAAACAGAAACGCTTTTCGTCTTCCACTCCTTTCGTTCGACGAACCATTGCAGCCTGGCAGTCAGTTGCTGCGGTGTCAAAGGTAGTCTGAGGAGGGGCTGACGAGCCTACAGTCCGAACTGTAATAACCGGTGACATGCTGTTACAGCTGATATGGGAGAATGCGTGCGTCACAGTTTGTCACTGATGCACCGACGCCGTTGATAATGTCTTATATGGAAATATTTAAAATACACGATCGAGTCACATTATTGTGACCATCAGCTAATATCCAAAATAACCGCCGTGTGCAACGCGGACAGCAGCTAGACGGGTTGGGAGTGACTCAATAAGGTGCTGTAAGGTGTTCATAGGTATTTGGAGCCATGCTGACTGCAGTGCATCTGACAGCTGCTGGAGGGTGCGTGGTGGAGGATCCATAGAGCGAACAACACGATTGAGGTGGTCCCACGCATGCGCAATTGGGTTTAAGTCTGGGGAATTAGATGGCCAGGGAAGTACTTTGAAGTCTTCATCGTGCTCTTCCAACCACTCTCGGACATTTCTAGCTGTGTGACACGTCTCCTGGAAGATCCCATCAGCCCCGGGGAAGACAATCAGCATGTATGGGTGTACGTGGTCTGCAAGGATGGATTCATAACGAATTCGGTCCATAGTTCCTTCCACAGGTACAAGTGGACCCAGGGAATTTCACGAAAACATTCCCCAGACCATAACGCTGCCCCCCACCAGCTTGTATTCTTCCAGCAATGGTTGAAGAGTGTTTGTTCTCCCATGTTTCTCGCCTTATACGCCAACGTCCATCCGTTCGATGAAGCAGAAAACATTACTCATCGGAAAAAGCAATCCTTTGCCAATCAGCGGAGGTCCAATTCCGATACTGCCGTGCAAATGTAAGCCTTTCCTGCATATGCACCTTCGTTAGCATAGGTGCAGTGACCATCCGTCTGCATTGGAGCCCATATGCAGCAGGGTTCGCTGAACTGTCGTTTCAGACACATTTCCGGTAGCCCCTTGGTTCATTCTGCCAGTGAGTTGCTCCACTGCAGCGGGTCGATCGGCCCTCACGTGCACCTCCGAAACAGACGCTCACCTCTCACATCAATGGTACGTGGAGTTCCGCAGTTTGCACGTTGTTTATTCTCAATGATGCCATTTTTCCAATCACGATACACTTCAACCACAGCAGTACTTGAACAGTTCACAAACTGCGCTGTTTCAGAAATACTCCCACTCTTGGCCAGAAAGCCGATAACCATCCGTTTTTGCAAATCTGATAAATCGCTCCTTCTATCCATGACAGCAACGAGTGATATGTTTTCAGAATGCCTACAGCACAGCCTATATACCCTCCAAGCCAGCTCACGACACGTGCTTTCTTTCATTGGCTACGCGCTGTTCACTTCAAAAGTAGGAGGTGGTCACAACAATGTGACTCGACTGTGTATAATTAAATTGTAATTTTTGTTATTCTGTGTGCGAACGGCAGCTAGAGAAATTCCCCCTCAGTTAGTGGTGCGCATAGCACATATTCCAAGGGGAAAGCTATTCTTTCACGCACCGTGGGACCTCCCACGAACAAAAGGACATAATATTTTCCTCCCATTTTTCAAGGACACTCTCTCCCCAACCAGGGACAATACGAGTAAGCAATTAACAACAGTCAACTTCTTACGTCAAGAGCATCTTGCTTGGGGAAAGATTGTGAATGGGAATGAGACGGGGTAGGAGTCATAAACGAGAAGTTTTGTTGGATATTTGAGGAGAGAAGGACGAAGGATTTTGCTCGGACACAAGGCAGGGAGGAGAGCTATAGCACTAGATGAAATAGAAGGAAATTTCGGCGCGAATTACATAGAGAAAGTCACCCGAAATATCCGTCACCCGCTGGAAGTATATACTGTTTATTCAGACTAAATAATATTTCCCTTTTTCCCCTTTTTCCCCTTTTCCCCCAATCTGAAGAATAAAGATACGTGCGAACGAAATCATCTATCATTGCATTCAATTTGTTTAACTTACTTTGTGAAAACACAAGGCCGCCCCGGTGGCGCAGTGGTCTAAGGCGCTGGCCTCTGATCATTCGTCCGTAAGGGGTCCGGGTTCGTATCCCGGTCAGGCATGGATGTTGTGTTTGTCTTACGGCACTGGCTCTCTCCCTTCCCTGGAACCAGTGACCCTAAATTAGGGACGGGCGACTGCTTATAGCCCATTGAGTTGCTCACGGCGGTCGTTAAACCTCCAATCAAAAAAAAAAAGAAAAGAAAGAAAACACAAGGTTGTCCGCGACGGGCATCGAAACCGTGTCCCTTACTCCGGATTAAGTCGCTCTCCCAACTGAGCTACGCGGACAAAATGTCTCGCTGCAGATTTGTCGTCTTCACACATGTTTTCACCTCTGTAGCACGTCACACGCTCTAAGGCCCTTCTACATCACTGCTTAATGATCAATATTTCATTGTGAAGTATCCTCAATATTATTAAACTTATATTATGCGTATGTTTTTAAGATCACACATAAGATCTACGACTAATAAAATTACTCGGTTCATGTAGCACTCATTATAAAAGAGTTACTCTGCATATCAGAAAAAAGAGCTTTGTTTCTTATCTTTGCCAAAAAAAAAAAAATGATTTTTTCAAGATTTTTTATTTCAATTTTCTGAGTTTTTCAATCCCGCTCTCTCCCTCTCATTTTTCAAACCATGCAGGGTTTTGACAACACAAAATTGAAAATCAGGAAAATCATGCAGAACATTCTTTCTGATCTTGTAAAACTGATCAGTACTTAACACTTTGTCGAAGTTTCCTGTCTCGTGATACGTCGAATCTGTTTGTTGTTTCATGTGAACACTGCGGAGGTGATGGATGTCGTGGGGGGTTAGTAGAGAGTGTGAGAAATGGGAAGAACTGCTGCCGGAGTTTACTTGGTTTCTGGTGGATATCTTCCAGACAACGCCGGTGAACTCGATGATTGACGAAACCCTGCGGAGGAGGATTCAATCGCTTACCCAAACAACAAACGGAACCTGCAGCCTGACAATATCCACTTCGAATACATAGCAAAAGAACATCTTCTCACGGGAGTCACACTATCAACTGTTTCAACTCAGGTAAGATCTTGGATTGAAGACTCGTCATCTTTAAGCGCATTTATGACGGATACAAAAGATCTGCAAGAGGAAAGCATGCATCATCATCATCATGTATGTACTTTGTTTCCTGTTTTGTAATCCATTCTAGCAAACTTTTCGTCGGTTAATTTGAACTAGTTGCATTCATCAGTGCATAGCACTCTTGAAAAGGTTAAACCTTAATTTACGCAAATCGGTAGCAAATACCTTTGAAATAAGTGGAGACGGAATTTTTTTTACTTGACGTGGTTGACATCGCTTTTATTACAATATCTTCATACAAATAAGAAAATAAAGGCAATTTTAAATTTACAAAATGTTACATTATCTGGAAATGCTGTGAAAATGTTAATGGCTATGATTTTAAAAGGAAACTGAATTCCTCAACTGCCACATCAATTAACGAAATGAGAAGAAAGTATATGTAGTTCTTTAGTGATTAAGTAGAAATATGAATGCAGTAGACTCGTATGAAGTGTTTTTTAACACTACAACATCATACGAAAATACTTGACCACGACCATAAGTGACTTTAAAGGTGTAATTATACTAAATAAAAATATGAATTAAAAGGGGTTAGGGGATTGAGAAATTTTTCTCGAGTTCTGTCTTCGATTTTTTTATGATTTTTTGTGTAAATGACGTGAATACTCGCGCACGTGTTGTAGAAAGATGGCTTGCCACAAAACAATTACTCCTCCTGGCGTTGTCTGCTACAGAAGGAACAAATTATGCAAAGCGCTCATGTTCAGTGGAAAATAACTACACAGGAGGGATGCAGTCTAATATCCGAGTGAAATGAGGATATCTATCGACCCAGAAAATATTTCACATATTAATGAAAAAAATGGGATTATTCTATCTTAATGTGGCTGGTTCTGAGTTTTATTTAATAACCAAAATCTGACGGGAGATACCTTCATTCTAACCACAAAATAATGAGAAAGTTTTAATTCATATCAAACACGTAATGTTATATCTGTATCTAAATGTTAAGAACTCATTTAAAAAAATTCAAAGCAATGGTTTAAGCGATGGCTTCTGATCATTCGTCCTAGATGGGTCCGAGTTCGAATCCCGATGAGGCATGGATGCTGTGATTGTCTTATGGCACTGGTTCTCTCCCTTCCCTGGAACTAGTGACCCTAAATCCAGAGTTGGAAACGGGTCAAAAATTTCGGATCTGGACCCGTAACTGATCCGGACAAATCTGCTTTGAACTATAAATTCGAAACTCAATTTATATATATGTACATATAAACGTAATATATGCATTCATCCCAATAACTGCTTGATATTTAATAACTGAAATCCTTTTTTAATAATAAAATTTGGTTACATGCTTAAATTTTAGTGCCATTTTTAGTGCCATTATTTTGCGTAATCCAGAAGTAATGGCTGACTATGATCGTGACATGAAGTATATTACAAATGGGAGTCATTATTTACGATTACACAAATGCATTTTTAAAAATGTATTTAGATTGTTCGCTCTTTCCACGCTTTGATGGAGGTGAGCATACTTTCATATGGCCGTTAGATTTTAGGTTACATAATCTTTTTTTACACCGTCGACATCTTTCTTTGTAATTATGCACTTTCCACATTTTGAACAACAAGCAAGACCAAACAACACAGAATAATTCACCGGTTCTTTAATGAGACGAAACAATTTCCAGCATTCACTCTTCCCCTAGTGGTTTTCAACAAGCACGTTTGTTGGCTTCGACGCCTTTCTCAACCCCCTTAATATTAAATCCATCCATATTAACAAATAAGGAGTTAATTTCGACATGACATGTCATGGGAACGCGATGTTAGCACATCAATCGAAAACCTCTGAATGCTTAATGTAAAAGATGTGGTGTGAAAAGTAACTCTTAATCACACAGTGAACTTCGCACGGAGAGAGTGAATCAGCTGAGAAGCAGGCGAATGGCGTTTGCCTGTACCTTGCCCTGGACAATCTCACTGTAAAAGAACGCAAAGGAAGGATCTTTTTACGATATGGAGTCGGTGTGTTATCTGACGTCGTTCGGTGGAAATCTTCGTTGCTTTAAAAAAGAGACGACAATATTTTTGCATGGCAAATCATTATTAACTCCGTGGGCACCAGTATCCACTACAGAATTCCACAACAAGCATTTTTCTTTGGAATATATTTTTCTCTTTTCAAAAATAAAACGGGAATAAAGCCGGGTCAAAATCGGGTCAGGAACACCTTGACCCGACCAGTTGGACCCGCAAGAAATTGTCGACCAGTTGACCTGTGACCCGTTTCCATCTCTGCCTAAATCAAGGACGGGCGACTGCTTAGCCCACTGAGTTGCTCACGGTGGTCGTTAAACCTCCAAATAAAGAAAAATTGTTTGTTTGGGAATTTAACGAACGCTCTGAGGATCTGGAGTAGTAACGGACCATTCATGAACGATTCGTTTACAACGAATGACTCTTCATCGTGAAGGTTCGCTCGTCAGATCTTGGATAATATCTTATAAGCGAGAGATCATCAGATCTCATATGTCCTTTCAATTAACGATTGCTGCAACTCACGCTAAAGTCGTAAAGTGCGTCGCATAAATATAGAGACATAACAAATTCTCGAATAAACCTCATATTTATAGCAAGAATAGCATGGGTGGGACATGCAGCTGCACAACAGTTTGACGGAAACAATTCCAACACCAAGTACAAGAAAAAAACAGAAATACGCTGTCTCAAAAATGTAAAGACTTACTAGTTATGAGCAGGGCTGAGTTATGAGTACCTCCGGTACGAATAGTGGAGCCGTTGTTCTGAATAACACTGAAACTCCGATTGGGAATGCTGTCCACCAAGTGATGTAAGTGTTCTAAACGGAGTGCGTACCAGCTTCGTTCAATCTGCTCTTTCAATGCCGAGACACTTGGGAACTGCCGTCCATTCGCATACACATCAAGAGATAAGATACCCTAGAGGTTCTCGATAGGGTTCAGATCTGGACTGCATACTGACCAATCCATTACGGTTACATGATGAGTGTTAAACCAGCTTTTCGTTGATGCAGACCGATGGATAGAGGCATTGACTTGCTGGAGCACATAATCAACCCCCGCTAGAGTTTCGGCAATCGGTATAAGGCAGCTGCTGAGTATGTCCTGATACGTTTCAGAGTTTTGCCTGCCTTTCAAGAAAGCTATATCCGTTGTCCCATTAAACACAAAAGCTCCTCAGACCATCACATATCCCCCTCCTTTCTGTCTACTGAAGAAGGTGCGTGGCTCGCGTCGTAAATCATGCCAATAGCGGTTTCAACCGTCTCGGCGGTCCAGGTTGAACTTCTTCTCATCGGAGAAAATAGTTGTGATCCACTTGTCCGTCCAGTGCATGTGGCTGCTAGCCCATAACAATCTAGCTTCCTTGTGGCGCCGCGTGAGGTGTGGCAGACGGCGCATCTTACGGAGCACAATGTTGCGACTTTCCTTGATTCGTCGATGAACTGTGTCCTTTGAGACGGCGACAACAACTGTCCGAGAAACTTGACGTAATAACCTTTGGGAAGAAACTAAACGCATGATGGCACGATCATCTCGTTTCGTTGTTATTCGAGGCCTCATAGGCCGTTTTCTGACAGTGGATGCACCGCGTTTCGATAATGTTTTATAAATGACTGCCCTACTACACCTCCCCATGGCTTTACAAATTTTCGCTAAAGGCAATTAATTTGCTCTCAGTCTCCAAATCTTCTGCACCTCTTCACCAGAAAGTTGACTGTTGCGTGACATTTCGGCAAGTGAATGACTGACGGCAGGTCCGCTGTCTTTTGTAGGCTGGACCGAATTACGGCACATGCGCGTGCGTACAACATGTTAATTTGTACATCTCATTTGCATGTGGCTACTTTGCATAGTTGTCTTTATATTTATGAGACACGTAAAATTACACTATTGCACTTTGTGGTGTTCTTTTCACACAATCTGGTCGTCTTGACGGATCGAAACGTTTTGTTGTAGGGTTATGCCTGCTCAGATACCACTTCAGCTTCCTACCTACATTCGCATTGCGTTGACGGCGCAAATTGGACTGTCTCTATATTTATGCGACGCACCTCAGCAAGTTTAACTTTTTCCCGATAAATTTGAAAATAACCATCACAGGATTCGCTAGTCGAAGCAACCGGCATATACTGTATAGCGAATAGTTATATTCAAATTAATCGGAAACTTGAAACTTGGTCGTTCTGGGTGGTGTAGTGGTTAGCATACGCGAGCGCTATCCGGGAGACGTGGCTTCGATTCCCGCTCCAGGATGACGAAGTTTTCGGATATTATCTGACTTAGCATCCTTGTCATATTTACACTAATAGACGGATTCACATCTTCCAAATTTGTATCATAGGAACCCGGTTGATTAAAAAAATTGTAACTGGTTTTATTTACGATGAAGAACACTGCTCACATTGCGTGTTTTAAATAATGCGCAGTTTTTCCACTAGGGATTGCAAAAGCATTCTGTTTTTCGCGAGTTTTTTTCTTTCAAAAAGCTGCTTATTAGTGATGGCATGAAACATTTCTTCTTGGGAGTTGATTCATGACTCACGCAAAAGAGTAATTCATTAATAACTACAGTCAAACCTCGATTTAACGAACTTCAAAGGACCAACAGTCTTGTACGTAAAACCGCGGAATTCGCTAAATCGAGGAAACCTTTCGAATGAAACATTCAAATTAAGCTAGTGTTCATAAGAGAATACGTAAGTAGCTATGTTTTCTTTCTTTCAGTGACTATGTTCTCTTTTTTCTTTTGTAAACGAGCTGTGTTGTTTAATTGAGCTACAGATTTGACACTGAGAATAAAAGAAAAAAAAGCGCGATTTGGCGAAGAATTCCAGAGGTTCAGGAATGGATACGTACCATGTGTGTCCCTGACTTCACAGAGTGCTATTGTTCTGTCTGCAGCTAAAAATAAGAATCCCCAGGGTACTCTAGATTCCCTTCCCACACCGCTTTCTTTTTCCGGCTTCCCACTCATGCAAGGAAACGTTCTGCTCCTTTGGAACTTATTGGTCATTTGCTTCTCCCTGTAAGAAGCTTACGCTTGATAGTCGGAGTAAAGGCGAACTGATTTATGATTCCGTCATGCTATGTCGCAGATGGTGTTTTTTTGTATAACGCTGGTTAACTGCATTCGTAAAATTTTCCTGTTACGCGAAGCTCTCTTTCTAGCTGGCTTTTAACGTAAAAATGCTGGTTAACATAGTTTGACGGTATAAAAAAAGAAATGTTCGCTAAATTGAGGAAATGTGTTCATTAAATCGGGAAACGCCAATCATTAATTTCAATGTGGTTCCTTCCGGACCACAAAAAATGTACGTAAAATCGCTGAATTCGTTAAATCGCAGTCCGTTAAATAGGGGTTTGACTGTATTTAATTTCCAGGGTGTCTCTAAGCTGATTGAGTAAATCATTCTGTAACGTATACTCTAGATTCAGTTTCTTTTTTATTTTACTATCTCTTGTTATTTTATTTTTCTTATGCAAATTATCTTCTCACTTAACGAGATGTTGTTTCTCCCGCTGAATTACATGTGGCAACGAGTGTAAGTCATGACGTGGTGGTATGCAGTATATATATATATATATATAGGCGCGCTCAAGTATACCGAGGAGCTTCGTTTTATATGTGATAGGTTCTTCCTGATTATTGATATGCGATTTACCTACGTTTCTACGATATTACGATAGTACGAAAGTTCGGGCTATCAGTAGTTGTGTTATTTTGGAGTGTGTATTTGAGTAATACCAGGAGCTCCCCAATAAAAGGTTAAAAGTGAGTACGTTTACTTAGTTCATTTTATTGTCAGACCTCTGTCTGGCCGTTAAGTCTATTTCATTGAGTGTTTACGTTAAGTTCAGGGTATATTGTGTTTACCGCTCTAATAAGGAGCCTTCAAGGTACTAATGTACTAAAACCGAAGTTATATTACTGATATTCAAGATAATGAGGAACGTTGAGTAAAAATAAATTCCATATTCTTGGAATTTATTGCACGTGCGTGTCTTACCTAAACAAACTCTAGCACTTTGAAGATTAAGCACACTTTAGCTACGTCAAGTAACCTTTCAATAACCCTAACGTGACTTAACGTAAGCTTTCCTGCACTACACGTCCAGCCGGATAATTTTATTCATTATAATTCGTTGCAGGAATCTCGTGATTACGACCAAAGCTCTTTCAAGGCTGCAGCTCTTTCAGGAAAACTGCCCAAAAGAGTGCGATTTCTTCAGCATTCGCCGTTCACGATGAATGATTTACCACGAACATGTCGGGCACACCATTCAAATGAATGTGATTCACATATCATTCTCATTCTTAAGTTTCATCATTATTTCTTAGCTGACTGCTCTCTCACATAACGGTTGACACTTATTAATTCTCGACATTACTTTTCTTCTTGGGAATTCGTTCCCGAACTTATGGGTTATAGCAAACGAATCCACATCCTACTGCTCTGCAGCCGAATGATTTCTCAACTAAGCTACACTGACGGAATTTATCCCTGCAACTTTGCCGTCTTGACATGTGCTTTACCTCTGCAGTACGTCACATACACTGAAGTGCCAAAAGTCATGGGATAGTAGTATGCAAATTTTTAACTGGTGCTGCCGTCGTATAAAGACATCAACGCACGCCACGATTTTTATCAGTTGCGAGGTGTAATCTCGTGAGTCAGGGTGAACAACCTCCAGTGGGATTATGGCAAGCCGACGTGAATTATCGGAGTTTGAACGAGGCATGGTAGTGGGAGCCAGACGGATGGGACATTCAATTTCTTAAGTTGTGCGAATATTCAACATTCCTCGATCCAAGGTGTCACGTGTGTACCGAGAATACCTCATGCAAGGCATTACCACCCATAATGAGCAACACAGTGGACGATCACGGGTGCTGCATGACCATGATCAGCGCTGTCTGACCAGGACTGTCGATGTTAACAGACAAGCGACACTGGCTCAAGTAACATCCACATTCAATTCAGGAGGTACTAGAGACATATCCATTAGGCCAGTGCAGCGTAATTTAGCGTCCATTGGGTATGGAAGCAGAAGACCCACCAGAGTGCCTTTGTTAACACCACGACATCGGACACAGCGCCTCGCGTGGGCTCGTGAACACGGTAATTGGATCCTGCAAGACTGGCAACATGTGGTGTGGTCCGATGAGTCACGCTACCAGTTGTCACGAGCTGATGGTAGGGTTCGAGTGTGGCGCAGACCCCATGTGGCCATGACCCAAGCTGTCAACAAGGCACTGTGCAAGCTGGTAGTGGTTGTTCCATACATGTGTGGGGTGTCTTTACTTGGCACGGTTTGGGTCCTCTGGTCTTCCTATATACGTCATTAACTGGTAATCGCTTTGTTGCTCTGCTGGGTGTCCATTTGCAGCCCTTCATGAACTTCATGTACCCCAACATTGATGGTACACTGCCGGACAATTGCTAAGGACGGATGACAATAGCAATGATAGCAACCATAAAATGGAAGGCAGGAAAATGTGGAAATTAGCATAAGTGCGGGATACAGTAAGACGTGTTGTGCGTATGCAAATTTTGGATTGCCGAACTTGTTCGTGACGTCAAAGCGCTGATAAGAGATATAAAGGATTTGACGCGTATTGACCGTTGTTTTTCAAACGCAAAGTTGAAAGGGAAAGAATCAATTGACGAACTTGCAATTTTCAGTATGTCTTCCCGACATCACCTAGATGTTTTTACGCGTGGCCGTATTATTGGCAAGATTGAAGAAGGGCGAAAAATAACAGATGTTGCCAGGGAGTTCGACGTCAGCCACAGTGTTGTTTCAAGGCTTTGGAAATCATTTCAAACAAATGGAGAGTGTAGAAAACGTCACAGGGGAGGTCGTGTTCGCAGTACGACACCTGCAGAAGATCGGTACATAGTGCTATCAACAAAAAGACACCGGCGCAGAACAGCTAGTGAGGTAGCAAATCAGTTTATGGCTGCTACTGGCAAGCGGATCTCCCGAAAAAATTCCCCAGACGTTTGCATGAAGGAGGACTATACGCCCGCCGTCCTGTTGTGTACATCCCATTGTCCAGACGTCACCGTACCGCCCGTTTGCAATGGTGCCATCAACGTCGCAATTGGACTGATAACGACTGGTCTGCTGTCCTCTTCTCAGATGAGAGTAGATACAGTCTATCGTCTGATTGTCGACGACAACTGATCTGGCGTGATAGTGGTACTGCATATTGTCCAGCAAACATACAGGAAAGGGACCGATATCCGACATGTAGTGTCATGGTATGGGCTGGCATCATGATCAATGGCCGTACGTCCCTCTATGTGCTTCCAACTGGTACTATGACTGGCCAACGATACATTAATGATGTTCTGCTACCTCATGTTCGCATGTTCCGTGGTGCTGTCGGTGATAGATTCATTTTCATGGACGACAACGCAACATGTCATCGAACAGTCGCTGTCCAGGAGTGTCTTGAGAGCGAGGATATTCAACGCCTCGTATGGCCAGCACGTTCTCCAGATCTGAATCCCATTGAAAATGTGTGGGATGCTTTGGGGAGGAGTCTTGCTGGTCGCCAATGCCCTACAATAAACAAGGACACCCTCATCCGTGCACTGACAGAGGAATGGGATAAATTACCCCAACAGCTGCTTGATAATGTTGTGCAGAGCATGACACGACGTGTGGAATCTTGCATCGCCCTCCATGGTGGCCATATCCCGTATTGACATCTTGCGCCGGAACGCCTGCGGACGGTAATTGCATTTTTTTCACGTTTACGTATTCTGCACAAAATGGCCTGTTTGTCCCTTGATAACGTTCTAAAGCCTTCTGGATTTCAGAGCACAATAAATTGTCTTTCTTGTAATGTCCTGGCATTCTGACATTATTTTATTTCACTTGGCATCCAACCGCACTTACTTTTTTATGCGCTATATAGCCGTTTATGATCCGTCCTTAGAAATTGTCCAGTAGTGTATTTTCCAGGCGGACAATGAACCATGTCATCGGACCCAAGTTGTCCAAAATTGGTTCGAGGAGCATTCTGTACAGTTCCGACGGATGGTGTGTCCACCACGTTCGCCCGACATGAACACAATGGAGCAATTATGGAACGCGGTGGAAAGATCCATTCTCACCCAAGATTCTGCACCTACAAATACCAGTGAACTGTGGGCGACTATTCAGACGGCATGGCTGAACATCTCTCTAGAAGTATACCGGCCACTTGTAGAATCGATGCCACGTCGAGTTGCTGCACTTCGTAGGGATAGAGGAGGTCCTACACGATTCTAGGTACATATCCCATGATTTTTGGCACTTCAGTGGGTATCCCCTTGAGAAAGGTGGGGACACGAAATCGCAGGTTTCGTGTCCGCCACAAACCATGCTTGAAGTAACTCTCTGTAGATGAAGGAATTCTCACTAATCCCAGACGATGTGGAAGAAGGATCACACATTTTTCGAAGCGTTGAAGGAATTTTTATTAATTCCACATAATGGGTGGAAAGAACGTAGTACATTTTCCGGAGAATTCCACGGCCAGGAGATTCAATTTACGTTCGGGCGCCGATATAGCGAAAGACTTTTTTTGCCGGTGGCGGTGATGGAAACCACATCCTTCTGCTCCGGGGCCGAACGCTTTCGCAATTAAGCTACACCGACTGAATTTATCGCTGCAGCTTTATCATCTTTACACGTGCTTCACCTCTGAAGCACGCTACAGGTGCGAATAAAGTTAAACGTGTGCAGCTTCAGTGTATGCTTAGTAATGGCGAATTGAATTATCACAGGTGTGAGAGTGAACCAGTCACTGTAAAGAGTCATTCATTGTAAACGAATCGTTCACGAGTGGTCTATCACTAGTACTTGGAAAATTTCTTTTCCTATCGGAAAGGGTTCAAAAGACGTGACGATTGCACCAGAGAGTTTGTTGTCATCTTGTTTTAGTTCCAACGACAAGTTCAATGCCATAAATACAAAAAAGAACTAATACATGGCTCACGACCTATTTCCCCAAGGAACAAAAAGTACGGATGATATTGATGATGTAGAGGTCACCGTGGGATAGCTTAGAATTAGTGGAGAATTTATCTGAATTCCATTCGTATTCAGGACTGCAGATTCCATGCCTTTCATCCAGTGGTAAAAGTGGAAGAAAACAACAGTAAAATGGCATATTGATATTTGTCGAGGGTCGAACCGAAGTATGTCATACAAAAAACGAAACCCTCGGAGTAACGATCCCCTGCATTCCACGGCCCAATCTTTTTGTTGCTAACTTTTTTTCTATACACATACTGTATTTTTTTTTATTGTGTGTTTAACGACAACCGTGAGAAACTCAGTGCCCCCCCCCCCGAAGTTCGGAGGACACAAAAGGAAACAAATTATTTTTAACGAGAATGACAAGTTCGTGAGACATCAAAAAATGTTTTATCACCACAACCATTAAAATAAAAAGAATAACACCACAATCAATTAAATTCCCTTCCTCCCCTCCAGAGTTCGGAGGGTGAGAAAGGAAACAAAAAGATTTCAGCCTCCCCTGTCCACCATAGCTCAAGGCACCACCACGCGCCATCCCCTTATTCCCCGAGGGAGCCACCACCATCCACCACCCACCACAGTGGTGGTGTGGTGGGGCTAATGTTAATCCTATGGCCCCACCACTGGCCCAGCTCCCCTAAAATCCCACTAGTTACCAGATTCTCCAGGATAACTATCGGCACCTCATCAAATCCTTGCCTCGCCGCTGTTTTGCGCGGAAGGGGGTCCTACAGCTTGTTAGGTAGGTGGTCATAATGTAATGGCTCATCGGTGAACTTCCTCTTGATGCAAAACTGTTTTTTTTTCTTTGGAGTTTCACAATCCCCGTGAGCATCTACGGCTGTACGTTTTTACCCATTTAAAATTTTAGAGTGACTGGTTCCAGCGAAGGGAGAGATCTAAACGCTGGAAGGACAAATGAAACATTCGCCTCTTGCTCAGGGATTCGAACCAACAGTAGTATGAAAAGTAGAAACTTTCCCAAGAATTTATATGTAGAAAATATACGCAAAATATTTGTCATAGTGAAAGGTATCAGCCAAAAATTTTTTTTTAGTAAGATTCTTAGGAACAGCACTGTAGAATAAAATAAAAGTCGAGATAAATAGCCATGCGCACCTTTAGAGGTTTGGGAGAAATATTGGGTTCATGCATAAGTTCAGGCCGTTTTATTTCACGAGTGTTTCCCAGGCCAGTAGTGACGGTGCAGATGGCCAGTTGTGTATCAAAATGTAGCTAGTAATATCGTCTATCTAAATCATATTGCGTTGTGTGATTGTGGCTAATGGTTTTTTTGGTTTTCAGGTCCGGAAGTATGGAGTGTCAAGTAGAGAGGAATGGACATTTACGACATCTGCCCCTCTACGAGTTTAACAAGGGATCTACAGCTGCCGAGGCTACTCGACAAATTTGTGCTGTGTATGGGAAGGATGCTATTGCTCCAAGGACAGCCCGTAAATGGTTTAAGCGGTTCCGAGGTGGCAATTTGACATCAACGACTTTCCACGCTCAGGCCGTCCATCTCACTTTGATGATGATCGTTTGAACCATGTCATCCACTTGGACCCGCTTCAAACCACACGCGAATTCCCACTGAGATCGATTATGATCAGGCCACAGTGGTGCAACACCTCGAACGTATGGGAAAGGTCCAGAAATTGGGGTCTTGGGTTCCTCACATTCTCACCGAGGGCAACAAGAATCAGCGTGTTGCCATATATGGTTCCTTGCTCGCCCGTTATCGCGAATGTTCTCAGCAACACAAACCCTTTCTGTCACGTATTGTTACTGGAGATGAAAAGTGGTGCCTGTACGTGAATTTCAGGCATCGGAGGGAATGGTTAAGCCCAAACAAGACGCCCAAACCACGTCCAAAACATGACCTTCATCTTGCGAAGGTCATGTTGTGTGTCTGGTGGGACATGGAAGGCATTATTCACTGGGAAATGCTGCCGAGGAATCAGACCAACAACGCTACACTATATAGTGAGTAACTCCGCCATGTGGAGGGAGCAATTCAGCAAAAACGGCCGCATCGGCGCCATGACGTCATTCTCCAACATGATAACGCACGCCCTCACAGTGCAAACATGACCAAAATGGCCATTCAGGACATGAAATGGGAGATTTTTCCACATCCAGCCTATTCCCCAGATGTCGCCCCTTCAGACTATCACCTGTTCTGATATCTGTAGAATGCACTCCGTGGCAGAACGTTCAACAATAATGTTGATCTCCAGAATTTTCTTGATGATTTCTTCGCAGCAAAACCAGCACGTTTTTTCAAGAATGGCATTGCAAACCTATCCAGACGTTGGGACACCATCGTAAACAATGGGGGGAATGCATAGTTGATTGATTCTGTTTTCCCTTCTGATGTAATACATTCCTGTAGTGCGGTGAAAAAGACGGCATGAACTTATGCATCAACCCTAAACAAGGTGTGTGTCATCGTTCGCATAATTCAAACTACCCAACGGTGAAAAAAACAGGATTTAAAATCTGACTAAGAGGTGTTCAGATATGGCACGGCTCGAGTTTTCGCGTGACGAAAATCCGTGCTAAAACATAAAACGTTCATAGAGCGAAATGAAAACAAAAATCGAACAATTGGATCAGAGGTATGTAAGAATAAAGCTTAGTACATCTTTTTTTTTTTAAAAGAAACCTGACCCAATTTCGAAGCTCACTTTTCGGGAAGGAATAATTTTAATTATTATTCGGTGAAATAAATCTAACACAGGGCATTGCGAGATTTCCTCCCACCACATGACGCTTTTCAAAGAATTCACCGTTGATTCCCTAAAAGTGAAACAGCCGTCAAAAGAGGACAACATAAAGATAGGTTTGAAAGCGTTAGTTTACGAAGATTCCACACCCAAATGGCGGTCATTAGCAAAGCCATCAAGTGCAATTGCAGTTACTGGGCAGAAACTATGTTACCATGGTACCAGCGTAAACATAAAATGCCTTCGAGATAGGCAATAGAATGGAACGAATGTGATAATAATAGCAATTCTTGCGCTGCTTGTATCGCGGTTGAAATTTTATTGCCTTAATATTGAATATTATTGGTGCGAACGATATCCCAGCATCACCCATTAAGAAATGAGAAAAGCGGCTTTCGCGGGTATATTAAATGGGGGATAAACATATCTCCTGTCAAGTAATCAAGTAACTAATAATGACCGCTTCGATTGGTGCGTCACACAAAATCCATCAAAAAGTGAAAAGCCATCGATTTGAAGGCTGAATGGTAAACTTCTGCATTCATTCTCAGCAATGCACGCACACATTTACAAATTAAAGACATTAAAATTCTCCTAAGTTTCGTTAAAAGAGAAAGTGCTGAAGATATCAGGACAATATTTGGAAAACTTAAAATTCCTCCTGAAAGGCTGGGAATTGGAATGGTCACCGTAACTAGAGGGCGTTACAGACTGCAGAAAATTTAAAGGTAAAACGAATATACACTGATGTGCACAAATTAAGGAAGTTAGACATAAATTCTAAGATTTCAATGAAACTTACAATACATAGCCTTTAATCAGTGGTGTCATCCGAAAACTTTTACAACTGGTTCTATAAACCTGGACAGAGGTACCGCCAAGATACCTCAGTAAGCGTAAGCCTAAAAGTGTATTAAAGGGGCTGTTGGCTGTGTAATGTATAACGAAAATATTAAAAAGAGTTTCATTATTCTTGCTTATAAGGCGCAAAAAAGTCAAATACTTACATAATAGTATCATTTCTGGAGAAGTTTATTACACTGTAATCTTACAGATGTATTTCTCACAACATGCTCCAAATGGAAATTTAGTCTTTGGAGTGTGTTTGATTAGCTCTTTTATGCACCCTAAGGTCAATCGGTTTAGTGATGTTCCTGCCGTAGCCACGATTTCACAAACGGTATCGAATTCCACAATGACATGGTCTTTCCAATAAGTGTCAAGTGGGAAACATTGCTAACGAAAAGAGCATGTCTTTGACTTGTAGCTAGGGCCAGCTGGACCATGGAAGCAATCGGGGCGTTCGCACAAAGCCCAGAGCCTTTACGGGGCCGCGCAGTTTAGGAAATAAAAACAAAATCTATTTCGGTACAATTTTTTTATAGTTATTAGTTATTGTTTTTAAGTTCTGGGATGCGAGACCCTTAAAAAGATATTTTTATAATGCTTTTTTTTTTTCGATTTCCAGTCCCCCACTTTCAAACAGGTTACCGTCTGTCGTCATACAGATATTGTTATTTGTAATTTCAATGATTATTATCACCACCTTAACCTTTTCAGCATTGTAAATTACTACGCGTATGAAGGTAATACAACGGTATAAATAACACCTGATACTGAACTCTGTTAATGAGGGTTATTCCTGTTTCAGGTGGGAAAGGCAGCGGACTTACGCGAGTTTGCAAAAGGCCAAATTGTAATGGCCAGACGACTGGATCAGAGCATTTCCGAGACGGAAAGACTTGTGGAGTTCTCACGGTCAGCCGTGGTTAGTGTCTTCAAAAAGTGGCTAGAGGAGGAAAAAACCACAAACCGCCAACAAGGTGTGAGCCGACCACGGCTCATAGACGCAGGAGATGAGCGAAAGCTATCTTGTATGGCACAAGCCAACAGAAGGGATACTGTGGAGCTACTCGCCGGCAATTTGAATGCTAGTGACAGGGATAATGTGTCACAACACAAGGTACATTGAGCCCTGTTAAAAATGGGGCTGCGTAGTCACAGACCTCTCCGAGTGCCAATGCTAACCTCGATTCACCATCGAAAGCACCTACAATGGACACACGAGCATTAAAACTGGACCTTGAATGATTGGAAGAAGGTCGTCCGGTTCCATGAATCTCCTTTCTTGTTGCAACATGTGAACGTCCGGGTACATATGCGTCGTTTACCAAGGGAAGTGTTGACACCAGGATGCACCATGGGACAAAAACAAGATGGTGGAAGAAGTGTAATGCTTAGGGCAATGTTCTGCTGGGAAACCCTAGGACCAGTCATTCATATGCAGGAAAGTATGACGTCTACCACCTACCTTAAACATAATTGCAGAACAGGTACATCGTTTCACTGTAACAGTATTATCCTCTAGTAGTGCCTTCTTTCAGAAGGATAATACACCATGCCACACTGTCTGGATTGTTCGAGAATGGATCGCGGAACATGAGGAAGACTTCCAGGTACTGCCCTGGCCACCAAATTTCCAAGACATCAATCCAATTGTGCATCTGTGATTTTTGTTAGAATAGCAAATATGATCAGCGGTGGCTCAGTCACGTACCTTATAAGAGTTGAAGGACCTTCTGGCAACGTGTTGGCACCAGATAACGTAAGGCACCTTTGGAAATCGTGTACCTGCTATGTCTCGCGGGTAAGAGCTGTTTTGGTGGCATGTAGAGGAGCGACATCATATTAGGCAGGTGGTCATAATATTGGGTTAATGCATAAGTTCATGCCGTTTTATTTCACGAGTGTTTCCCAGGCCAGTAGTGACTGTGCAGATGGCCAGTTGTATATCAAAATGCAGCCAGTAATATCGTGTATCTAAATCATATAGCGTGTGTGATTGTGGCTAACGGTTTTTTGGTTTTCAGGTCCGGAAGTATGGAGTGTCAAGTAGAGAGGAATGAACATTTCCGACATCTGTTCCTCTACGAGTTTAACAAGGGATCTACAGCCGCCGAGGCTACTCGACAAATTTGTGCTGTGTATGGGGAGAATACTATTGCTCCGAGGACAGCCCACAAATTGTGTCAGTGGTTTCGAGGTGGCAATTTCGACACCGACTCTCCACGCTCAGGTCGTCCGTCTCACTTTGATGATGATCGTTTGCACCATCTCATCCACTTGGATTCGCGTCAAACCACACGCGAATTGGCCACTGAGATGGACTGTGACCAGGCTACAATGGTGCTACACGTCGAACCTATGGAAAAGGTCCTGAAACTGGGGACTTGGGTGTCTCACACTGTCACCAAGGATAACAAGAATCAGCGTGTTGCCATATGTGGTTCCTTGTTCGCCCGTTATCGTGAATGTTCTCAGCAACACAAACCCTTTCTGTCACGTATTGTTACTCGAGATGAAAAGCGGTGCCTGTACGTGAATTTCAGGCATCGGAGGGAATGGTTAAGCCCAAACAAGACGCCCACACCACGTCCAAAACATGACCTTCATCCTGCGAAGATCATGTTGTTTGTGTGGTGGGACATGGGAGGCATTATTCACGGGGAAATGCTGCCGAGGAATCGGACCATCAACAGTACACTCTACTGTAAACAACTCCGCCATGTGGAGGAAGTAATTCAGCAGAAACGACCACATCGGTGCCATGGTGTCCTTCTCCAACATGATAACGCACGCCCTCGCAGTGCAAACATGACCAAAATGGCCATTCAAGACATGAAATGGGAGATTTTTCCACATCCGGCCTATTCCCCAGATGTCGCCCCTTCAGACTATCACCTATCCTGATCTCTGTCGAAAGCACTTCGTGGCAGAACGTTCAACAATGATGTGTATCTCCGGAATTTCCTTGATGATTTCTTCACAGCAAAACCTGCACGTTTTTTTTCAAAAATGGCATTGCAGACCTATCCAGACGTTGCGACACCATCGTAAGCAATGGGAGAGGGGAATACATAGTTGATTGATTCCGTTTTCCTTTCTGACGTAATACATTCCTTTAGGGCGGTGAAAAAAACGGCATGAACGTATACATCAACCCAGTATTTTGGCTCTTCTGTGTAAATGTCGAATTTTAGACATTGTTTTTTTGGAATGCGATTGGGTTTAGTATGGTGTATGACCGTCTCTAACTGATACATGAGCCTCGCAGTCATTCGTCATGCTTCCAAAAAGGTGGTTCAGGATCAGCAGGGAGACGTCCCCATTCATCTATCAGCGCAGTTTTGAGCTCACAGTTGTTTTCGGAAGAGGTTGACGATTGGAACTTGCCTGCCTAAAGCACCCGAAGCGTTCCCGATGAGGTTAAGGTCTGATGACCTGACTGATAACATCCATTCTTTGTGTATCTTCCCTTTCCAGGTAGCTGTCCACAATCCTCCTGCGAGAATTTTAGTCCATGAAAACAAATTCTGGATTAATAGCACCACGAAAAATTCGCAAATGGGCTCTAGGATGATTTTGAATAGATCGTGATAACTTCTAATCATACATAGACAATGGAGGTTAGTATATTAAAATATATAATATTATATAAATCATATTATTTCATAAAATATTACATAAAGTGTGTAAAAAGTAAAAAAAAATAGGAGGGAGGGGGAGGCATGCCTATAAAAAGATCAAAGGGGTAAACGCTAAGTGGAAGTGGAAATTTTGCTGCTTAGAAAATTAGCTGACCTCTCGGTTTTGGAGACCGATAGAAGATCCTTACTCATACACAACTCAGAAACAATAATCTATGGGGGTTGCTCAGTTCGCCAGGCCTGAAGGGATCAGTCAAAACACTAATTAAAATCAGTTGCGGCCATAGCATCCTCTTCCTCTATCTAGCGTTTAGGAAGAAACTAGTAAATCCTCTCCAACCAACCCTGTGCAAAGAAAACATACAAAGAAGGTTAGTTACGGAGGTACTTTAAGTAAGGTTAATTTTTCTTCGGAAAATAATTTAACTTTAATCGTTATACAATGATAAAAGCAAGTATTTTTTAACATTGCAAAGAATACTAAGAAAAATGTTATTTGTAGAAATACCGAGATCCCTGGCCGTCCGGGGACCCGCGCAGAGGGGGCGGGAGGGGGGTGCTTATGCTACACTACTGCATGGCAATATCTCAGCCGAAGTGATTTCCTAAACAAATAAATAAACTTACGGATTCCATGCAATCTGGCTTGTGTTGATATGAGTATGAGCAAAGACTTGGCAATATCACTGTCTGAAATATTCTTAGAAGGAATTCTGCGAAACTTAGTTTCTCTGTTAAGCTCTTTTCACACATAAATTTTGTCCATTCTAGTTCCGTGTTGATCAAATCATTATTTCATCCAGCTACGCAAATTATCATAACACTCTGTTCTACACTGCGATGGTTCCTTTTGTGATATTTTGTTTGCTTATGACATCGTAAATTTTCCTGCTACGATTACCAATGCTCGTGCCAGAGTTGCACTTGGTTAAAGTGTCCTTCTTATCTGCTCAAAATCACTTCAATAAATTTTCCCATTAGAGTTCGCATTCTTCCTGTTGCCTTGATCAGCTGTGATGTATTACAGGGGTGAAAACATGAGTCAAGACGACAAATCTGCAGCGAGACATTTTGTCCGCGTAGCTCAGTTGGGAGAGCGATTTACTCCGGAGTGAGGGGACAAACTTTTTTTTTCACACAGCATGAAAAGGCTTCAGCACGTCTTTTGAAAATGAATTCAGACTTGGTATCACTTTCTTTGTACGTCTGCAGATACGATATCTCCACATCTGTAAGTCAGATTCCAGACATTTGTTTTGTAGTCATAATAATCGCAAGGATGATGATCCATGCAATTTCGGAATTCCTGGGATGTCCAATTTTCTCGCTAGGTAGCGGAAACGTAGTTTTTCAACTCCCATGACATATTCACCTCCAGAAATCATATTGGAAAGGAAATTTTCCGTCTTCAAAAGCTGAAACTACACTCATAGACCAAATCATCATGGCCAATCCTGTCTCCACGTGTGGGCACGTCCAAACTGCACCTAGCAATCATTTCAACGGCCAGCGCGAAATTGCGATATATAGCAGGCATATCAGCTAATCGAGTTCTACTGAGGATAGGAATAGGCAAAACTAGCGATCTGAGTGGCTTTGAACGTACCTATCATGATAGTTGGCGCCAAAGTGCGCAGGTTCGAACATTTATCAAACGGCCGTCCTTTCTGAGCTTTTCTCACAAAACCCTAGCAAAAGTTAACCGTGAATGGTGCGACAAGAGAAAAACTTCCAGCAATCTTATGGAAGAAATTAGCTCGTGGATCTGAGAGGTGAAAGGATACTGGTGAGAATCGTGCAAGGAAGCAGATGGATCACAACCCATCAAATACACTCATTGTCATAAAAATCAGCGCACCAAGAAAAAACCGTGCGATTAACGCGAAACTCGGCGAATAGCTAGGGGGGGGGGGGCAGGCATGCAAATGATTAAAATTTCGTTAGATTCCGCATGCCCGCGCGTCCAAGATTGGCGCTGCAATCTCAATCCTTGGGACTCATAAGGCGCCGCGCAGGGGATTCCACGTTCGTACTGAAGTGCACGGTAAGAGTCAGGTGAGATCCCTGAGGAATAGACATGCCGAAGAGCCGCCGTAGATGTGCGTATCGGCCACCATTTGGGCCGGTCGGACAGTACGGTGCGATTGTGTGGGGAGCAATGGACACAGGAAGGCACCCGGACACGGCGGACTGACTCTGGACGACCCAGACACACCACCAGCAGAGAAGACCGTGGGATCGTGAGAGCGGCACTCACAGATGCAACGATGTCCTTGTCCAATATCCAGAGACATGTGGCGGCTGTACAAAGGACTTCTGTGTCCGCCAGAATCATTTCCAGACGCCTGGCGGAGGTGAATCTGCACTCTCGGCTGCCCTTATGTTTTCTGCCGTTAACACCTGACCATCGTCGGCGTCGATTGCAGTGGTGGCAGCAACGAGCTAAATGAAATGCTACGGACTGGAAACGTATAGTGTTCAGCGACGAATGCCACTTATGTATGGGAACGGACGACCACCGT
Organism: Macrothele yani; assembly: GCA_039090855.1. Classification (NCBI taxonomy): domain Eukaryota; kingdom Metazoa; phylum Arthropoda; class Arachnida; order Araneae; family Macrothelidae; genus Macrothele; species Macrothele yani. Next base: position 143,345,073 of record CM076996.1, read on the forward strand.
GTCAGAGTGTGGAGGACCGCAGGTGAACGTTACAGTCCCAACCTCACTATACAGCGGCACACGTCCCGAACTGCAGGCGTGATGGTCGGGGAAGCAATCGCGTATGACAGCCAGACTTCCTTCGCAGTGATCCGAGGGACGTTGGCAGCCCAGCGCTACGTACAGGAGTTCCCGCTGCCCCATGTGCTGCCTTTCCTGGCAGGGCGGCCCGGAGCCATTTTCCAACAAGATCACACCCGTCAGCACACGCCTCGGGTTTCTCAGGACTGTCCACGTCATGCTCCGACGCTTCTATGGCCTGCTAGATGGTCTGATCTCTCGCCCATCGAGCACATGTGGGACCAGATGGGACGCCAGCTTTCTCCATGTCCCAGTGTTTGTGATTCAGAGCGTCAGTTGCAAGACGTGTGGGCCAATCTGTCCCAAGATAACACGCGGGCGTCTCTTTGACTCCATACCGGACCGTATCATCGCATGTATCTGAGCATGAGGTGGTCGGACGCAGAACTAACGCTGACAGGAATGCATACCGTATGTCCGCGGGAAATTGTCCTGCTGCTGGGATATTGTAATCACTTCTGTCCTTGGTATGTACTATTTCGCTACTAAAATCTCATTTCAATCCAACGCCTGCTTCTTGGTGCGCGGATTTTTATGACAATGAGTGTAACTCCAATACTGGCGCGCGGAAAGAATCCCCGAATGCACCACGTATTGGATCATGCCGCGAATGGGCTGCAACCTGTGGTGTAGCTACTATAAGGAGAGATGGTGTAGTTGTACTTGGGACCCGCCGCTTGAGGGGCCAATTGCTGGCTAACGATAAGCTACGGAAAGGACGAAAAGTAGCAATGAAAATTTGATGACTATTCGAAATAATATCCTTATAATTTTTGTCTGGTTACAAAAAGACGCCTATATAACATTCGCAAAAGTGAAACACGAAATTCATCCACGATATGCAAATGGAAGACAATTATAATATACAGGGGTTGGACAGAATAATGTGAACACCATGCTCAGTGACGTGACTTCTAATGCAGCTGTGGACATCGCATTACGCAAAGGTAACCACCACGTTTTGGTTGTGACAGCTTTGTATTGAACCTCAAGGTCCTGTTTAAGTGCATTTAAAGTGTCATGTTACACAATTTCTTTCAGGGTGACGACGAAATGAGCAACCTAACGGACTTTGAAAGAGGGCAAATTGTTGGTGGCCGGATAGTTGGTGCCTCCGTGACAACAGTCGCCAGGGTAGTGGGGGTATCGAGAGCTACTGTGTCTAGCTATCGTTATGACAGCATACCGTGTTCGTGGCAAAATCTCGTCTGCGAAACACAAGCGAGGCCCGAAAAGGACCCTGACTGATAGAGACAGGAGAGCATTAAAGAGGATTGTTACCCGTAATAAGAAGGCCACGGCGCCGAAAATTAGTGCGGAACTCAATCTGCATCTTCACACCCCAGTATCAACGAAAACACTGCGCAGGGAACTGCATGAACAAGATATTCATGGCAAAGCTGCTATTGTAAAACCTCCGGTGACCCGGGTGAATGCACAACGGCGACGGCAGTGGTGCCAGGAGCATACAACGTTGACTGCCATGCATGGAAGTGTGTAATGTGGTCCGATGAATCAACATTCACACTATTCCCTACCGCAGGACGTGTTTACGTGTGGATAACACCGTCAGAAGCGTACAACCCAGGCTGTCTGTTCCCAACAGTGCAGCATGGTGGTGGTTCTGTCATGCTTTGGGTGGTCATGTCGTGGATTTCAGCAGGTCCCCGGATCACCTTGAAAAGACGGGTGACTGGCAGGGTGTATGATACCACTTTGGCCGACCAAGTCCATCCAATGGCTAAGGCATTGTTTTCTGCAGGGGATGCCATCTATCAAGATGATTACGCCCCAATTCACAGAGCTCGGAATGTCCAATCATAGTTTGAGGAAGATGAGGACGAAATTTCACACCTTCCTTGGTCTCCCCAATCACCAGATTTAAACATCATCGAAACACTGTGGTCTGTCTTGGAAAACAGAGTAAGATGCCGTTATTCTCCTCCTGCATCTCTTTCTGCATGAAGAATGCTGTAACATCTCACTAACTAGCACCCAGGATTTGTATGCGTCCATTCCAAGGAGGATTCAGGTGGCTTTGAATGCCAAATGTGGTCCTATACCCTATTAGGTACGTAAATCTTTCTTTCTCTGGGTGTTCACATTATTCTGTCCAACTCCTGTAATTATCGTGCACTATTACGCATATTAAACGCACGCCGATCGTCAGGTTGAACCAGTTATATATATTATTATGAAAATAACCACAAGAATGTATATTTTTCTTGCCTCCTCTTTCCTTCGTTTCAGCCGTATTCTACTATAAGGCTCATTATGTACGATACCCCGCTTTTAATCGCGCCAACTGTCGAAGACGATGCTTCTTTGTCACTCTCGGTCCTGTCGATCATTCACATGCCGAAATACTTCGTAGGATGCTACATAGTCAGTGGGTTACCGACTGCCGTATTGATAAAATAAATCCGTGAAGCCGTGTGTCGTTCAGTGTTGAATTGCTTCATTATATCAGCAAAAAAAGTTCCACACTCTTTCAACAAAAGAAGTTTTTGTTCACCCTATCAATAAAGAAAACACACACACACACACAAACACGCGCGCGGATCTGACTAGTTACGTTACTGGTGTGTGACGTACTACAGAGGTGAAAACATGTGTCAAGACGACAAATCTGCAGCGAGGCATTCTGTCCGCGTAGCTCAGTTGGGAGAGCGACTTGCTCCGGAGAGGGCTGACACGGATTCGATATCCGTCGCGGACTAACTTGTGTTTTCACATTGGCGCCCGATTGTTGAAAATGGATCCACTGGCCGTTGGGTTCTTCGAAAAATGTGTGATGTTTGTTCCACACATTGTTTGGAATTAATGAAAAATTCTTACTTCGCTTCAAAGACAAAGAAAAAAATTAAGAGGGAGATGATGTGACTCACTACAGAGGTGAAAACAAGTGTGCCGCCCCGGTGGCGCAGTTGTCTAACCGATGGCTTCTGATCATTCGTCTGAGGTGGGTCCAGGTTTGAATCCCGGTGAAGCATGGATGTTGTGTTTGTCTTACGGCACTGGCTCTCTCCGTTCCCTGGTGTGTGTGGTTCTAAATTGGGGACGGGCGATTGCTTATATCCCACACGGTAGTCGTTAAACCTCCAATAAAAAAAAAAAAAACATGTGTCAAGACGACAAATCTGCAGCGAGACATTCTCCCCGCGTAGCTTAGTTGGGAAAGCGACTTACACCGGAGTGAGGGGACACGCATTCGATGCCCGTCGCGGACAAACTTGTGTTTTCACAGGTGTTAAGATACAAGTGTTGGTAAAATGTCGCCTTGAACTTGTTTCTTGCTGTGAATGCATTGTCTTAATAGCGTTTCAAAATTTTTGCATTTTCTCTTATGAAAATAGTACTACTGTACTAGAACAATTTTTTTAAAGAAAAATGTCAGTTGTGTTTATCTAAATCAAATTTTAATGTCGTGACACGCAGACACAATATCTAACCCTTCCTTAACCCCCTTCCGCCGCTCTGGTGGCGCATTGATCTACGCGCTGTATTATGACCATTCGCCCGAGAAGGGTCCGCGTTCGAATTCCGTTGAGGCATGGATGTTGTGTTTGTCTTACGGCACTGGCTCTCTTCCTTCCCCGGAACCAGTGGCCCTAAATTAGGGACTGGCGACTGTTTATAGCACATCGAGTTCCTCACGGTGGTCGTTAACCCTTCAATAAATTTTAAAAAACTGCCTTCCTTAAAGCCAACGACCTTACCTAGTGTCCCTAATTTAGGGACACTAGGTAAGGTCGTTGCACTCCTCTCCTCCAAAGCAGTCGTCAGCAGATCCTGCTTCGGGAATAGCTTAGGAGCGCTGGTATATCTTTGTTTTATGCGCATTTAATGACCACTGTGAGCAACTCTGCGATGGGTTATATGTGTCCCTAATTTAGGGACACTAGTTCCAGAAAAGTGAGAGAACCAGTGCCATATGACAAACACAACATCCATGCCTCAACGGGATTCGAACCCAGACCTATCTCGGACGAACAGTCAGAAGTTTCCGTGTTGGAATCCACTACTTAGTAACACAAACAAACAGCAAAACGATTAATAATAACGTCACTCAGTGAATTCCTATCCACCCTTCTCATTCTTCCCTGGTCATACTAACATTAAACAAGTTAGCAAAATCATGCAATGCACTGATTATGATACGCTTTCCGACGTATCAGAAATCATTACTCAAGTTATTACTCAAGTTATGAGGATAATGGCTGTGGAATAAATCTCGTACCTGTGCCCTGACCTTTGACCCCATTTCGTTATATTAAACAGAATTGGTTCAGTATACCTCCGGAACAACATACTAAAGTTCTGTCGTAATCGAAGCATTTTTAGTCAAGTTGTGAGGATAATGGCCGTGGAATAAATCTCGCTCCTGTGCCCTGACCTTTTACTCCATTTCGATTATGTTCAACAGAACCGGTTCAGTATACCTCCAGAACAACATGATAACGTTTTGTAGCAATAGAAGCATTTTTACGTAAGTTATGACGCATAAGGGCGATGGAATGGATCCCTCTCCTATTTCCTGAACTTTGACTCCATTTTCAATAGGGTTCGTTCCAAGGTTGTCCCCTACCACATACTAAAATTTCATCGAAATCGAACCATTTTTACGCGAGTTATCGTGCTGACAGACAGACAGACGGACAAAGCTGGAGCATATACGCTTCTTCAACCTACGGTTGGAAAGCGTAAAAAAGGCTCACGCGAAGAATTTGGAAGAGTGGAGAACAATTGAATTTTCATGGCCCTATGGATGCTATTTCGATAACCTTTCTACGGAGACGTGAACAACGCACTTCCTAGGAGAAATGCGTAGGGCTGCATGACATAAAACACAAAACTTATTATTACTTGGCAAAGTCCAGATAATATTTTAAAGTTAAAAGAAAATGAACAAGAAAAATGACACCGAATTTTCGGGTGTAATAAGCACGTCTTTTGAATCCGTTCTGACGCAAATTAATTTTATCAAAGCTTTTCAAAGTCAATGGAACTGGTATGGAAAACAATAGATCTGCCGAAAGAAAGAAAATTTTCAATCGGGTTTTTTTCCCTCAGATATTGCTGTAAACGGAATCGTGAGTTTACGAATTCTTAGAAACAGAGATATCGACAAAAATAAGATGTGACTTTGCGTCCCCTGGTGGGAAAATCATACATTATTTTAGGAAGAAAGTATTCGCAAAAGGTTTATCCATATAAGCGGTATCGGTCCAAGAAAAGAAAATTAGTCGAGGTTTCAGGAGCCCAGATTTTGCTACAAATACATCAGAAACAGAAATTAACACTTATGACCCCTGGTGGCCAAACCATTCTTTACCAAACATTAGAAATTATGTGAAAAATATTTTCCATCAGGTCTTGTATGCGATACAGGAAGAATTTTTCAAATCGGAGCTTTAGGAGCAGAAATAACGCAGAAAACGCAATTTACCTTTGTGCCCCCTAGCGGAAAGTCTATGATTTACTTGTAAATTTTGAATTTATAGGAAAAACATTTCGCATCGGAAACACTATCCAACAAGGAAGGAATTTTTCGAATTGTACTTTTAGAAGTAGAGATATTGACAAAAATAAGATATACATCTACGCCCCCTGGCGTAGAAACCATGCATTATTTCAAAAAGAAAATTTTCCTAAAAGGTTTGTCTACATGAGTAGTATCGGTCAACAAACGACTTTTTTTTCGGTCGATATTTTAGAAGCTCATATTTTGCTGCAAATACATCAGAAGCGGAAATTAAGACTTACGCCACCTGGTGGCCAAACCATTTTTTACAAAAATTAGAAATTATGTGCAAACGATTTCCCATCAGGAGCTGTATGCGGTGCAGAAAGAATTTTTCAAATCGGAGATTTAGAAGCAGAGATATAGGGGAAAACGCAATTTACATTTACGCCCCCTAGCAGAAAGTCTATGAATTACTTGAAAATTTTGAAATTATATGAACCACATGTCACACTAGAAACACTATCCAACAAAGAGGGAATTTTTCAAATCGGACTCCTAGAAGCAGAGATATTGACAAAAATAAGATGCACATCTGCGCCCCCTGGCGGAGAAACTGTGGAATATTTTAGGAAAAAAATATTCCTAAAAGGTTTATCGATGTGAGTGGCATCAGTCCACGAAAGAATTTTTCCAATCGATATTTTAGAAGCTCAGATTTTATGGCAAATACGTCAGAAGCAAAAATTAACAGTTACGCGCCTTGGTGGCCAAAGTATTCTTTACCAAAAATTTGAAATTGTAACCAAAAGATTTTCCATCAGGAGATGTATCCGCTGAAGAAAAAAATTTCAAATCGGAGTTTTAGAAGAAGAGTTATCGGGGAAAATGTTATTTACTTTTACGACCCTAGCGGAAAATCTATGCGTAATTTGAAAAAGTAACTATATCTAAAATACTCTTCGACATAAATGGAATCGAAAGATAAAAGAATGTTTTCAATCGGGTGTTTAGAAGTAAATATGTGGAATAAAACGTATTTTTGAATTCGACATCATCTGCATTAACGCCCTCTAGCGGCGAAATTGTACACCGTAAAAAAACACGAAATGAAGGATCATCATTCGCATATTTCAAGCTTTGCAATGCAAAAAGACTTTTTCAAATCGGACTAATAGTTGCAGAGATATCGTGGGTACAGACGGACTGACTGACGGACGGACGGACGGACAAACCGATAACATAAGCACGATCTTTTTTTACAAAAGACGTGCTAAAAATGGCACATGTTAAACTGGTTGGGCAAGAGAAATTTCAGGGCGGGCTCCCGCCCACTCTCGCAACCCCTTGGCGGCATCCCTGTTCGGACCTGACACGAATACAGAGCTGCTGTCCTTGTCAAAAGTTTCATGGTTACGGAAATAGTACGAAATATCATGGTTCGTTCCGCTTTACGCTCTTATTGCAGTCTTTTACTAATTAAAGCCACACGTTGTTTTCTTATCAGTCTCTGTAGTTTTCTAGAAATGCGTTTTGTTGCATGAAAATGGGTGTTCACTTCCGTGAAATCTATATTATCATTTAGAATATGAAATGATCTCTAGTGTGAAATAACGTTTTGAAATAAGTTTGAGTACGCCCTGTCTACTGAAAAGCAAATGTTCAAGAAGTTTTTATTTAAAAAATAATCTGATAATAATTTTAGAAGCGCTTAGTTACGAATACATTTGCAGAACAGAACCATGCACTTCAGCCTTATCATGATTTGCAAAATGTTGTTAACAACGCAGATTTCCCCAGGGATATAAGGTTGCTGGAAAAACAAAGATAGACGTCGTTAATTACGGAGTGACTCCAAATGTATTTAATATGCACGACACACCCTATAATTAAAGTACTTTTCAGCGTAATTGCACGCAAATCAAATTAGTGAAAATAAATTAGTGTCGAATAGGTGGGCAAATACAGCAAATATATTCATGGAATAATTGAATGTTTGTAACTGCAAGCTCCCAGTTTTAAGGAAAGCGCTGGTGCAAAACTATAATGTATGATCAGAGAGACAGCCTAATGGTCCGAGTTGGTTCGTGGTTCTAGACGCGGATAAAACATGAGCTGTGTTTGTGTCCTCCAGGGATGGTTCTGCCCTTGTTTCTGTGACCGCTGACGTCAAAATAGCGATGAGATACTCATTATATAGCCTTAAATACTCCTGAGTGTCGTTCGCTACCGCTAGAGGAAAGAAAGTGATCCAATTCTTCTTACTTACTCCCTCACAGTTACTATGGGTGAATTAGTTCTCATTATTAAAAAGCTCATAATATACTGAATATAGCAGCTTATCAATTTATTTGCTAAATTAATTCATTAAACGTAAGATTTTCGAAGATTCTGTCATTTTTTTTATATTAATGCATATACTTAAAAAACTTGTTTTATCTTTTTAGACACGATGTTTCAGTTACTAATAATCTCATAGGATTTCTTTCTTCGAATAAAATTTTCATACATTTTTGCGCTCTCTTGAATGAAATTCCTTGCCACTAGGTGGCACAAATATATAATTGTTGTGACATTTTTCCTTTGTAGAAGACAGATTGCAAAACTTGCATATTTACAGGACAGTGGCATATTTTCAAGTTTGATAATACAGTCATTTGCAAAAGTTTGAGACCACCTGTTGGTATTGGATTTCTGCCGACTGTGTCAGCTACTGTTTGTTTTACTCAACATCCTGTCGGTGGTGCATCATCCTACAGCGGCAGCTGTTGATAGAGTTGGGAGAAGCGTCGAGCTTCAGTTTGCTTCTGGTTTTCAGGCCGAAAGGTTTTGTACGTATTTTCTATATAGCGAAAAATGGGGGAAATCGCCCTTAAGTGTTACTCAGAGACCACAAATAATCATTTTATATCATGAAGGGTACTCCGAACGTGACATAGGCAGAAAGGTAAATGTGAACAAGACTGCTATTCATAATACTATCATGAAATATCAAGATACAGGTGAATTTAGCGACCGAAAGAGAAGTGGGCGTCCAAGGAAAACAACCCCACGTAATGACAATACCATAAGGCGAATAGTTATGCGTTCTCGTAGGAGTTCGTGCAAGAAAATCAAGGCCTTTCTACATTCAAAAGAGTCTGATATTAGTATCAGCACTGTTTCCCAACGTCTTAGCAAAGATTTGGGATTAAAGTCCTATAAACCTGCACATAAACCTAGACTAACCTCTGTCATGAAAAAGAAGAGACTCCAGTTTGCGAAACGTCATCAATCGTGACCTGCTGAAAATTGAAGCCAAGTTCTATTTTCCGATGAATCAACTGTGCGTTAATTTGAATCGCGTGAAGTACATGTTCGACGACCAAAAGGCAAAAGGTTTGATGAAAAATACACCGTTAGTACCGTGAGACATCTGCCTAGTCAGATGATATGGGGTGCTATGTTAACATCCGGTGCTGCATCATTATTCTTTTTGCCGACAGGCACTACTAGCACGACTGGTCCTTTTTATGCGGAAATGTTACGTGAGAAGTTGTTAACTCATATGCAAGTGCACAGATGCCCGATCTTTATGCTTGGTGGTGCTCCATGACACAGATCAAAGACAGTAAAGGACTACCTGCAGAGGAAAAACATAACTGTGCTCGACTGGCCTGGTAATAGTCCTGACCTAAACTCCATCGAAAATTTGTGGACTGTTTTAAAAGACAAGATAGCAGAAAAACAGCCATCAAATTCCCAAGCTTTGATTGACTCGGTAATGTAGGTTTCGTGCAAAGACATTTCAAGTGACTACTGCAAATCCCTCATCGAGAGTATGCCATGTAGTTTTCTCTCCGTTATAAAACAAAGGTGGCCACACAAAGTACTGATTTCGGTCTTTTTGTGTTCTAAAGAATGTGAGTATTCATCTGTGGTGTCATTTTTTCAAATATCTCTGACTAGTAATTAGTTGTTTCTTTGAAAATCTTAATTTTCAATAAATTGACAGGTTATTGCAGACATTTGACGTGAACTAGGAACATCAAACAGAGATCATCGCTCTTTCCACGTTTTATAAGTGAGTTACGGGAAAATTCTCATTGGCTGCCACCGGGAATCGAACCCAGAGTCTTCCAGTTAGAATTTTTCCGTGACTCACTTATAAAACGTGGAAAGAGCGATGACTTCTGTTTGATGTTCCTAGTCCACGTCAAATGTCTGCAGTAATTATTCATTCGCCTTCTAATTATTTGTTCATTTGCTGCTTACCATCTTTGGTGAATCCCCAGCATTGTGTTGTGCTGTGATCTAAGAAGCAATCTACCAATTGGCTTGGCAGTTAGTGTATGTGAGTATGGAGGAATTCATAGACCGATAGGCCGCTGTGGTGCAGTGGTAGCATATCCGGCGCGTAACTGGAAGACCCTGAGTTCGATTCCCGGTGACGGCCAATGAGAATTTTTCCGTGACTCACTTATAAAACGTGGAAATAGCGATGACTTCTGTTTGAAATTGACAGGTGGTCTTAAACTTTTGCAAGTGACTGTATTTTCATACAAACATACATATCACTAAGCTGTTCTCTGCGATTCAGAGGTTATCTCCTCAAAAAAAGTTCATCTGCCAGATTAACGTATAAAACTGATGGAACTAGATTTTACATATTGTTGATGTATCAGATGTCTCCATTTACAGTAATCGTAGCACACAGCATGAGCTTCGCCAAAGAATATTAGTCTCCACCTTACTAACAACAGTTTGCCTCACATTACACAACTGCAACACATTTTCATTCCTCATGTGATCCCAGTGAGTCTTGCCACAAACCCCCGTAAGTAACGCATCTCTCCAGCACACAAACGACTCATATGTCTCTTCTGCAGTACCTAGGTTTCACTGCCGTACATCAGAGTAGGAATAATTACGCTTTCATACACAGCCATTCGGGACTTCCTTTAGAATCCATCATTCCTGTGAAATCCTCCTAAAGCAGCTACGACTTTCAATGAAGAGTTCATTCGCTTTCTAATTTCACCATCCAATTTGTTCTCTCTGTCAAACATGCTTCCTGAATACCCAAACTCGTTCACCTGGTCAATCACTGTGCCATTTAGACTTATATTACATTCAGTACTACCAGTTCCTCGCTCAAAAACTATAACTTTGTTTGTTTTTTTCCTTATTTATATTCAGTTTGAATTTCATGCAAACTTCGTATATCCGAGACAACATACTCTGCAACTCACTTTTGCTCTCTGCCAGCAGGACTCTGTCATCAGCATACAGCAATCTGCACACACGGAAATTACCAAGACATAAACCAGTATTGTCCATTAATACAGACATTTGACGTGGACCAAGGTCCTGGCTCTTTCCCCGTTTATAAGTGAGTCACGGAAAAATTCTCATTGGCCGCCACCGGGAATCGAACCCAGGTCTTCCAGTTACGCACCGTATATGCTTCCAGTACACCACAGCGGCCTCGAATTCCTCCAGACTCACACAATCTAACTGCCAAGCCAATTTGGCAGGTTGCTTCTTGGAGCCCCTGCACAATGCTGGGGATTCACCAAAGATAGTAAGCAGCAACTGAAGAAATAATTAAAAGGCGAATGAATACCTGGAAGACGCTGGGTTTGATTCCCGGTGGCGGCCAATGAGAATTTTTCTGTGACTCACTTATAAAGGTGGAAAGAGCGAAGACCTTTGTTTGATATTCCTGGTCCACGTCAAATGTCTGTATTAAAAAATCATTCGCCTTCTAATTATTTCTTCAGTTGCTGCTTACCATCTTTGGTGAATCCCCAGCATTGTGCGGGGCACCAAGAAGCAACCTGCCAAATTGGCTTGGCAGTTAGCGTGTGGAGAAATTCGAGGCCGCTGTGGTGTGGAAGCATATCCGGCGCGTAACTGGAAGACCCTGGGTTCGATTCCCGGTGGCGGCCAATGAGAATTTTTCCGTGACTCACTTATAAACGTGGAAAGAGCGAAGACCTTTGTTTTCAGTATTGTCCATTTTGGCATAACGCAGGAATGCATCCATAAATATATTGAACAGCCATGGTGACATTCACAACTTTGTCTGATTCCAGTTCCAATAGAAAACCATTTCGCTGCAACACCATTCATTCATACACATGCTCTACTGCCAGCATACATGACTTTTACACTATTAAGTAGATTCCCCGTAATACCATATTTATTCAGTATCTTCTACAGAATTTACTCTGTTACTCTGTCATAAGCTTTCAGAATTTACTCTATTTACTCTGTCATAAGCTTTCTCTAAATCTATGAAGGCAGCAAAAACCTTCTTACCAACAGACAGATACTTTTCGATTATCATGCGTAATGCAAAAATTTCGTTAGTGCAGCCCTTGCCAGGTATAAAGCCACTCTGTACATCCCACACTTTCTTTGATGTAAAACCTCGTACCTTATCAATAACAACCTTACCAAACACTTTCTCTGGCACACTAAATAAGCTGATACCACGGTAGTTCTTGCATTCAAACACATACACTGACGGAAAAAAAAATGCCAACACCACGAAAAAATAGTTGTAGAGGAATGAAATGGCGGCAATACATTTGTATAGGTAACATATTTAATCGATTAAGGTTTCAAGATCACAGCTTATTGAAAGCGCGAGAAGAGCCATTTTAAATGTGAAATGCTGGTACATTAATAACCGGTGTAACCGCCAGAATGTTGAATGCAAGCACGCAAACGTTCATTCATTATGTCGTACAGGTGCTGGATGTCAGTTTGTGGGATGGAGTTCCATGCCTGTTGCACTTGGTCGGTCAATGCAGGGACGGTTAATGCTGGTTGGGGGTGACGCTGGAGTTGTCGTCCAATGATGTCCCATACGTGCTCGATTGGTGAAAGATCTGGTGATCTAGCAGGCCACGGCAACATGTCGACACTCTGTAGAGCATGTTGGGTTACAACAGCGGTATGCGAGCGAGCGTTATCCTGTTGGAAAACACCCCCTGGAATGCTGTTCATGAATGGTAGCACAAAAGGTTGAATCACCAGACCGACGTACAACTGTGCCATCAGGGTGCGTGGGATAACCACGAGAGTGCTCCTGCTGTCATAGGAAATTGCTCCCCAGATTATAACTCCAGGTGCAGGTCCAGTGTGTCTTGGCCGCCGACAGATTGGTTGCAGGCGCTCACCTGGCCTCCTTCTAACTAACACACGGCCATCACTGGCACCCAGGCAGAGCCTGTTTTCCTCAGAAAACACAACAGATCTCCACTCCGTCCTCCAATGAGCTCTAGCTTGACGCCACTGACGTCGAAACGGCAGTGGTTTGGAGTAAGTGGAATGCACGCTACAGGGCGTCTGGCTCGGAGCTGTCCTTCAAGTAACCGATTTGTAACAGCTCGTTGTGTCACTGTGGTGGCAACTGCAGGACGAATTGCTGCCGCAGACGCGGTACGATGCGCCACGGCCATACGCCGTACACGGCTGTTTTCGCTTTCAGTAGTGCCACGTGGCCGGCCGGAACCCGGTCTTCTTGAGGCAGTACCTTCCTTTGACCACCGCTGCCAACAATCATGCACAGTGGCTGCATTCCTGCCAAGTCGTTCTGCAATATTGTGGAAAGAAAATTCACCTTCTCGTAGCCCTATTACACGACCTCGTTCAAACTCCGTGAGCTGTTGATAATGGCTTCTTCGTCTTCTTAAAGGCATTCTTGACTAACATCAACACCCTCCGTCGAATCTTAACGATAACTAACGCTCACGAACGTTACAGCGCGTATTTACAGCAAACCTGCTTTGCATGTTCCGAGGGGCGCTCCTAGCGCCACACGTATGCGCCGAGCGCGAAATTTGCATAGACGTCATCTTACAGATGTACTCTCACCGCCTACTAACTGTCGTTTATCTAACACAACCCCTTCTTGGTGTTGGGATTTTTTTCCGTCAGTGTAGTTGCCATCTGTCCGGCAAGGCCATGATCCCGGAACGAAAAAAGTCTTGTGGCTGAGACCAGAAGAAGTCAACTGCATGTTGAACTTCGTTGTCTGTCGTGAACTGTTTCCCAGACAGGAAGCGATCCAGGCGACAAAACAGATGATAGTCTGTCTGAGACAAGTCCTCAGAATAGGCAGGATGAGGCAGTGCTTCATAGCCCAAGGCGCTTAGTGTCAGCATCGTTTGTTGTGCGACATGAGGTCGGGCATTGTCCTGGAGCAGAAGAACACCATCATGTCTGTTGACCAAAGCCGGTTGTTTCTGCAGCAATTTCTGGTGCATCTGGTGTAATTCAGCACAATAACATTCTGCAGTGATTGTTTGGCCTCTTGCCAAGAAACTCCGATGAATTATCCCAGCTGTGGACCACCAGACAAGGAGCATCTTCTTGGTGTGTAGGGGTGGCTTAGGATGCCATCCAGCAAGCTGTGCCTTGCCCAACCATTGTGCAGATCGTTTCTGATTATCATAAAGGACCGACTTCTCGTCGCAGGTGACGATTCGATGCAGTAGAGGTCCCTGTTTATTCCTGGCAAGCAGCGATGTGCAGACTTCCAAACGCCTAGTCTTGTTGGCAGTTGTAAACTCATGCGGCAGCCACATGTCCAGCTTTTTTACCTTACCCAGCGCAGCTGGACGCCGAACAATTGTAGTGTGGTGGACACCTACCTCTGCCGCTATCTCACGACACGTTTTTCGGGGGTTCGCTTCAACCACACGTAATAGAACATCGTCAGAAACAGCAACAGGTCGGTGACCACGTGCTTCGTTTTGCAGGTCCGTATCTCCGCTTCGAAACTTCACAAACCATCGCCGAATGATTCGTTCGTTGGCTGTATTCTCTCCAAACGCTTTGTTAGCATTTCGAGCGGCAATTCCTGCAGAATGGCCCAGTTTAAATTTATAAAGGAAGATGACTCTCAAATCCGGCGTCTGCATGTTTTCTTTGCAAGCCACGCTACGTCCAATTAAACCACGTCTGAACCTTGTTCTTTACACACGTGCTAGCTACATTATCTAACAACAAGTAATTGGACACCTGTGATAGCAAAGGAAAACGAAGTTTATTCACCTTCAATAGTTCGTAGAGCCTCCACGAGCGGCGATTACAGCTGCGACCCTCCGGGGCATACTCTCAACCAGGCGTTGTACGACTGCTAGCGGTATTTTCTTCCACCCGGCTTGGAGAAGACAGGGCAGTTCCTTCACCGATGTCGGACGGTGAGGGCACCCCTTAAGTCGACGCTCCAACTCGTCCCAGAGGTGCTCGATAGGGTTAAGGTCCGGGCTCTGCGCAGGCCAGTCCATTCGATTAACCCCATTGTCACCATACCAAGCCATGGTGGACCTCGCAACACGAGAGGTGGCATTGTCATCCTGAAAATAACATGGGTCCACCCCGTAAAACTGCCACAACGTAGGAAGCACATGGTCATCCAAAATGATGCAGTAGGTCTCGGCGTTGAGTCTACCAGGAATTGCGACCAAGGGTCCCGTGTCATACCAGGAGAAACACCCCCGTAGCATAATTCCACCGCCGCCGAACTTCACAGTTGGCACAATACATTCCGGCAGGAGGCGTTCTCCAGGCAGACGCCAAACCCAGACCCTGCCATCCGAACGGTAGAGGGTGAACCTTGATTCGTAGCTCTAGAGAACCTTTTTCCACTGTTCAACGGTCCACTGTCGACGTTCTTTGCACCACGTTAGCCGAGCAGCGCTATTGGACTTGGTGATCAAAGGCTAGTGGGAGGCAGCATGTCCATGATAACCGAGAAGATGGGCTTCCTTACGGATGGTATGCATCGAAAGAACACTCCCGGATGCCTGTTGAAACTCCTCGCGGATGTGGCCCATCGATTTGGTGCGGTTCTTCCGAATTTCTCTGGCCAGCACCCGTCGGTCTCTAACTCCCAGTTTTGTGGGTCTGCCGGGTCGGGACACATTCCGACAGTCACCTCTCATCTTCCACTTACCAATCACGTAGGCCACTGTCGATTTTGGATACTTCAACTAGCTGGATATGTCACGTATGGATCGGCCATTTCTGTGATACCCGACGATTACACCTTTCTCGAAATCAGAGAGCTCCGAACTGCGTGGCATCTTGCATGCGACTGGTTGCGTTGTTGTTTCCCACACGATATTTAACAGCGGCGGCCGTGACATGTATCAGGACCACAGATATCGTCGATTGCAGAGGTGTTCAATTACTTGTTGGTAGATAGTGTATTTATAGTAACTCTGTGACGTAATACCCGCAACACCTGTGGATGGTTCCATTCCGCTGTGGTGGGAGCCTGTCTCCACTGCTCGTTCGCGCCGGACATTTCATTTGCACCAACCTAATATACAAAGTCGAGGAAGCAGATGCATCATGTAAACACCAACCTCCAATCAAAAGGAACCAGCTAACGTCATAAATGAATTAGTTGGCAAAGAACTTTAATACAAAATTCGATATTTAGGTATTTTTTAACTTGTATTCACGATTTTATGTACCATTGGCGATGTTGTTCCCTCTGTGGCCCGCAGTGCACGTGAGCTGCTGAATTTTACCTTCAATGTCTTCTACCCCTTCCTGTTTCTAACACCCTGATTCATTTTACCGGGTTGTAACCACGTAGAAGCTTCCGGCTTTTCTCATCCCCATATCTAAATTTAACAAATGCGTCTTCCTGTTACTCGAACTACAAACGGTGTCACTCCCCATTTCTCGGAATGAAGTGTTGGCTTGACTCACAATTGGTAATAGCAGAGATAACAGCTTTTGCAACTTCACTTTGCTGAAACGATGAAGATGCGAAGATGATAGCATCTGTCAGATGTTCTCTTCCCATTTAAAATCCATCTATCAAGTGTATTTAGTCACAGTGAGTGTCGTCCAATACAGCACTATGTATGTAAGCATCCTCGCTCACGACAGGCAAATAAATATTACTATGTACAGTGAGATGCCAGTTTCTTTTCTTTTTTTTTTTTTGGTTGGAGGTTTAACGACCACCGTGAGCAACTCAGTGGGCTATAAGCAGTTGTCCGTCCCTAATTTAGGGTCACTGTGTTCCAGGGAAGGGAGAAAGCCAGTGCCGTAAGACAAATACAATATCCATTCCTCACTGGGATTCGAACCCGGACCCTTTTCGGACGAATGATCAGGGGCCATCGCTTAGACCACTGCGCAATGCCAGTTTATTAGGTACACCTACCTAGAAGCGTGTTGCTCCTGCCTTGGCCTGTAGAACAGCCGGAATTCGTCGGGTCATGGGATATACCAATTGCAGGAATGCTGTACCCTGCGGAAATGATTGAGTCGCGCAGTAACTGCAAATTAGACGCCGGCGCAGTCCCTCAGCAAATAGCCCGTTTAACATTATTCCAGAAATGCTTGATAGGGTTTTAGTCTGGGTCCTGTGCAAGTCACTGAAGCAAGGACACCTCGTGGGTATGTTCTCGGAACTATTCGGTGCCGACAGGTGCCTTGAGAACGGGTTTGTTATCCTTTTTGGAAGTGTCCATCTGCTTGAAGAAAAACCGCAGCCATGGAGAGATGAAATTAGTCAGATATGCTGTGGCGTTCAGATGTTTTTCGATGGGCGTCAGAGAACCTAAGGCATATCAGGGAAGTACTCCCCAGATCAGCACATCGCGGACACCAGCTAGAACTGTGGACACCAAACAGGATAGCGCCATGGCCTCATCCTGATTGCCCAACATTCGAATCCTGCTATACGCATAACGCAGAAAGAACCTTGATTCGTTCATCCAAGCGACCTTTTTCCAGTCCTCTTCAGTCAAATGTCGATGCTCCCGCGCCCACTGGAGGCACGTTTTCGTGTTCTGCGCTGACAGTATTGGGATTTGACATGGCCGTCGGCTGTTGTAGCCCGTTCGCAGTAGGGTACGATATGTACTGCGTGCAGATACCCTCGGCACAATAATGTTGAATTCTGCAGTGATTTGCCGGATTGTGGCCCGTCTGTTCGCTCTCATGATTCTCACCAGTCTTTGATCCCTCGCATCCACCAGCTGTTTTTGCCTACAAGATCGCCGTTTGTTGGGAGTGTTTTGCATGTAGCACCAGCCACGGTAAACCCTTGCACAGTCGTGAGTGGAAAGCATTCCGTAGGGTGGAAATTTCAGTTTGTCATGCAACCCATATTACCTGTAGGGTCAAACTAGGAAACTATTGTCACTAAACACTGAAACGGAAGAGAGAGAGAGAGAGAGAGAGAGAGAGAGATTGTTGTGGGGTTTGGCTACCTCCACGAGCAACTTGCAGAGCTGCGGTCAAGCGCCCGTCCCTAATTCAGATCCACTGGTTCCAAGAAAAGGCAGAGCCAGTCCCATTACATCCACCATCTACTACATGGTCTTCTTCTTGATCTTTTTCTGTCGCTTGGTATTCAGTCTCATATTTCAGTTGTCCATCAGCGGTCAGTTCTTTTAGCAACATATCCAGCTGATTGCCATTTCAAGAATTTTATTTTGATCATGATGGCTTCCACTGTTGTCATTTTCCCGGTCCACGAGGTCCTCTTTTTATCTTTCTTGGTTCCATCAAGCATGCATTTCTTCATGCATCTTTCAGTTGTATGCAGCTTTTTTAGTTAGGGTCAATGTCTCTGCTCCATACGAACTGGAAGTATGCATCAATCAAACACTTTTCTTATAAGACAATGGTAAATTCCTCTTGACAATTGTACTGTTTCTTCCAAATGTTTCCAGCCAAGTTTCATGAGCCTATAAATTTCTCCTTTCATGTAGCCCTTGCTTGATATCTGTTGTCCAAGATAAATGCAGGCTCCTCTTACTTCTAGAATTGCGTCATCAATAGCTAAATCTTCATTTCTTGTAAAAGTATTGTACATCAATTTTGTTTTCTGAAAGTTCATTTTTAATCCCACTTCTTTGCTCTTATCGGCAAGTTTCTCGATCATACTTTGCAACTCCGAAGTGGTACTTGCAAAAATTACTATGCCATCAGAAAAGCGAAGGTATGTTAAATAATCTCCATTAACCTTTATCTGCCATCCCTGTGGCGCAGTGGTGTGGCCTAAGTGCTGGCTTCCGACCATTCGTCCGAGATGGATCCGGGCTCGAATCCTGAGTGAAGCATGGACGATGTGTTTGTTTTACGGCATTGACTCTCTCCCCTACCTGGAACTAGTGGCCCTAAATGAGGGGCGGGCGACTGGTTATAGCCCATCGAGTTGCTCACAGAAGTAGTCAAACCCTCAAACGAAAGGGGAAAAATATATCCATGTCTTCCCAGTATACGTATATGTATGTTTGTCATGGTGACAGATATTCAATGCAACATAATTTTTGAGCCAGCATTTTCAAACCGAAGCTGTTCACATATGCACATAATACACATGCATTTCCTCCCTTTAATGGCAGAACTGTTCGTTATAAAAAAGTCTCAGGAGGTCGTCACGAAATATTTCTCATAATAGACCATATCCGGCACAAAGTGAATTATTCAAAGACTACGTTTAGAAGCAAAGCTAATCAGGAAAATAGAATACACAACTGTTGATTATCTAATGTACGTAATGTGTGCAAAATGTTTTATACAGCAAATTGTATCCGATACAAAAATAAATTTTTCAGCCGGATTATTAAAAGCGCGGATGCACTTACAAATAGAAATATCTACTTACGCTCCTACCGGCAAAATTGCGCATCATGAAAAGTAGAAAATATATTCGCAAAAAGGCTCCACTTAGGGTAACCAATGTGGCGCAAGAAGAATTTTTAGTTCGCAATTTTGGAAGCAAAGACAGTTTGGGAAATTGAATATAGGTCAACGCTTCGAGCGGGAAAACTGTGCGTTATTTAAAATAGAAAATGTTCACAAAATGTTTTTCATGGTGAAAGGTATCCGACAAAAAGAAAATTTTCCAATCGGAGTTTTGGCATGAAATGAGATATGTGTCGAGGAACATTTCGGTATAATTTTCGCCCCTTAACAGCACGATTTCGCATCGGAAGTTGAACAAAATGTTTAGAGCACGGTCATGATAGGTGAAAATTACTCGATCAGAAAACGTTTTCTTAAGTCTGATAAATAGGTACCAAGATATGCAGTGGCGTACCGGAAATCCCCCCCCGCAAAAATTTCTTCGAGGCCCTTTTGCGAAATTCTATTTAGCATCGAATTACTTAAATTTGTAATTCCACATTATTAACTAGGTTTTATAGACGTTTTAATAATTAGAATTCTTTGGAACCTACAGGTATTTCTCGTAAAACCAGAATTATTGCACTTTACTGCATGTCAGACAAATGTGCACGTTGTAATTGAAATATTTGCCCTGATTTTATACCAATAGAAAATATTACAGAACAGTCACTCCAAAGTCGAACGTATCAGCAAATTTTAGTTTTTAAGAGAAGTAAGTCCAGCTTCTTTCAAATGTCTCACGAGCACACGCAAAACACGTAACTTCCGTCTGGCAGTGTGTAATGATCTTTTCCGATTTATACGAAAATATAGAACATAAGGAAGCAAATGAATAAGTAACAACTGAGAATTGTAGCACAAAAAAAGTAAAAATGCTTAAAGTATTTACTCTTGAATATAAAAAACACACTTAACATAATATTCTAATGTTTTGCACACAGTAAAAATTATTCTCTTTACTCTGTTATAAAAAACCAGTTAGTAAAATCATGCAATGCATTGATTGTGATACGTTTTCCAACATACCAGAAATCATTACTCAAGTTATGAGGATAATGGCTATAGAATAAATCTTGCACCTATGACCGGACCTTTGACCCCATTTCGATGATATTCAACAGAACCCGTAAAGTATACTTCCGGAACAACATGATAAAGTTTTGTCTCAATCGAACCATTTTTACGCAAGTTATGACGCATAAAACCAATGGAATGGATCCCGCTCCTATGTCCTGACCTTTGACCCCATTTCGTCCATTTTCAACAGGGGGTGTCTGCAGGTAGTCCCATACCATATACTAAACTTTCATCGAAATCGAACCATATTTAAGCAAGTTATGACGCAAAAGGGCAATGGAATGCATCCCGCTCCTATGTCCTGACCTTTGACCCCACTTCCCCCATTTTCAATAGGGTTCTTCCCCAGGTGGTCCCCTAATACACATTAAAATTTCATTGAAATCGAACCCTTTTTACGCGAGTTATCGTGCGGACAGACGGACAAAGCGGAAGCATATACGCTTCTTCAACGGTTGGAAAGCGTAAAAAATGACATAGGACTTTGATTCTCCCAGCGAAGAACACCCTTTCAGTTCATTATGTCCTCAAGCATGCGTAGTTACGTGTAAACAGCTGTAATACATAACACCTTATCCTCATTGGTAAAAACTTTTCATTCGTTATGAACTGATATTTCTTTCACATTCTGTTTTTAATATACACTGACGGAAAAAAATCCCAACACCAAGAAGGGGTTGTGTTAGATAAACGACAGTTGGTAGGCGGTGACAGTACATCTGTAAGATGACGTCTATGCAAATTTTGCGCTAGGGAATACGTGTGGCGCTAATAGCGCCCCTCAGAACATACAAAGCAAGTTTGCTGTAAATACGCGCTGTAACGTTCGTGAGCGTTAGTTATCGTTGAGATTCGACGTAGTGTGTTGATGTTAGTCAAGAATGCCTTTAAGAAGACGAAGAAGCTATTATCAACAGCTCACGGAGTTTGAACGAAGTCGTGTAATAGGGCTACGAGAAGGTTGATTTTTGTTCCGCAATATTGCAGAACGACTTGGCAGGAATGTAGCCACAGTGCATGATTGTTGGCAGCGGTGGTCAAGGGAAGGTACTGCCTCAAGAAGACCGGGTTCCGGCCGGCCACGTGGCACTACTGAAAGGGAAGACCGCCGTGTACGGCGTATGGCCGCGGCGCATCGTACCGCGTCTGCGGCAGCAATTCGAGCTGCAGTTGCCACCACAGTGACACAACGAACTGTTACAAATCGGTTACTTGAAGGACAGCTCCGAGCCAGACGCCCTGTAGCGTGCATTCCACTTACTCCAAACCACTGCCGTTTCGACGTCAGTGGCGTCAAGCTAGAGCTCATTGGAGGACGGAGTGGAGATCTGTTGTGTTTTCTGAGGAAAACAGGCTCTGCCTGGGTGCCAGTGATGGCCGTGTGTTAGTTAGAAGGAGGCCAGGTGAGCGCCTGCAACCAATCTGTCTGCGGCCAAGACACACTGGACCTACACCTGGAGTTATAATCTGGGGAGCAATTTCCTATGACAGCAGGAGCACTCTCGTGGTTATCCCACGCACCCTGATGGCACAGTTGTACGTCGGTCTGGTGATTCAACCTTTTGTGCTACCATTCATGAACAGCATTCCAGGGGGTGTTTTCCAACAGGATAACGCTCGCTCGCATACCGCTGTTGTAACCCAACATGCTCTACAGAGTGTCGACATGTTGTCGTGGCCTGCTAGATCACCAGATCTTTCACCAATCGAGCACGTATGGGACATCATTGGACGACAACTCCAGCGACACCCCAACCAGCATTAACTGTCCCTGTATCGACCGACCAAGTGCAACAGGCATGGAACTCCATCCCACAAACTAACATCCAGCACCTGTACGACACAATGCATGAACGTTTGCGTGCTTGCATTCAACATTCTGGCGGTTACACTGGTTATTAATGTACCAACATTTCACATTTAAGATGGCTCTTCTCGCGCTTACAATAAGCTGTGATCTTGAAACCTTAATCGATTAAATATGTTACCTATACAAATGTATTGCCGCCATTTCATTCCTCTACAACTATTTTTTCGTGGTGTTGGGATTTTTTTCCGTCAGTGTACATGTATAGGAACCATTGCTATGACTGTGAGAAGAGGCCAGAGGTCCTCTGAAGTAAGGGCTTCACCGTCATCCAGTTTTTATAAATATAAACCGCGAAAAAAAAACATTTTTTTCTTTTTAATTCTTCTTTCAAAGCTGCAGTAACAACTTGCTCGCTATTTCTTTATTCACATGAAGTTTTTGCAAAGATTTTGCATAATCTTTCTGCTGAGGCTAGAGGGCTTCTTAGCCGTGAGCCCCATCGCTATGCGGGGGTTGCGGGGACTATCAGCACGCGCCTGAATATGGTGCCCAGGGACGGACATGCATTTCAACAGTGCAATTTTTTTTCTTATTTCGCTTGATAAAAGACATGCTAAAAATAATATGCTTGCACTAACACTTGTCTTGAAACGACGAGATGTCAAAATAATGAAATTCTAACAGTGCGTATAAAGATTATTAATTTTCTATTCGTTGAAGTTATGTAAATGCTAAACCTTCCTTTTTTCCGCATGTTGTATCACATGAATGAATTAAGTTGGGTGCGCCCAACTTTTCTGCAGGTGCACTACGCCCGAGATTAGGCCGGTAATAAAGGTACGCGAATGTGGATAGGTGATAAACCAACATACGGAGAAATATCCGTTCCTCACGAATCTCGTTTTTTTTTTTGTTTTTTTTTGTTAAATAATTTATTACAGTCGGAATATTTGGAGTGTAACGTTTCCGACTGGAGCGAAACTATTTTCTTTGAGACATCACGGAACGAAAGGTTAGGAGAAAGTGATGCCCCACCCTACTTACTGTTGTTTCTTCTGTGCCAACAGGGTTATCAGTGCACTTAAATTCTCTTCGTGTTTGGAAACTGCTTCCAATTTCCTGACAGTACTTCGCTGCCACCAGATGGAGCTAATCAACTGGCTGTCCTTGGGTACACACAGATGCAGAGCTGTGGCTGAACAAACCGGAAATACGTTTCCTTAGTGACGTAATTGAGGAGTAAACATCGCACCACGTGAAAGAAGTATGTGAAAAGACAACGCCGTTACATTGTTTCTCCATAACAAACCCTTAATCATCCATACTGCCGCAATTTAAAGATTTGAATAGCATTTCGGCTTCGGTGTTCAACTAAAGCTATTTTTACCGCAACAAGATATTTTAATTTTAAGAAAGAAATAAAATCAGATTTTTATTCCAGCATTCGGCGAATTACAGATTTTCAGATAGTCAAGGAGTCTATTTTTGGGCATGGTTCGTGTAAACCGGTGACAAGTGAACTCTCAGAAGACAAATATTTAGACTTGGCGTGGGTCACATTGTGCTCATTGGAAAGTTAGATTTCATTCGTACCTGATAGAACAAATGGCGATAGTTATTCATAACCGCGTTTTGTGATATACGAGGAATGTACCGGTCTGTCTATCCGCCCGTCCATAGTCTGTAGATACCATATTTCCAGGGGCGTATTTAGAGGGAGGACCAAGAGGGCCTTGCCCACCCGAAAGTGGTTCATTTCTTTGTTAAATTGCGACTTACATTAAAAAATGCTTTAATTTAATAAAAATGCATAATTGCGGTGCAAGCTTTCAAATGACAATAGAAAATAATGCTTTAATTTTTTCTTCTGTTTTCATTAACTTTTATTTTGTCCTGATGGATTTTTTTAAATTTTTCTCTGATGGTCCTGTGGCTGGTGGAGTTCTTTGGCCAAACCTGGCCCTTGCGCTACAAAAATCAACTAACTAAATAACTGATGGATTTCAAACACTTTCATTCTTGATCGCCCCCACCTCCCCACCCCCACCCCCGAAAAAAAAATTCTATATATGCCCCTGCATATTTCTGCACGTATTAGTCGGATTTAAAAAAATATTTTTTCCGTTTTGTGATAAAACCTTTTCTTCTTTTTCCGGTGAACAATCATGCTGCTAGGGGAAGTAGTCTTCAGATGCTCAGTTTTTGCCGTTAATGGCTGTTTTCCTCAATATTTGTTTTGTTCCACACCACTGCTTTTAAAAATGCCGTTGAAAAATAAATTTTTACGTGGGATACAATTATGTCAACAAATAATGCACAATATCCCGGCTGGGAGGCACAGATGTATATTACATTACTTTCAGTGGCGGATATAAGGTATAATGAATTAGCTTTATTTTCTTTCCGCTAAGCTAATTAATATGAATGATTCTCTTCCTAATGATATACTTGTACTAAGCTTCAAAATAGTGAATTCAAAAGGGTGTTGTTACTAGTTAATTACGAACGTAAACAAAGTCTTAAAACTGGTTATTTATAGTAATAAATAAATGTTATAAACCTAACAGCCAGACAGAGGTCTGACAAAAACTATGAATTGAGAAAGACTAACTTACGGTAACTTCTTTATTTTAAGACTCTTGGTCAACTAAAGCACACACACAACTTGTTTTACAATAATGAAGAATCTCTCCTCGTATTATAAACGCTCTCCGTAAACAACAACGCTCTCTCATAACAACAACAAAAGCTCTCCCTAAGTCTCGATGAACGCGCCTATATACTAGCTACCACCACGTCATGACTTACACTCATTGCCACAGATCTCATTCAGCGGGTGAAATAATATTTCGTTCAGTAAGAAGATAATTTACATAGTAAAATAAAATAACCAGAGATAGTAAAATCAAAAAGGAAAGTGAATATAGAGTATACGTTACATCATCTCCCCCTTAATTTTTCTTTCTTTTTTTTTTTCTTTTCTTTTTTTTTTTGTTTCCGAAAAACCTATCAATTTTGGAGTGTAAGTCTTACATATCGGTGATTGACGTTTCTCGACCTCTTTTTTGTTTTGTTGTTTGGTGGTAGCCGTATTTACATTATCAAACTTGGCATGACAAATTAAGAAATCTGTATTCGACTGTGAAACTTGTATTGTTGAACAAAACAAACCTGCATCGGCATACCTTCCTTTTATTCTGCCTAGCAGGAATCACTTTTTTAATTTCAAATGACGTTCTCATTATTCGGTGAATACATACCAACTGTATCAGCAGCGAAGATTGCCTGGAGCTGCCTAACAGTAACAATTTTATTATTTTAATTTCAAATTACGTTCGCATTATTCGTTGAATACATACCAACTGTATCAGCAGCGAAATTTACCTGGAGCTGCCTAACAGTAACAATTTTATTATTTTACCCCTAAGCACATAGATATATATAAAAAAAGTGGATTAGTAGATGGACATAGAAGAAATATAAAAAAAGTGGATTAGTAGATGGACATAGAAGAAATATAAAAAAAAAAAAAAACACATATATACACAAAAAAAGAATGCATAGGCCCACACGAAAAAAAGAAATTCTGACACGCCAACTGGTCGTGCAGAAAAAACAACAAACTGATAAAAGAACCTGTCCACGAGAACTTACTTATCTCGAGGACGCATAAAAAACTCTAGTGCGATAACGTTTTCCAGGCCTAATCGGACTGGTAAAATCAGGTGGCTTCGATCTCTTCAAGGACTTTAATGGATCTGGAACATCGGCCTGCTGTCGGTCAGGAAATCCCGGCGGCTGACGGGAACGGTCAGGAATGGCGGAAATCCGTCGGTCCGAAACGGCTGAAGTCTGTGGGTCCAGAAATCCCTGCGGCTGAGAAGAACGGTCAAGAACGGCTGAAGTCTGGCGGTCCGGAAATCCTTGCGGCTGATAGGAACGGTCAGGAACGTCAGAAGGCTGGCGGTCCGGAAATCCTTGCGGCTGATAGGAACGGTCAGGAACGTCAGAAGTCTGGCGGTCCGGAAATCCTTGCGGCTGATAGGAACGGGCTCCCCCAGGCTTTTGATATGAAGTCCCTTTGTGCTGGGGCCCGTTGTGTCCTTCCAGTATTCTCTTGGACGGACGTGGCTCCGGCCACATTGTTTGCTTTCGCTTACGCCCACGTGGCATGAGAGTAGCAGCAGGCATCGGCCCTGTTTGCCCTGAACGTAGGTTCCAGGGGCGAAACCCGGGCGGATGCAAAGATTTCTGCCTTCGTCGCTGTTGCGGCGAAGCAGATTGGGGAGACAAGTCACGTTTGCGCCCAGCCTTTGGTGGTGCTGGACGGTTTGGAACATGAAATTTAGTGTTCATAACTGATAAGTCAGAAATGTCCGAAGCCTCTGAGTCGCTGCTGGAATTCAGTGGTCGTGCAGGGCGATGTTTAGATTTGCCTATAGGAATACTCTCTGACGAGGTATTCAAAGAAGTAGTAGCCCGCGTTGGTGCAGAGTTATCCGGAAACGGTGCAGCAATAGTCTTGGCAATGGTTGGAGGGAAAGGAACGATACTAGTATTCGAAGAACTCGATTCGAGCCTTGGTCTCATGGGAGAAGCAGGTTGCGTGTTTGGAAACCCGTCTTGAGGAGTGGAGGGTGAAGGAAAAATCACTAGGAGATTCTTCAAAAATGTTTGTTGGTTCGTCCAAAATTTCTGGCGGTTGATCGTGAGATATAGACTCTTGAGTCTGTGGAACAGAAGGTTGAGTAGGGTTAATTATGAAATCGATATTCCGTTCATGATACTTGCGACACTGATCAACATGTACGTATTGAAATTGGTTGTCAGGTTTCTCCAGAACAATATTATTTTCAAAGATATTTGCCACCCGATATGGACCTTCGTAGCTGGGTGCAAATTTCTTCACTAAAGTATGCGAAACAGAAGACTGGAAGTGCGTTTCCACGAGAGTGAGATCTCCAACGACAAGATCTGGTTCCCTACGCCTAGAATTATAATATCTTGCTTGAACCGCTTGTGCTCCTAGCATTGCAACACGAGCTTTTTCTGCCATGATTCGTACTGATTGCGGAGTTGGTCGCTGGTTTAGTTCGTCGATAATCCCCGTTAAATTTTCAAAAGGGGTTTTAATTTTGCGACCCAGAAAAAGTTCTGCCGGAGTAATTTTAGTAGACTCGTGGACAGACGAGCGGAGGGCGAACGCAAAAAGCTCCAAATGGTCATCCCATCTTTCATGATGATCCATTACAAAAGTCGCAATCATTTTCACTAGCGTGCGGTTAACGCGTTCCGCAGGATTACTCTGGGGATGATATGGGGAAATGAATTTATGTTTAATGTGTAGTCTCGCACACATTCTTTCAAAAATGTCAGAAATAAATTGAGGACCATTGTCCGAAACTACTTTATTAGGTGCACCATATCTAGAAAATACTTCATTAACTAAGACATTACAAATAACTTCTGCCGTAGCGGCTTTAATGGGAAAAACTTCAACCCATTTAGAAAAATTATCAGTTAGTACTAAAACGTAACGAGCTTTATTTCTAACAGATAATGGATAAGGTCCCAA
Organism: Macrothele yani; assembly: GCA_039090855.1. Taxonomy (NCBI): domain Eukaryota; kingdom Metazoa; phylum Arthropoda; class Arachnida; order Araneae; family Macrothelidae; genus Macrothele; species Macrothele yani. The sequence goes on from CM076996.1 coordinate 143,372,781, forward strand.
TAAATCTATTGAAATAATATCAAACACATGAGAACTTGAACTAGATTTCAAGTGACCGGCCGGTCTTACATTACGGTAATTATTAATCTGACACAAGTGACATGATTGAACGTATGCGAGCACACTTTGGTACATGCCAGGCCAATAGGCAACATCTCGCAATTTACTACGGGTCTTGCGAATACCTAAATGGCCTGCAAGAGGTTTGTCATGAAATTCGTTTAAAAGGGCCATTCTAAGGGTTCGCGGAATACATGGGCGAAACTCTGCCCTAGTAGTCCGCGATTTTGTATAATAAAGAAGACCCTCTATTACTTCAAAATGTTGTGACCTTCCAGCCAGAGAAGGATCACTTTGTAGGGGCGAACCCGCAAGCAAAAAATTATAGATATCCCCAAAATCTGGATCATTTATTAATTCTGCCATTATCTGCTCTCTGGATGTTATATCAGCTATTAGAAGTAAAGGCTGACATCCAGGAGTAGCTTCAGTGGGGACCCCACTAATCGGAACGCGAGATAATGCGTCCGGTAATTGATTCTTATGACCTGGCTGATACGAAATTTTGATATTGCTCTCTTGTAACTTCAGAGCCCACTTCATAAGTCTTTGAGATAGGTGCTTAGCAGAATTCAAATACTGAAGGGCAGAATGATCCGTAATTATGTTAACCGTCAATTCGTTAAGATAACATTGAAATTTATTCAGCGCATACACAACAGCAAGACATTCACGTTCCGTAGCTGAATAATTACGTTCAGCTTTGGCTAAAGTACGAGACGCAAAAGCTATTGGATGCCCAGCTTGTGACAAAACGCAACCAAGACCAACTCCGGATGCGTCACTATAAATATCAAATTCCTTAGTATGATCCGGGAAAGCCAACACCGGAGGCTGAGTCAATGCAGACTTCAGTGTTTCAAATGCAGCGTTAGCCTCAGGTGTCCAAATAAACTTCTTGTATTTACGTTTTAAAGCATACAATGGCTCACAGATTGTAGCATAAGCGGGGACGAACTGCTGATACCATCCGGTCATTCCCAGAAAGCGTGATAGTTCTTTTGCTGTTTTAGGCCGAGGAAAGTCAACAATAGGCCTAATTTTTTCATTATCAGTAAATAAGCCGTGGGGAGTGATTTTCAACCCCAGATATACAATCTCGTCCCTCGCTATCTGGCATTTACTAGGTTTTAACGTCAAGCCAGCATTGTATATGAGTTGGAACACCTGTTTGAGCAGAGAAAGGTGCTCGTCAAAAGTCTCGGATGTAATAATAATATCATCCAAATATACATGCACATGGGGACCCAGGACAGGTCTGAGAACCGTATCCATAAGTTTTTGGAAAGTAGCAGGTGCTGAAGCTAGTCCAAAGGGCATACGTAAATATTCATAGGCCCCAAAAGGAGTCACAAAGCCTGTTTTATCGACAGAGTCCGGATGTACTGCCACCTGCCAATATCCACTCGCCAAATCCAAGGTTGACATCCATTTGGTTGACGACAGGTCATTTAAAATATGTGACATGACAGGTAGTGGATAATTGATCGTTTTTGTGACTTGGTTGAGCTTGCGGAAATCTGTCACGAAACGAAATTCATTGGGTTGTTTCTTTGGAACCAAAAAGGCAGGAGCAGCCCAGGCGCTTGTTGATTCCCTGATTATGCCCTGCTTAATCATTTCAGAAATTTGACGTTGCATTTCCTGTTTCTTATGTGGAGCACAAGGGTAAGGTTTCGTCGCAATTGGTTTCGAACCATCAGTGTCAATGACATGATAAACCACCTGTGTGAAACCAGGTTGATCCGAAAACAAACCAGGGCTTTCCTGTAAAAGAAGAGAAAGCTGGTCTCGTTGCCTCTCATTCAATTGGTTACTCAATAACAAGCTCGTTATATCTACAGGAACCGGAGGAATCATTTCGACAGGTTCCGGAAAGGAAATCACATGTTGTACAAAATTCAAAGTTATTTGAAACTGATGTATAAAGTCCATTCCCATTAGACATTTCACAGGTAGCTCGTCTATAAGCAGGAAAGAATGTGTAAAACGAGCTTTTCCCAGCCCTAAAGATAATGTGACAGTTCCTGCGATACTGAAGATTTCATTATTTGCACCTCGCAAATACTGCGTTGCAGGCTGAACGTGTATTGCAGGAAAATTGTCAGTGCAAAACTTTGTATTTAGGGCTGATATTTCAGATCCAGTGTCGAACTTTGTCTCGACAATAATATCTTCAATTGTTAAGAATACATCAGGCAACTGAGGAGTTTGAACAGTCACTAATACTGTTTTAGGGTCAGAATGCTTGGTATCAGGAAGCAGGACCGACCCTTGGTCTACTTCCTTTGGAAGTTTAAAGGAATCCTGGTTGGGTTATCATGTGGTCGGAAACCTCGACCCTGCCGGGTATCGGGAAAATTTTCACGATGAGGAAAACTGCGTGAAACCTGCGTCGGGAACTCCGCGTGTCTGTTGACATTTTCATATCCGTTACGTCTGCCCTCAGCACGGGCAGAAAAATTATCATTGCCCTGAGCATGATAACGTTCCGAATGCTGCTGAGTGAAACGGGGTCGAGCATACTGTGCAGGTGTACGATATCCCGAAGCTTGTTCAGAAAGTCGCTGTTGGTTTGCCACTCTTCTGTGTGGTGGAACGTATGAAGCTTGGGTGTGCACTTGTGTATGCTCGCGCTGAAAGTTATGTCTATTATGCCGCTGAGGGTTTTCGTAATAAGCCTCGCGGGGTGCCCGAGCATGGTGAGTTGAACCATGTTTGCCATGTCGCTCTTCATACGTGCGTATGAGGCGAAGGCATTCATGAATTGTGGCAGGGTGTCGAACCTCAAGAAAATCTTGTAAGAATGGGTCGAGCTGCTGCACGAGGGTATCCAACATGTCAACATGACTGGCATGTGGATCCCATAGGTTATATAAGCGTGTAGTTTCCAACGCAAATGCAACAGGGCTATCATTGGGACCTTGCTGACGCGAAAAAAGCTGTTGAGCAAGGCTAGCTCGACTGAGGCCGAAAGGAAAGACCTCCAAAAATTCTGCACGGAAATTCTCATAATGAGAATCCGGGTTCGACACTCTCCACTGTCGATACCAGGTCTTAGCGGTATCCCTCAAGCAAGTGCCGGCGATTTGGACTTTGCAGTCTTCAGGAATATTATATAGATCAAAATGATCTTCCAGATCTTCGAGGAACTTTAAGGACCCCTCCAAACCATTGAAATGAATTGTTCCTGCATGCGGCACGAAATGGGCAAGCATTCTGCTTCGCTGAGAGGATTGAACTCCCTCAGGAACGACCCGCGACTCAGACTAATAGGAAGCTGGTATATTACGAAATGGTGAAGAATGCCTGGGTACGTGTAGATCATGCATATCAAAGTCAGACCCACAGGCTTCTTGCAAATTGTCCAAAAACACACCATCACCCTCGGAACTTGCCTTGGGGTGGAAAATTGAAGTTGTCTCAGGTAAGGAAGACATGGGTAATAATCGTCAAGATCTCGTGTTCGAGAAAAGTTCGGGCGCCAATTATAATGAATTAGCTTTATTTTCTTTCCGCTAAGCTAATTAATATGAATGATTCTCTTCCTACCAGCTAGCTAATGATACTCTTGTACTAAGCTTCAAAATAGTGAATTCAAAAGGGTGTTGTTACTAGTTAATTACGAACGTAAACAAAGTCTTAACGCTGGTTATTTATAGTAATAAATAAATGTTATAAACCTAACAGCCAGACAGAGGTCTGACAAAAACTATGAATTGAGAAAGATTAACTTACGGTAACTTCTTTATTCTAAGACTCTTGGTCAACTAAAGCACACACACAATTTGTTTTACAATAATGAAGAACCTCTCCTCGTATTATAAACGCTCTCCGTAAACAACAACGCTCTCTCATAACAACAACAAAAGCTCTCCCTAAGTCTCGATGAACGCGCCTATATACTAGCTACCACCACGTCATGACTTACACTCATTGTCAGATCTCATTCAGCGGGTGAAATAATATTTCGTTCAGTAAAAAGATAATTTACATAGTAAAATAAAATAACCAGAGATAGTAAAATCAAAAGGAAAGTGAATATAGAGTATACGTCACAAAGGACAAAGGCCCAGGCGGGAAACGTTCCGAGCCGCGGATGGCTTAGTGGTTAGCAGTTCAGACTATCGATGCAAGGTCCTCAGGTTCGAACCTGGGCTGGTCTTTCAGAGATGGTGTGATTTGCTGACAATCGCTGAATATCGGACGAGCACGTTAAGTGACGGATCCCAGGCTGGACCCACTGGTTAAATGGGTATCCTTTTCCTATGCCCTCCCTGAAATTCTCTCACCCTTCTATATGCAATATCGCACTTGCACGGTGGCGTAGATGTACTGTACTCTAATCTCACTACAAACTGTTCTGTCAAAGTCGCTAGATTTGCTCTCATTCCTTCCGTTTCTGTGTCCTGCCCAAAAGGCGATCTCGCTGTAGGTGCCTGGGACTCACTGTGGACGGAAGTCCTACAAGAAAATGACAAATGGAATGCACTAATGCACGGAAAACGTTCCAAATGGTCCATTTCAGAGACTCAATTTAAAAAAAAAATTATTGAACTACACGAGGGAACACACATTTTTTCTCTCTTTCGTTGTAGAGTTAAGTTTTATTTTCTGAAATTTTAAGCAGGTACGATTAACTTCTGATTTGCTCTGATGAGCTTGAATGTAAAAAGTATGCTATATACTGTATGGTGTAGTATATTCATAACCAACGTTTTCATATTATCATTAATATTATCATTACTTGTATTTCTATAGGTACATTACAATCAAAATCGTTACAAATCAATATCAAATGAAAATTGTCGAAAATGCACATTGCACATTTTGACATTTACTTAAATGTTTGTAAATCCTCGTTTTGCTTTCTGTTCGGCGAATATTTCGATCGTAGAATCCAAATGTATTTTATTGGCAACTGTTCTTTCGATGTAAAGTATACTGTAGTCATTGAGGGTTTCTTCAGTGATCGTAACACGACGATACTCTTTAATTCTTTTCGGGGAACTCATTACTCGTTCGGCGCTCACTGTGGTGACAGGCAGTGTTAAAAACAATCTAAAGAACCCGCAACAGTGGACAATATTCACGTTACGTCACAGCACGTGATGAGGAAGAATTTGTACTTTCTATCATAGGATTCATACTTCTGAGTCACGTGATACGGGGGAAAACAAAGGGCCATGCAGCAACCCCAAAACGATAAAAATAAAAAATAAAATATTTCTTCCAATGAAGGCACTGGGCCCCATTTGGACAGGGGCCCAGGCGGCAATTGCCCATTTCCCCCCTGTTAAATCCGCCACTGATTACTTTAGCTATTTGAACTTCTAAACGTCCTACCTGAAACATTCTTTTTCGGTCAAGGAGCTGCCATTACAACGCATGATATTTTCTACATTTTTATAGTGAACAGTTCTGCTGCTAGGCACTATAAATGTGTATTTCTATGTGTAACAGTATTTACACTTCTACAAAAATATTGATAAAAATCTTTCCATATCGGATTATATTCACCGTAGTGAACATTTTGCACATATTTTTCTGTCATATAGGATTTAATATGGAAAATATTTTTTTGTACATTTCTTACTTTTTCATGATGCACAACTCTGTCGGTAGGAAGTGAAAAATGCATATTTCCATTTAAAGCAATATCTGTGCTTCTGAAATGCCGACTGAGGGAATTTTATTTGCAGGTGAAACCTGTTGCCAGGGAAGAAAAAACTGCGTACATTATCTACTGTCAGTGGTGAGCAGAATTATCTCCAGAGTGTGTTCTATTTGTCAGCATCACAGCGTTGCATTCAGAAAGTTTTTCCCAGGAGGGCAATTACAAATTTTGAGGGAGCTGAAACTTGTTAACAAGAGCAGATTGGAGTTCCTCGAGAGTTCTGGCAGGAGGCTGACGACCTGCAATGCGTCTTCCCAATGCATCACACACACCAGTGATGTAGAAGAGCCTTAGCGCGCCTTCATTTTTTCTAGGCTTAGCGCCGCTAAGGCACTTTCATAGTTACATGGCAAGAGGATCTGGGCAAATTTTATGACAATATAGTGAAGAAGCGACAAATAATATATTGTCGCTTCTTCACTATATTTGTCATAAAATTATGCTGTCCATTTGCCCAGCATGTGACAACGAGTATATCTATTATCCCAGATGTGCCATCGAATAATATACTTCCAGTTGATTCTATGATTAAATGAGTATGTATGGAGTACAGATATTCCAAATATGAAATCGAGCCGCGGACGGCTTAATGGTTACAGGTTCAGACTGCTGATGGAGGGACCCCAGGTTCAAACCTAGCCTGGTAGTGTGAATTTCTGACAATCGCTGTATATCCGCCGTGAATCGGATGAGCACGTTAAGTGACGGCCCCGGTTAAAGTTCCTACCCCCCCCCCCCCGTAATTTCTCTCAGCTTTCTATGTGCAAAATCGTACGCTTGTGGTGGCGTCATGCAGTGTGCTCCTCTCTCTCTCTCTCTCTCACTTACAAACTATCCTGTCGTAATCGTTAGATTCACTTTAAATTCCTTCAGTTTCTGTGCCCTGCCCAAAAGGGCACAGAAACAGAATGAAGTTAGAGCACATATATTTGAAATATATGGGGGTTTTTTAGTACACATATTTGAAATATATGTGCTCAAAATGAGTACATATATTTCAAATTAGAAATACCAGATATACTCACAATTGATTCCCTGTATGTACTCAAAAAGGAGTACGTGTCTTTTCCAAAAATGAGACAAATACTCGGAGCTATTATTATAAGCCCAGAATGTACTCAAAAACGAGTACATTTTGCTTATTTCTAAGTACCAATTTTTAACAGTGTATCGGACAAGGGTGCAGAACATCGATGTCCTGAAATCGAGGATCAACAATGCCATTTCGACCATCACTGAGGACATGCTGCAGTGCAGATGGTTGGAACTGGAGTTTCGGCTAGATGTTCTACGTGCAACAAATGGTGCGCATATTGAGCTTTTGTAATAAGGTAGAAAAAACTTTAGTCTTTGCTCTTACTTATGTGCTCAACAACATTTGTCTATCTCGTACAGTGTATCCGTAATAAATGTGCAAAGTTGCAAAGAGACTTTGTGGACACCCTGTAGTCTTAGTATATACCAGTGACGCCGCAAGCTTACGCGAGGCCCTGTGCGAACTCTCCCTGCGAGGCCCTCTGGCTAACTAATAATTTTTGCTAAATCAACCTGGCTAACGGTATTTTGCGCATGTACACAATAGAATATTTTTATTTTCTGATAAGGTGTTCACTCATTTATTTGTTATAGAAGGAATTGATATTTTTCTTAAACTTGTAACTGTAACTGCTATTATTATTAAGCTCAACCGTCGTTCTCTTTTGCAAAATAAAAAAAAAAAAAAAGGTAAATGTTAGTCATACTATGCAGTATGAATTTTTTAAATCTGTTTTACTATAGCTGTGTATTTTAAAAATGAAACCTATGCGCAACACAAAGAAAAATGTTTTAAATAGGTACGTCAATTTCCTAGTGAATTGTAACACATTAAGAAAATGTCCTTTAAAAGTTAGAGAAACAGTCATCGTATTTCATGAATATACTGTTATGTAAAAGGGAAACTTCACGTTTTACCTGTCACGCAAATGAGACTTTTCTCGCCTTTTGTCCAGCCAAATCTTCAATAATATCATCGTAATTTAGTTTTGATGCCACATCGCGTTCTATTGACAATGTAGCGAGTGCAGTTAACCTTTCTTGAGACATTCTTGTCCTCAGATACGATTTGATTAATTTCAAGCTAGAGAAACTTCTTTCCGCACTCGCGACTGTTATCGGTACAGTTAACATGATTCTGTACGCGATAGCTACTTAAGGGAAGGGATTTTGCATTCCGTTTAAAAATTGCAATACTTGAATGGCAGTATTGGTGTCGTCCGGAACTAGTTCTCTGACTATTTTCAATTTTGTAAAAAAGCTCCTCTCCGCATATATCGCGGGAATTTCCTGAACGAAGGGTCAAATCCTGATTTTTGCAATATTTCATTAGATCTTCGTCATTCATTTGTTTCATTTTCGGTAGAGAATATAAAAATCCGAACTTGTCATCGAACTCCTTATATTGTTCAAAACGAGATTTCAGATACTGTAAAGCAGTGTCTATAATAGGATAAAAATATTCTATTTTGAAGATTTCCTCTGCAGATTTTGTATTTCTCAAGGGCTCATCGTCTACTTCGTAATCAAAGATTCTTCTTTTTTAGCCACTCTATGCCCATAAAATTTTGGTTCAACACCTAACTGTTCACAAATTTCACAAGCTGCCAGAATTGCTGAATTGAAGTCTTCATTTCGAAATTGATTCAAACATTTAACAACCCCCTGAAGCATCTTTTCTGCCATGTCAAGCTGCATGCTCTCTGATTGAAGTGGTTTGCTCATACTGTTTACAGAAAAGAGTATGTCATACTATATAACAATACCCAATAAGAATTCATAACTCTGAAGTTCATGTACTGCTATTGAGCGAGCTTCACATTTGATTTTAGGATCATTTACTGTGTCCGCAACTTCAAGAAGTGCATCCCTTACTTCTTTTGCTTGGTATCTGATGGGTTTAACACTTTCTACACGGCTTTCCGATCTACATAGTATCACAGGACTTCTTAACAGTAATATAAGGAACATATTTGAGCATAATGTTCCATTCAGTAGGAGATGCTGCAAATATAGAATAGATTCTTCTAATTACACTAAAAAAAGTAATCGCCTTTGCAGAACATTTCGTCATGTCTCCTAAGAGTAAATTTAAATTGTGGCATGCACATGGCATGAAAAATGCTGTAGGATTTAACTGAAGAATTCGAGCTTGGACACCATTATTTACACCCTTCATATTAGCGCCGTTATCATACCTCTGGCCCCTGCAGTCATTTAAGTTCAAACCAAGCTCATCCAGGGCTACCAAGAGACGGTCAGAGAGGTGTTTTCCAGTAGATGACACAGTTTCTATAAATTTAATGAAGTGTTCCTCAACTTTAAAATTTTCCTCTGAAATATTAACAAATCTAAGGACCGACGACATTTGCTCCTGATGACTTAAATCGGGAGTGCAATCTAGTATAACTGAAAAGTACTTTGATTTCTTAACATGGTCTACATTTAATTTTGTTACTTTAGATGCCATTAGATTAATGAGTTCATTCTGAATTTGGCTACCCAAATAATGGTCGTGAATTTCGCTATTTTTGATGCGTCTTAAATGCACTTATAAAACAGGATCAAATTTTGCAAACATTTGTATCAACCCAAGAAAATTGCTATTGTTAGGTGAGTACAGAGTGTTGTTATCACCTCTAAATGCAAGGCTATGTCCAGCCAAATACTGAATAACATATAAAATGCGTTTCAAGACTTCGCGCCAATGCTGTTTTTCTTGAAAATTGAGTGACCTTTGTTTGTCGTCAATGATGAGGGTTTTCACAAGTCTAAGCTCGCACTCAGTCCACCTTTTGATACATTCTACGTGATTTTGGGAAATTTCATAACTCTTCAACCTATGACTTAAATGTCTCCAGTCGCAAGACCCTTCATGTGCTAACATGCCCCCATTTGTGTTTCCAAAAAATTTACAGCAAAAACAGAAAACTTTATCTTTTTTTTTCAGTAAATCAACCATCTCCTGTCTAATGTTTCTCCGTTGTGTAAAATACGCTTATAGTGTTCTGGCGAAAAGTGCCGCTTCTCGTCATCACTTGGGTAATCATAGTTTATCACTCAAATCGGGCCCTTTTGCAAGATTACATCAAACTGTGTGTTGTTTAAAACAGGCGGCCACTAACCTGGATCTGACAGTAGAACAAATTCTTCACTTGTTTGAAATGATGAATCACATTCCTTCGCATCAGACATTCGTGTAAGCTGGCCAGACACTTGCAACATTGTTATCATTTCCTCTGACTTGAACCACATCCACATAATTATCACTGGATTCTTTATCTTCAATGCAATTTGAAGCAAACGATGAACTGCTGGCCACAGAAACTGAAGCTTAAGGTAGTAAAGATTTATCGAAAGCACCTTCCTGACTTCGTAAAAACATTTCTCTTCTTTCCCTTTTCTTTGCTTTTTGTTAACCTGATTCGAATTTACGGAACTATCCCGTTCTCTAGACATCTCAACTCAACTCACTTAACGCAAACTCTATTCTTAAAAAGTGTATTAGTTGCATTCGAAGTGGAGAAGTGAACCTGGTTAAAACAAGTACGAATGAGCAACCGAAGAAAGTTAATAGATCGCCAAACACAGCGGCCAGTTGACTTCACACACACACACAAACACAAACAACTGTTTTTGCTTTGGAAAAACAGCTTGGGAAAATTCACAAAAAGTGAATCCCAAGATAGGCGGTAAAACTCAAAGAATGTTACGACGTGATGTCCACTCACACCCGTCAATGACAGAGTTTCCAGCGGCGAGAAGAAAATATATTGCTCTCGGCGCTGCACTTTGAATCAGGAAGAGGGAGCGTATGTATGGCGTCATCACTGTGATGTTTGTGTATGCAAACTAGCGGAGAACTGGGATGGTAATTCATATGTTTTGAACTGTGGGATTTTTCTTTTTGTCTGTGAACTGAATGCTATTTTTTTCTTTCTTTCTCTCTTTTGTTTTATTTTATCTTATTTATCCACCAGTGCGAGGCCCCTCAAAGCGCGAGGCCCTGTGCGGTCGCACGCGCCGCACACTCTTAGCGGCGTCACTGGTATATACCTGCGACAGTAAACTTGAAAATCCCAGATGTTCAGCAGTCGCGGAGATAAAGCACCTCGTATTCATCACACTGGCTATCTTCCCAAGATCCAACTCTCAGGACGACGTGTTTACCTATCAACACAGTCGCAAGTATGATATACAGAAAAATGAGTGAATGATGTTGGAGAGGATTTTACAAAGGAAGTGTCTGACCCCAGATCTTAAACATCCCTTAGAAGTAGGAAGCTAGGAGATTTGAGCAAGGGTACCCGTTAGGAAAGATACAGTGCTATACAGTAGGTAGATATTTGACCTACTTATAGCGCGTTGTGGAGTTTCGATTGACGAGGAGGCAGCGGATGGCCTTATGGTTAGAGTAGCCGGCCTCTAACCATATGTCGGGGGATTCGACCCTAGCTCGACTGCGTAACAACCAAATATTTGCCGTGCCTCGGAGAGCGCTTTAATGGCGGTTCCGTCCTACTGGACTACCGTTACAAATAAGATCATCTGCAACTACTGACTTTCTACCTCGCTTCCATGTGTCTTTCGTTTTGGGAATAGAAGCCCCAATCTTCTATCTTCTTACATCTAAAGGGTGTTGAACACCTGGGGTCAGAACTCACTTCTTAAAATCCTCTACCTCGCTCACTCAGATGGACACATTATGGTGGCGGAGTAGTACAAGTGTGTGGATGGGAGCTGTATGTATTGGGTGTATGCAAAAGTTCTGCCCGTTTTTGTAATAGATGCAAATTGCGATAGGAGTAGTTACGTCACAGATGACGCTGCGATGCCGAATTTTCTGCCAAACAAGCGTGGAGCAGTAGTGCATATAGAGGCACTAGGTTTGTCCGAGGAAGTCATTCGTAACGGAAATCACGGACAGTGTAACATGTCATGCGATAAGGAGCACAGTAGATATTGTTTACTGTACGAGTTCGACAAAGGCACTACTGCAGCCGTGGCTTGCGGAAACATCTGTCAAGGGTATAGGGAGAATGCAGTTGACGATAGCACATGTCGCCATTGGTTTCAGAAATTCCGGAACGGAGACAGAAGCTGTAAAGATCAACCACGTCCTGGACGTCCATCCGTGGTTTCTGACGACTATGTGGACCAAGCCATAACAAATGACCCACATCCAACCGTTCAGGAATTAGAGGAAATGTTGTCGGTACACAAAACAACAGTCGCAAGACGGATGCATGCCCTTGGGTTCATCACCAAGTTCGATAACTGGATTCCGCAGTAGCTTTCTGCAAAGTAACGAGATGAGAGAATCCGTACCTGTGTTTCTTTGCTTTCTCGTCACAGAAATGAACCGTTTTGGGGACGAATTGTAACGGGTGATGAGAAATGGGTGCTGTACCGTAATGTACAGCAGCGTCGACGGACTGTGTGCCAAAGTGCGGAGCCTGCTCCATCGACCTCAAAAGGAGGACTGCATCCTAAAAAGGTTTTGTTAAGTGTTTGGTGGGATGTCCAGGAAATAATCCACGGGGAGGTGTTGGCATCTAACCGAACGATAAATGCTGACCTCTACTGCCAACAGTTGGATAGATTGCGAGAACAACTGACATCGAAGCTGCCGGCACTCGTCAATCGCAAAGGCATGATCCTTCATCATGATAACGCAAGACCTGATGCTGCTTTAATCACTCGGCAAAAATTACTAGACTTTAGTTGGGAATTCACCCTGCGTATTCCCCTGACCTGGCACCATCGGACTATCACCTTTTTCGATCGTTACAGAACGCCTTCGCTCTCCAAACCTTCGATGATGTGGACGATTTGAAAACGGGATTACATGACTTTTTTACTCTAAAACACAGGAATTTTTCTGACGTGGGATCCACCTACTCATAGACAGATGGCAAGAGGTCATACAGAGTGATGGCAATTATGTGAAATCCTAGGTACGTTATTTGTTGTGTTCTCCTTTCTTTGTAGCCTACAAAAACGGGTAGAACTTATGCACACACCCAACATAAAAAATTGTACTACATCTATAGAAACCTGTTAAGCGGTTTGTTTTTTTCATTTTGTTTATTAATGTTTAACACTTTGAGGATGCTCCCTTTACATTCGTTGGAACTTTTTAGGAGCGCGTGAACACACGTACACATACACAAAGACTCGGCAATAAATGAGATGGCTTTTACTCATTCCATCTTCATTCAACGTAATCAAATTTTTTCTGGAAAAATTAGAAAGGCGCATCACACTAAACTATATCGAAAGATGATATAAAAAAAATTCGAAAAAATTACACAATTATATATTTTAGTTGTATGACACATTCAGACAAATTAGACCGAAAAATGCGTGGAAATTATGGCAACTGCTTTAAATGAGAAATGAATGATAAAGCACTCCATCAGCGTTAATGCATTGCAGTCATGTTCTCAGTAAAACAGGAAAAAGAAATGGAAAGCACTCAACCAAAGTAATAGCCTCGCATGGTGATGACCTTGCCTAATCTATGACGCTTATTGCATTTTGATTGGTTTCTACCGTTACCCATTTTGTGTTCATGTGCTCCACCATTAACATAATTTCCGAGATCTGCAATGAGGCAAACAATCACATGATAACAGAGTGCTGCGTGGCGGAAATGTGATGAATATTGTTTCCGCACTCAAGCTACTGACTCAGCAGTTTTATTTGTTTTCAAAGGAGACTATCGGGAACCGAAGAAATATAGCGCTAAGCTGTTTTCGTATTGGAGTGGATCTCAATAAATGCCCAATTTTCCGGTTAAATCCCTTTAAGTATCTGTTGAGGACTTTACGAGTAACTGTAAAAGAAATATCTCAATTCAAAACACGCACGACCTTGTGCTATAGTGAGTACAAATTTGACGATGAACAACTGAGAAGCTTCCGATTTTAACACCGTGATAGGGGATTGTGTATTAAAACCAGGTAGTAAGAAATAATGCTAAGAATTAAATGAAACTGATGATTTTTTATGTGGGTTTAACGGTGAGCAACTCACAGGGTTAAAGCCTGTCCCTAATTTGAGGCTACTGGTTCCAGGGAAGGGAAAAACCAGAGCTGAAAGACAAACACGTCACCCATGCCTAATGTAGGGTAGTAATTTTATCGCGGGTAAAAAAGGAAAAATTCGCGGGGAGGTCGAAATTTCACGAAAAGTTCGCGGCTTTTAGAGAAATTTCGAAATTTTGCGAAATACCGTATTTCCTCAAAAATTCTGCTTTCAGGCTCTTTCCCCACGCTTTGGATATGTAAGATGCGTTGTCTGTCACAAAAGCGGTTATATTCGCAAAACGGTATTTCATACTTATTAACGCGCTGAAGTATTTATTGCGTCGCCAACTGTTTCAAAATTTACGGATTCCAAAGCGATGCACTCGATGAAGATTACATTCAAAGAGGTTTCAGCATTACAGCTTTCAACATTCGTTTCAGCTGACCAACGACGTCACCAAGAGGGTGTGAAGCCCACCCTGAAATTTGTCTTGCCCACCCTGAAATTTGTCTTGCCCACCCTGCCGCCCACCCAGTTCGAAATGTGCCATTTTTCAATATACACTGACGGAAAAAAATCCCAACACCAAGAAGGGGTTGTGTTAGGTAAACGACAGTTGGTAGGCGGTGAGAGTACATCTGTAAGATGACGTCTATGCAAATTTCGCGCTCGGCGTATACGTGTGGCGCTAATAGCGCCCCTCGGAACATGCAAAGCAGGTTTGCTGTAAATACGCGCTGTAACGTTCGTGAGCGTTAGTTATCGTTGAGATTCGACGTAGGGTGTTGATGTTAGTCAAGAATGCCTTTAAGAAGACGAAGAAGCCATTATCAACAGCTCACGGAGTTTGAACGAGGTCGTGTAATAGGGCTACGAGAAGGTGGATTTTCGTTCCGCAATATTGCAGAACGACTTGGCAGGAATGTAGCCACTGTGCATGATTGTTGGCAGCGGTGGTCAAGGGAAGGTACTGCCTCAAGAAGACCGGGTTCCGGCCGGCCACGTGGCACTACTGAGAGGGAAGACCGCCGTGTACGGCGTATGGCCGTGTCGCATCGTACCGCGTCTGCGGCAGCAATTCGAGCTGCAGTTGCCACCACAGTGACACAACGAACTGTTACAAATCGGTTACTTGAAGGACAGCTCCGAGCCAGACGCCCTGTGGCGTGCATTCCACTTACTCCAAACCACTGCCGTTTGCGACGTCAGTGGTGTCAAGCTAGAGCTCATTTGAGGACAGAGTGGAGATCTGTTGTGTTTTCTGATGAAAGCCGGTTCTGCCTGGGTGCCAGTGATGGCCGTGTGTTGGTTAGAAGGAGGCCAGGTGAGCGCCTGCATCCAACCTGTCTGCGGCCGGGACACACTGGACCTACACCTGGAGTTATGGTCTGGGGAGCAGTTTCCTATGACAGCAGGAACACTCTCGTGGTTATCCCACGCACCCTGACGGCACAGTTGTACGTCGGTCTGGTGATTCAACCTGTTGTGCTGCCATTCATGAACAGCATTCCAGGGGAGGTTTTCCAACAGGATAACGCTCGCCCGCATACCGCTGTTGTAACCCAACATGTTCTACAGAGTGTCGAAATGTTGCCGTGGCCTGTTAGATCACCAGATCTTTCACCAATCGAGCACGTATGGGACATCATTGGACGACAACTCCAGCGTCACCCCCAACCAGCATTAACCGTCCCTGTATTGACCGACCAAGTGCAACAGGCATGGAACTCCATCCCACAAACTGACATCCAGCACCTGTACGACACAATGCATGAACGTTTGCGTGCTTGCATTCAACATTCTGGCGGTTACACCGGTTATTAATGTACCAGCAATTCACATTTAAAATGGCTTTTCTCGCGCTTACAATAAGCTGTGATCTTAAAACCTTAATCGATTAAATATGTTACCTATACAAATGTATTGCCGCCATTTCATTCCTCTACAACTATTTTTTCGTGTTGTTGGGATTTTTTCCGTCAGTGTATTTAACCAGTGGCGTCGGAACTCTTTTTTGACAGCGGAGGCACGATGTTGGAGAACAAAATATTTTATCATGGCGCAAATTTATCGTACTACTGTAAAAGAAGACGTGCTGACTTCATTAGGAAAATTTGCTGAAAAATTTTTTTCCATTAAAGATTCATCTACACAAAAAAAAAAAAAAAAAAAAAAAAACACTTTCATATCCATATATACCTGTAGTTTCTCAGTGTAAACTAACTGTACATACAAACTGCATTACACTATGGATTTTGATACTTCAGGATTGGTACGAATTCCGCAGGAATTGTAGCCGTAGAAGCTATTATTAAATATTGAAGGAACTTATATCTTATTTCTCACCCTACTTCCACTTCCCCATTTATTTTTACTTATTTTTTTTTTTAGAGAGAGACTAATTTTTTACACCCAGTAAGACACAAAACGTTGCTGGTCTTCAAACAGGAACCAGGCCGTCCCGGTGGCGCAGTGGTCTAAGCGATGGCCTCTGATCATTCGTCCGAAAGGGGTTCGGGTTCGAATCCCGGTGAGGCATGGATGTTGTGTTTGTCTTATGGCACTGGCTCTCTCCCTTCCCTGGAACCAGTGACCCTAAATTAGGGACGGGCGACTGCTTATAGCCCATTGAGTTGCTCACGGTGGTCGTTAAACCTCCAATCAAAAAAAAAAAAAAACAGGAACCATACCTCTGGACTGTTTAATGGGGGCATTAAAAAATTCAGATTTCTAGATAGTTCATGGGAAAAATGAAGAGCAATACTCTTTTTTTTTTCAACATGAACTTCAAAAAGAACAAAAACAAGACACGAATGTTTGAGATTTCCAATCACGAACATATGTAATTTGAAAAGGAAGAAAACTGAGGGGGAAAATGTGATGTTTGGCCCCCACACTCATTTGCGTGAGGGAGCAACTGCCCCCTCTGCCCCCGCGGTTCCAACGACGCTGTATTTAACTTTAGAATATAATCTGTACTTTTCCAAGTAATAAGAGTGTTGTGTTTTATTTTATTCATGTAGCCCTACGCATTTCCCCTTAGGAAGTGGTTTTGTTTACGTCTTCAAAGATGGTCATCAAAAGAGCATCCTCAGGGCCATAAAAATTCAGTTATTCTCCACTCTTCCAATAGTTTAAGCCTCCTTTTCATGTTTGTATGCCCAGGGTGCTAGTGAGAAGGGTGGACAGAAATTCACTGAAGGAGTTACCACTAAATGCTCTGTTTTTTTACTTTACAAAACAGGCGATTCCAACAGGGAAAGTGGAGTTTCAAGCGGCACTAACGCTCTTAAGACTACCCGGAGACAGTGAAAGTGCAGACAGTGGGTGACGACTGATTTGTAGGAGAGAAGTGCAAGGGAAAGTCGCTGGCTGGGAGGAAGGAAATTAAAGTAGAAGGGGAGGTATTATGTCTGCGTGGCACGACATTAAAATTTGATTTTGATAAACAAAAACGACATTTTCTTTTAAATAAATTGTTCAAGTACAGTACTATTTTCGTAAGCAAAACAGAAAATTTTTGAAAAATAATTTAAGACAAGGAATTCAAAGCAAGCAAAAAACTAAAGGCGACATTCTGCCAACCCTTGTACTAGTATCTCACATGTAACTAGTTAGATCCATGTAAGTATGTGTGTCCGGGTGGAGGGGGTAGGGATTGCACGAATTCCTTTGCAGCCGATAGTGAAAAGCATTGAAGCCGTCCCGGTGGCGCAGTGGGCTAAGTGCTGGCTTATCGCCATTCGTCCGAGAAGAGTCAGGGTTCGAATCCCGGTGCGGCATGGGTGTTGTGTTTGTCTTACGGCACGGGCTCTCTCCCTTCCCTGGGATCCGTGGCCTTAAATTAGGGATGGGCGACTGCTTATAGCATATTGAGTTCTTCACAGCGGTCGTTAAACCTTCCAAGAAAAAAAAAACAGTTGGTATCAAGCTTGCCGCACCAAAAATAATGCTCGCTCACCCGTCGCCCATCATGATCTCGGAGTCTAGCGACGTCCTTGCAGCTGACGAAACAGCAAGAATATTCAAAATGTACCTATCTTCTGAATCAGCTGTTTCTTCTGCTACGATGCTTACACTGGGTACTGATTTTAAAAAAATTCACTTGCTTGTGAATATCATATATTTTTGGCAAATAACATTTCCGCATCCAATTTGCTTTTGGAATAACACCAATATCTTACAACGAATTTTCCAAGTAATTTTTTAATGTAGGGTTATACAGTTTAGGAAGTGGGGTATTAGCAGCACAGAAAACACCAGTTAATTTCGTTAGTTCAGTTGAGCAATGCTGTTCTTGATTAGTTCTTTTCTCAATTAATTCTTCAACACATTTCTGCATTATTTTCGGTTGACTGTTCGTACACAAATATTTTTATGCAGCTTGCTTGCTAAATACTTTTCACAACTGTCCTTTCTTGAAAAATTCACTGGTATGTTGCCACACGAACAGAACAATAGATTGTTGTTCACATGAAACGTTTCTTTGCTGTACTGTTTGCATCTTTCAGATGCACTCATTTTGCTCATGTGGCTCATTTTCAAAATCAACGAACAATATCTACGAACTTTATAAACTAAATGCTTACATGGAAGCACAAAAATTTTCTAAGCTAAGCGTCTACGGAACTCAAACACTCTCTTCTGTGAGCTGCTTTTCCCAGCTAAAACTACTAATACAATTGCTGACATCCGCTTTATGGTTTACTACTGCGGCAAGTTGCCAAGGTCATTCAACAGTAACGGGGGTGGAAATCACGAACGACCGCACGTGCATTCTTCAGCAGAGTGCATGTGACCTGGAATTAGCCGTCAAGTTTGTTCGACAAGTTTCTCTTCGTAACGAACAATCTTGAGGGGTAATTCAAGGTTTAAAGTTCTGGTTTGAACTTTGGGGTTGGATTACTTTGCGGTATATTTTTTGCTTAAATTTTAATAAAGGCAGTAATAAAATTATTTAAATATGAAATATAATCTAAAAACTATAATAGAAATTCGGCAAAAATAGGAAAAAATCTGAAATTCGCGGATATATTTGATATTCACGAAATTACAGTAAAACCCCTAAAATTCGCGATGCGAAACAATTACTAGCCTACTTATCAGGGAATCGCACCAGAACCCATCGCGTATGAATGATCAGAAGCCAGCACCTCAGCTCTCTCGGCCAGCGGGGAGGTCCCGAAAACTGTCGACGTGGTAAAAGTTCTATGTAAGACCACACACAAAAACTAGCAAATTCAGAAATACGAATGTTTGATGGAGAACAAGTAGAGAAATCTTCCATAAGGTGTGTTCTAGGTACATTCCTGGTACATTGACCGACACTAAATTTGCAGCAACATGATGCACTCTATGGAGGATGTTCAAAATCTACACAGTAATAAAATACGGTATGTAGTCTCTGCTAAAACAATGGCGCAGCCTGACGAGTGATGCTGTTTGTGGATCCCCTGTCAGAAAACGTTATGTCTCAGGTTTTTGGTGATGCACGCAGCACCGTTTTGTGGCTTCGATACGTACAGCTACGGAATAGTTCCCCGTGGCACATTCCATTATTATGCTTTTTCAGCAGTGGGTCGGGTGCCTGTGCTGGACCTAGACATCCCCGTAGACGACGTCCCAGGATATCCTGGACGGGTTCAGAGGAGTGAAATCCCGAGACATGGCTGATCAATATGGTGCGCTGACAACACGTTGATGCTGTAACGAGACTGCGATCTTCACGGGGACGTGTATTATCTCTTTGGAAAGTGGCAGTAGGGATGCCGCGAAGGAATGTTAGGCAGTGGAATTCAAGAATATCATTTTTTTTGTTTGTTTGGGGATTTAACTATTGTTGTGAGTGATTCGATGGGCTATAAGCAATCTCCCATCTCTTATTTAGGGCCACTGGTTCCAAGGAAGGGAGAGAGCCAGTGCCGTAAGACAAACACAAGAGTCATATCTCAACTCGATTCGAACCCCGACCCATCTCGTCGGACGAATGGTCAAAAGCCAGCACTTAGACCACTGAGCCACCGGGGTGGCTGGAGAATGTCATTGTGATGTCTGTGTTCCTCTCATGGAAACCAGAGGTGACTGTGTGCCGCAACCTATGGCACCTTACGGCATTACTCCGATGACGCTGTTAGTTCACCTGAACGTACGCCACATCCTCCTATAGCTGTATACGACCGTCAGTTGCATCCAAACAGAAGCAGGAGTAAACAGAAAGCCATTCATTTTTCCAAACCCTCCGCTGTTGACACCACAGAAGACGTTTTCGACTGTGCTTTTCAGATGGCACTGGCTCTGTCATCTGCCTGAAACCAGTTGTCCTAAATTAGGGACGAGAGACTGCTTATATTGCATAGATTTGCTCCTAGTGGTCGTTAAACTTTTGAAATAAATAAACATCATGCCACTGTGCTTACAGAACAGCCAATTTGGGTGACTATTTGATGTGCTGACAAACCCGTTTCATGCATTCCCACCATACGTCCCGGCTCAAGTGGCCCCAGTTGTTAATACTTCTGTACTCTGCATTGTCTTAGCATATACATTAACTGCGAATAAACAAAGTCATCGCTCTTTCCACGTTTTCTTTAATTAACACACAGCAACCGAAAGATTGTTATCCGGACACAGCTGTGATCGTACCACAGATCTCTCGATAACTAGCCGAGTGCGTTCGCCTTATGCTACGGTGGCCAACAATCCACAACGCTATGTGTGTTTATGTGTCAGCATCTGGCTGCACAAATACGTAGAGATGGGCTCAGCAGCTGAGTAACTGAATTCCCCTTCTGAAGGGTTCGAAGAAGGTGGTAGTTCGTAGGTGCAAGGCCTGGGGAGTAGGGGAATGAGAGAACACTTCCCATCCAATACTCAGTAATTCTGTCTGAGCAGCTAAAGCTCTACGGGGTATTGCGTTGCCATGTTGCAACATGACGCCTTTGCGATTTACAGGTCAGCATTTATCATTTGGTTAGATGCAAGCAGCTCCCAGTAGATTACCTCCTTAACATCCCACCATACACTTAACAAGATCTTTCTCGGATGCAGTCTTCCTCTTGAAGTCGATGGAGCAGACTCTCCAACTCGGCATTCAGTCCTTTGACGCTTTACATTTCTGTAAAGGACCCACTTTTTATCACCCGTAACTATTTTTTCCGAGACAGATTCGTTTCTATGACGCGCAAGCAAAAAGACAGGTGGTCATTTTGTGCGATCGATTGCTTGCGGATAGGTTATGTGGTGCCCACTGGTCGACTTTTGTGATAAACCCAAGTGCATGCATCCTTCTTTCTGCTATTTAACATTTAACCGTTCAAGAATTATCAGAAAATATTTCTGATAATTCCTGAACGGTTAGATGTTCGACATTTGAAATGGCTTGGCTGAGTTCCTCTTCAGAAACCTCTGATGGACGTCCAGAACGTGGCTGATCTCTGCAGCTTCTGTTTCCTTCACGGGATTTCCGGAACCAACGGCATGAAACGTTGTTCGCAGAACAGATAGAGTGCATTGTACCACTTTACGGGAGATAATTCAAAGTCCTTTTAACCAGTGGCAGCTCGTGCCGCTGAAAATGTACACTCATTGTCATAAAAATCCGCTCACCAAGAAAAAACGTGCGATTAACGCGAAACTCGGCGAATAGATACGGGGAGGGCAGAGATGCAAATAATTAAAGTTTCGTGCGATTCCGCATGCCCGCGCATCCAAGACCGGGCGCTGCAATCGCAATCCTTGGGGCTTATAACGCGCAGCGCACGGGACTCACATTCGTGCCGAAGTGCACGGTAAGAGTCAGGTGAGATCACTGAGCGATAAACATGCCGATGAGCCGCCGTAGATGTGCGTACGAACAACTGACGGAGTTTGAATGAGGCCGTATCGTCGGGATGAGAGAGGCAGGGTGGCCGGCGCGCCGAATGGACCACTATTTGGGCTGGTCGGACAGTACGGTGCAATCGTGTTGGAAGCAATGGACACGGGAAGTGTTCAAACAGCACTGTCACAAACGGGATACAGCGCCAAGTGCAAATATACGGGCCCGCCCCGGTGGCGCAGTGGTCTAAGCGATGGCCTCTGATCATTCGTCCGAACGGGGTCCGGGTTCGAATCCCGGTGAGGCATGGATGTTGTGTTTGTCTTACGGCACTGGTTCTCTCCCTTCCCTGGAACCAGTGACCCTAAATTAGGGACGGGCGACTGCTTATAGCCCATTTAGTTGCTCACGGCGGTCGTTAAACCTTCAATCAAAAAAAAAATATATATATATATATATATAAGTGCAAAGATTAGGCTGTTTGAAAATACAACACACGTAAAAATTGGAAAGGGAGTGAGACAAGGTGACACCATATCTCCGAAGCTCTTTAATGCCACATTGGAGGGTGTTTTTCAGTCGCTGAGCTGGGAAAACAAGGGGATAAAGATTAATGGAGATTATCTAACCCACCTTCGTTTTGCTGATGACGTAGTCATTTTTGCAACTACCCCATCAGAGCTGCAGAGTATGATCCAGGAACTTGCTGACAAGAGTAAAGAAGTGGGATTAAAAATGAACTTTCAGAAGACAAAAGTGATGTTCAATGCTTTTACAAGAAATGAAGATTTATCGATTGATGGAGAAAAGCTGGAGATAACAGACACGTACGTTTATCTTGGACAGCAGATATCAAGTGAGGGTCACATTGATGAAGAAATTAATCGGCGTACAAAACTTGCCTGGAGAGCTTTTGGAAGAAACAGCATAATTTTCAAGAGCAATATGCCATTATGTCTTAAAAGAAAAGTGTTTGATCAATGCATCCTTCCAGTGCTTACGTATGGTGCAGAGACGTGGACCTTAACTAAAAGAGACATACAAAGGCTGCAGACAACTCAAAGAAGCATGGAGAGGTGCATGCTTGGTGTAACCAGGAGAGATAAGAAGAGGAACTCGTGGATCCGAAAAATGACAAGAGTGGAAGACATCATGATCAGAGTTAAATCCCTGAAATGGCAATGGGCTGGACATACTGCCAGAAGGACAGATCATCGATGGACAGCCGAAATTTTAGATTGGATTCCAAGGGACAGGAAAAGACCCAGAAGAAGACCACATAGGAGATGGGTGGATGAAATTCGAAAGTATGCAGGGGTGACATGGAGGAGACTGGCACAAGACAGACCGTTGTGGAGGAAACTTGGGGAGACCTTCGTCCAGCAGTGGATTGATAATGGTTGACAATGATGATGATGATGATGATATATATATATATATATACGGTCGAGTCACATTATTGTGACCACCAGCTAATATCCAAAATAACCGCCATGTGCAGCGCGGGCAGCAGCTAGACGGGCTGGGAGTGACTCAATAAGGTGCTGGAAGGTGTTCATAGGTATGTGGATCCATGCTGACTGCAGTGCATCTGACAGCTGCTAGAGGGTGCGTGTTGGAGGATCCATAGAGCGAACAACACGATCGAGGTGGTCCCACAGATGCTCAGTTGGGTTTACGTCTGGAGAATTAGGGGACCCGGGAAGTACTTGAAATCTTCATCGTGCTCTTTAAACCACTCTCGGATATTTCTAGCTGTGTGACACGTCGCATTGTCGTTCTGGAAGATCCCATCCACCCCAGGGAAGACAATCAGCATGTATGTGTGTGCGTAGTCTGCAAGGATGGATTCATAACAAATTCGGTCCATAGTGCCTTCTACAGGTATGAGTGGACCCAGAGAATGCCACGAAAACATTCCCCAGACCATAACGTTGCACCCACCAGCTTGTGTTCTTCCAGCAATGGTTGAAGAGTGTTTGCTCTCCGATGTTTCTCGCATTATACGCCAACGTCCGTCCGTTCGATGAAGCAGAAAACGCGACTCATCGGAGAAGGCAATCCTTTACCAATCAGCCGAGGTCCAATTCCGATGCTGCCGTGCAAATGTAAGCCTTTTCTGCCGATGCACCTTCGTTTACATAGGTGCAGTGATCTTTCGTCTGCATCGGAGCCCCATAAGCAGCAGGGTTCGCTGAACTGTCGTTTTAGACACACTTCCGGTAGCCCCCTGGTTCATTCGGCCAGTGAGTTGCTCCACTGTAGCGTGTCGATTGGCCCTCACGCACCTTCGCAGCCGACGTTCATCTCTCACGTCAATGGCACGTGGGGCTCCGCAGTTTCCACATCGCTTATTCGCAATGGTGCCATTTCTCCAATCTCAAAACACTTTAACCACAGCAGCACACGAACAGTTCACAAACTTCGCTGTTTCAGAAATACTGCCACCCTTGGACCGAAAGCCGATAATCATCCCTTTTTGCAAAACTGATAAATCGCTCCTTTTATCCATGACAGCAAGGAGTGATATGTTTTCAGAATGCCTACAGCACACCTTACATACCCTCCAAGCCAGCACACGACAAGTGCTTTCTTTTATTGGGTACGCGCTGTTGACGTCAAAAGGAGGACGTGGTCAAAATAATACGACTCGACTGTGTATATTGCCACTGCTCTTTGTGGAAAATAGTTCATCTGGGAAATCGGAACGTACAGTATGTGAATAGTATTGGTAATGGTTACAGCTAGACGATGTCAAATAAATTTTACCAGTAGAGGCTAAGATACGTCTAAGTAAGAATATAAGTTCATGCCACCTTGCGGCAAAATGCTGCATCAAAAAAAATCAAAAATTAAGGACACAGTTTTTCAATTACAATTTCTGGCAGCTGAGATATGTCGCTCCGCTGGCGCAGTGCTCTAAGTGTTGGCTTCTGATAATTCGTCTGAGTTGGTTCTGGGTTCGAATCCCAGCGGGGTATGGATGTTGCGCTTGTCTTACAGCACTGGGTCTCTCCCTTCCCTGCAAACGGTGACCCTAAATTATGGGCGAGCGATTGCTTAGAGCCCATTGAGTTGCTCACGATGGTCGTTAAACCCCCAAATTAAAAAAAAAGCTGAGATATCATGCATTTACGTTGCCTATAGTAGAAAACCTGTGCATCATAAAAATGCTAAAGCATATCCGACAATCCCAAATATCGGAAGGAGTTTAGGAATCGGACTTACACATGGAGAGATAATGGGCGGGATGGAAAAAGTGATTCTGTGTAAGAACAGTTTCTTTTCCCTCAAGACATTCCTAAGAGTCAAATGTCACTTTCTCAGTTCCTAACTCATTCGTGCACTGCAAACGGAATTCCAAATGACAGTTGTTTAAACACAAGCCATTTAATTCCACGTATCACGAAGAGAATGACTTGCTCGAACGCCTTACGTAAATTATGTAGCATAATCGTATATGTGCAATGACATCTGGCTAATGCAACTTCGTCTCGAACCTGTTACAGCCAAAAACATCAGAGTAGCATAGACTGGCAAATGTAATGCTGGCGGTTCTGAAACGACGGAGACCAACTGAATATGCAGCTCTATATATGAATGGAAGGGGGAGTTGGCAGTGAACAGATGTCTATTGGAAAGCAAGAATGTTTCATTCAATTCATAATGTACTGCAGAAAGTACGTAGAAAGAATGTTCGTGTATGACCCGATAACTTTCTAGATCACATTGTAATTAGAAAGCGCTCACGCCATAGAAAAAAACGAGAGTTGTAAGCAGAAAAATACAACGTTATATCGACCAGCCACACAGAGCAGAGAAATTAAAAAAGAAAGAAAACTAAACAGGAAAATTTTCCGTCACATATACTCCTCGTCAAAAAAATAGTTGCACCCAGAAGGACGTGTCGGATTGCAATGTTATTCGGGAGGAAGGTAAAGGTTACCAGGAACAATAAATGATTAAACATTGAGACTGATATGGGCAATATTTATTGAGCTATACGCCAATAAGTAGTGTCTCTCAGTATGGTGTCGGACAGTCATGTTTACTCACACAGCATGCCATACGCCTCGGCATGGAGTTGTACAAGTTCCTAATGGTGTACTGCGATAAGCTATCCCATGCAGCATGAATCTTCTCAAGCAGTTCCTGCAGATTATGCGGTAGGGGTGGAGTGTGGATAGCGAGTCCAATAGCAGCCCACACATTTTCAATCGGCGATAGGTCTGGCGATGCGGCTGCCCATGCAGAGTATCATTGCTTTGAAAACAAGCTCTCGAGACAGCACTTGAGCTGTCAAAGTGCTTGTAATTAACACGAAAGGTGATCTGGCATCGTAGGCAACTGCACCCCAAACCATGACACTAGGCCTTCTGAACGTGTGACGCTCGACAACAAACCGTTCATCTTGGTGCTGTCCACGGTGCCTCCACACACGGATTCGGTGGTCGCCTCCTCCGAGACAAAAGCAGGACCCGTCACTGAAGATCCTTCGCTGCCATTCTGCGTGGCTCCATGACATCCTTGCACGACACCATTGCAGTCTTTGGCGACGAATCACTGTTGTTAAGGGCAGTCGTTGTAACGGTCTGCGTGCGTGTAGTCCTACGTCGTGCAGCCGTCTGCCAATGGTGCTAGCACTAATCGGACGATACATGGAGGGCACCACTGCTCGCTGAATATCCGCAATCGTGGCTCTTGGGTCACTCCGCGCATGTCGGACAACCCGTCGGTCCTCTCTCACTCTCTAAGAGGTTTGTCTTGGTCTCCCAAACCCTTCGTGTAGTTGCTGCGTGCCTCGTTCTATCCACTGCCGCCAACAGCGTGCTATGGTGATATCCGCACGACCAGTATGGCACGCAATACGGCGATAATACCATCCTGCTTCCCGGAGCCCGACGATGCGTCCTCTATCGAACTCCTCCAACTGTTCGAATTGCTTCCGAACTTTTCCCCGCGGCATACTTCACTTGCAAAGGATGCAACCAACATAACAGCACGAGTCGGAATGGCAAGCACGCGCAACGGGACGACCTTACATAGCACGTCAGGCACAATGCCACCTTGCTTGCGTCACATGCATGGCCGAGCGTGATCCTTGAATCATTTGCATGTCTCACGATGTCAAACCTACCCACCAAGTTTCATTCCTGTCGGTTGCTTCCTTCTGTGTGCAACTATTTCTTTGACTATGAGTGTAATAACGAAGTGTAGTTTGTTTGTAAGTACTGCTTGTTACTCAACCCGGGTCATTATCTTGAAGTGCCTAATAAGAGATTTTATGCCGAGTTGAGACTTTCAGCGACAACTGGCATTGGAGTTATCCGGGCTCAACGAAAAGTTAAATCAATGTTAAGCTAAGCTTGAGTGTGTTACTTTACAGTTAAACTTAACCAAAACGACCTTTTATGGTAGCGTTGCAGCAAAATTAACATTTAATTTCCAATGCAACTAAACCAGTTAAACATTGAAACGTTATAAACAAAAGACTGACACTGATAAATTCCTTCTAAATTTGGTAAAAAGCCTAATTTCGTGCTTGTCGATTAAAATGCTGCAAGTCGATAGTCCATGAACATTTGTAATTTGTCCAAGAACCATTACGGTTTTTTCCATACGATTCTCTTCCGTCTAAAACAGTGTCTTCCTCTAGGGCTCAGCGCCCCCTGCCGCCAAATACCCACTAGAGGCCCATTGCGCAGGAGGCCCCGGATGAGAAAGAGCAAGCAACCAGACTTTCGGTGTCAAACAGCCAGGCCCCCTCCCCCAGAGTATGTAAAGCTGAATATCAGAAATATCGAACTGTAATCGTAGAACACATGCGTTCCTGTAAGTTCAGCATTTGAAACGTTAGACCATCTTGAACCGCGGATGGCCTAGTGGTCAGCGTCTAAGGCTGCCACGGAAAAGTCTCTGGATCGGGTACGAGCAGTCGAACCACTAAATATTCGGCATGCGTCGGATGGGCACGTTAAGCCGTAGGAGGCCGGGTACTGGGGCCCCGGTTATAAATGAGGGGTGCCTTTCTACCTCGCTTTCGTGTTATTGGGTTGAGGCATAAGTTCATGCCGTTTTTTTCACCGCACTACAGGAATGTATTACATCAGAAGGGAAAACGAAATCAATCAACTATGTATCCCCCCCCCATTGTTTACAATGGTGTCCCAAGGTCTGGGTAGGTCTGCAATGCCATTCTTAAAAAAAGTGCAGGTTTTGCTGCGAAGAAATCATCAAGGAAATTCTGGAGATCAACACCGTTGTTGAACGTTCTGCCACGGAGTGCATTCGACAGAGATCGGAGCAGGTGATAGTCTGAACGGGCGGCATCTGGGGAATAGGCCGGATGTGGAAAAATCTCCCATTTCATGTCTTGAATGGCCATTTTGGTCATGTTTGCACTATGAGGGCGTGCGTTATCATGTTGGAAAAGGACACCATGGCACCGATGTGGTTGTTTCTGCTGAATTACTTCCTCCACATGGCGGAGTTGCTTACAGTAGAGTGTATTGTTGATGGTCCGATTCCTCGGCAGCATTTCCCAGTGAATAATGCCTTCCATGTCTTACCAGACACACAACGTGATCTTCGCAGGATGAAGGTCATGTTTTGGACGTGGTGTGGGCGTCTTATTTAAGCTTAACCATTTCCTCCGATGCTTGAAATTCACGTAGAGGACCCACCTTTATCTCCAGTAACAGTACGTGACAGAAAGGGTTCGGGTTGCTGAGAATATTCGCGATAACGGGCGAGCAAAGAACCACACATGGCAACACGCTGATTCTTGTTGTTCTCGGTGAGACTGTGAGGCACCCAAGACCCCAATTTCTGAACTTTTCCCATACGTTCCAGGTGTCGCACCACTATGGCCTGATCACAGTCCATCTCAGTGGCCAGTTCGCGCGTGCTTTGACGCGGATCCAAGTGAATGAGATGGTTCAAACGATCCTCATCAAAGTGAGATGGACGACATGAGCGTGAAGAGTCGGTGAGGTCGAAATTGCCACCTCGGAACTGCTGAAACCATTTGCGGGCTGTCCTCGGAGCAACAGCATCCTCCCCATACACAGCACAAATTTGTCGAGTAGCCTCGGCGGCTGTGGATCCCTTGTTAAAATTGTAGAGGAGCAGATGTCGGAAATGTTCATTCCTTTCTACTTGACACTCCATACTTCCGGACCTGAAAACCAAAAAACCATTAGCCACAATCACACAACGCAATATGATTTCGATGCACGATATTACTGGCTACATTTTGATATACAACTGGCCATCTGCACCGCCACTACTGACCTGGTAAACACTAGTGAAATAAAACGGCATGAACTTATGCATCAACCCAATGCTTTCCTATCGAGCAATCTAGCCCAAACCTCCTGGCTTCCTACTTCTAAGGGTTGTTTAATACCTGAGGTCAGACACTCCCTACCTAAAATCCTCTACGTAAATCTCAAATCTCTTAAACGACCGCAGAGTTTAACGTTTAAAATGCTGAATTTATAGAACCACAAAACAGATAAAAATTCCACACCTGACTTTATTTTCTTCAGCAAAATTTTTGCTTCATTTCGTACTGCATATCTCGTCTCAGAGCTGTCTATCCAATTTTGGAGATTTTTATAAAATCTGTTGTACACTGGTGTCCAAACACTAAGGACGGACTACATGTTTACCAGTATAAGAAAAACAATACATGACCGCCGCCAAATGGGGAAATAATTATATTGCCAGCACACAAACACGTGAAAAGAAACAAAACTTATTTATAAATGACGCACATATTACGCAAAAGTTACAAACATCCGAAGGACATAGCTGGAGAATGGATGTACAGTGGTTACCTATAACCAGGCGAAGAGACATTTCAGCATGGAACATGTCCACCCCGAACTGCGGTGCATTTCTCACAACTTCTTGCCATGCTGAACCTGAAGAACACCAAGTGATATATGAATTGCTGAGGCAAATTCGCCCACTCCTCCCTCAGAATACAGAGGATGAGGCCCTACTTGTTTTCTGGAGGGAGGTTTCGAGCACTAATGCGTCTGACCATTGCATCCCAGACGTGTTCGATGGGGATGAGGTCTGGGGAGCGTGATGGACAGTCGATGCGATGAATACCCTCGGTCTCCAGAAGTGTCTGTACTGCTCTCGTACAATGGTGTGTCGCGTTATCATCGATGAACAGAAAGTCTTCGCCTAGAGCATCACAAAATAACCGAACATGAATCAGAACTTCGTTGCAAAATTGTTCGCCCGTCGTAGTCCCATTTTTCAGCACCTGTAGCACGGTGCGTCCATTAATCATGATGTCGACCAACACCATAACCTTGGAAATGCGGTATCTGACCCTTTCTTTCACACCCTCGGCTGACATGCAGTACCACTTTCACGCCAGATAAACTGACGTCTAGAATCCGAGGATAAACCGAAACTACTCTCATCTATGAAGACTACATTGCCCCCATTGATAACATGCCCAATTATTTCTGTGGGTACGACGTCACTGCAGATGTGCGCTACGTTGATTTCTGGGTAGAGGGACGCAGACTACAGCCCTTCTGGTATACAGCCCTATATGTCACAAACGTCTTACCACAGTTAGTCGGGATATCCGCGTTCCTGTGCTGGAATGGAGGCGACTCGCAACCTGACCAGCTGTGGTGCGTCGATAACGTGTTGCTGTTATAAATAAAAAT
Organism: Macrothele yani; assembly: GCA_039090855.1. NCBI lineage: Eukaryota > Metazoa > Arthropoda > Arachnida > Araneae > Macrothelidae > Macrothele > Macrothele yani. The sequence goes on from CM076996.1 coordinate 143,403,100, forward strand.
ATGTTTTCATGCGTCATAGCAGAGCGGTGGTGACCTCCTAGCAAGCGTCTGGATCTCATTCCATTGGTTTGAATGCTGCCCAGAGCCTGGATATCACACTGCGCTATTTCAAACTCCCTGGAAACATCACTCACTTGACGGCCTTCTTCCAGCTTCCCTATAATTTTTCTCCCCGTGAAATCATCTAGATGATGTCTTTGAGACATAACGTAAATTACACGTCGTACCCTTATGCCTTCACGTCCAGATTTTCCTTCAAACATATGCTACCTAACGCGCCCTTTTCACTTTTATCCGTTTAAGTGATACTACGTGACCCCTGTGCGCACGATTCGATATTTTGCAGGTGCACCAGCTTTCGGTGAACGTCCCAGGTTATGCGAATTGCAGCAAGCTGTTGCGTCTGATTTTGTGGTTGTAACCTTTCGAAATAAGTGTTCGTCCTTAGGTTTTGGACACTAGTGTAGTTTCTCCAATCAAAACTTCTGCAAGGTCTTGATAGCATGTGAGAAATTGTCGTCAGACACCAGGGCTCTCGGTGGCAAGCAGCCAGTCCGCCAGTACGTGTGAAGTGAACATCAGCAATATCGAATTGCAATAGTAGCACACATCCTTTCTTATACGTTCAGCATTTGAAACGTTAAACCAATGCAGAGTTTCGTTCCTCAGTACAGAAAAAAATTCTATACATGATCGTTTCCTATTTTCTTTCAGCAAAGTTATTGCTTCATTTCGTAATGTCTCAGATATCTCTGTCCCATTTTGGAGATTTTTATAAAATCTGTTGTAGTTTCCAATCAAAACTTCAACAAAGTCTTGATAACATCTGAGAACCAGACATGAGGCAAAGGTTAAAGCTTGACCTAGTAGAAAATTTACGTTCAAAGTATAACAGTAATCAGTTTAAATTGTCGGTGACCGTCGACTCTTGAACAATTATGATACTGCACATTGCTTTAGTAATGGGTAACTGATCGCCGTGTGCCGTCCCTTTTTTTCTGACGCTTCCTGTGAAGAGTGCTCTGTTGCTATGAATGCCTCTTACATCACGAAATCCTACTGATAAATCAATCAGTTAAACAAACAAGTGAAGCGATAAAGTCTTCCATGTTTGTGCCATTTCTTACATCCGATAAACGTAGATGATTCTTTCTCTAAATTTACTGCACTACAGCGTGAGCCGTAAGCGATCTTGCGTGACTACTTTTCCCACTTTTTTCACCAAATCATTCTTTGCAAGTCTTTTTTCTTATTTTGCCATTGTTATTTCGATTCAATTACACGCTCATTTCAGGAGGAGTTTCAGTCGTGTTTTTGTATTTACACAGAGATGTGATTAACAACCCGTTGTTCTCGACTGCCAAGAGACAGTATTTTGGCATTGTGTGATTTTTGCGACGCAATAGAACGCGTGTTCCAAGCTTTTTCGTAATTCTTTCTCAGAAAGGTGACACATTCTCAAGAAATTTATGAAAACGTAAATACTGTTTTTACCAAATGCGTGTACTTTAGTTTCAATCTTGGTGAAACTCTTTTGATTTGTAACTTACTTTGGACGAGAAACAATGCTGGAAAATTCTCTCAGGCTTGAAAAGCAAGTTTTTAATAATGGCCATATAGCTCATCTGAGGTATTAATGGCTGAATCGAAAAAAATGTTAAAAATCTTAGATATATTCTTCTTAAAAAAGTCAATGCTTCAATTTAAAAATCATTGATAAAAAAAGTGTACTGTAAGCCCTTAAAAAGAAAATGCATTTTCGATTGTGATATCAGAATGAATTCAGAAACAGTTAAAGATAAAAGTGCTTCATATACAATTGGGAAACGAATTTCCCCGAAGAAATAATTCTTCATAAATACATGGTAAGCATTGTAATGCTATTATTGGCATATTTTCACTGTATTCCATGTAACCACTTCCTTCAGAAAACTTTAAAATTTTCATCGTCCTAGAGCGGAAATCGAAACCGCACCTCCCGATTTCCGGTCGAGCATGCTAGTCATTACACTACCTAGGACAAGGAAATTCCAACCAACTGAACATAGATATCTGAGAACCTTCAGATTTGCTCTAGTCGAAGCTATTCCTGCCCCATCATAGTGTTTCACGACCTTTTCTCACATCCAGGGCCGGATGTAGGTCACTAGCATGCTCGACCGGAAATCGGGAGGTGCGGATTCGATTCCCGCTCCAGGACGATGGAAATTTTCAAGTTTACCGAAGGAAGTGGTTACATACATGAAATACAGTGAAAATATGCCAATAATATCATTATGAAATTGCTTGCTTAAAAAATTTCGTAACATCGGATGGTAAATGTGATTAAGAAATAAGCTGAAAAATGTTGACGGCTAAATGCGCATTTTTTGAGATAAAAAAAAAAACATCCAAATACACCGCTCGACATAGAAAATGCCACATCAGAAAGAATTTGTCGGAGAACCATAAAAATTGGTGGGCACGTGTCGACAGGTGGATTACGTAAATGATTGCAGTTGCAAACTAAACAAGTTATAACATGTATTCTGACTTCCATTTTTAGTTTCCTTCCTGATGTAAATTTTGAGTTCTTTCTCTTTAAGTGTTTTAATCTTAACGTTATATTTTCTCACTCATTGAATGTTTTCTGGCAACAGTCCTGAGGTAAAGGGTAAATGACGTGCGCGTGTCTGACAAGCAAGGAACGCCGTATAAAATGTGTGGAGCGAGCTATGTAAGACGAGGGTAAATTCGTACTGCTTCGTTCTGTATTAGTGTACCTGCTTCACGAGTAGAGGTTGTGCTGTAACGCTTATTGTAAATGGAGTGCTATTAGTGATTATTAATATCCTGTGTCGACAACGAGCATTGATGAAGAATAAAGCTGAGATCTATTACTGTAAGTAGTAATTCTTTGAAGATTCTTAAAGTGACTTTTCTGTGTCGTTTAACTATTCAGAATTTCGCCTAAAGTGAATTACTTAGATGAACAAGCTTCACTTCGAGTGGTGTTTTTACGTTGAGTTGACAGCACATACGCCGATCAGCCAGAACATTAAAACCACCTTTTCGTTATGCAAATAAGGGAGCCTGCAGTCAATCAGCGTAACGTGCCATGGTCGCGAATGTTATATATAATACCTGGGTCGAAGCTCTCTCAGTTAGTATTTCGTTTCGTCTCTTCGTGGGAAAAGCAAAAGATTTACCTGATTTCGACAAAGGCCAGATCCTTATGGTAAGACGCCTTGGTAACAGCATCTCCGAAACAGTAACCTCACGCTATGCAGTAGTTAGCACCTATCGAAGATGGTCCGAAACAGATGACACTTGGAACCGTAGACAGGCCGCGCCTCATTGATGCCAGAGGTCAGCGCAGGCCATCTGGTCTTGTCCGCAGCTACAGGAGAGCTACTGTGGCTCACATTACCCATAATTTCAATTGTAATGAAGGGTCCAATGTGTCCGAATACACAGTTCATCGTACGCTCTTGGATATGGATCTCCGCAGCCGCAGACTCTTTCGTGTGCCTACGCTCGCAGCCGCAGACTCTTTCGTGTGCCTACGCTCGCAGCCGTTCACCGTCGTCAACGTTTGCACTGGGCACGTAATCATCTACACTGGACCATAAAAGACTGAAAGAGTGTCTCATGGTCAGACGAATCCCGTTTTCTGTTACACCATGTCGACGGACGAGCTCGTGTGCCTACGCTCGCAGCCGTTCACCGTCGTCAACGTTTGCACTGGGCACGTAATCATCGACACTGGACCATAAAAGACTGAAAGAGTGTCTCATGGTCAGACGAATCCCGTTTTCTGTTACACCATGTCGACGGACGAGCTCGTGTGCTACGTTAACCCAGAAATCCTTTTCACTTGGATGCACTGTGGGACGGATCCAAGCGGCTGGAGGAAGTGTGATGGTCTGGGCAATAGTTTCTTGGGGAACACTTGGACCCAATCTCCCTGTAGAGCAAACTCTAACAGCTGTCACGTACCTGAACATCGTGACTGACCAAGTACACCTCTTTATGGGGATTGTATTCCCTGGAGGAGATGGTTTCTTTCAAGAAGACAATGCTCCATGCCAGACTGCGAAGAAGGTTCAGGAATGGTTCCAAGGACATGAAGAGGAATTCCATTTATTGTCATAGCCCCCGAATTCGCCGGGCATGAATCCTATCGAGCATTTGTGGTTTGAGTTGTTGGAGAAACGGGTACGAGCTGCATCACACCAACCACGAAATTTACGGAAACTCTTCTGTTGCAGTCATGGTACCAAATATCAAGAGACACCTATTAACATCTCGTTGAATCTATGCCTCGTCGGGTAAGAGCTCTTTTGGCGGCGAGAGGAGGACCTACAACATTTTTTAGCTGAACGGTGTATATTATACATACAAATTTTGAAGATGACAATCCGTTTTTTGGTGTAAATATGACAAGGATGGTAAGTCAGATAATATTCGAAAACTTCAAAATTTCGTCGTCCTGGAGCGGGAATCGAATGCGCGTCTCCCGGAGAGCACCTGAACATGCTAACCACTACACCAACCAGAACGACCAAGTATCAAGTTTCCGATTAATTTGAATAATAACATACAGGATTCGCTAGTCGAAGCAACCGGCATTCATATTTAGCGAATCTGGAGGTTAAGAATCCTATCCCGTGATTGCCCGTAGGAGAGATAAATCATGAATGGAATACGGGGTTACACCATACAATACAAATTTGGAAGATGACAATCCGTTTTTTCGTGTAAACATGACAAGGATGGTAAGTCAGATAATATCCTAAAACCCGTATTTCATTCATAATACGAGTTTTTTTCCGTTTTCCATTCATGGTATATTATACATATTAAAACCTGGGAACATAACAAAGTGAGGGAAACAAGATAATATAACGGCTTGCTGTAGGTATACTGGGTCTTTCTCACCTAGGCGTGCGAACCACTACACCGGAATGATCTTGGTCGCGGAAGCACGTGAAAAAAGTGAGAACGCCTGGGCAACGACATTGGGTATTCCACCACCACACTGACACCTCTAATAGAGGCTTCATCATAGAGCTACGTACAGCTAGTTGGTCGCTGCGTTGCACCAGGATGTACCAACTGTCGGTAAAATGTAGCTACAGTGGTTGGAGGAAGGTAACGTGCGTCGCCATAGTGGAGCTGGTGAGCGTAGGTGGACGTTCGAACGCCTCAATCGCTGCGGGCAGTCGATGGCAAGCTGTAGCAATCCCACACTTCACAGTATACGATGTTTATGAGTGTCATGGTTTGGATCTGCTATCAGTTTCAACAGCCATTCACCCCTCGTTCGCATAGTGGGTTCAATGATAGCAGGACGATACGTCAATGAAGTGCTTCAGCCCGTTTTGTTGCCGTATCTCCGTGGTATCCCTGTTGTCCAGTTTCAACAAGACAACGCTGACCCGCACACTACGAACATTAGCAGACAGTTCCTACGAGTTATTCAGGTGCTGCCCTGCCCAACGCGATTTCCAGACCTCTCCCCAATAGAGAACGTGTGGGATGTCATTGGCAGACGAATTAACGCTTCTGAACGACCTCTTCATTATGTTGATTAATGGTGGGATATCCGGCGAATGTGCAGGCCAGGGAAAAAGCTGTCTCTGCCGTGCATAGAAAAGGTCTAGGACTTACTGGGTTACATCTGGAGCCATAAATAGTTCCCGTCCCTAATTTAGGGTCACTGGTTCCAGGGAAGGGAGGCAGCCAGTGCCCTAAGATAAACAGAACAACCATGCTTCATCGGAATCTGAACACGGACTCATCGGGAACAAATGGTCAAGAACGCTAAGATCTCTGCGCCACCGTGGCGGCAATTTTGTTTTGTCGAGCAGTGTATATACAGGGGTTGGACAGAATAATGTGAACACCTAGGAAAAGAAGGTTTTACGTACCTAGTAGGGTGTGGGACCACCTTTGGCATTCAAAACCGCCTGAATCCTCCTTGGAATGGGCGCATACAAATCCTGGATGGTGGTTAGTGGAATGTTACAGCATTCTTCATGCAAAAACTGATCCAGGTCCTTGAGAGATGCAGGAGGAGGATAACCGGATCTTACTGAGTTTTCCAACACAGACCACAGTGGCTCGATGATGATTAAGTCTGGTGATTGAGGAGGCCAAGGAAGCTGTGAAAGTTCGTTCTCATGTTTCTCACACCATGACTGAACATTCCGAGCTCTGTGAATTGAGGCATTATCATCTTGATATATGGCATCCCCTGCAAGAATCAATACATGAGCCACTGGATAGACTTGGTCGGCCAAAATGGTTTCATACGCCCTGCCAGTCATACATCCTTTCAAAAAATCACAATATAACCACCCAAAGCATGATAGAACCACCACCATGCTGCACGGTTAGGAGCAGACAGTCTGGGTTGTATGCTTCTGACGGTGTTCTCCACATGTAAACACGTCGCGCGGTGGGCAATAGTGTGAATGTCAATTCATCCGACCACATTATACACTTCCATGCATCGGCAGTCCACGTTGTATGCTCCTAGTACCACTGCCGTCGCCGTTGTGCACTCACCCGGGTCGCCAGAGCTTTTGCAATAGCAGCTTTGCCATGAATATCTTGTTTCTGCAGTTCCCTGCGCACTGTTTTTGTTAATACTGGGGTGTGGAGATGCAGACTGAGCTTCGCACTAATTTTCGGCGCCGTGGTCTTCTTATTACGGGTAGCAATCCTCTTTAATGCTCTCCTGTCTCTATCAGTCAGGATCATTTTCAGGCCTGTCTTGCGTTTCGCAGACGAGGTTTTGCCACGAACACGGTATGCTGTTATGACACTAGACACAGTAACTCTCGATAACCCCACTACCCTGACGACTGTTGTCACGAAGGCACCAACTATCCGGCCACCAACAATTTGCCCTCTTTCGAAGTTCGTTAGGTTGCTCATTTCGTCGTCACCCTGAAAGAAATTTTGCAACAAGACACTTTAAATGCACTTAATGATCAAATGATCATATGTAGAGGATTTTAGGAAGGAAGTGTCTGACCCCAGGTCTTGAACAACCCTTAGAAATAGGAAGCTAGGAGATTTGGGCTAGAGTGCCCGATAGGAAAGTGAAACGGAAGCGAAGTAGAAAGCGGAAGGAAGACGCCCTTATTTATTACCGGGGGCCAGTACCCGAGGTCCGACGGCTTAACGTGCCCATCCGACGCACGGCGGATATTTAGTGGATCGAGCGTTCGTACCTGCTGGGATCGAACCTGAGGTCCTTTCCGTGGTAGTCACGAACGTTGCCCACTATGCCACCCGCGGCCCTTAAATGCATTTAAACAGGACCTTGAGGTTCTAAACAATGCTATTACAACTAAAAAGTGGTGGATACCTCTGCGTATTGCGACGTACGCAGCTTCATTAAAAGTCACGTCTCTGAGTGTGGTGTTCACATTATTCTGTCCAACCCCTGTATATATAAAATACAAAGAGACATGGGGGCGCAATATTTTGTGGTTCCCAGGGCGCAGAAATATTTAGTTACGCCTCTGTTGCATAGGAATGGTCGTAATTCAGTACACACTCACTATAAGTTCCTTGCAAATTGCTGTACAAAAATATAAATTCTCAATTTACGTATACAGCATTTTTTATGTCTCGCATTTCTTTCTGATTTCCTTCGACCTATCGACTCTATCTTTGGAGATTGCTTTTGCAATACAAGCAAATGAATCTCCTGTCTGATTTTGAGGGGCTCCTATGGTATACCGTCCACAATATGCAAATAATAAAAACTAGGGTTTCGTGGTAATCCCTCCTACACATTGGGAGAAGTAGAAAATTAGAGGTATGCAATTTTGGCTGTTTTAACAGTATGACAGACAGAAACACGAAAATGGAAATTCATTCGCAGTGGATTTCAAATCTTTTTCATTTTTGCTTTATTTTTTACTTTTTTTTTTTGTAGGTGTGTGCCCTGCTTGTCTCACAGTAATATGCAAGAATGCATACATTTTTCATTAATATTTGTTTAGATGCGCGATATTAATTTCCTGATTCAAAACTTTGGAAAGCGGGCATACGTGTTTTTTCTGTGGATCGTTTTGGAGTTTAAAAACATTCAAGGAGACTAGAAGTCTCCTGTCCCCAATTTAGGGCCTCTGGTTCCAGGGAAAGAACAGAGCGGTAGATATCGGACAATCGCACCATTCATGCCTCATATGAGATTTGATCGTAGGCCCAGCTCATGACGAAAAGCCACAGTTCTGCGCTTCTGAGCACTCGACCATCGGGACGTCATTCGAATTCCGGGTAATTTTTTTTTTTTTTTTTTTTTTGATCGGGGTTTTAACGACCACCGTGAGCAACACGATGAGCTATAAGCAGTCGCCTGTCCCTAATTTAGAGCCACTGGTTCCAGGGAAGGGAGAGAGCCAGTGCTGTAAGACAAACACAACATCCATGCTTCACGGGATTCGAACCCGGACCCATCTCAGACGAATGGTCACAAGCCAGAGCTTAGACCGGGGAGGCCAGAATTCCAGATAAGGTATGAGTGATGGGTTTGTCCTGTGGCATTAGTTCTTTCCGTTCACTGGAACCAGTGGCCCTAAATTAGGGACAGACGTTCCCCAATAGACTTAAATGCTCATGAGGATGGTTAATACCTGAAATGCCATCCCGGTGGCAGAGTGGTCTGAGATGCGGAACTCTGCTCATTCGTCCGAGATGAGTTCGGGTTCTAGTACCAAATGATACATGGGTCTGTGCGTTTGTTCTACTTAGCTAGTTGTCTCCCTTCTGTAAAAACAGTTTTCCTAAATTAGGGACGGGCGACTGCTTGTACAGAGGGTGAGTCGAAAGTTTTGCAATATTTGGATCACTTTATGTCTTCATACGTACCTTTACGACAAAAGCTGACTAGCATTCAAAGTATAGGCCATCATGTTGCACCATCTCTAGCCATCTGTCTGCCAGTTTTTCGATTCCGCGGCGGTACCAGTTCTTGCCCTTCGAGGCGAATAACTCCTTCACCCCAGCTGCAACCTCCTGCTGGTTGTTGAAGTGCCGCCCGCGAAGGAAGTGGGCCATAGACAGAAACAAGTAATAATCCCAAGGAGCAAGGTCCGGATAATATGCTGGGTGTAACATCAGTTCGATGCCCTCAACTTCCTGGTGTTTTTCCCTGGTCATTCGCGCGGTATGAGGCCGAGCGTTGTCCTGTTGTAGGAGTGTGCACTTTCTGTTCACCAGTGCCGGTACTTCTCCTCCAAAACGGCATACATCCGCTCCAGCTGTTCAGAGTAAATTGGCGTTGATGGTTTGACCGTCTGGAACAAATTCTTAATTGATTATCCCTTTGAAATGCCACCAGACGCAGAGCATGTCCTTGTGCTCGAAGCGCCCAAGTTTGGCAACAGGTTCAGGAAGCTAGCCCGGGCTCAGCCACTGCCGTTTTGTGTTAGGATTACAGAAATAGACCCACCTTTCATCGCACGTAACAATTCTCTTGATGAAACGTATATCGCACGGATTTCGTGCACACTTCCACTCGGCGATTTGCTTCAGCTGGCGTCAGTTCGTGAGAGACAATGCGGCATCTCCTGTAGATCTCGCTGAGGTCCTGAAGGTGACGAACCACGGTGGTCTGTGATATGCCCTGCTCGCCTGATAATCTCCGAGTGCTGGTTGTCGGATTTGCCTCTATGGTCTGATCCACGGTTCGCGGCCTACCTGACCTTGGCTGATCGTCGAGGTTTCTCTCACCTGAGCGAAATTTCTTGAACCATCTGGTTGCGTTGCTGTGGTCCACGTAGCCTTCCCCTTTCGCATGACAAATGTTTCGTGTTGCTTGAGCAGCGTTATGGCCGAGTTTAAACTCGTAAAGCAAAGGTTCGCTAATTAGCCGGTTGTGGCTGTTCACCTTTTAAGCGTCCCAACCACAGACAGATCGACGATATGCAATGCTGTTCACAGCAACGACTACCACTGTATCCCTTTCGACTGACTGCAGTGCGCTACTTGAACTAGTTTAAACACGTGACATACGGGCCGCAGCAGATGCGTTTATGCAAATATTGCAAAAATTTCGACTCATCCTCTGTAGCATTCCGAGTTGCTCACAATAGTCATTAAACCCCGAAACGAAAAAAATGATAAGTAATGCGCTATTTTATTGGTAAATAAAATAGCCCATTACCAAACGAGTTGAAAACTATTCTACAAGGAGCGGTTCGTTTCGTCATGTATAGGCAGCAGTTTAATGCATGTTAAAGTATCGTTCCTTACTGATTCCCTAACGGAACAGGGTAATCTATATTTTGGGCACAAATCGTTGGACTTGGCTTTACAAAGATGTTGCAGCTCATCATTTATAATTACACTGGAGAGCAATTGAATTAGAGCTACCTGTCTAGTAATGTGTAGCACCACCTTTCGCCCTGATGACGGCGGCGATTCGTCTCGGCATGGACTCGACAAGACACCGGAAGCGTTGGGAAGCCATACGGATCCACGACCCCTGAACAAGCTCCCACAGTTCACGAAGATTTGATGGGGGGGGGGGCAGAGCCTCGAACATCTCTCTCGATGGCATCCCAGATGTGCTCGATGGGATTGAGGTCACGTCGGTGGAGTGTTCATCCAACCATTCGGATACAATTCGGTAGCAATGGCACGGTGCATTGTCTTGTTGCAGGATGAGGTCCCCAGTGGGATGTTGAAGACGCACAAACGGGAGCAAATGGTTGTCCAGGATATCCCGGTAACGTTGACCTATGAGGGACGATGTCACACGTACCAGGGGTCCCATTTCAGTCCACGTAAACAGTTCTCAGACGAGAATGCCACCTCCACCAGCTTGAAGAGTACCCTGCTGGCAAGAAGGATCCATCGCTTTATGTGGTCTGCGCCGTACTCGTATCCTGCTATCCGCATGTACCAACGTGAATCTCGACTCATCAGTCCAGGCAACATTTTTACACATGTCTAGGGTCCAGTGGCGATGTTCCCGCGCCCATGCTAGTCTTTGCACCCTGTCATGTGCGGTCAGCAGCGGTACCCTCGTGGGACGATGGCTTCTGTACCCCATAGCAAGGAGATGGTTCTGGATGGTGTGGCTGCTTAAACGTTTTTGTGCACCAGCGTTAAATTGCCGAGTGATTTCTTGCACTGTGACCCGTCTATCCGCTGTTACAATGCGAGCTAGCCGACGATGACCCCGCTCATTCACACGCTGTTGTCCACGGCGGTTGGCCCTTGCAGGGATTGTTCTATCGGATTCGATGGACTCACGGTGCACCCTTGACACAGTGGCTCGTGAAAATTCCAGTGCCTGCACGACTTCCGAGATGGAGTGACCCATTCGTCGGGCCCTGACAATTTGCCCACAGTCAAATGCGCTTAGATCCTTCGTCTTACCCATACTGCGTCCGACTCTTACTGATTCCCGTCGCATCACTCCTTATATTGTCGGATCGCTGCATACGTCATGTCGTTTCCGTTTACAGGGCCGCCAACAGCGCCATATTTGCCCAGCTGTCTCTAATTCAATTGCTCTTCAGTGTATATGCGTTTTATGTGTATACGTGTGTGTTTCTTTCGTTCCGGAATTTTTTGACAAAAATTCCTGCATCAACCACCCTATATGAATTTTCTGCGCACATACCAATCTTTTGTCGGAGTCTTAATATTTTGTTGCTTTAACTGTCTCACGTAAGCGTCTTCAAACATTTAAAACAATAAATAAAGCCTTCGCAAAAGTTGTGTTTGTTCAACGACTCAGTGCCCACAATCCATTCTATTGTTCCTTAGACATATTTATGATATCCGTTATTTCACAAGTGCTTTTGTGCGGTGTTCGTGCTAACAAGATATGCTGAGCCTGAGGATTCAGCAAAAGGCTCATTTAACTTCAACGATTGAGATCTTCCGCCATAATGTTCATATAAAGAAATATGTCCCTCATATTTTTGCATATGGCAATGAGTTTCAAAACTGACTATACTTTAAATCCGAAAGTATATTTTGTTGTTCATAAAAGGTAAATAAGTAAGTGTCGTTTTATAGCCATCAGCGTAGAAATCCCTCCCAAAATTTGCATCTCACGTTTCTGTTCTCGCAAAAACACGCTAAAGAAGTAGTTGCTTATCTGAAGAATCATCACTAGGCTATCAAATTCCGCGTCGCAGAAATATTACTGCTGATCAGAAGAAATAGGAATGTTTCCTCTAGACATCTGCATTTATTGCCAAATAATATGGAATTGCTACAACGCAATCGTTTTGCTTTGTGTGTATAACCTTCGCAACAAAACTCAAACTGTCTGGTATGAGTCGGCCGACGCGTTGAAATCGCTGACTGCCGCACCAAGAATTTGTGTCTTATATCAAATTCCACATTCACTGTAAAAAAATTTCTGAAATTCACTAGCCACTTTCGGTCACTTCTTTCTGATGCAACTCTTTCCGTGAAATGACGGACAGAAACCTGAATTTCACAGATTTTTCGTAAGACGGGAAAATTCTTTCAGAAACCTTTCGGCAATTCCTTTCGTATATTAACGGAAAATCTCCATTCTCACTTTTTCGGTATCCGTATGACAAGAAATTACCGGTAATAGGAGCGATTGGTGAGAATACTTGAGGTTTGATTAACTTTTAAATTTCAATCGTCTGTCGAATTTTGAAGTTCCGTAACGAGATCGGACACTGTGGATAGCATATCTCATGAATTTTGTTTATTGTGGCACACGCTATTTGTACTCCTCTCCCCTATTTTGTGCATTACCTATTTTTTATACATATTGTGTTACTGTCAGAAACCGATTACTTAACTTATTGTACAAAGGATTATACGAAGTCTATGTATCAGTCTTTGGAGAACTTAAGACAAAAGCTATTACAGCTATCAAGAGTAAATTTTATATTTAGGAGCTTTTATTTTTTTGGTAAAATAATACTATAAAAAAAGTACATTTCACATTTTTTAAAGATAACTGAAAGTCGTTGTCAGTTTAAAAAAATCAAGTTCACGATAGGCAATCCTTTAATTAATCCTTTAAAACAGACGGCATCCGTTTTACTTAATTCACTTATGCACGAATTACTTCGTATTATTGGTCACTAAGAGGTATTAGTTGACACTAATCCCTTCTGACTAATTACCTATATACTATTAAAATAATTCCTTCTGACTAATATAACCATATACAATTAAAGTTATTAAAAGTATAAAGGTTTCAGATCTTTCGACACCACATCGGTGTCATTCTCAGAAACCGAATGAAAAAACTGTGTGTAAGAGCCCTATATACATGTAACAAGTGACATTAATGCGCATGCGTGAGATACAAAGATGTTAAACAAGTCAATGTGTGTGAACTGGAGGAGTGGGCGTAGCCTGTCTCAACAGCATTCTCCAAGGTTGGGGAACAAATACTGGTGCATCCTCATTACAACACCGTTCGCCGTAAACAAGTGTGTGAATACTTTCTGAAACAAAGGTAGAACGTCGATTCCTGTGTGAGTCCAAAATATTAGTCGCAATCCAACACGGTAAATAAGATTCATCCAAACATGCAGTATTCCAGATAAGGATGTAACATTAGAACACATCCTGATATTATATTGATGTTCACGTATGCGACAACTCAAATTGCGAAATGTAGAACCCACATGGCACAAATCGGGTTTGTTAGGGTTGACAGATCTAAGCGAAATCAAATAGACACCGTGACGATTAACATGTTCAACAAAGTCCTTGTCATGTCTGATCATATCAAACAAATTACAAGTACGTACATCAAACCTGAGGTTTGATTTACCACATACACTATATTGACAAAAGTCACCAGACACCCCTTCAGAAGCAAATGAACTGATCCGCTGCATTGTTAAGATGCGCGGTACAACTAAAAACGGTTTAAAAACAAGCCTGCAGCTGACCGCGATCATATCGCACTGTGAGGTTCAGTGAAAATGACTTTGAGAAAGGGAAGATTGTTGGGTGTTATATTAGTGGATTATCCATAAGAGAAACCGAGAGGCGTTTAAACATAACCAAGTCAACTGTTTTGGATGTACTGAATAAGTGGAAGACATATGGCGTGCCTGAAGCAGCAAAACGTACCGGCAGACCAAAGAAAATCAGTGACAGAGATGTCGAAGCCTCAAGAGAGTCTTTACATCTAAACGACGGAGTACTGCACAAGACCCCAGTGTACAGGTGAGTAAAAATGCTGGAACCTCGGTATGTACACGTACCATTCGCAGATATAACTTCATTCCATGGGTTACCTTGGTCGTGCGGCTGCTCATAAGCCTTTCATCTCCACTCGGAATGCTACTCATCGTTTAGCATGGTGTAAAGAACATTTACCGTGGACCGTAGATCAATGGAAACGGGTCCTATGAACTGATGAATCCAGATACACAATCCATCAGTCTGATGGCCGTGTGTAGGCATGGAGGCAGCCGGGGAAACGCTATTTACTACAGTGTACTGTTCCTATGGTCAAGTTTGGAGCTGGCAGTGTACTCCTGTGGGGGTGTTTTTCGTGGTATGGTCCCGGCCTACTGGTTATCGTGGACAAACCTGTTAACCAGCACGCCTACCTCGATATTCTGGATAATTATGCCCTACCGACTCTGTGCAGTAGTATGGAACCGAGCCTCGTTGGTACCAGCAGGATAATGCACCGAGCCACAAAGCAAGGACTGTTACGGCGTGGTTTTATGATAATTCCGTATCGTGTGTGGACTGGCCAGCACAGAGCCCTGATTTTAATCCCATAGAGCACCTATGGGATGAATTAGAGCTCCGCATAAGAAGTTTGGAACCAAAGCCTACTACTAAGAAACAGTTAGAGGCAGCATTATGTACTGAATGAAAGCACATACCTATCGATGTATTCCAAAACCTTGAACCTTGTCGAAAGCATGTCTCGAAGGGTCAGTGCATACATTAAGGCCAAAGATGGACCGACACCGTACTAATGTATGCCAATAAATGCTATGTTGTGTTTCTCTTCTAGGTGTCCGGTGACTTTTGTCAATATAGTGTATGTTCTTCAAAATATTTGTCACACATGGTAAGTATGGTATAGATCCCACAAAACGATGAACTGGTCTGTCAGCAAGCAAAGAGGTATGTAAACAGCCTAACTTCTTACCAATAATACGATCAAAAAGGCGTAGTGGGTAACCAAATAATAAAGCAAACTGTTTGATCCTACGTAGTGACCACTCTGATTAACAAAGCTACAGGGAAAGCAACGCTATTTGATGCGCAGGTTCACTCATTCCAGCTGCGTTCGGCCCACTTCTGGGACAGAGAATGTATTCGTTCGAACTGATTTCAGCCCATTTTTCTAAACCCGAGTTTCTGAACCAAGAGTCAAAACGGCAAAGTGCAACGACAAGTCAAGGTCGGTGTAGTTTAGTCGGTATAATAACTGGCTCCGGAGCGAAGACGCGTGGGTTTGAATTCCACCACCTAGAGAAAAGGGCTTTATTTTTACACGGGCGCCCAAACGTAAAAATGAATCTCCTGAACGTGAGGTTCGAGAGTAATATGTGATGCTTTATCCACAAAAAGTCTGGAATTAATGAGAATTCCTTCCTCTACGCTTCGAAAGATGTGTGATGCTTCTTCCACACATCGTCTGGAATTAATAAAAAAACTCCTTCTTCTAAAGCGAGCTGTCCTTCAAGAATGGTTTGTGGATGACCCGAAACCTGCGATTTTTATTTTTATTTATTTTTTTGATTGGGGGTTTGACGACCACCGTGTGCAACTCGATGGGCTATAAGCAGTCACCCGTCCCTTATTTAGGGCCATTGGTTCCAGGGAAAGGAGATAGAGAGCCAGTGCCGAAACACAAACACAACATCCATGCCCCACCGGGATCCGAATCCGGACCCATGTCGGACCAATCGTAAGAAGCCAGCCTGCGATTTTGTGCCCTAGCCTTTCTCAAAGGATATATATACACCGATGAGCCATTCCATCATGACCACCCCCAGCCTAGAGAAATGAGCAAGCCTGCAGACTGAACAGAGGTGCAGGTGAAGTTCACAGAGTAGTATATAAACAACCCGAGGATCGGCTTTCGGTTAGTAGTGTTCGGAGTCAGAATGGGAAAAGTTGCCGATTTATCGGAGTATGATAAAGGACAAATGTGATGGCACGGCGCCTCGGAACTACGATCTCGGAAACGGCGCGGCTTGTGAGTTGTTCACGTGCCGCTGTAGTGAGTACGTATCAAAAGTGGTGCACAGATGTCAAAGCGACGAACCGTCGTCCAGCCGTGGGTCGTCCGCAGCTCATTGATGCCAGAAGGGAGCGGAGACTGTCGCGCATTGTTCACAGCGACTGCAGGGCCGCACAGTGCGACAATTCACCCGCAGCTACGACAGTGGTGATCAAGGCAATGTGTCACAGCACACAGTTCATCGCAGCCTTCTGCGCATGGGCCTGCATAGCTGAAGACCCACCTGGGTCACCGTGCTCACTGCACGTCATCGCCAACAACGCGTGAAATGGTCCCAAGATCATTGAGATTGAACCATTGATGATTTGAAGAAAGTGGCCTGGTCAGACGAATCAAGATTTCTGATGCATCAAGTAGACGGCCGAGCATGGATACACCGATTACCAACCATGGCTATGGCACCTGGATGCACTGTTGGACGGAAACAGGCCGCCGGCGGCGGTGTTATGCCGTGGGCGATGTGTTCTTGGGACACTTTAGGCCCCATTATCCCAACTGCACAATCCATGACATCTGTCAGGTAGCTGAACATCGTTGCGGACCAAGTTCGCCCATTCATATCAACTGTGTTCTCCACTGTTGATAGACATTGCCAACAGGATAATGCGCATGCCACACTGACAGAATCGTCAAGGAGTGGGTCGAGGAACATGCTGGTGACTTTTTCTTAATGCCCTGGTCTCCAAATTCACCTGACATGAACACAATCTAACATTTATGATTCGACTTAGAAAAGCGGGTTCGCGCTAAATCACCACCACCCCGAAATGTTCGGGAACTGGAGGACCTGCTGTTGACATTATGGTACCAGATATCCCAGGATACCTATCGCCACCTCATCGAATCGATGCCTCACCAAGTCGTTGCTGTTTTGCGGGATAAAGGGAGTCCTACAGCTTATTGGGTAGGTGGTCATAATGTAATGGCTTATCGGTGTATGTATATGTGACGTACACTGAGCGAACACAAGAGTCAAAACAGCAAATTGCAGCGACAAGGCAAGGTCGGTGTAGTTCAGTCAGGAGAATTATTGACTCCGGCGCGAGGAGACGTGGGTTTGAATCACCACCGGCAAAAAGGACGTTATTTTCACAAGTAAATTTGTTCTAGCCGGTTAAATGCGAACTGATTATAAATAAGGAACACCCTGAAATCACGAATGTTGAGCTAGAAGCTGTTAATACAAAATCAGTTTTAATAGTACAGAGTTGACCAGGTGAATGACTTTGTGTACTTAGAATGAATGTCTGGTAGAGGAAACACGTATTTCAGCTTTGATAGTTACAGTTGCATTAGCAGGATTTCATAGAACTGTCAAATAGGTCCCAAATTGATGTGTATGAAAGTGTAATTGTTTCTTCTTTTGATCAACGGTAGTGAACCCCGGGTACTACAGGTGAAACACATGAGTCGTTTACGTCTAGAGAGAAACGTTGCCTTCGTTGTGTTCTGCCAAGACACGTTCTCATCTTGTGTTAAACAAAGATGTGTTTTATATGTGTAATGTGATGCAAAATGTTGTTACAGAGGGTGTTCAGAAAGTAATGCTTCCATATTTATATGTAAGCCCAGTGGCAAGGTATCAAATTGAAACAAAAGTAAAACAAAGCTCAGAATTTCTAGTTTAATTCACATATTTTATTTTTCTACACAGTTCCCCTCACTCTCGTTACAGGTAAGCCAACGTTTAACAAGTTTTTCTAATCCATCTCTGTAAAAGTCTTGTGGTTGTTCTCGGAGCCATTTCCTCGTAGCCGCTTGAACATTTTCGTCACAGGTGAACTGAATTCCTTTCAGATGTCTCTTGAAACCCATCTCTGTAAAAATTTTCAGGTTGTTCTCGGAACCATTTCCTCGTAGCCGCTTGAACATCTTCGTCTCAGGTGAACTGAATTCCTTTCAAATGTCTCTTGAGAGGAGAAAACTGCCAGAAATCGGACGGCGCCAAATATGGGTTGTAGGTAGGGTGTTCAAGAACTTCAAACCCCATTTTCCTATGGCCTCTGAAGTGAAAGCACTGGCGTGGGGTTTGACGTTGCAGAATCATTGGATTTTTTCTCCCGCACACCCGGTTTATTCTTTTCTTTAACGTTTTAAAGGTATGCACGTAGCTCTCCGAGTCGATAGTCATACCTTTGAGCATGTACTCCTGGCGAATAATGCTTCTGTAGTCCCAGAACACAGTGAGCATGCACTTGCCGGTAGAATTTGGGTTTTGAATTTTTTTCTCTCGAGGAGAAGATGGGTGTCGGTATTCCAGCGATTGATTCTTCATTTCTGGGCCATAATGGTGAACCCAAATCTCATCGTTAGTCACAATGCTTTGGAGAAAATGACTTCCATATTTTTCATAGCGAACAAGCAACCTTTGGCATGTTTCAAGTCTTGATGTTTTCATTTCAGTCGATAGGTAACGCGGTACCCAACGAACACACATTTTGTTTATCCTAAAACGTCAACAATGGCAATGAATGACATACGGGATTACACCATTGTGCGATATCAATTTGGAAGATGGGAATCCGTTTATTGGTGTAAATATGACATGTATGTTAAGTCAGATAATATCAGAAAACTTGAAAATTTCGTCGTCCTGGAGTGGGAATCGAATCCGCGTCTCGTGGATAGCGCCCGAGTATGCTAACCACTGCACCACCCAGAACAACCAACTTTCAAGTTTCCGATTAATTTGAATACAGCCATCACAGGATTTGCTAGTCGAAGCGACCGGCATTCATATATAGCGAATCTGGAGGTTTAGAATTGATTTCCGAGATTGCCTGGAGGCGCAGAATATCAATGAATGAAATACGGGATTACAACGATTGTACAATACAAATTTGGAAGATGTGAATCCGTTCATTGGACGAACAATATATTTGGAAGATGTGAATCCGTTTATTGGACGAATAATATATTTGGAAGATGTGAATCCGTTTATAAACGGAATCACATCTTCCAATATACACTATTTTGACAAAAGTCAACGGACACCTAGAAGAGAAACACAACATAGCATTTATTGACATACGTTAGTACGGTGTCGGTCCGCCTTTGGCCTTAATGCATGCACTGATTTTCAAGACATGCTTTCGACAAAATTTTTGAACACAGCGATAGGTATGACCTTCCATTCAGTAAATAATGCTGCCGCTAACTGTTACTTAGTTGTAGGCCTTGGTTCCAAACTTCTTATGCGGCGCTCTAATTCATCCCATAGGTGCTCTATGTGATTAATATATGCTGGCCAGTCCACACACGATAGGGGATTAACGTAAAACCACGCCGTAAGAGTCCTTGCTTTATGGCTCGGTGCATAATCCTGCTGGTACCAACAAGGCTCGGTTCTATAATATTACCACAGAGTTGGTAGGACATAATTGGCCAGAATATCGAGGTAAACGTGCTGCTTAACAGATTTGTCCACGATAACCAATATGCCGGGACCATACCACGAAAAACACTTCCACACGAGCACGCTGCCAGCTCCAAACTTGACCGTAGGAACAGTACACTGTGGTAAATAGCGTTTCCCCGGCTGCCGCCATACCCACACACGGCTATCAAACTAATGGATCGTGTATCTGGATTCATCAGTCCATACGACCCGTTTCCATTGATCTACGATCCACGATAAATGTTCTTTACACCATGCTAAACGACGAGTAGCATTCCGAGTGGAGATGAAAGGCTTATGAGCAGCCGCACGACCACGGCAACCCATGGAATGAAGTTCTCTGCGAATGGTACGTGTACATACCGAGGTTCCAGCATTTTTACTCACCTGTACACTGGGGTCTTGTGCAGTACTTCGTCGATTAGCTGTAACGACTCTCTTGAGGCTTTGACGTCCTCTATCACTGATTTTCTTTGGTCTGCCGGTACGTTTTGCTGCTTCAGGCGCACCATGTGTCTTCCACTTATTCAGTACATTCAAAACAGTTGACTTGGGTATGTTTAAACGCCTCTCGGCTTCTCTTATGGACAACACACTAATATAACACCCAACAATCTTTCCTTTCTCAAAATCAGTTCTCACCCGCCGCGACATTTTCACTCAACCTCACAGTGCGATATGATCGCGGTCAGCTTTAGGCCTGTTTTTATACCGTTGGCAGCTGTACCTGGCATCTTAACAACGCAGCGGATCCGTTCATTTGCTTTTGAAGGGTGTCCAATGACTTTTGTCAATATAGTGTATATGAATGCCGATCGCTTCGGCTAGCGGATCCTGTGATGGTTATATTCAAATTAATCCGAAACTTGAAACTTGGTTGTTCTGGTTGGTGTAGTGGTTAGCATACTCGGGCGCTATACGGGAGACGTGGGTTCGATACCGGCTCCAGGACAACGAAATTTTCAAGTTTTGAGATATTATGTGACTTAACACCCATGTCATATTTACACCAATAAACGAATTCACATCTTCCAAATCTGTATTGTCAACAATGGCATTGACAGTACCTAAAAAAATGTTCAGCTTACCTGCTATGGTTCTCTGAGTTAGTCTTCGATTTTCTCTGATGAGCTCACCGACTTTGTTTCTGTTCAAATCGCAAGTTGCGATTACGGGCATTCCACTTCCCGGCTGATCCTTTACGGCCAACATTCCTCCGCTGTCCTTTGATTGATTGATTTTTTTACCTAACGACGAAGAGTGCTTATGTCCAAAGTTCCAGAACCATAAACTGCCACTAATGTAGCGTGAATTTATTTGGCAGGTACGTTTTCACGAGTTAAAAACTATAACTGATAGCTGTTTTACACCCATCGGCACAGTTGATGAAGTATCATCCCTTTTAAACACAATTAAATGCGAATAAATAGATGTGCGGTTATATTGCGTAGTAAAATGAGACAAAGAGTCGTTTGTCGTTTGACTGGTTGCTAGGCATTACTTACTGAACGCGCCTCGTAGTAGGGTAGAGAAAATTAATTAATTTGTTTTGGTTCGGCCATGTTGAAAGTATAAACGATGAAGTGATAACCAATATTCCCTCTAACCGGCCATGGGCAATGCGCGCCTAACCCAATGAACTGGGCAGGCATCAAAACCACTTAGGCAAAAAAAATATTTTCTCAGTATACGACACGAAAACGAACTTGAACACAAACACAAGGCGTCTTTCGGCGTCTTTGATGTTGGAAGAAATCTGCCTTATTATCTGCCAAATTTTGAGCAAAACCCTTTTACCAGGGGCTTACAATTTAACTGACCGGAATGCCTTTCCCCCACCAACTAACATGGGTGCATTAGTTAGTACATTGAACTTGGCTACAGTTGTGATTGGCTGGCGCTGATGTGTTGTTTTGAGAAAAGACTCAATATCTGCTGTGACGTTCCTGCCAGCAGGACGCACACGACGTAAAGGCAGATAGCAGTCAGAACGAACGTCCGCGTAGCTCAATTGGTAGAGTGACTTATTCCGGAATGAGGGGGGCCCGGGTTCGAGCCCCGGCGTGGACAAAAATGACGGAGAAATTTACTTCGTTATACTGCCTCTTTCTCGGCGTAGAAAAATCACTAATCCGCATTCTCGCGTTCACTATCTGCTTGCACGAGGCTACTTTGCAAGAAGCCTTTGAGAATGAAGAGGGCAATGATACAAACTTAGAAGGAGGCGAAAGGCATTTAAGAAAAGTGTTGTTTTGACTTTTGAGAGTCCGAATTTTATTTATTTAATATTATTTTTTCAGGTAATTGATTTCCGATTTATTAAAATTAATTAGGGATTTGGGAATTTTAACCCGAAATGCTTACTGCGCGGAGGAAGTTGAGTCGCTGCGCGGCCGCGCACGCGCGCCGCTTAGAGGAAAGATTGGTGTTAACTAAAAAAATTGTTTCACTCTAAGCGGCAGGAAAGCAAGTTACAGGAGGGCTAAGAAATAAATGAGAGGACCAGGTTCAGGAATGCTTGAAGTAGAAAAATATGAACAATAAATAGTATAAAATATCTTATGTCAGACGACGCATGATGACTGACCATGAAACTCGAGTTATGCATGTGCCAAAAATGGATATTTATAATACTTTAACAGCAAGTAAAATCTAGCATCACAGTACCATTAATTTGACAGACAATCTTACTTTAAGGATCTAACTTCTTAATCACGGAGATCTTACTTGTATGTACGAATATAGAATACAACACAGCAAGTGAAAATGACCTTTTTCATTTTCAGGCACTTGTGGAGAACGCGTGGATTAATGCTGGGCTTTATCCAACCTCATACTCAAACACATCTACTGTGACATATCGATTCTCCATTATCGTTGCATGCTCCATTGCACGAGAGCCGATGCACATGCGATTGTTGGTTGTTTCGTGCTCATATCCTGCAAGACAAATATTTCATGTCAGCCGTTAAACACGTATACATCGATGAGCCATTACATTATGACCACCCCCAGCCTAGATAAATCAGCGCGCCTGGAGACCGAACGGTGGCGCAGGTGAATTTCACAGAGTAATACATATACAACCCGAGGACCGGCTTTCGGTTAGTAGAGTGTTCGGAGTCAGAATGGGAAAAGCTGCCGATTTATCGAAGTTTGATAAAGGACAAATTGTGATAGCACGGTGCCTCGGAACTACGATCTCGGAAACGGCGCGGCTTGTGAGTTGTTCACGTGCCGCTGTAGTGGGTACGTATAAAAAGTGGTGAACAGATGGCCAAACGACGAACCGTCGTCCAGCCGCCAGAAGAGAGCGGATACTGTCGCGCATTGTTCACAGCGACAAATCACCCGCAGCTACAACAGTGGTGATCAGGGCAATGTGTCACAGTACATAGTTCATCGCAGCGTTCTGCGCATGAGCCGGCGTAGCCGAAGACCCGGCTCACTCCACGTCATCACCAACAACGCATGAAATGGGCTCTAGATCATCGATATTTTTTTTTTTTTTGATTGGAGGTTTAACGACCACCGTGAGCAACTCAATGGGCTATAAGCAGTCGCCCGTCCCTAATTTAGGGCCACTGGTTCCAGGGAAGGGAGAGAGCCAGTGCCGTAAGACAAACACAACATCCATGCCTCACCGGGATTCGAACCCGGACCCCTTTCGGACGAATGATCAGAGGCCATCGCTTAGACCACTGCGCCACCGGGGCGGCTCATCGATATTGGACCGTGGATGATTGGAAGAAATAGGCCTGGTCTTGCAAATCAAGATTACTGGTGCATCACGTAGAGACGGCCGAGCGCGGATGCGCGGATTGTCAACGGAGGCTATGGCACCTGGATGCACTGTTAGGCGGAAATAGGTCGGCGGCGGCGGTGTTATGCTGTGAGGGATGTTTTTTTTTTTTGATTGGAGGTTTAACGACCACCGTGAGCAACTCAATGGGCTATAAGCAGTCGCCCGTCCCTAATTTAGGGTCACTGGTTCCAGGGAAGGGAGAGAGCCAGTGCCGTAAGACAAACACAACATCCATGCCTCACCGGGATTCGAACCCGGACCCCTCACGGACGAATGATCAGAGGCCATCGCTTAGACCACTGCGCCACCGGGGCGGCGAGGGATGTTTTCCTGGGATACTTTAGGCCCCATTATCCCAACAACACAATCCTTGACAGCTTGCAGGTATATGAACATCGTTGCGGACCAAGTTCACCCATTCATGTCAACTGTGCTCCCTGCTGGTGATGGCCATTACCAACAGGATAATGTGCCATGCCACACTGCCAGAATCGTCAAGGAGTGGTTCGAGGAACATGCTGGTGACTTTTTCTTAATGCCTTGGCTTCCAAATTCACCTGACATGAACTCAATCGAACATTTGTGGTTCGACTTGGAAAAGCGGGTTCGCGCTAAATCACTATCACCCCGAAATGTTCGGGAACTGGAAGACCTGCTGTTTCCATTATGGTACCAGATATCCCAGGATACCTATCGCCACCTCATCGAATCGATGCCTCGCCGAGTGGCCGCTGTTATGGGGGCTAAAGGGGTCCTGCAGTTTATTAGCGAGGTGGTCATAATGTAATGACTCATCGGTGTATATACCAAAACACAGTCTGAATCTGAACGAGGTATATTGTATTCATCATGCACTGCCACTTAAGAACGAGGAGTGTAAAATATTGAGCCACACCATTATTAAAGGATCATTCTGTGTGATATAAATTATGATGATCAAATTCCATTTTATCGGTGTGCACATGCAGCACTATTGAACGGCGTGGTGAATTAGAAGGTATTTAACAGTAAAACCGTTCGTAGCTTACTTAATTAGTCATACTATTTGGAATATTTCCCTGAAATGTTCATGCACGGAGCTCACTGATAACGTCAACTGATTGGAGTTTGAGGTCCCCACAGCCCGAACCGACCTTTTTTATATTTATATATGATGTTTTAAAGAGGAATGTTTGGTTATCAAAAAATATCATTCACGAACGATTTACCTCCAGGCTTTGGTCTTTCATGTCATTCAGATGTTCGGGGGTTACTTTACTGATGCCATCTTAAAGCACAGGTTCACGGAAGGGAGAGAAGAAACCTGCCCATCACTACTCCCGGACAAGCTGCGTCACATGAAGTAAACCAAGAAGAACGCAGCTCCTTTTCCTGTTTCTTGACGTCACTACAGAGCTTTCGTCTCAAAGGGATATTACTCACACAGCAGACGTCTGGGCATGCAGCTGTACAGGTTCCTAATTGTGTCCCGAGATAAGCCATCCCACGCAGCTTGAATTTTCGCACGCAGTTCCTGTAGATTCTGCGGTAGGGGTGGAGTGTGGATAGCGCGACCAATAGCATCCCAAACATTTTCAATCGGCGATAGGTCTGGCGATGCGGCTGGCCATGGCAGAGTGTCAGTGCCTTGAAGGCAAGCTATCGAGACAGCAGCAGTATGCGGACGAGCGTTGTCCAGTTGGAAAATCCCACAGGAATGAGCGTTCAGAAAAGGTAGGGACACTGGTTGCAGGACCTCATTAACGTAACGTTGGGCTGTCAAAGTGCCTGCTATGAACACAAATGGTGATCTGGCTTCGTAGGTAATTGCCCCCACACCATGACACCAGGCCTTCTGGACGTGTGACGCTCGACAACAAACCGTTCATCTTGGCGCTGACCACGGTGCCACCACAGACGGATCCGTTGGCTGTCTCCTCCAACACAAAAGCGGGACTCTTCACTGAAGATCACCCACTGCCATTCTGAGTGGCTCCATGACAGTCTGGTACGACATCTTTTCAGTCTTTGGCGACGATGCAATGGTGTTTAGGGCAGTCGTCGTAGCGGTCTGCGTGCGTGTAGTCCTACGTTGTGCTGCCATCTGCCAATGGTGCTCGCACTAATAGGATGATGCATAGAGGGCACCACTGTTCGATGAAAATCCGCAATCGTGGCTGTTGTGTCACTCCGCGCATATCGGACGACCTGTCGGTCCTCTCTCTCTCTCCGTGGTTCGTCTAGGTCTCCCTGGCCCTTCCTGTCGCTGCCGCGTGCTTTGTTCTATCCACTGCCGCCAACTGCAAGCTATGGTTGATATCTGCACGACTGGTATAGCGCTCAATACGGTGATAAGACCATCCTGCGTCCCGGAGCCCGACGACGGGCCCCTCTCCAACTCGTCCATCTGCTCTAATTGCTTCCGAAGTTTCCTCCGAGGCATACTTCACTTGCAAAGGATGCAACCAACACAAAAGCACGAGTCAGAATGGCAATAGCACGTAACAGGACGACCTTATATAGCCTGTCAGGCACATCACTACGACCCCTCCTTGATGGCGTCACATGCGCGGCCGAACGTGATACTTGAATCATTTGCATGTCTCACGATGTCAAACGTATTGACCAAGCTTCATTCCTGTCGGTTGCTTCCTTCTGGGTAGAACTATTTTTTGGACGATGAGTGTATATACAGTATATAAAATACACTGCCGGGAAGTGAAAAAAGAACACCCAGAAAGAATGCCGGTAGGAATGTCATATTATAATATGTGAATTGTTAAGGGCAGCAGAAACTGTGATCCAAGTTGGGATGTCATTGGATGAAATAATCACGTCACTGCGGACCACAACATGCAAATGTCCACATCGGGTATTTAAGGACTAGGGCGTGCAGAACGAAGTCATTCGTCAGGTGTCGTGTTGTTCAGTGCTCGTTGAAGAAGCTACCATGCCTGGACAACGCAGGAGCGCAACATTTGTTCAGTTATCGGAGTTCGAGCGAGGCCGTATAGTAGGTCTGCGAGAAGGAGGTTGGTCCTTCCGGCAAATTGCGGACCGATTGGAACGAGAGGTATTGACCGTGGTAACATGTTGGCTCCTTGTTCAGAGGAGCATTCGCACACTCGCAGAAGTGGCTCCGGGCAACACAGAATTACGGAAGCAAGAGAGGATCGGCGTATCAGGAGGGCGGCGTCGCCAGAGCGGACGGCTACGGCGTCATAAATTCGATCCTCTGTCATATCAAGGGTGTCTACCAGAACGATACGGAATCGTATGTTGGAAGCAGTACTACAGGCACGCGTGCCGCTGGCACGGTTACCATTGACCCCTGGTCATCGTCGAGCATATTTGCGGTGGTGTCAAGAACGGGTTCATTGGAAGGAAGAATGGCGGTCAGTGGTCTTTGGTGATGAAAGCCAATTCTCCTTGGGAGCTTCTGACGGTCGTATACGCGCTCGATGGCGACAAGGTGAGCAGCTTTTGCCATCGTGCATCCTCCAGCGACACACCGGCCCCTGGGAGCGATTAGCGGTCACTTTTATAAGAGTCTGGTGTTTGTATGGGGTACACTCAAAGCAGTACGTATGTCAGTGACAGGGTGCAGCCGGTTGTCTTGCCATTTTTTAGTGCGATCCCCGATGCAATATTCCAGCAGGATAACTCTCGCGCACACTCCGCCCGGGCAACTCAACATGCTCTTCAGGCTGTGCATCAACTTCTTGGCCAGCACGCTCTCCGGACTTGTCTCCAATCGAGCATGTCTGGGACTGGGTCGGACAGAGACTTCTGCGGACCCCGCAGGCAGCGACCATCTCTGAATTACGCGTCCAAGTTGAAAGCGCATGGAATGCTATCCCCCAGCGTTGATATCCAGCATTTGTACGACCGATTGAATGCCAGATTAGAAGGTTGTATTGCTGCTGGAGGAGGTGCAACACCTTATTAAAATGTGCCTTCTGTACACTGTAATACGCATTAAAAGGCAAAATAAACATTGAATCACTTCACACGTGTGATCACTTTTCTTTCTCAACAAGTTGTTGCTACGATGTAAATCTCATAGATGCACCTGCAATTTTTAATGGTGTTCTTTTTTCACTTCTGCATGGCAGTGATATTTCTATTCTGACTCGTGATGTTGTATTGGTTGCATGCTTTGCAAGTGCAGTTTGCCTCGCAGAAAAGTTTGGAAGCAATTCGAGCAATTGGAGGAGTTCGTAAAGGGCCGCGTCGTCGGGCTCCGGGAAGCGGGATGGTCTTATCGCCTTACTGCGCGCCATAACAATCGTGCGAATATCACCATAGCACGCAGTTGGCGGCAGTGTATAGAACAAGGCACGCAACAGCGACAGGAAGGGTCTGGGAGACCTAGACGAACCACGGAGAGATAGGATCGACGGGTCGTCCGACATGCGCGGAGTGACCCAACAGCCACGATTGCGAATATTCAGCGAGCAGCAGTGCCCTCTATGCATCGTCCGATTACTGCTAGCACCATTGGCAGACGGCAGCACCACGTAGGACTACACTTACGCAGATCGTTACGACGACTGCCCTTAACACCATTGCATCGTCGCCAAAGACTGCAATGGTGTCGTTCCAGGCTGTCATGGAGCTACGCAGAATGGCAGCGGGTGATCTTCAGTGACGAGTCCTGCTTTTGTCTTGGAGAAGCCGACTACCGAATCCATGTGTGGAGGCGCCGTGATCAGCGCCAAGATAAACGGTTTGCTGTCAAGCGTCACACGTCCAGAAGGCTTGGTGTCATGGTATGGGGTGCAATTGCCTACGATGCCAGATCACCTTTGGTGTTCATTACAGGCACTTTGACAGCCCAATGTTGCGTTAATGAGGACCTGCAACCAGTGTCCCTACCTTTTCTGAACGCTCACTCCTGTGCGATTTTCCAACTGGACAACGCTCGTCCGCCTACTGCTGCTGTCTCGAGAGTTTGCCTTCAAGGCAGTGACACTCTGCCATGGCCAGCCGCATCGCCAGAACTATCGCCGGTTGAAAATGTGTGGGATGCTATTGGACGTGCTATCCACAATCCACCCCTACCGCACGATCTGCAGGAACACCATTAGGAACCTGCACAACTCCATTGCGAGACGTTTGGCATGCTGTGTAAGCAAACATGGCTGCCCGACGCCATACTGAGAGACACTACTTATTGGCGTGTAGCTTATTGGCGTGTATTGCCCATATCAGTCTCAATGTTCAATCATTTATTGTTCCTGGTAACCTTTACCTTCCTCCCGAATAACATTGCAATCCGACATGTCCTTCTGGGTGCAACTATTCTTTTGACGAGGAGTGTATATTTACGTATTATGGGTGTAGTTTAAAGAATCAAAGATGCATGCCACGTACCAAAAAAAAAAAAAAAAATTACGTGCCATAGGTTCGTCACCAGTGCCGTAGATGCTTACAGAAGAAAGTCATTGAACTCGAAACAAAAATACGTAAATTAAATTAAAAACAAGAAAGTAATAAAGCGCTTATATTCGTAAGGATGTTTTCTTAGTCCCTTAAACTGTGAAATTTATTTATGATATTTTCTCTGAAAATGAAATTAATCTTAGCATTAACTACATTTAGGTATTCCTTTTTTTTTTTTTTTACAGCCTAAATTTTCAGGATGATAGTTGAAATTTTCATTTTTCCATCGTTCCGGACCGGCAGTTTATTTCGACTTCTAAATCCCGAATTTTAGCAGATTTTGTTTTAAGCTACAATCCAGCAAAGTGTTTTTATAAAGCAGGTTTCCATTGAAAGCTTTTATAAGCAGTTTCCATCAAGATTTGTTTTTCTAAAGCAGCAACAGCTGATCCAGCAGTGGATTGATAATGGTTGACAATGATGATGGTGATGATTATATTATCTACAAGTATTATGATCATCATCATTGTCAACCATTATCAGTCCACTGCTGGATGAAGGTCTCCCCAAGTTTTTTCCACAACAGT
Source organism: Macrothele yani (assembly GCA_039090855.1). NCBI lineage: Eukaryota > Metazoa > Arthropoda > Arachnida > Araneae > Macrothelidae > Macrothele > Macrothele yani. The sequence goes on from CM076996.1 coordinate 143,432,493, forward strand.
GTGTCTTGAGCCGGTCTCCTGCATGTAGTCCTGCATGCTTTCGAATTTCATTCACCCATCTTCCACGTGGCCTTCTTCTGGGTATTCTTCTGTCTCTTGATTTCCAGTCTAAAAAATATTTCAGTTGTCCATCTGCGGTCAGAAGCGATCGCTATAATAATGATTTTTTTTTCATTTCCGAAATTAGTGTTCATTACCCCGTAATTTCTGAAATAAACTGAAATAGTCGGAAAAAACGAAATGAGAAGTCGCGTCAGATAACTTTGTTTTATCTCAACTTCTGATATCAAAATTGCGTACTGAAAATTGATTGCTCATGCTGCTGATATGTATCTGATTAAACAAATCAGAAGATGTGATAACTTACGTCATTTCATCTGTTTAATTGTATTTTCCAAATTTTGTGTGTGTACGTGCAGCAGAAACGTCGCCAAGGGGATGCGAGGGTGGCTGAAGCCCACCCTGAAATTTCTCTCGCCCACCCAGATCGCGATGTGCCATTTTCCAGTTGTTGTTTTTTAACTTTAAAACATAATTAGAACTTTGCCAAGTAATGATGAGTCTGGTCTTTTAATTCGTGTACCCTCCCCTAAGAAGTGCTTTATTTGATTCTCTATAGGCAAGTTATCGAAATAGCATCCATGAAAATGTTATTGTTCTCCACTCTTCAAAATGCTTAGTTTAAACCGTTTTTTACGCTTTCCAACCGTAGGTTGAAGAAGCGTACATGCTACAGCTTTGTCCGTCTGTCTGTCCGTCCGTCCGCACGATAACTCGCGTAAAAAAGGTTCGATTTCGATAAAATTTTAGTATACAGTAGGGGACCACTGGGGACGAACCCTATTGAAAATGAACGAAATGGGGTCAAAGGTCAGGACATAGAAGCGGGATCCAGTCCATGGCCCTTATGCGTCATAACTTCCTTAAAAATGGTTCGATTTCGATGAAAGTTTAGTATGTGGTAGGGGACCACTTGCAGACGCCCCCTGTGGAAAATGGACGAAATGGGGTCAAAGGTCAGGACATAGGAGCGGGATCCATTCCATTGGTTTTATGCGTCATAACTTGCGTAAAAATGGTTCGATTCCGATGAAATTTTATCATGTTGTTCCGGAGATATACTGAACCGGTTCTGTGAAATATCATTGAAATGGGGTCAAAGATCAGGACACAGGAGCGAGATTTATTCCACAGCCCTTATCCTCATAACTTAACTAAAAAGCTTCTATTGCGACAAAACTTTAGTATATTGTTCCGGAGGCATACTGAACTGGTTCTGTTGAATATCATCGAAATGGCGTCAAAGGTCAGGGCACAGGAGCGAGATTTATACCACAGCCGTTATCCTCATAACTTGATTAAAAATGTGTTTCTATTGCGGCAAAACTTTAGTATGTTGTTCCGGAGGTATACTGAACCAATTCTGTTTAATATAATCGAAATGGGGTCAAAGGTCAGGACACAGGAGCGAGATTTATTCCACAGCTATTATCCTCATAACTTGAGTAATGATTTCTGGTATGTTGGAAAGCGCATTATATTTAATGCATTGCATGATTTTACTAACTTGTTTATGTTAATATGGCCAGCGGCGAATGAGGAGGGTGGGTAAGAATTCACTGAGGGAGGAGGCCATTAGTAACTGCTATGCTGTCTGTTTTTGCAACTAAGTATGGTATTTCAACACGTAAAGCAGAGTCTAAAGCTATACCATGGCTCTTAAGCCTGCCCTGGGGCAGTGAGGAAGCAAGATGTGGCTGACTACTGCTTTGGAAGAATTGAGCGCAAGACAGGGTTGCCGGCTTGAAGGAAGAGAGGCAATGAGGGGTAAGATATTGTGTCTGCGTGTTCTGTATTCCTCTCAAACTTAATCCACGAAAACACTTGTTTTCAGATCCTTCTCCTAAGCATAAAATGTTTGTTATAGGGTATGTAACTCCTCAGGTTCTACTAATTTTATTAAAAATGGATGGATGGAACATTAGCAAAAAGGACTCAAAAGTTTGGATTCTTTTGTATTCCAAAAAGTACAAAAACTTCAAGACAGTTCCAAAATTAATGAATATCTATCCAAGGAAGTGGGGATTGCACGATTTTCTTTGCAGCCTGTAGTAAAATGTATTGAAATTCTTTCTTTCAGTGTTTAGTAACAAAAATTGCTATCAAACTAACTTGAACCAGTAAAACAAATACTCGCTCACCCGTCGCCAACCCTGATTTTGAAATCCAGCGACGTCCCTGACGTGCAGTAAGCATTTGTGCCTATACGAACGATGCGAAAATTACTCCCACTCTTTACTCTGACATATTAGGTGTACAAATAAGTTTTAAGGCTGTTTTTTGTGATGTATACCGCTAATTTACATACCCGACATTCCCACGCGTTGTTACCATGCGACCTTAACTGGTCCAGAGCATAAAATATGACACAGAAGTTGTCCCAACAGTCGAACGTATTTGCACACCGGTAAGTGAAAGATTGCAAGCGATACTGCATTCGTTACGAATTTCATCAAGGAAGAAGTGCTGCAAAAGTATGAGCATCGATTTGTTTTGTCCAGGGGAGAATATTGTATCGAAAAGCACGCGTAAGTTTTGGTTTAGATGTTTTAAAGCAGGTGATTTTGATGTTAGCAATGGAGAACGTAGCGGCGCCCCGCAGAAGGTTGCACATGAGGAACTGCAAGCATTGCTGGATGAAGATTCGTCGCATACGCTAAAAGAACTAGCTGAAAAACTGGGGCTAACTCAACAAACCAATTCCAATCGTTCATTCGCAATGGGAAAGATTCAGAAGGAAGGAAAATGGGTGCCATATGACCTGAGTTAGAGGAACAAGCTTGAGCGTGTCATGAAGTGTTTGAATCTGTTGAATAAACAACACCGAAAGTCTTTTTTGTGGAAAATCGTTACGAGTGATGAAAAGTGGATATGGTACGACAATCCCAAATGCAAAAAAACACTGGGTAGACTCCGGTGAAGCAACGACTTCGGCACCGAAATGCAATATTCACTCCAAGAAAGTTCTGCTGTGCATCTGGTGGAATATGAAGGGTGCGCTCTATTATGAACTATTGGAACAGAGTCAAACTGTTACTGCTGATCGCTATAAGAAACAATTGATGCGATTGAACCAGGAAATCTGTCGGAAATGTCCATTCTCATGCAAAGGATTGCGTTCCGTGAAATTACTGCATGACAACGCTAGGCCGCATGTCGCGAAATCGGTCAAGGAAACGTTATTGACGCTTGGTTGGAAATTTTTGGAGCACCCGGCGTATAGTTCCGGCATAGCCCTTTTAGACTATCATTTGTTCCGATCGATGCAACATGGTTTGTCTGCTGTACGATTCCGCACATTTGAAGAAGTGCAAAAATAGGTTGACGACGTCATCGCGTCATACGACGAAGTATTCTTCATGGATGGAATGCGTCAACTGCCCGACCGATGGCGGAAGGTAATAGATAATGACGGTTCATATTTTGATTCGTAAAGATATTGTTGTTTTCTCTCAAATTACATGTTGCGTTGTTTTAAAACGCTTTAAAACTTATTTGTGCACCTTATATATTAAAATTGAAGTTGGTAAGAAAATACAGACACCGGACAAAAAACTACTCATCTCCTGAAATTTACTTTTCATACTTAGTTACATCATCACGTGCATTAATTATTGCTGGAAGAATTTTTTGACCATTCTAAGAACAGTTTGTCTCGCAATTCATTGAGATTCCTGGAATGTTGAAGTTTGGTTTTCACACTTCATTCAAGGTGATCCCATAAATGGTCGATGGGACTTAAATCTGGCGATTTGGCTGACCAGCCCGTGTTCCAAAGTTGTATCATGCTCTTCACACCAATTCGTAACTGTTTTAGCTTAATGAATCCTACAGTTGTCATGATGGTAAATCGGATAAGTTACTTGATGAGAAGCCTGCAAATGCTGTGCAAAAGAAAACACATCATTGTCTAAAATTTCTCTGTAAACATGCTGATTCATCGTATTCTTCACCTCTGCTAGTGGACCTAATCACAACCATTAAAACAACCCTACAGCATTACATACTACTTTGGCAAGAACTCTTTGAACACACTCAAGATTGAATGTTTCTGTAGACCTCCTGTTGACCCTACGCCTTGCGTCGTTTGGGTATAGACAAGAACTCTTTGAACACACTCAGGATTGAGAGTTTCTTTAGACCTCCTGTTGACCCTACGCCTCGCGTCATTTGTGTATAGGCAAGAACACTTTGAACACACTCAAGATTGAATGTTTCTTTAGACCTCCTGTTGACCCTGCGCTTTGCGCCATTTGACTATAGGCAAAATTTGGATTCATCAGACCATGTGACAGCCTTCCACTGATAAACAGTCCATGCCCTGTGAGCTTTGGCCCAAGCTAATCAAACTTTTTTGTGCGCTGAAATTAACATTGGTTCCAGTCTTGTAAATCTACTCCAGATATCCATTCGATGAAGTTTCCTACGCAATGTTCGCTCAGATATAGACGTGTGAAGTCCACTATTAACAGACTCGGGGGAGTTCCTGTCTTGTTTGAAATCTGTTTTCGTTGACCAGGCGACAAATTCTGTGCCGGCCACGACTTATCAAATTTAGTCCACAATTTCTCCTTTTATTTTCAGTCAAGTTTGACTTACACCAATCTTTATAAACACGTAGAACTGTTCTTTTGCTAACACCTGAAAATTCAGCGACTTTCTTGATGCTGTGTCCTTTTGACCGGCCAAAAGCTATGGCACTTTTTTGCCAGTCTCTTACATCTGTCTTTTAACCAACTGATTTAATATTTCAAAACTTTCAGCTTAAAACTTTGCCTGTAGAAAGAAATAACACATATTTTATTATTATATAACCCAGAAATATTTCAATAAAATTTTAATTCTCGCCTCAGCAATATATCATATTAAACAATTACATATATTGCTGCAGGTGTCTAATTTTTTGTCCCGTGTGTTTACATCGACTATATCTCGATATATATACACTGCTGGCCACCCAAAATGCAACACCAAGAAGGAAGCGTCCGATTGGCCTGAAATTCGCAGCATGCGTCGCCCGCGAGAGGACATGCAAACGATTAGCATTGCAGGGCATATGCAAATCATGTGTACCCGGCACGCCACCGAGAAGCACTATTAGTGTGCACAGAAGGCGGGGTATAAGTAGTGGAAGTGTGTTGTGCTGCCAGAACTGTGCGTGGGAAGCTTCCTGTTGCCTCGTCGTAGAATACGGCAGTCATTCCAGCACGTTTCGGAGTTCGACAGAGAATGAATAGTGGCTTATCGCGACAGCGGTTTATCGTACCGAGACATCGGCGCCCGTGTGGGAAGACATCCAGCCACAGTGAGGCGAGTATGAATTCGGTGGGTGCAGCAGGGACGGATGGACCGACGTAAGCGATTGCCGTAGCCGCGGCACACCACCGAACAAGAGGACCGGTATGCTGTGCGGCGGGCATTGACGGCTCGCACCGCCACATCACGAACGTTAGCGCAGGCATTAGGGTGTGTTGCGCAACAACCCGTGTCAGCACGTACCGTTCGACGTCGTCTGGACGAGTGGGGACTTGTCGCACGGCGCCCATTGCTCCGATTACCATTGACGTTACACCACCGGCGAGTGCGGCAGCAGTGGGCCGTTGAACGCCGCACCTGGACTACGGAATGGCTCGACATTGTCTTCTCCGACAAATCCCGCTTCTACCTGCAGAACCACGATGGTCGGATCCGCGTGAGGCGGCACCGCGGCGAGAGACTGTATGACGCCTGCATTATTCACCGCCATACCGATCCGTCTCCTAGCGTTATGGTTTGGGGCGCAATTGGATATGACACTCGCACCCCTCTGGTACGCATCGCCGGTACACTCAACAGCCACCGCACCATCTCCGACGTTTTGGAGCCTGTAGTCCTCCCTTACTTGCAGGATCTGCTAGTGGCTACGTTTCAACAGGACAATGCGCGCCTGCACGTGGCACGCATCGTGCATCAATTCTTTACGGCCCACCAGGTGTCAATGCTGCCGTGGCCCTCCTGTTCTCCCGATATGTCGCCCGTCGAACACGTCTTGTCGCTGATCGGCAACCGAGTGTCCCGGCAAGCACCACCCGCGGCTACGCCTGATGAACTGTGGCAACGTGTGGAAGCAGCCTTTACCGACATACCCGAAGCCCACATCCAAAGCCTCTTTCGTTCGATGCCGCGGCGTGTAGCTGCCGTTATTTCCAGCCATGAGGGCCACACGAACTATTGATGTCTGCGTGTTCCGCAAGTCGCACGGGCCTGTAAGCTCAATCGTTTCATCTTTGTATCTGTTGTTATGTGTCCAGTAAATCTGGCTTTGCTATCTCGTGTCCTTCTTGGTGTTGCATTTTGGGTGGCCAGCAGTGTATATATATTTTTTTATTGGAGGTTTGACGACCACCGTGAGCAACTCAGTGGGCTATAAGCAGTCGCCCGTCCCTAATTTAGGGCCACTGGTTTGAGGGAAGGGAGAGAGCCAGGGCCGTAAGATAAACTTAAAAACAATGCCTCACGGGATTTGAACCCAGACCCCTTTCAGACGAGTCATCAGAATTCAAATGGTATTTATTGAGAAACAAATATATACAAGTATTTACAATCACCGGGTTGTAGTCGCGCGTTGGCGATCCCATCATGCTTTTCACCTGACAAAGCAATTAACAGAAGTAACAAAAAAGTGACGCATATATAGGACTGTTCATAAAAGTCAGTGAAAGTCAGTCGGGGAATGTTCAAATTTCGGAGGAACAAAACAGAAAGTGATCAATTGTTGAAGAAATGTAGGAAAATCACTGATGAAGAAGGGGGGGGGAGCCAGCTTGATGTTAGGTGCCGGCTTCGCAGAAAAAGTCCGTCGTGGAAAGCGTGCAAATTCACTGTGAAGGAAGGAGCTCATCATAGGAAGACGCAAAAACTTCAGCGATGACTACGCACAACACGATGCGACACTGTTAACACAACATGCGGCATTTTCATCACGCGAAAGAAACACTAGTTACACTTCCTGGTGATGAAAAAAAAAACACAAATAAGCACATACTACAAAAAGACGTTCTTAACAAAAACAAAAAAAAAAAAAAAAAACCTTGGTTTCCCCCAAAAAAAGAAAAAATTGGTGTGCCCGTCCATTTGTATGGACCAAAGAAGAGCGTTGAAACGTTGCTGTAGGCGTATTTTGCCTGTAGCAGCTAAACAAAAAAATAACTGATTTGTATAAAACGGAGCATCATTGGGGTGGTTGAAGATTGTCTGCAAGTTTAGGCATGAGAACCTTAAGCATATATTTTGTCCTTCTACCATATTGGATGGCCCAAGACGGCAGAGAGACATTACTAAAGACTTCCTCGAACGCTGCGAGTTGTTGAACCATTTCGGGAAGGCGCTGTAAATTCCTCCGCACACATGGTATTTGCATAATGTTGCTCTTTTTCGGACACTGATTGATTTTCTGCGAATTCGGGGAGAGTAAATGGCGAATTGGGGACAGTGCTGTCCTGGAAAACTTCTGGAAAGTCAAGAAGGGTGCGGGGAGAGGGGCATTCACCTTCTAAAGAGGCAGACTGCGATTCACTATCATGGGCAGTTTCCATGCTTTCTTCTGCCGAATCGGTAAGGATGTCATAGGTGTTGGATGTGGAAACAGCGTATTGACTGTCCTGGCTAGGTGAAGCAGAAGAACGTCGAGAGTGCGGGGTTAAAGTGCGTTTTTTTGTCGTAAACTGGAACGAGAAGACGCACGAGTACATCGTGGAGAAGCTGGGGAAATAGAGCGTTTATTAGCTGTCTGAGACTGGGTGGCCTGTTGAGGTGGTAGCGGATGTGGAAAATTTGAAGTGTCCATAACAAGGGAATTATGTAAACCCACTGCAGTAGAGGTCAAAGTCGGACATGGTCGAACATTATCAAATTGACGAGATCCAGGATCTGAAGCAACAGGGTTACCAGTAGAAGTAGAGTCTGTAGAAGGCATTACAGGTGGTTTTCCTGCAGTTCCTGGTTGAGCAGCAAATAAAGCCGATGAAAGTTCCTGTAGGCTGGAAGTAGCAGCGGCATTAGAACTGTCCTGTAAAACACGATGTGGACATTCAGACACGACGTGCCCTTCAGCCTTGCACTAAAGCACTGGACACCCGCAAACACATTAAAAACGAATGTGCGGGTGCTAATGCTGAGTTCTATGGATGTGGGACGTTCAACAATAGCTTCATCACTAGGGAATATGATACGGTACTGTCGACGTCCTCCTTGCACTGAACTGTAGTGCGAGTCGCGACCTAAAGCTGGAAGAATTTTCGTTTTGCCAATCACTCATCCAAAAGACCCTAGTGTTTTAATTAGTATTGAATCCGGGATGGCTGTCGGCACCAGCGAGAGGGTAATAGTAATAGGCCTATGTGAAGCAGTAAATGGAAATGCCTAATATCAATAACTGACTGAAGAATTTTATCAACAGTAGTGGATCTGTAAATTGCACTATAATTACCCCTCCCATACGAATAATAGACACTATCTGTTTTTCGGGAACAACTTTATAAACAGCATCTAGATAAAGTGGGAGGGGGTGTCGGGCAACGATTGAAAAAGACACTAAGAAGTAATGCAGAGTTATACTGCTTACCCTCATGAGATTCTTCAGGAACCAAAATCTTCAATACTTTATCCACTCTGGTTAGTTCAATGTTATCACAAAATGAATTCGTAATCCGCTGAGATGAGCCACCAAAAACAGTCGCAAACGCAAGCGGGGGTGGGGTGGGCACATATCATTAGCCCTAACACTAGAGTTGGTTCCATCGGTATATAGAACGTTGCTTGTAGAAGGCATAGTAGAGATATCAGAAAGCACAGGTGAAGATGCAGGCACGTTCAATGCTGATGAATACGATATTGTAGAAACTGAAGACGAAGAAGAATCATGTGAAGCGGTAGAGACGATAGCAGAGGTTGCGGCCATCTCGGCCACGAACTGTAACGTGAGCGAATGCTGCACCTCGCAACACTCAAAAAGATAAACCCACAAACCTGTGGCTGTCCACAATCACTGCTTGTGAAGTGGAAATGAGGGTAGAACACGACAAAACGATACCAGGAACACTTAAACCAACACAAAAATCCAAGGTCAAGCAAGAATCGACTATCACTCAGGAGCTCTACGAATATGTGACTTGTCCTTATCAGAAGCCTTCGCTTAGACCACTGCGCGGCCCCGATATTCGGGTAAGAAATCGTAAGAATAAATTTTAATTAAACGTTGACGCAAAGCAGGCGTTTAGTGGTAAAACTACTGCTGTGAGCTTTAGCGATCCGACTCCTTTCAGAAGCGAGGGCGTGGCATTCTCAAGCCCGGGGAATCTAGCCGGCCCAGGCTGAAACCTCGGGTGAGGCATGAGTGATGCTACTGACTTACAGCACCTGCTCGTTTCCCCTTTCTGTTTGTCTAAATTAGGGACTGGCGACTGCTTATGTTCACGGTGGTGATAAGACGCGAAAGGTCGTCCGAATGGCGTAGTGGCCTAAGCACTGGTCGTCCGGAGATGGGTTTGGGTTCGAATCTCGTTGAGGCATGAATGTTGTGTTTGTCTTACGGAACTGGCTCTCTCTCCCTTCCCTAGAAATAGTGGTCCTAAATTAGGGATGATCGACTGCTTATAATCCATCGAGTTGCTCGCAGTGGTTGTTAAACACATACACCAAAAGAAAAAAAAATAGGCCGCAAAAAAATGACACATAGAAAAAATGATGTGCTGAGACTTTCTGTAGTTGAAATTTAATGAAAAAACGAACGAAACAGAAGTATGGAATCTATGCTGAAAATGCATCTTCCACATTTTCTTTTATGTTTTAATGAATGATCCCCGAGATGAAAAGTTATCTCTCTATACTGAACTCATCATATGTGGTATTTCAATGAACCGCATGAGTACTGAAAGGGTACGGGGAATCACTCGTCTCTCATTTAGGTGTTTGGGGTAAAACAACATAAAACTTGCCCAATGAGATTTACAACGTAACTCCAGGACAATACTGCTCGTTTTCTCACCCTAAGAAACAAATGACACCAAATGCAAAATTTAACTCGCAAGGCTAGGTTTGGCAATCTGTGAAACCATGTGCATCTCTTTGTTATTATGGTTATTTTAACTGCATTTTTTTGCTTTCATGAACAGCAAATCTGTTCTTTCCAAATGACCTTTTTACAGGTAATCATGCAACTGATAAAAGCAGTACCTGGAAAGCAGAAGCAAAAAAAAAAAAAAAATCACGTTTGATTAACACCACATGATTAGATCGATAAACGGTGGAAGGAAATTTAGCGTAACATTAAGCAGTCCGAAACACACACACCTGCTGCGTATTTTCGAGGAGAACGTTTTCTGTTTCGTGATAGGCCAAGTACGTAGGCAGCTGCTTTCTATCAAGGAATGCCTATTGGCTAAACTGTTCAGCGAGCACAACATCTGACGTCAGTCATAACAATAGAACTGCTGTTGGAGATATAAAAATGAAAGTTATTCAGGAAACATTACTCTTTCTGCGCCAAGTTTGAGGAAGTTTTTCAGACGCGATTGCGGACGAAAGTCAGAAGTGCTGCCTTTATTAGTCTCTACACTGTGTGACACGAAGAGCAATTTAGTTAAGATTTGAATAACAGCAGATTAAAGGATTACTTTGCTCATCATTAATGTTTTATGTTTCCAGTGATAACTGGCTAAGTTCAGCAGGAATATTTGCAAAATATCTATCTGGTATTTACCTCTGAATTATATTTTGGATTGTCCGATTATAAATTGGGAAGATTTTCCGGGTAAGTTAATACAGTTATATCTGCCGTGATTGTGAAAACCAGCAAAATTATTCTTTATAGTAATCTTCAAACTAAAATTTGTCTTTACATCATTACACACACACACATACATTGAACATTGAAAGTTTTAGGAAGGGAGTGTCTGACACAGGTCTAAAACTGCCCTTAGGGAAATTGGAAACTAGGAGATTTGATTAAGGGAACTCGAATGGAAAGAAAAACAGAAGGTTAGAGACAGGAAGGGGATACAAACCTTCAGAAGTCACACAATACACATATATCATCATCAACGTCAATAATTATCAATCCACTGCTAGATGAAGGTCTTCCAGTGTCCTTTCCACAATTCAATTTTTTTTTCAATTCAATTCAATTTATTTAGCTGTTACATTAAAACCAAAAATACAAGGTACTATAACAACAGTGTAGATAACTGTAACAGCAAGGGAAATCTGGGAAAAGGCCACAAAAGTCCTGATAAGGCCCTGATCTCCCTACACAAATATAGGCAAGTCACAGTTACACCTGAAAACATGGCGCACAACATTCAAATATAGTAAATACCTAATCCTAACAAAATAATCACTATTGACAAATTTCTCAATAGTTTAATAAACATTCGCTTTGTAGTAGAAATTTGTGTTAGTAAAGTTGTTCCCTCTCCCCTTTTTCTCCATCCTCCTCCCAACCTACTCCACTTCCCCACTACTTCGCTCTTTATGCACACACTTTTCCATTTTATCCCTTCGTTTCCCCTGATATTTTTTTTTTTTTTTTTTACATTTCCCATTTTATTTCTCCTAAGTCCCTTTTTTACGCTTTCCAACCGTAGGTTGAAGTAGCGTATATGCTCCAGCTTTGTCCGTCTGTCTGTTGTCTGTCTTTCCGCACGATAACTGGCGTAAAAATAGTTCGATTTCGATGAAATTTTAGTATGCGGTAGGGGACCACCTGGGGAAGAACACTATTGAAAATGGGAGAAATGGGGTCAAAGGTCAGGACATAGGAGCGGGATCCATTCCATTGCCCTTATGCATCATAACTTACGTAAAAATGCTTCGATTACGACAAAACTTTATCATCTTATTTCAGAGGTACACTGAATCAGTTCTGTTGAATATCATCGAAATAGGGTCAAAGGGCAAGGCACAGGAGCGAGATTTATACCACAGCCATTATCCTCATAACTTGACTAAAAATGCTTCTATTGCGACAAAACTTTAGTAAGTTGCTACGGAGGTATACTGAACCGGTTCTGTTGAATATTATCGAAATGGAGGCACAGGAGCAAAATTTATTCCACAGCTATTATCCTTATAAATTGACTAAAAATGCTTCTATTGCGACAAAGCTTTAGTATGTTGTTCCAGCGGTATAATCAGTTCTGTTTAATATCATCGAAATGGGATCAAATGTCAGGGCACAGGAGCGAGATTTATTCCACAGCCATTATCCTCATAACTTGAGTAATGATTTTTGGTATGTTGGAAAGAGTATCATAATCAATGTATTGCATGATTTTACTAACTTGTTTTCTCTTTTTTTTATATATTCTTGGTAGTCTCAGAATGTAAAGTTTTAATTTTTTAAATAGATTAAAATTATATATTACTGTAAGATCATGAAGGAAAGAATTCCAAAATTGAGGCCCAGTATAATTTAGAGACTGTCTAACATACTGAGTCCTGAGAAAAATTGGTCTCAATTGAGATCCACTTCTAGTATCATCGACACGGGTAGGTAATGAAATTTCAATTAATGTGTGATCTAAATCCTTTTTTATTCTCCTGTACATGACTTTTCCTAACTATCTATTTTGAGCCTGTCTTTTCTAAATCATTCCAGCATCCTTTCGAGTTTCATCCATCCATCCCACATGATCTTCTGAGTCTTTTCCCCTCTCCCTTTGTGTCCAAATGAGTATTTCAGGTGTCCAAAGGTGGTCAGTTCTTCTAGCAACATGTCCAGCTCATTGCCACTTGAGGATCTTCACTTTGATTCTGATTTCGTCAACTCTTGTCATTTCCATAATTATTCCTCTTCCTACCTTTCTCGGTTATACCAAGCATACATCTCTCCATGCTTCTTTGAGTTGTTTGCACACTCTAAATATCTTTATTAGTTTAAGTCCATGTCTCTGATTCATAAGTAAAAACTGGAAGGATGCATTGATATAACATTTTTCTTTTAAGACATAATGGCAGATTGATCCTGAGAATTGTACTGTTTATTCCAAAAGCTCTCCAACCACGTTTTATCCACCTGTATATATATATATATATATATATCATCATCATCATCATCATCATTGTCAACCATTATCAATCCACTGCTGGACGAAGGTCTCCTCAAGTTTCCTCCACAACGGTCTGTCTTGTGCCAGTCTCCTCCATGTCACCCCTGCATACTTTCGAATTTCATCCACCCATCTCCCATGTGGTCTTCTTCTGGGTCTTTTCCTGTCCCTTGGAATCCAATCTAAAATTTCGGCTGTCCATCGATGATCTGTCCTTCTGGCAGTATGTCCAGCCCATTGCCATTTCAGGGATTTAACTCTGATCATGATGTCTTCCACTCTTGTCATTTTTCGGATCCACGAGTTCCTCTTCTTATCTCTCCTGGTTACACCAAGTATGCACCTCTCCATGCTTCTTTGAGTTGTCTGCAGCCTTTGTATATCTCTTTTAGTTAAGGTCCACGTCTCTGCACCATACGTAAGCACTGGAAGGATGCATTGATCAAACACTTTTCTTTTAAGACATAATGGCATATTGCTCTTGAAAATTATGCTGTTTCTTCCAAAAGCTCTCCAGGCAAGTTTTGTACGCCGATTAATTTCTTCATCAATGTGACCCTCACTTGATATCTGCTGTCCAAGATAAACGTACGTGTCTGTTATCTCCAGCTTTTCTCCATCAATCGATAAATCTTCATTTCTTGTAAAAGCATTGAACATCACTTTGGTCTTCTGAAAGTTCATTTTTAATCCCACTTCTTTACTCTTGTCAGCAAGTTCCTGGATCATACTCTGCAGCTCTGATGGGGTAGTTGCAAAAATGACTACGTCATCAGCAAAACGAAGGTGGGTTAGATAATCTCCATTAATCTTTATCCCCTTGTTTTCCCAGCTCAGCGACTGAAAAACACCCTCCAATGTGGCATTAAAGAGCTTCGGAGATATGGTGTCACCTTGTCTCACTCCCTTTCCAATTTTTATGTGTGTTGTATTTTCAAACAGCCGAATCTTTGCACTTGCATTTTCATAGATGTTATTAATAATATTAATGTATGCATCTTCAATACCGCAGGTTTTCAGAGCCATTGTAACTGCTGATGGTTTCACCGAATCAAAGGCTTTTTCATAATCGATAAAAGCCATGCACAATGGAAGTTCATATTCCCTCGCTCTTTCAATTAGTTCTCTCAGTACGTGGATATGATCTATTGTGCTGTAGCCACTCCTGAATCCAGCTTGTTCTCTCGGTTGAGCCATGTCCAGTGTTACCTTCAAGCGGTGTGAAAGAACTTTAGTGAAGATTTTATAAACTACTGATAGGAGGCTGATAGGTCTGTAGTTTCCGAGATCCTCAATGTCACCTTTCTTATGTAGCAGGATCATTGTAGCGTTGTTCCAATCCTCAGGAATCTTTCCTTCATTAAGGCATCGAGTGAAAATTTGGGCGAGTACTGTTTCGATTTCTCCACTTGCTTCTTGTATGATGTCTACAGTAATTCCATCTTCTCCTGGAGCTTTTCCCCGCTTCATGTTCTTGATTGCATGTGCAACTTCTGCTGGAAGGACTGGAGGAACTCTGGTACTGGTATCTTTCATGATGTCTGGAGTGCATGTATCATCCCTTTCATATAATTTGGAGTAGAAATCTTTCACTCTTGTCAAAATTTCGCCTCTATTTCTTGTTACAGAACCATCTTCTTTTCTCAGTGCCATAATCTGTTTTCTTCCCTTACTGAGATGTCCCTTTGCTATCTTTAGGCTTTGGTTGTTTTCAATTGCTTTCCTCACTAGCTCACAGTTGAATTTTCTTACGTCTTCAGTGATACTTTTTCGTACTGTCTTGCATAGCTCTATATATTCCACTTTGGAAGTCACATCTTCTTTAGTTGTCCTCATCTCTCTTCTTTTTGCATCAACATTTTCGTTTTTCCTGATAATTTGTTTACATGCAACTTGTTCTTAGACCCAGCTAATTTTGTTGCTGTTTCCATAAGAGCTTTGGTTACTTTTCTGTTAACTTCAGAGATGTCCACTTCTTCCGATGTTAAGCCTTCTAAAGCAGAGAACCTGTTCTTCAGTTCCAACTTGAAGGTATTATGGTGTTTTTTAAGGTTGGTTATGTCAATAGATTTTGTTTGTCTTATGAGCTTGCCACGTTCAAGTTTAGTGTTGAGGTGCATCTTACATCTTACCAATCTATGGTCACTACCTGTGTTGAACTTGTTTAGCACACTGCAGTCTTCTATGACGAATTTTTTGTTACACATAATAAAATCAATTTCACTTGTCTTCCCATTTGGATGTCTCCATGTCCATTTCCTGTGTGGCTTTTTCTTGAAGAAGGAGTTCAAGATGAAAAACCCTTCTGCCTCTGCAAACTCAACGAGAGTATTTCCACGCTGGTTTCTGTTGCCGTGACCGAATTTACCTACTGAAGTTTCATTCTGTTGCCGTTGCCCTATTTTTGCATTGAAATCTCCCATAATTATTTTCAAGTGCTGCTTACCTTTATTATTTAGATGACAAATTTCCTCATAAAATTCTTCAATTTCTTCTTCAGGATGACTTGTGGTGGGTGCATAAGTTTGAATAATCTGAGCCTGGTATCTTTTCGAGAGTTGGATAACAAGTCGTGCAGCTCTGTCAGAGGAACTTTCAACTTCTACAACTTTATCCTTCAGTTTCTTGTTTATTATAAATCCAACACCACTAGTTCTGCCAGTATCTGTCCCACGATAGTAGAAGAGATGTCCACTTTTCAGTTCGATGAGATCTTCTCCTTTTCTCCTTACCTCACTTAGCCCCACGATGTCCCACTTGATCCTTTGTAGTTCCTCTTCCAATTCAAGAAGCCTTGAATTAGAAGATAGGGAGCGTCCATTGTACGTAGCCAAGGTCAGCATCAGATGGCAGCCTAGTCCGGTCCTCCGGGGATTCTTAGCACCCTCTGCCTTCATGTCGCACTGGCCGCTGCCTTGGCCAGGTACATTCCAGCTGCCGGAGACTGAGGGCCAAGATTTAAGTTGTGGAATCATTTTGGAGGGGTTTGGCCATAACTCACCACGCTGGCCAAGCGGGTTGGTGAGTGTGGGATAGAATTTCCTCTAATCCCGATGGTATAGTTATACCGCTATTGGCGGTCGTCAGAGCCCCTTTAGTGGGAACAGGATGCACCACGAGAAGGCGGGGTTGACATTTGTCAAGGAGAGGCTGTGACGTTACGCATCACCTGACGATATATATATATATATATATATATATATATATATATATATATATTGAAAAAAAGTCACCGGACAACCCTTCAAAAGCAAATGAACGTATCAGCTGCGTTGTTAAGATGCGCAGTACAGCTAATATAAAAACAAGCCTGCAGTTGACCACAATCATATCGCACTGTGAGGTTGAGTGAAAATGTCGCGGTGGGAGAGAACTGACTTTGAGAAAGGAAAGATTGTTGAGTGTTATATTAGTGTGTTGTCCATAAGAGAAACTGAGAGGCGTTTAAACATACCCAAGTCAAATGTTTTGGATGCAGTGTAAGTGGAAGACACATGGAGTGCCTGAAACAGCAAAACGTACCGGCAGACCAAAAAAAAAAAAAAAAATCAGTGAGAGAGGACGTCAAAGCTTCAGGAGAGTCGTTACACCTAATCAACGGAGTACTGCACGAAACCTCAGTGTACAGGTGAGTAAAAATGCTGGAACCTCGGTATGCACACGTACCATTTGCAAAGAATTTCATTCCATGAGTTGCCGTGGTCGTGCGGCTGCTCATAGGCCTTTTATCTCCACACGGAATGCTACTCGTCGTTTAGCATAGCGTAAAGAACATTTATCGTGAACCGTAGATAAATGGAAACGGGTCCTATGGACTGATGAATCCAGATACACGATTCATCAGTCTGATGGCCGTGTGTGGGTATGGCGGCAGCCGGGGGTACGCTATTTACCACAGTGTACTGTTCCTACGGTCAAGTTTGGAGCTGGCAGTGTACTCGTGTGGGGGTGTTTTTCGTGGTATGGTCCCGGCCCATTGGTTATTGTGGACAAACCTGTTAACTAGCACGTCTACCTCGATATTCTAGACAATTCTGCTCTGCCAACTATGTGGCAATACTATGAAACCGAGCCTTGTTGGTACCAGTAGGATAATGCACCGAGTCATAAAACAAGGACTGTTATGGCGTAGTTTGACGAATATTCCGTATCGTTTGTGGACTGGCCAGCACAGAGCCCTGATCGTCATCCCATAGAGCACCTATGGGATGAATTAGAGCGCCGCATAAGAAGTCTGAAACCAAGGCCTCCTACTAAGCAACAGTTAGATGCAGCATTATGTGCTGAATGGAAGCGCATACCTATCTCTGAGTTCCCAAACCTTGTCGAAAGCATGTCTCAAAGGGTCAGTGCATGCATTAAGGCCAAAGGTGGACCGACACCGTGTGTATATTACCTCGTAGAGCCCTCATTAAGGGCAAAACGTTTGATGCCTAAATGCAGAAAGCTTTTTGAATATTAATTACGAACTTGGATATTTATTGTTTGCATTTTGAAAAACATTTAATTTTTCAGAATATTTACGTGGAACACGAAAACCATTTATATTTACTATGAAAATGCTAGGTGGCTGCGAGCAAACTACTGACAGAAGCATGTCGAAGCCGCGAGAGCAGAGGGGGCAGTTGCCCCCGCACGCAAATGAGTGAGGGAGCAAAACATCGCATTTGCTCCGTCATTTTTCTTCCTTTTCAAATTATATTCGTGATTGGAAATCTCATAAACATTCGGGGTTTTTTTTCCCTCTAAAGTTTATTTTTATAAATTTGAGTATTGTTCTCCATTTTTACCATGAACTATCAAGAAATCTGAATTTTTTTTAATGCCAGTCCTGTGACGTTTAGTTAAACTGTCTCCGCTCTGGAAAGGAGAAAGGTTTCAAGAAATGCTAGCCCCCATTAAACAGTACAGAGGGCTGGTTTCCGTTTGAAGACAAGCAACGCTTTATGTCCCATTAGGAGTAAAAAATTAATCTTCCTCTAAAAAAAAAAAAAAAATTAGGAAAATGGAAGAGGGTGAGGAATGAGATATGCGTTTCTTCATTGTTTAATTACAACGTCCACGGCTACAATTCCTGCGGGATTCATATCAATCCGGAAGTATGAAAATCAATGCAGGCCATTTATGAGTATAGTTTTAAAAAAATTCTTGGTTGGAGGTTTAACGACCGCCGTGAACAACTCAATGAGCTATAAGCAGTCGCCTGTCCCTAATTTAGGGTCACTGGTTCCAGGGAAGTGGGAGAACCAGTGCCGCAAGACAAACACAACATCCATGCCTCACCGAGATTCGAACCCGGACCCCTTTCGGGCGAATGATTAGAAGCCATCGCTTAGACCACTGCACCACCGGGGCGGCGTACGGTTTACATTGAGAAACTCTATATGGATATGAAAGAGTGTTTTTATAGATGAATTTTTAATCCAAATTATCGTTTTGTCAGCAAATTTTCCAAATGACGTCAGCATGTCTTGTTTTTACAGTAGTGCGATAAATTTTACGTCGTGAAATATTTTGTTCTCTGACACCTTGCTCTCGCTGTCGAAAAATAGTTCCGACGCCACTGGACAAAGGAGCTATGTGATAAATGTAACAAGTTAGTAAAATCATGCAATGCATTGATTATGATACGCTTTCCAACATACCACGAATCATTACTGAAGTTATTACTCAAGTTATGAGGAAAATGGCTGTGGAATAAATCTCGCTCCTGTGCCCTGAGCTTTGACCCCATTTCAATGATATTAAACAGAATTGGTTCAGTATACCTCCGGAAAAACATGATAAAGTTTTGTCGCAATCGAAGCATTATTACATAAGTTAGGGCGCATAAGAGCGATCGAATGAATCCCGCTCCTATGTCTTGACCTTTGACCCCATTTCGCCCATTTTCAATAGAATTCCTCCCCAGGTTGTTTCCTACCCCATACTAAAATTTCATCGAAATCGAACAGTTTTTACGCGAGTTATCGTGCTGACGAACAGACAGACAGACGGACAAAGCTGGAGCATATATGCTTCTTCAACCTACGGTTGGAAAGCGTAAAAAAGCAGAAAACAGATTACTCCACGTTGTATATGACACAACAATAGATAATACAATGTAATAATTTCAAGCAACGTTTTCAGTTCTGAAAAATTACTATCATCCCAACATTTTAATCGGAACCGGTGTAACCTTGCGCCTTAAAGCAATGGTGTTTTGGAATATCTCACTGCCTTTTTTTTGGGGGGGGGGGAACATGCCGATTATATTCATGGTAGCTGCACGGCTGGTAAAATATTTCGCATATAATTTATTCAACAGCTGAAAAAATGCTGTGATTGGAATTTACTGAGAGCGAAAATTTTCTAGTGACAGTTTCAGTCAGAAAGTTCAGTATTACAACTGAAAAAGAACCAAATACTGTATTAAAAATTAAACTGAGAGGGGAGTATCTTACTTTGTCCGTGAAGAGATCTTTTTACAGCTTCCCAGGCTTTGGCAGCAAAACTTTTGCTTTTGTAAAATGCTTCCATGTGCACTTTCTTTTTCTGTTGTTTGCTTCTAACTAAGGTTTTCATTGAAGATTTTCAGAGAAAGAAATTTAATTACTCGCACTGAAAAAAAAACTCAGAAAAATTACCTATGTAAAAAGAAAAGTGTTAATATTAAAATGATTTTGGGGCCCCCGAAAAGTAGCGCCAAAACAGAGACGTCACTAGACTTCTATGTCAGGGTGGGCAAGTATTTTTTTTTACTAGGGCAAGTTTGATAGCAGCTTTAGTTAAGAAACACTGAAAGAAAGAATTTGCAATGCTTTTTACTACAGGCTGCGAAGGTATTCGTGCACCCCTCCCCCCCTACCCGGCCCCCGTCTCCTGGATGCATACTCATTAATTTTGGAACTGTCTTGAAGTTTTTTGCACTTTTTGGAATACAAAACAATCTAAAGATTGTAGTCATTTTCTGCTAATATTCTGTCCATCCATTTTTAACGAAATTAGTAAAACCTAAAGAGTTTCATACCCGCATAGCAAACATGACACACTGCCACCAGCACCAGTAACACGCCCTGATTATGATTAAGAGAAAATTTCATGCCTAGGAGAAGGGTCTTAAAGCAGATGTTTTCGTGGGTTAGGATGGAAGGGAAATAAGGAGACGCAAAAAATACATTTCCCCCTCAACTAATTTCCTTCAAACCAGCAGCCTTGTCTTGCACTCATCTCTTCCAAAGTAGTCTTCAGCCACGACCTACTCCCTCATTGCCCTAATCAGGCTTAACAGCTCTGGTATAGCTTTAGACTCCACATTCCGTGTTGGAATCCCCTACTTAATAGCACAAACAAACAACAGGGCAATGCTGATGCCTCTAACAACAGCAAAGCGATTACTAATGACCCCAGTGAATTCCAGTTCACCCTCTTTATTCGCCCCTGATAACTTGAAAAAAAGTTTAGATTGTGGATTTGGAAGAGTGGAGAACAACTGAATTTTTTGGTGCCCTGTGGATGATATTAGGTGTACAAATAAGTTTTAAAGCGTTTTTTGTGTGACGTATACCCCTAATTTACATATCCGACATTCCCCCGCGTTGTCGTTATGTGACCGTACCTGGTCCAGAGTATAAAATGTGACACAGAAGTTTGCACAACAGTCAAACGCACTTGCACATCGGTAGATGAAAGATCGGAAGCGATACTGCATTTATTCGACACTGCATTCGTTACGAATTTCATCAAGGAAAAAGTGCTGCAAAAACATGTGCATCGATCTGTTTTGTTCTGGAGAAGAATATTGTATCAAAAAGCACGTGTGAGTTTTGGTTTAGACGGTTTAAAGCAGGTAACTTTGATGTTAGCGATCGAGAACGTAGCGGCGCCCCGCAGAAGGTTGCACATGAGGAACTGCAGGCACTAGTGGATGAAGATTCTTCTCAAACGCAAAAAGAACCAGCTGAACAACTGGGGTTAACTCAACAAACCATTTCCAATCGTTTACGCGCAATGGAAAAGATTCAGGAGGAAGGAAAATGAGTGTGACATGACCTGAACCAGAGGAACAAGGATGAGCGTGTCATGAAGTGTTAGAATCTGTTGAATAAACAACATAGAAAGTTTTTCCTGCGGAAAATCGTTAAGGATAATGAAAAGTGGATATAGTACGACAATCCCAAACCCAAAAACACTGGGCTGACCCCGGTGAAGCAACGACTTTGACACCGAAACGCAATATTCACTCCAAGAAAGTTCTGCGTGAATCTGGTGGAATATGAAGGGTGTGCTCGATTATGAACTATTGGAACAGAGTCAAACTGTTACTTCTGATTGCTATAAGCAGTAATTGCTGCGATTGAAGCAGGAAATCTTTCGGAAACGTCCATTCAGAGGCCAGGAAAGTAGTGCGTCCCGTGAAATTACTGCAGGACAACAATAGGCCACATGTCGCGAAATCGGTCAAGGAAACGTTATTGACGCTTGGCTGGGAAGTTTTGGAGCGCCCGGCTTATAGTCCCGACATAGCCCCTTCAGAATATCATTTGTTCCGATCGATGCAACATGGTTTGTCTGCTGTACGGTTCCGGACATGTGACGAAGAGCAAAAATGGGTTCATGACTTCATCTCGTCACACGACGAAGTATTCTTCATGGCTGGAATCCGTCAGCTGCCCGACCGATGGCGGAAGGTGATAGATACTGTCGGCGCATAATTTGATTCGTAAAGGTATTGTTGTTTTCTCTCAAATTATATGTTGCGTTGCCTTAAAGCGCTTTAAAACTTATTTGTATACCTAATATTTGGATAACCTTTCTACGGAGAAGGAAAAACGCACTTCCTATGGGGAAATATGTAGGTCTGTACGAAGAAAACACGGGAGTCATTTTTTCTTGGCAAAGTCCAGATTATATTTTAAAGTTAGAAAAAATATAATCTGGACTTTGCCAAGAAAATTATGACTCCGTGTAATTTCAGGGTGGGCTACCACCCTGGCACCCCATTGGCCAAGTCCCTGCGCCAAAATCATTTTAATTTAATATTCTCTATAAACCTCTCCGAGCTTAGAACCCCTGCCCTTTGATTGTTGTGCATATTTAGGTCAACTCACTTAGTTAGTTATACGACCAATCAATACCTTCTAAATGAGTTTCACGTGATGTGTCATAAAAAATAGTAACAAACTGTGAGTTTTGGAGCTAAAATGCTAGAAAAAATTCACACTCTAATTTCCGTCCTGCTCTTGCTGAAAAAAATAAATTTTGAGATGCACGTAAAATCCTTCTTTCCTGCTATTCGTCTTCCCAAAAGAATGAAATAAAATGTGTGTGCTATTATCTATTCTTGGAAAATGCTCTAAGTTCTAGCTACTGACCATTCCTCCGAGTGGACTTTTGCTCGAGTCCCGGAAGACGCATGGCTGATATGTTTGTTTTACGTCTCTGGTTCTCTCCTTTCCTTGGAACCAGTGGCCTCAAAAGACTGCTTATAGCCAGTAGAGTTGCTCATGGTGGTCGTAAAACGCTGAAATAAAAAACTTCGTTTGATCCCGTACTAAAAAAGAAGGAGAGAGAAACTGAGTTAGAAAATTAAACTCAAGTTTGTGAGAATGCTACTCTGTTTAAACACTTTTAAACTGTTTAAAAACGTCTGCAAAGACTAAAATTCTGTAAACCTGAATAACTTTCCCACTGAATCTTCATTAAGAAAATTGCGATGTCTCGGAGTTTCAAGACCTAACTGAACGCCTCTTAAAGGATCCCTAACACGCTCTGAAAAACATTACAGCTAATAGACGTTCTTGGTAACTGATATTTCCCGCGTTTAAGGCGAATCCACCTAAAATCTTTGCCTCGTATTTCCAATGGGAAAACTTTTTTTTCACAATTAATACGTTCCCAAGGATGAAAATCTGAACATCGATAAAAAATAACTTCATATTATAGCCTAGTATACTTAATATTTTCTAAAACTTAACCACAATTATATTAAAAATCAATAACTTTTCCTTTGGTGGGGTTGAGACCAGAAAATAGATGGCGCCACATCTACATGTGACTTACTAAATGCTATCACGTTGCATTTTTTTCAATAATTTTATTAATTTTCGGAATGGAATCATAATTTGAGTGTATCCATACGACTGTCTAACCCCGAACAAATGCAAAGATATGCAAATTCGCGCAACCTGATAGGAATATTTTGCATCAAACAAGTTTCAGAATTTCAAGCCCATTCCAGGAAACTACATCTCTCGGAAGTAAAACGAATTTCCACGAAAATGGCCTGACGCATTTGTTCGTTTGGGGGTTGAACGACCACCGTGAGCAACTCGATGGTCTATAAGCAGCCACCCATCCCTAATTTAGAGCCACTCGGTCCAGTGAAAGGAGACAGCTAATGCTGCAAGACAAGCACAATATCCATGTCTCACGGGATTCGAATCCGGGCCCATCTTGGACAAATGGTCAGAAGCCAGCGCTTACACCACTGCGCCACCGGGGCGGCTGATCTGAAGGATAAATGATATATTGTCAAACGCAGATCTACTTTTACACAGCATCGCAGGAGTTTACGTCAACCCCACCTTGAGGGAAAATGTACATTGTCAAAACATATAAAGACAAGTTAGTAAAATCATGCAATGCATTGATTATGATACGCTTTCCAACATACCAGAAATTATAACTCAAGTTATGAGGATAATGGCTACGGAATAAATCTCGCTCCTGTGTCCTGACCTTTGACCCCATTTCGAGGATATTCAACAGAACCAGTTCAGTATACCTCAAGAATAACATACTAAAGTTTTGTCGCAATAGAAGCAGTTTTACGCAAGTTATGGGAATAATGGCTGTGGAATAAATCTTGCTTTTGTGCAATGACCTTTGACCCCATTTCGTTGATATTCAACAGAACCGGTTCACTATACCTCCGGAACAACATGATAACGTTTTGTCGCAATCGAAACATTTTTAGGTAAGTTATGATGCACAAGGGCAATGGAATGGATCCCACTCCAGTGACCTGACCTTAAACCCCATTTCGCCCATTTTCAATAGGGTTCGTCCCCAGTGGCTCCCTACCACATACTGAAATTTCATCGAAATCGAACCATTTTTACGCAAGTTATGACGCATAAGGGCAATGGAACAAATCCCGGTCTTATGTCCTGCCTGACCTTTGACCCCATTTCGCCCATTTTCAATAGGGTTCGTGCCCAAGTGCTTCCCTACCACATAGTAAAATTTCATCGAAATCGAAACATATTTACGCATTTTATGACGCATAAAGGCAATGAAATGGATCCCGCTTTTATGCCCTGACCTTTGACCCCATTCTTCCCATTTTCAATAGGGTTCGTCCCCAGGTAGTTCCTTACCAAATACTAAAATTTCATCGAAATCGAACCATTTTCACGCAAGTTATGACACATAAGGGCAACGGAACAAATCCCGCTCTTATGTCCTGCCTGACCTTTGACCTCATTTCGCCCATTCTCAACAGGGTTCGTGCCCAGGTGGTTCCCTAAAACATACTAAATTTTCATCGAAATTGAGCCATATTTACGCATGTTATGACGCATAAAGGCGATGAAATGGATCCCGCTTTTATGTCCTGACCTTTGATCCCATTCCGCCCAATTTCAATAGGTTTCGTTCCCAGGTGGTTCCTTACCACATACCAAAATGTCATCGAAATCGAACCATTTTTACGCAAGTTATGACGCATAAGGGCAATGGAATAAATCCCGCTCTTATGCCGTGCCTGACCTTTGACCCCATTCCGCCCATTTTCAACAAGGTTCGTTCCTAGGTGGTTCCTTACCACATACTAAAATTTCATTGAAATCGAACCATTTTTACGCAAGTTATGATGCATAAAGACAATGGAATGGATCCCGCTCCTATGTCCTGACCTTTGACCCCATTTCATTTATTTTCAATAGGGTTTGTCCCCAGGTGGTCCCCTACCACATATTAAAATTTCGTCGAAATCGAACCATTTTCACGTGAGTTATCGTGCGGACAGACGGACGGACGGACAAAGTTGGAGCATATACGCTTCTTCAACCTACGGTTCGAAAGCGTAAAAAAAAACACGTGACCCATTTCGCACGTCGTAAGAACTATCTAATGCAAGGGAGAAATTTTCCATTCTGACATTTATAAGTGCTACATTTCATGCCAAACATTAAAATACGTCTGTGCCACCTAACGAAGAGAAAATGTGCCTTTTTTCGTTTGGGGGTTTAACGACCACCTTGAGCAACTTGATTTACTACGTATAAGCAGGTCCTAATTTAGGGCCACTAGTTCTAGGGGAAAGAGAGACCCAGTGCCGTAAGACAAACACAACATCCATGCCTCACCGGAATTCGAACCCAGACCCAACTCGGACGACACAGAAATTAGACATTGAGTGATTTATCATCCTCGTAGTTTATGTTATCCGGCGCAAAAAAATAAATTTTCAAATTGGCTTATGGATACAAACGGGCAAAAAGTTATTACAGGCACGCACCTTTTTCAACTGCCGTGCAAAAAAAAGTTAGATGTTATAATTTTGATCTAATTTCGAGCACACACGCCCACATGCATATGTATGCACATCATGCTTCATACATAAGGTGTTTTCCGATCGTTAATGGTGTATATTGTACCAAAGTAGATTCCCAACTTAGAAAGCTAGGATTACTTTTCTGAAGAGCACTTTCATTTATGCTTTTCTGAGAACTTTGGCTTTTTAAATTATTCTTAGCGCCATATTTGAGGGTGGTAACCATCTTTAACTTCTTTCTCGTCAATTGTATAGCTAGTTGTGTATAGCTGCCGCCAAGACATCTGTGAATAAAATAAATGGCCTCTTGTCTAGTAGATCAATCCATTAGGCAATGAAAACGATTCTGACCTCAGACAAAAAGTACAGAAATTGGTGGCTTGCCTTGAAGAATTCTATCGAAATTTCATTAAATTGAGATATCAGTATGATAGCTTTACTGAATAAACTAAAAGTATTTGGATACGGGATTTTAATCGCTTATAAAAATTTTAGTCTTTTACAATCATTAAGAAGACATCAATAGTCGGTGTAATAATATTATGTGCTATATCAGCATTTTTCAAGCATTTTTTTGTCCACGCTTTCGTTAATCTGAACATAAACCCCCGTTGCTCCTTTGTATATAAAAATTGCCACAAAAACATATTTTTATTGGCTATTGAATGGCATATTTTACATCCGTTGGTCCAAAAAGATATGAAAAATTGCTTACTTTATATGTACATGTTTTGATATAAAAAAAATGCTTACTTTATACACTGCCTGACAGAGAAAATGACACATCATGAAGACGTGAACGCAGCGCCATGCAAATTGCAGGGAGGATGCACACGTACAAGTTATGCAAATGATTGCATTTGCAGGTCAGTCGCACGAACGGCGCGCGGGATATAAACGCACAACCAGCCCGTGAAGCCATCAGTCGAGACGTCTTCACGACTGGGAGAAGTGAGTGATTCGGCTGTAACATGTCTGGAGAATGAACAAGGTGTGCCAATGCCGTTAAGACGCCGTCGTACGCTATTTCGTCGAATGAGTTTATGAGAAGTGTCATCGTAGGCCTTTGTACCGCCGGATGGTCCTTACGTCGTATTGCGGAAGAAACTCAACGTGATGCCACAACCGTCGGTCGCATTTGAAGACAGTGGTCCCAGGAAGGATCCGTGCAACGTCGTAGGGGGACCGGAGCACGGAGACGGACGTCCGACCGCACCGATAGTCGTATCCGACGGCATGCCGTAGAGATCCCACAAGCCACAAAGGGCGACATTTGGCGGAGTGTACGGGGAGGTTTGGATGCTCCGATATCGACGCGGACAGTGTTGCGCCGATTGGCTGGGTCTGGTTTGCTGTCCAGCCGTCCGTTCCGAAGACTGCCCTTAACACCGAGCCATCGTCGTCACCGCTTGGCGTGGTGTCGCTCCAGAGCTGCGTGGGGTTGCCGAATGGAACAGTGCAACGTTCAGCGACGAATCGTGGTTCTGTCTCACCACGGATGATCGCCATGTGAGAGTCTGGATGTGACGTGGCCAACGGACGAATTCCTCTGCCATTGTAGAGCGTCACACGGCTTGGCAGTGTGGAATCACTGTGTGAGGTGCTATCAGCGCCAACAGCCGCTCACCGCTGGTACGCATTATGGGCCCATTGATGGCACGCAGCTATGTTGACGAGGTGCTGCGACCCGTGGCACTACCGTATCTGCAAGGCATCCCAAATACCGTTTTTCAACAGGATAACGCCCGGCCGCATACTACTCGGATGAACCTGAATGCTTTACTCGGTGTGCGGATGCTTCCGTGGCCAGTACGATCCTCCGACCTCTCGCCCATCGAGCATCTGTGGAAGACGATTGGATGACTTCGTTGAGTACCCTCTCGCCGCCTCAAAATGAAGATGAACTGTTAACTCGAATCAACACCACATGATCCACGATACCCCAGGACTCCATTCGAACTCTCATTGCCTTGATGCCACGTCGGATTCAATGCTGTATCACCCAAAATGGGGGCCATCCTCCTTATTAATCATCCTGTATATTCGGCCACTGGAGCCTAGTCTGTATGTGACAATTCAATCATTTGTTCAGGACCTACTTGGCTATCTGTGTGGTCAGTTTAGTCTGTTTTCGAACATTCCTTCATGGTGTGGCATTTTCTCTGTCAGGCAGTGTATGTACACATTTTAGAGACACGAAGTACGGGAATCAATAAATTAAGTTTCGGACATAAATTAATAACCTTATGTTTATTTTGTAAATCAAACATCAAGACATTTTAATCAACTTACAATTTTATGACATCTTATTTTTGTAACAAAGTCAATGGGAAAGACGGGCTTGCTTCTTTTTTTTCTTTGATTGGAGGTTTAACGACCACCGTGAGCAACTCAAAGTGCTATAAGCAGTCGCCCGTCCCTAACTTAGGGCCACTGGTTCCGGGGAAGGGAGAGAGCCAGTGCCGTAAGACAAACACAACATCCATGCACCACCGGGATTTGAACCCAAACCCATCTCGGACGAGTGGTCTAAAGCCGTCGCTTAGACCACTGCGCTACCGGGGCGGCCTAGCTTCTTCATCATCAGGTCTTTAAATCTGAGCATAAGTTCGGAAACTGCGATTCGCATATCTTTCTCGGCATTCAACCACGATCTATATTCGGTTTTGATTACTGCCACTGCTGAAAACCCTGCCTCACAAAAGTAGGATGTTGCAAAAGGAATCAAAACTCGTAGGGCTTTGTTATCTACTTCTGGATACTCCTGCTTCACCAAGCTCCAAAATTCTGGTAGTGATGAGAAACGAACTTTGATTTTAATGTGAAATCTGATGAAAAATCAAATAAATCTCCAGTTGTGAGTGTTGGTGGGAGTTCTGTACTGAAGGGTTCTTCGATCCAGTTGTGCTGGCCAATCTCTTCTGAAAAGTACTTGTCAAAGTAAACACTGAGATGTGTTAAATGGTCCACAAACACAGACTTGTGTTCTTCACTCAACTCTAAGTCATTGTCTTCTAAACACACGGGCAGAGCAGGAAATCAGTAATTTACATCTTTATCATCCAACTTTTTCTTCCACAGTAGTAATTCCTTTCTGAAAATTTGTCTGAAAGTTGCAGAATGTGGGTCTCAGCACCTTACAGGGAAACATTTGATGAACTGAGTTTTTCCAAGATATCAGAAAGATATGCCAGCTTCAAAACAAAGTCACCGTCCACCAACTTCTTGGAACTGGGATGTTTTTCTTCAAGATAAGAATGAAGTTGACTCCTGAGTTCATACACCCTTTTCAAGACATTTCCACGTGAAAGCCAGCGACAGTTACAATAATAAAGTATCCCTATACTTTTTTATTGCAGCTGTGTTCAACTCCCATATTAGTGCACATTTGTTCAAAACACCTGGACATAAGTGACCGAGTTTTAATGAAGTTTACCACTTCGATCACTGATTGAAAAACCTCAGTAAGGGCAAGGCTGATGGTTTTTGATGCAAGTGCTTCCCTGGGTATGATGCAGTGTGTCCAAACAGCGCAAGGAGCTTTTTTACGGACCAGAGTTTGCAGTCCGCCATAGCAACCAGCCATAAAACGACCTCCACTTGTATACAAACCTACACATTTCTCCCACTTAATGTTGCTTTCTTCCGTAAAAGAATTTAGTATCTCAAAAATGTCTGCTGCTTTTGTTCCAGATTTTATACTTTTGCAGAAAAGAAGGTCTTCATGAAACTTGTTATTATTACACTAATATGCAAGGTTTTGTTGTTTTGAAATGAATAGGTGTATCTGAATGGATTTCTTGCGCAGCTTCCGAAAATGACCTTCAAAATTCCGTATCAAGTCAAGTTTTTTCACAAATGACGAAAATGTGAAAATTAAAAAAAACGTTATTTTTTAATGATATTGTTATATGGCAACGTTTGTAACGTGTGAAAATGTTCTCTGGAGGGGCGGAATGATTGTTTAAGGAATAAATAAACATAAATATATAGCTGATAATGGAAATGCAACTGTTTTATCTGTATGACGTCACGATTTGCGCCACTCACAAAGGCGGAACATGAGAGAATGTTATCTTGGCACGGCAGTATGACTCATACCTCATGCCACTGCTCCCTTCTTTCTATTGGTCACATGTGGCGCCATTCGGGTCAGATCGTGTTACACTAGTCAGTGCAGAGAAGAGACTGGTCCCGTTCGGTTGTTTCTTTGTGGCGTGTGCAATGGCTTCACGTGGTTGTGTAAATCATCCAGACATATTTTGCTACATATGTGGCTGTTATACGATAGGAAAAAAACAGAGGCAAAATATTACGCCTTTCGTGAAAAATGCTTATTTTCAATACTTCGGCGATAAACTAGCAGATCAGGACAAAGTTTGGTCTCCTCACAATGTGTGCCGTGCATGTGTGGAGGGGTTGAGGAACTGGAAAAGTGGAAAAAAGGGCATCAATGCCGTTCGGTGTACCCATGGTGTGGCATGAGCCAAAAAATCACAGTGACGACTGCTACTTCTGCACAGTGAATATCGTTGGCCATACCAGAACCAGTAAGCGTAACATTGTGTATCCCAATATCCCATCTGCCATAAGACCACTGCCCCATAGTGAATCTATCCCTGTGCCATCCCCGTCCAATATCAAGCCCCCAACAGACACCGATTCAAACGGTGATACAAGTGATGAGATGTACCAACCGGACAGCATGGAGGATGAAACCCCAGTGCCATTTACCCAGCATGAACTGAATGATTTGGTTCGTGATCTGAATTTACCTAAAGACGCAGCAGAGCTTTTAGGATCACGGCTTCAGGAAAAGAATTTACTATGTCCTGATACGAGATTCTCCTGGTACAGACACCGAGAAGCAGAATTGGTTCCGTTTTTTGCTGAGGAAGGCGGTTTGGTATATTGTAGAGACATTCCGGCAGTCATGAAATACTTCAACATTAATTACAATTCAGGACAGTGGAGGTTGTTCATATATGCCAGCAAATCCAGTTTAAAAGGTGTTTTATTACACAATACTAACATCCATCCATTCATTCCAGTAGCACATTCTGTGACTTTGAAAGAGACATACGAGAACCTTAAATTACTGCTGGAAAGTGTGCAGTACAAGTTTCAAGAATGGTCTTTGTACGGGGATTCCAAGGTGATTGGAATATTGCTCGGCCAACAAGCAGGCTACACCAAATTTTCTTGCTTTTTGTGTGAATGGGGCTCCAGAGCAAGGACGGAACATTAGGTTCGGCAGCAGTGGCCAGTCAGAAGTACATTCACACCTGGCGAAAAAAACATTGTTTCACTTTCACTGGTTGATCCCTCGAAAATACTGTTGCCACCTTTACACATCAAACGTGGCTTAATGAAGCAATTCGTGACAGCTTTAAGCAGGGACAGTAAATGCTTTCAGTATCTTGGCGGTAAGTTTCCATCAATCACGTGTGAAAAAATTAAAGCTGACATTTTCGTAGGCCCTCAAATACGAAAATTAATGGCAGACAACATGTTCGAGGAAACCATGAGTGAGTGCGAATTGCGAACATGGACTGCATTCAGAAATGTGGTACACAACTTTTTGGGGAACACGAAGGCTTCAAATTACACCACTTTAGTCGAGGACATGCTGGAATCCTATGAACTGCTTGGTTGCAACATGAGCGTCAAAGTTCATTTTCTTCATGCTCATCTAAATTACTTTCCTAACAATCTTGGTGATTTTTTGGAAGAACATGGCGAGCGCTTCCATCAGGATATTAAAGTGATGGAAAAGAGATACCAAGGAAAATGGACTGTACATATGATGGCCGACTATTGTTGGATGTTGAACAGAGACTGTACGGACGCACACCGAAGACAATCCAAAAAGAGGAAGTTTGAAGGGGAGCCCAGTGGCGAATGTTAGGTATGTTTGCTTTTGAATATGTATTTATGTTTATCTATTCCTTAAACAATCATTCCGCCCCTCCAGAGAAAATTTTTACTTGTTACAAACGTTGCCATATAGCAATGTCATTAAAAAATAACGGTTTTTTAAATTTTCCCATTTCCGTCATTTGTGAAAAAACCTGACGTGATACGGAATTTTGAAGGTCATTTTCGGAATCTGCGCAAAAAATCCATTCAGATACACCTATTCATTTGAAAACAACAGAAAAAAGTTGAAAAATTGCAGATCAGTGTTATCTATAAAACGCACTGTGACGTACTACAGGGGTGAAAACATGTGTCAAGACGACAAATCTGCAGCAAGACATTCTGTCCGCGTAGCTTATTTGGGAGAGCGACTTACTCCGGAGTGTGGGGGCTCAAATTCGATGACCATCGCGGACAACTTGTGTTTTCATATTGGCGCCCGATTGTGGAAAATGAATCCACTGGCCGTTGGGTTCTTCGAAAAATGTCTGATGTTTTTTCAACACATTCTTTGGAATTAATGAAAAATTCCTACTTCGCTTCAAAAAAAAAAAAAAAAAAAAAATAAGAGGGAGATGATGTGACATACTACAGAGGTTAAAACATATGTCAAGACGACAAATCTGCAGCGAGACATTCTGCCCGTGTAGCTCAGTTGGGAGAGCGACTTACTCCGGAGTGAGGGGACACGGACAAACTTGTGTTTACACAGCACATAACAAATTAGGTGCGCATCATTGTGGCTGTCAGTAGCTTCATCCAACTGAGTAGCAAAATCACCTTTTAGTTTTTTAATCAAATGGTCGTTAATATCGTTAGCCATATCGAGTATTCGATGACTAATAGTATTATCTGACAAAAGCACACTTAGCAGTTGCTTGGCAGCAGACTCGCTTATCATGATATACGTACACTATGTCAATAGCAGCTGGTAAATAAATAACTCTGTAAGGAAAATAAGAGCCTTTGTAGGAATCGTAGCTTGTTTTGAGAAAGCTGCTTTCTGTTCAGTCATTTCTTTTTAACTTGCGAGAAAACATACTGACGTGGTTATTTACCAAACTACCGTGAACTGACTCCAAATGTAGTTTAATTTTATTGGCAAGCATGCTCTCAGTGATCAGTACTTGAAAATATGTAAATGACACATTGTGGACGTTCTTCATTTCCTAGAATTGTGCATGTAAATCCGAAATCCAAGTAACTGTCGTCATTCGTCCGATATGTTCATCTAATTTCCTCTTTAAAACTGCATGATAAGTTTGAAATGTCACGTTTTGTACTTATATTTTAAAATGTATCTATACTAACAAGAAAACAGAAAGATCACAAAACACAAACAAGACTTAAAATGAACTTCATTCGACAAAACTAACCTCGAATACCATAAGTGGTACGACTCGACTGTAACTACGACACGTGGTACGATTCGGCCCGTAGCTTATCATAAGAAGCCAAACTACTTCTGCCAAACCCTTCTGCCGTTTCGGCCCCCTGGGAGCCGCGACGCATTGTTTGAAAACCACGATACTGTATCATTGCTGATGACACACTCCTGTTGGTAGAGAGCAAAAGTGATGGTGGAGTGTGTTGTTCCAGATGTACGAAGCTTGCGTGAAATTCAAATATACTATAAATAAGGGAAATCCCAAAGTTATGTTTTTGAGCGAGGAACTGTTAGTACTGAATGCAAAATCAGTCTAAACAGCATTAAGTTAGACCAAATGAATGAGTTTGTGTATTTAGGAAGCATGTTTGACAGAGAAAACAGATTAGATGGTGAAAGCAGTAAGCGAAGGTATTCATATTTGAAAATCATAGCTACTTTAGAAGGATTTTACAGAATCAATGGTATCTCTAAAAGGTCCTGAATGGCTGTGTATGAAAGTGTAATTGTTCTTACTTTGATGCGTGGTAGTGAAACCGGGTACTGACGAAGAGATAGAAGAGTCGTGTGACGTGCCTGCACCGCAGGACGCACATGAGATAAAGGCAGATAGCGGCGAGAGCATACGTCCGCGTAGCTCAGTTGAGAGAGCGACTTATTATAAGT
This sequence comes from Macrothele yani, assembly GCA_039090855.1. NCBI lineage: Eukaryota > Metazoa > Arthropoda > Arachnida > Araneae > Macrothelidae > Macrothele > Macrothele yani. The sequence continues at coordinate 143,466,148 of CM076996.1, forward strand.
TAAGCAAAAAAACCTTGTTGACCGTATTTCCGTTCGAAAAAAAAACCGGAACGGAAACGTTCCGTTTTTAAAACAAATTGTGACGGGCGATGAAAAGTGGAAACTTTACAATAATGTGGAATAGAAGAGATTGTGGGACAAGCGAAATGAACCACCACCAACCACACCAAAGGCCGGTCTTCACCCAAAGAAGGTGATGTTGTGCATATGGTGGGATTGGAAGGGAGTCCTCTATTATGAGTTCCTTCCGGACAACCAAACGATTAATTCCAACAAGTACTGCTCTCAATTAGACCAACTGAAAGCAGCACTCACCGAAAAGCGTCCGGAATTGGTCAAAAGAAAGCACATAATCTTCCATCAAGATAACGCAAGACCACACGTTTCTTTGATGACCAGTCTAAAACTGTTACAGCTTGGCTAGGAAGTTTTGATTTATCCGCCGTATTCACCAGACATTGCACCTTCGGATTTCCATTTATTTCGGTCTTTACGAAATTCTTTTGATGGAAATAATTCCAATTCCCTGGAAGACTGCAAAACGCACCTGGAACAGTTCTTTGCTCAAAAAGATAAACATTTTTGGGAAGATGGCATTATGAAGTTGCCCGAAAGATGGCAGAAGGTAGTGGAACAAGCGGTGAATACGTTGTTTGATTAGCGTGACTGACTGTTAGGTAGCTCAACGTTTAGCAAATTAACTGCGCCTCGCGACTTCGCCGAAACTACCAATTCGAAATAAGTAGTTGAAAAAAAAAATCGCAATTTGAAGCAAATTACAGGTTTAAGTTTCGACATAAAAAAAAAAGGTACTTATGAACACAGACTGCTGAAACATTAGATTTAGAAAACAAACTGAAATTTCTGAATTGCAGTTTGATAATCATATCGATTTTAGACCTCTTGAAAAATGAAGGGAAAATTTCCATATTTGGGGGTTTGAATACACATGTAATTGGCATTTCCTTACGAATTTGTTTCGGGCCTCTTCTTCCCCCATTCCCCTTTCTGTCTCTCACACGCGCACACACTCTCTTATTTACTTTCCCCTCTTCCTTTTCCTCTTCTTCACGGCGTCTTTTTCCATTTCCCTACGATTTTCCCCTCTCTCTCACGCTCTCTCGCAACTTCTCCGACCTCTCTGTTTCTGTCTCTCATCTCCCTTTCTTCCCTCTATTTCTCAACGTCTCTGTCTCGCTCTGTTTATATCTCTCATTCCTTTCTTCCCACTTACTTTCTCCATCTCCCTCTCTCCCTTTCTTCCCACTTTTCTCACTTACTTTCTCCTTCTCCCTCTGTCCCTTTCTTTCTCCTCGCTTTTTCTCGCACTGTCTTTCTCTTTTTATTTTCCTCAACGTCTCTCGCTTCCTGTCTCTCACTCTCACTTGCTTCCCTCTTTTTCTAACTTACTTCCTTTCCCTTCTCTTTCACTATTTCTCTCTCATTCTCCCTCTCTCCCTTTCATTCTCACTCCTAGCTTTCTCTCTTACTGTCTCTCTCTCTTTACTCCTTCTCTCTCTTTCACGCGGCCTCTATTCTCTATTTCTTTTGCTTATAATCTCTCTCTTTGTCTCTCCCTTCTCTCACCGCATTTCTCTTTCATTTTTTCACCGTCTCTCTCCCTTTCTTCTAGTCGTCTATATCTTCCACTCTATTTCCCATCTTTCATTATTGCGCAATCTCTCCCCTACCTGTCTTTTTCTCCCTTTCTCTCTATTTCTCATTCTCTTTTTCTTTCAAAGGTTATGCTACTATTATTGATTTTGCGATCGCTTTCGTACAGCGTAGACTCAGCACTTAAGTGTTAATCTCACGTAGTTCGAATGGTTAACAACAGGGATAGTATTAATACATACACTGACGGAAAAAAAATCACAACACCACGAAAAAATAGTTGCAGAGGAATGAAATGGCGGCAATACATTTGTATAGGTAACATATTTAATCGATTAACGTTTCAAGATCGCTGCTTATTGTAAGCGCGAGAAGAGCCATTTTAAATGTGAAATGCTGGTACATTAATAACTGGTGTAACCGCCAGAATGTTGAATGCAAGCACGCAAACGTTCATGCATCGTGTCGTACAGGTGCTGGATGTCAGTTTGTGGGATGGAGTTCCACGCCTGTTGCACTTGGTCGGTCAATACAGGGACGGTTAATGCTGGTTGGGGGTGACGCTGGAGTTTTCGTCCAATGATGTCTCATACGTGCTCGATTGGTGAAAGATCTGGTGATCTAGCAGGCCACGGCAACATGTCGACACTCTGTAGAGCATGTTGGGTTACAACAGCGGTATGCGGGCGAGCGTTATCCTGTTGGAAAACACCCCTGGAATGTTGTTCATGAATGGCAGCACAACAGGTTGAATCACCAGACCGACGAACAACTGTGCCGTCAGGGTGCGTGGGATAACCACGAGAGTGCTGCTGCTGTCATAGGAAATTGCTCCCCAGACCATAACTCCAGGTGTAGGTCCAGTGCGTCTGTGTTGCAGACAGGTTGCTTGCAGGCGCTCACCTGGCCTCCTTCTAACCAACACACGGCCATCACTGGCACCCAGGCAGAACCGGCTTTCATCAGAAAACACAACAGATCTCCACTCCGTCCTCCAATGAGCTCTAGCTTGACACCACTGACGTCGCAAACGGCAGTGGTTTGGAGTAAGTGGAATGCATGCTACAGGGCGTCTGGCTCGGAGCTGTCCTTCAAGTAACCGATTTGTAACAGTTTGTTGTGTCACTGTGGTGGCAACTGCAGCTCGAATTGCAGACGCAGTACGATGCGCCACGGCCATACGCCGTACACGGCGGTCTTCCCTCTCAGTAGTGCCACGTGGCCTGCCAGAACCCAGTCTTCTTGAGGCAGTACCTTCCCTTGACCACCGCTGCCAACAATCATGCACAGTGGCTACATTCCTGCCAAGTCGTTCTGCAATATTGCGGAAAGAAAATCCACCTTCTCGTAGCCCTATTACACGACCTCGTTCAAACTCCGTGAGCTGTTGATAATGGCTTCTTCGTCTTCTTAAAGGCATTCTTGACTAACATCAACACCCTCCGTCGAATCTTAACGATAACTAACGCTCACGAACGTTACAGCGCGTATTTACAGCAAACCTGCTTTGTATGTTCTGAGGGGCGCTATTAGCGCCACACGTATGCGCCGAGCGCGAAATTTGCATAGACGTCATCTTACAAATGTACTCTCACCGCCTACCAACTGTCGTTTATCTAACACAACCCCTTCTTGGTGTTGGGATTTTTTTCCTTCAGTGTATAATATTTTAATCACTGCATGGTTACTTCGAAACTTCAGTAAGTTAATAACTTATCAAAAGAAGGTGCAGCATTTCTGTGTTCACAGCCAAGTTTATTAAAACTCACGGTCTCTTTTTAAAACACTGTTTGCATAAGCGTGCCGTCTTTTAATAAAATTCTAGTTCCCGAAAAATGAATTTATCTCCTGGAACCCAAATAAGACAAAATCTTGTCTTTTCGTACCCATCTGGTCTTCCATTCATGCTGTCAGCTTCCTGTCTCAAAAACAGTTTCAAAAAGAAAGAAAAAATATGCATCTGATTAAAGCAACTCTGCCACACTATCAGAGTCAACGGATCGATAGGTCTTTGTTTTCCCATCGTGTTCCGTTTAGGTCCTGTGAACATCATTTGTGTTTTTCCTCAGCACGTTCAAGTGCAGAGTAAACACAGGTGAACTTAATTGTTAATGTCACACACAAATCTTGATGCACTATCACGTTTTTTCTTCTTTTTTTCAAATTAAGGCAACACACTTTCCGTCTTCGATGAGATAAGTTTAGCGACCGCAATTTGATAAAGGCTGAGCTACGGAAAAAAATTCATATCGTTATCTTTTATCTTTGATTATGCACAATCTCCTATATTTCTCGTGAACAAATGGAGTTGTAAACCGGTACTGAGATATTTTTACTTCTTTCTGTATCCTTATTATGGAATTTTCTTGAAGTGTTCTGAAAATAGCACAGGATTTTTCTGGATTCAATATTTAGCAAACGCTGCATTTTCTAGAACGTCTTATGGTAACAAATGATATAGTAATGTTTTCGCTTGATTTTTCTGTGGATTCGATAGACCATTATCGTGAAATTCCTTTGAAAGTTTCAAATTGTTCTGAAACATTATGTAACCTTCTAGATTTGAGCCTTTGGTCAAAAGGCAACGGTCCCAACATTCGAGACTTCGATGGTATATATTCCTGTTGTCATTTAATATCACCAACCTCATCGTTAGATTCTTTTTTTTCTTTTGCTTGTCCTACGGACAAACAAAGTGCATTATTTTTTCCATCTATACATCGATAGATCTGCAGACACGATATCTCCTCAGCTACACTATGTAGAAAAAAGTACTCGGACACCTAGGTCGGACGGAAACTAAATCATTTATTAGCTGAAATCAGTACACAGTTATGACTATATCGACCATTCTTCGCATGTTTTCTACGAGATGTGTCTGTAGCCGAGTTTTCTCCGTTCGTTCTGAAAAGCTTCTGCCGGAGCTGTAGTAGATGAAAGTCTTACCAACCGAGATCGGATTCGGCGCTCTAACTCATCCCATAGGTGTTCTGCTGGATTTGGGGCAACCATATTTTTCATTTTTTCAAGTGTTAGAATGGCCATGTTTCCTTTGGGCCTGTCATTCCAACATTTGGACGTCCTACTTTTCAAACCAGGCCTAGACAGACCTTGAAGTGTGGCAAGGTGCTCGATCTTGCTGAAACAGATAGGGATCTATACCGAGGTACTGCCATAGCGTAGGTTGTTACTTTACCCATCTGTACACTGGTAGATCTGTAGACATGGTATCTCCTCAGCTACACTATGTAGTGTAGCTGAGGAGATATCGACCATTATCGTCTTCCAGCCTAACGGCCGCCAGGTACGTCTTCGTACCTGGCGGCCGTTAGGCTGGAAGACACCGCCACCAAAGGACCGAGTTCTTCTCAGCAAAAACAGTTACATATCATCACACACACCCTTACTAACTTGATTGTAGAAACGACGCACTCCACCTGACAGCGTTTCTCGGACAAGCGCCGTACCCAGATACGTCCATCCAAATAAAAGAGTGAACAGCGTAATTCGTCACTCCACACGACCTTCTTTTACTCTTCCGTTGTCTACGAATGGCGAACAAGGCAGGGCCGTAGCTACCGGGAGGGCAAGGAGGGCGTTGCCCTCCCAGAATGGTCATTCCATGAGAGTTAACTCATGCTCTGGGTAATGTAAAAATAGAAATTGCAACTAAAAAAGAAAGTTACACAGTTCAGTATTTTCTTTTCAAAGACTTGTTAGTCTCATACAGTATTTCATGCAGTTAACTAGAGTACCGAGTAACATACATAATGAGATATGAACATCTCGTATCGATGAAGGAAATTTTCCAAACCAGAGAATGGAGGCATAGAAAGCAATATGCTGATAAGCCTAACCTCCATGACCTTTCCGAACACGTCGTTGGGATGAAAACCTAATTAGTCATTTATGCGCTGTCGCAGAAAGTTCTCTGAGTGTTTAACTTTGAGCGGAATTTTTCCAAGCCATACCCCTAAAGCTTCTTCTTATTGTTACGGTCATTATCCGATACTCATTCGTTCTGCGCAGGTTTGTTTCTCGTTCTGCATTTCTGTGGAGAGTTGCGTTGTCGGCGTTCACATAACGTTTACTTGGTATTCACAACCTGTGATTCTTGGGTATTTACCTGGTTTTTACATTTTTAATAAAATTATGTCAAAAACCTGGAGTTTCATTTTTGAACGATCGTAATACGTTACTTTCCCATAACGGCGGTGCGTAAGAAATTAGAAACCACATATTATTTGAGAACAACTCGAAGAGGCGTAATTTTGAACTCGAGGGGGTGTAATTTCAAGTCTCGCCCTCCCAGATAAGAAAAGCTTTCTACGATCCTGGAGCAAGGCACCATTACAGCAGGTGTCTGGCATTACCCGAAGTGATGTAGGGTTTGTGCTTCTGACCTAACATAATAACAGTGGTCATACAACTGCATGACAGATCTGGTATAAATAGCTGTTCCAGTGACTTGCGTGATCTCGCCTGCTTAGATATGTAGCCATGAGCGCCCATAGCTTAATTTTTAGGAGGTGGCAAGCAGAAATTATAACTACGAAGAGTATATACAAACACCATATGGAAATTTCCACTGTGGCCTTTTGTTATTTAACCGTTCTTACCACAATCTTAACAAATAAATTTCATTGGAAATCAGAAGACCCAAAAAACTACATAAAAGCCTTGGATAAATAAAATTAAGCACCTTCTCAGTACAAGGATATGTTTGGTTGCTCTTTTTAACCTTGCATCATTTGGCCACTTACAATGCCCCACGAAATTCCAGCGACCACTCTGTCGGTCACCAAGAAGAAGAAAAGATACTCACAATAGAAAGTTCTGAAAAAAATGTTTCGGGAGATTTTTGTGTCCAGCAGTGATTGGCTGCTGCAGGGGATGATGTAATTTTCATTTCTTCATCTTTCACACATTTCCACACTGTATGTATGTACTCTGTGCTTTAAAATGCAATGGAAAATTTCATTGTTACTTTCTACCGTGAATTTCCGTTTTTCGACTGGTAGTTCCCAAAGTTTTAAGTTTTTTTGTGACACGAAAACCGCTGTTGTACTTTCCAAGAACAGAAAGGGAATGGTCAGATCTCCAGACTCCAGGAGAGGGCAAGTGCCCCCTCATGCCCTCTATATGGGCACCCATTTATGTGGCGGAGGACGTGCTTTCCCTCTTCGCATTCAACAGTAAGCTTCGTTTGGCACAATCAGTCAATTTGTGCGGCGTTTCAGAGCACGGATTCGCTGCAGTAGCACCATCTGCTTTCCATAGATGAAGAACATCAGAGACAGTGGGTTTGGGGACCTCCATAAGAGTGGCAATGCTATGCTCTGGTTGCTTACTTAGGTGACATCCAACCACCATGCCCCTTTCAAAGCCGGCTAGTTCTGCTCCGCGTGGCATAGTCGCTTCCAACGCGGTCTCACAAGTGTGCCAACACTCTCCTTTACATTCAGCACTAAACATTCCCAGCACGTAGGCCTACATGTCTGGTTCTGCAGATGCATGTTTATTAGCATATGTGGAGGTGTACGAATACTTTTGTCGACGTAGTGTATATGCATGATTCGAAAAATCCTTTTGGGTCAAACAGCAGCACCATGAGGATTATGATTGAAGTTTCTGTGATACACAGTTTTCTCGCTCTAAATTAGAGATGGGCGACTCCTTATAGCATTCGATACACGTGCTGGTCGTTAAACAAAGAAGTAAACAAACAAACAGAAACTCGCATTAGCGAATTTCAGTACTAGTTCCTTCTGTAAATTAGTTACCTGTTGTTACGAAAATCTTCATGGTCCACCTAGAAGAATTGTAACAGCACACACAGATATCCAGGAAAAAGCAATTGCCCCCTGTGAGGGTGCATATGCCTACAGACACGCCCGTAATAACAGCTCTATGTACCACTTTTGCATGTACTACCAAGAGCATTCTCCTTGTTGTTAGCTCTTGTTCCAGTTTCTGTTGTTTCACGCCCTATATCCCTGAACACTCACCCGACACCCTTTTTCTGACCAGATCAATAAATTCTATGCTAATCGTTTTTCTAACTCATTCATTCATTCCTGCTACGTAAGATGTGTCAGTTCATCACCTACATCAACTGGTCGCGTTCCTAAATTTTAGTTACATGCAAATCATATGCAGAAAAGCATACGATTTGGGTTGTCTTTGGTCCGTCTCTATCTGCTGCAAGAACAATAGCTCCGCTTAGGAATGTTGATTTGCTGAAAGAGTACGGTATAAGATTTCAGACATCACTTCTTCATTTCTTCCGATCGTCAGTTGGTCTGTCTGTCCGTTCGCCGAAATTATTTTTCCGTTTCTAACGGTTGGATTGAGGAAATTCGTTTTTATGACTGATAGAGATAGGCACGGGCAAAAATTATCGATACCTGTTCTTCCATTCACTCGACTGTCCGTCCGTCCACAGAACGGTATCTCCACTTCTAATTATCATACTGAAGAATTTTTAGTGACTGATAGAGACAGTCATGCGCGCAAAATTAGTGATGGCTGTCCTTTCCTTCATCCGTCTGTTTGTCAGCCTGCGGAGACGATATTTCCGCTTGAAAGTTTCCGAGTGTAAAAATGAGTTTTCTGTCCTATAAGATAAAACATGAACTTATGATTCCAGAAATCTCTCCTTCCGTTCATCTGTTCTCCAGTTTGTCCGTCCGTTCGAAGAATCCATGTCTCCACTTCAAAATATCAGAGTGCTAAAGTCTTTCCCAATTCAAGGGAGAAAACTCATGCCTGATTTCAAACACCTCCTCATCCGTCCGTAAGTTTATCTATCTCTCCGTCTGGCCGCAGAAACGATATCTTCGCTTTTAATGGGCAGATTGAAGAATTTCTTTCTGTGACTTAAGAAGAAGAAGACAGGCATACTGACCAGACTGTGATGTCTGTCCTTTCCTTCATTCGTTTGTCAGTCCGTCTGCAGAACTGATACTTACTGTTCAAAATGCCTGTTTGTTAAAATTCTTTCTCGCACTGTGCAAGGAAATATTAGCATCAGGTTTCGGACATCGCATTAGCTCGTCCATCAGCAAAACTTATATTTCCGCTTGTAATGGCCGATTAAACATTTCGAAGAGCAAGTATCGTTTCTGCAGCAGACGGACAAGCAGGTGTACTAACTGAAGAACGGACACTGATAATCTTGTACGCATGTCTGTCTTTATCAGTCAGAAAAACAAAATTCGTCAATCTGGGTGTTAGAAGAGGAAAAATGATTTTGATGGTCCGACAATTGACGATCGTAGGACGGAAGAACTGATGTCTGAAATCTTATACAGTTCCTTCCGTCTACGGGAAAGAAGAAAATTTCAGCAAATCAACATTTCGAAGCAGAAATGCCGTTCTTGCAGGAAAGAAAGAGTATGGATGGACGGAAAGACAACGCAAATGGTATGTTTTCTTGTACATCATTTGCGTGTCACTGAAAATTACAACCTACAGCTGTTATGAAGGTAAATCAAATGCCACAAAACTAAAAAAAAACAATTTTTTTGGTTAGTTCCGCACTTTAAACTTAGAAAACAAAAACGACTGGAGTTTTAAGCGCTGTATATTTTACTTTTCATGATCAATTCTATATTTAAAAAAAGGAAAGGGAAGAAAAAGAAATCAGAATTTACATTTTCTCTTAACCCTTTCTTTTCTCTGTTTGCCATTGATTCGCGGGTGTAAGTAAATAATCCCTAAAGGTTCTAAGTCATTACAACACCACAAGCAAATTCCGGCCGTGAGATTTTTATCCTTTTTCCCATCCCTCAGATAGGTCAGCTGAAAAATTCCTCGGGCCCCTTCTGTTAATGCTTGGCCATCCCATTTGCAAATTGATCGGTAGTAAAGTGTAACAAGTTAGTAAAATCATGCAATGCATTGATTATGATGCGCTTTCCAGCATACTAGAAATCATACTCAAGTTATGAGGATATGGCTATGGAATAAATCTCACTCCGGTTCCCTGACATTTCCCCCCATTTCGATGATATTCAACAGAATTGGTTCAGTATACCTCCGAAACAACATACTAAAGTTTTGTCGCAATAGAAGCATTTTTAGTCAAGTTATGAGGATAATGGCTGTGGAATAAATCTGGCTCCTGTGCCCTAACCTTTGACCCCATTTCGATGATATTAAACAGAATTGGTTCAGTATACCTCCGGAACAACGTATTAAAGTTTTGTCGCAATAGAATTTTAGTCAAGTTATGAGGATAATGGCTGTTTAATAGATCTCGCTCCTGTGCCCTGACCTTTGACCCCACTTCGCCCATTTTCAATAGGTTTCGTCCCCAGTTGTCCCCTACCACATACTAAAATTTCATCGAAATCGAACCATTTTTACATGAGGGTTATCGTGCGGACAGAGGCGGACAAAGCTGGAGCAAATACGCTTCTTCAATTTACGGTTGGAAAGCGTAAAAAAGACAAACTTCTCTTTAGCACTGCTTTTTCGTCTGTTGAACACATTGTAAGATAGTAAATATTTGTCGCTATAATAGTAACGGGTTCACGTACCGGAAAAGATGTACACTACTTTAATAAGTGCAGAATGCTACTGGACGTACATGGTGAAATCTTGCGCAAAATTGTAATTTACGTGAAAGAGCAGTAATTGGAACAATATTTAAAGCTTTTTTGCTTATGACATGTGGCATCTCAATATGAAGTATTATCACCCCTGACAGCCATGCAGTTTAAGCAACGGCTCCTCATACTGTTTGCGAGGGCACTGATGAGGTCTTCAGGGATTAATGACCATTCCTCAACAAGAGCTGTTCTGAGTTCTTAAAGTGTTCTGGCAGGGGCTGGTGAACTCCATTGCGTCTTTCTAGAGAATTCTATTCATGCTAAATGGGATTGAGGTAAGAGCATCTGGATGGCCACTTCATTCAGCGAATATTTTTCTTTTCAAGAAAATCATCAAAATTTGTGATAAACTTTATGAGCTTGGGCATTATCGTCCATCAGAATGAAATCTGGACTGACGGCTCCCCTAAATGGTGTGACATATGGGATCAGGATCTCGTCTCTGTACTTCAAGGCAGCAACAGAGTGACTCTCAAAGATGTGCAGGTCTGTGCGCCCGTTCGTCATGATTCCAGTCCAGGACATCACGCCACCGCCACCAGAGAAGTCCCTTTCTCTAAGTTAGAAGAACTGTTACTGTCCCTGGTTCTCTCCAGATGAGAATACGTTGTGAATCAGTACTTAAGCTGAATCAAGATTCATCTATGAAAAGAACATTCGCCCATTTGGTCTGGACTTTCAAGTGTAATGTTGGCGACTCCACGTTAAACGAGCTTGTCGGGTGGCGGACGTTAGAGGGAAACAAATAACTGGTTTATTTGCGAAAATCCATATCTCACGAAGTCTTCTTCAGGTAGCATGCCTTGAAATCATACTTCCTGTTGCTGACAAATCTCTGCTTCGATAATAAAATCCGTTCTGTTAATAACTTAGCTGAAAATGTTAACAGAATTGTAGATGCTGCTGATGTTTAATTCCGAAATAAACCAGCAAACTCACTCTGCAATATTTTCAGTTAAATTAATGTTAGAATATTTAGCCTAAATGTCTCGAATCATTCCAAACATTCCGGACTAACGCATGAATGGACACAAGTGTTAATTGCAGTCCAAACATTAATGAAATTATTGAAAAAAATGCGACATGATAGCATTTTGTAAGTCACATGTATATGTGGCGCCATCTATTTCCTGGTCTCAACACCGCCAAAGGAAAAGTTATTGATTTTTAATATAATTATGGTTAAGTTTTAGAAAATATATTAAGTATACTAGGCTATAATATGAAGTTATTTTTATCGATGTTCAAGTTTTCATCCTTGGGAAAGCATTAATTGTGAAGAAAATGGCTACAGAAGTACGCCCATTGGAAATGCAAGGCAAAAATTTTAGGTGGATCCACCTTAATGTTCTGAAAACTCAGTCTGCGATTGATTTTCTTCCATCCTATCAATCACTCTCCACACCTGAAAATCATCCATACAATATCTTCGTGAATAATAATCAGCTCGAGGTGTCACTGAAGTGGAAGCAAAGGTTTCGTAGAACAGCTGCAACATGCAAGTAGAATCGCGCGTCTTTTTAGCGCAATCCTCATTTGCATATCCCGGTTTACCTGCGGCAAAATAGATGCGGATAGTTTTCAGTGCATTATTTTTCATACATCGGTAGCTATATACACCGTCGAGTCACATTATTGGCACCGCCAGCTAATATCTAGAGTAACCGCCGTGTGCAACGCGGACAGCAGCTACACGGGCTGGGAGTGACTCAATAAGGTGCTTGAAGGTGTTCACATGTATGTGGAGCCACACTGACTGCAGTGCGTCTGACAGCTGCTGGAGGGTGCGTGGTGGAGGATCCATAGAGTGAACAACATGAACAACATCGAGGTGGTCCCACAGATACTCAATTGGGTTTAAGTCTGGGGAATTAGGGGGCCAGGGAAGTACTTAGAAGTCTTCATCGTGCTCTTGCAACCACTCTCGGACATTTCTATCTGTGTGACACGTCGCATTGCCGTACTGGAAGATCCCATCCGCCCCAGGGAATACAATCAGCATGTATGGGTGTACGTGGTCTGCAAGGATGAATTCATAGCGAATTCGGTCCATGGTACCTTCGACAGGAATGAGTGGACCCAAGGAACGCCACGAAAACATTCTCCAGACCATAACGCTGCCCCCACCAGCAATGGTTGAAGAGTGTTTGTTCTCCAATTTTTCTCGCCTTAGACTCCAACATCCATCCGTTCGATGAAGCAGAAAACGTGACTCATCGGAGAAGCCAATCCTTTGCCAATCAGCGGAGGTCCAATTCCGATAGTGCCGTGCAAATGTAAGCCTTTTCTGCCGATGCACCTACGTTAGCATAGATGCAGTGACAATCCGTCTGCATCAGAGCTCCGTACGCAGCAGCATTCGCTGAACAGTCGTTTTAGACACACTTCCCGTAGCCCCCTGGTTCAATCGGCCAGTGAGTTGCTCCACTGTAGCGTGTCGATCTGCCCTCACGCACCTTCGAGGCCGACGTTCACCTCTCACATCAATGGCACGTGGTGCTCCGAGTTTCCTCGTCGCTTATTCGCAATGGTACCATTTCTCCAATCACAATACACTTTAACCACAGCAGCACGCGAACAGTTCGCAAACTGCGCTGTTTCAGAAATACTGCTACCCTTGGCCCGAAAGCCGGTAATCATTCGTTTTTGCAAATCTGATAAATCGCTCCTTTTATCCGTGACAGCAACAAGCAATATGTTTTCAGAATGCCTACAGCACACCTTATATACCCTCCAAGCCAGCCGTGCCTTCTTCATTGGCTACGTGCTGTAGACGTCAAATGTAGGAGGTGGTCGCAATAATAGGACTCGACTGTGTATTTTGTAAATTATCCTTTAATTTTGTGAACCATTGTATAATATCTATTAAGCCAACCATAAATGAAAAAAAAAACAGAAGAAATACTACCATTGCCGTTTTTCTAGATTATTAAGCACAGTGAGAAAAAGCTTTGTAAAACTTTCCTCGAATTCTTTTTATTCCATTGGCTGCTTTTTGAAAACGAGAAATAAGCGTCATGGGTAGTGAGACATGATCGCGCATCATTAAATTTGTTGCTTAGCCCAACTATGAAAACATCTTTGATACAGCAACATAAAAGAAATTCCTAGTCGTTAGTAGGATAGTTGATCTTTCTTGCTCCGATAAATTGCGGTGAACCGATCAAATCCAGTTACCAGTGGTCAGAAGGCCACTATGTCGGAAGGGAGGGTCATGTCTCCGTTTTTCATCTTCATCAAACTCGTCCTACAGTAGTTTCCTGAAACTGCGGTCACGATCTCACAATCCATTAGGATTTAGTCCTATGGATCACCTCTTTCATCAGAAAGCAAACCCCATAAATCTAATTTATTATAGCTATCAAGACTCTCGGTTAGGGTGAAGTCCATTTATTTTTCTGTATGGTGAACGTCTTTTATTACTAACTCAGCAAACACAATTACATTTTTCCGACTACGACGTTATCCGCTGAATTGGTAACTTCCGAATGATTAGATGAATCTTTTTAGTCCGGTCAAGTGAGTTATCCGTGATAAGACTACTTTACCACATTGTATTTTTTTACAGTTCTTTGTGCATGATGAAAAAATAATATTTTATATAATTTTTTGTACAGTTTGTTCAAACCGTAACTCCAGTTTTTTACGGCTCTTGATATTGACCTTTAGTTACTTTTTTTTCCTTTTCTATTGTGCTCCTTCACCAGACTTGCAGAGGGAACAGTGCATGTTCCCGATTATTTTTACCGGGGCGGGAAGGGGGCTAAGGACAATTTAAGAGGAGAAAAATACAAATTCTCGTCGTAGCCAACCTTTATAATTTTTATTTCATCTACTTGCCCCTGGGAATAGGGCGATTTTAAGCTTTGTCTCTCGCACGTATACTTGAAACAACCACTTTTGGAAGAGGTATTCTAGAAAACACACACACACACACACACACACACACACACACACACAAATGTTATCTTTGTGTGTCCTTTTCCTAAAATATTTGGAGTTCTACCACCAATATCCTTGCGGTGTTTTTAAAATACCTATTTTAGGGTAGTTAGACCCCCCCCTCCCCACGAGCATCTGAATCTACAAGTAGTTGACCGTACCTAATTTAGGGCCACTGTTTCCAGAGAAAGGTAGATCCATAACCATAGGATAAACACACCACCTGTGTGTTATCATGCTCAACTCGAACGATATGCCGGAAGCCCGCGGCTCTGACCACGGGGCTGCTAAAATATTTTGAAACTGTGCCACTGACATACCAGTAGAAGGCATTCTTCAATTAAAACCACTGTGACTTATACTACCTATTTAACTCTCCCTTTTCTTTTACTTTCTCTTGTGGAAATTTTTATTACCTCTTGTTTGGCTTTCTGTACTGAACGTCACGTCACAACTCCCAAGATTTTATTTCTTTGGGTCACTGGCAGTCAGCCAAGTCATGCAAATTGGATATAAAGAGGACCGTGTAGCTTAACGAGTGTGTCATATGTTAGGTGTTAGAGCTACACGCTTGCACTTTGAAATTCTATTTACTAAGCAAGCAGATTCTCACGGAGACACCTGTTTCACCAGTTGCTTTCTGAGCAGATTATTCCTAGTGCGTTCTTCTTTTATAGTCACACACTGGAGGTATGTACGGACGTGGATGGGCCTGTACCAAAAGATTTATCATTTTGCTGCTGGGTAAAAGAAAAAGCATGTTGGTTGACCAAACGAGGACTAATTTCCCAGCAAAAACACAAGTGTTGGGAAACTGCTGGCCACCAGCTTGCAGTGATGGGTCACTGCTGGCTGAAATCTGCATTTTTTATCTATTTTTCATAAATGTCATGAGCCGTGATGAGTGACTGCTGCCTGAAATCTGCAGCTCACGGCCCGGTAGCGGTCCGTTGGTGGCAGCGCCATTAGTTGGCAGCCATTGATGGCCCTGCAGCATCGCTGTGAATTGTGGGCCTCCAAGCAAGTGCCGCTAGTGGCCCGTAGCTGGCAACCGATGCAACCCCAACACCAGGTGGAAGCAACGGGACTGCGCACGCGCAGAAGCAACGCGTGCTGTATCTCTCGTGGTACCAGTTAGTTGAAGACAACGATATCGCCATTGTGTTATTATAGTGGATGTTAAGAAAATAAGAAAACCCTATGCCGGGAGGCGAATTAATTTCCTATATTAAAATGCCACGTCACGAAAGTATCAGATTAAGCCATGAAATACACCCACTCCATTCCCGTGAATAACAAGAAATAATTTTTGTGTAATCTTTCGTTTTAACATACACTAAACGGCTTGAAACAAAAGTCCTGGAAAAACATTAAAAAAAACGTTATGTTGGAAAAAAAAATAATTATACGCGTACAAAATTTATCAATTATTTGCCAAAAAAAAAAAAAAAAAAAAAAAAAAACGCTGTGTGGATAAACAAATACATCGCTCTTTTCACGTTTTAGCTAAAACGTGGAAAGAGCGATGTATTGTTTATTCACTGACGCCACGTATTTGAAGGATTTTCGCTATGTGGATATAATGTACTCATCCATGGGTTGAATACACAAGACTGGAAAAATTCACTTCTAAAAACAACGAGAAGAAAAATAAAATATATTTCCTCTTTAAAACAAATGTAACTTCGGATAGCGGAAAGGAAAGATACAACGTTAAAAATGTAACAAAATGTGACATAACGAGTAAATATATTAATTCAACAATCGCCTTTCAGGACGACAAGGACAGCACGAAACTTTGGAAAGAGCCTTTAAGTTGGTACACTCGTTGAAAATGAGTAAAGTTCCCTTAAGGTAAAAAATACAAAAAAACAATCGTTACGTTGAAAAAATAAATTTATGAATTATATGAAACTGACATTTATGAAAAATACCTCGCAATATTGTAAAATTAAAAAGGGAACCATTCGTTACACATTCCGAAAGAAAGAGGCTCAGCTTCAAGCAAACGCTCGTGCGTGGGAAATCAGTCCCGTTGGTAGAGCGCCGCTTCCCACGCAGACAGTCCTTGGTTTGTTTCCATTTAGATTCAAACGGACGTTTTTCAGGACCTTTTGAGAAAATTTCACCAGCGCAGTGCTGTAATAAAGAAGTTTCGTAAGGTGAAAAAAAAAGCAGTTGTAGCTTTGGGAAACTGCGGTTATCCTTTATTTATTTATGTTTTTATGGCTACCACTGGGAAATTCGCGGACAAGATTCGGCAAGCCATCAGTTACGTCACGCGATTGCCGGCTGCCATTGCCGGAAAACTAGCTGACCACATTAGGCTAGACATCATTTATGAAACGTGCTTAGCCGCCCCGGTGGCGCAGTGGTCTAAGCGATGGCCGCTGGTCATTCGTCCGTAAGGGGCCCGGGTTCGAATCCCGGTGAGGCATGGATGTTGTGTTAAAAAAAAAACGTGCTTACAAGACTGCTGAAGGGCCACTTGCGGCAGCTACTGTCTGTGATGAATGACTAATGGCCCTGTTCTGGCATATGACAACTGAAGGGGTGCCACTGTTGGCCCGCTGCTGGCCCGGACATTTTATTGACGGTTAGGCGGCGGCAACATAATGCTGGGCCACCGCTGGTAGTGCTGGCCCAGCAAGACTGTTTTTCCAGGGTGGAGACATAATTAGTTGTTCCTTATATTTCCTTGCCATACTAGTGATTCAAATTAACAAATAAACTGAAAGGAAATTTGATTTCGTAATAAAAGAACAAAAATTTTCAGCTAACTTTTCACACGAAAGTTGATTTCTTCAAGATACATATTTTTAATAAACATTCCATTTAGGTTTTTTAAAAGAAATATTACTGCGTCTTACAGTTGCGACACATATCGCTAATTTAGCCTTCCTTTTTGAGTTTCTGTTAATTATGTTACTTTTCCATTAGATTTTCCTTCTGAACGGCACGCCACTTTCTGAATTTCCTGATAATTTTTCTCATCAACTAGCAGTGAGTCAAAGATTAAAAAAAGGCCATATCGAGTGTAAAAGAGTGTAGTGGCAGTAAGACGAAAGATACTTTAATGACTGTATTTTGACACACGTGGTCTTGATGACCTTTACATTGAAATAGTCTTATCTACGAGATTGATATTGTGAATAAGTCAACGAAGGTCTGTCAGTTCATCAAAGACGAATTGTCACAATAAGTGCGATACGACAACCTGTAGCGTTCTTAACTATTTGAAACATAATATGTATACTTGAGAACAAACACTATTTACGATTTTCCTCTTCTTATTTACTCAATCGAAGTGAAACAACGTCACTCAAACAAAATTAAAGAATGATTTACTTACAGTTTTTTTATTTCAGTTGCACGTCACTCAAGCATCGGTCCAATAGCATAATAATAATTAACGTAAGATAGTAAGCAGACAACTTGTTTAACTCCAGCACAATATGTACACTGCTGGCCATCCAAAATGCAACACCAAGAAGGAAGCATCCGATTGGCCTAAAATTCGCAGCATGCGTCGCCCTCGAGAGGACATGCAAACGATTAGCATTGCAGGACATATGCAAATCATGTGCTCCCGGCACGCCACCGAGAAGCACTACAAGAAGGGTGCACAGAAGGCGGGGGTAAGTAGTGGAAGTGTGTTCTGCTGCCGGACCTGTGCGTGGGAAGCTTCCTGATGCCTCGTCGCAGAATACGGCAGTCATTCCAGCACGTTTCGGAGTTCGACAGAGGACGAATAGTGGCTTATCGCGACAGCGGTTTATCGTACCGAGACATCGGCGCCCGTGTGGGACGACATCCAGCCACAGTGAGGCGAGTATGGATTCTGTGGGTGCAGGAGGGACGGACGGACGGACCGACGTGAGCGATTGCCGTAGCCACGGCACACCACCGAACGAGAGGACCGGTATGTTGTGCGGCGGGCATTGACGGCTCGCACCGCCACATCACGAACGTTAGCGCAGCCATTAGGGTGTGTTGCGCAACAACCCGTGTCAGCACGTACCGTTCGATGTCGTCTGAAGGAGCGGGGACTTGTCGCACGGCGCCCATTGCTTCGATTACCATTGACGTTACACCACCGGCGAGTGCGGCGGCAGTGGGCAGTTGAACGCCGCACCTGGACTACGGAATGGCACGACATTGTCTTCTCCGACGAGTCCGCTTCTGCCTGTAACACCACGATGGTCGGATCCGCGTGAGGCGGCACCGCGGCGAGAGACTGTATGACGCCTGCATTATTCATCGCCATACCGATCCGTCTTCTAGCGTTATGGTTTGGGGTGCAATTGGATATGACACTCGCACCCCTCTGGTACGCATCGCCGGTACACTCAACAGCCACCGATACATCTCCGACGTTTTGGAGCCTGTAGTCCTCCCTTACTTGCAGGACCTGCCAGCGGCCACGTTTCAACACGACAATGCGCGCCCGCACCGTGGCACGCATCGTGCAACAATTCTTCACGGCCCACCAGGAGTCACTGCTGCCGTGGCCCACCTGTTCTCCCGATATGTTGCCCATCGAACACGTCTGGTCGCTGATCGGCAACCGAGTGGCCCGGCAAGCATCACACGCGGCTACGCCTGATGAACTGTGGCAACGTGTGGAAGCAGCCTGGACCGACATACTCCAAGCCCATATTCAAAGCCTCTTTCGTTCGATGCAGCGTTGTGTAGCGGCCGTTATTGCCAGCCGTGGGGGCCACACGAACTATTGATGTCTGCGTGATCCGCAAGTCTCACGGGCCTGTAAGCTCAATCGTTTCATCTTTGTATCTGTTCTTATGTGTCCAGTAAATCTGGCTTTGCTATCTCGTGTCCTTCTTGGTGTTGCAGTTTGGGTGGCCAGGAGTGCATGGGTCGCCCAAATGAAACTAAGACTGTCGGTTTTTTGCCGTAAGGATTTATGGGTTGGAATATGTGAACATACAGGAAGTTAGTGTGATATAAGGGCTACATACCCGCTACACATAGTCACCTTGTCGGTTCAAGCAAGTGTCCCAGCTCGGCACGAGACTGTGGATACCTGGGCGAAGAACATCCGTGGCTGGCTGTGGAAACCAGTCAGTGGCGCAGCCACGGTAGGGAACTCAAGGGGCTCGACCCCCCCAAGCCTATTGAAGGACCCTCATATGGTCAGGTTTGAAGCTGGCAGTGTACTCGTGTGGGGGTGTTTTTCGTGGTATGGTCCTGGTCCATTGGTTATCGTGGACATATCTGTTAGCCAGCACGCCTACCTCAATATTCTGGACAATTATGCCCTACCAACTCTGTGGCAATGCTATGGAACCGAGCCTTGTTGATACCAGCAGGATAATGCATTGAGCCATAAAGCAAGGACTGTTACTGCGTCGTTTGACGATAATTCCGTATCGTGTGTGAACTGGTCAGCACAGAACCGTGATCTTAATGCCATAGAGCACCTATGGGATGAATTAAAGCGCCGCATAAGAAGTTTGGAACCAAGGCCTACTGCTAAGCAACAGTTAACGGCAGCATTATGTACTGAATGGAAGCGCATACCTATAGCTGTGTTCCAAAACCTTATCGAAAGCCTGTCTCGAAGGGTCAGTGCATGCATTAAGGCCAAAGGTGGACCGACACCGTACTAATGTATGTCAATAAATGCTATGTTGTGTTTCTCTTCTAGATGTCCGATGACTTTTGTCAATATAGTGTATATCACCTGAAAGAAGACTGGAGAGGTGCATGCTTGGTGTAACCAGGAGAGATAACATATGATAACATATGGGAGCTCATGGATCAGGAAAATGACAGGAGTGGAAGACATCGATATCAAAGTAAAATCCCTGAAATGGCAATGGGCTGTACATATTGCCAGAATGACGGACCGCCGATGGACAACCGAAATTTTAGACTGGATTCCAGGCGACAGGAAAAGACCCAGAAGAAGACCATATGGGAGATGGGTGGATATAAATCCAAAGCATGGTGGAGCAACATGGAGGAGACTGGCACAAGACAGATCGTTGTATAAGAAATTTGGAGAGACCTTCATGCAGCAGTGGATTGATAATGGTTGACAGTGATGATGATGATGTATATATACACGGTCGAGTCACTTTATTGTGACCACCTCCTACTTTTGGAGTCTACAGCGCGTAGCCAATGAAAGAAGGTGCGTGTCGTGAGCTAGCTTGGAGGGTATATAAAGTGTACTGTAGGCATTCTGAAAACATAACACTCGTTGCTATCAGGGATAAAAGGAACGATTTATCTGATTTGCAAAAAGAGATGATTATCGATTTTTGTGCCAAGGATGGCAGTATTTCCGAAACAGCGCAGTTTGTGAACTGTTCGTGTGCTGCTGTGGTTAAAGTGTATCGTGATTGGAGAAATGGCACCATTGCGAATAAGCAACGCGGAAACTGCGGAACACCACGTGCCATTCATGTGAGAAGTGAACATCGGCTTCGGAGGTGCGTGAGGGCCGATCGACACGCTACAGTGGGGCAACTCACTGGCCGAATGAACCAGAGGGCTACGGGAAGTGTGTCTAAAACGATAGTTCAGCGAACTCTGCTGCGTATGGGCTACGATGCAGACAGATGATCACTGCACCTATGATAACGAAGGTGCATCGGCAAAAAAGGCTTACATTTGCATGGCAGTATCGGAATTGGACCTCCGCTGATTGGCAAAGGATTGGCTTCTCCTATGAGTCGCTCTTTCTGCTTCATCGAACGGATAGACATTGGCGTATAAGGCGAGAAACGTCGGAGAACACACATTGCTGAAAGAACACAAGTTGGGGGGGGGGGCAGCGTTATGGCATGGGGAATGTTTTCTTGGCATTCTCTGGGTCCACTCATACCTGTGGAATGCACTATGGACCTGATTCGTTACGAATTCATCCTTGCAGACCATGTACATCCATACATGCTGATTGTCTTCCATGGGGCGAACATGATCTTCCAGCACGACAATACGACGTGTCACACAGCTAGAAATGTCCGAGAGTGGTTGGAAGAGTACGATGAAGACTTCAAAGTACTTCCATGGCCCCCAGATGCTCAATTGGGTTTAAGTCTGGGGAATTAATTCCCCAGACTTAAACCCAATTGAACATCTGTGGGGCCACCTCGATCATGTTGTTCGCTCTATGGATCCTCCATCACCACGCACCCTCTAGCAGCTGCCAGATGTCAGAAAGGCCCCACATGCCTGTGAACGCCTTCTAGCACCTTATTGAGTCCCTTCCAGCCCGTCTAGCTGCTGTCCGCGCTGCACACATCGGTTACTCTGGATATTAGCTGGTGGTCACCATAATGTGACTCGACCGTGTATATTTATATACATGTATATATCACTTCATGTTCTTGATTGCATGTGCAACTTCTGCTGGAAGGACTGGAAGAACTCTGGTACTGGTACCTTTCATGATGTCTGCAGTACATGTATCATCCCTTTCATATAATTTTGGAGTAGAAATCTTTCACTCTTGTCAAAATTTCGCCTCTATTTCTTGTTACAGAACCATCTTCTTTTCTCAGTGCCATAATCTGTTTTTTCCCCTTACTGAGATGTCCCTTTGCTATCTTTAGGCTTTGGTTGTTTTCAATTGCTTTCCTTACTAGTTCACAGTTGAATTTCCTTACGTCTTCAGTGATACTTTTTCGTACTGTCTTGCATAGCTCTATATATTCCACTTTGGAAGTCACATCTTCTTTAGTTGTCCTCATCACTCTTCTTTTTTGCATCAACATTTTCGTTTTTCCTGATAATTTGTTCACATGCAATTTGTTCTTAGACCCAGCTAATTTTGTTGCTGTTTCCATAAGAGCTTTGGTTACTTTTCTGTTAACTTCAGAAATATCCACTCCTTCCGATGTTAGGCCTTCTAAAGCAGAGAATCTGTTCTTCAGTTCCAATTTGAAGGTATTATGGTGTTTTTTAAGGTTGGTTATGTCAATACATTTTGTTTGTCTTATGAGCTTGCTACGTTCGAGTTTAGTGTTGAGGTGCATCTTACATCTCACCAATCTATGGTCACTGCCTGTGTTGAACTTGTTTAGCACACTGCAGGAGAAGATGGAATTACTGTAGACATCATACAAGAAGCAAGTGGAGAAATCGAAACAGTACTCGCCCAAATTTTCACTCGATGCCTTAATGAAGGGAAAATTCCTGAGGATTGGAACAACGCTACAATGATCTTGCTACATAAAAAAGGTGACATTGAGGATCTCAGGAACTACAGACCTATCAGCCTCCTATCAGTGGTTTATAAAATCTTCACTAAAGTTCTTTCACACCGCTTGAAGGTGACACTGGACATGGCTCAACCGAGAGAACAAGCTGGATTCAGGAGTGGCTACAGCACAATAGATCATATCCACGTACTGAGAGAATTAATTGAAAGAGCGAGGGAATATGAACTTCCATTGTGCATGGCTTTTATCGATTATGAAAAAGCCTTTGATTCGGTGAAAGAATCAGCAGTTGCAATGGCTCTGAAATCCTGCGGTATTGAAGATGCATACATTAATATTATTAATAACATCTATGAAAATGCAAGTGCAAAGATCCGGCTGTTTGAAAATACAACACACATAAAAATTGGAAAGGGAGTGAGACAAGGTGACACCATATCTCCGAAGTTCTTTAATGCCGCATTGGAAAATGTCTTTCAATCACTGAACTGGGAAAACAAAGGGATAAAGATTAATGGAGATTATCTAACCCACCTTCGTTTTGCTGATGACATAGTCATTTTTGCAACTACCCCATCGGAGCTACAGAGTATGATCCAGGAACTTGCTGACAAGAGTAAAGAAGTGGGATTAAAAATGAACTTTCAGAAGACAAAAGTGATGTACAATGCTTTTACAAGAAATGAAGATTTATCGATTGATGGAGAAAAGCTGGAGATAACAGACACGTACGTTTATCTTGGACAGCAGATATCAAGTGAGGGTCACATTGGTGAAGAAATTAATCGGCGTACAAAACTTGCCTGGAGAGCTTTTGGAAGAAACAGCATAATTTTCAAGAGCAATATGCCATTATGTCTTAAAAGAAAAGTGTTTGATCAATGCATCCTTCCAGTGCTTACGTATGGTGCAGAGACGTGGACCTTAGCTAAAAGAGACATACAAAGGCTGCAGACAACTCAAAACAGCATGGAGAGGTGCATGCTTGGTGTAACCAGGAGAGATAAGAAGAGGAACACGTGGATCCGAAAAATGACAAGAGTGGAAGACATCATGATCAGAGTTAAATCCCTGAAATGGCAATGGGCTGGACATACTGCCAGAAGAACAGACCATCGATGGACAGCCGAAATTTTAGATTGGATTCCAAGGGACAGGAAAAGACCCAGAAGAATGGAAGATGGGTGGATGAAATTCGAAAGTATGCGGGAGTGACATGGAGGAGACTGGCACAAGACAGACCGTTGTGGAGGAAACTTGGGGAGACCTTCGTCCAGCAGTGGATTGATAATGGTTGACAATGATGATGATGATGATATATCACTATATCACGGCTGACTGTTTACAGCAGCATTACAGATAAATATCGCAAGGATTTATAACAGTGTGTGTGTGTTCTATTGTGATGATATTACAATAAAGCACAGTTTCCAAACTGCACTTTAATCACACTACTTTTCTTTAACTTGGTGATATGTTTGAAAGTATTGTTTAATGAGTTCTCTCTGAAGGATTCGTGACACGGTTTCTCAGTAGCGAGAAAATAGGTTCCTATTGTGGAACATACTTCCCACGAGGGACTGGTGTGCACGGGATCAAAGATGCTTTATTGGTCGCGGGTATTTTATGTCACGCAACACAGACACAGAAGCTCTGTAAATAATAAATATAGCACGACATTCTGTCTCTTTCGTATTTGTTTTTCGATTGCATATACTCGTACAGAGACAAAGATAACTAAGTGAGAAATTTTTAACGTTTTTAGTAAAGAGAAGAACATATGCACCTGTTAAAGACTTGAAAGATTTCTAATTGAGATCTGACGACAATGCTAGTTATTATTTGAAGTTTTTCAATTGTTTTTTTTCTAATTCTCTCTGGTGAAGTACATCATCTGTGTTTTCTGAGTATACTTTCTTTTTTATGTGTCATTTTCTTATTTTCTGTTTGGATCCGTTTGGAACCTGTAGAATCGGTCAACACGCAGCAGGGCAAAATGTGATGCGACCACGTAGCTGAGTGGACAGAAGCGAAGCCTTCTGCCTGGTTGTCAGAGGTGGGGCCAGATTAGAATCCGGTGTGAAGCATGGGCAGGCAGCTTGCGTGTCCTACGGCGCTTTTTTGTTGTTATTTTTCAGAGTTTAATGACCACCGTAAGCAGCCTTACTTCTTTGACGGCCTTAGGCAAAGATTTACTTCGGCGGCCCCTAATAGTATGTACAATATGTACTACATATTTAAATGAAGTATCAGAAAAAAAATCACATGCAAAAGTATCCGGCCAGTGTAATATATGGCAGAAATATACACTATCTACCAACAAGTAATTGGACACCTGTGATAGCAAAGAAAAACAAAGTTTATTCAGCTTCAATAGTTGGTGGAGCCTCCACGAGCGGCGATTACAGCTGTGACCCTCCGGGGCATACTATCAACCAGGCGTTGTATGACGGCTAGCGGTATTTTCTTCCACTCGGTTTGGAGAAGACAGGTCAGTTCCTTCACCGATTTCGGACGGTGCGGGCACCCCTTAAGTCGACGCTCCAACTCATTCCAGAGGTGCTCGATAGGGTTAAGGTCCGGGCTCTGCGCAGGCCAGTCCATTCGATTAACCCCATTGTCACCATACCAAGCCATGGTGGACCTCGCAACATACAGGTGGCATTTTCATCCTGAAAGTAACATGGGTCCACCCCGTAAAACTGCCACAACGTAGGAAGCGCATGGTCATCCAAAATGGTGCAGTAGGTCTCGGCGTTGAGTCTACCAGGAATTGCGACCAACGGTCCCGTGCCATACCAGGAGAAACACGCCTATAGCATAATTCCACCGCCGCCGAACTTCACAGTTGGCACAATACATTCCGGCAGGAGGCGTTCTCCAGGCAGACGCCAAACCCAGACCCTGCCATTCGAACGGTAGAGGGCGAACCTTGATTCGTCGCTCCAGAGAACCTGTTTCCGCTGTTCAACGGTCCACTGTCGACGTTCTTTGCACCACGTTAGCCGAGCAGCGCTATTGGACTTGGTGATCAAAGGCTTGTGGGCGGCAGCACGTCCATGATAACCGAGCAGATGGGCTTCCTTACGGATGGTATTCATCGAAAGAACACTCCCGGATGCCTGTTGAAACTCCTCGCGGATGTGGCCCATCGATTTGGTGCGGTTCTTCCGAATTTCTCTGGCCAGCACCCGTCGGTCTCACTCCCAGTTTTGTTTGTCTGCCAGGTCGGGGCACATTCCGACAGTCACCTTTCATCTTCCACTTGCCAATCACGTAGGCCACTGTCGATTTTAGGTACTTCAACTCGCTGGATATGTCACGTATGGATCGGTCATTTCTGTGATACCCGACGATTACACCTTTCTTGAAATCGGAGAGCTCCGAACTGCGTGGCATCTTGCATGCGACTGGTTGCGTTGTTGTTTCCCACACGATATTTAACGGCGGCGGCCGTGACGTGTATCAGGACCGCTGATATCGTCGATTGCAGAGGTGTCCAATTACTTGTTGGTAGATAGTGTGTAATAAATTACAATAATTACTATCTTGTCACGTATCCTTCAGATTTTATTATCTTTCAATCTATTGGGCATAGATTTTACCAGTTTTTTTAGTTAAATCGGGGCTTATTTTGAGATGTGCACATTGTTGCCTTCATTTAGTCCTTCATGATGGTGTAGAAGTGGGATGTAGGTAAAAATACCTTCGGGAAAAAATACCCCCGGAGAAAATACCCCCGAAAACCGAAAAGCGGAAAAAATGCCCCCGGAAAAAATACCCCCAGAAGAAATACCCCCAGAACAAACGGTTCACTCTAAACTGCCACACAGGAACACAGATGTGTGGCAGTGTTCCGGTGTGGCAATTTACCGGCAACCCTGCCCCACATCTTCAGCAACTTGGCTACAAAAGTTCAAGGGATGGGGGGGTTCTATAAAGATAGCCGTTTCTGGGCCTATATTGAGAACTGAATTGGGAACTCTAAACGAATTTCGCGAAAACGTTCCATGTAAGCCAAGCGAGAATTGTACTTTAATTTGAAGAAATAAATTGCCGAGAATACGAGGTACACTTGGTTGGGGGGGGACTCTACCCTGAACTTCCGTAATATTATATTCTGGGCCGCTGGAGTCTGCCAGTGTATCCAGGAAGTTCCCCTTGAAGTGTCCGCCAGGTCCATGAGCTTGAAGGGGGTTCCCTAAAAATGTTAAAATAGACGTAAAGCTGTAAAAATTAGTATCATGCTTTATATAATGATTCTGTACACGACCACGAATTTTCAGGAGGGTGGGGTAAACCTCCCCTAGTTTCTAAGAGCTATTCAGGGGTAACATCGAGGATACACTGACCGACTCTAGAGGTCCAGAATATAAAATTACCGAAGTTGGGGGTAGAGCCCTCCAAACCAAGTACCTCGAATCCCTTTCACAGGCTTCACCAAATTACTGGGGGAGGGGAGCGGGGCATACATAGTTTGCCATTAAACACAACATGAAGCATAGAAATTGCGAGCAAATCCCTTACCTTGAACACTTGTCTCCGCTCTTAGAAACTTGGGGGAGGGTGAATTCACCCCACCCTCCTGAAAATTCGTGGTCGTGTGCAGAATCATTATGTAAAGCATGGTTATAATGTTTACAGCTCTACGTTCATTTTAACATTTTGGGGGAATCCCCCCTCCACCAAAGCTCACGGACCTCGCGGGCGCTTCAAGGGGAACAGCCTGGATACACTGACAAGCTCCAGCGGCCCAGAATCTAATATTACGGAAGTTGGGGGTTGAGCCCCTCCCCCATCAAGTGTACCTCGGATCCTCGGCAATTTATTTCTTCAAATTAAAGTACAATTCTCGCTTGGCTTACATGGAACGTTTTCGCGAAATTCGTTTGAAGTTCCCATTTCAGTTCTCAATATAGGCCCAGAAACGGCAATCTTTATAGCCCCCCCCTTTGAACTTTTGTGGCCAAGTTACTGACAGATGTGTGGCAGGGTTGCCGGTAAATTGCCACACCGGAACACTGCCACACATCTGTGTTCCTGTGTGGCAGTTTACATTGAACCTTTTGTTCTGGGGGTATTTCTTCCGGGGGTATTTTTTCCGGGGGCATTTTTCCGCTTTTCAGTTTTCGGGGGTATTTTCTTCGGGGGTATTTTTTCCTGGGGGTATTTTTACCGTTTACCGTAGAAGTGTATGTTCAGCTGAAGCTTGAGTAAAGTCTATTTGCACATCATTGTGTTCTGGAGCATCGCTTTTTGCCTGAAGATCCGTAATGTCTCTTTTTTTTTTTTCCGTAGAATATGTTGCTTCCTCTGTATGTAGATTCTTCTTGAAAAGCTTCAATAACGAACCTTTCTGTCTCTCTATTAATTGTTCAGCTTCTCTTTTTCCTTTTTCTTTTTTCTGCACCACTGTAGGACTTAGACCCTTTAATTCCAGACATATTTAAATACAAATGCAACACTACAGGGGAAAATATCCCTTCATAGTATCTTCGATAAAAATGCGTTTGGGAGTAATAAACAAATCACTACAAATATTCAGGTCCTGTAACGTTCCTACTAAATGAATGAACATAAGTATAAGTTTTGAAACAAGCGACACAACAGCGAAAACTGGTAATCTTTTTCTACATCACGCTTACTCTGACCCTCCCCCATATAATAAATAAACAAACAGGAGAAAATAACTTTTCCGGGTGGACGCAGACGAGACGAAATGCCTCCTATACTTCGGCTAATGCGTACTTTAATTTATGGTCCTTCATCGTGAATCCCTCAGCGGAGCTATAATCTTTCAATAAAGGATATTTTAACTCCCACTAGTGGAACATGATCCGCTCCGAAGTTTGCCGGAAATTTGTATCAGCAGCTTGAGAGGACAAAAGAGCTCGCTATCTACCCATGACAGTTGACAAATTAATTAGGATCATTTCCCACCACCAGAAACTTCTCTCTTCTGCCCTGCGACCGGCTTGGCCTTTTTAAGTTTTCTGTCTGCTTTTCCGTTTTCCTTTGTATAACGAGTAACCGTATAAATGATACTTCCCAAGGAGGTTGTTATGAGATACAAATTGTAACCTCCCGGATTCTGTAGCCCTCATCCTGTCATAAGCAACAGAACCAGTGATGTATTCAGGCATCTTCTCGGGGGGGGGGGGGGGTGCTTAGCCCCCAAAAGTGAAGTTCGTTGACCGGGCCCGAAATTTCGAATCGTGGTGCACCCTCTCCCTTCCCGCTTTACGGAACAAACACGAGAAAAACAATGCCTGAGGAGATTTGTTAAGGATTAGGACCACCTGACCACTTACCTAGAGCCACTTTCTAAAGCACATCACAACAAAAAATCGCACATATGCCAAATAAAAACCTTGGCTAAAATTATTGACCGGACCCGGGCCCTGTCGGCCCGGGAGGTTCCGCCGCAACTGCACACAGATAGCCAAGTAGGTCCTGAACAAATGATTTAATTGTCACATACAGACTAGGCTCCAGTGGCTGAATATACAGGATGATCAATAAGGAGTGTGGCCCCTATTTTGGGCGATACAGCTTTGAATCCGACGTGGCATCGAGGCAACGAGAGTCCGAATAGAGTCCTGGAGTATCGCGGGTACGGAGAACTGGCCACCGGAGAACTGGACACATTGCAATTTCAGTGCCATAAAATTGTTCTGCATAAACAAATTTCGTGTGGCTATATTCCCCACTACTTGAGTAACTATTGTTCATAATTTTTTTTTTTAATATTTCATTTTCAGTAAGAAATTTAGACATTTCTATGATTTTCGGAGCTAAGCCTAAGCGGAGAACTGGCCACAAAAATTTTAAGGGGCCGTATAAAAATTGCATTCTGGGCTGCTCCGTGGCTACGTCTCCCCGAGATTGGTTATTTGACACGCATAAAATGTCCGTAATTTCGTATTTTCTTATTTACGATATTTTTCTATAAACTATAACTAAACAAATTCGCTGCGAGTATGAGCAAAACCAGGAAACTTGTCCGGGGGGGGGGGGCTTAAAACCTAAAATATGAAATATAAAGAATTTCTGGTCCGATCGGGAGATTTTCAGAGTTTACAAGCTACAAGTCACCGAATTATCTAGTGGGGGGGGACAATACCAAAAGCGTAGAATATCAAGAATTTCTCATTTCTCTTCCGATCGGGAGATCTTCAGCATTTACAAGCTGCAACTCGACAGATATTCTCAGCGCATGTGCACTCTCTGGAAACCTGGCGACGGGGTATTACCCAAAAGTGTAAAATATGAAAAATTCCTGGTCCGATCGGGGGATTCTCAGCATTTACAAGTTACAACTCGACACATTATCTGAGCGTATGTGCCTACTCTGCAAACCCGTCCCGGGGGGGGGGGGGAGTAATTTTAAAAGTGGAAAATATGATGAATTTCTCGTCCAATCGTAAGATTTTTGGCATTTACAACTGGACA
The DNA here is from genome assembly GCA_039090855.1 of Macrothele yani. Taxonomy (NCBI): domain Eukaryota; kingdom Metazoa; phylum Arthropoda; class Arachnida; order Araneae; family Macrothelidae; genus Macrothele; species Macrothele yani. The sequence continues at coordinate 143,495,963 of CM076996.1, forward strand.
CATTATTTGAGGGTATGTGCCTACTCTCAGCAAACCTGTGTGTGGGGGGGGGCATACCAAAAGTGTAAAATATTGATGAATTTCTCGTCCGATCGGGAGATTTTTAGCATATATATAGCAGCTACAACTTGACACATTATCTGAAGGCATGTGCCTACTCAGGAAACCTGTCGGGGAGGGGGGTGCTTGTAAATGCTGAAAATTTTCGGATCGGGCGAGAAATTCTTCATATTTTACAGTTTTGGTATTAACACCCACCCCTCCCCCGACAGGTTTCCAGAGTAGGCACATACGCTCAGATGATATGTCGAGTTGTAACTTGTAAATGCTGAAAATCTCCTGATCGGACGAGTAATTCTTCATATCTTGCACTTTTGGTATCCCCCCCCCCCCCCGAAGGGTTTGCAGAGTAGGCACATGCCCTCAGATAATGTGTCGAGTTGTACGTAGCTTGTAAATGCTGAAAATCTTCCGATCGGAAGAGAAAATTTTCATGTTACACTATTGGTATTAACCCCCCCCTCCCCCGGACAGGTTTCCAGAGTAGGCACATACGCTCAGATAATGTGTCGAGTTGTAGCTTGTAAATGCTGAAAATCATCTTCGGATGGGTCGAGAAATTCTTCATATTTTACACTTTTGGTATTTAACCCCCCCCTCCCCCCCGTTTTTCATTGTAGGCACATGCCCTCAGAAAATGTGTCGAGTGGTACGTAGCTTGTAAATGCTGAAAATCTCCCGATCGGACGAGAAATGTTTCATATTTTGCAGTTTTGGTACCCCCCCCCCCCCCGACAAGTTTCCTGAGTCAGCACATGCGCTCAGTTAATTTGCAGACTTGTAGTTTGAAAACCCTGAAATCTTCTGTTGAAATGTACGTCATAAACATTTTTTCTAAAAAATTACATTAATTATCGCAATTAAGAAAAGACGAAATTACGGAAACTTTATATGACTAAGATAACCGACCTCTGGGGGTCGTGGACATGAAGCAGTCAAAAACGCAATTTTTATACGACCCCTTAAAATTTTTGTGGCCAGTTCTCCTACACCAGGAGTACCGTGGACCATGTGGTGTTGATCGGAGTCCACAATTCATCTTCATTTTGTTGGGATGGGAAGGTACTCAGCCGACGTCCAATCGTGTCCCACAGATGCCCGATGGGCGAGATGTTGAAGGATCGTGCTGGCCACGGAAGCATCTACACACTGTGTAAAGCATTCAGGCTGATCCGAGTGGTATGCGGCCGGGCGTTATCCTGTTGAAAGACGGCATTTGGGATGCCCTGCAGATACGGTAGTGTCACGGGCCACAGCACCTCGTCAGCATGGCAAACGGTAAAAATACCCCCGGAGAAAATACCCCTCAAAACTGAAAAGCGAAAAAAAAGTCCCCGGAAAAAATACCCCCGGAAGAAATACCCCCAGAACAAAAGGTTCACTGTAAACTGCCACACAGGAACACTGATGTGCGGCAGTGTTCCAGTGTGGCAATTTACCGGCAACCCTGCCACACATCTTTCAGAAACTTGGCCACAAAAGTTCAAGGGGGCGGGGGGCTATAAAGATTGCCCCGTTTCTGGGCCTATATTGAGAACTGAATTGAGAACTCCAAACGAATTTCGCAAAAACTTTCCGTGTAAGCCAAGCAAGAATTGTACTTTAATTTGAAGAAATAAATTGCCGAGAAACCGAGGTACACTTGGGGGAGGGGGGGCTCAACCCTCAACTTCCGTAATATTAGATTCTGGGCCGCTGGAGTCTGTCAGTGTATCCAGGCTGTTCCCCTTGAAGCGCCTGCGAGGTCCGTGAGCTGGGGGGGGTCCCCCAAAATGTTAAAATGGACGTAGAGCTGTAAACATTAGAACCATGCTTTACATAATGATTCTGTACACGACCACGAATTTTCAGGAGGGTTGGGTGAATTCACCCTCCGCCAAGTTTCTAAGAGCGGAGACAAGTGTTCAAGGTAAGGGATTTGCTCGCAATTTCTATGCTTCATGTTGTGTTTAACGGCAAACTATGTATGCCCTTCCCCCCTCCCCCAGAAATTTGGTGAAGCCTGTAAAAGGGATACGAGGTGCTTGGTTTGGAGCGCTCTAACCCCAACTTCCGTAATTTTATATTCTGGACCTCTAGAGTCGGTCAGTGTATCCTCCTCGATGTTACCCCTGAATAGCTCTTAGAAACTAGGGGGTTACCCCACCCTCCTGAAAATTCGTGGTCATGTACAAAATCATTATATAAAGCATGGTACTAATATCTACAGCTCTACGTCCATTTTAACATTTTGGGGAAATAATATCTACAGCTCTACGTCCATTTTAACAACTCGGGAAGGTTCCAACACAGATGTGTTCCTTTGGCTGGAAGTAGCATGAAAGCAATTTATAGCACAGCAGGCCAGTTAAGAATTCGCCTTAAACAATTAAAAGTGTGGGAAGCGTGAATACCTTCTTTACCAACCACTACAAGGAACTCAAAATTATTTTAACCGTTACTTTCAAAATACGTACACCGATAAGAACTCGAAAATTTGGAATATCACAACAGCAAGAAAAAATATGTTATTATTAATATGAGAAAGTAAAATATCAATTGACAATACAAAGTAGTCGCTTTAAGAATTGATTTGCTTTGTTGGTCCGTGAAAACCAAAACTGAAAATCCAATTATATGTTTTATGGGCCCCTCAAACAGCGAGGCCCTAAGCGCGCGCCTAATGCGCCTAGCCGGAAATCCGCCCCTGAGAAAACCTCATCATTCATATTATTAATACTTGTGAAAAAAAAAATATTATATTGGGTGCTCATTAAATTTACAAATTTGAAGAAGCAAAACAAAATGGAATCCATTTTGAGAAAACCCAGGTGGCCCTTTAGGTGTTTTTTTTCAACTGGGCCCAGCTTGAAACCCCCACGGGGTTTTTCTACGTTGGCGAACCCTGTTAATGTTTTGCATTTTGTTTTGGAATAAAACTGTGGACCATGGGCGCCGACTTTCCAGAAATCCAATAGGTGCACAAGCACATAACAACAACATGGAGTACGAGAATAGAAAAAAGACTCCTTATCCCCCCTCCCCGCGGGCATTGAGGTTTGGAAATAAAATGCAGACTAACTTTTTCAAAAAGTCTGTATGCTACCTAGGTTTTAAGGCTGTTAGATAGATATCAGCCCAAAATATCACAACCTGTTGTCGAAGACAATAACATTTTCACCAGTTATTTCATTAATTTAATATGTTTTTCAAAATTTTTCAAAATCTGTAAGCTTTCAAAACACTTGAACATGATGCCCAAAATTTTTGATTTATTTCCGATTTTCATTACCAGGGCAGTTCAAATTTGTAAAAATTCCTGTAAAAGACGCAAAACTTTTTTTTTTCCAACACCACTGGGGCACTTGAGGCTTAAAATTTTGCAGTGATGCACGTCTTGGGTACTTTCGAGTTTTCTACCCCCAACTGATACGTTAATTTTTTTAATTCTTATTGTGTCTAAGATCTTCGTTATACATGGTATAGTCACAAGTAAAATAACTGTAATTTGACTCTCCCGGATTTTTCTCTCTCACCTTTTACATACACATTGCATGTAAAAGATGAAAAAGCTATTCCTTAAACAGCAATTATTTTCATTGGCAATTTGCACCGAAATCGTACTCGAACGCTGGATGAATTAAAAGAGAAGTACAGTTGCATCATTCGCAATAGTGTACTTTTTTTAATTCAAATCTGAAACAGCGTCAGCAAAGCGACGGGCTAAAAGCTAGTAATAAATAACATTAAGATTAAACAATAATAATAACAGTTTGAACTAACCAAGACTATATTTCTCTTTAACATCCAATCCTTCGAACTCCCGGTTAAATAGAGTGCACACTTCGATCCACTTATTTTTTTTTCAGGTTTTTATTTTTGTAGTCCTCCAATCATGAATCCCAAATTGCTGTATTATTTTTAATAGCATCTATAAAACGTTCTGTTTCAACATCATCCATTTCTTACAAAATATAACAATATCACTTCAACTAGCACAATGTAATCCCACGGCGATCAACACTGATGGACTGATGGACAGTGGACACTTTGCAGACCGGTTGTCAGCGACCCTTGGATTGCAGATGGGGGGAGGTTGATTTATTACAAGCCGACGGCAGGAAACGCGACGTCTGCATAAATAGTCCCACTCCCCACCATGTACTTAGAAAAGTTGAGCGTCTTTTTGCTGCTCGGCGTTCTCTAGAACACGACGGCATGTTTTTCACGACGCGACCGCAAGAAAACGCGACGTCATTGCATAAAAGGACCAGCTTGTCCCCATTGCTTTACAGAACGGACGTTTTTTGCCGTCGCCGAAACGAGCGGCAAGAAACGCTTGCATAAAAGGGGCCTAAAAGGGGCCTTAAGGGTAGCCTTCCCAACGGACGGCTGAACAGCAAACCAGACGCAGCCAATCGGCGCGACACTGTCCGCGTCGATATCGGGGCATCCAAGCCTTCCCGTACATTCCGCAAAATGCCGCCCATTGTGGGTCCGCTACGGCATGACGTCGGATACGACGATCGGTGCGCTCGGACGTCCGTTTCCGTGCTCCGGTTCCCCAACGACGTTGCACATATCATTCCTGGGACCACTGTCTCCAAATGCGACCGACGGTTGTGCCATCACGTTGCGTTTCTTCCGCAAAACGACGCAAGGACCAACCGGAGGTCCGAAGGCCTACGGTGACACCTCACGTAAACTTATCCATTTGACGAAATCGCGTACGACGGCGTCTTAACGGCATTGGCACCCCTTGTTCGTTCTTCAGACACGGTTACAGCAGAACCACTAACTTCTCGCGGCCGTGACGACGTCTCGACTGATGGCTTCATGGGCTGATTGCCCGCTTATATCCCGCGCGCCGTTTGTGCTATTGGCCTGCAAATGCAATCATTTGTATAACTTGTACGTGTGCACCCACCCTGAAATTTGCATGGCGCTCTGTTCATGTCTTCGTGGTGTGGCATTTCTCTGTCAGGCAGTATATTATAGTAATTAAAAAAAAAACATGGACTTCAATCTGAAATTTCTATCATCCTTCAATAAAACATTAAACAGTCCTCGCTGAAGGGGTAGTTTTTCAAGCACTGTCGGGCTGCTACCGCAATAAAAACCTAATTCCACAGAGTAGAGATGTTTGCACTGCAATACATCATCATATTTTGCAAGCTGGCATTCAGCTTTATTTCAGTCTTCTGGATGCCGACTTTCCATATATACGGTTAAGCCTCAGTGTAGCTAACGTGATGTTAGTGCTTCTAATACAACAAAATATTTACTACCTAATTTTTAACAATAGCAAATTATGAGAAATTGTTCCCGTAAAAAGTTTTGTTTTTCTCCTATCGGTGGGAGATTTACGCTCTGTGAAAAAAAAAAAAAAAAATCCGGGCACCTTAAATTGGCATCCACACACAGAAACGGTTAGTTAGTTGTTGTTGTTGTTTTTACTATGTGCTTATCTAAATAATCTAAAGGGGATGAGACCTAACGGCAGAGGAATGGTTTACAACATACGTTTTCAGGTAACGCTGTAATGATTCCTTAATAATAATCAGAAGCAGCATGTAGTATAAGGCGAGGGCATTTTACCATTTCTAATGTTGGGAGCGGGGTATTTTCTCCAGCACAGCTTTATCTTACTAGCATCCTCAATATTTTTTTTTTTTTATTGGAGGTTTAACGACCACCGTGAGCAACTCAATGGGCTATAAGCAGTCGCCCGTCCCTAATTTAGGGTCACTGGTTCCAGGGAAGGGAGAGAGCCAGTGCCGTAAGACAAACACAACATCCATGCCTCACCGGGATTCGAACCCGGACCCCTCACGGACGAATGAACAGAGGCCAGCGCCTTAGACCACTGCGCCACCGGGGCGGCCCACAATATTTTACATCACCCCATGGTGAAATCCGTGGTGCGTTACTAAATTAAAGCAAAGGTGTAACATTTTTACGTTTTTAATCATTCGTATGTGTTGATTTCTTAGAATTCGCATTTCCGATATACGAGCATAAGAAAATGTTTGTACTCTATTTACAAATTTTATGTTTTAATGTACGTATATGTAAATAACAAAATTGTGATTATATGTATATAATCAGTCAACAAGTTTCAGCCCCCCCCGAAAAAACTTTCTGAATGCAACGCTGAACAGAACTCCTTTAGATTTACATTAGTGTCAAACGATCTACTGTAGTCAAAAGTGTGGGAACTGTAATCCTGTTGAAATAGCAAATCTCTGACCTTCTGCTTTTTATTCAACCCCGGAAACTTTTGTCTGACGTTTTGTTTACTGCGTACACATTCCTCCCTTGTTGTTACCGTTTTATATGTAAAGCCGGCGGAAAAGAAACTAAACTTCACTGCAAAGAATAAAGAAGAGGAACAGCTGTTTTTACATACACTGCTGGCCACCCAAAATGCAACACCAAGAAGGACACGAGATAGCCAAGCCAGATTAACTGGACCCATAAGAACAGATACAAAGATGAAACGATTGAGCTTACAGGCCCGTGCGACTTGCGGAACACGCAGACATCAATACTTCGTGTGGCCACCATGGCTGGCAATAACGGCCGCTACACGCCGCGGCATCGAACGAAAGAGGCTTTCGATGTGGGCTTGGGGTATGTCGGACCAAGCTGCTTCCACACGTTGCCACAGTTCATCAGGCGTAGCCGTGCGGGTTGTGCTTGCCGGGCCACTCGGTTGCCGATCAGCGCCCAGACGTGTTCGATGAGCGACATATCGGGAGAACAGGCGGGCCACGGCAGCAATGACACCTGGTGGGCAGTGAAGAATTGTTGCACGATGCGTGCCACGTGCGGGCGCTCATTGTCCTGTTGAAACGTGGCCGCTGGCAGGTCCTGCAGGTAAGGGAGGACTACAGGCTCCAAAACGTCGGAGATGAAGCGGTGGCTGTTGAGTGTACCGGCGATGTGTACCAGAGGGGTGCGGGTGGCATATCCAATTGCGCCCCAAATCATAACGCCAGGCAACGGACCGGTATGGCGATGCATAATACAGGCGTGATGCAGTCTGTCGCCGCAGTGCCGCCACACGCGGATCCGACAATCGTGGTGTTGCAGGCAGAAGCGGGATTCGTCGGAGAAGACAATGTCGTGCCATTCCGTAGTCCAGGTGCGGCGTTCAACGGCCCACTGCCGCCGCACTCGCCGGTGGTGTAACGCCAATGGTAATCGAAGCAATGGGCGCCGTGTGACAAGTCCCCGCTCCTTCAGACGACGTCGAACGGTACGTGCTGACACGGGTTGTTGCGCAACACACCCTAATGCCTGCGCTAACGTTCGTGATGTGGCGGTGCGAGCCGTCAATGCCCGCCGCACAACATAACGGTCCTCTCGTTCGGTGGTGTGCCGTGGCTACGGCAATCGCTCACGTCGGTCCGTCCGTCCCTCCTGCACCCACAGAATCCATACTCGCCTCACTGTGACTGGATGTCGTCCCGCACGGGCACAGATGTCTCGGTACGATAAACCGCTGTCGCGATAAGCCACTATTCGTCCTCTGTCGAACTCCGAAATGTACTGGAACGACTGCAGTATTCTGCGACGAGGCATCAGGAAGCTTCCCACGCACAGGTCCGGCAGCACAATACGCTTCCACTACTTACACCCCGCCTTCTGTGCACCCTTCTTATAGTGCTTCTCGGTGGCGTGCCGGGCGCACATGATTTGCATATGCCCTGCAATTCTAATCGTTTGCATGTCCTCTCGCGGGCTACGCATGCTGCGACTTTCAGGCCAATCGGATGCTTCCTTCTTGGTGTTGCATTTTGGGTGGCCTGCAGTGTAGATTCACTTAGCAACCAGTGGCGGATCCAGCGGGGGGGGGGCGACCCCCTCCCAAACCCTAACGAAGGTTTTACGTTTATAGTAGCGAAGATCGTAAATGATTAGCTTTGCATATTTTGTTTTCAGTTTTTATAAAAAAAAAATAACAATTAAACTTCTCCGAAGTCAATCCCCGCTTGGGTGGGGTGGGCTGGGAGGGAGGCAGCGTGGCTAATACGGGGTAATTTTCGGTATCTCCTGCTACTAACATTATATCATCATCATCATCATTGTCAACCATTATCAATCCACTGCTGGACGAAGGTCTCCCCAAGTTTCCTCCACAACGGTCTGTCTTGTGCCAGTCTCCTCCATGTCACCCCTGCATACTTTCGAATTTCATCCACCCATCTCCTATGTGGTCTTCTTCTGGGTCTTTTCCTGTCCCTTGGAATCCAATCTAAAATTTCGGCTGTCCATCGATGATCTGTCCTTCTGGCAGTATGTCCAGCCCATTGCCATTTCAGGGATTTAACTCTGATCATGATGTCTTCCACTCTTGTCATTTTTCGATCCACGAGTTCCTCTTCTTATCTCTCCTGGTTACAATTCAAGCATGCACCTCTCCATGCTTCTTTGAGTTGTCTGCAGCTTTGTATGTCTCTTTAGTTAAGGTCCAAGTCTGCACCATACGTAAGCACTGGAAGGATGCATTGATCAAACACTTTCTTTTAAGATATAATGGCATATTGCTCTTGAAAATTATGTTGTTTCTTCAAAGTTTCCAGGCAGTTTTGTACTGCCGATTAATTTCTTCATCAATGTGACTCACTTGATATCTGCTGTCCAAGATAAACGTACGTGTCTGTTATCTCCAGCTTTCTCCATCAATCGATAAATCTTCATTTCTTGTAAAAGCATTGAACATCACTTTGTCTTCTGAGTTCATTTTAATCCCACTTCTTTACTCTTGTCAGCAAGTTCCTGGATCATACTCTGCAGCTCTGATGGGGTAGTTGCAAAAATGACTACGTCATCAGCAAAACGAAGGTGGGTTAGATAATCTCATTAATCTTTATCCCCTTGTTTTCCCAGCTCAGCGACTGAAAAACACCCTCCAATGGCATTAAAGAAAGCTTTCTGAGATATAGTGTCACCTTGTCTCACTCCCTTCCAATTTTTACGTGTGTTGTATTTCAAACAGCCTAATCTTTGCACTTGCATTTTCATAGATGTTACTAATAATATTAATGTATGCATCTTCAATACCGTAGGTTTTCAGAGCCATTGTAACTGCTGATGGTTTCACTGAATCAAAGGCTTTTTTCATACCGATAGCCATGCACAATGGAAGTTCATATTCTCGCTCTTCAATTAGTTCTCTCAGCACGTGGATATGATCTATTGTGTAGTTACCTCTAATCCAGCTTGTTCTTCTGGTTGAGCCATGTCTAGTGCTACCTTCAAGCGGTGTGAAAAGAACTTTAGTGAAGATTTTATAAACTACTGATAGGAGGTTGATAGGTCTGTACGAGATCTCAATGTCACCTTTCTTATGTAGCAGGATCATTGTGGGTGTTCCAATCCTCAGGAATCTTCCTTCATTAAGGCATCGAGTGAAAATTTGGGCGAGTACTGTTTCGATTTCTCCACTTGTTTTTGTATGATGTCTACAGTAATCCATCTTCTTCCTGGAGCTTTTTCCTCGCTTCATGTTCTTGATTGCATGTGCACTTCTGCTGGAAGGAATGGAGGAACTCTGGTACTGGTATCTTTCATGATGTCTGAGTGCATGTCATCCCTTTCATATAATTTGGAGTAGAAATCTTTCATTCTTGTCAAAATTTCTGCTCTATTTCCTGTTACAGAACCATCTTCTTTTCTCAGTGCCATAATCTGTTTTTCTTCTCATTGAGATAAATCCTTTGCTATCTTTAGTTTTGGTTGTTTTCAATTGCTTTCTCACTAGTTCACAGTTGAATTTTTCATGTCTTCAGTGATACTTTCTTACTGTCTTGCATAGCTCTACATATTCCACTTTGGAAGTCACATCTTCTTTAGTTGTCCTCATCTCTCTCTTTTTTGCATCAACATTTTGGTTTTTCCTGATAATTTTTTCACATGCAACTTGTTCTTAGACCAGCTAATTTTGTTGCTGTTTCCATAAGAGCTTTTGTTACTTCTTCTGCTAACTTCAGAGATGTCCACTCTTCCGATGTTAGGCCTTCTAAAGCAGAGAACCTGCCCTTCAGTTCTAACTTGAAGGTATTATGGTGTTTTTTAAGCTGGTTATGTCAATAGATTTTGTTTGTCTTATGAGCTTGCCACGTTCGTTTAGTGTTGAGGTGCATCTTACATCTCACCAATCTATGGTCACTACCTGTGCTGAATCCTGTTTAGCACACTGCAGTCTTCTATGACGAATTTTTTGTTACACATAATAAAATCAATTCTCACTTGTCGTCCCATTTGGATGTCTCCATGTCCATTTCCTGTGTGGCTTTTCTTGAAGAAGGAGTTCAAGATGAAAAACCCTTCTGCCTTAAACTCAACGAGAGTATTTCCACGCTGGTTTCTGTTGCCATGACCGAATTTACCTACTGAAGTTTCATTCAGTTGCCGTTGCCCTATTTTTGCATTGAAATCTCCATAATTATTTTCAAGTGCTGCTTACCTTTATTATTTAGATGACAAATTTCCTCATAAAATTCTTTCAACTTTCTCTCAGGATGACTTGTGGTGGGTGCATAAGTTTGAATACCTGAACCTGTTTTCGAGAGTTGGATAACAAGTCGTGCAGCTCTGTCAGAGGAATCAACTTCTACAACTTTATCCTTCAGTTTCTTGTTTATTATAAATCCAACACCACTAGTTCTGCCAGTATCTGTCCCACGATAGTAGAAGAGATGTCCACTTTTCAGTTCGATGAGATCTCTCCTTTTCTCCTTACCTCACTTAGCCCCACGATGTCCCACTTGATCCTTGTAGTTCCTCTTCCAATTCAAGAAGCCTTGAATCAGAAGATAGGGAGCGTCCATTGTAAGTAGCCAAGGTCATCAGATGGCAGTCCTTAAATCCGGTCCTCCGGGATTCTTAGCACTCTGCCTTCATGTTGCACTGGCCGCTGCCTTGGCCAGGTACATTCTGTTGCCGGAGACTGAGGGCCAAGATTTAAGTTGTGGAATCATTTTGGAGGGGTTTGGCCATAACTCACGCTGGCCAAGCGGGTTGGTGAGTGTGGGATAGAATTTCCTTCTGATCCCGATGGTATAGTTATACCGCTATGGGCGGTCGCCAGAGCCCCTTTAGTGGGAACAGGATGCACCACGAGAAGGCGGGGTTGACATTTGTCAAGGAGAGGCTGTGATGTTACGCATCACCTGACCTTACATCCCACTAACATTATATATATATATATATATATATATATATATATATATATATATATATATATATATACTAAAAATAAAAAAGCAACAAGCATCCAAATCATACTATTACGGAACACCCAAACCATGCAAACTAGAGCCCTCAAGCCAACGAACCCAACAAGTGAACCAAATCAATGAAATTGACTCAGGAGCCCCCGGCCACTCATCAGGGAAAGACGCCAGGAGCCCCTGAGACGTACTTATTAAAATTTTGAGATGTTATATTTTCGTAGGCACTTTGTCTTTCCTACCTGAACATATAAACCAACGATACTTCACATATTTGAACATTTAAACCAACGAAACAAATGAAACTCCATGACTGAAGTACCTGTTATCTGAACTTGTAAACCAACCAAAGGAAATGAAATGAAACTACGCAACCAAAATACCTGTTCCCAGTCTTCTCTCAAAAATGTAAACAAATGGCAGCATTGCTTCCTCTGTGTGGAGTGTGATGATTGCATTGGTGTTGTGGCAATTTTCCTTTCAATATGACAATATGATACATATATACAGTATACACTGAGTGGCAACTTTATTATGACCACCCCCTCAGTACTTCGTTGGGTCACCTTTTGCCTTTAATACTGCGTCGATTCTTCTTGGCATGGACTCCACGAGATGTTGATAGGTGGTTTGTGGAATCTGAGACCATGCTTGATGAATAGCATTTTCCAGGAATGTGAGATTGCAGGGTTGTGGATCCAGCTGTCTGATGGCTCGTTCAACTTCATCCCACTAATTCTCAATGGGGTTGATATCTGGAGATTGTGGGAGCCATGTAAGCAAAGTAAACTCGCCGGCATGTTCCTGAAACCAATCCTGTACAATACGAGCACTATGGCAGGACGCATTATCTTGTTGAAAGTATAGCCATCGCCATTGTGATAAACCATCCACATGACAGGATGCACTTGGTCCGCAACGATGTTTAGATATGATGTGACAATCAGACGTTGATCAACACGAATCAAAGGGCCCAAAGCATGCCAGAAAAACATTCCCCAAACCATAACGTTGCCTCCACCAGATTGAAGGGTTGTAGCAATGCATTTGGGGTCCATGCTTTCGTGCTGTTTCTGCCAAATTCTCACTCGGCCATCGGCATGGTGCAACTGAAAACGTGATTCATCGGACCACATAATTTGTTTTCAATTATCGACTGTCCAATCCTTGTGCTCCTGTGCGAACTGGAGACGTTTTCTCTTGTTAACTGCAGACAGCAAATGTGTTCGAACAGGCCTTTGGCTGCCATATCCCATCCGATGCAGTGTACGGCGAACAATGCGTGCAGAAATCATTTGAGGGGATCCTTGATTAAGATGGTCTGTAATTTGCTGCATTGTTGTCCTTCGGTTGTTTGTTACCAGTCTGGACACTCTCCGTTCCGCCCGAGCAGGCGGAACGGAGAGTGTCAATCACACGTTGCGCGTAGAGACCCAGTTTTTTGGCTGACAGTCCAGTCTTTAAACACTTTAACAACAGCTGCTCTGGAACATTTCACGAATGCGGCGGTTTCGGTGATACTCGCTCCATGGCTCAGAGCTCCTACAATCATCCCACGTTGAAAGTCCGTCAAATCGCATTTTTTACCCATCTCGTCACCCGAAAATCCCTTCTACTACTGTCGCAAGCACTAAGCTTTTTCTTTTTATACTAGCCTCGCCCTCTGGCGGCAACGGCGTGCAGCCATAGCTCATTTGCGTATATATATAAATATATATATAGGGATGTAAGGTCAGGTGATGCGTAACATCACAGCCTCTCCTTGACAAATGTCAACCCCGCCTTCTCGTGGTACATCCTGTTCCCACTAAAGGGGCTCTGACGACCTCCAATAGCGGTATAACTATAACATCGGGATTAGAGGAAATGCTATCCCACACTCACCAACCCGCTTGGCCAGCCTGGTGAGTTATGGCCAAACCCCTCCAAAATGACTCCACAACTTAAATCTTGGCCCTCAGTCTCCGGCAGCTGGAATGTACCTGGCCAAGGCAGCGGCCAGTGCGACATGAAGGCAGAGGGTGCTAAGAATCCCCGGAGGACCGGACCAGGCTGCCATCTGATGCTGACCTTGGCTACGTACAACGGACGCTCCCTATCTTCTGATTCAAGGCTTCTTGAATTGGAAGAGGAACTACAAAGGATCAAGTGGGACATCGTCGGGCTAAGTGAGGTAAGGAGAAAAGGAGAAGATCTCATTGAACTGAAAAGTGGACATCTCTTCTACTATCGTGGGACAGATACTGGCAGAACTAGTGGTGTTGGATTTATAATAAACAAGAAACTGAAGGATAAAGTTGTAGAAGTTGAAAGTTCCTCTGACAGAGCTGCACGACTCGTTATCCAACTCTCGAGAAGATACCAGGCTCAGATTATTCAAACTTATGCACCCACCACAAGTCATGCTGAAGAAGAAATTGAAGAATTTTATGAGGAAATTCGTGATCTAAATAATGAAGGTAAGCAGCACTTGAAGATAATTATGGGAGATTTCAATGCAAAAATAGGGCAACGGCAACAGAATGAAACTTCAGTAGGTAAATTCGGTCACGGCAACAGAAACCAGCGTGGAAATACTCCCGTAGAGTTTGCAGAGGCAGAAGGGTTTTTCATCTTGAACTCCTTTTTCAAGAAAAAGCCACACAGGAAATAGACATGGAGACATCCAAATGGGACGACAAGTGAAATTGATTTTATTATGTGTAACAAAAAATTCGTCATAGAAGACTGCAGAGTGCTAAACAAGTTCAACACAGGCAGTGACCATAGATTGGTGAGATGTAAGATGCACCTCAACACTAAACTCGAACGTAGCAAGCTCATAAGACAAACAAAATGTATTGACATAACCAACCTTAAAAAACACCATAATACCTTCAAGTTGGAACTGAAGAACAGATTCTCTGCTTTAGAAGGCCTAACATCGGAAGAAGTGGATATTTCTGAAGTTAACAGAAAAGTAACCAAAGCTCTTATGGAAACAGCAACAAAATTAGCTGGGTCTAAGAACAAATTGCATGTGAACAAATTATCAGGAAAAACCAAAATGTTGATGCAAAAAAGAAGAGTGATGAGGACAACTAAAGAAGATGTGACTTCCAAAGTGGAATATATAGAGCTATGCAAGACAGTATGAAAAAGTATCACTGAAGACGTAAGGAAATTCAACTGTGAACTAGTAAGGAAAGCAATTGAAAACAACCAAAGCCTAAAGATAGCAAAGGGACATCTCAGTAAGGGGAAAAAACAGATTATGGCACTGAGAAAAGAAGATGGTTTTGTAACAAGAAATAGAGGCGAAATTTTGACAAGAGTGAAAGATTTCTACTCCAAATTATATGAAAGGGATGATACATGTACTCCAGACATCATGGAAGGTACCAGTACCAGAGTTCTTCCCGTCCTTCCAGCAGAAGTTGCACATGCAATCAAGAACATGAAGCAGGGAAAAGCTCCAGGAGAAGATGGAATTACTGTAGACATCATACAAGAAGCAAGTGGAGAAATCGAAACAGTACTCGCCCAAATTTTCACTCGATGCCTTAATGAAGGGAAAATTCCTGAGGATTGGAACAACGCTACATGATCTTGCTACATAAAAAAGGTGACATTGAGGATCTCAGGAACTACAGACCTATCAGCCTCCTATCAGTGGTTTATAAAATCTTCACTAAAGTTCTTTCACACCGCTTGAAGGTGACACTGGACATGGCTCAACCGAGAGAACAAGCTGGATTCAGGAGTGGCTACAGCACAATAGATCATATCCACGTACTGAGAGAACTAATTGAAAGAGCGAGGGAATATGAGCTTCCATTGTGCATGGCTTTTATCGATTATGAAAAAGCCTTTGATTCGGTGAAACCATCAGCAGTTGCAATGGCTCTGAAATCCTGTGGTATTGAAGATGCATACATTAATATTATTAATAACATCTATGAAAATGCAAGTGCAAAGATTCGGCTGTTTGAAAATACAACACACATAAAAATTGGAAAAGGAGTGAGACAAGGTGACACCATATCTCCGAAGCTCTTTAATGCTACATTGGAAAATGTCTTTCAATCACTGAACTGGGAAAACAAAGGGATAAAGATTAATGGAGATTATCTAACCCACCTTCGTTTTGCTGATGACATAGTCATTTTTGCAACTACCCCATCAGAGCTACAGAGTATGATCCAGGAACTTGCTGACAAGAGTAAAGAAATGGGATTAAAAATGAACTTTCAGAAGACAAAAGTGATGTACAATGCTTTTACAAGAAATGAAGATTTATCGATTGATGGAGAAAAGCTGGAGATAACAGACACGTACGTTTATCTTGGACAGCAGATATCAAGTGAGGGTCACATTGGCGAAGAAATTAATCGGCGTACAAAACTTGCCTGGAGAGCTTTTGGAAGAAACAGCATAATTTTCAAGAGCAATATGCCATTATGTCTTAAAAGAAAAGTGTTTGATCAATGCATCCTTCCAGTGCTTACGTATGGTGCAGAGACATGGACCTTAGCTAAAAGAGACATACAAAGGCTGCAGACAACTCAAAACAGCATGGAGAGGTGCATGCTTGGTGTAACCAGGAGATATAAGAAGAGGAACACGTGGATCCGAAAAATGACAAGAGTGGAAGACATCATGATCAGAGTTAAATCCCTGAAATGGCAATGGGCTGGACATACTGCCAGAAGAACAGACCATCGATGGACAGCCGAAATTTTAGATTGGATTCCAAGGGACAGGAAAAGACCCATATATATATATATATATATATATATACACTGGCGGAAAGTGAAAAAAGAACACCAAGAAGGAATTGGCGGACGATCATGAAATTTACATATGTTAATGGAGTCGAGTTCACGTAGGTGTGATGTTAATTTCGGGACCAACCGGTGAGCGCTTACGCCACAGCACGGCATAATATGCAAATTATCGTCGGTGGTATTTAAGGAGTACGGCGAAGTGAATGTAATCAGTCGTCGGCGTACGGACACGTGCGAAGACCTGAAGAAGCTGCAATGCCTGGACATGGAAGACGTGTACGATTTCAGCAGTTATCGGACTTTGAGCGAGATCGTCTAGTCGGACTCCGCGAGGCCGGGTGGTCGTATCGTCGTATTGCGGAGCGAATTGGACGGGAAGTATCGGTAGTTGTACGATGGTGGCGTATATGGTCCAAAGAACATTCCCACACGAGAAGACGTGGAACCGGGAGTCACAGACGGACTGATGAGCGGACTGATCGACGCATAAGAAGAGCGGCGTTGTCAAGCAGAACATCCACTGCGACGCAAATCTGAGCTGCCGTTGCACCTGAGGTGACTGTGCGAACAATCCGCAACCGTCTACTGGATGCAGGACTACGTGCACGTGTGCCGCTGGCATGTGTACCTGTGACTCCAGCCCACCTTCAGGAACGGCTGCAGTGGTGTCGCCAACGTCTGCACTGGAGAACGCAATGGCGATCTGTCGTGTTCAGCGATGAAAGAAGATTCTGCTTGGGAGCCTCCGATGGCCGTATGCGTGTTCGCAGACGCACAGGGGAGCGTCTCCACCCTTCTTGCATCCGCCAGCGACACACAGGGCCTACACCTGGTCTCCTGGTGTGGGGAGAGATCAGCTATCACTCCCGTACACAACTAGTGTTTGTACCGGGTACGTTAAACAGCAGCGGCTACATCAACAACATCATTCAGCCCGTTGTTGTGCCATTTGTATGGTCGGTCTATCGTGGTGTTTTCCAGCAAGATAACGCCCGCCCACTCACGGCACGTGCAACGCAACATGCACTTCAGGGTGTGAGACAACTTCCATGGCCTGCACGTTCACCGAATTTGTCCCCCATTGAGCACGTGTGGGATTTTATGGGACAACGACTTATCCGGTCTCCATGGCCAGCCACGACCATCCCCGATATACGCGTCCAGGTTGAGGATGCTTGGAACTCAATACCCCAAACTTACATCCAACATCTGTACGACAGACTCCATGCCAGAATTGCACAGTGTGACGCAGTTCATGGCGGTTCAATCTCTTACTAACCATGTTACATGGAAGTGTTATTTTTCAGTTTACCAGCAAATACAGCTGTATTTTGCCATAATGTTTTGATCACGTTATCCTCTGTATTCGGTTATTATGCTGTATAAATTTCGTTGGTATGAGACGTCTCCTTGTTGGTGTTCTTTTTTCACTTTCCGCCAGTGTATATATATAGAAATGTGAAACCAAGGAGCAAATTTTGAAAGAAAGAAAAAATGAAACAAAAAATTCCGAGAACGAGCAGAAGAAAAACAATCACTAATCTCCAACCGCCCGAAGCAGGCAAGCTTCAAACGATTGAAAATTAACGAACAGAAGAATGCAGGGAAGCAAATCAATGACTGATTCTCTGATGGCTTCGTCAAGGGCAAGCATTAAGAAAAACACTCATTAATCTACTGAGACGAGAGAATTGTGGGTTTCTGCTATTTTAGTTTGCTATAAGGACAGATTAAATTTAGGAATAAAATTGTCAAATTAAAAAGGGATTTCTAATAAAACCAACCCAGCAAACTAAAAAACATTGCCTGCGGGAGTAGCATGGAGGAGACTGGCACAAAACATACCGTTGAGGAAAAAACTTGGGGAGACCTTCATCCTGTATATATATATATATATATATATATACTGTATACTGTATATATGTATACTGTATATAATAATGTTATAACAAAGAAACCATTTCTTAATGGCTTCTGCCCCCCTTTTTGTACCCCCCCCAGAGTAAACTTCTGGATCCGCCCAAGTTAGCGACATCCCCCCCCCCCCCAAAGCTAGTGGGACAAGAGAAATAGCGTACTTCGACTGTTTATCTGTTTAGTAATTTTATTTATTTATTTTTTTAAAGATAATATAGATTAAAAATTGGATACTGACAGAAAATCGATAAATGATTAAAATCCGCGGCACCTAGAATTGGCTGCCCTAGGCAGCCGCCTTGCTCGCCTATGCCAAAGGCCGGCCCTGACCGTAAGCAAGTCATGCATACCAGGGTGAGTTAAACGTTCGTCCCATTTGCAGCTAAAAAGCTGAATGATACAAATGTACAAGAAAGCCATACATGCTCACGTCATTCCACAAAGTGCAGGCCGTTGTGTTCTATAGTCCTTTGAGAACGTTCCACCAAAGGCACGATCCCACGGAGGCTCCATTCGATAGGTTTCAAGGACAGAAACTCTCTGATGTCAGATTCCACATCCACGACTGAAGCGAAGTGCAGTCTAGGGAAAATCCAATTCCTCCCGTTTCCTGTAGTTTGGGGCGTACCACTCTGGAAGTGTGACTTGCGGCATTGTCTACTTGTAGCAACGCCCGCTTCCTATTGGCAAGCACTTGGTAGCGTTGGCACGGAACATCATGTACCCACTGCCAGGGGCTGATTTCCGGCTAGGCGCACTAGGCGCGTGCTTAGGGCCTCGCTGTTTGAGGGGCCCCGAAAACATATAATTGGATTTTCAGTTTTCGTTTTCACGGACTGAAGCAAATGAATCCTTAAAGCGACTACTTTGTATTGTCAATTAATATTTTACTTTCTCATATTAATAATATATTTTTCTTGCTGTTGCTGATATTCCGAATTTTCGAGTTCTTATCGATGTACTTATTTTGAAAGGAACGGTTAAAATAATTTTGAGTTCCTTTTAGGGGTTGGTAAAGAAGGTATTCACGCTTCCCACACTTTCCATTGTTTAAGGCAAATTCTTAACTGGCCTGCTGTGCTATATATTGCTTTTATGTTACTTCCAGCCAAGGGAACACATCTGTGTTGCAACCTTCCCACCTTCTTCCCGAGTTGCGATGAGGAGTACTTGTAAAAACGTTCCTGGTGATCGGGCGTGTTTGATGCTACTTGTTTTTTTCCTTCGTGGTAGGATAATCAATGAAGAAAGAAATATTCTTCGTAGGATAATTCTTCTTGGGACAATCAAGTTCTTTCTCGGCTCTAATCCCTCTAAACCATCTTAAACCAAAAGAGTTATTAATATTTAGGCTGAAAAAATAAAGCAATTTGAGAATATCACACTATCTTATTTAATAGTATTAAAAGTAAGTTATATTGTATTGCAACAACATTTTCTCATTACTTTCTGCTCCCTTGGTTTAATACTGATAATTATCAAGTATTCTCACCTTTTCTATTCCTTAAATCGACTTAAAACTAGCTTTTGAAAAAGCAATAAAAAGTTTCAACGATACTCTTACTCAAAAACCTGTAGTTCCTACTTTTCCATTTTCAAACCGGATCTTTTGCATTTAATTTGTATGCTTCTGCTTCTGATAACTGCAGTGCAGGTATAAATGGAATACGGGTATTTAAAGTTCCAAACCTAACATCCATTGATTCCCTATTAGCCTCAAAATTCTGGTTATGATAACTGCAGTGCATGAAGTATATGAGATATTAAAAGTGCCAAACTTAATAACCATTGATTTCCTATTAGCCGCAAAAATAATTTTTGAAATATCTCTGAAATCAAAAAGTTCGATGTGCACGGACAGACAAAATTATTACGCTAGCACTGTTTCTTATAGGACGTTCTAATAATAGGAAACGATAGCATTTTAAAAAAGTGTAAAAACCTTTTTCTTGACTCCCCCCCCCCTAGCTTTTTTTTTTGTTAATCTGACGGATGAAAATTTCTGAAGGGATAAGAAGGGGGAAGGGGCCCCTGAACCTTTTAGCGCCTAGGGCCCCAAAAGATCTAAAGTCTCCTCTGCCCACTGCAGTTGTTCCTATTCTGCTTTATGGATCCACTATTTGGTGCATTTGTGCTGAATTTCATCACAAAAAACTTCAGTCATTCCAAAATCGTATACTGAGGCAGCTTACTGCTGCACATCATAAGCAGAAAAATTTTAATATCCGTAACAAATTTAAAATACCGACCCTAAAGCAGATTATTGGTACTCAAGCAGAAAACTTCTATAGCAAGGTCTCAGTACATCCGAATCCAACGATGAAAATTATCAACGAATATTCTATTGACACTATTATTCGGTACAGAAGACCGAAATTTATACTGAACTCCTTGCCACGGCTTTCTAATAAAACCCGAAAACGGAAATTCAAAGTCACAAAAAATGACTTAAAACCACCGAAACATTGTTACTTCTTGCTTTGCTTAAGTACCTTCCATGCATTTGCAAGTTGCTCTCAAGGAGGTTAGAATCATATATCTGGAGATGTCTTGTTAATGGAGCAGTAACACTTTGCGTGAAGCCTATAACCGCGAGCGACGACCGTAAAAGTGTGGGAAAGCTCATCGTTTTCAAGGCTATTGCAATGCATTTTGTGTTGGCCGAATCGCCTTCTTTCGTCGCAAATGTTTCCAGTTTCGCATCGTAACTTGTTGCCAATGTGTGAGAAAATGCTGGATTTATAAAATTCTTAATTATTTTGAGGCTCTTTCCCATTTTTATTTTAAATTGAAATACACGAACATTGGTGCGAATTCTAAACAAAACATAACGT
Source organism: Macrothele yani (assembly GCA_039090855.1). Taxonomy (NCBI): domain Eukaryota; kingdom Metazoa; phylum Arthropoda; class Arachnida; order Araneae; family Macrothelidae; genus Macrothele; species Macrothele yani. Next base: position 143,516,759 of record CM076996.1, read on the forward strand.
TAAAATTGAAACTTCACTCGTGTAAGAAGTAAAATTCATTACGGTTTGACATTCACACGGTTTCTGCAACAAAAAACCACGAAATTCCAAAATACCCACAGTTGAAATAACATAGGTATCAGGTAAACAACGTCAAATTCCCACACCTTGAGGCTTCACGGTTAAGAGACTCAGGGCATCTCCAGAACTATTATTCTAACCTCCTTGGTTGCTTTTGCTCTGCCTGAGTTCCGGAGTCTGCAGTCACTTTTAGCCCACGAGCCAATAATAAATCACGATTTCGACCGACTCCGCCCACCTGCAAATACTTTAGGATATTCTTTATTGCTTTCAGAGCAACCTTATACTATCTGGTACTTCTTATCCCGGGTTTATCCCAAGCATTATTGATACATATATAACCCTAGTTTGGCCCTTAAACTATGGGAGAATTTATTTTTACTACCAATTCCTATAAATAAATTCACCCTACCCGAACGTATTACCCTTACATCCTGTTTTTCTTTTTACCTCTTTTCTTTATCCCACTGCTTACCGCTTGAAGTATGTTCAGATGAATCCATATTTTTTTATCCAATTTCGCACTATACCACCAAAAAATTATCATGTTTTTTCTTACTTCTCGCGGGATTTTTTTGGATGGCTGCTGCTTCTGCTGGAGTTTCCCTGGTCTGCCCCCCCACACACACACCCTGGCTCCTTCTCCCACCCCAGACTTGATGATTAATTAGTTAGGGCTCCCCGTTGTTATGGTGCTTTTTACTAAGTTACACGGGGAAGAAATAAGTTAAAATTAGCTCTCTCCCCCTGGTAACATATCCCTACAACTCTAATACTTCACCTTTCATTTTAAAAACTTGCGAAACAGGACACCCTGCCAGCTTCTCCATAATTTCTTTTTCAAGTCATACAGCGGTTGGTGAATTGGCTTCTAAACCTACCAAATATTTTCCATTTATTTTTTTCGTCCGTCCACAGCCTGACCATCTGGCAAGAGTTCCCAGCAGGGCCGTAGCTAGCGTTAAATTCCAGGGGAATCTACAAATAATGCAGGGAAGGCTAAAAAATTATTAGGTACTTTCATAAATTAATTTTAACCTATACTCATTGTCATAAAAATCCGTGAAGTAAGAAAAAACCGTGCGATTAAAGCGAATCTCGGCGAATAGCTACGTGGAGGGCAGACATGCAAATGATTTCGTGCGATTCCGCATGCCTGCGCGTCCAAGATCGGCGCTGCAATCGCAATTCTTGGGGCTTATAAGGCGCCGCGCAGGGGACTTCACATTCGTGCCGAAGTGCACGGTAAGAGTCAGGCGAGAAGAACGAGCAATAGACATGCCGAGGAGCCACCGTAGATTTGCGTACGGGCCACTGGCGGAGTTTGAACGAGGCTGTATCGTCGGAATGAGAGAGGCACGGCGGCCGGCGCACCGAATCAGCCACCATTTGGGCCGTTCGGACAGCACGGTGCGATCGTGTTGGGAGCAATGGACACGAAAAGGCACGCAGACACGACGGACTGGCTCAGGACGATCCAGACACACAACCAGCAGAGAGGACCGTGGGATCGTGAGAGCGGCACTTACAGAGGCAACGACGTCCTTGTCCAATATCCAGAGACATGTGGCGGCTGCACAAGGGACTCCTGTGTCCGACAGAACCATAGAACCACTTCCAGGCGCCTGGCGGAGGCGAATCTGTACTCTCGAAGGCCCTTACGCTTTCTGCCATTAACACCTGGTCATCGTTGGCGTCGATTGCAGTGATGTTAGCAGTGAGCAACGTGGAATGCTACGGACTGGCGACGTATAGTGTTCAGCGACAAATCCTGCTTCTGTATGAGAACGGTCCAGCACCGTGTCAGAGTGTGAAGGACCACAGATGAGCGCTACAATACCAATCTCACTGTACAGCTGCACACGTCCCGAACTGCCGGCGTGATGGTCTGGGGAGCAACCGCGTATGACAGCCGGACTTCCTTCGCAGTGATCCAAGGGACGTTGACAGCCCAGCGCTACGTACAGGAAATACTGCGGCCCCATATGCTGCCTTTCCTGGCGGGGCCGCCCGGAAACATTTTTTAACAAGATAAAGCCCGTCCGTACACGACTCGGGTTTCCTAGGACTGTCTACGTCAGGCTTCGACGCTTCCGTGGCCTGCTAGATCACCTGATCTCTCGCTCATTGAGCACGTGTGTGACCAGATGGGACGCCAGCTTTCTCCGTGTCCCAGTGTTCGTGATTTAGAGCGTCAGGTGCAAGAAGTGTGGGCTAATCTGTCCCAGGACAACATACGGTGTCTCTTTGACTCCATGCCGGACCGTATCACCACATGTATTCGAACACGAGGCGGTAGGACACGGTACTAATGCTGACCGGAATATGTACCGTATGTCCGCGAGAAATCGTCCTGCTGTTGTGATATTGCAATCACTTCTGTCCTTAGCATGTATGCCGCCCCGGTGGCGCAGTGGTCTAAGCGATGGCCTCTGATCATTCGTCCGAAAGGGGTCCGGGTTCGAATCCCGGTGAGGCATGGATGTTGTGTTTGTCTTACGGCACTGGATCTTTCCCTTCCCTGGAACCAGTGACCCTAAATTAGGGACGGGCGACTGCTTATAGCCCATTGAGTTGCTCACGGTGATCGTTAAACCTCTAAACCTCCAACCTCCTCCTTAGTATGTACCATCTCACTACTAAAATCTCATTTCAATCCAACACCTCCTTCTCGGTGCGCGGATTTTTACTCTATGACAATTAGTGTATATTATAGGTTACAACAGAGGCGTAACTAGGGCGGGGAAAGCGGAGCGGCTGCCCCGGGCGAAGCTCAAGAGAGGGCGCAAAAATCACTGCTTACAATCTAATTAAAATTGGAATTGAAACTTTTGTAATAGTTTCTGGTACATTTTCTTTCGCGACATACTTTGTCACTTGTCCATTTACAGAATTTGCTTATAATATGCTTCGCCAGTTTCGGGTACGTTGACAAATTAAAATTTACATTTCTTTTCCAAAATGTGCAAGGATATTAGTTGCTCACATTCAAAAATGAAGGCGCAGTTGTACGTACGTTGCAAGAGAAGAATGTCGTTCACATTGCTGGAGATTCTCTGGGAGCTATTTGATCATTACTGCGACTGCGAGCCACTACTTCCAGCTTCATTCTGTTCGTTTGATGTGGTACTGAAGATTCAAAGGCCGAAACAATTGAAAAAACCGTAGAAACAGTAACTCTTACATGGAAGAGCCTGGCTCAACACAGAAAGTTGTGAAAGAAATTTGGAGAGACTTTCATTCAGAATTGGATTGATAATGATTGAGGGTGATGATGATGATGATGATATACTGTACAATAGAAAGACAGATGGGGGCGCAATATTTTGTGGTTTGCCCCGGGCGCACAAATTCCTAGTTACGCCCGTGGGTTACAATATTATATTATATTTAATATTATATTATAGCAGTATTTATTGAAAACATTAAAGCACAACAATACAGGTTCAAGGATATACAGGGTGTCCATAAAGTATTTCCCACATTACAAAAAATAGTATTAAACATTCTATAACGAAGTAAATTTCTCCGTCATTTTTATCCGCGCCAGGATTCGAACCCGGGTCCCCTCATTCCGGAATAAGTTGCTCTACCAATTGAGCTACGCGGACGTTTTATTCTGATTCCTATCTGCCTCTATGTCGTGTGCGTCCTTCTGGCAGGTACGTCACATCTCCTGGTACGTTACAATTCTTTGGAAGTTAAAATAAAATGGTTGGCAACATAATACAGCAGCACTCATAAAGTCTTGTTTTTTATTCTGTTCTTTAGGTGAGCGCCACTGCTGAATAAGAGGAGCATTTCATCGATAATGGCTTCCATGCAAGAAAAAGTGGCATGCGTGTTGTGGTTCCATGAGACCAAATCGGCGGTTACTGTCCAGGGTCATTTCCAAAATGAGTACAGACGATCACCACCGGACCAAAACAGCATAAAAGCTTGGTATGAAAAGTTTAAATCGACGGGTAGTATTGGCGATCTCCCTGAGAAGGCCGACCACCGGTTATACATGAGACAGCTGCAGCTGTTCAGGAGACATTTCTGCGAAGCCCCAGGAAATCCATTCGTCGTGCTTCACTGGAAACTGGAATTCCCAGTGCCACGGTTCACAAAATTTTACACAAACGTCCTCATCTGTATGCTTATAAGGTACAGTTCGTTCAAGCTCTTCATTCAGCCTGATGACCGACCTCGCCGTGCTGCATTTGCGACGGAGATGTTGCAGCGCATAGCTCATGATAGTGATTATCTGAACTGTATCCGTTTCTCAGATGAATCCACATTCCACGTCTCTAGTACAGTAAATAGGCACAATGAGCGAATCTGAGGATCAGAAAATCCCTATTATGCCATCGAACAACAGAGGACTAGCCCGAAAGTGAACGCATGGTGCGGCCTGATGCATGACAGAATCATCAGTCCCTTCCTTTTTACAGAGCCCACGGTAACGTGTACCTGGACATGCTGGAACTTTCTGTAGCACCTCAGTTGCATGCACTACAAACTTCGGTTATTTTCCAACAAGACGGTGCTCCGCCACATTGGTCAATAATGATTCATGAGTTCCTGAATGCCTCATTTCCGGGCAGATGAATTGGCCGCGATGGTCCCATGACATGGCCACCTCGATCGCCCGACATAACGCCTCTAGACTTTTTAGTGTGGGGTTATGTGAAAAACCAAGTTTACTCTATCAGTGTTCCGGATGTCGAGACGTTGAAGAGCAGAATAACGGACGTCATTGGTTCTGTCTCTGCTGAGATGTTAAACAAAACATGGCGTGAAATCGAATATCGGTTAGATGTCCTCCGGGCCACAAATGGGCGCCCATGTGTACTGACACTGGAAAAAAAAAACTTTACTTGTGCACCATCATTGTCGTTCAATCTCTTTTTTTTTTGTACCTGTAATAATTTTTTTTAATATTAGTTTTTGTAATGTGGGAAAGTCTTTTGGACACCCTGTATATGTATATCCCGAACGTACCTCCTCTTTTGATGTCCATAATGGCACAAAAAGTGGAGGCATTTTCGGGATATTTTTTTCTTTTTAAGAATGAAATAATTCAAAAACTGCTTAACATATAAAGACAAAATTTGATATTTCCAAACTTTGTTAAAAAAAAAAAAAGTGTTTATAGTGGATTTGGTTGAAATCTGACAAAAGTATCCTTTACATAATTCGTTTCGTCTAGGCTAGGCGAGTTTAAAAAAATTCGGACGAAATGTCTTTAAGAACTCCAAAGGAAAATCTACAGAAACTACACAGTCGAGTCACATTATTATAGCGGCCTCCTACTTTTGACGTCAATAGCGCGTAGCCAATGAAAGAAGGCACGTGTCGTGAGCTGGCTTGGAGAGTATAGAAGGTGTGCTGTAGGCATTCTAAAAACATATCACTCGTTGTTGTCATGGATAAAAGGAGCGATTTATCAGATTTTCAAAGAGGGATGATTATCGGCTTTCGGGCCAAGGGTGGCAGTATTTCTGAGACAGCGCAGTTTGTGAACTGTTCGCGTGATGCTGTGGTTGTTTTGGGAAAAAATATTTCCGGTTTTAACCTTTCTTAACTGTAAAGTATTCGACACACCTCCATTTATTTTTAATTAATTTATTATTATTATTTTTTTTTTTTTTTTAAGTTTTCTCCATTTTCAACCCTTGGTGTAAAACTGCCTAAATATTTCGCTGTTGTGCCTTCGGAAAGTTTGCTTTCATGCCCCTTCCCCCTACCCCTTTTAGCACGTCTTTTGTAAAAAAAGATTGTGTTTATGTTATCACTTTGTTCATCCGTCCGTCCGTCTGTGGACACCATATCTCTCCAACTATCTGTCCGATTTGAAAAATTATTTGTGCATTGGGAAGCCTGAAATGTGAGAATGATGATCCTAGCGATGATCTTAGTATTCTAGTTTTTTTTTCTGGAGCACAACTCCACCGCTAGAAGACCTAAATGCAGATGATATCGAATTCAAAACACGTTTCATTCCATGTATTTGCTTCTAAATATCGACTGAAAACAATCCTTTTCCTTTCGATGCCATTTATATCGGAGACTATTTTATGTACAGCCTCTTTTTCAAGTAATGCATAGGTTCTCCGCTAGGAGGCATAAAAGTAAATTGCGGTTTCCCTGATATCTCTGCTTCTAAAAGTCCGATTTGAAAAATTCTTCCTGCATCGGATACAACTCCTGATCGGAAATGCTTTGCATATAATTCCCAATTTTTGGAAAAGAATGATTTGGCCACGGTAGGAGGAGGGCGTAAGTGTTTATTTCTGCTTCTGATGTATTTGCAACACAATCTCAGCTTCTGAAAACTCGACTGAAAAAATTATTTCGTGGACCGATACAGCTCATCTCAGAAAACCTTTTGAGAATACCTCCTGCTTAAAATAGCTCATGCATAGTTTTCCCGCCAGAAACAAAGATGCACAGTATATCTTCGATATCCCTGCTTCTAAGAGTGCGATTTGAAAAATTCTTTCTTTGTAGGAGAGCGTTTCAGGTGCAAAATGTTCTGCATATATTTTCGAATTTTTCTTAACGCACATGTGTGCCAATAAAGGGCGTAAGTCACGTTTCCGTTTACAGCAATATCTGCGGAACTAAAAAACCCGATTGAAAAATATCCTAATTCGGTCAGATATTAATAACTATGAAAAATCTTTGTGTGTACTTTCTTCCCAAAATAATGCACAATTTCGCCGCTAGGGAGGCAAATGTTTAATCTGTTTTTATCAATATCTCTGCTTCTAAATGTGCGATTTAAAAATTCTTTTAACACGGGATACCATTTACCTTGTAGAACACTTTAGGCTTGTATTTGTGGAGTTTTGTAGTTCACAGTTCCGTCTTTAGGTGGTGTTTGTGTACTTCTGTTTGCAACTATATCTTCGCTTTTACAAACCCATCCAGAAATTTCTTTCTTTACGGTGTACACAGGTCCTCGGGTCCGGACCTCCCCCCCTGAGGGTGATTGAGTACGAATTTAAAGCGATATATATACATATATATACATCATCATCGTCAACCATTATCAATCCACTGCTGGACAAAGGTCTCCCTAAGTTTCTTCGACAACGGTCTGTTTTGTGCCAGTCTCCTCCATGTCACTCCCGCATACTTTCGAATTTCATCCACCCATCTCCCATGTGGTCTTCTTCTGGGTCTTTTCCTGTCCCTTGGAATCCAATCTAAAATTTCGGCTGACCATCGATGGTCTGTCCTTCTGGCAGTATGCCCAGCCCATTGCCATTTCAGGGATTTAACTCTGATCATGATGTCTTCCACTCTTGTCATTTTTCGGATCCACGAGTTCCTCTTCTTATCTCTCCTTGTTACACCAAGCATGCACCTCTCCATGTTGCTTTTAGTTGTCTGCAGCCTTTGTATGTCTCTTTTAGTTAAGGTCCACGTCTCTGCACCATACGTAAGCACGGGAAGGATGCATTGATCAAACACTTTTCTTTTAAGACATAATGGCATATTGCTCTTGAAAATTATGCTGTTTCTTCCAAAAGCTCTCCAGGCAAATTTTATACCCCGATTAATTTCTTCATCAATGTGACCCTCACTTGATATCTGCTGTCCAAGATAAACGTACGTGTCTGTTATCTCCAGCTTTTCTCCATCAATCGATAAATCTTCATTTCTTGTAAAAGCATTGTACATCACTTTTGTCTTCTGAAAGTTCATTTTTAATCCCACTCCTTTACTCTTGTCAGTAAGTTTCTGGATCATACTCTGCAGCTCTGATGGGGTAGTTGCAAAAATGACTACGTCATCAGCAAAACGAGGGTGAGTTAGATAATCTCCATCCCTTTGTTTTCCCAGTTCAGTGGTTGAAAGACATTTTCTAATGTGGTATTAAAGAGTTTGGGAGATATAGTTTCACCTTTTCCAATTTTTATGGGTGCTGTATTCTCAATTAGCCGAATCTTTGCACTCGCATTTTTTTTTTTTTTTTTTTTTTGGTTGGAGGTTTAACGACCACCGTGAGCAACTCAATGGGCTATAAGCAGTCGCCCGTCCCTAATTTAGGGTCACTGGTTCCAGGGAAGGGAGAGAGCCAGTGCCGTAAGACAAACACAACATCCATGCCTCACCGGGATTCGAACCCGGACCCCGTTCGGACGAATGATCAGAGTCCATCGCTTAGACCACTGCGCCACCGGGGCACTTGCATTTTCATAGATGTTATTAATAATATTAATGTATGCATCTTGAATGCCGCAGGATATCAAAGCCATTGTAACTGCTGATAGTTTCACCGAATCAAAAGGCCGTACGAAAAAGTATCCCTGAATACGTAAGGAAATTCAACTGTGAACTAGTGAGGAACGCAATTGAAAACAACCGAAGCCTAACGATAGCAAAGCGACATCTCAGTAAGGGGAGAAAACAGATTATGGCACTGAGAAAAGAACATGGTTCTGTAACAAGAAATAGAGGCGAAATTTTGACAACAGTGAAAGTTTTCTATTCAAAATACATGAAAGGAATGATACATGTACTCCAGACATTACGAAAGGTACCAGAGTTCTTCCAGTCCTCCCAGCAGAAGTTGCACATGGAATCAAGAACATGAAACGAGGAAAAGCTCCAGGGAAGATAGAATTACCGTAGACATCATGCAAGAATCAAGTGGAGAAATTGAAACAGTACTCGCCCAAGTTTTCACTCGATGCCTTAATGAAGGGAAGATTCCTGAGGATTGGAACAATGCAACAATGATAATGATCCTGCTACATAAAAAAAGGTGACATTGAGAATCTCAGGAACTACAGACCTATCAGCCTCCTATCAGTGGTTTATAAAATCTTCACTAAAGTTCTTTCACACCGCTTGAAGGTAACACTGCATATGGCTCAACCCACAGAACAAGCTGGATTCAGGATTGGCTACACCGCTATAGTTCATATCCACATATTGAGAGAATTATTTGAAAGAGCGAGGGAATATGAACTTCCATCACAGGTGCCAACTATAAGGGGGCAAAGTGAATCTTGCCCCTACAATAATTTCATTGGGAGGGCAGTGCCCACCCAATATTTTTGTTCCTGTTTAATTAAATAATCGCTTTAGCCTCATAAGGTGGACCAAACTCCACCTTATCAGGCCAAAGCGATTTATTTCCAAAAAATTAATAAATAAAAAAATTTAATAAAAACTGTTTTCCCAATCTCAGCATTGCTCATTTGATAAGAATCTGGATTGCCAGCCCCGTATTAATAGAGTTTGACATGTTCTCACGATATGTGGTAAAAGCTTAAAACAATTATCAAAAATAAAATAAATAAAATACAGAAATGTATAATCTCTAGCGCCTTTATTTATCTATTTATTTTTTGCGCTTCTTGTTCTTTGTTTGAGTAAACCAGCTAATTTCTCATTTTTTACTAAACTTTGGAAATAAAATCTTTCTGGATATTTTTATAAAATCACAGGCTGAATTTTATATTTTTAAATATTAATGTTCAGCAAAAAAATATTTCTGTTTCCTTGTTCGTTTGCTGATGAGCAATTATAATTGCGTTTTAAAATATACGTCGAATCTCATAGTTTATTCTTTTGCCCCCCCGCTTTTTATTTTCCTTCTGACAATGGAAGAGACATGCCTCTCCCACGTCTGACCTCTCCACGCCTGCCCCCCCCCAATAATTTGGAGAAGTTAGCGCCCCTGACTTCCATTATGCATATATATATATATTAAAAAAAAGTTTTTCTCAGTAATTTTTTTTTTTTTTTTTTTCACTTTTTGACTTTTAAAGATTTTGGTACAGCTTTCCTGCCAGGGGGCGTCAAGGTCCAAATCTATTTATTTTTGCGCTTTCACGCTACGTATTTGAAAAGTTATTTTTCCCTAGCATAGGTTTTGCCAGGAGGAATACTTTTCGCCTATTTCCACCTTTTCCGTTACGAAAAATTCTTCCGCTAGAAGGCGTAGAGTTATATCATTTTTCCTTCTCCTATAATTCTTCTTTCAACTGTTTCATTTGAAAATATCTTTGTCTCTGATACCTTTCTTTTGCTATAAGATCCTCTGTTGGAAGTAAGAAGCTGTTTCTGGATGTTTTAATCTCATTAGTTTTTTTTTTTTTTTTGTAACTGGTTCTATTGATTGACTTTGAATAACTTTGATAAATTTGATTCGCGTCGGAAAGGATTCAAAAGACGTGCTCGTTACAATAAAAAATTCGGTGTCGTCTTTCTTGTTACTGGTTAGTAAGAGAACTCGAACCGAGGATGGAAGGTTGAATCATACGAACCGCTTCTCCCCGGTAGCGCAGTGGCCTAAGCCCTGGTTTCTGACCATTCGTCTGAGATAGGTTCGGGTTCGAATCCCATTGAGATATGGATGTATCTATCTTTTGGCTGTGAATATCTCCCTTCCCTGGAACTAATGGCCCTAAATTAGGGACGGACCCCAAACAAAAAAGAATCACGTGTGCGAGGCATTAGTGTTATTATCCTTTCAGATCCTATGTTCTCACTTCCTTGGAGCAAATGCTACTTCAAGAATGGCAGCCTCTTTATAACTTTTAATGACCAGGGAAGTCAGTCACCAACCAAAAATAATAAAACAGAAGTCATCGCTCTTTCTACGTTTATAAGTGAGTCACGGAAAAATTCTCATTGGCCGCCACCGGGAATTGAACCCAGTCTTCCAGTTACGCGCCGGACATGCTTCCACTGCACCACAGCGGCCTCCAATTCCTACAGACTCACATACGACTACTGCCAAGCCACATGGCAGGTTGCTTCTTGGAGCCCCGCACAATGCTGGGGATTCACCAAAGATGGTAAGCAGCAACTGAACAAATAACTAGAAGGCGAATGAATAATTAATACAGACATTTGACGTGGACTAGGAACATAAACATATAAACGTGGAAAGAGCGATGACCTCTGTTTGATGTTCCTAGTCCACGTCAAATGTCTGTATTAATTATTCATTCGCCTTCTAGTTATTTGTTCAGTTGCTGCTTACCATCTTTGGTGAATCCCCAGCATTGTGCGGGGCTCCAAGAAGCAACCTGCCATGTGGCTTGGCAGTAGTCGTATGTGAGTCTGGAGGAATTGGAGGCCGCTGTGGTGCAGTGGAAGCATGTCCGGCGCGTAACTGGAAGACTGGGTTCTATTCCCGGTGGCGGCCAATGAGAATTTTTTCGTGGCTCACTTATAAACGTGGAAAGAGCAATGACTTCTGTTTGATGTTCCTAGTCCACGTCAAATGTCTGTATCCAAAATAATAAAATTTGAATTGAGCAAACATTAGTGTAACGAATCCCTATACCATATAAATAATGAACCGACAGAAATTAAAATTTTTCTTATCATTAAAGAATTCGAATATGAATAAAAATACGTATCGGAATCTGTTAATCCCTCCCCCTCCACGAAGACATTTTATTTCAATTATCTGCATCAGCTACTAGGCAGAATTTCCGTGCTTTTGATCCCATGAATTCTCGTTGCTTCATCTATTTATTTTCGAATTCACAAGGTTGTTTGTAGTAGTCACAAAACTACGCGGTTGCTACGGCGTTCAGCTTCGTACTGTCTTTCGCATTTTAATTTTGACAATCGATAATACGGCGCGCTGTTTTAAAAAAAGAAAGTTTTATTCACCACTGACCCAGAACATGCGAGACTTAAACGCTCGTCTGAGCCAAAACCTGTTTTCCGCCCTGCTTCCTATAGCAGAGTCATCTAGTGACGCATACTTATTTTTCTAACTTATTTGTTGATTGGTCGCAAACTTGTGGTGGAGATATATGTTAAGCGTTGTGTATGTTTGTTAATATATATGTTTTATATTATTGCAGTACATTTTCGTGTCTCGTTGAAATACCCAGTAATCGAACACCGCGTTTTACTGAGGAGGAAGTAAGTTGTTAAAGTAATAGGGGAAGTATATTCTTTAAGCTGGTTCACTTATGTTTGGTTCGCCGCGCGTAAATGTTTTTATATGTGCCCTGAAATTGTTTTCACATTTATTTGAACACAAAGTTCGCCCCCAACTAACACACGCATTTGCTCACGTTATCATTTACTTTGCCGAAACTGGCACGTGTTTTTATTTGAACGTTCATCACGTGTTTATTATGATTTGGCGGTTTTTCAAGCATATGCAATCGTTCCATGTAGTTAAACGAGAATTTTTGTTGTTTAGACGAGGTGAATTCCCTACGATTAACTACCATACTCAACAAATAAAGTAGAAATGAGGTACAAAATTTTTTGTTTCTATCTTTCCACAAGAGTTAATGCCTCTAACATTTTGCTTGTTGGTTTATTCCGTCAATAATATAATAACATTTTCAACCTCACCCAATGCGATGTTTAGGAAATTTGATTGATAATGTGTATGGGGATAATGAAGAAATAAAATTTTCAGGTATTAAGTTTATGAGCAGTTAGTGTTTAAGAAAAGGGGAAAATACTGTAATTTCGAAATGCATTGTGAGTTTTTATTATATACTATAGGCCCAGTTCTAACCTAGGGCTGACATTTTGAAGTTTTGTCTTTTCTTCTTTAATGAGTTTTCATACAATATGTCCTATGATGGCATAAACATGACTTGGGGTTGTTTTTTCTGTTGTATGGGGGAACTGAAGTTTTCAGCAACTTTGCCTTTTTTTGGACACTGAATATGAAGAAATTCTGCCGCCCCGGTGGCCTCAGTGGTCTAGGCGATGGACTCTGATCATTCGTCCGAACGGGGTCTGGGTTCGAATCCCGGTGAGGCATGGATGTTGTGTTTGTCTAACGGCACTGGCTCTCTCCCTTCCCTGGAACCAGTGACCCTAAATTAGGGACGGGCGACTGCTTATAGCCCATTGAGTTGCTCACGGTGGTCGTTAAACCTCCAATAAAAAAAAAAAAAAAGAAGAAATTCTAAAGGAAGATATGTTCATGAATTATATCATTCTCTTCTCCATGTTGGAAGTATATTATGATCATAGTGTTGATATTATGTAGAATGTATAAGAGCATACCTGCTGTGGTATTATTTCCTGAAATGGCATACAAATGACCAATTTAAAAGAGAAAAAAATTCAGAAAAAGGTTTTGAAAAAACCTGGTACTTTGCCAGGTAAAAAAAATAACAAGTTATGTTCTTAAAAATTTATAAATGTTTTTCATGAATTAAACATTCATTTTTTTTTTATAAAGTTTCATCATCATAATTGTAACTCAAGTTCAGATTCAAGTCAGTTAAAAAAAATGTGCTATTTAAAAGTAATCAGAGTTATTTGTAAAGGAAAAAATTTTGGAAGCCTTCCAATCCTCTAATTTACATCTGTTCATGATGGGATAATATAATTGAAGTGATTCAGTAGTTAAGTGCTGCGTGCTTATTTTTTGTACGAGAAAAAGAGTGGGAACCCTGCATTGTCTTGTGCAGCAGCCATTGACTGCAGGACAATGATCTCCTAAAGTTTCTTGGTTCATGTCCATTTTGCCGTTTCCCGCTTTACCTTATATTTGAAGTCATTAGTAGTTGTAAAATGGGGAGATGAAGTTTTAGACGGAGAAAAGATCCTGTTTTGCCTTTTCCCATCCTGCCTTTTATTGCTGCCGTAAAACAGGGAAAAGTATACTTGCTACAATGGAGAAGCGTACCTTTTAAGGGGCATTCACCTGCTCCATGGAATATTTTTTTTCTTTCAAGCTATCTACACTTTTTCTCAGCTCACTTTCCAGATTAACTTTTAGGTGTGTGTGTAAATAACTTGTGTTTATTCACAATAAATATGTAATAAATTACTTGTATCGATGTATGTAAACTTATATAACTTCTGTTTACTTTTTTATCTCAAAAGTCGGTATATCCTAGACAGGGAACGAAATATGATTAAAAACAGTCTCCAGAGTTTCAAGTTGAATAGCAAATTTCCCTCTAGGGCTGTCAGTGGCACTGAAATTCAAATTTGCCTACCCAAGAAATATTTTTGCCAGCCTAGCATATTAGCACTTAGTTTACTGGGGCAGAAGCAGAAACTTCACCATGTGTCAGTCCATCTGTGACCTAGTATCACAGCTGAAACCAAGAAATTTATCATATGGTTTCTTTCTGCCATTTTTGGCCCAAAATGGTGCTTTTGGGTCATGAAACCTAATTAGGGATGGATTGCCTGTGTTGAAATATTTGGGGTGCAGTGTGCTAGAGCCGCTATCATTTGACAAGTTTAATGTTTGAGTTCATCTCCTAATTATGAGACTGTTAACTGGTAGAATTCAAACATGTGACTTCACTTCCCAGTCTTCAGAATACCAACATTCTATTTTACCTTTTTTTTTTTTTACATTGCTGGTGCTAATAGTAGAATTATTTGTGTGTGTGTGCCCCTAACAGAAATCTGGAGAAGTGTCTTTAAATTTGAAAACGGTCACATCCCAATCAGTACTTTTGTAATCTGACGCAGAAGTAAATTTTTCAGTAGCTTCAATAGTGGGCCGACAGCATCAGCTCTAAGTTGGCAACGAAACATTTGTGTAACCGTAAGAGTAAGACTGATTACAGAGCCCCCATTGCATCATTTCACTTATAAAAGTTATTTTATGTTTGTAAAAATTTTGTTATTGATTTAAGAAGAACTATATCATAATTGCATATAAATTTAGTAAGTAATATACTCACCTTTTGCACCACAATATCTGCCAACATTTCTAGCACGTGTCATGTAGGCTTCTCGAGAGATGTTCAACTTCATGTTTGGTCCACGAATAACAAACAAACTGAACTGTACTAACCCGACAATACTAATATAACAATTCACCAACACTTAATCCAAAACTTATGCAAACAATTGATACCGAACTAAAAGGGCTATTTACACATCACTTGTGCAAACATTGATACCAAAGTAAAAAGGCTATTTACACATCATTAAAAACAGACTGGCAAGACTACCTGTGCTCCAAACATTCACAGAAACTGCATATCACTATCATCATCATCATAATTGTCAACCATTATCAATCCACTGCTGGACGAAGGTCTCCTCAAGTTTCTCCACAACGGTCTGTCTTGTGCCAGTCTCCTCCATGTCACCCCTGCATACTTTCGAATTTCATCCACCCATCTCCCATGTGGTCTTCTTCTGGGTCTTTTCCTGTCCCTTGGAATCCAATCTAAAATTTCAGCTGTCCATCGATGATCTGTCCTTCTGGCAGTATGTCCAGCCCATTGCCATTTCAGGGATTTAACTCTGATCATGATGTCTTCCACTCTTGTCATTTTTCGGATCCACGAGTTCCTCTTCTTATCTCTCCTGGTTACACCAAGCATGCACCTCTCCATGCTTCTTTGAGTTGTCTGCAGCCTTTGTATGTCTCTTTAGTTAAGGTCCACGTCTCCGCACCATACGTAAGCACTGGAAGGATGCATTGATCAAACACTTTTCTTTTAAGACATAATGGCATATTGCTCTTGAAAATTATGCTGTTTCTTCCAAAAGCTCTCCAGGCAAGTTTTGTACGCCGATTAATTTCTTCATCAATGTGACCCTCACTTGATATCTGCTGTCCAAGATAAACGTACGTGTCTGTTATCTCCAGCTTTTCTCCATCAATCGATAAATCTTCATTTCTTGTAAAAGCATTGAACATCACTTTTGTCTTCTGAAAGTTCATTTTTAATCCCACTTCTTTACTCTTGTCAGCAAGTTCCTGGATCATACTCTGCAGCTCTGATGGGGTAGTTGCAAAATGACTACGTCATCAGCAAAACGAAGGTGGGTTAGATAATCTCCATTAATCTTTATCCCCTTGTTTTCCCAGCTCAGTGACTGAAAAACACCCTCCAATGTGGCATTAAAGAGCTTCGGAGATATGGTGTCACCTTGTCTCACTCCCTTTCCAATTTTTATGTGTGTTGTATTTTCAAACAGCCTAATCTTTGCACTTGCATTTTCATAGATGTTATTAATAATATTAATGTATGCATCTTCAATACCGCAGGTTTTCAGAGCCATTGTAACTGCTGATGGTTTCACCGAATCAAAGGCTTTTTCATAATCGATAAAAGCCATGCACAATGGAAGTTCATATTCCCTCGCTCTTTCAATTAGTTCTCTCAGCACGTGGATATGATCTATTGTGCTGTAGCCACTCCTGAATCCAGCTTGTTCTCTCGGTTGAGCCATGTCCAGTGTTACCTTCAAGCGGTGTGAAAGAACTTTAGTGAAGATTTTATAAACTACTGATAGGAGGCTGATAGGTCTGTAGTTTCCGAGATCCTCAATGTCACCTTTCTTATGTAGCAGGATCATTGTAGCGGTGTTCCAATCCTCAGGAATCTTTCCTTCATTAAGGCATCGAGTGAAAATTTGGGCGAGTACTGTTTCGATTTCTCCACTTGCTTCTTGTATGATGTCTACAGTAATTCCATCTTCTCCTGGAGCTTTTCCTCGCTTCATGTTCTTGATTGCATGTGCAACTTCTGCTGGAAGGACTGGAGGAACTCTGGTACTGGTATCTTTCATGATGTCTGGAGTACATGTATCATCCCTTTCATATAATTTGGAGTAGAAATCTTTCACTCTTGTCAAAATTTCGCCTCTATTTCTTGTTACAGAACCATCTTCTTTTCTCAGTGCCATAATCTGTTTTCTTCCCTTACTGAGATGTCCCTTTGCTATCTTTAGGCTTTGGTTGTTTTCAATTGCTTTCCTCACTAGTTCACAGTTGAATTTCCTTACGTCTTCAGTGATACTTTTTCTTACTGTCTTGCATAGCTCTATATATTCCACTTTGGAAGTCACATCTTCTTTAGTTGTCCTCATCTCTTCTTTTTTGCATCAACATTTTCGTTTTTCCTGATAATTTGTTCACATGCAACTTGTTCTTAGACCCAGCTAATTTTGTTGCTGTTTCCATAAGAGCTTTTGTTACTTTTCTGTTAACTTCAGAGATGTCCACTTCTTCCGATGTTAGGCCTTCTAAAGCAGAGAACCTGTTCTTCAGTTCTAACTTGAAGGTATTATGGTGTTTTTTAAGGTTGGTTATGTCAATAGATTTTGTTTGTCCTATGAGCTTGCCACGTTCAAGTTTAGTGTTGAGGTGCATCTTACATCTCACCAATCTATGGTCACTACCTGTGTTGAACTTGTTTAGCACACTGCAGTCTTCTATGACGAATTTTTTGTTACACATAATAAAATCAATTTCACTTGTCGTCCCATTTGGATGTCTCCATGTCCATTTCCTGTGTGGCTTTTTCTTGAAGAAGGAGTTCAAGATGAAAAACCCTTCTGCCTCTGCAAACTCAACGAGAGTATTTCCACGCTGGTTTCTGTTGCCATGACCGAATTTACCTACCGAAGTTTCATTCTGTTGCCGTTGCCCTATTTTTGCATTGAAATCTCCCATAATTATTTTCAAGTGCTGCTTACCTTTATTATTTAGATGACAAATTTCCTCATAAAATTCTTCAATTTCTTTTTCAGGATGACTTGTGGTGGGTGCATAAGTTTGAATAATCTGAGCCTGGTATCTTTTCGAGAGTTGAATAACAAGTCGTGCAGCTCTGTCAGAGGAACTTTCAACTTCTACAACTTTATCCTTCACTTTCTTGTTTATTATAAATCCAACACCACTAGTTCTGCCAGTATCTGTCCCACGATAGTAGAAGAGATGTCCACTTTTCAGTTCGATGAGATCTTCTCCTTTTCTCCTTACCTCACTTAGCCCCACGATGTCCCACTTGATCCTTTGTAGTTCCTCTTCCAATTCAAGAAGCCTTGAATCAGAAGATAGGGAGCGTCCATTGTAAGTAGCCAAGGTCAGCATCAGATGGCAGCCTAGTCCGGTCCTCCGGGGATTCTTAGCACCCTCTGCCTTCATGTCGCACTGGCCGCTGCCTTGGCCAGGCACATTCCAGCTGCCGGAGACTGAGGGCCAAGATTTAAGTTGTGGAATCATTTTGGAGGGGTTTGGCCATAACTCACCACGCTGGCCAAGCGGGTTGGTGAGTGTGGGATAGCATTTCCTCTGATCCCGATGGTATAGTTATATCGCTATGGGCGGTCGTCAGAGCCCCTTTAGTGGGAACAGGATGCACCACGAGAAGGCGGGGTTGACATTTGTCAAGGAGAGGCTGTGATGTTACGCATCACCTGACACTATATGAACCATAAAATGCTAAAAATGAATTCTTTCACTAATTGGTCAAAACCATACTACGAGACAATTTAGTGCAGTTCACTTATCATAAGACATTAGAAAATTCATGTCCCAGAAATTTAAATTGAATACGAATAAATTTCATAGTCAGCACACATAAATACGAATTATACCTAAAGCTAAAAACCATTAAAATCCTAATCATGCTATACCACAAAAAACGCCGCCCCGGTGGCGCCGTAGTCTAAGTGCTGGCTTATGACCATTCGTCTGTGAAGGGTCCAGGTTCGAATCCCAGTGAGGCATAGATGTTGTGTTTGTCTTACGGCCCTGGCTCTCTCCCTTCCCTAGAACCAGTGGCTCTAAATTAGGGATGGGCGACTGCTTATAGCCCATTGAGTTGCTCACGGTGGTCTTTAAACCTGTAATAAAAAAAACCCGACTTTGAATATTTCCCGAAACACCACTTAGAAATAAGGCTCGAACGAACCACCAGTCATTCTCGTCATAAGCAAGTTCCAAATCTTTGACTGCGCCGTGACAACAATCTCTCGTTCACACCAATTCACCAGCCCAAGGCTTTTTGCCACCTCCTGCGGCATCGTCAGGAGCGATTACTACTCTCTTCAGCGGAAATACAGCTTTCATTTAATTTCCAGGAACACAACCCCTGCATTAATTGGAGTTTTACCCGTACTCTAGACATTAATTCTCCAAGAATTGGTTTTTCAGTTTTACTTTTTTATTCGGAACTCCATGACCTTTGCAAAAATCAAACAATTATCAAAAGTTATGTGCAAGAATTGATGTCTTTTGACTTCTCAGTGATTTATTTTAGCTTAGGGATCACTTTATATGGGAGATATTACAATGATTTTGTAAGGTCTTCTCTGATTCAATATAGAGACACATGGCTTTATGGATTTGTTCACCCAGATTTTCACCTTGAATGTAGACAGATTTGTTAGCCAATTTCCTGCTTACAATCTCCCCTCACTATAAAAATTCCCAGTGGTGCCTGTGCTTGAAGCAGTGATGTAGAAGATCCTTACAGTGCCAAGGCACTATTTTTTCTAGACATAGTGGTGCTAAGAAAGTTTCATGGTTAGATTGTTGCACAAGCTGAGCAAAGAAATTCTTTTATATGATTTGATATTCCAAAAAAAAAAAAAAAAAATAATGTGTTTTTTATGTGCAAGCATACTCATATCTTAGCCAAATGTTTATATTGTGATGATGAAATTAAACAGCTGGATCACACAGTAGGGCTCCCCAGTTCTCATGCAGCATAAGGGTTCTAGTATATTGTCAACTCCTTTGTGTAGACAGTAATCCTCAGATTAAAGTTGTGAGAGGTTGGTTCTCTGAGGGTTACGATTGCGCCACTCAGGAAGAAAATTTACTGGCATGAAGACTGAGT
This sequence comes from Macrothele yani, assembly GCA_039090855.1. Taxonomy (NCBI): domain Eukaryota; kingdom Metazoa; phylum Arthropoda; class Arachnida; order Araneae; family Macrothelidae; genus Macrothele; species Macrothele yani. Next base: position 143,536,375 of record CM076996.1, read on the forward strand.
GACAATAAGTTTTATAGTTTTGAGAGGTATTTCTAGTTAACAACTCGCCACTGGCTCCAATAAGAGCAATCCCCGAGCACATTCTCTGATTCCTTATGGGTAACTCAAATGAAATTTCTTGCACCCACCTCTTAACCTTTGGAAAAATGGCTCATTAGTCACACTGAGTAGATATGAATATATTAATTACTTCTATTCAGTGTGAATAATGGATATTTTTCACACTGTGCATTTGAAATTGTGTGGAGTGACAGAAGTATTTGAAGAAAAACTATAATCTTAGCATATGACACTCTAATAACATTCTTTTACTTAAAGTTGCACAAATTCAGAAATTTTAATGAAAATTGGTAAAAGTACTTAGTAAAAACTATTTAATAAAAAGTGCTAAATAATGAAGCAACATATCAGATTTCACATTGCATTTGAAAACTTTGAAGGTCTTCTCTCTGGATTGTTTTTGCCTAACCCATGCACTGCTAAGGCACTTTTTCATTTGGACTGGCTTTAAGTGTTATTTTTAGGTCTTAAACATGTAGATAAGTCTATTGTACTTTTACTGTTGCTATATTCAGCTGGTTGCATCTACAATTTTTTTCCGTATGGGGTTTTCCATGAGAAATGTAACTCATTTTTGTAATTTCTGGTTTGAAGCAAATAGTGCTTTACTCTGAACTGGCAACAAAAAATATATATAAATATAACAAGATAGATGACACCGAATTTTCAGGTGTAATGAGCATGTCTTTTGAATCCGTTCTGACGTGAATGAAATTTATCAAAGCTATTCAAAGTCATGGAACTGGTATGGAAAACAGTAGTATCTGACCAAAGAAAGAAGTTTTTCAATTGGGTTTTTAATCCCGCAGATATTGCTGTAAACGGAATCGTGAACTTTCTCCCTCTGGTTGCAAACTTGTGCGTTAAGAAAAATTTGAAATTATATGAAAAACATTTCGCAGCAGAAATGTTCTTCAACAAAAAGAATTTTTGAAATTGGACTTTTAGAAGGACAGATATCGAGAGATATAAGATATTCATTTATGCCCCCTGGCGGGAAAACCTTAATTATTTTAAGAAGAAAGTATTCTCAAAAAGTGTTTCGATGTGATTGGTATTAGTCCAGGAAAGAATGTGTTCAGTCAAGTTTTCAGGAACTCAGATTTTGCTGCAAATACATCACAAGCAAAAATTAACACTTATGCCCCTGGTGGCCAAACCATTCTTTACAAAATATTAGAAATTACATGAAAAACATTTCCCATTAGGAGCTGTATGTGATACAGGAAGAATTTTTCAAATCTGAGTTTTAGAAGCAGAAATATTGGGGAAAACAAAATTTACCTTAACGCCCCTAGCAGAAAGTATATGAGTTACTTGAAAATTTTAAAATTATATGAAAAACATTTTGCACCGGAAACTCTATCCAGCAAAGAAGGAATTTTTCAAATCGGACTCTTAGAAGTAGAGATATTGACAAAAAAAAAGATATCATCTGCGTCCCCTGGCAGAGAAACCATGTATTATTTTAAGAAGAAAATATTCCAAAGAGATTTATAGACATGAGTAGAGATTTATAGACGTGAGTGCAAACGAATTTTTTCAATCAAAATTTTAGAAGCTCGGATTTTGTGGCAAATACATCAGAAGCAAAAATTAATACTTGCGCCCCCTGGTGGCCAAACCATTCTTTACCAAAAATTAGAAATTATGTACAAAAGATTTCCCATATGGAGCTGTATCGGCCGAAGAAAAAAATTCTGAAATCGGAATTTTAGAAGTAGAGATATCGGGGAAACTCAATTTACTTTTACGCCCCTAGTGGAAAATCTATGCATAACTTGAGAAAGTGACCATACCTAAAATATTCGCCGACATCAATGGAATCGAAAGGTAAAAGAATTTTTTCAATCCGATGTTTTGAAGCAAATATATACACTGACGGAAAAAAATCCCAACACCACGAAAAAATAGTTGTAGAGGAATGAAATGGCGGCAATACATTTGTATAGGTAACATATTTAATCGATTAAGGTTTCAAGATCACAGCTTAATGTAAGCGCGAGAAAAGCCATTTTAAATGTGAAATGCTGGTACATTAATAACCGGTGTAACCGCCAGAATGTTGAATGCAAGCACGCAAACGTTCATGCATTGTGTCGTACAGGTGCTGGATGTCAGTTTGTGGGATGGAGTTCCATGCCTGTTGCACTTGGTCGGTCAATACAGGGACGGTTAATGCTGGTTGGGGAGACGCTGGAGTTGTCGTCCAATGATGTCCCATACGTGCTCGATTGGTGAAAGATCTGGTGATCTAGCAGGCCACGGCAACATGTCAACACTCGGTAGAGCATGTTGGGTTACAACAGCGGTATGCGGGCGAGCATTATCCTGTTGGAAAACACCCCCTGGAATGCTGTTCATGAATGGCAGCACAACAGGTTGAATCACCAGACCGACGTACAACTGTGCCGTCAGGGTGCGTGGGATAACCACGAGAGTGCTCCTGCTGTCATAGGAAATTGCTCCCCAGACCATAACTCCAGGTGTAGGTCCAGTGTGTCTCGGCCGCAGACAGGTTGGTTGCAGACGCTCACCTGGCCTTCTTCTAACCAACACACGGCCATCACTGGCACCCAGGCAGAACCGGCTTTCATCAGAAAACACAACAGATCTCCACTCTGTCCTCCAATGAGCTCTAGCTTGACACCACTGACGTCGCAAACGGCAGTGGTTTGGAGTAAGTAGAATGCAGGCTACAGGGCGTCTGGCTCGGAGCTGTCCTTCAAGTAACCGATTTGTAACAGTTCGTTGTGTCACTGTGGTGGCAACTGCAGCTCGAATTGCTGCCGCAGACGCGGTACGATGCGCCACGGCCATACGCCGTACACGGCAGTCTTCCCTCTCAGTAGTGCCACGTGGCCGGCCGGAACCCGGTCTTCTTGAGGCAGTACCTTCCCTTGACCACCGCTGCCAACAATCGTGCACAGGGGCTACATTCCTGCCAAGTTGTTCTGCAATATTGCGGAACGAAAATCCACCTTCTCGTAGCCCTATTACACGACCTCGTGAGCTGTTGATAATGGCTTTTTCGTCTTCTTAAAGGCATTCTTGACTAACATCAACACACTACGTCGAATCTCAACGATAACTAACACGAACGTTACAGCGCGTATTTACAGCAAACCTGCTTTGCATGTTCCGAGGGACGCTACTAGCGCCACACGTATGCGCCGAGCGTGAAATTTGCATAGACGTCATCTTACAGATGTACTCTCACCGCCTACCAACTGTCATTTATCTAACACAACCCCTTCTTGGTGTTGGGATTTTTTTCCCGTCAGTGTAGAATAAAATGTATTTTGAATTCAATATCGTCTGCATTTACATCCTCTAGCGGCAAAATTGTACATCGTAAAAAACAAAACAAAAACAAGTGAAGGATCATTCGCATATTTCAAGCTTCCCAATGCAAAAAGAATTTTTTAAATCGCACTAATGTTTGAAGAGATATGGTGTTGACAGGTAGACAAACCTTTAACATAAGCACAATCTTTTTTTTTACAAAAGACATGCTTTAAAGTAGGGACTTAACAAAAATAGTGTTTCATATTCTGTTTTTATGCTAATCAATTTTTATGAATTTGGTAAATTTTTATCAATTGTAATTTAGTACTAATGAGTTTTGTTTTCTGTAGACAGTTGTTGAACAAACTGGGAAGCTTGACGTCGGGGAATTTGAGTTGCAGCTGTTTGATTCTCGCTACATGCTGAAGGGTGAGGACGAAGAGAAAAGATGGAAAGGGTGGTTGAAACCATCATGCATACCCATCACAATCATCTTAATTCTTATTGTCCTTGTTGTACTGCTTCCCTTGATTGGCCAAGATGAAGTAAAATCTGTTGAAGTCATCGCCTTGGGTGACTATGATCCATTGTTTAAAAATTGCTCAAGTCCTTGCGTGTAAGTTTTTTTTTCTTTATAATGTTGCTTTCAGCTGAATAATTCATTTACATGAAAACTTGATAGTCTGTGTTTACTCATAAATTTTAAGTCGTAAAGAGACTCTCGTTTGTGCTACTGATAATCGTTGGTGCTACTGATTATCCGTAGTTTCTACAGAAATCATTGGTCCACCACGAAGAACGGAAAACATTGAATATGCTATGGAAATCGAAAATCTGAGTAAAATAATGTTACTAAACGTGTGTAAAGTTTATTTTCGTGTTTTCAAGACAAGAATTTAACATTTTAAAAATATTTTGGGGAGTGTTTCTTCGATGTTATCATGACATTTCTTCTGTTTTTTTGTTTGGGGGGGGGGTGTCAATATTTTTTGGATGTCTTAGTATCTGTTCACGTGACAGAGTTCTCACGGGAGTGAAAGTCTTGAAATTTTGTTTCCCTTTTTTCCAGGTCTTGAAAAGTTTGTTTTTCGTGAAAGACCCTGGAATAGTAGTAGTATTGGTATTTTTCCCTGCAATGAAAAAATTTAAGGAAAAGATCAACGAATAGGATAGGGTGGCCATCAATGAGAATTGTCTAATTGTTTTCTGTTTCTGCAATTTAAATTTTTCTGACCACGTTCCTTTTTTCTATTTATTTATTTCTCTCCCTTATATTCTTAATGTTTTTATGGGCATAAGATTTTTTCATGTTCCTCATTTTAAATATCTTCAGTAATAGTGAAAAAGAACAACTTCATATTTTTTAAGTTTATCTAATGAAGTGCACGTTTTCCTATTTCTATAGTATCTTCTTTAAAACTAATCAGTAAAAAGCAAGCAGTTTTTCCCTTCAACTTTTTTAAGCAAAATTAAATTTCCAAATCGGTACTTAGTCTGTTCATGGTGAAATCTGCACCATTTCCATGGCCCATTAAATTGTTTTCACGCACAACAGAGTGAGCAACGCAGTACTGATTTTTGACATTAAATTTTGCACAAAATGCATTTTTTTTTCATTCCTGAATCACTTCTTTCTTATCAAGGGACATAGCAAGCATTTTTTCTTTTGTTGAAGCAAACTTGAAGTTAAAAAAGAGCTACTACTTGTTCATTGTGCAGAGAAAATGACTATGTGATACAAAAGACTGCAACAGGTTGTTGAAGTTCCAATTTTGAACTTTTTTTTTAAACAAAAGGAAAAATATTTTCTCAATTTGTTCCTTGATAATAGCAAAAAGCAATGGGAAAACATGCATTCTCAGAGAAATGAAAGTTTAAAAGCAATATTGCCGCACCTAAATCTGTCATGAAAACAACGCACGAGTGTTGAAATGATTCAATTTCCAGCAAGGACCAGGTAAGTAATGATTTTCAATTTGAATTTTGCTTTAATAAAAAACAAAAATGTTTGCTTCATGGATTGATATAAAAAGAAAGCACTGTAAGAAATAAGAAAGGGTGCATTTTTTGTTAGAAAACTTTTCTAAAATCTATATCGTCACTTAGCTGCACTAGGTATTGCCATTTTTTACGATAATGTTTCACATTCCCCCTATTCTTTTTGTTGTTTAGGGTTTGAAGACCATCATGAGCAACTTCCAACCTGCGTAGGTACTTCTTATGTTTACTGCAGAATTCTCATTGGAACACATTGGTTTTTGAGGAAAATTAGAAAAAAATGTTGGCATCAGTTTGTGTTTCCCGTAGAAAGTCTTCAATTTATGGAGAATTTTTTAATCAAAAATTCAATTTTTTATGAACTTACACTGTTATTTTGCTGCCCTTACAATTTGTTTGTTACAGAGTGTGTAATACAATTTTATTCATTGCTACTTTAAAAAAACAACAACTAGAAACTACAGACTTTCCTAGTGTTTACTACTGAAATTTTCCAATGAGGGTTGATGTTTCTGCAATAAGTGGGGTTTCTAAGGAATATATTATTTTTCACTTGTCAGATTTTTGGCCAGTAAACCTACCCATCCTTAGGACTCGGTAGTTGTTACCATTCTTATAAAAAATCTAACCCTTCTAATTACTTGATGTAATTCCTCTTCTCTCTATTTCCAGGTCTTATGCTATTCTTCTTTTTAAAAAAGTTCTGTTGGTGTACCAGAACTTGAACAGAGTCCCAAATCACTTTTTGTCATGCATTTTGTACATGTCTGTCCAAAACTGTTTTGTTTGAAATGTTTATCATTGCAGCTTTATGTTCTTCCACTCTTGTTCTAAGTTGCCTGCCTATCTGGACCTCATTCACATTTTATGTTGTAGATGACACCTTCTTGCAATGTAATGTTTTCCCCTTTTTGCTGTATGTTAGAGAGATAATTTTTTAGTTTATTGTATAATCATAGACCCAGTGGTACATGAAATTTGTTACTTATGCTCTGAAGTTTTTCAAACAGTCCTTTATGATATACCATTTTTCTAGTTAAGTGACTACTTACTATGGTAAATAAGCAAGACATCACTCTTTCCACGTTTTACCAACACACAGCAACCGAAAAATTGTTATTCGGCCACTACTGGGGAATCGAATCCCAGATCTCTCGATGTCTAGTCGAGCGTGTTAGCCTTACACCACGGTGGCCAACAATCCACGGCGCCATGTGTGTTTTTCTGTCAGCTTCATGTGTGTTTTCCTGTCAGCTATGTGTGTTTTTCTGTCAGCTTCATGTGTGTTTTTCTGTCAGCTTCATATGTGTTTTCCTGTCACCTATGTGTGTTTTTCTGTCAGCTTCTTACATCATAAATCCGTAAGATGGGCTCAGCTACTGAGACCATCTGGTGGGCATTAGGGACACGCTATATATTAATTATAGCAGTTAAATCCAAAGGGCGAGATCCAAAATGAAAATCCTCCAAATACATAGTGTCAGTAAATAAACAAGACATATCTCTTTCCATGCTTTACCAACACACAGCAACCGAAAAATTGTTATTCGGTCACTGCTGGGAAATCGAACCCCAGATCTCTCAATATCTAACCGAGCGCGTTAGCCTTACACCACGGTGGCCAACAATCCATGGCACTGTGTGTGTTTTTCTGTCAGCTTCTGACATCATAAATCCGTAAGATGGTCTCGGCTACTGAAATGTCTCCATCTGGTGGGCATTAACGACACTGGCTATATATTAATTATAGCAGTTTAATCCACCATGGTGTGAGGCTAACGCACTCGGCTAGATATCGAGAGATCTGGAGTTTGATTCCCCAGCAGTGGCCGAATAACAATTTTTCGGTTGCTGTGTGCTGGTAAAACATGGAAAGAGCGATGTCTTGTTTATTCACTGACACCACATATTTGGAGGATTTTCACTTACTTACTATGGCTTGTGATTTTCTAATTAATCTGTTTCTACTCATTCTGGTTTGTGATTTTCAAGTTACTACTCACAGGAGTGGCAACAGCTACTGAGTCCTGAGGATGGTTAGGTTTACTGCCCAAAAGTTTGATAAGTGAAAGGTAATACAGATTGATACAAATAACAGGGCTGGAAAAATAAGCTCCAGATCTAGGATCCAGGTAAAATGAAAGCAAATTTTAAAATATCATGCATGAACGTAATGCACGTGATGATGTCGGAACAAAGAGTAATGATATAAGTGTATTAAGCTCTGCCTATTACCCAAACTACTTATTGCTAAATGAAATTCAAATTCAGTCTATAAATCTCAGGGTTCTATAGTTTTGATAAAAATCTAAACATAAAAAAAATGTGAAAAAAAAATCTTTTAACCTCATCAATCTAAGATAAAACTATTTGGAAGAAAAATATAGCTAAAAGAAAAATTGTGTCCATCAGCTTCCGGAATACCGCGTAATATGGCTTTGGAAACTAAGCAGGGGCCATTAAAAATATGTAAAAATGTGGTTTAAGAAAAAAAAAATCCGAGATAAAGCCATCTGGAAGTAAAAAAGATAAATAAAATAAAATAAAATGTGACCGTCAACTTCCGAAATGCTGCGGAAATGGAAGGGAATGTTGCAAACGCTTAACAAATATGGATTTTGTAAAAACAAAACAACAAAAGCAATAATCTAACTGAAATGAAGCTATCTAGAAGCCAAAAATTGCGATCAATTTCCGGAATGCCTCGTAATGCTACCGTGAAAAATGGGAGATGGACAGTCGAAATGTGTAAAAATACGGTGTTCAAAAAATAAAAACTCAAAAAATTAAAACGAAGGGGAAAAAAACAAAAAAAGCGCCTTGTCAATCTAACTGAATACTGAAGTGAAGCTATCTGGAAGCAAAAGGAAAAAGAAGTTGCGAATTCAACTTACGGAATGCCAACGGCCGCGGCAATAGAGAAAATGCTTTACAAATATAGTATGGCTCTTGAAGAAAAAATAAATCGCCTTAATTTAACTTTCAGTTAGATTAAAATTTAGGCCTCCATGCCAAAAAAAGAAAAGAAAAAGAGAAAATTGCGCCATAGCTTCCGAAATGTTTTTATGCAATTTTAACCACCACGCATATCAAACTGGCGTGGTGTGTTAAAAGTGCATAAAAATATCGCTTCCGAGATTCAAAGCTCAAGTAAAGCAGTTATATTTCATCAAGTTGAAGTCATTTGTTTGAAAAATAGGAAAGAATGAAAGCTAAAATAAAATGGGGGGAGGGGATATATTGATTGCAGTTGTCTGCAGGATCTATTGATTACAGCTTTACATCTTAGACAGAAGCCAATGTTAATAATGTGTGAAAATTTTGTTTCTTTTATTTTAAAATTTAAAGAAATCTTAAAAACAATTAATGTTAAAAAAATAGAAAAACAGTCTGCACACCTTTCTGAGAATCTGCGATGAGTGGCACCATGTCTTGCTGTTTCTGTGCCTGGGCCGGCAGCTTAAACCGAACAGTATGATCTTCAATGATTCATTCCGCAATCTGACAAGTTCAGTCACGTGACTCAAGGGTTTCATCGTGTTTCTCTGCTTGAAACACACGGATCAGGATAAAAGCTGACAGAATTTATAAATGTGATTAAAGCAGAAATTTCCAGAGTTTGATTTTATTAAAATGCAATTTGTTGAAGTTACATTTTGCATCTATGAACTCAAAGTAATGACTGCAAATTACGAAAAATTTTGAAGTAAAAAAAGTTGGGTGCCAGGACCAAATTTCTAGGCGCCCAGTAATTTTCCAGCCCTGATATAAAAGAATGTCACAAAAGGAAAAATTAAAAAACAAAAGCTGTTGTAGGTAGCCATCATCATGTGTTTTTTTGCTAGTAATAAAGCAAGAATGGAAGTTTTCTATGAGTGTTAACAGATCACACTGCATTTATCAGATGAATGGTACAGTGAAGAACAAGAAGCTGACAAATATTCAATTAGAAATAGTGTCATCAGTGTAGCAAAAAGCTATGTGTGTGAAATGGTTCATTGAGACTAAATCAGCAATGCAAGTAAAGCAGAATTTTATTTGAATATATGCAGTGCATAATCCATCATCAAGACGTGTCATAAGAAACTGGTATGCTCACTTTATGGCAATAGGTAGTGTTTCAAAGAATTCCTCCTTAGGAAAGTCACACATGTCACTGATGTGAAGGTGGAATCTATTAAACAAGCATTTCAGTGGCAAATCAAAAAGACAGGCATCGTGGGAACTTCAAGTACCACATTCAACTCCCCAGAAAGTGTTCTGTAAAAGATAAAAAAAATTTTGCTTACAAAGTGCAGATTTTGCAAGCTCTTCACATACAGGACAAACCTAAATCGATGAAATTCACATTAGAGCTTTTGGATAAAATTGTGATGTTTTGGGGTGAAGCAACATTTCATGTGGCAGACAATGTGAACCATCAAAGCATTTGAATGTGGGCTTCTGAATCCCCATGTGCATGGGAGAAGCAGTGCAAAAAAAGTCAAATGTCTGGTATGGTGTTATGCATGACCAGATAATAGGGCCTTTCTTTTTCATCAAAATGACAGTGAGCAGGATTGTTTATCTTGATATGTTGGAACAATTTGTTGTGTCACAGCTTCAGGAACTGCAACTTGATATCTTGTGCCAACAAGATGGGGCTCCCCCACACGGGTCTGTCTATGTTAGAGAGTTTCTTGATAAGGAGTTTCCAGGCAGATGGATTGGCTGAGGTGGGCCGATTTTTTGGCCACGTCATTCTCCAGATTTAACCCCACTGGATTTTTTTCTTGTGGATATATGTGAAAGGCATTGTGTACTGCTCCCGAGTGAAGGATTCTCTAGAATTTTGAATTAAAATCGCCAATGCTGTAGCCATGATCACATCTGATATTCTTGAATGCACCTGAAATGAACTGGAATATTGTTTAGATGTTGTTTGCCCAACTAAAAGTGCTCGTGCTCACATAGAAATATATTAAGTTGAGGTGGGGGGGGGGGGGTGCCATCTGTATATAGCCTACAATAAAATGCAGGTAAATGTATTACTTTATGAGCTATTAATTTTCCCTTTTGTGACATTCTTTTATTTACACCCTGTATATTCTGTAGAAACCCCATTTAGTACCTAAAATTTATGAGTAATGACTTCTAGTAATAACTATGTCATAAGTTTGTTTTTGTTTAGAGATAAAACATTTCACTATAATTTTTAAACATATTTTCATTATCTGAAATGTGAGGGAATTAATTCTTTTACTCATATTTGTGTTGTTTTTTCTTTTTATCCTGATGAAGTTTTTCTGTTACAAAAGTTTGTGTGTGGTTGTGCTTGTATATATTTTTTTGGGAGGCAGGGGGGGGCTGACGAAAAATGGAAATTTTTAAAATCCACCTAAGCAAAATAAAAGTTAATGAAAAATAGAAGGAAAAATTAGAGCATTTTTTTCTAATGCAAGTTGATGCACTTTTATTAAATTAAGGCATTTTTTTTTCTAATGTTAAGTCGCATTTTAATCGAAAACATTAAAAAAATGAAACACTTTTAGGAAGGGCAAGGCCCCCTTCACCCTCCTCTAAACATGTCACTGTTGTAAATTGTGTATGTGGTTTGGGGGTGTTGGCTTTAATGTATTTTTAGCTCAAAACAAGGTAAAAGAAAAGTTTTACAATATTTTGTGTTTAGTGCACTTCATGTGAAATACTCTGTTGATGCAAGGTCTGTAGTGGATAGTGACTTGAATTTAATTTTACTCATTGTATAGGGCAAAATTATATTTTCTCTTTATTTTAACCAAAATTTAGAAAACAGCAAAACGTAAAATTTTATGTTGTACTTATTAAACTGAATGGACACATTATCATTTACATCTACTTAATAACATATTACTCCACAACAGCATCCAGTCATCATGGTAAGGACTCAGTGAGGTGTTCAAAACATGGAGGTAATATTACCATCCATGAAATGAAGATTGCCTGTTGTAGAGGGTCCATAGTTGCCGTTGGGTGTTGGCATCCCAATTCATCCCACAAATTCTGAATGGCATTAATGTCTGGTGATCAAATGGACCATTCAAGTTTGATAAACTCACTTGAATGCTCCTGGAGCTAATTGATCACCCCTCAGGAAGTGTGCCATGTGGCATTGTCCTGTTGAAAATGTCACCATGGTGCCCAAATAGAATTGTTACTAATGGGTGTAGATGGTCAGCAAGGAAGTTCACATACCTTGTGGAAGTGACAGAGGTCTTGACAGATACAAGGGACTCCAAGGAAGCATATATAAATGCACCCCAAACTGTTATACTGCCTTCACCTTCCTATGTGACCCCAACTTGACAAGCCAGGCCATCATTTTGAGTGGTTTTGGCCTAAAGTACACACTCCCATCGGCATGTGATACAGTTGAAACCGTGATTCGACAAACTAGATGACTTGTTTCCAGTGTTCTGCACTCCATTTGCAATAGGCCTTTGCATACTACAGCCAAATCTTTTGGTGCCTTGCAGGGCTGTAACCAGCTAAGAATACCAGAGGGGCTTCGAAACATGCAAGGGGAGCTCAAGAAAAAAAAAAGTCCAATGTGGTGAAGTTAAGATCATGTCCTGTTCTTCTCGTAAAACAAAGAATAAAATTTTCGTTTTTTATTGCATTTAAAACAGCAAACAACCCCCCTACTCCCCACCCATCCTGCGGAACTCATTTTGGTCTCTTGAAGGTTTTCATATCCAACCAGGGGTTGAAGCGCCGTAAGGGGCTAGGCCCCCAGTAAAATTGCTATCGAAACAAGTTAAAATGATTTTTTAATTTTTCTTTTTCTGTAATTTAAAGATGTTAAAAAATGTAATGGTGTTAAAATTTTGAGACTTTAACAAAACTTTTGTGATTTATTAAAACTTATCACGCAATTTGTCGTATCTAAAATAGCAAATGATTTTTTATTTGAATTGTTTATTTTCCCTTTATTTTATTTTTTAATGCATTACTTCCAAGGCTACGTCAAACGCGCCATTAAATAATCGCCAAATATAGATTTTTGTATCTATCTCTAGAACTATGTGTCGTAGCTCAAAGAAATTAGTTTCATTCGATTCAAATTGCAAAATTGCATATAAAATCATACACTGTTGGCCATCTTCCCTAAAAACGTTTTTTTTTTGGTGATTATTGGTTAACAAAATCCTAGGATTACGAAATCTGATTTTTGTACCAAAAATCAACTGAATCTGTACATAATTGTGGATGCTATCATGTTGACAGGCTAATAGATATACATATAGGATACATAAACTTTTGATATATTGTTCAGATTCATATTCTCCACCCTCTGAAACGTGTAGAAAACACCATTTGAGTTCAAACTCACGTTGCCGGACCAATTGTAATCTCTTGTCCTATTCTTTTGTTTTAGTAGAAGGACAAGCAAAAAAATTTAATCATTACACAAAGGTAGTCGAGCGTTAACGATTTTGCCAATGCATTTTATGCAAATTTTAACATGGAATAATTAAAAATACAGCCAAATTTTTGATCATGGACATTTGAGTTTTCAAAATCTTATGAATTGTTTTATTCAATTTCAAAACAGCATTAAAATTACTAGCTGATGCTAATTTTCACATTAGAACAAGCAAGAATTGCAAGGCGCGGTGCTTTGTTGAAAATTCGTACATTATAGGCAGTGGATTAAGAGATTTTTATGCCTGATGAATTTCAGCACAGTAAAAACTGACGCTCAAAGTTTAAGCTGAATTAACTTAATCAGCAAAATGCTACAATAATCTGATTTAGCTGAAATGCACAATTTTTCAGATCAAATGTTTAAATATTTTTTTCGAGATTAGACTAAATATGATATTTGGGTAAATGGAATCAAGATCCATGTATTTTTCAGAAAATAAACTCACCCATGTTGTTGGCCACTTTTGCCTTTGTAGCCACATGGTTGGCTTCTTTTTTAGCTCCGATACACAGACTGAAATTTATTTGGCAAAAATATAAAAAAAGGGAAAGAAACAGAAAGATCAGAAAATGACAAGTCTTGCCCTTTAAAGGGTTAAAGTAAAAACTGATAGCTTTTTTCAATTTAGAATAGTTGCAATTTCCTGTCAGCCATATCATTGAATTTCTTCAAAAAATTGAGGAGTCCAAATTTTTTGTTATATTTTTTTCAAAGCTTAATAGCACTAAATCTGCCTGTCTTTGACAAGACATGTTTTGCCCCTGGGGCCTGTCGATATTTGTAAGGGCCGAAACAGTACTTTCACAAATTGCAGTGCTACATGCAGAAACCCTACAAGTTGCCACCAGGTCATACACATTAGGAAAGGCTTTTTGCATTTCATAGAGTTTTTCTATCAAGTCCTCCGTTCTTGTTTCAGATTTAATATAATGTTTTGCAACTACTATTTCTTCTCTTTGGGGAATATTAATTCTAAGTTCTTTCAAGGCATCATGCTTTTCTAAATCCTCATTCAATTCCTCAACAGCAGTTATTGCAGCAATCAAATCTTGGTTGTTGCAAAATCTCTTATCAAGTTCTTGTAGAACAGAATCAATAGTCTCATTGTAGGTGCACTGCAGTTTATTACGATGACTGACTGCTGAAGGCTCATTTATGAATTCATAAACTATAAAGTTTTCCATCATTGAATTTTTTTACGAATTCTATGCTTTTTCATTTCATCTTCCAAATTCTTAAAGAACGAATTACTCTTCTCCAGTGTTGCATCAAAATTAGGAATGTTTCAAAGGTCAACAAGTGTTTGGTGCACAGAATTTATAATTTTATTTGATGTTTCCAGGCTTGCAGTACGACTCTGTAAAATTTTATCTGCTAGATATAAAATTCCAAGTATTTTTTTCATCAATACCAAACAAAAGCAGAATGTGTCATTGGTCATTGTATGTAATTATCCAGTGCTGATTGTTTGGCGCTCTTTGGCCAACCATGGCCCTTGCGCCATTAAAATCAATCAACCAACCAACCAGTGCTGATTGCAACATCTTCTCCATCAAACTTTTTCTTTTCGTTTAACTGAATTTCTATAAGGGATTTGACAATGTCATCGAAATTTTCAAACATTAATTTAACGACTTCAAAATGACCTGACCAACCTATGTTCTAAAAGTGAAACAAGTTTTTTTTTTTGCCTTCATATATGTTATGGACATTTCCTTTCTTGAGAAAATTAAAAAGGCTGTTCTCTGGCTGGAAAAGTATTGAATTTCATCTGTCATTTTTACTTTCATTACAACTAAATGTAATCTATGGTTGTAGCAATGAACATAGGGGATCTTCCGATTTAATTTATTTTGCAAGATAGCCTGGACGCCACCTTTTCCACCAGACATGACACTGGCTCCGTCATAGCATTGACTAAGCAAATACTTGGTATCTATTTTGCAGGCTTCTAATAAATCGAGTGCCATCTTAGCCAATGATTTTGCATCACTGCTGTTCACCATCTCAACTGATAAAGTTTTTCCTAAAACTTTTCCATTTCGAACAAATCTTGTTCCAAAAGCTATTATTTCTTCCATTTTTTTTTTGTTACGGCTTCCATCCATAAATAATGTGTACCAAGAAACGTCTGCATTTAAAACATTTGTAGCAATATCATTTTTCACTATATCAACCATAACATGAATCATATCATTCTGCATTTTAGGGGATAAATAGGATGCATTTTGGGGAATTGTTTTAGAAATACCTAAAAGTTTTTGGTTCTTTTTAAGTGTATATTCAAAGGTTTTTATAAATAATCCATCTTCTGAATTGTCTTCAATATTAAGTACCTCTTAAGGGCAGTTGATCAGTAGTAAGAAATTATATCATTTCCGTGATGGATGAAACATAATAACGGTTCCCTTCTAGAACTTTATCATTTACTAAACACGAAACTGACTGATTACGCCGTTCTCTTACTTTTCTTTCTTCCCACTTTGCAACAGCAATTAAATGATTTTTCATCAATTCATGAGCTGGAAATCCTTTCTTCTTGTCAAGTGCTTTTTCCCAACAATTGAATCCCGTAGTTATATACGCTGTCTCTTTTTGTCCCAGTAGGTTGATAATACTTGCAAGCGTTACAAAATACCTTGTCCAATTCTTCTAAATATTCCAGCCATTCAACATATTTACGTAACCAGTCACCTTCAAAACTTCTGTCATATTAATTTTTGTAATATTGCCCCGTCTTCATTTGTTTACTGTCGGGTAGCTTTATCACATTAAACTCAATAAGTGAATCATTATCCTGCATAGTATCAGGGGTTTTACTAAAAGCAGCTTTTTCTTGTTCTTCACTGCTGTCCTCATTCTCGGCACTTTTTCTTTTAAAGTATTTTAATAAAGACATTTTATACAACAGGACTGAACTTTCTGCATACTTCGAACAGATTTCAATTTTCCAACAATGATTAGATAAACACTCAAAATGTTTTCTAAACAAAAGAAACCATAAGCAAATCGAGGAACAAAATTTGTAGATAAAAACACGAAAACCAGACCAGGGAGTACTGACTCTTTTTAGAACTCTACAATGGATAGTGGGGGGAAAAATTTGCTTTCAATCTCCACACCAGCCTAACTGATCATGTGCTCCCTTACATTAACTCATTAGAGAAGTTGGCCTGGTTCTTCAAGAAACGTTCCTTCAGAGGGGTTGGTTTCCTTAAAAAAAAAAAAAAAAAAAAAAAAAAAAAGAGGAAGTACAGTTAAGATGAGTTAAACTGTCGCTCCATTTTTCAGCTCTGTAGGAAGTGTGGAAACTGGGTATTTGTTTTTCTGTAGGTAATGTTACTACAACTGCCTGTCATCCTCAAGAACTCCTGTGCCCCCACTCACTTCCAGGGAGGACGAAGCTTTGTAGCCATTTAAAGTGACCTCAACATACTTCTGCAGATTTATACTATTTCATGGGTCCAGGGTAGTGAGAAAATTTTCAGTGGGAATGGTAATTCGGACAAAGCATTTTTTCTGCAGTGGTCCTTAAGCAAAGATGGTCATTAAGAGGGGGAGGACTGTCTTTTAATAGGGGGAAGCTGGATTCTCAATAATTTTAGTTATGCAAAAACATTGGTCGTGTAAGAGATACTTTAAAATTTATAAAAGTCTGGGAATCGCTAGGGGGGGGGGGGCTCTGAGAACCGCTAGAGGGGGCTCAGCCCCTCCTGCCCCCTCTGGTTACGGGCCTGGTGCCTTGGAGTCAACTATGGGCCATGATATGGGCATTGACTGGCATAGCCTATTTCTTTCCTAGGTATGACAGATAGTCTTTGTGCATGAGCTTGTGGACATGCCCTCATTAAATTCCAAAGTCATCTACTCTACAGTAGCTGTACGATTCCTTGTAATGACGAAGGACAGTCTGTGCTCACTTCGAGAGTCAATGCATGTTTATAGCCACACTTCTCCCATTGGTTGGAAGTTTTGCCACATTTCACATAGTTTTGGTATAAACGTGAAATGATCTGATGTGGAAATCCCAGCAGTTTAGCAGTTCCAGTGATTAAACAACTGAGCTTCCTCTCCCTCAGCTACTGTCTAGAGAATATTTCTCCAACTCTGAATACATTGCTGCTTTTACCCATGATTACTTTTCTGTGACTAGTTTCCAATATGTTGAGACCTGCTCTATTTATAGGCATTGCCAGTTTCATCATTCCACATGACTGGATGTGACACGTCTACTTTGCATATTGTTATTGGGTATATATAATAATTTGCCCATTCAATGTACAAATCCAGTGATGTTTCTGACACACTGTTGTGTTAAGCTTCTTCTATGTATTCCTTGAAGTAATGATGAAGTATGTTAGAAACTTTCGAGGCAGTTTAAAAACATAAAAATTCTTTAAGGTAGTTCCGCTCTGCCTTTTATTTTTAAATTGCTAGCAAAAAATCTTTATAAAAAATACATTTCATTTCTAAAGGATGCAAAATCTCCCAAGAATAAAAAGCAAAGTGATTCCTCAGAGTGTGATGTATTCAAAATGCCAAGTTTTTCCACAAATACTTCTTCTTCTTGGATTGGATCCCTTGAAGTACAGAGACAATAAATGCATCTATGGTTTCCAAAAATCACTTAATATTCAAAATTTTCTTTGTTTTGCTGTTCGTTAGAAACCATATGTGCATTACTGCTCTATATTCAGGGATATGATTTCTCAAAAAACACAACTTGTAGTTAAGTGAAAACTGTTTAAAACTGTTTATATAAACTTACATTTGTAATGTGTTGCATTAAAACATATTTAGTGCTTCATTCAACTGATAGCATGCAGTATTTCCAATGTTGTCATAAGAGATGCTGTTTCACATTTTTGCCAGTTTGCTGTTAAAGCAAAACCCTGTGGTGTAAAATTTTGCTATTCAGATTTTGTTCCAGTTTAATACTGATTCATTTGAAATTAGCTCTATCAACATAATGCATTATGAATATGATTTACTTAAGTTTATAACTCTGCCTGTTTTGTACGACTGTTACTAATTCACACATTAAAACACTAAGAGAAAATGATCTCAATAGCACAAATATTACTATAGTTCAAGTGCATCAAAATGATTTGAAATTATCCTGAAATTCTTTTAATGTTGTTGTAATAGCATGGAGCCAAAAAGATTAAGTGAGAGATAGCAGGCAACTCAGGAAAATGTTTATCAGCATCACCAGGGCTTGATTTATGGGAGGGCATTCAGGGCATGTGCCCAGGGCCCAACCTTTGACCTCCCCCCCATATAATTATATATTATTTGCTTTGCATCAAACTGATTCACAGTGTTCATCCACTGAAAAAAGACAAAATAGTAATTTCAGAACTGTACTTTGAATGCATGTAAATGACAATTATAATTTCCACAAATAAATAAAGCACCATGTTATTGGCAAATTAATGTCTTAATCTGACAATAATAACTATGTAATCGGTCTTGAATCATACAGGCATGCAGATAAAACGGGATGCCGGGAGACCCCTGAAAGCCTCTTGCCCAGGGCCCCAAACTGTCTTAAGTCAGTCCTTGAGTATCACCACAGTAGAATTTGTCAAAAATTCTACCAAAAACAAGTATGTTTTATCTTTCATAGTTTTACTCAGTAGTTACAATGGATTAAGTAAAAGGACAGACATGAAATATATATACAGGGTGTCCGAGAATTCAATTGGACACATTACAAAATTATATAAAACAAAACATTAAACAGATAGAAAGAAACTGACTGTACTAACTTACAATGTAACTACACAAGTTAATAAATTTCGATGCGAGATCCCTTGGTTGCTCGTAGTACGTCCAAGCGATACTCGATTTCATGCCATGTATTGCCAAGCATCTGAGGAGTTATGGAATTAATAGCAGCTGTAATACGCTGCTTCAGTTCCTGCAAATCAGTACAAGGTGTCTGATAGACACGATCCTTCACATAACCTCACATGAAATAATCCAATGGAGTTAGATCTGGAGAGCGAGGAGGCCACGGAATGGGACCACCACGCCCAATCCATCTGTTGGGGAAATGCTCATTTAGGCACTTACGTACACACATTGACCAATGCGGAGGCACGCCGTCTTGTTGGAAAACGGCATCGTATCTTTTGATTTGGGGTATAACGAAATTTTCTAGCATGTCCAAGTAAATGTCACCATTTATGGTTTTTTCGCAGAGGAAGAAAGGGTCAATCACTTCTCTTTTTGATTGGGCGCACCACATATTAACTTTTGGAGAATCACGTTCCAGCTCAATAGCAGCATGAGGCAGTTCACTGCCCCATATCCTACAGTTGTGATGATTCACAATACCTGACACATGAAATGTGGATTCATCACTAAAAATTACAGTACTGAGAAGGTTTTCGTCGTTTTCCACTCGATTCCGCATATCCACAGCGAAATCGTATCGCAGAGTGTGATCATTTACATGCATCTTTTACACTATTTGAATTCTATAAGCATGAAACTTTAATTTCTTGTGCAAGATATTGTGAACTGTCTATTTCGGAATGCACAGTTATCTGCTTGCTTTATGAATGGATTTCCTGGGGCTTCATCGGAAACTTTCATTAACTTGGTCAACTGTCTCACCGCTGATGTTAGGCCTACCGGCTCCTCCACGATTTTCCACATTGCCAGTTTCTTTAAACTGTTTCATCTACCGATTAATTGAATTCTTTGACGGAGGATTACAACCATACTCTAAATGGTACCGTCTTTTAACTTTAATGACAGACTTTAATTCCGCAAGCCATAACACACACATCGCCTTCTGCTGTACGAATGACATGACTACTGATTGCACATTTCTCATACATTCCTCATCAAGCCACACCTAGCGCCATCTATCGGATTCTGGGAATAACAATTCTGCAAAACAAAATTATAGAAACCGTGTTAGTAATACGTGACATAGAAAAACAGACAATGGTCATATTTTTTTTGTACATAGTTTTGTAATGTGTCCAATAATTCTCGGACACCCTGTATGTATATATATATACATACACTGAAGAGAAATTGAATTAGAGATACCTGTCTAGTAACGTGAAGCACCACCTTTCGCCCTGATGACGGCGGCGATTCGTCTCGGCATGGATTCGACAAGACACCGGAAGCGTTGGGAAGCCATACGGATCCACAACCCCTGAACAAGTTCCCACAGTTCACGAAGACTTGATGGAGGGGAGGGGGTCAGAGCCTCGAACATCTCTCTCGATGGCATCCCAGATGTGCTCAATGGGATTGAGGTTAGGTGACCTAGCTGGCCAAGGAAGCGAGGTCACGTCGGTGGAGTGTTCATCCAACCATTCGGATACAATTCGGGACTGATGGCATGGTGCATTGTCTTGTTGCAGTATGAGATCCCCAGTGGGATGTTGAAGACGCACAAACGGGAGCAAATGGTCATCCAGGATATCCCGGTAACATTGACCTGTGATAGGACGATGTCACACGTACCAGGGGTCCCATTTCAGTCCCCAGACAAGAATGCCACCCCCACCAGCTTGAAGAGTACCCTGCTGGCAAGAAGGATCCATCGCTTCATGTGGTTTGCACCGTACTCGTATCCTGCCATCCGCATGTACCAACATGAATCTCGACTCATCAGTCCAGGCAACATTTTCCCACATGTCTAGGGTCCAGTGGCGATGTTCCTGCGCCCATGCTAATCTTTGCCCCCTATCATGTGCGGTTAGCAGCGGTACCCTCGTGGGATCTTTGCCCCCTATCATGTGCGGTTAGCAGCGGTACCCTCGTGGGACGATGGCTTCTGTAACCCGTAGCAAGGAGATGGTTCTGGATGGTGTGGCTGCTTACACGTTTTTGTGCATCAGCGTTAAATTGCTGAGTGATTTCTTGCACTGTGGCCCGTCTATCTGCTGTTACAATGCGAGCTAGCCAACGATGACCCCGCTCATCCACACACTGTTGTCCACGGCAGTTGGCCCTTGCAGGGATGGTTTTACCGGATTCGATGTACTCACGGTGCACCTGTGACACAGTGGCTCATGAAAATCCCAGTGCCTGCACGACTTCCGAGATGGAGTGACCCATTCGTCAGGCCCCGACAATTTGCCCACGATCAAATGCGCTTAGATCCTTTGTCTTACCCATACTGCGTTTGACTCTTACTGATTCCCGTCGCATCACTCCTTATATTGTGATCGCTGCATACGTCATGTCGTTTCCGCTTACAGGGCCGCCCACAGCGCCACACTTGCATAACGCCAGCTGTCTCTAATTCAATTGCTTTTCAGTGTATATATATTGCTTAAGCATCCTAAATTAACACTTTTTGCACACACAACTTAAGCATTTTTATTTCATATACTCAAATGCAGGATGCAACAAGAATTTTTTTGGAGATTGGGTTGTATTGATGAAAGCTAAATGAACAGTATGCCAATGATATTATGCAATATTGATATCTTCTCTGGAAAAGAAATTTTTGCACACATTTTTATCACTGGATGTTTAATTGGTATTGTCAAAATAAGTATCATTATTGAGCAAATTAAAGTACAGAAATTATAACAAAATGATTTATAATAAAAAAGATGAAATAATCAATTCCATTAGGAATAATCAGAAAAATAGTGCAATCATTTTATCATAAACATAACTGTAATATAAGAGCATTATACTGAAGAAATTATTTCGTTCTGTCTGGGGTATCTCCTGTCTGAATTACCAATGATGACTGCATTTTATTTTCTTGTTTTGGTGGTATGCTTCATTTAATGCTCAATTACTTCCAAAAGGGGGGAATGCCCGTTGTGGACTTGGAAGCTTGACCACAGATATCCACTTTGCTGAACGAATTTTAGTGCTGAGCGACAGGTAACAGAAAATCCCTAAAAACTCTTCATCTTACCCTAGGAGGTTAAAACAGCTACTGGTAGGGGGTATCTTTCTGGAAAAGAAATTTTGTCTTTCAATTAAACATCCCAGGGATTTACACCAGCTTGATCCTGGTTAGACAGTTTTACAAAGACAAGTTTATCTCATGTTTTACTTCAATGGGATATATAGGCAGTGGGAAAGGAATGTCTGATTGAGAGAAAGATTATGAGTACAAAGTACAAAGATCTTGTGTGCGACGCGTGATGGATGTCAGTGAAGCTCAATCTATGCGCCAAGATCACTAAATGGAGACATCTGATACACCAACAGTAAGTAAAATCTAGTTCCATCAGTTAAATGTTTATCTAGCAGATTTTCTTTCTTTGAGGAGCAAACCTCTGAATCTCAGATAACAGCTTAATGATATGTATGTATGAAAAAATAAAGTAATTTTGTTGTCTGTTCTCAGAGTGTCAGGTTACTGATGCAGTTTTGTCGTAGGAGTGTTCGATAGAGAAAAATTAAATCAAACTGAGACGGAGACATAGAAGATAGCAAATTAGCGCTGCTAATGCAAATCCTAAAAGGGGGGGGGCTTAAAGAACTAAGCTCTGAAGGGGATTTTAACCCTTAAAACCCTATCCTGGTTGTGCCTCTTCTCCAGTGTTTCTTTCCAACCCCACTTTTGCAAAATTCCTGTTTGCATTTTTCCAAGATTTGGCTACAGCAGAAACTGATTTGTGAGTGCAAAGTTTTCAGCCTGGGAATATAAACATTGTTAAAAAAAAAGCATGTTTTTGTTATTACATTTCTCAATTGAAAATAGAAGTGTTTTAAATATTTGGAAAATTCTCCTAATATGTAGTTTTTAAATGCTTCAAATAGTTTACACTTCTATGTAAATATTATATTTTGACATTGGATCTTTTGCTTTGATAGAAGACAACTGTTTTCTTCAAATCCACGCTGCAGTACCTTGCAGTAGATATGTTAGCCATTACATCGATGTTCATCCTTGAAAGAAATAAGTGAAAATATTCACTCATAGTTCCAGCTATCAAATACGAAAAGGCCACCCTGGTGGTGCAGTGATCTAAGCTCTGGCTTATGACTGTTCGTCCAAGTAAGTCTGAGCTCAAATCCCTGTGAGGCAAGGATGTTGTGTTTGTCTTACGGCACTGGCTTTCTCCCTTCCTTGGAACCAGTGGCCCTAAACTAGGGATGGGCGACTGATAATAGTTCACATTAAGTTGCTCACAGTGGTCATTAAACCCTTAACCACAAAAAAAAATACAAAAAGAATTTTGTAACTTTTAGAAGTGTAGATGCTGTGCTAAACATAAAAATATATGTGTACATTTAGGAGGAAAATTGTTCAAGTAAATTTTAAAGTGCATAAATTTCAGTCACCATGGTATAGCAATACTAAAATATCTTTTAAATCTGGTTTATAGATATGGAAGAGTCTACTAGTGGATATGCAGACAATGTGATCCTTATAAGTTCATACTTTTTTCAAAGGATATGCTAAACATAACCTAATAGGTGATGAATAGTTGTATCCCAGTGCTTAAAATAAAACTTAATAAGATTTGGTAAAGTAGACCAAAATGCAATGGGACATTTGTTAAGTGCCTTAAAATGGTCTTTGAGAAGTGCTACCAGTTTTCAATTTTAACAGGAATCATGAAATGAGTGTTAGTAGCAGAGAAAAATTCAGGTCATTTCAATGCTTTTCGGTCAGCCCTTATATGTTTCATTGTTTATCAATTTTTACATCTGCTCATGTATCTATTCTCTAAAATTTTTTACTAAGTTTACAATATTTATGATATTGATTTCTGAAATATATTGGTTTTAATATATACATTTGCACTACATGTTTTTTTTTTTTAACTCAGCATTAAACTCATTATATTTCATTTTAACATAGTACCTATATAATTACACAAAAGTTTTTTCCTTGATGGTATTTTTCAGTGTTACTGTTGTGGAAAGCATACCAGAAAACTTAACTTTTGAAGCTGGCTCACCATCTCATGTTTCTGTATTTGAAAGTTGGTCCCAATTAATAGGTCTTTCTGAGCGATCAATTGACATTGCTACATTCTATTCTACGCTTAAAGGACAAGATGTTCAGCCAGATGATCCTGATCCTTCTTCTTGGCAAGTGAGTGAAAATCGAATTTTGTGTGATACATTAAATTTTCTCATGATGCAGTAATATTGAAAAATTAGATTCTGTTTGTGACTGTATCCATGTATTTGTTCTACTTAAAACACTGATGCCTATCTATCCTAGTATTACTCGTGATTCAGATTGTTAATGTATAGTATTTTCTCAGAGGGGGTGTTCTATGTAAAGAATTTTCCACAGTACACGCAAATGATCGGAAAAACAGTCTCTCTCTCTCTCTCTCACTTTCACTCACTCAATCACTCACTCAAGCAAAATGAAAATCAACTACATTGTTATATTATTATTATTCAAGGTACATAGAAAGTGCATTAAAATCTGATATGGTAGTTTCTAAGTAAACTAGTCAGAAACTTTCACAAATTTGATATTGTCTTTTTTTAGCTTTTTGTTACACTTCTAGACTGCAATCAAAAAGGACTGTACTATTGTTTACTGAGTGTTGCTTTTAACAGGTTTGCAAATTGAAACTGAACAAAAATATCTGTAACTTTTAGAAGGCTTAACATTATTTTGTGAAGAGTTCATGCTGGATTATCTTATTATATATCTATACTCTAAATTTATGTGGTAAGCAACATATTTTTTTGAACTTTACTGATCTTTGTTTTCATATAAAATAGTCTTGTACAAAATTATTAACATTAATTGAATTACCTGTAAGTAGATAATCAGTGCACAAAATTTATATGTAATGATTGGTTGCTATTAAAAGCAAGAAGTTGTTTTGTAAAATTTTAAACTCTTAAAAGGCATGAAGAAATGCACAGGTGTGATCATGATAAGTGTGATCTTGGTGTGTACATAATACAGTTGGACACATGCACACAGATATAGGTGTGTGGATGTGTGCAATTTTCTGGACCTCCCACCACCACCAAGCAGAAATCCTGGGTACATGCTTGTACTGGCCCCTCACACTTTAATACCGTATTTTCTTGAATGTAATGCACACTTTTTGTCCAAAAAAACTTTGTGGTAAAAACAAGGTGTGCGTTAGAATAGAGTACGAGCATTTGCAAATACATAAGGTTGATGCGCCTTTTCATTCCTCCAAGTATGCAGCTCAAATGTGTTGCGGCAGGTGTGTGGGAAGGACTGGAAAGAGCAGTCTACTTGCACATCAATCACTCATTGCTCCTCCCTTCGCTTTCAACCCTCTTTTACCTCAGGGCTTAGGATATGTGCACCTTTCTCCTCAGAATCCAAGGGAATCTAGCTTCTTGATCTCTTTAGCAGTCATTCTTTCCGAGTCAACATGCACAGAAAGATGTCTTAAAAAAGGCAGCATTACACAGCAAAGCTTAAAGTTATCGCTTTCGTGGAAGAAGCAATGGCTTTAAGTTTTGCTAAGAAAATAGTAATCGGGCATGTAAATCAAAATTTGGAGTTCTTGAAGTGGTGTATACGTTTGACGAAAAAAACCCGAGGTTTTTTGAGTGTCGATATGTAAAAGGACCACAGATGTTTCTGGTGAGTATATATGGTGTGACTACGTTTTGTATAAAAATGAAGGATTAATAGAGGATTACTACATGACTCCTCCGAAAAACCCTAAACAACAAGGAGCAGAAGATAATAAAATGAATGACTTCAGATATGAAAAGTGAATAGCCCCCATGAATAGCCCCCTAAAAAACATGCGACATTTTGGATCAAAACTCACGTGATGGAAATGTTGAACTGGGAGCAAGACCAGAAAACGGTAAGTTGCCCTGAATGTATTGTTTTGTTTTTTTCCCCATTTTTAGCAAACTTTGCTTAGTTGGGCATTTTATTTAAGAGTGCTATGATACTGTCATCGTACATTACCAAAAAAATTAGGTACATTTTGCCAGCCCCCCACCCCGGCAAATGCAAAATTCAACAGTGCCATTCGTTTGTGCTACGTTTGTGCTGGTTTGTGCCGCAAACCGTGTCGTTTGTGCTAGCATAGTTTTTGAGATATTCAAAATATAAATTGGGGGGCTGGGGAAATGGTCAGCCCCCACCCCAGCAAATTCAAAATTCAACAATGCCATTAGTTTGTGCTACGTTTGTGCTGGTTTGTGCCGCAAACCGTGTCGTTTGTGCTAGCATAGTTTTTGAGATATTCAAAATATAAATTGGGGGGGCTGGGGAAATGGTCAGCCCCCCACCCCGGCAAATTCAAAATTCAACAATGCCATTAGTTTGTGCTACGTTTGTGCTGGTTTGTGCCGCAAACCGTGTCGTTTGTGCTAGCATAGTTTTTGAGATATTCAAAATATAAATTGGGGGGCTGGGGAAATGGTCAGCCCCCCACCCCGGCAAATTCAAAATTCAACAATGCCATTCGTTTGTGCTACGTTTGTGCTGGTTTGTGCCGCAAACCGTGTCGTTTGTGCTAGCTTAGTTCTTGAGATATTAAAAATATAAATGGGGGGGAGATAATGTTCAGCCCCCGGCAAATTCAAAATTCAACAGTGCCATTCGTTTGTCTAGCTTACATTTGTGCTGGTTTGTGCCGCAAACCGTGTCGTTTGTGGTAGCTTAGTTTTTGAGATATTCAAAATATAAATTGAGGGCGGGGGTCAGCCCCCCACACCGGCAAATTCAAAAACCAACAGTGCCATTCGTTTGTGCTACGTCTGTGGTGGTGTGTGCCGCAAACCGTGTTGTTTGTGCTAGCTTAGTTTTGAGATATTAAAAATATAATTTTCGGAGGCTGGGGAAATGATCAGCCCCCACTCCCGCAAATTCAAAATTCAACAGTGCCATTCGTTTGTGCTACGTTTGTGCTGGTTTGTGAAGCAAACCGTGTCGTTTGTGCTAGCTTAGTTTTTGAGATATTCAAAATATAGGTTGGGGGAGATGGGGAAATGGTCAGCCCCCCACGCTGGCAAATTCAAAATTCAACAGTGCCATTCGTCTGTGCTACGTCTGTGTCGCAAACCGTGTCGTTTGTGCTAGCTTAGCTTTTGAGATATTAAAAATATAGATTGGGGGAGCTGGGGAAATGGTCAGTCCCCCACCCCGGCAAATTCAAAAATCAACAGTGCCATTCGTCTGTGCTACGTCTGTGTCGCAAACCGTGTCGTTTGTGCTAGCTTAGCTTTTGAGATATTAAAAATATAGATTGGGGGAGCTGGGGAAATGGTCAGTCCCCCACCCCGGCAAATTCAAAAATCAACAGTGCCATTCGTTTGTCTTACGTTTGTGCTGGTTTGTGAAGCAAACCATGTCGTTTGTGCTAGCTTAGTTTTTGAGATATTAAAAATATAGGTTGGGGGAGGTGGGGAAATGGTCAGCCCCCCATGCCGGCAAATTCAAAATTCAACATCGCCATTCGTTTATGCTGGTTTGTGTCGCAATTTGGGGGTGGACCATTTGCCCTGCCCTCCACCCCTGCAAACTCAAAATTCAACAGTGCCATTCGTTTGTGCCACGTTTGTGCTGGTTTGTGTGGCAAACCGTGTCGTTTGTGCTAGCATAGCTTTTGAGATATTGTGGGGAAATGCTCAGCCCCCTACTCCCGCAAATTCAAAATTCAACAGTGTCATTCGTTTGTGCTACGTTTGTGCCACAAACCGTGACGTTTATGCTAGCTTAGTTTTCGAGATATTAAACACCCAAATTTGTGGGTGAACCATTTGCCCTACCCCTCCCACCCCGGGAAATTCAAAATTCAACAGTGCTGTTTTGTGCCGCAAACCGTGTCGTTTGTGCTAGCATAGTTTTTGAGATATTCAAAATATACTTTTGGGAAGTTGGGGAAACGCTCTGCCCCCACCCCCGCAAATTTAAAATCAACAGTGCCATTCGTTTTTGCTACGTTTGTGTTGTTTTGTGAGGCAAACCGTGTCGTTTGTGATGGCTTAATTTTTGAGATATTCAAAATATAATTTGAAGGGCTGGGGATTATTTTGCGAATTGGGTAAAATGGAACACAAAATTGTATATATGTTCATAGAGATTATTTTGAAAAGTTGTAAGTATGTTTTCGTAAATATGTAAATGTACAGATACTTCTTTAAGCAGCTAAAACTTTCGTCCTGCCCCTGGAAAAACCTTCAACTACTGCTGAATGGCCGTTTTAAATCTTTTAATTTGGGTAAGCTCAGAAATGTTAATTTAATCCTTTTTCAGTGTTGTGAAAAGTATTGCATCACCTGCAAAGGGGGTGAATTTTTGAGTTTGACTTTTTTTAAACTATCTAATTTTTATTGCAATTTCATCATTTATATGTCATTAGGTGGAAAATTTAACGGAGATTTCAAAAAATGTTCTTGCTTTTCCTGTAGCTACTTCTGTTTTTAAGATACATTTAAAAAAACATGACAGAGTCGAAATTATTTTAAAAATGAATCGTTTATCCAATACTTAGGTATACAGCAAAAAATTGTTTTTGTAATTCATAAGGAAGGAAATGACCTTTAAATACAGAAATATAATGCAGCAAAATGATAAAGTGTACCTAATATTTTGTTGCCCAACCTTTAGTTTTAATCACAGGTTTGCATCTTGATTGCATACTGTGAACAAGGTTTTGTAAAAGATTGGGTTGAACAATACGATTCCATATTTGAATTACATATTCAATGAATTTTGGTTGTTGGCTTCTTTTTGATAGTTCATACGGCACTTTGAACCAAACATTTTCGATCGGGTTTAAGTCCGGTTAGTGTGGTGGCCAATCAAGATGCTGAGCATTTTTTTCCTGAAACCAGTTTTTCACTAGTTTTGCACGATTACAGGGTGCATTGCCCTCTTGAAAAATAAAATTGCCATCATAAAGTCTTCTAGGTGATGACAGCATCTTCTTTTCTAATATCCAGATGTATTTCTGGGCATTTGGTGTACCATCGACAATATGGAGGTTCGCATCGCAATGTTCTCACATGCAGCTCCAAACCATGACCTTCACCGGATGCTTAACACTGGCCTCACTAAGCAACTTGGATGGAATTCTTCCTGCTTGAATCTCCTTACATAGGCACTACTCGGATTCCCATTAAGGCAAAATTCTGATTCATCATTGAAAAGGACATTTTCATATGGCTTAGTTGTTCATGATACATGCTGTTTTGCCACTGAAGTTTATGTTGTCTTTGATTTGCAGTTAACAGTGGTTTACACCTGCCTTTACAGCCATGTAAGCGATAATGAAGCAGACTCCACCTACAAGTAGATGTACTATCAGTCCCTTCATACCATCTTTTTTTCTTTTGATTGGAGGTTTAACGACCACCGTGAGCAACTCAATGGGCTATAAGCAGTCGCCCGTCCCTAATTTAGGGTCACTGGTTCCAGGAAAGGGAGAGATCCAGTGCCGTAAGACAAACACAACATCCATGCCTCACCGGGATTCGAACCCGGACCCCTTCCGGACGAATGATCAGAGGCCATCGCTTAGACAACTATGCCACCGGGGCGGCTCAGACCATCTTTAAAGTAATTCAGGTGAATTGAGCTTCCTGTCTGGCAAACTTAGCTTTCTGAGCACACTGTCCTGCCTGGTTATAGTAGTTAATCTGGGCTTTCCACTGCGACACATATTTTTAATATCAGCAGTGTATTTTACTTTTCTTCAGTAGCCTAATAACTGTAGATTAATTACAGCCCACTCTTTCAGCGATTTGTCTCGAAGAATACTCCTCTGCATGCAGAACAACTATTTTTACTCTGTCCGCTGATGACAATTTTGCAGTTTTAACCATTATTGAGAATGTACACAAATTCTACCCTAATAACAACAAGAAGCGACTATTATAAAACTCGCGTAGATCATCATCACGTGTAGAGAATTTTCGGAAGGGGAAGTCTGACTCCAGGTCTTAAACAACCCGTAGAAATAGGAAGCTAGGATATTTGGGCTAGAGTGCCCGATGGGAAAGTGACACAAAAGCGAGGTAGAAAGGGGGAGAGAAATGCTCTTATTTATTACCGGGGGACCAGTACCCCTCGGGGTCCGACGACTTAACATGCCCATCCGATGCACGGCGGATGTTTAGTAGTTCGAGCGTTCGTACCTGCCCAGGATCGAACCTGAAGTTCCACTGTGGCAGTCATGAAAGTTGATCACCAGGCCATCCGCGGCCCTGAAAATCATGTAGTACGCTACGATACGATATTTCAAGAAGTTTTAGGAAGGGAGTGTCTCACCCCATGTCTAAAACTACCCTTAGAAATAGGAAGCCAGGAGATCTGAGTAAGTGAACTCAATAGGAAAAATAAACAGAAAATTGAGTTAAAAGTACAGGGTGACATATCTTTCAAACAGTGAACCGTAACAGCAGTCCGGGGGTAAGGGGGCAAGGGGAAGTGGAAGGAGAACCAAGCTCCGTACAACATCACAGAGAACGATAACTCCAACCGGCCGCCGGTGCACCAGTGAGTGAGTGAAACTCACCGAGACCAAATCCAAGTGCCGGGGCAGCAATGAATTCTCATCATCTCGATGCCAATCTGAAAAAGAAGGGTGGGGAAGTTGTCTAACACTCACCATTGATCACATACTTACTCTCTCTGTCAAGGGGGTCAAAGATCATCGCCTTAGTTCTGGGATACCTAAGGAATTCGCTGGGATTGTAATCAACCGCGTCCCTAATAAGTTCATTAGGGTGGGTTTCCGCTTTCTTGAAGAACTGCTTGGCGAGTCTGGTGGAAAACTCATGTACCTTCTCAATTCCAAGTGTGTTCCTCAGGTTCCGAAGTGGGGTCCAAAGGGGAGCCCCAGTGAAAATACGAAGTGCTCGGCTCTTCACCCTCTCGATTCTCTCTCGCTGATTCCTACTAATACCTAAACAGATGAGGGAGGCGTAGGTAAGCACCGGCCTGACGACCGTCTTGTAGAGCAGTACTTTGTGCCGTGCTATAAGGAAGCTTCTCCGGTGGGGTAGTGGAGCTACCTGCTTAAGGCATTGTCTAGCTTCATTCGTGTGGTAGCTGGAAATGATCTAGTAGTTCTGCGTCAACCCTTTTCATGTGGTAGCTGTCAATGATCTAGTAGATCAAATCAGATGATATGTAGAGTATTTTAGGAAGGGAGTGTCTGATCCCAGGTCTTAAACAACCCTTAGAAACAGGAAGCTTGGAGATTTGGGCTAGAGTGCCCGGTAGGAAAGTGACATGGAAGCGAGGAAGAAAGGGGAGAAAGACGACCTTATTTATTACCGGGGGCCAGTACCCGGGAAATGATCTACTAACTCTGTGTCAACCCTTATAAAGGCTGGAGTGGGATTTGGAGAGCATTAG
This sequence comes from Macrothele yani, assembly GCA_039090855.1. NCBI lineage: Eukaryota > Metazoa > Arthropoda > Arachnida > Araneae > Macrothelidae > Macrothele > Macrothele yani. The sequence continues at coordinate 143,567,460 of CM076996.1, forward strand.
GAAGCAGTCAAACAGGCAAAAGAATGTCTATGATTGGCAGTAACAACTCATACGTAGCTAACATGAATTTCAATGTATTTTGCAGACCCCATATTTTATGTCATATCTTAAGAGCAGAGGTAGCTACAGGAAAAACTAGGACATTTTTGAAATTTCCATTGAATTTTGCATCTAATGACATATAACGGATGAAAAATTACTGTTTGGTCTAACATTTCTTTAGAAGCCACTGAGATGCGTTATTGAGAAAATTCATGCTCAGATTTACATCCTTTTACATTGAGATTAAAACAAGAAAGATGGCCGCCCCTGTGGCGCAGTGGTCTAAGCGATGGCCTCTGATCATTCGTCTGTAAGGGGTCCGGGTTCGAATCCCGGTGAGGCATGGATGTTGTGTTTGTCTTACGACACTAGCTCTCATCCTTCCCTGGAACCAGTGACCCTAAATTAGGGACGGGCGACTGCTTATAGCCCATTGAGTTGCTCACGGTGGTCGTTAAACCTCCAAAAAAAAAAAAACAAGAAGGATGACACAATTTTTAGTTTTAATGAGCGCGTCTTTTGAAACCGTTCTGACACGAATTAAATTTATCAAATCTGTTCAAACAATGGAACCGGTATGAAAAACAGTAGTATCTGACCGAAGAAAGAAGTTTTTCAATGGGGTATTTAATCCCGCAGATATTGCTGTAAACGGAAACGTGAAATTATGCCCTCTGGTGGCTAACTGGTGCGTTAGGAAAAATTATATGAGAAACAGTTAGCAGCAGAAGCACTCTCCAACAAAGAAAGAATATTTAAAATCGGACTTTTAGAAGCAGAGACATTGACCAATATAAAATACGAAATTACCCCCCCCCCGGGAAAACCATGCCTTATTTTAAGAAGAAAGTATTCTCAAAAAGTGTTTTGATGTGAGAGGTATTGGTTCACGAAATAATTTTTTCAGTCAGGTTTTCAGGAGCTCAGATTTTGCTGCAAATACATCAGAAGCAGAAATTATTCCTTACGCCCCCTAGTGGCCAAAACATTCTTTACCAAATATAAGATATTATTTTTTAAATATTCCCCATCAGGAGCTGTATGCGATACAGGAAGAATTTTTGAAATCGGAGTTTTTGAAGCAGAGATGTAGGGAAAAACGTAGTTTACCTGAACGACCCCTAACGGAAAGTCTATGAATTTCTTGAAAATTTTGAAATGTATGAAAAACATTTTGCCCTAGAAACGATATGAAACAAAGAAAACTTTTTAAATGGGACTCCTAAAAGCAGGTATGTTGACAAAAATAAGATATATATCTACGCCCCCTGGAGGAGAAACAATGCATTATTCTATGAAGAAAATATCCCTAAAATGTTTATCTACGTGAGTAGTATCGGTTCACGAACGACTTTTTTCAATCGAGATTTTAGAAGCTCAGATTTGCTGTAAATTCGTCAGAAGTAGAAATTAGCGCTACCGCCCCTGGTGGCCAAACTATTTTTACCAAAAATCAGAAATGACATGCAAAAGAATTCTCATCAGGAGCTATATCCCTGTAGAAAGAATTTTTCGAGTGTGAGTTTTAGAAGCAGAGATATCGGGAAAAACGAAGTTTAGTTTTACGACCGTAGCGTAAAATCTATACGTAACGTGTAAAAAGTGGCTATACTTAAAATAGTTTTTGACATAAATGGAATCGAAAGGTAAAACCTTATTTTCAATCGAAAGTTTAGAAGCAAATATATGAAGTAAAAGATATTTAGAATTCGATATCATCTGCATTTACGTAAAAATCTCACACTGCGAAATTGTGCATCGTAAAGAAAAAAATGAAGGATCATCATTCACACATTTCAAGCTTTCCAACGCAAAAAAAAAAAAAAAAAAAAAAAAAAAATTAAAATCGGACTAATAGTTGCAGAGATAGGGTGTCCACAGACGGACGGGCAAACCGGAAACATAAGCAGGATCTTTTTTACAAAAGACTAGCTGAAAACATACCTGTTGATTTATTTACGCTTACATGCTATGGCGATATTAACGTGTTTGCAAATAAAAGTGGTTTGTAGCTGATCATATCATTACATGCTGAGCAATATATACTATGAGAGACAATGAAATTTGCACACCTAGAAGAAAACATGATACAACCGTGAAACTTTGCAAATAGCTAGAGTACATGCTGGTATGCAAACGGTCCACGCTTGGTGCGATTGAGCATGACCACACACTCTGTGGTGGCACTGCTAAAACGAATCGGCAACCGGCGTGTAGTTAATGCCCCATGTAAACGAAAAACACCGGCCGACGCAAGCAAGAGTGCAGAGTGACAAGGATGCCGGGTAGACTCCAGATACGTCGATTTACGCAACGTACGGACTTGGAGAGAGGCCTGATCATCGGGCTGAAAACCGCAGGGTGGTTGGCGTGCCGTGTAGCCCGCCACGTTGATCGTTCTGACCTTACCATCCCACTTATTTTAGGAGCAGTGGACACGTGACGGCACTGCCACATGGCGGAGTGGCTCTTGACGGACCACCAGGACCGCCGATAAAGAGGATCGACGGATCGTGCGCCAGACACGAACGGATCCCACGGGGACCAGGTCCCACTATACAGGAAGATGTAGCGGCTCCTGTGTGCCCACGAACCATTTCCCAACGCCGCGCAGAAGTGAATCTGCGATCCCAGCGTGCCTTGCGTGTGCTGCCATTAACACCGGAACATCGCTGGCTCCGTTTGCAGTGGTGCCAGACCAGAGCGACGTGGAACGCCACATATTGGCACCGTGTGATGTTTAACGATGAGTGCCGCTTCGTTTTGGGGACAGATGATCATCGTGTCCGGGTGTAGAGGTCCCCTGGTCAACGGCCCAATCCCAACCTCGCTATCGAGCGCCACACCTCCCCCACTGCAGGTATTATTGTCTGGGGAGCCATAGCCTACGATAGCCGATCAGCTCTAGTAGTGGTACGTGGATCATTGACGGGCCAGCGGTATGTGGATGAGATCCTACAGCTCCATGTGTTCCCGTTCCTGGCCGGGATTCCAAGTGCGCTATACCAGCAGGATAATGCCCGCCCACACACGGATCGGTTTGCCTAGGACTGCCTACATCATGTCAAGACGATTCCATGGCCTTCCCGCTCCCCCGACATGCCCCTTATCGAGCATGAGTGGGCCAGTCTGTTTGTGACAACTGTAAAACAGCCTCCACGGTAGCGCAGTGGTCTAAGCGCTGGCTTATAATCATTCGTCCCTGATGGGTCCGGGTTCAAATCCCGTGAGGCATGGATGTTGTGTTTGTCTAACGGCACTGGCTGTCTCCCTTCCCTGGAACCAGTGACCCTAAGTTAGGGACGGGCGACTGCTTATAGCCCATTGAGTTGCTCACAGTGGTCGTTAAACCTTCAATTAAAAAAGAAAAAAAAAGGTGTTCACTGGTATGTGGAGCCATGCTGACTGCAGTGCATCTGACAGCTGATGGAGGGTGCGTGGTGGAGGATCCATAGAGCGAACAACACGATCGAGGAAGTCTCACAGATACTCAATTGGGTTTATGGGTGTACGTGGTCTGCAAGTACGGATTCATAACGAATTTGGTAGTATGAATAGATGATGCCTTCCAAAAGTATGAATGGATCCAGATAATGCCAGGAAAACATTCCCCAGACCATAACGCTGCACCCACCAGCTTGGGTTCTTCCAGCAGAGGTTGAAGAGTGTTTGTTCTCCAATGTTTCCGGCCTTATATGCCAACATCCATTCGTTCGATGTAGGAGGAAACGTGGCTCATCGGAGAAGGCAATCCTTTGCCAATCAGAAGAGGTCCAATTCCGATACTGCCGTGCAAATGTAAGCCTTTTCTGCCGATGGACCTTCGTTAGCATAACTGCAGTGACCATACGTCTACATCGGAGCCCCAAACGCAGCAGGGTTCGCTGAACTGTAGTTTTAGACCCACTTCCGGTAGCCCCTGGTTCATTCGGCTAGTGAGTTGCTTGACTGTAGCTTGTCGATCGGCCCTCACTCACCTTCGAAGCCTACGTTCACCTCTCACACCAATGGCACGTGGTGCTCCGCAGTTTCCACATCGTTTATTCGCAATGGTGCTGTCTCCAATCGCGATACACTTTAACCATAGCAGCACGCGAACAGTTCACAAACTGCGCTTTTTCAGAAATATTGCCATGCTTGGCCGAAATGCCGATAATCATCCCATTTTGCAAATGTGATAAATCGCTCCTTTTATCCATGACAGCAATAGGTTATATATTTTCAGAATGCTTACAGCACACCTTATATACCCTCCAAACCAGCTCACGACACATGTCTTCTTTCATTGGCTACACGCTGTTGACGTCAACAGTAGTAGGTGGTCACAATAATGCGACTCGACTGTGTATATTGTGACGTGCCTGCACCGCAGGACGCACATGAGATAAAGGCAGGTAGCAGCGAGAGCACATGTCCGCGAGCTCAGTTGGGAGAGCGATGTACTCCGGAGTGAGGGGACCCGGATTCGATGTCTGCGTGGACAAAGATGTTGGAGAAAATTACTTCGTCATAATATATAACAGTGAACATGACGGCATCTCTAACTATTCGAACCAAAAATCTCATATAGGGTTCGAAAAGTTAAAGACTCTCTCATATATACAAATAAATTGTATAAAACTAAAAGCAATATTCGAAATAAGTGGTTTTCGTATTAAATAAAAATATTTTTTCCTATAAACTAAAGCTGAAGCTTCAAAATGCACTCAAACATGCATAGTTTCAGCTAAAATTAACTTTTGTAGCTTTTTTTTTCCCCTGTTACAAACTTTTTAACTATGTCCACATTGTCTAAGTATGTAGCAATTTTGTTTTCAATACTAACGATACCTATATTTGGAAGCCGTTCCTGTTTCATATGTAATCGAAAGTAACGTTTTATGATTTTAAGCTTGGATAACGATCTTTTCTCGTAATCCAGCGTTACAGACAGTAAAACTTTGAAAAGAGGGTTTTGTGCACCTTATTACTGCTGTTAATTCCATGGAATGGAAAAGGAGGCATTGAAATTTTGAAGATCTTTTGTATTTCAAGCTTTACAGTAAGAAAAAGAAAGATGTTTATTTTTACGCAGTGTAAGAATCCACAAATCGAAAAAGAATTTCGTTTAACTTAACATGAGACACGTATGTTCCCCTTTCCCTCCTCCCACCATATTTTGCTATAGGCAACAAAATATTATTAAAGCTACTGAATTGTTTGGAAAACGTTAATCAGTCATTTGAAAATATGTACTCTAAAGCACTTTATGGGTTCATGCGATGCTTAACGTAAGTCCAAAGAGTTTTACAATTTAGTCACACTATCTGAAATTCTTGAGCAATTATATTCTTTTTTTGCAAAACCTGACAATTTTATTTGTAAGTCCGTATGATATTTTATTTTCATATCACTGCTTAGTGTCAGTGAAGAATAAAGGTCATTTAAAAAATTGAAAAGTCTCGTTATGCGTGTTCAGGTGTTCGGACCGTTCTTATCGTTGTATCACAAATATGACAGTTTTTTTATTTGTTTGTTTCTCTTTGCCAGATCAATATCTCATTCGTATTTTGGTACCAAAAAATTGCTTTTTTTTCTTACGTGGTCTAACCAACACAACAGTTGGAAATTCTGTTTCGCCGCCCCGGTGGCGCAGTGGTCTAAGGCGTTGGCCTCTGAACATTCGTCCGTAAGGGGTCCGGGTTCGAATCCCAGTTAGGCATGGATGTTGTGTTTGTCTTACAGCACTGGCTCTCTCCCTTCCCTGGAACCAGTGACCCTAAATTAGGGACGGGCGACTGCTTATAGCCCATTGAGTTGCTCACGGCGGTCGTTAAACCTCCAATAAAAAAAAAAAAAATTCTGTTTCACAGTCTATTTCCTCTGCAATTGTTTTATCTTCAGCAAACATGCCTTTAAAACCCCTACATGCTCTACATTCTTTTAAACAGCCATTTACTTGTTTTAATATTTCTGTTATGGTTGGTATAACTACAACACAATTGAGCATTAATTTGCTAATAACATTAATTTTTGAAGAAAGAGTGTACCAAATCTTTCTGGAACAAATAAATGTGTACGTTTTCTTGTTTTTAATTATTTTTTCTAAGGCAGATTTGTTAAATTTCATGTGTCACGGTCTCTAAAAGATTCGTTAAATCTCAAAAATAATACATCGTGGATTACATCTAAATTGTACCCCAGTCCTTCTTAGTGGCGTCCCCATAAGTTTTTTTCTGGGAGGTTACGAAATTTTTTTTTCATACAACTAAATGCGTTATGAGTGCATTTTTGAAATGTATCCAACATCCCAGCAAAAATATTCAAATAAATATTGCTGGAAATTAATAATATTTTTATCACCACATAATGGTTGGCCACTTATATTGTGCAATTTATCTATGCAGAAAACAAGTTGGGAAAAGTGACTAGAATCCTGATAAGACCGATTTGTGTGCGAGAAATCTATTTTCAAAAGCACCAATTAACATGTCTAAAAATGGTACATAAATTAAAATCCTGTAATAGTCTTCTGGGGTTTCTGTGTTTATGTTATAGCGTAGGTTTTGCTTTGATGTGATTGTTAGTATTTGTATCAAAACTCCTTGCTTTTCAGCATGCTTTAGAGTAATCTGGAATAAGTCAAAGAACTTAAATGTGGCAATGTCTCATCGCCACAGAAACTTTGTTTACCCATGCATTGGCTTTTCATTGCAATGGGACATTCTAGTCTTTGGCTCCTTGCAGTTTCCTTGTCTTCATGGAGAAAACACGTCCAGTTGCTTCCATGAGACATAAAAACAATCTGAAATACTAACAAAACTTTGCCTTTTAAAATCGCGTTTTTGAAATTTCGAAAGGTTCCAAAATTTGGTGGGGGGTTATAACCCCCGGCACACCACTGATCTCCCTTACTCTTATTGCATCGATAATGTTTTCTCACCTTGTTTCACAGCACGGGTGAACGCTTCGTTAAAATTTGCCAACGCAATTCAGAAAAAGCATATATTTCTTGAACAATTCTGAAAATGTTCACAATTTCTAGGGATATTTTTCGTCGTTATTTACGACCACATTTAAAGTATCAGCCGCTCAAAGTACATAAAATGTACAAAAGTTTTAGATCAAAATATTATGTATTTTGAAGTCCATCGTGTTTTCCCTTCATATTGGCCCGTTGTCATAGTGCTAACAATGCATATCATGAATGCTGAAATTTTCAAAATTGTAAAAGAAATTAGAAAAAAAAATGTTAGTCTTTGCTCGTGGTATCAGTTACTGAACAAAACAAAAATTATTCTGATTTCAAGTTGTTTTCCAATGAATTATATAGTGAATTATTTTTACTAAAAAATAAACGTGCCACACGTAGCAGTACGATTTCTCACAGCAAAACATTTTCTTAACTTTGCTCATGTGATTGATATTAATTTTTCAACCATAAAATTGGATTGGGGGTCCTGCCGCCACCGGAACTTTGCTCGTTCGTCCCTGCTTGCAGTAGCTTAAATCGATATTATGAATTACTTAGAATCCTAAGATTTTGTGTTGCTCTGGATCAGTCCTCCACTTGTGTCAGGCATCACATTGTTTTCAGTATGGACCAAAATTGATGGAAGCTGCTCTTTGAAAAGAGAAATGCTTTTTTGGTGGAAATAAAAATATCTGTCTCACAAATACAAAACATTAGAACGAAATTATAATGCTCAATTTTCTTTTAATACATAAGGAATGACACTTTAATATCAAGAGATCAAACTTTCGATGTGATAGTGAGATATAGAACACCCAGATTTCTGCACAACACTACAAATTGTAATGACTTATATGGCATTTTGAACGCCAACACAAAAAACATGCATTGCGAATTACACGAAAAGGATAAAAAAAGAAATTTGTATTGAACTATTAAAGTTTTATTTTCAATGTAGATGACTGTACCAAACAACATTATTACTTAAAAGAAACTTCAATGTTCTCCTCCTCAGCGGAAAATGTAACACTATAAAAACACAAAGCATTTTGGAGAAGTTGAAATGCTCAGTTTGCTTTAATAATAAGGGATGGGTTCCAGTTGCTCTGTACATTATTTTCAGTGACTATATATCGTGTCCTAAGCAACGGTAATATGTCTTTTTACTCGTTCTATAAATCATAGCACTGCAATTGCACATTTTGATACAGTATTAAGGAATGGCACTTTAATACATAAAGAAAATTCAAATGCTCAAAAACGTACTAAAAACGTACAGAACAAAACTTCATTGAGAACATTAAACTTTTGAATGAGATTAAAATCACACATTCCATCGCAACACTGAAATGTGATATTTTTTTATAAATTTTGTTACGACGCAAACGGCATACTTTGCAAATGTGATGAAAAATATGGAAATTCTATTTAACTATTTAAATTTCATTTACAGTCTGGCTGTCAATATCAAATAACACATATATTTAAAATGAACTTAAATTTTTTATTCTTAGCAGAAAACATAATACAAAAAATACAAAATGTAAGAAAATTTAAATGCTCAATCTGTTTTATTATAAATTGAGTTAAACTTTAATATCAAGAAATCAAAATTTAATAGTGAGATTAAAAAAAACAACAGATTTCATCACAACACTGTAAGTGTGGTAATTCATATGATATTTTTACTTGTAACACAAATGACATACGTTGCAAATTACATGAAAAGTAAGAAAATCATATTCAATTTCAAAAAAAATATTTACAGTTTAGGTGATTGTACCAAACAGAAGATATGTATAAATAAACATCTACTTTCAAACTGCAATGTGCAACGATTTGTACAATATTTTCAATTACAACGCAAAAGGCATACATTGGAAATGACATGAAAAAGAAACAAATCGCTTTTAATTAATAGAATTTTATTTACAGTGCATCTAACTGTATTCACATAATATGTTCTCAGCAGAAAATGGGTAGTATAAAAATATAAATTCAATGGTTTGTATAAAATATAATTCCAAATTTTCTGTGAAAATTTGGAATGCTCATTTTTTCATTCTTATTAATTTTAATGCTTATGAAACTATGTAGTTTGGTGTCTTGACCAAGACACCAAATTACGAACCATGGTAATGTGATGCCAAATATGAGTTACTAAATTCACGAAATAAAGGGTAACTTCTTCAAGGCCACACATTTTCTCTGTAGGCCTTCTCTATCTAATCAACTGTTCTGAGATTCAACATTGACATGAAACTGACTGCTTTCAAGGGTTAGTGCTGATATAATGCTGTGGTTGGAAGACCATTTGGCACAGCCTGTTAGTGTTGATGCTTCGGTAGTTCTTCTTTCCTAGTAGCTTTTACGAATACCGTGAGCAACTCATTGGGCTATAAAGCAGTCGCCCGTTCCCAATTTTGGGACACTGACTCCAGAGAAAAGAAAGCGACAGTACCATAAGACAAACACGACATCCATGTCTCACCAGGATTCGAATCCGGACCCGTAATGGGCGAACTGTCAGAAGCCAGCGCTGCGCCACCCGGGCGGCTATGCTTCAGTGAAAGCTCCCAAGGTATACCGAGAATCCTAAAGAGGATGAAATAGGTATGGCATAAACTTTATGGGTGTCCAGGGGTAGGACAGGATCTTTGTCTTTTAGCGGACACTTTATTATAGAAAAGTTAGGTCTGACAGTGAGGGTGTAGCCCATAGTTCTGAAGAGTTTAAAAATCTTATAAGAAAAGGAACCATGTTAAGGGACTGGACCAATGAATTGGGTTTCTATGTAAGTGTTGGTGTAAGAGTTGTCAGTTTTTAATATGGAAATCCTGGATAATTTTGTTTATTGTAGATGATGGGAACTGATGGATTTCAGCAATTTTCTTCATTGCAGCACTTTTTGTTCGAAGGATGATTCACTATTGCAAATAATTCTGGCAAAATTATTAAAAGTTTTTTAAGCAGCAAATTTTGAGTAATGGGGCAGTAGGATACACCGCAGGCACATACCAAAACATCAGCACAAAAGTTGGTGAATACAAACTCGATGTGTCAGGAGATCTTTCAAAAACAGCATTAACAGCATTAACTCGTGGACACTTTTGCAGTCTCCTTAAGAAAGAAACAAAAAACTTTTCTCCTTTGTACACAAAGCAACTCCACTTTTTCAAGAAAGTAGTGAAATATTTCTAACCTAGAACTGCAATTCAGATATTCCTTACCAAATACCATTTATTCAGATCTCTCTAATGAAATTTGGTAAATACTGTATATATTACACATACGTACATATATTACAAAACTGACCACCGATAGGCAACTGAATTATTAGACTGGACGTCAAAAGACAGAAATCCATATGGAAGATGGGTGAATGAATGACCGGAGTGACATGGAGGCTGACCCAAGGCGGATAAATGTGGAAGAGACTTAGAGAGAAGAAAAAGGGTAAACTATATAGAGGAACAATTCCACACCGATTCATTCAGCATCATAAAAATGGTGGCAAACATTGCCGGCCACCATCTGTGGTTCAGCCAGCTGGAAACTCACCAGCGAGAACATACGTATATATATTGACATGTTAATATTTGATCCAATATAATAATTTTTCTCTCTTAATGTTTCACTCATTTCATATAAATCAGTATTAAGAAACAAATCTTTTTTCAGTACCACATGTGAAGATATAAAATTGTACAACATTCTATACTATGAAATTAAAGTTGCTGTCTTTAGCACGATATATTAAAACAATTTACCAAACCGTAAACAAATTTTACATTTATTCACGATCCAAAACCGTTCAATGAAAGTGACAAGTACTTTCGAAGCCACAATGGCTTCATCCTCAGGCCGACTATGACATGGTACAAAAAACAAACCAGTCAATTTGTACTGTAATACGAGGCGCATCTCATGAACAGATGTGCCTCGTATTCAATAAAACTCATGAACAGATGCGCCTCGTATTACAGTACAAATTGACTGGTTTGTTTCTTGTACCGTGTCATAGTCGGCCTGAGGATGAAGCCGTTGTGGCTTCGAAAGTACTTGTCACTTTCATTGAACGGTTTTGGATCGTGAATAAAATGTAAAATTTGTTTACGGTTTGGTAAATTTTTAATATATCGTGCTAAAGACAGCAACTTTTAATTTCATACTTCATCAGCACGAAAGAAACTGGTATCATCCTGTACTAGTTCAACAATTGAAACAAATAGACACCAAATCAATTCTGCTAAAAAAATCTGAAATACCAAAATTATTATTCTCACATACATAACACCCTCTTGAGACTTTTGAGTAGCTTACAGCCACTAAATTAATTAAATGTAATGAATATACAATACTAAGAGGTAAGTCATCTGACAAAACATCATCTGACTTTCATCAATCTATACATAAACAGTGTTGCCATTTTAAGATTTGCTATCAGGGTTGCATAATTTATACATAGAAGAAATATTATAATATATATATCATCACACACAAGAGCAAATCCACAAATTCCAAGTGAGCATACATTTGCTTACACAGGACATGATTCTTATATACATTACCTAAATATAGCTGTTATGTCTTCACCAGTTAAAATAAAATATAAATATGAAAATACTATAACCATAATTTCTGCATTAAAGAAAGCTAAAACAAATAATAATCATTACAAAAACTTTCTGTAATTGTGATACACTGTTATTAATATTTAAACCAGTGTGTTCAGGTTTCTGCCATCATAAATTTTCCCACATTTGAAGCAAGTAATTTACCATCTACACATGTGTATATGCCATGGCTTATATGATGCCCATTGCTTAGTATCATTCAAGTCATTATTTAGAACATAAACATTACATATCTAGACAAATTAATTAACTGTAGATATTGTACATACGCGTAACAGAAACAATAACATGTATAGGCCAAACCACACTACTGGTACTTTTGTTTCGATACCAATATTGCGTACTTCTTTCTTCTGGTAGCTGGTAGTTATCTTTCGCGTTCGATGTTCAACGTTACACGCCAACGGAATTGTAGCAAAATTGCACATCCAAAAATAGAAATATAGAATATATATGTATATATATATATATTCATTAACTTCCTTTTGTGCATGGCTTTTATCGATTATTAAAAAACCTTTGATTCGGAGAAACCATCAGCAGTTACAATGGCTCTGAAATCCTGCGGTATTGAAGATGCATACATTAATATTATTAATAACATCTATGAAAATGCAAGTGCAAAGATCCGGCTGTTTGAAAATACAACACACACAAAAATTGGAAAGGGAGTGAGACAAGGTGACACCATATCTCCGAAGCTCTTTAATGCCGCATTGAAAAATGTCTTTCAATCACTGAACTGGGAAAACAAAGGGATAAAGATTAATGGAGATTATCTAACCCACCTTCGTTTTGCTGATGACATAGTCATTTTTGCAACTACCCCATCAGAGCTGCAGAGTATGATCCAGGAACTTGCTGAGAAGTCTAAAGAAGTGGGATTAAAAATGAAATACAAATTTTGAAGATGACAATCCGATTTTTGGAGCAAATGTGACAAGGATGGTAAGTCAGATAATATCCGAAAACTAGAAAATTTTCATCGTCCTAGAGCGGGACTCGAACCCGCGTCTCCCAGAAAACGCCCGGGTATGATAACCACTACACAACCCAGAACGACCAAGTTTCAAGCTTCTGATCAATTTGAATTTAACCATCACAGGATTCGCTAGTCGAAGCAACCGGCATTCATGTTTAGCGAATCGGATTGTCATCTTCAAAATTTGTATTATATGGCGTAATCCCGTATTTCTTTCATGATTAAAAATGAACTTTCAGAAGACAAAAGTGATGTTCAATGCTTTTACAAGAAATGAAGATTTATCGATTGATGGGGAAAAGCTGGAGATAACAGACACGTACGTTTATCTTGGACAGCAGATATCAAGTGAGGGTCACATTGATGAAGAAATTAATCAGCGTACAAAACTTGCCTGGAGAGCTTTTGGAAGAAACAGCATAATTTTCAAGAGCAATACGCCATTATGTCTTAAAAGAAAAGTGTTTGATCAATGCATCCTTCCAGTGCTTACGTATGGTGCAGAGACGTGGATCTTAACTAAAAGAGACATACAAAGGCTGCAGACAAATCAAAAAAGCATGGAGAGGTGCATGCTTGGTATAACCAGGAGAGATAAGAAGAGGAACTCGTGGATCCGAAAAATGACGAGAGTGGAAGACATCATGATCAGAGTTAAATCCCTGAAATGGAAATGGGCTGGACATACTGCCAGAAGGACAGACCATCGATGGACAGCCGAAATTTTAGATTGGATTCCAAGGGACAGGAAAAGACCCAGAAGAAGAATACATGGGAGATGGGTGGATGAAATTCGAAAATATGCGGGAGTGACATGGAGGAGACTGGCACAAGACAGACCGTTGTGGAGGAAACTTGGGGAGACCTTCGTCCAGCAGTGGATTGATAATGGTTGACAATGATGATGATGATGATATATTCATGAAATGATACTTAAAACACAAAAATAAACCTACCAGAAAAATAAATATATTTTCTGTAAAACTATGTTTCATGATTTAAAAAAAAAAAAAATTTACAACAGTAATACTTTCGGAAGAATCCGGAGTATGATCATTTGAACAGCTGAGGAGATAAATCATGAAAGAAATACGGGATTACAATATATAATACAAATTTTTGAAGATGACAATCCGATTTTTGATGTAAATGTGACAAGGATGGTAAGTCAGATAATATCTGAAAACTTGAAAATTTCATCGTCATGGAGCGGTACTCGAATCTGCGTCTCCCCGATAGCGCCCGGGTATGCTAACCACTATAATACCCAGAACGATCAAGTCTCAAGTTTCCGATTAATTTGAATATAACTATCACAGGATTCGCCAGTCGAAGCAACCGGCATTCATGTTTAGCGAATCTGGAGGTTAAGAATAATATCCTGTGATTGCCAGGAGGAGCAGATAAATCATGAAAAATACGGGATTACACCATATAATACAAATTTTTGAAGATGACATTCCAATTTTTGGTGTATATGTGACAAGACTCAAATTAATCGGAAACTTGAGACTTGGTCGTTCTGGGTGGTGTAGTGGTTAGCACACCCGAGTGCTATCTGGGAGACGTGGTTTCGAGTCCCGCTCCAGGACGATGAAATTTCAAGTTTTCGGATATTATCTGACTTACTATCCTTGTCACATTTACATCAAAAATCGGACTGTCATCTTCAAAAATGTGTTTTGGTAAGTTCATTTTTGTGCTTTTAAGTACATATACAATAGATATAATATAGTGTTAAATCGTATATATTAGCAGCTGGCATTTCATTTTCGCATTTCCAGAGCAACTTACTTTCTTGTCTACCAGATCTTTGTATATTTCCCAGTAGCCGTCTGCCCTATAGCACACAACCACATAATGTCCTACGACATTTTTCGTTTTATGGCCTCCAGGAAATGCTATTGCACTCCTGAAGTAAAATGTTCTCTGATCCAAACAGAGTGTTCGTGGAATTTCTAATAGAGGTATATTTAAGTCACTTTCATATTCCCTTCCAATGGAACTGTTTAGCAGCTCTACGATAATGTGATTGTTAGAAATTTTGCAGTTCCTCCTCTGGATTCCTGGACACAAAGATCCTTCAGGATTTTTCTGATCACATATCCGCTCCGTGTTGCCAAAGTTTTTGACTAAATCGTCTTCCATACAACTCAAACGCGAGGCACCTTTTATTGCAAACAACACCACTGTCCTATTGAATTGCTTGTTTGAAGAGCACTTCTCTTCTGAACAATTTGTGTTTTCTATTACAGATGGATGCAGTCAAAATAGGTTTTCGACTATTTTTGTCGCTGTGCATTCAGCAGAAATCTCTTTTATGCCACTAGGTAGATCAACGACCTCACAGAACTCCAAGAGCAATGAAGCTCATTTCTGATACGTTTTCGAAGTAATTCGAAAAGTGACTATATTTTTTACAATTTCTAATAATTCGCAATCAGTCATTGATTTGAGAAATGTTTCGTATTGTGCGCTGTCACACATTGCACAAGCCAAAACCTGTACGAAAGAATCAAAAGCGCATGTATTTGATAATATGAAACGTGCACTCCCAGCTTTGATTGCTTTCAAATCTAGATTTCTATTTCCGTTTTTTAAGATAGCTAAAGGTTTTGCATTTGATTTTCTAGAAAAATCCCATTTCAAAACCTCAGACTGTGGCTCTAGATAGGAATTTTTAAGAGGCAAAGCAAGGCCTCTCCAGTTCTCTTGAGCATTAAATTCCAGGCTGTGTCTTCTTTCTTTCTCTTTGGCGGCACACTTAAAACATGTGCGCTTTTCTCCATAACCTTCTTCGGAGTTATCAGAAATAGGAAGGGAACATTCAAAAATGATGTGGACAGGAATGTGGCATACTACACACGTATGTGCACCACTCAGGAAGTCTCCTCTTGAAAAAGCGATGCACTTCGTTGAAATATGAGTCTCACTGGAAACTGAGGTATTTGGCATCGCATCATCATGCTGCCTTATTGCACTATACTGTTGAGATACTTCATCAGTTTCAGCAGAAGCGGTAATGTCTGTTTCAGCGCTAGGTAAAATTTGTTTTCTTTTTCGGATGAAACCAAATTCATGGTGCCATCTAAGGATTTTATATGCAACTTTAGAAAATCGTCGGCTCTCAATGGGATTTTTTTCCCACAAAGCACTCGTTGTTTTAGATCATTGAAACTACTTTCCACTGGAGCACTGCTTGCTGTAGTTTTCCCGTAGCAGAATATCGGTACCATAACAGCAGACCAAAGTGGCAAGGTTTTTGCTAATCGCGAGCAGTAATCGACTATGTCAGGCAAGTATTGCAAGTTATCATGGTCTCCTTCTTGACCAGCAATTTCTTTTTTCACTTCTTCAACTAAATTTTGAATCCACGTATAAAATTCATTATGTGTTCCTAGTTCAAAAGATTCATTTTCTTCATAACGTCTTTATTCCTGTTATCACTTGCATATTCGTCAGTTTCAAAGTGACCTGTCGCTATTCGGCGTTTCAGTTTACTCTTTTCAATTTCACAGGAAGTTACATCTCCAGTGTGAACATCTGTTCCTTCTGTTTCGCTTAGAGCGACTGTGAATATTGCACGGAATAAATCTTTGACATCTGTCATATCTGTTGACTGCACTATTTGTGCGAGGCTGCGAATGTATAGCTGACGCATTCGATTGTTCTGCCCGAATAAAACTTTCCAGGATGCAATGAGTTTAATTGTGTGAGCCACATCACAGCGAATGAAGGAGTTTGGAATGGGGACCTTTCCATGTCCTAAAAGAAGGGACGAGCAAGCACGCAAATAATCCCACAAGCTTGAGAACTGTGTGAAGGCTCTTACAATTGCCGAAAGAAGTGCCACTGAATGGTCACTTACAACTTCCTTTGGCGAAGAAGCACCGTTTTTCTTCCATTCAGCAAGCCAATGATAAATGCTATTGCTGTCATGCTTCTCCGAGATCATATTGCACACGGAATATTGCATTCCACTTGTTATGTCATTAACTGTAATTTCGTAAAGAAATATTTGAGCCGATTTGTTTCCGTAGGGTCTGACTAAACGTCTTATAATGCCACCAGTAGCATCTAAGGAAATTTTAGAGCATTTAGCATCACAGCAGAATGAGCGATATACGTGAAGTTGCGACGGCATCCAATAATAAACAAAAAATGGATCTTGTCCAGTGGCCTTTACAACTCCTTGATATTCAATGTTGTACTTCATTTCGCTTATGCTTAAAATAGGATTTTCCTGTTCTCTTCCTTTTTTTATTTCCTTACACTTCATAACTCGAAGTGCGTTTGCAGACGGTAAACTTTTTGGCTCCAAGTCACCAAATGTCATACACTTTTGTGCTTCCATTCTCCGAAATAAGTCAGGAGAAACATTCTTTTCTATTAACGTGCGGGAGATTAAACTTCTGATTGGGCCAGAAATTCTTCGTCGGCGGACCGACCGACAGCTCTTAAAATGTCCTTGATAGGTACAATGAAATACAGCACTCGATACTTCAGATGGGGCTGCATCCATGCTACCAGTTAATTTTGACTTGCATTCCACACATTCACCCGATATTTTAACAAAATTATCCGAGTCCTTAAATACTTTAGCTCGTTTGAAAGACAAAGTACAAGGCGTGAGCGTTTTTTCGGAAAAATGATCGTTTACGATGTGTGACTATACATTTGGGCTAAGTATTTGGTAAGCACGTGATGTTCTTGCAAGATAAGATCTATCCTGGCACTTGTAGACAACTTCCTTCGGACATATAATATGCCACTCTTCTGGGGTAAGGGTTATGGTAAATTGCAAACTTTCATATAAACTGTTGTTTCCGAGAGGGGCTTCTTCATCGTTTGAAGAATATTCCGATTCCCCTTCAGCAGGGTCATTCGTAGGAGCTATTTCTTCAGCAACAGACTGTTTCACAGTCAGCCCGAGAATATTCCAACTTCCAAATCTATTTAACTTCACAATAGTATACAAATATTTTTTTGAGCACTTGTGATCTAAAAGTCCACACAGTTTCCCCCAAATATCACTAGATGGAGGCTGAATAACTCCATTACAATCCACAATGCTGTCTCTAAATTTCAATAACAACTCAAGTAGTAGAGATGTATCTACTACTGACACCTTCGGCATTTTTGTACAATCTTTTACGAAGACTGACCAACAACTCTTCGATTAAATGTATCTCACAGAAGTAGTTTCATGGACTTGGTTTGAATCCAGAGATATTCACATTTTCGGGATTAACATGCAACTTTTTCATCAAATTGACAGCCCCGGGAGGATCTCCGGTTAGACCTCATCGTTCGAAATTTCGAATGCGATTGGAACTCTTGCTTTGTGTGGGCTTGGTTTGTGTTTCTGAGAACCTTCTTCGCGTCTGGTTTATGTCAACTGGCTGAGTGGAATCTCATTCAGGACAGATTCTATGCTAAAACTGTTCTTCTCGGATGACCTCTTCACCCACCATTATTGTAAGTTGCCGTTCTAACAGTCAGATTTTGAAGCCTATGTTTCATGGTATGCGACAAATTATGGGTTTGTTTATCTCTCGCCCGCAATTCCTTGCTGTTCGTCTGGCCTTCCATCATTGTCAACCCTCGCTCGGGACCTGCGTGGTACACAAAGAGCAAAACGAGAACAAGGGAGAGAGGGGAGGGGAGGGGGGTGAACAACTTCTAATCCCTTCTAACCTTATCTCTTCTTTTTCCCCTCTTTGTGCTTCCACTCACTAACTCTTAACTCTTTCCCATTTAAATCTTAATTATGCCCATAATTATTCTCTGAATTATCCACAACAATTTTCATAATTTATCCAAATTTTTTTCTGAATTATTTTTGTTTCCCCCTCTAAGCTAAGTAATTAATCAGGGGCCCAATTTTCACACCATTACGACATGATGTGGGGATGCATTGAATTTGTCAATCGTTATCTCAACAGGCTGCTTTGAAGGAACGTCCCCGACCCTTTGGTTAGTCTAGGAACCAGACACCATCGGCTGAATTACAACTGTTTTCGTCGCCTTTGGAGCCAACAAGCAATGACAAAGCATCTTGGGTGGTCTCTGCTTCATTTTGGGGGACTTCTCTTTCCTTTGTTCAAAAAACCCAATCAGCTCCCGGGAATTAATTAATCAACTAATTAATCGGCCTGATTAGCTACGCCCATTATATTCAAAATAATGAGGGCCAAGTCATAACAATATAAACGAAAGTCACGATCATACAACTTGGAGCAAAAGTCCTGCAACACCTCTTTTTTTTGGGGGGGGGGGGGATTGAAGGTTTCACGACCACCATAAGCAACTGAATAAGCTATAAGCAGTTCCCCATCCCTAATTTAGGGTAACTGGTTCCAGAGGGAAGGCAGAGAGCCAGTGTCGTAAGACAAACACAACACCCATGCCTGACGGGATTCAAACCCGGACCCCTTTCGGACGAATGATCAGAAGCCATCGCTTAGACCACTGCTCCACCGACGGCTGTACATCATTTTAAAAACAATTTCGTAAGGAATTCAAAACGTTTTACAGATCTAACATATCTGCATTTTTGTACATGAAGTGGATGAGAAGACAGAAAGAAATTGTAAAGCTAACATAAACTTCTTTTTTTTTCTGGTTAAGTACAAACTGTTTAAGTTACGAGAAATAAAAAAAAATAGAACTCGTTAAACTTGTTCATTTAGTCAATGAATGTCAAATATGTTTCAAGACATCATCATCATTGACAACCATTATCAATCCACTGCTGGACGAAGGTCTCCCCAAGTTTCCTCCACAACGGTCTGTCTTGTGCCAGTCTCCTCCATGTCACTCCCGCATATTTTCGAATTTCATCCACCCATCTTCCATGTGGTCGTCTTCTGGGTCTTTTCCTGTCCCTTGGAATCCAATCTAAAATTTCGGCTGTCCATCGATGGTCTGTCCTTCTGGCAGTATGTGCAGCCCATTTCCATTTCAGGGATTTAACTCTGATCATGATGTCTTCCACTCTTGTCATTTTTCGGATCCACGAATTTCTCTTCTTATCTCTCCTGGTTACACCAAGCATGCACCTCTCCATGCTACTTTGAGTTGTCTGCAGAATTTGTATGTCTCTTTTAGTCGTCTCTGCACCATACGTAAGCACTGGAAGGATGCATTGATCAAACACTTTTCTTTTAAGACATAATGGTATATTGCTCTTGAAAATAATGCCGTTTCTTCCAAAAGCTCTCCAGGCAAGTTTTGTACGCCGATTAATTTCTTCATCAATGTGACCCTCACTTGATATCTGCTGTCCAAGATAAATGTAGGTGTTGGTTGTCTCCAGCTTTTCTCCATCAATTGATAAATCTTCATTTATTGTAAAAGCATTGAACGTCACTTTTGTCTTCTGAAAGTTCATTTTTAATCCCACTTCTTTACTCTTGTCAGCAAGTTCCTGGATCATACTCTGCGGCTCTGATGGGGTAGTTGCAAAAATGACTACGTCATCAGCAAAACGAAGGTGGGTTAGATAATCTCCATTAATCTTTATCCCTTTGTTTTCCCAGTTCAGTGATTGAAAGACATTTTCCAATGCGGCATTAAAGAGCTTCGGAGATATGGTGTCACCTTGTCTCACTCCCTTTCCAATTTTTATGTGTGTTGTATTTCCAAACAGCCGAATCTTTGCACTTGCATTTTCATAGATGTTATTAATAATATTAATGTATGCATCTTCAATACCGTAGGATTTCAGAGCCATTGTAACTGCTGATGGTTTCACCGAATCAAAGGCTTTTTCATAATCGACAAAAGCCATGCACAATGGAAGTTCATATTCCCTCGCTCTTTCAATTAGTTCTCTCAGTACGTGGATATGATATATTGTGCTGTAGCCACTCCTGAATCCAGCTTGTTCTCTCGGTTGAGCCATGTCCAGTGTTACCTTTAAGCGGTGTGAAAGAACTTTAGTGAAGATTTTATAAACTACTGATAGGAGGCTGATAGGTCTGTAGTTTCCGAGATCCTCAATGTCACCTTTCTTATGTAGCAGGATCATTGTAGCGTTGTTCCAATCCTCAGGAATCTTCCCTTCATTAAGGCATCGAGTGTAAATTTGGGCGAGTACTGTTTTGATTTCTCCACTTTCTTCTTGTATGGTGTCTTCAGTAATTCTATCTTCTCCTGGAGCTTTTCCCCGCTTCATGTTTTTGATTGCATGTGCAACTTCTGCTGGGAAGACTGGAAGAACTCTGGTACTGGTACCTTTCATGATGTCTGGAGTACATGTATCATCCCTTTCATATAATTTGGAGTAGCAATCTTTTACTCTTGTCAAAATTTCGCTTCCATTTCTTGTTACAGAACCATCTTCTTTTTTCAGTGCCATAATATGTTTTCTTCCCTTACTGAGATGTCCCTTTGCTATCTTTAGGCTTTGGTTGTTTTCAATTGCTTTCCTCACTAGTTCACAGTTGAATTTCCTTACGTCTTCAGTGATATTTTTTCGTACTGTCTTGCATTGCTCTATATATTCCACTTTGAAAGTCACATCTTCTTTAGTTGCCCTCATCTCTTCTTTTTTGCATCAACATTTTGGTTTTTCCTGATAATTTGTTCACATGCAACTTGTTCTTAGACCCAGCTAATTTTGTTGCTGTTTCCATAAGAGCTTTGGTTATTTTTCTGTTAACTTCAGAAATATCCACTTCTTCCGATGTTAGGCCTTCTAAAGCAGAGAATCTGTTCTTCAGTTCCAACTTGAAGGTATTATGGTGTTTTTTAAGGTTGGTTATGTCAATACATTTTGTTTGTCTTATGAGCTTGCCACGTTCGAGTTTAGTGTTAAGGTGCATCTTACATCTCACCAATCTATGGTCACTACCTGTGTTGAACTTGTTTAGCACACTGCAGTCTTCTATGACGAATTTTTTGTTACACATAATAAAATCAATTTCACTTGTCTTCCCATTTGGATGTCTCCATGCCCATTTCCTGTGTGGCTTTTTCTTGAAAAAGGAGTTCAAGATGAAAAACCCTTCTGCCTCTGCAAACTCAACGAGAGTATTCCCACGCTGGTTTCTGTTGCCGTGACCGAATTTACCTACTGAAGTTTCATTCTGTTGCAGTTGCCCAATTTTTGCATTGAAATCTCCCATAATTATCTTCAAGTGCTGCTTACCTTTATTATTTAGATGACGAATTTCCTCATAAAATTCTTCAATTGCTTCAGGATGACTTGTGGTGGGTGCATACGTTTGAATAATCTGAGCCTTGTATCTTCTCGAGAGTTGGATAACGAGTCGTGCAGCTCTGTCAGAGGAACTTTCAAATTCTACAACTTTATCCTTCAGTTTCTTGTTTATTATAAATCCAACACCACTAGTTCTGCCAGTATCTGTCCCACGATAGTAGAAGAGATGTCCACTTTTCAGTTCAATGAGATCTTCTCCTTTTCTCCTTATTTCACTTAGCCCGACGATGTCCCACTTGATCCTTTGTAGTTCCTCTTCCAATTCAAGAAGCCTTGAATCAGAAGATAGCGAGTGTCCATTATACGTAGCCAAGGTCAGCATCAGATGGCAGCCTAGTCCGGTCCTCCGGGGATTCTTAGCACCCTCTGCCTTCATGTCGCATTGGGCACTGCCTTGGCATGGTACATTCCAGCTGCCGGAGACTGAGGGCCAAGATTTAAGTTGTGGAGTCATTTTGGAGGGATTTGACCATAACTCACCACGCTGGCCAAGCGGGTTGGTGAATGTGTGATAGCATTTCCTCGAATCCCGATGGTATAGTTATACCACTATTGGCGGTCGTCAGAGCCCCTTTAGTGGGAACAGGATGCACCACGAGAAGGCGGGGTTGACATTTGTCAAGGAGAGGCTGTGATGTTATGCATCACCTGACCTTACATCTCTTTCAAGACATACTTCTCTGTATGTACACATACATAATGTATCCATAATTATTATGCATAATTATTATAAGACAATTGTTTGTATGTACACATACATAAAATTGTCTAATAATTATTGGGGTTGCCTTTGTTTTTAATTGCTAAGACACATCTCCTGGGCATACTACTCAAAAGGTGTTCAAGTTCATCCTTTGATGTTAGATGATACCAACATGAAATCATAGCTTCAAGTAACTTTACCTAATTTGTAGGATTTCTCGTACTCACCCGTTTCAGTTTCATCCAAAGTTTTTGATTGGATTAAGATTCGGCTATTGTGTAGACAACCTCCCGACAGATTTAGAAACCAACCACCTGTCCACTACTCGTGTCCGATGGCAGGGCACGTTGTCCTCCTGAAAGATGATATCACTATTTGGAAACTTTCTCCAGTACTTGTATATAATGGGCAGCATTCATGTTACCTTCAATGTTACGCAGTCTACCCACTCCATGAGCTGAGATGCAACCCCACATCATAACGGCAGTAGGATGCTTTACTGTTTGAATGTAGGTATAGTAGGGTTCGGATCATGTTGTCAGCTTCATACGTACAAATGTCCTCCTTTTGTTATGAATCAAATTCTTTGGTCACTCCAGACGATCTAGTGCCACTGATCCACAGTGCATCATTTATGACCTCGTGCTCACTGTAGAATCATGTTCTGTTTGTTATTAGAGAAAGGCTTGTTCGCAGAAATATCTCGAAAACTAAGCTACCACAAACGACACGTTTTGTGGCACAAACCAGCACAAACGAATGGCTGTGTTGAATTTTGAACTTGTGGGATGCGGGAGGGGGCATTCCCCAACCCGCCAAATTTATGTTAGATTCAAAACAGGCTGGAGAAATGGTCGACACCGAAATTTGGGTATTTAATAACTCTGAAGCTAAGCTAGCACAAACGACAGGGTTTCCGGCACTAACCAGCACAAACGAATGGCTATACTAAATTTTGAATTTGCAAGAGGGGTGGTAGGAGGGCGGGGCTGAGGAAATGGTTGACAACGAAATTTAGGTACTTTATATCTCCAAAACTAAGCTAGCACAAACGACACGGTTTGTGGCACAAACAAGCACAAACGAATGGCACTGTTAAATTTTGAATTTACGGGAGTGGAGGGCTGAACATATCCTCAGCCCCCAAATTATATTTTAAATATCTCAAAATCTATGCTAGCTCAAACAACACGGTTTGCGGCACAAACCAGCACAAACGTAGCACAAACGGATGACACTGTTGAATTTTGAATTTGCGGGAGTGGAGGGCTGAACATTTCCTCAGCCCCCCCCAAATTATATTTTAAATAGCTCAAAAACTATGCTAGCACAAACGACACGGTTTGCGGCACAAACTAGCACAAACGTAGCAAAAACGAATGGCACTGTTGAATTTTGAATTTGCCGGCGTGGGGGCTGAGAATCCCCCTAACTTATATTTTTAATATCTCAAAAACTAAGCTAGCACAAACGACACGGTTTGCGGCACAAACCAGCACAAACGTAGCACAAACGAATGGCACTGTTAGATTTTGAATTTGCAGGAGTGGGGGCTGAGCATTTCCCCAGCTTCCAAAATTTTATTTTAAATAGCTCAAAAACTTTGCCAGCACAAACGACACGGTTTGCGGCACAAACCAGCACAAACGTAGCACAAACGAATGGCACTGTTAGATTTTGAATTTGCGGGAGTGGGGGCTGAGCATTTCCCCAGCCCCCAAAATTTTATTTTAAATAGCTCAAAAACTATGCCAGCACAAACGACACGGTTTGCGGCACAAACCAGCACAAACGTAAGACAAACGAATGGCACTGTTGAATTTTGAATTTGCCAGTGGGGGGGGGG
Organism: Macrothele yani; assembly: GCA_039090855.1. Lineage (NCBI taxonomy): Eukaryota > Metazoa > Arthropoda > Arachnida > Araneae > Macrothelidae > Macrothele > Macrothele yani. The sequence continues at coordinate 143,591,848 of CM076996.1, forward strand.
AGCACCCTCCTCCCAATTTATATTTTTAATATCTCAAAAACTATGCTAGCACAAACGACACGGTTTGCGGCACAAACCAGCACAAACGTAGCACAAACGAATGGCATTGTTGAATTTTGAATTTGCCGGGGTGGGGGCTGACCATTTCCCCAGCCCCCCAATTTATATTTTGAATATCTCAAAAACTATGCTAGCACAAACGACACGGTTTGCGGCACAAACCAGCACAAACGTAGCACAAACGAATGGCACAGTTGAATTTTGCATTTGCCGGGGTGGGGGGCTGGCGAAATGTACCTAAAAAATTTACTAGACTGGATCTTTTAAGTAAAACTTTATGCTGCTCCATTGGAATTTTGGATTTATTTATTAGTATACTGTTTGTGTAAAACTTTCTATGTGTTATTCATGATATATAGTCATGAATTGCACATAGCACTGCATTCAGAACAACCTGTGGTAAAACTAATTGCACTGCTTGCATTTTATTGTTTTATCTTCAATCACTTTAAAAAATATGCATTTTGAATTGCCTCAGAAAGAAGAGAAAACATTTCTTAAGTTAAAGTTGTTCTAGAACGCTACTGAAACACTCAGAAATCAGACTTCAGAACTCTATACTAAATGAGGATGGCAGCAACTAAAATTTCTAACCAATTTGAAATTCTTGAACATTTAGAGGAATTATCTGATGAATTCCTGTGTAATTTTTTCTATGATAATTTATGTAAAATTTTTGCAGCTTAAAATTTTTTTGGCTTCCCTCAACTTTCACTTCTGTACAGTGAATTGTTTATTCAGCTCAGGACTTTGTCTTCCCTCAACCTTCACTTCTTTACAGTGAAATAGTTATACAGCTTAGGACGTTTTGTCCTCCCCAACCTTCACTTCTCTGCAGTGAATTGATTACGCATAGAGCATTTGGAAAGTAATGCCTCCATGTTTGTATAGCTTTACTCCCAGGCAAGGTATTGCTGCCCTGGTAGCTAAGTAGTCAGCTGAATTTTGCCTGTGAGTATGAGTCCCAGATGAGGCATGGAAAATGTGTGTGTCCTATGGCACTGGCTTTTTCTCTTCCGTGGAACTAGTGGCCCTAAATTAGTGATAGGCAACTGCTTTATATCCCCAAGGGTTGCTCATGCTAATCATTAACCCCCTGCGCCAAAAAAAAAAAAAAAAAAAAAAAAAAGATGAGGTATCAAAATGAGACAAAAAGCAATGTGATGGTCAGGTCACTGCTAATAATTAATATTATCTGCTTCTGTGTAGTACCATTAAGAAAGAATTTGGTCCCATTTATGTAGGAGTGACCAACCCATATGATCATTAATAAGTCTTTTTGTTTTGTCTTTTTTTTGCTTGAAGTCCTTGAAATTTTCTTTTTGTTATTTATAGTACATGTTTAACATTTTTAGCAATTTCGGATTCAATATGTGTCTAGTGTCCCTTATAAGTCTGTCCAATCCAGTTTTGTTAGACATGTTTTTTATTGTAAATTTGTATTCTGTCAGCCTATTTTTCAGTGTCTGCCAGTCTCCCTTACTTAAGTAAGTCTACAGTTATAGTGTGCGCTGTAAACTACTACTGACTGAAATAAGATTTCTTTTTGTTTAATAGCTGGGAAATATTTTGTTGTTTCTAAGTCCTGATGCAAGCCTACTTGATACTTAGTACTATTTTTTAGAAAGATTCAAAAACCCCTATGTGGTAAATGGTTTTTCTTGTTAGTCTTTTTTTTTTTCTCTCATGATTTTTCTTTTCTTTGAACAATATATTGATAACTGATATTTGGTAATTATTTTCTGTAAGAAGTATCTTTGATTCTTCTTTATACCCCCTTGTTCAGTCAAATTTATTTATTACTTATCTTATATAGCAGGGTGTCTACATTCTGGAAAGTCAGGGGAAATCAGGGAAATGAAAATTAGTCAGGGAAAGTCAGAGAAATGCCTGAAATGTTGGTAAAAGTCAGGGAAAATCAGGGATATTTAAAAAAAGTCAGTAAAATTTCAATCACAGTTAGACTACAACTAGTTTTAATCCGGGTCGGGAGTGACGCTCTCAGCGCCCAACACACTTACACTTGGTGTTGCAGACAGTCACTAACTTCCCCTTCCTACTAATGTAACCTTATATTATTGTAAGTTGTGTTACATTACTTGTTAACATTTCTCTTTTTGTTTTAGGTCAAAGGAGTAGAAGAAAATTTATGATATAAGTTATACCTTTTTAAAAGGCAAGTACGACTGCAGCAATGTCAAAGTGTTGTGTGTTTAATGAACAATGGTTAGACGAACAATTAAATCCCGAGTTTTCTGGTTGGATAGCTGCTGTGAACAGCGACAATGAATCGGCATTTTCTAAAGTGTGCTCTAAAACTTTCAAGCTTAGCAACATGGGGCGTCGGGCAGTCTCCTCCAGCCACGGAAATGGCCCTAATCATTTGAAAAACATCCGTGCTAAAATGTCTCAGCCCAGTCTTGCTTCTTTCACTTCCTCTGTGAAAAAGAACTATCTTTGTAATAACAAACTCTTGCCATCAACAAGCTCAGGAAATGTGGAATCAGTACTTCTAGAAAATATTAAGTCTAATGACTCAAATACTTATGTTGTGAAAGATGATGTGAAGCCCAGTGACCTTAATGCTTATGTAGTGAAAGATGATGTAACAAAGTCGGAAATAATATGGGCCATGGAAGTGTTGTCCAAGCGAATGTCTCTGAACTCTTGTACACAGATTAACAAAACATTTCAGTTAATGTTTCCTGACAGTGCGATAGCTTCAAAATTTACTTTAGGCAAAAGCAAAGCATCTTATGTGATAAACCATGGATTGGCACCACATTTCAAAGAGTGTTTAATGGACGATCTGAAGCAGTGCACTCACTTTGTAATTTGTTTTGATGAATCACTAAACAAAATTGCTCAGTGTGGGCTAATGGATCAGTTTGTTCGTTATTGGGACTTCAATCTGCAAAAAGTTTCCACTAGATACTTAAGTAGTGTGTTTTTAGGATGGGCAACAGCTAATGACCTTTTAGAGAAATTCATTAAAGGTGCACCTCTTCCCTTGGATAACATGCTACAAGTGTCAATGGATGGACCTAATGTTAATCTCAGCTTCCTTCAAAAGCTGAAAGATAAACTTAGAACTGAAAATCCAGATGGTAAATTATTAGTTGACATTGGAGTATGTGGTCTTCACGTGGTCAACGGAGTTATGAAAACTGGACTTGAAGCAGTGAAATGGGATATACATCACTTTCTGTGTAACTTGTACTACCTTTTAAAAGACAGCCCTGCTCGCCGTGCAAATTATACTATGATTACTGGATGTAAAGATTTCCCTTTGAAATTTTGCACTTGTAAGGTGGTTGGAAAACGTTAATTGTTTGACTAGGGCATTGCTTGTCTATGATCATATCAAGAAATATGTTCAAGAATCATCGGTTTCCAGCAAACAGCACATGTTTCTTGCAGAATTCATGGAAAGTCCACTGTTGAAATGCAAATTGGCTGCATTTAGGACTATAGCTTCAGAGTATGAATCTTTTTTTGAGAAGGTTCCAGAGCCCAAAGCCTTTAATTCCTTTCTTACACACTGATTTGCTGGATCTGATGAAAAATTTGATGGCACGAAGCTTGAAGCCTGACAAATTAAGTGAAGCTGATAGTGTCTCAAAACTGTTAACTTTAGATGTATCAAAAAGTGAAATTCTTCTCTCAATTGAGAAAGTTGATATTGGATTTAGTGCTAAAAAGCTATTAAAAGAAGTGAAGTGCTCAGAAAGGGAGAAATTAGAGTTTAAGCTTGAATTTAGGAAACTTGTGACCACCAGTATGATTGAAAAACTTCGTGAGAAAAGCCCACTAAAATTTAAGTTTGTTCGTGGGGTAGCTTGTTTGGACCCAAATATTATAGTGCAGCAGCCGAGTCTAGGCAAGAAGAGAGTGGAAATTGTGCTTGAAGTTTTTCTTAGTGCAAACAGGATTTCAGATGACTGCGCTGAAAAAGCTAATAAACAGTACGCTTCATTGTGTGTAGAAACTCAATCTGCTTTAAAGTCTCAGTTTGATGAATTTTTAGACAGTCATGATGATTCCATTGGATTAGACAAATTTTACAGTGCTCTACTTGACAACCAAAAACAATTCGGTGAACTTTGGGATGTAATAAAAATTTGTCTCATGGAAATGCTTCAGTGGAAGGTGGATTTTCTGTCAATAAGTCTCGTCTTGTGGAAAATCTCCTGGAAGAATCCCTGATTTGTCAGAGAACAGTTTTTGATACCATTAAAAATGTGGGAGGAGTAGAACACATTGCCATCAATAGAAGGATTCTTCTTTCTGTAAGAGCCTCCAGACGAAGATATCAGGATTATCTTGAGAAAAAAGTGTTCTTCAAAATGAAGAAGAAAGAAAACTGAAGGAAAAAGAAAAATTGATCATGAAATAAAGGAATTGAAGGGAAAAAGACAGTATGAAAGGAACTAAAGTTGGAAGAAGCAGCATTGCAGGCGAAGATTTCAGATTGGGAAAAGAAGAAAAGTGGTGTGTAATATAAAAACAGTGACTGTGTTCCTACTGTAATATTTTTATAGTAACTGTTCTGAATATTGTGTATGGGTTTGTTTGAGTGTTTCTTCAATAAATGTAAAACCATGAAAAAAAGAGTAAACTTAAAATTAAAAAGGTGCAAGTTAGACGGCTATAGAGAAGGTAAAGGCCGATTAAAAAAAAAAAAAAATTGAATCGGTTATTTGGAAAACTTTATACGTCAAACGGAAACACTTTTAAATAATATAAGTTTCTCAATTATCCAATTCAATTTTATTTATTATCATGGCACATATATTGAAAAACAAATAAACCTATTTGTGTAAGGTCAGGGATTTCTTATATATTTGGTCAGGAAAATCAGGTTTGATAATTCTTTGGACACCCTGTATAGGAGAGACTGGCAAGCCCCACTGAAAACTGGACTGACAGAACACAAATTAGCACTAAAAATGTGCAACAAAGGAGAATTGGACAAACATAATGAGTTGGAAATTCCTAAAAATTATCAGTCATGAACTTCAAATCATCAGAAGAAAAATTAAAGAACTCTAGTTTTAAAGAAGGACTAGTGATTTGTGACCTTTATACATACCTGGATGAGAAGTCATTGACGCTACAAGGAAGTATTGGATTGCTTCCAATTCGTGCTCTTCAGCTGAAAAAATTACTATGTCGGCAGCAAAATGAAGGTGTGTATAACAATGTCCATTGATTTTAATCCCTTTGTCTTCCTAGTTCAGTGATTAAAAGATTTTCTACAATGTGGCATTGAGAAGCTTGGAAGATATATTGCCTTGTCTATTCCCTTTTCAATATTTATACATACTGTTTCCTTGAACAGTCGAACCTTTGCACATGCATTTTCATACATGATATCAATAACATTAACATTTGCATCTTCAATACTACAGAATTTCAAAGACGTTATAACTGCTGATGATTTCACAGAATCAAAAGCTTTTCATAATCAATAAAAAACCATACATAATGGTAGTTCATATTCATTTGCTCTTTCAGTTTAGTTCTCGCAGTACAGGGATGTGATTTATAGTGCTGTGACCACTCATGAATCTAGTTTGTTCTCTTGGTTGTGCCATGTCCAATGTTTCCTTCAAGTGATATGACCGTACCTCAGTGAAGATTTTGTAAACAAATAGATAGGATGCTGATAGATCTATAGTTCTCGAGATCCTTGTAGTCCCATCTTTTATGTAGCTGGATCACTTTAGCATTGTTCCATTCATCAGGAATCTTCTCTTCATTGAAGCATCTGTGTATACTGTATATTACATTCCTAATTTCTTCTTTGTTGATATTTAAGATGGTTAAGTGCACTAGAATGTCAAGTAATCACATTAATTGCATTCATTGAGTGCATTCATACCTTATTTAAATTAAACACACGATACAGAGAGAAAATTATCTTCTAGGGTGATAAAATCTTCAGTGATCTGATGAAGGCTGGAACAGAGAAAGGCATAAGAATCAGAATAGTTCAAAGTCAACCCACAGAGCAGCAACCAGACTATGATACCAAGGAGTTGGAAGTGAAAGGTAATGTACATATATGTGTTTTATAGAAACATGTTGAAAATATTTGCTAATAATTTTTGAGTTAATGTTTGTAGTTTGATAACTGCTTTGGGTTAATTCATCAGCAACAGGTATGTTTGTTTTATTGCTCAGTTCACAATTAAGCCTTATTTATTGACATTTGCATAACTGCTCACAAAATATTATGATGATTATTAAACAATACATGTTTCAACAGAACTATGAATGACTACATACTACACTAACAGAACTATGTACAAAATGATGACAACAGATGCTAAAACTAGAACTACTGAGATGGAATATTTTGACATAAAAGTTAGACTTCATCAGACATTAGCTCTTAACCCTTTTAATTTTGTAAATACCTTGAATGCACTGAGTGAAAGTATGGCAAAAGACACACCATGGAGCACTTTGCTGCTGATTTAGTAATTGCATCTGCACCAACTGAAAAAAAATTTAGACTGGCAAAAAAGCCCTTGGAAACCTAGTCTAAAAATAAACCTGGCAAAAACAGAAATAATGGTCAGCTCAAGAGGTGATCTACATGATAGAGAACATAAGCATCTTGTTAGAGTAAACAGTATAAATATTCAGACTCGCCCATACAAAATGATGGCAGCTGCAAGAAGGTGCTGCAAAAACAAGTGATAGCAAGCAGGCTGGAATAAATGATAGAGGTGATCTATGACTGAAAAAAATAGCTCCAGTGAAAATGACAAAAAAGAAAAAAACTGAAAATAAAATCAAAGTTATACAAGATGTTTGTAAGACCTGCTATTTTATATGAATCAGAAACTGGGGCAACCAGGAAAAAAGGAATAAGCATTCAGTATTTACACTGAAAACATCTTAATAAGTATTATCTAAATATTCTAGTTGCACATTATGGTATTAACCGAATCGTGAAATTATACGTGGAACATATAGTATCTGAAACAATCATTTGATGTTTCTGAATATTTCTGTTTCACACGAATGGGAAAATAACAGCCAATTGCCATTCCTCGACATTTTGCTAAACAACAACAATAAACAAATTGAATATCAGGTGTATCGTAAGCCTTCATGTGTTCCTAACATTATACCATTTCAATCCAATCATCCATGGAAATATAAGATGGCAGCCTTTAGATATTTCATTAGAAGAGCCATCACAATGTCATCTAACCAGCAAGCTACAAATAAAGAAATCAAATGGATTAGAGACCTCGCCATAAATTTCAGATATAATAGCAATATAATCAACCACATATACCATCAGTTCATTAATGACAGAAAGAAACCAAACCAGCCAATTAGTGACCAAAAAAATTTTGTGGAAAACTTCCTTATTGTCCACCGATATCTGGAATTATTAAAAAGGAATGTAGTAAGGCTAATTGCTGATACAGTCACTGATAATAGCAGAACACTTCAGAGAAATACTGACAATATCAGTATACTAAATAAAGCTGGTGTGTATCAAATTCCAATATTCAACAACAATGATTCCTCACACAACAAATCAATATACATTGGTAGCACAAAACGAAGTATAAAATCTCGATTGAGGGAACATCTTGGTAACTGGACAAAGAATGAAACACGAACATCGCTCATTCAACATTGCCAAGATAATAATGCTGTCCCCGATTGGAACAACATAAAACTGTTAACATCCCATAACACCCATAGAAAGATCCTCATAGCCGAGGCTGTATTAATTGAAAAGACCAAGGAGAATAATTGCAATTCAAATACTCCCATCGAATTATCCAGTGCATGGAGGAATGTAATTGAGCACGAAAAACATCGATCCATCCGTGCTAAGCAATCAAAAATTTACCAACATAGATTAAGAACTAGATGAACACCAGATGGCGGGACCTCCAATATACGTGACACAAATGATAACTGACGGAGTAAGGTTGGCTATAGTGGAACGATGGGACAGACCTTGGAGTTTATTGCAAAGTCAACAACCTACAGAATGGCCATGATATATATGTGCTGAAATGCGTCAGGAATGTCGACGGTGCAATAGGACGACTACGATGTGGTACCAATCTTTTATTCTTTCGCATGAATTTTATTGTGACGACTTCATTCTATTTTATCTCATCATCTTTAAATATAGGTTTTTAACTTCTGTAAGCGTTCTTTTAATGTTAAATTCGAAGCCCGTTCGCTATCCTTTGTGTTCAAGTCATTCCATTTCGTTTGGGCCCATTCAACAGTGTACAAATTCCATATATCTTTCACCACCTTCAAATATCTATCACCCTAATGTTCATCTCAACGTTTTTACGAAAGATGACAGAACTAAGCATGTACCTGTATTCTTGTGCAACAGACCTAGCCACGATAAGCCTAACCTTGTTTTGATAAGGACGATGAACCGGAAGAACCGTGGCTACTACTGACAACGAAGGAAAGCGGGGCAGTTCTCAAGTGGTAAGCATTAATATGCTTAATATGTATTTTTAACTATAATGGTCAATTGACACATAAATAATTTTCACTGTCGGACGTTACGTATCAGCCGGTCGAACTTTCACAGAACATAACGTGTGAAACAGAAATATTCAGAAACATCAAATGATTGTTTCAGATACTATTATCTAAATATGTTTTTCAAAATACATACATACATACATACATACACACACATACGTATCACTAAGCTGTTCTCTGAGATTCAGAGGTTAGCTCCACAAAGAAATACAAACTACCAGATAATTTTTACTTACTGTTGCCATATCAAACTTCTCCATTTACAGCAATCTTGACAAACAACTCGGGCTTCACTGACATCCATCACACGCCGTACACAAGATCTTCTATGCTTCATACTCATAATCTTTTACTCATGCAAACACTCCTGAATCTGATCCTCCCATGACTTCCTTGGCCTTCCTCTGCCTTTCCTTCCTGCCACTTGGGCTAAAAAGATTTTCTTAGTAAGCATCTCATCACTCATTCTTTCAACATGGCCAAACCACCGAAGCATATTGGTCTCCACCTTGCTAACAACATTTTGCTTCACATTACACAATTGCAACACATCTTCATTCCTCACATGATCAGAATGTGTCTTGCCACAACCCCTCCCCTTTCCCCCATAAGTAATGCATTTCTCCAGCACACAAACAACTCCTATGTTTTTTCTGTAGTACCCAAGTTTCGTTGCCATACATCAGAGTAGGAACAATTACTTTCATACACAGCCATGCGGGACTCTCTTGAAAACCCATCATTTCTGTCAAAACCTCCCAAAGCAGCCATGACTTTCAATGAAGAATTCACTCGCCTACTAATTTCACCATCCAATTTGTTCTCTCTGTCAAACATGCTTCCTAAATACTCAAACTCATTCACCTGGTCAATCACTGTGCCATTTAGACTTACATTACATTCAAAATGCTGTACATATTTTGTAAAAGAAGAAAAGATTGTCCTTTTAAAACAAACTGATCAGTTTGTTCTTTAAAAAATGAAAGGAACAAATTAATCATCAATTAGTTCATTTTATTGAGTTAACATCCAACACATTTTTAAATCTCTTGTATTGATGTCAACATCTCAGAAACAAAATTTTAGTGGGATGGTAAAAATTAGGAAACAAAATAAAATTATGAACAACTGAAAAAATACAAATGTGGATCCTTAGATGGATGAGAGAAATATCAAACAGAAAAAACATAGAAGAAATGAGAACATAAAAACAAGTTTGAAATAAGAAAAAAAAATTTGTGAAAAATTAAGAGAGTTCTTTGAGATGTGGCAGAAATGTTAGGAGAAGAGAGAATGAAAACCCCAATCTAAAAAGCAATGAAAATGGTTAACAGGTTGTCAAAAATCACCAAGGAGATTATCAAACTTTTTGCATGTTCTGGTCTTTGGAATCAATAAATCTCAGTGTCATTTTTAAAAGAGAATAAGTGATTGAAATACAATCAAACTTGTCTAATTCAAAGCTGAAGGGACTGCTAAAAAAGTTTGAATTATCCAAAAATTCGAATTAGAAAAGTTTTAATATGGGCTAGAAAAATAACTTCAAACATCAGTTCAGTGAAGTAAAATACAGTATCATTTTATTGAAAGATTTTTCGTGGCAATATGTGCAGTACAGCATATTTACAGTTTTTTAAAAACTAGAAATGTTTTATTCTTTTTTGGAGTTAATACTCTGAGTTGTAGTAAACTCTTAGCTAATTTATTGAGGTCCTGGAAAATAGAGTCACGTTCTTCTGTTCCTCAACAAACTGTCTCAACTCTTGGATGTGGGCCATGGTTTATGCAGATGTTGGGATCAACTTATCTGGAAGTTTCGGACGTTCCCCTTTTTCATCTGAAGATACACTGTCATTTCTGTTGTTCATAACATTTGCCAACATTTCTGCATCTGTCAGTTTGCGGCAAACTGCTAAATTCTCGTCCAAGTTCACAAAAGCCTCATAAGGAACACCTGCGTCATGTCTAACATGTTCTCAGTTGTCCACAGTGGGTACAATCTCCTCAACAGCTTCATTTTGCTCTTCATCTTTGATGTGGCAGGAACCTCCTTTTCAAAAGCAGTTAGTGATAGTTTTTTATGTCACTTGGTCTGATCCACTGTTGCATAATCGGGCAGCTTGGAGAATGTCAATTTTAACCTTGTCATTCCTATTGCGATACTGTAGGCTGTTTTTCATTGTCTGGGTGACATTTTTACTTCAAATCATCAACAAAAGTTTGATTTACTGGTGATTTTTTACATAGTTTTAATAGAAAATTCAAGGTACCATGGGAAAAGTTTGAAGTAACCATGAATTCGAATTATACACATTCGAATTAGTCAAGTTTGACTATAATAATTTGTTGAAAGGACTGAACATTAAAAATGATAATATGACTTGGTTGGGGATACTTGCTTTTCACTACTGGAGAGGGCATAGAAGTCAAGCCAATCCCGGTGCCAAAATCATCTGTCAGAAACCACGAAGACAAAGGGATTTCTTGAAGAACTGTAATAAATGCCAGAAGGTGGCAAACAGAGCAAAAACGTGAAACGTAGAACACCAGTGCTTTTATTGCAAATGTTGAAAATGTTAGAAATTTCATTTCTGCATTCCAAAGTTGAAAGAAGACTGCAAAATCTAATTGAAATTAAGTTATCTGGGAGCAAAAAGATAAAAATAAAAATTCTGTCCATGTGTTTCAATGTAAAAAAAAAAATCACAGGAATTTTACTTCTGTGTTCCAAAACTGAAAAAAAAAAAAAAAAATGGGAGGGGGAGGAGCCTGTAAATCTGATTCAGATGCTGTGGTAAGGGTGGTGCTTTTTTTTTTTTTTTTTTCTTTCTGTGAGCTCTAGTGTATCTTGCAAAATAAGCCTTGGAATTGAAAAATTCCCTTTTGTGCTTTAAAATCAAAAGGAAATTATAACTAGTTGAAGTGATGCTATTAGAGGAAAGAAAAATTGCATCCATGAGCTACTCAGCTACATTTCAGGCCTTGGCACTGAAAAGGAAAGAAAATCATGTTTAAAATGTGCAAAAGTTACTCTTCTGCACTTTAAAATAAAAAAAAAACTAGCATATCTAGTTGAGATAAAGGTAGTTGGATAAAAAATAATAATAAAAATAGAAATACAGTTGCGTCTGTGAGCACCACAAGTGTTGCATTTTGTGCCATGGAAATGGAAAGAGAAATAAAACAAAATATGTGGAATATATGTGAAAACTTTGCTTTTGAGCTTCAAAATCCAATTTTGCACAAAATTCTTTTGTGAAGATGCTAGAAACTGGTACCAAATTTCTTCTAGAGAAACCTTTGACATGTCATTAAAAGTTATGTATATTTCAGATGAAGATAGAACTTTCTTTAGTTCTCTAGAAGCCTGTAAGAGTAACAAATAAAGGTAACTTGATCACGCTAGTTATGTTACATGAAAAAAACTTTTACAAGAAAGTTCAAGGTTGGGAGCTTTCGACCTTATCTTAGGTCTTCATCACGCCAATGGAGGACTAAGATTGTTGCCAGATTCTACATTTGATTTTTTTCTATTTTTGTTGCCAAAACTTAGAATTGATCTCCAGATCATCGGAATGTAGAGAGGAGATTCGGAATTGCAAGTCATTGAGTTGAAAATAATTTCCAGGCTTTCACGGTAACGGAGGGCAAAACGATTGTCAAAAGAAGAAATTCATTTTGCATCGTTCCAGCGGGGAGCTGCAGATGTGTCTTCCATTGTCAAAATAGACAAGGCTGTATTAGGATTGGCTTTCAAAACATCTTTTTTGGGAAAACTTTTTTCATTCAAAAATCGGGGCTAGCTATGGGCTCCCCACTCTCCCCACTCTTAGCTAACTATTATGTGGGAAAACTAGAAGAAAAGATACTAGTACAACCCACATACTTCTGCTTATATAGCAGATACATGGACGACATCTTATTTATAATAGATAGCTCAGAAATTGTTCCAGAAAGAATTCTAGACTCATTCAATGAATTAGATGATTCCCTTAAGTTCACTATTGAACTTCAAAAAGAAAGAAGAATAAACTTCTTAGATATTACTATCTATTATGAAGATGAAAAATTCCTCTTTAGTTGGTATAAAAAAACCAATGAATACTAAAAGACTACTGGATTTCAATTCCTATCATCCAGTTTCTATTAAGAAAAATGTAGCAAGTCAGTTTTTAGAAAAAATTAATAAAATAGTTTCTACTGCAGATAAAAAAGAAGCCCATAAAGAAGAGCTTAAAGTCATACTTGCAGAGAATAACTATCCTAAAGAAGAAATTGAGAAGCTTCTGAATTTTAATGGTACAAAGAACCCACAAAAGCAACAAGTAAAATTCACTAGAAAAATTTCTTATCACAAAGGTTTATTTGAGTCTTTAAAGAGAATTAGTAAGAAATACAATATTAGGCTAGCTCCAAGTTTAGAGAACAAAGTTAAAAAAATTTTCCCTAAAATAGTTCAAAGAGAAGAAGATATTTAAAAAATGCAAGGAGTAGTTTATGAAGTAAATTGTAGTTGTGGACTATCTTACATAGGTGAAACAGGTCGCAGACTAGAAACTCGTATAGCTGAGCATAAAGCAGCTATAAAAAATTGCTCCAACAAGACTGGATTAGATAGGCATGTTAGAGAAACTGGGCACAGCATGGATTGGAATTCCCTTAAAGTAATCAGTTTCCAAAGCAATTTCCAAAAAGAAAACTGATAGAAGGAATAGAGATTGAGAAAAATCAAAATTCCATCATCAATGACTGCAAAGGATTTTCCCTGCCTAACATCTGGCAGGATTTGTTGAAAAATAACCTAAACCGTCAAGGTTAACCGTAACCGTCAAGGTTAACCGTCAAGGTTAACCGTCAAGGTAAACCATAACCGTGATAGTGACAAGTTAAAAGTGACAACAACAAGACAGCCTGAAGAAGGAGAAAAGTTTTCTCCGAAAATTTGCTATTAATGAAAAAATTTCCTAGTAAAATTCCCATAAAAGTTGCTTTAGATTATTAATTCAATTAAACTAGGAAGCCATTTCTCAACATGAGCATTATTCAAAGAATCTTTTTTATGTTCTAAAATTCTGTGGTTAATGCTCCTGTATGTGCTTCCAATGCATAAGTTATCACGCGTTGTCCTGGGAGGTCCAGATTTTCAACTTTGTCCCTATCCCTTTGTTTTCAACTCAATGACTTGCAATTCCGAATCTCCTCTCTACATTCCAATGATCTGGAGATCAATTCTAAGTTTTGGCAACAAAAATGGAAACAATTCAAATGTAGAATCTGGCAACAGTCTTAGTCCTCCATTGGCGTGATGAAGACCTAAGATAAGGTTGAAAGCTCCCAACTTACGAACTTTCTTGTAAAAGTTTTTTTCATGTAACATAACTAGCGTGATCAAGTTACCTTTATTTGTTATTACTGTTACGTGTTTTGCCCATCATCGTCCTGTAAGAGTATTTATAGTCATATCAATATTTATGTTTGCAAGTTAACAAACATTGATTACCAAAGTTTTGTGGTGAATTGATGTTTGTGTGCACAGATGTGATAATTTTAGTATTATACAACTATCACGAGATATATTATTTTTTAATTCATACCATTTTCTTTTTATTACTTTGATGGTCAACAGGTGTTGCCATATTTCGCCTATAGAGATATACACAGTCGTATGTGAATAATGTGACCACCTACCTAATAATGGGAATAACCACCCTTGGCCCGGATGACAGCTGCAAGACAGCATGGCATGGACGCAATGAGGCCCTGGAAGGTTGCCCGAGGCACACGTGCCCATTCAGACTGCAGCAGAGCACGGAGGTCCTGGAGATGACGTGGTTGTGGGTTGGCAAGTCAAACCTGTCGATCCAAATAGTCCCACAAGTGCTCTATGAGATTAAGGTCGGGCGATTTTGCCGACCAAAGGAGAACGGAGACATCGCTGTCTCGCGTTCCTGGAACCAGTCCTGCACCCCTTAGCAACGTGGCACAGCGCATTGTCCTGTTGGTAGATACCATCACCACCAGAGTAAACGTACAACATGAAGGGATGTATGTAGTCAGCGAGGATGGGCAGGTATTCATTGGCATTCAGGGACCCATCCAGTGTTATCAACGGTCCCAGGTCATACCAGGAAAACATCCTTCAGACATGCACACTGCCACCGCCGGCCTGTACTTCAATGACAAGCCTGTGGTTCTATTGTGTCTGATGCCGTATCCACCACCGCCATCACTTCTGTGGAGTAGAAAGCTCGATTCATTGGAGAAGTCACCCCTTTTTCCACTCCTCCACTGCCCAATGGTGGTAGTCCCATGCGAACCATAGGCGTCGTTGCTGATGGACCTGGGTTAACATGGGGGCCTTGACACAGTGTCTACGCTGGAGACGCATGCATAACAGGGTTCGCTCTACTGTTATTGGGGACACGTACCTGTGTGCCCCAACGTTCATCTGCATGGTCAATTGCTGCACTGTTGCATGTTGATTGCCCCTTTACCAGTTGACAGAGGCAACGTTCTCCTCTGGGGTCGATGGCCTTTGGGGCTCCACAGTTATAACATCAGGAAGTACTCGGTGTACCAGTGATCCATTCTTGGTACACCATTACTACAGCACCTCGTGACCAGCCCACGAAGGGTGCTGTTTCTGAGATGCTTCCACCCTTGGAGCGGTAGCCAGTGATCATTCCTTTTTGAACATTCATCAAATCACTACCTCTGCCCATTGTGCTCACGTAATGCACTATGGCTCATCTGTCCTGACCAGCCGCTTATATCTCCATGTGGTCGACTTTGTCACATGCACTCTGTGACATGCCTGTACGAGTACACTGTGATTCCGGAGGTGGTTATATTATGCTGATATAACCATGTATTTGTTTTATTAATTTCCTTGTTATCAGTAATGTGCAAAAAAAAAAAAAAAAAGACATAAATATATAACAGTAAGTAAAAATTATCATTTGACTGGAACTGTCTGGCGGGTCTGCAAGACATAGTTCTAAACCTGTTAGCAGTAGTTATTTCTACATATGAAATAGAGAAATACATCTTGCTAAGTTTCAAAATAGTATCTGTTTGTTTCAGTGCATATTTGTTTAATGAGAAATTTTCGGTATCTTAAATTGGCATCATTGTCTATCCATCTGTTAGTGGACTGAAGGAGGTCCAGTATTCAGGTCTTTCTACATCAACTTGTTGGACTTTTTTCTTTTACAATGATTTGATTTGTACTTCCATTGAAATACTTCTTTGTTGTTCAGCACAACAGAATTAAGTGAATTACTAGTTTTGAAATACCTGTGAAATGGGCTAAGGAAACGATGCAGGAATTTGGGTATAGTAAGTAGATATTTTATGATCTAAGCCATTATATTAAATATAAAAATTAAAAAGCAAACAAAATGCTACATGAAGATAATTAATTGCAGAAGTTTTCCTTTTATCAAAACTGTCTCATAAGTATATGCCAAAAAAATGATGGAATAGTACATAAGCTAAGTATCCCATTTTTATATATATATCAACTTATGCAGCAACTTTGCTGCAGTAATGCTGAGTGCATTTGCTATCAAAATATGAAAAAGAAAAGAAATTGGCCAAAGCTATGCATAAATGGAAAATGTTTGTAACTTTAACAACTCTAAAATTATACCATTCTGTGAAGACCTTCTAATAAACAAAATTGCAAATGTGCTTTTAATGGGCAGCAACATGCATAAAAGAAAAGAAAAGGCTAAAATATTGAACAAACTGGCTGCTGAGTAGTAACTACTTGAAAAAAGTTACTCTTGTACCACATTGTGGTAGAAACAAGAAAGTAATGGACTTTATGAGCACTAAACATTATTTGCCATCAGAACACACAAAACACAAAAGGGAACAAGGCTGGGTTAAAATAGAGTAGTAGAACTAAAATAACTAACTTTTTAACTACTGCAAAAACCTGCCTAGATGGCACCACAAAAGATTATAACATTGCTGATACTAACAATATGGCATGTGCATGCATGGCTAAATTTAAAGTTCCATGAGCTTTTGAGAGATCTCTTTGTCTCAGCTAAAGGTGTCTTAATGACACTGAAGTGCACAAGGAATTGCAAAACTTAAGTGGGTTTTATAATTGATATGTGTTGTTTTGAATTTTTAACTACTGAACAATCAAAAAAAAATTTTGCAAAATAGACTTGACACTGTATATTGGCTTTTAAACAGTACATAAAAAGTGTTTTAATTTATAAAATGTTTATAAAAGTTGAATCAGTGAATCAAGTGCTTCTAAAATAATGAGAAATACAATGTTCTTGGTTACAATTCTGAAAAACTTCGAAGGAAGCAATTGCATGTTGTTTACAAATTCAGGTTTGAATTCTGTTGATATGTGTGTTCTGCTTGCATGTTTTATGTCATTTTTCTTTCTGTTCCAGCAAATAATAGAGCTCAGTAACTAAATTCACAAGATTGTTTTTTTTTTATCATCATTTAAGGAGCAGCGAAAGTTCGAAGTCTTGACTTCCAAAAAATGCTGGGAGCTGGTGTTCTTCACACAAAAATGTTTCTCATTGACAAAAAGCATTTTTACATTGGAAGTGCAAATATGGACTGGAGGTCATTGACTCAGGTATTTAAGCATAATCACCTGTATGCCAAAAAAAAAAAAAGTTTGCCTAATATCTGTTGTTGTTTTTTAACTTTTTTTTTATAACAGGAATATATCTCTAAAATTTTACATTTAGATTTTCATATTTATGTTAGAGTAAAACATAAATATCGATTCTAATAACATGCAGAAATCATTTACATAATGCAATAATGGATGAATTTCTGGAATGTTTTCATAAAATGGCAAGTGAATAATGTCAGAACAATTTTCCCATTAAAATGACGGAAAAACTGAGGGTCATGCTTTTGGCTCTTGTTACACACTTTGTTTCACTGTTATTTTCAAGTACAGTGAATTTTTGCATGTATACAGCTGTATGTTAACATGCTTGTGTTTGTGTACTACAAAGGTGAGTCAATGATTACCTGCAATGTATTTGTAAAATACACAGAGTGATTCAAGAGTTCCAAAACCCTATTTTTAAAAATTATTTGCTGTAAAACCAAGAAAAGATCTCTGAGTATTGTTGCTTGTGGCATATGTGGATGACCTTGGGGAACGAGCTACACCACATGACAGTGCACATATGTATGTAGGAGTTGGCAAAAAGTAAAATTCAGTCTGCCATGAGTTGGCAAGAAGTAAATTCAGTCTGCCACAAAAATCAAAGGGTTGCTTTGTTAGAAACTTATTTTGCAGAAAATCTTATGAATGTTCCACTCAGCTCTTTCAAACCAAGGAAAACAATGTTGTATTATCTTGTGAAACGTTTTCACAATACAGGTAGCGTTACGGATAGGCCTAGAAGCTGCAGACCGTCTGTGAGCACTGCCAAAAATTAGACATAGATATCACTAAGCTATTCTCTGAGATACAGAGGTTAGCTCCAAAATGAAATACAAACTACCAGATAGTTTTTACTTACTGTTGCCATATCAAACTTCTCCATTTACAGCGATCTTGACATACAACTCGGGCTTCACTGACATTCATTACACGCCGTACACAAGATCTATTCTTCATACTCATAATTTGTTTCTCATGCAGACACTCCTGAATCTGATCCTCCCATGACTTCCTTGGCCTTCTTCTGCGTTTTCTACCTGCCACTTGGGCTAAAAAGATTTTCTTAGTAAGCATCTCATCACTCATTCTTTCAACATGGCCAAACCACAGAAGCATATTAGTCTCCACCTTGCTAACAACATTTTGCTTCACATCACACAACTGCAACACATCTTCATTCCTCACACAATCAGAACATGTCTTGCCACAACCCCCCCCCGTAAGTAATGCATTTCTCCAGCACACAAACAATTCCTATGTTTCTTCTGCAGTACCCAGGTTTCACTGCCATACATCAGAGTAGGAACAATTACACTCTCATTCACAGCCATGCACAACTCTCTTGAGAACCCATCATTCCTGTGAAAACCTCCCAGAGCAGCCATGACTTTCAATGAAGAATTCACTCGCCTACTAATTTCACCATCCAATTTGTTCTCTCTGTCAAACATGCTTCCTAAATACACAAACTCACTCACCTGGTCAATAACTGTGCCATTTACACTTACATTACATTCAGTGCTACCAGTTTCTCTCTCAAAAACCATAACTTTGGTTTTTCCCGTATTTATACTCAGTTTGAATTTCATGCAAACTTCGTACATCCGGGACAACATACTCTGCAAACCTCAAAAATCCGGCATCGACGGGACCAGACGAGAGCAGGATTTTTTTAAGCTACCCCAAAATTGTGTAACAAGCGTTATGTAAAGCATGTACATGCTTGTAACAGGTGACTTTAATGAAAATTTGTGCATCTACGCCTTATAAATATGCAGGGGTCGCGCTGCCAATCGCATTCTTCGCAATTTGCAAAAAAAAAAAAAAAAAAAAAAAATCCCTTTGGCGATGGCAAAAAATTTTAGTGAAAATATTGGCAATTACCTTTTTGTACTGTTTATTATTGGGTTGTCGGAAAAGTCATGACGTATTTTACACCCGATGGTGGTTGGGCGGTTTTGGAAGTACTAGAGGCATGCGCAGCTCTGTTATTACTATGGCATTCGACAGTTCTAGCTGCAGTCTAAAAGGAATAGTGAGCGATTTGATTGATTTGTGGAGATTTGGCATCAAGTTGAAGATGGAAGACCAAACTATGCATTTTCACCATATTTTACTGTTTTACTTCCGTAAAGGGAAGAACGCTCGTCAAGCTTGTGAAAAGTTGTGTAAAGTATACGGTGATAATGCTCTACAAGAATGTCAGTGCCAGCGGTGGTTTGCAAAATTCTGTGCTGGTGATTTTGACCTCAATGATGCTCCTTGGTCGGGCAGGCCCACTAAGGTTGATTACGACCAAATCCAGGCATTGATTGAGTCGAACCCATGTTACACGACACGAGAGATTGCAGACACATTGCACATCCATCATTCAAGTGTTCACGACCACCTGAAGAAGCTGAGATACGTAAGCAAGCTCGATGTGTGGGTTCCTCATGAACTCAAAGAAGCTCAATTGACGGCGCGTATAAAATCTGTGATATGCGCATTAAACGTGAGGAAAACGATCCTTTTTTTAAGTGACTGGCGACGTAAAGTGGATTGTGTACAACAATGTGCTGCGCAAATGGTCTTGTGTCCAACGTGCTGCTTCGCCTCAAATGACATCCAAAGCAGACTGTTCTGGTCTCAGTGTGGTGGGATTTTAAAGGTGTCGTGTTTTTCGAGCTCCTACCACAGAACCAAACAATCAATTCGAATGTGTACTGTCGGCAATTGGACAGTTTGAATAAACAGTTCTACATCTGTGGCGAACAGAAAACGTTATACCATAATGGCAAATAAGTTAACAAACGCTGGGCAGTGGCGACGCTAGCTGCTCAGAACTGGGTGGGCCATTAAGGAAGGGGAGGGGGCTAAACGTGATGGGAGAGGAGGCACACACTTTGAAGTGTCATGTGCACTTTACTGGACACTGATAATGTTATCCCTAGTCAAAAAGTTTTCAAGTGAGTACTGTACGTAGTATTTATTCAACGTATGTAGTATGGGAACCATGGATACGAATCTCTATGGCAAGTTACTATTCACAATTTTAGCTTACTTAAGTCTTTTTTTCTCTCTCTGATCGTTTTCAACTATAATTCCAAAACGTGTGTTTCTGCTGCTCTCTTAGAAATTCGTTCAGAGGACTCCCCCCCTTTCCCTCCCATAAGTACAAAAACTAACAGCCATGTGGAATGCCATTTTGCTTTTTTATTTAAGAGGCTACACTTTGTAAACTTCCAAAAGCCGAAAGTTTGGAACTGATTGTTTTACATCGGTGACACGAACATTAAAGTTTCTTGCGGGTCATATTTAGTTTCCACGCTACAGAAAAAGTATATTACCTTCACAGAAAATAATCGGAGATTTTGCGTGCGCATATAAAATCTTCCTAACACCTTGTTGTCAACACCATTTTTCATCCTGCGACAAATGGCAAGTTTATACTTTATTATTATTATTATTATTATTATTATTATTATTATTATTATTGGAGGTTTGACGACCACCGTGAGAGCAACTTAGTGGGCTGTAAGCAGTCGCCCGTCCCTAATTTGGGGCTACTGGTTCCAGGGAAGGGAGAGAGAGCCAGCGCCGTAAGACAAACGCAACATCCATGCCTTATCAGGATTCGAATCCGGACCGAATTTGGACGAATGATCATATTCATAAGCCATCGCTTAGACCACTGTGCCACCGGGGCGGCAAGTTTATACTTAAGGATATCTTTACGAGGAGCAATAAATTTGCAGGATGTTGATCAGACAAAGTGCGCAAAAGGTCTGGAGCATCAGGTCATTTGCAGTAACCCTCTGCAAACATCTAAAAAGGAGAGAGGCTTCATTTCATCGTCGGCATGATAAATCTGAAAACTAAGCATGACAGAACTTTTTATCCATGTATACATACATACATACTCGACAGAATTAAAAAAAAAGCTGATTAAAAAAAAATACAAGACGATATCCAAAATTAGTCAAAGGAATTTTACCACGATCTCTCGTCTAGAGCGAAAAGCATTGGCAGCAATCACCCCCCCCCCCCAAATAATTTTGGTTTTGCATCGATTTCAAGAAATGATTCAGTGATGACACAAAATGCGGGAAAATCTTGCGAACACTGTAAAACCTGTAGATGTTAAATTTTATGATAATCGCCAAATTCGTTATAGGAGAAAAAAAATGTGTTCCACGGAAGCTCAACTTCCTCTTATCTGATTTGATTAAATATAATCAAAAACTGACATGGAAGTTGATCACAGCGTTGTGAGACATTGAAATATAAACATTGTTCATGAACTAATCATGCTTTTTTAAAATAAAGAATTCCTTTCCTTCAAAACATGAATTCAACAATACATGCGTCTACGCGATGGGGGTGATGGGTGGGATCGCTTCTTGCGGCGGGAGAAATGCCATTCTTCTTCCGGTACCAAGTCTCCGCACAGCCGTGGCCACGAGGCAGCGTGCTTCGCCAATTGCGCTGTAATCGTGGCAATGCACTGGCCATGCACCATGTTTAAAAATTCTTTTCTCGGCGCTCAGGCAAAAGCCCAAGGGTTTTTTTCTTCATTTGATAGATTAAACCTTTCTTTGCAAAGAATAATAACTGCAGCTTTCTAAGTGCTGTACTACATTGCCTTTTTAAGCATCGAAGAAAGGCTCTCTCATTGCTCATAACTCAAAAATTAAAGCAGATAGAAACGCGTGCATTGCACCAATGGATTCCTTGGTAAAAATTAAGAAAGAATGATGATTTATGTATTTTTTTATTCTAAATAATGGAGATATTTGCGTTTTTACGCAAAATATGTCCGCCATGCACCAAAATTCAAAAAGTTATATCTTCTAATCTATCAGAAATAAAAAATTGAAATTTTCAGGGTTTTTATAAGTTGGGAGTAGCTACCCATTAAAAAAAAATGTAAGAATCGGAGATGTGTTGGTGGAAAATTAATTCAAAATCTGACGATTTCGCGTGGAATGACCCATGAGAGCTGTTACTGAAGGGATATAAATGGTTCGGAGTTGTAAACACTAATGGTCAGATTCAAGTTAAAAGTGAACAAATGTTGAATAAAACGAATGGTTAAAACCACTCAAACCATGAGATGAGTAAAAGCATTAAAATGAAATTATTAAAACCAAAGTGCACAAGAACACAAACATTCAAGGTAAACTGAAGGGCAATTTGAAAAAACGAAGTGCAAATAAAACCAGTATTGAGGTGAACCGAAGGTTGTCGATGAAAGCCTAGTGCTATTGCCCGGACGCGTTTCAATCCGCGTGGTCATGGCCGTTGTCAAAGGTAGCTGCTGATGGTATTACAGCTTGTATGCTACTGCTCTGTTGACTGTTAACCACATCAGCCCCATGTGCGATGTTGTGACTTATAAACTCGATCGGTGCATTTAAGTTACAGTTAATAGCTTTAGTCTTTTCAATCATAATTGTTTCAGCCATTAGAATTTTTTTATGTGTTGAGGGTGATGCTATTAATTTGGTATTATACCAGTTGGGTTCTGCATTGTTATTCAAGCAATATTGCATTAGCGATGTCTTGGCTTCTTTCTTTGTCCAATTATGCAGGTGTTCATGCAGTCTGATCCTAATATTTCTTTTAGTACTTACCAACGTAAATTTTTTTGCAATTAATATCTGTGTTGTTACTTATAATTGGGATTTGATATGCACCAGCTTTCTGCAATGTTGATGTATGTTTATTATTGTGCTTTAGCAATTGAGTGTTATCACTTACTCTATCCGCAATTTTTAAGTTTGCTTTATGGCATTCCTTCTTTAATATTCCCGTTATAGCTTTGTGACAGGGAAGCTTACTACAGTAGGTAGATGCATCAATTTATCTCCCATATATGTTTTAGTTCTGTCTATTTTATACTGCCGATAGAGTTTATTAACAATACTTTTGTTATATCCATGGCAGCATTCGAATTACCCAGTGGTCCGCTGGCCATCGGCCAGTAAAACTTCTATCGGACCACTGAACTATTGAATTTACTGGCCTGGGTGGCCAGTAAGTTTTTTTTTTTTTTTTTTTTCTAATTTGTCGCAAGTTAAAAAATGAATTTGTTTGTTTTACCTTGCTGTATGGTTTTCATTTTAGGCTGCAAACTAATGATAGGTTTAAAAACAAATATTGTAGGTAATTCCATTGAAATGATAAGTTGTTTCCTACATATATTATAAATGTCTGTAAAATTTTCATTCTTTCTTTTTTTTTTACGGACCAGTATGCATTATGGTGGACCAGTGGTTTGCAAATTCTAGTGGTCCGCTGGGCCAGTAGAAGATTTACTTCTAATTCTAACACTGCATGGTCTTTAGCTACTTTTATGATCCAACATATTTCCTTATATTCTGCTGCAGCCTGTGAAATAGCTCTTTGTACGTAGTATCATAGAGCGGAAATCTTGTATTTCCAGGAATGGTATGATTGGATGGGGTTAATAGTCGGAACAAAAGAAGGTTTCCTGTAAACTTCGTATTCAATACTGGATTTTGTTTTTATGATATTAATGTCCAAAAATGGGAGCTGCTTGTTATCTTCAACTTCAATTCTGAGCTGGATAACGGGGTATAATTGACTAAACTTAGCAGCAAAATTCTGCAAATCACTTTTCGAGAATCGCCAGGAAACTAAAACGTCATCAACATATCTTAAGTATAGGTCAGGAACCTTGTCTTCAGGAGTGCAGTTTATAAGTATCTTCGTCTCAATATCCTGTAATATAGTCTCTGTGAGAAGCCCAGACAATGGTGAACCCATTGGGGCACCAGATACTTGTCTATATATAGTTTTATTGTACTGAAAGAAATTATTGTCTGTGATGAACGTAAGTGCAGATATAACACTATCAATTTCCAAGGTTGGTACATTATTCTTATTGAGTTTTTCTTCAATCAATGATATTGCCATTTTGGTAGGTGTATTGGGACACAATGTCAAGACTGAACGTCTTAACATCCATGAGATTCTTGTTCTTAACAATAGCAGAAATAACTTCTTTAGAATTTTTAACAGTATATTTGTGATTAGCATAATATTGTTTGAGGTAATGGAACAAGACTCTCTCGATGCTAACGGTAGGTGCCATATTCTTCGCAACGATAGGTTGGATAGGGTTGTTAGGTTTATGAATTTTCCTCTTGCCGAAAATCATCATGACTGCCGCACCAACTGGAGGGTATGCCTTTTTCGCAATATGTCTTGGTAAGTAACTACGATTTTTTTATTTTTGCTAATTTTCTAATTATATTATCAGTAGGATTATTTGTAGTTTCTTCTACCTGAAGTTCTTGAATTGCTGATATTTTTTCATTCAAGTCTTTCTGGTTGACAATTATAAGTTGTTTTAACTTGTCAGCCACTCATTCACTTGATCTGTCATCATGGCATGAGGATCAATCTTGCATTCTGTGCAGATAGCATCTTGCTCAAAAACCATGACTGGGTTTTTCCTCATCAGTGCTCATTATAAAATTTGTATGCACTTCATTCATTTCTGGTTTTCATACTCTGTAGTTAAATTTAACTTTCAGGCATTGAGACTGTATCAATCCCACATACAATAACCTGCATACACAGAAATCTTCAAAATACTAACCTGTACTACCAGATTTATGCAACACACGTGCATGTATCTATGAACATGCTGAACAATCGCAGCAACAAAAGGAAAACTATGATCTTGCTATTTAAGTACAGTTTATAATTTACTTTTATTCTTTATGATTAATCTTTTTGATACATAGCCGTGTGTGACTAGAGCACTAAATGCAGGACAAGTTAGAAATCAGAGTCAGGATATGAATTTTAGTTTGAGCAACAGGAACATAAACTTTCAAACTAGTTACTTCAGAAATTGTCCTGATACAGTATATACTTATTATTTCTGCCAGTGAGTAAACTTCACATAAGATTGTACATCTCATCTCATGATGGCTGAATGCATCTTGGAGATTTTTGTGTATGCAGGTTACAGTTACAAGGATTAACCAGATGTTCTTAGGGCCTTATCTTGAAATTTGTATATACACTGGTGGAAAGTGAAAAAAGAACACCGGGAAGGAATTGGCGGGCGATCATGAAATTTACATATGTTAATGGGGTCGAGTTTACGTAGGTGTGATGTTAATTTCAGGTCCAACCGGTGAGCGTTTACGCCACAGCACGGCATAATATGCAAATTATTGTCAATGGTATTTAAGGAGTACGGCAAAGTGAATGTAATCAGTCGTCGGCGTACGGACACGTGCGAAGACCCTGAAGAAGCTGCAATGCCTGTACATGGAAGACGTGTACAATATCAGCAGTTTTCAGACTTTGAGCGAGGTCGTCTAGTCAGACTCCGCGAGGCCGGGGGTCGTATCGTCGTATTGCGGAGTGAATTGGACGGGAAGTATCGGTGGTGGTACGATGGTGGCGTAGTTGGTCCGAGGAACATTCCCACATGAAAAGACGTGGAACCGGGAGTCACAGACGGACTGATGAGCGGACCGATCGACGCATAAGAAGAGCGGTGTTGTCAAGCAAAACATCCACTACGATGCAAATCTGAGCTGCCGTTGTACCTGAGCTGACTGTGCGAACAATCCGCAACCGTCTACTGGATGCAGGACTACGTGCACGTGCGTCTCTGGCATGTGTACCTCTGACTCCAGCCCACCGTCAGGAACGGCTGCAGTGGTGTCGCTAACGGCTGCACTGGAGAACGCATTGGCGATCTGCCGTGTTCAGCGATGAAAGCAGATTCTGCTTGGGAGCCTCCGATGGCCATATGCGTGTTTGCAGACGCACAGGGGAGCGTCTCCACCCTTCTTGCATTCGCCAGCGACACACAGGGCCTACACCTGGTCTCCTGGTGTGGGGAGCGATCAGCTATCACTCCCGTATACAACTAGTGTTTGTACCGGGTACGTTAAACAGCACCTCCTACATCAACAACATCATTCAACCCGTTGTTGTGCCATTTGTAAGGTTGGTCCATCGTTATGTTTTCCAGCAAGATAACGCACGCCCACACACGGCACGTGCAACGCAACATGCACTTCAGGGTGTAAGACAACTTCCATGGCCTTCACGTTCACCAGATTTGTCCCCCATTGAGCACGTGTGGGATTTTATGGGACAACGACTTATTCGGTCTCCACGACCATCCCCGATTTACACGTCCAGGTTGAGGATGCTTGGAACTCAATACCCCAAACTTACATCCAACATCTGTACGACAGACTCCAAGCCAGAATTGCACAGTGTGATGCAGTTCATGGCGCTTCAACCTCGTACTAACCATGTTACATGGAAATGTTATTTTTCAGTTTACCAGCAAATACAGCTGTATTTTGCTATAATGTTTTGATCACGTTATCCTCTGTATTCCGTTATTATGCAGTATAAATTTCGTTGGTATCAGACGTCTCCTTCTTGGTGTTCTTTTTTCACTTTCCGCCAGTGTATTTGAAAAGAAAATAGGAAAACATGAAATTATGGAAAAACCATGTAATGAAGGTAAATGTGCTTCAGTTAGGTAAGTAATTCAGAAGCAAAAAGAGCTTCCCATTGATGACTTTAGTCTTCTTTAAACTCAAGTTTGAAATCAGGCAGTTGCCAAACAAGTAGCATTGTGATTGTCAGTTATATTTTTAAGATTAAAGGGATGCAGAAAGAGAGGAATTACAAATATGTTTTTTAAAAGAGAGAAAAATTTCCAAATTTATATGATATCAAAATGCAAAGTGATAAATGAGCAGAGCAATTCATTTATTACTTTTTCAAAGGTACTGGACAGTAGTATCATCCAATGTTAAGGTACCTTATGCAGTGTCTGGATTGCCAGTTTCAACCTGAACTGTGTGTAGATCAAGTTTCCTGTTAATGCTTCAATATATGCTTTTGATATAAAAGGTTTAACTAGAGGAAGTAGAGTGCAATATACACTGCTGGCCACCCAAAATGCAACACCAAGAAGGACACGAGATAGCAAAGCCAGATTTACTGGACACATAACAACAGATACAAAGATGAAACGATTGAGCTTACAGGCCCGTGTGACTTGCAAAACATGCAGACATCAATAGTTTGTGTGGCCCCCATGGCTGGCAATAACGGGCGCTACACTCTGCGGCATCGAACGAAAGAGGCTTTGGATGTGGGCTTGGGGTATGTGGGTCCAGGCTGCTTCCACACATTGCCACAGTTCATCAGGCGCAGCCGCGGGAGGTGCTTGCCGGGCCACTCGGTTGCCGATCAGCGACCAGATGTGTTCGATGGGCGACATGTCGGGAGAACAGGTGGGCCACGGCAGCAGTGACACCTGGTGGGCCATGAAGAATTGTTGCACGATGCGTGCCACGTGCGGGAGCGCATTTTCCTGTTGAAACGTGGCCGCTGGCAGGTCCTGCAAGTAAGGGAGGACTACAGGCTCCAAAACATCGGAGATGAAGTGGTGGCTGTTGAGTGTACCGGCGATGCGTACCAGAGAGGTGCGGGTGTCATATCCAATTGCGCCCCAAACCATAACGCCAGGCGACGGACCGGTATGGCGATGCATAATGCAGGCGTGATACAGTCTCTCGCTGCGGTGCCGCCACACGCGGATCCGACCATCGTGGTGTTGCAGGCAGAAGCGGGATTCGTCGGAAAAGACAATGTCGTGCCATTCCGTAGTCCAGGTGCGGCGTTCAACGGCCCACTGCCGCCGCACTCGCAGGTGGTGAAACGTCAATGGTAATCGGAGCAATGGGCGTTGTGCAACAAGTCGCAGCTCCTGCAGACGACGTCGAATGGTACGTGCTGACACAGGTTGTTGCACACCACACCCTAATTCCTGCGCTAATGTTCGTGATGTGGCGGTGCGAGCCGTCAATGCCCGCCGCACAACATGCCGGTCCTCCCGTTCAGTGGTGTGTCGTGGCTGCAGCAATCACTCACGTCGGTCCGTCCCTCCCTCCTGCACTCACCGAATCCATACTCGCCTCACTGTGGCTGGATGTTGTCCCACACGGGTGCCAATGTCTCAGTACAATAAACCGCTGTCGCAATAAACCACTATTCGTCCTCTGTCGAACTCCGAAACGTGCTGGATTGACTGCTGTATTCTGCGACGAGGCTTCAGGAAGCTTCCCACGCACAGGTCCGGCAGCTCAACACACTTCCACTTCTTACACCCCGCCTTCTACGCCCCCTTCTTATAGTGCTTCTCAGTGGTGTGCCGGGCGCACATGATTTGCATATGCCCTACAATGCTAATCGTTTGCATGTCCTCTCACGGGCGACGCATGCTGCGAATTTCAGGCCAATCAGATGCTTCCTTCTTGGTGTTGCATTTTGGGTGGTCAGCAGTGTATATGAAGACTTTTTTCTTACAAGCATAAGAAGGATGGTAAGTGGAGCCAGAAACGGCAGATTTTTTTTTATTGGATTTGTCCGAGGCTTTTAATTCTTGATTTGTATTCATAAAATGGTGATTAGGCTATTGATTTTTGTTTGTGAAACCCATGTAACAAGGCTATTTCCGAGTTGTTGTTGTTTGTTTGTCTTTTGCATAATCTTCTCTAAGAGATTTATGATTATTTCAGATTGTTTCCTGTGTGGATAAAAAATTTTATTGCATCACATTTTTTCACATTTTTAAGTTTGAAAAGAAACTGCAAAAGTGATTTTTAGATTTCTGATGACTATCAAGGCCTGTTATTAGTGCTTAACTTCACTTTTCAAAGCTTGTTATTATTTAATGCCTTTCAGTGTTAACAAGCTTTGGAAAGTCAAGTTAAGCATTAAGAATAGGCTTGTTGTAATGGTTTAGTTGTTGGCTTAGTTTTGCCGACTTTGTCATGTCCATCGAATTATATCAGCAGTATTGGTTTGACTTTGAATGGATGCTAAGGGATTAAATGATGATTGCATAGATGCTAAGTAATATCAGAAGAATTGCAGGTTCCTATATCTGTAGAGCAGGGATGCAAATAAACAAATGAATTAAAACAAATAAGTTAAAAATGAATTAACTTGCACGTAAAATCTTTATTTCTCTGAATGGGGAGAATATTTATGTATTGAAATATTTACTTCCAGTGAGGAGATGGGTATATGGACCTTCCCTATGTTTCCCGCCTAAAATTTGCGCTCTTTTCCTGCTGTCTACATCCCATAAAAGAAACCATTCCATCTTGACTGATGTCCTAACTTCGACTCTCTCTAACTACAGCTGTGTGTTTCAACTCCTCATTCCTTTTCTTTCCGCTTTGGAGGAAACTGCCTGCATTGTGTTCTATGGCACAAGAGTTCATCAATTGGCTTGCTTTGTGTGGGGGTGTAGGTTCATACCTTAAAGATTCTGTCATGGGCAGCTGACATAAAAGTCACTAGCAAAGTGATTGTCAACTGATTTATAACTTCACTGGTTTGGTAATTGTCTCTGAAAGTTTGTCCCTTCTACTGAGGGGATGAGAGAAGGGGTGAGCATATTTCCTTCCTCTGTAATTATGGGTGAGTGCAGTCAATGAGAGGGACCTCTGTTTCCAGAATTAACTGCATTTACTGGTGCGAGAATGCTCTCTGCTTTTGTAGTTGTATGATTTGAGTCACTATTTCATGATATTTGCAATACTCAAAAATATCTGTACAATGAACAGCCAAAAAATTATGACCAGCTTGTCATTATGAAAAATTGAAGCAACTGCAGGTAAACCATGGTGTGTGTGATGGTCATGAAACAGTATAAATAACACTATACTGAGCTCTGTTAATCAGTGTTATTCTTGTTCTTCAGATGGGAAAAGCAGAAGACTTAAGCAAGTTTGACAAAGGCAAAATTGTAATGTCCAGATGACTGAGTCAGAGCATTTCCAAGATGGCAAGGCTTGTGTGGTGCTCATAGTCAACTTCAAAAAGTAGTTTTGAGGAGTGAAAAATAATGAACTGCCAGCAAGGTGTGAGCCAATCACTGCTCATTGATGCTAGAGGTGAGCAAAGAATATCCCGTATGGTAGGAGCCAACAGAAGGGATACTGTGGTGCAACTTGCCAGTAATTTGAATGCTGGTGATGGCAGTAATGTGTCACAACACACAGTACATTGAACCCTGCTGAAAGTGGGGCTGCATAGCTGCAGGCTGCTCCAAGTGCCCATGCTAACTTGAAAGTGCCTGCAATGGGCACACAGGCATCAAAACTGGACCTTGACTGATTGGAAGAAGATCGTCTGGTCCCATGAAACATGTTTCGTGCTGCACCATGTAGACAATGAGTATGAGTGCATAATTTACCTGGGGAAGTGTTGGCACCTGGATCTACCGTGGGATGAAAACAAGCTGGTGGAGGAAGTGTAATGCTTTGGGCAATGTTCTGCTGGAAAACCCTCTTTCCAGTCATTCATGTGTAGGAAGCTATGATGTCTACCACCTACCTAAACATTATTGCAGGCCAGATACATCCTTTCATGGCAGCGGTATTCCCTTCTAGTAGTGCCATCTTTCAGCAGGATAATGCACCATGCTACCCTACCCAGATTGTTCAAGATTGGTTTGCGGAGCATGAGAAAGACTTCCAGGTATTGCCTTGGCTTCCTAATTCCCCAGACAATAATCCAATCTAGCATCTGTGGTGTGTGTTGGAACATCAAATTCAATCGGTGGCAGCTCAACCATGTAACTTACAAGAGTTAAAAGATCTGCTGGTAATGTGTTGATACCAAATAACACAAGACACCCTTAGAAATCTTGTAACATCCATTCCTCACCAATTAAGAGCTGTTTTGGTGGCACGTGGAGGGCCAACATAATATTATTCAGGTGGTCATAATGTTTTGGCTCTTCGGTGTATAAGAAACCTTGATAATCACCACAAGGGCAGAAATCGTTTTCAAGAAAAAATAATCTGAGATATGTAATTAAATTCTTCAACTGGATAATACTTCTTGATGTACTGATCTTGAAACAGAATGAGCATTTTGCAGAAAACCCATTTCAAACATATGCAGAAAAGGATTAATGATATTCGTCAGAAACTGTCTTTACTTTTCAACTGATTTGCATAACATGAGCATGTTTTCCTTTACAATATGCAATATCTGTGTTAAATCTGTGGTTCTGATTCTCATCTCCCTATGTAATTTGTAAACTTTAATTAGGAATGTGTTACTCCTCCTTGACTGATATCATTATGGGGGTTTGGAAAACCTGTATCTCTTTTCCCAGTTCAACCACATTTTAAAGTGAAATTTCATTGTGTGTGTGTGTGTGTGTGTGTGTGTGTGTGTGTGTGTGTGTGTGTGTGTGTGTGTGTGTGTGTGTGTGTGTGTGTGTAATTCTGATACTATCTGCTAATGAATGTTTTGTTTTGTGTTTTCTCCTATCTTCAGGTTAAAGAACTTGGTGTTGCTATTTACAATTGCTCTTGTTTGGCTCAAGACCTAATGAAAATTTTTGATGTGTATTGGAGATTAGGTGTCCCTGATCCTTATATACCTCCTGACTGGCCAGCTGATCTTCACACCACCATAAACCAAGAAAATCCAGTGTCAGTTCTTGCAAATAATTCTGTCCTGTTTACATACATTGCAGTAAGTGGCCTTTTCAACCTGATAAGACTCAGTTCTCTTAATAAAAAATAAAATAATTTTTCCTTTACTTACATACACACATATCACTAAGCTGTTATCTGGAATCCAAAGATTTGCTCGTCAAAGAATTTGCCAAATTAAATTACTTACAGCAATCTTGGCACACAGCTCGAGCTTCACTGACATCCATCACATGTATCACACAAGCTCTTTTGTCCTTCATACTCATTATCTCTTTCTCATGCCTGCATTCCTGAATCTGGTCCTCCCATGATTTCATTGGCCTTCCTCTACCTTTCCTTCCTGCCACTTGGGTTGAATAAATTCTTTTAGTAAGCATCTCATCACTTATTCTTTCAACATGGCCAAATCACCTCAAAATATTTGTCCCCACCTTACTAACAACATTTTGCTTCACATTACACATCTGTAACACATCTTTGTTCTTCACATGAGCAGAGGGTGTGTCTTGCCACTAACTTCCCATAAGTAATGCATCTTTCCAGCACACAAACCACTCCTATGTCTCATCTGCAGTACCCAGGTTTCACTGCCGTATACCCAACCATGTGATCTGAATATTTAGTCTTATCCCTGCAAGTGAGATGTTATTTTAAGATGTGAGTATGCTTACATTTAAAACAATTTGTAAATGTCTAATCGCTGAAAAGAATTTATTTACTCAGCTTCTCCAACCACCTAACCACAAAAAGTGCCTTAGCGCCACTAAGCCTAGAGAAATAGTGCTTTAGCATTACTAAGGCTCTTCTGCACCACTGGTTGTGGATAGTACTCTTATAAAAGAATTGCAAAATTCAAAGCAGTTAGCTTTTCAATTCTTAAACAAATCTTGCTCTTAGTTTAAAAAGTTCTTATTTTAATTTGTTTTTACATAGTGGCTCTTTAATGATTAACCTCTTGTTAAATGTAGATGGGACCTACTTAATTGCTATTCATACACTGATGATTTATTTATTATAGATGGCTTTTTTCTAATCAGTTTTGTAATGGTATTCTAACAGTCTATGATAATATATGGGTCATCCTAATGAAACATAGACTTGGGTAGATGGATGGCACTGCAGTACCCACACATAAAAGAGGAATGCAGTGTGCAAAGCATTTAGTATGTGTGGCATGTTGGATGTGAGTAATATCACATCACATTACATACATACATATCACTAAGCTGTTCTCTGAGATTCAGAGGTTAGTTCCAAAAGAAATACAAACTACCAGGTAATTCTTACTGTTGCCGTATCAAACTTCTCCATTTACAGCGATCTTGACATACAACTCGGGCTTCACTGACATCCATCACACGCCATACAGAAGATCTTCATACTCACAATCTTTTTCTCATGCAGACACTCCTGAATCTGATCCTCCCATGACTTCCTTGGCCTTCCTCTGCATTTTCTACCTGCCACTTGGGCTAAAAAGATTTTCTTAGTAAGCATCTCATTACTGATTCTTTCAACATGGCCAAACCACCGAAGCATATTAGTCTCCACCTTGCTAACAACATTTTGCTTCACATTACACAACTGCAACACATCCTCATTCCTCACACAATCAGAACATGTCTTGTCACAAACCCTCCGTAAGTAACGCATTTCTCCAGCACCCAAACAACTTCTATGTTTCTTCTGTAGTACCCAGGTTTCACTGCCATACATCAGAGTAGGAACAATTACACTTTATCATGGAAACATAAATGACCTATCTCGTGGATACCTCCAAGCGGGCACAACAGGCCATGAACCAGTTTTTAACAAAAGAAAGAAGCAAATTCACAGAAATCTTACAACGCATGCAGATGGTTTATGGGAATGCATGCCTTGCACAAAGTATGGTCTTGAAATGGTGCAAAGAATTTCAGGGTGGATGTGAAAGCTCCATGGATCTGCCAAGACCTGGCCAAGCACACGCCACCATCACACCAGACACAATCGCAGCAGTGGATGAACTGGTGAAAGTTAATTGCAGAATAACAGTTAGTGAGTTAGCAGCTGCAATATGCATCAGCTCCATTGGCACAATCCTCCACCAAAAACTGGGGTATTCAAAAGTGTGTGCACAGTGGGTTCCAAAGCACCTGACAAAGGATCCATAAACTTATCAACTGATGAAACACCTGCCTAAATCATATTATTTGCATCATCTTTGGCAATAACTACCAATTAAGTGCACTATTTTACGTGCAAGTCAGTAATGACTGCTCAATCAGAATAACCAAACTTGCCTCTAAGGTCTTGGTGTCTTTCCTTTAATACACTTCTTGCACGTTGTCGAGAGACATTTGTTATGGGGCTGGCCTTTTTGGGCCGAGGTTTTCTTCATATCAACTTAAATGACTATTGGAAAGCCTTAATAAAATTAGAACAACAATCAAAGAGGGAAAAAAAGGGAACATAAATGACAATAGATGGCGCCCGAGAAGCAACTATGCAGAGTTCACGACTGAAGCTGGAACCTCGATGAATTCGCTCATTTGATCTGCGGTTAGCAGAGCAGAGGGGTACATCGACCTCCTGAAGATGGCAGTGATACTGTTGAAAGTACTTGAGGAATGTCGTGACTGGCCGAATAGGGTTAGCATTGGCTGCAGGGTATTTGCGAGATATGGGGCAGTTAGAGCGCTACATACATCACAGTTGACGGAGGTTTGACTGGCGTGAAATGTAAATAGTTGTAGATAGTGGTTTTAAACTGAGTGTTTGAATGAATGGTGTAAATAGTAGGTAAATGTGTTTGTATACGGTATGCAAATAATACGTAATAGTGATTGTATAGAATATAGGTGTGATATAAGTGTGTATTTATTGGGTATGTAAATGTGCATTTTAGAATGGAGTACCATAAAAAAAAAAAAAAAAAAAAAAAAAAAAAGAAGGGACGCCGAATAAAGGTCGACAACACTCACATTTTAGTGAGTATGAGTCTAGTATGAACGACATATCACGCGTGTAAAATAGCAGTCAGAATTCAGCATGTGGTAGCGCACTATGAATGAAAATAAGAATGTTCATGACCTTAGGAATAATTACAACAAGCCGCCCCGGTGGCGCAGTGGTCTAAGCAATGGCCTCTGATCATTCGTCCGAATGGGGTCCGGGTTCGAATCCCGGTGAGGCATGGATGTTGTGTTTGTCTTACGGCACTGGCTCTCTCCCTTCCCTGGAACCAGTAACCCTAAATTAGGGACGGGCGACTGCTTATAGCTCATTGAGTTGCTCACGGTGGTCGTTAAACCTCCAATCAAAAAAAAAAAAAAAAAAATTACAACAACAACCTGCGAGCAGATATGAAGAAAGTCTCAGCCCAAAAAGGCCAGCCGCATAACAAATGTCTCTCAGCAACGTGCAAGAAGTGTATTAAAGGAAAGAAGCCAAGACCGTAGAGGTAAGTTTGGTCTTTCTGATTGTGAAGTCACCTGCCTAAATGTTAGGGATTTGTAGTGCTATTAGCACCCATATATGTTATGTATATACTAGCTTTTAGCCTGTCGCTTTGCTCACGCTGTTTGTTGGTGTAGACTTTGTTTAGCTAGAGAACGAAATTTAATGTTAAGCTTCATCGGCGACTCATCATGGTATTCGAGCAGATAAATCCGAGCAAAAAAATCGGCTTGTGCTGAAACATATTTGATTTTGTGTTTACTAACTAACTGCAAGTAGTTCTCTCTTGGATGGGTGAAATATCTTACCATGAATCATAAGGATATGTTAATTAATTAAACGTTCATTAATTAAATAAAGAAATCTTATTTCGTATTATTTGAAATGAATAATTATACATGAACTGTAATTTGATGAAATGCAGTGAAAAGAGCTTGTCCATGCCATCTTGTGAGAACATGTTGAACATCATTTTTTAAGCATTTCATCACCATAGCTAGACGTTAGTATCAATGAAATTCAAAACTGTAACTTCAGAAGTGAATGAATTAACGATATTTGTAGCTCACTTTCCTTGATGAAAATGCTAATTAAATTATAAAAATACGGCTGTACTACCGAATCAGAACACTTTCAAGTAGTTTCTGATTTCCCATGTAATGTTCCACTTTGTTTACATACAACCTGATAGCACCCAACGTGAAAGAAAGTAGTTCACGTTAATATACGAATTCTTTTTTCGTTATCATTGAAATAAATCTTATTGTAATGGAAATAATCATAGGCATTTACTTTATTATGGAAAATGATACATTTATTTTCATATCACAGATTTATGCGTCATAATTCCATCTTGTGCCAGCAAAAGTTCGAAATAGCTTCGCTTAAAGAATACGCTAGTTTCAGATAAAAACTAAAAAAAACGTAGTACTGTTATTCGATATATTTCCTTCACAAAATATATTTACTAATAAAAATAATCATTAAGGCATCTATTATGACAAAATTCTAAAAAAGAGACTCATAAAATTTATGATGAACTACTTTCCTTCACGTTGGGTGTGATCAGGTTGTTTGTAAACAAAGGGGAATAATACACGAGAAATTGGGAACCATGTTTTTATCAAAAATTCAAAAAATTCAAAAATCAAAGCCCAAAGTGCACATCCTTGGTATGTAAGCTACCTTCATGCACAATTTCAGGTTTCTAGGTTGAGTAATTCTTTTGTATCACGAAGGACACACACACACTTCATTTTATTAATATATATTTACTTGTGTACATATTCTTAGGCTGTAATAAAGTACAGTTAACTCCAACAGCTAGTCTATGTTTCATTTGGATGACCCTTATATATTAATGAAAAATTTCTGTCACAAGTGAATATAATAATTTTAATGTCTAAAGCTGTAAGTCCTCATTGTGTCTTCTGGTGTGCCAGTTGATTGGGTGGTAGTATTGCTAAAACTAAATTTGTGAGCTACACTCACTCACTCACTCACTCACTCACAACTGTAAAAATGTTAAATTTTCAGATGATTTTAATCATATTTTGCTGATATGTGAAATCAGTGTTCATGAACTTCAAAAGTTCATGAACACTGCCTTTGTTGATTCAGTGACCTTTTGTTAAGGCAGGTATAAAAATTTCACTTAAGTGAATTTGGAATGTTACAAATATAAGAGCTTTTTGGATGTTTTTATCATTTCTGTTCTAAAAACGCTGAAATCCGTTTTATTGGTGTAGTATTAGAAACACTAGTACAAACACGCTAGCTTTCACCACCACGGGTGGCTTCTTCAGGCATAAGTATTCCAATGCAAAAACAAAAACAAACAAAAAACAGAGTTTCAGTTATGAATTCAAAAATATAAGTTTGTTATAGTTATTACAGAACGTGCGCGTCATACTCGAGATGTGTGATTAGGAGCGCGCGTATTAATGAGCGTGCGCCATACATGTGGGAGGTCCATTGAAGTTTCCTCGTTACATATCCCGTGACTGGATAGGATTTCTATAGTTTCTCTGAGGAGGGTGGCTCTGGCGGTTGTGTATCGTGCTATTTTCTTTATTTGTCCCCAAAGAGGTGTTGCAGAGTTGTTGGCTACTTCACGCGCTAGTGCCGTAGTGAGAAGTCCTCTTTTGACATCTCTTTGATGTTCCTGGAGTCTTAGCCTCAGAGACCTCTTGGTCATGCCCACATAGTTCTTGTTTGTTCCGTCCGGGTACAAGAGGGGTATAGTGTATACTCCCGCATCTTCCAGGTCCATGCCGCCGTTTTTTGTTGATGCGAGACAAGATGCTATTGTACTAGGTGCGGTAATTCCTATGCCGAAACCAAGTTTTTTTAGGGAATTTTTTAGGAAATATGTGAAGCCTGGTACATACTGGCATGAGTCTATATATTGTAGTTTTTGGGTGGGGCATATGGTGCCACGGGATGCGAGTTTAGACTTTGTCTGGTGTATGATCTGATCTACCATGCTATGTGAGTGTCCTGCAGAAAAGGCTAAAGATCTTAGGGTGTCAAGCTCGGCGTGGAGTGCGGCGTTGTCTGATGAGTGGGTAAAAGCTCGCCTAGCCCTGTGTCGGAAAAGTGCTAGCTTTCTCTCCTTGGGGCACGATGAGGAAGGCAGTATGACATTAGGAACATAGGTAGGTTTGTAGTGGACACTAGTACTGAGGTACCTGGATGGAGACTTCTTGACCAAAACATCCAGGAACGGTAGGGATGCATTTTTTTCTCTCTCCATAGTGAACTTTATTGCAGGGTGTTCCAAATTGATTGTGGTGAGAAACCGATTTAGTTCCTCCTCGGTGTTTTTCCAGATGAAGAAAACATCATCTGCGTATCGTAGCCATGTACATGGGGTTGGTCCAGGTGCGCTGAGTATCCGGTCTTCTAGGGGTCGTAGGATTGCTTCGGCCAGTACTGCAGAGAGGGCGGAGCCCATTGGGACCCCTTTGGTCTGCTTGTAGGTATTGTCCTGGAAGCTAAAATAGTTAGCATCTGCAACTAGGTCAATGACTTTGGATATCTCCATCAGCGTATTTTCATTGTAAAGCGATGAATCGGCGAGTGCTTGCTTTAGGGTGTTTGTAGCTTCCTTAACAGGGATTGAGGGGTACAGTGAGATAATATCAAAACTCCCTAAGGTATGAGCAGGCACTACCTTTAGGCTTCTAATTCTTTCTATAAAGTCCTGAGACGACAACAGCACCACACTTGAATGCGGCAGGAAAGGAGACAAAAATGTAGCTAGCCCCTTCTCTAGATTGAAGGATGGAGCACACCTTCTTGAAACGATTGGTCGAATTGGGTTGTCTGGCTTATGATGCTTAAGCCTTGCAAAAATTGGTGGTATCTTTGGCCCTGGAGGTATCCTAGCCGCTTTCCTGATGGTGTCCGGAAGCGCTGTTTTCTTCGCCACCATCTTAACCTGCGCTATCCAACGGTTAAGTGGGGATTTGGTTTGGAGTGTTGACTGCGACTGTCGGATGAAGTCCAGGATCCCTTCATCATAGTCCGTCTTGTTCATCACTGCTAGCTGGCCAGATTTGTCTGTAAGGGTATAGATCACGCTAGGGTCACACTTTAGCTGCGCGATGGTCACCTTGTGCTCAGGATTTCTGTTAGAAGCTGTCGAGGAGAACTTCTGCACCTGATCCAGTTTGTTGACGCATTGATATCTAAGTGAGTCTCGATTATCTAGTGGGACTCTGCTAAGTAGGTTTTCTATGGCCGGAACTAGATCTTGAAAGCGCGGACGTGAAGTAAGGCAAAATTTCGGACCTTTCTCTAGTACGCTCAGCTCTCTTTGGGAGAAAGTCTTACTTGAGACGTTGATTATTGGTACCTTGAAAGGAGGAGCGGACGGCTTGCATTGAGCTAGCAAACTGGAGAGCTTTTTATCGTGGGTGGCTGACAGACATCTTCTTTGGCGTTGGACTAGCATGTCTAATCGGCGGAGAGAAGCGTCTAGCTCGAGGGGGATGGAGTTCATCACAAGGTTCGAGTGCCAGCTGTAAAGACGGGATTCCATCGACATGACTTGTTTCCTTTTAAGTTGTATTAAGTGCGACAGTGTTTGGCGTTGAAAAACGGATTTTTTCTCATGAACCACTGCGCGTTAATGGTAGATTTGAAGCGCAGAAAGTTCGGAATAATACCTAGGAGTTTACAAGAGGTCAAGAAATGTAAGTGACATCGCTGCTCCTCCAGCTTGATTCGTAATTGCTGGAATTCTTTGAAGCTACCCATATTGCCCGGAGACGGCAGTTAATAACGGAAGAATCGGGTAGACATACACCAGTAATACTAAAAACGCGTGTTTGTACTAGTGTTTCTAATACTACACCAATAAAACGGATTTCAGCGTTTTTAGTATTACTGGTGTATGTCTACCCGATTCTTCCGTTATTTCTGTTCTATTTGCCTATTGTTTTTCAATATACTTTTTTAATATAGTGATCTAAACTATCAGTGAAGCATGTACACGTATGCACATATACGTATATATACACTGAGTGGCCACTTTATTATGACCACTCCCTCAGTACTTCGTTGGGCCACCTTTTGCCTTTAATACTGCGTTGATTCTTCATGACATGGACTCCACGAGATGTTGATAGGTGGTTTGTGGAATCTGAGACCATGCTTGATGAATAGCACTTTCCAAAAGTGAGAGGTTGTGAATCTAGCTGTCTGATAGCTCGTTCAACTTCATCCCACAAATTCTCAATGGGGTTGAGATCTGGAGATTGTGGGGGCCGCCTAAGCAAAGTAAACTCGCCGACATGTTCCTGAAACCAATCCTGTACAATACGAGCACTATGGCATGACGCATTATCTTGTTGAAAGTAACCCTCGCCATTGGGATAAACCATCCACATGACAGGATGCACTTGGTCTGCAACGATATTTAGATATGATGTGCCAGTCAGACGTTGATCAACACGAATTAAAGGGCCCAAAGCATGCCAGGAAAACATTCCCCAAACCATAACATTGCCTCCACCAGCTTATAGGGTTGTAGCAATGCATTTGGGGTCCATGCTTTCATGCTGTTTCCGCCAAATTCTCACTCTGCCATCGGCATGGTGCAACTGAAAACGTGATTCATCGGACCACATAATTTGTTTCCAATTATCGACTGACCAATCCTTGTGCTCCTGTGTGAACTGGAGACGTTTTCTCTTGTTAACTGCAGACAGCAAAGGTGTTCGAACAGGCCTTCGACTGCCATATCCCATCCGATGCAGTGTACGGCGAACAGTGTGTGCAGAGATCATTTGAGAGGATCCTTGATTAAGATGGTCTGTAACTTGGTGCACTATTGCCCTTCTGTAGTCTGTTACCAGTCTAGACACTATCCGTTCTGCCCGAGCAGTCACTAGTCGATGACGACCACACGTTGCACGTAGAGACCCAGTTTTTTGGCCGATGTTCCAGTCTTTAAACACTTTAACAACAACTGCTCTAGAACATTTCACGAAATGTGGCAGTTTCGGTGATACTCGCTCCATGGCTCCGAGCTCCTACAATCATCCCACGTTGAAAGTCCGTCAAATCGCATTTTTTACCCATCTCGTCACCCAAAAATCACTTCTACTACTGTCACAAGCACTAAGCTTTCCCTTTTCATACTAGCCTCGCCCTCTGGCGGCAACAGCGTGCAGCCCTAGCTTATTTGCTTAAAACTGTCAGGAGATCATAATAAAGTGGCCACTCAGTGTATACAGGGGTTGGACAGAATAATGTGAACACCACGCTCAGAGATGTGACTTTTAATGCAGCTCTGTACGTTGCAATACAAAAAGGCAACCACTACTTTTTGGTTGTAAAAGCTTTGTTTAGAACCTCAAGGTCCTGTTTAAGTGCACTTAAAGTGTCATGTAAAATTTCTTTCAGGGTGACAACGAAATGAGCAACTTAACAGACTTCGAAAGAGGGCAAATTGTTGTTGGCTGGCTAGTTGGTGCCTCAGTGACAACAGTCACCAGGGTAGTGGGGGTATCCAGAGCTACTGTGTCTAGCGTCATGACAACATACCGTGTTCTGACTGGTAGAGACAGGAGAGCATTAAAGAGGATTGTTACCTGTAATAAGAAGACCACAGCGCCAAAAATTAGTGCAGAGCTCAATCTGCATCTCCAGACCCCAGTGTAAATAAAAATAGTGTGCAGGGAACTACATAAACAAGATAATTCATGGCAGAGTTGATATTGCAAAACCTCTGGTGACCCGGGTGAATGCACAATGGCGACAGCAGTGGTGCCAGGAACATACAATGTGGACTGCCGATGCATGGAAGCATGCATTGGAGTCGGATAAATCCACATTCACACTATTCCCCACCGCAGGATGTGTTTACATGTGGAGAACACTATCAAAAGCGTACAACCCAGACTATCTGCTCCCAACAGTGCAGCATGGTGGTGGTTCTGTCATGCTGTGGGTGGTCGTATCGTGGTTTTCAGCAGGTCCCCTGATCATGTTGGAAGGATGGATGTCTGGTAGGGTGTATGGAACCAATTTGGCTGACCAAGTCCATCCAATGGCTCAGGCATTGTTTCCTGTAGGGGATGCCCTCTATCAAGATAACACCCCAATTCACAGAACTCAGAATGTCCAATAATGGTTTGAGGAACATGAGGATGAACTTGCACACCTTTCTTGGCCTCCCCAATCACCAGACTTAAACATCATCAAGCCACTGTGGTCTGTGTTGGAAAACAATAAGATCCTGTTATTCTCCTCCTGCATCTCTCAAGGACCCTGGAGCAGTTTCTGCCTGAAGAATGGTGTAACATCTCACTAACCACCATCCAGAATTTGTATGCATCCATTCCAAGGAAGATTCAGGTGGTTTTTAATGCCAAAGGTGGACCCACACCCTACTAGGTATGTAAAACCTTCTTTTCCTAGGTGTTCACATTATTCTGCCCAAGCTTTATATATTCATACAATCCTATACTCTCCAACCTACTTGGTCAGGCATGGTGAGTTATGCCCCCCCCCCCCCCGCTACCCTCTCAAGATGATTTC
This sequence comes from Macrothele yani, assembly GCA_039090855.1. Lineage (NCBI taxonomy): Eukaryota > Metazoa > Arthropoda > Arachnida > Araneae > Macrothelidae > Macrothele > Macrothele yani. Next base: position 143,634,142 of record CM076996.1, read on the forward strand.
AAAACTGAAAACTTGGCCCTCAGTCCCCGGCATACCTACATTTACCTTGGACAACAGATATCAAGCAAGAGTCATATTGATGAGGAAATTAATCAACATATAAAACTTGGCTGGAGAGCTTTTGGAAGAAACAGCACAATTTTCAAGAGCAATGTGCCATTATGTCTTAAAAGAAAAGTGTTTAATCAATGCATCCTTCCAATTCTTACATATGGAGCAGAGACATGGGCCTTAACTAAAAAAGACGTACAAAGGCTGCAGACAACTGAAAGAAGCATAGAGAGATGCATACTTGGTGTAACCAGAAAAAATATTAGAAGAGGAACTTGTGGGTAAGGAAAATGACAAGAGTGGAAGACATCATGATCAGAGTGAAATTCCTGAAATAGCAATGGGCTGGAGATGCTGCAAGAACAGACCACCGATGGACAACTGAAATTTTAGACTGGAATTCCAAGAGTCAGAAAAAGACCCAGAAGAAGACCACATGAGAGATGGGTGGATGAAATTCGAAAATCGCCAAAGTAACATGGAGGAGACAAGCTCAAGACAGACAGTTGGGGAGGAAACGTGGGGAGATCTTCATCCAGCAGTGGATTGATAATGTTTGACAGTGATGATGATGATGATGTATTCGTACATGCACACATTTTGATGTATATGAACTTATGAATTCTTTTCATGAAATTAAAAGCAATGAGATATTTTTCACTTAATAATTATGATATTTTACCTGTGTGTGTGTGTGTGAGAGAGAGAGAGAGAGAGTTTTTGGCTTTTATCCTAGTTAAATTTTACCTCTTTTGTGCATTCATTACTTTCTTTAGTTGAAAAACATTAACTTGTACCATAATATAGTTTTGTGTTTTTTAAGAAAAAGGTGTTCATAGTTTGTACTATTTAGCACGTAATTCTGATTTTATGTTCATTATTTTCTCCAGAGCTCTCCTCCTCCTTTGTGTCCTAAAGGCCGAACTACTGATTTGAACAGTATTCTGGACACAATCAACAAGGCCGAAGTTTTTGTGTATGTAGCAGTAATGGATTACTTTCCAACCTCATTGTACACACAAAAAGAAGAGTAAGTTTCTTTTGTAAAGCAAATGTTTTTATGAAGTGTAGTTATTATTTAACTTAGATACGATGTTAATTTAAAAATCTTGAAATCTAGAAATATTCATATTTCCTTCATTCTTCTTAAAATGTATAAAAATATATATAAAGGCTTATATTGATCATCAGCCCTCCCCTCCTCTCCTGGACTAATAACAAAAAATTAAAGGATTTTTAAAATAAACTCTTATGCTTTTTATCTCATCAGGTAATCCTACTTGTTAAAAATAAGTTATTGTTGTACCTGCTGTGAACTGAATAAACTTTTTCTTAAAGAAAATATCCTGGATAATAAATAAAAATTATTTTTTTACGTTTTCATTCTTCTTTCTCTATGCAATGTTTCTAGGCTTCAGTCCTGATGTCTTTGGCTCACTGTGAAACAATTCATAACATTGGGACTGAAACTTAACAGATATATGGATGGAGAAAGAAAAACAATAAAAAGGTAAAAAGAAATATATATTTTTATTTATTTTCAAAAAATTTGTTCTTTTTAACAAAAGTTTATTCAATTCACATTAGATACAATAACTTGTTAACATGCAGGATTTCCTAACAAGAGCATAAATGTAATTTTTCAAAAAATTCCTAATTGTTTTTCCATGATTAGTTACATAATCATGGGGAAACATGAGGATGATTAACATATACTTTTGTAGATCTAACATTGAAAACAACTGCTTCTCATGTGAAAGTGTTACAAAACTCTATTGCAAATCATTCTAATATGTTTGGATCAATTATTTATTTTTCATGCTGTACTGTGTTTTGCATGCTGTGCTACAGTACAGCATTATCCTAAGCAAATGCTAAATTATGAGTCTAATTCTAATTTTATTCATTTGTGTTAGTTCGATATATATTTGCACTTCTACCAGAATGTCTATCACCATGAAAACCACAAACAGCTGTTTTTGGTCCAGTTACTTTTATTTTTTGCATTCTTTCATTGCTTGTGTATGTGGTGTGAAAATCGTGGGAATCAAACAATTTGTACATTGCTGTTCTTTAAAATTTGTTGCCATTCAGTTTAGCAAATCAACATTTCAACTAGCAGTTTATTCTTGTGTGTGTGTGTGTGTGTGTGTGTGTGTGTGTGTGTGTGTGTGTGTGTGTGTGTGTGTGTGTGTGATATTTTTATTTTACACTTGTCAAATTTTCAGGTTGAACACTCATTTTTCCTCAGAACAATATCTTGAGCATTGCTCTGAAGAAGCATTGGTGTTCAATTCAGAAATTAATGTAATGTAAAATTGTTTCTAGTACAACAATTGTTTCTTGTCAAAATGTAGCAGATGCCATTTCTGGTAGTTTGTATTTCTTTGTGGAGCTAACCTCTGAATTTCAGAGAACAGCTTAGTAATGATGATGACAACATTCAGTAAAAAGCTCTATTAATGTTTTACACATTACCCAATGTTAAAGTTAAATCACAGAAGTATCAATCTCCTAATACGGTTTTGTGTGCTAATGAGTAACTCAGTATCTCGAGCAAACCAGTGTGTGTGTGTGAGAGAGAGAGAAAGAGAGAGATACAGAGAACAATAAAGCATATAGTTTTATGGCAAATTTGGTTTGAACATTGTATTTTTAGGTGTAGAAATAATCTCAACTGTCATTCATTAGACAAAGTTCTGAGAACTTCACCTAAATAAGTTGTTGGCATTACTATGACTAGAATAATAATACTCTTTGGACTGTTATGTTCTAGGTAAATGAAGCACTAATTCATTTCCAAAATGTAGCAGATGCCATTCATTCATACACACGACGTGGATCAGGAACACCAAACAGAAGTCATCGCTCTTTCCATGAATTAATTACTTATTCGTCTTCTGATTATTTGTTCAGTTGCTGCTTTCCATCTTTGGTGAATCCCCAGCATTGTGTGTGGCTCCATTAAGCAACCTGCCATGTGGTTTGGCAGTTAATCACATGTGAGTCTGGAGAATTCGAGGCCGCTGTGGTGCAGTGGTAGCATGTCTGGCACATAACTGGGAGACCAAGGTTCGTTTCCCGGTGGCGGCCGACGAGAATTTTTCCGTGACTCACTTATTAACGTGGAGAGAGCAATGACTTCTGTTTGGTGTAGCAGATGACATTTAGATGTGATCCCTTCTGGACAGAATTATGCTGATAACACTAACTTACAAAATAAAAATTTAGCAGTTACAGTAATGTTTATTGATAGCATTGTAAACATATTACCTAAAAATTTGAAAGCTAAACTTTTATCAACATATCTAAAGATAACTAAAGAGAGGCAGCATTTAAAGGAACATTTAGAAAAATTTGTAAACAGTTTACTGTGCATAATATTTTGCATCACTTCATTAATAAAACTTCCATATTCTTGTTCTGTGCTGTACTCTAAGTCACAAAATTTGAAGCACTTCTCTCATTTCAGCATTTATTAGTGTTTTGTCAGCTTCATGGGTTTCTGCTACATCTCCTTCAGCTCCTTTATCATCTCTTAATTTTGGGTCTGTCTGATGCCTATCGCTTTTAGCTTAGCAGCAACTTGAATGTTTTCATCAGTCATCATCCAGGCTTCAAAATAATTTGTAGTCATGTTAGGTGATCATCTTCAGTTTCTTTGTCTTCTTTGGAGAATCCATCATGATTGAAACAATTCTATATTTTCTTCCCAGTCACCAAATTCCATGACATATCTGAAAGATGTAAGGCCCCTAGGAACTAGGTTTCTTTAGTTAAGTAATTTACATTCAGTCATTGCACATCTTCCATGGAGTCTTCTAAGATTCTAGTATGCATTTCTTTAAGGCATATTAAGCCTTTAATACCCAAAATAACTTTCTGATTGCATCATTAGATCACTGACATAAGTTCAGGTAAGAAAGGTGTTAGAGCAATTCTGTTGATCATATTATTTTTGCAGAGATTTCGCTTTTGGAGGTACGCAATTTGTGTCATCAACTTGTTTTTCAACTTGAATGTTTAATAAATGAAAGTTAAAAATATATAACATGGCTTTACATACTGTAGGTCTTCAGTGGTATCGATTCCCTGTAGGTATTCCTTGATGTTTGATTAAAATTATTCATTTAAAAGTTTAAAAACAGTATGAAAGCACCAGGTTAAAAGTAAAGTGATAGAATAGACATGGATAAAAATGAAAATAAATAAATAAAAGGTGGGTTGTTAAAAAGCTTAAAAAAATAATCTACAGACTCCTTCAGCTGTCCCATATGCATTTCAATTTATTTCGTCATGGCCGTCATCTGGGGGGGGGGCCTTGATGTTGACTAGTTTCTTGAACATTCTGCTGCACCACAATCTTCCCATCATACCATGTTGCATAATTCTTGTCATTCATCTCCTCATCTGCATTGCGGATAGGGTTGTTAGCCCCATCTATGGTTCGCTGATTTGGGTATTGTGAAGTTTTGTATCTTTTGCATTTTCTATCATAACAAAATGCACTGAAATACACATAAGACAGTCGAAGGAGTGCATAGATTATGGTTTTAAGCTTTTTAACAGCCCACTTTTTATCTGTTCATTCTCATTTTTATTCAATTTCTACTGTATTAACTTTTAATCTGGTGTTCTCGTTCTGTTTTTAAACTTATAAATCGATGATCTTAATCAAACATCAAGGAATACCTACAGGAGGAAACATACCAGTAAAGACTCCCCCCCAAAAAAAAAGGATCACAATTAAACTTATAGGAGTGATTAGTTATGGCATAAGCTGCAAACAATCACAATTACATACCAGTTCATGATAAGGAAGGCCAAAAAATGAGTAATAAGTACATCCACCTCCACCCTGGGCAGGGATAACCAACCCCACACGCTGTGGAATCAAATGAAACAGAGTTTGGATGGTCGTCTGCAGTACTGCATTCCATTCTGCTTCTACACACATCCACAATTAGTTTGTTGTGACAAGCAGCGAGGTCATGCGAGCCAGTCATTGCGCAATAACACCCCAGATGTTTTCTATAGGCGACAAATCTGGCGAGCAAGCAGGCCAGGAAAGACAAGCAACTAGATGCGACAGAGTACATCTTGTACAGTACGAACAACATGGGGTCGGGCATTGTCTTGTTGGAAGATGGCTCCCGGGTTCATCTGAAGGATGGGTAGAAGTTCAGCTTCCAACACTTCCGTGATGTAGCGTTGGCTGTTCAATGTGCCTGCAATGCATTGTAGATGAGTGCATGAATGAAACGTGATAGTATCCCAGACCATCACGCTCACCGTGGAAACATGATATGGTGCTGCTCAATGCAGCCTTCCAGATGCTGTTCACCATGGTATCTGCAAACAAGGATTTGCCCGTCGTGATGCATTAGATTGAATCTGGACTCCTCCGAAAACACAATATGCTCCCATTCAGCACTCCAGTTTCGACGTTTGCGGCACCACTGCAATCGCTGGCACCTATGGTTCAGAGTCAAGGGAAGTCGCAGCAATGGACGGTGAGTAACAAAGCCTCTCTGCAGCAATTGGTGATGAACAGTGCTTGCAGACATCAGACAATGTGTGACCATCCTCCATTGCTGTGCAAGTGTCGTGGATGGTGTTGTGCACGTCACTGTCATACAATACAAGTGCCTGTCTTCCTGCTCGGTTGTGTGATTTCAAGCTCCAGACCCTGCATGATGATGCATAGAACCTTCTGCTGCCCATTGACGCCATGTATGTATAACGGTAGTTGCGTTACACCTAACTCATGCAGCAATTTTATGGTGTGCTAAACCACCACCTCTGCGTCCAACGATTCTACCTCTTTCAAATTCCGTCAAGTGTTTGTATGATTGTCTCGTCCTCCCACACAGCATGTTTACATGTTAACAACTATGTATGGTCGAGTTTAGCAATAGCAAGTTTAAAAACCTGCTCTCTTGTACGCTTTCTGTTATACCCTGTTGTGCGATGTTTCCGATGGTGTTGTGCACGGCTCACATTTGCACGTGCGCTGCTGTTGTAATTGTTTGCATCTCCCATGGTATCCTTTCACCCTGCAAATTTCATGCAAATCCGAGCATTTCTTCATGGTGTTGCAATTTCTATTAACAGCAGTGTATATTCCTGGTCATAATGGATAAAAAGATTTACCATTGGAGTAACTAATTTAAAATAATAACATGTTTTAGTTATGCATTAATGATGTATGCAGCACAAACAAGCACAACACAGTTAATGTTTCATTCGTGATCCCACTTCTTTATCCAGTCATTAAAAATTAGAATGGCTTTCTGGGCCCTCAAACTTGAGCAATAAATAGCCAAAGGGTAATTTATTCATGCCTTTAAAAGCCAATGAGTTTTTCTTCTAATCATTAAATGCCTTTTTCTTTTACTTATTTTTGTTGCCATGCATATTTACACAGACTGTCATATGTTCCTTGGTGGGTTTTTTTTACACACACTAGATAAGATAGCAGCCTTTTCTCATTTTTGCAGTTAGCTCTTCTTTTTGATGTTTATCAGACTGTCTACTCAAGCATTTTGTTCATGGATGTTAGTTAATCAGAGTTTTTAATGCTGATTTAATTTAGTATGTGTTCCCTTTGCTGATAGTGTAACAAGCTGTTTAGCCATAATTTAATAGGAATAGAGACATGGTAAACATTGTAATGGCAGCCTTAAATTTTAAAATCAAATGGTTAATTAATGGGCTATAAAAAGAAAACTATTAGCTGAAACCAGTTATAGCAGTAACTGGGTAACATGTGAAAAAAAAAAACATCCAGAAAAAGAACAAAAAACTAAAGTCAAAAAATAGCTCCCCTTTCCACTACTTCATAGTGAAAAATGACTTACACAGGTGCTTGGCATATATTTTCCATTGTATGATTATATGTGTATTTCTTCAGCATTAAAACATATATGGAAAATATATTTCTGCCACTCAGTTGTTAGACTTCCTGTCCCATGATATCCCATCATGCTTTGTAGCAAGTGAAGAGCAGAAGAGCATTAGACACAATGGGTTAAACATTTGCACTTTCTGCTTTATTGTATTTCTTATTTTTAATCATAAGGTTAAAAAATTCACAATAGTGCAGATGAAATACTACATTCACATTCTTACCTCATATTAGATTGCATTAGAACTGACATGTTAAAAGTTGTATTTTAAATTGCCATTGATTTTATGTGAAGAGTACTGAATGGGCTGGTCTGGAAATCGTTATATACTTTTGTCAGACTTCATGCGTATGACTTCCATTATGGTATGCGGCTTCTGTATAGAATTAAGTAGCTATACGATGGTATGACTCAGTATGTTTTCCTAAAGGCAGTAAAGGTGAATTTGAATAGTGATATAATCAGTAGGTGTTTTTTTTATTGTTTTTTTTTTTTTTTTTTTTAAATAAGTAAAAAGGTCCTGTGGTGGCAGATAGTTCTTTTCAAGATGTGATCACTCAGTGGAGCATATTTAAGCCAATATGTAGCTTGGCAATTTTTGATTCATGTGTTAGTGAGGATTAATTTAAGTCATAGCTTCAAACATCTTACAGTATGTTTATGTTTGATACTGTGGAATGTGTCAAGTGCTTACGAACTACTCAAAAAAAAAAACAGGCAGAATGTCATGACTATAATTTAGGTAATGGGTTGTAGCTGATAAAATGCTCTTTGTATGGCTATGATTAACAATGAACAAGCGTGCATACATTTTTCATTTTATAGTCATGTTCAAACTGTGGGAAAGGGATGACAAAAGATTTTTTTCTCCCCCCCCCAGAGGGGAGTATAAATTTTCAAGAACTAATTTGTTCCATGAACTTAGATCTCCCATTTCATCTGTCTTGTATTTCTAACCATCCCTGCCAGTAACAGCTTCTCATAATTTTAAACTTCTTACTGGAATGCCTTCCATTCTGCCTGTTCCAAGACAGGGTGGATGGAAAAATATTCCAAGTAAGAAGTTTAAAATTTACTCTTCATCTAGACAGGGATGCAAGTGATCGCCTTTTTTTTTTTTTTTTTTTTTTTGTAATATATGGGCAGACTGCTTAAAAACAGTAAATTAGTATCAGGCATTGAAGTAGGTAGTTACAGTATTAGCAGTTTGACATATGCTGACTTAGTGCTACTTTCTAAGTTCAAGAACAAATTATATTATAACATTTTAATCAGCTGAGCACGATCTATGGAAATTTTAGGATGAACGTAAAATGCTGGGAAATCCTATTCATACACAGTGATTCTAAATCAATCTGCAAAAATTGTTAATTGTTCAGTAAGGGGGAAAGGCATGAGCATGTAACAAATTTTAAATGTTTAGGTGTAATTATTGGTATCTGGTTAGTGTAATTATTGGTGTCTGCATGAGATAAAGATTATGAAGTACAAAGGGTTTTGTGTGAGATATCTTGATGGATGTCAGTGAAGCTCAAGTTGTGTGCCAAGATTGCTGTAAATGGAGACCTTTGATACATCAACAGTAAGTAAAATGTAGCACCATCAGTTTTAAATTTTAATCTGTCAGACAAGCTTTTTCAAGCAGTTAACCTCTGAATCTCAGAGAACATCTTAGTGATATGTATGTTTGATTATTGCTAAGACAGAAAATTTTGGTGTGAAATTAAACAACACAGTCATCAGAGCTGGGAGTCTCCCATAAAGCTGTGTCAAAACACTTTCACTAAAAAAGAGGTTGGTCAAAGAACTGTTTGTATACAGTGTAGTATTTAGACCTACCATCGTTGTGGCTGCTAGAGTTGATTACAAACTAAACAACTCTGTAGGAGATCTGAATTGAAATGGGTAAGAATAATATCAATGAAAAGTAGGTGGGTTCAGTGGCAAAGCAGAATAAATAATGCAGTCATTCAAACTGAGCTGGGTACTTTCATACAGAAAAAAATGTTAATGCAAACATATGAAGGCAGTTTGGGCATGTGTGTCACATGGAAGATGAAAGATTGCCTAAACAGGTGTTAAATTCTAAGGTATGAGGTCACATATCAAGAGGTAGACCTAGAACAAAATGAATTGAATGCCTGAAGTGAGCCATGAGTGATCAGAGAAATAATATGTTAAAGGCAGAAAATGTTTCATTGGCCAGAAAGAGATGAAGAAAATCTGTTGCAGATCAGATTTCTTTATTTATTTGAGTAGTTTTTGCCCAAAGCCATGCTCAATCATCATATTGGCATACATGTGTGGGATCATGATGATATCTTCTCTTGCTCTTTGTTCCACTCATGAAGTAAATTGCTTTCTTGAGTGCAGTCGCTGACTGGGCCCATATTAATTTATATAACTTATTAGAATAAATTTTAAGATCTGTCAAATGATGTGATGCTTCAAGTGCCATTCAACACAAGGCTTGAGTAATTTTGTAATGCCATCTATTTCTTTTGGAAGAAATGCAACAATCACATCTATTGAAATAACTTCCCTTTCATAGCCTGGCTTCTTATTTATGTTTTCACTAAATGCTGTTTTTCTTCCAATAATTTAGTCTATTAAAATATTTGTTAATTTTAACATTAAATAATTAAAAAGATAGGTCATAACCTCATGATTGACAATTAACCAAATGGAAGTAAGTACAGGTAAGTGCTTGCATTTTTAATATTATTTCTTGCTATAACTTTCATGTGCTTCATAAATTTGTTGGACATTTAAGAATATATGATTCAAATCTACTTTTTGATATATGGATTATAAAGTACTTCGAGTGTTATAATTTTGAAATTAAAATGACCAGTAAATAAAGATTTAAAAAGAAAGCTACAAACAAAACTAATTCTGGGTAAATCATCACTGCACATTAAATACAGATTGCAAATATTTCTTTTAGTTGTAATTGCTTAAGTTGAATACTGGTGAAAGATTTCTATTTTGTCAGAATCTTTGAGTTAGCTGAGTGTACAGCTGATTTACTCATTATTAGACAATTTAAGTTTGTGCTCCTGTTGATTGGGTAGTGGCATTCCACAGCATTTAGTTAACCTTTTCATTATTTCTTCTTTTCTCTCTCTCTCTTATTTTACATTTGGTGGGTTGTCACCACAGAATGTCCCTTTTATTTTTTATAAGTACCCATAGTTCACTGATTCAGTGACACTGAGAGTAAGGTTATCTAAATGCTAAAAACAAATGCATGTTAGAAAACAGAAAGAATATACTTAATTTGTCTAAACTAAAGCTTGTATATTTATTGGAAACAAAATTCCATTTGAAAGCAAAATTCTGATTGATAACTAATAGCCATAAGTCTTAGAGAACTGACATTTCTGTAATTGCTGGTATTGAATGAAAGCTAAAAGGTCATTTACAACTTTAGCAAAGAAATTGTGCATTATTCTGTAAACTAATATTCTATGAGTATGTATTTTCATATTTCACATTTGCTGCATTTTTATCTCTTTGAAATACTGTTTCTTTTTCTGAGGTATGTAATAGTTGTTTTGTTTGTTTGTTTTTTCAAAAAAATTCTTATTCCATTATTTTTTAGCAAAAAGCATTTTATGCTTACTGAAAGTATGTGTTTCTTTTAAAATATTGTACAAAATTTAAAACAAAAAAACAACCTCTTAGGTTCACTGTTCACTTTGGTCTGCATTCTTCCTCTTGTCCTGTGTGTTTCATTAAATTTTAGATACCTTCCACTTAACAATATACATGTACTTTGGGCAGTGATTATGCTACTCATTGCAGATGTGTTTTTGTTGCACATATGACACTTCAATGCAAAAAATGCATGAAGCCTCTATACATGGCATATAGATATATACCGATGAGCCATTACATTGTGACCATCTATGTAATAAGCTGTAGGACCCCCTTTAGCCCGCAAAACAGTGGTCACTCAGCAAGGCATCGATTCGATGAGGTGGCGATAGGTATTCTGGGGTATCTGCTACCATAATGTCGACAGCAGGTCCTCCAGTTTCCGTACATTTCGGGATGGTGTTAATTTAGCGCAAACCCGCTTTTCCAAAGAATCAGTCGGATTAATTAAATGGATTTTTAGATATTGAGAAATTATGGCAATTTAGATTATTAGGATTTATGTATAAAAGAATAAAAGAGAATAGGTATCAACATTTAATTCAGCTGAACACTGTGTGTCATGACTATCAAACAAGAGACAGAAATGCATGTTTGTTACCAATGCCTAACACTTTAAACCAACAAAGATTTATTGATTACCAGGAATTGATGGTATGGAATAACCTACCTTGTCAACTAACACATATTAATAATTTTTGAAAGCAACTAAAAAAATATTTGCTAACAAACTAAAATATATAATTCCATAGTAAAATTTATTAATCAGACCACATATGCGTAAATTTTATATGTGCAGGACGTTTGGCTTGGCTACGTACTTTAGGGGAATTGGGATTCACTCAGGCTATATATATATGTGTGTGTGTAGTGTGATCAAAAAGTTCCAAGACTATGTATGTAGCGCACCAACAGATGGCAGTACGCGGATTCATGAGAAGCGGTCAAAGGCAGTAACCTTCATGAGTCATTGTGCCGAGTGGCGTTGTTCTGTGAACATCGGGAGCTATGCCAAATGATATTTGGTGACCACATGCAGAACACAGCTGTGATTTTGGTATGGACTGCAAACTAGAGCAGTGAGTGAACATCAAACTCGGCAAATCGGGAACAGAGATGCATGAAATGTTGCGGCAGGCTTATGGCAATGAAGCAATAAGTCATGCGAGGTGTTTTGAGTGGCGCTCACGCTTCAAGAGCTGCAGAACGGCACTGGAAGACGACGAGAGGTCAGGACAACCGTCCACGAGCAAAACCCCCGAAAATGTGGACAAAATTAGGGAACTGGTGCATGAGGATCATCAGAGATCCATTCAAGGCATTGCTACCATCGTCAATGTGTCATATGGAACAGTGCAAGAAATTCTGACGTTGGTTTTGAACATGCACCGCATTGCTGCAAAGTTTGTACCAAAGATTCTAAAACCCGAACAGAAGGCGCTCCTTGTCGAACTCTGTCAAGATCTTCGCCAGCAAGTGGTGGATGAGCCAATGTTCCTGCCGCGGGTCATCACTGGGTACAAGACTTGGGTCTACAGTTATGACCCGGAGAAAACAACAGTCGTCGCAGTAAAAGAGCCCGGCATCTCCACGACCAAAGAAGGCCCGACAGGTCCGGAGCGCAACCAAAAGCATGCTCATGGTGTTCTTCAACATTCGTGGGTTTGTGCACTGTGAATTTGCCCCCCAGGGCCAGACCGTCACTGCCCTTTCTTACTGCAATATTGTGCTGCGTCTTAGGGAAGACATTCGTCGCAAACAACCTGAAATGTGGCGTAAGGGCGATTTCCTGCTCCATCACGACAATGCAGCAGCTCACAGAGCGTTAGCAACACACCAGTTTTGCAGCCGCAACAGCATGACTACCTTTCCTCACCCACCTTACTCACCAGATTTGCCCCCCCCCCCCCCGACTTCTTTCTGTTCCCGAAGCTGAAGCTTCAAGGGTCGGCGTTTTGAAACCGTGGACGAGATCCAGCGAGAATCGCAGATGGTGCTTGACACGATTCGCGAACAGGACTTCCAGGGAGCGTTCTAACAGTGGAAAAAACGCTGGCAGCGGTGTATCACTGCTCAAGAAGACTACTTTGAGGGAAATCATAGCCAGACTTAAGTAACGTACGTCTTGTTGTATATCGGCCTAGTCTCGGAACTTTTTATTGGACCTCGTATATTGCCTTTTACTCGATTCCCTGTTCTGTGGTTACCCCGTACATAAGTATTCATTTTATATATGTTTTTTTTTTCTTCTTAATATTACATGTTATAAAATTAAATTTGAAATGTAACATCGTCAAAATGTAACCCCATAACGAAATAAAAACCATAAATGATCGATTGGGTTCATGTCAGGTGAATTTGGAGGCCAGGGCATTGACAGAAAGTCACCAACATATTCCTCGAACCACTCCTTGACGATTCTGGCACTGTGGCATGGCACATTATCCTGTTGGTAATGGCTACCACCAGCAGGGAGCAATAATTGCCACGAATGGGTGAACTTGGTCCGCAACGATGTTCAGATACCTGACAGCTGTCAGGGATTGTGCTATTGGGATAATGGGGCCTAAAGTGTCACAAGAAAACATCGCCCACAGCAAAACATCTCGGTCGCCGGCCTGTTTCCGCCCAACAGGGCATCCAGGTGCCATAGCCTCCATTGGTAATCAGCGTATCCGCGCTTGGCCATCTACATGATGCACCAGGAATCTGGATTCGTCAGACCAGGCCACTTTCTTCCAATCATCCACGGTCCAATCTCTATGATCTTTGGCCCATTTCATGTGTTGTTAGCGATGACATGTAGTGAGCATGGGAACCTGGCTGGGTCTTCGGCTACACAGGCCTATGCACAGAGAAGGCTGTGTTGAACTGTGTGCTGTGACACATTGCCCTGATCACTACTGTTGTAGCTGCAGGTGATTTGTCACACTGTGGCCGTGCGGTCAATGTGAACAATGCGCGACAGTCTCTGCTCCCCTCTGGCATCAATGAGCTGCAGACAACACACGGTTGGACGATGGTTTGTCGTTTGGCCATCTGTGCACCACTTATGATACGTATTCACTACAGCAGTACGTGAACAAGCCACTCTGTTTCCGTGGTCGTAGTTCCGAGGCGCCGTGCCATCACAATTTGTCTTTTATCAAACTCCGATAAATTGTCAGCTTTTCCCATTCTGACTCCAAACACTACTAACTGAAAGCCGGTCCTTGGGTTGTATATATACTACTCTGTGAACTTCACCTGCACCTCTGTTCGGTCTGCAGGCTTGCTCATTTCTCTAGGCTGGGGGTGGTCATAATGTAATGGCTCATCAAACAGAAGTCATCGTTCTTTCCACGTTTATAAGTGAGTCACGGAAAAAATTCTCATTGGCCAACATAGGCCAATGAGAATTTTTCAGTGACTCACTTATAAACGTGGAAAGAACAATGACTTCTGTTTGATGTTCCTAGTCCACGTAAAATGTCTGTATTAATGGCTCATCGGTGTAATTGTAAAATAGATTTGTAACACTATACTTATAAGTCTGTTCAGGACATAATAGTTTCTATTATGTGTTGAATGCAATTATAAGTAGTGCTATGAATCTACTTTCTACTTTACAACCGTTTTTTTTTTTTTTTTTTTTTTTTTTGGTGCGTAGGTTTTCATCATGTTAGTGAGCTTGTGCTTCATGCGAAAGGCTATTCCACCTGTCATTCACCTGGCATACCTCTGAATGGATCTTATTGACATGCATGTTGAACAATTACTTTTTAACTGTTGCTCTATGTTGGTACCATCTAAAGATAGAGTAGTTTCTCTTTCTTACTTATTTGTTTTTCATTCTTTTCTGTGAGCTATTTTCTTTCTCTGTTAAAATCTTCCATGGGTTTGTTAGTTCATTTGTAGTTCTTCAGTATTGCAGGCTTGAAAAATACCATGCCTGAGATGCTCAGGACATGTAAATTATTGGCCTGGGCAGGTAGAAAAAAATCTAGTTGCCCAGTCTGAGCAACTAAATTTAAGAATAAAAAAGTGTGGAACAGAATTTCCGACTACAAGAAAAGAGACTGTTGTCGCACGTCATGTTTAATTTCACTGCAAATCACCGGAAATTGTATTATTGTTACAGAGTACCAAGGACAGAAGAATATCACTTCTTTAATTATATTATGCTCTGGGTCCAGAAATCGGAACCATGTGTAGTTTTGCTCCAAATGTTGTTTATAGTCAACGACAGGATGCATGCTTCTGATGGAACTTCCCTCCGGTGTTTAGTGACAAAGAGCGAAAACTTGAATGAAACAGAAGGATGCTGACTAATGAGCAAAAAGCAGTGCTAAGGTTGGTGGTGGTAGGGGGTGGGGGGCAACTACAACATGATATTGCACAGCCTCTGTGATGTAACTTGAGTGAGTGAGACAACGAGGGGAAGAAGTTGAAGCTCCTGCGCGTGAATGAACAGCAGTACTACTGAAACAAAGGCAAAGTTTCATTTAAAAACAAGCCTGCGCAATGTGTTCCATGTGCAGCTCTTTTGTGACTTCTTTAAGAAACTTGCCCATCATTAGCAGATGGTAGTGATTATGTGTAAAAGTAAAGTACAAGTAATAAAAGAGCTCATTTCAAGAATTACACTGGTCTGCAAAAAGAAACATTTTTTTGTTCCACAAGTAAAAACATGTGATTTTTAATAGTATTTTTTATGCTGAATTTAAATATGATGTTAGTTTTCTTTTTTCTATCACGCAAGGTTTTTTTAGTGACTAATGGTTTAAGTTTGAATAAATTGTATATTTAAATACACTTACAAACCATAAATATATTACCTAAAACATAACAATTGTTGACTTATTAGTGTATTTTGCTTGTGGAATGTCTCTCTTGAGTGTCCAGCAGTAGTCAATCAGTGTACTGGGACTCCACTTGCCCTGGTGTACCACTCATCTATACTCAAAAAAAAAAAAAAATTGCACCACGAGAAAGTCGTTCAATCCTGATGAAATTCCACATGCAAGTACCTCAAGGACAATATGCAAATGATTAAAAAATAATGACCAGTGACTAAATAATGGCTCACCACAGCACATGGGAACCGCGCATCAAGGAAGGTATATCAAGAGCAAAACTAACACGCAAAGACAATCGTGACAGCAGATTGCAGTTTCATTATTAACTTCCATGGACTGTGAAGAGGTCTTGACTTCAGATCCAGCAGATTGCAGTTTCGTTATTAACTTCAACGGACTGTGAGGAGGCCTCAACGTCAGATCCATGCAAGCAGTTGAGCAAGTTTCAAAGAGGACATATAAATGGGCTGAGAGAAACCAGTTGGTCGTATCGCCAGGCATTTGGGTTGGAGCAATGTGGCAATCAAACAGTGTTGGTGCCGATAGGTCAAGGAGGGCACAACCCAGCACTGCCCAGTCACAACCCAGAATTCTTCGCATTCTGTCATTGCCCCCATCCATTCACTGCCCAGCAGCACACGGGCAGTGAATGGAGGAGGGCAATGATAGAATGCGAAGAACAAGCGATTGCAAGAGCCGCACAAACAGAACCAAATTCGCTGCTCTCAACCATGTGTGGCCAGTTACGCTGTCTACAGGTACGAAAGTGGCCATCCGGTCTGTTGCCAGACAACTTGTTTAACGAGGACTGCATTTGAGGCCACTCTACTGCCTACCACTAACCACTGAGCATTGCTGGCACCGGTTGCAGTGGTGTCGGGCCTGATCGACGTGGGATAGTGTCCAGTGGTATTGTATCGTCTTCAGTGATGACTCACAGTTTGCACTTAGCACCGATGACCAGAGTACACGTGTCTGGAGACGAGCCCGCCAGTGCATGGATCCTGTCTTTAGTGTGGAACGGCACATGGCTCGCACACCAGAAGTGACTGTTTGGGGAGTCATTTCCTACATTGGCGTGCAAAAATTAAGGACGAGACGGTTTTTCGAATGTAACGTCGTGCAGAAGTGCTCCACATCGACTCAAATCATACCATAAGATCCCCAATATGTAAGAATATGGGACAAGTGAGCAAAACCGTCCAAACAAGGAATCCAAAGGATACAAAAGCACTTTATTGAAAAGGTAGCTTCGAGCACAACTGGACAGAAGACAGAAACGTCCATGTGACATGCGGCTGCCAAGAAAAATCCAGTCTTTAGTAGGGGATATGCTCACCCCTGACTGCGTTGCAGGATTTACAACGTCTATCCATGCTGAGGACAAGGTTGTCAAGGAGCTGTTGAGGCATCGCGGCCCATTCCTCTTGTAGCGCCAATCGCAGCTGTGGAATCGTTGCTGGCGGCTGGTGACGTGCTGCCAAGCATCTCCTGAGAAAGTCCTACACGTGTTCGATTGGATTTAGGTCCAGGGACCTTGCAGGCCAATCCATGCGTTGAATATCTTCACTCTCCAACAGCTCTGCGACAGCCACTGTACGATGAGGTGTAGCGTTGTCATCCATAAAGAGTAACTCAGGACCCACAGCACCTCTAAACAGACGCACATGAGGCAGGAGAACCTCGGTACAATAGCGGACACAAGTGGCTGAACCTCCTTGGAAGATGTGGAGGTCAGTACGGCTACCAAGCATGATACCGCCCCAAACAAGAACTCCGCCACCTCCAAACCGGTCCCTTTCGATGATGTTGGAGGTGTGATTGCGTGTTCCCTGCTCTCTCCAAATGTGTATATGTCCAGAATCGCTCATCAGACAAAATCAACTCTCATCCATAAAGAGAACTTGACTCCATTGCTGATGTGTCTAGTTCTTGTGTTCCTGGCACCACAAAAACCTCCGTCTCCGATGAGCAGGCGTTAATGGCACACACCGTACTGGTCGTCGTGCAAATAGACCACCTTTGTGCAGCCTCCTGGCCACGGTAAAATGCGATAACAGACGTCCAGTTGTCTAATGCATGTGCCTTGCGATTTCTTTCGCTGTCTGCCGTCTCTCTCTTCTCGCCTGTAGGACAATATACAGGTCGTCCGCCGCCGTGGTTGCTCGTGGACGACCACTGCTAAACTCTCGGACAGCTGTTCCTGTCATTTGAAATGCTCTCCAAGCTCGTGAAACGATGCTGTGAGCGATCCCGAACACCTCGGCCACACTAGTCACACTTCGACCTTCTTCCAACTTCCCAATGACGCGACCTCGGTTAAAGTCATCCAGATGTTGTCTACTGGATTGCCTGTTGGCCATATCACACGGTGGCAGCAACTCGACGTCGTTCAAACCGATGTACACTGTGCAATAGCTTTCACTGAATTGCTGAGCGTACACCTCCCATGTGCATTATACCCTTCGACACCATGCTGCATATATGCGCATGCCCTACCGTACCGGACCCTAGTCTATCTCCTGAGTGGTCTTTCGGTCTGTTCTGCCTGCTCGTTCCTCTGTTATGCTAATTTCTCCTCTTCGTCCTTAATTTTTGCACACCAGTGTATGACAGCCGGTCACCCTGGTAGTCCTTTGTACCACCCTCACGGCTCAACAGTACGTTGACTACTTTCTATGAGCTGTTGTGTTGCCATTCCAGTCACAGCATCACCGAGCAATTTTTAAACAGGATAATGCCTGGCCACACATGGCATGGCTCTCCCAGCCCTGCCTCCGTAATGTTGACACCCTTCCATGGCCAACCCAATTGCTCGACCGCTCACCACTGATCAAATGTTTGGGACATGATAGGATGCGGCCTACATCCATCCTGGAGTGTCGGTGAACTGGCATGCAATTTGGGAACTATCTGGCATGCTATACCTCAGGACACTATCCATGAACTGTATGCATCTATGTCATGCCGAGTAACCTCTTATATCCGAGTCTGAGGTGCCGCTATAATGTAGTGGCTTGTTCCTCTCGTGTAGCTGTTTTATCTGAATAAATGGCCCAATTGCTCTGAAATTGCAATCATTTCCTTTCCTATACATAAACATTGCACATACCAATTTTAATCTCGATTGGATGATTCCTTCTGGGTGCTTTTTTTTTTTTTTTTTTAGGGGGGTGGAAGTGTATATGATACACATATTTTTACATGGTGGGATTTAGCATGTGCCTGGATTTAACAAGGATTTCCGTCGATCCCAAGCTGCTAGAAGCACAGCTGTTAAAGTAACTTTGAGAGCACAGCTTTTAAGAACCCTTGAGAGAAGTGCCTGAACAAACACCACTCTGTTTTATCATCCTCATTACCCAGTGCTTCCATTACAGAGCAAACATCGTTTCATTACAAAATACTAAATTTCTTGTGAAAATATTTTTTTTTTTTTAATTCAACCTGACGGTTGTGAAAAAAAAACATACTTTAGTATCTTGGTGGAGAAAATTCCATCCTTTAACTCTAGATCCTAAAAGTTCATCCTGCTTTTCAGAAAAAATTTAATCATGTACCAGGTCACCCTTTGTTAGTAAATGAAGCTATAGGCGAGAACCATTCACCATCTATGGCAAAAAACATTCATCCATCCAGATATGAAGAGCCCAACTCTTATCTTGGTCACTTACTTTACTACCAAAATAAAGCGCATAACACTTTGTAATTAATTGGGTAAAGTTTCGCCTCTGAGCTTTAAAGGTTACTTCAACACACCTGTAACAGAAAGTATCATGGTGATTTAAACACTTCCTTGGCATAATTACATGCTCTGAAACACAGCTGTATTGCCCAAGTTATTATTCATTTCAAACAGATAACACAACACTCGCAATGCTTGCATGATGAAGGCCAGCTCACCAGTGGCAGAAGAATGGCTGCTCAGATGTCGTCGCGAAGCATTGGTGCATGTATTATCCCTGACGGTAGCTAAGCACATACAGTAAGTAGTGCCTTTATTATGATATATTGTTTTTTTCCACACTTTATTTGAAATAAAATATAACAAACAATACTTTAAGAGCATGTTTTATGTACATTATTTCTGTTGATGTAATACCTAAAAATTAAATAGCCAATACTGAAACAAACACTGTCACACATAAACTGTGGGTGATAGAAAATTTCTTATGACATTTTTGAATTCAGCGTAAAAAGTTATGTTTGAAACACAATCAATGTTCCATGGGACAAAAACTGTGTTTACCAGTGTTATTTTTGTGTGTTCTTTTGTTTAAATTATCCTTATTAAAAATGTAATCAAGATGGAGGCATTACTTTTCATTCAACCCTTGCATGTTCATGCTCCTTACAGAATTTAAAACCTTACTTTCCTCATCTTTTCTACAACTTATACATTGTTCTCAAAACAATTTTCTGCTTTCATAAGAACAACTAGTTCCACTCAGTTTTTCCCATTTAGCCTTACTCTGTTAAACAATCTTTATTGCTTCATTACTTTTAAGCCAGTGTCCATCTTTAGAAATTTCATATGTAGTTCAAGCATTGCTTTATGCCCAGCTCAAACAACATTACGTGAATATAACTTTATTAGTTATATAAATATTTTGCACTATTTATGATATACTTCTGTTTCACTTGTTTAGAGTTAGCGTTAAAAGCTGGACATTCAGACATGAGTCTAGTATTACTACAAAATAACTTCTTGAACAGAGCTTAAATTGTAAGAATAGAGTATCTTTTTACCTAAAGAAGTCAGTATTAACTTGATGCTTGTTCATTTCGACCACCATTGCTGTGCTGAATCCGAATAAAATGTTGCAAAAGAATGCGAATAAAATGCTGCAAGCGAATCCAACTAAAAAGTCTAGATGTAAACAATAGTTAAAAAGTTGAATGATGTTGAAGTTTAAAAATACGATTTGAAAAAAATAAAACAAACTGCAAAAACCAGATGGATAGAACTTGATTTAAAAAGCATATTAAAAAATCCAAGTGCAAAAAGATTCCGTCCAATGTCAACCTGACGCGTTTCGACCATTTAGTCATGGTCATTCTCAAAGGTAGTTGTTACTGCTGTTGGTGACTGTATGACATTGCTTTCTTGACGATCTGCCATGTCGCCTCCATTGGTACCGTCTAGTTTCTCAATGTGCATGCTTGTGGTTGCGACATCTACCAATGGTAAGGTTCCCAATCTTTTCTTGTTCTGCTTTGTATATTTCATATTTTTATTTTTCCATTCTCTGTCCTGTTGTATCACATGTTTCCAAGCATATGGTAGGTCTATTGGTGTACTAGTGTTGCAATTGTGATCCTTTGTTTGTTTTTTATGGTAATACCTTCAGCCATAAGGGTCTATTTATGAGTATGATGTGATGCTATCAGTTTGACATTAGTCCAATCAGGTTCTGTATTCAGGTTAAAACATCCATAGCAGAAGCCACAGTTGTTTTTAAATTTATGTGCATACAATTATAATAATTACAAGGTTGCTTACCTTTTTCACAT
This sequence comes from Macrothele yani, assembly GCA_039090855.1. Taxonomy (NCBI): domain Eukaryota; kingdom Metazoa; phylum Arthropoda; class Arachnida; order Araneae; family Macrothelidae; genus Macrothele; species Macrothele yani. Next base: position 143,655,113 of record CM076996.1, read on the forward strand.
TTCACAGCTGAGTTAGAAAAGAAGAAAATAAAATAATAAAATCATGTCACAATGAGAGACACCTACGTATTGCAGAGTCTGTACTAATTGAAAAAAATAGAGATCGAATTTGTAATAACAATGATCCAAATATCCTTAATGAAAAATGGACAGAACTAATAAAAATTGGCAAAAAAACCCCAAAAACACAGAAGAAGAAAATAAAGAGTTCACTGAAGTCAATAACAGATGGAGCCACAGTGGAAGGTTTTATCGTGGATGACGTGGGGAGGAAGCCGAGCGCGTCGCTCACTCTTGCTGCAGTGGCAGAAGAGAAAACATCTAGCATACCTCCTGAAGATAGCCCAGCTGAGGGTAGAAAGTACTTGAGGCAGTCTGCGTTGGAATGGCTTAGGGTGTGGTGAATGAATGTTCGGGTTGTTCATGGGGTGCTGAGAAGGAGAGTCGAAAGCATAGGATGCGTCATATGTAAATAGTTGTATATACGTTTTTAACATTTTCGTTCGCATTTTGTATGTATGTAAATAAGCAGTTTATGTTCAGTTGATAATATCAAAAGTTTTTGAGTTCATGAATTGGGGTTTTTATCAATGAAGGTTAGGTTTTACACGCAGATGTGAAGGGAAGACGGTGGGGGGGGGGGGGTACAATTTTGCAACCTGGACACCAAGGCACTTCATGGACTTGAGCGTGCGTAGAACATTTGAAAGAACCTGAAGGAAAAAATAGAACATCGCACCGGAGGCTTAAACCAAGCATGACAACAAAGAGAATAAAACGTAAACGTGCAGTGAAATGTGAAAAAGGTAAGCAACCTTGTAATTATTAGGTTCTGTATTATTTTCTTTACAATATTGTGTCAGGGATGTTTTTGCCTCATTCTTTGTCCAATTATTCAAGTGCTCTCTTAGCCTAATTTTTAAATTTCTTTTTGTGCTACTTATGTCATCATCATCATTGTCAACCATTATCAATCCACTGCTGGACGAAGGTCTCCCCAAGTTTCCTCCACAACGGTCTGTCTTCTGCCAGTCTCCTCCATGTCACCCCTGCATACTTTCGAATTTCATCCACCCATCTCCCATGTGGTCTTCTTCTGGGTCTTTTCCTGTCCCTTGTAATCCAATCTAAAATTTCCGCTGTCCATCGATGATCTGTTCTTCTGGCAGTATGTCCAGCCCATTGCCATTTCAGAGATTTAACTCTGATCATGATGTCTTCCAGTCTTGTCATTTTTCGGATCCACAAGTTCCTCTTCTTATCTCTCCTGGTTACACCAAGCATGCACCTCTCCATGCTACTTTGAGTTGTCTGCAGCCTTTGTATGTCTCTTTTAGTTAAGGTCCACGTCTCTGCACCATACGTAAGCACTGGAAGGATGCATTGATCAAACACTTTTCTTTTAAGACATAATGGCACATTGCTCTTGAAAATTATGCTGTTTCTTCCAAAAGCTCTCCAGGCAAGTTTTGTACGCCGATTAATTTCTTCATCAATGTGACCCTCACTTGATATCTGCTGTCCAAGATAAACGTACGTGCCTGTTATCTCCAGCTTTTCTCCATCAATGGATAAATCTTCATTTCTTGTAAAAGCATTGAACATCACTTTTGTCTTCTGAAAGTTCATTTTTAATCCCACTTCTTTACTCTTGTCAGCAAGTTCCTGAATCATACTCTGCAGCTCTGATGGGGTAGTTGCACAAATGACTACGTCATCAGCAAAACGAAGGTGGGTTAGATAATCTCCATTAACCTTTATCCCTTTATTATATTTGCACTTTTAAGGTATTAAACCCCTGCAAAGTGCGCATAGTTTACGTGCAATTCATAAATGATATACTATTAAAAAGCACCAATCACTTACCCTAAAGATCATGGTAATTTCCATCCACAACACACTTCCAGCACGTCAATTCTCGTAATGTTGTTGGCCTTCAAAGTTTTACAGACATCTTGCTTACGATTCCGTCTTCCGGGGATGAAACATCATATTTTTTTATTTTTAAGCCGTATGAGATGTAACTATAAGCTCGTCAATTCCATAAAAACCACACAAGCATACTACTCATTCATACAATTCAATTAAAAAAACAAAACAAAAAAACTATGTACATATTTACACAACATTACATTCCTAGGTGGTTAAACCTTTGTCAACTGTGAGTAACAAAATGCTCCATCTGTTTCAAAACCCCTGCCACTACTAATGCAAGTGTCACACTCATTCAGCCCCTCACACATAATCCTCTAGCGCTTTCAACAGACTACTGTCGTCCTCAGGAGGCAGGTGTGTCTCACCCGCCCACCACAGCTCAACTGAGCAGAGCCATCGAGGCACGGGCTCCAGTCGCAATCTCTGTATCATTGTGTCTCTGGCGCCATCTATTGTCATTGCTGCTCTTTTTTCTTTTTTTCTTTCCAAGCTGTTGTTCAATTTTTATTAGGGCCTTCCATTGTTCCTTTAAGTTGCTAGGCTCATTAATGTTGCATAATCTTGATCTGTTTTTTTCAATTAACACTGACTGCAATTCTTAACTGCCTTTCGTTTTTACAGCTCTTAATAATTTTAATATCCTCAAACCTTGGACATTGTTGATTTTCCATACAGTATTGGGTTAATGCTGTCTTAGCTTTTTTTTTTTATTCCAATTATTTAATGCTGGTTCAATCTATACTTTAATTTATTCTTGGTGCTGCCTATATATGACACAGGTGGTTGCTGGTTTATAGGGATTTCGTAAATTCCTGCTCTATCGAATTGGCTGATTTTTTTCATTTTTAATCACTAAATTTTTTACAGTAAGTACCTGATTTCCAACTTGTATGTCATACTTGCCACAAACTTTATTAATTTCTGCTGAAACATTTTCTACATATGGTATTGCCCCTACATATTTTACAAGTTTTTTTTATCAATCTTGGCTTTATTGTTAGCTTGAGTTACTTCATAAATCCATTTTTTAATACCTGTTTAGGATAACCAAAATCATATGCAATTTTTTCAATATATTCAATTTCTTCTTTTTTATATTGTTCCATTGATGAGTGTGTTAAACTTCTTTTAATTAGTGTTTTAACACTATTTCTTTCATGTGTTAATGGATGCGATGACTGAAATGGTATAAGTACTGGGATATATGAAGATTTTCTATGCACTCTGTATTGCATATTATCATTTGTTTTAATTATCAAAATATCCAAAAATGCCAAAGTATTGTCCTGTTCTGGTTCTACTGTCAGTTCAATAGATGGATAAATTTCAATATACTTTTTTGTCAAGTCCTCAAGTTCATCATTTTTTAGCCTGGACAACAGAAAAAGGTCATCAACATATCTGCAGTGTATCAGTGGTGGATTTTCGAGTTTACTTATTATTTTTCCCTCTATGTCACTCATTATAATTTCAGCAAATAAAGTTGACAATGGTGACCCCATAGGTCCACCATAATTTTGTTTGTACATCTTGTTGTTAAACTTAAAAATGTTATTTTCATATATGTACAATAAAATTTCTCTTAATTCCTCTATTTGTATTGCATTCATTGTCTGTAACACATATAATTTTTCAATAATTATTTCAATTGCCTGAGGTACTGGTGTGCTAGGAAAAAGAGCTCTCACATCCATACTAGCCATATGATATTCACTTAAATCTTGTTTAATTACTTTAATTTTCTCAATGAATTCATATGTATTCTTCACAGTGAACCTTGTCTTCGTGAACAAAGGTGCCAAATATTTGTAGATATTTTTTTCCAGCTTTATTAGTGGGGAATTCCTTTTTGATACAATCACTCTCATAGGTGTATCAGGCTTATGAGTTTTTATTTTTGCAAACATTTTTGGTATTCCAGTACCCATTGGTGGGTACGCTTTCTTTATTTCTTCAGGCAAGGTACTGTGATTTCTTATTCTAGCTAAGTACCTTACTTGAGATTCGGTTGGGTCTTTTGCCAGAATGCTGCAATTCAGTTCCTCTATAGCTCTATTCATTTTTAGATTATATTCAGTTGTGTTTAATATTACAATTTGCCCTGTTTTATCAGCTTCACAAAATTTAATTGTTGGGTCATCTCTTAATTTAATCCGTTGTTCTTTCTCATACTGAATTTTATCTAAATGATATTTCTTTTTACTACTTTTTTCATTAAATTCTTTTAAAACAATTCTATACAATTTACTTCTAAATTTTTCACGTTCTTCTGCAGGTACACTACGTGCCATTTCCTCTAAGTTGGGTATTAATTCTTCCGTCTTCGGCAGGCTTCGTGGAAAAGCAATTTTTTTACCTCTCTGCAAAACAGCTCTTTGCGTGAAGCTCAAGGTCAAGTTGGATTTATTCTGATATACCTCATACATATTCTCCCGTTGTTCATGTACTCGTTGTCTGTCAATCATCACGTGCAACTTTTTTCCCATGACTGTTTTTGAGCATTTCTTTTCGTATTCCACGATGTCAAAAATTTCCCTGAAGGTTACATCCAAAATCTCATCTTTCCAATTACCTTTATTTCTTTTTACTACTTTTTTCATTAAATTCTTTCAAAACAATTCTATGCAATTTACTTCTAAATTTTTCACGTTCTTCTGCAGGTACACTACGTGCCATTTCCTCTAAGTTGGGTATTAATTCTTCCGTCTTCGGCAGGCTTCGTGGAAAAGCAATTTTTTTACCTCTCTGCAAAACAGCTCTTTGCGTGAAGCTCAAGGTCAAGTTGGATTTATTCTGATATACCTCATACATATTCTCCCGTTGTTCATGTACTCGTTGTCTGTCAATCATCACATGCAACTTTTTTTCCCATGACTGTTTTTGAGCATTTCTTTTCGTATTCCACGATGTCAAAAATTTCCCTGAAGGTTACATCCAAAATCTCATCTTTCCAATTACCGTCAAAATTTCTATACTCTTTATAAAATATCAAATCGATTAAATGCAAACATTTCATATTCAAATTAAAAATCAATTTCCTTTTATTGACAATTTCAGCTCTTAATCTCTTTTTTTGGCACTCCTGGATTATTTTATTATCTTTAATAGTGACTGGGCAATGCCGTATTTTTAAATATTTTGGTGTTAGTTCTAGGTCATGGCACGTCACCAAAAATTCTTCCTGATTTACTGACTTTACTAATTTAATTTTAGCTTTCTTAAATGCTGTAATATCTCGCATCTCGAAGTTGTGAAATTGATTTCTATAGCGCATATTCCCAGAGTACAATAGCGACTGCAAACCCCTCACCTCAACTCTCCCAGCTCAGAATTTTGCGTGTAATTCTCAATTATTATAACGAGTACCTGAACAACGGGAGAATATGTATGAGGTATATCAGAATAAATCCAACTTGACCTTGAGCTTCACGCAAAGAGCTGTTTTGCAGAGAGGTAAAAAATTTGCGTTTCCACGAAGCCTGCCGAAGACGGAAGAATTAATACCCAACTTAGAGGAAATGGCACGTAGTGTACCTGCAGAAGAACGTGAAAAATTTAGAAGTAAATTGTATAGAATTGTTTTGAAAGAATTGAATGAAAAAAGTAGTAAAAAGAAATATCATTTACATAAAATTCAGCATGAGAAAGAACAACGGATTAAATTAAGAGATGACCCAACAATTAAATTTTGTGAAGCTGATAAAACAGGGCAAATTGTAATATTAAACACAACTGAATATAATCTAAAAATGAATAGAGCTATAGAGGAACTGAATTGCAGCATTCTGGCAAAAGATCCAACCGAATCTCAAGTAAGGTACTTAGCTAGAATAAGAAATCACAGTACCTTGCCTGAAGAAATAAAGAAAGCGTACCCACCAATGGGTACTGGAATACCAAAAATGTTTGCAAAAATAAAAACTCATAAGCCTGATACACCTATGAGAGTGATTGTATCAAAAAGGAATTCCCCACTAATAAAGCTGGAAAAAAATATCTACAGATATTTGGCACCTTTGTTCACGAAGACAAGGTTCACTGTGAAGAATACATATGAATTCATTGAGAAAATTAAAGTAATTAAACAAGATTTAAGTGAATATCATATGGCTAGTATGGATGTGAGAGCTCTTTTTCCTAGCACACCAGTACCTCAGGCAATTGAAATAATTATTGAAAAATTATATGTGTTACAGACAATGAATGCAATACAAATAGAGGAATTAAGAGAAATTTTACTGTACATATATGAAAATAACATTTTTAAGTTTAACAACAAGATGTACAAACAAAATTACGGTGGACCTATGGGGTCACCATTGTCAACTTTATTTGCTGAAATTATAATGAGTGACATAGAGGAAAAAATAATAAGTAAACTCGAAGATCCACCACTGATATACTACAGATATGTTGATGACATTTTCTGTTGTCCAGGCTAAAAAATGGTGAACTTTGAGGACTTGACAAAAAAGTATAGTGAAATTTATCCATCTATTGAACTGACAGTAGAACAAGAACATGACAATACTTTGGCATTTTTGGATATTTTGATAATTAAAACAAATGATAATATGCAATACAGAGTGCATAGAAAATCTTCACATATCCCAGTACTTATACCATTTCAGTCATCGCATCCATTAACACATGAAAGAAATAGTGTTAAAACACTAATTAAAAGAAGTTTAACACACTCATCAATGGAACAATATAAAAAAGAAGAAATTGAATATATTGAAAAAATTGCATATGATTTTGGTTATCCTAAACAGGTATTAAAAAAATGGATTTATGAAGTAACTCAAGCTAACAATAAAGCCAAGATTGATAAAAAAACTTGTAAAATATGTAGGGGCAATACCATATGTAGAAAATGTTTCAGCAGAAATTAATAAAGTTTGTGGCAAGTATGACATACAAGTTGAAAATCAGGTACTTACTGTAAAAAATTTAGTGATTAAAAATGAAAAAATCAGCCAATTAGATAGAGCAGGAATTTACGAAATCCCTATAAACCAGCAACCACCTGTGTCATATATAGGCAGCACCAAGAATAAATTAAAGTATAGATTGAACCAGCATGTAAATAATTGGAATAAAAAAGAAGCTAAGACAGCATTAACCCAATACTGTATGGAAAATCAACAATGTCCAAGGTTTGAGGATATTAAAATTATTAAGAGCTGTAAAAACGAAAGGCAGTTAAGAATTGCAGTCAGTGTTAATTGAAAAAAACAGATCAAGATTATGCAACATTAATGAGCCTAGCAACTTAAAGGAACAATGGAAGGCCCTAATAAAAATTGAACAACAGCTTGGAAAGAAAAAAAGAAAAAAGAGCAGCAATGACAATAGATGGCGCCAGAGACACAATGATACAGAGATTGCGACTGGAGCCCGTGCCTCGATGGCTCTGCTCAGTTGAGCTGTGGTGGGCGGGTGAGACACACCTGCCTCCTGAGGACGACAGTAGTCTGTTGAAAGCGCTAGAGGATTATGTGTGAGGGGCTGAATGAGTGTGACACTTGCATTGGGAGTGGCAGGGGTTTTGAAACAGTGGAGCATTTTGTTACTCACAGTTGACAAAGGTTTAACCACCTAGGAATGTAATGTTGTGTAAATATGTACATAGTTTTTTTTTTTTAATTGAATTGTATGAATGAGTAGTATGCTTGTGTGGTTTTTATGGAATTGACGAGCTTATAGTTACATCTCATATGGCTTAAAAAAAAAAAAAAATACGATGTTTCATCCCCGGAAGAAGGAATCATAAGCAAGATGTCTGTAAACCTTTGAAGGCCAACAACATTACGATAATTGACGTGCTGGAAGTGTGTTGTGGATGGAAATTACCATGATCTTTAGGGTAAGTGATTGGTGCTTTTTAATAGTATATCCTTTATCCCTTTGTTTTCCCAGTTCAGTGATTGAAAGACATTTTCCAATGTGGCATTAAAGAGCTTCGGAAATATGGTGTCACCTTGTCTCACTCCCTTTCCAATTTTTATGTGTGTTGTATTTTCGAAGAGCCAAATCTTTGCACTTGCATCTTCAATACCGCAGGATTTCAGAGCCGTTGCAACTGCTGATGGTTTCACCGAATCAAAGGCTTTTTCATAATCGATAAAAGCCATGCACAATGGAAGTTCATGTTCCCTTGCTCTTTCAATTAGTTCTCTCAGTACGTGGATATGATCTATTGTGCTGTAGCCACTCCTGAATACAGCTTGTTCTCTCGGTTGAGCCATGTCCAGTGTTACCTTCAAGCGGTGTGAAAGAACTTGAAACTACTTATGTATACTATATTATTATTAAGGTGTGAAACTACTTATGTATACTATATTATTATTGCTTGTTTCATTGGATAGAATTGGTATTTTGTATACTCTAGCTTTATTTAGTATTGATTTATGCTCTTTGTTGCCTGTGAGTAAATTGGCGTTACCTTTAACTGTTTCTGCTATTTTTAAATTAGCTCTGTTTCAGTGAACAAATCATTTCCTTTGTTCACTGAAACACATAGCTAATTAAAAAATGTTAATTAAGATTTGGTTCACATTCACTTTTTTTTTTTTTTTTTGCATTCCAAGAACAAAAAAACAAAAATAGTATTGTGGAATAGCTTTTTTTTTTACAGGTCTTATAGAGGTTATTTTTCATCAAAGTTTGTTGTCAAATTTTCGAACTAAAGCCTAGTTCGTCATCAGGACTATGTCACTGGAGTAGTTGCTGCCACTCAATTGGAAGAGTCCATCCGCAATTATCGTTAATTGTGGTACTTCTTCTTGCTATTTCGATCCCTTCTTCTAGTTTCCTCTTTACTAAGTTTGACTGGTGGGCGATTATTTTCACTGAGTCCCAATTTATGGAGTGTCCACTTGCTTGTATATGTCTGTCTAGCCCTGTTTTGTTCCCAATGTTCCTAATAGCTGCTTGGTGTTCTTTCATTCGGACCTTAATACTTCTCCCTGTTTCTCCTATATAGCTGAGTCCGCAGTTACAGTCGATGCAGTAAATTACTCCTTCCTGCAATTGGATGTCCAATTCTTTCTGCTTTAAAGCTGGCAGGAATTTCTTTATTTTGTTATTAAGATCTGGAGCTAGCCTGATATTATATTTTGCTCCGATCCTTTTCAGGTTCTCGAAAAGTCCCTTGTGGTACGTAATTTTGCTGGTGAATTTGAAGTTGGTTTTCTCCTGCTTCTTTTTTGGCACTTGTTTAAATATTTTCTCAACATATGGGGAGGGGTAATTGTTTTCTGCCAATATTTCCTTTAATTCTTCTTTGTGAAGATCTTTCTGAGTAGCTGAAGAGACCAGGATTTCAATCTTTTCCAAAAATTGTCTCGCCGTATTCGATTTAATATAATCAGGGTGGAATGAGCAGAAGTCTAACATCTTCCCTGTGTTGGTGGGTTTTCTAAAAAGCTGAGTGAATATTTCCCCTCTCTTGAGGTCAAGGTTAAATCTAGGTAATTGATGCTATGGTCTCTTTCCTGTTCTAGGGTGTACTGCAAGGTATTCTCTAGTAAGTTAAATTCTTCCAGAATCTGAGAGGGTAGAGATTGGTCCACAGTATCTACTATTATTAGGACATCATCCATGTACCTTACATAGAGAGCAAACAAGGAGGGTTGTATAAGGATTTTTGCCTCTAGTTTACTTATATAATAATTTGCTAGCAGAGGTGCTAGTGGAGAACCCATTGCAAGTCCTGAAGTTTGCCTGTAATATTTCTTTCCAAACTGGAAGAAATTACTCTTGAAGGAAAATAGGAGCAGTTCATATATGCCAAGTAGTATTTCTTTATTGTGATTATGGAATACTATTTTTTCCGCAAGGTCATCTGCAATGAATTCCAGTAGGAGGTCCAGGTTAATGTTGGTATACATAGAGATTATATCCAGGCTTGCCATTACTGGATGAATTAATTCTGGCAAGTTGTCCAGTTTTCCTTTTAGCTGCATGGAATTTTTTAGTAGGTAGGGAGGAGAAGGGAACATATCTCTGAGGTGACCAAGTAAATAATAATTAATGTTGGAGAGTGGCGAATTTCTAGTGTCTATTATAGGTCTTACTGGATGGCCTTCTTTGTGAACTTTTATTGTACCATAGATCTGTGGAATTCTTGACTGGATTTTGGAGAAGTTTTTGAAGAGCTCATTAAGCTGTTTTTTATTTCTTAAAGAGCTGATTAATTTCTTAAGATTTTTGACAATTGTAATACTTCTCTTTTTCTATCAATACCAAAACTTTGCTCTTATCTGCTCTCAGTGCTACAACTTTATCATTGGCTTTGAATTTTTTAAGGTCAGCAATGGCATTTCTATTAAAATTGTAATCAACTTTTACTGGCTTTTTTACAAATTTTGAGACGCAGTCTGAGAATTCTTTCCTTAAAGTAACTGCTGTATTTTCATCTTCTCTTTCTACCTTACTACAGATGCTTTCTAAATCAATCAGTATACGTTTTTTATCAAGTGTTGCGGAGGAAAGGTTACAATTATATCCCTTATTGAGGAGATTAATCAGGTTTTCATCTACTCCTTCTTCCGTCAGATCCATGACATGTTTGTTAGTGGGGAATGGTATTAACTGTGGGCCAGGTGCTGTAGACATTAATTTTGGATTCAACCACTTATTCTCTTTAATCTTCAATTTTTCCTTAAACTTCTTGTTTTTATCTCTCACTGCTTTAGCTAACCAATTATCAATATTTTTCTTTTCTGCTTCCGGAATTTCACCTAATGAAGAGGTCCAAATACGAGCTTCTATTCGTTCGCATTGCTCAATAGTTTTGAATTTATTACGAATCGCGCCATTCACCGTTTTTAGTTCTATTTTTTAAATAAAATTTCTTGACAGATTTTCCGCGATGTTTTTTGTGAGTCTCAAAGAAGGTGGGACAAAATTAGCTCTCTTACATTTCTTAAGAAAATAAAGTTGTGACTTACATTTGTCGCTTTTGCACTTACTCCTTTCTATCTTTCTGATGTTTCGCCATATATCCAGCCCGTATGTGGTTTTAATCCTAGTTGTAAATGCATTTATGGCACCTCTATTCATAGTGATTGTGGAATAGCTTTTTTTTTTTACGGGTCTTATAGAGGTTATTTTTCATCAAAGTTTGTTGTCAAATTTTCGAATTAAAGCCTAGTTCGTCATCAGGACTATGTCACTGGAGTAGTTGCTGCCACTCAATTGGAAGAGTCCATCCGCAAAATCCAGTCAAGAATTCCACAGATCTATGGTACGATAAAAGTTCACAAAGAAGGCCATCCAGTAAGACCTATAATAGACACTAGAAATTCGCCACTCTCCAACATTAATTATTATTTACTTGGTCACCTCAGAGATATGTTCCCTTCTCCTCCCTACCTACTAAAAAATTCCATGCAGCTAAAAGGAAAACTGGACAACTTGCCAGAATTAATTCATCCAGTAATGGCAAGCCTGGATATAATCTCTATGTATACCAACATTAACCTGGACCTCCTACTGGAATTCATTGCAGATGACCTTGCGGAAAAAATAGTATTCCATAATCACAATAAAGAAATACTACTTGGCATATATGAACTGCTCCTATTTTCCTTCAAGAATAATTTCTTCCAGTTTGGAAAGAAATATTACAGGCAAACTTCAGGACTTGCAATGGGTTCTCCACTAGCACCTCTGCTAGCAAATTATTATATAAGTAAACTAGAGGCAAAAATCCTTATACAACCCTCCTTGTTTGCTCTCTATGTAAGGTACATGGATGATGTCCTAATAATAGTAGATACTGTGGACCAATCTCTACCCTCTCAGATTCTGGAAGAATTTAACTTACTAGAGAATACCTTGCAGTACACCCTAGAACAGGAAAGAGACCATAGCATCAATTACCTAGATTTAACCTTGACCTCAAGAGAGGGGGAAATATTCACTCAGCTTTTTAGAAAACCCACCAACACAGGGAAGATGTTAGACTTCTGCTCATTCCACCCTGATTATATTAAATCGAATACGGCGAGACAATTTTTGGAAAAGATTGAAATCCTGGTCTCTTCAGCTACTCAGAAAGATCTTCACAAAGAAGAGTTAAAGGAAATATTGGGAGAAAACAATTACCCCTCCCCATATGTTGAGAAAATATTTAAACAAGTGCCAAAAAAGAAGCAGGAGAAAACCAACTTCAAATTCACCAGCAAAATTACGTACCACAAGGGACTTTTCGAGAACCTGAAAAGGATCGGAGCAAAATATAATATCAGGCTAGCTCCAGATCTTAATAACAAAATAAAGAAATTCCTGCCAGCTTTAAAGCAGAAAGAATTGGACATCCAATTGCAGGAAGGAGTAATTTACTGCATCGACTGTAACTGCGGACTCAGCTATATAGGAGAAACAGGGAGAAGTATTAAGGTCCGAATGAAAGAACACCAAGCAGCTATTAGGAACATTGGGAACAAAACAGGGCTAGACAGACATATACAAGCAAGTGGACACTCCATAAATTGGGACTCAATGAAAATAATCGCCCACCAGTCAAACTTAGTAAAGAGGAAACTAGAAGAAGGGATCGAAATAGCAAGAAGAAGTACCACAATTAACGATAATTGCGGATGGACTCTTCCAATTGAGTGGCAGCAACTACTCCAGTGACATAGTCCTGATGACGAACTAGGCTTTAGTTCGAAAATTTGACAACAAACTTTGATGAAAAATAACCTCTATAAGACCCGTAAAAAAAAAAAAAAAAAAAAGCTATTCCACAATCACTATGAATAGAGGTGCCATAAATGCATTTACAACTAAAAATAGTATATCAAATATTCATCATCACAACCTTAGACAGGTCATGATAATGAATATTTTTTTATGCATTTTACAATACTTTGTAACAAAATGCTTTGCTACTAGTGCATATTTCTGTTTTTAACATGTTTGCAATCCTATCGTATTTTCTAAAAATCTAACTGAAAAAATTCGTTTTTAGTCAGACTTTTCTCATTGCAAAAAACATTTATACATACTTTCTTTTGTAAAATAACATTTAGTTTTCCCCACTAGGGAAAAAAATAAACATGTTTTCTAAAAGTCCAATTAAAAAATATATTTTTGCTACTGATAATGTTTTAGTGAGGAATGTTTTTCATGTATTTGCCAATTTTTGTGCCACACAGTTTTTCCACCAGGAAGTGTAAGTGTTCATTTCTATTTGTACCATCCTTAGAACAGTATTTTTTGTTTCTAAGAACCCAATTTGAAACGTCCCCTTTGCCTTGGATATATTTTGTTATAAGAAATGCTTCATGCACAATTTATGATTTTTCGTACCACACATTTTAGCCACTAATGGCTGAAAGTAGCAATTTCTATTTGTGGATATTTTACCAATTGTATAGCTATCTGATTGATACATAAACATTTATTTATATATATATATATATATATATATATATATATTTTTTTTTTTTTTAACCGATTCAATACATTATGAAGAACACTGCTTACAATGCACATTTTAAATTGGGCACTGATTTTCTGTTGGTGGCATAAATGCATTCTCTTCTTCACTGAATTTTTTCTTTTAAAAATATGTTTTAAAATAGTTTTTTCATGTCGGAAAGGATTCAAAAGATGTGCTCATTACACCCAAGAATTTGGTGTCATCTTTCTTGTTTTATTCTCTCTTTAAACCATTATTACAACAAAATATACACTTTTGTGAAAGTAAACACAAAACTTGCAGTTTCAAATAATCATTCTTTCTGAGGATCCTGGAGGAAAATGCAGTGAAGTGAAATCTGTCCACTGTTATGACATAGTACCTTGACTATGTGTAACTCTTGTTTTGTATGAGCTCTTAAAATTAATAGTAGCTCTGGGTACCAATCACATGGAGCACTGTTACCTACTACAGAGTACCCCTTAGTGGCAGTCCCATTTGCCACAAGATCATCTCTTCTTTTATGTTGTCACAAATATATTGAATTTTGTGTTTGTAGCTAAAACTGTTTGACTATATGGATAATGTACTGTTGCCAGCATTTAAAATTAACAAAATGAACTACAGATAACTATCTCCAGTGAAACTCCTTGGAAATTTTGCTCTCCAGTATTACTTGTAAGTTCAGCATTCAATATTCTTATAGTAGTACCTTCAGGCAGGGGCAGCGGAAAGCGAAGCTCGTTGACCGGGCCCAAAATTTTGAATTGTGGTGCATCCCCTCCCTTCCTGCAACAAACAGAAGGAAAACAATGCTTAAAGCTTTGCTGGGGATTAGGACTTACTTACCTCAAGGAACTTTCTAAGGCACATCACAACAATCACACATGTCAAACAAACAAAAAATAAATAAAAGTAAAAATCTTGGCTGAAATTATTGACTGGGCCCGAGCGGTTCCGCCTCCACTGCCTTCAGGCATTAGAATGTTATTTCACCTGTGCTGTTTGACTAATGAAAAATATATACAAAATATTGGTGTCCTTAACATTTTCTCTCAAAATAAAAATTTTAACGTTTTCATTGAGAGCCCTAAATTCTCTCTTGTTCAAGTTGTTCTGAATATAATATAAAACTGGCAAAGGAAGTGTGCATTCACACGTAACAAATAAATGTAGGTTGAAAATTAGCATGCTAGTTACATAAAGAAATTTAAGAAACACAGAAGTATTTTCTACCCAACTTAGGTCTTTATCACCTGTGAACAATCAAGCAGTTCTTTACAGGTGATCAAGACCTCAGCTTGGTCAAAAGTACTTCTGTGTTTCTTAAATTTCTTTACGTAACTAGCGTGCTATTTTTCAACCTACGTAGAACTGACCTCAGATGTTCCTGAGAAAGTCACAGTTCTAAATAAGTAACTTCAATTTGATACTTTCCCAGTTAATTTAATTGAAAATACAGTTTTCATATTTTTGGAGCTTGTCACAGATATTGAACTGTAATTATATACTTTGGATTGACAGGCATTTTTGCAAACTAAAGTCCATTAAACCAGTTTTCTTGAGATCAGTAGGTCTTACACCTTCCTTTAGAAAATCTTAAATATTAAAATTATTGGCTAGTATGCTAGTGGAAATGAAAACACTTTCTACTAACAGTCCAATTTCAAAGAAATTTGGTGATAACGTTAAACGAGAGATCATAGGAATAAATGTAAGTTTTCAGGGAATGAGATTTAGTGTAAAACATATACTGTGTTCTTTGGGAGCAAATCCTAGAGTTGAAATTGTTGGGATTTTTCATCAACAATTTTGCTACTTTTTAATTGAAATGTAATAAATTCCAATTCAAAAATATCAAAATTTGGACTTTTAAAATGTCAGGAAGGCAGATTGTTCTTATGTCCAACTCAAAGATTTCAAGAGAGGATAGATGCACATTGTATAAGACACATGACTTTGCCAAGCAGCTTAGCCACCTGTTTTGAGATTATAAAAGTTGTTACGTGTCACACTCAAAATTCATAATTGTTTGTTGGAACAGCACATAGATATCAAGTACTGCTGAGGTGTCTGCCTTTTACACCTACTGATATCATGAATGTCTTCAATCATGCCCTGCAGATGTTGATTAGAGGCAGGAATGACATTAAGTAGTACCCATAAATACAAAGTAGCAGAACACACATAATAAGAAACAGATGAAAGGAATTCTTAAAGATATATTAGAGTTCTATGCATAAAAGTTTGTGACAAACATTTAATGGATGAATATTTCAATAGTAATTTCTGCCTTCATCAGCATTAGAGTGAATGAAGATAATATGAGGTGGTAAACACATGTTAATTCGGTTTTTGTCAGATTTGAGAAGTTATTTCCAAATAGTGGGATATGATATGGTCAGTCCGAATTGTGCAAGGGTTGATATAAAGATAAATTTCTAAACTTTCACATAATGTGAGTGATTGACGATTAATAAAAGGGGCAATAATTTTTTTTAATTTGTCAGTCGGGAACTGCAGATGTGTTGTTTAGCATTAAAAAAGATAACAATGTAGTAAGATTCTCTTTCTTAACATCGGAAATATGTTCAGTCAAATGTCAATTAATACTGCAGTATATGGGCTTCCAATGCAATTAGTTAAGCCTTGTGAAGTGTTGGCTGGGATGCAATAAATACCTGGAGAATCAAGTGGTTTAATTGAATCCCTATCATTAAGAATCAGTTTGAAAATCTGGGGAGGTTGTTTGATTGTGTAGAATTTTAATATATCATTAAGAATTCCTTTCTGTTTTCATCTGCATTAAGTACTGCTGAGTGATGAAAGCCATTTCTGCCTTGGAGTGAGGGATGGGTGAATATGCTCAGATGTCCAGAGAGACATGCATTTCAAAGTCCTAGTGTATTGGTTTGAGGAGCTATTAGAATGACAAGAAAATAGCTATTATGTTTGTGGAGGCAAGGAAGAAGAAAAAGCCAAGGGAAGTGAGATCACAGTGGATAGGTAATGGGCTTCCTGCAACTGAAGCAACACAACAGATGGCATGTGCAATAAAACTGTCACAAAATTGTAAATGAATGGGGATGCTTTTTTCTTGATGGAAAACAACATTGGGTTTATGTTGCAGTAGCTCAGTAATCAACCACAACACCAACATGTCCTATTATGTAATTCTATTTATCAGTTGTTCAACAACAGCAACACCAAAAATGATCCATACCATTTGTAACAGCTCATGGCTTGAGAAATCCTTATTTATGGACTACCTTTTACATATTCAGTGAAAGCATATGGACTACATTCACATTTGTATGAGTGTTAAGTATGTTGATGTTCCCCAAAAAAGGAAATGTTTTGTTCACTGAAACTAAAGTTTAGAAAAGTTTCATTTTCCTGAGTATAAACCATCATGTTTCCACCAAATTTGTAATGTAACTCTTTGTTGCTTGTTGATATCATCCCCAACAATTGCTATTAGCTCTAAGGCCAAAGAGCAAATTGCTTTCAAAAAATTCCTCGTACAGTTTTCTGTGGTATTTTATCTTATTGTTTCTGCTAATCTACTAAGCCTGATAAGGTAACTTCTACAGGTTTAGCAGAAACAATTTCAGAACACACAGGTAATAGTTTTCTCACTTATACAGAGCAGGCGGCATGAACTCTTCTGTCTCCTGGTGGAATCGTTTGAAGCAAACTTAAAATGTGTTAATGGCATCTTTTGTTGCTTCTTAAATTTACACTGCATGATTATCACAGACTGCATTGAATGAAACTTGATGTATATTTAGCAAAGAAAACAAAGTGCTTTGTCTTGACAAATCACCATCTTTCTTCTCTGTGCTCTAGGCGGCAAGCATTGCAGTTTCTCTTTGCTTAATCCCTTCTCCATCGTTTTACTTGCAATGTATATTAGCAAAGAAAAGAAAGGGAAGAAGTAAAATATATTGGGAGTATTGCAATTGAAAATGTTCAGAAATGCAGAAACGTTTTGCAGATTTAGTGCATTTAATTTAGCATATTAAAGTAACAATATGTATTTTGTGATTTGTAACTGATTTGAACTACAAAAAGTGGTTTTAGATTTATGTAATTCCATTAGGAGAGAAAAAAAAAACTTTATTACAAAGAGGTTATTTAATCTGCTGTTCCTCCCCTTTTGTGATTTTATTTACAGATTATGTAAAGAACCTGTTTTCATGTTTGGTAACAGTTCGTTAAGATTCTTAATTCATCTGGGATTTTGTTTCCATCTGTAAGACATGTGAACACATATTTTTAAACTATGTATTCACATGTCTTACAATTTCTCCCCAACACCAGTATTTGAATAATTTGAGACTTTATTATTATTTTTTTTTTAATTTTAAAAGTATAATTAAACTTAGATATGGAAACTGGTAAGTATTTTCATACTAAGGTTAGATAAACGATTTTGCTGATTTTAGTTATTGGCCACTGATTGATGATGCTCTGCGAAAAGTGACAGTTGTTAAGCGATTACAAGTTCGCATCCTTGCCAGCTACTGGAATCATACGAGGCCTGTGATGATGTCTTTCCTTCGTTCACTGAATGCTCTCAATAGTGATACCTTTGATATTGAAGTGGTAAGTAATTTTTATTTTCCTATCAGTTAACACTTCTATAGTAAGTAAAGTTATTTTAAGCATTTCTTGCAGTTCAGTGTATTGCAAACAGCCAGAAGTCTTATCTTTTTATATGTAGTATACTTATTTGCTGTAAAAGAGTATATTCACTAAAACACACTCACTCCTATTATAGTGTATTTAGATTTGGTTCACATTCACTTGCTGATAGCAGCCAATTAATATCTTCGTGCATTTCAATGCTATTAATTTGCATTTGAATTCACAATTTGTTTCATTTGTTTACTTCCTTTATGAAAATTTTGAAACTTCTTAATTTTGTGTTGTTCTTGAAAGATATTTTATCATAACTAATTCCCCACCACATGATTAATTACATTTAATGATTCAGGGACGAATTTTAAACTCTTGTTATATTGCAGTACATAAAACAGTATGATAGGTTACTTTATGGTAGGCAGTAGTATAAGTGAAATAATATTGCTCTTACTGAAGCACAGTGGGTTGAGAAGATGGGAAGTCAATACAAATGCAGTTTTTTTCTGTTCATACTTCCAGAGTGTGGGAAGGCATTCGAAAGTTTTAAGAGTTGCAAGTAAGTAGCATTCAATAAAAAAAATGAAATTATGCATTAAAATCTTTCAATTTTTTTAAAAAATTATTTTTGACTCATTGATAAAAAGTTAAAAAAAAAACATCTAATTTTTGTAAGCATAAGATTATATGATAAATATACACTGACCCTACTTTCTTTGTAGGAAGACCGTTATGTGTAGCACGCTGTTGTTAACTTGTGATGTGAACATCGTTTACCTCCGATGTACCTCACATTAATTATTAATACCCATAGTATGTGATATATTCATTAAATCTCTAGGGAAACGAGCAGATGTGAGCATTATTCTGCAGTGTATCTGTCCAAACTTACTGCATTTGCTGCAAAAAGAAGGGGTAACAGTTGAGAGAAAAGGATAAAAATGTACATTGCTGTGGCTACTTGTGCTTTCTTGTTTTGTATCCCATGCTTAAGCATTTGTTGCATAAAGAGATATTTAGTGACCATGAAAGTCTGTGAAAGTGAAGTAGGTTCACAAAGGCACCCCTAAGAGCAACCCTTTTTTTTTTACATCCAGTATCACACCACAACTAGTAAATGACAACTAAATGTAGCATGAAGGATTTTGCAAAGTGTGAAGTGCTTTCTGTTAAGATTTGTTTACAGCCTAAATTGTATTATGTGTGCAACTTAATTCTCGGCCACAGGCACGACACGCTGACAGAAAATTATAGCAAATCGGATACGTATCTAATCAGGAAAATAATCACCGCCGTGTTGGAAACATTTGAGCCATCGGTCAGGGAGCTGCTGAATGCCACTGTGGAAAAAAAGGGCTGTTTCGAGTTGATAAAGTCATCAATACT
Organism: Macrothele yani; assembly: GCA_039090855.1. Taxonomy (NCBI): domain Eukaryota; kingdom Metazoa; phylum Arthropoda; class Arachnida; order Araneae; family Macrothelidae; genus Macrothele; species Macrothele yani. The sequence continues at coordinate 143,674,515 of CM076996.1, forward strand.
TGTGTGGACCTCCTTGACAGAAGTGAAGTGCGTATCACTCAAGTGATGTTGCAGGGAGCGAAAGAGGTGATAATCCGATGGGGCAAAGTCTGGAGAATACACAGGGTGGGACAAAATCTCCCAACCCAGGTTGGTGATCATGTTTAAAGTCGTTTTCGCGGTGTGAGGACGCACGCTATCCTGAAGCAACAGGACCAACCTTCTGCCCTTGCCAGTGTATGGCCTTTTCGCCTCCATTGCATCACTCACACGAATGAGTTGCTGACAATAACGCTCAGCATTGACTGTTTCACCAGGTTTGAGCAACTCGTAGTGTACGACATCACGCTGATCCCACCATATGCACAGCAACAACTTCCTGGCATGGATATTTGGTTTGGCAGTACTGGTGGTAGGCTGACCTGGATAAACCCACGATTTGCGCCACTTAGGATTATCGTAGAGGATTATCGTCACAGGTCAAAATCTTGTGGAGGAAATCCTTCTTCTTGAATCTGGAGAGCAAGGACACAACAACATCGTAGCGCCTAGACTTGTTCACAGCTGTGAGTTGGTGGGGCACACAACGGCCCTCCTTGTGAATCCGTCCAAGCTTGTGCAGGCGCTTTGCAATGGCTTGCCGTGGTACTCCGAGTTCCTGGATGAGCTCTGACTGTGTGCGACAGTGATCCGCATCCAACAGTTGTTTCAGTTCCTCATCGTCAACTTTCTGTGGCTGTCCCGGATGTTCTGCATGACGAAGATCAAAATTTCCCTGCTTAAACTGCTGGAACCACTTCTTACACATACTGTAGGACACAGCAGCCTCGCCCAAAGCAGCACAGATCATTTGCTGCGCTTCTGCGGCACTTTTTGCAGCTGAAACGCGAACAGGAGACAGTGCCTCAAATGTTGCTTCTCGGACGGCATTGCTTTCACCGTCAACTTTCGTCCCTTCTGTCACTACAGCTGTGAGCGGTTACGGTTGCCTGGAAAGCTGTTGGATGTTGCTGCAATTAGCCATTATTGCACACAGCTATTTGCATTCGCCGACGTTCTATGATCGGTTGCGGTTAGGGACCGAGACTTAAGTTGCACACCTAATACAAGGAGTGTTCAAAAACTTTTGAGACTGCCCAGGCTACACATTAACCCATGATGCCATGCGACTCAAATCTGTTTTCCTGACAGCTTGGATAGCATTGCATAGTGGGAGAAGTTTGCTCCTGCATGTGTCATGTCATTCTTTCTCTAGCTCTCATTGAGTCCAGATCTGTCAGAAGTAACCAACATAAATTTGAAACATGAAATGTGAATGTAAAATTTTGAGATTATTCTGGCATGTTTATGTGCTAGTGTTTTCTTGTGGCATATACATTTTTCATGTGACACAAAAACCTGCTAAGTTGAACCGCGAGCTGGCAGACCACTCACCTCAAACACTGACATCAACCAGGTGATGGTTGATGTCATGATACAAGAAGGTCGTTGTGAAACAGTCCATGCTATTACTCAGCAGATGCAGATTGGCATGCCACATGCCTGCGAGATTATTCATGACACTTGGTTATTGGAAAGTCTTTGCCAAGTGGGGATTTCAGAGTAAGATAAAAGCATAGATATTATGCATGTTCACTGGGATATTAAAGTCATGCATACTCAAGTTCATGTTATGTCACTGAATAAACCACACGAATTAATCTCAGTGAATGACCATCAATTCTGATTTAGTAAATGAAGAAGATAGGTAAAAGTGATGATTCTGATAATCTCATGTTGATTTGCTTTACCTACTACATGTTGATGCTTTGATCTTAACTCTGAAATGCATGTGTGGATGTTATTATCTCTTTTCTTTTTCCTAATTGATTTACACTATATACACTCTTTGCAAAAAAAGAACAAAAAAACGAAGCACCTAGAAGGAATCATTCAATTGAGATAAAAATTGGTATGTGCAATGTACATGTATAGGAAAGGAAATGATTGCAATTCCAGAGCAGTTGGGTCATTTATTCAGATAAAACAGCTACATAAGTGGAACAAGTCAGTACATTATAGCACCACCTCTGGCTCAAGTACAAGTGGTTACCCGGCTTCACGGATACTGTCCTGAGGTATAGCATTTCACATGGTGTCCAAATTGCGGACCAGTTTGCCAGCGTAGGTGATGTCCCATCATGTCCCAAACATATTTGATTTGTGAGAGGTCAGGCAATCAGGCTGGCCATGGAAGGGTACTGACATTACGGAGGCAGATCTGGGAGAGATGTGCTGTCTGTGGCTAGGCATTATCCTGTTGAAAAATATCTTGGTGATGCTGTGACAGGAATGGCAACGCAACAGGTCATAGAATGAAGTCGACATACCATTGAGCTGTGAGGGTGTTACGGAGGCCTACCAAGGGTGTCCTGCTATCGTAGGAAATGCCTCCCCAGACAGTCGTTCCTGGTGTGCGAGCCATGTGCTATTCCACTGTAAAGACAGGATCTGTACTGTGGCTGGCTCATCTTCAGACACGTATGCGCTAGTCATCTGTGCCAAGTGCAAACAGTGACTCATCGCTGAAGATGACACAATGCCACTGGACAGTACCATGATCTTTCCCACATTGATTAGGCCTGACACCACTGCAACCATGGATGCTTGCTGGTCAGTAGTAGGCGGCAGAGTGGCCTCCTTGAATGTAGTCCCCTTGCCGAAAGTCATCTGGCAACCTTCCAGATGGCCACTTCTGTACCTGTGGACGACACAACATGGCCATGGATTGTTGAGAGTGATGAATTTGGTTCTGTTTGTGTGGCTCTCAGAATCACTCTGTTCTCATGTTCTGTAGTTGTCCTCGACCATCTACTGCCCACATCCTACAGGGTTGTGCCCTCATTATCTGATTACCACTTCGCTCTGACCCGAACGCCTGGTGATCAACTGGCTCTCTCAATCCAATTATACACTTTCTCTCAAACTCGCTCAACTGATTGTATTGTGCACAGATCCAATGTTGAGGCATCCTCACAGTCCGTGGAGGTTAATGCAACCGCAATCTGCTGTCACAATATTCCCTGCGTGCGAGCTTTGCTCTTGATATACCCTCCTCGATTTATGGTTCCCATGCGCTGGGGTGGGCGACTATTTCATCACTGATCATTATCTTTTAATCATTTGCATATTCGGCCCTGAAGTGCTTGCATGTGGCATTTCATCAGGATTGAACAACTTTCTTGATGCTTCGGGCTTTTTTTGGAAAAGAGTTTATTTAATTAGTGATTCCGTATCTCATGTTCAGTCATATGTGGATTGCTCATGCGCATTTCACACATATTTCCATTTACCACTTTTTTTTTTTTTTATTCTGATGTACACTATATTGAAAAAAGTCACCAGACACCTAGAAGAGAAACACAACATAGCCTTTATTGACATACATTAGTACGGTATCGGTCCACCTTTGGCCTTAATGCATGCACTGACCCTTCGAGACATGCTTTTGACAAGGTTTTGGAACACAGCGATAGGTATGCGCTTCCATTTAGTATGTAACGCTTCCGCTAACTGTTGCTTAGTAGTAGGCCTTGGTCCCAAACTTCTTATGCGGCGCTCTAATTCATCCCATAGGAGTTCTATGGGATTAAGATCAGGGCTCTGTGCTGGCCAGTCCCCACACGATACGGAATTATCGTCAAATCACGCTGTAACAGTCCTTGCTTTATGGCTTGGTGCATTATCCTGTTGGTACCATCAAGGCTCGGTTCCATAGTATTGCCACAGAGTTGGTAGGGCATAATTGTCCAGAATATCGAGGTAGACGTGCTGGTTAACAGGTTTGTCCACGATAACCAATGTGCCGGGACCATATCAAGAAAAACACCCCCACACGAGTACACTGCCAGCTCCAAATTTGACCATAGGAACAGCACACTGTGGTAAATAGCGTTACTCCGGCTGCCGCCATACCCACATAGGGCCATCAGACTGATGGATCGTGAATCTGGATTCATCAGTCCATAGGACCTGTTTCCATTGATCTACAGTCCGCGATAAATCTTCTTCACACCATGCTTAATGACAAGTAGCATTCCGAGTGGAGATGAAAGGCTTTTGAGCAGCTGTACGACCACGGTAACCCATGGAATGGAAGTTCTCTGCGAATGGTACATGTACATACCGAGGTTCCAGCATTTTTACTCACCTGTACACATGTCTTGTGCAGTACTCCGTCGATTAGATGTAACGACTCTCCTGAGGCTTCGACATCCTCTATCACTGATTTTCTTTGGTCTGCCGGTACGTTTTGCTGCTTCAGGTATGCCATATGTCTTCCACTTATTCAGTACATCCAAAACAGTTGACTTGGGTATGTTTAAACGCCTCTCAGTTTCTCTTATGGACAACCTACTAATATAACACCCAACAATCTTTCCTTTCTCAAAGTTAAGTTCTCTCCTGCCGCAACATTTTCGCTCAACCTCGCAGTGCGATATGATCGCGGTCAGTTGCAGGCTTGTTTTTATACTATTTGCAGCTGTACTGCACATCTTAACAATGCAGTGAATCCATTCATTTGCTTTTGAAGGGGTGTCCAGTGACTTTTGTCAATATAGTGTATATCTGTGGCAGTTTTCCTGCAAATATTGGAGTTGTGCCAATTTTCAGTGGACATATGGCAGCAATTGAGAAAGAGAACACTGCCATACCATTTAGCCACACCAATTTTTCGAGATGTAGAATTTTTTTTAACTAAATCCTATCACAGGAGACTGTGAAACAGTACCTTAAATGTGCATCTCAAAAGAGAGCTTGAGCATCGGTATGATGTTTGAGAAACTGATTTTAAATATTGACTTTTTAGGCAATTTATCAGCACCCTTTAAATTCACAAAATTGGTTAATATTATTTCTGATGCCTCACCAGAATCCCAGCTTGATTAAAACAAATTGCATGACAATATATTGTTATTCAAACAAAATTATTCTGGAATAATAGATCATTCAGGTAATCACGTTTTCAAAAACTTAGGTATTACTATTTTATCTATCAGTTTGTATAAAGATGTGCATTAGCTGGGTGAAAAATATGTAATGGCTGTAAAAATAATCTGCTGCTTGTAACAACAGGTTTTGGAACACCATTCTACATATGGTATTACCCACAGTTTTAGGATGAAACAAAAAAAAAATTGATAAATCTTTATATCCTTAAGAATGCTAAATTCCTTGCATGCAGTTTACAGCTGCACATAATAATACACTGCTGGCCACCCAAAATGCAACACCAAGAAAGAAGCATCTGATTGGCCTGAAATTCGCAGCATGCGTCGCCCGCGAGAGGACATACAAACGATTAGCATTGCAGGGCATATGCAAATCATGTGCGCCCGGCACGCCACCGAGAAGCACTATAAGAAGGGTGCATGGAAGGCGGGGTGTAAGTAGTGGAAGTGTGTTGAGCTGCCGGACCTGTGCGTGGGAAGCTTCCTGATGCCTCATCACAGAATATGGCAGTCATTCCAGCACGTTTCAGTGTTCAACAGAGGACGAATAGTGGCTTATCGCGACAGCGATTTATTGTACCGAGACATCGCCGCCCGTGTGGCACGACATCCAGCCACCAGTGAGGCGAGTATGGATTCGGTGGGTGCAGGAGGGACGGACGGACCGACGTGAGCAATTGCCGCAGCCACGATGCACCACCATTGCTCCTATTACCATTGACGTTACACCGGAGGACCGGCAGCCATTGCTCCTATTACCCTTGACGTTACACCGGCGAGAGCGGCAGCAGTGGGCCGTTGAACGCCATACCTGGACTACGGAATAGCACGAAATTGTCTTCTCCGACGAATCCTGCTTCTGCCTGCAACACCACGATGGTCAGATCCGCGTGTTTTGGCACCGTGGCGAGAGACTGTATGACGTCTGCATTATGCATCGCTGCAGTCCGTTGCCTGGCATTATGGTTTGGGGCGCAATTGGATATGACACCCACACCCCTCTGGTACGCATCACTGGTACACTCAACAGCCACCGCTACATCTCCGACGTTTTGAAGCCTGTTGTCCTCCCTTAGCTGCAGGACCTGCCAGCGGCCACGTTTCAACAGGACATCGCGCGCCCGAACGTGGCACGCGTCGTGCAACAATTCTTCACGGCCCACCAGGTGTCACTGCTGCCGTGGCCCGCCTGTTCTCCCGGTAGGTCACCCATCGAACACGTCTGGTCGCTGATCGCCAACCGAGTGGCCCAGCAAGCACCATCCGCGGCTACGCCTGATGAACTATGGCAACGTGTGGAAGCAGCCTGGACCAACATACCCCAAGCCCACATCCAAAGCCTCTTTCGTTCGATGCCGCACCATGTAGCAGCCGTTATTGCCAGCCATGGGCGCCACACAAACTATTGATGTCTGCGTGTTCCGCAAGTCGCACGGGCCTGTAAGCTCAATCGTTTCATCTTTGTATCTGTTGTTATGTGTCCAGTAAATCTGGCTTTGCTATCTCGTGTCCTTCTTGGTGTTGCATTTTGGGTGGCCTGCAGTGTACATAGTTGAAACTCCAGTTGTTTCCCCCATTTTCATTAAAATAGTTTTGTTAATGAAAAAGTAAAAAAAAATAGTGCTTCTGCCCTCCTGTTATGATTTAATCTTAATTAGGTAGCAGCAATGAAGAAGTTGGGCATATAATCCCTTAGTATTGGAAATTTGTAAGAGAAAGTGATTAGTACCATTGAACTGCATCATAAGATGGTGAAACAGGTTCTATTGCTTAATAAGCATGTAGAAGCTGAATGTGCATTGAACAGGTGAAAAATATGTTTTTTGTGTTGTTCTTTTCTTTTTTTATTAGTGATTGCTTTTAGTTTATGGTAAAAGATGGCAGTGTTTCATTGATCTGGAAAAATAAATGAATTTTGATTAAAGTGGTTTTATTCAGTTGGACCAGGATTTGCCTTTTTAATTAACCTCTTTGGAAAGGTACCCTTTTCTTTCTTTGTTTAACACAAAGGAAGCTTTTATTGGGTCCAGTGCCCCAAAATATTTTGATTGAAAAATTGTTCTTTACATATATTGCTACAATATGTTCAGCCATTTTTACGTTAATACTTACAGTCATCCACCCCTTTTCATTGTCTTTAATTATAAGTCATTTATGTGACTGTCTTGAATGAGGTTTAAAATAATCAGCAATTCCAGATTGTCTCCTCCTGCAAAACAAGTGAAGTTTGGTTTTTCATAATAGACTGCTGCTGTTCATATTTTTCTATGATTAGCTGTGTACTTCCACAAATATCAATGGTACAACTTGCAGAAAGTCAAAACTAAACAGTACCTCATCTAATTTGATCAAGATTATGATCATGTTTCTTGATAGCACCCTTTGTAAATTTCAAGAAAAGCTACTGTGTTCTTTCCTCAGTTGGCAGAAAGACTTTGATCACTGTTCTGCTGTGGATCTTTAAATGTTTGATACATGAAACAATAGTGCCAAATAGATCCACTCTAGAAACTATTTGGTCCTATTTCTCAAGTCATGAGTTGAGTGAACCCAAATCTTTGTAGTTGAAACCAGGAGTCAATCTTATTGTTGAATAGTGAATCATCTGAGGAGAGATTTTCCACTCCAGTGGCTAAGTGGTTGGCTTCTAATCATTTGTTTCAGTTGTGTCAGGATTTAAGTAAATCCTGGATGAGGTATGGGTGGTGTGCTTGTCCAGTTGTCCAGTGGTGGTGTTTCTGTTTTCTTCCTGGAACCAGTGGCCCTAAATTAGGGATGGATGACTGCTTATAGCCCAATGAGCTGTTCATGGTGATCATTAAACCCCGAAACAAAAAAGAAAGAGATGTGCTTTCTCTTCTAAGGTTAGCTTGGCTGAGAGAAATCATGACAATGCATTGATCACAAGCCCCCCCCCCTCTCCCCCCCTCTCTCTCTCTCTCTCTCTCTTTCACATATGCACTTAAAAAGACCTGCTTTTGCACATTTCAGATTAATTTCTGACCACTTCAGCCATTTTCATGACTGCAAGTTTAAGATCAGCAGTGTATAATTCATACAGTTCTATTTCTCTGATATTCTTTATGGATGTAGTAGGAATCAGAAATAATATGTTCTAATTACGATACAATGTTCATCATACATGTAGACTCTACATTCTGTAACCATGAGCTGCAGCTCCCAATTTTCTCACTTTCAACATGTTATCCATAAACTATGGTATCCGAGTAAAATTTTAGTTAGATGTGATGTCATATGATCTAACAGCATATTCAAAATTGGCAAATTGTGATAATAAATTATAGTATTATGTTAAAGGGTCATTAATTTGCAAAAACTGATTCATCAAGAGTCACCACAACATAGTAATATGGCTTATGGTTTGTCATAACAGTATAGGCTAGGCTTGACACTGATTCTTTATGCTGAGAACAGGACTGTCAATTTGTCTCTACATAAGTGTAGACTAGCTTATCAAACCTTTTGGAAAAGGGTTGAAAGTGGCATTTTATCTTGTTGGAGCATTCCATGCATACAATATAAGTTTGAGGATCTTACTGACTTAATCTACACAGGTTATAATTTTAGTCTGAAGACACTGTTCCCATAGGTAGTGTTGTGTGGGGTGAGATCCACAACCATTAAAAGCAAGTTTGGACCAAATGCTCTACAAAAGGGCCAGCATAAAAAGATGACTTACTTCTTCACTGAATAGAATTTGGGGTTCATTTATAAAAGAAACCTAGGTGTCTGAGATTATGGTAGATGTCATCTCATCAACTCACTTGCCTTGTGCAATGCATGGTTTTTTTAGCTTTATTTTTTCAAATGGCTCTTAAAAGGACATTTTGTTTGTTGGAAGAGCAAAAAAGCATTTCTCCTAAAAGAAATGCTACGTTTGGTTTCTTATGAATGCAACGTGACAACCCATGGTAGGTATGAATGCGATCCTTATCACTCAGGTAAAGAAGCATGAATAGTACGGCTTCATTGATCTCATTTCTCTTGAGTTGTGGAGTATGCACAAGCAGTGGTGCACACACGGGGCGGGTTAGCCGCGTCCGGACCCCTTCCAAAAAGGCCCGAGTCCTTAAAACAAATTATTTTCTTTTAAAATATAATACATACTGACTATGGCTAAATTAAAAAAAAAAAAAAAAAAAAAAAAAAGATTCTGCGCATGGTTTTATAAATTTAGTATTTTCCTGTCAGTCTTAATTTTAGTTTTCGTAATGATCGTTATATTTATGAACGTCTTATGCTCAATGATTACTGGATTTATCTTACTTCTTCAGAGAAGTTTTTTAATATGTGTTGATTTATGCTAACATTCATCAAGAACATACATACATACACTATATTATCAAGAGTTTTCTGACGCTACCAAATATTTACATAAATGCAAAGAACGGTTGCACAGGAAGGTGCACGCTGTGTGCGTGGGGAGGTACATATAAAGCTGAGATGATTTGTCGTGGTAAGTAACTTTGAATAGATATGCCGCGTGGGCGTGAACTTTTCGAATTCCAGCGTGGGCTGGTCATAGGATGTCATTTGATTAATGTTTCCATACGGAGCATTTCAGCTAAAATAAACACACCAAAATCAATTGAAAGTGATGTCGTAAAGAGATGGAAGCAGGATGGTTCAGGAAAGTTGTACAAACTGATGGTACATGACAGAAAAGCAATGGTAAGAAATGTTAAGAAATCCCGTTCTTCCCCTGCAGTTTCCATCGCTACTGAAGTAGGAAATGCTTATAACGGCTTGGTTAGTACCATTACTATCTGCAGAGAGTTGCACAGTGTGGGTTATTATTTTGTAGCAACAGCAGATCGCTATTACAAATGCGAAGTGCCATTTGGAGTGGTGTGTCTCCTGTCGACCCTGGACTGCTGGCGACTGGAAAGCTGTTCTTTGGAGTGATGAATCAAGCTTTTAATTCTTCCAATCTGGTCGAGGCATTTAGATTTTTCCATTTGTTTCAGTTTTATATATATATATATCATCATCATCATCATTGTCAACCATTATCAATCCACTGCTGGACGAAGGTCTCCCCAAGTTTCCTCCACAACGGTCTGTCTTGTGCCAGTCTCCTCCATGTCACTCCCGCATATTTACGAATTTCATCCACCCATCTCCCATGTGGTCTTTTTCTGGGTCTTTTCCTGTCCCTTGGAATCCAATCTAAAATTTCGGCTGTCCATCTATGGTCTGTCCTTCTGGCAGTATGTCCAGCCCATTGCCATTTCAGGGATTTAACTCTGATCATGATGTCTTCCACTCTCGTCATTTTTCGGATCCACGAGTTCCTCTTCTTATCTCTCCTGGTTATACCAAGCATGCACCTCTCCATGCTTCTTTGAGTTGTCTGCAGCCTTTGTATGTCTCTTTTAGTTAAGGTCCACGTCTCTGCACCATACGTAAGCACTGGAAGGATGCATTGATCAAACACTTTTTCTTTTAAGACATAATGGCATATTGCTCTTGAAAATTATGCTGTTTCTTCCAAAAGCTCTCCAGGCAAGTTTTGTACGCCGATTAATTTCTTCATCAATGTGACCCTCACTTGATATCTGCTGTCCAAGATAAACATACGTATCTGTTATCTCCAGTTTTTCTCCATCAATCGATAAATCTTCATTTCTTGTAAAAGCATTGAACATCACTTTTGTCTTCTGAAAGTTCATTTTTAATCCCACTTCTTTACTCTTGTCAGCAAGTTCCTGAATCATACTCTGCAGCTCTGATGGGGTAGTTGCAAAAATGACTACGTCATCAGCAAAACGAAGGTGGGTTAGATAATCTCCATTAATCTTTATCCCTTTGTTTTCCAGTTCAGTGATTGAAAGACATTTTCCAATGTGGCATTAAAGAGCTTCGGAGATATGGTGTCACCTTGTCTCACTCCCTTTCCAATTTTTATGTGTGTTGTATTTTCAAACAGCCGAATCTTTGCACTTGCATTTTCATAGATGTTATTAATAATATTAATGTATGCATCTTCAATACCGCAGGATTTCAGAGCCGTGGTAACTGCTGATGGTTTCATTGAATCAAAGGCTTTTTCATAATCGATAAAAGCCATGCACAATGGAAGTTCATATTCCCTCGCTCTTTCAATTAGTTCTCTCAGTACGTGGATATGATCTATTGTGCTGTAGCCACTCCTGAATCCAGCTTGTTCTCTCGGTTGAGCCATGTCCAGTGTTACCTTCAAGCGGTGTGAAAGAACTTTAGTGAAGATTTTATAAACCACTGATAGGAGGCTGATAGGTCTGTAGTTCCTGAGATCCTCAATGTCACCTTTTTTATGTAGCAGGATCATTGTAGCATTGTTCCAATCCTCAGGAATCTTCCCTTCATTAAGGCATCGAGTGAAAATTTGGGCGAGTACTGTTTCAATTTCTCCACTTGCTTCTTGTATGATGTCTATAGTAATTCCATCTTCTCCTGGAGCTTTCCCCCGCTTCATGTTCTTGATTGCATGAGCAACTTCTGCTGGGAGGACTGGAAGAACTCTGGTATCTTTCATGATGTCTGGAGTGCATGTATCATCCCTTTCATATAATTTGGAGTAGAAATCTTTCACTCTTGTCAAAATTTCGCCTCTATTTCTTGTTACAGAACCATCTTCTTTTCTCAGTGCCATAATCTGTTTTCTTCCCTTACTGAGATGTCCCTTTGCTATCTTTAGGCTTTGGTTGTTTTCAATTGCTTTCCTCACTAGCTCACAGTTGAATTTCCTTACGTCTTCAGTGATACTTTTTCGTGCTGTCTTGCATAGCTCTATATATTCCACTTTGGAAGTCACATCTTCTTTAGTTGTCCTCATCTCTCTTCTTTTTGCATCAACATTTTGGTTTTTCCTGATAATTTGTTTACATGCAACTTGTTCTTAGACCCAGCTAATTTTGTTGCTGTTTCCATAAGAGCTTTGGTTACTTTTCTGTTAACTTCAGAAATATCCACTTCTTCCGATGTTAGGCCTTCTAAAGCAGAGAATCTGTTCTTCAGTTCCAACTTGAAAGTATTATGGTGTTTTTTAAGGTTGGTTATGTCAATACATTTTGTTTGTCTTATGAGCTTGCCACGTTCCAGTTTAGTGTTGAGGTGCATCTTACATCTCACCAATCTATGGTCACTACCTGTGTTGAACTTGTTTAGCACACTGCAGTCTTCGATGACGAATTTTTTTGTTACACATAATAAAATCAATTTCACTTGTCGTCCCAATTGGATGTCTCCATGTCCATTTCCTGTGTGGCTTTTTCTTGAAAAAGGAATTCAAGATGAAAAATCCTTCTGCCTCTGCAAACTCAACGAGAGTATTTCCACGCTGGTTTCTGTTGCCGTGACCGAATTTACCTACTGAAGTTTCATTCTGTTGCCGGTGCCCTATTTTTGCATTGAAATCTCCCATAATTATCTTCAAGTGCTGCTTACCTTTATTATTTAGATGACGAATTTCCTCATAAAATTCTTCAATTTCTTCTTCAGGATGACTTGTGGTGGGTGCATAAGTTTGAATAATCTGAGCCTGGTATCTTCTCGATAGTTGGATAACGAGTCGTGCAGCTCTGTCAGAGGAACTTTCAACTTCTATATATATATATATATATATATATATATATATATATATATATATATATATATATACACACAATCTACCAACAAGTAATAGGACACCCCTGCAATCGACGATATCTGCGGTCCTGATACACGTCATGGCCGCCACCGTTAAATATCGTGTAGGAAACAACAACGCAACCAGTCGCATGCAAGATGCCACGCAGTTCGAAGCTCTCAGATTTTGAGAAAGGTGTAATCGTCGGGTATCACAGAAATGGCCAATCCATACGTGACATATCCAGCGAGCTGAAGTACTCAAAATCGACAGTGGCCTACGTGATTGGCAAGTGGAAGATGAGAGGTGACTGTCGGAATGTGCCTCGACCCGGCAGACCCACAAAACTGGGAGTTAGAGACCGACGGGTGCTGGCCAGAGAAATTCGGAAGAACCGCACCAAATCGATGGGCCACACTGCGAGGAGTTTCAACAGGCATCCGGGAGTGTTTTTCGATGAACACAATCCGTAAAGAAGCCCATCTGCTCGGTTATCATGGACGTGCTGCTGCCCGCAAGCCTTTGATCACCAAGTCCAATAGCGCTGCTCGGCTAACGTGGTGCAAAGAATGTCGACAGTGGACCGTTGAACAGTGGAAACAGGTTCTCTGGAGCGAAGAATCAAGGTTCACCCTCTACCGTTCAGATGGCAGGGTCTGGGTTTGGCGTCTGCCTGGAGAACGTCTCCTGCCGGAATGTATTGTGCCAACTGTGAAGTTCGGCGGCGGTGAAATTATGCTATGGGGGTGTTTCTCCTGGTATGGCATGGGACCCTTGGTCGCAATTCCTGGTAGACTGAACACCGAGACCTACTGCACCATTTTGGATGACCATGCTTCCTACGTTGTGGCAGTTTTACGGGGTGGACCCATGTTATTTTCAGGATGACAATGCCATGTTGCGAGGTCAACCATGGCTTGGTATGGTGACAATGGGGTTAATCGAATAGACTGGCCTGCGCAGAGCCCGGACCTTAAACCTATCGAGCACCTCTGGGATGAGTTGGAGCGTTGACTTAAGGGGTGCGCCCACCGTCCGAAATCGGTGAAGGAACTGACCTGTCTTCTCCAAGCCGAGTGGAAGAAAATACCGCTAGCCGCCGTACAACGCCTGGTTGAGAGTCTGCCCCGGAGGGTCGCAGCTGTAATCGCCACTCGTGGAGGCTCCACCAACTATTGAAGGTAAATAAACTTTTTTCCTTTGCTATCACAGGTGTCCAATTACTTGTTGGTAGATAGTGTACCTGCAACACCTGTGGGTGGTTCCATTCCACTGTGGTGGGGGCCTGTTTCCACTGCTCGTTTGCGCCAGACGAGCAGTGGAAACAGGCCCCCACCACAGTGGAATGGAACCACCCACAGGTGTTGCAGGTACACTATCTACCAACAAGTAATTGGACACCTGTGATAGCAAAGGAAAACAAAGTTTATTCACCTTCAATAGTTGATGGAGACTCCACGAGCGGCGATTACAGCTGCGACCCTCTGGGGCATACTCTCAACCAGGCGTACGACGGCCAGCAGTATTTTCTTCCACTCGGCTTGGAGAAGACAGGTCAGTTCCTTCACCGATTTTGGACGGTGGGGACACCCCTTAAGTCGACGTTCCAACTCGTCCCAGAGGTGCTCAATAGGTTTAAGGTCCGGGCTCTGCACAGGCCAGTCTATTCGATTAACCCCATTGTCACTATACCAAGCCATGCTGGACCTCGCAACATGACAGGTGGCATTGTCATCCTGAAAGTAACATGGATCCACCCCGTAAAGCTGCCACAACGTAGGAAGCACATGGTCATCCAAAATGATGCAGTAGGTCTCGGCGTTGAGTCTACCAGGAATTGCGACCAACGCTCCCGTGCCATACCAGGAGAAACACCCCCATAGCATAATTCCACCGCCGCTGAACTTCACAGTTGGCACAATACATTCTGGCAGGAAGCGTTCTCCAGGTAGACGCCAAATCCAGACCCTGCCATCCGAATGGTAGAGGGTGAACCTTGATTCGTCGCTCCAGAGAACCTGTTTCCACTGTTCAACGGTCCACTGTCGACGTTCTTTGCACCACGTTAGCCGAGCAGCGCTATTGGACTTGGTGATCAAAGGCTTGTGGGCGGCAGCACGGATGGTATTCATCGAAAGAACACTCCAGGATGCATGTTGAAACTCCTCGCGGATGTGGCCCATCGATTTGGTGCGGTTCTTCCGAATTTCTCTGGCCAGCACCCGTCGGTCTCTAACTCCCAGTTTTGTGGGTCTGCCGGGTCGGGGCACATTCCGACAGTCATCTCTCATCTTCCACTTGCCAATCACGTAGGCCACTGTCGATTTTGGGTACTTCAGCTCGCTGGATATGTCACGTATGGATCGGCCATTTCTGTGATACCCGACGATTAAACCTCTCTCGAAATCAGAGAGCTCCGAACTGCGTGGCATCTTGCATATGACTGGTTGCGTTGTTGTTTCCCACACGATATTTAACGGCAGCGGCCGTGACATGTATCAGGACCGCAGATATCGTCGATTGCAGGGGTGTCCCATTACTTGTTGGTAGATAGTGTGTATATATATATAATTCTTCCAATCTGGTGATGCGTTTAAATAGTTCCAGTCGTTTAAGTTTTATATATATATATATATATATTTAACTTAGCCATAGTCAGAATAAGATTTACATGTATCTATATAAAAAATATAGCACATTTTTCTTGTGCAGTAAATTTCTTGTTGAACCCCACCCTTCATGAAATTCTGTGTGTGTGTGTCATCCCTTAAACATGGCTTTTTTTTACCAGGGGCTCAAAATATGTGGGCGAACAAGATAAGATTGGTAGGCCTAGGGATAGTCACTAGGATCGATGAAGCAATGGTATTAATCATCCTTTTCCTGGGAAGTAAGGATTTCGATATAGGTACCAGAGAGATTATCACATTGCATTTCATAAAACACAAATTGTCCTTTTTTTTTTTTTTTTTAAGAGCAATAAAAATGGAGAAAAAATTGTTTCTCACAGTACTGTATCTCATGGCACAAACAAGTGAGCATGGTGACATCCATCATGGTCTTGTGCACTGGGGTCATCTCTATAAATGAGGTGAATGAGGAACAGTATCCATTAAATGGAAGTTTGCAAACTCCTTTAAAAGATCTCAATATCAAGTATTGGGATATATGTAATGGTAAAGATGCACGTGTTTCCAGTCGTTTAAGTTTTATATATATATATATATTTAATCCCAATAACTTCTTTTAAAAACATTTTAAATGCACGTAACTTTAAAAGAGTTTTCCTAGAGGCGACCTGTTATGTTCAGCCTTGCCCAAACTAACATCCATACTATAAATTAAAATACTAAAAACTGAACTTTCTATTTACACGAAGTTAAAAAGACTTAATATTACTATATACAGAACATAAATTAACATACAGTTTAAAAATTCCTTTCTACTAAGGCCTATTACAATGTCATGCCTTTCAACTTATATATATGTACATTATATAAGTTGAAAAACAAGATATATATATATATATATCATCATCGGGATGTAAGGTCAGGTGATGTGTAACATCACAGCCTCTCCTTGACAAATGTCAACCCCGCCTTCTCGTGGTGCATCCTGTTCCCACTAAAGGGGCTCTGACGACCGCCAATAGCGGTATAACTATACCATCGGGATTAGAGGAAATTCTATCCCACACTCACCAACCCGCTTGGCCAGCGTGGTGAGTTATGGCCAAACCCCTCCAAAATGATTCCACAACTTAAATCTTGGCCCTCAGTCTCCGGCAGCTGGAATGTACCTGGCCAAGGCAGCGGCCAGTGCGACATGAAGGCAGAGGGTGCTAAGAATCCCCGGAGGACCGGACTAGGCTGCCATCTGATGCTGACCTTGGCTACGTACAATGGACGCTCCCTATCTTCTGATTCAAGGCTTCTTGAATTGGAAGAGGAACTACAAAGGATCAAGTGGGACATCGTGGGGCTAAGTGAGGTAAGGAGAAAAGGAGAAGATCTAATCGAACTGAAAAGTGGACATCTCTTCTACTATCGTGGGACAGATACTGGCAGAACTAGTGGTGTTGGATTTATAATAAACAAGAAACTGAAGGATAAAGTTGTAGAAGTTGAAAGTTCCTCTGACAGAGCTGCACGACTCGTTATCCAACTCTCGAGAAGATACCAGGCTCAGATTATTCAAACTTATGCACCCACCACAAGTCATCCTGAAGAAGAAATTGAAGAATTTTATGAGGAAATTTGTCATCTAAATAATAAAGGTAAGCAGCACTTGAAAATAATTATGGGAGATTTCAATGCAAAAATAGGGCAACGGCAACAGAATGAAACTTCAGTAGGTAAATTCGGTCACGGCAACAGAAACCAGCATGGAAATACTCTCGTTGAGTTTGCAGAGGCAGAAGGGTTTTTCATCTTGAACTCCTTCTTCAAGAAAAAGCCACACAGGAAGTGGACATGGAGACATCCAAATGGGACGACAAGTGAAATTGATTTTATCATGTGTAACAAAAAATTTGTCATAGAAGACTGCAGTGTGCTAAACAAGTTCAACACAGGTAGTGACCATAGATTGGTGAGATGTAAGATGCACCTCAACACTAAACTTGAACGTGGCAAGCTCATAAGACAAACAAAATCTATTGACATAACCAACCTTAAAAAACACCATAATACCTTCAAGTTGGAACTGAAGAACAGGTTCTCTGCTTTAGAAGGCCGAACATCGGAAGAAGTGGACATCTCTGAAGTTAACAGAAAAGTAACCAAAGCTCTTATGGAAACAGCAACAAAATTAGCTGGGTCTAAGAACAAGTTGCATGTAAATAAATTATCAGGAAAAACGAAAATGTTGATGCAAAAGAAGAGAGATGAGGACAACTAAAGAAGATGTGACTTCCAAAGTGGAATATATAGAGCTATGCAAGACAGTAAGAAAAAGTATCACTGAAGACGTAAGAAAATTCAACTGTGAACTAGTGAGGAAAGCAATTGAAAACAACCAAAGCCTAAAGGTAGCAAAGGGACATCTCAGTAAGGGAAGAAAACAGATTATGGCACTGAGAAAAGAAGATGGTTCTGTAACAAGAAATAGAGGCGAAATTTTGACAAGAGTGAAAGATTTCTACTCCAAATTATATGAAAGGGATGATACATGCACTCCAGACATCATGAAAGATACCAGTACCAGAGTTCCTCCAGTCCTTCCAGCAGAAGTTGCACATGCAATCAAGAACATGAAGCGGGCAAAAGCTCCAGGAGAAGATGGAATTACTGTAGACATCATACAAGAAGCAAGTGGAGAAATCGAAACAGTACTCGCCCAAATTTTCACTCGATGCCTTAATGAAGGAAAGATTCCTGAGGATTGGAACACCGCTACAATGATCCTGCTACATAAGAAAGGTGACATTGAGGATCTCGGAAACTACAGACCTATCAGCCTCCTATCAGTAGTTTATAAAATCTTCACTAAAGTTCTTTCACACCGCTTGAAGGTAACACTGGACATGGCTCAACCGAGAGAACAAGCTGGATTCAGGAGTGGCTACAGCACAATAGATCATATCCACGTGCTGAGAGAACTAATTGAAAGAGCGAGAGAATATGAACTTCCATTGTGCATGGCTTTTATCGATTATGAAAAAGCCTTTGATTCGGT
Organism: Macrothele yani; assembly: GCA_039090855.1. Taxonomy (NCBI): domain Eukaryota; kingdom Metazoa; phylum Arthropoda; class Arachnida; order Araneae; family Macrothelidae; genus Macrothele; species Macrothele yani. The sequence goes on from CM076996.1 coordinate 143,692,791, forward strand.
GAAACCATCAGCAGTTACAATGGCTCTGAAAACCTGCGGTATTGAAGATGCATACATTAATATTATTAATAACATCTATGAAAATGCAAGTGCAAAGATTAGGCTGTTTGAAAATACAACACATATAAAAATTGGAAAGTGAGTGAGACAAGGTGACGCCATATCTCCGAAGCTTTTTAATGCCACATTGGAGGGTGTTTTTCAGTCGCTGAGCTGGGAAAACAAGGGGATAAAGATTAATGGAGATTATCTAACCCACTTTCGTTTTGCTGATGACGTAGTCATTTTTGCAACTACCCCATCAGAGCTGCAGAGTATGATCCAGGAACTTGCTGACAAGAGTAAAGAAGTGGGATTAAAAATGAACTTTCAGAAGACAAAAGTGATGTTCAATGCTTTTACAAGAAATGAAGATTTATCGATTGATGGAGAAAAGCTGGAGATAACAGACACGTACGTTTATCTTGGACAGCAGATATCAAGTGAGGGTCACATTGATGAAAAAATTAATCGGCGTACAAAACTTGCCTGGAGAGCTTTTGGAAGAAACAGCATAATTTTCAAGAGCAATATGCCATTATGTCTTAAAAGAAAAGTGTTTGATCAATGCATCCTTCCAGTGCTTACGTATGGTGCAGAGACGTGGACCTTAACTAAAAGAGACATACAAAGGCTGCAGACAACTCAAAGAAGCATGGAGAGGTGCATGCTTGGTGTAACCAGGAGAGATAAGAAGAGGAACACGTGGATCCGAAAAATGACAAGAGTGGAAGACATCATGATCAGAGTTAAATCCCTGAAATGGCAATGGGCTGGACATACTGCCAGAAGGACAGATCATCGATGGACAGCCGAAATTTTAGATTGGATTCCAAGGGACAGGAAAAGACCCAGAAGAAGACCACATGGGAGATGGGTGGATGAAATTCGAAAGTATGCAGGGGTGACATGGAGGAGACTGGCACAAGACAGACCGTTGTGGAGGAAACTTGGGGAGACCTTCGTCCAGCAGTGGATTGATAATGGTTGACAATGATGATGATGATGATGATATCATCATCATTGATGATATAGATATCATCATCATTGATGATATATATCATCATCATCATGATGATGATATCATCATGATGATGATGATGATATCATCATTGTCAACCATTATCAATCCACTGCTGGACGAAGGTCTCCCCAAGTTTCCTCCACAACGGTCTGTCTTGTGCCAGTCTCCTCCATGTCACCCCTGCATACTTTCGAATTTCATCCACCCATCTCCCATGTGGTCTTCTTCTGGGTCTTTTCCTGTCCCTTGGAATCCAATCTAAAATTTCGTCTGTCCATCTGGCAGTATGCCCAGCCCATTGCCATTTCAGGGATTTAACTCTGATCATGATGTCTTCCACTCTTGTCATTTTTCGGATCCACGAGTTCCTCTTCTTATCTCTCCTGGTTACCCAAGCATGCACCTCTCCATGCTACTTTGAGTTGTCTGCAGCCTTTGTATGTATCTTTTAGCTAAGGTCCACGTCTATGCACCATACGTAAACACTGGAATAATGCATTGATCAAACACTTTTCTTTTAAGACATAATGGCATATTGCTCTTGAAAATTATGCTGTTTCTTCCAAAAGCTCTCCAGGCAAGTTTTGTATGCCAATTAATTTCTTCATCAATGTGACCCTCACTTGATATCTGCTGTCCAAGATAAACGTACGTGTCTGTTATCTCCAGCTTTTCTCCATCACTTGATAAATCTTCATTTCGTGTAAAAGCATTGAACATCACTTTTGTCTTCTGAAAGTTCATTTTTAATCCCACTTCTTGGATCATACTCTGCAGCTCTGATGGGGTAGTTGCAAAAATGACTATGTCATCAGCAAAATGAAGGTGGGTTAGATAATCTCCATTAATCTTTATCCCTTTGTTTTCCCAGTTCAGTGATTGAAAGACATTTTCAAATGTGGCATTGAAGAGCTTCGGAGATATGGTGTCACCTTGTCTCACTCCTTTTCCAATTTTTATGTGTGTTGTATTTTCAAACAGCCAAATCTTTGCAGTTGCATTTTCATAGATGTTATTAATAATAATAATGTTTGCATCTTCAATACCGCAGGATTTCAGAGCCATTGTAACTGCTGATGGTTTCACCGAATCAAAGGCTTTTTCATAATCGATAAAAGCCATGCACAATGGAAGTTCATATTCCCTCGCTCTTTCAATTAGTTCTCTCAGTACGTGGATATGATCTATTGTGCTGTAGCCACTCCTGAATCCAGCTTGTTCTCTCGGTTGAGCCATGTCCAGTGTTACCTTGAAACGGTGTGAAAGAACTTTAGTGAAGATTTTATAAACCACTGATAGGAGGCTGATAGGTCTGTAGTTCCTGAGATCCTCAATGTCACCTTTTTTATTTAGCAGGATCATTATAGCGTTGTTCCAATCCTCAGGAATCTTCCCTTCTTTAAGGCATCGAGTGAAAATTTGGGCGAGTACTGTTTCGATTTCTCCACTTGCTTCTTGTATGATGTCTACAGTAAATTGCATCTTCTCCTGAAGCTTTTCCCCGCTTCATGTTCTTGATTGCATGTGCAACTTCTGCTGGGAGGACTGGAAGAACTCTGGTACTGGTACCTTCCATGATGTCTGGAGTACATGCATCATCCCTTTCATATAACTTGGAGTAGAAATCTTTCACTCTTGCCAAAATTTCGCCTCTATTTCTTGTTACAGAACCATCTTCTTTTCTCAGTGCCATAATCTGTTTTCTTCCCTTACTGAGATGTCCCTTTGCTATCTTTAGGCTTTGGTTGTTTTTAATTGCTTTCCTCACTAGTTCACAGTTGAATTTCCTTACGTCTTCAGTGATACTTTTTCATACTGTCTTGCATAGTTCTATGTATTCCACTTTGGAAGTCACATCTTCTTTAGTTGTCCTCATCTCTCTTCTTTCTATGTATTCCACTTTGGAAGTCACATCTTCTTTAGTTGTCCTCATCTCTCTTCTTTTTTGCATCAACATTTTGGTTTTTCCTGATAATTTGTTCACATGCAACTTGTTCTTAGACCCAGCTAATTTTGTTGCTGTGTCCATAAGAGCTTTGGTTACTTTTCTGTTAACTTCAGAAACATCCACTTCTTCCGATGTTAGGCCTTCTAAAGCAGAAAATCTGTTCTTCAGTTCCAACTTGAAGGTATTATGGTGTTTTTTAAGGTTGGTTATGTCAATACATTTTGTTTGTCTTATGAGCTTGCCACGTTCGAGTTTAGTGTTGAGGTGCATCTTGCATCTCGCCAATCTATGGTCACTACCTGTGTTGAACTTGTTTAGCACACTGCAGTCTTCTATGACGAATTTTTTGTTACACATAATAAAATCAATTTCACTTGTCGTCCCATTTGGATGTCTCCATGTCCATTTCCGGTGCGGCTTTTTCTTAAAAAAGGTGTTCAAGATGAAAAACCCTTCTGCCTCTGCAAACTCAATATTTCCACGATGGTTTCTGTTGCCATGACCGAATTTACCTACTGAAGTTTCATTCTGTTGCCGTTGCCCTATTTTTACATTGAAATCTCCCATAATTATCTTCAAGTGCTGCTTACCTTTATTATTTAGATGACGAATTTCCTCATAAAATTCTTCAATTTCTTCTTCAGGATGACTTGTGCTGGGTGCATAAGTTTGAATAATCTGAGCCTGGTATCTTCTCGAGAGTTGGATAACGAGTCGTGCAACTCTGTCAGAGGAACTTTCAACTTCTACAACTTTATCCTTCAGTTTCTTGTTTATTATAAATCCAACACCACTAGTTCTGCCAGTATCAGTCCCACGATAGTAGAAGAGATGTCCACTTTTCGTTCAATGAGATCTTCTCCTTTTCTCCTTACCTCACTCAGCCCGACGATGTCCCACTTAATCCTTTGTAGTTCCTCTTCCAATTCAAGAAGCCTTGAATCAGAAGATAGGGAGCGTCCATTATACTTAGCCAAGGTCAGCATCAGATGGCAGCCTAGTCCGGTCCTCCGGGGATTCTTAGCACCCTCTGCCTTCATGTCGCACTGGCCGCTGCCTTGGCCAGGTACATTCCAGCTGCTGGAGACTGAGGGCCAAGATTTAAGTTGTGGAGTCATTTTGGAGGGGTTTGGCCATAACTCACCACGCTGGCCAAGCGGGTTGGTGAGTGTGGGATAGCATTTCCTCTAATCCCAATGGTATAGGTTATACCGCTATTGGCGGTCGTCAGAGCCCCTTTAGTGGGAACAGGATGCACCACGAGAAGGCGGGGTTGACATTTGTCAAGAAGAGGCTGTGATGTTAAGCATCACCTGACCTTACATCCCATATTTATATATATATATATATTTCATCCACCCATCTGCAGGGGTGACATGGAGGAGACTGGCACAAGACAGACCGTTGTGGAGGAAACTTGGGGAGACCTTCGTCCAGCAGTGGATTGATAATGGTTGACAATGATGATGATGATGATATATATATAAGTCATCTTCAAATTCAACTAATGTAATTAAAAAGGATTAGAAACATCTAAAAAACCTGTTGAATGAAAATCATTGTATTGCTTTCATTAAACAGGTTTTCAAAGTTGTTAATGATAACACTAGTCAACATTTTTAAACTTTGTTTTCATAACATGGGTGAAATAAGGTGTTTTTAACTACTTTCGGGGTGCTGAATTCAAATATGACTAAAAAAATACCTGCACAAGTAGTTCATTTTTTTCTCTTATGTGTCGTGTTGTCCTCCTCCTGCAAAAACCAGCAGTAATCGCTCATCATTGAGAGATCCCACCTGCCTTGATACCTCTCTTCCATCATTCGGATATCTTGGTGGAAGCTTTCTCCTTGTTCACCACTGGCTGCTCTTAGGTTGTCAGGAAAGAAATCCAGATGCAAATAGAAGAAATGTATTTTTAAGGACATCCGGCACCCAAGGTTTTTATAGTTCTTGAGAAGGTTGTGAATCAGCTGTTTTTATTTGCCCTCTTTGTGGTTACCCAGAAATCCCTTGACCACAGATGTGAAAGATGGCGAGCTCCGTGCTGTTTAGCTTTTCGGTAAGGATGTAAATATCTGTAGAGCCTGAAGGTTTGTAAAAAAGTGATCTTAAAGTTGAGTGGTCAGCATTCTTTGGAATAGATGTTTTTGTTTTCCTCACTGTTTATATTAAATTTGATTGTGGAATACTTTTCAATGATGGAATTTTGTAAGGTCACCTGTTGTTCATTTAGGATACCATATGACATACATATTATCAACAAAGCAGAGCTAAGTAATAGGCAAAAATAGGTGATATGAAAGTGAAGTTTCTTCTATATCTTGTAGGTAAGTTTTAGTAAGTAGAGAGGAAGACCACTTTTTTGCTTATTACACAGGGGTGCCAATAAATGGTTATCCTGATTTAAGCATCTTGTAACTTTTAAATGAACATTGGTAATTAAACAAAGTTATAAACATACAAAGTCTTGATACATAGTTAATGAACGTAAGCTTTACATCTGCACCTCTAGTGGTGCATAAAAGGTCAAAACAATATTCACACATTTTCCAACATTCGTGGGGTAACTGTTGCTATTGCACTTGTAAGTTATTCTCAGAAAGTCCTGATATTTGGAACAACTGTTGCATAAACACCAGAAAGAAATCCAGTTGGGTAAGATCTGGTAATCTTGGTTGCCATAGGATTAATCCATCCCTACCAATCCATTGATTTGGAAATGTGATGCGAGTTTAATGAACAATTTGCCCAATGAGGGGTGCCTCATCTTGTTAGATGACAGTCAGCTGCCTGTCCTGAGGCTGGGGGGGGATGACATAATTCATGAGCATATCCAGGTACATGTTTGCAGAAACCATTTTCTAAGCGAAGAAGAAAGAACCAATTACCCAGTCATCCATGAGCCCACACCAAGTATCTTTGGATTGTTTTGAATATTTGTGCTTATGACATGTGGGTTTTCCAATCCCCAAATACAAACATTCTGTCTGTTGGCTGTACCAGTAAGATGAAATGTAGCCTCATCTGAGGTGTCACAGATGCATTCTTAACTGCATAGCTGCTACAGCACTCCTATTGGCAGATGAAGTCAATGAAACACATCAGCACAGAAACCTGCTGTAAGACTCATCATTAAAAAAATTATAGCATACTATAATCAGGATGATCATTTATGGACACACTGCATGTTTTGTTTAGACAAAAGAGCCATGTTTTCTTGAATTTGTGGAAGCAGTCATAGAGGTCTTTATTTAAAGCACCTGGAAGTTCAACCTTCTGAAACTTCTTTACTAGAAGCATGCAGGTGTCGAAATAGAGAACTGAAAGCAAAAGAAGATTCAACATCAAGTGCAAAAAACTTTTCATTACAAGGTGCTACCCAAAAGTTCACGAAATGAATTTAAAAAAAAAATTACATCACACCTTATTGTCCATCATCATCATCTTTAAAATAGTCTCCATTGGAACATATACACCAATTCCAGTGGCCTCCCAATGCTTGGAACGCTTTGCCGAAGTCATCGTTTGTTAGTGTATATACATATCATGAAACATATCCGAAGGGATAATTTCATGGTTAAACGTGCTTCTAAGTAAACTAATGAAATAATAAAGGTATCGCATACCTATATTGAACCATATGTAGCACGTTACAAACTCGGTGAAACACGTGCTCCCGCCCAGAGAGAAGCCTAATTTGCGTAACAAGTGTTTGTTAGTTAAAATATTTACAAACTAAAACTTTTTGTCAAAATATTAATTTATAACTCTCAATTAAGTACTACCCCAGAAACATTCATATGTCTAAAAATGGTACCACTTTAGGAACAAACAAAATTCATTGGGTTGGGAAGCACGGTTCACTCAAAAACACTCCGTCGATGTTGTACCAGCGAGCGCTTTCGTGAACCCGGAGTGCACATCATTACGCCATCAACAAATTGCACGAGGACTCCCTTGCGTATTCTCAGTATTCAGAAGTTGCATGCTGAAAATGAAAGAAAGGGTGTGGCACATTCACCACAGATCTAGGTGAATCACCTCAGTGCCGCCATCTGCAGGAGTTGGATAACATGTCGTAAGAGTAAATTCATTTTCTTTTCATATAGAAACAAATATAATATTATTAACCTTTTTGTTAAACAGTGTAATTTTTTTTTATTGTCTTTTCTATGTAGTTTTTCACTTTTTATGAATTACTTCCATGCTGTATCAAGAGTAGTTGGATATTGTAAATTATAATATTTTATCCTTTTTTTGTTCATTTAATATATTAACTTATATTTCTAATTACAATTACTTTGAATTTGATAAAAAAAATTTACAGGCAAAAGGTTGGAGGCCCAATGGGATCCCCTTTATCTTCGTTATTTTTAAGTTGTTATGCGTGATATTGAAAATAAAATTATTAAAAATCTTCCAGATCCCCTTGTTATTTATTGCAGATATGTAGATGATATTTTTTATTGTCTAAGCTAAACTATGAAGAATTAGAAATATTTAAGACTGAATGCACAGCTTATTGTCCTGAGATCGAGTTAATGTTGGAATTTGAACAGGATGTAAGGATTTCATTTTTGGATATTGAACTAATTAAAAAAGAATTAAATATTGAATATAAAGGTTTTCAAAAACCAACCTGTGTACCTATTATGATTCCATGTCAATCCGAACACCCAAAAAATCATAAAATAAATAGTGTTAGAAATTGGGTAAAATGTGCTTTTACATATTCCTCAAATAGAAAATACAGAGAAGAAATTCAATGGATTATTAACACAACTAAGCAATATGGATAAAATAAAAATATAGTTAAAAAATAATTTTTGAATATAAAAAAAATTAAATAATCAAAATATACAAAAAATATATATATAAATGTTCAGGTTCTTTTCCTTTTATTAGAGGAAATAAGTGGAAAATTTCTAAAATTAATGAAGAAACATTATTTTTGGTCATTCTGTTCAAAATATTGGTAATTTGGTTATAAAAAAACCTTAAAAAAAAAAATTATTTTACAATCCGCAGGTGTATATGAAATTCTCATTGTTCCACATGATTCTGGAAACCAAATCTCTTACATAGGTAGTACAAAAAATAGTTAATAAAAAGGTTACATCAACATATAAAAAACTAGAATAAAAAAGAAGAAAGAACTGCACTTATTCAATATTGTATTAATCATAAACAATATCCTGATTTTGAAAATATTAACTACTCAAAGAAAAAGAATTGAGGATTTCAGAGAGTGTTTATAATTGAACAGAAAAAGGAAAAAATATGTAATTTACAGGATCCAATTACTCTTGATACAGCATGGAAGTCATTCATAAAAAGTGAAAAAATACATAGAAAAAGACAAAAAAAAAAGATTTTTATAAAAATTACACTGTTTAACAAAAAGGCTAATAAGATTATATTTGTTTCTATATTAAAAGAAAATGAATTTATACTTACGACATGTTATCCAACTCCCCCTGCAGTGGCAGCACTGAGATGATTCACCTAGATACGTGGCAAATAAATCTGGTTCATTTGCCCGACGTTTACTTCACCGAAGGGTCACTTCACCGAAAAGATTGTTTCACTGAAAGATCACTTGATCAAAAAGTTCATTTCACCAAAAAGTCCATTTCACCAAAAAATCACTTGATCGAAAAGTTCATTTCACCGAAAGATCTCTTTACCTAAAAGTTCATTTCATCGAAAAGTCATTTCACAGAAGGGTCAGTTTATCGAAAACTTTGGATTTCCTTACAGAATCTGTTGAAGCATTGTGCAAGTTCGGCAGACAGGCCACCAAAACATTAGGGGATTACACCCAAATTGCACTTTTGATTTCTCCGTGTCACAAAGAACGCAAAGATTTAGTTTTAAGACAAATCGCCTTGAATTAGGCCTTTTTAGCAAATTTTAATCATGTTCATAAGGTTTACATAAAAAGTAAAATTAATATTGTTGCATATTTTTTCAGGCAAAAAGAATCAAGTTTAGGGCTCTAGGACTCCACTTAGGCCTTTTTTAGCAAATTTTAAACGTGCGTGCTCATATTCATAAGCTTTACATAAAAAGCCAAGTTAATAATGTTGCACATTTTTTCAGGCAAAAAGAATCAATTTTAGGGCCATAGGTTTTGACTTAAGCCTTTTTAGCAAATTTTAACCATGCGTGCTCATGTTCAGAAGATTTACATAAAAAGTTACTTTACATTTTATGTAACGCTTTTGAATATGAGTAGGGTTAAAATCTGTTTAAATGGCTTGTATCTAGGCCTATGGTCAAAAAATTAATGTTTTGTGGTTGAGTAAAAGTGGAACATTATTTACTTGATTTGCTATGTTGCCCTTATGAATATGAGCTCAGAGGACTAAAATTTGACAAAAAGGCACAGATCTAGGCCTTATAATTAATGTTATATTTCGAAAAACCTACTCATGGGGAGGTGTTTCATAGAAATTAAAAGTGTACTTTTTATACAATCCGATAATGTTTAGGTGGCCAGTTTTTCAAAAACCTGCACCACACTCCAACAGATCTCTTAAGTTTTCGGTAAACTGACCATTCGGTGAAATGATCTTTCGATATAATGAACTTTTAGGTAAAGCAATCCTTCTGTGAAATGAACTTTTCGATCAAATGAACTTTTAGGTGAAGTGATCTTTCAGTGAAATGAACTTTTCAGTCAAGTACCTTCGGTGAAATGTACCTTTCGATCAAATGAACGATACCCATGGCGAATGTGCCACACCCTTCCTTTCGTTCCTGGCATGCAACTTCTGAATGCTGAGAATACACGAGGGAGTCCTCGTGCGATTTATTGATGTGAACTCCGGGTTCATGAAAGCACTCGCCGGTAAAACATTGACAGAGGGTTTTTGAGTGAACTGTGCTTCCTAACCCGATGAGTTTTGTTTGTTTCTAAAGTGGCATAATTTTTTATTATTGGATATTTTTAGACGTATGAATGTTTCTGGGGGTATGTACTTAATTGAGAGTTATAAATTAATATTTTAACCAAAAGTTTTAGTTTGTAAATATTTTAACTAACAAAGACTTGTAACGCAAATTAGGTTTCTCTCGGGGCGGGAGCACATGTTTCACAAGGTTTGTAACATGCTACATATGGTTCAATATAGGTATGTGATATCTTTATTTCATTAGTTTGTTAGTATGTTCAGCACCACCTGTGATTCTGCCTGGATCACATTTATGGTGTCAAATCTTCTCCCTTTCAGTTTCATTTTCATTTTAGGGAACAGGCAGAAGTCACAGGGAGCTAAATCTGGCATTTTATGGGATGCCAAAAACTGCCGCACTACCAATGCCGTATGTGCAGGTGCATTATTGTGGTCAAGCAGCCAGTTGATTGTTTGCAACTTCTCGGGGTGTTTCCTTCGCATGTATTCCCTTAGTTGGTGCAGGACATCACAGTAGAAGAACTAGGCAATAACAGACTGACCAGGTAGAACAAATTCCTTATGAATAGTTCCATCCATGTCGAAGAAACAGATCAACATTGACTTGATGTTGCATTTCTTCAGTCACAGTGAACCGGGAGACTTCCATTGTGATGATTGTTGTTTGGTATTTTGGGTCACCCCATAAAACCAACTTTTATCCCCAGTAAAAACCTTAGAAAGAAAATCTGGATAGTTTCTGACCTGTTCCTGAAGTTCCCTACAGATTTCTATGCGATGCTGCTTCTGATTGTTGCTCAACAATCATGGCGCTAATGTGGCAGAGATCCTCCTCGTGGTCAAGACGTCTGATAAAACGCACTGACATGTGCCATAACATAGTCTGGCAATCCTGAACATCGTAAATCGTTTGTCTCTGATCCTCCACGATAATTTCATGCACTTTTGCAACTGTTTCTGATGATGTGCTGGTCCACGGCCATCCGGGATAATCATCATTTTCAATTGGCATGCGGCCATCTTTGAAGTGGTTAAACCACTTGTAGGTTACTGTTTGACCTAAAGCATTTTTACTGAATGCTTACTGAAGCATTTTGTGAATTTCTGTAGCATCTTGATGAAGTTAGTAACAAAACTTAATGCACACATGCTATTCTTTCACATCTTCCATTTTAAAGCATGAACAAATCACAGAATGCACCAAACATGGCGTCAAACAATCGTGCACAAAAATAGCATGAAGTGACCTTCAACACTATTTCGTGACAGAGTTATTCATAAGGAATGCATGCTGTGCCATGCCATGTAGCATGACTCTTCCAAACTAGAATCGGTTTGTGGGTATTCACACTATTTCCGAACTTTTAGGTAGCACCTTGTAGAAGAAGGAAAGGATGATAATTTTTCCGTGAAACTTTTGGTAGAAGTAATGGTATTGGCGTGGCTAGCAAACAAAGTTTGCATTTTCTCACTATTTTCTCTTCCAAATTGAGTATGTTCCACTGAAGGTCTCACTGGGAATCTTTTATTACTGTATTCAAGTACGTTGAGTAAGAAACTTAGAAAGGTAGTGGAAAATCAGCTAATTGAAGGAGTAGAAAGTGCCAGGATAATGTATTTATACTCAGGCCGCTTTCTGAAAAGTTTTACAAAATGAATGAGATTATACGTATGTACAGTAAAACTTAACTAATTCATATGCTAAATGGGGGAACACTTAGTCTGAAGTAGTTAAAAGTCTGCATTATGGAATTTTTAATTAATTCACTGAAAAAACATGGAGCTGGAAAGTGGAAAAAATGTTGAAGGCCTGTGGTGACAAAAGTAACACTTCATTTACCATTCAAAACACAAAAAAATTTGATAGGCATTTTTAGTTGCTAGGCACTGAAGCTGAATTATATCTTCCAGTACATAGGCCAAAACTTAGAAGTTCTTGGTTGTTTGGATTTTTGATGCTGTCTTTGGATCATTTCTCTCAAAGCTAGCTAGTACTTTTGCAATTCAGTGTTAGTGTCAGCAAAGCCAATGGCAGTATCGAAATGCTGTCAAATCTGTAAAAATTTCAGGCTAGTAGCACATCTCTTGTTATGTTACTCTTGATATTCATTTTGTCCTTCCTCTTGACCTTGCACCTTATTAGCAATCACTTCTTCAGTCAAGATGTGGTAGCCTGCTTCTTCACCTAGAGCTAATCAGTCCCCTATTGTTTCCCATACTGGCAGCTTCAAATGCTCCTGCATAATCTTTATTCTCTATTCTCTCCAGTTTAAAAATAGGTTGTTTATTATAGGCTTAAATAAAAAATTTTCCCCATGCTTTGCAAAGAGTTGATGTTTTGACTTCATCAAACCACTTTACAATGGCAGGCAACCCTCGCTCACCTCAACAACATATGTTTGGGGAATTTTGTGGAAGCACGATAATGATTTGGGAGGGGGGTCACAAATTCCAAATTATTGAGGTTTTACTGTGCAGTGTTTATTGATTTTGAAGTGCCTTTTGAGTCTGGATGCTGAGGAACAAATACTCATTGTGTTAATTTATGGAGTAAAAGGTAAGCAGTTAAAATCGGTCTCAAGCCTTAATGCCAAGAGTCTTGCACTGGTCCAGATGGAGGGAAGTATCGGTAAGTGCTTTTAAATTAATTCCAGGTAATAAGTCATTAGGCTCTGTGTTAAGAGTTCACCTCTGCTTGCTTCCTCTTTGTGCCACACTGGTTTTGAGCCATGACAGTACACCATCATTGGGAACAAGCATTTCTTGCTATGCTATGACATGCCATTCTTCCCTCAGTGCTGTTCTCATCGTCCTTAATGGTGGTGTGTCTTGCTCATCATGATATCATTCAAAAATCTCCTAGGTATGTGTGTGCTGTTATCATTCCAAAATTTCCTAGGTGTGTGCTGCCTTATACAGTATAATGTCATGGTCTTGAAAGGTTGAGCATGTTTCCTGCCTTCCATGAATGTTGTCTTCTTCTAGAAATACTACAAAGTAGTAATAAGAAGATATATGATAGACACCAAGTGCGATTCCCTCAATCGTTTTGACTGAGAAATTTCATGGTAATAATTCAGTTTTATTGTGAGTCATTCCATGTCAGATCACCCAGCTTAATTTTGAAATGACACCCACCAACTCAGATTTTCATGAAACTTTTTTACCTACTTGTTACTACCACCAAGTTATTAATCCATGTAAAATTTTCCCTCTCTAGGCCACATAGTTTCTGAGATATAAAATGTCAAAGTTTTGGAAAATTGCACATTGATGACGTTTCCGAGAGACTGCTTTTAGACGCAGTATTTGAGAAAACAATTCATAGTTCTGTGTCTAATCAACATATCACTACCAAATTTTCACCACATGTCAAGCAAAGTGTACATTTCAGAAAAAATATTATATAAATCTTGCCTACCTCTGAGAGACACTGAAATTTATTTAAAAATTTTATTAACAATATTTTAAGTGCAAAGACGTTGCTTCATTCAGTGAGTATTATGGCATGAGGCACAGGAGTTACCAGAGCGCTTTTTTTTTTTAATTGAACCTAAAAGTATAGCCTAAAAGGTTGTGAAAGAAAAATAGTGGGATTTTGATTGCTAAATATAGTTATTTTAACTTATAACTTATAATTTGACACATTCTATGTAGACACTTATGCATCATAATAGATAATTAATTACCTGAATGTGATAATTTGGCCTAATATAGAATAAATGTAGACTAGTCAAATAATTTTAAATATTGTACTGTTCAATGGAAAACTTTACAGGCTTGGTATAAATTTGATAATAAAAAAATCAAATTGAATTAGTCATGATTCAATTTAAAAATTGTTTTGAATGAATTAGTTTTTTTTTTAACTGGATGGAATACTTTTAAGGCAAGGGGGATAAAACTAACTGTATCGGGAATTTGAAAGCATGGGGTGACTGAGAATGAGTCAGCATGTACCCAGCAATCTAAAAGCATGAGCTGATTCAACATGAGGCATCCTTCTGTGTACAGGATTCAACTGGATTGCAGTACTAGTCGGTCTCAGTCATCTGCTATTTATTGTTGAGTGAAGGTGCTTTATGCTGCTTCAAATGTTCAAAAGTTTTCAGAAGTGGGTTATTTCTCTTAGTTACAGTTAAAGATCATTTTACTGTTCCAAGGTTTAAAAAGAAAGTGCTTTTAGTGTTCCTATGAAATATTATTTTTAAAAATGTCCCAAACTGAACAGCTTGTTGAACAATGTAGTATAGGAAAAGAAAGTGGAACTGAGTGCCATAAGAAGAGTTACACACAGGAGGTGAATCTGATAAACTTTGAGACAATAAAGGGCTTCAGAAAAAGAACTTTTGGCCTTGAGAAGTGGGGTAAGTTGTGAACTTCTGTTTAATATTTGTGAGCATCGTAAAACATACTACCTCAGAAAAGTTGTTTTGATCCATTTAAGTGTCACAAGAAAAAAATAAAAAAGCATTGAGGAATGTAACCTTTGACTTTTCAGAGAAAATTAATAAAATTCCGATGATTGTGAAATCAATTCCTGGACAGAAGATATGTGATGCATGTAAAGAAAAGGTACAGAAACATCCACAATTTTTAAATAAAAATGATGACATTAAAGAGGTGGCCACAGATAGTGACAGTAACCAGAGTATTTGTAATTTAGAAACATCAATTTCCAAAGAAGAAACATTAGGGAAAATTAATACATCACTGGCAGAGATAGGGGAGTCTCTTTTGAAATTCCATGTCATTGCATCACACAGCAAATCTGCCTATGCAAAAAGAAAGGTTGAGTCAGCATGTTGTAATTTAAAAAGTAAGGTTAGTAGGGTTATAGAAAAAGAATTTTCTCCACCTGCAAAAGATTTAAAACAAAAAGCAGATGATATGGATGTGCTTGTAGGTTTACATAAAGCAAAACTTGAGACTTCGATGACACAGTGAGAAAAGATACAACTTTTGACACTTGTTCCTACTTCATGGAGCAGGAAAAAAAATCATGGAAGAGTTCCACGTAAGTGAATATGCCATCCGTCAAGCAAGATACCTTCTCAGAGACAAAGGAATCGCGGCTTTACTTGAACCAAGAAAAGGAAAAACACTCAGTGAAAATATAGTTAAATTGGTGAAGAACTTTTACCAAAGTGATGAATACTCTCAAATCATGCCAGGAAAAAAGGACACAATCAGTATTTCTAAAAATGTACATTTACAAAAGAGATTATTACTTGCTAATTTAAATGAATTGT
The DNA here is from genome assembly GCA_039090855.1 of Macrothele yani. Lineage (NCBI taxonomy): Eukaryota > Metazoa > Arthropoda > Arachnida > Araneae > Macrothelidae > Macrothele > Macrothele yani. The sequence goes on from CM076996.1 coordinate 143,707,974, forward strand.
ATTCTGCTTTTAAATTTGAGTATCCCAACATTAAAATTGGCATCTCGAAATTCTGCATGCTGCATCCGAAATGGTGCGTGTTAGCAGGGTCTTCTGGAACACATTCCATTTGTGTTTGCACAATCCATCAAAATGTAAGTCTTCTATTCTACTTCATGTTTGTTGCATAGAAGAGACATACCAGGACCTGATTGATTATTTAGTCTGTTCTAAGGATAACAAAGACCGCATGCTGCGACACTGCTCTCAATGCCGATCCAGGTAAAATTTGGAGAGTGGGATCCTGAAGATAAAGTGCAGTACAGTTCATGGGTATCGACAGACAGAAACACAACAGGTGAAATTCACTGTGACATTTGATGAATATTTAGCAACTTGTGCCCCATGCATTTATAACTAAATCCTAAACAAACTTTCTAAAGAAAATGAAAGTGAACCTTGAATCGGATGCAGCTATTGTTCTCCTAGACTTCAGTGAAAATTACTCATACACCATTCAAGATGCAGCACAAGAGTATCACTGGACAAGCGACAGTTGTTCACTACATACAGCTATAATCTACACGTGTCCACCACTCTAAAGACCTACATGTTTCAAGTGTGTGCATCTTGTCCGATGATTTAGAGTATGATGTAGCCTTTGTGTACGAAACACAAAAAATAATCACTCAGTATATAAAGAGGAACTTTCCAGTTGTAAAAAACTTATTTTATTTCAGTGATGGATGTGCTGCACAGTATAAGAACTGCAAAAACTTTCTCAATCTTTGCTACCACAACCAGGACTTCTCTTTAGCGGCATCATGGATATTTTTTGCAACCAGTCACGGGAAATCTCCTTGTGACGGCATTGGTGGTACAGTTAAGCGGCTGGTTATCTGAGCAAGCCTTCAAATGTGCTCTGGTGACACAATAGACGCAGTTGAAAAAGTCCTCAATTTCTGTGAGGCAAGAGTCAAAAACATAAAATTCTGGATGGTAAAAAAGAAACACTTTCAGAAACAAGTCAGCAGCTAAAAGCCCAATTCTCCAAAGAAAAACAATTCCTGGTACATGCGGCTTTCACCATTTCATCCCTGTGTCTGAAGATTCCATTGGAACAAAGAGAACTAGTTTTGATGAAATTTTCAGCACTATTTTCCACTTCTGGATAGCAACCACCTGCAGCCAAGATGTCACAGATCTCTACAAACTCATACATTGCATGTATTTATGAGTCACTGGTTTTTTGGATTAGTACTTTCTAAAAATGTGGAGGAAGGTGATGTAAAAGTAAAGTTCATGCACCCGTATGGCCCAGCACTATCATTTCACTGGCCTCCACAGAAAGAAGACATCTGCCATGTTTCCCTGTGTAACATCATTTCTTGTGTTAGTCCTCCTTCCACCACCAAGGGCTCTGAAAGTGTGTACTATTTCCCTGAAAAAGAGGCTGATTTAATACAACGCAAGTACAATACAATAAAATATGACATCTCAGATGAAAAGTAAGATTAATTATTCAAGCTTTTTATTTGTTGAACTAAAATATTCCATTGGTTGATTATCCTAATTAGCTATACATACCTACTAATTCTTACACTTTTTTATGTTTTTATCACGTACAGTTGTAAATTTTGTGCTCTAGACCACTTTTTATTTAAGTTATTCTGACAAAAAATTTCTTGTCATAAGCTTTCTTATCACTAAAATTTGTAATTTATGATCTTCATACACTGATAAAAAAATTCAAAAATTTACCTATGGACATCTGTCTATTATATGATGCATAGAACGTGTTTGAAATTATCCGTGGTTAGATAGACTAACTTAATTTATAAGTTAAAAAAACTATATTAGCAATCAAAATCTCACCATTTTTCTTTCACAGCCTTTTAGACTATACTTTTAAGTTCAATTAAAAAAAAAAAAACACTTCGGTAACTCCTGTGCCTTATGCCATAATACTCACTCAATGAAGCAACGTCTTTGCACTTGAAATATTGTTAATAAATTTTAGTGTCTCTCAGAGGTAGGCAAGATTTATATATTTTTTTCTGAAATGTACATACTTTGCTTGATATGTGGTGAAATTTTGGTAGTGATATGTTTATTAGACACAGAATTATGAATTTTTTTTCTCAAATACTGTGTCTAGAAGTGGAGTCTTGGAAACGTCATCAATGTGCAATTTTCCAAAAATTTTACATGAATTGGTAACTTGGTAGGTGTCATCATACCCTGGGTGAATTGACATGGAACTTAAAATTTGTCTTATTCATCATTCCACTATAAAAAGTCATCTGCATTCTTTTTTTTTTTTTAGTTATTATGTTGATTTTTTTAATTATTATTTTTGGAAATTCATATCAGCTGGGGTTGGGAAATTTGAAGGCATGCAACATGTGTATCACGCCAAGATTTTGAAGCCGCTAGCACTCCATTTTCAGGTGCTCCACAGGGGTTGAAATTTGCAAAAAATATCATGTTTGCATCATTTATAAGAACCTTTTATTTGCATTATTTAAAAAAATATTAACTAGCCTGGGGTTGGAAAATGCAAATAATGATTCATAATTGGTATAATATAAAAATTCAGAATTTTCGGCATTCACCTTCAGGTCCTCCAAGAAGCTTAAATTTCAAGAAAAAGTAAGATTGTAGCGCAATGTTTTGGTTACAATTGTGAACTCAGATGAAATATCATAAATATTATAGTGTGTAAAACTTATAAACAGGTGCACTGAGAGTAAACTGAGAAAGCATAAAGTACCTTTATTGCAATGTAGGTATGTACTAATTACAAGAGGCTAAGTTATTACATATGCTTTCTCAGCTTACTTTCAGTGCACCTGTTTATAAGTTTTACACACTATAATATTTATGGTTTTTCATCTTAGTTAACAATTGTAACCAAAAAATTGCACTACAATCTCACTTTTTCTTGAAATTTAAGCTTCTTGGGGCACCTGAAGGTGAATGCCAAAAATTCTGAATAATATACACAGGTAAAATATATGTTATGCAAATGTTTAACTAAACACACAAAAAATTGTATTGAACTTCAACTTGGATTAAAACCTATATTAAAAGAACACTAGTAAAAATACAGCACTGGTTATACTTGGAATACAGACTTTGTCTGGTACATTTTCATAATGTTGCATGATTCATTCCTTGAGATAATGAATCCATGTCTTTGCTCTGCCCCACAAACTGCTGCTGAAGTCTCAGTGACTTAATGGACATATCTTTCAGTTCTTTGGGAGTGAAAGGGAATCTGTTTGGTTCTCTCCAACCACTCATAAAATTATGTTACCTCAGGGTTGTCAGAATATTCTGTATTACTTCATCAGGTAGCTGTTGAATTAGAGGTGACGGAGATCGCTCATTTGTTACATACCAATCTATTAGATCAATGTATTGTTTTGCGTGAAAATTCACCTTAGGTACGTAGAATTGTCTCAACGTATCTTCCTGGTGCCTAGCTGCAATGATCCTTCTTAATGCCAACTCGCGTGTGGCTTCCCTTTCATCAGTCAACATGGAAAGGAGTATGTTTTCAGGATGTTGGAAAAAAGCATTACTTTGGATTACCTCATCAACAGTACTCCTAAGATTTTCTGGTAGATAATGTGATCATTCTATCATTGTCCAGATGTGTCAAGCTCCAATGGTGCAAGAAGGATTAGTCTTAATAGTGAACCATGTTGGAATATAAACCTTCATGATGAAAGTAGAAATAGAAACAAGATTTTCGGTGGAAACGAAGTATTCTCGGTGCTGTTGTTATATAACGAGAATGTGCTAGTGGGCCAGGGTTTTCAAAGCAATGAAATATAAGTATTTTTGATCGGTACTAAGATCATCTTGGTTAACAGAAGGGAAGTTTTCAACTACTATGGGGTTAAATGAAGTCACACGTAGTTCTTCATAATTCATAATAGCTGGCTGAACTTATAAGATTTTGGCCAACAAGTACCCCCATTGGTATGTGACAGTACCAATGTCAACGTTGGTTCAAAAGGAGGAGTGATTAGATTAATTGAGTTAGATCTTCAAAGACCGCTCCAGTGGATGATACACAGATCATCCACTGAAGCGGTCTTTGAAGATCTAACTCAATTAATCTAATCACTCCTCCTTTTGAACCAACGTTGACATTGGTACTGTCACATCCAATTGCAAATACACCATTCATGTTAATTTCACCCTTCTTGAAGAAATTCATGATGCCTGTTTTGATTGTTACTGCTTCTCCTGTGGTCTATATATTTAGAATCAGGTTCTTCCACAAGGGTAATATGTTCTTGCATAGCAACCCTTGGGTGTGGCTTAGTACCTCTTTGAACTTGTGTCTGTGTTTTGTCTTTTCTAACATCAAAAAACAGTACTGTTATTTCATTTGGCTTAGTCGCTTGTAATTGTTGACTCTGATGCACGAAGTTTGCATGAAATTCAAACTGAGTATAAATAAGGGAAAGACCAAAGTTATGGTGTTTGAGAGAGGAATGGGTAGCACTGAATGTAATGTAAGTATAAATGGCACTGTGATTGACCAGGTGAGTGAGTTTGTGTATTTAGGAAACATGTTTGACAGAGAGAACAAGTTGGATGGTGAAATCAGTAGGCGGGTGATTTCTTCTTTGAAAGTCAGCTTCTCTGGGAGGTTTTCACAGGAATGATGGGTTCTCTAGAGAGTCCCGCATGGCTGTGTATGAAACAGTAATTGTTCCTACTCTGATGTATGGCAGTGAAACCTGGGTACTGCTGAAGAAACATAGGAGTCGTTTGTGTGCTGGAGAAATGCGTTACTTACGTGGGGTTTGTGGCAAGACACGGTCTGATTGTGTGAGGAATGAAGATGTATTGCAGTTGTGTGGTGTAAAGCAAAATGTTGTTAGCAAGGTGGAGACCAATATGCTTCGGTGGTTTGGCCATGTTGAAAGAATGAGTGATGAAATGCTTACTAAGAAAATATTTTCAGCCCAAGTGGCAGGAAGGCCAAGGAAGACATGGGTGGATCAGATTCAGGAGTGTCTGCATGAGAAAAAGATTATGATTGTGAAATATAAAAGATCTTGTGTACGGCATGTAATGGATATCAGTGAAGCACGAGTTGTATGTCAAGATCGCTGTAAATGGCGAAGTTTGATACGACAACAATAAGTAAAAATATCTGGAAGTTTGTATTTCTTTTTGGAGCTAACCTCTGAATCTCAGAGAACAGCTTAGTGATATGTATGTATGTGAAGCTTGTAATTCTTTCCTTAACTTTTTACGTTCTGTTTAAATTTTACTTCTATTGACCACGGAAGAGGTATCAGTTGCAGTCACTATGCCAACGTCTTGAAGAATTGCAGATTGTAATGGCTGCAGCACTCCTGGCAAATAGTCTGTATCCATCGCATTCTCTTGCAACCATAGACAAACTTGAACGCATCTGGATGTTTTCTCTTGAAGAGGATGTTTCACTTGCAGCCACTGCAGTGAAATTTGAATCAGTGGATACATTGTCCAAATTTTCACCGCTGTCGTCACTATCTGTTAATTCTTGGCTGTCCTGAGATTTGACAGCAATTCTGCTTTGTAACTCTACCTCCCTACATTTTCATCTCATATCACAAAAAAAAAGACAGGAGGGGAAATCCTTGAAATGCCATAAGCGACGTATTTATTGGTGGAATTTTAAGCTTCTTGTGGCACCCGAAGACGAATGCCGAAAATTCTGAATTTTTTTATATACCAATTATGAATCATTATCTGCGCTTTCCAACCCCAGGCTAGTTGACAGTTTTTTAAATAATGCAAGTACGGCATTTTTTGCAAATTTCAACCCCCTTGGGGCACCTGAAGATGGAGTGCTAGAGGCTTCTGATCTTGGCGTGATAAACATATTGGGTGCCTTCAAATTTCCCAACCCCAGCTGATATGAATTTCCAAAAAAGTTTTTTTTTTCACTCCACCCTAATGTTGATGGCCAACGTAATGTACAACAACTTCTTCCCTCATGATACAACTTGGTTTTTTAGCCAACGGTTACTGCTGATCTTCAGTTTATTAAAAGAAATTATTTTTGTTTCTTTTTTTAAATATGCTCCCTTTGTTTGAGTATGATCTATAAGGATAAACTACTTAAAGAAAGTAACTTAATATCAGATGTTGAAATTATAGGTTGCTACATGCTGACAATTCAGTGCAAACAGCATAGCCTAAATCAGCTGAGTAGGATATGCAAGCGTCTTCCAGCTTCTATATTTCTTTCATTTTGTTTCGGTAGTTTTTATATATTCTGCATAGCTTTAATTGAAGTCCCTACGTTGAAAAAAAGTTCTTAATTACTCTTGTTAGTACCAAAAAGTAATTATTTTCCGAGGGATTATCAGATAAAATACTTTATTGTAATGCATTGTTTTGGAATACTTGGTCCAGATTAGTGTATTGCTAATAAAACAATATTTTCCTTTCCCTTCACAGATGATGTACTTGGTAATATTATACTAGCTGTGTTTTTCTGGAATTAAAAAAAAATCCTAGCAGTACATCTCACTCAGTTTCTGTGAATTGTCTGTGTGAAATTGATGGCAGTGGCAATTTAATTTGACAGTGCTGTGCTTAAGAAAAAATGGCTATATTGGTTCCAATTGTTTATGGTGTAATAAGGTATTTTTCAGTGTCTGACCTGAGGAGAAAGGCATTACCTTAGCATGCATCTACAAGAAAGCACATTTAAAACACAATTGTGTGATGCTCAAAATAAACTTCATTTGTATTAAGTGAAGGAAGTTTTCACTAGAGCCAGGCAGGTATCCAGGATTTTTTTTGTTTGGGAGGTCCAGAAAAACTGTGTGCGTGTGTGCTATATTGTTTTTCTAATTCAATGAACACGTAAAGAGAAAAAGAGCCATTTCTTCATGTCTTTTAAGAGTTGTTTGAAATTTTATGAAATGACTTCTTGCTTTTAATAGTAGCCAATAATTACATATACATTTTGTACACTGCTTATCAACTTACAGGTAATTCAATTAATGTTAATAATTTTGTTAAAAACATATACACTATATTGACAAAAGTCACCTGACACCCCTTCAAAAGCAAATGAATACATCCGCTGCGCGGTACAGCTGCAAACAGTATAAAAACAAGCCTGCAGCTGACTGTGATCATATCGCATTGTGAGGTTGAGCGAAAATGTTTTAGTGAGAGAGAACTGACTTTGAGAAAGGAAAGATTGTTGGGTGTTATATTAGTGGGTTGTCCGTCCATAAGAGAAACTAAAAGGCGTTTAAACATACCCAAGTCAACTGTTTTGGATGTACTGAATAAGTGGAAGACACATGGCGTGCCTGAAGCAGCAAAACGTACAGCTGACCAAAGAAAATTGGTGATAGAGGACGTTGAAGCCTCAGGACAGTCATTACAGCTAATAGACAGAGTATTTCATTCCATGGGTTACTGTGGTTGTGCAGCTGCTCATAAGCCTTTCATCCCCATTTGGAATGCTACTCATTGTTTAGCATGGTGTAAAGAACATTTGTTGTGGACTGTAGATCAATGGAAATAGGTCCTACGAACTGATGAATCCAGATACACGATCCATCAGTCTGATGGCCATGTGTGGGTATGGCGACAGCCGGGGGAACGCTACTTACCACAGTGTACTGTTCCTACGGTCAAGTTTGGAGCTGGCAGTGTACTCGTGGACAAACCTGTTAACCAGCAAGTGTACCTCGATATTCTGGACAATTATGCCCTACCAACTCTATGGCAATACTATGGAACAGAGCCTTGTTGGTACCAGCAAGATAATGCACCGAGCCATAAAGCAAGCACTGTTACGACGTGGTTTGAAGATAATTCCTTATTGTGTGTGGACTGGCCAGCACAGAGCCCTGATCTTAATCCCATAGAGCACCTATGGGATGAATTATAGTGTCCCATAAGATGTTTGGAACCAAGGCCTACTACTAAGCAACAGCTAGCGGCAACATTATGTACTGAAAGGAAGTGCATACCTATCGCTGTGTTTCAAAACCTTGTCAAAAGTATGTCTCGAAGGGTCAGTGCATGCATTAAGGCTGAAGGTGGTATTTATTGACTAATGTATGTCAATAAATGCTATGTTGTGTTTCTTTTCTAGGTGTCCAGTGACTTTTGTCAATATAGTGTATATTTCATTTTCACAGCACAAAACCATGGTGAAATTCAAAAAAATAACTGTTAGGGCACGATTTTTAGCATAACAAAGTTTAAAAGCTGGCTCATTGAAATACTTTTCGTCTTCCACCCAGGTTCATTACTCTGCACACCTGAACCCAGCCTGATTAGTGCCGACCTCTACATCAAACCATAAATATTTAAATCAATTTTTGCAAAAGTTCAAGTTTAAAAGCATTGGTTTTGCTAATGTTTGTGTACAGAAAAAACTCTCTCTATATCATCATCATCATTGTCAACCATTATCAATCCACTGCTGGACAAAGGTCTCCACAATGGTCTGTCTTGTGCCAGTCTCCTCCATGTCACTCCCGCATACTTTCGAATTTCATCCACCCATCTCCCATGTGGTCTTTTCCTGTCCTTTGGAATCCAACCTAAAATTTCGGCTGTCCTTCTGGCAGTATGCCCAGCCCATTGCCATTTCAGGGATTTAACTCTGATCATGATGTCTTCCACTCTTGTCATTTTTCAGATCCACGAGTTCCTCTTCTTATCTCTCCTGGTTACACCAAGCATGCACCTCTCCATGCTGCTTTGAGTTGTCTGCAGCCTTTGTATGTCTCTTTTAGTTAAGGGCCACGTCTCTGCACCATACGTAAGCACTGGAAGAATGCATTGATCAAACACTTTTCTTGTAAGACATAATGGCATATTGCTCTTGAAAATTATGCTGTTTCTTCCAAAAGCTCTCCAGGCAAGTTTTGTAAGTCGATTAATTTCTTCATCAATGTGACCCTCACTTGATATCTGCTGTCCAAGATAAACGTACGTGTCTGTTATCTGTAGCTTTTCTCCATCAATCGATAAATTTTCATTTCTTGTAAAAGCATTGAACATCACTTTTGTCTTCTGAAAGTTCATTTTTAATCCCACTTCTTTACTCTTGTCAGCAAGTTCCTCGATCCATACTCTGCAGCTCTGATGGGGTAGTTGCAAAAATGACTACGTCATCAGCAAAACAAAGGTGGGTTAGATAATCTCCATTAATCTTTATCCCTTTGTTTACCCAGTTCAGTGATTGAAAGATATTTTCCAATGTGGCATTAAAGAGCTTCGGATATATGGCGTCACTTTGTCTCACTCCCTTTCCAATTTTTATGTGTGTTGTATTTTCAAACAGCCGAATCTTTGCACTTGCATTTTCATAGATGTTATTAATAATATTAATGTATGCATCTCCAATACTGCAGGATTTCAGGGCCATTGTAACTGCTGATGGTTTCACCGAATCAAAGGCTTTTTCCTAATCGATAAAAGCCATGCACAATGGAAGTTCATATTCCCTCGCTCTTTCAATTTAGTTCTCTCAGTACGTGGATATGATCTATTGTGCTGTAGCCACTCCTGAATCCAGCTTGTTCTCTCGGTTGAGCCATGTCCAGTGTTACCTTCAAACGGTGTGAAAGAACTTTAGTGAAGATTTTATAAACCACTGATAGGAGGCTGATAGGTCTGTAGTTCCTGAGATCCTCAATGTCACCTTTTATGTAGCAGAAGCATTATAGCATTGTTCCAATCCTCAGGAATCTTCCCTTCATTAAGGCATCGAGTGAAAACTTGGGCGAGTACTGTTTCAATTTCTCCACTTGCTTCTTGTATGATGTCTACAGTAATTCCATCTTCTCCTGGAGCTTTTCCCTGCTTCGTGTTCTTGATTGCATGTGCAACTTCTGCTGGAAGGACTGGAAAAACTCTGGTATTGGTACCTTTCACGATATCTGGAGTACATGCATCATCCCTTTCATATAATTTGGAGTAGAAATCTTTCACTCTTGTCAAAATTTTGCCTCTATTTCTTGTTACAGAACCATGTTCTTTTCTCAGTGCCATAATCTGTTTACTGAGATGTCCCTTTGCTATCTTTAGGCTTTGGTTGTTTTCACTAGCTTTCCTCACTAGTTCACAGTTGAATTTCCTTACGTCTTCAGTGATACCTTTTCATACTGTCTTGCACAGCTCTATATATTCCACTTTGGAAGTCACATCTTCTTTAGTTGTCCTCATCTCTCTTCTTTTGCATCAACATTTTGGTTTTTCCTGATAATTTGTTCACATGCAACTTGTTCTTAGACCCAGCTAATTTTGTTGCTGTGTCCATAAGAGCTTTGGTTACTTTTCTGTTAACTTCAGAAATATCCACTTCTTCCGATGTAAGGCCTTCTAAAGCAGAGAATCTGTTCTTCAGTTCCAACTTGAAGGTATTATGGTGTTTTTTAAGGTTGGTTATGTCAATATATTTTGTTTGTGTTATGAGCTTGCCACGTTCCAGTTTAGTGTTGAGGTGCATCTTACATCTCACCAATCTATGGTCACAACCTGTGTTGAACTTGTTTAGCACACTGCAGTCTTCTATGACGAATTTTTTGTTACACATAATAAAATCAATTTCACTTGTCGTCCCATTTGGATGTCTCCATGTCCATTTCCGGTGTGGCTTTTTCTTGAAAAAGGAGTTCATGATGAAAAACCCTTCTGCCTCTGCAAACTCTACGAGCGTATTTCCACGCTGGTTTCTATTGCTGTGGCCGAATTTACGTACTGAAGTTTCATTCTGTTGCAGTTGCCCTATTTTTGCATTGAAATCTCCCATAATTATCTTCAAATGCTGCTTGCTTTTATTATTTAGATGACGAATTTCCTCATAAAATTCTTCAATTTCTTCTTCAGGATGACTTGTGGTGGGTGCATAAATTTAAATAATCTGAGCCTGGTATCTTCTCGAGAGTTGGATAACGAGTCGTGCAGCTCTGTCAGAGGAACTTTCAACTTCTACAACTTTATCCTTCAGTTTCTTGTTTATTATAAATCCAACACCACTAGTACTGCCAGTATCTGTCCCACGATAGTAGAAGAGATGTCCAGTTTTCAGTTCAATGAGATCTTCTTTTTCTCCTTACCTCACTTAGCCCGACAATGTCCCACTTGATCCTTTGTAGTTCCTCTTCCAATTCAAGAAGCCTTGAATCAGAAGATAGGGAGCGTCCATTATACGTAGCCAAGGTCAGCATCAGATGGCAGCCTAGTACGGTCCTTTGGGGATTCTTAGCACCCTCTGCCTTCATGTCGCACTGGCCCGCTGCCTTGGCCAGGTACATTCCAGCTGCCGGAGACTGAGGGCCAAGATTTAAGTTGTGGAGTCATTTTTGAGGGGTTTGGCCATAACTCACCACGCTGGCCAAGCGGGTTGGTGAGTGTGGGATAGCATTTCCTCTAATCCTGATGGTATAGTTATACCACTATTGGTGGTCTCTCTCTCTCTCTATATATATATATATATATAAGATGCCGGATGTAAGGTCAGGTGATGCGTAACATCACAGCCTCTCCTTGACAAATGTCAACCCCGCCTTCTCGTGGTGCATCCTGTTCCCACTAAAGGGGCTCTGACGACCGCCAATAGCGATATACCTATACCATCGGGATTAGAGGAAATGCTATCCTACATTCACCAACCCGCTTGGCCAGCGTGGTGAGTTATGGCCAAACCCCTCCAAAATGATTCCACAACTTAAATCTTGGCCCTCAGTCTCCAGCAGCTGGAATGTACCTGGCCAAAGCAGCGGCCAGTGCGACATGAAGGCAGAGGGTGCTAAGAATCTCCGGAGGACCGGACTAGGCTGCCATCTGATGCTGACCTTGGCTACGTATAATGGACACTCCCTATCTTCTGATTCAAGGCTTCTTGAATTGGAAGAGGAACTACAAAGGATCAAGTGGGACATCATCCGGCTAAGTGAGGTAAGGAGAAAAGGAGAAGATCTCATTGAACTGAAAAGTGGACATCTCTTCTATCGTGGGACAGATACTGGCAGTACTAGTGGTGTTGGATTTATAATAAACAAGAAACTGAAGGATAAAGTTGTAGAAGTTGAAAGTTCATCTGACAGAGAGCTGCAAGACTCGTTATCCAACTCTCGAGAAGATACCAGGCTCAGATTATTCAAACTTTTGCACCCACCACAAGTCATCCTGAAGAAGAAATTGAAGAATTTTATGAGGAAATTCGTCATCTAAATAATAAAGGTAAGCAGCACTTGAAGATAATTATGGGAGATTTCAATGCAAAAATAGGGCAACGGCAACAGAATGAAACTTCAGTAGGTAGATTCGGTCACGGCAACAGAAACCAGCGTGGAAATACTCTCATTGAGTTTGCAGAAGCAGAAGGGATTTTTATCTTGAATTCCTTTTTCAAGAAAAAGCCACACAGGAAATGGACATGGAGACATCCAAATGGGACAAGTGAAATTGATTTTATTATGTGTAACAAAAAATCGTCATAAAAGACTGCAGTGTGCTAAAAAATGTCAACACAGGTAGTGACCATAAATTGGTGAGATGTAACATGCACCTCAACACTAAACTCGAACGTGGGATGCTTTTAAGACTAAGACAAACAAAATGTATTGACATAACCAACCTTAAAAAAATACCATAATACCTTCAAGTTGGAACTGAAGAACAGATTCTCTGCTTTAGAAGGCCTTACATCGGAAGAAGTGGATATTTCTGAAGTTAACAGAAAAGTAACCAAAGCTCTTATGGACACAGCAACAAAATTAGCTGGGTCTGAGAACAAGTTGCATGTGAACAAATTATCAGGAAAAACCAAAATGTTAATGCAAAAAGAAGAGAGATGAGGACAACTAAAGAAGATGTGACTTCCAAAGTGGAATATATAGAGCTATGCAAGACAGTATGAAAAGGTATCACTGAAGACGTAAGGAAATTCAACTGTGAACTAGTGAGGAAAGCTAGTGAAAACAACCAAAGCCTAAAGATAGCAAAGGGACATCTCAGTAAACAGATTATGGCACTGAGAAAAGAACATGGTTCTGTAACAAGAAATAGAGGCGAAATTTTGACAAGAGTGAAAGATTTCTACTCCAAATTATATGAAAGGGATGATGCATGTACTCCAGATATCGTGAAAGGTACCAATACCAGAGTTCTTCCAGTCCTTCCAGCAGAAGCTGCACATGCAATCAAGAACATGAAGCGGGCAAAAGCTCCAGGAGAAGATGGAATTACTGTAGACATCATACAAGAAGCAAGTGGAGAAATCGAAACAGTACTCGCCCAAATTTTCACTCGATGCCTTAATGAAGGGAAAATTCCTGAGGATTGGAACAACGCTACAATGATCCTGCTAAATAAAAAAAGGTGACATTGAGGATCTCAGGAACTACAGACCTATCAGCCTCCTATCAGTGGTTTATAAAATCTTCACTAAAGTTGTTTCACACCGCTTGAAGGTAACACTGGACTTGGCTCAACCGAGAGAACAAGCTGGATTTAGGAGTGGCTACAGCACAATAGATCATATCCACGTACTGAGAGAACTAATTGAAAGAGCGAGGGAATATGAACTTCCCTTGTGCATGGCTTTTATTGATTATGAAAAAGCCTTTGATTCGGTGAAACCATCAGCAGTTACAATGGCTCTGAAATCCTGCGGTATTGAAGATGCATACATTAATATTATTAATAGCATCTATGAAAATGCAAGTGCAAAGATTCGGCTGTTTGAAAATTGTTTAAAAATACAACACACATAAAAATTGAAAATGGAGTGAGACAAGGTGACACTATATCTCCAAAGCTCTTTAATGCCACATTGGAAAATGTCTTTCAATCACTGAACTGGGAAAACAAAGGGATAAAGATTAATGGAGATTATCTAACCCACCTTGGTTTTGCTGATGACGTAGTCATTTTTGCAACTACCCCATCAGAGCTGCAGAGTATGATTCAGGAACTTGCTGACAAGAGTAAAGATGTGGAATTAAAAAACTTTCAGAAGACAAAAGTGATGTTCAATGCTTTTACAAGAAATGAAGCTTTATCGATTGATGGAGAAAAGCTACAGATAACAGACACGTACGTTTATCTTGGACAGCAGATATCAAGTGAGGGTCACATTGATGAAGAAATTAATCGGCGTACAAAACTTGCCTGGAGAGCTTTTGGAAGAAACAGCATAATTTTCAAGAGCAATATGCCATTATGTCTTAAAAGAAAAGTGTTTGATCAATGCATCCTTCCAGTGCTTACGTATGGTGTAGAGACGTGGACCTTAACTAAAAGAGACATACAAAGGCTGCAGACAACTCAAAGTAGCATGGAGAGGTGCATGCTTGGTGTAACCAGGAGAGATAAGAAGAGGAACTCCTGGATCTGAAAAATGACAAGAGTGGAGGACATCCTGATCAGAGTTAAATCTCTGAAACGACAATGGGCTGGACATACTGCCAGAAGGACAGACCATCGATGGACAGCCGAAATTTTAGATTGGATTCCAAGGGACAGGAAAAGACCCAGAAGAAGACCACATGGGAGATGGGTGGATGAAATTCGAAAGTATGCGGGAGTGACATGGATGAGACTGGCACAAGACAGACCGTTGTGGAGGAAGCTTGGGAAGACCTTCGTCCAGCAGTGGATTGATAATGGTGATATAAGATGCATATTTGAACATTGGGGGGGGGGGGGTGTTCTGAACTGCCAGGTTCCTCCGACTGGATATGTACCTTAACGGAGCAAAACCCAAATGAATAAGGTTGGGATTGCTGAAGCACTGTGAGCTGCTATCTGCATACAGTCACAAGTCCTGTAATGATATAAATAAATTATTTCAAACAGTGAAATTGCATAGGATCTTAAGCTGTCATGGACTTGGCCCATATCTGCGTGAAAAGCTACTCGTGGATGTAAAGGCTTAATGTTGCTTCTACAGTGTTGGTGTGGATGAAACAAGTGTATCAAGCAAAAAACAGTTCAACATACACATTTGGAATGATTCTTTTGCTATGAGATGCACCATTTCTCATTATTTTGATAATGTACCTTTTTTTTAGTTCATACCAAAAGCTGTTAAGCTTTTTAATGCACCAATAATATTTCCTCTTAGGACAGCTGCTCAGTCTTCAGCAAAACTCATAATGCTTGAAAGTGATGGGCGTAACATAAATATTTCTGTTTGTCGACAATTGAATAACTGGTGTAAGGAATGAGGATGAGCCATACTGTTGGATCTTGGATTCGTGCACATAACACGCAGTTTCCATGATGGGCTCAAGTCATTATCATGAAGCATCAAAACTTTTTCTGTTGAGGTCTACCAGTAGTGGAACTTGCTGCAAAGACAAAAAGCTTGTGCAATTGGTTTTAGATTTAGAAGATCATGTTTGTTTGTTTTCTTTTAGTTACGCTTCAAGTAGTTAGCTTAACATATAACACATGTATGAAAACATCTAGCTGTACTGGTAGATCAATCACTGCTTATCTAAAATAGTGAAAGCTTTGATATCATGCATTTCATAGTCCTTTCAGCATGATGGATGAAATTGTTGGCATCTGAGGGCATTAAAAAAAATAGGAAGGAAAAGAAAGAAACATTAAAGTCTCTCTTGCAGAGATTACAAAAGATAAATGTGGCTGTGGAACTGGGTGAGATGAAAGCAAAACTTCCTCGCAAGAAAAAACTTGAGCTGATGTTCTAGCAGTACAACAAAACAAAATATGAAAAAAGAACTGTCTTTTAAAACCATTTTATTTTGGATTCATTAGTTGTTATATTGTGAATACAGTAGTGTGCTCCCGTTTAACATTTATATAAATAAATTATAGTGAGCAATTCTGTCTTGCTTATGCTGCATTACTATTCACACTTTCTTGCAGCATGTTCTGATTTTTCACTTGGTTAACAAGTTCAGCTTTTTTTTTTTTTATCTGTCAGTCTCGTGTATGAATGCGACGAATTGCAGTGCATGCATGAACACAATGATTTGTGTTGTAATGTGCATACTGCACTCATATATATATAAAATTGGTAATTTTTTCCAATGACCAAATGCGGATTCAAAATAATCAACCACAAGTATACATAATTGAACTCCCTAAAACTTCAATCAATAAAACATCAAAGTTAAAAAACTGTAACCCATAATTATTTACAAATGAACACCGGTAACCAATTAAAATAAACCTAAAAACCTGACACAACCACTATACTCGACAATCGCGGACTTCTCCCCACTCAGAAATAAGCCCAGGCCATTCTCAAGGAGTGGGCGCAACAGATGAACCACCAATCACCGCCCTCAAAACATAGCGAATGTTCCAGCGCAGTGGCGCCATCTATCAGATGACCTAATTGCCTTCTTTTCCTTTCGTACTTATAAATATCTGTTCGATAGCTAATCATACTTGATTCATGAAACTAATCATCTTATATTCTATCATAACATTTTTTTTTTATATTGTGTTACATCATTTTCAGGTCTAGTGTCTGTATAGAGCTGTAAATGGGTACAATTCCTGTAGCTGATATTACTATGAAGATAGTGGTAACTTTCTCCATATGCCACATTTCCTTGACTTCATATCTTAGGTTGTTTCTTATGTTGCATGGCTATGTCAATATTCATAAAGATGAAGGTCTGTCACACAAAACACAATAATCAACTTGAACAACAACCACGTTTGACCAAATGATGAAACATTGAGTTTACACATTAAATCTGATTTTAAAAGGTATGTACAAGTTAAAAGCATGAGAACTTTCGATCACACAAGGGATCTTCATCAGGCTACATACACAATGGCACAAGACTCAAAACTACGTACAACATATATACGATTCAATGACATGAGAATATAATCAGGGTGCATGCTCACAAAGATTGTTGAGAAACAGAGAGATAAATACAGTGGGTAACAGATGAGTGCTAACAATCCCACTGTAATTATTATTATTTACACAATGTTTCATTAAAGTAGTCCATACACATGGAAGGAGAGAGGGTGTGTCATCACTACAACAAGTTCCTCTATAATGATGAGTATATAGACTTTCAGCAAAGAGGGTCATACTCTTGCTGGTGTGAGTAGTGAGGATTTTAACATAGTCTCATAAGGGTATATGTGTACAACTAGCTACCAATCGAGCTAATGATGTTGAGTGCGAGCCTATTCTCACATCACACAAGTGTTCAGACAAGCAAATTTTTAAGGTCCCTAATGTTGAATCTATATACATCTAGTCGCTTTCTGTATGGTTTGAAGCTTTCAGGGGAGGGGGTGAGAACACACCATGTTTGTGTTCAGTTATGACAAAGTCCCTGTCGCATTTAGCCAGCGTGTATAAATTGCGTGTTTTTAAACCGAAGTTCAAAATAAACCTGGTACATACATTTTTTAAGACACTAGAGCATCCAGGATGGTAACTCAAAGATTCCACGTACCTGGTAACAGGTGTGCAGAAAATGTTCAGGGTCCAATATTTCCCCAGAACCTCGCTTTTTTGTCTGAAATTTCCCCCAAAACTGTAGCGGATTTTCATACAAGTTTAGACGATTATTAGAGTACATGTTGATGATCAAAAACTATCCTTAAAGCCTATTACTTAAAAATTTGAAAAAACAACAACTAATATTTATTCCAATGAATAACTAGCTTTTATTTTTTTCAGTTGCACATTATGGTAACCAAATCGTGCCATTATACGTAGAACATATATAGTATCTGAAACAATCATTTGATGCGGCAGTACGTCACAGCCGTCATAACCTGGGCTCGGTAAATATGTTCTAGATTTAGGAGCCAGCTCAAAAATTTAAGCGCCAGGTGAAACAAAGTCAATAATGCATGAACACATGTTTGGTTATGATGCTGGAACAAAAAGTGGTAAACCATATTTGTTGTCATATTTTTTTTTCTTATTACCCAAACCACTTATTGCAAAATAAAGTTCCAATTTGCTTCATAATTTTCTTTTTATATTCTTTCAGTAGATCTCAAAAAATTTCAGATTTCGATCTTATTAAAATAATATTTGTGGGTCATATTTTTTACATATTAATTTAAAGTGCCATTTTTTTCTTCGTATAATCTCTAAACCATAAAATTCAGAAAACATTTTTTATTTGCGAGATCTACAAGGGTATATACAGTATAATCCAAAGGCTGTGAAAAAAAAAATACCACGTATAATCCGCAGATCGTGAAATTCTGAGAAAAGCAATTTTTTCCTTCGCATAATCTGCAGCAGCATGTCGCAGAATATGATATTAAAAAAAAAAAAAAAAACAGTCCATACCTGCCAACAGCCTTGTTACTAATAACTATGGCATACATGGACTATTTTATGAAATAATCCATCTCTTTGTAAAAAACAAATATGTGCCACAACAAACAAGGAAACACAAAGTTTTCCTCAGCAAGATGCGAAACTTCCACCAGTAAAAATCAGTAAGATGCGTTAAGGATTCCACGATGCTTGACAGACAGGAAATCCAAGCAAGTGAACGCGCAGTGCACGAACCTCCACTTACCACATGATTATACTGCCCCTAAAATAGCAGTTTAAGGAGAAAATGAGACCAAAGAACGAGGGAAAAAAGCTGAATATTTTAACTGGTGAAAAATCAAAACAGACAGCAAGAATGCGTACTACTGTCAGTTTGTCTTTTATTGACTCTGCAACTTCACAGCACCACTGCTTAATTTTTCTTTGTGCTGATATCATTCTCTCCCTTTTTCTTTTCTCGTTTTTTATGCCCTCTGATGAGGACCATGAGTGCATGATATCAAAGCTTCAGCTATTTTAGATAAATGGTGTAACTTTGGGAATATTGATACTTTTGCATCAATTTTTAAAAATTTTCGTCACTTCCGTTTTCGGGAATTTCCTTCTTCCTTTAACAAGATTTAACAGCGCTGGAGAGGAGGAACATCGCGGGGGGGGGTTTACGGGAAATCCGTCCGACTTCCGGTTTTGGAAATTTTTCTCCTATTTTCAAGCCTGAAATACAAAAAATTATGCAGTGAGATGATACTTAAAAATACTGAACAGAAGTAACATCGCAAGAAAAAAGAAATTATGATTACAGAAAAACTCCGTCGGCTTTCCGTTTTCGAAAGTTTCATAAAGACGGAATTCCAACCCCCCCCCCCCTTCAAATTCTGTTTACTTGTGCATCGATCTCCTGAGTAGCCAACATAACGAAAAAGACGGAATTTCTCGAATTCGCGTAAGAAGCCTGAAGATTAGGAGGCAATTTTCGTGGCGTCTAACTTCCGTTTCCACAAATTCTTGCTACAGAAAAACAAAATGAAAATTCGTAGAATCCGTAGTTTCGAGCGTGAGTTTCGTAGTCAGACAACAAAATCCGTAGAAACTAGACATTCCGTAATAATTGGCATGTACGACAGTCGTATAATCCGCACCTATCATGTTAATCGTGAATAATAATTTCCGACAGAAAACTGCGATTCACAGGACCGCCTCAGAAATCCAAAGATGTAAGAAAGAAATGATCGTCTTATTGAAAAAGTAACTGTCATTTTGAAGTACTTCTGTGCTACTTTTAAGTAAATAATTGTCTTATTTCTGGATACCGAAAGTAAAAAAGAATTAACTAACACAATTAGCGCACCAAAACTAGGCAATGCGATTCGCAGAAAGGTTACATGCTATGGAATAGCTTTGCGGGATTCCCAAGAGTAGCGGATTCTCACACCACGAAGGCTTCCGCACGCGCGAATAGTAACAACGCCTTCCTTGCGTCATATTTTCTGTCAAAATGCTTCTAAAGTACAAATATATATATATATATATATATTCTATTAAGAGACTGAAACAAAAAAATTTTTGACTCTCACCAAGTACAACATAGAAAAGGTTATGTATTGACGGGTGTGAGTAAAAAGAGAAAAATAAAACAACTGAATGTAGAAAGTGTCGAGAATACTGAGCCTTGGCTTCATCAAGGACCAGCAAAAACTCTGCATTTTCTCACTTCCACAAAGACCTATTTGGAAATGGGTTTCTGCAAAGTCATAGATGCAAGTAATAAGCCCACCTAAAAAATTTTTAAAAAATATATATTTTAAAGAATATAAATAAATGTCATGACCTCCGCAGAGTTGCATGACCAAGCTTTTGTTAACAATTTAGCTAGCATCCATAACTTTCCTGGCCCGACCCATGCTCCTTATCTGTTACTATTAAACAGAAAGAAGAAGCAACAAATAGCAACAAATATTAGAAAGAAGAAGATTATAGAAAACTCAATTGTAAGAGTGACATAATAAATCAGAAATAATGTTCAGCAATAACAAATTACCAAGTTCGCCTGAGAGAGAATTTTAACCTGAATAGCAATACTAAATTGTAAGCATGACCAAGCTTTTGTTAACAATTTAGCTAGCATCCATAACTTTCCTGGCCCGACCCATGCTCTTTATCTGTAACTATTAAACAGAAAGAAGAAGCAACAAATAGCAACAAATATTAGAAAGAAGAAGATTATAGAAAACTCAATTGTAAGAGTGACATAATAAATCAGAAATAATGTTCAGCAATAATAAATTACCAAGTTCGCCTGAGAGAGAATTTTAACCTGAATAGCAATACTAAAGTATTACAAATTCTTAACATTGCAATAAAAAAGGAGATATTAATTTTTTTTAAACACAGATTCTTGAAAGAAGACTGGATTATAAAAACCCACTACTCCACAACTTCTGACAACACAAAAACGAGAATATAATAAAGACAATAATTAATTAAAGAAACGCATTGTGAAGGTTATATGTCATGAAAAATTAGTTGCAATGTGTACAGAGTATTTCAGAAGTGCTTTAAGTGCATAATTAAGTAGTTATTAAGAACTTAACTACATTGAATCCACTGCTGGATGAAGGTCTCTCCAAGTTTCTTCCACAACGGTCTGTCTTGTGCCAGTCTCCTCCATGTCACTCCTGCATACTTTCGAATTTCATCCACCCATCTCCCATGTGGTCTTCTTCTGGGTCTTTTCCTGTCCCTTGGAATCCAATCTAAAATTTCAGCTGTCCATCGATGGTCTGTCCTTCTGGCAGTATGTCCAGCCCATTGCCATTTCAGGGATTTAACTCTGATCATGATGTCTTCCACTCTTATCATTTTTCAGATCCAGGAGTTCCTCTTCTTATCTCTACTGGTTACACCAAGCATGCACCTCTCCATGCTACTTTGAGTTGTCTGCAGCCTTTGTATGTCTCTTTTAGTTAAGGTCCACGTCTCTGCACCATACGTAAGCACTGGAAGGATGCATTGATCAAACACTTTTCTTTTAAGACATAATGGCATATTGCTCTTGAAAATTATGCTGTTTCTTCCAAAAGCTCTCCAGGCAAGTTTTGTACGCCGATTAATTTCTTCATCAATGTGACCCTCACTTGATATCTGCTGTCCAAGATAAACGTACGTGTCTGTTATCTGTAGCTTTTCTCCATCAATCGATAAATCTTCATTTCTTGTAAAAGCATTGAACATCACTTTTGTCTTCTGAAAGTTCATTTTTAATCCCACTTCTTTACTCTTATCAGCTAGTTCCTGGATCATACTCTGCAGCTCTGATGGGGTAGTTGCAAAAATGACTATGTCATCAGCAAAACGAAGGTGGGTTAGATAATCTCCATTAATCTTTATCCCTTTGTTTTCCCAGTTCAGTGATTGAAAGACATTTTCCAATGTGGCATTAAAGAGCTTCGGAGATATAGTGTCACCTTGTCTCACTCCCTTTCCAATTTTTATGTGTGTTGTATTTTCAAACAGCCGAATCTTTGCACTTGCATTTTCATAGATGATATTAATAATATTAATGTATGCATCTTCAATACCGCAGGATTTCAGAGCCATTGTAACTGCTGATGGTTTCACCGAATCAAAGGCTTTTTCATAATCGATAAAAGCCATGCACAATGGAAGTTCATATTCCCTCGCTCTTTCAATTAGTTCTCTCAGGACGTGGATATGATCTATTGTGCTGTAGCCACTCCTGAATCCAGCTTGTTCTCTCGGTTGAGCCATGCAGGTGTGAAAGAACTTTAGTGAAGATTTTATAAACCACTGATAGGAGGCTGATAGGTCTGTAGTTCCTGAGATCCTCAATGTCACCTTTTTTATGTAGCAGGATCATTGTAGCGTTGTTCCAATCCTCAGGAATCTTCCCTTCATTAAGGCATCGAGTGAAAATTTGGGCGAGTACTGTTTCGATTTCTCCACTTGCTTTTTGTATGATGTCTACAGTAATTCCATCTTCTCCTGGAGCTTTTCCCCGCTTCATGTTCTTGATGGCATGTGCAACTTCTGCTGGGAGGACTGGAAGAACTCTGGTATTGGTACCTTTCATGATGTCTGGAGTACATGTATCATCCCTTTCATATAATTTTGAGTAGAAATTTTTCACTCTTGTCAAAATTTCGCCTCTATTTCTTGTTACAAAACCATCTTCTTTTTTCAGTGCCATAATCTGTTTTCTTCCCTTACTGAGATGTCCCTTTGCTATCTTTAGGCTTTGGTTGTTTTCAATTGCTTTCCTCACTAGTTCACAGTTGAATTTCCTTACGTCTTCAGTTATACTTTTTCGTACTGTCTTGCATAGCTCTATATATTCCACTTTGGAAGTCACATCTTCTTTAGTTGTCCTCATCTCTTCTTTTTTGCATCAACATTTTGGTTTTTCCTGATAATTTGTTCACATGCAACTTGTTCTTAGACCTAGCTAATTTTGTAGCTGTTTCCATAAGAGCTTTGGTTACTTTTCTGTTAACTTCAGAAATATCCACTTCTTCCGATGTTAGGCCTTCTAAAGCAGAGAATCTGTTCTTCAGTTCCAACTTGAAGGTATTATGGTGTTTTTTAAGGTTGGTTATGTCAATACATTTTGTTTGTCTTATGAGCTTGCCACGTTCGAGTTTAGTGTTGAGGTGCATCTTGCATCTCACCAATCTATGGTCACTACCTGTGTTGAACTTGTTTAGCACACTGCAGTCTTCTATGACAAATTTTTTGTTACACATAATAAAATCAATTTCATTTGTCGTCCCATTTGGATGTCTCCATGTCCATTTCCTGTGTGGCTTTTTTCTTGAAAAAGGAGTTCAAGATGAAAAACCGTTCTGCCTCTGCAAACTGAACGAGAGTATTTCCATGCTGGTTTCTGTTGCCGTGACCGAATTTACCTACTGAAGTTTCATTCTGTTGCCGTTGCCCTATTTTTGCATTGAAATCTCCCATAATTATCTTTAAGTGCTACTTACCTTTATTATTTAGATGACGAATTTCCTCATAAAATTCTTCAATTTCTTCTTCAGGATGACTTGTGGTTGGTGCATAAGTTTGAATAATCTGAGCCTGGTATCTTCTCGAGAGTTGGATAACGAGTCGTGCAACTCTGTCAGAGGAACTTTCAACTTCTACAACTTGATCCTTTAGTTTCTTGTTTATTATAAATCCAACAGCACTAGTTCTGCCAGTATCTGTCCCACGATAGTAGAAGAGATGTCCAGTTTTCAGTTCAATGAGATCTTCTCCTTTTCTCCTTACCTCACTTAGCCCGACAATGTCCCACTTGATCCTTTGTAGTTCCTCTTCCAATTCAAGAAGCCTTGAATCAGAAGATAGGCAGCGTCCGTTATACGTAGCCAAGGTCAGCATCAGATGGCAGCCTAGTCCGGTCCTCCGGAGATTCTTAGCACCCTCTGCCTTCATGTCGCACTGGCAGCTGCCTTGGCCAGGTACATTCCAGCTGCCTTAGACTGAGGGCCAAGATTTAAGTTGTGGAGTCATTTTGGAGGGTTTGGCCATAACTCACCACGCTGGCCAAGCGGGTTGGTGTATATATATTCTTACAATCTCCTCGCGGTCTTTTATTTCGCTGTTACATTACATTTTTTCTGTTACCGCATTTTTAGTACTTACCCAATAACAGCACCCTCCTGACAATTACCTCGCTGACTTTTTTAAACGCCGCATCGTTTTTTTCCTTTAGCGGTGTGTCCGCGTACCTAAATTTATAACTTTTTAATAGATAATCTATGGATTATACAACAGAAATTACAGTATTTACTGCAAATTACGAAATTTTAAGTAAGACGAAAATTAGGCGCCACGGCCCGAATTTTAGGCGCCTGGGATTTGTCGAGCCCTGTTCATAACGACACATTTTTCAAAATGATTACTGTGAAGTAAATTACTCCAATTTTTCACGCTATATTCATTGTTAATAAGTCAATTTTCTGTTTTATTATTACTACCATTATTTTACCCCTGGGCAAAATTTTCCCCAGAGCCGCCTTAATTTCCCCGAACCTTGTTCGCGCGTTCGGACATATTCTGCACCCCTGCCTGGTAACAGAATAGGTTCGCTCCAAAATAGTAAACGCAAGGCACCAATGCCTACGAAGAATTGTGGGTACTGTCTCTCTTGGGTATCCAAACTCACAAGTGATTGCATGAATTTGATTTAATTCGATATGTCGTTGGCGTACAGAAGAAGATTGCGTGAACGCCCTTCGTACAAGGCATCGCAGGGAAGCAATCTTAACCAACAGGGGTTGAGCCGCATTATATGGAGGTATGATTGGGTGGGATGAAGGTTTTCTGTACACAGAATACTTTAAAAAGTAAGGTTTTGAGGGTTCCGTTCTATGAGTAATCCTAAACTTGTATGAACCGGCATGAAAATTCCGACAAACAAAAAAGAGCTTCCCATCGTTAGGCACCTTGGTAAACTGCCATACATTCAATGTGTTCCTTGGAGGAACAACAATTTGTGCTCGGCCCCTTAATGAAAAACATATGGCAATTTACCGGCAACCATATTTTAGATATTGTTTAGGTTTAAATCATTTTTGTGAATAAATGAAATCCACTGTACGAATATTATTTAAGTACATATAAAGTACACTGAAGTGCCAGAAAAACTGGTACACCAGTCTAATACTTAGTAGGTCACCCACGGGAGCGCAGAAATACAATGGGGCATGGACTCCACTATCTTCTGGAAATATGCTGTAGGCAATGCACACCATACTTCCTGCACAGCGTTCCACGATTCGGGTGTATTCCGAGGTCTCAGACTCCTGTGTTCGATAGCGTGTTGCATGGCATCCCAAATGTGTTCTATCACATTCAGATCTGGGGACTTGGGTGGGAATGGCAACACCCAAAACTCCGATGAATGATCCTCTAACCATAATGTGGAGGTGCATTGTCCTGTTCGAACAGGCCCAACCTATCAGCATGAATGCAGGACATGAACGGGTGTACCTCATCAAAAAAGATGCGCACATAGCGTTGGTCGGTCACAGACGTACCAGAGGTCCCAGTGAAGTCCAGCTAAACACACCCCATACCATTTTTCCCCATCAGCCGGAACAGTTCCCTGTTGACAGGTGGGATCTATGGCTTTTATGGGGTTTGCGCCACACACGAATCCTACCATCTGCCCGATACAGTTGGAAACGCGACTCGTCAGACCAGTCATCAAGTGCCCAGTGGTAGTGTTGCTGTGCCCAAGCAAGGCGCATAGCTCTGTGTTGTGCACCCATCAAGGGGAGTCTAGTTGAACATCAGCTCCGTGCAGGGTACGTTGCACAGTCTGGACGCTGATGCTTATTGCGGCTCCAGCATTGAATTCCGATGATACCTGCGAGAGTGTTGCACGCCTATCGTGTGAAACTATTCTTGACAGACGACGATGGTCACGTTCACCCAATGTCTTTTTACGGCCACACTGGTATCGTAGGTTGGAGGTTTTGCTGAAATTTTTGTAGTCACGGAACACCCTTGCAATGGTTGTCCGTGAAAATTTAAACTTCGTTTCTACCTCCGAAATACTATGGCCCATCTCACGAACGCCAACTACGACACTGCATTGAAAATTGCTTAAGTCGTTATTCTCATGCCGAAAACAGCTCTGACAGCTGGCAAGGATGTCTATTGCTTTATATACGCACTGACTGACGCAACCGAGTATGCGCATAGGTGACGTTGCTATATATTTTGCATAAGCTCGTCTGTACCAGTTTTTCTGGCCCTTCAGTGTATAGTCTGAGTAATTTTTGTTTTAACTATTCGTTGTACTGCTGATAATTAAAGTTTGAAAAATGAGCAAAATGTTAAAAAGACTTACATTTTCATGTACACAATTCACTCATGCTAACCGTACTCACACCTTCCCCACCGGTTCCTCGGAAGAAGGCAAAGGTTCAATCCCATCGACGTAATTATCTGAAGAAACTGTGGTGTCGGATTCTCCAATAGTAAATTCAAGGCGTTCAACACGGCTGTCTACCATTTCACCTAAAGTCCACATCTTATCCTCCTCTTTGATTACGTGATTGACATAATTACCCAACCAATTTAAAGCCTTCACAAGTCAGTTTTTCAACTTCTGCAGCTTTGAATGTGCGATTTTCAGTTGCCACAAACCCTTTGACCTGACTCCATACATACTCAATTGGATTCAACTCGCAGTGATATGGAGGCAAGCGAAGAATTTTATGTCCAGGTATTTGAGCAATGCTGTCGATGCAATATCCTTCGTAGCGACTACGAACATTCAAAACAAGCTTCACGAGCTCAGCTTTTAACATGTCAGAATCCCACGGAATCTGTTTTGCAGTCAACCACTCCAGGATGTTTTATTTCTTCATTGATTTTGTCGGATACTTTCAACGTGGACGCTGTGATAAGGGGAATTATCCAAAATAATAATGCTGTTTGGTTCGATATTTAGTTATAATTTTTTTTTATTGGAGGTTTAACCACCGTGAGCAACTCAATGGGTTATAAGCAGTCGCCCGTCCCTAATTTAGGGTCACTGGTTCCAGGGAAGGGAGAGAGCCAGTGCCATAAGACAAACACAACATCCATGCCTCACCGGGATTCGAACCCGGACCCCTTTCGGACGAATGATCAGAGGCCATCGCTTAGACCACTGCGCCACCGGGGCGGCTAATAATTTGTTGATGAACCAGTTTTCATAATGTTCAACATTCATTCCACCGTGGTAGTCTCCTGTGTTTTTTTTTTTTTTTTTTTTTTTTTTTAGCAAGGAAAATTTCACATGTGTTGCCCACAAATCCTTTTCCAGAAGGAGCTTTTAAGCCAGGTGAAATGCCTCTTCGCTGGATTTAACAGTTGTGTCTTGCCAAACTGTGTTTTTCATATGCCCAAAATTTACCCATGTTTCATCGGTGTAATATATGGACCTACCTTGATACTGAATTTCTCTTTTATATCTCCGACGCCATTCCTGGATATCGTCACGCTCAATCAACATTCATATCCGTTCCCGCGTGCTGTACTTTAATCCCAAGTCTTTTCATAATGTTTCTCACAGTTCTAACACAAACTCTAGGCAGCTCATCATCTTCACTAACAGCCGACATAACTTTGATTGATGTTGAAATTTTATTCCGGAAGAAGAAACTAATTTCTGACAAACTGCGGTTAAAGTAAATTCGTTGTACCGTTCCAGCCGTGTTTGGGTTTTAGCCCTTAACGGACATATTTCCTGGGAGGAGAAAATGCACCGTTGCGTCTAAATTCAACCTTCATTCTCGCAATGCTGCGACTTGAACACCAGTGACTGAGTTCTGCCATAAAAATTATTTCATTTTCCGATTTATTCGGCGAATGTTTTTCCATCAATTTAGTGAAAACATTCATAACGATCACCTTGGCAGAGCTTCGTAATGGTTTCCCAGCTTTATGCGGCTGAAATACACTCGAGTGACTGGCAGATGCCATTGGAAAAACCCAAAAAGACAGAAGAGTGTTTTAAAACAACAATCAAGAAGGAGAAACGCGAAATGCCCTCGGAAACAGTTTTCTCGCCCTCATCCTTCCGCTAATGACCACCACAGCAATAAATATCTCCTGGGTTGACAGCTTAACTCTGACCCAAACAAGAATGCTGTGACAGAGAAACCATCAGTGACTTCACCAAAACAAGAATATCTGTATTTTTTAGAAATGCCGCTGAAACTGAGATCTGATTTTTTTAAATACGCACAACGTATTGAACATCTGTGTACTTTTTAAGTGCCAGTTAAAGCTGGAGTATGAGCTTTTAGACCATAACTATTTTATGCAGTGGAAGCAGAGATGCCAACAACTACAGAATCTCCGTAGTTCCTACGGAAAAAGCTCTTGGAATACGGAAAATTAACGGAAGTTATTAATTTTTATTTTGCTTGTTCCCCTTTCAAACGCAACGACAGCCACTTGACAATCCGTCGTGCTTGCGATGCTGCCTCTCGAAGCTGCTTGGATCTTAGCGCGAGCGGCCAGCACTCGATGAGTGTGGCCTTGCGCTGAGTCATTCTAAGTGAAAACCCTCCCTCCCCAGCATGCAACATTCTGGGGACGTTGAGCGTAGCTCGCTTTGGTGGTGGACATGGGCGGAGTTCGGCCTGAAGCTCTTTCGCAGTGCAGCGGCAAGCTGTTGAAAATCGTTTGGTGCAGAACATGAGTGTCATTGCCTGGCATCGGGGTTTGTTTTTTTAAATCGTGCGTCGACCATTCATGTTAGTACTTAATATTTTGATTTTTTTTCTTGCGTTGCAGAAAAGTATGCTTGGATTTCATTGCAGAGTTCGCCAAAATGCGTAATTACACATCTAGTACGCATCGAAATTTTACCAACGCGTAAATAATATGCATCAGGAATTTTTTGTGACGCATAGAAATCCACGTCGTGAAGCGCGTAAAGTACGCATCAACAAACGCATAAAATACACACGTCGAGAAACGCGTAAGACTACGAATCGGAATAGCATTTCGCCTTTCAAAAACGTAAGTGAACGAAATAAAGATTTTTTCCGTAATCGTAATTTTGTTTTCCTGCGTTGTTGCCTCTGTCCAGTATTGTTGTTATACATAATTTTATTCCATAAATCTTTGTATTTCACTTTGAAAATGGAGGGGAAATTTCCGAAAACGGAAATTCGACGGCGAAAAAATTCCCGTGTAATTTTCGGCTTCGAGGAATTTCTGCTTTTTCATTGTAATTTGGGTTATCCTCGAGACCGATGCATAATTGAACAAAAATTTTGGGGCAATTGGTAGTGGTGAAGGATGCTTTCCGCCTGAAACTTTCGAAAACGGAAATTTCGTCTTTCAAAACTTTCGGAAACAGTAAAGATTTCTCCCGTAATCGTAATTTTATTTTTCACGCGATGTTTCCTCTGCCTAGTATTGTTGTTAAATTTCATTTTATGTCGCCTTGAATATGGAAGGGAACTGTCCGAAAACAGAAATCGGACGTAGCAAAGGTTTCTCCCGTAACTAATTTTTTTCCCCAACGATGTTCCAAACGTGTATCCTGTGTTCTTACATATTCCCCCAAAAAGGTTTGCATTTCAGCTTTATAAAAGGGGGAAAGCCCGAAAACGAAAGTGACTAAGCTGAAAAATTTGTAAGAATTGATGCATGATATTCAAAAGCATTCATATTCTCCAAGTTACACTACTTTTTATCTAAAATAGTGAAAGCTATCATGCATTCATTGTCCTCAAACTGAAAGTTCTTTTAGCATGATGGATAAAATTGTCATGGCACCCAAGGGGTTTGTGAAGTCTACTGTCGTACTTGATGTTGAGCTTAATTTTTCAAAAAAGGAAAATCAGAAAGGACACAACTGGTAATTGGAGTAAAAACAAGAATGTATTAAAGCGAAATCATTTTAAACGCAAATGAACTTTCTAAGTTCTATACATCTGTCGAAAAATTTCACATTGAAGAATGTTCTTATATTCAAGAAAAGATACTGATCTATGATGAATTCTTAAAACATGCAGAAGTAGTAGATCCTTCACTTAGAGCCATAACATCATTTACTTCTGTATTACACATAGTCAAACGCCTTTCATTTATAATAACTGAAAATGAACTTGATATACTGAAAGCGGAATTGCTTGTTATCAAGCTGACAAATTAGAGACCATAGCAGAAACAGATAGAATAGATGTCACTTGGTCAAAAATCTCAAAATTAAGAGGCTGTAATGGAGCTGTTAAGTATAATATTCTCCCGAAAGTAATGTTTGCAATACTTGTAGTTCCACACTTGAATGCTGTGAGCGAGAGTTTTTTTTTAGTTTAGTGCAAAAAAACCAAACCCATTTCCAACCTAATTTAGGTTTAGAAACTGTAGAAGCACTTCTTATTGCAAAAATGAATATGTTCTCCTCTGGGCAAGTGTGTTATATGAAAAAAGATTTTCTGCTGAGAAACTCAAATCTGCAAAACACTGTACAGCGAAATCACTAAAGAAAGCTGTTTAATCAATTTTTTGTTGTGTAAAAAAAATGTATCAGTCATGGTGTATATTATTTTCCATGTGAAAAATTTGGAATATTTTGATACAGATTTTAATGTATATAAAGTAAAGAAATGCTAATTAAATTAAATGAGTTGCTTTCCTCAGTTAAAATTATTCTTTTTGGTATGACTACTGAAAATTTGTACAAGTACTACTGAAAATATCTGAAACAGGTTGGCATCTCTGTGGAAGTATAAACTCTGTAGCCTTCCTTCCATTGTCAGGTTAAGTTTGCCTCGAATATATTGGTACACAAATACCCTTATGAAACGATGTTAAAATCCTCACTACTCACACCAGCAAGAGTATGACCCTCTTTGCTGAAAGTCTATATACTCATCATTATAGAGGAACTTGTTGTAGTGATGACACACCCTCTCTCCTTCCATGTGTATGGACTACTTTAATGAAACATTGTGCAAATAATAATAATTACAGTGGGATTGTTAGCACTCATCTGTTATCATCTTGATTTAGGTTACCCACTGTATTTACCTCTGTTTCTCAACAATCTTTGTGAGCATGCACTCTGATTATTCTAAGTCATCGAATCGTATATACACTGACGGAAAAAAAAATCCCAACACCAAGAAGGGGTTGTGTTAGATAAACGACAGTTGGTAGGCAGTGAGAGTACATCTGTAAGATAACGTCTATGCAAATTCCGCGCTCGGCGCATACGTGTGGCGCTACTAGCGCCTCGGAACATGCAAAGCAGGTTTGCTGTAAATACGCGCTGTAACGTTCGTGAGCGTTAGTTATCGTTGAGATTCGACGTAGGGTGTTGATGTTAGTCAAAAATGCCTTTAAGAAGACGAAGAAGCCTTTATCAACAGCTCACGGAGTTTGAATGAGGTCGTGTAATAGGGCAACGAGAAGGTGGATTTTCTTTCCGCAATATTGCAGAACGACTTGGCAGGAATGTAGCCACTGTGCATGATTGTTGGCAGCGGTGGTCAAGGGAAGGTACTGCCTCAAGAAGACTGGGTTCTGGCCGGCCACGTGGCACTACTGAGAGGGAAGACCGCCGTGTACGGCATATGGCCGTGGCGCATCGTACTGCGTCTGCAATTCGAGCTGCAGTTGCCACCACAGTGACACAACGAACTGTTACAAATCGGTTACTTGAAGGACAGCTCCAAGCCAGATGCCCTGTAGCGTGCATTCCACTTACTCCAAACCACTGCCGTTTGCGACGTCAGTGGTGTCAAGCTAGAGCTCATTGGAGGACAGAGTGGAGATCTGTTGTGTTTTCTGATGAAAGCAGGTTCTGCCTGGGTGCCAGTGATGGCCGTGTGTTGGTTAGGAGGCGGCCAGGTGAGCGCCTGCAACCAACCTGTCTGCGGCCGAGACACACTGGACCTACACCTGGAGTTATGGTCTGGGGAGCAATTTCCTATGACAGCAGGAGCACTCTCGTCGTTATCCCACGCACCCTGATGGCACAGTTGTACGTCGGTCTGGTGATTCAACCTGTTGTGCTGCCATCCATGAACAGCATTTCAGGGGGTGTTTTTCAACAGGATAATGCTCGCCCGCATACTGCTGTTGTAACCCAACATGCTCTACAGAGTGTCGACATGTTGCCGTGGCCTGCTAGATCACCAGATCTTTCACCAATCTAGCACGTATGGGACATCATTGGACGACAACTCCAGCGTCACCCCCACCAGCATTAACCGTCCCTGTATTGACCAACCAAGTGCAACAGGCGTGGAACTCCATCCCACAAACTGACATCCAGCACCTGTATGACACAATGCATGAACGTTTGCGTGCTTGCATTCAACATTCTGGCGGTTACACCGGTTATTAATGTACCAGCATTTCACATTTAAAATGGCTCTTCTCGCGCTTACATTAAGCTGTGATCTTGAAACCTTAATCGATTAAATATGTTGCCGCCATTTCATTCCTCTACAACTATTTTTTCGTGGTGTTGGGATTTTTTTTTCCGTCAGTGTATGTTGCACATAGTTTGAGTCTTGTGCCATTGTGTATGTAGCCTGATGAAGGTCACTAGTGTGATTGAAAGATCTTGTACTTTTAACTTGTACATACCTTTTAAAATCAAATTAAATGTGTAAACTCATTGTTTCATCATTTGGTTAAACGTGGTTGTTGTTCAAGTTGATTATCATGTTTTGCGTGACAGAACCTTCGTCTTTATGAGTATTACCTGCAACACGAAAACTTACCTACTGTTACTTGGACCCTGAGGTATGTTGACTTCTTCTCCTTGTTGATCAGGACGATGTCGGGCCAATTGTAGGGGATGGTCATATCTGTCCCAGTACATCTTGTGGGTGTTGTTCTCCGGGAGTATTGTTGGCTCAGTTGTAGTGAGGTGGTGCTTTCTTGCCAATTTCTGATGGAAGATTTGGGCGACTTGATTGAGGACTGTGCATCATTGTTATTAAAGTGTAAGATGAATAATGCTTTGATGAAATCCTTGCCATAAAGTTAGCTTTTCAGTTTGCAAATTGCAACAAAATCAGTTTTACAACAAAATTCTTATCAAAACCAAGAAAATCATCATTTACTTCAATATTGAAAAAATCAATGGAAGTTTTTTTTTATTTCACTGTTCTTACACAAGATTTTCAGTGCTTAAATATTTTGCTGGCTTCAGGATTTACTTGTTTTTGAGCCACTTTCACTAAGTTTTTTGAATTTTGTTGCATAAGGTGTATGTGTTGATTTATTTTACATAGCAGAAGGCTTTGAAAGATTATTTGTAAAACATTAACACAGATTAAACAAACATGAACTCATTACTTAAGGTCTCTTAATCAGATGTCTGCTGTCACAAAAGAGTAAAAGGGTTGCTTAAAATTAAGTTGTATGGCTTTTATTTTTTGCTGTTAACACTTCTATGTGAGTTACCTTCATATTCATATGATCTATGCTTTATGTTCATTTATATGTTCTTTCGAAATAGTACTGTATAAATATACAGTGAAACCTGTGTTGATGGTCACTCGCATTCCATGGTCACCTGCCTGAGTTAAGTGGGCAGTTTTGTCTGGAACGGATATTGTCACCAATAGAAACAATGCATATGAAATCTTTATTTGGCAACTACCTGCAGGACATGGCCTGAAGCAGCCAATTTTGAAGTGCATAAGAGAACATACTTGCATTTTGCTGTCACCACCTTGTGAAACTTAACAAAAATGCTGCGAGTTTAAAAGTATGAAACATCTGTTTTTATTTTACTCTGTCACCACCCTTCACCAAATTATAAATAGTGGGTGGTCCATGGGTTTTTTCAACTTGTTAGAATTTTGTTCACAGATGGTATGGCTTTCTGTTAACTAGGGTATGCATTCAAATAAATTCTGAGGTTATTCACCTTTTCACCAAAAATCATTTGGAGGTTTTCATCTCGTTAACCAACATTTCCAACACGTAAGTTCATTTTCCACAGTGTGGTTCGACGCTCTAATGCATTCTTTTAAAAAAAACTTCTTTTTTTCTGTGTTGGAAATGTTTGTTAACAAGATGAAAACCTCCTGAATGATTTTAGGTGAAAAGGTGAGTAACCTCGGAATTTATTTGAATTCTAAGTAGCACGTTAATATTGAAGCAGCTAAATGAAATATCGACATTAGCAATGCTGTATTGATATATTATAGGGTATGCATGTTCAATCTTTAATTGTCCTAAATGACAGTGTGAAGCCCATGCAGGAGTTCATCACCTTCTCCCAACAAACCTAGCCTTCTCACATAACGGTTGTATTACTCGTATTTGAACAGGATTGATGGTCTGCTCCAGATGGCAAAAGAATGGCTGACTAACAAAGAAAAAGAGGGGAGTAGTTTCAAAGCTCAACCACAGTAGTGTTGCTATTGCTTTTGGCATCTCTTTACCTTTCATTTCCTAGTAGAACTGAGGACCCCATTCCTCAGTCTTACTTTTGGCTCTTAGTGAGAGATTGAGTGAATAACATTCCTAAATTACAAAATGGCAGGAAAGAAAGAACCAGCATTTCACAGAAGGCTACATCAAAAAAAGTTTGTTTTTTAGTGGGGAGAAGAGAAATTGTAACAAATTGAATCGCTTACTCTATTTAGCGGTCACCTGTAAGACGGTCATTTTTTCACAGAATCGTGTGCATGACCTTGCTAGACAGGTCTCACTGTAATCATGTCTTGCTGTGCATTATCAAGAAAAACATATTGTACCTTTACTGGTTCTTTAAACAAAATTTGCATTTTTATGAGTTAGAAATTCCTTTTTGTGTGAATATTTTTGTAACTACAGCAAAACTGTCTTTTCAGAAAATATTTGTAGTTCCAGCCTTTACAGAGGCACAAGCAAAAATTCCATATGCCAGGGTGAACCATAATAAGTACATGGTTACAGATAAAGCAGTCTATATTGGTGAGTTTATTTTTATTATTGGATGTTAGATACTTATACATGTATTTATGAACAGTCAGACTTTTGAGATTTTTTTCTACAAATAAATGAAATCTTGTTTTATGTTACAATTTTATATAAGTTGTAACAACAAAAGAAAAAAAAAACACATTTGTCAAATTCAGAAAAATGTCTTGTATGCAAGAAATTATTTACAACATGCTCTGGATTTTCCTACTTTTTGAGATCCAGCCACAAACTATTATTATTCACTTAAAATTATAGGTCATCAACAGTTTTATCTTTAAAAAAAATGGATTATATTATACTACAGGGTGCCCACTTTTTTTCAGGGAAAAAAATTCAAGGATGAATTTTTCAATGTCCTAAACCGCAATGAATATATTATATATCAAGAATTATGTGTGTTGTATTATAATACTCATTAACAGTATTTGTAATTGGTAGCCAATTATAGAAAAAAATCTTAGCAACAATGCATCTCCAAATTTTGCAAAAAGTTCTTTACTGAATGACAAACTTTCTTCAGGTGAAAACATTTAACAAATGAAAATACTGTAATCAATTTTTAAATAATTAGATTTTTTTCTACTCAAATGTCAGTACTTTTAACACAACATTAAATTTATCATTGTTAAAATATAATTAGCAAGTATATTAAAAAAATATTAAGCGATTGGGGGAATAATTTATTTACAATTATTCACTAAATCCATTTTTTTCTTGTTCAAAATCTATTTCTTTTATCAATGATTGTTTGTCTTGAGCTGTCTTTCTAAAGCTATTTGATTTAACAATGCAGTTAAAATTATGAGTATCTTTTGCTTTTGTTGCCAAGTCATCAGCTGATTTTAATAAATCTAATACTTCATTTTCTACACATGTTTTACTTTTTTCATATTTTATCCAGTATTTGTTTTCTCTTTTGGGCTACAACAGAATTAGCCTTGTCCCGAGCTTTTTCTTCTAAATTTATTACATATCTTTGCCTAGCACATCTGACATTACCAGGGCTGTTTGTGTTCCGGGTCTAACCCCGGTTTGGGCGATCTTTCATGCCCGGAATTCCGGATGTTTAGCTTTGAAGACATTTTTAAGACTGTTAAATTTTGAGTTCTAATAAGCGACAAAAAAAAAAAAAAGATTCATGGCAAAAGTATTTACTAAAAAAAAAAAAAATTGCTTTTCACCAATGAATTAATGTGATAATAATATTGTCTTCCTCGGCAGTTCGTGCTGCGGTTGTCCGTCATTCTGTGGGAAGGGCATGCGCACAAATTCTCAGTCATTTTGTCGCCCCTTCTGCACCTCGATGCAAAAAAACAAGTTTTCGCTCTGATGAGTGATGTGGAATTGGAACTTGCAGATGGCGGGGGAGGGAGCGAGTTAAAGCAAATAAAGTACGTCACTCACGTGTCTGCACCTACGCGCGGGAGCAGCCTGCCTCATTGTATTAGTAAGTCAGTGACAGAGAGGAGGTGTCTTTGTTTCCCTGATGAAACGTTTGTGGTTTTTTGTTTAGGCAAAAGTGATGGGTTTTGTGTGTGTGTGTGTGATGTTTGAAAGTTTACACGGTTTAAGCTAAGTTTGTCATCAACGATGAAATTTTTAACCATATCTGACGATCTCAAGACATTAGAGGCTTCAGTCAAAAATAAATTCCGCTGGGATTGGCTAGAAAAAAAGACACCCAAAAGGAGAAAGCTAGGATATGGCGTCTGAAAATTGATACAGCTGAGTCATGTTTCTGCATATATAAATGGAGTACGTGCTACAGTTCTGCCTCCAAAACTTGTTGAAGCAATTATAACGGCTACTTGTAATAGTAAAGGTTCTTCTCCTCTTCAGTACACAAACAAGAAGACACTGCAAATGAAGGATGTTGGAAACGTAAGCGTCAGCCTGATAGCATCTCCGCTAAAAAACAAATGAAGATTGCACATTTTTTTTAAGAAATAGTGTTATTTTATTAGTAAATATAACTTTAGATTAACATTACACCAGACTGATGGGTTCTTTTTATTAATAAATGGAACTTAGATCAACATCCAATTTGCTAAATAAACTGTTATTTTATTGGTCAATACCACCTGACTGAAACTTAACGACTAAAATTTCTGTTAAAAAAAGATCAATATCCTATGAAAAAGAGAAGTTGCCCTTCTAGTAACATAAAAACTTGACTGCAGATTTTCTTTCATTTATTTGCCAAATGGGCAATTTTGCAATTGGAAAGAAAGGAACTTTTTTAAAAGGTATGTTATGTGTGCAATTGGTTTATTTTATACAAATGCAAAATTTTTATTAACGTTCTTAGTATGGTATATGTTAAAGACAATATCATGTAGTTGTCGAAATCAAAGTTACTTAAATTTCACTGAAGGAATTTATTTTTTTAGCAACAAATTAATACTGCAAGCTCAACCCCAAAATAATTTACTGTTGTGAGCAAAAGGTATAGGTAGTAAGTAATTCCCAAAGTGAAACCATTTTATCTTTCGAAGTATCGGTAACAACTTTGCTGATGAGTATAATAAAGTAGTAACGGAAATACTTTTGTTGTGCGGGGTGGGGGGGATTACCATCACATGTTCATTTATGTCTCGAGTTTATGCATTGGCACTGTTGGGAGACGCCGATGATTTCAGGGTTTCGTGCCTTGCCTTGCAAACACCTCTGCACTACTCAGAAGCAATTTTGAAAACTCAACCTTTTCCATGCCACCAATGTTACTTAGATGGTCATATATTATTCTTTGTGAAACAATAGAGTTTTCTTTCATATTGTCAATTATTAGTTCCTTATTAATGGAGAATCCTCTCTCTACTGATGCCTGTCCATGCGAGAGCAACAGCAGCTTTTTAGTTACTTCCTACAACAGATCATAGTTTTTACTTGAGGATAAATGTTCATAAAATAACACATCTATTCTCAATTCCTCATAATTGTTTTCAAAAAGTTTAAAATCTGAAGTTACTGCTGCAACACTACTTATAAAATCCCTTAACTGCAGCATAATAGTGTCAACAACACCAGGTTTCAGATGATTTGCATCCACGAGAATTTCTAGAATAATCTTGAAACTTTTTAAACAAGATTCCTTCTCAGCACTCATTAATTTAGGATCTAAACACTTCATGTGCCGCACAAGAGCAATTTTTTTGACAAGGTTTTGCAAAATTGATCTGTATTTCATACGAAATTCCATTATCTGCTTTTCACTTACATTTGATGGCAAAGTCTTCACCTCCTTTTCAGAATGGAATCCAATATCAATCATCCTATAAGTGGAACAATTTTTATTATCAGTTGGATCAATTTTTAGAAGTGCCGTAATGGTATTTGTTTGTTCTAATACATCCATTTTAACAAAGCGACTCATCAGATTCCTTAACATTTTCTCTAAGTCTTTAGCCATGAATGGCAGCATTGCCTTATCTGCCTGATACTTTTTTAAAAAAGGGACTCAGTTGCTTTGCAATAGAATTTAAAAAATATAATTTGGCAAGTGCCAATGGATCCTTCACCCATTTTTTGGACAATATTAAAGGAAACTGTGCAAGGATTATTTACAATTTTCTCGGCTACCAAAGTTTCATACTTCAAAATAAAGGGTTCAATTTCTATAGCAATTTCACACACAGGAGAATTTTCAACCCACCTGTGTGAACAGAATTTAAGTGGCATTTTTATAGCATTACCCACATTTAAATAATCCTCTTGAATCTTTAAATTACCTGTATAGGCTTGAAAGAAATTTTTCTATTTCCCAATCACTCACAGTAGTAGCATGTCTCAATGCATTATGCACTATGTGCAATCCAGAGGTACCGGTGTTTAAGAGAGATGCATTTGAATTGGCCGATAAATCATCTT
The DNA here is from genome assembly GCA_039090855.1 of Macrothele yani. NCBI lineage: Eukaryota > Metazoa > Arthropoda > Arachnida > Araneae > Macrothelidae > Macrothele > Macrothele yani. The sequence continues at coordinate 143,746,600 of CM076996.1, forward strand.
GAAATAAAGAAAAAGCTTTAAATTCACATTCGGCCCATCCATAGAAAATTGATCTGTATTTTTTAAAGGCAAATCCTTCAAAGATTGCTTAAGTTTGTCTAATAAAATTTCTGCACTTGCGTGGCCTAAAAACACAGAAGTCAGATACTGTAATGTTACTCTGTTCTTGTCCCAAATTCTTATATGGATGTCCATTTGTTTTTGTTGAGAGTATTTATTTAAACTGTCATAAAATAAAACAACAAAATCTTTGCTTTCATTAATCTGTTGCAACAAAAGTGATTTAAAATGGGGTGCCAAGCCAAAGCAGCAAATACACTATCTACCAACAAGTAATTGGACACCTGTGATAGCAAAGGAAAACGAAGTTTATTCACCTTCAAAGTTGGTGGAGCCTCCACGAGCGGCGATTACAGCTGCAACCCTCCAGGGCATACTCTCAACCAGGCGTTGTACGACGGCTAGCAGTATTTTCTTCCACTCGGTTTGGAGAAGGCAGGTCAGTTCCTTCACTGATTTCGGACGGTAGGGGCACCCCTTAAGTCGACGCTTCAACTTGTCCCACAGGTGCTCGATAGGGTTAAGGTCCGGGCTCTGCACGGGCCAGTCCATTCGATTAACCCCATTGCACCATACCAAGCCATGGTGGACCTCGCAACATGACAGGTGGCATTGTCATCCTGAAAGTAACATGGGTCCTCTCCGTAAAACTGCCACAACGTAGGAAGCGCATGGTCATCCAAAATGGTGCAGTAGGTCTCAGCGTTGAGTCTACCAGGAATTGCGACCAAGGGTCCCGTGCCATACCAGGAGAAACACCCCCATAGCATAATTCCACCGCCGCCGAACTTCACAGTTGGCACAATACATTCCGGCAGGAGGCGTTCCCCATGCAGACGCCAAACCCAGACCCTTCCATCCGAACAGTAGAGGGTGAACCTGTTTCCACTGTGGACGTTCTTTGCACCACGTTAGCCGAGCAGCGCTATTGGACTTGGTGATTAAAGGCTTGTGGGCGGCAGCACGTCCATGATAACCGAGCAGATGGGCTTCCTTACGAATGATATTCATCGAAAGAACACTCCCGGATGCCTGTTGAAACTCCTCGCAGATGTGGCCCATCGATTTGGTGCGGTTCTTCCGAATTTCTCTGGCCAGCACTCGTCGGTCTCTAACTCCCAGTTTTGTGGGTCTTCCGGGTCGGAGCACATTTCGACAGTCACCTCTCATCTTCCACTTGCCAATCACGTAGGCCACTGTCAATTTTGGGTACTTCAACTCGCTGGATATGTCACGTATGGATTGGCCATTTCTGTGATACCCGACGATTACACCTTTCTCGAAATCAGAGAGCTCCGAACTGCGTGGCATTTTGCATGCGACTGGTTGCGTTGTTGTTTCCCACACGATATTTAACGGTGGCGGCCGTAACGTGTATCAGGATCGCAGATATCGTCGATTGCAGGGGTGTCCAATTACTTGTTGGTAGATAACGTATATGAACATTTTGTTTACACACAAGAAAAGTTGAGAGCCGTTTCACTGTCTGGAAACATCAATCGAAACAACTAATCAATTCCAGCACATGATCTGCACGGATAATGGCTTTCTACCACTTTTAAAGCCCATAATATTTCGGTTTTTGTAGGATCTTTTCTGGGTGAACAACCTGCTGCTGATGATGAAGATGATGCTGGTGCCGGTACTTTTTCAAACAGTCCATCTAAGGTGGAATTTCGATTTTTGCTTTCAGAACGGGTCACATGCTTTTCATGTGGCTTCGCAATGCAGACTCTCCCATGGACGAAATATCGATGTTCTTTAAGCATAACAAACATCTCACAATATGATTATTGCCACAATCCTTACCAACCCACGTGGAATACTTGGGATTGTGCAACCAAAGATCACTGAAATTGCACTTACGACTCATATTTATTAAACACAAAAACAAGAAAATTCCAATATCTAACAATTAAATGACAACTAGAGATATCTCAAAGCAAAAAACACTAAGCCAACAAAAATCAAAGATTTTTTTTTTCAGTAGGTACACGCACATCGCAAAGAACTTTCCGGAAAAGCAATGTAAGGAATTCCTACTCAGTAATGCCATGAGCATTGTGTGTAATCCTATGCTATTGTCAGATACATAAGAGTAATATAATACTCTGTAGCCAGATAAAAAGTGCAACCAAAATACGGAAAATGAACCATCACAAACAAATAACTTTTTGTTCTCATGAAACAACAGCAGCAAGCAGGACCTGTTGGCATGCACAATTTGTCAATCACATCTACCAGTTCATTCGCAGTCCCGTGGGCCACCTGTTGAACTGCCACCTTCCCTAACTAACGATACAAATGCAAAAAAAAAAAAAAAATACTTTGCTGAATTTTTGACAGATACCATAACTTGGTCTTTCTTATAAGGTTACCCTGCTAATTTTGCTTGGATCCAATGAAAAGTTTTTAAATTACGCACTTTATTTTTATTATTAACCCTCCGAGCGGTTTGAACGTGCTGTGCACGTTCAAGGTCACCCCTTTCTAAAACTGCTCGACCGTGGGGGGGTGAAATGCACCTATCAACAGCATCGAATGAACCCACTTTCATGAAGAAACAAGAAGGGGAAATCCCCGCCTTGCCATAAGGAAAATGAAAGAAACGATACAATAGTTTTTTCCGTCGCGGAACAAGTGCTCTGGGGCAGCAAACACTCAACTCCTCTAGCAGTAGATGAGGGGGGGGTGTCCAATCTTGATCTACTTAACTCCCCGTTAGACCGCAGTGCACCCTTTCTCCCAGTGACGCAGCTGCTTTGAAGTTTAATCTTTTTGAATTCCGATGTCAATGCGGGATTGCAAAAAAAAAAGGAAAAAGATCGGAAATTTCGATTGAAATTTTTCGGCTGTGGGATTTTAAAATTCAAGGACTTTCCAGGCTAATTAAAGAAATTCAAGGCCTTGAATTTTTTGTTTGAAATTCAAGGACGCGTGGGCAGCCTGATACTAGTGTACAATTGTTTTTCTGTCTTAAGCACGTGCTTAAGACAGCAAAAACGATTGTACACTAGTAAATCTCAATAGCACGACAAAAATCTTCTACTCATTGAATTAAATCATCACAATAATTAGTCACTACCAGAAAAATGGTCCTGCGTGATTAGCCATTACAGTGAAATGAAGCAATAACACCCTGATGTAGAGGAAGAATATTCCTTGAAAATTTGCCAATAAAAATAACTAATATTAAAAAAAGAGGTACAAATATTGGAAATAGTTTTTAGAATTTCACTATGAATAACCACAAGTCTAATAACTAGGAGGGGAAACTTATTCATTTATACAGTAAAAACTGCAACAAAAATCCACTTACTTTGTACCTTATGTTACACATATTAAATGAAACTGATATATTTTAAATTTTTATTTAATATGAAACTTTGCCATACCAAGAATTATTTGCAACAATATCTGTTGTACTAAGTAATGTTTCCATTTCTCTGTATGTGTGTAAGCAACTGAAATTTAATTTGGCACCATAATAATATTTTGTAAGCATACGACTGTATGATAAACATACACTTACCTTACTTTCTTTGTAGGAAGACCACTATATGTAGCACCTTGTCAACTCACGATGTGAATGTTGTGTACCTCGGGGTTTATATATATATATATATATATATATAAGGACAAGCATGAGTAAAACAATTAATAAAAATAAAATAAATAATGCAAACACGGATTCAAAAAAGCAAAAATCCAACCAGGAGAAAAGACAATGATTGCAGAACATATGGCAAATATCATCCATGGTGTCATCGGGCAATCACATATGTGCAGAGACCAGAAAGCGTGTGTTTCTGCATTATTTAGTTTGCAAGTAAAGAAAAAACTTGTGCCAATGTAAAATAGTTCTTTTCCAATGAATTATAGCAGCTAATAGCTTTGATTTGAATTTTCAGTTAGAAGCAGAGCTAAATGCAGTGTTGTAAGAAGTAACTGCTTATGAGGCACACCTTCCCAGAGCTGTTTAAGAAATTTTATTTATTTCCTTTAGTTCAATGCCTTCATCCTTGGGAAAACAAAAACTGTTGAACCCTGTGAAAGTTATGGTAATTGCAATGTTGAAACCACGAAACTCAAGAACAGGCTAAACAGCATGTTATCTCCAGTTTACTTTTCTTCCCTAAGAATAAAACAGAATCAATGATTGCCTGATTTTATTCACAAACCATTTTGTATTCTTCCAAGTTTTATCCAGTAGGGGATGACTGGGGTGACCCCCCCCCCCAGGTTTGTTTTTTTTAAATGCCAATATCTAATTAATGCATTTATTGTTCTAAAATTATTAATAAATCCACAGGGTTTTGTAAAAGTGTCTAAAACAACTAAAATTTGCTGCAAATTTGAAGATAAAATGTTCTGTTCTAGCTTCAGCAAAAAAAAAAAAAATAAACAAAACTAAAAGTTCTGAAATAGAGAAAGATGAGACTGGAAGTGAAAAGAGATTTTGACTAAAAAGCAATAGGCAAGCTTTTTTTATTATTATTATTGTCTGGGTGCAGTGAAAGTCACTGTGAGGAGTAGACTTTGAAGTGTGTGTAAGACAGCATGGATGACAGAATGAAATGCATACCTTGATTGGGCCATAAATAAAAACTAGTAACAAATTTCCAAGCTGGAAACTTTATATCTTTTGATAATGAGTCCCTTTTTGAGATGTGTTGTTGCCAGTAATCATCAATAGTTTTGTTTTCAAATGTTGTATCATCTTTTTCTAGTTGCAAAATTTTCCATTCATCTAACAAATAATCCACTTGAACATGAAATGGCATAATTTTTGCAACTTTCAATATGTCTCTGCAGCTTCTATCATTCATTTCTTTCTTTTGGGTCTAAAAATCTAAAATTTGTAAGTGATCCATTTGATAAACAAGTCTTTTCCATCACATGCTTACAAGCAGTAATATAGTGCTTTTGAGCTTCCTTCAGAAACAACTTAGCACTTTCTTACAGTTTAGAAAGCTCATCTGTGACAAGTTTTTCAAGAGGAAGCAGGTTACCAACAGTAAACAGTTCAAGATCAACTTTAGAAAAATTAGTGATTTTTCTAATGACTGAAGTCTTCAAAACACGAGCCATGAAGGTCTGGAGAAGTTCCTTATTTCTTCGTGCAATTTGTGGACCATGGGTGCTTGGCACTGAAAACGTTGTGTGAACTTCATGAATAGTTCTGCAGATGAAATAATAAAATGAAGTTCAGCTTTTATTGGAGGTTTCTTTAAGGCATTCACAACAGCCTTGTAGGATCTGGATTGAAGAGCAGCAGAATTTTTCTCTCAGAGGAATGTGCTTAAGGAAATAGAACTGAATAATGTCCCACTGTTCCAAAATCCTGTTGGCTGAAGGCCCCAAGGTAAGCTACCTTGTTGTTGCAGGTTTCAAAAATTTGTAGTGTGGAACATTATAATTTAGATTGCATTTCTTCAAACTCTTCCCAACGGGCAGGCCAACCATCAAAATAATGGTAAATGTTGATCAGCAGCTCAGAAGCTTCTTCACCTAAATACTCCAATGATTTTACATATGCATTGTGTGGATGTTGCAGGTACCTATGTTTATAAGACTTGTCCCTCGTATCTTCTGGACATTACTATTGAAAAGCCTAAAAACTTTTTTTATTAACATTAGGTCCATCTGATCCAAGCATTAGGCATCTGTTTTGTGATAAATTGGCCTCAGAAAGTGATTAACATAGTTTTTTATGCAATGTTTCACCATCCGCTTTACCTAAAAAGAAAGTTCTGAGGTGCCGTGTCGTTGTGATGGTTGTTTGTAGCTCCTTTTTATCTTTAACATTAGTTGTTTCATCCTAACTCAATGTGTAGTATGATGAACATGCTTCCTCTAACATTAGTTCCCGGAAATAAGGAGCCAGTCCATCAGTGATTAAGTATCGCATTTTCTTAGGGGAAAGAGAAAAATGTTCAGGGTCACTGTCGTAAAACATTTTTTTAAAAAAAACATCATAAATATCTTGTGATTCCATTGAATAATTACTACACACTGATTTCATCGTCCAAATCAATTCAGCAGTAGTAGAACTTTCCATGGCACTATAAATGCGAAGTGTTGGTGCACAAATTGAACTTGAAGGTTGTAAGTGCTCTAAGCATGCAGGAGAAGGTGCAAGTTCTAAGTGTAGTTGGTTTAGTCCAAATTTAGATTCAAAGTTTGATTTATGTTTTGATGTAAGCAAGTGATTAAAAATCGCCTGGAAACCTTTTGTTTCAAAGTTAATGGCGCAGAAACTTTAGCCTTCGAATTATCAGTATGCTGTGCTATACATTCTCCACCCTCGGCGGTCGGCTGGTGTAACAAAACATCGTTACACCAGCCTAAGAGTATGTTATTGTTTTATTTCGAATTTTTGATGCGTTCGGATTGGAGGGCGATTTGTTTTTACTTTCCGTCTCATCATTCCATACTTCTGGCTTTTGGATCAAAAGACAGTTTTCTCCTGTGCTTACAAGAAAGGTCTCTGGGTCAACCTTTTAATAACGCAGCGAAGCGCCGCATTTCTCTCTTCGAAATTTTCAATTAAAAGATCTGAATTTTTTACAGTTGCGAAATGTCGTAACTGAGTCATACAAGGTTATCCTGCAAATGTCACTACAATCAAATGAAAACTTTTTAATTGCTCATAACAATTTTTATTATGACATTCAGAGCAGAAAACTGCCGTCGTACGAAATTGAAAACGTGATTAAAAATTTTAGTATCTAATTTTCACCCGTTTCGCATGAAAGTTGGTGGGTTTTTGTTCCTTTTAACAATTTATGAAGTTCATTAAATTTGCAGCCAGTTTTGTCGAAATTTCGCGAAGATAGAAAATCATATTTTTTATTCCAGTAGTGTACCAGAGATATTTATCAGTCAACATCGCGCACCCGTTTAAACAAGGAAGTTTTTGCAAACCCCTTCCTCCCTCCCACTCTCCATCCAGTTCACAGCTATGATGCAACATTTCCTGCGCTGAAGCCGTCAATCAACCGACCGTTTCTATGACAACTCCCTTTCTGACCAGCTCTGCACGGCTTCTGAAAGAGTAATGGCTGGCTCATCGAGCGCCCGAACGTGATCCCCCCCCCTCACTGGGGTGCGTGACATCACCACGAGGACACTGGTTAAAGTAGCAGCTTTTGAAACTATATTGTTAAATTGTACATTTTCCCCCAATATGGTCAAAAAAGGTTTGAAAAGGTGACAAAAGCTGAAAAAGGATGAAAAAGGTGACCGGCTCCTGACCCTGTAATTTCTAAAATAAAAAGCTACCACACACACACGCCGTTTTATAATTAAGAATTCCATCCAAATCTGTCTATTTCCGCAGAAGTTATTGCGCAAAAATTCTGACGAACAAATCTGTCCCCGCAAGTGCTGATAGTAACCATTTTCAACAGGATAGGTTCACTGTGAGTGCTTAACAGTGCCATTGTAATAATGCTTTGATTTTACACAAATCGTCATGCAAAAGGGCGGAAGATTATTGCCAGAGAAGTTACAAAACCATGCCCCAAACGCATTTTTAAATTCACAAAACTGGCAGCTTTTATTTAATTTCGTCATGTCGGGTATCGACATGGGCTTAAAAAATTCCACAGATTTAAAATCAGCTTGAATTTTTTTTTTCTACGATAACTACGTTCAGAGATAACATTTCGGAATAGGAGTAATGAAAAACAGGTGCTCCAATGCGGGGACGAACAATGCATCGTCTGAAACGAGGGAGCATGCATAAACAAGTCCAGCTGGGCAGTTCAGTTTCTCAGCAGACTCTTTAGCTGTGTTTGAAACAACGCAAAATTAATAATCAAACATGTGGGAAAACTGCGAACAAATGTTCCCACACAAACACAAGTAACTGAAAAGTTTATTTGTAACTTCATTTAAATCGATGCTTTATTTTAAAAGGATCAAGTTAGATAAAGAAAAGTTTTAATGGTTGGCAGAAAGTAGTCAGAAAAAAAAAAAAAATTGGGAGAATCACCAAATCCGTAAATAAATATTTTGCCCGTAAAACAAGTCACATTTCCATAAATTTTACGGGTAAAGCATAAATGAAGGCACCACATCAATAATGCTTGACAAAAAGGCTGTTTGAAAGAAACTGTAAATTTGGTATAAATTCATGCTGATCATATTTTGTACCCTGCCTTTTTTTCTAGATTTGGGTTGCTCCACTCAGTGTTAGGTGTAATTCTAGGAACAAAGATGGGTTCAAAATTGTGCTTCCTGGAGGGGTTTGAGTTAATTGGCCAAAGGAGCTTAATGGGCTTAAGAGCGCCATCAGAGATGCCAACCTGTTTCAGGTATTTTCAGTAGTACTCGTACAAATTTTGAGTAGTCATACCAAAAAGAATAATTTTTACTGAGGAAAACATGCTATTACTCATTTAATTTAATTAGCATTTTTTACTTACTTATTCATTTATATACATGAAAATCTGTATCAAATTTTTCACATGGAAAATAATATACACCATGGACAAACATTTTATTTACACAACAAAAAATTGATCAAACAGCTTTCTTTAGTGATTTGGCTGTACATTGTTTTGCAGATTTGAGTTCCTCAGCAGAAAATATTTGTTCATAACGCACTTGCCCAGAGGAGAACATATTCATTTTTGCAATAAGAAGTGTTCTACAGTTTCTAAACCTAAATTAGTTTGGAAATGGGTTTGGTTTTTTTGCACTAAACTCTCTCTCTCGCTCATAGCATTCAAGTGTGGAACTACAAGTATTACTTTCGGGAGAATATTATACTTAACAGCTCCATTACAGCCTCTTAATTTTGAGATTTTTGACCAAGTGACATCTATTCTATCTGTTTCTGCTATGGTCTCTAATTTGTCAGCTTGATAACAAGCAATTCCGCTTTCAGTATATCAAGTTCAGTTATTATAAATGGAAAGCGCTTGACTATGTATAATACAGAAGTAAATTATGTTCTGGCTCTAAGTTAAGGATCTGCTACTTCTGCATGTTTTAAGAATTAATCATAGGTCAGTATCTTTTCTTGAATATAAGAACACCCTTCAACGTAAAATTTTCTGACAGATGCATAGAACTTAAAAAATTCATTTTCGTTTAAAATGATTTTGCTTAAATACATTCTTGTTTTTACTCCAATTATCAGTTCTGTGTCCTCTTTCCGATTTTTCTTTTTTGAAAAACTGTTACTTGAAAAATTAAGCTCAACGTCACCATCAGCTACGACAGTAGGCTTCACAAATTCCTTGGATGACAATTTTATCCATCATGCTGAAAGAACTTTCAGTCTGAGGACCATGAATGCATGATAGCTTTCACTATTTTAGATAAAAGATAGTGTAACTTGGAGAATATGAATGCTTTTGAATATCATGCATCAATTTCTTACAAAATTTTCCGCTTCGTCACTTTCGTTTTTGGGACCCCCACCCCCTATCAAGCTGAAATGCAAACCTGTTTTGGGGGAATATTTAAGAACGGAAGATACACGTTCAGAACATCGTTGGGGGGAAAATAACAGTTACGGGAGAAATCTTTGCTACGTTTGATTTCCGTTTTTGGACATTTTCCTTCCATTTTCAAAGTGAAATACAAATATTTATGAAATTTAATAACAATACTAGGCAGAGGAAACATCGCATGAAAAATAAAATTACGATTATGGGAGAAATCTTCACTGCTTCCAAAATTTCCGGGCGGAAAGCATTCTTCACCACTACCAATTGCCCCAAAATTTCTGTTCAGTTATGCGTCGATCTCCAGGATAACCTAAAGTACGACAGAAAAGGAGAAATTCCTCGAAGCCATGGCACTCTCTTGCCTGAAGATTACACAGTCGAATTTCCGTTTTCGGAAATTTTCCCTCCATTTTCAAAGTGAAATACAAATATTTATGGAATAAAATGATGTATAACAACAATATTGGACAGAGGCAACATCACTGGAAAATGAAATTACGATTACAGAAAAAAATCTTTATTTCGTTCACTTCTGCTTTTAAAAGGGGAAATGCTGTCCCGATACGTATTTTTACGCATTGGTAAAATTCTTCGATGCGTAACTTTATGCGTTTCTCGATGTGTGTTTTTACCGCTCATGTGTATTTTACGCGTTTCTCGATGCGCATTTCTACGCGTTGCTAAAAATTCCCAATGCATATTTTTATGCATTGGTAAAATTTCGATGTGTAAACACACTGTTCAATGCATACTAGACGCATTTTGGCAAACTCTGCACATAAGAACAAAATCCAAGCATATTTTTCTGCAATGCAAGAAAAAAAAACTTCAAAATATTAATTACCGACATGAATGGCCGACGCGCGCATGAAAAAAACTCCTCCGATGCCAGGCAATTGCACCAAACGATTTTCAAGAGCTTTGCGATGTGCTGCACGAGAGCATTCAGGCCAAACTCCGCCCACGTCCACCAATGCGAGCTACGCTCAACATCCCCAGAATGTTGCATGCCGGGGAGGGAGGGTTTTCACTCAGAATGACTCAGCTCATAGAGTGCCGGTTGCTCGCACTAAGATCTGAGCAGCCTTGAGAGACAGAACTGGAGATGCGGGCAGCATCGCAAACAAAACAAATGATGGATCATCAAGTGGCTGCTGGCTGCCGTTGCGTTGGGAAGGGGAACAAGCAAAATAAAAACTTCTAACTTCTGTTAATTTTCCGTAGAAAAATCGTAGTACAAGAGCTATTTCTGTAGGAACTACGGAGATGACTAGAAAACTGTGTGTCTTGCAACCTGAATGCGACAGTCTCAAAGTGAATGTATTTTATGTTGTGAGAATAAAGGTTTATTCAGACCATTTTTCTTTGTGGAAAAAATTATTTCTGTTATCATTTACCTAGACATGTTGCAGCAGTTCCTTGTGCTTCAGCTGGAGGATGCCGATTTGTATGCCCTAGGTATCATTTTTCAGCGAGATGTAATACCACCTCACTTTCTTTTAGAAGTAAGGGATTACTTTGACTTTAAGTTTCCCAGTGCATAGATAATGAAGAAGTACCAACTGGGTGGCCTCCAAATTTTATATCACATGATTGTTTCTTATGGCCACAATAAGGATATGTACCCCTTTCTACCAATTGCCTTTAAAAAACTCAAAGAAAGGATTAAATCAGCTGCTGTTACTGTAAATGAAGATAGGCTTTTAAGGATATAAGATAGTTTGTTACAAGTGAAACGCTCATTGCTTAATCCAATCTCAGAATATTTGTAAAATTGTAACTTCTAAAAAGAAATTCAGGTTTGTACCTATACATCATCATTTGTTTTTTGCTAATTCCTGCCTTCATTTTTCAGTTGTTATTTTTAAATTAATAGCTAATTTTGGTCCTTCCAAGTATAATGCTGTTAGAATCACCATTTTAGACTAGTGTCCGTGTTAGACTCAGCCCACATATTTATCAATTGATTTTGCATATATTGTATTATAGAATTCTCAGTGTGAGCATTATCTTTGTGGTGGTGATGCAGCTTACAAAGCGGCATGCACCTACCCTTGTTGAAATGTATCTGGTTTTGTAATCTTCACCTTAGTGAACTTTTCTGTGTAGGTGCCAAGTAGGTTAGAATAAGATTTCTGGAGATGCCCTTGTCAATGGAGCGGTACCACTTTGTGTGAAGGCTACAACTGCGAGTGTTGGCCATTAAAGTGTGGGAAAGCTGGTGGTTTTCAAGGCTTTGGCAATGCATTTTGTGTTGGCCGAATTACATTCTTTCATCCCATTTCTATTTTTGCAATGTAAATTGCTGCCAATGTTGGATTTGTAAGATTCTTAATTATTTTGAGGCACCTTTCCATTTTTATTTTAACTTGGAATTCATGAAACGTCAGTGTGAATTCAAAACAAAACATAGCATTAAAATTGAGAACTTGACTCATCTACGAAACATAATTCATTTCGGTTTGATACTAACATAATTTCTGCAACCAAAAGCACATAATTCAAAAATACACACAGCTGAAACTCCATGAGGTATCATGTAAACATCAAATTCCCACACTTTTTGGCTTCATAGTTAAGAGACCCCAGAGTATCTCCAGAAGTCTTGTTCTAACCTTCTTGGTAGGAACTAAATCACATACATGTATATAGCCACTTCTAATTTACCATTGAACTTTGAAATATTGTAAAATACCATGGATTATTAAGCCATTTACAGAAATGAATATGATGAAACAGAAATTACAACACAGTTTCTACAACAAGGACAGGACATTATGAACTGCAGGAATCTTAGACCTTTAAGGCTTGGGTTTAGATCCTGAGCAAAGCATGGATGTTATGTTCATTTCCCTTCTTTCCTTGTGGAACCAGTAACCAAACTTAGGAGTGTGCAACTCTTGGGCTCCAGTGATCATGGAGGTCATTGAATTAACAAAAAGAAAAAATAATATTTAAAAAACTTGTGACACATTTTACACATCCTGAACTCATTGAAGTTATAGCATTCATATTATTAGAAGTGTACATACATAAATATCATTTATATAGTGTCTATACATAATATAATATATTGGTATTAATTTTAAACCTGAAGTCATGTAAAAACATTGTTAATCAGATTTCATGCAAATTGCTGCATGTCTTTTCAAGTTAAGATATATATGCTGGATCATGTTTCAGTTGTGATGCACTGATAGTTTAAAATACCTTTTTACACATTGTGTCTCATGTGCAAATGTTAACGTAATTGTTCCTCATCTTCCTAATACCACTTATGCTTAAATTGATATTCTATTTTCTGTGGTTTAGCATGTTTGCAGTACCATGCTTTTTTTTTTTTTTTTTTTTTTTGCCGTTAAGATGTAATTAAAAATGGTTCAAAAATACCACTCTATATTTTCATTCAGGTACACCCTCTTCCATATCAGAAGACTGATTGACCAACCATAGTGGTGCAAGTGTACTGCTATCACTCCTCAGTGAATGTCAGTGAAGTACAAGACCTTTTGTACTTCAGAATCAGTCTTTTTTTCATGCAGACATTCCTGAATCTGGTCCTCCCATGATTCCCTTGGCCGCCTTCTACCTTTCTTTCAACATGGCCAAACCCACCTCAGAATATGTCTCCACCTTATTAACAACATTTTGCTTCACATTATGCAACGGCTAATGGTTCTTTTCTGTAGAAAAAAATGTGTGCATAATTACTTCTTAATGATTTATTACTCCACATGGTGCCCTGAAATATAAGGCACCTATCATTTTGTTACATACTCCTGTGCTCTGAGAAGGCTGTGAACAATATACACTATATTGACAAAAGTCACCGGACACCTAGAAGAGAAACACAACATAGCATTTATTGACATACATTTTGGCCTTAATGCATGCACTGACCCTTCCAGACATGCTTTCAACAAGGTTTCGGAACACAGCGATAGGTATGCACTTCCATTCAGTACATAATGCTGCCGCTAACTGTTGCTTAGGAGTATGCCTTGGTTCCAAACTTCTTATGCGGCACTCTAATTCATCCCATAGGTGCTCTATGGGATTAAGATCAGGGCTCTGTGCTGGCCAGTCCACACACGATAAGGAATTATAGTTAAACCACGCCGTAACAGTGCTTGCTTTATGGCTCGGTTCCATAGTATTGCCACGGAGTTGGTAGGGCACAATTGTCCAGAATATCGAGGAAGACGTGCTGGTTAACAGGTTTGTCCACGAAAACCAATGGGCCGAGACCATACCACAAAACACTCCCACACGAGTACACTGCCAGCTCCAAACTTGACCGTAGGAAAGCACACTGTGGTAAATAGTGTCCCTGCAGCTGCCGCCATACCCACACATGGCCATCAGACTGATGGATCGTGTATCTGGATTCATGGCCATCAGTATACCTCAATGTGGGCTCTTTTTGTTACACGTAGGACATCCAGTCGGTATTCTATCTCTTTCCATGTCTTCTGCACCATGTTATCTGTGATGGTCGCAAACGCTTCAGTTATTCTTCCCTTCAAAGTGTTAATACACCGGCGTGCAAAAATTAAGGATGAGACGGTTTTTCGAATGTAACGTCGTGCAGAAGTGCTCCACATAGACTCAAATCATATCATAAGATCCCCAAGATGTAAGAATATGGGACAAGTGAGCAAAACCATCCAAACAAGGAATCCAAAGGATACAAAGGCACTTTATTAAAAAGGTAGCTTCGAGCACAACTGGACAGAAGACAGAAACGTCCATGTGACAGGCGGCTGCCAAGAAAAATCCAGTATTTAGTAGGGGATATGATCACCCCTGACTGCGTTGCAGGATTTACAACGTCTGTCCATGCTGAGGACGAGGCTGTCAAGAAGCTGTTGAGGCATCGCGGCCCATTCCTCTTGTAGTGCCAATCGCAGCTGCGGAATCGTTGCTGGCGGCGTGCTGCCAGTGTCTCCAAGAAGGTCCCACACGTGTTCGATTGGATTTAGGTCCGGGGACCTTGCGGGCTAATCCGTGCGTTGAATATCTTCACTCTCCAACAGCTATGCGACAGCCACTGTACGATGAGGTGTAGCGTTGTCGTCCATGAAGAGGAACTCAGGACCCACAGCACCTCCAAACAGACGCACGTGAAGCAGGAGAACCTCGGTACAATAGCGGACACCAGTGACTGAACCTCCTTGGAAAATGTGGAGGTCAGTACGGCTACCAAGCATGATACCGCCTCAAACGAGAACTTCGCCACCTCCAAACCGGTCCCTTTCGATGATGTTGGAGGTGTGATTGCGTGTTCCCTGCTCTCTCCAGATGTGTATACATCCAGAATCGCTCGTCAAACTAAATCGGTTCTCATCCGTAAAGAGAACTCGATCCCATTGCTGATGGGTCCAGTTCTTGTGTTCCTGGCACCACAGAAACCGCAGTCTCCGATGAGCAGGCATTAATGGCACACACCGTACTGGTCGTCGTGCAAATAGACCACCTTTGTGCAGCCTCCTGGCCACAGTAAAACGCGACAACAGACGTCCAGTTGTTTGTTGCATGTATGTGCCTTGCGATTTCTCCTGCTGTCAGCCGTTTGTCTCTTCTCGCCTGTAGGACAATAAACCGGGTCGTCCGCCGCCATGGTTGCTCGTGGACGACCACTGCTAAACTCTCGGACAGCTGTTTCTGTCATTTGAAATGCTCTCCAAGCTCGTGAAACGATGCTGTGAGCGATCCCAAACTCCTCGGCCACACCACGACCTTCTTCCAACTTCCCAATGATGCGACCTCGGGTAAAGTCATCCAGATGTCGTCTACTGAATTGCCTGTTGGCTATATCACATGGTGGCAGCAACTCTAAGTCGTTCAAACCAATGTACACCGTGCAATAGCTTTCACCGAATTGCTGAGCATACACCGCCCGTGTGCTTTTATACCCTTCGACACGTCATGCTGCATATATGCGCATGCCCTACTGTACCAGACCCTAGTCTATCTCCTGAGTGGTTTTTCGATCTGTTCTACCTGCTCGTTCCACTGTTATGCTAATTTCTCCTTAATTTTTGCACACTAGTGTATTGGCAAGTGGTGTTGCATAAACTTGATCCTTAATGTAGCCCCATAAAAAGAAGTCAAGGGGCGTAATGTCTGGGGATCTTGGTAGCCAGGTTTGGGACCATCTGTTGAGGAATTTGTCATCTAAGAATTGACGGACAGGTACACCCCAGCGTGGGGGCACACCGTCTCCTGCTGGAGCATTACCCATGGTTACAGCTCTTCCAATTGAGGTGCAACATACAGCTGCATCATGTCGAGGTAAATACCCGATGTAATAGAGAGCTCAGTAAAAAAGAACAGTCCAATTACTTTGTTGTGCATTAGTCTGCACCAAACATTGATTTTAGGGCTGTCCCTCTGTTTTTCCAAAACCACACGTAGGTTCTCTGAACCCCAGATACAAGCATTATGCGTGTTCACTTTACCTGAGGTATGAAAAGTTGATTTGTCTGAAAAACAAATCTGCTTCAGGTAATCATTATCTTCGTCTATTCATTCAACAACCATAGCAAATTTCACACATCTGGGCCCATTATTATGTTCCAAGGCTTGAACAATTTGCAATTTATATGCAAAAAAACGAAGCCACGTTCTTAAAATGCAGTGCACTGTCTTCATAGGTATTCCCAGTTCACTAGAGACATGACAAATTGATTTCCTCATGCTTCATACGAATGCATCACGCATGGCGTTGACAGTTTCCTCACTAATGGAAGGTCTTCCACTTCTTGCATGGCCACCAACACTGCCAGTCTGTTTAAACTTTTGATACCAGTTCCTAATGTTCTACACAAGCTGAGCTCTATCATACTCATGCCTAAACTTCCGCTGCACTGAAATTACAGATTTGATTTCATGAAACCAAAGAACACAATTAGCCTTCTTCTGCATGGACGCCATTTCACCGACTAGGAAAGCACACTGCGGTAAATAGTGTCCCCGCAGACGTGCAGCGCCGCCTGTTGTTCCAAAAGTACAATGAACAAAAAACTTGAGAATACGACCCAATCAATGCAATAAACCGCGTACGTCTAACTAGCTCGGTTCATTTTATATGATTTATCAAAATTGGGGAAAGACTTTAGACACACCCTGTATTTTTAAATTCACAGCTCTAGGATGTTTCACCTTATTTTCTCCTAACTTTGTCCATTGTAAAGCATATCTTGCATGAAAGATAAGTGATTCATATTCTTAGATTTTTCTAAGTGTATTGTTTGCTTTTTTCTTCCACATTTGATTCAAAATATGGATGTTTTCCCCTCATATTTAAGCTGTGATTGTGCCTAATGTTCTGTGTCCCATACAAGGAATATACAGGCTGGTGCCAGGTGAGATATTATGAACAACTTGTCAAAGTGTCCATTTTGATAAGATTCCCTTCACATTACTTATGTATTACTTATATAGCATTGTGAACACGATATTTGGTAATTCATTTATTTTTAAAATGTCTTTTCTTTCTGTATCGATTCCATTCCCAAGATATGTTTTATCTTTTTTCTTCCAAATTATTTAGGGACATCTAATTGGTCTGAAGATTATTTTGTCAACACTGGAGGAGTTGGTATTGTGTTTCAAAATGCTCATGCAAACTCATCAGAATCCAGCAACCCGGTTAGACAACAAGTTGAAGAAGTGTTTAAACGAGACTGGGCCTCACAGTATGCTCATCCATTATCAGACTTTAAAGACGTCACTTAATCCTATCAGAATTGTTCCTGAATAACATTTATTGTGTTTTAATGGCACAGTATCTTAAGCAAGACTGTATGCACTTAAAATTATAACTGCCTGATACAGATACCCATCTGAGTACAGCAGTTTACATTAATGTCAAGGTTTAAAATGCCTGGATGAATGCAGCAGTTTTATACTCTTAATTATAAATTAATGAAATTAACTGACACTCCTTTGTAAGGTAAGTCAAAGTGTGATGTTCTTCGTGTCAAGTATTTTTATGTAATGTTTTTCAGATTTTATAACTCAAGAAGTACATTAGATTTAACTGTATCCCATAAAAATTTTCTATCAAGAATTGGTGTAACTTCTATATAAGCTTAGTATTTTATCTGATTTCACTCCTCTTAAGACAGTAAAATGACTTAACAGAAGTTGATTTGTATCTATACTCCTTTAAAATGTTCTGTGTGTTGTAGTTATGATAACTTTTAATCAGTGTCTTCAAAAGAACCTTAAACTGTAGATTTTATTATTAATTTCATGAAACTTTTTTCTATTAATGTATGGAAATTAATTTCTTCTACTACAAACTAGTGAAAGTTACAGATACTTCTACCTGTTTTGCACTTCTAGTTATGTCTTATGTATAATACTGTGGCATTATTATTAATCACTTATTTCCTGTAGGTCATGCAGTGACCCTTAAAAATAGCTCTAAATTATATTATGGTCATAACTCTATGAGGCATGGATTTTGTGTATGTTCTGTTTTCAGTGGCTGTGAATCTTTTCTTTTTAACTTTCTTTTAGTTCATCAATACTTGTGGAAAAGACTGGTGGTTGGTACTAATAAGATAATATTAGCTTTTATACCCACTTATTAGTATGCTCATACCTAAAAAGTTATGTAGTTGACCACAACCACTGAAGTCTAACTTTCTGAAACTACTGCAGTGCCTTTCTTTCTTAGGCAAAAAATAGAACTGGAGACCAGTCTTTGGCATGCCTGATTTGCTTTACATCTTTTCCTACCTTGTTAAATTTTAATGCACTATTTGTTATGTTAACCCTCACTGTACCTTGTTTTTGTAAACTCAAGTTTTTTCAAACCTTACAAATTTTCTAAAATACTGGTATGACTTTCCATCATAATTCAAATCTCTCAGAGTTTACATCTGATTAATGTGATTTGCTTTGGTGAGTAGAAAAGTCATGAAATCATAGAAAGTGATCAAAATTGCACCACTGCTGAAAAAGAAATGTGTTAGTGTATTTTGCACAACAGGTATAAACCCACAAAATTTTGTCTGATATAAGAAACATGCAAATGAACTTTAAAGCTCTTGAAAAGATTAGATAAACAACTATGTTGACTCTCTCTATTTCCACCTATATTTTTTATAAAACCATACTTGTCACAGTACACTGTTATAGAATTGCAACGTTTCACAAAGATTTAACTATTCTTCTAATTATACTTTCCCACTGTACTAGTTTTATTTACCACTTACCAAAGACATTGTTTAATAGATTATTAAGTATGCATGTTATTATTTTTGTTTCATTTCATATTTGAAAAAAAGTTTTCTCACTTCATTTGATTGAAGAAAAAAGTCACAGGATGTTGATTTAAATATGCAAGATTGATGATACACAACCTTAATTGTCATTTCCCCACATAATTTTTTATCTCGGTACCATGTTTAGCAAAGTGTCTGTTTTTCCTTCACTGTGAAGAACAGAAAAGAAAAATGTTTTAAAACCTAGTCCTCCTCATTTTATGTATTTTTGGTGTCATAACTTGACACAAGATGCTTTGCCCCACTATTAATTCTATGTTTGGTACATATACCATTAATCAGGTCTTCCCTGAACGTGATAACACAACAGAAACCACAGACTAGAAAATACTGAAATTATGTAATGTTATGTTTGACTGCAACAGGTAATGAAAAAATAACTAGAATGCTGGTCTAGATACAGTTTGTCATGTAATTCTTGAACAATTGCAATAATTTCTTTCAAGACAAGATTTTGCATTTTATAAAGCTAATATATGGTACAAAAATTGAATTCATTTGACTAATGCAGTTAATGAAAAATTTGTAAGATGTGTGTGTACTCATTTTAAATAAGTTAAAATTACAGAGAATAGTCAGCCTCCTGTATATATTAATTTTAGTAAAAAAAAAAATTTAAGCAAACTGCTGGACTTGCTATTGGATCGCCTTTGGCTTCATTCCGGGAAAGCTAGAAGAAGAAATCCTTGTTGCACCTTCCATCTCCACCCCCTATAGGGAAAATATATGGATGATATCATCTTCATTCTTGATAATAAAAATAAAGCACTTCCCAATGAAATCCTTCAGTGGTTTAACTCTTTAGACCAAGATCTAAAGTTCTCTTTGGAGCTCCATGAGGATAAACATCTTGAATTCCTGGATTTATCTATTCAGTGTGTTGAAGGAAAATTCACTACATCACTTTACAAGAAACTTACGAACACAAATAAAATTCTGGACTTTCACTCATACCACCCCAACTTCATTAAAGCAAATGTGGTCAAACAATATGCAGTGAAAATAGAAACACATAACTCACTTCCCGCAAGAAAAGGTACATCAAAGAGAAGAACTAATAAGAAACTACCCTCCTCAAATTGTGGAAAATACTTTTTAAAAAAAACGTAGCCAAGTAGTAAAAAAAAATTGCACCGATCATGTCAAGAGAAGTTGTCTATTATAAGGGACTTTTTGAGAAGCTGCAAAATATCACATCAGGTTAGCCACTACCTCCCTAGCCTTAAGCAGAAAGAAAGTAATATCATGGAAAGAGAGGGAGTTTTCTATAATAGAGGGAATGTAGCCGAGATGGGAAGGCAGCTAAACCAACATATAGCGGAACATAAAGCGGCAATTAGAAATGTACCTAACAAGACTGGCTTGGACACAGGCATGTGCAAAACATGGGCCATAAAATTCAATGGGACTCAATTGAAATTCTTGCCTGTGAACACACTTAAGATAAAACTCGCAGAAAGTTGGGAAATTACAAGAAGTACGATGAAAATGAATGATTTTAGGGGATGGGCACTTGCGAGAGAATGGCAACACTGTATGCAGTCGTTGTCCTGAAGACGGATAGGGCTCCTATCCGAAAATTTGACTTAATTCTATGTTTAATTCCTCAATAAAACCCATAATAACTTCTTAAGTTTCATAGAAGGAATAGCCATAGTTTCACTTATTTCTAAGAAATTAAATGTTAGCAAGCAGTTTAACTATAATTTCCTTAAACAAAATTTAATGCCAATCTCCCACTAGGTTGTATAAGAGGTTATGTAAGATTTAAGAAGTGAAAATTCAAGTGAGTTATAGGATTTCAACTCTCCTGTATAATCCCATGTTAAATTGCATATACCATATACATTTATTTCAACACTGCCCCAGCGGTCAGATCCGTGGGTCGTGTGCTTGTTGTATTGGTGCTGGCTTTCTCCCTTCCTGGAACCAATGGTTCAAAAGAAACCAGCCCTTTGAGTTGCTCACAAGTGTTAGTTAAATTCTAAAACAAAGAAATTTCTTTCAGCCATTATATTCACTGAAAATGGCAAACTTTCATCAACTTATTGCTGCAATGCATTGTATTTTCTGTAGAAAATAAATTTGTTAATAATATTGGAAAGTATGTGCGCAATAAAAAAAATACTAGGAGGGGGGAGTTCAAATTTACATTGCATATCTTTCACTCTTCGACGGGGATTGTGATGGTTTACTTTTGCTAAATTATTTTATCTCGGTAGATGGCAGCACAATAGAACTTTGTGCTTGCACTGTTGTGCATGCCTACACTGATGTCAATGAACCACACCCTGAAGGAAAGAGTTGCACTTCAATTTGAACAATGGAGGTGTTAAGAACACTGTGCATCTGAAGACAGTACCAAGGCCTGTCTAAAACTTATTAATGGTGATGGAAAGTTATAATACAGCAGACTTTCATGTGATGTAAATAATACCTGAAGGAACTCATGTTTTTAAGGGGTTCTTTTTTTAATGGTTTTAACTTAGTATAAATGCTGATGAAAAGAAATTAATGCATAAGTTACATGAAAAACATTTAATGGAGGAATGTTTTGGTGGTAACTTCTATCTTCGTCAGCATTTTTCTTTCTTTCTTTCTTTCTTTTTTTTTAAGGTTTAATGACCACTGTGAGAAACTCAGTCGTCCATCCCTAACTTAGGGTCACTGGTTCCAGGGAAGGGACAGAGCCAGTGCCATAAGACAAACACAACATCCATGCTTCACTGGGATTCAAACCCGGACGAATTGTCATACGCCAGCGCTTAGACCACTGCGCCACCAGGGCGGCATTTGTCAGCATTGCAGAGAATGAAGATAACACTTGATTGTAAACAATTGTGAAATCAGTTGTTGCCAGATTTGAGAAGACATTTCCAAATAATGGGGATATGATATGGCGAGTCTGAATTGCAAGGATTAACACAAAGGTTCTAAACTTTTGCAAAAGCTTGACGGATTGGTGAAAGGAACGATACATTTTGCATTTCACCAACTGAGAAATGTGGACATGTCAGTGGTGGGATTCCCTTTCTTGACATTGGAAATATGTTTGATCAAACTCTGATTAATGCTATAGTGCTTCCAGTATAAGGTATTTGTGAAGTGTTTACTGGGGTGGAATAAACACTTGATGAATCAAGTGGTTTAATTGGGTCTTTATCATTAAGAATCAGTTGGGGAGGCAGTTTGACTGCTAGCAAGTATCCAAAGTATTTAAAGATTTTGCAAAGCAAAATCTTTACACCCTAGGGCCTGTAAGCTCAGGATGGCACCTACAAAAGGGTGGATGATGTATTTAAATAAGAATGTAAAAGTGGTGCTGTAGTGAAATAAATTACTTCCTTAAAAATATTTTTGAGGTTTCAAAAATGTTAATTGTGTGTTGATGGGTAGTTGAAAATTATCTTAAACATTTATAATTTGGAAATTAAATGAGAGAAAATACATATGCAAGAAGTTTACCCTTGCTATAGCAATGCAAGGTAAGTTGCAAATCTGTTTATTATAGAACTGGCTTACATAAATATTTAAAATTGTAAATAGTGCATTAATTTAACCTATGAAAATAGGTGAATTGAATTGTCATTCAACTTGAAATAACTTATGAGAGCTGAGAATTTCCTTCCATACAGTACGCTTTTTCACACTGACAATGTTTCATTAAAAAAAAATTCAGTTAAGTATATATTCATATCTTTGAGTTTTTAATTCCATTAAGTTGCTTATAGAAGAAAAAAATGCTGTTTTTCTTCTGCTGTGCAAAGCAAGTCAACATGTTGACGGCCAAATGCAAGTTAACTTGTATCTGGCAATCGGGCCACAATTCATGAAGCTCTTTTTACGAGTTTCTGTGATGAATATATGTTATAAGTTGTGTTTTGAATAAGGTGTGTAACCTGTCGACCCAATAATAAGCCTTGGCAATCAATGTGTTAACTGGAGGGGGGGGAGATTTTTGTCTCCATTGCAGTTTTCATAAGCAAATAAAGTACACATGTTACAGGGCCAGAATAAGTGTGGTCTCCATTCACAGTGTGTAAAAGCAGTGGTTGTGTAGATATATTCAAATATGTATTAAAAAATGACTGTCTTGTGTTAATAGAATAAAAATAGAATAAAAATATTTTTGAGGTTTCAAAAATGTTAATTCTGTGTTGATGGGTAGTTGAAAATTATCTTAAACATTTATAATTTGGAAATTAAATGAGAGAAAATCTAGGGATCTGGATGTAACAAATAAGCCCTGGTATATTACATAGTAGATTAGTATTTCACAACTTGTTCAATCACTTTAACAAGTAGTGAGAAGAGTGCCTGTAGTGCAGCAATCTACTTCAAAAGGGTTTTGACCTCTAATCACTGTAAGTAAAGTGTCCCAGTGTTTGATTTATCATTGCAGTCTTGATACATGTTAATGGTTAGTGTGTAAACATTTGGCTGGAATAAAAAGCCTAAATCCAATATGATTAACTTTCACTGAAGTTGTTACTCTGTATGGCACTTTACGTATGATTTTGTCCAAAATTCTGAATTATACGAGTTTATTGCGTGTAATACTGGTATTGTAGTTTTAGGCCTTGAAGTTGTACATATTTAGAAATTTTAATTAAAAGTGTCTTCAATGTCACACAGTTATATGATCATAAAAAGTGATACTTTTACCATTTTTTGGTGCTGTGAAGAAATTTTATATGATATATTGTCTCTGTGTACCTTTATATTGATAAACTTTTTATTGTAAAATATGTTCTATTTTAATTTTACCTTGTAGTTTGACTATTTCTGCACTTTTGTGTGTTTTCCACTTTCCCTCTCCCAGGATCTCCATGTAAATATGAGTACAATTTGCTCAGTTAAATATGAGTTTGTAAAAATCAAATGTCACATTTGATGTTGATCATTTCTTTCTTGATATGCATGAATATTTTTTCAGCTTAATAAAAAAAAAAAGTTATTGTAGAATTCAGACATTTAACTAGTTACTTATATATGGCCTTTTATAGTTTCTCAGTTACAGCCAGGTTTGTACCTCATTTTATATGTAGATGGATGTGTATTTGGAGCATACCTAAACAGTGTGTGTTTTAGTGATTTTATATTGAGCATGTTCTGTGGAATAAAGGTGAGATTGTGTACTGTGATGTTAATGAAGTTAAGATCTTTAGTTTTCATATTTTTTTCTATTATTAAAGCATGGAATTTAATGTAATTTTGGGGGTTGTTGTTTCTATTTTAATTTATTTGTGAGTTGGACTAACAATTGGCATCCATTATCAAATATGTAAGTACACACTCATTGACAGTTTTGCACTAACTTTCTAACAGTAGATGTCAATGCAAGCGATTTAATTTGTGCATTTTCTTTCATCATGATTTATAGAGAATGTTGGCATACATAATAGTGAATTGTGTTATGACATCAGAATGGAAAAGAAAAAATACACAGAAATGAGATTCAAGTAAGGGCTTTGTGTTCAAATGAGATGAATTCCAAACTGCAAGGTGTTAGAAAATGTAATGTTACACAGCTTAAAATTGATATTGTCCACACAGGAGAGAGTAGATCATGGGTGTGCAAGCAAGTTCATCCAAGCCAAGACAAACTTTTTGGGAGTGTGGGCGTCGGCCAAAGGGGTGTGCGGATTTGTATTCAACTTGCACGGAAAAACCTAGTAAACAGTTTCTGAACTGATTGCAGTAAACCTCCCTGCATGTGAATTCAAATCAATACATACATAAATTATAAACAAGAGAAAACATTGTCTTAAATGGGAAAAATCAACCAATGCCATCTAAATTAAAACTGGGAAACAGATAATTAGTATATTGTAGTTTTAATTTTGCCAATTTGTAAATAACATATCTTTATGTGGCTAAAAAAACTTAAAATAACTGACATTAGATGCTGTTCACTACTGTTTCACACGGTATATAGGTTCGGCAATCAGGAGACCATTAAATGATGATAAATATATATAGAGCACAATATCTGTAATTAAAACCAGGAAACAACGAACGTTATTTCTACTTACTATATCAGTAGTAGCTGCAGGGTCTTCACATGCTTGCATATAATAAATTCACTCGCAAGACGTTACTGTAAGTGTCCGACCCATTCAGAGAGTGTGAGCTTTGTGAAGTTCGGAAGTAAAATTCACGATACTGTAAAATCTGAACAAGCTAAAACTGAAAGAGATTAATTTATACAATGAAGGCCAATAAATACACGATACAAATGGAACGTTAAAAAGGAATAAAAATCATCCTGATTGCGAAGCACCAAACTAGTTTCTGCTAATATCTATAGCCATCCTCAGTTGTAGGTACACGGTCGCTGTAGATACAGCACTCATATGCTCAGGTGCGCTGCTCCAACCGAATGCATGTTCAGCCCCGTCTAAATACTTAAAAATCAAGTGCCCATTACTGTCTTTCAATTGAAAAATATATGACCACCAGTTGTAATCAGTTCAACCAGCTTCAGTACAAAAAAAATTCAACAATTTTGGGATCAGTTGTATGCCATCTGCATTCATCAAGTAGACTGCCTCTGTTTGTGTGTTCAATAACATTTGGCAACAATCTGGATAGCTTGTCAAAAGTAGTACCTAATGATAGTACTTTGTTTCCTTTGTAGAGGGTTTAATACACTCAAATAAATCAGTACTTTATTTGTAAGTGACAAGTTTTTCAGCATATAAGTACCTGTGGATATTATTTTTGTCCTCTTCATTATTTTTTGTATGCTTCTCTAAGTAATTTGTGAAAGTTTTTTACCCAAATGCTCTTCATTATTTTTTTTTCCTTTCAGGATAGGCATACTTGCCAACATTTAAATATTGACAGGAAAACCATTTAGAAATATCGCTGACAATTTCTAGCAGAATAAATTATCAACGTTTATTCACAATTAAAAGCTTTATTAGCATCGACTATAGTTTCGCAGAGCTTCTGGCTCGGCTTCATCAGGACGAATGGAGCGTAAACATTCAAATCATTGTGACATCATCACAGTTCTGACGGTCACTGTTTTTGGTGAGTTGTTTCCACGCGCTTGAAAGAAATGGAGTCGACGTCATGTCGTTGACAAGCAGTGAAGAGTCCCGGTATATGTGAAAAGCTTCTAATACATTAAGCTTGATCGTTGAATCAGGTTTATCAATGAGCGTAGCGTTTCCAAACAGAAATTTATGGTTCTTTTCGTGACAATGCTGGGCTATAGAAGACTTCTTCAGTTCACAATTCCGTACGTAGGTCTTGTGCTCCTTCACACGGAAATTTGAAGCCCTGCAGGTTTGTCCTATATATGAAAGTCCACATTCACAAGGTATCTGATAAATTCCCCAGGAATTTATGTCTTCGACGTAATCTTTTGATCCGAAAAAATTTATCTTGTTTATGGGTTTGAAAATAACTTTAAAATTAAAACTCTTGAGAATTTTAATTTTAAAATTCTCAAGAGTTTTAAAATTAAGCGCGTGGAAACAACTCGCCAAAAACCGTGACCGTCAGAACTTTGATGATGTCACAATGATTTGAATGTTTACGCTCCATTCGTCCTGATGAAGCCGAGCCAGAAGCTCTGCGAAACTATAGTCGATGCTAATAAAGCTTTTAATTGTGAATAAACGTTGATAATTTTTTCTTAATCAATATCACAAGCGTGTAGTCTTGAATTATATAAATTTCTAGCAGCTTTTTTACATCATTCATAGGAATGAATTCAGGTTTAATAAACAAAGTCTTTACATACTGAAAACATTTCGGAATGTACTAAGTGTAGCATAGGCTTTTCACTTTAAAAGATCTTTATAAAGCCATTAAATTGTAGCAGCAGTCCACGATACAAATTGAGATAGTTATATTTCTTCGCTTGATAAAACAAGAGTACCTAATACATAGTCTTTCCTCGCTTTGCTGGCAGAAGTCAAACTCTGTTTTGAAAGGAAAATCTGCAGTTTCTTGATGTCACTCCTTTGTTCCTTGCTCACATTCCTAGTTATAAATTTGGTTTAACATTGTCTCATTTTCCTTCTGATCTTCATTCAAAATGCCAAAATAATAAATGAATATTGCTTCTCGGATGGCATACAGTCTTTCGCACAAGACAAAAATTTGTAAATATCTCGATTCAATGTATCTCAGTACTTGCTTTGAATGCTCAAAATTTAACAGAAGTTGCATATCTGAAAAAAGTGCCTTTGCTTTTAGGGAATCTTGTATACTATAACATACATTATGCACAAAGTTTTCTGTGAAATGACAGAAATGAGAAAAGAATTTTAGGGCAGAATTATGTGAATGATATATAAATTTGGTTTAACGTAGTCTCATGAGTTGCACTAGTCCTTGACATTTTTAGCTGAGAGAGAGCATGTTTACCTTGAGCTAAAACTTTACATAAGTCTAGAAGCTTTGGGGCAAGCAAAAACATTTTCACTGAGAAATGCTGTTACAACGGCTTTTTGATCGGCTACACGATCAGCTAAGGATGTTGGGGCAACAACAGGAGTTGCCCCAGGCAGCATGCAAGTCAACTGTTGAGCCTTAAAACGCTTCTGATGATCGGGATCATTTGAATGTTTATACCGTGCATTTTGCCGTTGTTTCCGTAATTTATTTTGCATCCACAAATGACGCAAAAACAAAATCCAGATTCTTTTATCTTCTGACACCAAGCACTAAACAAATTTTTATTTTCATTCAACCACTCCCAGTGCCATTTATTTTTGCTTCTATCACTGAAATTATTTTCCTTTATACTCACAGCGGCCATGATTAGAAATGTCCACTGCACCTACACGTGGTTTGGGTTTCTTTCACTTCACAACCGGCGCAAGTGTTGAAAGGGTTCTTCCGTAACGCATTTCAACTCCTCTCACAACTGAATAATCAGGAACTAACTTTAAAATATTAATAATTGTTCCACTGAATATTAACGATGCAAAACTCACGCTATCACAGTCAGTTCAACTTTCACACAAACACTAGATGAAAGCTCTTACCATCAGCACCAAACAATGCCATACAAGAAGAGTACAGAAAACCTGTTATTCCTCCACACTGATTTTAGGCTTCGGCTCCTCCCACTGTTGCTTAGCAGAGTGTGGGGGAAGTGTAGGCCTCTGCATACCAATAAATACTAAGCATGCGCAGCAGGTGTGACGAAGAAGCCCTCCGTTTCCAGGATGACTGATGCCGCTGCTGGGAAAAAGTGAAAAACCAAGAACAGAATTTTTTTTTCTTTTTTTTTAAAGGTTGTTATACGGAACAGATTTAAATCATGTTCGATAAAAAATGGAGGGGGGCTTTTCCTACTTTCCGTATTAGCTTTTTTGAGACGGGGGGGGGGGGACAATAGTACATTTTTCTTTCCATCTCGTGGATTTCTCCAGGACGGAAGGTTTTGCATCCATGGAGTAGATGGGATCACCTGAAAATTAGGACAGATAAAGATTATCAGGGCATGGTTTAATTTTCAATTTTCAACCAAATGGAATAGAGGTGAACATAACATCTTTCAATACATTGGGTAAACTCGGCAACATGTCACTAGATAATGCTACAGATATCCATAAACAATCTTGCACTACAATACATTTACCTGGTTACATGACAGCTAATTTCAGGGTGTTTGAGAAGCAGCTGGCAAGTGAGATCTGATCTTGTTCTTAAGAATTTTGCAAGCCACAGAAGTACATATGTTGATACCTTCTAGACATGCCCTTGTGATGTCAACAGTATGCGAGTGAATATTATCATGCTGGAAGATGGTATTCAGGATACTCTCCAGAAATGGTAATGCAAATTACTTTGCATCAACATGCTGTCACAGTTCATGTAAAAAGTACCAAAGGGAACTATAACCTATTAGATTAACTAGCAGTATCATAAATAATACCTTGTTGGTGGGTGGTATTGTGCTTGTAGACAAATGCTAGATCCAAGCATTGACACCTAGGCAGAACCACATGTTCGCTATTCCTCGTGCTAGGCAGCTATACTCCAACACTAATCCTGCCGTGCCCGAGAGTGGCATGTAGTCAATGCTGTGGAACTCAAGATAACTTTGTCAAGCTCCTGCTGATGGTGACAGCCATCATTTGCCAAACAGCTAGTTACCATTAAATCTACAACCACCTATGGTGATCCATCTACGCATATGACAGCACCTTTCCTTCTGCAATGACTGTAGGTAACATGACAGGGTCAGTGAGACATTTGCACTTAAAAAGAAAATAGCTTTTTCCAATATGTTGAACACATATACAGTGCTTTTAAGCATGTGGCTTAACACTTTTTTTTTTTTTAACCTCTCCCAGTATCATGCAGTTGACTTATACATACACAAGACTGATGAAGAAAGAAAAAAAGCTGAACTTTTTAACTGGGTAAAAATTCAGAATGTGTGGCGAAACAGTGTGAATAAAACACAGCATGAGCAAGACAAAATTGTTCACATTGATTTATTTATGTAAATATTAAACTGGAGCACATCACACTATTCACAATATAAAATTATTAACATTTAACAACACAAGATAGAGGAAACATTGTGCGGAGGAGGGGGATAACGATTATGGGTGAAATTTTCGCACCGCCTGACTTCCGTTTTCGAAAAAACTTTCCATTTTCAAGCTGAAATACACATTTATTCAATAAAATGTTTAACAATACTGAGCAAAAGGATATTGCAAGAAAAAATAATTACGATTACAGGAGAAATCTTTACTCCATCTAACTTCCATCCTTCTATGGAAAACGACCCTCTCCCAAATTCTGTTCAGCTATGTATCGATCTCGAGGACCCATACGTAAGACTGACCAAGGAACAAAAAAGCTGAACTTTTTAATCAAACGAAAAAATCGGAACATGCGACAAGAAAGTGTGAATATAATGCAGCACGAGCAAGATGGAATTGTTCACTGTTTTCACAATATAAAATTACTGAATTCAAAACAAAATAAAGTGATTTTAAAAGACACTGCTTCAAACACATCTTTCTCCCTCTCTCTTTTGCTAGAACATCAGCTCAATTTTCCTCTTGTGTTGCTTTCTTCTCAGCAAGTTCCATGGCCATATTTGTTTTCTGTTAACTGCAGCTCCACAGCGATCTTTGCTCAGATTTTCTTTCTGTTGATATAATTCCCTTCCTATTTCTTCACCACTTTTCTTTCCTCCTCTTTTATTCCCTCAGATAACAATAATTTATCCATCACGCTGAAAGAACTTTCAGCCTGAGGACCACAAACGCATGATATCAAAGCTTTCGTTACTTTAGATAAATGGTGTGACTTTCAGAATATGAATACTTTTGAACACGTAACAATTCTAACAAATTTTCAAACTCTGTCACTTCCGTTTTTAGAAAAATTTTCCCTCCCTTATCAAGCTTCAGTGCAGACATTTATTGGGGAAAGTAACACTTAACAACAACACAGGATAGTAATAACATCGCAGGAAGAAAAAAAAAATGTGATTTCGTGAGAAATCTTCGCTCCAACCGACTTCCGTTTTCGGAAACTTCTTCCTCCACCTTTAAGGTTGAAATGCAGTATTTGTGGAATAAAAGGTTAAGAACAATACTGGGCAGAAGGAACATCGCGAGAAAAAAAAAAAAGATTACGGGAGAAATCTTCGCTGCATCCAACTTCTATTTTCAAAAGACGGAATCTCATCGTCAAACAAAAACCGAATGCCCCCCCCCCATTTCTGTTCAGTTGTGCATTGATCTCAAGAATGCCCAAAATGATGACAAAAAAAGCGGAATTCCGCAAATCCAAGGAAGAATCTCATGTATGAGAACTACACAAACAATGATGAAAATGCCGAAATACCTCGAATCCGCAGAACAATCTCGTGCCTGAAGATTACAGGGAACTTTCTGCGCCGTCTAACTTCCGTTTTCAAGCTGAAGTACAAATATTTATGGAATAAAAACAACACTGGGTAGAAGAAACCGCAAGAAAAGGGCATCACAATAGCGGGAAAAATCTTTTCACCGTTTAACTTCCGTTTTCGAAAGTTTTAAAAGATGAAATATCACTTCCTGGCGGGGATACGCATCCCTGCCCCAACTAATACCCCCAAAATTTCTCTTCAGTTTTGCATCAATCTCGAGAATGACCAAAATGCTGACGAAAAAAGCGGAATTCCACGAATCCGCAGAAGAATCTCACGTATGCTTATATCAAATGATTTGCATATCTCATGTCCCTACCTACAAGTGCTGACATGCATGCTACTGTTCAATCCTCCTGGGTGGGGTAGTGTGTGTCAAGCTGTGTTTATTTGGCATAAATAAGTCAATGTCAACACTTACTTGTGTTAACAGAAGCATACCCCAAATCTGAATTTCATGGAAAACTGTAAATTCAGCAGTGAGATACTGGTTGAATTCTTTTCCAGTTCAGTTAATGGAAGTGCATGATCTGGTTCACATGACAGAAATATTAAAAATCATTTGTGAAATTGCAATATTGCTAGCAGCTGTGATGGATGTAACTTCCTTATATAACTGTGTCCTTCTGGTACAGGAATCAAAACCACGTGGTTCATGTAACTGGGAGATGCAAATTTGATACATGTTAAGGATAGCACAATTTCTTAAATTTACTTGGGAAATTCTCTACATTGCCACCAGTATTTCTATGGTAAATATAATCCTCCTTGGGTTTAACATGTGCTAGAAAAACTAATTTCTGTGATATTAGAGTTTTTCTTTCATGCTATTAAATTCCTTGCATGTACACATATATTAGGGGCGATTGAAACTTTTTTTCGAAAGTAGTGTTTCCACTAGTGAAAAAAGGTCTTGTCAGGTGATCCCTATGACATGTGAAAAAGAAAAAACTGGGTCATGCGAGTCAACATCCTGTAGCTTCCCCAAGGACCAAAATAACATGACTTCCAGTCTTATGCTTTGGAGGCTAGTCACTCAACTAACCTAAAATTATAAAATATGACCCACTGGGCAATATTTTTGTTGTATCTTGCTCAGCTTATGAGATATTAGCTCTAACGGATAGCCTGAATGCTGACTTTCTGCATGACAGGAAACACACTAAGACAGTGAAAGCCGCCCCGGTGGCGCAGTGGTCTAAGCGATGGCCTCTGATCATTCGTCCGAACGGGGTCCGGGTTCGAATCCCGGTGAGGCATGGATGTTATGTTTGTCTTACGGCACTGGCTCTCTCCCTTCCCTGGAACCAGTGACCCTAAATTAGGGACGGGCGACTGCTTATAGCCCATTGAGCTGCTCACGGTGGTCGTTAAACCTCCAATCAAAAAAAAAAAAAAAAAAAAAAAAAAAAAAAGACAGTGAAGGAAGAGCACATTAGTTTGGTGGAGGAACAGTGATCCAAATATTTAAAGACATGTGGCACCTGGGGGCTTCACAACAGCAGAAAATATATCTCAAACCATTCTACTGTTTTTTGCAACTAGTGCAGAAGAGCAACTGGATGTGATAGATAGAACACCTGGAAACATGATGTCAAAAAACGGCATCACACAGCGCAGTGAAGAAACTTGTCGGAGGCTGTTGCAATGGTTCACATGCATGCTATGCTACATACACAGCAACGAACTGCCCCTTTGTTACTCATTTCATCAGCTCACTGACTAACAAATCAGCAAACCAAAAGAGTACTTTGGCCCCACTAGCAGATCATTTGCATTATTGTAAAAATTTCCCCAGACAAAACTTAAGAAAATAAAGGTGACTTTCAGATTGCTGACCAATACATGTACCTCTGTATCTACCAGAGAAATTGTGCTAAGCCAAGAGTACCAGGAACATTTACTCACTCCAAGCGGATCACAACTGTAAACAGAATCTTATGTTCTCTTTATGTACCAACACAGAAACTCTCTAAAGGCCTTAAGATTCTGAGTTTGTGGTGAAAGTGTACACTCTTTGGTGGCCCACAATTAAAAGACATACCCTTGTTGTGGATGGGCCTAACAACTTATGGACTGTAATAAGTGCTTCGTGTTACCTTAAAAAGAATGTGGAAACTGTCATTGATCCCATCTTCCAGCGTAATGGCTTCTTTGGTCATTGAGAAAATCTGCTGCTTACCATGATAATGGATGACAGCAAAGAGGTGTGGCAACTTGCCCTACATTACATTCTGGAGGCAAGAAGGAAGTACCTGACCTAAGATTTGATGTTGCCGACTACCCCCAGTTCAACGACTGGAAAAAAATGCTTGTCACAGGGCCACCAATCATGTGGCCACTCCCAGAGGAACAAATTCAAGACATCATGGAGTGAGGAATTGTGCATGAAGATTTTGCATTGTTGTACCAGTGCCACACGCAGGTAGTGGAGTATACAGTAGAGCTAGTCATCCATTCCAGATATAAAAACTGGCAAAAGTACTTTCTGTTAAAGTTAGTGTCGAGGACCATTGAACCAAAATTTAGAAGCAAAACAAATTACAGGCAAGTTGAAGAAATAAGCTTATAATCCCCATATGGTAAGGCAATTGGGTTGAGCAAAGCCAGAGCTGCAGCCACCACAGTTCCTGGTAAATATTTTAGTCATAAGATAGGCTAAAACACACAGACAGTTGAATTTTGAGATGACCTTTTGCTGCACTAGGTGTACTGTCCTAGTAAGGGCATATTTTTCAACTACCTTGTTCCTCTAATATCTCACAAATGGCACAAGATATGGCAAAAGAGGATCACACTTTTTCATTTTTAGGTCAATTAAGTGGACTCTTAATACCACAAAACGAAATACTGGAAGCTGTTGCACTTAGACATCCCAAGGCCACAGAATGTTGACCCACATGACTCAGTGTTTTTCCACGTTATAAGGATCACCTAACAAAACTTATTTTTCACTAGCAAGACACAACTATTGAAAAACAATTTTTTTAGATCACCCCTAATATACACTTAATAGACAAAGCATTAAAGTGTGTTTTGCCCTCCTCCAGAGCAAATAACTGCCTGCACATGCCGAGGCATCAACTCCACCAGATGCTGGAGGCAATGCTAGCCATGCCTGTTGCAGCATTGTCCACAACTTTGCCCGAGAAATCAGTCCAGGATCCACGGATCTGATGTTCAGCTTCCCATAGTTTCCACAGAATTTAAATCTAAGGACCTTTGGGTGGGGCACTGGATGGTTCTAAACACTTGCAGCCTGGTGGGGTGGCACGTTGCTCTGCTGAAACAGGCCATTGGCCATGAGAGTATGTAGGTAGCCAGCGGTTAAGGACCTCTCCAGACACTACTTCCTGTCAGCACGGTATAGCTGAAAACGGGATTTATCTGAACAAACAACGTGGCACCACTCTGCACAAGTCCAATTTTGACGTTCCTGGCACCAGGTGATACATAATTTCCAATGACAAGCAGTCAACACAAGTAGGGGTTCAACTCCTGTAGCCAAGGGTTACCCTTGGAAACCCTAGGGTTCTTATCACTTGGGTGATACAATGACCCATCTTTCTTGCGCAGACAATGTGTCCCATATCAAAGTCACTCAGTTCACCATGTTCGTCGATTGTGATACACCGTTGGGAATCCCTGCTATCCACCTATTTATCACCTGCATTCGGTTTGTGTCTGTTCCACTCTGCATGGAGGATGCCCATCACCCCCTATTTCTAAAGTTTTGTCAACAGGGTGTATATCCTTAAACTGTTCAATAAGATTTAGAGATCATCTCTTTAAAGAAAGAGTGCCAAAATTAATTGCTGCTGATTAATTAAACAATCTTGGCACACAACTTTATAATCATTAACTTTTTTTTCTACCAAGCGTTCCATAATCTGATTTCCTTTCCTGTCTCTTTCATCTGGGGTAAATAGATTACACTAATATGAAAGGTTTTGTTGTTTTGAAATTAATAGGTGTAACTGAATGGATTTCTTGCGCAGATTCCGTAAATGACCTTCAAAATTCCATATCACGTCAAGTTTTTTCACAAATGACGGAAATGTGAAAATAAAAAAAACATTATTTTTTAATGACATTGTTATATGGCAACGTTTGTAACGTGTGAAAATGTTCTCTGGAGGGGCGGAATGAATGTTTAAGGAATAAATAAACATAAATAAATAGCTGGTAATGGAAATGCAACTGTTTTATCTGTATGACATCACGATTTGCGCCACTCACAAAGGCGGAACATGAGAAAATGTTATCTTGGCACGGCAGTATGACTCATACCTCACGCCACTGCTCCCTTCTTTCTATTGGTCACATGAGGTGCCATTCGGGGCAGATCGTGTTACACTAGTCAGTGCAAAGAAGGGACTGGTCCCGTTTGGTTGTTTCTTTGTGGCATGTGCAATGGCTTCATCCAGACTATTTTGCTACATATGTGGCTGTTATAAGACAGGAAAAAAAAAAACAGGCAAAATATTGCGCCTTTCGTGAAAAATGCTTATTTTCAATACTTTGGCATTAAACTAGCAGATCAGGACAAAGTTTGGTCTCCTCACAATGTGTGGAGGGATTGAGGAACTGGAAAAGTGGAAAAAGGGCATCAATGCCGTTCGGTGTACCCATGGTGTGGCGTGAGCCAAAAATCACAGTGACGACTGCTACTTCTGCACAGTGAATATCGTGGGCCATACCAGAACCAGTAAGCGTAACATTGTGTATCCCAATATCCCATCTTCCATAAGACCAGTGCCCCATAGTGAATCCATCCCTGTGCCATATCAAGCCCCCAACAGACACCGATTCAGATGCTGATACAAGTGATGAGATGTACCAACCGGACAGCATGGAGGATGAAACCCCAGTGCCATTTATCCAGCATGAACTGAATGATTTGGTTCGTGATCAGAATTTACCTAAAGACGCAGCAGAGCTTTTAAGATCACGACTTCAGGAAAAAAATTTACTATGTCCTAATATGAGATTCTCCTGGAACAGACACCGAGAAGCAGAATGGGTTCCGTTTTTTGCTGAGGAAGGTGGTTTGGTATATTGTAGAGACATTCCGGCAGTCATGAAATACTTCAACATTAATTACAATTTAGGACAGTGGAGGTTGTTCATAGATGCCAGCAAATCCACTTTAAAAGATGTTTTATTACACAATACTAACATCCACCCATTCCAGTAGCACATTCTGTGACTTTGAAAGAGACATAAGAGAACCTTAAATTACTGCTGGAAAGTGTGCAGTACAAGTTTCATGAATGGTCTTTGTGCGGGGATTTCAAGGTGATTGGAATATTGCTCGGCCAACAAGCAGGCTACGCCAAATTTCCTTGCTTTTTGTGTGAATGGGACTCCAGAGCAAGGACGGAACATTGGGTTCAGCAGCAGTGGCCAGTCAGAAACACATTCACACCTGGCGAAAAAAACATTGTTTTACTTACACTGGTTGATCCCTCGAAAATACTGTTGTCACCTTTACACATCAAACTTGGCTTAATCAAGCAATTCGTGACAGCTTTAAGCAGGGACAGTAAATGCTTTCAGTATCTTGGTGGTAAGTTTCCATCAATCACGTGTGAAAAAATTAAAGCTGGCATTTTCATAGGCCCTCAAATACGAAAATTAATGGCAGACAACATATTCGAGGAAACCATGAGTGAGTGCAAATTGCGAGCATGGACTGCATTCAGAAATGTGGTACACAACTTTTTGGGGAACACGAAGGCTTCAAATTACACCACTTTAGTCGAAGACATGCTGGAATCCTATGAACTGCTTGGTTGCAACATGAGCGTCAAAGTTCACTTTCTTCATGCTCATCTAAATTACTTTCCTAAAAATCTCGGTGATTTTTCGGAAGAACATGGCGAGCGCTTCCATCAGGATATTAAAGTGATGGAAAAAGAGATACCAAGGAAAGTGGACTGTACATATGATGACCGACTATTGTTGGATGTTGAACAGAGACTGCACAGACGCACATCGAAGACAACCCAAAAGAGGAAGTTTGAAGGGGAGCCCAGTGGCGAATGTTAGGTATGTTTGCTTTTGAATATGTATTTATGTTTATCTATTCCTTAAACAATCATTCCGCCCCTCCAGAGAACATTTTCACTTGTTACAAACGTTGCCATATAGCAATGTCATTAAAAAATAACGGTTTTTAAATTTTCACATTTCCGTCATTTGTGAAAAAACCTGACATGATACAGAATTTTGAAGGTCATTTTCGGAATCTGTGCAAAAAATCCATTCAGATACACCTATTCATTTGAAAAATTGCAGATCAGATCTTAGCTAGCACCTCATCCATTTATTGCTTGAACACATCCAAACCCATCTCAGAATATTTGTCTTCAATCCACTAATAACATTTTATTTTACAAAACATCTGTTCTGCGTGTGATTGAGAGGTTTTGCAACATAACCTCTTGCAAGTAATGCATTTCTCTAGCACGCAAATGACTCCCATCTCTTACATGTATGTAGTATGTAGATTTCACTTCAATACATCAGAGTAAGAACATTTTTATACACAGCCATTCTAGACCCTTCCTAGCAACCAACACGCCTCTGGAATCATCCTAAAGTATATATATGACTTTTAGAACCGAATTCATTCCTAATTTCATCATTATTTTTCTGTCAAACACACGTTATGAACATACATTCATTCATTTGACATAACTCCATACTATTTAGATTATCTTACATTCATTCTTGACAGTCCCTTGCTCAAAAACCATTTTAGTATTTTCCTTATTTATATCCAGTATGAATTTCATGCACACTTTTCTTGAATAACATGTTCTGCAGTTCACTTACCCTCTAATAACAGAACTGTGTTATCAGCATGCAATATCCTACCTAATACATGCACCCAGAAATATACTGAACCACCATGGAGACATATCTAAATCTTGTATGACCCCTGCACCAATGGAATATGTATTGAATAAAACTCCCATTTACTCCCACACATACATAACTTCCACACACACCAATTCCCTTTTATCCCAAAATTTTTCGCACCTTCCACAAAAGCACACTGTTTATCAAAAACTTTCTCTAAAAATCTACAAATGCAGCAAAAACTTTACCAACAGGCAAATGCTTTTCAGGTAACATAGAGAATATAAAGATTTCATTAGTACAGCTCTTACCAGGCATAAAGCCACCCTGTATATCCTACACTTTCATTGATGTCAAGCCCTTTCACTATCACACAGGAAAAACTCATTAAACACATGTTGGTTACATAGACAACATTAAAATAGCAAAAATTCCAGTGAGTAACAAAAAAAAAATGGGGGATGAAATGCATTCTCCTTGTGCACTGTGTAAAGTTACAACTCAATTTGCACAGCTTGTTCTTACTGAATGTAAATATTTATGAACAGATGCAAATGTTGCTTACCTCTTATAAAAAGACCAAAAGTTATTTTTAATGGTGTTAACAGCTTTTGTGATAAGTAAAAGCTTACTTCTTACTTTAAAAAAAACTAGAGAAAGGACAGAATTTTATTAACAAATAAAGACATGCCTAATGCTTTTCAACTGTATTGAACTTGGTTTCTAAACCATCAGTTTCCTATCATTAAAATATGTATCTTTCAATAAAAGAAAAACAGTTCCCTAATGAAGTACTGAGCTTAATTTGTTTGTCTGACTATAAGTAAAACTACCTTTTTAATGAATCATGATTAACAAAATCACGAGCATACTAATATCAAAAGAAAACTTAGGAATATTACAATTTAGAATCCCAGGCACACGTCTATGAAAATGCTGTCAAGCTTGAATGTTAGCTACGAAAGTACGAAATGCAACGGTGTACAGAGTTTGGGTTCCACATTGCTCTCACATATGTGCGGGCACAAGAAAGATATACTAGGAATAACTGAACTTCAAAGTAGTCAGTGTGCTAAGGTGTGTCTCAATGGTGCATGTCTGTAAACACTTATCAGACTGTGCTACAGAGTAGACATTTGACAGTCAACAGAACACACAGGACCATTGGGATGCTGCAACTCTGGATCATACACGCACATTGCAGCAGCTGTTCCTTGCACCCGAAAGTGTGGTAAATAGACTCTAGTCTTGTTGTCAGGAACAAGGCTATGTGGGCAAATAACCAAGAAGTGGTTGGCTGAGGAAAACCACAGCCCAGCTACATCGGTATCTCACAACACTCACTCACAAAAACCCTACAATGTTTAGTCGCCACATCCAAGATGCTCTAAGAAGTGCTACCAGCATCACAGTTGGTGATAAAATCATCCATAATGGACTGCACCCAGAAGGTCTATGATCTAGATGTCCACTGTGCTGAATACAACATACTACAGCAACCTAGCAAGAAAAATGTGTAACTGCAACACCACTTACTGTGGCAAAATGTCCTATTCTACAATGAATCTAGATTTGGCCTGCATTTTGATAGTTGGGAGCATGCAACAGTCAGCATTTTTATTAACCTGTGCATCCATTCCATGGTAGCTCAGTTGTGATGTGGAGAGGAATCTGCGTGTTTGTTAAGGTCATGTGAACGCTAGCATGTGATGAGACATCATTGCAAGTACTGTGACACCTTTTCACAGCGCCATAGTCCACATTTTTCCCTTTTGTGGTGATACCCACGACATTTACCTCTACTTCCAAGGTCCCCAACCATAATCCCATTTATCATGGCTAGGATGCACTGCAGGACTTATGTGGACAGGCACCACCCATCCCCCTACAACACTTTTAGAACTTTGTAACATTTTACCTCACCTGTGGATGGCCCTACCCCAAAATCAGCTTAATCATACCAATGTTTTACAAAACTTTGTTCACAGTATGCCAGCAAGATGCAAAGCTGTGATTAAAGCTAAAGGCTGGGCAACAAACTATTAGGTATATTTCATAATTTTGCTTCATTATAATTCTGTATTTAAATGTTATTTCATTCCTTATGAATTACAAAAACGATTTATTGCTGTAAACCTAAGTATTGGATAAATGATCCTTTTCATAATAATTTAGAGTTGGTCATGATTTTTGTAATATATCTTAAGAACAGAAGTATCTACAGAAAAAACTAAGACATTTTTGAAATCTCCATTGAATTCCGCATCTGATGACATATAAATGATGAAATAACTATGAAAATTAGTTAGTTTAAAAAAGAATTAAACTTAAAAATTCATGGTTTTTGCAGGTGATGCAATACTTTTGCATACCACTGTAGAATGATAGCAGAAATGGTAGATATTGATAAAGGGACAGTCAGGCAAATTACATGAAAATGTGAATACGAGAAATTTTTGTGCCATGGTTCCAAAACTTCTCGTGCCTGAACAAAAAAAAAAAAAAAACCTCAGAGAATTTGTGCTGACATTCTGGGGCAAATTTAGGCGAAGAGCCCCAACCTTTAAGAAAGTGTTATTACTTGTGTGATAAAACCGGGATCTTTCAATGCAACCCTGAAACGAAAAAACAGTTGATGCATTGGAAAACACCAATGCCACCAAGGATTAAGGAAGCATGGTAAAGCAAGTCTGAGTTCAAGGCCATGTGAATTGTTTTCTTTGACATTAAGCATGTAATTTTGACAGACTGGGTTTATGATGGAGCAACAGCAAACCAGCATTACTACAAACATGTTCTGATGGCTTTGGGAGAGTGAGTCAGAATAAAAGAGCCATAGTAGTGAGAAAATGGCTTCATCTTTCACCAGGACTACACACAACCTCATTCAATGCTCTCACTGAAGCAGTTTTTAGCATAGAAACACATCACACTGCTTAATAAACATCCTGCCTACTTGCCCCCATGTTTCTTTTTCTTTTCACTAAAGTCAAATCTGTACCAAGGGGACACATTTTGAGTTAGTGTGGTGAAGAAGAGAACAACCAGGCTTCTCAAAGGGACCACACCAAATGAGCTATAGCACTGCTTTGCCCAGTGGAAAATCAAAATGCAGCAATGTGTTGATGTGGAAGGGGAGCACATTGAAGTTGATAAGAGTTCAAAATGTAAGTTTCTTTAACTAGTTAAACATAGATTATTTCAAAAGTTTTACACACTGCGTACTCACTGCTCGCAGGATGATGCAGTCACCCAATTGTTGGGCCAGTTGTGAGTCAAACTTCAGGAGTTGTGTCTACGTTTGCTGGCTAATTTGTTCCTACATACATACATATTACTAAGCTGTTCTTTGAGATTGAGGTTAGCTCCACAAAGAAATGCAAACTACCGGATAACTTTGAACTGATTATTTATTGACTGTTGCTGTATCAAACTTTTCCATTTACAGCGATCTTGACATACAACTCGGGCTTCACTGACATCCATCACATGACATACACAAGATCTTCTATACTTTATACTCAATCTTTTTTTCATGCAGACACTCTTAGATCTGATCATCCCATTACTTCCTTGGCCTCCCTCTGCCTTTCCTTCCTGCCAACTGGGCTAAAAAAAAAAAAATTTCTTAGTAAGCATCTCATCACTTATTCTTTCAACATATCCAATGTCCAAACCACCTAAGAATATTAGTCTCCACCTTGCTAACAACATTTTGCTTCACATTACACAACTGCAACACATCTTCATTCCTCACACGATCAGAACGTGTCTTGCCAGAAACCCCCGTAAGTAACTCACTTCTCCAGCACACAAACGACTCCTATGTTTCTTCTGTAGTACCCAGATTTCACTGCCATACATCAGAGTAGGAACAATTGCACTTTCATACGCAGCCATGCGGGACTCTCTTGAGAACCCATCCTTCCTGTGAAAACCTCCCAAAGCAGCTATGACTTTCAATGAAGAACTCACTCGCCTACTAATTTCACCATCTAATTTGTTCTCTCTGTCAAATATGTTTCCTAAATACACACTCATTCACCTGGTCAATCACTGTGCCATTTACTTATATTTTATTCAGTGCTAACAGTTCCTTGCTCAAAAACCATAACTTTGGCATTTCCCTTAATTTATACTCAGTTCTGAAAAATTCTGCGTAGAAATGGAGGAAGAAAGTGAGTCAGGTCAGTTCTCTCATAGCAATCCTACATTAAAATTGAAACTTTGCAAGGAAAACCCCCTACAGAAATTCATAAAAAGCTTTCTGTGAAGTTTCTGGGGTTATTGTAGTGGATCGTAGCACACTGTCACGGTGGGATTCTCGTTTCCGCCAAGGTTAGGAAAGCATAGCAGAGGACCCAAGAAAGGGCCGGTCAACGGATGACACTTCTATGGTAATCGTCAACAGCATTTTGGAAGAAAATCAACGGAAAACCTGTCAAGAGATTGCATATCAAGCAAACATGTCTACCGCTTCGGTTTTCAGAATCCTAACTGAAAAATTACAGAAGAAAAAAGTGGCTGTCAAATGGGTTCCGCATAATCTGAGTGAAAGACAGCAAGCAGTTCGCAAAGGGATCGCAGAAGAATTGCTTTAGCAGTAAGAGACTGAAGGCGAGCAGTTTTTGGACAGAATTGTTGCTGTAGATGAAACTTAGATACGAGATTTTGAACCAGAACTGAAATCTCAGTCTACTCAGTGGAAACATCCAGAATCGCCTTGCCAGACAAAATTCCGCCGCCAACAATCGAAGGTTAAGCTAATGATGCTTATGGCCTATGACGTGGTTGAAGTGATAGCAACTGACGGAGTGCCCGAGGGGACCACTGTAACAGTGGAATACTACAGGTTTCTGCAAAATGTTTTATGCCTAAATATTCACCAAAGAAGGCCCAACATGCTCGAAGCTGGCGTTGTCATTTTGCACGACACCGCGAGGCTGCATGTTGCCCATACAGTAAAAGACATGGAAAAGTATGGATGGGAATTGCTTCCCCACACGCCATACTATACAGTCCTGACACGAGCCCACCAGACTATGACTTGTTCCCAAAACTGAAGAATTCACTTCACGGGAAACAATTCAGTATGATTCTAATGAGGTGACCCAAGTAATCTGACACTTCAACAATGGAAGTGTCCCGACTGGAATACAAGAATAGCCCAAATGTTGGGCCGCTGTCATGAAGAAACATGGAGATTACTTCGAAGACCTGTAAAGGTATGTGGTGAAATAAATTCGTTTTTTAAGAGATAATCCAGTGTGCAAAACTTTTGATGTGACCCTCGTAGCATCAGTCTCATTATTTAATAGTCGTACCTCGTATAAAAATAGTTCTTATCTTAATCACACTAAGTCTTTAGATTGATCTGGTACAATAGTGTCTAAATGCATGAAATACATGCCAATTTTTAAGTAATACACTTGCATATAAATAGACCCAGTGTTTATACATATCAGGAGCAAAGTAAACCTACATGAAAAATATGAAATCAGAAAGTAACGGTCAAATTATATATTTGAATTATGTTTGTCAAAGTAAGAACATTAAACTTGCTTTGATATTAGTACATGCAGTTTTATATACTATTTATTATGTGTTGGCACACATGGACACCCTTTTAACATACTTTAAAAAATGTCATTTTGGAAGAAACGCTGCTGTAAAAATTTCATCAACATTTACCCTTAAGCATGAATAAAAAGCAATAAGTATCCACAATATTTAGCAGTGCTTTGATATTTAAAATTAACTAGTATACTGAACCCTTAAAAGTTGAATATGGTTGCCATAAAATATTGAATTTACTGGGGAATGTGCATAAAAGGAAGCTACATAAAGTTTTCAAATAAAAACA
The DNA here is from genome assembly GCA_039090855.1 of Macrothele yani. NCBI lineage: Eukaryota > Metazoa > Arthropoda > Arachnida > Araneae > Macrothelidae > Macrothele > Macrothele yani. Next base: position 143,790,058 of record CM076996.1, read on the forward strand.
TGAATTGGTATACTAAATCACCTTTCACCATAAAAAAAATGGCAAGGGTGAAGAAAAGTGACTTTGTATGTTTTAATAAATTTTCCTAATGAATGCACATTTCTTTATTTCTTATAGTCCATTCTTGCTGTGTCAATCAATGTACAGTAGCGGCCAAAATTGTGGAAACCTTTTGGGAAAAGTATTTTTGAGGATTGATGGCTCATACCACAACTTTTTTTTTTTTTTTTTTTTTTTTTTTAGTAATACCATAAAATTATATATCAATGGAAAGATCATTTCATCAAAAATGTAATGCAACAAAGTTTGTTCAATTATCTGTATTCTATGAAAAGTTATAGCCAAAAAACAGAAAAAGAAAGCACAACTTGCTTAGGTTGATATGAAGTAGCTTTTCTTCATTTGAGCATGAATGTTTAGAGAGCCAATCACATGTCATCTTGTTTTGGCAGTGAGCTAATCAGGTCACAGTAGGATTCAGCTATTGATGTCATGTATTAGAGCTGAGAGGAGGTCATTTGTCATTGTATTATGTAATTGCTATCAAGTTGGTCGATTTTCTTTGTGCTCTTTCATTTAGTGAGCTTGTAAAACGTAATAAATTTAAAGAAATGGCGCAAAGAGTTGACTGTCCACCCAGAAAGCGATGTGAAATAGTACTATTAAGTGAACAAGGCTTCAATTATGAAGAAATTAGAGGAAAAATTGGTGGAAACTTAACCAAAGGTGGCATTTCTAAATTTTTAAAGAGGTATAAGGAGACTCAGTCACTACAAAACCAGACTGGTAAAGGCAGGAAAAGGTGCACAACAGCAAGTGATGATAGAAGAATTAAGAGACTGTGCCTATGTGACAGAAGAAAATCATCTGGGTGTATACAAGATGAAATGGCGCAATGCAATATGAAGTTGAGTGCAAGGATGGTTCGGCACAGACTGCAGGAATTTGGTCTAAAAGCTAGAATTCCACGAAAAAAGCCCCTTTTTATCTCTCAAACAAAGGTTGAAAAGATTAAACTGGGCTAAAAACCCATGTTATCTGGGCAGCGGAACAATGGGACAGTGTTATTTAGAGCGACGAGACCAAAATCTCCCCGTTTGGTAGTGATGGCATAAAATACATAAGGAGAAGAATCGGAGAAGATTTGCATCCTGATTGCATTACATGTACCGTGAAACACCCAGTTAGTGATATGATCTGGGGTTGTATGACATCAAAAGGTGTGGGCAGAATTTACGTGATTAATGGGAAACCGAATATAAATGGCCAAAAATGCATTAATGAAATACTTGAGCCCAAACTGAAGCTTTCTGCACGTGATCTTTTCCAAGATGAATGAAGCATTTATATTTCAACAGGATTCAGCTCAATGTCATGTTGCTGCTGTGTGCAAAAAGTGGTTTCAAGATAATCATATTCCACTGCTGAAATGGCCTGGGAATAGCCCAGACCTTAACCCCATCGAAAATCTATGGAGCCGACTGAAGAAACTTGTTAGTCAGAAGCAACCCAGCAATAAAACCCAATTAATAGAAGCAATCATTCAATTTTGGTTTCACATTATAACAGCTGCATAACTAAAAAACTTGGTCCACTCCATGGGAAGGTGTTGTAAGGCCGTAACTAACACTAAAAGTTACCCAACTAAGTATTAACTAACATGATGAAAATTTTTGTATATCTCTTTTTTTCTATGTGTTTCACTTTTCTTTATAACTGCTGTTCCAATACAAAATCCTTCATAAAAGTTATTGCATTACACATTCTTGATGAAATTATCTTTCTATTGATATATAATTTTATGCTATTACTCAAAAAAAAAAAAAAAAAAAAAAAAAAAAGTGGTGTTATGAGCCATCAAACCTTAAAAACACACTATTTCCAAAAGGTTTCCACAATTTTGGCCACTACTGTATATTCCCATTAATCACGCAAATTCTGCCCACACCTTTTGATGTCACACAATCCCAGATCATAACACTAACTAGGTGTTTCACGGTACATGAAATGCAATCAGGATTCAAATTTTCTCTGATTCTTCTCCTTACGCATTTTATGCCATCACTACCAAACAGGGAGATTTTGGTCTCATCACTCCAAATAACTTTTTGTCTTTTTAATCAGGTAAGTACATCATTGTGGGGGATTAGGAAGCATGCTTGACAGAGAGAACAAGTTGGATGGTGAAATCAGTAGGCGAGTGAATTCTTCTTTGAAAGTCATAGCTGCTCTGGGAGGTTTTCACAGGAATGATGGGTTCTCTAGAGAGTCCCGCATGGCTGTGTATGAAACTGCAATTGTTCCTACTCTGATATATGGCAGTGAAACCTGGGTACTGCAGAAGAAACATAGGAGTCGTTTGTGTGCTGAAGGAATGCGTTACTTATGTGGGGTTTGTGGCAAGACACGATATGGTTGTGTGAGAAATGAAGATGTATTGCAGTTGTGTGATGTGAAGCAAAATGTTGTTAGCAAGGTGGAGACCAATATGGTTTGGCCATGTTGAAAGAATGAGTGATGAAATGCTTACTAAGAAAATCTTTTCAGCCCGAGTGGCAGGAAGGAAAGGCAGAGGAAGGCCAAGGAAGACATGGGTGGATCAGATTCAGGAGTGTCTGCATGAGAAAAAGATTATGAGTATGAAGTATAAAAGATCTTGGGTACAGCGTGTAATGGATATCAGTGAAGCACGAGTTGTATGTCAAGATCGCTGTAAATGGAGAAGTTTGATACGACAACAATAAATCAAAATATCTGGAAGTTTGTATTTCTTTTTGGAGCTAACCTCTGAATCTCAGAGAACAGCTTAGTGATATGTATGTATGTTTGTACTCCAAATAACACTGCCCCATTGTTCCACTGTTCAGTTAACATGGGTTTTAGCCCAGTTTAATCTTTTCAACCTTTGTTTGAGAGATAAAAAAGGGCTTTTTTCGTGGAATTCTAGCTTTCAGACCAAATTCCTGCAGTCTGCGCCGAACAGTCCTTGCACTCAACTTCACATTGCATTGCGCCATTTTGTCTTGTATACACCCAGATGATTTTCTTCTGTCACCTAAGCACAGTCTCTTAATTCTTCTATCATCACTTGTTGTTGTGCACCTTTTCCTGCCTTTACCAGTCTGGTTTTGTAGTGACAATCTTCTTATACCTCTTTAAAAATTTAGAAATGCCACCTTTAGTTAAGTTTTCAATTTTTCTTCTAATTTCTTCATAATTGAAGCCTTGTTCACTTAATAGTACTATTTTACATCGTTTTCTGGGTGACCAGTCAATTCTTTGTGCCAGTTCTTTAATTTTATTACATTTTGCAAGCTCACTAAATGAAAGAACACACAAAAAAACCCCAAAAAACAAGCAACTTTACAGCAATCAAATAACATACTGACAAATGTCCTCTCAGCTACAATACATGACAATAATAGCTGAACCCTACTGTGACTTGATTGGCTCATTGCCAAAACAAGATGACATTTGCTTGGCTCTCTACAGGGTTTGTACGTCTCCTAGAATTCCTGGGAAACTCTTGGAAATAAGTTTTTATTTTCCAGGGTCCTGGAAAACTCCTGGAAAAAAGGCAATTTTTAATGACTCCTGGAATTTTTGTTTTTCTTTTGATACTGACCTAGTTTGGTTAAAGTTTGTATTTCTTTTTATGCTGAACTAGTTTGGTGGTTTTCAGCATGTTACACTGTAAAAGTTAGCTCTCCAGCTGTGAACTGGAGGGAGGGAGGGAGGGAGGGAGAGGGAGAGAGAGAGAGAGAGAGAATGTGTGTGTGGGGGGGGAAGGGATTGCAGAAACTTCCTTGCCTGATTGGGTGGGCAGGGCCAGCACAGCTGTTGACTGCTCCTGCACCCTACTAGGATAAAAAAATATGATTTTCTATCTTAGCCGAATTTCAACAAAACTGACTGAAAATTTCATGCACTTAATAAATTGCCAAAAGGAACGAACCCACCAATTTGCGTGTGAATCAGATAAAAACTGTGAAAACTAGCCAATAAAATTGTTAATCACGTACGACGGCAGTTTTCCCGCTCTAACGTCATAATAAAAAAATCTGCACAATTCCAAAAGTTTTCATTTGATTGTAGTGAAATTTGCAGTGTAGCCTTATATATGACCCAGTTACATCTGCGAAAAATTCAGATCTTTTAATTGAAAATTCAGAAAATAAATTTTTCGGCACATTTTTCCTTAGGTATGAAAAGAGAGTACATTACCTGCCAACACTTCCGATTTTGGCAGAAGTCTCGATTTTTTATACATTCTACCGACCAAACTCATGTTCTTCTGCCGTTCGAAAAATGTCTGTGTTTTTGCAAAAAATAACCTGTTTTATTAATTTTTGTAAGTCAAAAAAAAATTTGCAGCTAAGATATGGTAAATGCTAAAAGTCTATCGTACGAAAGGTCACTAAAGTAATTCACCGATGCTGTCACACGTACGGTCATTCACAAACATAATTTTCAAATTGTAGGTCAAGATTAAAAACACTTTATTTACAATTAAAAACTAATATTTACACGCGAGATCTTTCGGGGCTGAACACAGACTTTAACGATTTGTTGATGGCATCACCGGTGATTGAGAAAACCGAGTGAATTGTGGGTCGTGTTTAACAGTATATAATGTCTTCTGTGTTTCGTGGCGCTTGAGCCTGATGATGGGTGCTATGTTCAGCCCCGAAAGATCTCACATGTAAATATTAGTTTTTAATTGTAAATAAAGTGTTTTTAATCTTGACCTACAATTTGAAAATTATGTTTGTGAATGACCGTACGTGTGACAGCATCGGTGAATTACTTTAGTCAAAAAAAAAGTTGAGAAGCGCAGTAGTAACTTACTAGTCTTAATCTCAGGGCTGCCAGACCTGCTCCAATTGCTCCAGCCCGCACCAAAACGTTGTTCTTGCACCATTCTGTAAAAAAAAAAATTGTGATTTTGACGACAAAATCTGCGCTAATTTTGTGCCAAAAGTTTAAATTTACCGGTCATCGATATTTTAGCGTAATCTTACGCGATTCGAAATCGATTCAGCGGTTAATTCATACGCGAGACTCTCCCCTCCCCCCCCCCCTTTGTCGTTTTTGAGATCGATGCAAAAGTGAAGAAATTTTCGGGGTATTAGTTGGGGGTGGGTCGTATTTGTCTTTTTAAACGTTCGGAAATGGAAGCTAAACGGAGTGCAGATTTTCCCCGTAATCATATTTTTTTTTCTTTTGCGATGTTGCTTCTGTTCAGTATTGTTGCTAAATATAATTTCATTGCATAATTTTAGCTCGAAATTGAAAGCAACAATTTCCGAAAGTGGAAGTTAGGCCACCCGAAAATTTCCCGAAATCTTCGGCCACGAGATTCTTGCGCTGATTCGAGGAATTCCATCTTTTTTATCATCATTTGGACCATTTACGAGATCGATGCACAACTGAACTGAAATTTTGAGAGGATTGGTGGTGGGGAGGGGGAGAGGGTATCGTTTTCTCTATCAGAGAACGGAATTTCATCCTTCAAAAATGGAAAGTAGACGGAGGTAAGATTTCTCTCGTAATCATAATTTTTTTTCTCACGATGTTTCCTTTACCGAGTATTGTTAGATATCATTTTATTCCATAAATATTTGTATTTCAGCTTAAAATGTTGGATAAATTTCCAAAAACAGAAGTCAGACGGAGCGAAGATTTCTTCAGTAACTGTATCCCCCCCCTCCCCCGCGACATGATCCCCACTCCTATGTAGTTGTTAAATGTCATCATTCTCACAAATGTGTGTGCATTTTAGCTTGATACGGGTGGAGGAAATTTCCAAAAACGGAAGTGACGAAGTTTGAAAATTTGTAAGAATTGATGTATGGTGTTAAAAAATATATATATATATATTCATTCTCTGAAAATTACACCATTTATCTAAAATAGTGAAAGCTCTGATATCAGAATTCATGGTTCTCAGCTACAGTTGATGTTTTTAGTAAGCACAGCATACCTTTCAAAAATTGCATTGCTTTTGGAGCAGACAATGCTCCAGTAATGATAGGAGAGAAAAATGGTGTGGCTCGTCATTTGAAAGAACACCAAAGTGAAATAATAATTATAGGGTGTATTTGCCATTTAATTAATAATGCAAAAGAATTTTTTCATTGGTTAAAAAAATCGCACAATGTTTTGATCATTAATGTCAGGTGAATTCGCTTGAGAGTCTTCTGTTAATTAAATGCATAGAAAATTTACTTTGTTTTCAAAAGGGTACTCCAAAGAATTCTTATAAAAAGCCAAAAAGGCCACTGTAAAAAGTTTAGCTAATTGTTAAATTACTATAAGTAAAAGTTCCCTTCAATAAAAAACACACAAAAAAATAAAGGTAAGTGTCCTTTATTCCTGTTTTGTTTAAGCAGTACGAGTTTTAAATCACTTTATCATGTGACAAATTGACGTAAAAAAATCTTCTGAATACTTCATACAATCTTCTAAATTTTTCAAAGAAATCTTCTGCATGTTCTTTATATTTAGTTGGCAGGTATGAGAGTAGCAGGTGGGAGGGGCTGGATGAGATGAGATGGAGAAGATCCCCCAAATCTTAATTTTAGTTTACAGTATTCTTATGGTTACATAAATGTTAGGTTATAAAGCTATAAATGTGGTGAGGGGTAATCGTGGAAGTGAGATGCAGATGGGCTGATACCGCTCATGTGTTCCCCAGACTTTTTAATCAGGCTGTTCTATTTTAAACAGTGTTACAGTCTTACATTAACTGAAGAGTATAGTGACCTATACGTAATGCTAATTGCAGGGGCATTTGGCTGTCTTCCTTGTAAATTGGTAACGAGAACATTGTTCTGTTTTATTAGTCAGAATAAATTATTGTTGTGTAGTTATGCCAGGTGGTAAATCCTTCTGAGTTTAAAGCAAAGTGCAAAGTATGTGATCATTGCTTCGATATTTCAAATATGGGTGAGTCTGCCATTACTAGTCATGTGGCTAGTAAAAAGCATATTTCTTTATTGGCAGCTAAACAAAAGCAAACAGTAGATATCCAAGACTTTTACCAGAAGTCTTATGGTGCTGTTCCTATTAAAAAACCTGCAGTATCTGACGTAAGTCTTGAAAATTAGTTTTCCCAAAACAATGTGCTAAAAGCAGATATTCTATGGACGTTGAAAGTCATTACTTCACATTATTCATATAAGTCATGTGAAAACATCCAATCTGTACTGACCTTAATGTTTCCTGACAGTAGCATTGCAAAAAATTTCACTTGTGGTGGAAATTTTTTTTTTCGCATATTATTCTGTTTTTGGTATTGCACCATTTTTTATGTCATTTTTAAAGGGAAGAGTCAAATCTCAAGATGGATATGTGTTACTGTTTGACGAGACCCTTAACAAGAAAACTAGCAAAAAACAGTTGGATTCTCATGTTAGGTTTTGGGATGGCGGGCAAGTTTGTACAAGATACTTAGTCTCTGACTTTTTAGAACATGCTACTGCTGATGTATTGTGTAGTAAAATTCAAGAAAAGTGTTCCGGCTTAGGTTCTGGTAACTTGCATCAGCTGTCCATGAATGGACCCCATGTCAACTGGAAAGTTTATGATATGATGCTGAATGCATTAAACCTAGAGGGCCTTGCCTCTTTGTTGAATGTTGGCAGTTGTGGATTACATATTGTTCATAATGTTTTCAACAGTGGCTGCAAAATAATGCCAGAACTTAGTGAGACTATTCAAGCATTATATTATATATTCAAGGACTCGCCAGCTAGACGTGAAGACTTTTCAAAAGTGACAAACTGCAACGTCTTTCCGCTAAAGTTTTGCAAACACCGTTGGCTTGAAAATGTGAGTGTTGTTGAAAGAGCTATTGAAATTTTGCCAAGTATTTCATTATATGTCAGCAAGGTTCAGCAAAAGATATTACCTGACCCTCAAAACAAGTCATTTGATGTGGTGAAGAAACATGTTAAAGACCCACTTTTTCTTGTCAAATGTAATTTTTTGTTAGTGTGGCTAAAAGTGTTGAATATTTTTTGACTGTTTATCATTGGCTGGTCACAGCCAATGCTTCCCTTTTTGGCTCATGACTTATACAGTATGTTAAAAGAAGTGATGCAAAGATCCATAAAGGATAACATAATGAACAGTGTAAATAGTCCTCTTAAACTGCTGAAAATTGAAATAAATGAAACAAATTACAAAGATACGAGTAAAATAATGATTGGTTTTGTTGCAAGCAAATTAATAACGGAACTAAAGAAAAGCCAAAATGTCAGTGACAAACAGATTATGGAATTTAAGTTACAATGTAGGCATTTTTTGATTCAAGTTACTAAGAAGTTACTCGAAAAATCCCCTTTATAATATCCGTTGGTTAGGTCAATGACATGTTTAGACCCAAGAAAGTTTTTGGGAAATTCAGAAGTTCAGCAGGATATTACTCATCCTTGTCGATGAAAAGAAAGTTTTAGAAGCAAATTGTTATATCTTAAAGGAGTATAGTGATTTAGTACAGGAACTTGTCAATGAAAGGAAGGCTGAGCTCACAAATTTTGATCCAAGAACACAGACTAGATGAGTTTTACCATGCTACTGTTGCTAATAAGTATAGACACTTTTGGGAAGTCATGAAGATACTTCTGCTTCTATCCCATGGGCAGGCCACTGTTGAAAGAGGATTTTCTACAAATAAACAAATCATGGTGGAGAACTTAAGAGAAGAATCTGTTGTAGCATGAAGAATTATTGTTGACCATGTAAATACAGTTGGGAAAATAGAAGATGTTGAATTGTCAAAAGAGCTATTACTGAATGTTTCCTGTGCTCGTCAAAAGTATGTAGCTTACCTGGATGAACAGAAGAAAACCCAGCAAAAGAAATGTATGAAAAAAAGAATGCTGCTATGGAAGATGTATCATGTCTTAAATTGAAGAAGGAAAGACTTGAAACAGACATTTCTGAATTTAAAAAATCCTCTGAAACATATGCTGATCAGGTAGAATAAAAAAGCTCACTAACATTGCTTGCAAAATCAAATGTCCTGCGACACAGTGTCAAAGAAAAAGAAAAAACACTGTTGCTTGTTGCTGATGAACTTCATGAAAAACTCATGCAACATAAGAATTGTAAAGGGGTAGGGAACATCCTATCTCTTGAAGTTATATGTCTACCTGAATGTACCTTTTTCTTAATGAACTTTTTAGATAACAAAACTCTGTGTCTTCCCATTCTGCTTTATTTCCCCTCTCGTTTATATTGTGGTCATTGGTGGCTGTGAAGTGGGGAGAGGAAATGTAAGTCAACAGCAATTCCCAATCGAACTTTATTCCCATACGGCTTTATATTGCGTCCATAAAACGGGGGAAACTTTACCTGCTAGAAAAGAGAAGTATATTTTAAAAGGAATTCACCTGGTTTCTTTCATTAAAGTTAGCGGCATGCAAATCTGCGGAAGAATTGATCAAGCTCATGCACACTGTGTATTAATCAGATTTCAGTCATTTTCAACACATTCCTTCGACATACACCATTTTTCCCCATCTAGTTAAGTAAAAGATCCCCTCCTCGGGGTCCCTAAGAACAAACTAAAATTTCGACGGAATTGAAGGCTTTTGTATGTGTATTATCATGCATTAAGTTTCAATGAACATACTGAAACCAGATGAAAATTTCCGGAATAAAATGACAAATTTCCAGGAAAAGCACATAATCAAAAACCATTTTTAGGCACTCCGAGCAATGCTTTTTCTCAGCATTAAAAATAGTTAGACATATACAGGGTGCGTTCAAAAAGTTGATCAAACATTTTCATGTATTAAATTACCTAAAAATTTTAACCAGTAGCCATTTTTCAAAAATATAAAAAAGAAACAATAAATCCAGGTAGAGAAGGTAAAGTACATGTTGCAAAAATATGCATTTAAATGTTTCCCTCATACTAAGTAGGCATACAGAAACATTAGTATTTCACTGTCTGCCATCCAATGAAAGATTGATACATATTGTAAATAGAAAACTCAGAAGTTCGGAGTATTTTTATACAAGTAAAAACAGAATCTGTTCTTTTTTTCTTTTCTTTTCTTTTTTTTTTTTTTTTTGTTCCTGGTTCTCCAAAGGGTTGGCATTCCAGCTTTTCAGGTTATTGTTTCTATCTAGTTTCTTGAATTCTAGAGCATGGAATATCCTGCCTTTTAGGTTTGTATCAAAGTGGATAAAAATAAAAAATTAAATCCTGTGAAGCTTGGTGATGCACATTGTCATTATTGAGGTTTACATGATTCATGCTCTGTGAGTGATTTGGGGTCTTTTACTTTAGCTCAGTGCCTGCTTTCTGATATGTAGGCACTGTAAAAAAAATATTGTTACAGGGAAGAAACTTATCATTATCATGCATGTATTCCATTTTGTTTGTTTCAGAAATGCAAAGAAGCATGTTTAAGGTTTTAATGAATCAGAATTTCCCATCTTTACTGATGTGTATATATCTTTTCTGCTTTCAGTCGATGTATTGTAAATGTGTAGTGCTGCCCCGGCGGCCAAATGGTCTGACCATTCGCCCGAGGTGGGTGTGGTTTTGAGTCCCATATGAGGTATGGGTGGTGTATTTGTTTGATGGCATTGGCTCTGTCCCTTCTCTGCAACAAGTGGCCCTAAATTAGAGATGTGCGGTTGCTTATAGCACTCAGAGTTGCACATGATGGTCAATAAACCTTGAAACACAAGAAAAAAAAAAAAAAGTAGTAAACTTCACCGTAATTTGCAATATAGGCAACAACGCACTGTGATTCTAGCAAAAGTTTGGCCTCCTGGAATTTTTTTATGGACTCCTGGAATTTATTTTCTTTAAAAGTGTACGAACCCTGTCTCTAAACACTCATGCTCATTGGCTACATTCAAATGAAGGAAAGCTACTTCAAACCAACCTAAGCAAGTTGTGCTTGTTTCTGGTTATTTGGATATAACTTTTCATAGAATACAGATAATTGAACATACTTTGTTGCTTTACATTCTTGATGAAATGATCTTTCCATTGTTATATAACTTTATGGTATTACTCCAAAACAAATTGTGTTATGAGCCATCAAACCTCAAAAATACACCTTTTCCAAAAGGTTTCCACAATTTTGGCCACTACTGTATAAATAATTTTTTCAATGAAATGCACCTTTTTTAAGTTTTTAATATTCCCTACAGTCACTACAGAACCGTTCAACAGAGCTAGCCCACTGTTTTTAAGTGAAATTAAATTTTAAACTGTACTTAGTCTGTGATAAAATTGGCACCATTCGTATGACCTGTAAAATTCTTTTCATGGCATATTGAGCAGTGGCTGCACCAGTTTTTAAAATTAATTTCAAGTAAACTTCACCTCTTGCTATATCAAAGAACAGAGCAGGCATTTTCCCACTTGCTTAACAAAATTTAAGTGAAAAGGATCTGTCTGCTCATTGCACAGAGAAAACAACTTTGTGTTGTGGAAGATGACAATACCTAATAGGCAGTTAAAAAGTTCTGATTTTGAACTTGGATCTCTTTTTAAATGAAAGGGAAAATGTTTGCTCTTTTTTTTTTTTTTTTTTTTTGGTGTGGAAAGAAGTGGTTAATCAAAGGGGTATGGGTACATTCATTTTCAACAAAATTAAAATTTAAAAAGTGAAATGACAGCTTCTTGTTCTGCCATGAATGCAACTGTATGGGTTTATGGAAATGGCATCATTTCTAGTATGGCCAAGGTAAGTAACAATCTTCAACTTTGATTTTGCTTTATGCTTAAAAAAAAATAAAAATAAATAAATAAAATGCTTGCTATAACAGTATGAAGTTGCACTATTGCCAACAACAATTAAAGAGAAATATAATCAGGAAGATGGGGGGGGGATCATGGTATATTTTCATTCCTACTAGAATTGATATTTTCTCACTTTTTTTTTTTTTTTTTTTGGCCAACAGACAGACACCAAGTCTTATGGGCTCTTCTGATTTATTTTTTCCAATGAAAAAATGAAATCTCTCAATTTCCTTGGTTTTTATTACTACAGTTCACCCAAAGTCAGATCAGTTAGCATCAAGTAAGTGCCACTAGCTAATGAGTCAAGTGATCTTCCCCTCCTCAAATCTAGTGGGTTAAAGCTAATCTCCCCTCCTATCCAACTTGTGTTCTCACCACCTTGTATTTAAGTGTTAGCAATTTACTTTGCTGAAGTGCCGTGGCAATGACTGCCACAGTTTTGGTGCCAAAAATTTCCTTTTGTAGCATGATGGCACAAGATTTACATTTTGGCACAAACCTGGACATAATTCCCATCCCTGGTGTATGCCACATTTCGTAACTTTGAAATACCAGCTCATGATAAAGCATCCGAAAAAAAAAATTAGATAATTCATGAAGCCTTTTTGAAGTGCCTGAATTTAATTTAAGTCACTTGGAATTCTTTCCTTGGGTCATAGAAATCATAAAAATCCATCAGTGTGGGTGATTAGCCCACAGCTAACTGTTCCAGTTGGTCATTCCACCTAAGGATTCTGGAACAAAACCCAGTGAGTTGGAGTCTTTTTGCCAATGTCACACAGAACTAGCTGGTACCTCTCCAAAATTCATAGAGGTGTTATAAACAAATATTTCAATGTACCAATGTTATATATTTTATGAAACAATTCACCGTGGTTATCTTCAAGCGTTAATCGGTACCAATGTCATTTTCAATATGAAACACGTGTTAATGTTATTCACAATGGAACACACGTGTTAACGTCACCAATGATATATATAATGCGTCAATTTTATAAACACAATGGGTTAATTGCAGCTATGTTATTTATTATTATGAACGAATTATAGGTGCATCAATTACAGATTATTTACCGATTAAATTTAATCTAATGTTCCAATGCTATATAACTATGAGACTTTTGTTCTACAGTGATCGTATATGGACAAAAAAACGTGCCCCTTATATGTACTGGCATATAATAAAGCACGGCGTTGTGATTCACCTTTATCCCGTCACTGGAATGGTGGGGGAATAAAGGTGCCGCTCGTGAAAGAAATTAGAAACATAAACACATATCTTAGTTTACACATACCTTAACTTATATCTTGTGTGGTTATAAGGAAATCAAACAGGAATCTTATGTGGAAGTAATCAAAATGGTTTAATACGTGAGAGTTAGGAACATTCAGTTACCACGTGTGTGCAGCCGTTAACAATACCTTACACATAAAATTTATTATTATTACGATTTTGCTCTACAACGTCTCCGATCATTTCTGCATACATATATATATATATAAGTGCAATGCTTAGTGATTTATTTTACTTTTAGTTCCTTTTCTCCTATGCTTTACTTAAAGGTTTTACCTAGCTAACTGGGTTTTCATTGTTTGATCATGACCATTACACACGCCACGTGCTCTAAATAGGGTTATGAATAAATTTAAGCAAGTACATGCAATGAAAGGGAAAAGGAAAACATAGCTTATCTGGAATTTCCATGAGGCTGGAATCTGTGTCCGCTCATATCCGTATATATCACTCACCCGCTTCAGCACTCCAAAAACAAGGTTCTCTCAAAAACCTCTGTACTCAACTGTCACCAGTCACTCGAACTCAACTCCGTCCTGTCGTCTTGACCGGCTAACCCCTTCTGTCTAGAACTCAGCTCCCCTCACCTCTTTGGGTCTTACCTTGTCCGCGGATGCCAAGGTCACTTGACTTTCTGAGGGGTTCATCTAATCCCCAAGGTGAAGGTCACATTGCTCCCTTCTTGGGAACTGACCGCATCGACCCTTGCTATCCCCCAATATCCCCTGGGGCCTAAGTATCGCCACAAGGCTTGGGATTGCCTCCCGCTATCCCCTGGGGCTATCCATGCACTTGCATATTGGACTAAAATTTATTTTAAATAATTTTATTTCCAACATTCCTTCCTTACTAGATGTAATATTTATGGGGGGGCCAAAAGGAATGCTGGGGGAAAGACTTCACGCACGGATTAACAACTCCATCTTTACCTAGTAATCCTCTCTCTTTTTCCTCATGTGCACTTATATATACATATAGCAATGAAATTATATAAAATCTTCATAATCACACATATACACAATACACTTTTCAAACATAAAAATTAATTAACTCTTACGGTCCTGCACCCACATTTTTTTATTGTCCACGTCCATCGATCCCCCCCCCCCCCCCACCGACTTATTTTTATTTTATGGAAAGTAAGTCAAGGTGAAATTGTTCGATTTACGTTCAGTTCTGCGATTCACACACGAAAAGTTATCAGACATCAAACAAATATCACTGGCAGTTCGCAATATTTGGAGAACATTGTCACCTGATTTGTGCTTTTTATATGCTGGTAATGAAATTAGCTGTAGAACACTTAGCTCTGTACGTATATGTTTATCTAGGTATTATTTGTCCACAGTCACCTATAATATGGGTTATTCACCAAGGTCTCTTTGACCCTTTTTTGATTGGAGGTTTAACGACCACCGTGAGCAACTCAATGGGCTATAAGCAGTCGCCCGTCCCTAATTTAGGGTCACTGGTTCCAGGGAAGGGAGAGAGCCAGTGCCGTAAGACAAACACAACATCCATGCCTCACCGGGATTCGAACCCGGACCCCGTTCGGACGAATGATCAGAGGCCATCGCTTAGACCAATGCGCCACCGGGGCGGCCTCTTTGACCCTGAAACACAGTAACAGCAAAATCATTTCACCTGTGTTTTATTTATCTCGGCATGCGCCCTCATGGACACTGTCCTTTGTGCTTTTAAACACCAACCGCTCATCGGCCATACCGTTTTCACCACACCGCTCATCGGCCATACCATTTTCATCACACCGTTCCTCGGCCATACCGTTTTCATTACCTGTTGACCACACAGCACAACAAAGTCTTCGCTGTCAATGTAGCACTTTATTTAGCCTGTAGGTCATCCACATGAAAAAATGCGTTGCATTCACAGTAATTATGACCGTCCTTGAATACCCCAGCACGCTTACATTACGCATGCCACGTGCGATCCGTTCATTATTTTCAAAAGCTTGCATCATTATTTGAATATCCTCCTGTTGTTTGAGTTTGGGAAAAGAAAACGGTGTTTCAATCACTGCTGCACTCTAGTTCCCGTAGGAAGCATACTTCTTTTGTTCACCAGCGCATGGTTCTTTTTGTTCACCAACACGTGGTTCTTTTTGTTCACCAACACATGGTTCTTTTCGTTCACCAACACATGGTTCTTTTCGCTCACCAACACGTGGTTCTTTTTGTTCACCACCATATGGAACACACTCACTTTACTCACTCTCTGAATTTTTTTTTTTTATAACCTTCTCTCTTCCCCTGATTACGCACTGTACCGCTCTGTCATTACCCAGACTAGACGCGGCAGTGTGATCCGTCAATCCAAACAAAGTCAACTGCCCAGTGGTTTAATTTTCATTTACCCTTATTTACATTCATTATTTTTTTTTTTTTTTCAGAATAGTTGTATATCTAATATCTTAGATTTACACTATTCTTTCCTTCCCAAGCAAAGATAGACCCGCTCAACCCAATTAATCATTACCTTCATGCTGCACCTAAACATTACTAACATTAATATTTAAAATTACACTTGCCAATATCACTACTAAAATTTTATTTGACGAATTTTTCGTGCATACACCTCCACAAGAGATAACCATGTGTTCCTGGGGGGAATATTCTGATGTAACATAACGTTAGTTAACCACTTAAGAAATTTCCTTTTTTTTTTTTTTTAACTTTTCTATGTACTAAACACACACACACAGACTTGAAACATACTTGAAATACGGAATGGAAAAATAATACCCGAACTCGAGAAAATTTTATACATATATATGTATTACACAAAATACTATTGAATTTTCCACCTTTTGCTTTAATATTAAGAGATATATGCTAATCAAATGTTAAAAAAAAATTTTGCCTCATCTAATAACTTCCGTTTAAAATGACGGGTTATTCACTTGGATAAATGGATTTGTGGCTCAGATTTTTTTTTTTTTTTTTAGGAACTCTATTTTTATAGTATCAGTTCATATTATTGATCTGATGCCTAGGATTTGGAATTTTTTCCTTTGGGCGTAATTCATACCTATGTGTGGGGTTTTCCTGGTGCCTGCCATCAGTTTCCTTATTGTGTATGTTGGGGAATTCTTGGTTTATTCCTGGCTGAACCCACAACTGCTCCCAGTCGTACACTATGGTTTCTTCACTTTCTTCACTGGCGGACTAAAGTTCTCTAATCCGCTTAGGGCTGGTGTGCACTCCTGGAGTACTCGTGAGTGAGGTGGTGTTGTTTGAATGTTCCTCCTTATGTGCATCAATATTTTGCGAGGCCCAAAAATTAACCGGATTAAATTCATTGTCCGAAACGTCCGTGCTGTCGCTGAATGATTGAGTAGTGAATTCTTCGTCCGAACTTAAGATTCTCTTCGATTTCCTTGTGGAATTCTAACGATGGTTTCTTTAGCGGGAAGGTCGTAATTCAGTCTATGTGTACCGTTTGCTCCACGGTTTTCCCCGTAGTTGACCGAATTTTTACATTAGCTGGAATGGGGAATGATGATATCTCCCACTGCCCTGAATTGAATTTTGTCAATTTTCTGGATTGTCCGATTCAGGTTTTGGGCGTGTACAGATATACTAGTTGCAGATTCTTATTCTTGCAATGCTTTAATCTATATGCTTCTTGCTTTTCTGCTGCCGTATACAAATTCTGTTCTAATAAGTTATATGCTTGTCTTAACCTGGCTACTAGGTTTTCAGAATAGTCGTCATAGGAGAAATACTGTTGTCTTGGGGGTTGGTTAACTAACTCGATTGGGATGGAGATATCCCTGCCATATAGCAGATATGAAGGGACAAATTTTGTCGCGCTATGAATGGATGTACTATATGCAAGTAAAAATGCCGGGATATGGGCATCCCAATCTCGTTGATTCTGGGCAACAAAATGTGATAAATAATTCTCAATGCTGAAATTTAATTTCTCGTTTATTCTGTTGGCATGCGCTCAATATGGCGTTACCGAAACAGACTTCACTCCCAATTTCTTCATTAACGATTTAAATATCTTTGATTCAAATTTTTGCGCTCTATCGTGAAGAAGAATGTTGCAAATTCCATGACGCGCAAACACGTGCTCGAATATTGCTTCGGCCACTGTAGTACTTCTTAGCGTCTTTTAACGGAGCTATCTCCGCATAGCGGGTATAATGATCTACAGCTACCATCAAATACTGGAATCCATTCTCCGTAATTGGCAAAGGACCGATAAGATCCACACTGACTTTGTTGTAAGGATGTTTTGGCAACTTCGGCCGCATTAATGGTGCTTTATGCTTTGGCTTGTAGCCGTGCCTTTCTATGCATGACTTGCAAGAATCAACGTAGTTACGTACTTCGCTAAACATATTTTTCCAAATATATTTTTCTCGCACTCGTGCAAATGTTTTAGTAAATCCAAAATGACCTGAGAAAGGAGCGTCATGGCAAAGAAATAAAACTTCTCCTTTTAATGCTTCAGGAACTACCAGTTGTCCAAAATATTGCTCTTGTGAGGAATTTCTATCTGGTGCCTGAAAATGGTACAACAGATATTCTTCGGATAAGAAAAAATTATCCTTTATCTTAGCGTTGCCTACGGTATATTGTTTCTTCCGTAATTCTTCTATGCCGGCTTGTAAATTTGAATCTGCCCACTGTAATTCCTTTATGCGCTGTACTTGAGATGTATCCGGGGTAAAGGTTAATGCGATAATACTTATCTCATTATCAATATGATTTTGTTCTTCCGATGGAAAATTTTCTGGAATTCTGCTCAGATAATCAGCTACGTAGTTGGTCTTGCCAGCTTCATATTTTGTGTCGATGTCATATTCTAATAAAGCCATGGCCCATTTTGCTAACCTGGCATTCTTATCACTAAATTTGTGTAAATATAGCAGAGGTTTATGGTCACTTTTGATAAAGATCTTATTGCCTAACAGATAATGCCTCCAATGTCGGACGGCATTTACTATAGCCAATAACTCTCGCTCTATTGTAGGATAATTCTGTTCTGCCGGGTTTAATTTCCTCGACATGAACAATATCGGCACTAAATCGCCTTTGTCATTCTCCTGGCTAAGAACCGCTCCTAAACCATGTCGACTTGCATAGGAATGAATCATAAATGGCTTGTCGAATGAAGGATAAAATAAAGTAGGAAGCTTCAGAAGTTTTTCTTTAATTTCGTGGAATGATTTCTCCGCGTCCGGAGTCCACTTAAACCTCGTATTAGTCTTCTTCAGAAGATCTGTTAATGGCTTTGCCAAATCCGAATAATTTTCCAAAAATTTCCTGTAATAACCTGCCATGCGTAAGAACTGGTGTACATTTTTCACAGACCTGGGCTTGGGAAAATCTTTAACTTTATTAACATTATTCTCGTCCGTCTGAATGCCGTTTTAATCAATCACATATCCCAAATATGTTAAACTCTGTCGCATAAACTTACATTTCTTGGGGGAATATTATACGTTATGATATCTGAATCTCTTAAATACTGCTTCTAATTTTTGTAGATGGGACTCGGGATCCTTCGATGCCACTACGATGTCAACATAACATAGGATTGAAAACTGATTTAATCCAATTAATAAGGCATCCATTAACCTTTGAAACGATGCTGCCGAATTTTTCAATCCCAGTGGGGACCTTTTATATTGAAATAGTCCACGATGTGACGTAATAAATACTGTCTTATGGCAATCTTGGGGGGCAATCTCCTGTTGATGAAATCCCTTGGTTAAATCCAAAGTAGAAAATATGTTATTTCCCCTTAATTGATCTATTACTTCGTCGATTCTGGGCAGAGAATAAGAACATGGAATGGTAACTTTATTAATACCTCTCATGTCAATACACATCCTATAACTATTGTCTTTCTTTTTCACGAGGATAAGGGGCTAGCGTATGGCGACAAACTTTCTTCGATAATGCCAGCCTCTAATAATTCATCCAGCTGTTGATCCAATTCCGCTTTTAATTTCTCGGGCACACGGTACGGACGAGACCTTATGGGAACATCCAACGTGGTGTATTTCATGATAGATTAAATTTGTATGTCCCATTTCTTTTGTGGTTCGAGCAAAAACGTCGCTGTAGTTTAATAAAAGTGCAACTAAAGGCCTCCGGTAAGCCGGATCAACATCGGCCAAATCAAAATCTTGTACAGAAAGTGGGGAGGAGACATTTTAGCCGGAGTCATAACTCCCACGTGGTGCTGTGCTTTGAATTGAATCGCGGGCTCCACCGTTACTAATTTTGTATTTTTATTAATGTGTTGCGGCTCTTTTGTAACATTTGCTACTAATACAGAAATAATACCTTTTGAACTAAGCGTATCAACACTTCTGCCTATTCTTAAACGACTCTGAGCAAATGCATTTATGGGTTGAACAAGTACTGGCATGTCAATATGATTTCTCTCGGGGTCACAACGTGCTAAAATAACTCTTTCGGTTCTAGGGGGAATAATCTCTTTTCGCATTGCTCTGCCTAATTTCGTCCTAATTTTCTGAGTTTGTGGCTGTTCTTCTCGATCAATATGTTGATCCTTAAAACTTATTTTTCCGCCCTGGGCATCAAAAATAATTCCATTTTGGGTTAAAATATCGTATCCCAAAATAATTTGGTAAGCAAAATGTAGAGGGGCCTTAGATACGTAAAATTTGTGAGCGACTCTTCTGTTGCCCAGCATAATGGGGATGGTAAACGCTCCAATGATTTCTAATCTATTACCAGTAATTCCAGTAACACTTATGCTGTCAGCTATGGGATGGATTTTTACTTTACGCTTAATCTCTTGGATTGCGTCCTGCGTAATAATGCTTATACTTGCTCCTAAATCGAGTAGACCCAAAAATACTGTGTTTCCAATTTTTACCTCTGTCAGCGGCAAAGATGCACCCTCTATTATCTGACAATTATTAATAACTACTGGGACTGATACTTGGGGGTCTGGGCGCGTCCCGGAATCTACCTGGACCCTCTGAAGTTTAAATTCCCATTATTTCTCCTTCCTTGATATGTACCTCTTGTCTGCCCGGAAGCTTGTGAATGCGATGGAGCTTCCACTCGTTGGTCTGGATTTCCTGAGAGTTAGAATACCCCGCGCCATTTGTATCTCGCTGTCTATAATTCGAATATTGAGGCGTCGAACGGAACGGAACGGAGCTCTGCCTGCCTGTCTTTGATTTCTGAAATTATCTGTTCGCTGGGGACATCGCTTAACTGGGTGTCCAAATGTACCACATCAGAAACATTGCATATTCTCAAAATTCCGTGGGTTACTTTGAACGGAATTTCCATAATACTGGTTATCGACGTTCCTGCCTTGAAATGTTAAAAATCTATCTTCTGCTTGCTGCAGTCGCTCGTTCAATTGTTTGGATTCCTTCTGCAGAGTATTTACTACTGCTTCTTGTTGTACCATGTGCTGCTTAAACATGGCGCAAAGTTCTGCTATTGCATCGGCAGATCCGCTTTCTTGCGGGACCGGATCTCCATCATCGGCGAAATTGACACTTTTGGACATAATGTGTCTGTTCGCCTCAGCCAGTATTGCATATTGCACTGCTTGTTCAAAATTATTCGGCCCTTTCGACAGCACTTCTTTTTGAAGATTTCTCTCTAACCCTGTCAAAAATTGCGATAATTTTGCTTTGTCAGCAAGAGCATTAACTTGCTGATTATCTGTGGCGCCTATGCCTAAATATAAATGCGCTAATCCTCTTAGCCGCGATTCGTATTGTGCGACCGACTCATGTGGCCTTTTTGTTGGCATAAATTAAATTTCTGCATTTGTAATGTAATGGGTTGACTAGCGTCGAGCCCTCGAATTACTGCTTTTTTAAAATTTTCATAACTGGCAGTATTCCTTATATGCGGTGCTTTATTTAAAATTCTAACGCCGCCTGTTTCATGCGGGCTTTTGCTGCAAACATTTTTATGCTATCTGACCAGTTATTAATGGCGGCCAGAGAGTCAATTGACTCTAAAAACTGCGTGGCCGAAACAAGCTTATCATTCCCTGAACATTGGTAAATGAGTGGCAGCATTGATGCCACGGATTATACTATATGGGGGGGAGTTGCAATTGTGGACGGGGCCGAAGCGCCGTGTGAGGAAGAATCTGACACAAAATTTTGTGGTGGGGAAACTGGCTCTGCCCTCTCGTCGTCTGACATATTTAATAGAAGTTTAATACCTAAGTTATACACTAATACCAATTAATATAATACCTTTATCCTTACAACATGCAATTGCGCCTTTACCTAACTCTTAATAATGAAGCTGTCAAAATAACACCTTAAGAAAACTATTACATGATGCTTACAACAAAAGAAAATAATACGGCTACACATGAAGAAAAGAAAACCCATTCAATCCGTACTGCGACGAGGAAAAAATATGTGACAGCACGAATGGCTGAAAAGTCACGGCACCAATGTTATAAACAAATATTTCAATGTACCAATGATATATACTTTATGAAACAATTCACCATGGTTATCTTCAAACGTTAATCGGTACCAATGTCATTTTCAATATGAAACATGTGTTAATGTTATGAACGATGGAACACGTGTTAATGTTATTCACAATGGAACACACGTGTTAACGTCACCAATGATATATATAATGCGTTAATTTTATAAACACAATGGGTTAATTGCAGCTATGTTATTTATTATTATGGACGAATTATAGGTGCATCAATTACAGATTATTTACCGATCAAATTTAATCTAATGTTCCAATGTTGTAACTATGAGACTTTTGTTCTACAGTGATCGTATAAGGACAAAAAACGTGCCCCTTATATGTACTGGCATATAATAAAGCACGGCGTTGTGATTCACCTTTATCCCGTCACTGGAATAAAGGTGCCGCTCGTGAAAGAAATTAGAAGCATAAACACATATCTTAGTTTACACATACCTTATGTCTTGTGTGGTTATAAGGAAATCAAAAAGGAATCTTATGTGGAAGTAATCAAAATGGTTTAATACGTGAGTTAGGAACATTCAGTTACCACGTGTGAGGGTGCAGCCGTTAACAATACCTTACACATAAAATTTATTATTATTACGATTTTGCTCTACAACGTCTCCGATCATTTCTGCATACATATATATATTCATGTCTGCATACATATATATATAAGTGCAATGCTTAGTGATTTATTTTACTTTTAGTTCCTTTTCTCCTATGCTTTACTTAAAGGTTTTACCTAGCTAACTGGGTTTTCATTGTTTGATCATGACCATTACACACGCCACGTGCTCTAAATAGGGTTATGAATAAATTTAAGCAAGTACATGCAATAAAAGGGAAAAGAAAAACATAGCTTATCTGGAATTTCCATGAGGCTGGAATCTGTGTCCGCTCATATCCGTATATATCGCTCACCCGCTTCAGCACTCCAAAAACAAGGTTCTCTCAAAAACCTCTGTACTCAACTGTCACCAGTCACTCCCTGTCACTCGAACTCAACTCCGTCCTGTCGTCTTGACCGTCTAACCCCTTCTGTCTAGAACTCAGCTCCCCTCACCTCTTTGGGTCTTACCTTGTCCGCAGATGCCAAGGTCACTCGACCTTCTGAGGGGTTCTTCTAATCCCCAAGGTGAAGGTCACGTTGCTCCCTTCTTGGGAACTGACCGCATCGACCCTTGCTATCCCCCAATATCCCCTGGGGCCTAAGTATCGTCACAAGGCTTGGGATTGCCTCCCGCTATCCCCTGGGGCTATCCATGCACTTGCATGTTGGACTAAAATTTATTTTAAATAATTTTATTTCCAACAGAGGCCCTTGTTGCTGTTGTGTGTGCCATTGTTGCATATTGAGGGGGTGAACCCATCTCTCACTAGTACAGCCCACCTGTTTTCAGAACTGTGTTGTCACAGCCGCTGAAGAGGTCTGTGATATTGCAACAGTGTGTAACTTTAAAGGTGATGCCTGGTGGAACAGTGAGATTAAAGAAGCAATAAAGCAAAAGAAAGCTTACTTGGGGATGTCACAAGGTAGAGTTTCTGAGGATGAATGTCGCTGTAAGAAGCGTGAGGCAATTAAGCTGGTTCGCAAGAGTAAGGCAAAAGATAAGAAGGAAAAGGAGGAAAGACACGATTTGGCTTTTTGGAAAGACAGAAAAACATTCTGGAAGTACATAAGACACAATAAAAAGGAGGGAAATAAAATTCTAAGTTTTGTAAAGAATAGGGTCAGAGAAATGATATGGGAGCCCAATGAGCTAAGTGAAAGATAATGTCAGTACTTCTGTGATTTATTAGATCACGAAAGCTAAGGGGATTCTGAGGCAGAAGCAGATGATGTCACAGTGAAAAATGGAAGTACTGGTGGGATCTCAAGAGAAAAGGTGTGCAAAGCTCAAAAATCTCTTCAGAATGGTAAGGCTTCAGGAGTAGATGGCATAACTGCCGAGATGTTGAAATATG
This sequence comes from Macrothele yani, assembly GCA_039090855.1. Taxonomy (NCBI): domain Eukaryota; kingdom Metazoa; phylum Arthropoda; class Arachnida; order Araneae; family Macrothelidae; genus Macrothele; species Macrothele yani. The sequence goes on from CM076996.1 coordinate 143,813,585, forward strand.
GAGGTGAATCTGTGATTGACTGGTTAACTGAAATTTGCCAGTTATAATGGGAGTTAGGAATGGTTCCTCAGGATTGGAGAGATGCTACCACTGTTCCCTTGTACATGGGAAAAGGTGATCAGACTGAATGCAAGAAATATTGTGGTATCAGTCCACCGAGTGTGCCAAGGAAAGTGTTTGGGAAAGGTCTTTACTGATAAGGAACGAGGTCTTACACCAGAGAAAGTGTGGGATGTACAGTGGTTCTCTGCCTGGAAAAGGGCTGCACTGATCAAATTTTTGCTTTGCACATGATTATTGAAAAGTACCTGTCTGTTAGTAAGAAAGTGTTTGCAGCCTTCACAGATTTAGAGAAAGCTTATGACAATGAAAATAGGACTATTCTGTGGAAGGTACTGAATGAATATGGTATTATTGGGAATCTGCTTAATAGTGTGAAAGCCATGTATGCTGGCAGTACAGCATTTGTACGAGGGAATGGGGTCTTATCGAAATGGTTTTCTATTGGTGCAGAAGCCGGATAAGGTTGTGTAATGTCACCATGGCTGTTTAATATATTTATGAAAGCATGCATGCGTAATGCCAAAACTGATAATACTGGTTTATGTCTTGGTAATATCCATGTGCAGATTGCTGTATGCTGATGACACAGTCCTGTTGGCAGTGAGCAAATGTGAGTTGCATAGTATGTTGTCCCGTATGTACGAAGTTTGTATGAAATTTAAACTGAGTACAAATAAAGGAAAAACCAAAGTTATGGTTTTGGGGTAAGGAACTGTTAGTACTGAATGCAAGATAAGTCTTAATGGCACAGAGAATGACCAGGTGAATGAGTTTGTATATTTAGGAAGAACAGTATGTTTGACAGAGAGAACAAATTATTAGATGGAAAAATTAGCAGTCATTGAAAGTCATAGCTGCTTCAGGAGGATTTCCCAGGAACGATGGGTTCTCAAGAAAGTCCCGAATGGTGGTATATGAAAGTGTAATTGTTCCTACTCTGATGTACAGCAGTGAAACCTGGGTACTGCAGAAAAGACATAAAAGTCATTTGTGTGCTAGGGAGATAGATGTGTTATTTATGGGGGAGGGGGTAAAGACAAGCTCTGATCATATGAGGAATGAAGATGTTTTGAAGATGTGTAACATGAAGCAAAATGTTGTTAGTAGCATGGAGACTAATATTCTTAGGTGGTTTAGCCATGTTGAAAGAATGAGTGATGAGGTGCTAATTTTTTCAGCCCAAGTGGCAGGAAAGAGAGGTAGAGGAAGGCCATGGAAATCACGGGAGGTCCAGATTCAGGAATGTCTGCTTGAAAAAAGATGAGTATGAACTAGCTGGCACCTCTCCAAGTATGAAGTATCTTGGAGAGGTGCCAGCTATTTCTGTGTGACATTGGCAAAAAGACCCTAACTGACTGGGTTTTGTTCCAGAATCCTTAGGTTGAATGACCAACTGGAACTGTCAGCTGTGGGCTAATCCCACACACTGATGTTGTTACCCGATTAAAAAGACAAATATTAAAAATGACTCAAGTGTGGGATATGGTGGACCTACCATACTCGAGAAGGACGGTCCACCATGGAATCGACCTGGACTTTCTAAATGGCGTATGAGAAAGAGATCTCGGCTGAGTGAGTGTAAGATTGGTGTATGGAATATTAAAGGTATAAATGGGACGATGAATGAGGTGATTGAAGAGATGAATAATTATAGACTAGATGTGCTGGGTGTAAGTGAAACCAAAAAGAAGGAAATTGGGATAGAAGAAGTGAATGGAACAGTGAGTGTGTGGTTTGGAGTATTGGATAATGTGAGCAGGGCTGCCAGCCTATCACACCCAAGAAAATAGCTGCTTTAGTAGCCACTAATGGTAAAAATAGTAGCCTATAGTAGCCTTAACACAACTTATGTTAATGACTAAAACAGTTGTCCAAAAAAGTGTATGAGTTTTAGAATGTAAGTGCTCCACACCAAGAATTTTTTTTTTTTTAATTTCAAACAACAGTGACAAAATTAGCACATGTTCACATTTTGGTGGAGAAAAAAAAATATATATATATATATATATATATATATATATATATATATGGGATGTAAGGTCAAGTGATGCGTAACATCACAGCCTCTCCTTGACAAATGTCAACCTCGCCTTCTCATGGTGCATCCTGTTCCCACTAAAGGGGCTCTGATGACCGCCAATAGCAGTATAACTATACCATCGGGATTAGAGGAAATGCTATCCCACACTCACCAACCTGCTTGGCCAGCGTGGTGAGTTATGGCCAAACCCCTCCAAAATGACTCCACAACTTAAATCTTGGCCCTCAGTCTCCGGCAGCTAGAATGTACCTGGCCAAGGCAGCGGCCTGTGCGACATGAAGGCAGAGGATGCTAAGAATCCCCGGAGGACCGTACTAGGCTGCCATCTGATGCTGACCTTGGCTATGTATAATGGACGCTCTCTATCTTCTGATTCAAGGCTTCTTGAATTGGAAGCGGAACTACAAAGGATCAAAAGGGACATCGTCGGGCTAAGTGAGATAAGGAGAAAAGGAGAAGATCTCATTGAACTGAAAAGTGGACATCTCTTCTACTATCGTGGGACAGATACTGGCAGTACTAGTGGTGTTGGATTTATAATAAACAAGAAACTGAAGGATAAAGTTGTAGAAGTTGAAAGTTCCTCTGACCGAGCTGCGCGACTCGTTATCCAACTCTCGAGAAGATACCAGGCCCAGATTATTCAAGCTTATGCACACACCACAAGTCATCCTGAAGAAGAAATTGAAGAATTTTATGAGGAAACTCGTCATCTAAATAATAAAGGTAAGCAGCATTTGAAGATAATTATGGGAGATTTCAATGCAAAAATAGGGCAACGGCAACAGAATGAAACTTCAGTAGGTAAATTCGGTCACGGCAACAGAAACCAGCGTGGAAATACTCTCGCTGAGTTTGCGGAGGCAGAAGGGTTTTTCATCTTGAACTCCTTTCTCAAGAAAAAGCCACACAGGAAATGGACATGGAGACATCCAAATGGAACGACAAATGAAATTGATTTTATTATGTGTAACAAAAAATTCGTCATAGAAGACTGCAGTGTGCTAAACAAGTTCAACACAGGTAGTGACCATAGATTGGTGAAATGTAAGATGCACCTCAACTCTAAACTCGAACGTGGCAAGCTCATAAGACAAACAAAATGTACTGACATAACCAACCTTAAAAAACACCATAATACCTTCAAGTTGGAACTGAAGAACAGATTCACTGCTTTAGAAGGTCTAACATCAGAAGAAGTGGATATTTCTGAAGTTAACAGAAAAGTAACCAAAGCTCTTAAGGAAACAGCAACAAAATTAGCTGGGTCTAAGAACAAGTTGCATATGAAAAATTATCAGGAAAAACCAAAATGTTGATGCAAAAAAGAAGAGAGATGAGGACAACTAAAGAAGATGTGACTTCCAAAGTGGAATATATAGAGCTATGCAAGACAGTACAAAAAAGTATCACTGAAGATGTAAGGAAGTTCAACTGTGAACTAGTGAGGAAAGCAATTGAAAACAACCAAAGCCTAAAGATAGCAAAGGGACATCTCTCAGTAAGGGAAGGAAACAGATTATGGCACTGAGAAAAGAAGATGGTTCTGTAACAAGAAATAGAGGCGAAATTTTGATAAGAGTGAAAGATTTCTACTCCAAATTATATGAAAGGGATGATACATGTACTCCAGACAACATGAAAGGTACCAGTACCAGAGTTCTTCCAGTCCTCCCAGCAGAAGTTGCATGCAATCAAGAACATGAAGCGGGGAAAAGCTCCAGGAGAAGATGGAATTACTGTAGACATCATACAAGAAGCAAGTGAAGAAATCGAAACAGTACTCGCCCAAATTTTCACTCGATGCCTTAATGAAGGGAAGATTCCTGAGGATTGGAACAACACTACAATGATCCTGCTACATAAAAAAGGTGACATTGAGGATCTCAGGAACTACAGACCTATCAGCCTCCTATCAGTGGTTTATAAAATCTTCACTAAAGTTCTTTCACACCGCTTGAAGGTAACACTGGACATGGCTCAACCGAGAGAACAAGCTGGATTCAGGAGTGGCTACAGCACATCATATCCACGTACTGAGAGAACTAATTAAAAGAGCAAGGGAATATGAACTTCCATTATGCTTGGCTTTCATCGATTATGAAAAGGCCTTGGATTCGGTGAAACCATCAGCAGTTACAATGGCTCTGAAATCCTGCGGTATTGAAGATGCATACATTAATATTATTAGTAACATCTATGAAAATACAAGTGCAAAGATTCGGCTGTTTGAAAAAACAACACATAAAAATTGGAAAGGGAGTGAGACAAGGTGACACCATATCTCCCAAGCTCTTTAATGCCACATTGGAAAATGTCTTTCAATCACTGAACTGGGAAAACAAAGGGATAAAGATTAATGGAGATTATCTAACTCACCTTCGTTTTGCTGATGACATAGTCATTTTTGCAACTACCCCATCAGAGCTGCAGAGTATGATCCAGGAACTTGCTGACAAGAGTAAAGAAGTGGGATTAAATATGAACTTTCAGAAGACAAAAGTGATGTTCAATGCTTTTACAAGAAATGAAGATTTATCAATTGATGGAGAAAAGCTGGAGATAACAGACACGTACGTTTATCTTGGACAGCAGATATCAAGTGAGGGTCACATTGATGAAGAAATTAATCGGCGTACAAAACTTGCCTGGAGAGCTTTTGGAAGAAACAGCATAATTTTCAAGAGCAATATGCCATTATGTCTTAAAAGAAAAGTGTTTGATCAATGCATCCTTCCAGTGCTTACGTATGGTGCAGAGACGTGGACCTTAACTAAAAGAGACATACAAAGGCTGCAGACAACTCAAAGTAGCATGGAGAGGTGCATGCTTGGTGTAACCAGGAGAGATAAGAAGAGGAACTCGTGGATCCGAAAAATGACAAGAGTGGAAGACATCATGATCAGAGTTAAATCCCTGAAATGGCAATGGGCTGGACATACTGCCAGAAGGACAGACCATCGATGGTCAGCCGAAATTTTAGATTGGATTCCAAGGGACAGGAAAAGACCCAGAAGAAGACCACATGGGAGATGGGTGGATGAAATTCGAAAGTATGCGGGAGTGACATGGAGGAGACTGGCACAAGACAGACCGTTGTGGAGGAAACTTGGGGAGACCTTCGTACAGCAGTGGATTGATAATGGTTGATGATGATATATATATATATATATATATACACACACACACACACACACATCCATACACTACAAAAAGGGCATCTTAAGTTTCAATGTAGTGACACTCAGAACTATAATGGTTATGGAAATTACCCCCCCCCCCCCCCAATTATTCAATTCCCTGATACAAACTTTGGAATTACAAAACACTTCCTTTGTCATTGTTCTGGAGGTCAGATGTTCTCATCTGTATCAAGCCAGTACGGAGAGCTTTCTTCTGCGTTTGTGGTTGGTAAAAAATATATATATAAAATTTTCCAAGTGGGCTTCATACACTGTGTTGAAAAAATTGTTGTGAATTTCTTTTTTGAAAGGCCATAGTTGTGGACATTCAGTGCTCACTTGTTTTTTTCTGTACACATAATAATCACAGTTATCTGATGTGAGGTATATCAAGAATCTCATTCGAATAGATTAACATTTGGAAATATTTCAAACTTGCCTTTTGTACAGCTATGACAATAAATATCAAACACTGTGAATGTGTTTAGTATGGAACAAAAACACGAAGCCTAGAACTAAAAAAAATGAAAACTTGCAGTTTTGTTATCAGGAATGGAATGGGTATAGTGTAATCTCCCTCTTCAATAATGGAAACTCTTAATAATAATAATAATAATAATAATGGTGATTAAACATGATTTTGAATTACGTTGTAAAAGAGTACATTTTATTTTGATTCCCATATTTGAAAGGTAAACATGAAAAACCTGTCTGAAACGTCTTCATTTCATTAGAGCATGGACAACTGTCTTAATATTCTAGCTCAAGTCTGTGTAGGTCAGGTATAATTGATATGAAGTATTACACTGATATACACCTGTCTTGATAATGTTACAGTCATTCTTCACAGTGTCCTTGATGCTTTTGAGACAAATATAAAGAAATTACTTTATCCTGTAAAATTATTCCAACTCATAATTACAGAAATAAGAAAACAAAAAAACTTGACTTTCTTCTAATTTGGGTTCCTTTTATAACAGCAGACAGGTAAAATCCCTAGATGTTAACCAAGATCGATTTTCAAAGCTCTAACAACAGTAAAACTAAGATTATCCTTACACCCACTGATGACAATAATAAAACCAAACCTCAATTTGTTTGAAATTATTATAACTCTTCTGAAACATATTGTCATGGAGCATCAACATTTTTTATATGATGCCCCCCTCCAATATGTATAAACAAACTGTTTTTTATCATTTAGCAATTTTTGGGGGGGAGGGAGTCCTCTTTAAAGTTTACATTATTCTTATACCATGGTAGCAGTTTGGAGGGGTTATATGCAGTAAATTATTTCAAAAAATTGAGTGAATTTATACCACTGCCATGAGTGCATATAAGGGTAGGCTTAACAAAACAGCTTCCTCGTGAACCTTAGATTTAACAATAAAAGGATGACTTCGCACAATATGTCAAATGAAATGAGAAACTCACCGTCTATGTACGATATTTAATAAAATACAAAAGATATTTACAGTTAAAATACCCCACTAGCACTTTCGGGATAACATTTACCCCATCATCAGGTGGAACAGAGGCAATGTAGTACTCCTTTATACAGTAGTGTCATCATCAGGTGGAACATAGGCAATGTAGTACTATATAAAGGAGTACTACATTGCCTCTGTTCCACCTGATGATGGGGTAAATGTTAGCCCGAAAGTGCCAGTGGGGTATTTTAACTGTAAATATATTTTGTATTTTATTAAATATCGTACATAGACGGCGAGTTTCTCATTTCATTTAACCTTAGATTTATTCCTTTTTTGAGGTTTTCTGCATAAATGCATCAATTAGGGAGGATTTTCTTTTATGAACTACCCTATTCATTTTTAATGCTTCAAGTTCATGTTATCTTTTTTTGTTGAAGTTTCTCTGATCCTTTGAGAATGCCATGTGCAACTCGTATTGCAGGTAAGTTTTTTTTTTTAATGCTTGCTTTAGTCTCTCACTGGCTTCTTTAAGCACAGAGTTTGACGATTCTTGTACTTCTCATTTTTCTTGAACAAGAATTTATATCTTGTTTTCCATGTTTTCTATAGTTTGCTTTCTGCTCTTCAAAATCCTTTATTTAGCTATTCTTGTTTCAATTTCTCAGCACTTTTTCTCTGCTTTCAGTTGCTGTTCCTTTAATCTCTGCTATCTGACCTATGTGCATTAAGTGCTAATTTTATTAGTTCTTTGGCTATTAGCACCTTTGCAACTTGGTTGTTATACATTTTTAGTGTATCTCGAATTGTTAGTCTCTCATTCGGGTGATTCCATGCCAAATCAACTAGTCACTCAACCTGACCATTTCAGATTTCAATGAAACCTTTAGGGATCATTCTCCCTTATGATATAAATGAGAATATCTCATTGGGTTTTCATGTAATTAATTTTTATTTTTTGAAAAATAGTCGTTCTTTGGCTTGCATAAACTTTTTTAATCTTGAATTTCTCAAGTTCTATAAAGCTTAGAGAGTTGTTTGACCCCTCATTTTAAAGAGAATTTCATAAGTTTTAATTTGATATGCAACTTGACTATGCTTGGTACAAAAAAAATTTTAATTAAAAAAAATGTAATTTTTAAGATAGTGTTTTTTTAATTTTGAAAAAAACACATTATGTTTTTGTAATATTATAAGCTTTAAATCTTGAAACTTTTAGAGTGGGATCTCAATGGGATCAGGAGTTATGGTATCAATGGTATTGTTTTAAATACCAGTTAGGGCTACATTGCTACCTTTAACTTTTGCAAGATTAAAAAAAAAAAAAAATACATTGGCTGTAAGGTAACCAATTTACTGGTACATTAGGGTATATTACAGATAATGATTTACTAAACCTACAGACAAATTATGGATAGCATGTGAGTAAATAGTCTGATAATCACAGGTGTTTTGGCACAAGCCTGTACATACTTGTCTGATTCATGTTCCTGCAGGAGTGTGACTCATGCCCACTCTAGCTCAACGTTTGCTTAGTTTCCTCAAAGATCTCAATGAGTGAACAGTTAGTTGTTGACAGTGTTACTTAAAATGTTTCACATAAAAATATGATTTTTATAAGTTAATAGTTTTTTTCAGTGGAATTGAAATAAATGTTAAGTGTTGTTGTTTTTGCTTTTTTTATTGTTTCAGACAATTTGACTTGTACTATTATTTATAATTTTAACTCTATTATTAGGACTCTGTGACAATATGAGTGAACCCAGTACGTCAAAGCATTTTTTGGTATATTGCTGTAACCCATTTAAGAAACCTGGTCATAATTATTATAAGAAACAATTGAGATCTGTAAATGAAAATATTTTGAGACATAATGCCAATTTACATGAAGGTGACAAGATATGTGATGGGTGTCGTAAAGCTTTACTAAAGCTTCCAGATATTTTAACTGAACAAGAAGGCTTGCATTCAGACAGCTCAGAATCACAAGACCATTTGAATGTTCCTGAAGTACCAGTTCAAAATACATTGTCAACTCCAGAGAAAAACAACAACAGGCAATTGAAGCTTTGAACAAACGTCTGACTGCTATCGAATAAACACCTATTTAAAAGAAAATGTTTGATTGAAAAAAAAATGCCCAGAAGCAAAGATTAAAAAAGTGACGGTAGCTTTTCGAACGAAAGTACTTAATTTAAATCCAGGTACCACTGAATCTGACACTGCAAAAAATAATGACAATGAAATTATTAATCAATTGAAAGAAAAGTCCAATGCTACTACAGACAAAAGTGTTAGAATGCAGGTTCTAACTACACTTCCCAAAAGCTGGTCTCTAAAAAAAAATTGAAACTGAATTTGGAGTGTCTAATTTTACTGCTAGAAAGGCAAAAACAGTGTTAAATGAAAAAGGTATAATGGCATCTCCTGACCCAAAGCCTGGAAGAACATTGGACCCTGCAACGGTAGCCCTAGTCAGAGAATTCTATCAAAATGATGAGGTTAGTCCTCAAATGCCTGGTAAAAAGACTGTTTCAGTCAAAAAAGATGGCAAACGTGTACATGTTCAAAAGTATTTAATTCTAAGTACATTAAAAGAATCATATGTACTATTTAAGGAGTGTCCCTGATCAGAGAATTGGAATTTTTAAATTTTGTGAGCTTCGTCCTAAGCATTGTGTTCTTCCTGGGTCCAGTGGGACACATTCTGTGTGCGCTTGCACAATACATCAGAATGCCAAATTAATGATGGCTCATTGTAAAATACCTGAATTGACAAATGGTGAACTCCCGATTAAAACATACAAAGCTGTAACAAGCAATATAATTTGCAAAACGCCAACATCTAAATGTTACTTTGCAAATTGTGTTAATTGCCCAGGAAGTGTTGATTTGAAGGCTCGGTTTGAAGAAGCTTTTGAGCTTAATAGCATTGAAAATGTGAGTTTCAAACAATGGATGCAGATTGATAACAAGTGTGTCCTGGAAATTATTATAAAACCGACAGAAGAGTTTTTGGATTATTTGTTTCAGAGTTTGCCAAAACTTTTAAGACACTCTTTCATTGCTACTCAACGGTCTTCCTATTTGCAACACTTGAAAGAAAATCTACCTCAAAACCAACGCATTGTACTTTGTGATTTTGCTGAAAATTATGCATTTGTGCTTCAAGATTCTGCACAAGGCTTTCATTGGAACAATGCTCAAGCAACAATACATCCGTTTGTTATATACTACGTTGATGAGGAAACCAAAACGTTGGCGCACCTGAGCTTAGTTATTCTTTCTGATTGTATGGTGTATGATACAGTTGCTGTTCATGTGTTTCAATGCCTCATGATTGACTTTCTTAAACAGAATCTGCCCCATAAACCCGAAAAGCTGAATTACTTTTCAGATGGAGCATCATCACAATAGAAAAACAAATCAAACTTTCTCAATCTCTGCCATCATGAGAAAGATTTTGGCATCAAGGCAAAATGGAACTTCTTTGCATCGTCACATGGAAAAAATGCATGTGATGGTGTTGGAGGAACAGTTAAACGATTAGCAGCATTGGCCAGTCTACGAATGGTCTACAATGATCAAATTATGACCCCTCGCCCATACGCGGCGGAAGGTAGGGGATGCAGGGGGTCCGGACCATTTCACTGAGAGGATCTACCTAGGAAACGTCCTAAAATATGTGGTTCACATATGATTTATAGTTGGTTTTTTGGTTGTTTGTTTTTACGATTTCTTGGATACTGTTACCATTTTCGCAGTTTTTCGGAAAACTCTTCAGTACAATTTTGAAAATTGATTTCGCACAAATATACTGAAAAGTTAATTCAGCGCTTTGTTTTTCTCCTTAAAACAGATTGTTAAAGAATTATTTAAATTTCTTTAAAGCGATAACCAAGGTGGAGAAGAAATCTCTCTCCTTCCCTCTGCGCTCCCTTCCCCTCCTTTCTTAATTCCAAGTCCGAACTTGTCTTCCTCGAGATCAGAAAACCCATTAAATGCATCGGAGAAATAAATAACTGAACAAAAGAACACGAACTCAAATTAAGCAGTGAGTATACTCGTGGTAACAATGGCACACACAACAGCAACTAGGGCCTCTGTGAATTTTGGAGAGGTGCAAGCTAGTTCTGTGTGACATTGGCGAAAAGACCCCAACTCACTGGGTTTTGTTCCAGAATCCTTAGGTTGAATGACCAACTGGAACCCTCAGTTGGTCATTCAACCTATGGGCTAATCCCCTACACTGATGTACTTACCTGATTAAAAAGACAAAAAGAAATATTAAGAATGACTCAAGTGTGGGATATGGTGGACCTACCACACTTGAGAAGGACGGTCTACCACGGAATCGACCTGGACTTTCTAAACGGCGTATGAGAAAGAGATCTCGGCTGAGTGAATGTAAGATTGGTGTATGGAATACTAGAGGTATAAATGGCAAGATGAATGAGGTGATTGAGGAGATGAATAAGTATAGACTGGATGTGCTCTGTGTAAGTGAAACCAAAAGAAGGAAATTGGGGTAGAAGAAGTGAATGGCACGGTGAGTGTGTGGTATGGAGTATTGGATAATATGAGAGGACAGGCGGGTGTAGGTGTGATTTTAAGTGAAAAGATGAAGAACAACTTGATTCACTATAGTTGCGTAAGTGAGAGAATTCTCTGGATTCGTTTGAAAGTGAAACTTCAGAGAATTGTAATTGTTGTAGTGTATGCTCCTTGTGACTCGGAACCTTCTGATAAGAAGGAAGATTTCTGGAATGAGCTAAAAGCTGTTTTGTGCCAGTTTGGTGCTAAAGAAAAAGTTATAACAGCAGGGGATTTCAATGCTAGAGTAGGTGTGCAGAATGCAATTTCTGACAATGTTCTGGGTAAGTTTAATGATCCTTGTGTGAATGATAATGGTGAAAAATTAATTGAACTCTGCATTGAGAATGGTTTGTGTGTATCTAATACATTTTTCAACCACAAGAATATCCACACATATACTTGGGAAAACCGTACTCTTGGTCAAAAGAGTTCTATAGATTTTGTTGTCTACGATCAGCGTTTGAAACACTTAGTTGTTGACACCCATGTGATGAGAGGTGCAGATGTTGGTTCTGAACATTACTTGGTAGTGTCACAAGTGAAACTTAATGTTGGTTGGAGGAAGAGGAATAGGAAGAGACCCAGGATAGAAAGAATAAAGGTTGATAGGCTCCTTGAAGATCATCAGCGGTATTCTGACTTACTCAGAGAACGACTGAAGGATCTGAGGTCTGGTGAGAGGGATGTAGAAAAGAAGTGGGAATGTTTTAAGAACTGTGTTGTCACTGCTGCTAAAGAAGTCTGTGGCACCAGAATTGTGGGTAACAATAGAGGTGATGCTTGGTGGAATAGTGAGATTGAAGAGGCAGTCAAGAAAAAGAAGGAAGCCTATTTGGGGATGTTGCAAGGTAGAGTCTCTGTGGATGAATATCGCTGTAAGAAGCGTCGCTGTAAGAAGCGTGAAGCTGCTAAGCTGGTTCACCACAGTAAGGCAAAAGATAGGAAGGAGAAAGTGGAAAGGCATGAACTGGCTTTGTGGAAAGATAGGAAGTCCTTTTGGAAGTACATGAGACTCAGGAAAAATAGGAGAAACAAAGTTGTGTGAAGAATGAGATTGGGGAAATGTTATGGGAGCCCAATGAGTTAAGTGACAGATGGGGTGAATACTTCTGTGAGTTATTAGATCAAGAAAGCAAAGATGATTCTGAGACAGACGCAGATGATGTCGCAATGAGGGATGAAAGCACAGGAGGGATCTCAAGAGAAAAAGTGTGTAAAGCTCTAAAATATCTTCAGAATGGTAAGGCTCCGGGAGTTGATGGCATAACTGCAGAGATGTTGAAATATGGTGGTGACTCTATAATTGACTGGTTAACTGAATTTTGCCAGTTGTGCTGGGAGTTAGGAATGGTCCCTCGGGATTGGAAGGATGCTATCATTGTTCCCTTGTATAAGGGAAAAGGTGATCAGACTGAATGCAAGAACTATCGTGGTATTACCCTACTGAGTGTGCCAGGGAAAGTGTTTGGTAAGGTTGTTATTGAAAAAGTACGGGTTCTTACATCATTGAAAGTGTGGGATGTTCAGAGTGGTTTTATGCCTGGTAAAGGCTGCACTAACCAGATTTTTGCATTACGCACAATGATTGAAAAGTATCTGGCTGTTGGGAAGAAAGTTTTTACTGCCTTCATAGATTTTGAGAAAGCTTATGACCGAGTGAATAGGACACTTTTGTGGAAGGTATTGAATGAATATGGTGTTACTGGGAATCTACTTAATAGTGTAAAAGCCATGTATGCTGGTAGTAGAGCTTGTGTACGAGCGAATGGTGTTTTATCAAAATGGTTTTCCATTGGTGCAGGAGTTAGACAAGGTTGTGTAATGTCACCATGGCTGTTTAATATATTTATGGATGCATGCATGCGTGATGCCAAAATAGATAATAGTGGTTTATGTCTTGGTGATATCCATGTGTGCTGATTGCTGTATGCTGATGACACTGTCCTGTTGGCAGAGAGCAAAAGTGAGTTGCAGAGTATGTTGACTCGGATGCACAAAGTTTGCATGAAATTCAAACTGAGTATAAATAAGGGAAAAACCAAAGTTATGGTGTTTGAGAGAGGAACAGGTAGCACTGAATGTAATGTAAGTATAAATGGCACTGTGATTGACCAGGTGAGTGAGTTTGTGTATTTAGGAAGCATGTTTGACAGAGAGAACAAGTTGGGATGGTGAAATCAGTAGGCGAGTGAATTCTTCTTTGAAAGTCATAGCTGCTCTGGGAGGTTTTCACAGGAATGATGGGTTCTCTAGAGAGTCCCGCATGGCTGTGTTTGAAAGTGTAATTGTTCCTACTCTGATGTATGGTAGTGAAACCTGGGTACTGCAGAAGAAACATAGGAGTCGTTTGTGTGCAGGAGAAATGCATTACTTACGTGGGGTTTGTGGCAAGACACGATATGATTGTGTGAGAAATGAAGATGTATTGCAGTTGTGTGATGTGAAGCAAAATGTTATTAGCAAGGTGGAGACCAATATGCTTCGGTGGTTTGGCCATGTTGAAAGAATGAGTGATGAAATGCTTACTAAGAAAATCTTCTCAGCCCAAGTGGCAGGAAGGAAAGGCAGAGGAAGGCCAAGGAAGACATGGGTGGATCAGATTCAGGAGTGTCTGCATGAGAAAAAGATTATGAGTATGAAGTATAAAAGATCTTGTGTACGGCGTGTAATGGATATTAGTGAAGCACGAGTTGTATGTCAAAATCGCTGTAAATGGAGAAGTTGGATACGACAACAGTAAGTAAAAATATCTGGTAGTTTGTATTTCTTTTTGGAGCTAACCTCTGAATCTCAGAGAACAGCTTAGTGATATGTATGTATGTATACTACTTATTGTGCACAGAGGTCTTTCTTGGTGTTTTGTGACATAGAATATAAACGATTCTGGACGAATGTGCGTGCTTTTGCTGCGAGAACAACTATTGTTGAAATAAGGGTATCGAAATCGCTTTCCGCTCACACTCTGTGGCATTCTGGATGGTGTTTTTGCCAATGGTAAAACAATCTATCTGCATTTCCTTGATTGTATTTTCACCCCGTCTTCACTATGCATAATGCCTATGTGTGGTGGAGAAAAACTCAAGAGATTTGTTTAGGCACTGGGCTTGATTTGAATTTCAAAGCACCCTAGTAAGGACTGGCTTCTGCCATTTCAACAAAAGCCTTACCTGTTTTACCCAAGAGATATGTAATTGCAATACAAAATGGCTGTTGTCATCCCAGGTACAATTAGGCGTTCATATATAGCTATAGTTTATCAGATCTTGACGTTTTAGCTGCAGCAAACATCCGAAAAATTCAGACATCCATTTTAATTCATTTATGACATTTACTGAGAGTCGGATGATAAAAGGATTTCGGCGTGCTTTACAACTTTACATGTTTCGTATTTCACAGGATGGAACGGTGGAACCCAATCCCAGCACCTCTTTAAACCTTTGGCCTCCTATTGAGTCCGGCGTCTGCAATTTAGCAGGCAGATGCTACAAGTCAACAGACTGGCTTTGGAATGCACTCCCTTCTGGATATCAGTTGGGAGGTGATAACACATTTTCAGTTGCGCCCAACATTTTCTATATTTGTTTTCAGCCTAACTGTTCAGGTTAGGATCAAATTTTTGTTAGAAAATGAAAGATCTGCTCAGTGGCACAACCAGAATTTCTTTATGGGGGGGGGGATATTGAAGATGCAAATAAAATAACTTAAGGAAAACGTGACCCAAAGAAAGCATTGGGGAACAATAAACAAAAAAATCTGCTATTTTAAATTTCCAATGATTCGGAAAATGTACTTAGAAATATATAAAAATATATTTAAAAATAAGTAGGGTATGACAAACAACTAAGCACGAAGGACTAAGCGACACCTTGTGGGGAGACAATAAATAGCATGCGCTCGAAGTACAACAGGCAGCCACGGTGGCGCAGTGGTCTAAAGCGCTGGTTAACCATTCGTCCGAGAAGGGTCCGGGTTCGTTGTGTTTGCCTTACAGCACTGGCTCTCTCCCTTCCCTGGAACCAGTGACCCTAAATTACGGACGGGGGACCGCTTATAGCCCATTGAGTTGCTCATGGTGGTCGTTAAACCTTCAATCAAAATAAATAAATAAATAAATAAACATTAAATTTACGATACAATTTAATGTCCTCAATTTTAGAAGCTCTTTAGTCTGCCCCTCAACTTTGTGATAAAAAAACTGTCAAACTGATTTTCCTTAAAACTTCGAATTTGCTGGGGAAAATATTTTTTTTTCTGACCTTAGTCACAATAAGACTGGAGTACATGCAATGCGCTGTATGCATTGTGTGTACGGCAACGATCACCCGCAATGTGAGGTATATAAAGAGGCGCAGTAAGATGTCGGCTATTACACAGCGGTGTCATAGTCGCAGGTGAAACAGGTGTTGTGGAGTAATTGTCAACAACGCCAGATCCCAGTGACTTCAAAAAAGGCATAATCATTGGTGCACTCCTTGCAAGGGTTTTGCTAGCTAGAACGGCAGGAACAGTATTGTAACACGAGAAACTGTATCGAAGATTATGAATACCTATCAAAAAGGATATGGAGTTGCCTCCAAACGTGCAAACTGTGGACGCCATAAGATGTCAGTTAGGGACAGGCGAACGTTGGCACGGATTGTACAACAAAGGCACAAGACCACAGAACTGCAAATAACAGCAGAGTTGGACACCGATCGAAATGATCCTGTTTCCATCATAACACTTCGTCAAGTATTCCATCGTGCAAGTATTTATGACCGTTCTGCAATCCACAACCTGTGATTGCTAATATCAATGCAATAAAACATGTAAGATGGTGCAAAGCACATAAACACTGAGATGCTAAAGTCTAGCAACGTGTCATCTGGTCTGGTGAATCGGTCTTCACATTGTTTCCTGCCATTGGTAGAATGCACGTCAGGCAAAATCCTGCAGAAGCATACCAACCCAACTGTTTGATTCCCACTGTGAAGCACGGAGGCGGATCCTTGATGCTGTTATGAGCCATATCATGACATTTTTTAGAGCCATTGGTTGTTTTGCAGGGTCATGTAGCATCTACAATGTGCTTTCTTAAGGAGCACCTGCACATAATGTTGCAGGCATGGTTCCGTAATGGCCATCACTGGTTTCAAGTAGATAATACACTCGTACATTATGCGTAACGTGTCAAGTTGTGGTTTGCAGAGTATAAAGATGAAGTGCAACAGCTATTCCAGATCTCAATATTACACTGCTGGACAATTGCTAAGGACGGATCATAAAGGGCTATATAGCACATAAAAAAGTTAGTGTGGTTGGATGCCAAGTGAAATAAAATAATGTCAGAATGCCAGGACATTACAAGAAAGACAATTTATTGTGCTCTGAAATCCAGAAGGCTTTGGAACGTGTTCAAGGGACAAACAGGCCATTTTGTGCAGAATACGTAAACGTGAAAAAAATGCAATTACCATCCGCAGGCGTTCCGGCGTAAGATGTCAATACGGGATATGGCCACCATGGAGGGCGATGCAAGATTCCACACGTCGTGTCATGCTTTGCACAACATTATCAAGCAGCTGTTGGGGTAATTTATCCCATTCCTCTGTCAGTGCACGGATGAGGGTGTCCTTGTTTATTGGAGGGCATTGGCGACCAGCAAGACTCCTCCCCAAAGCATCCCGCACATTTTCAATGGGATTCAGATCTGGAGAACGTGCTGGCCATACGAGGCGTTGAATATCCTCGCTCTCAAGACACTCCTGGACAGCGACTGTTCGACGACATGTTGCGTTGTCGTCCATGAAAATGAATCTATCACTGACAGCACCACGGAACATGCAAACATGAGGTAGCAGAACATCATTAATCAGGGTTCGTACTCTTTTTGGGGGAAAAATTCAAGGACTTTCCAGGCCTTTTCCAGGCCATATACAAAAAATTCCAGGATGATTACTACGCTTTACAGTATCATGCTCAAATTAGTTTTTAAAAGCAATTTCAGTTTTAAGTAATAAAAATGATGAAAGATGCAAATGGATTAGGGATGATAGGGGGGAAGGGAATAGAACTGTCCATAATTAGCATGTTCTCGTTGCGCTAGGCGCTTAAGCACTGCTGAATTCCGTCAGACCCCCAATGGTCAAAT
Organism: Macrothele yani; assembly: GCA_039090855.1. NCBI lineage: Eukaryota > Metazoa > Arthropoda > Arachnida > Araneae > Macrothelidae > Macrothele > Macrothele yani. The sequence continues at coordinate 143,831,027 of CM076996.1, forward strand.
GATTGAAATGTGCTGATGTTCATGGAATGAAATGGTTGATCAGCTATGATAACCGCATAAAAGTTCGAAGGGGGGCGATTTCTTTTTTACGTTATGCAACATTCTACATTACTCCAGTATTTATCTTGTCATCATCAACAATAGCAATGTAACTACCACTTACGATCGCGGATATCGGCCAACTGAAAATCTGCCATACAACTAAGGGATACAACACACAGGTATCATGTTACAGTGTATTGTAATTGAAAAAAAAAAAAAAAAAGATTTCAGAAATTAAAATCGAAAAAAAAAATTAATATCATCAAGTCATGGTGTTTCAAAAATCCGCTTTCCTTTATAATGTTTAAAAACATGTAATGTTTTTCTTTTTTACCTGTCGTGTATAATAAAATGGGTTGATTTTTTATATGGAATCAGACGTCCATATGTCCGATTGTCTTCGTCTGAGTTCACACGTTAGCTACTGTGTACAAGTAGACATTTTTTCAGCTCAAAAATATGTAGTTTTGTATGTATTCACAGTATAACTCATTCCGTATTCCCACAGAACAAAATTCAGCAGATACAAATGAAGAACATCAAGACCCACCCAACACCATGTTTCCGATTGTCTGCTGTTTATATTCAAGAAATGCGAATATGGATCAATGGTGAATGCAGCAACTATGGTTTTTATTTATTACCAAGAAAAAAAAAAGGAGCCTGAAAGCTGTAAAGCTGAAACGGATATTTCTCCCCTCCCGAAAACATTCCGATTAAGTTCAAACAGCAGGAGCACGCGTCCACGCACACTCAACCTCTGGAATGTCCTGATGGAACGGCTTCTTTTCATTTGGCACATCGCCATAAATCACCACCTGCAGCTCACTGAAGTGTCTTCCTCCTTCACCCTAACTATAGGAGAAAACGTAAAAAAAAAAAATGCTGCCCAATTTTAGACAAAATGACCAAATTTACGTCATAACGTTGCAATTTACTAAAATACGTTTATCTGCTGAATTTCGCCTAAATCCATTGAAAACTTTTTAATTATAGATTTTTTTATTAAAACAGTAACTCAGACATCTGAATAAAAATGTATGTTTGTAATTAAAATAGAGTCCATATCATCACAGAAACAAAATTTAAGGATCACTCTGTTTAAATAAACCATGGCATCTAAAAAAAAATAATTTGCTTGCTTTTCCCGTAATTTATAATTGCCGTTTCTTTTTTTTGAATCCGATTTTGCAACGGAAGATTTTTTTTTTTTTTTTTTGCATCTGCTAAAGTTTCAAACGGAATTCGGCGAAATTTGCACTAGAACTTTATTGTGATGTATTTTAACCACTGTAAAAATTTTACTGTGTTCTTCTCAAAATTCCGGAAAATGGATTTCTGAAAATATCTCTTAGTCCTTTTGAGCCGTGGAAGTGATAAACAGGTGTTTGCTTTCTTCCCAACCAAGGGCTTCGGATCAGCGCTCCCAGCTGTCAATCAACCGTTGCTATGGTAACACACTTTCTGCTCAAGGCTCACTGTCTAAAGAGGCACACATAATAAAAATTTCCAATGCTAACTTTTTGAGTTTTAAACCGATTCAAATGGAATTTTGGGAGTGAGCTTCTGTAATCCAATTATAGTAAATGTAAAAATTTCAGCCACTTTTGTGAAAAATTCGCAAAGATAGTTTTCTTATTTTTTATCATAAGTAGCCGAAGTCTCTTGAGGGGTGGGCCGGAAGCAAGCGTCTTAATGCAATAAACAAGGAGCAGATGAATGTGTTGTTCAGGCATACTCTTCACTGGTGGATGCCAGCTGACTTGGTAAACACGCGACCCCCTGCAAATGCTAAATGTCTCTTCTTTCCCCTTCTGTTGTTCTCAGTAGTTGTCGGACGGACATCAAGCTCAGGGCTAGAGAATGCATCAAGCTTCCCTTCCCTAACAGACCTGCTAGTAATCATCCAATTTTATTGCACTGGAAGTAGTGCTTCCCCCCCCCAGCCAAATTAGGATTTGGGCACATCCGAAACACCACTGTAGCCGGCGGTTTCTTTGAGAACAGAGGAGAGGAACTTAAAAAAATTAAGGGGTAACAGTCAGTAACACGATTTCCTAAAAGGGCATTTTTTTTAAGCACTAATTTCAAATTTCAAGGCTTTTCAAGACAGCATTAAAAAAATACCGTTTTTCCAGGATATTCCAGGCCTTGAAAACGTAATCATGATTTTCCAGGACTTTCCAGGTTTTCAAGCACGCGTGCGCACCCTGATTAATGTATCGTTGGCCAGTGATAGTCCCAGTTGGAAGCACATAGAGAGACGTACAGCCATTGATCATGATGCCAGCCCATACCATGACACTACATGTCGGATATCAGTCCTTTTCCTGTATGTTTGCTGGACAATATGCAGTACCACTATCACGCCAGATCAGTTGTCGTCGACAATCAGATGATAGACTGTATCTACTCTCATCTGAGAAGAGGACAGCAGACCAGTCATTATCAGTCCAATTGCGATGTTGATGGCGCCATTGCAAACGGGCGGTACGGTGACGTCTGGACAATGGGATGCACACAACAGGACGGCGGGCATATAGTCCTCCTTCATGCAAACGTCTGGCGACAGTTTTTCGGGAGATCCGCTTGCCAGTAGCAGCCATAAACTGATTTGCTACCTCACTAGCTGTGCTGCGCCGGTGTCTTTTTGTTGATAGCACTATGTACCGATCTTCTGCAGGTGTCGTACTGCGAACACGACCTCTGCCGTGACGTTTGCTACACTTTCCATTTGTTTAAAATGATTTCCAAAGCCTTGAAACAACACTGTGGCTGACGTCAAACTCCCTGGCAACATCTGTTATTTTTCGCCCTTCTTCAATCTTGCCAATAATACGGCCACGCGTAAAATCATCTAGGTGATGTCGAGAAGACATACTGAAAATTGCAAGTTTGTCAATTGATTCTTTCCCTTTCAACTTTGCGTTTGAACAACAACGGTCAATACGCGTCAAATCCTTTATATCTCTTATCAGCGCTATGACGTTACGAACAAGTTCGACAATCCAAAATTTGCATACGCACAACGTCTTACTGTATCCCGCACTTATGCTAATTTCCACATTTTCCTGCCTTTCATTTTATGGTTGTTATCGTTGCTATTGTCATCCGTCCTTAGCAATTGTCCAGCAGTGTATTAGTGAACATTTGTGGGAATATCTGGAGCAAAAGGTCAGTCCATCCCACTTTCCACCTCCAAATTCACTCGCACAATTGGGATATATTTTACAGAAAGAATGGTCCCAAATTCCATTATTGTATGTGCATGACTCGTATAAGCCTATTTCAAGTCGAAATGCTCCTGATCTGAAAGCCTGAGCTGGGCCTATAACTCAAATAAAAAGTTCTCCACAAAAAGTAAATGGTTTACATTATTTTGATAAACCACTGCACATATAAATGAGCTCTCTCCCGTTTCATGTTCTTACCTGCATGCACAACTACTGCCAGTAGTCTTTCCAGTCCTTCCGGCTCATGTTGCTCACAGAACATAGAACGGGAAAGAACTCCAGAAGAGGATGGAATTTCTATGGGTATTGTGCCTTAAGCGAATGGAGAAACAAACTACACTCACCCAAATTTTCACTAAACGCCTCAAAGAAGGAAAGATTCCTGATGACTGGAACAATGCTTCTTTGATCCTGCTACATAAAAAATTGGACCTTGATGACCTCAGGAACGGCAAATCCATCAGCCTCCTATCAGTGATTCACTACATTTTCAGGAAGGCACTGTCGCATCACTTGAAGCAAAAACTGGATTTGACTTAACTAAAAGAACAAGCTGGAGTCAAGAGTGGCAAAAAATGGCTATGTCATCAGCAAAGCCAAGGTGGGTTAAATAACTGCACTATTAATCATATACACGTACTGAGAGAACTAATTGAAAGGAAGAATGAATATGAGCTCATGGCCTTTACTGATAATGTAAAAGCTTGCGATACTGAAGATGAATACATAACTATTATTAATAATATCTATGCAAATGCAAGCACAAAGGTTCATCTGTCTGAGGACACAACACTAATAAAAATTTGAAAGGGAGTGAGACAAGGTGACAGCACATTTCTCAAACTCTTTAATGCCATATTTGCAGAATGGATTTCAATAATTGAATTGGGAAGACAAGGGGGAAAAGATTAATGCAGATTATTTAACCCACCTTGGCTTTGCTGATGACATAGCCATTTTTGGGAGTAGCCCCTCAGAGCTAGATAATCCAGGAACTTGCTGACAAGAGCAAAGAAAGGGTTTTACAAATGAACTTACTTTTGACAAATTTAGGTACAATGCTTTTACAAAAACTGAAGATTAGGGAGTTGTTGGGGCAAATCTGGATGTGACCGATACCTACATTTACCTTGAACAACAGATATCAAGCAAGGTCTGCATAGAGAAGAAATGCGAAAGTGAATCAAAAGTTTGTCCCGTTTGCAGCTAAAAAGTTGAATGATGCAGGATAGTCATACACACTCACCTCATTCTGCAAAGTACAGGCCGTTGTTTCCTACAGTTCTTTAACATTCCACCAGAGCCACATTCCTACAGCGGTACCACTCAGCAGGTTTTGAGGAAGAAACTATCTGATGTCAGATTCCACATCCACCAATGAAGTGAAGTTCCTTCCTTGTAGGAAATAGTCCACAGAGGGAAACAGGTGGCATTTGGATGAAGCCAAGTCAGAGCTGTTTATTACTGAAAAAATTTGAAAAGACAGATGGCTGGGCCATTGTTCAGCAAATGAAAGATGACAGAGCAGCAAGAAAGGTCTTCATGTATGGACTCTGTGGATTTAGGCCCAGAGGACGATCAAGAAGATGGCTTGATGACGTGGAGGATGCTTTAAAGAAAATGAAAATAAAGAGCTGGAGGAACAAGGCACAGAATCGTGAAGAATGGAGGCCTATCCTGAGTCAGACTCAGGTCCTAGATGTACTGTAATGCCAAGGAGTAGTAGTAAGTCAGAGCTGTATAGAAGATGGGGTAGTATCACAACTCCTTCCAATTCCTGTAGTTTCAGGTGGACCATTCTGTAGGTGTGCCTTGGGGATATTATTATCCACGGCCGCTTTCTATTGATGAGTGCTGGGTAGTGGCGGTTGTTTCGCATAGAGATTCCGTCCGGAGCCTGAATATCTGGCCCAAGTTCCCACTGTAGGGGACCCTCAGAATTCCACCAAATGCACACTATGACTTTCCATTCGAGGCTCCCTCTTTGTTCCACTGGCTGTGCTTCCTCGTGTGTCTTCAGCCACTGGTGCCCAGAGGTAGGATAACGTAGGATTATACACTTTTTATAGCCTGTGGTGATAGGAGGCCAAAATCTATCTTCCTGTGGATTTGACAGCAATCTTTGATAGAGAGAAACACCTTGTTTCGTCTTCTGGGGTGTCAATGCATGGGGAAACAAACCATTCGACGGCACCTAGAGGCAAAAAGAAGCTTGTGTAGGTGACGAACAAAAATAGATTAGCAAGACACCACCTCAGCCGACATTTGTGGTATATTTATACCGGTTTTCGCTGTCACAGCTTCTGCCATGGTGTTGGTGTTGGCGATCGATGAACTTCCTGGCCTCGACTTCTGTTCAAGACTAAAGTCCGCAGCACTGCAACGCCGGAACCATTTTCGTGCAGTGCTGCTGACCACTGTTTTCTCGCCTTCAATTTCAAAATTTGACTCGCTGCTTCCACGTTTAACCCATTTTTCCAATAATGGCGTAGGTGCACTCAAACAGTGCGTTTATCAACCTCCATCTTCTGTCCACCTGATAAAGCAATGTGGCTCTGTGCCAAATGCACGTCATTAGCCTTTTGTGTTCCACGTCATCGCTGTACGCAGTCGACGGTGGAGCGCTTTTCGCACAGGAATGGAGGCCCAACATTATGTGAAGCTCAAAATGGGATAAACTTTTGACTCGCCCAGGTAAATAGGCATACAAAACTTAGTTGGAGAGTATTTGAAAGAAACAGTACATTTTTCAAGAGCAGTTTACCATTATGCCTTAAAAGAAAAGTGTTTAATCAATGCATTCTTCCAGTTCTTACATATGGAGCAAAGACATTAACCTTAACTAAAAATGATATGCAGAGGATGAAGACAACTCAGAAAAACATGGAAAGGTGCATGCTTGGTGTAATCAAGAAAGACAGGAAGAAGAACACATGGATTAGAGAAAGGAAAAAAGTTGACGTCATGATCAAAGTGAAGACGCTCAGGTGACAATCGGCAGGGCATATTGCTAGAAACCTTGGCCGTGTTTGAGCAACTGAAATATTAGATATAATACCACGGAGCAGGAAAAAACCCAGAACAAGACCACGTGGAAGATGGGTGGATGAAATACGAAACCCTGCTGGAGTGACTTTAAAGGCACCGGTTCAAGACAAAGTTGTGGAAGGTACTCAGGGAGGCTTTCATCCAGCAGTGGATTTACAATTGTTGATGATGATGATACGTACGAGTATATTTACTCATCTACCCTATGTGTGTTGTTTTGCTTTTCTCTCTCTCCCCTTACTTTTTTTTTAAAATTGTTTTCTTTCTCTGAGAAGTTGGACTCCCCCCTGACAATATTAAGTTCCGTCGCCCATGCCCTCACCAACTTTATGATTGGGCTAAAGACAATATTGTCAACATCAGTTTTTTTGTATTCCACTACAGATGAATACGAGGCAGAGGAAAAGACCTTGAAAAGTAGGCTTGAAGCAGCAACAACAATAAAGGGTACTCAACAATTTCAGAGTTACAGTCCTGTGAATGAGACTAGAGTTTTAGTGAAAAGCTACTCATTTTCAGAGGAATCAAGTGTAGAAATAATTCCGCTGATAACACTGATGATCTGGACATTAATGACATTGTTGGCTTTGTTACATGCAAATACTCAGACAAGTGATGGTTAGGTTGTGTGTTAGGAATAGGAGATGAAGTAAAAATAAGTTTTTTGGAACCACATGGTCCTTCTCCATCTTTCAAATACCCACAATTTACTGACATACTAGTTGTGCATAAAAGTGAAGTTTTAACATAAGTTGATCCTACAACAGCTACAGGAAGAGTTTATCGACTTACAGAGTCAGAAACCAAAAAGGCAAACAAGAAATTATTTGTTAAATTAAAGAAGAACTAAGAGGTCGCTATTTTGGCGTAACTACAACTCTGAGTGCTAACTAAAAAAAAAAAACTTTTATTAATTTTACCAGGTAAAACTTATAGCCTGTTGGGACTATCCTTCCCCTGTTTTATGTTTGACTATGTATTAATATGATGTATTATGTAGATTTTAAAACTCAGTGTCTGTTATCATGTAAACACACTAAATCGAGAAGTATAATCCATTATTACTTGTACAGTAACTTTAAGTTTTTTTGCCATAGCTCCCGATCCCACTGAGATCCCACTCTAAAAGTTTCAGGATTTAAAGCTTATAATATTACAAAAAACTTTTTTTTTTCAAAATTAAAAAAAAAACATTATCTTAAAAAAAAATTTAATAAAAAAAGTTTTTTCACCAAGCATAGTCAAGTTGCATATCAGATTAAAACTTATGAAATTCTCTTTAAAATGAGGTGTCAAACAACTCTCTAGGCCTTATAGAACTTGAGAAATTCAAGATTGAAAAAATTTATGCAAGCCAAAAAACGACAATTTTTCCAAATTTTAAAAATTAATTACATGAAAACCCAATGAGATAAAAAATATATATATTCTCATTTATATCATTAGGGAGAATGATCCATGGAGGTTTCAATGAAATCTGAGATGGTCAGGTTGAATATTTAAATTTTTTGGTTGATTTGGCATGGAATGACCCATTCAACATCTTCTCAGACATAGATGCCTTCTCATCGGAAAGTGATACAGAAGAGCCTCTTTCTACATCGAAGTTGCCATGTGATAAAGGAAGGCATGCTTTCACAACTTTAGCCAAAGATGGATATTTCCAGTCTCCAAATGTCTTTTGATACAATATGTCTCTCCAAAAATGATCAATCCTAATTTCACTGTTTGGAATAAATTCTTATACATACAAGTACATCTATACCTAGACCCACGTGACTAGAGGAACGACCTACTCAAATGACAAAAAGTAGTCTCATTATTTTTAACAGATACACAGAAATGTCTCACCAGGCGTTTTTTCGATTACCACTTAATTTTTTCGTTATGAACAATTCCTAAAAATATATTAAACAGTTTGTAGATAATGTAAAGTGAGTTTAAATGTCTGTTGGTGAAAACACGCATTTTTCGTGTCATTCGGAAAAGCTGTAAAAACAATCGCATATCATTCATGATATTCTAGGTACAAAATTTTCGACTTGAAATTGATACATTTTACTGCAAATAAACTTCAGTAAGCACAGAAAACAAGTCTTTAATATGGCGAAGGGAAGATACGTGCTCGCTCCTGGCACTGCCGTATTCCAAACAGAAAAACGGGACACTTTTTCGACGGAATATCTTGATTTGAGTAGGTCGTTCCTTTAATCACATATAGGTCTAGTCTATACTTGCCATTGACTTTCCTCCATCATATTTGCAAAAAAGCAGAAAGCAATAACCTGAACAAGACATATCGATAATGATTCGCATGGTTCATACACTTTTTCGATCACAAAATTCCAGGACTTTTCCAGCACATACGATCCAATGCTCTTACTTAAAAATATAGTGAAACCATATGTCTGTACAATTTGTAACCTGCAACAAACAGCTTCCTACACGCTTGGGCAAACTTAATGCAGAATGTTAAAAATGATGTCTGCTGCATCCAATCAGAAACTTAGAATCACAGATAAATACTGAAATACCAAAACTGTCACTGAAAATGTGACCAGGTTTAATATCTACTAAACTTTTATATACAGTATGCTATACTGATTTTGAGAAAACTTTTTCTACTTTGGCTTTAGTTCAATTATTGAAGCAAATTACATAATTAAAAAAAACCCACAAAACTAAAAAATACATAGGTATGTGGCATTTCTTTTGAAATGCTTTCATATACCACACAATTAATACATAAAATACTATTTGGATTTAATTATTTTGAAATAATGCTTACATTGGAAATTTAACAATAAGGAAAGGTGAAATATCTAGAACTTTTTCAAAGGACCAAAGGAATTGTTATTTCTTAAACACATAATAATCATGGTAGCAAGTATTAGTGTCACATTTTATTTATGGAAGGAATTTTCAACATAATATATATGCTGTAGCTATGTTTTAAATTTTTACTCGCCAGCAAACAAAGTATGCACAAAAATTTCCAAAGTGAAATGAAAGAGAATAACGGGAAAACCTTATGTCCAAGGGCTGTGTGCAATTATATTCATTAGTGATCATGACGATTTAACTGAGCACTATTAAAAATCTAATTACAGAAGCTCAGAAAATACTAAGAAACAACTAGATTTAAGTTTCTGATATTAGAAAGCAATCTAATTTTAGGGCAAATTTTTGTATAAAGTATTCATTACAAAATTTTAGTAAACAAAAATAAGATATACGTTTACGCCCCCTGGTGGGAAAATTGTACACTATTTTAAACAGGAAGTATTCTCAAAAAGCTTTCCGAGTTGAGCGGTATCGGTTCACAAAAGAATTTTTCAATCGAGTTTCCAGCTCAGATTTTGTTGCAAATACATCAGAAGCCAAAATAAATATTTATGCCCCCTGGTGGCCAAACCATTCTTTACCAGAAATGAGAATTTGTATGCAAAACATTTCAACCTCAAGAGCTGTATCTGACTCAGGAAGAATTTTTCAAATCGGACTTTTAGAAGCAGAGATATTGGGAAAATCGCGATTTACTTTCACGCCCCCTAGTGGAAAATGTATGCATTATTTGAAAAAGGGACTTAACTAAAAGTCTTTGCTATAAATGTCATTGAAAGGAAAAAGAATTTTTTCAATTGGATATTTAGAAGCAAATATATGAAATGCATTTTAAATTCGATACAATCTTCATTTGCGCCCTCCAGCGGTGAAGTTGTGCATCAAAAAAAAAAAAAAAAAAAAAAAAAAGAAAGAAAGAAAGAAAGAAAACGGAACGAACGGATCACCATTCTCACATTTTAAGAGTCCCAATACAAAAAAAAATTTACAAATTGAACTACTAATTGCGGAGATATTGTCTCTCCGGCGGGACAGAAAGTGACAACATAAGCATGACACAAAAGATGCTAATAATGCAGCTTCAGTCCTCCTATACAAGAAAACCGATAGCCAGCAAGCAAGCACGCACGCACGCACACACACATTTTACGGGGGGGGTCAGACATAAGTTATTTCACTCCAAAAATCCTCAACTACAAAACATCGTGCAGGGACAAAAAGAGACAAAATGGAATTCCAGGATGTGTATTAACCATGGATTCGACATCATCATTGTCAACCATTATCAATCCACTGTTGGACGAAGGTCTCTCCAAGCCTGTTCCACAACGGTCTGTCTTGTGCCAGTCTCCTCCATGTTACTCCCACATACTTTCGAATTTCATCCACCCATCATCCATGTGGTCTTCTTCTGGGTCTTTTCCTGTCTCTTGGAATCCAATCTAAAATTTCGGCTGACCATCGATGGTCTGTCCTTCTGGCAGTATGTCCAGCCCATTGCCATTTCAGGGATTAAACTCTGATCATGATGTCTTCCACTCGTCATTTTTCAGATCCAGGAGTTCCTCTTCTTATCTCTCCTGGTTACACCAAGCATGCACCTCTCCGTGCTTCTTTGAGTTGTCTGCAGCCTTGTATGTCTCTTTTAGTTAAGGTCCACGTCTCTGCACCATACGTAAGCACTGGAAGGATGCATTGATCAAACACTTTTCTTTTAAGACATAATGGCATATTGCTCTTGAAAATTATGCTGTTTCTTCCAAAAGCTCTCCAGGCAAGTTTTGTACGCCGATTAATTTCTTCATCAATGTGACCCTCACTTGATATCTGCTGTCCAAGATAAACGTATGTGTCTGTCACCTCTAGCTTTTCCCCATCAATTGATACATCTTTATTTCTTGTAAAAGCAATGTACATCACTTTTGTCTTCTGAAATTTTTAATCACACTTCTTTACTCTTGTCAGCAAGTTCCTGGATCATACTCTGCAACTCTGATGAGGTAGTTTGAAAAACGACTACGTCATCAGCAAAACGAAGGTGAGTCAGATAATCTCCATTAATATTTATCCCTTTGTTTTCCCAGTTCAGTGATTGAAAGACATTTTTCAATGTGACATTAAAGAGCTTGGGAGATATGGTGTCACCTTGTCTCACTCCCTTTCCAATTTTTATGTGTACTGTATTTTCAAACAGCCGAATCTATGCACTTGCATTTTCATATATGTTATTAATAATATTAATGTATGCATCTTCAACACCACAGGATTTCAAAGCCATTGTAACTGCTGGTGGTTTCACGGAATCAAAGGCCTATTCCTAATCGACAAAAGCCATGCACAATGAAAGTTCATATTCCCTCACTCTTTCAATTAGTTCTCTCAGTACATGGATATGATCTATAGTGCTGTAGCCACTCCTGAATCCAGCTTGTTCTCTCGGTTGAGCCATGTCCAGCGTTACCCTTCAAGCGGTGTGCAAGAACTTTAGTGAAGATTTTATAAACCACTGATAGGAGGCTGATAGGTCTGTAGTTCCTGAGATCCTCAATGTCACCTTTTTTATATAGCAGGACCATTGTAGCGTTGTTCCAATCCTCAGAAATCTTCCCTTCATTAAGGCATCGAGTGAAAACTTGGGCCAGTACTGTTTCAATTTCTCCACTTGCTTCTTGTGTGATATCTACAGTAATTCCATCTTTTTCTGGAGCTTTTCCCCACTTCATGTTCTTGATTGCATGTGCAACTTCTGCTGGGAGTACTGGGACCTCTCATGATGTCTGGAGTACATGTATCCCTTTCATAAAATTTGGAGTAGAAATCTTTCACTCTTGTCAAAATTTCGCCTGTATTTCTTGTTACAGAACCATCTTCCTTTCTCAGTGCCATAATCTGTTTTCTTCCCTTACTGAGATGTCCCTTTGCTATTTTTAGGCTTTGGTTGTTTTCAATTGCTTTCCTCACTAGTTCACAGTTGAATTTCCTTACGTCTTCAAGTAATACCTTTTCGTACTGTCTTGCATAGCTCTATATATTCCACTTTGGAAGTCACATCTTCTTTAGTTGTCCTCATCTCTCTTCTTTTTTGCCTCAACATTTTGGTTTTTCCTGATAATTTGTTCACATGCAACTTGTTCTTAGACCCAGCTAATCATGTTGCTGTTTCCATAAGAGCTTCGGTTACTTTTCTGTTAACTTCAGAGATATCCACTTCTTCTGATGTTGGACCTCCTAGAGCAGAGAATCTGTTCCTCAGTTCCAATTTGAAGGCACACCTGCCAACTCTCAGAAACCGAAATCCGTAAAGAAAATTAATCGATAATAATACACTGGCGGAAAATGAAAAAAGAACACCAAGAAGAAATTGGCGGACGATCATAAAATTTACATATGTTAATGGGGTCGAGTTTACGTAGGTGTGATGTTAATTTCGGGACCAACCGGTGATCGCTTACGCCACAGCCCGGCATAATATGAAAATTATAGTCGGTGGTATTTAAGGAGTACGGCGAAGTGAATGTAATCAGTCGTAGGCGTACGGACACGTGCGAAGACCCTGAAGAAGCTGCAATGCCTGGACATGGAAGACATGTGCGATTTCAGTTGTTATCGGACTTTGAGCGAAATCGTCTAGTCGGACTCCGCGAGGCCGATTGGTCGTATCGTCGTATTGCGGAGCGAATTGGACGGAAAGTATTGGTGGTGGTACGATGGTGGCGTAGATGGTTCAAGGAACATTCCCACACGAGAAGACGTGGAACCGGGAGTCACGGGCGAACTGATGAGCGGACCGATCGACGCATAAGAGGAGCGGCGTTGTCAAGCAGAACATCCACTGCGACCCAAATCCGAGCTGCCGTTGCACCTAAGGTGACTGTGCGAACAATCCGCAACCGTCTACTGGATGCAGGACTACGTGCACGTGTGCCTCTGGCATGTGTACCTCTGACTCCAGCCCACCGTCAGGAACGGCTGCAGTGGTGTCGCCAACGTCTGCACTGGAGAACGCAATGGCGATCTGTCGTGTTCAGCGATGAAAGCAGATTCTGCTTGGGAGCCTCCGATGGCCGTATGCCTGTTCGCAGACGCACAGGGGAGCATCTGCACCCTTCTTGCATCCTCTAGCGACACACAGAGCCTACACCTGGTCTCCTGGTGTGGGGACCGATCAGCTATCGCTCCTGTACACAACTAGTGTTTGTACTGGGTACGTTAAACAGCACCTCCTACATCAACATCATCATTCAGCCTGTTGTTGTGCCATTTGTAAGGTCTGTCCATCATGGTGTTTTCCAGCACGATAACGCACGCGCACACATGGCACGTGCAACACAACATGCACTTCAGGGTGTGAGACAACTTCCATGGCCTGCACGTTCACCGGATTTGTCCCCCATTGAGCACGTGTGGGATTTTATGGGACAACAACTTATCCGGTTTCCACGACCAGCCACGACCATCTCCGATTTACGCGTCCAGGTTGAGGATGCTTGGAACTCAATACCCCAAACTTACATCCAACATCTGCACGACAGACTCCATGCCAGAATTGCACAGTGTGACACAGTTCATGGCATTTCAACCATGTACTAACCATGTTACATGGAAATGTTATTTTTCAGTTTACCAGCAAATACTGCTGTATTTTGCCATAATGTTTTGATCACGTTATCCTCTGTATTCCATTATTATGCTGCATAAATTTCGTTGGTATCAGACGTCTCTTTCTTGGTGTCCTTTTTTAAATTTCCGCCAGTGTATGTTCGATGAAAATTTGAATCGATATATTCAATGAAATTACTTGTCGTGCATATTGATTAAATGTACTGAACAAATCGATTAAAAAACAATATGTTACCTTTGAAACAAGTATCAACTTTTAATTGATATGACTACAGATGTTTGAATTTATCGGCACGTTTATTTCGATTAAAATAGAATCTATACATAATTTCTCATTACTATGCTATCATTATGATCTACACTGCTGGCCACCCAAAATGCAACACCAAGAAGGATATGAGATAGCAAAGCCAGATTTACTGGACACATAACAACAGATACAAAGATGAAACGATTGAGCTTACAGGCCCGTGCGACTTGCGGAACACGCATACATCAATAGTTTGTGTGGCCCCCATGGCTGGCAATAACGGCCGCTACACGCCACAGCATCGAACAAAAGAAGCTTTGGATGTGGGCTTGGGGTATGTTGGTCCAGGCTGCTTCCACGCGTTGCCACAGTTCATCAGGCGTAGCCGCGAGTGGTGCTTGCCAGGCCACTCGGTTGGCGATCAGCGACCAGACGTGTTCGACGGGCGACATATCAGGAGAACAGGCGTGCCACGGCAGCAGTGACACCTGGTGGGCAGTGAAGAACTGTTGCACGATGCGTGCCACGTGCGAGCGCGCATTGTCCTGTTGAAACGTGGCCACTGGCAGGTCCTGCAGGTAAGGAAGGACTACAGGCTCCAAAACGTCGGAGATGTAGCGGTGGCTGTTGAGTGTACCGGCGATGCGTACCAGAGGGGCGTGGGTGTCATATCCAATTGCGCCCCAAACCATAACGCCATACAGTCTATCGCTGCGGTGCCGCCGCACTCGCTGGTGGTGTAACGTCAATGGTAATCGGAGCAATGGCCGCCTTGCGACAAGTCCCCCGCTCCTGCAGAAGGACGTCGAACGGTACACGCTGATACAGGTTGTTGGGCAACACACCCTAATTCCTGCGCTAACGTTCGTGATGTGGCAGTGCGAGCCGTCAATGCCCGCCGCACAGCATGCCGGTCCTCTCGTTCGGTGGTGTGCCGCAGCGGCGGCAATCACTCACGTCGGTCCGTCCCTCCTGCACCCACCGAATCCATACTCGCCTCACTGTGGCTGGATGTCGTTCCACACGGCCGCCGATGTCTCGGTACGATAAGCAGCTGTCGCGATAAGCCACTATTCGTCCTCAGTCGAACTCCGAAACGTGCTGGAGTGACTGCTGTATTCTGCGACGAGGCATCAGGAAGCTTCCCACGTACAGGTCCTGCAGCACAACACACTTTCACTACTTACACCCCGCCTTCTGTGCACCCTTCTTATAGTGCTTCTCGGTAGTGTGCCGAGCGCATATGATTTGCATATGCCCTGCAATGCTAATCGTTTGCATGTCCTCTCGCGGGCGATGCATGCCACGAATTTCAGGCTAATCGGATGCTTCCTTCTTGGTGTTGCATTTTGGGTGGCCAGCAGTGTATAAAGAGATAAAATTTTATTTTTATGAAGGTTTGCATCTCAAGGGAAGGATGTTTCACCCTTTGACCGCCAAATCCAATAGGATCGTATCCCATGCCGTCACAGAACAAACTAAAATGTTTTCAAAAATGAACCATTTTCATGCTAGGATTATCTTACGGAGAGACGGACGATGAGACAGTCAAATGAAATAAATGAGTGACTGAGGGACACTAATTGGTAAATTATGCTCAACTAAAAACGAAGTGAATAAACACTTCGCACGAATCACATCCAGTTCATTCTAACTTTTAACAAAGGAAGTTAATTTCGTATTTTTTTTTTCCCACGCAGTCAACATTACATTTATGCTTGGCGCTATATGATTAGTAATATCATTCCTTTCACCACATGAAACGCTAAAATTACATCGAGCAAAATGCATATGTTTCATTTTTTCAAGATTTTGTAATACACAGGAAACTTCGCATAATACGCATCATAGAAAGTTTTATAGTACCCCCCCCCCTCTTTTATATTGCTGCTCATTGAGAATCACTAATACTAAATTTATTGACAATTGAAAAAAATGCAAGTAAAACTGCTATAGTAAAACAGTTTAAAGAGATTCAATTTGCAGAGGAAAAAATAGTACCACAACATATTAATTTGGTTGAATCAAGCCAAGATATTTTTATGCACATTATTGAGAGACGAACAAAGCACGGTTGGAAAGCGTACAAACTTACTAACGGACGAGCAAAATAAATCACTGCTGGAGAAGCACTGGCTTGAATGAACACTGGGCTTACTTTTTTTTTTCTCTTTTAACTTCCTCTTAGAGTAGCATTCTTCGTTAGGTCAAATTTATTACCAGAGAAGAAGTTACAAAACCATGACCCAATCCATTTTCAATTTCACAAAACTGACAGCTTTTGCTTAATTTCGTCATGTTGGGTATAGATTTGGGTTTAAAAATTACACAGATTTAAAAACAGTTTGAATTTTTTTCTACGATAACTACGTTTTGAGATCGCATTTCGAACTGGGATTAGCAAAAACACCTGCTCTCAAGTGCTTGCTCTAATGCATGTCACACCCCACTTTGGCCTCTTCAGAAGTTGCGACTCGGGGGACGAAGAATGCATTACCTGAAAAGGAGAAGGGGGTGAGGGGGTGAGGGAGGGAGGGAGAGAGAGAGAGAGAGAGAGAGAGAGAGAGAGAGAGAGAGAGAGAGAGAGAGAGAGAGAGAACCAATGTTAAACAAGCCCAGCTGGTTGTTATCCTTACAGTTTACGCGGGCACAAGTTTTAGTGTTTGAAACAACGCAAAACCTAACACGTGGGAAAACTGCTGCAAATGTTCCCACATAAACACATTACGAATAAGCTTATTATAATAACTGAACAGTTGTTCGTAGCTTACATCGGTGCTTTACTTTTAATCGATTAAGTTAAATAAAAAAGTTTGAATAGCGGGTGCATAATCATCAGAAAAAGGAAAATAAATCTCGGGAAATCATCAAATCCGTAAAATTAACATTTTGCCCGTAAAACCGTAAAACAAGTCATGTTTCCGTAAATTTTACGTGAAAATCTTAAAACCTGGCAGGTATGTGAAGGTATTCTGATGTTTTTTCAAGGTTGGTCACGTCAATACACTTTGTTTGTTTTATGAGCTTGCCACGCTCGAGTTTAGCATTGAGGTGCATCTTATATCTTACCATTCTATGGTCACTACCTGTGTTGAACTTGTTTAGCACACTGCAGTCTTCCATGACAAATTTCTTGTTACACATAATAAAATCAGTTTCACTTGTCCATCCATTGGGATGCCTCCATGTCCATTATTTCCTTTGTGGCTTTTTCTTGAAAAAGGAGTTCATGATGAAAAACCCTTCTGCCTCCGCAAACTCAACGAGAGTATTTCCACGCTGGTTTTTATTGCTGTGACCGAATTTACTTACTGAAGTTTCATTCTGTTGCTTGTTGCCCTATTTTTCCATTGAAATCTCCCATTATTATCTTCAAGTGCTGCTTGCCTTTTTATTATTTAGATGATGACTTTCCTCATAAAATTCTTCAATTTCTTCTTCAGGATGACTTGTGGTGGGTGCACAAGTTTGAATAATCTGAGCATGGTATCTTCTTGAGAGTTGGATAACGAGTCTTGCAGCTCTGTCAGAGGAACTTTCAACTTCTACAACTTTATCCTTCAGTTTCTTGTTTATTATAAATCCAACACCACTAGTTCTGCCAGTATCTGTCCCACGATAGTAGAAGAGATGTCCACTTTTCAGTTCAATGAGATCTTCTCCTTATACATATCTATACCAAAGTTGATATTCACGTTTCAATATTAAAACTGATGTTATACAAGCACATCGATATACACAACACAAATTATGTTGTTGATTTTTTAAATAGTAGCCTTACAATTAAAATAATTCAAGTTTTTCTGAAAATAGTTGCTTTTGGCTACTTTTTTGTACGAAATAGTAGCCATAGTCGCCTGTCATCAAAAACATTAGCAATAGTCACCACTGGCAGCCCTGTGTGAAAGGACAGGCTGGTGTAGGTGTGATTTTCAGTGAAAAGATGAACAACTTGATTCACTATAGCTGCACAAGTGAAAATCCTTTGGATTTGTTTGAAAGTGAAACTTCAGAGAATAGTAATTGTTGTAGTGTATGCTCCTTGTGACTCAGAACCTTCTGATAGGAAGTAAGATTTCTGGAATGAGCTAAAAGCTGTTTTGAAGCTTGTTTGATGCTAAAGAGAAAGTTATAATAGCAGGGGACTTCAATGCTAGAGTAGGTGTGAAGAATGCAATTTCTGACAATGTTCTGGGTAAGTTTAATGATCCTTGTGTGAATGATAATGGTGAAAAATTAATTGAACTCTGCATTGAGATCGGTTTGTATGTATCTAATACGTCTTTCAACCACAAGTATATCCACACATATACTTGGGAAAATCATACTCTTGGTCAAAAGAGTGCGATAGATTTTGTTGTCTACGATCAGTGTCTGAAACACTTAGTTGTTGACACTCGTGTGACGAGAGGTGCGGATGTTGGTTCTGATCATTACTTGGTAGTGTCATGAGTGAAACTGAATGTTGGTTGGAGGAAAAGGAATAGGAAGAGGCCCAGGATAGAAAGAATAAAAGTTGACAGGCTCCCTGAATATCATCAGCGTTATTCTGACTTACTCAGAGAACTACTGAAGGAGCTGAAGTCTTGTGAGAGGGATGTAGAAAAGAAGTGGGAATGTTTTAAGAACTGTGTTGTCACTGCTGCTGAAGAGGTCTGTGGCACAACAATAGTGGGTGACAATAGAGGTGATGCTTGGTGGAATAGTGAGATTGAAGAGGCAGTAAAGAGAAAGAAGGAAGCCTATTTGGGGATGCTGCAAGGTAGAGTTTCTGTGGATGAATATCGCTGCAAGAAGCGTGAAGCCGCTAAGCCAGTTCGCCAGAGTAAGGCAAACGATAGGAAGCAGGTGGAAAGGCATGAATTGGCTTTTTGGAAAGATAGGAACTTTCTGGAAGTACATGAGAATCAAGAAAAATAGGGGAAACAAAGTTGTATGTTGTGTGAAGAATAGGATTGGGGAAATGATATGGGAGCCCAATGAGTTAAGTGAAGGATGGGGTGAATACTTCTGTCAGTTATTAGATCAGGAATGCAAAGGTGATTTACAGGCAGAAGCAGATGATGTCACAGTGAAGGATGGAAGCACAGGAGGGATAAAGAGAAGAAGTGTGTAAAGCTCTACAATCTCTCAAAATGGTAAGGCTCCAGGAGTTGATGGCACAACTGCTGAAATGTTGAAATATGGTGGTGACCTTGCAATTGACTGGTTAATTGAAATCTGCCAGTTGTGCTGGGAGTTAGGAATGGTCCCTCGGGATTAGAAGGATGCTATCATTGTTCCCTTGTAGGGTAAAGGTGATCAGACTGACTGCAAGAGCTATCATGGTATTAGCCTACTGAGTGTGCCAGGAAAAGTGTTTGGTAAGGTAGTTATTGAAAAAGTACGGGGTCTTACATCAGAGAAAGTGTGGGATGTTCAGAGTGGTTTTATGCCTGGTAAAGGTTGCACTAACCAAATTTTTGTGTTACGCATAATAATTGAGAAGTATCTGGCTGTTGGTAAGAAAGTCTTTGCTGCCTTCATAGATTTAGAGAGAGCTTGTGACCAAGTAAATAAGACACTTTTGTGGAAGGTAATGAATGAATATGGTGTTACTGGGAATCTACTTAACAGTGTAAAAGCCACGTATGCAGGAAGTAGAGCTTGTGTACAAGTAAATGGTGTTTTATCAAAATGTTTTTTTATTGGTTCAGGAGTCAGGCAAGGTTGTGTAATGTCACCATGGCTGTTTAATATATTTATGGATGAGTGCATGCATGATGCCAAAATAGATAATACTGGTTTATGTCTTGGCAATATTCGTGTGTGCAGATTGCTGTATGCTGATGACACTGTCCTGTTGGCAGAGAGCAAACATGAGTTGCAGAGTATGTTGTCCTGGATGTACGAAGTTTGCATGAAATTTAAACTGAGTATAAATAAGGGGAAAACCAAAGTTATGGTTTTTAAGAGAGGAACTGGTAGTACTGAATGTAATATATGACTAAATGGCACAGTGATTGACCAGGTGAATGAGTTTGTATTTAAGAAGCATGTTTGACAGAGAGAACAAATTGGATGGTGAAATTAGTAGGCGAGTGAACTCTTCATTGAAAGAATTGGCTGCTTTGGGAGGGTTTCACAGGAATGATGGGTTCTCAAGAGAGTCCCACATGACTGTATATGAACGTGCAATTGTTCCTATTCTGATGTATGGCAGTGAAACCTGGGTACTACAAAAGAAACATAGAAGTTGTTTGTGTGCTGGAGAAAAGAGCTACTTATGGGGGGTTTGTGGCAAGACATGTTCTGATTGTGTGAGGAATGAAGTTATGTTGCTGTTGTGTAATGTAAAGCAAAATGTTGTTAGCAAGGTGGAGACTAATATGCTTCGGTGGTTTGGCCATGTTGAAAGAATGAGTGATGAGATGCTTACTAAGTAAATTTTTTCAGACCAAGTGGCAGGAAGGAAAGTCAAGGAAGTCATGGGAGGATCAGATTCAGGAGTGTCTGCATGAGAAAAAGATTATGAGTATGAAGTATAGAAGATCTTGTCTACGGCGTATGATGGATGTCAGTGAAGCCAGAGTTGTATGTCATGATCGCTGTAAATGGAGAAATTCTAATTCCATCAGTTAAACATTTACTTGGCAGATGGTTTTTCTTTGAGGAGCTAACCACTGAATCCCAGAGAAAAGCTTAATGATATGTATGTACTTTGAATACGAGATATGTTATGCAGTGTGAAAGGTGCCCAAATTCAAATAAAAGTAACAACACTTGGGTGAGATCGTTACTTTGTTTTCGCAATGCCAGGAATGAATGGACTACCACAATCTTTTGTCCAGGATACAAACCCACACCACAAGCAAAATCAATCAGTGTCCTGTGCCTAAGGTACGTACTTCAACCAAAAGGAGCTCAGCTGTACTACCATTAAGTCAGATTATTTTTAAACCTATTTATTTCTGACGTGGTTTGTTTTTATTGAAATATTTCTGGACATAAGAGTCAGGTTTGACAAAAAAAAAAAAAAAAAAACTATACACAAAGGTTAGCTCAGATTGTGGACATGCCAATTCTAATCAACTGGAAAAACAGCTGACTGTATAGGTATTTCTTTTACTGTACATGAAAGCTTTTACCAAAAAAAAAAAAAAAACACATCAATAGACTGTTATCCATAATATTTTACTGGCTAAAGAGCAATGTGAATAATACAATGAAGTATTGTGGAAAAAAAGCTATAAAAATTATCTTCATTTAACAAAACAGATAATAGAGTTAAAGTTCACTTAATCTTTCTAATACTTTTCTTATTTTTGGAGGAGCCAGATCTATAGGTGTCTTTTTTCCTATACGAACAAAGAAAATATTTTAATTGTAAAGAAATTGAAAAATGTAATATCTCAAAGCAAAGATCTGACACTAGAAACTTTTTTCAAATGCATTGCAAATACTATAAACTCTGACAAAACATTTTTGTTATATGTTTATAAAAGAACAATTGTTTTCAATGCTGTTTAACACTCTACATTATTTTTGTTCTTTGTGTGGTTTTCATATACTGAATTAGAATTTTCTACATGCATGATTTTTGTGGCACATTTAGACACAATCTTTAAACACACATTTCAAATACAAAGTTGATGTAGAAATGTTCTCATATTTCTGTGTAAATTATAGGAGCACTGTCTTTCTGAGTGATTTTTTCAAGTGGCAAATGTTAAAGATAATTATTAGAAAGAGGTTTCATTTTACAAACATTAATATTGATTTTCTTTAAAGCACATTTGGTATTTGAACAGTACTTTACAGCATTGATACTAAATGCTCCACATTATTTTATTCGTGATACTAATTCGTGTTAAAATCCAATAGTAGAATAAAATGTTGATTAAACACTATAAAAAAGAAAGCAGTGCACAACGTACCACATGTTAAAATACTTTACTAATAAAAACACGCCATACGCTTCATTAGATCTTTCGAAGACACATAGTCTTCATCATCAGATGATACAGTGTAACATGAACTCCAAGAAAGGAAGACAATGGAAGAAATTAATTGTCTTCCTTTCTTGGATTTTATGTTACAAAGGACCTCCCCTCTAATCACGTTCAATATTCGGTTTATC
Organism: Macrothele yani; assembly: GCA_039090855.1. Lineage (NCBI taxonomy): Eukaryota > Metazoa > Arthropoda > Arachnida > Araneae > Macrothelidae > Macrothele > Macrothele yani. Next base: position 143,853,183 of record CM076996.1, read on the forward strand.
ATAAGACGTCTTTCAGCATTGATATTATCCCGATGTCTTCGTCCCACCCTCTAAGTTATAAACTTTCCGCTATTAGGTTGTTACTACGCAAAGCCATTACTCATTCGTCCAACCCTAGGTTGCGGTATCTTGAAGTGGATAAGATTAATCAGATTGCTGCACACCATGGTTATGAAGTCTCTGTGGTAGACAGACTATATCGACAGATTAAAAACTAACCTTTCGACACTCAGTCAACAGACCCGCAGATCTGAATATGTAAGTGCGTTGCTGTACGTTCCAAGAGTCACTAACATTTTAAAAAACAAGTGTAAACCACTAAATTTCAATATTGGTCTCAAAAGTCGAAACATTTTTAGTTTGATTAGGAAGGACCGGGACCCTGCTGCATTGGAACACAGGTCTGGCATATCTCAGTTCCTCTACAGGCTGTCAACCCGGAGGCACAGGATACTGTTTACATCGGCTCCACTAAAAGGTGTTTAAGCACCAGAATAAAAGAGCACAAGTATAGCTTCAAAACTGGAAGCCTATCAACTGCTCTGTCTCGTTTGGTGGCGTCAGGATCCCACTTCCCTAAGTGGGATGATGTTACTATCCTGAACACTCCAGGTAAACAATCACTCATGCTTTTTATGGAAAGTTCGTATATTACCTCATTTGGACACAGGTTTTGTAATGATTATGTACCAAAAATGATAGCCAAACCAAGGACAAATGTGTTAGTAATTCTTCATGTTGAGGTGGTATTTCAAATTCTTTGTTTTCAGCATTGTTCTCTCATAGATGGCGTGATTTGTGTGTTTGTGACGTCGCCCAACAGTACTTGAGTCAATGCTCATCTTGTGATATTACACTGTATCATCTGATGATGAAGATGACATGTCTTCAAAAGATCTAATGAAGTGTATGGTGTGTTTTTATTAGTAAAGTATTTTAAAATGTGGTACGTTGTGCACTGCATTTGTTTTTATCATGTTTAGTTGACATTTTATTCTACTATTATTTTGTTTGTTATAGAATCAACAACTACCTAAATATACAAAATCACCACTTTAAAAAAAAAAAAAAAAAGAATACTGATGTCATTGATAAATATTTTATGAGGTACATAGAATCCATTATTAAAAATAAAGTTTATGTACGAGGGGTGTTTGATAAATATCCGGGTTTTTATTCCTATCGATACAAAACCGTGTGTATGATCGTACGTATGTGTGAAACTATTACAGAGATGCCAACCCGTTTCAGATATTTTCAGTAGTACTCCTACAAATTTTCAGTAGTTTTGGCCATTTTTCAGCAGTCATACCAAAAAGAATAATTTTAACCAAGGAAAACATGGTATTTACTCATTTAATTTAATTAGAATTTTTACTTACTTATTCATTTATATACATGAAAATCTGTATCAAAATATTCCAAATTTTTCAGATGGAAAATAATATACACCATGACTGATACATTTTTTTTTACACAACAAAAATTTGATTAAACAGCTTTCTTTAGTGATTTGGCTGTACATTGTTTAGCAGATTTGAGTTCCTAGGCAGAAAATATTTTTTCATAACACACTTGCCCAGAGGAGAACATATTCATTTTTGCAATAAGAAGTGCTTCTACAGTTTCTAAACCTAAATTAAGTTGAAAACGGGCTTGATTTTTTCGCACTAAACTAAAACCTCTCTCACTCACAGCATTCAAGTGTGGAACTACAAGTATTGCAAACATTACTTTCGAGAGAATAGTATACTTAACAGCTCCATTACAGCCTCTTAATTTTGAGATTTCTGACCAAGTGACATCTATCTGTTTCTGCTATGGTCTCTAATTTGTCAGCTTGATAACAAGCAATTCCATTTCCAGTATATCAAGTTCATTTTCAGTTATTATAAATGGAAAGTGCTTGACTATGTATAATACAGAAGTAAATTATGTTCTGGCTCTAAGTGAAGGATCTGCTGTAAATTACGTTCTGGCTCTAAATGAAGGATCTGCTACTTCTGCATGTTTTAAGAATTCATCATAAATCAGTATCTTTTCTAGAATATAAGAACATTCTTCAATGTATTAGCGAAATCATTTCCGTTTAAAATGATTTTTCTTAAATACATTTTTGTTTTTACTCTAATTACCAGTTGTGTCCTTTCTGATTTTTCTTTTTTGAAAAATTTATTTGAAAAATTAAGCTTAACATCACCATCAGCTACGACAGTAGGCTTCACAAATCCCTTGTATGACAATTTTATCCACCATGCTGAAAGAACTTTCACTTTCGGACCATGAATGCATGATAGCATTCACTATTTTAGATAAAAGATAGTGTAACTTGGAGAATATGAATGCTTTTGAATATCATGCATCAATTCTTATAAATTTTTCAGCTTAGGCACTTTCGTTTTCAACCCCCCCATCCAGCTGAAATGCAAACTTTTTTGGGGGGGGGAATGTTTACGAACACAGGATACACGTTCGGAACATCGTTGGGGGAAAAAATTACAGGTACGGGAGAAACCTTTGCTACGTCAGATTTCCGTTTTCGGACATTTCCCTTCCATTTTCAAGGTGAAATACAAATATTTATGAAATAAAATGAAATTTAACAACAATACTAGGCAGAGGAAACATCGCGTGAAAAATAAAATTGTGACTACGGGAGAAATCTTCACTGTTTCCGAAAGTTTTGAAAGACGAAATTTCCGCTTTCGAAAATTTCAGGCGGAAAGCATCCATTACCACTACTAATGCATAGAACACTGCGTGCTTGAATGCAGTGGCTTCGCCGAATGGAGACACACACTGATCCCAGGTGTGCAAAGAACGCGAAGATTGGATCTGCTCATCCAATTCTCCGTTAACAGGAGGGGGATAATAGCCTTGGTTGAGAGGCTAACCCTCCAGCAACATACGATCTTCCCCAATCAAACGGGGACCGAAACGCAGGAGGTGAACGTGCACACCGAAAGCGATTCGGAAGAGGAATGAGGGCGAAAGTCTGTGGGCAAGCAGACAAAGAGACCACCAATGTAAATACTCTGTAAATAAAATTTTTGCTATCTCTTGATGTTGTGAGTCCTAAGCATGAGGACAGTGCATACATGTGTGTAGATGTTTTGAAAAAGAAAATAAAGGGAAATTATTCCCCAAAAATAGTTCGAGGGCAAGGAATCTTCCAGTCAACCCTAAATTAATGAACGACCTATCCCGCCAGACAGAGCGGGAACCCAGACAAGGTATACTAGGTCGCCTGCCAGCACGTCACCGCGGGCTGGTCTCTGGGCCACTGGGGTGGCCAGGGTCCGAACCGGCGTCTCAAGGCAGGATAATTGTTGCAACATGTCAAAATAACATCCAAGGTGCTCAATAAGTCCCCGTGGAGCCAAGACATATTGGCGGAACGGGACAATGAAATCAGTATTTTACCACTACTAATAGACCCAAAATGTCTGTTCAGTTATGCATCGATCTCAAGGATAACCCAAATTACGACGAAAAAGCAGAAATTCCTCGAAGCCGTGGCACTCGCTCTCTTGCCTGAAGATTACACGTGAATTTCGCGCCGCCGAATTTCCGTTCTCGGAAATGTTCCCTCCATTTTCAAAGTGAAATACAAAGATTTATGGAATAAAATTATGTATAACAGCAATACTGGGCAGAGGCAACATCGCAGGAAAACGAAATTACGATTACGAAAAAAAATCTTTATTTTGTTCATTTCCGTTTTTGAAAGGCGAAATGCTGTCCCGATGCGTATTTTTACGCGGTGGTAAAATTCTTCGACACTTAAATTTTTTATGCGTTCCTTGATGCGTGTTTTTACGTGTTTCTCAAAGAGTATTTTTACGTGTTTTGCATACTTTACGTGCTTCTCGACGTGTATTTCTACGCGTTGCAAAAAATTGCTGATGTATATTTTAAGGCGTTGGTAAAATTTCGATGCGTACTAGACGCGTAATTACGCATTTCGGCGAACTCTGCACTAAGAACGAAATCCAATCATACTTTTCTGCAATGCAAGAAAAAAACTTTGAAATATTAATTACTGACACGAATGGCCGACGCACGCTTTAAAGAAAACTTCGATGCCAGGCAATGACACTCACGTTCTGCACCAAACGATTTTCAAGAGCTTGTCGCTACACTACGAAAGAGCTTTAGGCCCAACTCCGCCCACGTCCACCAAAGCAAGCTACGCTCAACGTCCCCAGAATGTTGTATGCTGGGGAGGGAGGGTTTTCACTTAGAATGACTCAGCGCAAGGCCACACTCATCGAGTGCCGGTCGCTCGCGCTAAGATCCGAGCAACTTTGAGAGGCAGCATCACACGCAAGACGAATGACGGATCATCAAGTGGTCGCCGTTGCGTTGGGAAGGGGAACAAGCAAAATAAAAATTAATAACTTCTGTTAATTTTCCGTAGAAAAATTATGGTTTTCCGTATTCCGTAGCAACTACGGAGATTCCGTAGTAGTTGGCATCTCTGCTATTAAGACTACTTTCAGTGATGAGCCGTAAAAGCGGAGCGGCTCGATACCAAGTTAGTTGGCGCTGTCAATCAAAAACAATGGCGGCTACATTAAGTGTAGAAAGACGGCACAAAGGCCGTGGACATTATGAGAAGACTTTGGACGGTGTATGGTGATATGGCTATGTCTCGTTCCAGTGTTTATGAATGGGTTACGAAGTTCACAGCTGGCCACAGAAGCCTTGAAAAAAATAGGCCTAGCACATTGATGACTGATGAAATGATTAAATGGATTGAGAACTTGATTAAAGGTGTCAGGCATTCGTGATATTGCCATGGAATTCATGGTGAGTACCCTTAATCAGAAATAAAATTCAAGGATTATTCAAGGACTTTTCAAGGTAAAATTTTCCTTTTTCAAGGGCATTACCAGCAATATTCATTTGGCTTAAAACAGTGTTCAAATTTCCCAGCGAGTTACTGGCTTTGGGAAGTTAAGTCTGAACTACTTATTTTACTAGTGCATTTTGCCAGAAAGAGGTGAAGTTGTGCATCGAAAAAAAATAAAAATGGAACGAATGGATCATCATTCTCACATTTTAAGCTTCCCAATACAAAACAAATTTTACAAATTTAACTAATAATTGCGGAGATATGGTCTCCCCTGCGGGACAGACAAAGTGATAACATAAGCATGATGCAAAAGATGCTAATAACGCAGCTTCAGTCCTCCTAAACAAGAAAGCCGATAGCCTCCCCCAACACACACATTTTGCAGGGGATGGAAAAAATGTGTGTGTGAAATTCGTCAGACATATGTTATGTCAGTAGAAAAATCCTCAACTACAAAACATTGTGCAGGGACAAAAAAAGGCAGGAATGGATAAAATTCCCGGACATGTAACAGAATTTTAGGACATTTCCAAGACAAAATGGAATTCCAGGATGCGTACAGACCATGGATTCGACATATACATATTGATATCAAAGTTGATATTCACGTGTATCAATATTAAAACTGATGTTATACAAGCACATCGATATACGTAACACAAATTACGTTGTTTTTTTTAAATAGTAGCTTTACAACTAAAATAGTTCAAGGTTTTTCTGAAAATAGTTGCTTTTGGCTGTTTTTTGTAAGAAATAGTAGCCATAGTCGCCTGTCATCAAAAATAGATGCAATAGTCACCACTGGCGGCCCTGCAGATGGGTACCCCGAATGCTTGCAGCGGTGCATAAACGCCAAAGGCTAGACATTTGCAATGAACTGGTACAGCAATATGATGAGGAGGGTGACACATTCCTGGGATGCACAATCCAAGCGATGAAATTCAGATTCATCAGTTCGAACCAGAGACAAAATGGCAAAGTATACAATGGCGTCATCTGAATTCGCCTCCCATCAAAGAAGTTCAAAATTGGTTCGTCGCCATCCAAGTTCATGGTTACCGTCTTCTGGGACAAACATGGTGTATCCTTCTGGTTGAGTACTTGGCAAAAACTGAAACAATAAATGAAAAGGACTATGTGAAGACACTTGGAAAATTTGTGCAGCATATCCAGACTAAAAGGCCAACAATAAAAAACAATCAAGTGTTACTTCAGCATGACAACGCTCGCCCGCATGTTGCTAAACCATTGCAAGCAGAAATTGCAAAACAAAGGTGGGCCATTCTTGGCACCTTCCGATTTTCATGTGATTTCGGTACCCTGAACGATAGTCTTCGTGGCCACCACTATGAGAGCATGGACGATCAGAGAGTGACTGTCAGTCAATGGATTCACAACACCCCTGCTGATTTCTTTGCTACTGAAATGAATCAACTTGCTGATCGGTGGAGGAAATGCATTGTGTCGAACGGAGAATATGTGGAAAAGTGACTTTGACTGTTCATACCACTGTATTACATATGTGAGTATCATATTTATGCATCCTGTATTTTTTATTTCTCTCCTGTAATTGATAGGAATAAAAATCCGTATACTTATCGGCCACCCCTCGTAAATAGCACAGCAACTTTTTTCTTCCTCAAGTGGAACTGCTTAAAAGTAGTTTGTCTTATAATTTAAGTGCAGAAAATGAATATGCAGAGAAAAGCCTGTACAGAATTTTAAAGTTGGATGTATTTGTCATATGACTATTCATAGGAATAATAGAGGAAACTAAAGAATATGGTGCAAATGCTAACAGCTCTCTAGCGAACTAGTTATAGTATATATAATCTATAGAAGACAAACAAGATGTTGCAACTGCATACCTCTAAGAAGGAACGGAAAACTGAGGAACATGATCAGAAAAACATTAAAATTGAGGAATATAGACAAGAAATGAAAAAGAAATCTTAACTCTGCCAGAAAAATTCTACATGCAGAAACCCAAAGAACATTCTTATCTCCACTAGAAAACTGGCATACAACTTTAATTCTGTGACCTTTCCCACATTTTGCGATCTCTGTGATTTCATAGATACCCTGAAAAACAAAAAGAAAATTGCTTTAAAAAAATCGTACATAACAGATGTTTTTGTTTTTGTGCTTTAATCAATGTGGCTATGCTCCTTGTCCTGGATAAAACCAAACATTATCTGATGATGATAGACTGTCACCATCTAGAACTGTACCACAATTTCACACATATTGAAATCATTGCTGTCAATATTTCTTGGCTCATGCACAAAAACACGTACGTTTTCCCTGAAGCATTTTAGCCAGGAGGGCCTCCCAGCTGCTTAGGTGACATGAATATTGCAGAGTTTTATTTCTTAATTGTGCTTATTAATCCTGTTGTTCTACATATAGGGTGTTTTTGTAAATGGTGGGAACACTTCCAGTGATTTATTGCACAGACTTGGACAGATATCAGCATCATATACATACCTTGTGAAAGAGAAAATGTCCCAAGTTTTTTTTACATCACATCACAACAATTCAATTCAATGTGGGAACCATGGGTGACACGACAAATGTCAACAAGATAACTGATGAACTCTTGCCATGCCCTGTCCAGCATATCCTGTGTGACCATAATGGTAGCTTCTTCAGTTCTCTGCTTTAGTTCCTGGATGTCACGTGGCAAATGTGTACATAAACAAGATCCTTCACGTAGCCCCAGAAGAAATTACAGAGTTAAGCCCGGCGATCTCTGCAGCCATTTTAAGAAACATTCATCCCTTTTTCAAGCATGTCTGATCCAGCACTTGTGTAGCTCGGTGTTAAGGTAGGTCCGAACATCGTTATGGAAGTGGGGAGGGGGCCCATCTTGCTGGTAAATAAAATCATTACTATCTTCTTGAACTTAAGGTATCGACCACTTCTGCAGCATATTGAGGTAGGAATGCCCAGTTACAGTGCCCTTGGCAAAGAAGAAAGGTCCATACAATTTTCAGTGTGACAAGGTGCAAAAAACATTCACCTTTGGCAAATCTCTCATGTTCAATTATCTTTGCAGGTTCCTGGGTACCCCAGATTTAACAATTGTGTTAGCTGGTCTTCCCATTGGTGCGAAATGTGGCCTCATCACTGAACACAACATGATTACAGAAGACATGTTCTTCTGTCAGCCCTTGCAGTTCACAACAAAATTGGAAATGCTTCTCTTTTGTCATCTTAACATATGTACCAACTGCAATTTATACAGCTTCATAAAAAAAAAAATTATGAAGAATTTTCCACACTGTCGTGGCTGGCATTTGCAGCTCACATGATGCATGCTGCACTGATTTATTGGGGCTTCTTATGAATGTTTCCACACTCGTTCCACATTATCAACAACACCACTAGGTCTGCAACTGCTCTTTACCGAACACAAACAATCTGTGTATACAAATTGCTGATGACACTTGTAAATAGCCTTCCTGATTGGTGGCTTTTTATTGTATGCACTTCAAAATTTCTTTGAACATCTGTTGCATACTTGTTCTTATTAAAAAATAGCACACAACATGCCTTCTTGAGACTAGAAGCTGCCATCATTCAACAAGGCTGTGCATGTGGAAGGGGTACAACAGGTAATGCCAACTGGCGGTGAATGATGGAAATGCATGCCTCGGCAGAAACAACGAGGAAACTTTCATCTTTTCTCTTTCAAATGGTATAGATAAGTAAATGGTATCTCTCTTACTCCATGTGCAATAAATTACTAAAAGTGTTTCTACCATTTATAAGCACGCTGTATTTTTAAAATAATGTCATTCAGTTTTAGTCAAATACATAATTTCAACAAATGCTTTCCTCGAGACTAGTTTTGCATTTATGATGAACTGAAGTACCTTTGATTCACCTGTAAAAGTAGCTTTACCAGCAGTGAAGATTAAGGATTTCAATCAAGCATGTTACTTTGGAGAGAGAAAGATATGTCTTATGAATCACACTCACCCACAAACAAAGTCATGAAGGTATTATGCAACACCACTGCTGTTATTTTTTAAATTACAGTTTGTTTACATGAAAAATTCCAAGTATTCATTTTATGCTCAATTTTTTATAATTCAGTATATTTTATTCATTTTTTATAGAGTGATAAACTTTCAATATTTTTAGAAATATATTAAAAACTGTCCTACCTTCGAGCCCTTATCTGGGTTAGCAGTGAGCAGAAGGGGTGAGATGAAAACAATGCCCATGCTGACAATCTTGACCATCCAGAAAAGAAAAAATTTCGAGGAGAACACTGCATACTAATGATAATCAAGGTAATGTTTGATGGAAAACTTGACCTACAAACCTACAAATGGAACAGGTTACAGAAGAGTCTTCTGGTGGTGGTGAGGGGGGGGGGGGCACTGATTATTGGCAATCTTTCGATGAGGCTGCACCTCTACAGGCAAAGTTAAGGAGCACAGGAAATGGGATTTAACTTTCCTTGGTTCACTTGGTTTCTGCAACACAACTCATTTAGAAGTACTGATGGGTAGATTAGGTCTTTAAGATGGAGTCACTAAAGTGATTCATGAATGATTAAAACACATAACCAAAAGTTTTGGGGTAATACAATTTGTGGTGGTTTCTACAACCCTAATTACAGTCGGAGCATGATGAAATTGGTTAAAAACACCCAAATTTAATGTTGATTTATCAAATTAAACAAATACTGAAGTCTTAAGCTTAAGAACTATTTCCACAATCTAGGAGAATTTGTCATCTAAACTGATGACAGCCCAACCAATATACATCATGCTTACCTTTGAATGAATTCATCAGAACACAGGCTACTTTTCTTTTTCCAGTCATTTTGACTAAACTTAGTCCCAGAACTTCTGGTGAGAGAACAAATTTCTGATCTTTAAACGTCCACATCTTTAGAACTGGATGTGTAAAAACTGCCCAAAGTTAGTGCTTTAAGCATGTTAACCTCATTGAGTTCTGTGATTATCATTTAGAACAGTAGTTTTTCATGGGATTGTTGCTTAAAGAATTACTATACTTTAAATATCCCTTACCATGGAATTCACATGAGTATTATCACCTAATTGCTTTAAGCATAATACACATAAGCTCATCTTTATCAATAATTTATCCTGAAAATAAAACAAGGGTCAGCATACACATGCAAGAGAACAAGTATATTAGAACTACATGATGACATGCTTAAGTTACGTAAGTCATCTATTTTAAGGGAGCTTGACCTTAGAAAAGCATAGATGATGGCAAGTGATGACATATTTGTGATGACATATTTGTGATGCCATATTCATTATTCTTTTAAAATTGATTTCCAGATCAGGTAAATGCAAAACAAAAAAACAATCAGTTTTTGGGGGAATGCAAAAATTTTCCTTTTACCTAAAAAGTCTGCAGTTTTTAAGGTTTTGGGGTGAAAGAAAAAAATTTCCTTTCACCAAAAATATCTGAATTCTGATTTTGCATTCCATTAATCTGGAAACCAGTTTCAAAAGAAAAACAATGAATTCAATACTATAAATTTGGCACCACTTGCCACTGTCCATCTTTCCTACTGTTGGAAAAATATTCAAGTTTTCAGCTGAAAACTCCTTTAATTAACTAATTTACCTAACTTAAGTACCTTATTTATAAATATGGTGTTACTGGAAACCTACTTAATAGTGTAAAAGCCATGCATGCTGGCAATAGAGCTCGTGTACGAGTAAATGGTGTTTTATCAAAATGGTTTTTTATTGGTGCAGGAGTCAGACAAGGTTGTGTAATGTCACTATGGCTGCTTAATTTATTTATGGATCCATGCATGCATGCGTGATGCCAAGATGGACAATTCTGGTTTATGTCTTGGTAATATCCGTGTGTGCAGATTGCTGTATCATGATGACACAGTCCTGTTGCAAAAAGCAAAAGTAAATTGCAGAGTATGTTGTCCAGTATGTTCGAAGTTTGCACGAAACTTAAACTGAGTATAAAAATGGGAAACCCCAAAGTTATGGTTTTTGAGCAAGGAATTGTTAGTACTGAATGCAAGATAAGTTTAAATGACACAGTGATTGACCAGGTGAATGAGTTTGTGTATTTAGGAAGCATGTTTGACAGAGAAAACAAATTAGATGCTGAAATTAGTAGGAGAGTGAATTCTTCATTGAAAATCATAGCTGCTTTGGGAGGTCTTCACAAGAATGATGGTTCTCAAGAGAATCCCAAATGGTTGTGTATGAAAGTGTAACTGTTCCTACTCTGATGTATGGCAGTAAAACTTCGGTATTGCAGAAGAGACAGTCATTTGTGTGCTACTTACGGGGAGTTTGTAGCAAGACAGTCTGATCGTATGAGGAATGAAGATGTGCTGCAGTTGTAACTAACTACATTTTGAGGCAAAATGTAGTTAGTAAGGTGGAGACTAATATTCCTAGGTGGTTTGGCCATGTTGAAATAATGAGTGATGAGATGCTTACTAAGAAAAAATTTTCAGCCCAAGTGGCAGAAAAGAAAGGCCAAGGAAGTCATTGGAGGATCAGACTCAGGAGTGTCTGCATGAGAAAAAGATTACGAGTATGAAGTATAGAAGGTCTTGTGTGCGCCGTGTGATGGATTTCAGCGAAGCCCGAGTTATGTGTAAAGATCGCTGTAAATAGAGAAGTTTGATACGGCAACAGTAAGTAAATAATCAGTTGAAAATATATCTGGTGGTTTGTATTTCTTTGTGGAGCTAACCTCTGAATCTCAGAGAACAGCTTAGTGATATGTATTTAAGTACCTTATTTTGCAATTTTAATACTTGGTCTTCTACACTCACATGCTAGTGCTAAAATTTATTAAGATGCATGCAATACATAGGACCACCCACAAAGACAATAAAGAGTCAAGCAGCAGTAAGAATAATTAATCCCCATAATTTCTATGTTGCTATAGTAAATGATGCAACTCAATACGTTGTGTGCATATCTTAGTTATTTTTATATCAAATATTACCTTATCACAAATTGATATGACCAGTTAAATTTAAGAACAAAGAATTATCCACAGTTTTATAGTGACTTGAGGACTAGAGTTACACTTCAGTTTTACAAACGAATTTTTTAAACATAACATATACTTTTCCAACACTATATAATTGTCAACTTACCTTGTTACAAGTATCAACACTGGCACCAGCATCAATAAGTAGTTCAGCAACTTCTAGACAGCCTTCCTCACATGCTAGATGCCTGAGGAAAACAATTACATGAATGTGAATCAAAGGTGCAGAGAATCAAAATTTGAAAACTCATAATCAAAATTATACTTCAGAATGTAAAGATCACATTTTCGGTGCAGTAACATTGATCTCCCTGCCACACTACATAGCGTGTGCAGTGTGGCACAGAGATCGATCATATTAGAAGAGACAACAGACAGTTCCATAAATACTGCTACTTGTTGGTAGGGCAGAATTATCCAGAATGTCAAGGTATATTTCACAGTTCATGGTTTGTACTATAATAGCCAACAGGCCGAGTCCCATCCACAAAAAACAACTGCATAGCATGGTGGAGTCTTTGCCGAAGTTAACGGTTGAAAGAACACAGTCCAACGAAAATTGTTCGCCAGGCAGTCCCCAAATCCCAGCACACCTATCAGATTGGAAGAGTGAAAAGCGTGATTCATCACTCCAAAGAACAGCTTTTCGGTCACCCACAGTCCAGGAATGATGGGAGATGCACCACTCCAAAATGTGCTTCACATTCACAGTAGTGATGTGTGTCTTCTGTACCGCTACTCTACCATAAAAACCCACACTGTGCAACTCTCCGCAGATAGTTATAGTACTAACCGAGCCATTACAAGCATTTCCTACTTCAGCAGCAATGGGAAATGGGAGAGAAAGAGTGGAATTTCTTACCATGACTCTTCTGTCACATTCCGTCAATTTGTGCTGCCTTTCTGAACGTTTTTTTTTTTTTTTTTTTGTGCTATAGTCGTGCCGTCCTTCTTTCATCTCTTTATGACACCACATTGATGCCGATTTTAGTATGTTTAGCAATGTTCCGTATGGAAACATTACTCAAATGACATCCTATGACCAGCCCATGCTGGAACTCTGAAAGTTCATGTCCACACACCATATCCGCTTCAAAGTTACTGACAACGCAACAGAACATCTCAGCTTTATATACGTACCTCCTCACTCACAGCACACCTTCCTGCGCAACAGTTCTTTGCACTTATGCAAACATTTGGTAGTGTCTGAATACTTTTGATAATATAAGTATTATCTGGCATCACTAATAATATGAATCATAAAACAAATACACTGGTTACCATAAAGTACGGAAAATAACATTTGGAGTTTTTGTAAAAAAACATTGAAAGTGGAAGAATGTAATATACTGGATGTATTTTAATCCAGCAATGTCAAATAAGATAAGCAAATTAACAAAGTGTGCTTCAACAGCCAAATCAGCTTTAGGTTAAAAGTTAGGCAATTAAGAGTGTCTTGTCATTTTGCTTCTGGATTGCACGCACAACATGTTGATTAGAAAGTTCATTTTACCATTGTATGGTGACACTGTCTAGACAACATTTAGAAGAACTAAGATGGAAATCATTTGGAAGGCCAAATTGAAGCCTGCCAATCTCAAGACAAAGTAGCCAAATGGCCCAAAGTGAGTTGTTCCATAGTACATCAAAAGTGGGCCACATTCCAAAGGACAAATATGTAATCAATAAGGTTTAGTAACGGAAGACTTTGGGCAACAACTTCTATACTCAGGGCAAAGCTAACCTGATTACACTGTTAATGCTATGAAACCAATTCACCGACAAAATATCTCTTGTGTATCAGTATTTCTCTGTGCACTAATGGGGTGCCATGTGTCGCGGACCCTTTCCCCTAAGGGTGACTTAAAGCAAGACAAAAGGAAACTTCCTGCCTTCCATCATGACATCTCCCCTCAACATTGCTGACCATCAGACAAAGGATTTCTGAATGAGTATTTTAAAACAATAACCACGAAAAAAGGAGAAAGCTTAATCGCCAAACCAATATCTCCCCACTTACCCTCGGGCTAACACAATTCTCCTCTTCCCCTCACAGTAAATTTGCTCCGTGTATACTGTATAGACTCTCTGAAGCAAAACACAAGTGACAATGACGTCGCCAAAATGCCAATATTTGTATTTTTTAGAAGCACGACCGAAACTGGGATCTTTATTTTTATAATGTATGTATGTACAACATTTAGAACATCTATATATCCATGTCCTTTTTAAGTCTCAGTTCAAACTTGAACACTGGCTTTTCAACTGGAACTATATTATGGAGTGGAAGTTCACACTCCGTAACTTTAACTCCATTGTCAGGTTAGCCTTGCCTCGAGTATAGAGACTACTTATCTGCAGCTAAGTGGTCTAAAGAAGGAAGACTGTCGGACCTACCAAATCACATTTGATCTTATGGCAGCAACACGAAATACGGTATCTTGTTCTACTGTTTGCAGGGGGCTTCATGAATACAGTCTTCATGCTAGGAGAAAAATGGTGTGCATCCCCCTCACCTCGTCCTAAAAAATATGTCTCAGCTAGTGTCGCAGTCATGTCAACTAGACTGATGATCAATGTAAGCTATGTTCTCCATATGGAGGAGTCCATACATACATTTATCTGGAGAAAATCAGGGATACACTATTATCTTTTAACAAATTCGCTGCCGCTGTGCTATTTCAACGGCAAGCGCGCAGTGCCGGTAAGAAACCTGAGCAAATCTCCCGAGATGCCACGGATGAGCTTCTATGCATTTGGATCAACCTAGCCGTGTTCAGATCTCATAGCTTTGCACAACTCTGCTATTCTAAAATACGAGAAAATTTATCCATAATTGATATTTGTAATTATAACCTTCAGTAATTCCAGGGATATAAACACGTCAACAGCATATGCATTGCTTTGCAATGTACAGTATATGCTATACACGTGCATATTCTGTGGACGGTAACTAATAAATTGTAAAATTCTTCAGTTGCAAAAAGATGGAAAACTTTAATTGGTTCAATACCTGTCATATTAAGTTTCAGTCCTAATACACTAGTGAACAGAATTATTCTCCTGACGTCGGGAACATAATACTGATGTGTAGCTAAAATCTGTTGAGGTGGAGTATGAGAGAGAACATCACATTCTTCATTTTCACTGCTGGTCATACTACAACTACTAAAAGAATATGTTTCTGCATATGATGACAAATTATCGGGATCACCAATTTCCATGGCATTATCGGGATCACCAATTTCCATGGTGCCCGCCAATGAACTTTTAGTTGAGGACCGGATACAGCCTATCTGAATATATCCATTTTTTCCCACAAAACTAAGAATTGAAGTCAATATGGGTTTCCTTGAAATCCCTTTAGCATCCTCAATAGACTGTTCTCTTACACATGAACTGTAAGCAGCAAATGCTTTTTATTGCCACTCAAGCACTTATTTATTGACAGTTCCCTTCACCACACAACCAGTGACGTTCAAAGGAAAATAAACATTGCAGTGAAAAGCACACGCTGTGCAAGGCTATGGGGAGTCAACTTACTTTCCCTTCCCTAAACCATATGGGGGAAAAAATTCGTTATTCCAAAACCGCGGTCATTTTTAAACAGTTCGGTACTCATTCTCAGTGGCAGTAGCAAAGAAGATACCTCTCTTCAAGTGCCGAAGGTTTTAGGAAGGGAAATATGAAGCCACAATTATGACACCGTTCAGTGGCATCGGCACCTGGGCTTAAATACTTTATGACGCTGTTTGGCATCACGTGGCAGTGAAAGTGTATTTTAGAAAAAAAAAAAAACTTATGCAGCGGTTGCTCTGGCTTTTTTTTTTTTATGTTCAAACTCAAGGACTTTGACACCTTAAGTTTTCACCAAATTCAATTTTTTAATGTAGTTTGAAGTAT
The DNA here is from genome assembly GCA_039090855.1 of Macrothele yani. Taxonomy (NCBI): domain Eukaryota; kingdom Metazoa; phylum Arthropoda; class Arachnida; order Araneae; family Macrothelidae; genus Macrothele; species Macrothele yani. The sequence continues at coordinate 143,868,976 of CM076996.1, forward strand.
CACTAATATTTTCGTTAAAACTTTTTATCCATCGCCAAAATCTGTTTTTTTTTTTTTTTGTAAATTGCAAAAAAAAAAAATGATCGGCAGTGTCATGGTGTGGGCAGGCATATCTTTGGGCACCTGCACAGATTTCTGTGTGTTTCAAACCAGCTCTATGAATGCTCAGATTTATAAGGATGAAATCCTACACCACCTTGTTAGACCATCATGTAGGAGCAATTGGCAATGGCTTTATCCTACACAGGGTTCGCCAGAGCGGGCCCAGTTCGAAAAAATCCACCTGGGTTTTTTTCAAAATTAGATTCTATTTTTGCTTCTACAATATTCTAAATTTAATCAGCACCCAATAAAATATTTTTGTTTACAACTAGCACAAGCTGCCAACGGTAACCGATAACTCTGGTACAGTTGGCAAATTTTGAGCGAAGCTATTGCAAAATCTAAGCTCATTAAGGCATCTATTATAACAAATTCTTAAAAATGAACGCATAAAATTTATGACTTCCAGAACAAAAGTATGAAACATTCTAAAAAAAGAAATGCCTAAAATTTATCATGAACTACTTTCCTTAACGCCTTCACGTTGGTTGTGAACAGGTTGCATGTAAACAAAGCGGAAAGACACACTCAGATTGGGAACCACGTTTTTCATCAAGATTTGCTGAGCCGACAAGCGACGTCATCGACGCCATATTGCTGGCCTCGACCGCGACGTCAGCAGTTACAGTTAGAACAAAAACAAAAAATTACCTGTGCCAATTCTAACATTTTTCTTGTGTCCACAATGTGCTCCGCTTCGTATGTTATCAGCTTGAACCAAAATAATTTCAACTTGATGGCAAAAGAACTAAAAAACTTGAGGAAATTGTGTTGTGAAAAATTGTGACTATCGAGTGCAAACAAATGTAATGGAATGTTCGTGTGTGTTTTTTAAATTGAAAAATCAAGGATTAGTGACATGGGGTTGGTATCATGGTGAATGGTTGTTTCCTATAGGAATAATGACCATTAAAAAACGGACCAATTTTAATAATTTTAATTGAAATTCCTCAATGACACAGAGTTCGGAATCAGAAAGTGTCAAAACATGACCATGGATGATGTCCAATCGCATGCCAAAAATCACGGTGATCAAATGTGTCATGTCATAGCTATGCCCGAACAACTAATTGTCCCGAGTCTCGTATAGACAGCGGAGTTTTTCAATTATTATTAAAATAGGTCAGTGTTTTTAATGGTCATTATTTTTATACTACAGGACCAATCACCATGATACCAACCCCATGTCACTGCGATTGGCTGAAGATCTTTGGAGGAAATAGGAAACATACAACCCCTTCTTAAAACCTGGAAAAACCCCTAAAAATGCAAGTTTTTGGATGATTAATAGAATAATAGCTGTATACTATATTCACTACTGTTTCACACGTTCTGTGCGTTGTGTGCACATTTGCAGCAAAATCATCCTGGCATTTATATATCATATGAATAGGAATAATATTATAAGTTTTAATTATTATATTATCAAGGACTCACCTTGTATCGGCATTCCAGCTTAGTAAGCTTCCTTTTGTATCTTGAAAAATACGTTTATCTAGCGTGTCATTAGCCACGTAGAATCATCGTATTAAAAATAGGCCTAATTGAAATTTACGACCAGGGTTTAAATTCAAATAAAACACGACTATGGATATCATACAAGGAGAGTGTGAAAGAATTATATACAATGTAATTAAGAAACATGTGTGTCTAGCGTGTCATTAGCCACGTAGAATCACCTTATTGCCAATAGGCCCAATTGAAATTTGCGACCTGGGTTTAAATTCAAATAAAACTCGACTATGGATATCATACAAAGAGAGTGTGAAAAAATTATATACAATGTAATTAAAAAAACCTATACCATCAACAGGTATTGTCAATCTTTAAAAGAATGAATGGATAAAATCAATGACATTACAAACAGACCTCAAATAAAATTTTCGTCCATTATTGAACTATGCCAGACAATCTCTGTAACACGCACACAACTCCACGTAAACCACCGGACATGTTTCGGCACGACTGACTTTCGGCCATTATCAACGGTATGCATCCTGGATCAATGTTCAAAGTTGTTATATATCTAGGTCACCTCGGCATCACCTCCGCTATAGTTGTTCTACGTCGACGTTTTCCGTCATCGTTACATATACGTGTATTCACGTGTGAGTCACATCCACGCCATCTATTGGGTTAATTCCGGCATTGCTGTCGCTGTTTTTAAGATTAGAAGAAGAAAACATCGAATTGCCGAAAATTAAAAGCATTGTATGTGCATTCAAGCTTATAACAGAAAATAATTACTTCACTTACAATAATACAATTTATAGACAAATATATGGCGCACCAATGGGATCACCATTATCCGGCTTGCTTGCGGAGGTTATTATGCAAGACATCGAAAAGAAAATATTCAATAACAGATCTATTTGTAACTTACCTATACTGTATTTACGATATGTTGATGATGTATTGATTTTCTGGCCACACTCAGAAAATGATATGGAGATCTTCATAAACAACTTCAATAATGTGTACGCAACTATTCAAGTAACATATGAAAAAGAAATTGACAACAAACTTAATTTTCTTGACATTTCTTTATTTAGGCATCAAAATAAAATAGAATTTGGTGTATATCGAAAACCTTCTTACGTTCCTGCTATAATTCCCAATGAATCCTGTCACCCATGGAGATATAAAATTTCAGCGTTCAGATCATTTATAAATAGAGCTATAACACATTCATCAACGAAAATTGCCCTTATTGAGGAAATAAAGTGGATTAAAGACACTGCTAAATGTTTTGGATATCCTGTTGGCTTGATAGATTCACTATATCGTAAAATAAGAAGAGCTGATATGCAAAAACACAACAATTGATTAACAAAAAGAAATACGTTATTCTACGGAAGTATACCATATTTGCCTCCACTAAGCAATATTATAAGAAAAGAATGCCAGAATTACAATATTGAAATTGCAGAAATAGTTACTGATAATTCTAAATTACTGACAAACAGTGGTTACAATAAAAATCCACTAAATAAGGCAGGTGTATACACGATTCCTACAATAGACCCAAAGGAAAATTAGCAAGACAAATATTACATCGGTAGTACTAAAAGAAGGTTTAAACCAGGTTGAATGAGCACTATGATAATTGGATTAAAAAAAAAGAAAAAACATCACTTATACAACATTGTATGATAAATGAATTAATACCAGATTGGGAAAATAGTAAAATCTTAACTTCCCACAATAAACATAATCAAATTTTGTGGTCTGAGGCTATAACAATTGAGAAAACCCAAAAATCCAATTGCAATACGTCTACTCCGAAAGATATCCCGTACCCATGGAAATATCTAATACAACAAGAAAATAATACGAAATATAACAACAAAAAGGAAAATAAAAGAAATAACATATACTTACGAAATAAAAACAGCAATTCCGGAATTAACCCAATAGATGGCGTGGATGTGACTCACACGTGAATACACGTATATGTAACGATGACGGAAAACGTCGACGTAGAACAACTATAGCGGAGGTGATGCCGAGGTGACCTAGATATATAACAACTTTGAACATTGATCCAGGATGCATACCGTTGATAATGGCCGAAAGTCAGTCGTGCCGAAACATGTCCGGTGGTTTACGTGGAGTTGTGTGCGTGTTACAGAGATTGTCTGGCATAGTTCAATAATGGACGAAAATTTTATTTGAGGTCTGTTTGTAATGTCATTGATTTTATCCATTCATTCTTTTAAAGATTGACAATACCTGTTGATGGTATAGGTTTTTTAATTACATTGTATATAATTCTTTCACACTCTCTTTGTATGATATCCATAGTCGAGTTTTATTTGAATTTAAACCCAGGTCGCAAATTTCAATTGGGCCTATTGGCAATAAGGTGATTCTACGTGGCTAATGACACGCTAGACACACATGTTTCTTAATTACATTGTATATAATTCTTTCACACTCTCCTTGTATGATATCCATAGTCGTGTTTTATTTGAATTTAAACCCTGGTCGTAAATTTCAATTAGGCCTATTTTTAATACGATGATTCTACGTGGCTAATGACACGCTAGATAAACGTATTTTTCAAGATACAAAAGGAAGCTTACTAAGCTGGAATGCCGATACAAGGTGAGTCCTTGATAATATAATAATTAAAACTTATAATATTATTCCTATTCATATGACATATAAATGCCAGGATGATTTTGCTGCAAATGTGCACACAACGCACAGAACGTATATAACGTGTGAAACAGTAGTGGATATAGTATATAGCTATTATTCTATTATATAATACCACGTATTTTATTTTTGGTTATTTTACTAACCAAAATCAATTATTTGGATGATTAATCGTCAATGACACAGAATTTCGGGAATCGGAAGGCGTCAAAACCTGACCATAGACGATGTCCAATCGCATGCAAAAATTCATGGTGATCAGATGTGTCATCTCGTACCTATGCAGGAACAACTAATTGTCTCGAGTCTCGTAAAAAGAGCTCGGCTCGGCCTTGCTTCACTATTAATAACAATAGGAATAAAATTAATAACAATAGGAATAAGAGCTCGGCTTGGCCTTGCTTCTCAATTAATAACAATAGGAATAATGACTAGATTCTCTTTCTTACTTTCTTCTCAAAGGTGATGGTTTACCAATTTTATTATTTAGCAACACAAAACAAACCTTTCAGATCAGCTGACCAAACACAAACACACACACACACACACACACACACACACACACACACACACATCACTAAGCTGTTCTCTGGGATTCAGAGGTTAGCTCCACAAAGAAAAGACAAACTACTAGATAATTTTTAAACGGATTATTTACTTACTGTTGCCATATCAAACTCCTCCATTTACAGCGATCTTGACACACAACTCGGGCTTCACTGACATCCATCATACGACATACACAAGATCTTCTATACTTCATACTCATGATCTTTTTCTCATGCAGACACTGCTGAATCTGATCTTCCCATGACTTCCTTCCTGCCACTTGGACTGAAAATTTTTTCTTAGTAAGCATCTCATCACTCATTCTTTAAACATGGCCAAACCACAGAAGCATATTAGTGTCTCCACCTTGCTAACAACATTTTGCTTCACATTACACAACTCCAACACATCTTCATTAATCACACGATCAGAACGTGTCTTGCCCCCCCCCGCAACTAACGCATTTATCCAGCACACAAACGACTCCTATGTTTCTTCTGTAGTACCCAGGTTTCACTGCCATAATCAGAGTAGGAACACAATTACACTTTCATACACAGCCATTCGGGACTCCCTTGAGAACCCATCATTCCTGTGAAAACCTCCCAAGGCAGCTATGACTTTCAATGAAGAATTCACTCTCCTACTAATTACACCATCCAATTTGTTCTCTCTGTCAAACATGCTTCCTAAATACACAAACTCATTCACCTGGTCAATCACTGTGCCATTTAGTAATATATTACATTCAGTACTACCAGTTCCTCTCTTAAAAACCATAACTTTGGTTTTTCCCTTATTAATACTCAGTTTGAGTTCTATGCAAAATTCATGCATCCGGGACAACATACACTGCAACTCACTTTTGCTCTCTGCCAACAGGACAGTGTCATCAGCATACAGGATTCTGCACACACGGATATCACCAAGATATAAACCAGTATTATCTATTTTGGCATCATGCATCCATAAATATATTAAACAGCCATGGTGACTTTACACAACCTTGCCTGACTTCTGCACCAATAGAAAACCATTTTGATAAAATATCATTCACTCGCACACAAGCACTACTACCAGCATACATGGCTTTTACACTATTAAGTAGATTCCCAGTAGCACCATATTCATTCAATACCTTCCACAAAAATGTCCTATTTACTTGGTCGTAAGCTTTCTCTAAATCTATGAAGGCAGCAAAAACTTTCTTACCAACAGCCAGATACTTTTGAATGATCATGCGTAATGCAAAAATTTGGTTAGTGCAGCCTTTACCAGGCATGAAACCACTCTGAAGATCCCATACTTTCACCAAACACTTACCCTGGCACACTCAGTAGGCTAATACCACGATAGTTCTTGCAGTCAGTCTGATCACCTTTTCCCTTGTACAAGGGAGCAACGATAGCATCCTTCCAATCCCGAGGGACCATTCCTAACTCCCAGCACACCTGGCAAATTTCAGTCAACCAGTCAATTACAGAATCACCACCATATTTCAACATATCAGCAGTTATGCCATCAACTCCAGGAGCCTTACCATTAGATTTCAGAGCTTTACACACCTCTTCTCTTGAGATCCCTCCTGTGCTTCCATCCTTCACTGTGACATCATCTGCTTCTGCCTCAGAATCACCTTTGCTTTCTTGATCTAATAATTTACAGAAGTATTCACCCCATCTTTCACTTAACTCATTGGGTTCCCATATCATTTCCCAAACCCTATTCTTCACACAACATACAACTTTGTTTCCCCTATTTTTCCTGAGTCTCATGAACTTCCAATAGTCTTTCTATCTTTCGAAAAAGCCAATTCATGCTTTTCCACCTTCTCCTTCCTATCTTTTGCCTTACTCTGGTGAACCAGCTTAGCTGCTTCACGCTTATTAGAGCGGTATTCATCCACAGAAACTCTACCTTGCAACATCCCCAAATAGGCATCTTTCTTTCTCTTTACTGCCTTTTTAATCTCAATATTCCACCAACCATCACCTCTTTTGTTACCCACTATTGTGGTACCACAGACCTCCTCAGCAGCAGTAACAACACAGTTCTTAAAACATTCTCACTTCTCTTCTACATAACTCTCACATGACTTCAGCTCCTTCAGTCGTTCTCTGAGTAAGTTAGCATAATGCTGGTGATCCTCAGGAAGCCTTTCAATCTTTATTCTTTCCACACTGGGCCTCTTCCTATTCTTTTTCCTCTAACCAACATTCAGTTTCACCCCCGACACTACCAAGTAATGATCAGATCCAACATCTGCACCTCTCATCACACGAGTGTCAGCAACTAAGTGTTTCAGACGCTGATCGTAAACAACAAAATACTCTTTTGACCAAGAGTACGATTTTCCCAAGTATATGTGTGGATATACTTGTGGTTGAAAAACATATAAGATACACACAAACCATTCTCAATGCAGAGTTCAATTAATCTTTCACCATTATCATTCACACAAGGATCATTAAACTTACCCAGAACATTGCCAGAAATTGCATTCTTTACACCTATTCGAGCATTGAAATCCCCTGCTATTATAACTTTCTCTTTAGCACGAAACTGACTCAAAACAGCTTTTAGCTCATTCTAGAAACCCTCCTTCCTATCAGAAGGTTCTGAGTCACTAGGAGCATACACTACAACAATTACTATTCTCTAAAGTTCCACTTTCAGACGTATCTAAAGAATTCTCTTACTAATGCAGCTATAATGGATCAAGTTGTTCTTATTAGCGGAAAAGTTGAAAATAGGTGAAAATCATTCTTCATGGTAAAAGCGTTCGACCTTTACGCAGCTAGTGAGAAATCTTTGCGTTACTTAAAGAGGATAGTGCTCCACTTCTCTGTTGTAGCGAATGGCATACAGTGAAGAAGAAATTTCTCAATAGCGTTTTTAGAAGTGGCGATGCAGCTGCAAACTGAAGTACACTAACACCACCTACCAACAGAACTGTGAACTACAAAATTCCTCATATACTAGCCTTAAATGTTCTACAAGGTAGATGGCATCCGGTGTTGAAATAATTTTTTAAATCGCACATGTAAAAATGGTGATATTGAGAAAAACAGAATAAGCATATGCGTCACCTAGAGGCTAAATTGTGCACTATTTTGGAAAGAAAATATACACACAGTTTTTATAGTTAATAGTATCTGACCAAAGAAAGAAATTTTTCAATTGGGTTTTTAGTCCCGCAGATATTGCTGTAAACGGAAATGTGAACTTATGAACTTATGCCTTCTGGTGGCAGACTTGTGAGCTACAAAAAATTTGAAATTATATGAGAAACATTTCCCCACAGAAACGCTCTCCAACAAAGAAAGAATTTTTCAAATCGGCCTCTTAGAAGCATAGATAATGACAAAAATAAGATATGCCTTTACGCACCCAGGCGGGAAAACTATTCATTATTTAAAGAAGAAAGTATTCTCAAAAGGTCTTTCAATGTGAGCGGTATCAGTCAACGAAATAATTTTTTCAATCGAGTTTTCAGGAGCTCAGATTTTGCAACAAATACATCAGACGCAGAAATTAACACTTACGCCCCCTGGTGGCTAAACCATTCTTTATTAAATATTAGAAATTATAGGCAAAGCATTTCCTATCAGCAGCTCTATCCGGCGCAGAAAGAAGTTTTCTAATCTGAATTTTAGAAGCAGAGATATCAGGGGAAACACAATTTACTTTAATGCCACCTAGCGGAAAGTCTATGTATAACTTGAAACATTTGAAATTATATGAGAACATTTTACACCAGAAACGCTATCTTGCAAAGAAGGAATTTTTCAAATCTGACTCTTAGAAGCAGAGATATTGCCAGTAATAGGATATACATCTACGCCCCCTGGCAGAGAAACCATACAAGATTTTAAGAAAAAATATTCTCAAATGATTATCAACATGAGCAGTATGGTCCAGGAAAGAATGTTTTAAATCGAGCTTTTAGAAGCTCAGATTATTCTGCCAACACCTACGAAGCAGAAATTAATTCTTACGCCAAATGGTGGACAAACCATATTTTATAAAAAAATTAGAAATTACAATCAAAACATTTTCCACCAGGAGCTCTCTTTATCCAGTGCAGGAAGAATTTTTTAAATCAGAGTTTTAGAAGCAGAGATATCAGGGAAAGCGCAATTTACCTTTACTCCCCCTTGCGGACAGTCAATGAATTACTTGAAAATTTTGAAATTATATGGAAATCATGTCGTGCAGGAAACTATCCAACAAAAGAGAAATTTTTCAAATTGGACCATTAGAAGTAGAAAGAGTGGCAAAAATAAGATATGCGTTTACGCTTCCTGGCGGAGAAACCATGTAATATTTTCAGAAAATATTCTGAAAAGGGATTTATCGACATCAGTAGTATCGGTCCACAAAAGAATTTTTTCCATCGATATTTTAGAAGCCCTGATTAGGCTGCAAATACATCAGAAGCAGAAATTAACACTTACGACCCCTGGTGGCAAAACCATTTTGTACTAAAATTTAGGAATTACATGCAAAATATTTCCTATCAGGAGCTGTATCTGCCACAGAAAGAATTTTTCAAATCAGAGTTTTAGAAGCAGAGATATCGGGGGAAACACAATTTACTTTTACGCCCCCTAGCAGAGAATCTATGCGTAACTTAAAGAAGTGACCATACCTAAAATAGTCTTAGACATAAATAGAATCGAAAGGTAAAAGAATGTTTTCAATCGGCCGTTTAGAAGCAAATATATGGAATAAAATGTATTTTGAATTTGGCATCATTTGCATTTAAACCCTCTGGCGGCAAAATTGTGATTGGTGAAAAAACAAACAAAATAAAGGATTATCATTCGCACATTTCAAGCTTTCAAATGAAAAAAATAAATAAATTTGAAATTGGGCAATTAGTTGCAGAAGAGATATGGTGTTCACAGACAGACAGACGGACGGACAAACTGATAACATAAGCACGATCTTTTTTACAAAAGACATGTAATAAAGGCATACACAAAATGCCTAACTACCACTCAAAACTAGAGCATGAAAAGACTGCCGGCTTGCTTGCTTCCTTCCTTGGCTCCCATCAACAGCACCTTCCTCACTTTAGTTTTCCCTATGGCAGGACTAGATAAAAAAAAATTAAGAAAACTATTTTCACAAATTCTTCACGTAACTGGCTGAAATTTGTACATATACTATAGTTGGCTAGGAGATGATGCCCCTAAAAATTTCGAGTGAATTGGCAAAAACGTTTTTAAATTAGCCTTAAAATGCTGCTTATGAATTCTGGGCATGCCCACATGATAAAGAGCAAATAAAAAAAAAAATTATGGCTCGTTTAAAAAGTTTTTAATTGATCTACACGAAATTTGGAGGGCTCATCCCTATCAGCGATTTATGGCGTTGAACAAAATTTCAGAGATTTTCATGAAAAATCCACGGAGATAAACTTCTGTATTTTTTATTCCACTTGAAAAAATCCTTGAGAGAACCAGCTGGCTGCTGTGGGCGGGGTTACGGAGAGAGGTGCAGTGCGAGCGTCACTGCCTCTTGCTTCATTAGCATCGCTTTCGCTACTGCGGTGAGTCGCGTTTACAACTCGTGACCCCACCCATGTGTTCGACAGGGATGGGTGTTTAACAGAACAGTTTATTTTTGTTTCAGAATTCCTTTTTTCATCTGACAAAAAAATCTCCTAGATATGAAAAACAATGCAAAACTATAGCTAAATTGAAAAAAAAAAATACGGGCACACTTAAGAAAAAGGTGAGAATAGTGACAAAATTTTAAAAAAGGTAACAAAAAGTGACAAATAGGGAGAAAAGTGACTTGCGCCGAGGTCTGTCTTCATCTTTTCACTTAAAATCACACCTACACCAGCTTGTTCCCTAACATTATCCAATACTCTAGACCACACGCTCACTGTGCCATTCACTTCTTCTAATACGATTTCCTTCTTTTTGGTTTCACTTACACACAGCACATCCAATTTATACTTATTCATTTCTTCAATAATCTCATTCATCTTGCCATTTATACCTCTAGTATTACATACACCAATCTTACACTCACTCAACCGTGATCTCTTTCTCATGCGCCTTTTAGAAATTCCAGGTTTATTCCATGGTGGACCGTCCTTCTCAAGTGTGGTAGGTCCACCATATCCCACACTTGAGTCATTTTTTTCATTTCTTTGTGACTTTTTAATCAGGTAAGTACATCAGTGTGAGGGAATAGCCAATGGTACAGATAATAAAGTATTTTTGGTGGTTTGTATTTTACTAGAACCTCAAAAGCAGGCTGAAATCATCATAGTTTTGTGACCCACACAATTTTCAAACCTCTGAAATTTTCTGCAAAACAGCCGCATTTGAAATAATTAATGTAATATCAGGAGTTTTAACCAGAAACAAAACTACGGTTCTACAGGAAATTTTGATCCATGCTGTGATCTTAAAAATGTATAAACTGAACAAGTTTTGTGGCTTTCTCTACCCCAAGCCTATTTTGTAACTTATTCCAAACTAGTTGAAACATGGAGAAAATTCTCTCAATGGAGGAAGATGAAGCTGGTGCTGAATGTAGGCATACAAAAAAGTCAAAATCCTGCAGGCAATTTTGAATTTGAACCCTTTTCAGACAAAATTTTTTGCAATGATTTGCCACCATTTTATGGAAGAAAACTGGCTGATGACACATTCTTTCATCATTGATGTTAGGTAATAGTCTGCATCATTAATTTTGAAAGCCATTACACCAGGCAAATACACAGGGCAAATACACAGTCGTATCAGAATAATATGACCAAAATGGGAATAATCACCCTTGGCCTGGATGACAGGGGTGAGATGGCGTGGCGTGGACACAATGAGGCCCTGGAAGGTTGCCAAGGCACACATGCCCATTCGGACTGCAGCAGATCACTGAGGTCCTGGAGATGACGTGGTTGTGGGTCAGCATGCCGAACTTGTTGATCCAAATAGTCCAACAAGTGCTCAATGGGATTGTGCCAAGGTTTCTGAACAGAGAAATTGCTGTTGTGTTTCTGGAACCAGTCACGCACCCCTTAGTGATGTGACAGGGTGCATTGTGCTTTAGACACCATCAACACCAAGGTAAATGTCCAACATGAAGGGATGCCTGTGGTCAGCAAGGATGGGCAGGTAGCCATTGGCGTTCAGAGACCCATGCAGTGATACTAGCGCTGCCAGGTCATACCAGGAATACATCCCCCAGACATGCACACTGCCACCTTCAGCCTGTACTTGACTGACATGCTTGTCCGGGTGTTGGTTATCTTGTGTCTGATGCAGTGTTCACCACCGTCCATTACTTCTGTGGAGTAGAAACCTCGATTCGTCAGTGAAAAGGCAACCTTTTCCCACTGTCCAACGACGATAGCCCCATGCGAATGAACTGCAGCCATTGTTGCCGACGGACCTGGGTTAACGTGGGCGCCTTGACGCATCGTCGACTCTGGAGACCCATGCGTAATAGGGTTTTGCTCTACTGTTATCGGGGACAAGTACCTGGGTGCCCCAAGGTTCATTTACGAGGTCAGCTGCTGCACTGGTACCAGTCTACTTTCTCCTCTGGTGTCAATGGCCATTTGGGCTCCACAGTTACGATGTTGGGAGGTGTGCCAGCTGTCCATTCTTGGTACACCTTTACCACAGCACCTCGTGAACAGCCCACGAAGTCTGCTGTTTCTGAAATGCTTCCACAATTGGCGCTGCAACCGATGATCATTCCTTTTTGAACATCCATCAGATCACTATCTCTGTCCATTGTGCTCAAGTTACACACTATGGCTCATCTGTCCTGTCCAGCTGCTTATATCTCCATGTGGTCGACCTTGTAATGTGCCCTCTGACATGCCTGGGCAAGTACACGGCGATTCTGGAGGTGGTCATGTTATTCGACTGGGTAATCAGGGTGAAATCTGGATATCCACTCTTCTGCAATGCTGTCCTGTTCTTGGTTAAGTTTCTGACCTCTGTATTTCGGATCCATGATGTTTGCTAGAAAATTTGGTGCAGGTGCAAGTGCAAGAATTATTTGTTCAAGCCATTTTTAAGATCTAGATGGCAGGGCTGCAGGATTTCTTCTCATAGTAAATCCAGTCATATTTCAATAGCAACTGAAATAGATGTTTTGTCTCTCTGAAATGTGTACTAGCAACAATGGATAACTGCTTTTCCAGATTCATAGCTTCACAGTAAATGCCCATGTTATCCAAGATTTTTTAAATAGATTGATCAAATTCCTCAATATGCTCTAAAGATATTTCTCTGTATTTGTGAAAATTGGCCACAAATGTTTTAACACAGTCAGGATGAGAGTTGTACCTTGTTTCATTAAGTAGTTGTGGCATTAAGTCAGGCTTTTCTTTGAACCATCCATGTGGTTGACGCATGTTGCAAAAATATTTTTGCACCTTCGCAATCTGCTTTAAAAGTCTTTGGGGAAGCATTTTTTTCTACCAAATTCAACAGATGTGCTGATCATCCATATGTTATGAGAGTTGGATATTTTTCATTTAAAATTTTCTACATTTTCATCATTTTGTTTTTGCTGTCAGTTACAACAACAAAAACAGGTTTTCCAAATTTTTCTTCGCATTCCTTTATGGCCACCTCTAATTTAGAAGCACAATATTTTGCTGTTTTCTTTTCTGATCCAGTATCATCAGCTTACAGCAAAAAACTTTCTGTTCCAGTATGGACACTAACAGCTCGAACTGGCTCGTTCTTCACACTGCACCAGCCATCTACGGTGAGAGAGAAACTGCCGAATTTTATTTTTTCTAAAAACTGCGATTCAATTTCTTCTGCTGCAGTATCAAACAGTTTTCCACCATGGCTTTCGCTGAGGGTGGTTGATATCTAGGTTTCAGTGTTTCGATCATAATTTGAAACTGATTCAATTCTGCTGCATTGAATGGTATGTTAACAGCATAAAAAAATTCAGCCACTGTTTTATCAAGAGAATCCTTTTGCCCTTTTGTGGTTTTAAGGCAGAATTTACTAATTAATTGTTGCCTCTTTGTTTTTGCAAGAATACTATTAAAAAAAAAAAAAAAAAAAAACCAAGTGGGCTGGGTTTTTCCAAACCTTGATCCTACAGGATGATAATATGCACATTCTCATAGAGCCAGAATTGTTGGCCAATATCTGAAAAACACCAACTGAATGGAGTAGCCAGCTCATTCAACTGACCTGAAACCCATTGAGCATGATCGGAATGTTTTAAGCAAACATACTGCAGTCTTTCACCTCCTCTTTAAAACTTGCAGGAGCTTTTAAGTGCCTTGGTGGAATAATAATGGTCATTGCCAGGACAGCTTCTGAACTCTCATTATGAGAATGAAACGTCATTGTGAAGTATGTATTTGGTATATAAATAAGTTTTGAGGGATTTGAGGTGAACAAAACACGTTGTTGGAGAATAGAAACAATATTTTAATATTAATCAAAGTATGCTCCCTCTGAAGCTACAACTTCACCCCATCTTTCGAGCAGTGAATGTATGCCCTGAAGGAAGAATTCCGGTTCCTTGGAAGAGATCCAGTGTCCAGCCAATTTTTGATGTCTTCATAAGAACTAAACCGTTCTCCAGAAAGTGCTGACTGCATCGATCGGAACAAATGGTAATCCGATGGTGCAATATCGGGCGAATATGGCGGGTGGGGTAGAACTTCCCAGTCGGATCCTTCGAAGTACTTTTTCACAGGTCGAGAAACATGTGGTCTTGCGTTGTCATGCTGTAACATGACTTTGTTGTGTCTATTCTCCTATTCCGGCCGTTTTTGCGTGAAAGCTCGTTTTAAACGCATTAATTGGGTCCGATACCAATCACCAGTAATAAGTTTCCGATGGTTTCAGCAGTTCATAGTGGATCACACCCTTCTGGTCCCACCAGATGCACAGCATTACCTTTGAACCATGGATATTGCGTTTTGGCGTTGAAGGACCTGGTTCACCTGGCTTCACCCACGCTTTCTGCCGTTTACGGTTATCGTACCATATCCATTTCTTGTCGGCAGTAATAATACGATGCAAAAAAAACTTTCTTTTTTTGCCTTTGAAGCAGCAATTCGCAAATGGTTTTTCGACGTTCAAGGTCTCTTTCCCGCAACGAATGTGGAACCCAATTCCCTTCTTTTTGCACCATTCCCATGGCAGCTAAACGCTGTGAAATGCATGGTTGACTAACATTTAATGCTGCTGCTAGTTCTTTTTGGGTACGGCACGGATCCTCGTCGAGTAAAGCTTCCAATTCGGCATCAGCAATTTTTTAAGTGGTCCAGAACGCTCTTTATCACTGACATCGAAATCGTTCCTTTTGAATCGTCTAAACCAATACTCACATGTTTTTATGGATGGGGAATGTTCACCATAGATTTCTGACATTAAGTGATAGTTGTTGGCAGCACTTTTCTTGACAACAAAGTAATGCACTAACGCTTCCCGCAAATGCTGTTTTGTCGGGACGAAAGTTGCCATTTTTCATCGAGTAAAACAAATGTCTTCACACCTCAATCGAACGTCGTATACTGACTCTGACAGCTGGCGTCTCGTACTGCGTTATTGCAGTATTGCCACCTTAAAATACATGCGGGAAGTAATAAGTATGACACTGAACGGAAATCCCTCAAAACTTATTTATATACCCAATATTACTGTGAGGGATTGACCCCACTCATATTGACTCACTTTAGCTATCTTTTTAAGCATGCCTTTGTGACCAGGTATGCTTACCTGCTATTAGTTCTTTAATTAATAATTAGTTTCATTTTATACATATAATATGAAAGAGCATATTAAATTAGAAGTTTTCCTCAACTTTCATACGAAAATTCCTTATAGTTTTTAAGACATTTCAAAACTTCATTTTGTTTTTAAATTAACGGAAACCAGCCAATGTAGTCTCATTTTTCTTTTCTTTTTTTTTTTACAGAAAACAGGAGAGGCAATGTAACATGGATCTGATACAATTTGTCTCACAACAACTGACCCAATGCCAGTTCATCCAATGAACTATTAATCTAAAGGTCCTCAATTTCATCCACTTTCATCCAATGGTCCAATTCTGAACTGGACGACACTCACCCATTCATAAAAGGACATGTCCAAAGCACATTTCTGTGTGCAAAAGTAACAACACTTCATAAACAATTTAAAAATGTGGTTTTCATGCATACTATGTCAAATACAGAAATTATTTTTTCACATATTTTTAAGCTCGCTTTCAAACATTTTTTTTTTTCCAATCTCACTCTCTCCACTAAATTTCTGATTAAAACTTTATTTTTGTCAGAATGCGTTCACTTATGATAAATATTTTGCATGTTTTCTACTTCAAATAACACACAGTCCTCCCACGTCAGGGGCATAGGTGCATATTCAATATACAGGGTAAGTCCAAAGTCTTTCCCTGATTACGATAAATCGTATAAAATGAACCACGCTCATTAGACACATACGGTTTTCCAATATATCTTACCTGAAATCCAGAGCTTTTTTCCGGGTCATCAGTATACCTCAACATGGGCTCCTTTTGTAACACGGAGGGCATCTAGTTGGTATTCTATCTCTTTCCATGTCTGCTGCAACATGTCATCTGTGATAGTTGCAAACGCTTCAGTTATTCTTCCCTTCAAAGTGTTAATATCTGCAACTGGTGTTGCATAAACTTGATCCTTAATGTAGACCCATAAAAAGAAGTCAAGGGGCATAATGTCTGGAGATCTTGGTGGCCAGGGTATGGGACAATTTCTGCCTATCCATTTCTTAGGGAATTTGTCATCTAAGAATTGACAGACAGGTACACCCCAGTGCAGGGCGCACCGTCCTGTTGAGAACACTACCCATGGTTGCAGCTCTTCCAATTGAGGTGCAACATACAGCTGAATCATGTCGAGGTAAATACCCGATGTAATGGTGGGCTCAATAAAAAAAAATGGTCAATTACTTTGTTGTACATTACTCCGCATCAAACGTTGATTTTAGGGCTACCCCTCTGTTTCTCCAAAACCACGTGTGGGTTCTCTGAACCTCAGATACGGGCATTTGTTCATTTTACCCGAGGTATGAAAAGTTGATTCGTCTGAAAAACAAATCCGCTTCAGGTAATCATTATCTTCGTCTATTTGTTCAAGAATATCCATAGCGAATGTCACACGTCTGGGCCCATCATTAGGTTCCAAGGCTTGAACAATTTGCAATTTGTATGCAAAAAATACGGAGCCGCTTTCTTAAAATGTGGTGCACTGTTTTCATAGGTATTCCCAGTTCACTAGAGGCACGACACATTGATTTCCTCGGGCTTCATACGAATGCATCACGGACGGCGTCAACAGTTTCGTCACTAATGGAAGG
The DNA here is from genome assembly GCA_039090855.1 of Macrothele yani. Classification (NCBI taxonomy): domain Eukaryota; kingdom Metazoa; phylum Arthropoda; class Arachnida; order Araneae; family Macrothelidae; genus Macrothele; species Macrothele yani. The sequence continues at coordinate 143,886,144 of CM076996.1, forward strand.
TCTTCCACGGTCACCAACACTGCCCATCTGTTTAAACTTTTGATACCAGTTTCTAATGCTCTTCACATCAGGTGGAGCTCTATCGTACTCATGCCTAAACTTCTGCTGCACTGAAATTGCAGATTTGGTTTCATGAAACCAGAGAATACAATTAGCCTTCTCCTGCATAGAAGCCATTTTGCCGACTGATGCTTTCAACAACAAACTATGCTGCAGACATGCAGTGCCACCTATTGTGCCAAAAGTACAATGAACAAAAAACTTGAGAATATGATCCAATCAATGCAAAAAACTGTGTACATCTAACTAGCTCGGTTCATTTTATATGATTTATCGTAATCAGGGAAAGACTTTAGAAACACCTTGTATATCGTTTACTATCCTCCTAAAAATCTTGTTTCAATTTTTTTTTTTTAGCAACATAGCTTACAGTATATGATTTATTTTTGTGCATATTTCCTACTTCATGACCTACAGTTCAGTTGCTAGGAACATAAGTTCTGTTATGAACCATATGTTCACTTCTGGAAAAATTCAATAAAAAAAAATTCTGTTTGAGCCGAATACTGCTGATCATGAACAATCAACACACATTTTCTATTGCACTGGTAAATACCCAAAAACTAGGTGCCATCCTTCTTGTTTTCATCATTCACTTAAAAGATTTATACAATGAACCAAACTTTTTCCAAGTGCATTATTGAGATTTAAACAAAAGAAAAATGAAGAAAGGACACTGATCAGCAGTAATGACTGTTTTGCATGTATATGTTCGTCTTCAGCCTTGATACCTACACCTCTGCATTTATGTAAATGGAGAATTCAAAAGAAGAGTTCAACATTCTACTGGCTTATTAGGAACAGCAGTCCCACTTGGGAGGAAGGAGGTCAACTTACATACACATAGACTAAGGACACAGGCTATGACTTTGATAAACTGCTAATCAGCCTGCATCTTAATAAGCAAACATCACCATCATTATGGCACTTGCTCATTACAAAGCAGATGGCATCATTCATTTTACAGCTATGCTCTCCATTATGTATACAGTTTGGCTTTTATTTATTTTACAGTATTGTTAGAAAATCTGACAGAACAGCAACTAAAAACCTAAACCTGATCTGACAAAAGAAATTTAATCCCCATTTCTTTCACTTCACTTTTATCTTAGACATTTTCTGCCAGAGGCCCAACATTTCTGTGGCCTGTATAGTCGTATTCACAACAGAGTGAGAAGTGGCATTATCACTTTTCATTTATTTCTCTGAAGATGCAAGGTTTCCTATTTTTTAGTAACTGAGGGAGGAGAAACAAAACAAAACAAACAAACAAAATAATAACAAACAAATAAACAGAAAGTTGGTAAACCTGGTCACACAAAAATTGCTGCTGAGGATTTAGCCAAAGATAAAAACTTAAGTAAAAGAGAACTGGAGAAGGAGTTTATAAAAGCCAAATCCAAAAGAGGACCCCCCCCCTCCCCCCCCAAAAAAAAATTCTAGGTTGTGGTAAAAATAAAAAGAACATTTTTACACCATAAGAAATGGACCCTCTAGTTAGTTTCTGCCTTCACTGTTTGTTTTTCCTTTATTTTTTTAGTCCCCCCCCCTTTTTTTTGTTTCCTTTTATCAGTGATTTTTCTCTTACTGTTTAATTTTTTAAAACTTCCCATTGGTTTTTTGCAACCTTCCTTTTTCCAAAATATTTTCTCATCTGCTTCTCCTTTACTTCAAGTTTTTGTTATATACGCATGTGGAACCTCAGTTATACATTTTTCCCTTTTATAAGTAGTTTTGCATTAGTCCCGATATTTTACTGCAATTTTTAATGCTTTTTAGCTCTGCTATATGTAATTCATTTATACTCTTTTTGCAATTATACATTACAATCTAAATTTCAGATTATCAAAAATGCACGGTTCTTTGATTCTTTCATACATAACCCAGTATGTTAAACCTCTGAGAGAATTGAGACAGCATTGTTGCGTTCCTTCTTGGTGCAGCCAAAGTTGAACCTTGATCCTAGAGAAGGGTATGTTGTTTACTTTCAGTTTGGATGAAAAATTGGTTTTGCATTTCATGACTCGCACACATATGATTTGTTTAAAAACTGATAAATCTTTGGGACGTAACTTTGTGGCTCTACTATTATGTGGCATAGTAGAATTGAATCCTGAATGTATCTTCAATATTCAACATTTTGGTTTCAAAGGGAAGCACTCAGGATCTGCAGAAAAATAAAAAATAAAAAACTGTTAATTCACGAGTTCCATAGTGAAGCACTGGTATCAGATTCTTAGTTGTGAGGATTTCACTTAACTCTTTAAGCAGCCGACATACTGGAACCAAATGGTACCCAAAATTTTCTGTGCTTCCCAAATAGAAACATTTACATAGTGGCCAGGTACTGCAAAACCATTATTTCACCTCCCTCTTATCTGAGAAGTACGGATCATAATATAGATGAGTTTGGGCTCAATTTTAGTAGCCCGGACCCGCTTTCTTTGATTACATGTGTTTGCTAAGCCCGGGCCCGGGTTCTCAGAATATTTTGCTTAGCAAGGCTTGCATTATGCATAGGCCAAAGCTATGGCCCAATCAAGGATTAGTTTAAAAAATTTACTTCAGTTAATCCACTTTATAATATTAATATGTTCTTCGAAACACTATGCATAAAAGCAAGTGCTCTAAAATGTGGACTAGAAAATAAATAAATAATCGATGCATATGCTGTTCGACTACACCAGGGGAATCAGTTATTTTGCCAAAAGCTGAAGGTAAGAAAATCTTTTAGAAACACAAAATATTCCATTCGTTATTTCTTTTGGATTTCTAAATTTACTTTTATTTTGAAAAAATTGCATTACAAAACATACAACTCTTTACAAATAGTCGCACGCGTTTTAAATAGTGACTTTAGAATGCTAAAATTTGCAATATAATTTACATATATGCTAACTGGTAAAGATAGTTTACAGCGATGTAGTAGAGTATTAAAAAAGATAAGAAAATTTCCAAAACATAAAAAAAAAAAAAAACCATGAGCATTCCAGACTAGATTATTCTGCATTTTGTAACATTAACAAAGCTTTGCACTTAATAGTGTAATAACCCCGATATTATTCTATGTGTGTGCAGTTTCCAGCAAGTTCATCATGAAAATTGCTTACCATTTAAGCCTCTCGAAACTCCTCAAAAAAAGAATCGCATCTAATGCTTCAGCACTTAACTTTGATCTTCTTGCCTCTCAAAGGCTTGCTGCTGCACTAAATAGTCTCTTGCTAGCAGAACTACTGGCTGGTATACATAGTACACGCCTCGCAATGGCCGCTAGCTTAGGAAATTGAGAATTCTTCCACCACAGTAACAAATCCGCAGCTTCAAAGTGTGTTTCTCCCATGCGCAATTCCACATACTTACAAATTTCATCTGGACCAGGAACATGAATTTCAAACTCATCTTCCAAATCTTCAAATAAGCCTGCTGATTTCTTTCCGGGAAAAAAATCAGAAAAATGAAAAAAATCATTGCTGAAGAAATCAAGCTACAGATCTAGAAGTGGCACCACCCATGTACACCAGGAATTCTCTAATTTTTGGTAAGCAGTTTATAACAATAATACCCAGGAATTATTTTTTAATTAGTTTTTTGTGAAGTTAACTTATAAACAATGAAGGATATATATTAGGTGTTTCACTTAATTCTCAGCCACAGGCACGACACGTCGACAGCAAATTATAGCAAATCGAATACGTACCTAATCAGAGAAATAATCCCCGTCGTGTTGCATACATTTGACCCATCGGTCAGGGAGCTGCCGAATGCCACTGCGGCAAAAAGAGGGCTGTTTCGAGTTGATAAAGTCATCAATACTTGTGTGGACCTCCTCGACAGAAGTGAAGTGCGTATCACTCAGGTGATGTTGCAGGGAGCGACAGAAGTGATAATCCTATGGGGCGAAGTCTGGAGAATACGCCGGGTGGGACAAAATCTCCCATCCCAAGTCGGTGATCGTGTTTAAAGTCGTTTTCACGGTGTAAGGACACACGTTATCCTGAAGCAACAAGACCAATCTTCTGCCCTTTCCGGTGTATGGCATTTTCGCCTCCATTGCATCACTCACACGAATGAGTTGCTGACAATAACGCTCAGCATTGACCGTTTCACCAGGTTTGAGCAACTCATAGTGTACGACACCACGCTGATCCCACCATATGCACAGCAACAACTTCCTGGCATGTACATTTGGTTTGGCGGTACTGGTGGTAGGCTGACCTGGATAAACCCAAGATTTGTGCCACTTAGGATTATCGTAGAGGATCCACTTCTCATCACAGGTCAAAATCTTGTGGAGGAAATCCTTCTTGAATTTGGAGAGCAAGGACACAGCAACATCGTAGTGCCTAAACTTGTTCACAGCTGTGAGTTGGTGGGGCACCCAACGGCCCTCCTTGTGAATCCATCCAAGCTTGTGCAGGCGCTTTGCAATGGCTTGCCATGTTACTCCGAGTTCCTGGGCGAGCTCCGACTGTGTGCAACAGGGATCCATGTCCAACAGTTGTTCTGGTTCCTTATCGTCAACTTTCTGTGGCTGTCCTGGACGTTCAGCATCATGGAGATCGAAATTTCCCTGCTTAAACCACTGGAACCTTTTTACACGTACTGTAGGACACAACAGCCTCACCCGAAGCAGCACAGATCGTTTGCTGGGCTTCTGTGGCACTTTTTTCAGCTGAAACGCAAACAGGAGGCAGTGCCTGAACTGTTGCTTCTCGAATGACATTGCTTTCACCGTCAACTTTTGTCCCTTCTGTCACTATAGCTGTGGGCGGTTACGGTTGCCTGGAAAGCTGTTTGATGGCGCTGCAATCAGCCATTATCGCACACAGCTATTTGCATTTGCTGATGTTCTATGATCGCTATGCGGTTAGGGGCAGAGAATTAGGTTGCACACCTAATATAAAGAATTGAGTAATGAAATTCAACATGTGTAATGCCAAGCTCGGGCCCAAGGATTTCGGCTCTTAATGAATCCTGGGCCCACCTGGGCCCAAGCTCATCTCTAGACCATAAGCTTTTCACAGTTGACAAGTGCTCCCTTTTAGCCCTTTATTCTGTGCTCCATGACCCAAGACATGATGAGGAAGTGCTAGTCCACCTGGCATGGACACTATGCTACTGGTCAGAATCAAGAGACACAAACATCTCTCTCTTTTCTTAGGTTCTGCATCATTGTTATAGCCCTTTTGGCAGAAAATCAGTCAGAAAAGATTAGTATTAATTATAGGGGTGTTAGTGCCCCTACCATGTTTCGGAGCAATTCTTGGAGCGGGAAAATATGCAATTTAGAGCAGAAACGTTGGGTTTTGGAGCGAGAAAATTTGCATTTTGGAGCAGAACTGAGGTTTTGGAGCAGCTAATGATAGTATTTTTAATTGTTGAAGTCCATGCTGTGCTTTAAGTTATGTTTATCAGGGTTCGTACTCTTTTTGGGGTAAAAAATTCAAGGACTTTCCAGGCCTTTTCCAGGCCATATACAAAAATTCCAGGATGATTACTACGCTTTACAGTATCATGCTCAAATTAGTTTTTAAAAGCAATTTCAGTTTTAAGTAATAAAAATGATGAAAGATGCAAATGGATGAGTGTGCTTTTTTACCCATTACATTTCTTTTTAAAGTTTTTAATTGGCGAATTACCCAATAATGCTAAATTGAATCATGATGCAATTACCACAAGGCTATTCAGAAAATCCTTTCCCTCAATCAGAAAATGATTAATTTAATCAGTCATTTTAGCTGCATCACTATTCTGCACTATCTTCCATGTAATCAGACTATTATTGATAACAACTGAAATTATTATAAAATAAAGTGAGGGCAGATTCAGAATTTAAGAATGGGGAGGGCGCACGTCTAACAGAGGACTGGTAAAAAAATCTCTGAGATTTATTTCCTCCAAAAAAACACGGTGGTAAAACATGGAGGACCCATAAGGGGGAGATGGGGTGCTTGCCTGTCAGAGTACATCACAAACAGCAGTTCTGAAGTACTGCTGTGTGGATCACTGAAAAGTTCGGGCCAATGTAAGACAAAACGTGGAGTTGCAAATCCATAAGTGAAAAAGTGTGATGTCTGAAAACAAGAAACGTGAGACAAAGCAAAGCACTTATCTACTTACTCAACCCCCCCCTTTTTTTTTTTGAAATGGGGCATGTGCCTGTTATGCCCACAGGTGGATTCTAGCTCTGATAAAAAGTGTTTCCATACATGGGAATGATTTTTTTTTTCTTTTTTAACATTCCCAATAACTGCCACTGGTGGCTGCATATTGGGATGTGACTTTTGAAGGCAATGAAAATCTTATTACTAGACAGAATATGTTCCAGACTTGAGGAAAATTTCCCCCAATTGTAGTACAGTTATGTTAAATCAAAAAGCATAAGCCACAGAATCACTATGCACCTCAAGAAATGATTCGGGAGTGGACGATCATAGAAAGGTGAACCAATAGAGTTTAAAACAGAAAGTGTAATTTTAGGAACATGGCAACAAATTTCAAATAAGTTTCATCATAGAAGTCAGAAAGTCCTGGCCCACCACCCAACCCAAAAGAATCTAACCACCTTTATGTCTACCAGTACACTTGCCTCATATTACTTTCCAAAAATTATTTTTCATATCAAACAAGATTGCCTCAATTTACTTTTATTTTTTTAAATCAAAATCACTGCTAAACTAAATTTATGAAGTGCTACCCCAAAATGTGGAACTAGCTAAACTATTTATAAAAACCTTAAACATAAAACAATTTCAGTTTTTTATTGGTATAAATTAGGATATTCTTAAGTATTTTACATAAATGAAAAATGATGAGCATAAGGAATCTCTACCTCCAGTTAAGCTTCAATCATAACCAGAATCAGAATAACCACTTTTGGTTCAACTCCCAAAACATAAGACAATTATATGAATTAAGTTTTTAAAAGCTTTTTTTTAAAAAAATTGGAAGTTTGTCAGTTATATAAACCAAAATCTGATCAATGCATTAAGGACAATTGATTGAATTGTTTTGGCCACAAATTCATAGTAAAATGTACAGCAAAAATATGTTTTAGGAGCCCATGAGTATTAACTGTACAAGTGGGACATCGTCGGGCTGAGTGAGGTAAGGAGAAAAGGAGAAGATCTCATTGAACTGAAAAGTGGACATCTCTTCTATTATCGTGGGACAGATACTGGCAGAACTAGTGGTGTTGGATTTATAATAAACAAGAAACTGAAGGATAAAGTGGTAGAAGTTGAAAGTTCCTCGGACAGAGCTGCACGACTCGTTATCCAACTATCGAGAAGATACCAGGCTCAGATTATTCAAACTTATGCACCCACCACAAGTCATCCTGAAGAAGAAATTGAAGAATTTTATGAGGAAATTCGTCATCTAAATAATAAAGGTAAGCAGCACTTGAAGATAATTATGGGAGATTTCAATGCAAAAATAGGGCACCGGCAACAGAATGAAACTTCAGTAGGTAAATTCGGTCACGGCAACAGAAACCAGCGTGGAAATACTCTCGTTGAGTTTGCAGAGGCAGAAGGATTTTTCATCTTGAATTCCTTTTTCAAGAAAAAGCCACACAGGAAATGGACATGGAGACATCCAATTGGGACGACAAGTGAAATTGATTTTATTATGTGTAACAAAAAATTCGTCATCGAAGACTGCAGTGTGCTAAACAAGTTCAACACAGGTAGTGACCATAGATTGGTGAGATGTAAGATGCACCTCAACACTAAACTGGAACGTGGCAAGCTCATAAGACAAACAAAATGTATTGACATAACCAACCTTAAAAAACACCATAATACTTTCAAGTTGGAACTGAAGAACAGATTCTCTGCTTTAGAAGGCCTAACATCGGAAGAAGTGGATATTTCGGAAGTTAACAGAAAAGTAACCAAAGCTCTTATGGAAACAGCAACAAAATTAGCTGGGTCTAAGAACAAGTTGCATGTAAACAAATTATCAGGAAAAACCAAAATGTTGATGCAAAAAAGAAGAGAGATGAGGACAACTAAAGAAGATGTGACTTCCAAAGTGGAATATATAGAGCTATGCAAGACAGCACGAAAAAGTATCACTGAAGACGTAAGGAAATTCAACTGTGAGCTAGTGAAGAAAGCAATTGAAAACAACCAAAGCCTAAAGATAGCAAAGGGACATCTCAGTAAGGGAAGAAAACAGATTATGGCTCTGAGAAAAGAGGATGGTTCTATAACAAGAAATAGAGGTGAAATTTTGACAAGAGTGAAAGATTTCTACTCCAAATTATATGAAAGGGATGATACATGTACTCCAGACATCATGAAAGGTACCAGAGTTCTTCCAGTCCTCCCAGCAGAAGTTGCACATGCAATCAAGAACATGAAGCGGGGGAAAGCTCCAGGAGAAGATGGAATTACTATAGACATCATACAAGAAGCAAGTGGAGAAATTGAAACAGTACTCGCCCAAATTTTCACTCGATGCCTTAATGAAGGGAAGATTCCTGAGGATTGGAACAATGCTACAATGATCCTGCTACATAAAAAAGGTGACATTGAGGATCTCAGGAACTACAGACCTATCAGCCTCCTATCAGTGGTTTATAAAATCTTCACTAAAGTTCTTTCACACCGCTTGAAGGTAACACTGGACATGGCTCAACCGAGAGAACAAGCTGGATTCAGGAGTGGCTACAGCACAATAGATCATATCCACGTACTGAGAGAACTAATTGAAAGAGCGAGGGAATATGAACTTCCATTGTGCATGGCTTTTATCGATTATGAAAAAGCCTTTGATTCGGTGAAACCATCAGCAGTTACCACGGCTCTGAAATCCTGCGGTATTGAAGATGCATACATTAATATTATTAATATCATCTATGAAAATGCAAGTGCAAAGATTCGGCTGTTTGAAAATACAACACACATAAAAATTGGAAAGGGAGTGAGACAAGGTGACACCATATCTCCGAAGCTCTTTAATGCCACATTGGAAAATGTCTTTCAATCACTGAACTGGGAAAACAAAGGGATAAAGATTAATGGAGATTATCTAACCCACCTTCGTTTTGCTGATGACGTAGTCATTTTTGCAACTACCCCATCAGAGCTGCAGAGTATGATCCAGGAACTTGCTGACAAGAGTAAAGAAGTGGGATTAAAAATGAACTTTCAGAAGACAAAAGTGATGTTCAATGCTTTTACAAGAAATGAAGATTTATCGATTGATGGAGAAAAACTGGAGATAACAGATACGTATGTTTATCTTGGACAGCAGATATCAAGTGAGGGTCACATTGATGAAGAAATTAATAGGCGTACAAAACTTGCCTGGAGAGCTTTTGGAAGAAACAGCATAATTTTCAAGAGCAATATGCCATTATGTCTTAAAAGAAAAGTGTTTGATCAATGCATCCTTCCAGTGCTTACGTATGGTGCAGAGACGTGGACCTTATCTAAAAGAGACATACAAAGGCTGCAGACAACTCAAAACAGCATGGAGAGGTGCATGCTTGGTATAACCAGGAGAGATAAGAAGAGGAACTCGTGGATCCGAAAAATGACAAGAGTGGAAGACATCATGATCAGAGTTAAATCCCTGAAATGGCAATGGGCTGGACATACTGCCAGAAGGACAGACCATAGATGGACAGCCGAAATTTTAGATTGGATTCCAAGGGACAGGAAAAGACCCAGAAAAAGACCACATGGGAGATGGGTGGATGAAATTCGTAAATATGCGGGAGTGACATGGAGGAGACTGGCACAAGACAGACCGTTGTGGAGGAAACTTGGGGAGACCTTCGTCCAGCAGTGGATTGATAATGGTTGACAATGATGATGATGATGATTACTTACCAAAGTTTTAGTCCAATAAGAAGCCCAATTGTGGAAGTTAGTTGCAGAAAGTTATAAGTTTTTGGAACAGAAGAGTTCATTAGTCTATTTACATGAACTTCATATGAAAAACACTAAATAATTATGAAGATAAAAGATCAAAACTGGTTTGAAGTTCAACATGCTTCAAAGAAAGAAAAAAAGTTCATTTCTATTGTAAATTGTACAAATATAAAAATTTTATGTTTTAGTATTAATTCTCTATATGCTTGGAAGATACCACAAATATGGAGTATCAATGGATGGTTATACAGATTTAAGATTGCTGACTTTGGTTTCAAGTTCCATATCCATTTTTTTAAGTACTGCTCTTTTCTCATGAGCAGTTTTTCTAAAGCTATTAGATTTTACAATTATGTATTGTTATTTGTAGTATCAGCTTTTAAAGCTAAATCATCAGCAGAGTTAAGTAATTCTTTGACTTCTCCTTCAATGAGTTTCCTTTTCTTTTTTATGCTATCAATTTCATCTAAAATAGCTTTCCTTTTTCCACATATGGCTGCTTTTTCCTTTTCTTTGGACTTATCATCCAAATAATGTATGTATTTTTGCCTTGCAGCTCCAACTGATAACAGAAGGGATTTTGAGATATTTACCTTATCAATACCACCTACATAGGATATATGATCATAAATAATTCTCTGTGCTACAATTGACTCCTCTCTCATGTTTTCTACAATGAGCTCCTTATTGACTGAAAAACCCCTCTCAACAGAAGCTTGACCATGTGACAACAGTAAAAGAAGTTTCACAACTTTCCACAGTTCACTAAAAGCTTTAGTAGAAGACATGTACTCATACAATAATGTGTCTACTCTTTGTTGTTTATCTTCTGGATCAAAGTTTATGAATGAAGATTTTACTGCTGCAACACTGGTCACAAATTCCTTAAACTGCCATATTACACCATCACATAATTCTGGTTGTATTCTATGAGCATCAACAAGAAGTGTGAGAATGAATGTTAGATTCTTAATACAAGTCTCACTATTTTTTGACATCAACCGAGGATCTAAACACTTCATGTGGCGAACAAAGGAGTACTTAAGTGGATTTTTTTCCAATAGCTTCACAACTAGCTTTTGCAAAAATATTCGGCATTCCATTCTAAACTCCGTAAGTTTGCGTTCACTAATGTTCTTAGCACTTAATTCTTTCAATACCTTCTCTGTTTGAAACCCAACATCAATTTCTTTATAGTGACAACACTGAGATGCATCTGTAAGGTCTACTTGTAACAGCTTTAAGGCAGAGTTAGCTTCTGCCATTACAGTTCTTTTAACAAAGCGATTCATCATATTTCTTAGCATCTTTTCAAGATCTGTGGCCATAAAAGGCATCATTGGCTTATCTGACTGATATGCCTTGAGAAATGGTACCAGCTGTTTTGAAACTGAATTGAAGAAATGCAGTTTAGCCAAAACAAAAGGATCTTTAGTGAAAGTTTTGATAGCATCAAATGATACAGTGTGGGGATTCTTGATGCACTTCTTTTCAACTTGGTTAACATAATTTTCAATGTCTGCCCAAATTTCTAATGCTCGCTCGCAGGCAGGAGTATTTTCTAGCCACCTGTGTGGGCAGAATTTTAATGGCGTCTTACTGGCTAAAATTATTTTAGAAAAATCTTCCCTCCTTGCAGGTGAATCTTTAAAAAGCCTAAATAATGATGAAAGCAACTTTTGAATTTCCCACCCTGTTGCTGAGGCTCCATGTCGAAAGGCATTGTTTACAATGTGAAGTCCACAGCTCCCTGTGTTTAGGAGTTGGACATTTGAGTCAGCACTAAGTGTTGATTGCAGCATATCAAAAAACTTCCAATTAACATTGGGTCCATCCATTGATAACTGCACAATGTTACACAGTGGGAGGCACGCCATGCATTCAAGAAATTTTTCCATCATTATGTCTGCACTAGCATGACCCAAAAAAACTGATGACAAATATCTGGTTGAAACTGTTCCTTTTTCCCATAAACGAACATGTATATCCATTTGTTTTGACTGACTAAACTTGTTTAAACTTTTGTCAAACAAAATCACAAAATTTTCATTTTCGACTTCCTGAACCAACACTGATTTAAAGTGAGGTGCCCAACCAAAGCAACAAATGTAGGAACATTTTTTTCGCCACAGCTGAAGTTTCCAGCAATTCTGCTGTCAGAAAACATTAGGCTGAATAAAACATCATTACCTGCACAAGACCTGTAAGAGTAATGGGATTTAACCACTTTTAAACACCACAATGCTTCTGCTTTAATGGTTGCATTTTTTTTTTCAAGAGAAATATGCAGAGGATTAGATGTGGAAGCAATAGGCTGTACTTGTTTATCACTTGATACACATAGCAATTTATCAACAGTTAGTGGAACATTTTTACAGCTTTCTGTCAACATACTATGTTTTTTTCCTTTCATGTGGCTTCTTAAAGCGGATTCCCCCATATTCGAAACATCTATTATTTTAATGGATAAAAATGCATTTTGCAACATGGCAATTGCTTTCATCTTTTTTAATCCATCCAGCATATTTAGGATTTATTAGCCAAAGATCACTAAAAGTACACTTACCCATATTTAATGGAGAGGGGGGTGAAAAAAATGGGTAAATCAACTGAAACTGTAAATGAAAACCAAAAAAATATCTAAGATCAGGAACCACACAACTAAAAATTGAGAATTTCCCCTGAGTAAGGGGCTACACATGTGACCAATTACTATAGGCCAGATTTTAAGTAATTAAAGAAAAAGGGGTCTTACTGCTATGTTCTTTCCTGCTCCCCCAGCTTTGTCCTTTAGGCAGCCTGGGTTGCAAATGCTTTGGCATTGATTTAGTCTTCATTCAAAACAAGGAAACAACACTTAGTGAAGTTACTGTTTTATGACCTGTATGCCAATCAGTAGACAGAGTGTTGTGCTAAAAGACTGTTACAAAGCATCACCTCTTACAGCTGGGCTCCAAACCAGAGGAAAGGAAATGTTAACAAACACTTAGTGCCTGAGGGAAGCAAAACTTTGTACTGGGTCTCCTCCAAGTATCAAATCTTTCATACTTACCCAGCTGGAGTGGACGTAGGGCTTCAAGCTTGGAGAATGAATACTGCTCTTATATCTATGCCTTTGAATTTAATTTCGACCATTTTCAACAGGGTAGGTTCCTAGGTTGTACCTAACAGCATACTAAAATTTCGCCAAAATCCAACCCCTTTTACGTGAATTATCGTACGGACAAATGGAAAAAACCAAAGCATAAACGTTTCTGCAACCTACAGTTCGAAAGGGTTAGTAATTTCTAAAATAAAAACATAACGAACAGCGTGAAAACTAGCTCATACACAGAATATTTGAAACTACAGTATGCGCTCTCAATTATTAGGGATGATAGGGGGGAAGAGAATAGAACTGTCCATAATTAGCATGTTCTCGTTGCGCTAGGCGCTTAAGCACTGCTGAATTCCGTCAGACCCCCAATGGTCAAATGATTGAAATGTGCTGATGTTCATGGAATGAAATGGTTGATCAGCTATGATAACCGCATAAAAGTTCGAAGGGGGAGGAGGGGGCGATTTTTTTTTTACTTTATACAACATTCTACATTACTCCAGTATTTATCTTGTCATCATCAACAATAGCAATGTAACTACCACTTACGATCGCGGATATCGGCCAACTGAAAATCTGCCATACAACTAAGGGATACAACACACAGGTATCCTGTTACAATGTATTGTAATTAAAAAAAAAAAAAAAAAAAAAAAAGATTTCAGAAATTAAAATCGAAAAAAAAAAAAACTTTCAGAAATTAATATCATCAAGTCATGGTGTTTCAAAAATCCGCTTTCCTTTATAATGTTTAAAAACATGTAATGTTTTTTCTTTTTTACCTGTCATGTATAATAAAATGGGTTGATTTTTTTATGGAATCAGACGTCCATATGTCTGATTGTCTTCGTCTGAGTTCACACGTTAGCTACTGTGTACAAGTAGACATATTTTTTCAGCTCAAAAATATGTAGTTTTGTATGTATTCACAGTATAACTCATTCTGTATTCCCACAGAACAAAATTCAGCAGATACAAATGAAGAACATCAAGACCCACCCAACACCATGTTTCCGATTGTCTGCTGTTTATATTCAAGAAATGCGAATATGGATCAATGGTGAATGCAGCAACTATGGTTTTTATTTATTACCAAGAAAAAAAAAGGAGCCTGAAAGCTGTAAAGCTGAAACGGATATTTCTCCCCCTCCCGAAAACATTCCGATTAAGTTCAAACAGCAGGAGCACGCGTCCACGCACACTCAACCTCTGGAATGTCCTGATGGAACGGCTTCTTTTCATTTGGCACATCGCCATAAATCACCACCTGCAGCTCACTGAAGTGTCTTCCTCCTTCACAATAACTATAGGAGAAAACGTAAAAAAAAAAAATGCTGCCCAATTTTCGACAAAATGACCAAATTTACGTCATAACGTTGCAATTTACTAAAATACGTTTATCTGCTGAATTTCGCCTAAATCCATTGAAAACTTTTTAATTATAGATTTTTTTATTAAAACAGTAACTCAGACATCTGAATAAAAATGTATGTTTGTAATTAAAATAGAGTCCATATCATCACAGAAACAAAATTTAAGGATCACTCTGTTTAAATAAACCATGGCATCTAAAAAAAATAATTTGCTTGCTTTTCCCGTAATTTATAATTGCCGTTTCTTTTTTTGAATCCGGTTTTGCAACGGAAGATTTTTTTTTTTTTTTTTGCATCTGCTAAAGTTACAAACGGAATTCGGCGAAATTTGCACTAGAACTTTATTGTGATGTATTTTAACCACTGTAAAAATTTTACTGTGTTATTTTCAAAATTCCGGAAAATGGATTTCTGAAAATATCTCTTAGTCCTTTTGAGCCGTGGAAGTGATAAACAGGTGTTTGCTTTCTTCCCAACCAAGGGCTTCGGATCAGCGCTCCCAGCTGTCAATCAACCGTTGCTTTGGTAACACACTTTCTGCGCAAGGCTCACTGTCTAAAGAGGCACACATAATAAAAATTTCCAATGCTAACTTTTTAAATTTTAAACCGATTCAAATGGAATTTTGGGAGTGAGCTTCTGTAATCCAATTATAGTAAATGTAAAAATTTCAGTCACTTTTGTGAAAAATTCGCAAAGATAGTTTTCTTATTTTTTATCATAAGTAGCCGAAGTCTCTTGAGGGGTGGGCCGGAAGCAAGCGTCTTAATGCAATAAACAAGGAGCAGATGAATGTGTTGTTCAGGCATACTCTTCACTGGTGGATGCCAGCTGACTTGGTAAACACGCGACCCCCTTGCAAATGCTAAATGTCTCTTCTTTCCCCTTCTGTTGTTCTCAGTAGTTGTCGGACGGACATCAAGCTCAGGGCTAGAGAATGCATCAAGCTCCCCTTCCCTAACAGACCTGCTAGTAATCATCCAATTTTATTGCACTGGAAGTAGTGCTCCCCCCCCCCAGCCAAATTAGGATTTGGGCACATCCGAAACACCACTGTAGCCGGCGGTTTCTTTGAGAACAGAGGAGAGGAACTTAAAAAAATTAAGGGGTAACAGTCAGTAACACGATTTCCTAAAAGGGCATTTTTTTTAAGCACTAATTTCAAATTTCAAGGCTTTTCAAGACAGCATTAAAAAAATACCGTTTTTCTAGGATATTCCAGGCCTTGAAAACGTAATCATGATTTTCCAGGACTTTCCAGGTTTTCAAGCACGCGTGCGCACCCTGGTTTATATACTGAATTACCATTATTTCATGAACGAACTATGAAAAAATTTTATATTTCAGGTTTCTGCTTCTCTTACGACTGTTAATTAGCATTTCTCTCTTTCCTACAGTGAGATAAATGTGAAAATAATTATACTACCCGCGATTTACTGAAAACTACATGACCTGCAATATTTTAAGTGTAACACATTAATATCAGGGATTTTCTTCTGAATGCATTTGTTTCGCTGTAACACGAATAGGATGCTGCTGTGTCCAAGAACTGTTGCTATTGTTACTGAACGCTTGCAAATATACACTTAAGAAGAATACATAATATGCAATTACTGTTTGTTATTTGGTTGGTTTTTAGCAGCATATTTTTCGAGATTCATGGCATTCAGATGAAAATACATTATTTCTGAAACCAACCAACTGGCAAGCCACGCGTTCTTGGTTTGCGTGTGCATCACAAACTCCTAAGGTTTCCTGAAGGAAAGTGTACCTTCGATATAAAAGGAAAACTAATGTAACATTTAATAATCAAATTGTAAAATCACCTTTCAGCAGTTGCACCATGATACTTTTCGCACAATGTTTTTCATTCAGTAATTATCAATGTCAAACTTTCGTTATTACTGTGAACAATTACAACTGGAACCAAAACTATAAGATAACAGAGATTTAGTAAAGTTGGTTAGATAAAAGCTGCTTCCATCGCTTAATGCTTACACAGTGACATTTTGACGCGGGATTGCCCCTTCCCCTCAGTAGTAGGGTCATTCCATGTCAAGTGATCCAATGACTGACTACCTTACCATTTTCTTTCATTTTCAGTTTTCTAACAGTAGTATGAGAGAATGTCTTAGATATAGATATATATAGATATATATATTTTTTAATCTCATCCGGTTTTTGAGTTATGAGGGTTTGAAATTTATAAAAATTGCCAATTTTGACCTTTCTGGACTACACAAAAGCTCAGCCCAGAAATGAGATATTTCAAAACTAAAAATGCCACACTCTTCAGAAATTCATGGGCTTTAATATGATATGCCACATGGTCTTATTTTAAATTTTATAATTAAGTTACAAAATTTTAAAAAGTGATTAAAAAAAATATGAGTAAAAATTTTCAAAAAAATTGTATTTATTATTTCATATTTCTAAAAGCTTTCTGCAAAATTTGATCTTGGGATCTGAATGGGATCATACTTTAAAAATAGCACATTGTTCTTAATGAGTCTAATTGTAATTGTATTGATAATGGGCACTTCTCCCTGCAGTGTCTTATTAATTTTTATTGCAACAGAATAGGGCATTGGGGAAATTATTCAGAATTCTTACTACCTCATCAGGTTTATTTTGTGAGAAAAATCAAAAAAATTGTCACACCTTTAAGTATTAAAAACAATTCTTGTTTGTACTTCATATCATGAACATTATAACAAAATAGATATCAAACAAAATTAGAAAAAAAAAATAACTTACACATCAAATGGGTCTGAAAACTTGTATTCTTCCATTATCTATACTTATCCAGATGCTTTTCAAGAGCATCTGTTGCACACAACATTTTATTTTTTGTCAAAGTGCGACCAGTTGCAGTCCTTGGTTCGACCCTTGTTAGAACTTGTGCTCACTCTACTTTAAGTACATAATGACTAGATGGGTAAACAAATGATGCTGGGCTTGGCAGGTGTAAGAAGCTCACAGTTGCTTCTTCACTTTCATAGTCCACCGACAGCACATAGGTCAACCACCGTTTTTTATTGTATTCACATGTTACATATCCCGTTATCTCAACCATATCCAGAGATTTTGTACCTTCTTCAATGTCAAACTTCTGACTCTCATTGCTAAAGGAGTGCACCTTGGTCACAATTTCTGTTGGACTGGTTGTAGGTGGAATAAAGCAGTGAAATCCTTGTATTCCCTTGATCACTTTCACTCTTTCAAAGCATCCTTTTAGGGACATTTCTTCTTTTCTGCAATCCTCATTTGTTGAAAATAAGAACTGGATGGAAGGGATGTTATCTTGGCACCAGTGAAAGAGTTCCAGCGGTGTCATAATTTGGTCTGTGTAGGGTCTCTGTAAACTTGCCTTGGTTGCAAGGCGGTCGACTGTCCCTCCCAAAACATCGCATACTCCTTTTCCATGGGCTGTTGTATAGAAGTGCCACTCTGCATAAATACCAAAATCTTTTTTATGGTAACACAGGTTTGAGAAATTTTTCTTATTTTTGTATTGTGCACTTGATCCATCAGAAAAATAAAAGATTTTTTCCAAGGACAGAATAACATTTTCCTTGAGGAATGAGATCAGCTTATACTGAAAAGTATGAACAGCTATAGTATTGTGTGTTAAGCATTTGGAAATCACAACAAAGCTTGTGAACTTAATCTCCCCTCTTTGAATATAATATACAGCAAATGGATGAATTGTTGCCTGGTTGTTGTTCCAGTGGAATGACTGGGCTTCACCTTGGAGGACAAAAGAGTAGTTCCCTGAAAAGTTCAGTACAATGTTATTAAGGCCCGATTCTCCTGAATGTTCGCTTTCAGGTGTGAGTAGTATGCTGCTTGTTGATGTGTAATGAGCGAGTGAGTTTTTAACAATACCAGCTGTTCACACAAATTTTCAATAAATTCTTCTGCAGGCTTTCTTAATGTCTCGAATGTACACCTATCAACCGAAACCCACTGTTTGTAGGTAATGCTTTCTATCTTCTCTTCTTCCATATTGTTCATAAGCTGTTCCTTTAAGGTTTCTATTCCTGGACAACTCTTACAGCTACCCAAATGACACTGAGGAGTAGGAACTTGGCACATTATTTTATCAATGCATGTTTTATAGTCATTAAGCTTAGACCCATCGTTCAGAGTTAAGTCTTCCAATTTTCCACCAATCATCATCAACTTAACATTCTGGTGGTAGGTACATACACAAACACAATGAGTACCACTTACACCCGCAAGGATACAATTCTTTGGTCGAAGTTCCGAAAATTTTGAAAAGCCAATTTTAACTGTGGGATGCAGAGTTTTAAACAGTTATATTTCTTTAAGGTTTCCTAAAATAAGTCTTTTTTGCAGAGGTATGGATGTTTCATCTTCTGTTTTAACAATCACACAGTCCTTTTTTCCTGGCATTATTCGGCTTACCTCATCGCTATTATAAAAGGTTTTGACTGTGTCTTGAACTTCAACATCTAACATTTTGCCTATTTTTGGATCTGGTATAGACAAAATTCCTTTTTCCTTAACTAAAGCTTTTGCTTTCCTTGCCATTCGGTCACTTGCTGAGAATTCCTTTTTAATTCTTTTACAAGACCAGCTTTTGGGCAAAACAGTCAAAGTAAGAAATTTTTCACTTCTCATCTGAACCTTTCTTTAAGCTGTTTGATTATCTCTGAATCTGTGTTAAATTCTTCACTAGATATATCTGAGTTTTCTAGGATTTTGTCTTTGACAAATGCAGCAACAAGACTCTTCTTTGCATTCTCTAGTTTTCTTTTGCAGTATCGTGGTTCACGTATTATCCATTTCTTTGCAATTGGCGATTCTTCAATACAGGACAAAGACTTGTTCAAATATTTAATTGCCATATTTTATTCTAGAAACGGTACTTCAGCTTCAACATCTGGCTGTCTTGAATCATTATCCTCCTCAATTATTTCTCAGTCTTTCTTCTCCTTTGGCAACTGTTTTCTGCAACTGTCACATATCTTCATGCCACGATTAATCTCTAGCTGCATTTCGCACATCCAATTCTGAACAGGCCTTACATTTTTAATAGTCTTGTGACTGATTTTATTAAAAGGATTACAGCAATATATTAAATTAGACTTTTTTTCTGTTGCAGCCATAGTCTAGTGAAAATATATTAGTACACCTCAGATTCACAATAAAATTTAGTAAATCTAGTTAACTTGTGTATTCCCACCAAAATGTCAATAAAACAGCTGCAGCACAAAGACACCAACAGATCAACACAAGAGCTAAGGAAAGACTGAGTCTCAACTCATCACTGAGCCCTGTACAACAAGCAACAGCTTGTCCATACAAGTCAGAGCCAGTTAGAGCTGGTTCAAACAAGATGAAACTGGTTCTATCATGCAACAGCAAGCTGTCACTCCACTATAGAAATTATTTTTTACAGAAAAGCCTGATAGCTTTTCAGATACATTTTAACTGAATAACTTTTTAAAGAAATAACTGATATTATGGTTTGAAGTCTTATTTATTTTGTTTTATTTCACTCCAATAAGACCAATTTACAGGGGTGCTTATTCTGTGAAATCAAATTTCCTGAAACCAAACCCAAATTTCCTGAAATTAACGTAGATCAATACTTACAAAAAAAAAAAAATAATAATAATCAGAATATATGTGTTACATTTGTAATTTATTTCCCAAGTTCTGATATTTTTTTAAAGAACAGTGGCCTTTATAAAATTTTACTAATTGCAAATTTCCAGTGTTTGGCCCTTCAATGCTATAAATAATACTTATAAAAAGTAAAATACTGAGAAAAATAAAATAAAAAAGCTGCTCAGGAAATCTTTGTCATTGCATTGAAACCAATGACAAAGATTTCCTGAGCAGCAACCAGCAGGCATCCCAAAGGGAAGGGGGAGGGGTGAACAAAAAGTCAGCAGGGAGATCCTCCCTAGATTTCTGTGATGATGAGATGAGAAGTCTTGAAGGTCAAAAGCAGCAGACAGAGTGGGTGGGCCACTAAGCCCAGGGGTGGGGCAGGAGCAAAGGGGCACTTGCCAGGAAAATAAAGGGGTGAGAAATTTCTGTTTCGAGTAGCTCTAGGCAAACCCAGCACCAAACCACAAAGGAAAGCAAACAGTTAACACACTTTTAGAAGACAAATATAACATTAGGTGGGGGGTGGAGGTGGTAGGGGATCTCTCCCAGCTGAATTGGGTAGACACAGAGTGGACCTGTTTCTCTTCTCCTCTGTGGGGGTAGATTGACAGTCAGATTTCCCAACTCCCAATGGAATTGAGTTTTGCTTTGGCCACCAACCAAGGGAAAACAGGGAAAGGACAGTGACAGGCCTTGCCACTGGCCATAAAATAAAATTTCTAAAAAAAAAAAAAAAAAAAAAAAAAAAAACGCCGAAAATGCCAGTACGCCGCCGCAAATTTCCGTGAGAAAAAAAAAAAAAAAAAAAAAAAAAACGCCAAAATTTTCTTGAGTACAACGTTGAAAATTTCCGGAATTTCCGGAAAATAAGCACCCCTGAATTTATCTTGAACATAGCACAATAAGGCAGACATATATGTACAAAATATTTTTTAAAAATCTGATCCCACTGAGATCCCAAGATGAAATTTTGCAGAAAGCTTTTAGAAATACGATATAATCTGGCATGAAAGTGGGCAGTGATAGGAAAAGCTGACCCCCCACACACACACACACACACACGAGTGCGCGCCGGGGGTGCGGGGGGAAAAAGTGTCGAATCTTGCATTTCACTCTCTAATGTATACAACCATGACATTTAGGTATTGGTCATGCAGGGGGGAGGTAAGCGTTGAATCTGGCATTTCACTCTTTAATGTATACAACCATGACATTTAGGTATTGGTCACATGCCTGCCAACTAAATAGATTTAATGTATGTATTTTGTTTCAAGAAAATTAAATATATAGTACAATATAACATATGGAGAAACATTGCTGATGAGGTCATATATGCATTGAAAATCGCTCACCTCAGTACAGAACGATATCTTTAATCAAATGTCTTTATAAGATAACAATGTTGTATGGAAATGAAATCTTGAAGGTTTGAAAAACTCCAGACGTGTTTGTTGGTAAGTAATAAAAGTTTGATGAAGAATAAATGTTCATTTTTGATTTGACAAAATTATTAATGAAGAAATATGATTAATGCTTGTGAAAACGTTAGACATTTTGTAGATAAATAATAAAAGTCATTCACAACTAATGAAATTTCATTTTCTTAAGTTGTTTTTGTCTAACAATTTGTTCTAACCTTCTTTTATGAATTAGCCGGCTAGAGTTTTCTTTCTCTTGAGCCAATTCATTTGATTTTAATTTTCTGCGTAAGTTATTAGAGATATTTAGCTCCTTTCATCTTTTTATTTCTTCTTCCTTCTTATCTTGTGATTCTTTCTTATATTTTGAATATGATGATTTCATATTTTGGCATAAATCTCTACTTACAGGGTCATGCAAATAATCGTTTTTCTTAAAAAATTCCAAGGCTGACTTATCCTGATTCAGTAGCTTATATTTCATGGTTTGAACAGATGAAATTGTTTCAATTTTCATGTTGCTGGATTCTTTATCAGGTACATCCCCCATCATACTAAAGAAATTTCCCACTTGAAAGCCAGGAAAACAACTCAATAATGCTTTCATTATTTTTGAGAGGGCACTGAATTTGTTTAACTTAAAAAATGCATGTTTTGGGATTCACTGAAATTTATTTATGTAAATGTCGAACTGGAGCGCATCACTGCATCCAAAGTATAAAATTACTGACATTTAACAACACAGCATAGAGGGAACGTCGTGCAAGCGGGAATTACGATTGCCAGCGAAATCTTCGCTACGCCCGAATTCCGTTTTTGGACATTTTCTCTCAGTTTTTCAGGCTAAAATACAAATATTTATGCATTAAAATGAAAATAACAATACTGGGCAGAAGAAACATCGCAAGAAAAATAAATTAGGATTATGGGGAAAAATCTTCACTCCGTTTAATTTCCGTTTTCAAAAGTTTTGAAAGATGAAATACCGTCCACAGACGGAAAAGACACCTCCCCCCCCCTCCAAAAAACAGCTTCTTTTCAGTTTTACATCGGTTCGAGAATGGCCCAAATGATGACAGAAAAAGCGGAATTCCGCAAATCCACAAATTAATATCATGTATGAGTAAGAAGTAACTAAGAAATGAAAAAACACGAATTTTATGGAAAATGAAAGTGAAAAATCAATACTGTGTTGCTCACTTTGCCGTGAAACAATTTTACAAGTCATGGAAAAGGCGCGGATTCCACCACGGACGAAATTAAATACTGATCTAGAAATTTCATTTCATTTAATAAAAGAGAGAAAACGATTGCTCTATTGATTAGTTTTGAAGAAGTATGTATTAGAAATAGGGTAACATGCATTTCATTAGAAAAAATTCTTAAAAAAAAAGAAAAAAACGAAGTTGCTCTTTTTCACTATTACCGAAGATATTAAAAACGAGGAATATGACAAGAAAACATCAAAAATAAAAATATAATCAGGCAGAGAGAGAGAGAGAGAGAGAGAGAGAGAGAGAGAGAGAGAGAGAGAGAGAAGGGGGAAAGGGGGGTGGACTTGGTCAAAAATTTAATACGAGGAAACAGAAAACAACATGACATTCTCAACACCCAAGAAACATTCCAGAAAATATTTAACAAGTGTTAGAATCTTGAAAACACAAAAATAAACTTTACACAGATAAGCTTAATAACGTTATTTCACTGAGATTTTTGATTTCCATTGCATACTCAACGTTTTCCGTCGTTCGTAGCGAACCAACGATTTCCATAGCATACTCGATGTTTTCCGTAGATGATTTCCATAGAAACTACGTAAAATTCCCAGTACTTGGAGTCGCTGAATCATTCTTCCCACCACATGGACTTACTCTGCGTCAAGCGGAAGAGTGCGCACGGAGAATTTACTGTACCGAAGTCCCGACGATGACGACGGGCACAGAGGTTCCGGCGCCCAATGGCACAAAACCTGCCTTTTTCAGAAAGATGGCGCAAGACTTTTGTTTTGGCACACTTTGGCGCAGAACTTCTATCCCTGGAAGAGGTCACGTCATTCCCAGCTGCAACCATCCCATTGTTCGAAGTCATTACGATTTTGTTTTCCGCAAGAGCGAGGCATACCCCCCCCATAAAAATTTTATTGCATTTTTGGAATGATATCGGTAACACCAAAAACGGAACAGAAAAAAGCGGAATTCCGTGGATGTCTTTCATGCCTGCATAATCAATACAAATTTTTGAAAATTTTTTCTCATATTTTTTTAATCACTTTTTAAAATTTTACATTTTGTAACTTAGTTTTAAAATTTAAAATAAGTCCATCATGTGGCATATCATATTAAAGCCCGTGAATTTCTGAAGACAGTGGTATTTTTAGTTTTGAAATATCTCAATTCTGGGCTGAGCTTTTAAGGTTTTTGTGTAGTCCAGAAAGGCCGAAATTGTCATTTTTTTGAAATTTCAAATCCTTATAACTCAAAAACAGGATGAAATAAAAAACAAAAAATTTAAATTTAAACTTAGTTTTGATCATTCAACAAGTGTACAAAATTTTATGAAAATTGGAAGACATGAGGTAAAAAATTCATTAAAAAATTCGATCGCTTGACATGGAATAGCCCAGTAGCAGAATCAGTTTATGACTTTTTTTGTTGTTGCTGTCTGAAAGAGCCACTGCTCTTGCATACGTGGGGTCCTGCATGTATGGACATGGACATTAAGCAGACGACAGCGAGTTAGTAAGTGGTTCAACGCACCTTCCATTTGGAAAAAGAAAAATGTGAGGGTGAAGATGTTCCCCAAGGTAGATCAAAATGAGAAAAAGAAAACCTAAAAATTCTGTTCCCTGAACGTACAGGGCAAAATTCAGACTTTAAGTAAGAACCAAAAGATCAGTATTCCTGATAATTGATTACAAGTTATGCAATATAACAACCCTTTCATTTATCCATAGAGCTCGTGAGCGATTTTAATTAACACACACGAGATTGACTAAGAAAAAAACAAAGCTGTACTTTTTAGTTTGGTGAAAAATCGGACAGTGCGGTGAGAAAGTGTGAATATTACGCAGCATGAACAAAACTGGATCGTTACTTTTATTTATGAAAATATTTAACTAGATCACACCACTGTATTCACAATTATAAAATTATTGAATTCCAAACAAAATAGGGTAGTTTTGAAAGACATTACTTCAAACAGCTTTTTCACCTGGTTTTGTTCTTGTACTTGCTAGAAAATTAGCTCTGGTTTCCTTTTGAGAGCAAACCCTACTTTCTTCTTAGCAAGTTCGACAACCATATTTGTCTTTTGTTGACTTTGCCACAACACAGCATCCACTGTTTACTCTTTTTTTTTTTTTTTTTTTTTTTGTTCTGCTGATAGTTTTCCCTTACCATTTTTCTTTACACAAATAAAGAAGATAGCTGTCTAAGCACGAACACTTTAAAGTGTTCGTGCTTAGACAGCTATCTTCTTTATTTGTGTATCAATCAGCACGATAGTCTCTTCATCATATCTACCATTTTTCTTTGTTACTTTTCTTTCTTTTTTTCGTTTTTTTTTATTCCCTCAGATGACAATTTTATCCATCATGCTAAAGGAGCTAAAAAGAACTTTCAGTCTGAGAACCTTGAATTCTGATATCAGAGTTTTCACTATTTTAGATAAATGGTGCAATTTTCAGAGAATGAATACTTTTTTTTTTTTTTTGGAACACCATGCATATATTCTTACATATTTCCAAACTTTGTCACCTCCGTTTTTGGAAATGTCCCTCACCCTTATCAAGCTAAAATGCGCGCACAATTACGAGGGTGATGACATTTAACAACTAAATAGGAGTGTGAAAATCGCAGGGGGGGGGGGGCTATTACGGAGAATTCTTCGCTTCGTCCGACTTCCGTTTTCGGAAATTTATACAACATTTTCAAGCTGAAATACAAATATTTACGGAATAAAATCATATCTAACAATACTGGGTAGAGGTAACATCACGAGAAGAGAAAAAAAAACATTACGATTACCAGAAAAATCTTACCTCCGTCTACTTTCCGTTTTCGAAGGATGAAATTCTGTCTTGCAACGCAGAAACTCGTGTTGAAGTCCTCAAATAACTCACGAATAGTGATTCTGCAATTTTCCCGCACAGCGGTCCACACAAGTTGGACATTGTTTTCACTTTTGCTGGTTGTGGGCCTCCCACACTGTTCAACACTTTCACGACCATCTTTAAAACAAATGTTTGTACCACTCAAACTTCTGCATGACTCATACAGTCCTTCCCGTAAACTTTCTGTAACTTTAAATACAGTTGAACTTGGTTAAGACGAGCTCGGGTATAACGAGGTCCCAGCTATAGCGAGTAAATGCCAGAAGAAGTTTGGTTTCGTATGCAATTAGTGTTAAATTATCCCGCTTGTTACGAGTATCAACTCTGTTATAGCGAGGAAATTTGCAAGACTTTCAGATTTTTTTTGATTTTTTTTTACACCCAGTAAAGATAGCACAGCATTGAAAGTCGGCATCAATTAGCCACCTGCTACCCAAAAAGACCGTCTGTGTGTCACCTGCTCCGAGTGAAAAGCGGGGAGTGTCTTATGACGTCTTGCATTTCAGCCCAAGGGTAGGTGGGGGCAGCATTTTGTGGAATAAAGCTTCCCAGCCTTTCCTTTGCCACTGTTTACGAGAGGGTTCCTAGAATTCGCTTTCTCTCATTGGCTGCTATGGTCTAACACCACGCATGTTTTCTTAGTGCATTCAGTATTTCAACTACGCACGGGACATATCTTAACCTTTTTTTAATCAGAAAGTTGCACGCAGCCCTACTCCTGCGACATCACTTATGCTTTCCCTCCCCCTTTTTTATTAAGTGTGATATTGTGAGAAAAATGGTTGGTGTTAAAAGAAAGGCTCTCTCCATCAGGGAGAAAATGGATATTATTCAGGAACTGCAAGACGGCGAGAAAAATTCAGCTGTTTGCAAAAAGTATGGGCTTTCATCATCTACCGTATCTACATTGTGGAAGAACAAAGATGCAGTTTTGTCAGCATTTGAAAACAATCTTACAGATTGCAAAAAAATGAAAAAGTGTGAAAAAAATTACATTGATGAAATAATTGATTTTGGTTAGTAAAAAACAACCAAAAATATAAAATATGTGGTATTACATAATAAAATAATAGCTACATACTATATGCACTACTGTTTCACACATTATATACGTTCCATGTGTTGTGTGCATACTTGCAGCAAAATCATCTTGGCATTCATATATCATATACGACTAGGAATATTATTACAAGTTTCAATTATTATATCGTCAAGGACTCGCCTTGTATCAGTATTTCAAATTAGTAAGCTTCATCCTGTATCTTGAAATAAAAATATGTATCTAGCGTGTCATTAGCCGCGTAGAATCTTCCTATTGCAAATAGGCCTAATTGAAATTTGCAACCAGGGTTTAAACTCAAATAAAACACGACTATGGATATCATACAAAGACAGTGTGAAAGAATTATATACAATGCAATTAAAAAACCATTTACCATCAACAGGTGTCGTCAATCTTTAAAAGAAGGAATGGACATAATCAAGGACAATCCAAACAGACATTAAATAAAATTTCATCAATTATTGAACAATGCCAGACAACCTCTGCAACACGCACACGACTCCACATAAACCACCGGACATGTTTCGGCACGACTGACTTTCGGCCATTATCAACGGTATGCATCCTGGATCAATGTTCAAAGTTGTTATATATCTAGGTCACCTCGGCATCTCCCTCGCTACAGTTGCTCCACGTCGACGTTTTCCGTCATCGTTACACATACGTGTATTCACGTGTGAGTCACATCCACGCACGCCATCTATTGGGTTAATTTCGGAATTGCTGCAGCTGTTCTTATTTTGTATGTATATGTTATTTCTTTTATTTTCCTTTTTGTTGTTATGTTTCGTATTATTTTCTTGTTGTATTA
This sequence comes from Macrothele yani, assembly GCA_039090855.1. Lineage (NCBI taxonomy): Eukaryota > Metazoa > Arthropoda > Arachnida > Araneae > Macrothelidae > Macrothele > Macrothele yani. Next base: position 143,913,610 of record CM076996.1, read on the forward strand.
GATATTACCACGGATATGGGATATCTTTCGGAGTAGACGTATTGCAATTAGAGCCTTGGGTTTTCTCAATTGTTATAGCTTCAGACCACAAAATTTGATTATGTTTATTGTGTGAAGTTAAGATTTTACTATTTTCCCAATCGGGTATTAACTCATTTATCATACAATGTTGTATAAGTGATGTTTTTTCTTCCTTTTTAATCCAATTACTATAGTGCTCATTCAAATTCATTTTAAACCTTCTTTTAGTACTACCAATGTAGTATTTTTGTCTTGCTTATTTCCCTTTGGATCAATTGTAGGAATCATGTACACACCTGCCTTATTTAGTGGATTTTTATTGTAACCACTATTTGTCAGTAATTTAGAATTATCAGTAACTATTTCAGCAATTTCAATATTGTAATCCTGGCATTCTTTTCTTATAATATTGCTTAGTGAAGGTAAATATGGAATTCTTCCGTAAAATAACTTATTTCTTTTTGTTGAACTATTGTTGTGCATCAGTATATCAGCTCTTCTTATTTTGTGATATAATGAACCTATAAGAAAAGAATGCCAGGATTATAATATTGAAATTGCTGAAATAGTTACTGATAAATAGTGGTTACAATAAAAATCCACTAAATAAGGCAGGTGTGTACATGATTCCTACAATTGATCCAAAGGGAAATAAGCAAGACAAATACTACATTGGTAGTACTAAAAGAAGGTTTGAAACGAGGTTGAATGAGCACTATAGTTAGTAATTGGATTAAAAAGGAAGAAAAACATCACTTATACAACATTGTATGATAAATGAGTTAATACCCGATTGGGAAAATAGTAAAATCTTAACTTCACACAATAAACATAATCAAATTTTGTGGTCTGAATCTATAACAATTGAGAAAACCCAAGGCTCTAATTGCAATACGTCTACTCCGAAAGGTATCCCATATCCGTGGAAATATCTAATACAACAAGAAAATAATACGAAACATAACAACAAAAAGGAAAATAAAAGAAATAACATATACATACGAAATAAGAACAGCTGCAGCAATTCCGAAATTAACCCAATAGATGGCGTGGGTGTGACTCACACATGAATGCACGTATGTGTAACTATGACGGAAGACGTCGACGTGAAGCAACTGTAGCGAGGGAGATGCTGAGGTGACCTAGATATATAACAACTTTGAACATTGATCCAGGATGCATACAGTTGATAATGGCCGAAAGTCAGTCGTGCCGAAACATGTCCGGTGGTTTATGTGGAGTCGTGTGCGTGTTGCAGAGGTTGTCTGGCATTGTTCAATAATTGATGAAATTTTATTTAATGTCTGTTTGGATTGTCCTTGATTATGTTCATTCCTTCTTTTAAAGATTGACGACACCTGTTGATGGTAAATGGTTTTTTAATTGCATTGTATATAATTCTTTCACACTGTCTTTGTATGATATCCATAGTCGTGTTTTATTTGAGTTTAAACTCTGGTCGCAAATTTCAATTAGGCCTATTTGCAATAGGAAGATTCTACGCGGCTAATGACACGCTAGATACATATTTTTATTTCAAGATACAGGATGAAGCTTACTAATTTGAAATACCGATACAAGGTGAGTCCTTGACGATATAATAATTGAAACTTGTAATAATATTCCTAGTCGTATATGATATATGAATGCCAAGATGATTTTGCTGCAAGTATGCACACAACACATGGAACGTATATAACGTGTGAAACAGTAGTGCATATAGTATGTAGCTATTATTCTATTACATTGATGAAGCTTTACTTTGTTGGTTTTCCTATCAATGGACCGAAAATTTGCAGTACAGTTCGGTCATAAGAATTTTATATGCATTAATGGGTGGCTTGATCGCTTCAAGAACAGACACAATATTGTTTACGCAAAAAATGTGAAGGGAATCAATGTCTGCAGATACGGAATCTGTAAGTCAATGGCTAAAAAGCGTTTGGCCCAGCTTTATTTCTGAATTCAGTGAGCAGAACATATTCAATGCTGATGAAACAGGCATTTTTTACAAGGTAACCCCTGACTTTTAAAGGCGAAAAATGCGTTGGAGGTAAATTGGCAAAGGATCAGCTAACCGTTCTAATTTGTGCGAACATGGCAGGAAATGAAAAAAGAAAATTATTGGTGATTGTCAAATCGTTAAAGCCTCGATGTTTTAATAATGTTCAGCATCTCCCGGTTGATTATAAAGCAAACAGAAAGGTGTGGATGACATCAGATATATTTACGGGAGAACTTCATAAATGAGATCGTGAACTACGAAAGAAAAACAAACATTTTGCTGTTAATAAACAACTGCCCGGCACATCACAAAATAGAAAACTTGACAAATATCAAACTTGTGTTCCTACCACCAAACACAAAATCAATTCTACAGCCTATGGACCAAGGGATTATTAGGAGCTTTAAGTGCCATCTTCGGCGATTTCTAACCGTACAATTAACCCAGAAAATGGAGAAGCTAGAAATTAAAATTTCCGTATTGGATGCTGTTCATCTTATGAGAGAAGCTTGGGATGGTGTCACTCCGACAACCATTAAAAATTGTTATAGGAAGGCTGGTCTTCTAAAGGAGACTTTAGTAGAAAGCACTGAAGTGATTGATGACGATGATCTCCCTTATCAGGATGGTTAAAAAGTAGAGATTTAAGCACCTTTAACAATTGCAATTATCTTGATGATTTTAATGACATCAACGCTGCGGTCCTAACAACTGGAATTTTAACGGAGGAACAAATTGTGCAAGAAGTCATTGCGGTGAATAAAGAAACTGAAACCGACAGTGAAGGCGAAAACATTACAGAAACACAAGAAGTTGTGACTTACAATGAAGCACAAGATGCCTTTGATGTTTTGACTAGATTTTATGAAACTACACTGGTGTGCAAAAATTAAGGACGAAGAGGAGAAATTAGCATAAAGAGGAACAAGCAGGCAGAACGGACCGAAAGACCACTCAGGAGATAGACTAGGGTCCGGTACGGTAGGGCATGCGCATATATGCAGCATGACGTGGGGTGGTGGGAGTCGGAAGGGTATAAAGCACACGGTCGGTGTGCGCTCAGACTTTCGGTGAAAGCTATTGCAAGGTGTACATCGGTTTGAACGACGTCGAGTTGCTGCCACCATGTGATATGGCCAACAGGCCATCCAGTAGACGACATCTGGATGACTTTACCCGAGGTCGCGTCATTGGGAAGTTGGAAGAAGGTCGAAGTGTGACTAGTGTGGCCGAGGAGTTCGGGATCGCTCACAGCATCGTTTCACGAGCTTGGAGAGCATTTCAAACGACAGGAACAGCTGTCCGAGAGTTTAGCAGTGGTCGTCCACGAGCAACCACGGCGGCGGACGACCGGTATATTGTCCTACAGGCGAGAAGAGACAGACTGCAGACAGCGGGAGAAATCGCAAGGCACATGTAACCGACAACTGGACATCCGTTATCGCGTTTTACCGTGGCCAGGAGGCTGCACAAAGGTGGTCTATTTGCATGATGACCAGTACGGTGTGTACCATTAACGCCTGTTCATCGGAGACGGCGGTTTCTGTGGTGCCAGGAATACAAGAACTGGACCCATCAGCAATGGGATCGAGTTCTCTTTACGGATGAGAACCAATTTAGTTTGACGAGCGATTCTGGACATATACACATCTGGAGAGAGCAGGGAACACGCAATCACACCTCCGACATCATCGAAAGGGACCGGTTTGGAGGTGGCGGAGTTCTCGTTTGGGGTGGTATTATGCTTGGTAGCCGTACTGACCTCCACATCTTTCAAGGAGGTTCAGTCACTGGTGTCCACTATTGTACCGAGGTTCACCTGCCTCACGTGCATCTGTTTAGAGGTGCTGTGGGTCTTGAGTTCCTCTTCATGGACGACAACGCTACACCTCATCGTACAGTGGCTGTCGCAGAGCTTTTAGAGAGTGAAGATATTCAACGCATGGATTGGCCCGCAAGGTCCCCAGACCTAAATCCAATCGAACAGGTGTGGGACCTTCTCGGGAGACACTTGGCAGCACGTCACTAGCCGCCAGCAACGATTCCGCAGCTGCAATTGGCGCTACAACAGGTATGGGCCGCGATGCCTTAACAGCTCCTTGACAACCTCGTCCGCAGCATGGACAGACGTTGTAAATCCTGCAACGCAGTCAGGGGTGATCATATCCCCTACTAAAGACTGGATTTTTTGTTGGCAGCTGCCTGTCACATGGACGTTTCTGTCCAGTTGTGCTCGAAGCTACCTTTTCAATAAAGTGCCTTTGTATCCTTTGGATTCCTTGTTTGGACGGTTTTGCTCACTTGACCCATCTTCTTACATCTTGGGGATCTTATGGTATGATTTAAGTCAATGTGGGCCGCCCCGGTGGCGCAGTGGTCTAAGCGATGGCCTCTGATCATTCGTACAGAAGGGGTCCGGGTTCGAATCCTGGTGAGGCATGGATGTTGTGTTTGTCTTACGGCACTGGCTCTCTCCCTTCCCTGGTGGAACCAGTGACCCTAAATTAGGGACGGGCGACTGCTTATAGTCCATTGAGTTGCTCACGGCGGTCGTTAAACCTCCAATCAAAAAAAAAAAAAAAAAAGTCGATGTGAAGCACTTCTGCACGACGTTACAAAAAACAGTCTCGTCCTTAATTTTTGCACGCTAGTGTAATTCTGGCAATGTGTGTTCAGTGCATTATCAGTTGTTAAGTGTAATCTGATGGATTTTCAGTTGCAGTCAAGGACAACGCAGCTAAAATTGAACAAAATTTTTCATACAAAATAAAAAGAATATGTGCTTTGGGCAGATAGTACTGTACCTGTACTTAATTTTATCTAAGTACTGTATGGTACAAAAATTTCAATACTGTATAGTACATATTGTATTTCATACAGTACGTATGTAGTTCACATGTCCGTTATTCAAGAATTTTAACTTAATGTGCATCACATTGTACGTACTTACATATGTATGTACTACAGTATGTATAATGGTACCTATAGTTCTGTGTGTATGTAGTACTGTACGCACGCATTTTTCAAGAATTCCACAACTAACCGAAATATTGTACGGTAATTTCAACTAAACGTAAGTACTATGTATTTCTCAACATTAAACATTGTATGTACTATATTTGATAACAAAATTTGTTTTTTGAATGATTTCCTTGATATTTTGGGTCTTTCCCGAATTATACGAGTAACGGCTATAACGAGCAATTTGTTCGTTTGGCACAGACTGACCTTGGAACCTACTACGCATGTGCCAGGAGTCACGTCTCCCCTGCTCATCTGTTTTTTTAAAAGTAGTGCTTTGTTTTTACGTGTGGTGCGAAGCTGTTCATCCCATTTGTCATGTTGGAAGAAATTGATCAACAATTATCGAAAACTTGGCGAAACTTGCAAAGACATACAGTCGAACTCTGTTAAGACGAGCTGCTCGGGATCGAACAAATTGCTCGTTATAGCCGTTACTCGTATAATTCGGGAAAGACCCAAAATATCAAGGAAATCATTCAAAAAACAAATTTTGTTATCAAATATAGTACATACAATGTTTAATGTTGAGAAATACATAGTACTTACGTTTAGTTGAAATTACCGTACAATATTTCGGTTAGTTGTGGAATTCTTGAAAAATGCGTGCGTACAGTACTACATACACACAGAACTATAGGTACCATAGGCTTCCCGTTGTGTAGCACGATTCCGAACTTATGCAACAAGTCTGGATAGTTTTTGACCATACCTTATAAATCATTAGTAAAGTTCTTTCACTAAAATTCACAAATAAATAGCTTCTCAACTAAATTTTTTCAACAAAAAACATTTACTCACAAAGGAGTGTTTCCAACACAGTCTTTAGGGTTCACATCCAATTGGTTCCTGTAACCGGAGAGGAATAGTTTCACTATCTTAAAATTTCCTTTTGATGCTGCTCTATGAAGAGGAGTACTGCCCATGTGGTCACCCACATTGATATCTGCATGGTTGTCTAGAAGAATTCTGGCAACCTAATATCCATAAGAATTTATTTTTTATCACATGGCAGCCTTTCACATATTTGCAACACAGCATTTAAATTAAAATATATCTCAAATATGTCATTGGCTTGATACAATAATGAATTTATGAGTTATCATACAGAAATTGCATACAATACAAAAACCACAGAGGAAAAAAAAAAAAAAAAAAAACATGACTGGCACTTAAATTGAAATGAAAAATTCCATTGAAAATTCATGAAATACTCCCAAAGCTACAAATCATTCTGACAACAGTTCACATTCTTGCTGGTGTCCAGATAAAAACATGAAAGATGACACCAAATTTTTGGTTGTAATGATAACGAATAAAATATTTCAGTCATTCATAGTCAATGGAATCCATTACAAAAACAGATTTCTACTATCAGGGGTGTTAGTGCCCCTACCATGTTTCAGAGCAATTCTTGGAGCGAGAAAATATGCAATTTGGAGTAGAAACGTTGGATTTTGAAGCGAGAAAATTTGCATTTTGGAGCAGCTAATGATAGCATTTTTAATTGTTTAAAGTCTATGCTGTACTTTAAGTTATGTTCATATACTGAATTACCATTATTTTATGAACTATGAAAAAATGTTATATTTCAGGTTTGCTGACATTTTACTGCTTTTCTTATAACTGTTAATTAGCATTTCTGTCATTCCTACAATGAGATAAATGGGAAAACAATTATACTACCCACGATTTATTGAAAACTACATGACCTGCAATATTTTAAGCATAACACATTAATATCAGGGATTTTCTTCTGAATGCATTTGTTTCGCTGTAACACTAATAGGATGCTGCTGTGTCCAAGAACTGTTGCTATGGTTACTGAATACTTGCAAATATACACTTAGGAAGAATACATAATATGTAATTACTGTTTGTTCTTTGCTTGGTTTTTAGCAGCATATTTTTCAAGATTCATGGCATTCAGATGAAAATACATTATTTCTGAAACCAACCAACTGGCAAGCCACACCTACGGTTTTCTGAAGGAAAGTGTACCTTCGATATAAAAGGAAAACTAATGTAACATGTAATAGTCAAATTGTAAAATCACCTTTCAGCAGTTGCACCATGATACTTTTCGCACAATGTTTTTCATCCAGTAATTATCAATGTCAAACTTTCGTTATTGCTATGAACAATTACAACTGGACCCAAAACTATAAGATAACAGTGAGATTTAGTAAAGTTGGTTAGATAAAAGCTGCTTTCATCGCTTAACGCTTGCGCAGTGATATTTTGGCGCGGGAAGAAAAATAATTGTTCAAATACAATCTCCTGGAAACACAGACAGTGAGAAACAGGTTTTGACATTTAAGTCACAAGCAGGAAAACTGGGCTTTATTTATAGGTGATAATGTGTTCCCCATCTTTATCAAAGCCAATGGCATAAAATTTAACAAAAAAAAAAATGTACAATAGGACTACAAAGAGTTTTAAATAGTTTTCAGAAGCACAGATTTGCTGCAAATACAGAAATATACCCCCCCCAGCAAAATTTCTCTTTACCAAAAATTAAAAGTTATACATTTGCCACCTACCAGATCTACCCAATGCAAAAAGAATTTTTCAAATCGATCATTTAGAAACGGAGATATTAGGGAAACCGTTATTACCCTTTATATGCCTCCTGATGGAAAAATTATACAATACTTAAGAAACAAAATCTACCCAAAATAGTCTTCATTATAAATTGGTATCAATGAAAGAAATAATTTTTTCAGTCAGATATTTAGAAGCAATGGTATAAGATAAAAGGTATTTTGTTGAATTACATGGCATCTTCACTTATGCTCCCTCTTATGGCACAATTGTGCATTGGGTAAAAAACAGAAAGCAAGGATCATCATTCTAGCATTTCAGGCTTCCCAACGTAAAAAGAATTTTTCAAATTGGACTAATAGTTGTAGAGATATGGTGTCCACAGATGAATGGACAAAGTGAAGCTATAAGTCTGCATTTTTGTTACAAAAGATGTGCTAAAAACTGTTTAAATTCATATCTTTTTCTTTTTTTCTATTTTTCATATTGTGCTATTTCATAGGGGGGAGGATATTGTTTATAATATAAAATGAGCACCATAAATCAGACAATTAATTACACAGCACATTTCAATACATTTTGCATTTTCTCTCACATGGTTGCTCAAAATATCAGACACAATAAGTACAATCCTTTCCTTTTGACTTTTTTTTTCTACTTATTTTTGCATATCTGTGTATTTCAAAACTTGACTGTAAAGTAAGAAAAGTCTATAACTCACAGTTCGCAATAGATATGTATAATACTATAGTATAATATTTTAAAGACTATATAGTAATTTTCACACCGAAAATAACTATTGGCCCCATACATTAAAGTATCACCAGTGATATCTATCAAAATAAACTTTACAAGTCAGAAATTCATGTTTATATTTCTTTAAATACTTTTTTTAATGCTCACATTAGTATTTAACTCTAGAAAAATTATATCAATTTATTGAAACCAGTCTCAGTTTTTGATTCAACAACTCCTGAATAAGAATGTGATGTGATGCTTTCAACAACTGCTGGCCATATTTCATGCTTTCAACAACTGCTGGCCATATTTCATGCTTTCAACAATTGCTGGCCATAGAGTTGTTCCATATGAATTCACCAGGTGCTTGTAGTTCTGGTTTTTTTTCCCCTCATTTTTTTATGTTACAGTGCAACATAAAAGTACCCTCAAAACAAAGTTTGGGATTTATTTTCCCAACCCCTTTGGAGATATGGGTCCTCAAAACCCTCCAAAATGAGCTAAAATAAGGGTTATCGTTAATTAACACAAATTGAGTAATTGTGGAGACAATGACACTTAATTGGTGCCTAAAAAGAAGTAATCCTGTACATTCATATGTAATAACCTCATTTCCATAGCATAATAATTCGTCAGGTTATTGGGGGGTGTCAAAGTTCAAGGTCACAGTGTCGATTTCGCCCCTTTTCGGCAGCATTTTAATACCAGAAGGGTACTTAAACACAAAGTGTGAATATTTTTTCAGGCAATCCTCATATGTTGCTAAGAATGTTAAAGCATATTTCAACTTGTGTTATTTTTCCCTTTTTTATTCAGAAAATATTTTATAACTGCAACATTGCCAAAATTTCCACTTTTGGGATACAATAAATCAAAAGGGGTAGCAGATAAACACCTTATTTTTTCTGAGGACTATCTTCTATTGCTATCTAAATATTCTCAAAGTTTTGTTTTGTGTTTCACAATAGCTTCCAAAATAATGATAATATAAATTGACTTATTTCAGTCTATAAAAATGTATATGCCCACCATAGAAGTACCTGTTATACAACATAGTACAACGTTAATATGAAAAATAAATTTATGGGACAGCAAATTAGAACATTCCTTCAGATGTGTTTTAAATGGCCTACTAGCAATTGTGTCAAAGACAGTTTTGTGGTAATGTGTCCTCTTCCAGTAGCAGTGTGGTTAATTGCAGTGGTGTGAGGACTTTTAAAATGTTGGCCTGTGGAACACATGCTTGGTCATTAGTTGACAAAGAAAATAATGTTCCTGGCCCTGGTGGATGAAAAAACTGAATTTTGAAATCTCTGTGTTCTTCAGAGCATTCTTTGATAATGCCAAGCCACCATTTTTATTCACACACACATGAAATGTAATCAATTTTTTGAATTCATCTGCAAGTTCTGTATTTGCAAAAACATAGATGTTAACAACTTCACATTTCTTGCTGCTTGACACAAGTTGAATTCTTAATCTATTCTTCTCCATTGGAATAAATCAATGATGAATTCTAGTGTTTGCAATTTTTAAAGCAGAAGCATATCTGCAAGTATGGCATTTTCTTCATCAATATCTTTTTGTAATACAAAAAGGAATTTTATTCCTTTTATTTTTTCTGTACAGTGTTTGAACATGTCTTCTGGTGTTAAAATATGACTTGTCAATAAGTTGTAAGGATGCCTTTGTTACATGTTGCTTCACAGTACCCCTATTCCATCACATGGCCCTTTTCCATGAGAAGTGGCAAAGAAATGCCATTCAGCTTCTAGGTTGAAATCTTTCTTATGGTTCTGTGAACTAGGTTAATTTTTTTATTAATTTTTTTTATATTGTCCTCCAGCACCATCTGTAAAATAAATTACCCTTTTCACATTGGGAAGATGGTCTTTTAAGATGAGCAAAAGTTTTCGTAGAAATGTATGTGTTGATGTTGCATTGTGTCATCGAATCACTAATTACACAAAAACTTAATTGTTGTAATTTGTCATGAGCTTTAAAAATACAAACAAATGGGTGAAGAGTAGCTTGGCTATTTACCCAGTGGTACGATTGAATTTCATCTTGTACCACAAAAGTAAAGTTTTCTGAAAAGTCGCAAAGTAGTATACACTCGTCAGAATTTAGGAGTGCTTTCTTGGTCTAAAGGAAATGCGATTGCTTTGTTACTATGTAATGATGTTTTTTCTAAGTATTAAGTTCCCCGAGAAATTTTCCTTGAATTCTGCATATGGCTTCACAATTGTCATTAAAGTGCATCGATCTGTTGCAACCCACTGTTTGTAGGATATTTAGGATATTTGAAATATATCTTCTTAAAATGAATCCAAGTATTCTAAAACAAAATATTGACCAGGGCAGACTGGATATCCGTGAAGCATACACACTTCATCGTTCATGCTACAAACCATCTGCGAAAGCAGTTCCTTGTAAGTATAATTAAGTTTAGCCCCATTAATGATCATCTTGACATTCTGATGTATACAGCGCACACACTAAATGTGTGTCTGGTGCCCCAGCTAGCACACACCATTTTGGATGCAATTCCCAAAATTTGGAAAATTCAATTTTTGCCTCTGAATGAAATTCTTTAAACCTTTCATACAGATACAGTTTTTTTTTTAATTTGCAAAGTACTAACCACTTTTGTCTTTGTTCTTTTTCTCCCAAGTTGTTTCTTATGGTGAAAAAATCTTTTAATCCTGGACAGTCTGCTGCATTCATCATGTTCATAAAAACTGATTACTTGGGATAAGGTATTATCTGAAATCTTCTTGCCACTTTGTTTTTGGTGAGTGAAACTTGGTAATACACCATGATTTTGTACAATTCTTTTTGTTCGTACAAGGTATTCACTGACTTCAAATTGCGCACAAATTTTGGAGATTGATCATGATTGTGGAAGCAAGCTAATAAATCATGACCTTTTCTTCAAAACTAGTAACATTATTTATCTTTATTTTAAGGTTTGAAATTAATGTTTCATATTAATTCTGTTGTTTTGTCTCCTTTCATTTTGTAGTACTGGGTTCATTGTAAACCTCAAACGAGTCATGCAGTTTATGTGAAACATTACCCATAGATGCCAACCTCTAAAAGTAGTTTTCAGTAACCAACATGTTCATTTTTCAGTAATTTTCAGTAACAATTTTTTTTCAGTAACTTTCAGTAATCCAGTCTACAGCGGCAAATTTGGGTATTTAACACTGCAACAAATTTTTATCTGTCAGAACTATTAACAAAATAATAATAATAATAATAATAATAATAATAATACAATAAAAAATAATTTGCTAGTGGGAAAATTTAAAATACTGTCTACCAGAAAAATATAATAAATTACCTCCAGACATGAAGAAAAATTATTCCTTGGAATGTTGCCAAATTATTATGATAAATTGGCTGTAGTTGCCATTTTTGCCTTCCTTAGTTCAATTTGCGAAAACTTCTTCCGATAGCATAGTTCACTGTGTGCAATGCTGTTTATTTTTTCTACTAATAAAGAAGACAGCACATGACTACTTAAATTATGTCTGAATCATTCATGGGGGTTTTTTTTTCACAATACTGAAAATTCTTTCTGTACTTGCATTGCTATGAGGGACTATTAAAATCATTTTCATAATTTTGCTTAATGATTCATACTTTAACTGGCCACTTTCATTTTTCATTAAAGAAATTCTGTGCCACACTTCATCCATTCTCCCAAAAGTAACAGCACAGTTAAAATTTTCAAACTGGTAGTGAGTAAATTCAGATTCCACTTTATCAGATTCTTCTGGTTTCAAAACTGGAAACAGGGAACACGTATATTGGACTGATGCAAAAGAAAAACTTTGCCTTAATGCTACATCTGCAATTTCAGCATGACTCAGAAATTCATCATTAAGTGGAAATTTTCTTAAAATGTAATTGCAGCCTGCCTTGTAAAATTCCCTTACCTCAGAATAAAAAGGAGCCACTGTGTCTTCACTCAGATCTGCAGTTGTGCTTATATAAGATCTCGCTTTTGACCCAATTACGAGATCACAGTTTTCTTTTTGATTTCTCCTCCTTTCAAAATTTCCATCTGCAAGAGATGTTGCTGTCACATCAAATGCCGATGGCTTGATAAATCGTACAAGCAATTCAGATAATAGACTATGAAGTTTTCTTTTTAATACATGCACAAGCGGAGCTTCCTGCTGCAAGAACACGTTAACAGATGTAAATAAAGGAAGAGTAGCAGATAAAAAAAAAGACAATAAAGTTTAGGTGAAGGATTTCCAATCATACTTGCAAGGTTCTTATACTGTGAATTAGCTTCTTCATTGTCACTGAAATAATGTTCTAGAGCCTCTCACTGTTCTAAAATTCTGTCAATGGATTCCAAAAGTGATAACCAGCAAGTATTGACATGCTTTAGAATTCTGTGTGGTTCAGTACCACAAACAGCTTGACTCAGTTTTAGATTGTGTTTCCTCTTTGAACTTTTCTCCAAAAAAAAAATACAACTGTATCAGAAACTGCTCAACATTAAATCCTTTCAGTTGAGTAGCAGATTTCTATGCAGCTAAATTTACTAAATGGCATGAACATCGCTGCACTAAGATTGCAGGCTGAACCTTCTTTATGTGAGAAACACCTTTTACTTGACCTATGATAGTGTTAGCATTGTCACAGGAAAATGACACACAGTTGCTCCATGAGATATTTTTTTAACAAACCCATTGTTCAAAACGTTGAATATTCCTTCACCTGTATTATTACTTGATTCAACCAATGATAACAAAACAGTTAAATTTTCCCCTATTTTTTCGTCAAAATATGTTATTGTAATGGGATACAGTTTATTTGCTTGAGCATCATTACTTCCGTCCGTAGATAGAGAAAAAGGATTTTTTTTTCTTCTGATACGATGTTACTTGTAGAAACACTGGCCATGTGCTGAATTAGTGCAGTAGCCTTGGTTCTTCCACACGAATATTTTTTTGCGATCGCTAAATTGGAAAACATGGCTTGAAATAACGGTTTTCAAGCCTTCAGTTTTCGGAAATTTATCCAACAATTTCAAGCTGAATTGACTTCACTTTTCGGAAATTAATCCAACATTTTCAAGCTGAAATACAAATATTTATGGAATAAAATGATATCTAACATTACTGGGTAGAGGAAACATCGCGAGAAAAAAATTACGATTACCAGAGAAATTTTATCTCAGTCTACTTTCCGTTTTCAAAGGATGAAATTCCGTCCTCCGACGGAGAAAACGATCCCCCCACACACCCTCCCCCGCCGCCGCCACCAATCCTCCTAAAATTTAAGTTCAGTTATGCATCGATTTCGTACATGGTCCAAATGATAACAAAAAGACCAAATTCTTCGAATCAGCGCGAGAAACTTGTCGCCGAAGATTACGGGGAAATTTTCGGGCGGCCTAACTTCCGTTTTCGGAAATCGTTGCCTACAATTTCAAGCTGAAATTATGCAATGAAATTATATTTAACAGTACTGAACAGAAGCTACATCGCGAGAGAAAAAAAATATGATTACGGGAAAAATCTGCACTTCGTTTAACTTCTGTTTCCGAACGTTTAAAAAGACAAAAACAACGTTTCCGGACGGAATACGACCCCAACCCCACCACCCCCAACTAATATCCCGAAAATTTCTTTCCTTTTGCATCGATCTCGAAAATGACAAAAAAAAAAAAAAAAAACGGAGGGGACTCCGCGAATCCGCGGAAGAATCTCACGTACGAATTAACCACTGAATCGATTTCGAATGTCGTAAGATAACGCTAAAATATCGATGACCGATAAATTTTAACTTTTGGCGCAAAATTGGCGCAGATTTTGTCGAAATGGCAATTTTTTTAGCAGAATGGCGCAAGAACAACGTTTTGGCGCAGGTCTGGCAGCCCTGAACTGAATGTAGCATTTAATTTTTTTCCCCCAGAAAAACTTGAAGAACCAACAAAAATTTTTAAGTTGATGAAAATTTGCTTTCCATCTCAGAAAATTAAATCAAATGGCGATTTTCCATAATTTCAGCGGTGTTTTCGTACTTCCGTAACAGCAACCAAAAAATCTGTAAAATTACGGAAAATCAGTACTAGTTGGCATCTATGCATTACCAGATATTTGGGTAGCTTTTTTCTATGGCAGCATATCTCCTCTGTGCTGGCAAAGTTAAAGCTTTCACTGCATAAATTGCTAAAATGCTACATGCTTGATTAACTGATTCCAATTTAACATATTTTGGTTCATACAAGCCATTCTCATTAGTTTCAGCATCATGGTCTGAAATATCAGATTCAGAGTGATGTACTTTCTTGCGTTTTCCTTGTAATTTACTTTCTTGCGTTTTCCTGTTCTATGATGAGTTTTGTCACTCTTAGTGACCATTTTTTGACAGTTAGAACATAGAGATTTCCCAGGCACAAGCTGTAGTTCCAGATGTGAGTGTTCTTCAGCAAAGCAGACGGTTATCTCACGCAATAATTTCTTTATTTTTTTGTGGATACTGTATGGATCACAACATGTATTTCCATATAAGTGGTGATATTTATCCAAAAATAAATATCACCACTTATATGGAAATACATATAAGTGATGTAAGGTCAGGAGATGCGTAACATCACAGCCTCTCCTTGACAAATGTCAACCCCGCCTTCTCGTGGTGCATCCTGTTCCCACTAAAGGGGCTCTGACGACCGCAAATAGCGGTATAACTATACCATCGGGATCAGAGGAAATGCTATCCCACACTCACCAACCCGCTTGGCCAGCGTGGTGAGTTATGGCCAAACACCTCCAAAATGACTCTACAACTTAAATCTTGGCCCTCAGTCTCCGGCAGCTGGAATGTACCTGGCCAAGGCAGCGGCCAGTGCGACATGAAGGCAGAGGGTGCTAAGAATCCCCGGAGGACCGGACTAGGCTGCCATTTGATACTGACCTTGGCTACCTACAACGGACGCTCCCTATCTTCTGATTCAAGGCTTCTTGAATTGGAAGAGGAACTACAAAGGATCAAGTGGGACATCGTCGGGCTGAGTGAGGTAAGGAGAAAAGGAGAAGATCTCATTGAACTGAAAAGTGGACATCTCTTCTATTATCGTGGGACAGATACTGGCAGAACTAGTGGTGTTGGATTTATAATAAACAAGAAACTGAAGGATAAAGTGGTAGAAGTTGAAAGTTCCTCTGACAGAGCTGCACGACTCGTTATCCAACTATCGAGAAGATACCAGGCTCAGATTATTCAAACTTATGCACCCACCACAAGTCATCCTGAAGAAGAAATTGAAGAATTTTATGAGGAAATTCGTCATCTAAATAATAAAGGTAAGCAGCACTTGAAGATAATTATGGGAGATTTCAATGCAAAAATAGGGCACCGGCAACAGAATGAAACTTCAGTAGGTAAATTCGGTCACGGCAACAGAAACCAGCGTGGAAATACTCTCGTTGAGTTTGCAGAGGCAGAAGGATTTTTCATCTTGAATTCCTTTTTCAAGAAAAAGCCACACAGGAAATGGACATGGAGACATCCAATTGGGACGACAAGTGAAATTGATTTTATTATGTGTAACAAAAAATTCGTCATCGAAGACTGCAGTGTGCTAAACAAGTTCAACACAGGTAGTGACCATAGATTGGTGAGATGTAAGATGCACCTCAACACTAAACTCGAACGTGGCAAGCTCATAAGACAAACAAAATGTATTGACATAACCAACCTTAAAAAACACCATAATACTTTCAAGTTGGAACTGAAGAACAGATTCTCTGCTTTAGAAGGCCTAACATCGGAAGAAGTGGATATTTCTGAAGTTAACAGAAAAGTAACCAAAGCTCTTATGGAAACAGTAACAAAATTAGCTGGGTCTAAGAACAAGTTGCATGTGAACAAATTATCAGGAAAAACCAAAATGTTGATGCAAAAAAGAAGAGAGATGAGGACAACTAAAGAAGATGTGACTTCCAAAGTGGAATATATAGAGCTATGCAAGACAGTAAGAAAAAGTATCACTGAAGACGTAAGAAAATTCAACTGTGAACTAGTAAGGAAAGCAATTGAAAACAACCAAAGCCTAAAGATAGCAAAGGGACATCTCAGTAAGGGAAGAAAACAGATTATGGCTCTGAGAAAAGAAGATGGTTCTATAACAAGAAATAGAGGCGAAATTTTGACAAGAGTGAAAGATTTCTACTCCAAACTATATGAAAGGGATGATACATGTACTCCAGACATCATGAAAGGTACCAGAGTTCTTCCAGTCCTCCCAGCAGAAGTTGCTCATGCAATCAAGAACATGAAGCGGGGGAAAGCTCCAGGAGAAGATGGAATTACTATAGACATCATACAAGAAGCAAGTGGAGAAATTGAAACAGTACTCGCCCAAATTTTCACTCGATGCCTTAATGAAGGGAAGATTCCTGAGGATTGGAACAATGCTAGAATGATCCTGCTACATAAAAAAGGTGACATTGAGGATCTCAGGAACTACAGACCTATCAGCCTCCTATCAGTGGTTTATAAAATCTTCACTAAAGTTCTTTCACACCGCTTGAAGGTAACACTGGACATGGCTCAACCGAGAGAACAAGCTGGATTCAGGAGTGGCTACAGCACAATAGATCATATCCACGTACTGAGAGAACTAATTGAAAGAGCGAGGGAATATGAACTTCCATTGTGCATGGCTTTTATCGATTATGAAAAAGCCTTTGATTCGGTGAAACCATCAGCAGTTACCACAGCTCTGAAATCCTGCGGTATTGAAGATGCATACATTAATATTATTAATAACATCTATGAAAATGCAAGTGCAAAGATTCGGCTGTTTGAAAATACAACACACATAAAAATTGGAAAGGGAGTGAGACAAGGTGACACCATATCTCCGAAGCTCTTTAATGCCACATTGGAAAATGTCTTTCAATCACTGAACTGGGAAAACAAAGGGATAAAGATTAATGGAGATTATCTAACCCACCTTCGTTTTGCTGATGACGTAGTCATTTTTGCAACTACCCCATCAGAACTGCAGAGTATGATCCAGGAACTTGCTGACAAGAGTAAAGAAGTGGGATTAAAAATGAACTTTCAGAAGACAAAAGTGATGTTCAATGCTTTTACAAGAAATGAAGATTTATCGATTGATGGAGAAAAACTGGAGATAACAGATACGTATGTTTATCTTGGACAGCAGATATCAAGTGAGGGTCACATTGACGAAGAAATTAATCGGCGTACAAAACTTGCCTGGAGAGCTTTTGGAAGAAACAGCATAATTTTCAAGAGCAATATGCCGTTATGTCTTAAAAGAAAAGTGTTTGATCAATGCATCCTTCCAGTGCTTACGTATGGTGCAGAGACGTGGACCTTAACTAAAAGAGACATACAAAGGCTGCAGACAACTCAAAGCAGCATGGAGAGGTGCATGCTTGGTATAACCAGGAGCGATAAGAAGAGGAACTCGTGGATCCGAAAAATGACGAGAGTGGAAGACATCATGATCAGAGTTAAATCCCTGAAATGGCAATGGGCTGGACATACTGCCAGAAGGACAGACCATAGATGGACAGCCGAAATTTTAGATTGGATTCCAAGGGACAGGAAAAGACCCAGAAAAAGACCACATGGGAGATGGGTGGATGAAATTCGTAAATATGCGGGAGTGACATGGAGGAGACTGGCACAAGACAGACCGTTGTGGAGGAAACTTGGGGAGACCTTCGTCCAGCAGTGGATTGATAATGGTTGACAATGATGATGATGATGATGATTTATCCAAATATTTAATTTTATGGTGCTCATATACACTTTGAATATTGTCTTTAATTCTCATTTTTAATAATTTCTGTTGCTCAGGTGAATACTCACAAATTTTAGTCTCTTTTCTTAAAGAGCTGTATGATGCATTAGCATAGATGCCAACTAGTACGGATTTTCCGTAATTTTACGGATTTTTGGTTGCTGTTACGGAAGTACGGAAACACCGTTGAAATTATGGAAAATCGTCATTTGATTTAATTTTCCGAGATAAAACGCAAATTTTCATCAACTTAAAAATTTTTGTTGGTTCTTCAAGTTTTTCTGGGGAAATAAATTAAATGCTACATTCAGGGCTCCCAGACCTGCGCCAATTGCGCCAGCCCGCGCCAAAACATTGTTCTTGCGCCATTCTGCTAAAAATCGCCATTTCGCCGAAATCTGCACCAAAAGTTAATATTTACCACTCATCGATATTTTAGCGTTATCTTACGACATTCGAAATCGATTCAGCGGTTAATTCGTAAGTGAGATTCTTTCGCGGATTCGCTGAGTCCCCTCCGTTTTTTTTTGTCATTTTCGAGATCGATGCAAAAGTGAAGACATTTTCGGGATATTAGTTGGGGGGGTCGTATTCCGTCGGGGGACGTCGTTTTGTCTTTTTAAACGTTCGGAAATGGAAGTTAAACGAAGTGCAGATTTTTCCCGTAATCGTATTTTATTTCTCTCGCGATGTTGCTTCTGTTCAGTATTGTTAAATATAATTTCATTGCATAATTTCAGCTTGAAATTGTAGGCAACGATTTCCGAAAACAGAAGTTAGGCCGCCCGAAAATTTCCCCGTATTCTTCGGCGACGAGATTCTCACGTGATTCGAGGAATTCCGTCTTTTTTTTTTTTTATCATTTGGATCATGTACGAAATCGATGCATAACTGAACTTAAATTTTAGGAGGATTGGTGGCGGGGGGGGGCGCTTTCTCTGTCGGAGGACGGAATTTCATCCTTCGAAAACGGGAAGTAGACGGAGGTAAGATTTCTCTGGTAATCGTAATTTTTTTTTCTCACGATGTTTCCTCAACCCAGTATTGTTAGATATCATTTTATTCCATAAATATTTGTATTTCAGCTTGAAAATGTTGGATAAATTTCCGAAAACTGAAGGCTTGAAAAACCGTTATTTCAAGTCATGTTTCCCGATTCAGCGATTGCAAAAAAATATTCTTGTGGAAGAACCAAGGCTACTGCACTAATTCAGCACATGGCCAGTGTTCTACAAGTAGCATCGTATCTGCAGTAAAAAAAAATCCTTTTCTCTATCTACGGACGGAAGTAATGATGCTCAAGCAAATAAACTGTATCCCATTACAACAACATATTTTGACGAAAAAATAGGGGGAAATTCAACGTTTTGAACAATGAGATTGTTAAAAAAATATCTCATGGAGCAACTGTGTGTCATTTTCCTGTGACAATTCTAACACTATGATAGGTCAAGTAAAAGGTGTTGTTTCTTAATGATGAATTTCTGAGTCATGCTGAAATTGCAGATGTAGCATTAAGGCAAAGTGTTTGTTTTGCATCAGTCCAATATATGTGTTCCCTGTTTCCAGTTTTGAAACCAGAAGAATCTGACAAGGTGGAATCTGAATTTGCTCACTACCAGTTTGAAAATTTTAACTGTGCTGTTACGTCTGGAAGAATGGATGAAGTGTGGCACAGAATTTCTTTAATGAAAAATGAAAGTGGCCAGTTGAAGTATGAATCATTAAGCAAAATTATGAAAATGATTTTAATAGTCCCTCATAGCAATGCAAGTACAGAAAGAATTTTCAGTATTGTGAAAAAAAAAAAACCCATGAATGATTCAGACATAATTTAAGTAGTCATGTGCTGTCTTCTTTATTAGTAGAAAAAATAAACAGCATTGCACACAGTGAACTATGCTATCGGAAGAAGTTTTCGCAAATTGAACTAAGGAAGGTCAAAATGGCAACTACAGCCAGTTTATCATAATAATTTGGCCAACAATCCAAGGAATAATTTTTCTTCATGCCTGGAGGTAATTAATTATATTTTTCTGGTAGACAGTATTTTAAATTTTCCCACTAGCAAATTATTTTTTATTGTATTTATTATTATTATTATTTTGTTAATAGTTCTGATAGATTAAAATTTGTTGCAGTGTTAAATACCCAAATTTGCCACTGTAGACTGGATTACTGAAAATTACTGAAAAAAAAAAATTTGTTATTGAAAATTACTGAAAAATGAACATGTTGGTTACTGAAAACTACTTTTAAAGGTTGGCATCTATGCATTAGTAGTCTTCCTCAGTCAAGACACCAACACAACACTGCATTACTGAATACACTTATGATACAAATAATTTTCGAATTTGTAGTATTAATCAAAAAATTGGATTTACACAACTGTAAAACTAATTCAGCAAATCTGATTTGCATAGAAATTATACATATTTACAACACTGATATTATAAATTTGAAACAAAGCTAAGAGACTTGGATGTTTCACCCTCAAAGGTTCTAAGCTGACTGAATTGACAGTGAAGTTGAATTCTGCTACTTGAGGTGGATGATGCAACATCTGATTGTATTGCATCATCCAACACTGAAAATGCTTCAAATGGACATATCAGACTGCCGTGAATGATGGTACGTTAGTTTAGGATTGCGTCACTTTTCTAAAACCCTTAAAACTGGGCAAGGACATTATATTTTAGCAAAAAGACCTGCAACATGAATGCAAATAAGAATTTGTTTGGAACATTTTTGGAAACAAATGGTTGGGGGGGGAGGTATTGCAGTTGCATAGTAACAATGACCGGCCTTATTACTTTGCAAAACAATTATATACATTTTTAATGTATTAAAGTAAACATTTATTAAATGCATGTATTACTAACCATTTCATGTTAGTTTCAAACAATTTTTCAAACTCATTTGAGTGTTGAACTTCATTATATGGTTATAATCCATATTGTATATATACTTGTCAACCATTAGTTGACAAATTGTGCGCTGTTTCTCACGTTATTATGTCAAAGTGCTCGCGGGAAACTTTCATCTTTGTTTAACATAGGGTTGTTGTCATTGAATGCAATAGAATATTATAATACCAAGGTAAAAAACATTATATAAATGAAGACTGTTACTCACTTTTTGGTTTTATGGAGTATTTCTGTAAATTAAACTTTGACAAAATCTTAATTTTTTCTTGAATTTATCAAAAATCACTTCTTGTAGTCACTTCGTGATGATATTAATTTTGTTAAGTTGCAAAATGTGGGCAACATTTCTTCTTAATGAACAGTGCTTCGGTTTAACCTTCGAATTGAAGTGAAACGATCTTGCAAGATATTCAATCTTGACAATATACCATACATCGTTTCTACTTGATAAGTTAAAACTGGTGGGTGAGTATTCTTCTTATTGAGTCATCTATGTAAAATAATATTTAAAATACTAAAATATTGAACGTTCAAACCTTTAAGTTGAAGGGAAGTCGATTAGGTAAGAAATGTTCTGTCTTGACGATAGTTTGGACTTAGTTTCCTGCTGCACAAATATTCCCAGACTAGTTTCGACTATCCTTCTCATAGTCTTCTTCCGTGGGCTAAACGACGTGTTTCTCATCGTACCTGTTGTTCATCGGCCAACTATCTCACAATCCACAGGATGACTCAAAAGTTCCAGATCGACCAAACCTTTTGCGCATTCAGATTTTAGTTTTATTGTGCATTCTACATCATGTGTGTGCTAGTTCTTGATTGGAACGTCTGTATTTGCTCCCAATTTCAAATTATCTGGTGTCGCCATCTTCCGTACATCAATCGAATTAGTACTTGTCTTGGTCTTAAACTTTTTATTTTGGCTTTTTTCTTGTTCTTTCTTTTTGTCTTGCTCAATGAGATATCTCCATGCGTATGGAAGGTCCATTGGGTCGTTGTAATTACAATTTTTTTCTCTAGTTTTTTCAATCATAACTGCCTCTGATGTTAAAATATGGGCCTTAGTTTTATGCAATGTTATTAATTTAGCTTCCTGCCAATCAGGGATTGCCTCCTTTTCAATACAATGTTGTATTAAATATGTTTTCTTTTCTTTTTATTCCAGTTAGATATGTGTTCTCCTAGTCTTGTTTTAAATCATCTTTTGGTACTTCCTATGTACATTTTACTCGTTTCATTAAATCTCTCTGTATCAGTAGGGTTTCTTGTTGGTATGCAGTATATTTCTGCTTTTTCTAGAATCGATCTTTTTTCATTGCCTGTTGTCAATATGGTTTCGTTATCTAAGATGGTCTCCGCTAGTATCAAGTTTTCTTTCGCGCATTCCTTCTTTAAAATATTCGCAAGTGGAGGTATGTAGAGGAATTTACCTCCAAATTTTCTTTCTGTCTTGGGTTTAATGTTGGTGTTATTTATGGATTTTTTTGTATTTTTTAGTATTTCATCAATTAACTTTTTCTGTATCCAAATTTCTTTGCTGTTTCAGTTATCCACTGACCGTTTGTATTTCCATGGGTGGCTTGAATCTATCGGAATAATTGCAGGAATAAAGGTTGGTTTTCGATAGACCGCATATTCAATCTTATTGTTGTTTCTCAATAAAGAAATGTCTAAAAAGTGTTGTTGTCTATTTATTTCTCTTTCAATTGTAACCTGTATTGATGGATAGAAGCTATTGTATTTTTGTATGAATTTTTCAAGGTCCTATTCAGATTGCTGCCAGAAGATGAGGATATCATCGACGTATCTCAAATACATTAATGGTTTATTTTCATTGAGTGGTCTAATTAAGTTATTTTCAATGTCTTGTAACATTATTTCAGCAAGAAGACCAGAAATTGGAGATCCCATAGGTGCACCTTGTTTTTGTCTATAGATTTTTTTATCATATGTGAAGTAATTATTGTTAGTAATAAGTTTAACAGCTTGAATGATACTTATTCTTTCTCAGTCAGGGACTTCTTGGTCTTTCAATCTCTGATCTAAAAGTTTAATTGATTCGTTAGGAGTATTTGGGTATAGAGATTTTACATCCAAACTAATCATAATGAATTTGGTCAATTTAATTTTTTTGATCTTTTCAATAACTTCAATAGAATTGTTGATAGTGAATTCATGTTGGTTATAATACTGCTTTAAGTGTTTAAACAGTTCTTTCTCAAGGTGAATAGTTGGAGCTATAGTTTTATTCACAATTGGGCACAAGAGTTCTTCGTCTTTATGCGTTTTGATTTTGCTGAAAATACCTGGTATAGATGCTCCAACAGGTGGAATAGCTTTATTTCTTATATTGTATGGTAAATTGCCGTGGTTTTATATGTTCACCATCTTTCTTATAATGCTATCTGTTCGATCTCTATTAGTCTCTTCATCATTTAACTCGGCAATAGATTTCTTCATTTTTTTTATTATATTCCTCTTTGTCAATATGGCCTTATCAGCACTTACACATTAAATTGTTGGGTTGTTTCTCAGTTTTATTAATTCAAGTCTTTCATATTTAATGCCAGGTGGTTGCATTTCTTTCTCATTGTTATTGATTGTCCTAACCATTTTAAATCTTGTTAGATTTTGTCTTTCTTTTGGTAATTTTTTGATAACATCTTCAATGTAGGGAATCAAGACCTCAGTTTTTGGTATTTTTTGCTCATATGCATACCTAATACCTCTGTTGAGTGCTTTGACCTGCAAAGATGTAAACTCAGTTTTAGATTTATTGATGTACATTTGCTTGTCTTCTTGAGGTGTTATTTTTTCTTTTTTGCTATTATTTTTATCCTTTATTAAATACTAAATCTAATGAAAATGTTTTCTTCGATATATTAACTGTTGTCTATCTATAATAGCAAATATCCTTGTGAGGCCTTTAATTCTTTCTTTATCACTTTGTAAAATACATTGATTATATAATTTGTAGTTCTTCTTACTTAGTTTATCAATATATTTCCTTTTTTTCTCTAATAGAGGTATTTAATCTTTTAATTTCACAAGGTTTTTTTTTTTTTTGTTTATTAAGAAGAAACATTGCCCACATTTTGCAACTTAACAAGATGAATATCGTCACAAAGTGACTACAAGAAGTGATTATCGACAAATTCAAGATTTCGTCAAATAAAGTTTAATTTTCTGAAATACTCCATAAAACCAAAAAGTGAGTAACAGTCTTTATTTATATAATGTTTTTTACCTTGGTATTATAATATTCTATTGCATTCAATGACAGTAACCCTATGTTAAACAAAGACGAAAGTTTCCCGCGTGCACTTTGACATATAACGTGAGAAACAGTACGCAATATGTCAACTAACGGTTGACAAGTACATACAATATTTCATGTTAGATTAAATGCTAAAAGTATGCCCATATTGCATACCATGAAGGGCAAATTTGCATTATCATTACTTCAGAAACTATTGTGAAACACAAAACAAAACTTTAAGAATATTTAGATATGCAATAGGAGATAGTCCTCAAAAAAGTAAAGGTGTTTATCTGCTACCTCTTTTGATTTATTGTATCCCAAAAACAGAAATGTTGGCAATGTTGCAGTTATAAAATATTTTCTGAATAAAAAAGGGAAGCATACCACAAGTTAAAATATGCTTTAACCTTCTTAGCAACATATGAGGATTGCCTGAAAAAATATTCACTTTGTGTTTAAGTACCCTTCTGGAATAAAAATGCTGACGAAAAGTGGCAAAATCGACACTGTGACCTTGAACTTTGACCCCCCTACAACCTGACGAATTATTATGCTATGGAAATGAGGTTATTACATATGAATGTACAGGTTATTACTTCTTTTTAGGCACCAATTAAGTGTCATTGTCTCCACAATTACTCAATTTGTGTTAATTAACGATAACCCTTATTTTAGCTCATTTTGGAGGGTTTGAGGACCCATATCTCCAAAGGGGTTGGGAAAATAAATC
Source organism: Macrothele yani (assembly GCA_039090855.1). Classification (NCBI taxonomy): domain Eukaryota; kingdom Metazoa; phylum Arthropoda; class Arachnida; order Araneae; family Macrothelidae; genus Macrothele; species Macrothele yani. The sequence goes on from CM076996.1 coordinate 143,938,666, forward strand.
CCAAACTTTGTTTTGAGGGTACTTTTATGTTGCACTGTAACATAAAAAAAAATGAGGAAAATCAAAAAACCTACAACTATGATTTTTTTTTTAAATCTGGTGATTCCATGTGGAATCCCATTATATAAGCCACAAAGTGGCGTTCAAGTTGTTGGATCTTAACAATTTGAACCGATGTTAACATTAATGGGGTAATTTATACAAACCCAATATTTAATCATCCCTCCAAGCACACATTGATGCACAAAAAATTCATACACACAATACTGTTAAATTGAAGTAATCTTCATGCCCTAACACACGAAAAGGTTCTGAATCAAGGTGAATCTGAGATGAAAACTATAATCAGAATTCTGTTATTGCCTTCTTCTTTTAGATATATTGTACTGTCTTATAACATAAAATCAGAGAAAAATTGTTTTTGTGAAATATATTGGTTCTTACTTCTACTTTATTTTTAGAAGCAGCATAATGTAAAGGTGTTTGGCCAGTTTGGTTTAATACATTTATCTCCGCTCCACGACTTATTAAGGCTGCTACAATATCAGAACGTCCAACAGATGCTGCAATCATCAGAGGTGTCCAATTTGACTATAATGGAAAAAATATATATATATATACAACTCTGCAAAAACAATACAAATTGAAAATAATATTTACTGGCATAAAAAGCCACACGTATTTCCATAGAAAATAGTCTTTACACTCTAATGCAGTGGTTCATATTTACCTTAGACAAACGTTGAATCAACATTTGTGATCAGGATATAGTACAATGAATTACAGTGGATTAGCATCGTGCACATTTATACTATACTACAGTATATATTACCAGATTTCAAAACAAAATAGGCATCAACAAGAATATTTTAATGATGCTCAGGTGTTTAATTCCAGAATGACAGCACATCAGAGATAAATGCATGAGTGAGGAAGAGGGCATCACATTAAATGCAAACTAAATACCTAATAAATTCCAAGTGACTGGCATGCAGGACCAGCACTAGTTGGTAATTGCTGGTACAATTCATGACTGACTGGAAACTGGAAAATCCCTATCCAGCAAGTACTTTGTACACACAATGACAGTATTTATAAATTCTGATTCATAGTACTATTCACTGCACATTCACCAAAAACATAAAGCAGTAAAACTATACTAGTAATCTGATTTATTGGTGTAAAAATGTAAATAAATGTTTCCAAGCTTTTGCACAACAACCAGATGGCTTTTTCAAGGAAGGCAGACAGAAAACTGCAATCTGAATTGTAGAACACTTCAACAGCTGAAACTCTGTTATTCAGATTGCAGTTTACTGTCTACCTTCTTTGAAACAGCCATCTGGTTGACGCACAAAAGCTTAAAAATGTTTGTTTTTATTTTTATGCCAATAAAAATTGGATTACTAGTATTGTTCTTCTAATTTACATATAGTTGGTATACAATTCAGTATTAATTAGCAGTTTTACACCAGTGATGGAATTAAAGAAAATACAAAACTGATAGTAACATCAACTCATATGTCTGAAATCAATAAAAAGCTTTCAAACCACTACCAGAAGTAACACAGAATGGAACTATTATTTTGCAAACACAATGCAACAGGATTTTATAAAGCAAACACTTCTCACATTTTTTTCTCTCTTAAGAAACATGTTTCTCCTTCACAGTAGCAACACTTCAAATTTATACATGTATACATAGCTGGTTATTCTTCAGTAAATTTTTTATTTAGCTGTCTTGCAAATGTGTATTCTTGTCGAGATCATATTTATGATTTCTCTAAATAAAAAGGTTAGATCATTACTTTTTCGTCATCTGCCAAAATTCTTTGTGTTTGTTTAAAAATTCTGAAATGTTGAAAATTTACTTAGGATCAGAATTCTCACTTGTCTTCATAAATTGCGGCAAAATATTAGGTCAATGCATAAGTTTCCAGCATTTGTTTGCATGGGATCCACTTTCCCATTTTTTGAATTTTACCCATGACATGCAACCATGAAACCATACTCAACTGATTCATACTTAAATTGTATTGCCAACTCTGAGGTCGACTGGGTAGCACTTTCACCTAGAAGAGCATGCAAATCTACATCATCTTCAGCCATTCATTATGCTGCTTGTCTTTCATGCTGCAATCACCACTTTTGAACTTCACAAAACACTCATGACATGAGCTTGAACCTACAGCTTCCCTCACTGTATTACAAACATGAACAAACCATGACAAATATGCACCTTGTCAGTCGCCATGTCATAGCCCAATTAACCACATGTGTGGGCTTCTACCAACATGTATGTATCATTCAAATGCAGTGTTCCCACCTTACCCCCACAGCATGAAATTCTGACAAAAATTAAACTGTTGTGCTTTTACAGGCTGCTATGTTGAGTGTTGGAAACTCATGCATAAACCTGAAATTTTCACAGTCCATGTGTTTCCTTTGACCTTGAGTCTTTCCTTAATTGTTGGTAATAACTTTGTTTTTTATAGGAATCTTTAACATGCCCAAATGTGTTTCACATTCTATATACATAATTATGTTATATAAATATTTTTGGCAGAATATTCAAAGCAAAGCGAGTTTGCTTGTACCACTTACTGGTCATCCATGTAACACTTCTCAGAAAACTTGAAAATCGAATCGTCCTGGAGCGGAGATTTTTAAGTTTTCCGAGAAGTGTTACATGGATGACCAGTAAGTGGTGCAAGCAAACTTAGTTTGCTTTGAATATTCTATCGATTTTTCATGTATTATGAACAATATTTCTTCTTTCATTGATAAATATTTTTGGTACTATTAAACAACCCATCGATACATGCAGTTCAGCTGGTTCATTGCTTTTGCTGCAGGTTTCCTCACAAAAGAGTTTCCTGGTGCTCCACACATAGGCTATCTCAAATACTTTCCTCAAACAGAAAAGAAATATACAGAAAAATGATTTAACCGGCCAATACATGGCTTTGCTTTTATTTTTATGCTTTGAATTCAAATCTTACTTTTATCCGAAAAAATCAAATTTGAATGATTTACCAGATTGTTGACTTCATTGTTGACAAAAGAGAACAAGTTTGGTACTTTTATTTTTCTTAAGTCATACTTTATTTTTTCTCGTTTGGAGCTAAAAAATGTATTCTGAAAACATAAAACTTTTTACACCTCCAAGAACAGAAAGCGTGAACAGTATTTCCAATATAATACAAGGCTCCCCCTTCTACTGACTAAATTATAGTTTTGGCTTCACTGAGATTTCAATCATTTCAAGGAAAACTTGGTCCTAATGAACTGACCTTATTCAATTACAAGAAAAAAAAAATCTTCCAAAAACGTTTTTATAAAAAAAGCGTAAAAAAAAAAAAAAAAAGGCTTAATGTTTTTTAAAGTACCTGTTGCAAATATTACACTGCTTTCTGTATCATTCTGAAAAGAAATTTACAAGTCCTTTCACAGCTGGTATATTAAGCATTCTAAGTAACTAAAATGATGAAAAATGATAGCATGTAAGTTGCATATGTTTATAGGGCATCTTCTTATTCTATAAGGGCTAGAAAACTCACAACAGTGTATCTATGATGTTTATGAACACAGGAAATGCATTTACATCATACATGAACAGAGCAAATGAAAAAGGAATGAAGAAAATCATCATGAAACACTTGCTATGGTACTGAGGATCTCAGCACCAGTCATGAAGTTTTAAAAAGCAAAAGGAGATAAGAACTGTGTGTTTTATATTACATTAAATCCCTATATCCTATACTTCCAAAAGTGATTTAAATAGAAAAATGGACTTATCAATTCATAGCATTCCCCATGCTTTCATCTCCACCAAGCAAGTAGTACAACTATCAGTCTTCTCAGAAATATTCTTATTTGCATGCATTTTGTATTACTATTTTACTTATGCTTACTAGAAATTTTAAGAAAATTTTAGTTGTTAAACCAGTTCTTTAAAAACTTTTACTAAAACTGTTTAGAAAAAGCTTCCTTTATTCACCACATCCTTTCTTGCTGGCATCACCTTTGCCCTCATTTCAAAAATGTTCAATAACTTACTTGCAATTCTTAAACTACCGCAGCAACTTCTAAAAATGCCCAGTTTCACTGGGTTTTAATGTTGCCAAGAAATGAAAGGTGTTCAAAGCTTTCATCAAGTTTGTTGCTACTGACAGTTCAGAAGACATGCAAGTTGGGTCCTGATTTTAAACTGCTATCTCTGTGTTAAGACCTTGTTTTGTTTCTTCTTTAAGAAGTGTTGCTATACAGACAATTCTCATTACAGCAAAAAACCAATATAAAAAAATATATTCATAAAATATTTCCACAAAAAATTATCATTTAAAACAATATTTACAACTCCAGCAAAAAATGCTGAATTCAGATTCTTGCACGCTTTTGTTAAAAAAAACAAAAAAACTCTCCCCTGACAAGTCTTTTTTTTTTTTTTTTTTTTTTCCACCTCCCACTGTGACAGAAGCAGCTTGAACCAGCAGTTTGGGGACAAAAAGAATGTTATGGAAGCAGAACAACCACCAGACCTATCTCATTTAGGTTCTTTTAACACTTGTGTTCAGTGTTGCCAACTATTCGCCAGAGCAATACGCTAAAAACCGCAATCAAAAAAGCTAGATTTAAGCCAGATTTAGGAACATGGTTAAAATACAGTCAATGTATAAACAATTATAAGTTTTATCGATATATATATATATATATATATATATTTGATTGCGTATAACAGCTATGTGAGACATAGGCTGAAGGCAAGGAGGTTAGATTAAGACTTCTGGAGATACCCTCGGTTTCTTAACCGTGAGGCCACAAAGTGTGGGAATTTGATGTTGCTTTAAACATGATACCCTACAGAGTTTCATGCAGTTTCAGCTGTGTGTATTTTTGTTTGAATTGCATAGTTCGGGGTTGCAGAAATCATGTTATTAACACACCGGAATGAATTATGCTTCATAGATGAGTAAAGTTTTCAATTTTAATGTCATGTTTTGTTTCAAATTTGCACTAACGTTTCATGAATTTCAATTTAAAATAGAAATGGGAAGGTATCTAAAAATAATTAAGTATTCTATAAATCCAGCATTTTCTCATGCATTTGCAGCAAGTTACGATGAAAAAATTTGAAACATTTTCGACAAAAATGGGATTTGTATAACACAAAATGCAGTGCAATAAATAGCCTTGGAAACCACCAGTTTTCCCACATTTAAATGGCCGCCGCTCACGGTTGTAGACTTCACGCAAAGTAGTACTGCTCCACTGGCAAGGACACCTCCAGATATTGTATTTTATTCTAATCTCTTTGGCTGAAGGTTTATTGTGTATGGTCGAAGGGCTGAAGGCATGGAGGTTGGAATTTACAGGAGCAGCCTGAGCTTGAATTTTTAAAGCCAATCAAATGCGATATCCTTCCACGCCCTTTAACTACTCTTTATAGTGTGACTTAACATTGAATGAGAAACAGATGGCAGCGGTCACCACTCACATTCACCAAAAACAAAAAACAACTACTACTGCGGGGACCAATATTGATGTGTCGCCATTTTCCAGCTTCTGAAAAAGAGACTGGCCATCTCATTTTCGGAAAGGAAAATAGGCTCCCATCACACATCTTGATTCCTTTCGGGACAAGATGAAAAAAAAAAAAAAAAAGGAAAGAATGAATGCGCAGTTCTTTTGGGGTTTTTTTTACCATCGACCCCCGAAAATTGTAGTAAGGAACTCGAACCAATTTTCTATATCTTCTGAAGTTTTCAGTTCATTTTACCTGGAAAGTCAAGAAAAAAGTAATGAAATTCTTTAAAATTCATTCAATCTTCAAAACCTTTTTGTTTTTCTCCTATTCCTTCCTTACTTCCTCTTTGAGTGCTAGAATATTTTTGCTGTGTGTGTATGTTGAGTGAAGTGTGGGAATGACATGTACGTGTATGCTCTTTGTTTATTGTTCTGGGGTAAGAACGTTATTTTGGATGTGCCGAGATTAAAGCTTTAGAGGAGATTGTTTTAAATTTAAATATTGTCAATCCTAGTGAGGAGTAATGTTTGTTCATTGGTTTCATTCGGGGAAGAATTGCTCTGATAAAAGTTTCAGTGTTGCGGTTCTGATAGAGGAAAAAAAAATCATTTTTTGTCTTTGCATTTGTTATCAGACTTGCTTCGTGGTAGTGTTTTATGCATACCTTTGTATATTTTTCTTTTTCCTTTTTGTACACCGCTCAAAGTGAGCTCAGCGTATGAGATAAGGATAGGAGATTTTCATTTGTAAATATGAGAGCATAAAATTAAAGCTAAAAGTGGTAATCGTGAAATAAACTTTTTCAGCAGAAAAGCAACTTCAAAAGAAAAAAAAAAGGGGGCAAATGATTTTATAATTTTTTTTTCTCTGTTCCGATCCATTTTTACTTGAAATGCTGGTTTTGTAAGATGATATTTTCATCTATCTCCCTGTATATATATATATATATATACAAAAATCTGTAAAGTTTATAAGACAAGCCAGGCTGAAGATTCTTTTGTTAAGTAACTCACCATTTATTTATTTTTTACTTCCTTCACTGTGGAAAATGTTTCCGTTGGGAAAGCTCTGGTTCCCAAGAATTCTAAATTTAGAGAAAATCAACCAGCGGATGTTCCCTTTTGGGAAGAAAGGTCACACCAACATACTTTGCTGACCGTGCAGGTTCCGAGAAAAAAAGGAGTAGGGGGAGGATCACGCGCAAGTTGCATGATCCCCTGTTACACTTCGTCCAATCATAAGCCTTAGAGTCCGTGGGCCACGAGATGAACACGGTGACCGCCCGCGAAGCGTTGAAGTCGGGTCACTAAGGCAGTCGACACTCTCTCGTAAAACTTGTTGCTATACAGACACAAAAAAAAAACTTTTCTGCTGCTCTGTGCGATCAGAGCCGGAAGCCAGTCCCCTTCAACCGCCGAGACAAGAAAAAAAGAAGGCTCAGGTCTGCCGTTTTGTGTCCTGGAAAAAGCTGACTGCACTTCCATCAATGATTACTCTTATGGAGCTCTCCAGAATATTTATCTCTAAAAGGAAGGAATTCCCTTGCTTCCTGGCAAGGACTGGCTTCCTGGCACTCATCGATCGGTGCCCCAAGGAAATGATGGTTGTCCGCCTCAGGAGCGGCTCACCCCAGTGAAAATTTGCGGGCAGGACTCGGTTCCTCTCCTTCTCGACGACTTCAGAAAGAATAATAAAGATAACTGACCAGAAATTTGGATCCTTCCTTCTTCAGTCCACTGCAGTCACTCTTGGGAGGTGAGAAAGCCTTCAAAACGGACTGTTTCCTTTCTTTCCTTCAGTCCACTGCAGCCACTCTTGGGAGGTGAGAAAGCCTTCAAAACGGACTGTTTCCTTTTTTTCCTTCAGTCCACTGCAGCCACTCTTGAGAGGTGAGAAGGCCTTCAAAACTACCAAGACAAGGTAACTCCTTTCTTTTTTTGTTTGCTTCGGCAAACGTGTGAGAAGCTGTTTACAAGAAAATGTCCAAATTCAATCCAGGTGAGGTAGTTAGCCCAGAAGTTGTGAGAGGATTTTTTTTTTTTTTTTTTTTGCCTTAACTGAACGTAATTTTGTGTTTTATTATTCGGCACTCGAAATTTTTTCTACTGTAAAGTAAACAAGGAAAGAGAACAAGTCTGTAGCGAGAAGTTTACGGGGAGAGTCAAAGGAGGAAGTAAAAATTTTTTTTTGATCAGCTATGTTAGGTATCAGTCATATAATACATTTTTTTTTTTTGAAAGCTTTAATTGACCATTTTGAACCACAATATTTGCATTTTTTGGGTTGTGTAGGAAAAGGGGGGAATCCATAAATTCAAATTTTGGGAGTTAAAGAAAAAAGGAGAGGGGGGAAGCCCTGAAACTCCTTCCTTTCTCCTCTTTTTTCCTAAATAATTGTGCAAGCCAGCTGGGCTAAAGTCGTATACAGTGTGTAATATAAATGATGTATATCTAAGTGTTGGACCGTGATGTATATATAAAAGTAAATTTTTTGCACAAATTAGCCAAAGAGTGGGTAGTGATAGGATAAGGCTACTATGCATTAATGAAACGTACCGTGTGCTTTGAATCTCTGTACCTTTTGAAATGGTTAGTTCAGCCAAATGGATACCTAGAATTATTTTTTTTTACTGGCTTGGCCTTATAATTCTAATTTTTCCAAAGATGTTGAAGTAGCGAAATAAGTGTTCTTGATATCCTGATTTTTTTCTTGCTAGTGTAGAAAACAAATTGTTCTGCTAGATTGTGATTTCCATGACGCCTAAGAAATTTTGTTGATATGATTTTTGGCAGCTTGTGCATTTGTATAATGTTTACATACCACCCACTGGTAGTCATAGTGCTTTGAAAAAAAACAATAATATTAATGTTTGAAACAAAATATACGTTGTACATAATTGGTGCTATAAGTTGTATTCGAGGCAGTCTAAAATTATGAAACCTTATGTCATTTACCAGCAAAGGGTTAATATTTTGCTATTTCAATTTGTGAATAAAGGTGAACCCAATGGGATTCTTCAAATATGAAAAATTTGAGTGGCAGTAAATTTGTTGCGTAAAAAGGGTTGTTTCTTAACAGTTTTTCTTCAGAACTTGTATCCACCTCAGCCTAGCCTGAGGGTGGAAACGAACTAGGTTCTTATTGTGGCATAATTGCTGTGTCCTTCAATCACTGCCATAACGAGTACAAGGCCACTTTAATTTTTGGTGATACATATTTCTTACACATGTGACAATAACACCTTTTAACACTTTCAGGTTGTAAATTCTACAATCACAAACAACACACACAATAAATAAACTTTGTTAAAGAAATTTTTCCTTTTTTTTTTTTTGTCTATCCATATAATATTCTTATTGTGTTACCAATTTCATTTACTCATCTCCCAAATTTGAAATTAGCCCACAATTGATTAACACCTGGTATGTTCACAATTTAGAGTGTTAGAAAAACACATACAAACCATGTGGAGCCTCTGTGCCCAGAAAATCTATGATTAATATTTGTTTACAAGTCATTGATTGATTGATTGGTGAAAATCTAAACAATACAATATTATGAAGTTGGCATATACTATAAACCCATATACCAGCCTCAATGAAAATTCGACTTTGAGAATGACTGCCTTTAAGGCTAAACAATGAGCCGGTGACCCTACACGACAAAAAGGTCCCTGGCCCCGCTTCAATACTAGCTCTATGGTGAATCATAAACAAACAGGAAGCTGGGGAGAGAAGAATCAAACACGAGTTTACCATGGAAACACACATGCTGCCATGGTTAATAAACTCTGTTTGTGGTATCAATTAGTAATATGAAAACTGTGGCAAGAAAATTCAAATAAGCTACAATAACAGCTGAACTACTGCCTTCTTCAGCTAGATTTCTCGTTATCTGCTAAACTCAATTTTTTTCCCGCTAGACTGTCTTTCAATAAGCTAGATCTAGCAGAAAATACACTAAGTTGGTAACACTGCTTAAGTTCCTTTTATTGTTCCTAGCTCGATTTTTGAAATGAGATCTTTAAAGAAAAAGCAATTCCCTTTTCTTTGAAAGAAAAAAAAATCGATGAAGTTGATTCTGGAGTGAATAAGGGCACTGTGGCTAAAAAAATATCAACTTTTCTTAAAAGACAATTAAAATTGAACAACTGAAAACAACGGTTATGGGACAGAGAGAGAACATAGCCGAGTGCAATTTTAAGATACTGACTTAGCAATGGTTCATGTCGTTCCAAGACATTTTTCCCAAAGTGTGCCAGTACGTGGACTGTTAATCAGTGAAAAGGCATTGCAGTTGGCCACTGGTCAGGTCATGAGGACTTTAAGACCAGCATTTGGTGGCAAAATCATTTCAAGGAACGATATAGCATTACTGTAAAAACGGTTTGTGATGAGGTATGTGTCACGTGTCCGACAAAGCGTAAATGAATGAAGAGCAGAAGTGGCTGCTGTTATAAGCTCATACAATACAGGTAGGTGACGAATTTAATGCTCATGGGAATGAAATATTTTTCCAGCTTGAGCCAAAGAAAACATTAGTGCTTGAAGCAGGGGCGCGCCAAGCAGGAATGCAAGGATGCGAAGCACCCAGGCACCAGTGTCCGGGACGGAATGATGCATCAATCAAATTTTATGGTTGATAAATTAATATCAGTGATGTGGGAGAAGTTAAGAGAATGTTTTACTGTAAGAAATGTAATGCTATGTGACATTTATTTTTTTAGTAAAAATAATTCATTATGTAATTAAATAGAAAACTACTTGAAATCAGAGAATTTTTTTTATTGTTTTGTTCAGTAACTGATACTGCAGGCAAAGGACTAAACAATTTTTTTTCTAGATTTTTTTTAAATCTTGAAGACTTCAGCTTTCAGAATGTGTGTGCCCAGCGCTATGGCAATGGGGCCATTATGAAGGGAAAACACAAAGGACTTTGAAAAACAGTTTTTCGACCTAAAACCCTAATGCATTTTTATTTTTTTAATTGGAGATTTAATGACCACCGTGAGCAACTCAATGGGCTAAAAGCAGTCGCCCGTCCCTAATTTAGGATCACTGGTTCCAGGGAAGGAAGAGAGCCAGTGCCATAAGACAAACACAACATCCATGCCTCACCGGGATTCAAACCCGGACTCCCCTTTTGGACAAATGATCAGAGGCCATCACTTAGACCACTGTCCTCACTGGGGCGGCTTTTATGGTACTTTGAGCGGCTCATACTTTAAATCTGGTCATAAGTAATGACAAAAATATTTCTCTGGAAATTGTGAACATTTTCAACATTGTTCAAGAAATATATATTTTCTTTTCGTCAATCCTATTTTCCTACCTTGTTTCAGAGCCCGTAAAACCGGGCTCAGACACAAGGTAGGAAAATAGGATTGATGCAATAAGGGGTAACAAGGACCAGGTTACAAATTGGATGTAATCCACGATACATTATATTAGCACTTTAACAAATCTTTTAGAGACAGTGATACACAAAATTTAACCAATCTTTCTCGGGAAAAAAAAAAAAAAATGCAAGTTTATTAGTTCCAGAAAGATTTGGTACATAAAACAATTGCCGAGGAAATAGATTTAGTGTTCTCCCTAGAGCTGGGTGGCAAGAAATTTTAGATGAGTGGTACTTTTAATGACCCCTTCCCCAATACAGAAAAAAGATGTTTTGCTTAACATTATTATACTTATTAAACACCTTTAGCAGTTTGATAGGCATTAATGTAACATAACACAATAAACATTAGAAAATTGTACATGAATGACAAAAAAAATTAGTACTTACTAATAAATGATATTTGATACAGATTTTTTTTTTTTTATTGGAGGTTTAACGACCACCGTGAGCAACTCAATGGGCTATAAGCAGTCGCCCGTCCCTAATTTAGGGTAACTGGTTCCAGGGAAGGGAGAGAGCCAGTGCCGTAAGACAAACACAACATCCATACCTCGCCGGGATTCGAACTCAGACCCCTTTTGAACGAATGATCAGAGGCCATCGCTTAGACCACTGCGCCACCGGGGCGGCTGATACAGATTTCAGCCAGTTCTCATCGACATTTATGGTGTATGTCAGAATAAGTTTTCCACTCTTACTATTATGTGCATTGTGAAAACGTTTATTAAAGAAAATTTAGCTGGGAAGCAGTGAAAAATAGCTGGGAAGCAGTGAAAAATAGCTGGGCAGGCCACCCAGTAAAAAGGCTCTAGGGAGAACACTAAGATTGCAAAACAATTTCCAGCTGTTGAATTGGTTAGACCACATAAGAAAATAAAAACGAATTTTTGGTACCAAAATATGGATAAGATATTGATCTGCAAAAAAGAACAAAAAATTTCCTATTTTTTGATACAACAATAAGAATGGCTCGAACACCTGAACACACATAACGAGATTTACTGGTAAACAATCATATTTGCTGTCTTAATCCCGAAGAACAAGACATAACCTATTTCAACGCAAAATAAACCAAGCCGAATCATCGCAAGACGTGAAAAAACTTGTTTAAAAGGTTAAAATGATTAAAACAATGTGTGAGGTCTTTCGGGTCTGTCTTTACAGATCCATCCTCAGGCACAACAAGAAACTCACACAGGGCACGCTGGCTTATATACACACCTCTGTGCATCAGCAAGATACAACGTATGCGCCGTACTACAAGGTCGAGTATGCTTTACACAGAAAGTAACAAAATGAAAATATGTACAAATGCATGAAAACAAATACAAATGGCAGTAAGTAATCAAAACATATTTACAGTAGAAGTGGGATTCTCCAGCAGGAACCTCCAAGGAGCAGGCATGATTTGCGGAGTTTCTTCATTACAACATTGTTCGGCAAAATCATAAATATACAAACTCTCCAAAAAGAGCACTGCAGTTTTAGTTCTCACCGAGCACAATAATTTAACATCATTCAATAGTGGTAAATGCCTTTGTTGACTGTTCGGGCTCAGGCCGTTGTGGATGAATGGGTGCGAATATTGTATTTATGTTCAGAGATTCTCACCCCGAGTGACCGACAAGTTGATCCGATGTAGGCTGTCACAGGGAGAGAGTCATCAACAGATTGTAGTGGCACAGAATATACACCATATTTTTCCACGATTGAAACATGGTCACGATCCGACTAGACCAAGTTAAAAAAGCATTCAGAAGAAATGCCGAAACTGTAGTTGAACTTACGGCATATTTTATAGAGTGTGGATACTATGGTGGGGTGGTAAGGAATGGAGCCAACAAACCTGATAACAGGCAATTCAGGTTGGGTTCAAAGTGTGGTAGAACTATGGCGCTGAAACTTGTGAAGAGTTTTAATGAAATATCGGTGGAGGTATCCGAACAACTCGACCATGGTGGAAATGTGCTGAAGTTCTAGCGAGAGATCAATTTTTAATGACCTTCATTCTTTATTGACACTAAGCAGAGAAATAAAAAATAAAATATTGTATGGACTTACAAATAAAATTGTCTGGCATTGCACAAAAAGAATGTCTCATACATGAACCCATAAAGTGCTTCAGAATACATATTTTCAAATAAATCATTAACATGACGATGGTGGGCAATAACATGTAATGAGAGATAACTAAATTAAGGAATTAGGATCATGCTTTGTTAGGTAAGAAGATTAGAACTTTTTAAAAGTTCAAAAGTTGGGAGCTTTCAACCTTGTCTTAAGTCTTCATCACGCCTAGTCATAATTGAAAACACATTTTTAAATCAAAAAGTGCATTCATTTCTTACTTCTGCTAATTGCATTCCTCTGCATTCAGACTCCATCAGTTCACTCAAAAATGCCATTGATAGACTCTCAAAGAAAGAAACACTTCAATCCTTCCTTGGAGACATCTCACCCCCACCATACTATAGGACCCCCAGGCTTTTCCTGCAAGTAAAACTCCATAAAGCCAGCTACCCCATTAAGGCCTTTGGTAGAATATTCTCTCTCTCCAGCAATAAACCTCAAAAAAGAAATTAGTCCTAAAATGCAAATATCTGATTTCCAACCATCCTCATACAGTTGTTTCCACTTCATACTTCATCCATAAACTCGCGTCTTCTGGTGAGCATTTATTTACTCTTGATCGGGAATCTTTGTTCCCTTCAGTTCCATATTTTGATCCCTGCATGTTCTTCATGAAGAAATTAATCCTACAGTTTGAACCTCCAGGTGTTCTAATCAAAGACCTCTACAATTGTTTCTACTCCATCCATGAACATTACGGTGGGCCGAAAAAAACGAAAGTGTGCAGACCGGTTTAGTGTAGTGGGGGAAAATTGTGACACCTCACCTCTAAACACTGTGCAATTTATTTTTTACTGTGAGTTTAATATCTTCTGTTCCAGCAACCGGTTTGAAATTTCAAAAATTCGCATAAAAGCACACCTACCTATACTCGGATACATATGTCCTATAAGTAACTGTTTTTTAAATCATAACCGAAAAAGGACAAACTACAGGATTCCGAAAAAAATTGTAATTTATTTACACTTGTATATCCCCTTTGTGATTAAAGACTGGCATTAGATTGCGTGACTATAGGGTCGATCGAATAAACCCATCCCTGTTTGGTGCTCCGCAAACTTCCGATGATGCCTCTGTGACAAGCTTTACCATACGTTCCACAGCTTGTGTGTGGCAAGGGAAATCAACAAAATCCCATTGTCGAGGGATATCTTTCGCAATTAGCATGTTTCGTAACAGCTGAAAATTCATGTCGCTTAAAAACTAAGGAGGTCTGCGATCACACGTAGACCAAACAATCAGTTCGATGTAATCTTTCAATCTTTCACCTGGAAGTTTATCTGAGGTATGACAAATGTTCAAACACCAACAGTTGCATCAGCAGCGTCTCTTGCCTTGAGGAGTCTATGAATTCCAAGCTCCTGCACATGTGCTCTCTCATCTGTGAACATGCTCAAGAAAATGTTTTCTAGAGAGGCAAAGTAAGCGTTGTGACTTATCCCTGAATCAATTACTTTCAGGTACTTCTTCCGTAAGTATCTAAGATGGCCTAATGAATTCAAATAGGTGCTTTGTTCCGTCCTTTATCTATAGAATTCAGTTACCCATAGCTGTTTTAAACTTAATTTTCAAAATTTCAAGCCAGTTGCCAGAACAGAAGATATTAACTTACAGTAAAAAAAATTTGCAGTGTTTAGGGGTGAGGGGTCACAACTTTCCCGCACTACACAAAGCCGGTCTTGTGCACTTTCAGTTTACGGCCCACGCTAATGAACATAGTTTTGTTTTCAACAAAACATTTTACAAACAGCAAACTGGTCTTCCCATTGGCTCACCTCTCTCCCCTCTTCTCGCAGAAGCTTACAAGCAAAAAATTAAAGAAACTATAATTCCACACCATCCATTTAAATCTCCCCTATGGTTAAGATATGTTGATGACACTTTTATTAGCTAGCCCTATCCTGAATCCAAACTTGAGAACTTGTTGAACACCATAACAGAAAAATTTCCATCAATAAAACTCAAAATCTAGTGAAGAAAACAAAATAGATTTCCACGATGTTTTCCTTTGCAGAAAATCTGATCTCTCCATCTCATGTTCCATTTTTCATAAACCTTCTGCTGCCACCAACATCATCCCCTTTCAGTTGTTTACTTTACATCTCTACAAGTTTGCAGCATTCAAGTCTTTCATCCACAGGGCTCATCTCGTGTAACAACCAAGTTTTTCTGCAAGAAAAATCCTCAAAAATTTCTACAATAGCTTCTTCTCGTGGTTTCCCTTCTCTTACAGTCAACAACCTCATCAAGGAATACGAAAATAATTTGAAAATTGAATGCCTCCATCCTCAAAAGGAGGATAACCTAAAATTCTTATCCGTGTGAAACAAATGTCGTTTTGTACTAATTAATTGATGCTCTACAACTTTGTTATTGGAAATTTTGCTCTATCTCTTTTCATTTTCGATTTGCAATGGCTAACTTCCGCATTTCGCCACTAGGGGCGCTGCTATCGGTTGCATTCGATCGGGCATAGTCGCTTTACTATACCGTTATCTCACTTGCATAACTGTACCTCTCTCCATTTGCAAGTTATTCCAGGCTAAAGGGACTTTCCTATGCACCCTGTATATACAGACTTGACATAAGTAAATAGACACTTGTCATAATGTCACTTTTTTGCTATGTAGTGGAGTCTATATTGCATTGCATGTTCGAATTCTCTTTAATATATTTTGCAAGACATCAGCGAGTAGGTGACACCAAATGACCATGTCTCGACCCAAAGAACTAAGTGACTTTCAGAGAGGATGAATCGTGGGGCAATCGGATCTTGGAGCCAGCCAGTGTCTGATTGCTGCAAACCTGCAAATTCCTCTTGCCATAGTTAATCAAGTTGTGGAGTTCAAGAAGGTAGGCAAGGAAGCACCCACATCATGTACAAGTCACCCTGGGCCATCACAGAGGTTTCTTCGAGCTGTCAAGCGTTCTGTGGAAACCAATTCTCATAGCAAGGCCACTGAGATTGTAGAACAGCTTTAAGAGAGTTCCAGAACTACTCACCAGTAACCTCACTGACTTGGCTACTTTGGAGGAGTGGCTTGATGTAAACTTCTTTTGCGAGAAGCAAATATTCATCGCAAATTGGCATGCACGACAGACATGTTTGTGCGACCCTTAGCGTTTTGGCACACTGTCATTCTCTGACGAGTCCTGACTTGCACAATTTTCAAATAGCAGCAGGGTCTGGGTGTGGCGATTGCACAGCCAGGAATTCAACTTAAAGCACCTACATCCAACTGTAAAACATGGCAGTTTTTCAGTCATAATATGGGTAGCCATATGGATGACTTGTCGTTCTGTCCTCATAGAATGTAAAGGCAACATCAGTGCACAAAAATAGCATGAGCTGCTGAACTTCTCAGGAAAATAAGTTTTTGCATTTTAATTCCCAATACAGGAGCAAATGAAAAACATAAGGAAATGGAAGCTTGTGGTGGAAGTTTAATAAATAATAAATATTAACAATAAATATTAACAATAGATATTAACTTCCACCACAAGCTTTTGAACTAGGAGTTAGCGATCGCCCGGAATGCGCAAGCCCAAGGCATCTGAATAAGACAAACAGTGGGTGGGAGTGTGACGCGAACGTTGTCAGGCATTAGTTGTAACTGTGTTTTCTTTTAAAGTGGAATATCTGCAATTTTGGTGCATTAAAAAAAATGAAGGAAAACTTTCACCAATGCTGTAACTGTACAATCATATTACAGTACTCTCAAAACTTCCTGAAAATAATACTTTTCTTTTGTTTTTATGCTGCCGTCTCCTGTCAAGCCCTAGGAATTTGCAAGAGGTTGCGCACTTTGCAAGAGGTTAATACCTTAAAAGTGCAAATATAATAGCCCTAGGAATTGTTTTAAAATGAAAACATATCATCATCAAGGATGCTTTACGACTTTTGCAAGACTGCATCTCTTAAACAACAACAAATTTAATCTCAAACTCAAAACTTTACTTAAAGTTACTTATACAGAGTACCTGTGGTGTGTGTAAATTTCAGATTTTTAAATAACTGCCCACCAGAGATGTTAAATTCTAAAATCAGCAATTTTTTGAAAAAGTACATTTTTACTGCCCTGTAGGAAAAAAGTATGCAACTCTCAAACTTCAAATAATTTTTAACTGAGACTATTGGTATTAAGTACTTCCAAAAAAATTTTCAAATCTTAAATAAATTGCCTTTCTCCTTATAATAAGAACCCCAAAAATGGCATTTTTAGTGATTTTGATACAAAATTTTGACTAAAAAATTTATGGTGAAGGAATATTTATAGAAGCATAGTATAATTGACAAAATAGTACCTTACAATGTGCTTAACATAAAAATATTTGAAATTTTGTCCTAGAACTTACCACAGCTGAGATAATGAAGTTACTGCTAACCCTTACAAATGCTAAAAATAACATACGTCAAGATACTAAAATGGTCGTATGTTGAAAACAATGTGAATAAAAATAAAATAATAGTGGTTTGGAACTGTCAACGTATAAGGTCAACAGCATGTAAAATGATTTTTTTTTTTTTTGTTAAATGGTCAAGCAACAAGCATTGGACCACTTCATATGGATTGACCGGGGGGAGGGGGGAGATACTTTTTTCCAAAGTTTTATGGTAGGCAGCATCAAAATGTATAATATAAACAGTGAATAATTCCTAACAGCCAAACCTAATCTTACCATTTGTTAAGCAATTCAGAAGAATTAAAAACAAAGCTTGCATAAATTGGAAATTAGGAGAAATAAAATACATACATCATCAGTGGCATCCACAGGTGAGCCTTGCTGTAGAAGGTAGTTAACTATGTCTGTCTGACTGCCAGAAGCTGCCCAGTGCAAAGGCATTCTCCCTGACTAGAATGGTTCAATAAAACACAAATGGGGATATGTTATGCACATTATATATAAATGCAAATTTTCAATAAAATCTACATTCACCATACAATATAATAAAGAACATTGTGGCAGCTCAACAAAATTCTGGTAATTTTTCAAAGTCTATATACCTCTAACACACAGGAACTCCATAACTAAAAAAAAAAAACCATTCGTTTCATTCAGTAGAACTGCCTTCAGGTCTAGACCTAATTTGCTCCAATACATACATTATTCACTGAGGCATACAATATGAAATTCAAGCTGTCCTTTTCTGTTCAATATATTTTGAGAGCATTGTTAAGTGCAGTTCCATTCATACTGTAGTCATCCTTCATAAATTTCAAAATTTATTTATAAATGCATTTGAAAATTGATTTCAACACCTATATACAGGCTGTCAGTATTGTACATTTATTTGTATAAATTCACATTATGACAACACAGCACTTTAGCCTTTTAAAATATCATGGTTCATATAAATTTTTTGCTTTCTACAATTGATTTTACATTTCAGCACAGATCACCTTTCTCAATTGACAACTTTTTTTCATCACTTTTAAGGTGGAGAGGACAACAAAAAGTATGAATAAAAAAAATATGAAACGAATAATTTATACTGAAAACTCTGCCATTCTGATATACAAACGCCACATTAAAACAATCAAAAAGTACGAAAAAATTCAATAAATGTAAATGCTAATATAAACCACCAAAACATATATTTTTTACCTTTCAACAAATATTTTAATAAACTTTAACAATGAATTACTTCAATTAAAAACTACAAATTTCCAACAAACAACAAAAAAAATGTTAAACTGGATAATGGCCCATCAGTAGCAAATTAAGTTAGTAAAAAGGCACAGCTAATGTTAAAAACAGCTACAACTAAACACAGAATAACAATAATATGCAACTGGCTTTCAACAAACACTTCAATATATTTGTTGATGACTTAAATGATGAGAAAACGCTGTATGGCCATAGTTTAATTATTGCATTATATGATAGTGTGGTCCCTGAAAGGTGATGCTTGCTTGTTAATCAGAAGCATCACCCTTCCAGGACTGATGCCTATCAGTAACAAGCGGTGTCATTCTCTGGAAGATGGTAAAAATACATAAAAAGTTTACTTTTAGAGATCAAAACTGAATGAATAAAATAAAACTAAGATGATAAATATGGGCATAAGCACATAAACATAAATAATAAGTATTAAAACTTTAAAACAAGCTTAAGTTAGGTAAAAAGGTCTAAGGTACGGATTCCATGAAATTGGAATCCATACTTTAAACTATGCAGAACTGACTTTGACTGGTGAGATCTGAACATGTTCAGATTCTTTTAGCTCAGATCCTGGGTGGTGTAACGGATAGCACACTCGAACAGGAATCAGAAAATGCGGGTTCGATTCCCGCTCCATAGCGATGTAATATTCAAGTTTCCTGAAATGATGATGTCACATATTTAACAGTAAAACTAGCAACTTAGGATATATCCAATTGCTAAAATCGTAAGTTTAAGAAAAGGAAGCTTTCCTTAAACTTACGACTGATGAATAATACTGAAAGGACCTTCAGTATTCATCAGCCTTATAACGGATGGACAACAATCATAATCATATAATCGTTTAACAGTTCCTCCGACACCATCACATGCATTTTTTCCATGTGACGATGCAAAGAAGTTCCATTTCGCCTTAATGCCAAAATCTTTCTCCCTGCCCATAAAATGCACTGCTTTTTTGCCCATCAGTCTGCATCCTCCTGTTTCATGGCAATTTACACATTTTGTCACTAAACACCGGAGGCTAGTTTTATCCGAGGCATGCATCCCGTCATTAACTGTAAACAACATCTGGAGAAAAACTACGTACGGTCTCAATTTTTTGGACATAGAGCACAATATAATTAAAGAAGCGCTATTTTCCTGGCCTTGGTATTCATTCCGTAGCAATAATACAACTGCAGTAAAATGAAAAACACACGACAACCATCTTTTCCCCCCTTTAAATCTAGTTGCCCGATCGGGCAACTAGATTTTATTTTTACTTGCCCAGGCCAATAATTTACATGCCCCGGGCATCTCGGGCATGGTATTTTTCAAGCCCTGCAGACAATATAAAAATCGCAAAAACTTTTTTAATTTATGCTACCATGAAGAAGATTTTGGAATACCTGCTGAGTGGCACTTTTTTGCTATGCACACGGAAAAGGGCCGTGTGACGGCATTAGAGGCACTGTTAAACAGTTGGTCAGAAAAGCAAGTCTCCAAAACCCATTTGAAAATCAAATTTTAACTGCTGAAGATATGTATAAATTTTGTAATGAAAATATCACTGGAATCACCTTTAAATTTTCACCTACTACAGAAATACTTCGAATACAGAATCTTTTGGAAGGTAGATATAATAAAGCTCTTACAATTAAGCACACAAGAGAATATCAGTTTCATCCCAAAAAATAAATTTACATGAAAAGTGGGCATTATTTCTGGATCAGCAATATGTACAGAAATAAATATTCAAAAAATGACTTTTTAGTATGTAATATAAAAATTAATGACTTTGTATGTTGTGTTCATGACAATAAATGGTGGCTAGGTGAAGTTGAAAATGTATCTGTCAGCACAAATGACTTTTTCATTCATTTTTTCATCCTTGTGGTCCAAGTACTTGTTTTAAACTATCAAGAGACGACAAGGTTTGGGTGAAAGCTGATAATTTATTAGGGAAAATCTCAGCATTGGAACTCAGTACAGCAACAGGACGGACTCATAACATTAGTTGCGATCTGAACACAAAGTTGTCATTGTTGTTACAGAAAAAGTGACCTAAACGTTGTTTGTGGTTTACAAACTGAATATTTAATACTCAAGAATAACTTCAAGATTGTCAAGGAAAATTTTTCTAAGCAAAACAATCTTAATCACATCAACTATAAATAAACTGTAAGCAGCAAGCTTTGTTTTGAAAATCCATTTTTTTTAGATAATTTTATAGAAATTATTATATTTTCTACTTCCTATATCATCATCATTGTCAACCATTATTAATCCACTGCTGGACGAAGGTTTCCCCAAGTTTCCTCCACAACGGTCTGTCTTGTGCCAGTCTCCCTCATGTCACACCTGCATACTTTCAAATTGCATCCACCCATCTCCCTTGTGGTCTTCTTCTGGGTCTTTTCCTGTCCCTTGGAATCCAATCTAAAATTTCGGCTGTCCATCGACGGTCTGTTCTTCTGGCAGTATGTCCAGGCCATTGCCATTTCAGGGATTTAACTCTGATCATGATGTCTTCCACTCTTGTCATTTTTCGGATCCACGAGTTCCTTTTCTTGTCTCTCCTGGTTACACCAAGCATGCACCTCTCCATGCTTCTTTGAGTTGTCTGCAGCCTTTGTATGTCTCTTTTAGTTAAGGTCCACGTCTCTGCACCATACGTAAGCACTGGAAGGATGCATTGATCAAACACTTTTCTTTTAAGGCATAATGGCATATTGCTCTTGAAAATTGTGCTGTTTCTTCCTATATATGCCTATATAAATAATATCACATGACAATGTCCTCAAATTTAATAGGATACAAATAACAGTATAAATACCCAAAAAGAGTTATTACGATGAGCAAAATTTATATTCTGTAATTTGCCATTTTTTATAATCTTCAATATTTTACAGCAGCTATACAGATCAAAAACACAATATGAGACTTACACAATGACAACACCTCTGCTAGAAGTACATTCTATAAAATTCAGATTTTTTCATCCACTCCCTTTTTAGATACAGCTTGCCAAATACGGCCGAAATTTGCAAAATGTAGTTTTTAAACAATTTTTTAATAAGGAGGATGTTAATATTGAGTTTAACATTTTTAAATTGTCTAACTACATGCACTTTATTTAATTGTAGAGTTTCATTTCGTGTATGTAATTCCTTCATAAGTTAAAAAATCTTAAAGTTTGTGAAATATTCAATTTTGTGCTGAAAATGCATGTCAAATTTTCTGGTACTGAATAAAATATTAAAATGTAATGTTATTATTCCATTTTATAACTCAGACTATGCTTAAGTTACTGGATTTTATTTGAAACTTATCTTAATAGTTTGGGAGATATTAGAAAAAGCAAACACGACTGCAGGACTCAATTTTGCTTGTCAGAGGTGGCCATTTTGACTTTTTTTCTTCAACATGGCGGCCTATAAAACATTTATAAATGCATTTCTGAAATCTACATATAACAGCAATTCCATGGTAAAAATATAAAAATTTTCTAAAATGTGTCAGCAACCACCACCATGTGATATTTTATGGAATGACCCATGACTCAGATGTTATTAACAATATTAATACATGCATCTTTAAAACTGCAGGATTACAAACACATTCTGCAGTATTGAAGATGGGTGTCCTGTCAATTTGTCACCAGCGTCAATTTGTAGACTACGCTAATTCCCCGACCACGACGATTCTTCGTGGACCAATTTGTCAACTACGCCGGTTCGTCACGGTCAAATTCATCGCGTTTACAAATTTTGGTTACATACAAATCTCATGCAGGAAAACGCATGATTTCAGTTGTCTTCTGCAGGGATCATATTTATAAGGTTTGGACACCCAGACAGGTTAGTCATATTA
Source organism: Macrothele yani (assembly GCA_039090855.1). Classification (NCBI taxonomy): domain Eukaryota; kingdom Metazoa; phylum Arthropoda; class Arachnida; order Araneae; family Macrothelidae; genus Macrothele; species Macrothele yani. The sequence continues at coordinate 143,961,242 of CM076996.1, forward strand.
CGCTTTTTCTTTGGCACTAAAATTAAAATAATATGCCTAGGCCTAAGCTTAGGCCTTTTTAAGTTTTTATTCCATCGTGCTCATATTCATAAAGTTTAGACACCAAGTCAAGTTAGTATTATTGTGCTTTTACTTAATTAAGCATTCAATATTAATACCTTGGCCGAGGCCTCAGCCTTTTTAGCAGTTTTTATTCCATCGTGCTCATTTTTATAAGGTTTAGATACCATGTCAAATTAGTATTACTGCGCTTTTACTTAGGCATTAAATATTAATAAATAACCCCTAGCCTTAGGCCTTTTCAAGTTTTTATTCCATCGTGCCCCAGGAGCAGAAAGTACTTAAAACGGCGATGTGCATCGCAGAACAAAGCCCCCACCCCCTGCAGAACATTTTCTTTTTAACCTTATATTTCAATGTCTTGCGGAATATATTTTTTTTTCATCTTAGATTCCAGTTTTCTTGTAGGATGTTTTTATTTGTAGAACATATTTTGTTAAATCTTCAATTTCAATCCCTTGCAGAACATTTTTTATCTTAAATTTGCGAACGCAGCGCTCGCTGGCGTGTTTGATCTGCCGGTAACTCCTCTTGTCTATACTCCCCACCCTTCTCCCCAGAGCACCAAATAATCTCTCGCCCTCCCCCACACATCCACCCCTACCATTTGATCTTACATCTCACCAATCTATGGTCACTACCTGTGTTGAACTTGTTTAGCACACTGCAGTCTTCTATGACGAATTTTTTGTTACACATAATAAAATCAATTTCACGTGTCATCCCATTTGGATGTCTCCATGTCCATTTCCTGTGCGGCTTTTTCTTGAAAAAGGAGTTCAAGATGAAAAACCCTTCTGCCTCTGCAAACTCAACGAGAGTATTTCCACGCTGGTTTCTGTTGCCGTGACCGAATTTACCTACTGAAGTTTCATTCTGTTGCCGTTGCCCTATTTTTGCATTGAAATCTCCCATAATTATCTTCAAGTGCTGCTTACCTTTATTATTTAGATGACGAATTTCCTCATAAAATTCTTCAATTTCTTCTTCAGGATGACTTGTGGTGGGTGTATAAGTTTGAATAATCTGAGCCTGGTATCTTTTCGAGAGTTGGATAACGAGTCGTGCAGCTCTGTCAGAGGAACTTTCAACTTCTACAACTTTATCCTTCAGTTTCTTGTTTATTATAAATCCAACACCACTAGTTCTGCCAGTATCTGTCCCACGATAGTAGAAGAGATGTCCACTTTTCAGTTCAATGAGATCTCCTTTTCTCCTTACCTCACTTAGCCCGACGATGTCCCACTTGATCCTTTGTAGTTCCTCTTCCAATTCAAGAAGCCTTGAATCAGAAGATAGAGAGCGTCCATTATACGTAGCCAAGGTCAGCATTAGATGGCAGCCTAGTCCGGTCCTCCAGGGATTCTTAGCACCCTCTGCCTTCATGTCGCTGCCTTGGCCAGGTACATTCCAGCTGCCGGAGACTGAGGGCCAAGATTTAAGTTGTGGAATCATTTTGGAGGGGTTTAGCCATAACTCACCACGCTGGCCAAGCGGGTTGGTGAGTGTGGGATAGCATTTCCTCTAATCCCGATGGTATAGTTATACCGCTATTGGCGGTCGTCAGAGCCCCTTTAGTGGGAACAGGAAGCACAAGAAGGCGGAGTTGACATTTGTCAAGGAGAGGCTGTGATGTTACGCATCACCTGACCTTACATCCCATATATATATATATATATATATATATATATATATATATCATCATCATCATTATCATTGTCAACCATTATCAATCCACTGCTGGACGAAGGTCTCCCCAAGTTTCCTCCACAACGGTCTGTCTTGTGCCAGTCTCCTCCATGTCACTCCTGTATATTTTCGAATTTCATCTACCCATCTCCCATGTGGTCTTCTTCTGGGTCTTTTCCTGTCCCTTGGAATCCAATCTAAAATTCCGGCTGTCCATTGATGGTCTGTCCTTCTGGCAGTATGTCCAGCCCATTGCCATTTCAGGGATTTAACTCTGATCATGATGTCTTCCACTCTCGTCATTTTTCGGATCCACGAGTTCCTCCTTTTATCTCTCCTGGTTACACCAAGCATGCACCTCTCCATGCTTCTTTGAGTTGTCTGCAGCCTTTGTATGTCTCTTTTAGTTAAGGTCCACGTCTCTGCACCATACGTAAGCACTGGAAGGATGCATATATATATATATATATATATATATATATATATATATATATCTGGGTCTCTATTTTGACCACTCACAAAATTTGAGCTTTAAAAGCGTATCCTTCATAAAATTATGGGCGTTAAAAACGAATCCTTCTCTCAGTTACGACTATTACGGTCGGATACATCGGGAATACCATATATACTCGTGTATAAGTCGACCCCCCGATTTTTATGTGAATATTTGCAGTTTTTGCATACCTACCTGTCTTGTGTATAAATAAAATTTTAAAAAAAAATCTTTTCCGAGGATGCGCCCGCATGCGGAAATGTGAACCTTATATTTATTGTTATAGCTGGCTATCGCAATGTTGCTTGCGGCAGTTTCCCGCAAAATGTGGGTGGAATTGAGGCACGATTCTGGGAAGATGATAGGGCTCACCACCCTGGTTAGAGTTTTCAGGGGAAGGTTACATACACACTTTAACAATATATGAATACACTTTTGCACATACCACCCCCTTCTCCCACTTTATGCAAGCAAGTTTTCTGCAGTTACTTCCTTCATGGAGAGTAAAGCATTTGTTCCCCCAGCAAACGAATCGTGATGCATTTACCCAACGTCGTAAGGCAGGCGCATCGTTATTTAAAAAGAAAAAACTTCCTTAAACATATTTGGAAAGCATAAATAGGTCTTGATGTCAACCTAATAGGTTTTTTTTATCCCATAAAGAATATGCATGCCGTAAAAATTGTGTAACTTTTGAAGTTTTCAATGGATTTCTTTAAAATTTAAAATGAATATTTATTTTGATGTATTGCAGATACTGCATGCAACTATTTAAAAAATTGAAGAAAATTTGTTCTATAAAATTTTCTCCCACTACCCTATGCAGCGCGCCAGCTGTCGGTCAGCTGCTGAGTTGTATAAGTGTGTGATTGACAGAGAGGTCATTTATTTATCTACTCCAGAGTTTCATCCCTTGTCTCCACAGTGTTTGTGACAATCGGCTTTAGTGACAAAAGCAAACATCTCCCCATTCAGTAAAGATGCAATCCTTTTTGCTCGCTCTTATAGTCTTCAGGAAAGGTAACTGTGTGTTTGATTTTTAGAGCTGGGCATACTCAATTTAACTCAATTTAATAACAAACGTAAGTAGGTTATTAAACTAATGCACTTTTTTACTATCAGTGGCAGTGTTATTCAGAGCGATCGGCCAAGTTTAAACACTTTCGTTTTCGGGATGCATTGATCAAGTTACCGCTGTTCTGTAGATTGTCACACCTCTCTTCGGCGTCGCTAAGCAGGGGCAGCGGTCTCCTTTTGCAATAGTCTGTCCTTTTCCCTCTTCATCCCCCCCCCCCCACCCCCGTCGGAAATTGAGCACGGTCGTAGATCACGGCACGGTGCAACTTAATCCACCTCTTTTCTCTGGGTGATTTACCAGCGGGGGCAGTCAAGGCCATATCGACAGATCTAAAACGGACTTTGAGACATCCTTGCGAAATGAGTTTTTCTATTAGTGAGTAAAAAAACTTGTACATATAAAATCAACAAAATTCTTAGCAATAATTTTCTTCTGTACCAGTAACACCCAGAAAATGACTAAATATACAACTGCAATCGACCCCTAATTTCGACCTAAATATTTCATTAAAAAGTCGACCTATACACGAGTATATACGGTAATTAATTTTATGGACACGTTTATCGGCTCCCGTACGTAGCAGCCTGCATAATTCATTTTGTATGTCGCCAACTGTTACAAATCAGGCACAAGATTCTTTCACAGAATTATGCGTTTTCATTATTTGGGATCGATACAAAACTGAAGAGAATTTGGGAGGAGGGGATTAATGTATGTGTGTGTGTGTGTGTGTGTGTGTGCAGGGGTTTGTTTCCCATTGAGGAACAGTATTCAGTTTTTCAAAACTTAAAAATTTTCCCGTAAGCGTTATTTCTTCTTGCGAAGTTGCCTCTACCCAGTATTGTTGCTAAATATCAGTCTATTGCATAAATGTTTGTATTTCAGCTTGAAACTGTAGGGAACAATTTTCCAAAAATGTAAATTCGACGAAGCGAAAATTTCCCTGTAATCTTTAGGCACGAGTTTCTCTCGCGGATTCGAGAAATTTTGCCTTTGTTGTCACGATTTACGCCATTCTCGAAAGTGAAGAGAATTGCAAGGTGGGGTGAGGGATGACGTTTTCTGGCTGTAAACAGAATTCCGTTTTTCAAAACATTTGAAAACGGAAGCTAGACGGAGTGAAGATTTCTTCTGTGATCGTAATTTTTTTCTCATGATTCCCTCTGTTCAGTATTAATGTAAAATATGATTTTGCTCAATAAATGATTGTGTTTCATCTTTAAAATGGAGGGAAAATGTCCGAAAATGGAAATCGGATTGAGCTAAGAGTTTGAAAAAACTGCGCTTTACTCAGAATAACTCTGACATAGTTAGTTCCTTTATGTTGTGATATTCAGAAGATAAGAGGCTACATAGCTGATCTATTAGAATAATACAGTATATATTTTGAAAATGAGGAAATTGTCGACATAGTTATAAGAACAGGTATTTTATTGAATTTTGAATAATTAGTACAAATTGTATTTGAATATTTCCAAGAACTCCTGTCAGTTCTAAGCAGAAGAAAGAATTGGAAGATCTTTCCAATTTCATTGAATTTTTAAAGGTTTTTCCATGTGTTCCACACTTTGAAGAAAAAAAAGATTTATTCTTTGAGTATACTGTTTTTGTCACTTGGACCTATAAAAATATGCAAGAAAGTAGGACAAGTGGAAAAAAATTACAGATTAAAGCCCTCCTAAAACAAGCTCTAAAGGAAATAAAAGCAAAGATTCCAAAATGTATTAAGTTTGCTGTTTTTATTCTTTCTTTGTCTGTCTCAGAGGCAATTTGTGAATCCTGAAGTTCAACAATTGACATATTGTAGTAAAAGATCCAATGCTAATTTAATGACAGAGGTGATGTTATAGTTGGAACAAATGATAAATGAATGTTTATAATGTCAAACAGAGCACAGTTTGGACATAAATCAGTCCAAAAAATACTGAAAGCTGCCCTAGTTTCAATGTATGGACCACATTACCACAGACACTTTGTAAATAATTCATCTGCATTAGTGGCACACTATTCAACTTTAAAGGTTATTGACAAAATATCAAATTCTAAATACCCTGGTTCTAAATAAATTTGTTTGATTTAAATAACATGTTTTTATGTATTGTTTATTTAAATAAGGGATTCCAACTGATGGTAATTTTTTAATGTTAGTTTTACTGTGATTTATTCACTTAATTTTTTTTTTTTTTTTATGAAATTTGGTCAAAGTGTTTTGTGCTTTGCCCGAAGAACATTTACAATTTTTGGAAGTCATGTTGCAGAACACTGAACATAATTCTGTTCCTAGGCATCGTGCTCATATTAATAAGATTAGACACAAGGTCCAGTTAGTATTATTGCTCCTTTACTTAGGCATTAAATATTAATAACTTGGCCTAGGCCTTTTTAGCAGTTTTATTCCTTCATGCTCATATTTATAAGCTTTGCATCAAGTTAGTAATATTGCACTTTTACTTAAGGATAAATATTTCATGTACGCCTGAACAAAATCTGTCAGAAAGGCCTGGACCAAGGTCCTATTAATATTTAATAAAAATATAAGTAATAAGTAAAAGCGCAATATTACTAACTGAACTTCATGTCCGAACCTTTCGAAAATGAGCACGGCGGAATAAAATATGTCAAAAAGGCTAAGGCCTTTTTATTAATATTTCAAGCCTAAGTAAAAGTGCAAAAATACTAACTGAACTTTGTATCCAAACCTTATGAATACCAGCACAACGTAATAAAAACTGTTAAAAAGGTTTAGTCCTAAGGCCTACTTATTAATATTTACTACTTAAGTAAAAACGCAATATTACTTAAATGACTTGGTGTCTAAATCTTATGAATATGAGCACGATGGAATAAAAACTGTCAAAAAGGCCTAAGCATATTAATTTATTTTTAATGCCAAAGAAAAAAAGTGTAAATATGACTAACCTGTCTGGGTGTCCAAACCTTATAATATATATCACAGCGGAAGGCAACCGAAATCGTACGTTTTCCCCGAGTGCTATTTGTATGTAACTGAAATTTGCAAACGTGACAAATTTGACCGCGACGAATTGACGTGGGACCAATCGTCAGAGTCAACGAATTGACGTATAACCTTGAAGATGCATACGTTTATATTTATATATATGCCACTTTCTATGAAATTCAAGGTAATTTAGAATTGCATTACATTGAATTTAAACTTTTTAAAGTAAATAAAAAGAATAAGAAAAATTAACCTTTGTCACTCTGTGATAAGAACTTGAATTAGCGATACTTTTATGATGAATAAAACAGTGAGATGCTGAAAAATTCTTAAATTTCACAATCTCATCTTTGAAAATTTAAAAGTTGCCGTGCTAAAACTTGACACTTATTTTTTATATATGCCAATAAATTTAATTACACTTTTCTGTGGTGATTTGATGTGAACTGACCTGAATACTGTTTACCAGCAAAAATCTGGGGCACCCCTACAGGGTCTCCACTCTCCAAATTATTCACAAAGACAATACTACAGAAGATATAGGATAAAACCATACAGAAGCTGCATGATAAATCTTTAACAGGGTTCCCACTCCTTTTCTCCCATAAAAAGTAAACACTTTTTAAGGACTTTTAAGCATCCCACAAAAACATTTAAAAGACCATACCAACTGCATATGTAACAATGACATACACAAATATACTTTTACACATGACTTATCTATGCAAATTGAAGTATGCTGATAAAGTTTGCAATATTTCCCCATATAATTTAAGTTTGTGGATGTAATAAAGAAGAATTATGCAATTAAAAACAGATCTGCTGGTCAAATTAAATTAGTTTTTCATATGAGAGAATAATCATGTATAATAATCAAGTGCACATAAATTTAACACTGTAGTTAAACCTACAGTCGTGGCCAAAACTCCTGCACCAGTAGACCAAAAGTCAATTTTTGATGTTTGAAGTAAACTTATACAGCATAATGCTAAAGTCAGGAATACATATTTATACATCGTTTCAAAGGAAATTTTATGCTGAATTCAAATATTTTTACAGAATGTTATTACCATTAATAGAAGTGAAGTTACAGGCAAAAATGTGCAAGTGAGGAAACAAATCCAGTTCTGAAAAAGCGTTTGCGCCCCTCTAATCCATTATGGCTTTCTCCAACGTCCGCTAGCGAGATATAAAAGAATGCAGAATCATCTGTCGACTTAGAATCCAGCTGCTTGTACAGAGGGTGAGTCGTAAGTAATGAGCCATGTGAGAAGTAGTTTGAGATGGCGTTTTTTCGGAAATAAACAATCGTTTGGACTGGAACTTGTTTATAGGTAAAAAGAGTACTTCATGGACTATCAGAATTTGCTTTGGTGGTGGACATGATTATGAAGTGTTTTTGTTTTTTTTATTGCTTTCAGAACATGGACGAAAAAACGGCAGTTCGAGTACTGTTGCATCATTATTGGAAAAAAGGACTATCTGCGCATGCTGCGGTTGCCGAAATTTGTGCAGTGGAAGGTGTGGGTGTAGTCAGCTACGCCACAGCGAAAAGATGGTTTGTTTGCTTTAACAAGGGGGACACCAGCCTTTAAGATGGGCCTCGCTCTGGCAAACCCCCAACGGTGGATTCGGAAGCCCAGCGTGAAGCTGTAGAGGCAACATCAACCACAAGCACTCGCAGATGGTCAGATGAGATTGGGGTATCACACTCCAGTGTGGTTCGCTATCTCCACAAGCTTGGGAAGGTCAATAGGAAAGGTCAATAGGAGCTGCCGAGCGGTACCCCACGAACTGAATACAGCACACTCTCAAAGGCGGATGGAATTGTGCAGAGAGCTGCTGAACCACTCCATGAACGAACGCTTCATCAGGCAAATTGTTACGTCTGATGAAAAGTGGATCTTTTCCCGTAATCCCAACATGCGAAACCAGTGGATTAACCTGGGCCAGCTTCCAGAACCTGTCGCTAAGCGGGGACGCTTCAAACACAAAGTCATGTTTGGTAGAATTTTGAGGGGCTCATACACTTTGAATTCGTTCCAGCTGGGCAGTCTTAATTTCTTAGCAGGAAAACAATGGTTAACTTATTTTTTTACTTATACGGGGTCGTTATACTCAGGTAAGCCTGTTTATTTTTTTTTTTTTTTTTTTAATTTGAGGTTTAACGACCGCCGTGAGCAACTCAATGGGCTATACAAGCCTGTTTAATACACATATAAACAAAGAGCAACTCATCAGGCTTTAAGCAGTCGCTAGTCCCTAATTGAGGACCACTGGTTCCAGGGAAAGCAAAGAGCCAGTGCCGAAAGTTACAACTACAGCCAGGGTAGGGCCTAACTCGGACGGATCATCAGTAGGCAGCGCCTCACACCAGCGAGGGGGCAAATATTAATTTAAAACCCTATCATTACCAACAAGACAAAGGCCAATATCTATAACACAGACACAATTTCGAATTTTCAGAGTTATGAAACATACTACCTGATCTTTCTTATGAAGAAGATTTTTATCCCTTTCCATTTGTTCCTTCAACTTTTCATACTGGCCCTCGTACGCAAATCGACAAATATCTAACTCAGACATAACCAGGAAAATTCTCTGCACCAACTGTTTACTACTTTCGAAAGATGATATGCATGTTTGCACTCAGTGTTGCCAACTATTCGCCAGAGCAATATGCTAAAAATCGCAATCAAATAAGCTAGATTTAAGCCAGACTTAGGAAAACGATTAAAATACAGTGAATGCGTAAAACCATTATGTATTTATCGATATATGCATTTTTATTAATTACGTACAACCAAGGAGGTTTTATTACTGGAGACACGACTGGCTCTTTAGGCCGCGGGTGGCCGAGTGGGCACCGTTAGTGACTGCCACGGGAAGGTCCCCAGGTTCGATCCCAGCAGGTACGAAAGCTCGATCCACTTAATACCCGCCGTACGTCGGATGGGTACGTTAAGCCGACGGACCCCGGGCACTGGCTCCCCGGTAATAAATAAGGGCGTCCTCCTCCCCCTTTCCACTTCGCCTCCGTATCGGGCACTCTAGCCCAAATCTCCTAGTTTCCTATTTCTAAGGGTTGTTTAAGACCTGATGTCAGACACTCCCTTCCTAAAATCCTCTACATATGCTCATATATAGTTTCGATCCTCTCTTTGAGACAAGGTTAGTAAATGACCTGGTTATGCTCATTCTGCACTTCCGGCGATTGCTTTGTGACAATATCACAGCGTGTCGTAAACCAGCCGGAATAGTCTTCACAAATTCTACTACATCTTTTAAAGCATAATGTTTTCAATTTTTAATTTAAAAAATTGGAGAATGTTGACGAGATGCTTTTCCTATTCCTCATGAAGAAATTCTTTATTATATGACAATAATATGTCCTGCTGTGCGTTTTGCCTTAAGCAGCAGAAGGTAACCTTGTATCATGGTGGTCGTTAAACCTCAAAAAAATATAATAATAATTAAATTAACATTTAAAAGTGGAATTATTTTCCCGCCCTTTACGTATAACAAAAATGTGCGGGAGGTATTTTCGATATCTTCGTTGCTAAAATATTCACATGGCTTTGAATTTCTTCTATATTTTTTAAAAATGTGCTTTTGCTTAAGCTTTTGTTCTGTGTTCGATTTACAAAATTTGCTGACAAGACATCTTCCTCCATAGTTACAGTTCGGATCTACGATTCACATCTCATGACGGTGACGTCACAATTATCCGTCTGAGAAGAAGCGGGGCCGTCGAGATCACGTCAGTCGATGGCTCCGGAACCTCTTGTCAGGGAGGCCCTTAATTATGTTGTTAATAATACTGACAAATTTAAAAGACCGAAGGCTATTTTAAATAAAATTACTGAAAAGAACCCAGTTCACAGTTATACTTCCAAAAAAATAAAAAATAACTGGGACTAAATTGAAGTTATTCCTCAGTCGTGGGAGGAAAGCAAAAAATGGAATATCAGTTTTGGGGAAAAAAAAAAAAAAAAAAAAAGGGCCCTTTCAAGAGCCGAGGAAAATTTTGCATAAAAGATTTTTCTTTTTTGTACTGAATATCTCTCCCCCTAACTAATAAGGTGTTGTTGGTCTTGTCTTTTAAATTAATTTTTTTTCTTACGCATTAGTTCTGACAAAAAATAAAAAAAAAAATAATAAACAAAACAGGACTGAATTTTTTCCGCTGTTGCACATAATTGTGCAAGCAGACAAGTAGCGAAGGGAAAAAAAAAGGGTCCTTTTAAGAGCCGAGAAAAATGCTGCATAAAAGATTTATCTTTCTTGTACTGAGTATCTCTGCCCCTAACAAACAAGGTGTTGTTGGTCTTGTCTTTTATATTAAAGTTTGCTGGGGTTTTTTTCCTGATTAAAAAAAAAGAAAACAAAAAAAAACAAAAGAAAAACCGGCTCTTTTAAGAGCCGAGTGATGGCTACCCTCACCAAGTCAGCGGCTAAACCAATGGGGAAAAATCTTGTCTTTCATTGGCTGATGAGTGACGATGCAAATGGCAGACTACGGGCCGAATACAGAGCAAACGTCAATTTCGCGCTTATTTAAGCATCCAGCGCCTTCTCTGTAAATTACTTGTTGTTGACTGTTCCCTCTCCGCTAGTAATGACCACTCCTAAAGACCCCAGGACCAAGGACTGTAGGAGAGATGCAGGCAGCAGCAGCGAGGCCCTACTTCTCCCTGACGCAGTCTACCTCCTTCAATCCACTGTCAAGGATACGATGCTGACACTCTTGGATACTCCAGTAGTGCAGCAGAAAATCTGTGGTATCCTTAAACCACTTATTGTGACTGAGGTAAGGAGGAGGTCAACAAGCTGGAGAAGAGATTGGCGGAGGAGGTGGAGTGGAGGTGGAGTTAAAAGAGCCGGATTTTTTTTGTTTTTTTTTGAGGTGGAGTCGGCTGCCAAAAAAATTAAGCGAATGGTGACGAAGTACATACTAAAGGGAGTTGCATCCCATCTCACCATAGAGGAGGTGTCTGCGGCGCTCAGGGAGAAAGGTATTAATACCCGGAACCTTGAGCGAACTAAATACCGCAATGGGGCATCGAGGGATGCAATGACCTTTTCATCGGAGGATCAAGTGACTGTCGGCCCCATCACCATCCTAGGCTTCAGGATGGGGATAGATGTATTCATGGAAAGGGAGACTCCACCTCCTATGCAAGCCAGGCAGTTTAAGCAGCACAAGAGGGGAGGACCCAGCAGAGGTAGAGGAAGATTCAGAGGAAGGGGACCAGCTCCATCCTCTTCCTACCCCATCAGAGAGCAAACCTTTGCTCAGGTGGCCGCACCACAGCAACCACCTACTCTTACCCTGATGGGGAATCCATCCAGTTCGGTGTTACCCATGGAGCTGGATGATAGGAAGAAATTGCAGCTGACTTCCTACCTCATGTCTTCCCTTCAAAGGCAACTACTATAAGACCTACGAATGCAAGAAAAAAATGAAATTAATAAAAAATAAAAAAAGGCCCTTTTAAAGGCCAAAGAAAATTTTGCAAAAAGGAATTATTTTTCTTGTGCTGCATACCTCTCCCACTTACAAACAATGGGTTGTTTATCTTGTCTTTCTTATAAAATTTTTTAGATCTGTCTAAAAATAAAAAATATATTAAAAAAAAAAAAAAGGCCCGTTTAAGGGCCGAGCAAAGTGGTTCATAAAAGATTTATCTTTTTTGTAATGAATATCTCTCCACCTAACTTGCAAGGTGTTGTTTGGTCCTGCCTTTTATTTTAAATTGTTTTTTCTCTCAAGCATCAGTTCTGACTACAAAAAAAAAGAAAAAAAGAGAAAACAATAAATAAATAAGACAGGACTTAATTTTTTCCGCTGTTGCACATAATTGTGCAACAAGCAGACAAGTAGCGAAGAAAAAAAATGATTGGCCCTTATACTACTGGCTCCCTAAATAAGGAATAAAAACCCTGATTGTGGCTTTTTTTTATTTTTCGGTTGTCTATTCTAAATGAGTATCTTAAACCTCGATCGGTGTAATATTGTGTTCACACCACCTCAGCTATGGTTACTCTGACATGCCTGGCAAGAATCAACAAAAGTCAACCTGAGAAAAAATCCTTTAAACCAATGGGGAAAAAATCTTTTCTCTCATTGGCTGGCGAGTAACGAAGCAATAGCGGACCCGTGAGACACACTGAGCAAATGGCCAGTTTTGTCTTATCCGGTGTTGAACGTAGATTTTTCTTTGGGAAACTTATTCTGTGTGTGATGTTTTTTTTTCAGGTTCCCCTTTCCCGTGTCCTTTCCTTGTTTTCCCCCTGTGCTCATCTGTGGCACAGGTGTACCGGGCATTTTTCTGCGGAGAGAAATATCGCTTGGAATGGCTTGTTGTTACAGGTAAGTATGTAGGGCAGCTTACAACTTCACTTCTTAACGGGTAACCGTCTACTCCTTCTCCTCTAATATTTCCATACTTTTCTTTCGTACTATTCTATCAGGGAAATCTGTTCCCAAATATCTTATCTTCTTCTTTTTCACCTGACAAAAGGCGCAGAGCGCTGAGGGTTCGGGTCTCTCAACCTCAGATAGGAAATCTCTCTCTCATGAGCAAACTTTACTTGTCTATTTACTTCGAGTCTCCGTATCTCTGGGCCGCCATACTTCCGTTTCAGATAACGTACACGTCCGTTCGTTCACCGACACTAGGGCCGTAGCTTGAGGTATTGGCGCCCCCCTTCCCCTGCCCCAGTCCAACTGAAACAGGTGACGGTGTCAAATTTTATTATATACCTGTTTGCAGATATAGTACAATACCTGTATAATAGAAATATTGCGATTTTTATTGTTATTTGCAATTATTGTCCCGTATATAATTTGCTAATTGTATGAAATAGCAACAAAATGTTAATTTTTTATATAAAATATTACTCATAATATAATATATATTTTTTAAATAACTTATATAGGTAATCCCGACGAGATAGAAGTACGTAGAGTTCTTGCGTCGGCGAACGGGTGAAGCCACCGGAAACAAGTGGCAGCCATGTTTGATGAGGTACAGAACGATTTCCGTTCCGTGTTACGAAAGGGAGTTTTCCTAATATATGGTTTGATGCTAAATGAGGATATAACTCAGAAATTTTGTTATAAATACCTAGCGGGTGAAGCTAAAACTTTAACGTATCAAATAACGCTTTTTATTGTTAGTTGGCGGCAAGCGTGTTTTAAAAAGAAAATTATATTTTAATAGATGCAGCTTCTTGCTCTCGTTGAATAAAATCTCATGCCATAATTTTTTGACATTTCACAAATTTTTTGGAACAAAATTTCAGTGAAATATAAGTCACCGGTAATAGAGTAAATGAAAGAAAAGAAAGAAAAAAGAAAAACTACAGTTGCAGTCAATCCGCAATTTCGGTAAAAATCTTAGATATTCATCGGTCATCACCATGAGAATGCTGAATCATCCCACAGCTTATCACTCCAAATACATAGACGCCAAGTATTTTATGATAGTTTTAAATCAAAAAAAAAAAAAATTCGAAGAGAAACGGAAAACAAACAATGAGTTTACAGAGCCAAGAGACACCAATATTAAAATACTTTTACCAACTGCCCCTTTATTATATAATCAGAAGAAAACTACTACTTAACTGGTTTTTATTTAATAAAAGTCCTTAGCACTGGGCATGTTTCTAATCTATTTGTTAGCCTTAACATTCGACAACACAGATCTGTAAGCCGTATTCGTAGGTAGGCAAGGCAATTGTGGTAACTTCCCATAATAAAGGTATCTCCCAGCACATACACTAAATACTTCACACAATATAATTCTCTCTCTATGTAGTATATCATCATCATCATCATTGTCAACCATTATCAATCCACTGCTGGACGAAGGTCTCCCCAAGTTTCCTCCACAACGGTCTGTCTTGTGCCAGTCTCCTCCATGTCACTCCCGCATATTTACGAATTTCATCCACCCATCTCCCATGTGGTCTTTTTCTGGGTCTTTTCCTGTCCCTTGGAATCCAATCTAAAATTTCGGCTGTCCATCTATGGTCTGTCCTTCTGGCAGTATGTCCAGCCCATTGCCATTTCAGGGATTTAACTCTGATCATGATGTCTTCCACTCTCGTCATTTTTCGGATCCACGAGTTCCTCTTCTTATCTCTCCTGGTTATACCAAGCATGCACCTCTCCATGGCTTCTTTGAGTTGTCTGCAGCCTTTGTATGTCTCTTTTAGTTAAGGTCCACGTCTCTGCACCATACGTAAGCACTGGAAGGATGCATTGATCAAACACTTTTCTTTTAAGACATAATGGCATATTGCTCTTGAAAATTATGCTGTTTCTTCCAAAAGCTCTCCAAGCAAGTTTTGTACGCCGATTAATTTCTTCATCAATGTGACCCTCACTTGATATCTGCTGTCCAAGATAAACATACGTATCTGTTATCTCCAGTTTTTCTCCATCAATCGATAAATCTTCATTTCTTGTAAAAGCATTGAACATCACTTTTGTCTTCTGAAAGTTCATTTTTAATCCCACTTCTTTACTCTTGTCAGCAAGTTCCTGGATCATACTCTGCAGCTCTGATGGGGTAGTTGCAAAAATGACTACGTCATCAGCAAAACGAAGGTGGGTTAGATAATCTCCATTAATCTTTATCCCTTTGTTTTCCCAGTTCAGTGATTGAAAGACATTTTCCAATATGGCATTAAAGAGCTTCGGAGATATGGTGTCACCTTGTCTCACTCCCTTTCCAATTTTTATGTGTGTTGTATTTTCAAACAGCCGAATCTTTGCACTTGCATTTTCATAGATGTTATTAATAATATTAATGTATGCATCTTCAATACCGCAGGATTTCAGAGCCATGGTAACTGCTGATGGTTTCACCGAATCAAAGGCTTTTTCATAATCGATAAAAGCCATGCACAATGGAAGTTCATATTCCCTCGCTCTTTCAATTAGTTCTCTCAGTACGTGGATATGATCTATTGTGCTGTAGCCACTCCTGAATCCAGCTTGTTCTCTCGGTTGAGCCATGTCCAGTGTTACCTTCAAGCGGTGTGAAAGAACTTTAGTGAAGATTTTATAAACCACTGATAGGAGGCTGATAGGTCTGTAGTTCCTGAGATCCTCAATGTCACCTTTTTTATGTAGCAGGATCATTGTAGCAGTGTTCCAATCCTCAGGAATCTTCCCTTCATTAAGGCATCGAGTGAAAATTTGGGCGAGTACTGTTTCAATTTCTCCACTTGCTTCTTGTATGATGTCTATAGTAATTCCATCTTCTCCTGGAGCTTTCCCCTGCTTCATGTTCTTGATTGCATGAGCAACTTCTGCTGGGAGGACTGGAAGAACTCTGGTACCTTTCATGATGTCTGGAGTACATGTATCATCCCTTTCATATAATTTGGAGTAGAAATCTTTCACTCTTGTCAAAATTTCGGCTCTATTTCTTGTTATAGAACCATCTTCTTTTCTCAGAGCCATAATCTGTTTTCTTCCCTTACTGAGATGTCCCTTTGCTATCTTTAGGCTTTGGTTGTTTTCAATTGCTTTCCTCACTAGCTCACAGTTGAATTTCCTTACGTCTTCAGTGATACTTTTTCGTGCTGTCTTGCATAGCTCTATATATTCCACTTTGGAAGTCACATCTTCTTTAGTTGTCCTCATCTCTCTTCTTTTTGCATCAACATTTTCGTTTTTCCTGATAATTTGTTCACATGCAACTTGTTCTTAGACCCAGCTAATTTTGTTGCTGTTTCCATAAGAGCTTTGGTTACTTTTCTGTTAACTTCCGAAATATCCACTTCTTCCGATGTTAGGCCTTCTAAAGCAGAGAATCTGTTCTTCAGTTCCAACTTGAAAGTATTATGGTGTTTTTTAAGGTTGGTTATGTCAATACATTTTGTTTGTCTTATGAGCTTGCCACGTTCAAGTTTAGTGTTGAGGTGCATCTTACATCTCACCAATCTATGGTCACTACCTGTGTTGAACTTGTTCAGCACACTGCAGTCTTCGATGACGAATTTTTTGTTACACATAAGAAAATCAATTTCACTTGTCGTCCCAATTGGATGTCTCCATGTCCATTTCCTGTGTGGCTTTTTCTTGAAAAAGGAGTTCAAGATGAAAAATCCTTCTGCCTCTGCAAACTCAACGAGAGTATTTCCACGCTGGTTTCTGTTGCCGTGACCGAATTTACCTACTGAAGTTTCATTCTGTTGCCGGTGCCCTATTTTTGCATTGAAATCTCCCATAATTATCTTCAAGTGCTGCTTACCTTTATTATTTAGATGACGAATTTCCTCATAAAATTCTTCAATTTCTTCTTCAGGATGACTTGTGGTGGGTGCATAAGTTTGAATAATCTGAGCCTGGTATCTTCTCGATAGTTGGATAACGAGTCGTGCAGCTCTGTCAGAGGAACTTTCAACTTCTACAACTTTATCCTTCAGTTTCTTGTTTATTATAAATCCAACACCACTAGTTCTGCCAGTATCTGTCCCACGATAATAGAAGAGATGTCCACTTTTCAGTTCAATGAGATCTTCTCCTTTTCTCCTTACCTCACTTAGCCCGACGATGTCCCACTTGATCCTTTGTAGTTCCTCTTCCAATTCAAGAAGCCTTGAATCAGAAGATAGGGAGCGTCCATTGTAGGTAGCCAAGGTCAGCATCAAATGGCAGCCTAGTCCGGTCCTCCGGGGATTCTTAGCACCCTCTGCCTTCATGTCGCACTGGCCGCTGCCTTGGCCAGATACATTCCAGCTGCCGGAGACTGAGGGCCAAGATCTAAGTTGTAGAGTCATTTTGGAGGTGTTTGGCCATAACTCACCACGCTGGCCAAGCGGGTTGGTGAGTGTGGGATAGCATTTCCTCTGATCCCGATGGTATAGTTATACCGCTATTGGCGGTCGTCAGAGCCCCTTTAGTGGGAACAGGATGCACCACGAGAAGGCGGGGTTGACATTTGTCAAGGAGAAGCTGTGATGTTACGCATCACCTGACCTTACATCCCTATATGTATATATATATATAAGACCCAGAATAAGACCCCATGGTAGATGAATGGATGAAATTCGAAATCATGCAGGAGTGACACGGAGGAGACAGGCTCAAGACAGACAATTGTGGAAGAAACTTGGGGAGGCCTTCATCCAGCAGTGGATTGCTAATGGTTGATGTTATATATATATCAGTAAAAAGAAGTAAAGCACACTCACGTAGTAATTAGACCACATCAACACTGAGCCCTGCTGCAGGAATTAGACGTAGTAGAAATAAACATAGAATTAACCACAAGCAACCCACTTTCATGATTCTAAACACAAATGACATAGAATAAAACAACTCAGGAACCCCAAACCAATTCTTCAGGGAAAGACATCTGGATCCCCGGAGTTAAATAATAGCTTACGTGTTACAGAAAAAAACCAAGAAGACCCCATGGGAGATGGGTGGGTGAAATTCGAAAGCATGTCGGAGTAACATGAAGGAGATAGGCTCAAGACAGACACTTGTGGAAGAAAGTTGGGGAGACCTTATATATATATATATATATATATATATATATATATATATATATATATATATATATATATATATATATATACACTGCTGGCCACCCAAAATGCAACACCAAGAAGGAAGCATCCGATTGGCCTAAAATTCGCAGCATGCGTCGCCCGCGAGAGGACATGCAGACGACTAGCATTGCAGGGCATATGCAAATCATGTGCGCCCGGCACGCTACCGAGAAGCGCTATAAGAGGGGCGCACAGAAGGCGTGGTGTAAGTAGTGGAAGTGTGTTGTGTTTCCGGACCTGTGCGTGGGAAGCTTCCTGATGCCTCGTCGCCGAATACGGCAGTCATACCAGCACATTTCGGAGTTCGACAGAGGACGAATAGTGGCTTATCGCGGTAGCAGTTTATCGTACCGAGACATCGGCGCCCGTGTGGGACGACATCCAGTTACAGTGAGGCGAGTATGTATTCGGTGGGTGCAGGAGTGATGGATGGACCGACGTAAGCGATTGCCGCAGCCGCGGTACACCACCGAACGAGAGCACCGACATGTTGTGCGGCGGGCATTGAAGGCTCGCACCGCCACATCACGAATGTTAGCGCAAGAATTAGGGTGTGTTGCGCAACACCTGTGGCAGCACGTACCGTTCGACGTCGTCTGCAGGAGCGGGAACTTGTCGCACGGCGCCCATTGCTCCGATTACCATTGACGATACACCACCGGCGAGTGCGGCGGCAGTGGGCTGTTGAACGCCACACCTGGACTACGGAATGGCACGACATTGTCTTCTCCGACAAATCCCGCTTCTGCCTGCAACACCACGACGATCGGATTCGTGTGTGGCGGCACCGCGGCGAGAGACTGTATGACGCCTGCATTATGCATCGCCATACCGGTCCGTTGCCTGGTAGCATGGTTTGGGCCGCAATTGGATATGACACCCGCACCCCTCTGGTACGTATCGCTGGTACACTCAACAGCCACCGCACCATCTCCGACGTTTTGGAGCCTGTAGTCCTCCCTTACCTGCAGGACCTGCCAGCGGCCACGTTTCAATAGGACAATGCGCGCCCGCACGTGGCATGCATCGTGCAACAATTCTTCATAGCCCACAAGGTGTCACAGATGCCGTGGCCCGCCTGTTCTCCCGATATGTCGCCCATCGAACACGTCTGGTCGCTGATCGGCAACCGAGTGGCCCGGCAAGCACCACCCGCGGCTGCACCTGATGAACTGTGGTAACATGTGGAAGCAGCCTGGACCGACATAACTCAATCCCACATCCAAAGCCTGTTTCGTTCAATGCCGCGACCGTTATTGCCAGCCATGGGGGCCACACGAACTATTGATGTCTGCGTGTTCCGCAAGTCGCACGGGCCTGTAAGCTCAATCGTTTCATCTTTGTATCGGTTATTATGTGTCTAATAAATCTGGCTTTGCTATCTTGTGTCCTTCTTGGTGTTGCATTTTGGGTGGCCAACAGTGTATATATATATATATATATATATATATATATATTGTAATGATAATGGTTGTCAATGATGATGAACTATTATCAATCCACTGCTGAATGAAGGTCTCCCCAAGTTTCTTCCACAATTGTCTGTCTTGAATCTGTCTCCTCAATGTTACTCCGGCATGCTTTCGAATTTCATCCACCCATCACCCATCGGATCTTCTGGATCGTTTTCTGTCCTTCGGAATCCAGTCCAAAATTTCGGTTTTCCATCGACGGTCTGCTCTTCTGGCAACATGTCGAGTCCATTGCCATTTCAGTGATTTCGCTCTCTCTATATAAATTCTTTGAGTTGTCCGCATTCTTTGCATATCTTTTTTAATTAAGGTCATACATTTTTTTTTTTTTTTTTTTGATTGGAGGTTTAACGACCACCGTGAGCAACTCAATGGGCTGTAAGCAGTCGCCCGTCCCTAATTTAGGGTCACTGGTTCCAGGGAAGGAGAGAACCAGTGCCGTAAAACAAACAGAACATCCATGCCTCACCGGGATACGAACCCGGTCCCCTTTCGGACGAATGATCAGAGGCCATCGCTTAGACCACTGCGCCACCGGGGCGGCAAGGTCATACATACAGTATATATATACATACCTGGTCATGATGTCACCCACCGCCGCCCCGGTGGCGCAGTGGTCTAAGGCGTTGGCCTCTGATCATTCGTCCGTAAGGGGTCCGGGTTCGAATCCCGGTCAGGCATGGATGTTGTGTTTGTCTTACGGCACTGGCTCTCTCCTTTCCCTGGAACCAGTGACTCTAAATTAGGGACGGGCGACTGCTTATAGCCCATTGAGTTGCTCACGGTGGTCGTTAAAAACCTCAAAAAATGTCACCCACCGCCGCCCCGGTGGCGCAGTGGTCTATGGCGATGGCCTCTGATCATTCGTCCGAACGGGGTCCGGGTTCGAATCCCGGTGAGGCATGGATGTTGTGTTTGTTTTACGGCACTGGCTCTCTCCCTTCCCTAGAACCAGTGACCCTAAATTAGGGATGGGCGACTGCTCATAGCCCATTGAGTTGCTCACGGTGGTCGTTAAACCTCCAATAAAAAAAATGATACCCACCCTCTCTCTCTATATATATCATCATCATCATCATTGTCAACCATTATCAATCCACTGCTGGACGAAGGTCTCCCCAAGTTTCCTCCACAACGGTCTGTCTTGTGCCAGTCTCCTTCCATGTCACTCCCGCATATTTACGAATTTCATCCACCCATCTCCCATGTGGTCTTTTTCTGGGTCTTTTCCTGTCCCTTGGAATCCAATCTAAAATTTCGGCTGTCCATCTATGGTCTGTCCTTCTGGCAGTATGTCCAGCCCATTGCCATTTCAGGGATTTAACTCTGATCATGATGTCTTCCACTCTCGTCATTTTTCGGATCCACGAGTTCCTCTTCTTATCTCTCCTGGTTATACCAAGCATGCACCTCTCCATGCTGTTTTGAGTTGTCTGCAGCTTTTGTATGTCTCTTTTAGTTAAGGTCCACGTCTCTGCACCATACGTAAGCACTGGAAGGATGCATTGATCAAACACTTTTCTTTTAAGACATAATGGCGTATTGCTCTTGAAAATTATGCTGTTTCTTCCAAAAGCTCTCCAGGCAAGTTTTGTACGCCGATTAATTTCTTCATCAATGTGACCCTCACTTGATATCTGCTGTCCAAGATAAACATACGTATCTGTTATCTCCAGTTTTTCTCCATCAATCGATAAATCTTCATTTCTTGTAAAAGCATTGAACATCACTTTTGTCTTCTGAAAGTTCATTTTTAATCCCACTTCTTTACTCTTGTCAGCAAGTTCCTGGATCATACTCTGCAGCTCTGATGGGGTAGCTGCAAAAATGACTACGTCATCAGCAAAACGAAGGTGGGTTAGATAATCTCCATTAATCTTTATCCCTTTGTTTTCCCAGTTCAGTGATTGAAAGACATTTTCCAATGGGGCATTAAAGAGCTTCGGAGATATGGTGTCACCTTGTCTCACTCCCTTTCCAATTTTTATGTGTGTTGTATTTTCAAACAGCCGAATCTTTGCACTTGCATTTTCATAGATGTTATTAATAATATTAATGTATGCATCTTCAATACCACAGGATTTCAGAGCCGTGGTAACTGCTGATGGTTTCACCGAATCAAAGGCTTTTTCATAATCGATAAAAGCCATGCACAATGGAAGTTCATATTCCCTCGCTCTTTCAATCAGTTCTCTCAGTACGTGGATATGATCTATTGTGCTGTAGCCACTCCTGAATCCAGCTTGTTCTCTCGGTTGAGCCATGTCCAGTGTTACCTTCAAGCGGTGTGAAAGAACTTTAGTGAAGATTTTATAAACCACTGATAGGAGGCTGATAGGTCTGTAGTTCCTGAGATCCTCAATGTCACCTTTTTTATGTAGCAGGATCATTGTAGCATTGTTCCAATCCTCAGGAATCTTCCCTTCATTAAGGCATCGAGTGAAAATTTGGGCGAGTACTGTTTCAATTTCTCCACTTGCTTCTTGTATGATGTCTATAGTAATTCCATCTTCTCCTGGAGCTTTCCCTCGCTTCATGTTCTTGATTGCATGAGCAACTTCTGCTGGGAGGACTGGAAGAACTCTGGTACCTTTCATGATGTCTGGAGTACATGTATCATCCCTTTCATATAATTTGGAGTAGAAATCTTTCACTCTTGTCAAAATTTCGCCTCTATTTCTTGTTATAGAACCATCTTCTTTTCTCAGAGCCATAATCTGTTTTCTTCCCTTACTGAGATGTCCCTTTGCTATCTTAAGGCTTTGGTTGTTTTCAATTGCTTTCCTCACTAGCTCACAGTTGAATTTCCTTACGTCTTCAGTGATACTTTTTCGTGTTGTCTTGCATAGCTCTATATATTCCACTTTGGAAGTCACATCTACTTTAGTTGTCCTCATCTCTCTTCTTTTTTGCATCAACATTTTGGTTTTTCCTGATAATTTGTTCACATGCAACTTGTTTTTAGACCCAGCTAATTTTGTTGCTGTTTCCATAAGAGCTTTGGTTACTTTTCTGTTAACTTCAGAAATATCCACTTCTTCCGATGTTAGGCCTTCTAAAGCAGAGAATCTGTTCTTCAGTTCCAACTTGAAAGTATTATGGTGTTTTTTAAGGTTGGTTATGTCAATACATTTTGTTTGTCTTATGAGCTTGCCACGTTCCAGTTTAGTGTTGAGGTGCATCTTACATCTCACCAATAAATTTTAGATTGGATTCCAAGGGACAGGAAAAGACCCAGAAAAAGACCACATGGGAGATGGGTGGATGAAATTCGTAAATATGCGGGAGTGACATGGAGGAGACTGGCACAAGACAGACCGTTGTGGAGGAAACTTGGGGAGACCTTCGTCCAGCAGTGGATTGATAATGGTTGACAATGATGATGATGTGCTTATTTCAAAGAAAATTAGAATAGATGGAGTAAGGGCCAACCATTCCCCTCGTGTAATCAAAGTGAAGCCACCGAAACATCACGATAATGAAGTCACAGCCAATCACAGCGTTTGCCGCCATGTTGGTGAGACGTTTGGGCATTAAATTCGTCTGCTCAAAGTGCTTCAAGTCTGCGACGTCGTACTTACTCCATTTATTCTAACCTCCTTGGTTTATTTGCTACGTTTTATTTAACTATCTTTCAAGGTCTATCCGTAAGAAAAAGAATTGAAAATAATTATTCTCAAGTGCTGTTTAAATAAACTTGGTGGCCAAATTTCTGTTGCGGTCAAAGATATATATGTATATATCACTTCTGTTAACTCCCGTGTGACCTAGGTATAGACAGACATTGGGGCAATATGATACTCCAAACGATGTTTGGCTCCACGTGCTATTTACAGTGAGCAACACCAGTACTGAGTAGCTAAAAATAGTTTTATGTACTTTTTGAACCTAAAAAGACTTCTAATTTTTGGCATCAAAAGAAACATCTTTCTACACATCCTGCTTTTAATACCTGGGCAGGTAAATTTTCTCTGGGCATGTATTATTTTAGATATTTTTTAAGTCTTTTTTTATGAAACAAAAAACTGTCTTTTTTTTATGTCAATATTAAGTATTTAATGTTTTTTATTTGCACTTTCATATTTAACTTTTTTTAAAGAAGCCTAGTTTTTTGTAGTCCCACAGCTGAAATTTGGTGGTTTTCACCTGATATTTGTACACTCTTTGGCAATTGTTAAGATGTGCTGCACATAGTTTTTTTTTTTTTTCAATTTTAAGAGCACAGCCTCTTATTAATATGAAGTGAAAGATAACAACACTGATTTGCATTCATGGTGTGCAAATAATTTGGTGAGCAAATGTTTATGTTTTGTGTTGTTATTTTGTGGGTTCCTTCAGCAGTCTTGCTGGAAACACCACTGATTTGTATTTTAGAGAAATACAGGCACAACTTGTTCAATTCAAAGAAAGATTGATTTACGTGAGTGATATTTGTTTAATAGTAACCTCTCATATGGTTGCTGCAAAAGGAATAACTGGCAATTTGTTGCATGGACATACTGACTGTTTATCCATCATGAATCAGAGGTCACATTCTTCAAGAAAAAACAAAAAAAACCACCTGACACTCAAAAATCATATGCAAGTATTAATAAGTAGGAACTGTACACCAAATTATACTCAAAATATTATAATTATACTAAAATCCGAAATTTCTTGGCGTAGAATAAAAATAAAACTTTCCAAGCTTTCGCACATCAACCAAATGGCTTTCTCAAGGAAGGTAGACAGCTAACAGTTGTCTACCTTCCTTGAGAAAGCCATTTGGTTGATGTGCGAAAGCTTGGAAAGTTTTATTTTTATTCTACGACACGAAATTTCGTATAGTTATACTATTTTGAGTGCAAGTAGTTTTTACAAAAATTTGCTAGTCCCTTTCTTTTGAATTATTATTCTATTTTCTAAGAGTATTATACTTTTTTTTTCAATTGTCATTTCATAATTTTTTGTGCATTTTCATAAATACTTTATGTTGTTTGAATTTTTGAGGTACCACTGTACTCCCTGTTTACTATTTTCAGGATTAAATCAATATTGCCTGTAGTTTTTTTGCTATGAGAAAGATCACACACATTGTACTTACACATTTATAAATAAAGAGTATTCTGTCAAGAAATTTTCAAGCTCCCCATTCTCACTTTGTTGCAGTAATACTACAGATTAATCACTAATCAGAGACAAATGTCTAGAACACAAGCTAGGTGACACTGTGTTTTCAGATTGAATACTAGATTGTTTCCTAACAGGTGTCAGCAAGCAATAAATTTATATTACCAAACACAATGATTACTTCTGCAATTTAAGTAACTATAAATTGACTTCTTTACCAGTATTTGCTATCTAACGATTTTGGCCATGGGTACATGGTTTTTGTCACATAAAAAGAAATGGCAGGTTCCTATGAGATTTTGAAATTTCGTTGTCCTGGAAGACAAGTTAGATGTACACTCTACAGATTCTAGAATATGTATGCAAATATCAGTTGCAAGATATGCTCAGCATAGGTAAAAAAGCCGCCCCGGTGGCGCAGTGGTCTAAGGCGTTGGCCTCTGATCATTCGTCCGTAAGGGGTCCGGGTTCGAATCCCGGTCAGGCATGGATGTTGTGTTTGTCTTACGGCACTGGTTCTCTCCCTTCCCTGGAACCAGTGATCCTAAATTAGGGACGGGCGACTGCTTATAGCCCATTGAGTTGCTCACGGTGGTCGTTAAACCTCCAATCAAAAAAAAAAAAAAGGTAAAAAAAAACACTTACATAAGTAAAAATTGTTCCCAAAAAAAAAACAACAACTCCAAGTTGGTAACCCATGCAGTTAACCTCAGCTCCCCGTAGTAATCATAATTCAGTGTCCGCACTGAATACGACTGTGTTTACAAAATATAAGGAATAAAAAGTCTTAAAATTACACAGATATTAAAAAGGTTTATCTCCTGCTTTAATCACCAACTAAACAGATTAAATGTTTTATTTCTTGTGTTTGATTAACAGAGCATTTACAGCTCAACCTCATTTAAAAACTAAGCTTACTTGTAAACTGTAGTTCCGCAATACTTGTTTCTTTTATTCTTACAATTAAAAGCTACCCAATAAAACTGCGTTTCAGTGTAGAGATAATATTTATCCAAAATGTATTGATACTTGAGAATATTTACAAAACTGTAGCCTTAACTCTGTGATGGAACATAACACGTTCGCCGAACAACTGAAAGAACTGAGGTGACTCTCAGAGACCCTGACACACGCAGAAGTTGTACCTCATCAAAGATGGCGGGCTCTCCTCTCCTTGGCTTCAGCTGCCTCAGCGGAGAACCAATCACAGAAGTACTCTATGTATTTCTATCTCGTTGGGTAATCCTATTCAATAGCCTGTGGTAGTTATATGAGCTTCAATAGGGATTGTAGAACAAAGAAAAAACATTGTACATAGTTTGAATGAAGAATTATTTCCATTTATAATAATTGCTACCTCAAGTGCTTATGAACAACTGAAAAAATATGTACAAGTAACATTTGTTTAAAATTATGCTTAAGCCTTAAAAGAAAGATTTTATATTTACAAATGCACCTTTCGAGCTATAATATCAGCAAATTGATTTATTATTTGATCATATTAATATTTTTAGCAATATCTTTTTCTATTGACAGAATTGCCAGGTGCGTTAATCTGGTCACCATTTTATCCTTAAAGCATAATGAAGTTTAAATTTTATATATTTTTTTAATTACGTGTATAAATTAATTTCACATTTTTTTACATTTATAAAAAAAATCTACGTCCCATGCTGCCCCCTCCCCATCGCTACGGCTATGCCGACACTTATGCCTACCCAGATCGTCGATCCATGATGCCCACCGTCATGTGATGTTCCCTTCACAAAAGTTGGATTATTGCGTGAGCCGGGTTCCCTCCAGATAAAAACTCTGAGATTTCCAGACTGAATCTCGACTCATCAGGAAAGGGAACTTGACTCCACTTCGTGTTCCCATCCACGATGTTCCTCATCCCAGTTTCTACGGGCCATACGGCGTCGTGCGGTTAGAGGGACACTCTCATTGATCTACGAGCATAAAAGCTACCCTGGTGAAGGCGACTGCGGACAGTATGAGTTGACAGCCTGCATCCTGTTGACAGCTGGAGTTTAGTATTATTTTGCCGTCCTTTTCGACAAGATGTTAGCAACAAATAAGGGTCGTCCCTTGCTGTTGTTGCTCGTGGACAGCATTGACCTTGCCTTCTTCGAACACTTCCCGTAACCTGTAATCGTGTCTACAGTCAGGAAAATGACACTTCGTTACATTTCAATGGCTTCTGTTACCACTAAGGAGGTTAGAATAATAATTCTGGAGATGCCCTGAGTCTCTTAACCGTGAAGCTACAAGGTGTGGGAATTTGACGTTGATTACGTGATACTTACGTAATTTCAACTGTGTGTATTTTAAGATTTCGTGGTTTTGGGCAGCAGAAATCGTCTTAATATCAAACCGGAATGAATTATTTTTATTACACGAGTAAAGTTTTCAATTTAAAGTAAAAATGGGGAGGAGCTTCAAAATAATTAGGAATTTTATAAATTCAGCATTTTCTCACACATTGTAGCAAGTTACGATGCGAAATACGTCGTCGAAGTGTGACGTCACAAGATGGCGCTGGGCATAAACAAATGTCTGTTCCTCCACGATTCCTACAACGTTTCAACGTTATTGGTGAAATGTGCACATATTTTGCAATTTATGCATTTTTTTCTGACAATTTGAAGCTAATTCAACTCGGTGAAATCCTCTCACATCCAGTCATTTTATTATGAACCTCATACTGAGAAAATGCCAAGGAGGTTAGAATAATACGTCGTCGAAGTCGTGACGTCACGGAATGGCAACTGGGCATAAACAAACACACGTTGTTTATATGTTAGCTAACGTAAGTTTTATCGTTGGCGGCTATAGTCCTGTGAAATCGGATAGTCCTGTGAAATTGATTTCTTAAGGTGAAACTGAATATATTAGATATAGTTTCATGTTTGCAGCGTACTGTAATCACCAGACTCAAAAAACAGTGTTCATTTTATAGATTTCCGAGAAACAAATGGAAACATTGGCGAAATACTGTGAGGTTTCTCGCCAGTGTGAATCAACGCATGCTCTTACGAAATTACAACCTGGCCGGGCATGTTATCCATCTTTACTACAAACATGAAACGGTACAGCCTTAAAGTTGTGGTCAGTTCAAATATGATATAAAACAGAAAGAAGATAATGCCGCCCCGGTGGCGCAGTGGTCTAAGGCGCTGGCCTCTGATCATTCGTCCGTAAGGGGTCCGGGTTCGAATCCCGGTGAGGCATGGATGTTGTGTTTGTCTTACGGCACTGGCTCTCTCCCTTCCCTGGAACCAGTGACCCTAAATTAGGGACGGGCGACTGCTTATAGCCCATTGAGTTGCTCACGGTGGTCGTTAAACCTCCAATAAAAAATTTCTGTAGAGTTGCAGTTTGTAAACGTTAAAAATCTGCCGACTGGGCTGCAAATTTTATTTATATTTTAATTCTTCGTTAGCCGCCCCGGTGGCGCAGTGGTCTAAGGCGCTGGCCTCTGATCATTCGTCCCTAAGGGGTCCGGGTTCGAATCCCGGTCAGGCATGGATGTTGTGTTTGTCTTACGGCACTGGCTCTCTCCCTTCCCTGGAACCAGTGGCCCTAAATTAGGGACGGGCGACTGCTTATAGCCCATTGAGTTGCTCACGGTGGTCGTTAAACCTCCAATAAAAAAAAAAAAAAAAAAAAAAATTCTTCGTTATTCCCCTACGGATTTTCTGCGTTTGTACATGCCCGCAGTGACATTATATATTTTCGGCATTACCCCCCCAAAAAACCAGGTTTCCTGCGTTAGCACATGCCCGCAGAGAATTTGTTGAGTTGTAATTTATATACCCTGAAATTCTTTTGTTGAGTTGTAGATTATAAATTTTTTTTGTAAAGAATTACATTAAATATCGCAATTAAGAAAATACGGAAACTTTAGGTAACTCAGGAAACCAACCTCTGGGAACGTGGCCACAAAGTGGTCACAAACTCAATTTTTATACGGCCTAATAAAACTTTTGTGCCCAGTTCTCCGCTTTGTCTTCTGCACGAAAATCATGCAAATGTCTAAATTTCTTATTGATAATGAAATATTAAAAAAAAATGTTTTGTGAACAATAGTTGCTCAAGTAGTGGGAAATATAGATACATGATATTATTTATTCAGAACAGTTTTATGGCACTGAAATTGCAATGTGGCCAGTACTCCGTACGCGATGCTATATATCTTTTATGGAAGCATGAATTTGAACACGTAATTCCTGGCTGTGCGGTTCATAATATAATGACTGGATGTGAGAACTTCACAGCATTTTAACCACGTTGAATTAGCCTCAAATTGTCAGATAAAAATGAAGAAATTGCAAAACATGAGCACTTTTAACCAATTACATTGAAACACTATGGAAATCATTGAGTGGTCTAAGCCATGGCCTCTGATCATTCGTCCGAAAGGGGTCCGGGTTCGAATCCCGGTGAGGCATGGATGTTGTGTTTGTCTTACGGCACTGGCTCTCTCCCTTCCCTGGAACCAGTGACCCTAAATTAGGGACGGACGACTGCTTATAGCCCATTGAGTTGCTCACGGTGGTCGTTAAACCTCCAATAAAAAAATCATTGAGGAACAGACATTTGTTTATGCCCAGCGCCATCTTGTGACGTCACACTTCGACGACGTATACTTCTGGAGCTGGCCTGAGTCTCTTAACCGTGAAGCCGCCAGGTGTAGGAATTTGACGTTGTTTACATAACACCTATGTGATTTAAACGTGTGTATTTTGGAATTGCGTGGCTTTTGGTTGCAGAAACTGTTTTAATATCAAACCGGAATGAATTATGCTTCATAGACGAGTAAAGTTTTCAACTTTAACGTTTTATTTTGTTTTGAATTCGCACTAATGTTCGTATATTTCAATTTAAAATAAAAATGGGAAGGGACTTCAAAATAATTTTATAAATTTAGCATTTTCTCACACATCGGAAGCAAGTTATGATGCGAAATTCGAAACATTTGTGCCAAAAGAACGCAATTTAGCCAACACACAATGTATTGCAATAGCATTGGAAACAATCAGCTTTCCCACACTTTGATAGCTGTCGCTCGCGGTTATAGGCTTCACGCAAAGTGGTACTGCTCCATTAAGAAGGGCATCTCCAGATATCTTATTCTAACCTCCTTGGAAAATACGTGGTCAAATTCATGCTTCTATGAAAGATAAAGGGTAAATGTGTAGTTTAGCGTCCTAAATTATTTGGCTTCATATTTCCACAGAATGAGGAAAAATGAGATATATATATATATGTTAAAGTATGTAATGTGATGGCAAATGGTAAAAAAAAATTCATCTTTAAAATGCATTTTAAAGATTGGTGCCGTAAAACTTACCTCCAATTAAGTACGACGACGTGAACACCGCTGCTGCAGGCCTAACACAACGCTGGGGTGACCACGACATGGATCTGCTGAAACGAAGGTCTCGCTCCGGCGGCCAGCTAACTGGCGGAAGAATACAAAAGGAACCGGGTACGTTCTTGCCAGGAAAGCGTTCAAATTTGTAGTACTTCCTGACAGAAAATAGTTCTTCATTTCTGTCGCAGGTTTTCAAAACACGTGGTGAGAATTGAGTTGAGCTATTTTCTGTAGCGTAGCAGAACATAATTGAACGCTTTCCTGGCAAGAAAGTACCCGGTCCTTTTTGTACTCATCCGCCAGCGGAATGGCCACAAGAACGAGACCTTCCTTTCAGCGGAGCCAAGGTAACGTGGTCGCCGCGGCTGGTGTTCACGTCGTCGTCATTGGAGGTAAATTTTACGGTAAAAATCTTTAAAATGCATTTTACAGATGAATTTTTTTCACCATTTACCATCAAATTACATACTTTAACATATGTATATCTCATTTTTCTAAATACGTAGCCAAATAATTTAGGCCGCAAAACTACACATTTATCCACATTTTAGTCCATGTTTTCCGTTTGTTTCTCAGAAATCTATAAAATGAACACTGATTTTTGACAGTCTGGTGATTACCGTATGTTGCAAAACATAAAACCGTTTCTAATGTATTCAGTTTCACCTTAAAAAAATCAATGTTACAGGACTATCGACAGCTTCCAACAATAAAACTAACATTAGCTAATATGTAAACGTGTCTTTATCTCAAAGACTACAGTCTTGTGACGATTATTTATAGATTAAGATAATACAACGTAGTTGTCACAAATGTTTATTTTTTTCAAGCCGACCATGGTTTCTTTTTTTTTTTTTTTGATTGGAGGTTTAACGACCGCCGTGAGCAACTCAATGGGCTATAAGCAGTCGCCCGTCCCTAATTTAGGGTCACTGGTTCCAGGGAAGGGAGAGAGCCAGTGCCGTAAGGCAAACACAACATCCATGCCTGACCGGGATTCGAACCCGGACCCCTTACGGACGAATGATCAGAGGCCAACGCCTTAGACCACTGCGCCACCGGGGCGGCACCATGGTTTCGATGGGTAATGAAAACGTGTGTTTATGCCCAGTCGGCAGTCGCTATTCCGTGACGTCACGACTTCGTATTGGAAACATTTGCGACGAAAGAAGGCGATTCGGCCAACACAAAATGCATTGCAATAGCCTTGAAAACCACCAAACTTTAAAGGCCGTCGGTCGCGGTTTGAACCCTTCCCTTGAGGGGAGATTGAGCACGAATTTAAAGCGATACATAGACCACGGTGTACGATAGACAGGTGATTCAACTCTCAGCTAAAATCTGGACTCTTAATGTAATCTGCCACCAGATGCCGCTGAGGAGACGCGGGCCATCAATTCCAGGAGGTGAGTAAACCGCTGTCTGTATCACGTTGATGTATAGGTTTGTTGTTGCAATGTGTTTTTTAAGCGTGAAAATAGCCGTATTGTACTTTTCAGATATTATTAGTCCTTACACATCAAATAGGCCAATATAAAAATAAAAAAGGGCGTATTTTTAAGACAGATTTCCATGTAGAAATAACACGCCTTTAAACGACAACAGTGATGCTAGGGATGAAAGGAATTTTGGTTATGAATTGAAAATACGTTCGTGTTATATATATATATATATATATATATATGACCAGGTAGGCTTCCGTTATATAAAAACAGTGTTGCAGAAGAAATTTAATATACAATTGCAGAAAGGTACAGCGTCATAATTATGATCGCGTAACATTTTGAATCACTTATTTTTAACTTTTTCAGATAAATAACATAGGGCACGTAAATTTATATTACCTTTTCGCTTTAATGTAGTTGTTGGTTATTTGTACAGCAGATATACTTCTAGCTTTCCCTGCATGCATTTAAAGATGATGGTGTGTGTTGAGAATATAGCAACAACAGCTGTTTACCAGTGGCGGCTCGTGGTTGGAAAAATAGGTGAAGAGGTACAAGAGTAGTATGAAAAGATATCTACTGTCTACAATGAAAATCCCTTAATGAGGAGTTACCTATTTTTTGTATGTTAAATCAATTTTTCTTCCTTTTAAAGCTGCAAATTTGTCGATTATGTCGTCATAAGATGGTTAGATGGTTGTTTCTTCGTGAGCATCTATGAAATGTCTTCCTGAATAGAAATATTTGCCAAAGAAGCAAATCTATCTTGGGAACGAGCGTTTCTTGAGCAAGTTTGTATTCTTTTAAGAAATCTTCTTTCCACTGGCACACTTGTAGATGGAATTGTTAAACTGAGGAAAACCAATTTATAATCTTCTGTAAAAATGTCTTTGTCTCCGTGAAACACATCTTGGGAACGAGCGTTTCTTGAGCAAGTTTGTATTCTTTTAAGAAATCTTCTTTCCACTGACACACTTGTAGATGGAATTGTTAAACTGAGGAAAACCAATTTATAATCTTCTGTAAAAATGTCTTTGTCTCCGTGAAACACTCGAAGGTGTTCTTGAGTCAATATATTCCTTAATTTTTCATCGGCATATACAAGACTCAGTTCATTTTTAAAGCGCTGGTGTTTAGTAAATATGTTTCCGTAAAAATGTAGATTTTCAAGAGCCCGAGAGGGAAAGCATGCATTAAATTATTCGAATTTGTTTGTGTCAGCAAGTCAGACAAATTGAAGTTTCTTACAGTCTTGAAATCTTATATCCATTTACATCTTCAACAACTACACTTACAAATTTCGAAGTGGAGGACCATCGAGTTTCTGTTATGGTTGGTCTGCATCTTGCGGTTGTTGATATAAGTGTATAAGACCGCTTCGCAGAATGATGAACAAACGAAACAATTCCATAAGGCTTGCAAAAAGTATTCGACACTTTAGAAAAACTCTGGTGTAATACAAGATTCAAACGATGAACTAAGCAATGAACAAAAACAGCTTGAGAAGCTTTATCCTTGACCTTTTTTCTGTAGCCCATTTAAGTGCCCAGACATTATATTGCCCCATCGTAACATTGTCCTATTTATTTGTGTTGGTAATCCATACCTTCCAACTACTACGGAATGTCCGTAGTTACTACGGATTGAGTTGTCTGACTACGGAACTACGGACATCGCTTTCGAAACTACGGATTCTCTGTGTAGGGGTGGAAGCTCATTATTTTAATTAATGGCTCCTCGGCCAAACATCCACTGGCTTCCAGCGCTGATGAAAATTTCTCCACAGCAGGAAGGAAAACTATTTATAAGGTTCTTTGTCTGGAGACTGTCTATCAATGAAAAGTTGAAGACAGCCCGGCGTTCTTTCTCTCCCAGCTTTACTATAAATCTGCTATTCAGGAGAGGGGAAGTAAAAATAATGGCAAGACCATTCCAAGCATGAATTCACTCTCAGGCTTGTTGAAAACTTAACAAAAACATTTAATTAAAAGTAAATTGTTCCGGCAGCTATTGTTCCTTGACCTCGAGTTCCTGTAACTGCAGTTCCACGCGAAAAATGATCAGGGTCTCTAATTATTTAAAAATACCCTTTCCGGCTAATACTCTTTGCCCGTTCTTTTTCTATCACAGACGTGAAAGGTGTTAATCGTCGTAACCTTCCGTTCGTCTCCCTTCCTTTGTTCCGGAAGCTATGCCTCATGTTCTGTCCCGAACACGTGTTCTCTCAAAACGCTTTCTCCGTACGTCGTTCTAGACCCACGTGTCTGATTCCTACTACGTTCGCTTTCCCCGTGCTCTAACCGGCACGTTTCTATCAACAACTTTCTTTTACCAAGTGCTGTCACCCAGCACCTCCTAACCGTTCACAGCACACGCTGTGTCGTCGACCGTCCTCCACGCTCGCTCTCCGTCAACTCTCTCGTTTTCACTCCTATATTGAAGTTTTTCCCGTGACTTCTCCTCGCCTCTCACTTGCCTGAGGCTCTCTCTTCTCCCTAATCGGAACACGCGAAGAGCAGGCGACCCGCTCTGCTTCTTGGTGCCCCTTACCCTTTTCTCCCTGAGCTGTGCGCTCCGTCACTGACCTTGAGCTATCCTTTCGTGACCTCTTACTATCCCCTTCATGGCCTGAAGCTCCCGTGTGCCCTGCAGCTTGCATTTCCCCTGGCCAGGAACAACAGCTGTGCCTTCCGTGAATACAATAGACCTGTCAAACAGGCACATCGGAATGTCACCTAGTCGGTACATTACCACGTTTTACAGTCGTTTCCAAATAATACACCTGGAAATATTTGTTCCGAAATGTTCATATCCGTTAGGATCGATGGGATTTAATGTACAACACATAATTTATATATTAGCGTAATTCCACGGCCCTACACTACGAATTTTCATTTTGTTTACATTCTTTTTCATTTTTCTAGTATTTCATGATATAGATGTGATTCGTAAGCGGATTCGCAGAATTCCGCTTTGTTTTAGGTCATCAGGTAGATCGTCCTCGAAAGCGGTATTTAGTGTTTTAAAATGTTCTGAAACGGTAGTTAAACGGCGTGAAATTTTTTGCCGTAATCGCATTTTTTCTCCCTCGATGTTGCCTTTGGGTCCACTTTTCTTGTTAAACATCATTTAATTGCATAAATGTCTGTATTTCAGCTTGAAACTGCAGGCAACAATTTGCGAAAACGGAACTTAGACGCCGCGAAAATTTTCCCGTAATCTTCAGGCATGAGATTCTTCCGCGAATTCGAGGAATTCCGCCCTTTTGTTATTATTTTGGTCATTTACAAGATCGATACACAAGTGAAGAGAATATATGGGGGGGGGGGGATTTCGCGTCGGAGATCAGAATTCCATCTTTACGAAACTTTCGAAAACGGAAGGTCGACTGAATTCAGATTTTTTCTGTAATCGTAATTTCTTTTTTCTTGCAATGTTCTGTTCAGTAATATTGCTAAATATCATTTTACTGCATAAATATTTGTATTTCAGCTTGAAAATTTGTGGAAAATTTCCAAAAATGGAAGTCGTACGGAGGACAGATTTTCGCCGCAATTGCCCCCCGGCGGTATTCCGGAAAACGGAAGTGACAAAGTTGGAAAATTTGTAATAATTAATGCATAGTGTTCAAAAGTGTTATCCTCAAAGTTACACCATTTATCTAAAATAGTTGAAGCTTTGATATCATGCGCTCATGTCCTCTTTTTTCAGCATGCTAGAAGAAATTATTGTTATCAGAAGGAATAAAAAAAGAAAAGAAAGAAAATCAACAATAAAGAAATAGGGAGAGAAATATATCAGCAGAAAAAAAAATAAGCAATGGATGCTGCGCAGCTGCAGGGTCAATAAAAAACAAACTAACAGTGGTCCACAGTCTTGCTGTTGTGTGTTTTGATTTTTCACCCAGTTAAAGCATCCAGCCTTTTTTTTCTTTCTTTGATTTATCTTGTCATAAACTGCAATTTTAGAGGCAGTATGATCATATGGTGAGTGAAGGTTCGCACTCTGCGCATACACATGCTTGGATTTCCCATCTGTCAAGTGTTGTGGAATTCTTAACGCATCTGACTGATTTTTATTGGTGGAAGTTTCGAACTTAAATCTCGCAGTGTTACCTATCATACCCTTGCCAGCAGGGGAATCAACTTTGCGTTTCACATGAGTTAAGTTTGTTTCATTAGAGTCCTTGTTTGTTGTAACGTTTTGTTGTGGTGCGTATTTCTTTTTCACAAAGAGATGAATCGTTTCATAAAAAAAGTCTATGTATGCCGCACAATAATACCAATTACTACTGACAAGGCTCTACCCAATGTTGGCAGGTATGGTAATCAGACTGTTCCAAAATTTTGTCTAGCATTTTGTATAAAGCTCCTGACGTTCTGTCTTCATTCACATCATGGAAACCCAAAAATCCCTCAACCAATACACCTTCCAAATCAACAACAAAAAATTATTTAATTTTTGACGTGATCGTTTATATATTCAGAAATACATTCAATTAATTCATTTTGAATTGTTTTTTATCCTTTCATATTGATTTTCAATTTCTAAAGAACTTCTTCATATCAACAATGAAAGTAATTCAATGAAATTTCCACGATTTATCGAGCCCATGCTTTCATCATGGCCATGGAATGCTAGTTCTTGTTTGCTCAAATACAGTATAGACTAATACTGCATCAATCACTGTCTGCAGGAAAAGTCTATTTAAACGAACATGTCCGTTAAAATGCGTTTTCAAAAGCCTAGCATTCTTCCTCAGGACATTGGCAATGGTGTTTTGAATTTTTTCAAAATTCCTTAACATTAATCCGCATTTCAGGTGTTCGCTAGAATCACGATGTTTATGAAGTGACCGTGTTACGCTTAATAAATCTGATAATCCATCTTTATTCCACGCCGAATGTTTATTACTAAAAAGTAAGCAAGGCCAAAAAAAAAAAAATAACACAGAAGTGCTGCAAATTCATTTATATTCAGTAAACCAACAATTTTTAAAATTAATATTGT
Organism: Macrothele yani; assembly: GCA_039090855.1. Classification (NCBI taxonomy): domain Eukaryota; kingdom Metazoa; phylum Arthropoda; class Arachnida; order Araneae; family Macrothelidae; genus Macrothele; species Macrothele yani. The sequence goes on from CM076996.1 coordinate 143,997,511, forward strand.
TGAACTTCAGCATTTGTCATTTTCTTGTAGGACTTCCGTCCACAGTGAGTAGAGTTTAGGTCCCAGCCACCTACAGCAAGATCGCCTTTTGGGCAGGACACAGAAACGGAAGGAATGAGAGCAAATCTAGCGACTTTGACAGAACAGTTTGTAGTGAGTACAGTAGATGGCGCCACCGTAAAAGTACGATATTGCACATAGAGGGGTGAGAGAACTTCAGGGGGCATAGGAAATGACACCCATTTAACCAGTGGGTCCAGCCTGGGGGCCCTCACTTAACGTGCTCGTCCGATATTCAGCGATTGTTAGTAAATCACACCATCTCTGAAAGATCAGCCCAGGTTCGAACCTGAGGACCTTGCATCGATAGTCATCCGCGGCTCAATTAATATTGTTAGATTTACCGCTCTTCTTGATTTCGTTCTTGGCAACAATTGTCAGTGAATCCGTCGATCGTCCTTGAAGCAAAATGTATCTTTTATCTTCATCTTTCCACAGATCAAATGGAGTTTGCAATAAATTACAAACAATGTCATCCACAGGATGCATACTAAAAACTATCACTATCAGTTAAATTGTACACAAACCTAAAATATCAGTTAAAGCTTTCAACAACAAGGAAAAAGCACCACAAGGTAAAAGCCCTAGTAGATTGCAAGTTAACCTGGTAGTTTGCCAGCTCCACCGTGATCTCTCACGACTTTACGCCCAAAAACTGAAAGATGCAGAGGTAAGGCGCCTGAAGCTGAAACTCTTCACTTGAGCGAGCAGATTGGGGAGCGTGACGTCACGGTTACCATGGCAACTCGGCGGAAAACTGCTGACTTCCAAGCATTCTCATTTCGGCTCTTCACTTGCACTGTTTTGTGTATAAGGATTTGTTTTCCGTCTGTCTGTTTGGAGGTTTAACGACCACCGTGAGCAACTAAATAGGCTATAAGCAGTCGCCCGTCCCTAATTTAGGGTCACTGGTTCCAGGGAAGGGAGAGAGCCAGTGCCATAAGACAAACACAACATCCATGCCTCACCGGGATTCGAACCCGGACCCCGTTCGGACGAATGATCAGAGGCCATCGCTTAGACCACTGCGCCACCGGGGCGGATCTGTTTTCCGTACTGAGCGTGCCATGTGAATTAATATCTATTCAAAATTTTGAGTATTTTGGAAATGAATAAAGGCAAAAAAGAATACATTATAAAAAAATACTGAATAAAACTTTATTTTGAGTAAAATAGGTGAAGAGGCAATTCACCTACTTCACCTGAAAAGCCGCCACTGCTGTTTACTTCTAAATAACTCGTAAAATATCATTGTGCATAATACGTGAAATATATCAATGAGAGGATCTTAAATTTAAGTGCGTAATTGTTTGAACGCTCCTTATCAGTATTCAAAAGCCCTCTGCTGTTTGGGTAATTATAAGTTGTATGTATATTAGGCATACCATATGAATAAGCAATGGGTAAATGTGTAGTTTAGCGTCCTAAATTATTTCGTCGGAAATGTTGAAGGATTTCTAAAAAGTGAGACGTACAGATTTTTAAGTATGCAATTTCATGGCGAATTGTGAAAAAGTTTCATCATTATGGTGTACTTTAAAGATTTTTACCGTAATATGTACGTGCCAGTACGACGCCGACGCTGTGAACAGAAGCTGCGGCAGGTCTAACACACGCTGCGGCAGGTCTAACACACGCTGCGGCGACATCAAGCTTTATTCCGCTGAAACGAAGGTCTCGTTCCGGCTGCCATTCTGCTGGCTGAGGAGTACAAGAGGAAAGGGGAGCGTTTATTGCCAGGAAAGGGATCCAATTTGTAGTGCTGCGCTGCAGAAAACAGATCATCATTTCTGTCTCACATTTTAACATCACAATCTGAGAATTTTTCGCGTATGATTCTTTAATGAGCAATTTATGAAGTCACTTATTCGAGAGCTTTTTTCATTTTGTTATCCGATTTCAATGAATTGCGAACAACGCTGTCAACAGGAGGAACAAAACTTTGATTTTCCGATGCTATGTAACTTCCGTTGAAGAGAACACGGCCTCTATTTTTTTTTTTTGGTTGGAGGTTTAACGACCACCGTGAGCAACTCAATGGGCAATAAGCAGTCGCCCGTCCCTAATTTAGTGTCACTGGTTCCAGGGAAAGGAGAGAGCCAGTGCCGTAAAACAAACACAACATCCATGTCTCACCGGGATTCGAACCCGGACCCCGTTCGGACGAATGATCAGAGGCCATCGCTTAGACCACTGCGCCACGGGGACGGCCGGCCTCTACTTTAGCGCTTAAAGGAGGGCATTTGCATACTTTCTATTTCGTACCAGGGAATCATATGCATAAGAACGAAGCAATTTTCATTATGTGTTTTAAAAATCTGCGACAGAAATGAAGAACTATTTTCTGTCAGGTAGCACTACAAACTGAATCGCTTTCCTGGTAAGAACCTTCCCCTTTCCTCCTGTACTCTTCCACCAGCAGAATGGCGGCGGAGCAAAGTCGTTGAAGCGGCGTTGTGTTAGGCGTGCCGCAGCTTCTGTTCACAGCGTCGTAGTTGCACGTAAATATTACGGTAAAAATCTTTAAAATGCAACATAATGATGAAATTTTTTCACTATTTGCCTTGAAATTGCATACTTTAAAATCTGTACGTCTCACTTTTTTGAAATCCTATTTATGTCCCACTTTTTCGAAATCCGACGAAATAATTTAGGACGCTAAACTACACATTTGCCAAGTAATGACTTTGCTGCCTTCTTTGAAAGGTAGGTTGGACATTCAGAAAATGTTACGGGAACAACAGTGGAGTTAAGTCTGACACGGAAAGGCACATCATATAAACTTTTTTTTTTTTTGATTGGAGGTTTAACGACCACCGTGAGCAATTCAATGGTCTATAAGCAGTCGCCCGTCCCTAATTTAGGGTCACTGGTTCCAGGGAAGGGAGAGAGCCAGTGCCGTGAGACAAACACAACATCCATGCCTCACCGGGATTCGAACCCGGACCCCTTTCGGACGGATGATCAGAGGCCATCGCTTAGACCACTACGCCACCGGGGCGGCCATATAAACTTGGCCACTGAATTTCTCACTCCTGCGTCTAATTACATCATGGGAGAGGAAAGTTTCTCACAAACAAAATCGTTAGTGCTGAGTTTCCGATCGGCTCGAGGGATTGCTTTCTGCCATTTAGCAAGCATTTTTTCATTTTTTTTTTATTGGAGGTTTAACGACCACCGTGAGCAACTCAATGGGCTATAAGCAGTCGCCCGTCCCTAATTTAGGGTCACTGGTTCTAGGGAAGGGAGAGAGCCAGTACCGTAAGACAAACACAACATCCATGCCTCACCGGGATTCGAACCCGGACCCCTCACGGACGAATGATCAGAGGCCAGCGCCTTAGACCACTGCGCCACCGGGGCGGCTTTTTCATTTTTATGTGCTTTAAATAAAGAAGCATATTCTTCACTACTAGCATAACCAGAACAGCAATTCGGAAAGGAACATTTTCGTTCCATGTCACGGAAATCGAAAATTCGCCACCCCGGTGGCGCAGTGGTCTAAGCGATGGCCTCTGATCATTCGTCCGAACGGGGTCCGGGTTCGAATCCCGGTGAGGCATGGATGTTGTGTTTGTCTTACGGCACTGGCTCTCTCCCTTCCTGGAACCAGTGACCCTAAATTAGGGACGGGCGACTGCTTATAGCCCATTGAGTTGCTCACGGTGGTCGTTAAACCTCCAATAAAAAAAAAAAAAAAAAGAAATCGAAAATTCCGAAATACTAAACGCTTCAGTAAAAAAAAAAAAAAAACGGACAAAAGAAATTAAGCAGTTTACACTGATTTCAAAGTAGGTCAAGAAATAAAAAAGGCAAAGATTTCAGTTACTTACCTTGTTCTAACCTCCAGTAACAAATACCTTCTTCGATTTGTTTACTCACATGACGATTCGAGTCAAAGAGGACGGAGATTCGAGTGGCCCACATGTCCTCTAAAGCCTTCTAGTGGTCACTACATTAAGGGACCTTTTTCCCAGCAGGACGGTCATACGGAGTTGAATCACCTGTCGATCGTACACCATGATATAGACGGTATGCATATGACGTCACAGCAAGGTAAACCATTGTAGCAGACGCCCTGGTGATTTTTTTTTTGATTGGAGGCTTAACGACCACCGTGAGCAACTCAATGGGCTATAAGCAGTCGCCCGTCCCTAATTTAGGGTCACTGGTTCCAGGGAAGGGAGAGAGCCAGTGCCGTAAGACAAACACAACATCCATGCCTCACCGGGATTCGAACCCGGACCGCGTTCGGACGAATGATCAGAGGCCATCGCTTAGACCACTGAGCCACCGGGGCGGCGCCCTGGTGATCAACTGGTGTACAAGCACTGTTTGGATTTGTTTTTTTTTTTTTTTTTTTTTTGTTTGGAGGTTTAATGACCACCGTGAGCAACTCAAATGGGCTATAAGCAGTCGCCCGTCCCTAATTTTGCGTCACTGGCTCCAGGGAAGGGAAAGAGCCAGTGCCGTAAGACAAACACAACATCCATGGCTGACCGGGATTCGAACCCGGACCCCTTACGGACGAACGATCAGAGGCCAGCGCCTTAGACCACTGCGCCACCGGGGCGGCACTTGGATTTGCATTGTGGAGCGTTAGGGAAAATGGTGTTATGTGCTTTTTTCGGCTGAAGTAACTGAAGTGGGATCAGAATTATGAAAATTTAATTCCGAAGCGCCAAAATTTGTGGTTATCACGTATGTGGACTTTGATGACAGGAAACGAAGGAACACTGGAGTGTGTAGTTTACATTTTGTAACAGATATGTTCATAAATTTACTGATGCATTATCTGAAAAAAAAAAAAACAACTATGAAGATCTTTAGACTAGAATTAACCTTTCTTATGCGTAAGATTATGCGGTTTTTTTTTATCGTGAATGTATCCACTGCTGTGGGGAGAATATCTTATGAAACCTTCACATGTTGGATTCCAAGGCAGATTTTAGAAAAATGATCTCGTGATAACATTCACTAGTTTATTATTATTGTGATTATTATATATAAGGTACAGAGACTTAGCGCTACTCGCCAGAATTATTATCATTATAGCCTTACCTGTGTAAAGCTGAGGATTTTTACCTTAGGCTTCAGGTTGGGGAATATATAAATTATTGGAAAGGTAAACTTTTAAACTAAATAATTAACCAAAGATGAGAGGACTTTTTTATCTTAACTGTGTGAATATGCTGTTAGCACAGAAGTTGGTGGCTGCGCGGGAATGCAGAATTTCGAGTTCCTTTCAAACAAAAACATTCCCCCTTCCTACAATATTGTTCAAGAAAATTGTGTATGGAATATCATATGGGTTCCCACAATTGCTCAATAACTTTAATTTATAAGAATAAAGCTGTTTTTGGTCTCCAGATAACCCACATACGTAGCCCGTGCAATGCATCTTTGATCTCACTTGTACACCAGTTGTTCTGCAAGAAAGCAGCACCGGCTCGGTGGCGCAATGGTGTAAGCGATGGCCTCTGATCACTCGTTCGAATCCCGTTTAGGCATGGATGTTGTGTTTGTTTTACGGCACTGGCTCTCTCCCTTCCCTGGAAACAGTGACCCTAAATTAGGGACAGGCGACTGCTTATAGCACATTGAGTTGCTCACGGTGGTCGTTAAACCTCCAATCAAAAAAAGCAGCAGACGAAAAAGGTGACGCGAGCCGCCCCGGTGGCGCAGTGGTCTAAGCGATGGCCTCTGATCACTCGTCCAAAAGGGGTCCAGGTTCGAATCCCGGTGAGGCATGGATGTTGTATTTGTCTTACGGCACTGGCTCTCTCCCTTCCTTAGAACCAGTGACCCTAAATTAGGGACGGGCGACTGCTTATAGCTCACTGAGTTGCTCACGGTGGTCGTTAAACCTCCAATCAAAAAGTGAAGCGATCCGCGGTTTCGTGACGTCAATGCATACGGTCTATATGTGTATACGAGGCTGTCTCCAGATACCTTATTCTAAACCTCCTTAGCCACCATCTGTTGTGTCTCCCTGCTTCTAAACTGACAATAACTCTCTACGACGTTGATTTCGGTAAATCATGCTGTTGAGACATCGTTCGAACCGAAGACTTCAAGAAACGAAATGTTATGATAAACGCGACAGAAGAAAGGAACTCCCGGAAAACCTTCGTTTTTTTTTAAATCTCAATTTGTAATTTATGCATTCTGACGTCAGAGACGCCGATTTGGTTAAGGATATGCATAACTCGGCTGTCTACTTAACACTCGACCTGCGTTTTCCACATTTCTGCGAGCTAACATACGATTAGCTTGCATAACGCCGCCAATGTCACATGCTCCCCTAATTATTTTGAGCAGTGTAATTTAGGGTCGATTCATAGGGCCTAAAACAGAACCAAACTGTGACGTAAATCCATCCCGTCGGCAATGGTTGATATGGCAACCCCAACCCAGTGCTGGGGTGGCGAGGAGCAGCTGCTCTGCGTCACCCTTCCGCTGTGCCCCCATCCCCACGAGCTTTGTCCTCAATCTAAGCCAAGTGAGGCATCGGAAAGATGACAATAACGAAATATCCATAGATGTTGAAGCCAAACACGTACATGTTTTTTTTTGATTGGAGGTTTAACGACCACCGTGAGCAACTCAAATGGGCTATAAGCAGTCGCCCGTTCCTAATTTAAGGTCACTGGTTCCAGGGAAGGGAGAGAGCCAGTGCCGTAAGACAAACACAACACCCATGCCTCACCGAGATTCGAACCCGGACCCCTTTCGGACGAATGATCAGAGGCCATCGCTTAGACCACTGCGCCACCGGGGCGGCACGTAGATATCGAAACAGATGATAATGGAATACAAATCAGAATTGAACGTAAAGCTAATATTGTAAAGAAAACAATGACAAAGTATGCGTGAATGAAATGTGCAACAAAAACACATAGAAACCTAAGTAATGGAATTTACAAAGGAAAAGTTAACGATCAGTGAGGAATAAGCAAGAATAATGGCACTTATTAAAATGCTACAGGAAACTGCAAACCAAAAAGAGCCGCCACGGTGGTCTAAGCGATGGCCTCTGATCATTCCTCCGAAAGGTGTCCGGGTTCGAATTCCGGTGAGGCATGGATGTTGTGTTTGTCTTACGGCACTGGCTCTCTCCCTTCCCTGGAACCAGTGACACTAAATTAGGGACGGGCGACTGCTTATTGCCCATTGAGTTGTTCACGGTGGCCATTAAACCTCCAGTAAAAAAACAAAACAAAAAGAATCCGGAAAATGATAGGTATATGTCGTACACGTCGTCTTCCACTCTGCAGGGAGGTCAAAGCTCAAACAGCTGAAATGGACAAAGTCATGTTGTTCGCGGTGAATCCTGGGTAGCCCAGCTGTCAATCAACTGTAGTTATCTTTTAGGCCACGGGTGCGCTGCAGTCGACTTCATGAGTTTCAGCTTAATACAGGCAGTGTCTTCTCTATATATCCTTCCTTTATGACATTTTCTGAACTCCGGATTAACTTATGTAGAGGAACATGAGCGGAAACAAATGCTTTACATAAAATTGAATAATATACGATCAGGGGCGGATTTAAAGGGACGCCAACGAGGCTCAGGCGCGGGGCCCCAAAATAAGGAATTTTTTTCATTCTATAAAGAAAAAAAAAGTTGTAGTGAGAGGTAAATTCACCGTTCTGGATTTTGGGAAGCACGATTCCACTTAAACTCAAAATATGGCACCTACAAGCCCGTAGAGTCGACTTAACCTTAAAATTTTTATTCTCATTCGGTCCGCTTTGAGAAGCAATCGCAAGACTTACCACCATGCGTGTAAAATAGCATTCGGAAAGCTGGTTTTGTGAGACACGCTAATTGAAGTCAGTCATACTGTTTTTTTTAAGGTGACTGTCTGTGGGGTGGAATCTGATGATATATGTTAGCAGATCAGACACCGCATTTAGCATAAACAGCAATTTAAGCGGTGCCATATACAAACCGGTTGAAACTACTTGTGTTTCAGTTACTACCCTCAAAGTTCCGACCCCTTCCTTAACAAAGGCTTTCCCACTTGTAACTTCCGCTACCTCTTCTCTCCTAAATGCTCTAGGCCGGCAGACAGTAGTTGCATGATTTTTACCAGCACTGAGCTCCGATCTAGAAGACAACCCCTTCTAAAAACACGCCCCCCCCCAAAATCACTGTCCGTTTGCTGACCAGAATCTACATCAAAACGGAAATGTGCGGGTGGTGGATGCGTCTACTATGTTTTATTTTGAAGGGATGACATCCCCTTTCCTTGTGACTCAGCTCATCATCTCACCTCTTATGAGTATTGCCTTGGAGCTATGCAAAATCAGCGCCGTTGACAAAGGAGGACTCGCTTAAGCACTTTCCTCCAGTATTGTCGCCGATGACAATACTGGAGTAAAGTGCTTAAGCGAGCTGCTGTCACAGGTCAAACTTTGGGACTGTCTTTGAATAAGTGTTAGAGTTCATCTTCTGCGATAGATGGCGCAAAAATCATTCCTTGGGCGTGGCTTTTACATCTTGAGTGACTCTCCAAGAAGTTGGCTTCAGTGAATCACTACTAACCTCACCATATTCAGAATGGGAGCGGTCTCTCGTTGGCTCTAGGTCGTCTTTCTAGTCAGAATCATCCAATTGAAAAGAAAATTTTTTAGTTTTACTTGTTTCATCCCACTAAAATCGCACACCTCTGAATATTTAAAAGAGAACTGTTTTGAAAATCATTTAAAATTTAGGATAGCACATAAAAAATTGCCATACACAGAGCTTTGATAATGACGCTAATATTGCTGGAAAATATTCAGGTCTGCAGGCCAGATGGAAAAAGGCAAGCCCCTCTGCTTTATTCGTACCATGCTTCAGTCATTCGTTAAAGTTGATCTGTAACGCTGCAGCTGAATCATGTATAAAAGCGACACATTTCTAGACTTTGTTCAAAACCTGTATGCCTTTTTTTCGGTTTCCACACATCTATGGAATATGCCACAAACTTGCTTACAGGAAACGAATAAACATTTCACCGTAAAGAGAAACTGTGACACCCAGGGGCGGATTTCCGAATAGGCGCGCGCCTAGGGCACCAGAGCTTGAGGGGCCCCGGAAACGTATAAATTGATTGCCAGTTTTATTTTGGTTTTTATGTACGGAAACAAATCAATGCTTAAAGCGACCACTTTGTTTTGTCAATTGATATTTCACTTTCTGATATTAGTAACATATATTTTTCTTGCTTTGTTGATACTTCAAATTTTTGAGTTCTTATCGATGTACTTGTTTTGAAAGGAACAATTAAAATAATTTAGCCTTCCTTTTAGCGGTGAAGGAAGGATTCACGTTTTCCACACTTTTCAGTGTTTAAGGCGATTACTTAACTGGCCTGCTGTTATATAAATTACTTTCATGCTACTTCCAGCCAAACGAAAACACCTGTGTTGAGTTGAGTTGCAATGAGGAGTGCTTGTAGATAGTGTTCTAATGATTGGGGTTTTTTACCTGTTAATTATTTTTTTCCCCTTTGGGGTAGGGCAATCAAGTTATTTCTCAGCCCTAATCCTCTTAAACTAACCTAAACCAAGTGTTAATATTTAGGCTCAAAAAATAAAGAAATTAGAGAATATCACTTTATCTTTTTCTTATTTAATAGTGTTAAAAGAAATTTCTATTGTCTCCCTTGGTTTAATACTGATGATTATTAAGTATTCTCACATTTTCTTTCCTTAAATCGACATAAAACTAACTTTTGAAAAAAGTAATAAAAAAGTTTCAATGATATACCCTTACTCAAAAATCTGTAATTCCTAATTTTCCATTTTCAAACCGGATCTTCTGCATTTAATTCTTGTTTCTGTTTCTGATAACTGCAGTGCAGGTACAAAAAAAATATCACGCATCTTTTCGACAGACATTCTCAAATTTCCGATAAAAATAATAAGAAAAACGCTTTCGAGAAACACATTCTCGCTTTCCTGCACTGAGTGATGAAATTCTTACTGTCCAACTTTCTTGGTCTGTGGCATTCGTCTATGCCATGGACGGCTGAATCTTTTCGATTTAGGGAATTGTTTGCTACAGAAAAACTCCTCCTCGAAAAGTCATCTACCCTTTTTAACAGAAGTAGTACGCACAAATTGCATTTTACCCGAATTTTCTAATGTGGAGGACATTTTCGGTTGCCAATGTCTTAAAGTAATATTTCATTTTTGCCTGATACCATGCTATTTTCCCACTAATTTACTCATAACATAAAAACAAGATGATTTTCCAAAGCTGAAGCAACGGAAAGAGCACGTTTTGTAATTGAAACGCATTCCAGTTTTTCGACAATTTATACGCAATGTACTGATAAATTTAAAGAAATTCCATTTTTAGTGCCTTTAGCGTTAAATTTGCCAAGTAACTTGCATCTAAAAAGGAGCTAAAGTAATCAGTGTTGCCTAACATATCAAACTCAAAAAGAACTTTTGCTGTAACTGAAATGGTCCCTTCTAAGCATAAAAGCTAAAATTTCTTAAAGTTCGAATTTGAAAACTCTTAGAAGGAAATTTGTGAACTATTAGTGAAATTCAAAATGGAAAAAAATTAATGAATGTTTATCTCCTATTCATTCCCAAAAATAATTTTTGAAAATTTGTGAAAACCAAATTCTTTGGACTTAACGCCTCCAGCAGGAAATTAATGAGCTGATTGCAAAATTTAAATAGTTGAGAAGGAACAGTTAAGGCAGCCCCGGTGGCGCCTTAATGATGGTCTAGCAATGGCCTCTGATAATTCGTCTGAAAGGGGTCCGAGTTTGAATCCTGGTGAGGCATGGATGTTGTATTTGTCTTACGGCATTGGCTTTCTCCCTTCCCTCGAACCAGTGACCCTAAATTAGGGACGGGCGACTGCTTTTAGCCCATTGAGTTGCTTACGGTGGTCGTTAAACCTCCAATAAAAAACAACAACAACATTCATCCGTCCGCGTTCGAATCCCGGTGAGGCTTGGATGTTGTGTTTGTCATACGGGACTGGCTTTCTCCCTTCCCTCGAACCAGTGACCCTAAATTAGGGACGGGCAACTGCTTCTAGCCCATTGAGTTGCTCACGGTGGTTGTTAAACCTCCAATTAAAAAAACCAAAACAGTTAAGCCTAATCTGAGAGGCACAAAAATAATTGTTTTCCTCTAAGTTGAAGTTTCTTCACAATATAACTTTAATGTTTTGAATTTTGGACTTTGACAGCCCTTAGCGGTAAGTTCATGAAGTATATGGGATATTTAAAGTGCCAAACTTAATATCCTTTGATTTCCTATTAGCCACAATAATAATTTTTGAAATATCTCGAAAAACAAAAAAGTTCGATGTGCACGCACAAAGTGATTACATTAGCACTGTTTCTTACAAAACGAGAATGGGAAGATAGCATGGCATTTTAAAAAACGTAAAAACCCTTTGCTTGATTTTTTTTTTTTTTTTTGGTTAATCTGACTGACGAAAATTTCTGAGCTGATAAAGGTGGGGGGGGGGGGGGGGGGGCTGAATCTTTCAGCACCTAGGACCCCAAAAGATCTAAAGTCACCCCTGGTGACACCAGGGGTGACTTTAGATCTTTATGAATAACAATGAATATAGCATTCCTGTTTAAAATACACTGTGATAGTACATACAATGTTTGCCGTTGATAAAATGCTATATGTGTTAATTTACTCCCAATTACTTATAACGCAGTGGTTGAAAATCTGTAGTTGCCTTCACCAGAAATCCTCCTCTTAGGGCTATAACCAGTCACCAGTACCAAATTTTGAGCCACTGACTTCAGGGAAGGAAAAGAGCCAGCTTGATAAGGCAATTGCACCACCCATGTCTTACATGAGGCTTGAACTCAAACCTAGCTCATATGAGACAGCAGAGACCCGCGCTTCGTGCCGCTCATCCATCCAGGGACTTTCTCACACGTAAACAGAGCTGAAAACTTATCACGTGTTCCAGTAATAGGAAATGCATTTTATGGCTAAAATTTAAACTTTTAACTGCTCATAGTTCCGGTATTGTTTCAGGTGGTTCTATAAAATTGGTGGAACCACATGTTAATAAAAATGCTGAGACGATCGAACGTCCTATTCCGGTTCTGCATTTTCAATGGAAATATAATCAGCCGTCTCTTCTTGATAAAACTCCTAAGTATTGAATTTCATTTGAGTAGGTGTCATGGATTTTGAATTACATCAAAAACTTGAGGATGAATACCATTAGAAGTGCCGACTTACAGTTTCAACCAGTATCTAACCAGCCTGTGATCGATTTTCTGGTAAGCCTTCTCAGTACTAAATTTCATGCCGATAAATGTCATAAAGTTTGAGTCACATCTTTGAGTTAATCAAAGAACTGCTATGAGGAACAGCTACATCCATTTCCCCAATTATTATGAAAATCTAACCAGAACATTAGGGTATCACAATACCTCTAAATATTAAAATCGCCGCCCCGGTGGTACAGTGGTTGAAGCGATGGCTTCTGATCATTCGTCTGAGATGGGTCCAGGTTCGAATCCTTATGAGGCATGGATGTTGTGTTTGTCTTATGGCCCTGGCTGTCTCTCCCTTCCCTGGAACCAGCGGCGCTAAATTAGGGATGGGTGACTGATAGCCCACTGAGTTGCTCACAGTGGTCGTTAAACCTCCAATAAAAAAAAAAAATAATAATAAAAAAAAATTAAATTCCATTCCAATAAGGTATTAGCTATGGTGGCAACAGACCATAGACACCGCCGCAAAAATAGTCAAATCATGTTTTGGAAAACCCAAAACGTGTATTTCTATTGAAATCTCCAAGTCGTTTTTTTTTTTTTTTTGAGTCACAGTACTGAAGTATGAGACAGTAAAACTGAAGGAGGGGGAAGGCAATGTTTGTGAAAACATAAAATGTTGTTTCTCAAGGTTGGCGGGGCAAGGGAGGGCCCCAGAAGCTCTGAATTCGCCACTGTATACAGCACACTTTGAAGGGCTAGAATATAAGGATAGAACTGGTTCTCCTAGTGAGGCTTGTGTCAGACGCGAAACGGTAATGATATTGTTTATTGCTAGACAAATGCTATACTACTTGGGAACACCGATTTGCTTTTCTTTGCTTCAGATTTGAAGCATCTGTTTTCACTCACAAACTAGCAATGAAGAGGCAGAGCACTTGTCAAAGCTAAACACAGAAATTCATCACAGTTATACAGCTTCTAGAAATAATTAACTCAGTGCACTTTACAACCCCACTTTAGCATGTAATATATGGAGTAGATAACACATGGATAGGTCTTAAAGTCCAACACTCTCTGGGCTGGACTTTGAGATCTGTTCATATGTTATCTAAGCCATTGTGGGTATGGGAAAACTTTGGGTTTCACTTCTCTGAGTGAAAAGAGATGAATGACATCATTTGCCAATGTGCTGATACCGATGAAACGAGTCTTTGTGGAGGGGAAAGCATAAATTCCACCAGCTTGTGAATTTTCCAGTCTTTCTTTTCTATCTTTTTTTTTTTTTTTTTTCACTGAATTTTTACTTCAAGTTTAATCACTAAAATTAAAAAAAAATAAATGGAAAATGCAAATTTATGTATTTATTAAGGAATCTGGAAAATAAGTATTTATATACAAAATTTTTGAAAATATGTTTTCATGTGAAAATATTTACCTAAAAAATCAATTTCCTAGGAATTACACAGGTGTATACTTTTATTTGGCAGAAAAACTGCGATAAGCAATGTTATCTGGATCCGTGTTGCATATTTCTCTTTTATCCACAAAGATACGTTCCCAAAATCAGTGTACTCAACTTATAAAACAAGCTTTTTGCATCTGTTGTCTATGGAATAGAAGGGGAGAAAGAGAGAACACATGGCTCACCTGGGACTAGAACACAGCCTCTTTCCACGAGAAACATTCTAACCGCGTAGCTGACACAAGCTATATGTGCAGAATAAAGTAAAATCAGAGAAGGAAAACATCACATATCAGATACAGCAATGAAAGAATACATTCAGACCTGCCAGCTTTCAAGAATTGAAATCCGTAAAAAAAGTTCAGTGAACGTTTAATCGATATACTAGACTGACTAATGTTTCGAGCATATCGATTACAAACCGATTCATAAGAATTATATATCGATTTCATATGCTATGTAAATAAAATGTTTGGCAGTATTTCTCACTTATAACGATTAAAATGCAGTAAAAACATAAGTCATAAGTATACAGTCATTAGGCTACATATACAAAAAAAATAATTCATTTGTAACTGTGAAATTATAGCTATAAGCGATATATTGCAGCGACTTTTTACTTTAAGTTACAAATGGTATTGAACTTAAATTTTTGTGTCAGTGCTAAAATACCTTTAAAAAAGCAACCCCCTCCCCTGTAGTTATTGTTAATCTTATGAAGTTTATTTCCGAGTATTTCCAAATTGGATGAGATGAGGGAGGGTTGGAAGAAATTATGATCAAGGCGATCAGAAACCTTTAAGATAATTAATCTCTCTTCGAAAAATGTTTAACTAATATATATAAATATATATTACATATACGGGCCTAATCTGTTTAGAAAAAAAAATCCGTAAAATATTTTGCTCCGTAAATTTTACGGTTAAACTGTAGAACTTGGCAGGTATGAACATTTCAAGATTTTCAAGAAAAAAAAAAAATGCCATGATGACTGAAAATGTATTTACTTCACTTTAATAAGTTAACAGTCATTCAGTTTTATCAGCAATTATAGTGAGTGAGGGTGTGTGTGTGTGTGATTAGCATCATTTACACAATACTTCATCTGAAACTGCAATACAGAAATAATAATTTCAAACTTTTATACTACTATGTGTGTTATAGCAAACAACAAAGCCTTTAAAAAAACAGAAAAGGACAAACAATAAAAGAGGTAGACAAGCAAACCTTGTGGATGGAACCTTTATTAAATGACGGCAATATTTCCATAGAGTTTGGAGAGACTTTTGTAGTATACTATTCTTATATAAAAAATTCTAAGAATGTACTGCTATGATGATTACAGGATGACTTTGTACATCTTGAAGACTTGATTGATTCACAATAATGAATATACAATACAAAAATAACTGTTTTATCTCAATAAAAACAGCAGTAAATTGGGAACGGTGAAGTTGCCACTTGCCAGGGTTTAAATGAAGATTACCTCTACAGTCCTGAAACTCTACTACACTAATATGCAGCACAATCAGTGCAGGTATTCTTGACTCCTAGGAAAAAATGAAATGAGGTGGAACAAAGTGACAAAAGCCATTAACCCACTGGCTAATCATTTGTTTTAATTTTTTAATTTTCACTCAATTTAATCTGCATAATATAAAGTTCTGTATTTCTTTAAATATTTTGTACCTCACATTGATTGCAAAAGCTAACATTTTTTATTACTTTTACTTTTAAATATTAGATTTGCTTTTTCAAATATGCTCTTGATAACTTTAACATCCCATATCTCATGCTTTGTTAGCATATATCATATTCAATGCAGCTAAATGAACATAGCTATTCCACAGGACATGCTCTTAATTTTTCCAGCAAATGATTAAATTCTGTACTTTGATTTTGATACTGTTTGAAGTCAATAAGAGAGAGAGAGAGAGAGAGAGAGAGAGAGAGAGAGAGAGAGAGAGAGAGAGAGAGAGAGAGAGAGAGACAGAGAGACAGAGAGAGACAGAGAGAGAATGCTTGCTAATTGAATACCAGATGGCCGATAGTTTTTCCACAGATTTTTTTGGCCAATGGGTTAAAACAATAGACAAACAAATGTCATCTAATCCCAGTTATAAAATCTTGCTGGGAAACACAGAAATGAAGTGGCAAGGAGTTTGGATGAGCTGCTCAACTATTGCAGGAGTAAACACTGTACACATTTCTAATTGAAATGTATTGTCATATAAAATTCGTATTCTAATATTTATTAGATTGAAATATGGAACATCTATGTAGTAAATCTTGTTTCTGCTGAACACTGTCACCCATAAGTAAAAGTCGGACATTATTATATGTAAGGGAAATATTCTTAGGCACAACTTGTGAAATTCTGTGGCTATCATCAACTAGTTTTGCACTTAAAGGTTACATGAAAATTAAACTACTGTGTAAAATATTCAAATGCAAGTATGTGATCTTGAAAACTACTTAGTTTTGTACATTTAGCATTTTTTTTCTGCATTTATTTTGTTTTTTCAATGTATTATGAATCTTTCCACTACATTCATTTGCAAAACCAATCAAAGCTATCACATGAGATCATCTACAAGCCTTACAACAGAAGCTCATCCTGAAGCTGAGAATATTTGCAAATGCAATTCAGTCATGAACTGATCTGATGATGTTAGTGGTTATGGGATTTTATGTGAAGTCATTCAGTGGATGTTTTCTTGAGCATATTATATTTTTATATCATGTATGAAAACCTGGTTTTTCCATTAAAAAAAAATATATTTAAATTTTTCACCAGGAATACGATATTGTATTCAAATTTTTTTTAATCTAAATATGTTAACATGGCTTGTTTCTTTCTTATGCAGTATGTTTTATGGATTAACAAATTAAAAGAATACTACCAGTTTTCATAACATTACTTGAACACAAAATTTTAGGTCGTTATCTATAAAGAAAAAGCCCTTTTCTCATATTAAAATTTTATTTCAATTCAACCAAAAATACTACTCTGTAAACTTTGTAAAAGTATGTTAAAGGAATTTTGAACATGGACTGCAGACTAAAATCTGAGAAACCTAAGTATCATTAAGTACACCAGTGTTTTATGGCAGTGCACAAAACTACATAACACTTTTCTTCCATGTTTTTACACAATTCAGAGATGCCTAATAAATTTGACTCACACATTTCAAGTTTTAATACATCTGTATAGTGATGGCTATACAAGCTGGAGCAGTTCTTTCATCAAAGTTGTATAGTAGAATGCATCAGAACATTTTAAGTGCATAGTGCAGAGCTAAATGTTAGATATGTTGGCAAAATGCTTGATGTGAATATATATTGCTTAACAGCATGACTTGTCTGTTATTAACCATATTCCTTTTCTTTCTTTATAAATATAAAGTTTAACTGCAGCTAGTTTTTAAAGCAATACTACAATAAATCCCTTCAGTTTTTAGAAAAACTTTGAAAATATTAAAAAATGTTTTTTTACAGTGATGACTCAGCACCACAAGTACCTGAATGTGCAAATAAAAGTTGCAAGTTCTTGCTGAAAGTGCAAAACAAGTGTCATAAATAAACCTAGTGCACTGGTGCATCTCCTTAATATATTATAATTTATATATACTACTACTTCTCTTCTAAAACTTAGGGTCTTTCATTTTTTTCTAAGCTCCAAACATATTATTCCCAGGAATTCCCTGCTCATGTCATCTTTTTGTCCACACAGAAGTGACTGTACTTATCGATCTTTCCTGTATAACTTTCTTGCTTGCCATTATTTTATCATGTTTCTTAATTACCAACTATGACTTTTAATAAACAGCTCAGAAAAATCCCTGATGTAAATGAAAGAACGGTTATAATCTAGTACACACCCAAGTTTGTGGGCAAAACAATAAGTATTCAAGTACAATGAAACTCTACTAACTCCAAGCAAATTATACAAATAGCAGGAGGTATTATTATGGCAATCTTAATTAGGCTAAGTAATTTAATTCCACCTTTTAACATGACATGATAAACTGAGCCACTATTACAAGAAAAGTAAATTTCATTTTTGGAATAAAGCTCATGTTGAGAATTGGCCTCCTAGTTTCTTCATTCAATTACTAATCAAAAACTACTATTATGGAAATTTTTAAAGTGACAACAAAAAGACAGCCTAAGAAGGAAAAGACAGCCAAAAATTTCGCAATTAAAAAAAAATCCTAGTAAAAATTCCCATAATAGTAATTTTTGATTAGTAAGTAAATTTCATATTTTTAGATGATTTAAGGGTTTGAAAACTAGCTACAAATAGTAATACTTTTTCTACCTTACAAAACTACAGATTCAGTTGGACTGTTATTAATTTTGAATGACTAAAACTTAATCAGATCTTCTGATGTATAAAATCACAGATATTTTGACAAATGCTGATGAAATTTTAGTTTCCCTGTTCCCACTAAATCAAAATTAGAAACATTTGCATGAGAAACAGAAAAACATAAGCCATGAACTGACAAAACAAGTCACTAGTGCCTTAAATCTAGTGACTAACCATAACTATTTTAAGCTGGATCGAGGTATCTACAAGCAAACAAAAGGAACAACAACAGGTTCTCCTTTATCTAACTTATCTTCAGTTCTTGAGGAGGCAGTGCTGAGACCACTCAAAGACCTCATTTTTCTAAATTGTGTTAAAAAACCCTGAGTATGAATCTGCTACACAGACAGTATATTCTTCACATGGGAGAATGGAGTGGAGGAATTAAATGATTTTATAACAAGATTAACAACCTCCATGGTACGATCAAGTTTACCATGGAGCTTAAAGTAAATAGAACACCTAATTATCTTGATATCACACTCAAAAGGAATGAAACATTCAGTTTTAATTTCAACATGTATTATAAACCAAATGCGGTACTCAACCTCATCCCACACAATTCACACTGCTCCAAAGAGTACAAAGGAGCTGCATTTAGAGCATGGTTCCATAGAGCAGCATATATGAATGCAAGCCCGACAGTCTGAATATAAAGAAAATCAAGAATATTTATAGTACAGGCATAAAAGCTGGATATAAAAGAGATGGTATAGACAGAATACACAGAAGTGTAGAGAATGATATAATATCTGCGATAACAAAATCAACTCCAATGACAATGAGATATGCAGGATCCATAACATATATCCCAAGCTTCACATATTAGTTGAAGAATTTAGTATGTAAATAGAACATCAGTACAGCAATAAAATCACGAATTTATCACATCTAACTGCAAGGAGAGACAGCGTGAGAAAGAAAAAGTGGGTGTGTATACTATATAGTTAGTATACCCTAAAAATGCGAAAAAGTTATATACCAGAATGACAAAGCAATCCTTAGATGCTAGATGTAAAGAACACATGAGAAGTGTCAACCAGGACATGCAGAATATGGCACTTGTTAGGGAAATTGTGCATTACTCGGCCACTCCTATATGGAATAATATTAGAAGAGTTGCCCCTTACATGAACTTTAAAGAGACTGCCACCAGGAAAGCAGTTGGAATCCTCACCAGCAAGCTAGCATGTAATGATGCTGTCTCTATGAAGCTACCAATGGTTTGGCATGCATTACTAAGGAATGGAAACAAGTCACCGCACAGCGTATAATTGGGTGATAATACACATAATACTGCTTGTGATGTCTTCCATGCTACTTTCAAAAATTCTCTTTGTTTCTTATGTGGAGGCTGAAAACTCGGCAATTCTTATATACTGTTTTACGCCAGTAAATAAAAGGATTTTTACTATGCTATAAGCATTTTGAAATTACTTCCCATTGACACTCAAAATCCACAAACTATGGTAGCTATGCCAGCACGTTTAGGTTTAACCAATAAGTTGGGCATCCTAGTGCTCTCATCCTGACCAGGAAGGAATAGTCTCAGGTCTGCATTTTTTTTTTTTGATGTAAATATTACAAGTCTTTGCATGCATAGAAACCAATTTTGAGCTTTATAGTTATGTTCATTACTTTTTTTTGCAGGTCCTAGAAGGTGTCTAGGTGAACCAAGGAAGGAAAATGGAGAAGTAAGAGCTCATAGCTGTGATAAAGTATCTGCATCAATAAAGGATTGAAGCCAAAAAACACCCATGAAGATATGGTGGCAACACTAGTCAAGGATGCTCCTTCATACAGTGTGGTAAAGAAGTTGGCAGCGAGATTCAAACATGGGAGAATGAGTGTGGAAGATGACACTCGTTCTGGCAGACTCTGCAGCCATCATTCAAGAAAATGTGGGTGAGGTGCAACAGTCGGGCAGATCAATGAGGCATAGCACATGTCAAAAACAACAGCTGATCACTCTGGCAGAATATATGGCAATGATTAAGGCTACTTGCTGCCCACTGGGTCCAAAAATTTTTGACAAAAGCTGATCAGACAGAACATAACAAGACAATCTTCAAACTGCCTTACAAAGGACCAACCAGTCATTGGAGAATACTATACTAGCCTGCTAAGGAAATTTTGACAGCATCTGAAGAATAACACTAAAGAAAGCTGAGCAAAGGGGTGTTTGTTCTATCAGAATGCCCCATGCTACAAATCCATAGATGTCATGACTGCCATACCTTCCCAACTCACCTCACCTTGCCCCCACCCCTTCCTCTAACTACCAACTGTCTTCTAATATTAAGAAGAACTTGAACTTGTTTGGTGTTAATTTTGGGACCAACGAAGATGTTATTGAAACTGTGGAAGCCTATTTTGACAGCCTTGAAAAATCATTTGATTTGGAAAGCATAAGAGCCTTGAGCCCCAATGGAAAAAATGTGTGTCGGCCTTCAAGGGGACTACGTAGAAAAACAGGCCTCATCATATTTTTTCCATGACCGCTCCTTCATGGTCGGGCCAAGACACAAGGACACCAAATATAAAAGCATGATGTAAGATCTTTCCAATTAAGAAATGTATGAAATATATAGAAACAAAGTAATGTTTGACAAAACTTTCACAATGTAATACCAAACTGATAAATAAAAAAAGTAAATATTGTCCACAATATATTATAAATTAATGTGAACAACATTTAAAGATCTGTCAGCAAACGAGATTCATTCATTGTCATTTCACACCTACATATCAGAATGGTGTTACACTTAAGTGGTGCATAATACTTATCCAGGTTATATATAAACATAACCACTAAAGCCATGGACTTTCACTGTTATTCCAATCACAACTCTTTTGTCACCCACTTTTAACATTCCAATGAGACCCAAATCTTATCACAAAAGCTGGAATTCTACATTTGCCTTTTTTGTCCAGCAATCTGCTTAGTGCAAACAATCAAATACAGCTAATAACAGATTTCCCATCTTGATGATTCCACAATCTAATTCTGTACCAAGCTCTTTCATGAATCATTAATACCTATGCCTAAATAATTAAAATCTGACACCTAGGAGCCTTCCGTCAATCATTTGGTTAAGATATTGCGACACTTAGCTCAGAATCCTTTTTTGAGACTTTTCAAAAGACCCAGGTTCAAACAAATTTTACTGCTACCACAGGTAAATAAATCACCATTGCAACTTTTTAATTGATGTCATCAAAAATTCCTCACAAATTTCTCTCATATGCAGGTATTAATCCAACTGGAAGTCATTGCCTCAAAGACGATTCCTGTGCTGTTGCACCAATAGTTTTTGGGCACCAATAGTTTTTGGCACCAATAGTTTTTGGTAATCCTTACTCTCATTTCTTTAGGGTAAAATTTTCAGAATGTTAATCTGGAAAATCTCCTAGGTGATATAGTTTTCCATTAGTTGTTTATACTGTTGTGACAGAATTGTCTTAAGGATATCTGACCAGTTGGCTACAAGGCTGTTTCAATTGTCCTTTCATTTGCCTGGTTCCACATATTGACCACAAAGTTCAGCACACAGGCGTTCTAGTATGAATACTAATCACCCACCTGAAGAAAAGAAAATTTTGAATACCTGTAATGAATTCTTTTTCAATAGTTCCATACTTCACAAACTTAAATCAGTTGTATTTATAAACATTTAGCAAACTGTCTCACTTCATAAACTCAAATGGCAACATGGGATGAAAACCCTTTTTTTCAAATGACCATAGCTTTCCAACCCACATCATTTCTCGCATTTGTTTTATAAACTACTTAGTTATGCTGCAGTAAATACCCCATTAAAAATGCTCAGGATAAAAATCAGTTTAAATAATTCAGTGGAATAAAACAAATCCAATTTTCTTGACTACAGCAAAGCACATTTTTGCTTAGATAAAGCAGTTTCCTGAAAACTGAGGAGTAGAAAACAAATTTACTGTTAAATAACACTGGTAGCCCATAAACTACTGTGTGTATTAAATATTAAGCTATAAAAATCTGCTTAAGTTAATAAAATTTGCATAAACACATTAACTTTGATTAATGCTTTTTGACCAAAATTTTAAGTACTCTAAAGTCTGTTTCCTGTCATTTTAATATCTACTGTGCTTTAGCCCAATATTTCATCAATGATATTTTTTTAGATAAGGAAGCATTTTTCATTCTTTTTCACATCCAACATATTAAAAGAAACATGCCTTTCAATAATTTCTCAATGAGATGTAGTATTATTTAGGCTAAACATATTAGCATGTTATCTGAGAGCAACATTCTTGTCAGATATCTTTTCCAAAGAGATATTACTGAGAGGGGGGGAGCCAGTATGTACTGGATAAGTAATCATACCTCATTTAATGCTGTTAGTAGTGAAAACAGAACTGTCTTGGATAAACTTATATTACCCTGATGATCACTGTTAGAAATGCTAACATACATTACTGCACAGTATTCAGTAAATTCTAAAACTGCTCAAATTGGAGAAGTGTCACATTGGCTTGCATGAATTATGAAACTAAATTTATGTATATAAAAACACAGTGACAAACAAAAAAACCTGAGCTAAAATAAACACCTGGCAAATGACAATAAAGATTTATAAAATTAGTAAAAGATGCTGATATAATGAGGTAGCTCTGATTCAAAGAAAATGAAACACAATTCAGTACAAAAATCTTGGTACCCTATACAGAAGTAAAAGGTCTTCTCTATAATACTTAAGTTTACAGTTGAGACGAATTTCCAATTGATACCAACTGATATCAATTTCAGGAACAAAACATACAGGCCAAAGCTAAAATACATTTGTAACAATTTGATCCGCAAACACTTTACTGCACATTGGATAGTTCATTAGCAGACTAATTATAAAATGATAAACACAAATGATACGAACTGTCACCACCCATCTGAGAATCCTGCAAAATTCCACATTGTTGATGTAAGATGTTTCAGGTGTGACATTAACAAAACTCATACATGTTAAGAAAATTGATTTATTTAATTCAATGTAAAAAAATAAGGCTCCTTTTTGTGTTGAGGATTTTTTTTTTTTTTTTTTTTCAAATTTCTACCTTTGTGAAAACCCTGTAATGACTTTATGCCACTTTTTGTATGGTGTTAATTAGGGGATATGTGATCAAGGAGGCTAGAATAAGATATCTGGAGATGCCCTTGTTAATGGAGCAGTACCACTTTGCGCAATACCTATAAGCACGAGCGGCGGCCATCAAAATGTAGGAAAGCTGATGGTTTTCAAGGCTATTGCAATGCATTTTGTTTTGGCTGAATCACATTCTTTCATCGCAAATGTTTCCAATTTTGCATCGTAACTTGCTGCCGATGTGTGAGAAAATGCTGAATTTATAAAATTATTAATTATTTTGAGGCTCCTTCCCATTTTTATTTTAAATTGAAATACATGAATGTTAGTGTGAATTCTAAACAAAACATAACGTTAAAATTGAAAATACTTGTGTAAGAAGTATAATTCATTCCGGTTTGATATTAACACGGTTTCTGCAACCAAAAGCCATGCAATTCCAAAATACACATAGTTGAAATTACATGGGTATCATGTAAACAATGCCAAATTACTTGCGGCTTCATGGTTAAGAGACTCAGGGCATTTCCAGAAGTATTATTCTAACCTCCTTGTATGTGATATACAAACATTCTTTAACCACTATCTTTGTTGCTCACATAAAAGGTGGGAGGGTTTCTGAAAAAAAAAAGGCTGTTCTACTGTGTTCTATTTTAAACTTGTCCACTGCATTCAGGTAAATAATAAAAGAAGTATATCTACTCATGACAAAACAAAGAAATAAAAGGTAGATGTAAAAAAACACAAATACAAAAAGCTAACAGTTTGTAGGCAAGAAAAACCTTAGGAGAAAAAAATGCAAATGTGAATAATTTTTATGCAAATCAATGCAAAGGGAAATACATACTGTTTCACATTTTGTACGGAGTAAAATACAAAGTGTGATTTAAATAAATATAGTTCTTATCATTTAATAAATTACAAGATTTTTACTTTATACAATATTGAAAACTAATCTGTTTTTTACACACTAAATGTTTCATAAATTAATATATAAACAGCACACAGCTCTAACTTCAGCTTGAAGATTCTGCTGTAACCAGCAATTCAGAACAGCTGATGGAACAGAAAGCTCAACTCCAAATTAATGGGCATTCTGTTTTCATTTTATTTTGCAAAAATGAAGAGAATACAGGATTCATCCTGGGTAAAATGAAACCACACTAGCAAAACTAGCATTTACCCCCTTAATATTATATGTTATAAAATTAATTTTGAAATGCAACATGGTCAAATGTAACCCCATAACGAAATAAATTAAATAAAACTTGCTGTGGACATATGCTAAACTAACATAGCATTATGTTTCACAATTAATGTTTAACATAACAATGATTTTGACTCTCCAACAGAAAATGTCAACTCACTGTAAAGTTCTGATTTTATTCCAATGAAATGAGGATAAATCAGCACTTCTGGCAACTCTTTTTAGCTCCAGCCATGAAACAAGCCTCATTTCAGATTAAATTTCTCCGACACTTATGTAATGCAAAATGAACAAAAATTCAAAATAATTTCCAACATTTAATGTATATTATCATCTATACATACTCTATCCTACCTTCAGAATTCTGTGCATAATTTATCACTTCTTTCCTGATTGGGACAGGTGCCAAAAACTAAAAAGTACTAAAAGAATAAGAAAAAAAGACAGTACTGGGATTAGTACTCACAGTGTTTTTTTGTCCATGATGTAATGGCTAACAAAACAACAAAAAATAACTTTTTTTACCCCATGGGTGGACGTGCTGTCCCTGGCCCCGACAGCCTCCCTTTCCCCTTCTATCGTACTTTCTTTCCCTCGCTCCTTCCTTTCCTTCTTGCTGCTTTCTCAGCAGTGCTTCATTCTTCTTCCCTTCCAAGTAGCTTCACTGTCGCACATGTAGTACTCTTCCCCAAGAAAAGTCCTTCGCTTGGGAAACTGGCGCCCCATCTCTCTTCTTAATTTTGATTACAAACTTTACACTAAATTTCTCTCTCGCCACCTTAACCCCGTTCTTCCTTTCCTTCTCTCGCCCGATCAGACATACACAGTCCCTGGTCGGTCTCTTGCTTACAATATTCGGCTTTCCTTCTGCCTTTGTCTCTTTACATCGCGCCTTGTATCGGGATGCCATCTTCCACGTCATGATGGCTGCCTTTCTTACCACCCATGTCTTCTTCCTCCATGGTATCCGCCAAGGCTTCCCCCTTTCCGGTTAGCTGTTTGCATTGGCATTTGAACCGTTCCTTCACTCTGTCCATCATGCCTTCATCTCAACTTTACCACCTCCCACCGCCAGCACTCATCACTTCACCATTGTGTATTCTGCATATTCTGATGACGTCACCTTCTGCATTCGATCTGATTCCCAGTTCACTCTCCTGCTTCATCTCTACCGTCAAGATGCTGAGTGCTCATCTTCCTCTCTAAATTCTGCTGAAAGTACAGGCCTCTGGTGCGGTGCCTGGGAGTCCCGCTTGGACACCCCTGGGGTGCCTCCTGGTCCTCTGCCTCCCAGAAGATCCTAGGGGTCTATATTGGCTCATCTTTGGCAGCCCAGAATATGACCTGGTCTACCCTTCGTCATCGATTGTCTCAGTCTGCCGCCTTCTAGAGGAAAGCACACTTCTGTGTTATGTGTCCTGCTCATGCCTGGATTGCCCAGACTTACCTCCTGTCGCAGTGTCTTCATGTCTGGACTGCAGCCCAGATGACTAATCTCATCTTACCGAAGTTACCAGCTTTCTCTCCTCAGTGATTTGGTCGTATTGCCACTGAATCAACTGGGACACTCTCAACTGTCCTCTCTCGTCCGGTGGACTCAGCTGCACTAACATTCGTCTCTACTACCATTCTCATTGGATTGTAACGTTTCTTCGCCTTCTGTGCTCTCTGACGGACTCTGCTGGGCTTACACGTGTTTCTCCCCGGAACCCACACGTGTTTTTCGCCCTTTTGCTCCTGAATAGTTTCCCTTTTCTGTGCTCTCGCCTTTCTCCTTTTTCCGGTGTACTCGGAGGTTTTTTCCTTTCTCAGCTCTCTACCCCTCCTTCGCTCGCCTCCCGCTTCCACCTCTGAACTCCTCGCCGAGCCTCTCTTTTTTCCTCTGTCATTCATCCTTCTGATTTTCCATTCTTTGCTGACCCTTCCTGGCTCACCACCGGGATTGTAACTGTCTGTAATCTCCTTTTTCCTCATCTTTCTTAGAAACCTTTTGCCGCTCTGTCTCCCTCCTTCTCGACACCCTCACTTCGCCATCCCTCCATGCCACTCTTCGCTCCTCTATCATCTCTCTTTTTTACTCTTTCACTACATCTTCCGGCCTTCTTGCGGTCGCTTCTGCCTCTCTCCCTCTTCCCTTCTTTCTCTCCTTTTGAGGCTCTGTGCAACCTCTCGCTTCGTTTCCCATCAAGCTTCTCTATATCTTCCTCCACGATTTGCTGCCCAGAGATCCTCTGCAAATCCCTGGTGTTCCATCTCTGGCCCTTCGCTGAGTCTGGAAGGCAGCGGCTACACTGCTTTCAGCTCTGGCCGAACGGAATATTCATTGGCAATTTCTCCACCATCGTCTGCCTGTTCCTAACATCCTTCATTAGATGCCGTTGCTCTCTTCTCATGCATGCCACTTCTTTTTGTCTCCGGCTGATGTGGTCCATATGTACCTTCACGGTCCGGTGCTGCTTTCGCTTCTTCACCTGACGTTCATCGTCGCTGGCCACCTGTCTGCAGCTTCGCTCTCATTCTCCGCTTTCTTGACATTACTCTACAGTGTCTCACCTCCCGTGTTGCTGTCTCCGCCGTGCGTATATATATTCGTTCTCGCCCTCCATGTTATCTATAGTTATCATCAGCAGCTCTGCTATGCGACAACTTCCCCCTCCGTCTTCCAGGTGGGGGAGGCCCTGTGCCACCAGTTCTGCAATCGCCTCATATCACGCCTGCACCTTGCATATGCTTCTCTTCCGTGTACTATGCATGATCAGGCGTTTCTTCGCGCCTGGTCACCCTTTGCCAGGTGGTTCATGTGACCTTTTGCCACCTTGCGCCTCCTGCTGTGAGGGCTACCTGGCCTTTGCCGCCTGACTCCTGGCCTCCTTCTGCTGCTGCATCCGGCCTTCTTCAGCCTTCAACCTCTTCTTCACCGGGCATTGAATTGTTCCGTCATTTGCCAACTCCCTCCTTCCCTCCATCGTTGGTAGTTTCCTCTGTACCTCTTCCGACCAAGAGTCTCTTTGGACCTCGCCTATGTCTCCTATGGCATTATGTGGCCACATTTGTCTTGTACATAGCTGTATATTTGTACATAATGTTTTAATTCTACACGCTTTCACTGTATTTGTTACTTTCTATTGAGACGTACTGTAGATGAGTTGCCTGTCTCTCTTGTTCCTTTTGATTTTGCTCAATAAATGATTTGAAACCCATGGGTGGAAGCAGATTGAGTTAGCAAGTTATAAACTCTTTAACGATAATACTCAGTGGTGTGTGTTGTTTTTGAAACAAGCTAGAAATACAATGAGATCTAATTTCTAATTTTAACATTGTACAGCTTTCCATTTACACTTACTGAAGAAGTCTTGTTCACAAGCAATTAATTCTCTTAATGGTGCTGATGTTATCAGTTTGTCATCATTTTGACAAGCTCAATATCAAAATGATTAACCAAGAAAGATCTACACAACCAGACATATTGGACAGTTATACTAAGTCACTAACTAATGAACAAATAATTATATAAAGTCACTGGGAGTCTAACAATAACATTGTCAAGTGTAACAGAGAAACAACTAACAGCCTCTTTCCCATTATATTAGTGTGTATGTGAGTTTGTGACCCTAGAGAACATGTAATGATGGAAAGAGTTGCCAATTATTAATTTGTGTTACTGGTTCCATCACAGGTAGTTAACCAAGATAAGAGCATAAAAACACTGCACTGACCCATCATTCAGGATTCATACCCAAACACCTAATATGTGAGAGTTTATTTTGAGAGATATTGTACATTTCATTAGCATTTTCACATTGGGCTATATGACTCTTATTTACTTGATGTGCTCTCAAACCTAACTCACTAATTGAAAAACCATGAAATGAAATAATTCTTTTTTTTAATACCAACATCTTGCTGTTGATTTGTACAAGCAAGACTGTGTACAGAAAACACTGTCTTGGACAACATAATAGCAAATTAAGAGCCCAGTGAGAAAATGCCAAATAGATACATAATATTTGTCAAAATAAATTGAAATGGCAAAAAACACATTTTTTAAGTTATCTTTATTAGAAAAAATGCTAACATGAGGGGTTAGCTTTTTATACTTGGCCAAAAACTGAGAAAAGCCAAATGTCAAGGCGAGCGAGCGAGTGAGCGAGAGAGAGAGAGAGTGAGTGAGTGAGTGAGTGAGTGAGTGAGTGAGTGAGTGAGTGAGTGTGTGTGTGTGTGTGTGTGTGTGTGTGTGTGTGTGTGTGTGTGTGTGTGTGAGAGAGAGGTATATGATTTTTAGACCTCACCATTTTTTTAACAACCAGAAGCAGTCTTCAACAAAATAAAAAATGGCAAAATTACTGTCTACTTGATAAAACCTAACCATTTTAATGAGTAAATTAATGTTTAGATGAAAGGAATCTTTTCCCCTTGAGTTAATTCAAACACGCCAGGATGTTAAACAACCAAGCATGAACAGATGAATTACCAAAATAAACACATTAAAGCATAATTAAAAAATACTCTGCCCCGATATTCATCATGGAAAGACATCGGAATATGTGTAATTCATTTTTTCTGAAAAAGTTATTTACACTCGGCACAATGGAAGGAAGACTTTTATAAACAGTAATAAAACTGTGATAACGATTTTTCTTACACTTCTACTTAGTGGGAAGAAAGTTAAATATACATAGCCAGACACAGATTACCCAAATTTCAAGGGTTTGGAAAATTTATGCAACAAAAAAGTGCAAATAGGAAGTATGTTATCATTATACTTACCCAAATTCAAATGTGACAATTTGTTTTATAAATATCTATAACAAATAACTACAATATTAAATCAGCAGAAGGATTTTGAAACACAGAAGCATGAATCAAATACATCATAGCATAATAAAAAGTCCTCTTCCAATTCCTGGTATATCTACTAACTGAATTTATAAAACATTAAAATTTTTAATACATGCATCTGTTTCAAAATCAGTCCTACCCATGTTCCCTGTTTTTTTTTGGGGGGGGGGGTTCTGTACCAAGAACAGCCTTGAAACATTTAAATTTTGTAGAGGAAATCTTCACAGGTATGTGCATACTTTTCAGAAAGGTAATCTGAAAACAAGATAAATTCACTTTTTAACATTTATAATTTTGAGTTCTCACTGTTAATTAATCATTATGAAGGGATTTTAAAATACTACAGAAGCTGGTTCAATTTTAGCTCTTCTAATTTGCTTACAATTTAAGAACAATTAGCCAGACAACTCAGTAATATGTTTTTTAGGGATTGTATGAGAACCTGGCGGTCTATTATTGACCTACTGGGCAGATCCAGGACTTCTGCTCCTTCAATGCAGCTTGATTACGATAGCTTTAGGGAGTCGGATCCCCAGAGGGTGGTTGATTTATTTAATACTTATTTCGTGGAACTACCAGGTAGACTGATATCAAACATTACTTTGACTTGTGGTTGCTATACTGATTATTTAATGGATCATTGTTCTTTATCTTTTTTTTTTTGACACCTGTAGTGGATGATCTTTTTCAAGTACTAAATGGACTAGATTCATCAAAGGGCCTTGGCCCTAATGGTGTCCATCCAAAAGTAATAAAATTTGTTTCTTTGAGAATGATTGTTCCATTAACTCATATTTTTAATAATATTCTCCAAACTGGCATCATTCCCTCTCCTATGACCATTAGTCAAATTAGTGTTATCTTTAAAAAGGGTTTGGTAACTGATATGGTAAATTATCGTAGTTGCCAATATTTTTGGTGTTTGCAAAGATCTAGGAGAGGCTTACATTACATAGGTTAATTTCATATCTGGATAGTAACGATATTTTGAGCCACAATCAGCGTGGTTTCTGTAAGGGATTTTCAACTGAGACTGCTGTTCTAGATGTTACTAATTATTTACAGGACAGATTAGATCCTGAAAATAGTGTTGTTGGACTATTTTGTCATCTCTCTAGAGCATTTGATACTGTATGCCATGACATATTATGAACTAAGTTAGGGAGGATTGAGATTAAGAGGTGTTGCACTTAACATGTTTCAGAATTATTTATTGGGCAGGAAGCAGTTTGTTCAGATTCATGATCACTATTCTAGAGTTGAGTCTGTTTCATTTGGAGTTCCTCAGGTTTCAGTGTTGGGTCCTATTTTGTTTTTGATCTATATAAATTATATTTTTCAGGTTCCATCTGGTGCTCATTTGGTATTGTTTGCTGATGATGTAAGCCTATTTTTTAGGGGGAATAATCTGAGTGAGTTGATTTCTTGAGTAATTCTTGAAACTAGGGAGTACCTTTGTTGGTTTGCATGTAATTTTTTAATGTTAAATGTTACTAAGACATGTTGTTTTCCAACATCAGGCCTCGTCCTTGTGAATTGAGTTGTATTTACTTAAATGATACAGGATTACAGTTCCAGGCCACAGTGAAATTTTTGGGTGTAGTTTTGCATGAATCTCTCAGATGGGATTCTCAGGTGGATCAGCTTGCGTTATGTTTGAGATCTCACATTGGTATGATTTCGCAGATTTCTGGTTTTTTGTCAGTTAGAATTCTGTTAATTTTATACTATTCTCTTATTTTTCTTGTATTGTTGTACTGCATTTTAATATGGGGTGTGACTACAAGGTATAACATAGTTCATTTATCTGTGTTGCAGAGCAAGTTTGTCTGATTGTTAAATTTTTCGGTTGGTTCGGAGGTCCTTTTTCATCATTTTCAGATATTAACTATTAAGCAACTACATAAATACAGATTGCTGCTGATGGTCCATGAACATGTTTTTACAGGAAGATACTCCAACTTGATTGCATTACGGCATACCACTCACTCCTATGATACTCGTGGTGGGTCGGGTTTTTCTGTTCCGTGGGCTCGTACAGGTATAATAATATCAATGTGTTGGGATTGCGTGAGTGGAATAGATTACTGTTGATTATTAGATCAGAAGCATGTTATCTGGTATTTAAACGAGTGCTAAGGAGTTTTTTGACGGGGATTGAATATTGAAATTTATTGCTTTATGATTTGTAAAAGAAACGCATTGTAAAATTGCTTTTGTTGTCTTGACTGGACTGGACTGGAATATTTTGTTTTTATTTAGAGGGGATCAGGGACTTGTCGAGCAGTATTTCAG
Organism: Macrothele yani; assembly: GCA_039090855.1. NCBI lineage: Eukaryota > Metazoa > Arthropoda > Arachnida > Araneae > Macrothelidae > Macrothele > Macrothele yani. Next base: position 144,029,072 of record CM076996.1, read on the forward strand.
GCTTTTTCCCTGGCCCCTTGCAGTACATTTAATTATTTTTGACATATAATATTTGATTCATATTGACAATTGGTAATTAGTCTATTTAATTGTTATTAATTCTTAATGGAATGAGTTTTGTTGTTGCACAGAATTTGTATTTATTGTGAAAGTTTTGGTGATTTGTTGTATTTTTTGAGTTTTATTGGTTAATCTGTTTGCTTTATTTGTACAATTGGTTTATGATTGCAGCACATATTGTATTTTTACTGAGTATTATATTACTTTTCTATAGCATTGTACAGCAGAAATTTTATAAAATAAAATAAAAAATAATAATACAGAAACTGGCTCAATTTTAGCTCTTCTAATTCCCTTACAATTTAAGAACAATTAGCCAGACAACTCAGTAATATGTTGAGCTATTAAAAGACAAGTTAGGATTGAGCCTTCTGGACCACAAATGATCAGTAAAAAAACTGTAGACAAAAGAAGCAGGATTTCAGTGTCTTTATCTATTGATAAAAACAATCAGAACAGAAGATCAAACTATTAATAGAATTCTACTGTGAACCAAAATGTAAAGATAAGTCCACAAATGAACTATCCATATCAGTATACTTTTTTAAATGCATATTCTACAAAAAATGTTAAATGATTACAAATGGTGAACAAGACTTTTAATTTATGAACAATCTTTTAAGATTTGAGTTGAAAAATATGTTCTAAAAACAGGAACAAAACCACATATTGATGGCATCTCATTTATCTGTTTCCTAATAAAAAAGTACATGGCAGCACATGATATTTCTGAATGAAAATTTGTACATGGGTAGCATAATGCACTCAATTTCAAAACTATGAACACTGTTGCTCATGTGGCAAACTTAATTAACAATCATAAGCGGCAATGTGGTGTGATTTATAGGAGAAATAATGTTTTCTGAGCATTTGCAGCAGTAAATAAACAGCAGTGGCAGTTTCTCATAACTGCCTGTGAGTTTTAATCATAACTATTGAGTTATTGGAGCAATATCATGTAAGAAACCATCAGTATTCTGAACACTATCAAATGTAATTTAATTGTGTTACAAATATGCCCATGTAATGACAGTCTGACAGAACAAGTTCTGTTGCCACTGCTAAAGCACTATGCTAGGACAGAATGAAGAAATTCAGCTACTTTACAGTTTCAAATGCAGTCTTCACAAAACTAAGATGCTTGAATATGAAGTTGGTCTGATATGTTTCATCAAATTGCAGAAAAACAACAAGAAAGCAGCTACATAAAAATGGGAGAGTTCTTGGTATGCATAAGACAAGTACTTCTTGTCCAAACAGTGCTTATGAAGTGCAACAAAATTATGCTGTGTTCTGAACACACGAGTTCTGTAGAACTTTAACATTAGAGAGACCAACTGAAAGTCCTTATTCATAACATATGTCAAAATTTCTGCACTTCTGATGTACATATGAAGCCAATGCAGCATGGCAGAAGTACGATAAAAATCCGTTCCCTAAGTTGCATAGAGTATTTTGATCGACATAGGATCAAATCAAGGACTGTCTACTCTTCAGCCTAACACTAAAATTTTTTTGGCACACACACTCATAAGAAGCCAAACTATTTAGAGAGTACGCAATAAAATGCTACTCTGAGCAGAGTGATACATCAGTTTCACATACTCTGCTAGGCAGAGAGTTATGGTGTAGTTTTTTACCCACTTTTCTCCAATAGCATTCAACTGCAAAGAACAGAAATTTTTGCTAACCACATGACAAATAAGGTCCATGGCAAACCGAGATACTTCTTTTATCTCTTTGGACAGTTACTGAAAGCCAGCACTAAAGTGAGTGTAGTTAATAAACAATATATATATATATATATATATATATATATATATATATATATATATATTAGAAAGGCCATGGAGAACTATTGCACACATTCATTTTATACAGTCCAAGCACTGTATTTCTTTGAGTCTATGCCACACCAAGGTTTCAGACCATTAAAAAAAAAATCAGGGTAATGTTCTACCGTAAATGTTGCACAAAATCTTGTAAGAATAATTCGATGTGTTCCTTATTAAAGCTCAATGCATTAACAAATCATCTGCATTTTCAGCTACTTGAAAGGAAATTAACCTAGAAAAGTAAGGGAGAAAGCATCTGTTGTGAAGGTGACATGCAAACCTTTATTCTAACATGTCTGTAATGAAGGTCGTGAAACACAAGTGACAAGGGAGATGATGCCAGCAAACACACTGAATTCAGCTTTAGCAAGCATGAACACAGAACAGGTGGAAAAGCAAAAATGCAACCATTTACTGACATGGCTACATGATGATCTGTCATAGGTAAATGGAGCTGCATTGAAGATGGAAGGTGGAAAAGTGTAACTTGCCACTGGGGGATGGAGGGCTGGGTGACTGTTTAAGCAGCACAGAAAAACAGAAACTTCAGGCACTAAGAAAGAAAGCATAAGTAAGGAACTTTGAAGGCTCGCAATAAAAAATGTGCTTTAAAATGTACTTTCATACAGGAGACATGTATGTGAACTGTAATACACATTACATAAAAAGATATACAATATATAAAATTAAGCCACACTGTCTTTTTTTTTTACATAAATTAATACAGAAAATTGTGGCTCAGACATGAAGAAATACAGTTATTTGATTATGGTGCAAGATGACCCATCTATTTACATTTTGTAAATATTTATTTTAACTGAAATGTTGCATAACAAATGCTTCAAAGAATAGAAAAAAAAAAAAGGAAAAAAAAAGCCATTTATAAAACAAAATTTCTGGTAATTTTATAATGACAAACAGATGAAAAAAAAAAAACTGTCAAAACATACCAGGCATATCAAAGAGAAAAAGAAGAACCACAATGGTTGCAAGGTGAAATGCCATTAGTTGCTCATGGCACTATTTTCATGCATTCATTTTGTGGACAGCAACTATGGTTTTATTACAGTCTACTAATCACTAGCAACTACTGACTGGTACTTTCTACTCAAAGACAAACACTCTTCGCAACTAGCTCAGTGCCATACTTTGTACTACAGAATATGAGGTTGCAATGACTCAGCAAATCCAAAACAGTGTCCACTTCACAGAATTGAAATATACTTGAATATTAAGGTACCACCTATATTTCACAAAAACTGGAACAATGCAATGCTATTTACAATGCAGAATACAATAAGAATACAGTTAACACGTCACAAATTATTCCAAATAGAGTATTTAACTTTCGAATAGGGAAACTTTCCATGGTAAAAATAATTCAGTCTATAAATAATGTCACTGTTCAGGAGTGGTGACAACAAACACAGCAGGGTGACAAGATTTTGATTACTACAACAATCTTAATGAATTATAATTCCCCCTTTTTTGCGTGATTTCTAGAAGATTGCGCATGGTTGCAGCCTCTTATACCTGTTTAGCTATAATTTGTTCAACTTATAAAAGCAGTTGGAATTATTTTATAGATAACAGGTATCAATTAGTTATAGGTGATCTGAAGAACTCATCCCCAGAAAAAAGTATTGTCAGGGCCAATCTTTAGCACAGATGAGCAAGGTATTTGGCTTCCTAGGGACCACAAATTTTAATCATATGATTAATCCTTATCAACATCCAATTTTTAATGTGTATTATCTTTGAAAAAAATTGCAAACACACAAAAACACTTCATATATTTAATTACTTAAATGCATTTTTTTATTTGTTTCCTGTCACTGAAGAAAAAAAGTTACTCAAACCTGATTGAAAATTGATATTTTAAAGATGATGAACCAATGCATGTTTTCAGTCAAAAATATTATTGGAGTGGGCAAATCAATCTTTGCCTGGGACTGTGGAAGTGCTAAGGCAGGGCCTGAGCATTGTCAAGGATAAGACTAAACAATAAAAACCACAATTCATAGTACAATGTTTAGAAGTGTTTTAACAACTAATACAGTTTTTAAAACACCTTTCCACTGAAAAATGAAATATTATTCAATGTTCAAACATAATAATTTTTGGGTGTGTCAAACATCAGGAAAAATAATATAAATTTATTTAAGCATCAAAATTGACATAAATGAGGTAAATATGTGGTTCTTCATCTATATCTAAGGATTTAAACCAACAGTAAGAATGTGATGGTAACAGAATTTGCTATACATGATAGTAATTAGTCAGTTATATCTGATAGTACTTTGTGAAAGGAAAAACAGACTTCAAAAGCTTGCAGCTCATGATTTAGTGCCTAGATCTGTATATAATGCTTTACAACAGTATGACAAATCTAACTGAAATAAGTAAAAATGGGCAAACTTTTCTAGCAATATTATGAAAAAGCAAATAATTTAATCTCAATACAGTGCTTACAATTTAGAATTACACGAGAAACAGCAACACTATCCCTACATCATGATGCATCAAAATGTATTAAAGCAGGCTAAAGTACTTTGATCATACACTGAATGGGGAAAAAGAAGAGTGATATTTACGCACTTCAATGAATCATAAGACATGCCTGAAAGATGCTCATAATATGATCAAAGATTGGTGATTTAAATGAAATGCTGCTGACAAAAACTTCACCTTTGACATGAAAAAATAAAAATTTTGCTGCATGTTTCCCAAGATACTGGAAATATATTACAAATCATAGTAGAGACTTATCTTAAAATGCAATTGTTCACTTACTTTTACATGTTCTTTTTTTTAACATAAAGCTTATTAACTTTAAAGTGATTTATTTTTACTCATTACTTCATAAATAATTTTTTTATAAGTTAAAGGTAATAATCTTCATCTAAAATATGTTATTTATTGCAACATGTTGACAGCATTTCACTGGAATAGTTTATAGATATAATCCCATCACTGGAGTAATTCTTACTATGGTGGCATAAAAAATGCAAAGTCAACTATTGGAGAAAATTATTTTCTGATACATGCTACAACTGTACTCTGGTAACTAAGACTTAACATCATTTGCACTCAAGAAGTCATTATTTCTTTTTTTCCACAGCCAATTTCCAACCCTCATGAAAATTAATTAATTTTCTATGGTTCATATAGCATGTTGATTTTGTCTTTTGTACAAAACAAATAAGACTTCAAAATTATTAAATGCAGAACTACTCACATTTCAATATTAAGCCATTAGCTGGCTGTATATTGTAACCTTTTATTGCAACACAAAGGAAAACATTCAAACATATTCCATTATCTTTACAAGACATAACAGAGCATGAGTTTGATACTTCATTTCTGTCCTTTAAGAAAAAACACACATACACAAGAAATCTTTTGGCTATTAATGAAGGTTAACAGCAAGGGATGCTGGGAAATGATTGTGTACATTTGTACAATGGAGAAATATTATTATAGAGTCTGGGAGAAAAGTTTTGAGTTTTCAAATACATAACAATGGTATTCTGCCATGGAAAGGGCTCTCAATCAGTTGGTATCAGTAGCGCACCCAGAAATTTCCCAAGGGGAGAAGGGGGCCGTGGGACACAAAATTTTCCCAAGATGGGTAGGACCCCCTAAATTTACCAGAAAAAATAGTCAGGTGCTATAACAATTAAGAAGACTATGACTTTTGTCTTCTTAATTGTTATAGCACCTGACTATGAATTATGACTTTTGTACATTTATTCTTATTCAGTTACTTAGTAATGTTGCAGTACAATAAAGTTAAATGATTAGAAGAAGCAACAGATGAAATTCTTTTCCTGATTAGATGTTTCAAAATTTATTTAACAGAACTACTCCCTTATAATTATTGCACACCATAATTATACAGTACATGATTAAAAATTATATGTAGATCATGTACCATGCATCGTGACTTTTTGTTTCAAACTTCAACATAATAATTTCCCCGCTGTCAGCGTGGGGCGGGGAGGGGGGTCACGCACACACTGGCCACCCCAGTGGGTGCGCCATTGGTTGGTATATCAGTTGTTTCTAAGTGGTTCTTTTTATTTAGGCAGAAGATTCTGATTCTCCACATTAATGTGCAGGCAGAAACATTGACAAGATAAATGGAGTTTGAAGCACAATCACAATGTGTTGTGAAGTTTCATGAACTAAATATCATAAAAGTATAATTTAGCAATACGGGGATTACTAGGTTACTAGGATGACTTCATTTTTACTTTCTTGTCAAACTACAATTTCAAAATATCTCATCCCAATGATTTTTCCATGACTTAATTTCTCATCACTAGGATTTTGCCATGATGATAATACACTACAATATCAACCATGCAGTATTTATTAGATTGCTGTTTTCTGAAAGTCTATTGCTAGCTGCTTCTATGAAGTGCATGGTGTGTGTGTGTGTGTGTGTGTGTGACTAACACACTTGACAAGGCTTTCCACAGCTTACTACTACAATAATTTCTACTATTACTATGTTCAGTGCAAATAATTGATAACTTATCTATTTTTTTTTTTTTTTTGCCACAGTTTTGATTGCTTGAAGATAATTATAAGAAATTTGAAAATTTATCATCCTGGAATGGGAAATTCAGATTAATGCCTCAGTTGTTTGGGATTTCATTGTCCTGGGTGGTGTAATGGTTAGCATACTCAAGCGCAAATCAGGAGATGCGGGTTCGGTTTCCATTCCAGGACGATAAATTTTCGAATTTCTGTGGTTATGTTACACGGAAAGAACAGCTTGGTTTATGTCTATATTAATTATTCCATGTGTTTCCAATCTGATATTTACAAGTGAGAAATTCCACATTTAACACTTGCATTAGAAAGGAAGATTTATGGGCCACTGGAGTAGAACCAGAAATCTTTGATGTCAATATCTTCTATGGCCAAAAGATATTTATTTATTGTTGGTAACATAGGTAAAGAAGCTGACAGAGTAAAATATATGTGGAGTGACCTTGGAAGAAATAATGTGTTACCCAGCTGAGCAAACTACCATTATGTAACAAAAGGGCCATATTTAATCAGTGCATTCAACCAGCCCTTCCTTATATGTTAGAGACATGGATTTTGAAAAAAGTACACTGATACGATATGAAAGATGCATTTTACTGTATGGTCTTCCATACATAAGTTCAAAATTCAACATTCAAGGACAAAAAATTTAGAATAATTTCCTTTTCCATGACATGCATTGAGAGGCCATAACAGCAATAACCTGATTTTTTTTTTAGAATATGTCACGGGTCACCAGTTGAAAAACAATAATGACGAAAAAACCTGCCAACAGTGCCAGTTTACAATTCAACATGATTTCTTTGTTTACCTATATTTATACTACATAAAAAATAACTTGATGCTCATGAAATCTCCATGGAGAAAAAGGCTTCTTCTACTATCTACCCTACAAGCTAACTAATAATACAGCTAATCTTGTTTGTGCCACTTAAAGCCAATTGTGTACTGGTGAAAGCAGAATTACAAGTGTTCACAAAGAGGAAACTTTTATGTTTTGTTGTTCAACTACCATCATGAGCACCTCTAAAGGCTACAAGCAGGTGGCCATCCCTAGTTTAGGGCCACTAGCTCCAGGAAAATGACAGCTAGCACCATCAAACAAACACATTGCTAATGTCTCCCTTGGTACTTAAACCCGTGCCCATCTTGGATAAATGGTCAGAAACTAGAGCCTCAGACCACTTGGCCACTGGGATAGCAAGGAGGGACATGCTTTCAAATGCATATTGAAGTGCCTTCATTTACCAATAATTTTTGGATCCAATGGGTAATTTCTAACCCTCCTGCAGGTCTAGCCTTTATGTGTGAACACTATATATATATATATATATATATAGCATTTTAAGGATTAGTATCTTGTATATATATAACTTCAAAATACAAAAGCCCACATACCCTGAAGTACCAAATGGGCATAAATATATAGTAGAGGTGGAGCAAAATACTGAATGGCATGTATAAAAGCCCCTATAACTAACCAAGGGAGAAGCGCTTATAGTTTTAAATTCAAAATCACACATAGGTGAAAGAGCTTTTATCATGCATAATAACTGCATGCCTGAAAATTGTCATTTTTTTCTGATAGAAAATAACACAAATACAGAATTCATTTTTGTCTAATGCATCTGCTTCCATTTACTAATAACCACATTTCTGCAAATGCAAGACATACAGAAGGGAAATATCTACAATAAAATTACAATTAGTATGCAGACTGCATTATATCTATGGCAAAAAAAGCAGTGTTGCTAAATTTTATTGAAAAGTATGCATGGCATATAATAGGGCATTTTGCCTATTCTTACTACTACTTGTGAAACATTTTCGTTATTTTATAACTTCACTTTCGGGAAGTTTGTACTGTTTGAGATTTTTATGCAAGAAAGAACCACTTCAATTTTAAAAACATTATAGTTACAAGAATCCACTTCTGCAAGAGATCTTCATGGACTATGGTAAAGAAAGCTGTCGTCTTGATTTTCTCGTAGTATTAAATATGTTTCACTATAAGGGAAACAAATATAACACACAGAATGATTGGTATGTTCATCAATCTACAAATTAGGCCACCACTATGATAAACTGCTGTCTTTGTGTTTGTCACACAAGATATAACAGCATCAAAATGTTTTGGACGGGAAAGAATTAAAAATAAATCTATGAACTGAAATAACATGTTTGAACAACAACCTGAGATAGTAGAAATATTAAAAAAAAAATATTAAAGCAGTATCAGTCAACTGGGATTAATAACCACCTCAATGTGATTATAATGAGAATTAAATAAATGTTATCATAATGAAAAGAAAGATTAAAACTGACAACATTAATAACTAATTAAATTCATTAGTACATTTTTTCTGAATGATACTAAATCAAAGGTCTCATGCATGTTTTCTAAATTCTAAATAATAATAATGGAATCCAGAAGATCCACGGAATAGAAATGTAATTCACAAATAAAAAATCTACAAATAGAAATTCAGAGGGAATCAGGAAAGAGAACATGGCACAGACCATGGCAGCAGTCATTTCAGGAACTGCAGTGGAGCCAAAATACTTTCTAAGAAATACTGTGAAGAAGTATGATTGCCACAATAACTGCTTTACTTAATCCAAAATGCAGTCTTTCTGCAAACCTCTCATACCTCTTTAAAATTTCTAAATTTCCAGGTCTGAGTTGAAATATACTTTGTGTGCACGAAAACCAAGAATGATAATAATAGCAAAAATAACAATAATAACAATGTAAAAGATTCACAGCTGGAAAAATTAATCACTCATTACTGTTTCATGCTTTTATCACAAAGAAATATTACTGACATATAATGAAGAATTCACTTCTATGTGTAAGAAAAAAACAGGGTCAAAGGCTGGGAAGAAGGTAATGAAACTACCAGGCCACTTTAAAAACTCTGGCACATACAAGCAAAATAACAACAGCACAATGGCAATTAAAGGATCATTCAGAGCTTATGAAAAAACCTTTGTTTTCTATGGTAATTTGAAAGTAGGCTGAAAGCCTGAAAACCTTTTATACCGTGGGAAGTGTATCTTCTGTTGAAACAAGCTAGAGAGACGTAAATTATGCGATTAGAATTTTCACAGCATGTGGCAGCAGCTAACAACATGGAACTCCTTCCTATCTCTTTGTTGCACTATGATACAGTCTTGCAACACACCTCCTTCACCAAGTGGAAAAAGAGAACTGGCTACAGTTTAGCATTGCTTCCCAAAGTTTAGAGATCGACTGGAAGTGTTTTTGCCTCCAGGTGTGTGCTGATAAAAAGCTCTTAGAGTTCACTGCTGAAAAACCAACCTGGGAAACATTTTCTTGGTGGCTTGTTATGCTGAAGACAAAACGGACTTGTGTATTTCCATCCAGGATGCCATGTTCTCTCCATGTGACAAAAAAAAATGTTCATAACATCTGTGTATTGTTATGCCCACATACTTTTACTCATTGTATAATGTTCAAGACTTTAGGTCAGCATTATTATGTTAACGTATAAACATTTAATGTTCATCACGTTGTTCTTGGTATAAACATAGACCTCCGACGTGACCTCCAACATATAATGCACCGTAAAAGTTGTTCATATCGACACAATAAACAGCACACTTCGAATCGCATACATACAAAGAAAGTGCCCTACCTACGATGTCTACAAATATGTCCAAAAATCATCCACAGCTAATGTCTTATGCAGGCCAAGTCGAATATTCTGCTGCCTTTCAACACTCAGGAATGCTGATGGTGAAATCTTGTATTCCGTGCATGTGATAAGATATGCGGTCCTCCCACTGGACCAAGTCAAAATTAAAACAAAAGGCGCCATAAATGACCATAAGATAAAAGACTTAACAATACTAAAAGGAATTAAGAGTGAAATGAAGTAAAAGTAGATGGAAGGTCATGGTTGTCAAACCACATATCACCAGACCGGTTTCAGTATGTTTCATGCTATCTTCAGTGGTACTCCTAACAGTGCTTCTTCATCGTATAAACGTCCACACAGCAATGCTGAACTCGTCAGACATGGCGGCCGCACCCTTGGTTATCTGAACTCGAAGTATCGAACTTAGAACACAACACCCAAGGCGCCATCTATGATGAGATCAAGGACTTATTTTCTTTTGGGTCATCAATTCTGTTATTCTGTACTTTCCTTCTTTTACCATAATAATGCTTGTTCTTCATTTTTTTCGATTTCGATCAAATACTTCCAGGCGTACAGTAATTCAACTGGTACATTACTGTTACAATTCCTATTTTTCATTTTCTCGATTACAACAGCTTCTGAAATAAACTGCTGGTCATATCTTTTATGTGATGTTATTAATTTGACGTTTGACCAATCCGGCGATAAATTATTTTCGAAACAATATTGCATCAAAGAGGTCTTGATCTTCCCTTCTGCACCAATTTGAAACATGTTCATTCAACCTGCATTGTAATCGTCTTTTGGTGCTGCCTATATACGATTTCATTTGTACTCCCTCCTTGCTAACAGTCAGAACAGAATGTATAACTGGAACTTTCCAGGATGGAAGTTTTATTGGCAGTCAGTAATTTCCCATTGTCAATTATAGTCTCTGCCAACTTAATATTGTGATCAACACACTCTTTTTAAGGATATCACTCACATGTGATAAGTATGAAAATTTTACAAAACATTTATTTTCGGTTTCTAAAATTGCTGATTTCATATTCTTCATTTCATTCTTAATATTTGCATAAATTGATCTTATCAAGCGCCTACTATATCCAAACTCCTGGGCCATCGATTCAATCCATTTAATTTCATTTTCTTCGGCCTCTTTCAAAGAAGATACATTAGTGGCTATTCTAATGAAAAATAAAAAGGCTGCTGTTTTATATCTCCATGGATGTGAAGACCCAAAAGGAATGATCGCAGCGATATATGTATCTTTCCTGTACGCAGATGCCTCTATACAGTTTTTACTAATGCTACGAAATAAAGTGATATCTAGGAAGTTGAGCTTGTTATCAATTTCTTTTTTCTACAGTAACCTTTATAGCAGGATAATAACTATTGTACATTTGTATGAATTTATTTAGATCATTTTTAGAGTGACTCCAGAAGATGAGTACATCATCCACATATCTTAGAAAAACTGAAGGTAAGGGAGTGTTATCCAATGAAAATACCTTTTCTTCTATATCCTGTAGCACCACCTTGGCTAATAAGCAAGACAAAGGGGAACACATTGGGGTGCTGAACTGTTGCCTAAAGATGGTTGTATTATATTTAAAGTAATTATTTTGGCCGATGAACTTTAACGCTGATATGATGCTATTCCTTTCAGTATCAACCATTTTCAATGTTCTTAATCTACTATCAATAAGCTCAATAGCTGCCTCAGTGGGAGTGCTTGGATATAGCAACTCTACATCCAAGCTCAACGCTGTAAAATTGGTTGCCCTCACCTTCCTAACCTATTCAATCACCTGCCTTAAATTCTTAACAGTGTACAGATGTTCATTGAATAAATGTTCCAAATATTTGAACAATTCCCGTTCCAAGTTGATAGTTGGGGCCGTACATCTGTTAACAATAGGTTAAACAGGGTTTTCATCTTTATGTGTCTTCAATTTTCCAAAAAAATACGGAATATTGGCACTATCTGGTGGTATCAATCTTCTTTTGATGTCATCAGGTAATTGGGAATGGTTTCTAAGTTTTGCCAACTGTCGCAGAATTGATTCAGTGGGATCCTTTGTAACTTCAACAGCTTCTAAATCATCAATAGCTGTCATCATCTTGTTGTGGTAAACGTCATAATACAATATGACTATCTGTTTAGCTTTATCAGCCTCGATGCACTTGACTGCAGGATTATTCTTTAAATCCATTAATGCATCACATTCGTATTTTATACGCTGGTTATTCGGTTTATCATACATTTTACTAATAGTCCTCATAAGTTTAAAAACAGACAGGATTCCTCTTCCAAATAGGCAATTTCTTGATGACCTCCTCCATAGGTGGTATAATAGCTTCTGTTCTAAGATCTGTGGGTATGCAAAGTTTATACCTTGGTTTAACAATATCCATTGTAAATTTGTCAGTTCAACACTCGATTTATTGATGTACCATTGACTACTCACTACCATTCAATTTTCGTTGATTGTTTTAAATTTATTATCCATCAATCTTTTGATTTTCTTAAAATGTTTAGTCTTACAAAGCTATCTGTATCTGCAGATCTAGGGTGGTTAATATTTTGATTAACTCAATTCTCAATACATCTTCATTGTTTTCTTTACTAATATAGTCATTGTACAGGGTTATAACTTTTAATACTTGGGCGGTTCACTTTTTTCTGTTTCTCACGAATAAATGATATCCCTGCGATCATTCCTTTTGGGTCTTCACATCCATTAAGATATAAAACAGCAGCCTTTTTATTTTTCATTAGAAGAGCCATTAATGTATCTTCTTCGAAAGAGGCTGAAGAAAATGAGGTCATTTAAATGGATTGAATCGACGGCCCAGGAGTTGGATATAAAGGCGCTTCATAAGATCAACTTATGCAAATATTAAGAACGAAATGAAGAATATGAAACAAGCAATTATAGAAACCGAAAATAAATGTTTTTAAAAATTTCCATACTTACCACCTGTGAGTGATATCCCTAAAAAGGAGTGTGTTGATCACAATATTAAGTTGGCAGAGACTATAATTGACAATGGAAAATTACTGACTGCCAATAAAACTTCCATCCTGGAAAGTTTTGGTATATATTCTATTCCGACTGTTAACAAGGAGGGAGTACAAATGAAATCATATATAGGCAGCACCAAAAGATGATTACAATGCAGGTTGAATGAACATTTTCAAATTGGTGCAAAAGGGGAGATGAAGACCTCTCTGATGCAATATTGTTTCGAAAATAATTTATCACCGGATTGGTCAAACGTCAAATTAATAACATCACATAAAAGATATGACCAGCAGTTTATTTCAGAAGCTGTTGTAATCGAGAAAATGAAAAATAGGAATAGTAACAGTAATGTACCAGTTGAATTACTGTACACCTGGAAGTATTTGATTGAAATCGAAGAGAAAATGAAGAACAAGCGTTATTATGGTAAAAGAAGGAAATTACAGAATGACAGAATTGATGACCCAAAAGAAAATAAGTCCTTGATTTCACCATAGATGGCACCTTGGGTGTTGTATTCTAATGATCCCACGATAATTTGCGTTCAGATAACCAAGGGTGCGGCCACCATGTCTGACGAGTTCAGCATTGCTGTGTGCACGTTTATATGACGAAGGAGCACTGTTGGGAGTACCACTGATGATAGCATGAAACATGCTGAAACCGGTCTGGTGAGATGTGGTTTAACGACTGTGACCTTCCATCTACTTTTACTTCATTTCACTCTTAATTCCTTTTAATATTGTTAAGTCTTTTATCTTATGGTTGTTTATGGTGCCTTTTGTTTTAACTTTGACTTGGTCCAGTGAGAGGACTGCATATTTTATTAAATGCACGGAATGCAAGATTTCACCAGCAGTATTTCCCAGTGTTGAAAGGCAGCAGAATATTCGACTTGGCATAGATAAGACATTAGCTGTGGATGATTTTTGGACATATTCATAGACATCGTAGGTAGGGCACTTTCTTTGTTTGTATGTGATTCCAAGTGTGCTGTTTATTGTGTTGAAATGAATAACTTTTATAGTGCATTATATGTGGCGATATGAATAACTTTTATGGTGCAGTATATGTTGGAGGTCACATTGGAGGGCTTTGTTTATACCAAGAACAGCGTGATGAACAGTAAATGTTTAACATTTATACGTTAATATAATAATACTTTTAGCCACGTAAAGAATCTGCTCGATTCAGTATATATCTTTGTGCTGGTTTGAGTAGATAATGTAATAACATCAGGTCGGCAGACATTTTATTATTCCTATTACCGTGAAGAACTCATCCATTAGATTGAGGAATTTTTTGGTCAGCAAAGTATTGCATAGAAATCTTGTAATGGCACATGCACAAGTATATTACTAATGTTAGCAAAGGTAAAAATATGATTAACAATCTTAATGAAAAATATTTTTCCTAATATTAACATTTGCAAGTAGGCGGCACACTATGTGAGCTAAGTGATGGTTTCACTATGAGTAGACACTAACCATTTCTGACAAAAGGTCCTGACATGACTCACAGTTTTGGGGTTGGGTTAGATACAAGGGCTACATCTGGCATTAATCTTCATTATGGAATTATTCCCATATTTTCAATACATTTCTTCAAAAATACTGAGCAAATTACATACAAGATAGCTGCACAGGGTTTTAAACTCATTTCACCCCATTGTAATTCATTAAATGCAGCACTTAAATATATTGGCCCCAGCAATGGTCAATATAGTGGAATATCTACACTTCAAACATGCAAACTTAAACCACATCCTATTTCCATAACATTTTTCTAGATGCTAACAAAAACAATATTTTGACTACTTATTAAAGAGGCATGAGGGAAAATTGGCAAACTGTAAAAAAATTGGATGTTATAAAATTCATAATATATGAATTGTAATATATGAATAGCTATATGAATTTTTAATATAATGGTGACTTGGTTCTTATGCAATCTCTTGTGGCAATTATCACTAGCAAACTAGTGTGTGGAAAAATGCCATTACTTCCAAACAATACAACCAATGCTATTACATGCAGTGAATTCAAAAAATGGGTTCTTTAACTTCTAAAGTTTTGTTTTGATAAACCTGGTCACCCTGCATAAGAAGTCCAGAGATTTGCATCTAACAGTTTACAAATGACTGATGCATAAGAAGATAGCAAAACACTTTGAAAATGTAAGATACAAAGACAAAATTATAAGGGTTCTTCAGCTTTAAGTCACTTACAATTCTTAGCACATACTCTTTTGACAGAATACTTAAATACCATGGATATCTTTAAACATACATAGAAACCACTATTCTACAGTAGTGCATATGCATAAATGCAGTTATAATGGGTGAAAAGTGCTATAATACTAAGGATAAATGCCAGGAGTAATGCACGCTTTTTTTGTAAAAACTGTGTGTAAAGCACACAAGTACATTCTGTTAATTCAATTTTTATGATTGCTTATGGAACAAAATGAGAATTGTACACCAAGGGCATGTTCACCACCATAGTCAATACTAAAACACCATTGCAAAATGCCAGGAAGCAACAATAAGTCCAAACACGATAAATCTATTTCTCTCTGACAATTAAAAAAAAAAAAAAAAGATGAACTGCGTAGCATATTTTCCAGAGTATAAACCACATTTGTATATGATTGTTGTCCACAACAAATAACTGATTTTTAGATGCACTGAAAATAGTTGATGACACAGTATTCTGCTGTAAGTAACTGACAATCTAGCACAATCATTGAGTATGCATCATCACTTGTATGGTTTCGTCGAATACTAAAACTTTTTTGAGGATTATATTTAATCTGAGTTACATTCAGATACAGGATCTTACATAATAGATGCAATTTTTATACATCACCAAATAAAGATCCCAGTCATGCAGATCTGAAAGTGGTTCCTCTTTAGGGCCTTGCTCTAAATTACAAGTAAAGGCAGGAATTAGTCATGTAGTTCTTTTAATGGATACTAGAAACATACAAATGCATGATGTGTCTATGTATGTGCAGAGAGACAAGAGAGAGGAGAGGTACTTTGAATCTGTTCAGGTCTGAGTAAAAATGAGTAAATGATAGCATAAATTCTGCAGCAAACAAACCCTTTTTTTTTACCAATAAAATGCATTTCTACTAACCAACACTATATGTGGCCCAGTAGCAGACCCAGTAGGGGACAACTGGGTAATCCCCTTCTAAAGCAGGTTTTTCCTTTTTAAATGTCCAATATCTAAACAACTAATGCATTTATTTTGGTAAAATTATAGTAATAAATCCATAGATTCTCATACAAGTTTTCAAAACAACTAAAATTTGCTATAAATTAGGAGATAAAATGTTCTGTCTATGTCTCCATTTAATAGATAAGCAATAACCCAAATGAATTGGATTTTCATCGCTAATAATGTACAACTTTACATCATTTAGGACATAAAATGATAGGTTTGACTTACCTATCTTAAAAACATATATCTCGTACATTCTGTTTTAGTTTCAGCAGAAAAAAACAACAACAAAACACTAGAGGTTCAGAAACAGAGAAAGATGAGAGTGGAAGTGAAAAGAGATTTTGCTTGATCATGAAAGGTTATAGGAGAGCTTTTCTCTATGTTTTTAGTGCTGTCTGACATCATTGGTATTTGGGAGCAGAAAAAGTCACTGTGTGGGAGTAGACTTTGAAGGAAGTATAAGATAGTACGGGTGACAGAGTGAAACACATACCTCGATTGAGTTATAAACAAAAACTAGTAACAATTTTTCCATTAAATTAACCCATCTGAATAGAAGGGATCAAACTTTATTTTGAAAGATTTTTACCCAGAGATGAAATTTGAAAAGCATCAATTAGGTTTCCTCAAAATGTGGGCAATTGAACACCATGAAAATAGTGCTGATTTTTCAGTTATTGTTTGCAATTTAAAAATTTAGCACAATTTTTTTTAGCAGAAAATTTAAAAAACTTTGTGATGCCAAGAAGGGGCAGTGTGTGTGTGTGTGTGTGTGTGTGTGTGTGTGCACTCCACAAAGTTTTTCAAAAGACCGGAGCAACTGCCACTCCTAAGATGAGCTTCTAGATCTGCTACTGATGTTGCCCCATTTCTTTGTTCAATAGTTAAATCTTTATGAATGGAACATATTTTAAACATGTTTTAATAATGCAGAATTTATTCAAAAATAGCAAAATCAGCATTTGGAGGGAGAACATGCACAATGAAATATTGTATATGCTCTTCTTCCAAGACTGTCACAACAAAAGAATCATTCTTTTATTTTTTTTAGTTAGTAAGGTAACAAACACAAAATAAAGTGGGAGGTGGAGGGAATGTACCTCCTAAGTCTTTCACAGAGAAATCAAGAGAAATGTGTTAATTATGAAAAAGAAAAAAAGAAAGCAACTTTTCTCTGGTTGTTAAAAAGTTTTTGCATTTAAAATATAGGATGCACTTTTACCACCATGGTTCATTACCCAAATGGCAATTATAAATGGGAAAAGAAAACTTGAAATATGGTGCAATTATGGAAAATTTATTCTAACAACAGAATTTTAAAATCAGAGTATCAAAGATGTAATCTCAAAATCTGAATGCAACTCAGTCTGTGTTGAGCTACATGAAGTGAAACACTCCAATATTCTCACAACACAAATATGTAAATTTTTTTCAGTGTATTCTACATTTTTTTTTTGATGCATGCAAAGTTTAAGATAAAAATATTTACAAAGACAGTAAAGTCTCAAAGCAAAATGTTATCAATAATAGATTCCTTATAAGTGATTTATCTAGATACATGCCAAATTTACTGTTTTATTATTAGCTATTACTAAGTTTAGTAGGTGATAAATATTTATTCTCTTCCTCAGAAGGAAAAATTGTAACACATAACCTTACTGGGCAGTGTGCCACTTTTTAATGGAGAATTTTACACAATTTCCAATGGTAACCTCAAGTAGCAATTTGTGTAAAAAGAGAGAGAAAAAAAGGCTGTTTTCTTTCCATTGCAAAACAAGAGACATAACTCTTCATAACCACTGGGTTGTCGTTCAATGTGACTACATTGCACATCAGTATTGCTGGAGATATGCCATTAAAGAACAGTATCTGTCATGTAACACAGTTAGTTTGGAATGAAGACTTAGTTGTTGAAAAAAAGTAAATAAATAAATAAATAAATCATCAAAGTAAGGAAGCTAATACAACAACTGCAACTGACTTTGATGCACAACAAACATTGTATCTATATATTATGTACGAAACTAGATCTGCATGTTAATCACAGTGAATTATTCTCTGTTGTTGTGAAGAATATCTTCTGCATTGCAAATACTGATAAATAAAAGTTTGTGCAATTTTTATGTTAATAGTCATTAAAGCAGGAAAGGCTTTCTGCCAGTAGCTATCTTCAAAACAATTCCTCCCTTTTGTCTTTTGTTTTGGGGCTTAAAGACCATCATAAGCAACTCTAATGGCTATATAAGCTCAATCCTAATTCAGGGCCACTGGTTCCAGGGAAAGGACATATTTAGTGCTGTATGACAAGCACAGTGCCAATAAATACTTTATTCAGGACTTGAACACAGGCCCTGCTATGATGACTTCCCAGAAACTTACATCTCTGAATACAACGGCATCACTGAACTGTTTTCTGGTTCAGCTCATTTGAAAATCTTCAAATGTTACTTTGAAACAGGCTCAGGGAATCTTTGTCAAATTTCAATCTCTAATAAATAATGAGACCTACGATACAAAACTATAGCAAAACAACTACTGTCAAAATACAAGCTTACCATATATAAGAAATAAGTTTAAAATAAATGGAAATGTCAAGCTCTCTAAATGAGTATATTCTCATGGGAGAAAAATCTCGTGTCTGGTTGCATAGTTTTCTAACTAAACAAACATAACTCCCCATTTTTTCTGCAGTAATATGACTTAATAACTTGATAATAAATAATGCACTCTATCTTCGTACAGTTTCTGAATGTGAAAAAAGCCCTCCCCCCATTGATTTTGAAAGTTGCAATCAACATTTCCAGCAATGACCAGTAAATTTCTAATATCACATAGAAAATAACATCTAAAAACACACACCTCCCTTCTCTTAATAATGTGCTTTAAGTATCAGAACTGTTTTCACTAAGAAGTGATTTCTTTGTAATCATGGGCATGCTCATGAATAAATATGAAATTAATCATCAATGAAAATTTTTATATTCAATATAAAAACAAAGGAAATATTAATATATGCAAAAGACCAGTTGCTTCCATTTGGTTTATGGAGAAAAATCAATCTGAATTAAATATATACAATAAAACTGAGTTTAGATTTAAATACATTATGAAGATAGAGATGGATTTTTGTGACAACTTGGAAAACATCATAGCTACAAAATGCAAAACCAAAGTCAGCAATCATAAACTGAGAGTATTTGTATGCATTTGTGTAGGTCAGAGTTAATACTTTGGAAAATACAGCACCTATGAATAGCATCGTGCCACCAACACTAGTGTTATTTAAAACACCAGGTCACAACATAACACTTACTTTTTTACATGTGAGTTCAAACATATTTCTTTTAAATACACATTTTACATATTGCTGCCAACATTTATGGATGATGACAATTATTACTACACTGCAAATATCCTCATAATTATGAAGTGGAAATATAGAAAAAAAAACATTCTAGTGAAAAGATCTGTAGAGTATTTACAAGGTAACATTTTTTTCCTTTCATTTTTTTCTCCAAAATTGCATATCATTCTATGAGCCTTTTCTACATAACATTCACAAGCAGCTTTTTACATAACAAACAGTGTCTGATGGATTGCAATAACTATGAAACAGTGAAGTTGCATCTCAAACATCATTTATTTTACATTTGATACTGACAAAAAAATTGCTTATCAAACCAGCTGCCACCTCCCCAAAAGCCATGAAATACATTGGGTGAAATGGCGCTTGAGGAAAAAATGAGGCCTAATTCTTATTTGTGATTCACATTTACAGGTTATGCCAAAACATATACCTAGCCAATGACATCATTATATACATTGTGTAGCATTCACAGAATGGGCAATCAAATCAACAAATTATGTGATCTTCAAACATGTTCAATTTTGAAGTGCACTTGTGATAAGTCAGTGGCTGAATCAATGTGCTGTGAAATCTGTTGTCTAAACTTAAAAAGTAATTATGAATGGAAAGGCTATTGCATTTTGGATAAGACATTTTTTTGTTTAGTGGTTGACTTTTCATGCAAAACTTTAACTCTATTACAAAGACTGTTATGGTAGCACAATTGCTAGTTCCATATCATGCAGTTTTAAGTCTAATTTATATTCAAAAGCTATCTTCTTATCAGTTCTCAAAAATTAAAATATATGCATACATGTATAATTTGCCACTAAATATGAACTCTACATAACTGTATTTTGAATGGGAAAGCCATAAATAAATAAATAAAATGAAATAAATTAAGATAAATCAAATACAAGTAAACAACAGAAAGGCTACAACATATATTGAGTGAAGAAATTTAAAACTTCCAGACTTTAAGAACCAGTTCAATGATACAAATTTCATGAATACTTAGTAAATTTCATAAAAACAGTGGAGGAGTCAAATAGCCAAGTCTGCACATGCAGCTTAAAATTAATTGCAACTACTGATGGATTGCATAGATACAAGTCAAAGTAAGATGGGGAAAATTGATTACAGAACAATAAAAAATTGTGTTGAGTCTGACCACAAGATGTTAATTATACCAGTCTTTCTTTTACGATAGTGGTAAAGCAAGTGACAATATTTTAACACATATCAAATGAAATGCATATAACAAAATGAAAGTAATGGTCTGTGACCATTTACTTTGGTTAAACCTATGTTCAAAAGTAGGCATTAGAAAAAACATATTCTGAATTTACAAACCACCAGAAGTAGACAAAATAGGGAGCAAAACTAAATTCAGAGTTAGGAAAAGATAATGAACAAAAGAGCACAGAACTGTGAACAACACCACATAGTGCATACAACTGCTTAAAAAAAGAAAATAAATAAGGAAAGAGTATTTCCTTTCATTAGATTCAGAACCCATTTCCCATCACTTCCCCTCTGCTTACCAAGTTTAACAGGATCTCTCAATATTTATTGGTTCTTTTAGGAAGGAGTAAGGTACACATAAAAAACTGTGTATTGTGAGCCTAACCAACATTGGTGTTACCTAAACCTTCTTCAGAGTACTTCATTTCAGTGATTCTAAAGATAGTCCAAACCCTTTCCATAAAATTTGCACTTTTAACCTCAAGCAAGGCACAATAACAAATAATCTTTGATAACAAATTTTAGTATAGGTATAGGGAGAGATGCATGAGTTGTAACTAAATTCATAGGAACTTACTCAGTTTTATGTTATATATATATATTAGAATTCATTCTGTCTTATGAGAATTAATTACTTAAAACATTCTCTCTTTGTTTTTCTGACTAACAAAAGCCTGCATATTATTTGTAGTTTTTTGAAATCATAAATAAACACATTACATTTAAGTGTAAGTAAATATGTACACTAGCAATATGTTTTCCAAGAAAAAGTAAATTTATTATCTATTACTTTTTGTATGGATCACTTGCCTATACAGTAGCAGCCACAGAAATTGCATCACATATGAGATATGCCAAACGCCAGTCATCAGATGTGCAAAGTAGTATATTTAAGCTATGATCACAATTTGTAATGATATATGTAGAACAGAGAATAAACCAAGAATAATAAACAAAAGAATTGCAATTTATTACATATACTGAATGCTACATTTAGCTGAAATAAGTCTAATTTCACACCACAGGCTCACTAGTGCTGTTGTGAAAACACAAGTTTGTCTGCAGCATTGATTCCATGTCCCCTCACTCTTGAGTAAGTCACTCTCTCAACTGAGCTATGCAGACAGAATGTCTTGCTGCAGATTTGTTGTCTTGACACGTTTTCACCTCTGTAGTATGTCACATTGTCTTCCTCTTAATTTTTTTCTTTGAAGCAAAGTAGGAATTTTTCATTAATTCCAAACAATGTGTGGAACAAACATCACATTTTTCAAAAAACCCAATGGCCAGTGGATCCATTTTCCACAGTCAGGCATAAACGTGAAAACAACTTTGTCCATGACGGACATCGAACCCTTATTCCGGAGTAAGTCGCTCTCCCAACTGAGCTATGCGGACAGAATGTCTCGCAGCAGATTTGTCATCCTAACACATGTTTTCACCTCTGTAGTACGTCACACTGTTGAGGAGCACAGTAGCAAAAATGTGCTTTTCACACTTCTGGACGAAAAAAAAGAAGATTCATAGTGTATATAGGCCTACAAAACATAACATTAACAGTTATTTCCATTTCATAAGACCCTAATACTTCCTAGGGCCACCTTGAGCCTTAACAACAGCTTTGCAGCACTCTAGCACGGAGTGGATGAGTTTCTTCAAATATTCTGTACCAAGATCATGATACTAAACTATTGTAATACATTCCTGCAGTTGTTTATTGTCAGGCCTCTGCTCTGCAAGTTTTTTGGCCATTATGTACCAGCAATTCTCAACAGGGATTAGGTCAGGACTGCTACCCGGCCAACCTAGGCATCTGACCTTGGCCTCTTGTAGAAAATTTTGGACCTTAACACAAATACTGGGTATGAGTTAAGTGTCAAATATGCCAACAAACCGTACAGGCATTACACATCAAATTATTATATATATATATATTTTTTTAGCTCACCTTCCTGGTGCAGTGACATGGTGCTGAGTCATTCTGGAAGATGCAGGATTCAGTCTCACCAAATTGTTCCTGGATTGTAGGAATTAACTGGGCAGATAAGATGTTTTCATAGCACTCTGCATTTACAGACCCATTTATAAAGTGTAGTCTGACGATACCTTTACTGGATTTGCATTCCCACACCATTTGATTCACAGGGAACTGTACTGTCTGCACCAAGCAATCACTGTTAAAGGCCTCACCTTTTCTACGCCTAAAATACGGTTTGCTGTCGGATCCATGCAGGTTAAATTTTGATTCGTCCAAAAACATAACAGAATCCCACATGTGCATGGTCCAGTCCGCATGCTCTTTAGCCCAAATAAGCTGTTGTCTGTGCATTTTACTCATCAGTAATGGCTTCTTATGTGGACAGTAGGCTTTGAGATCCATGTTGCACAGATGACATCGCACAGTTTGCGCACTTGCTTTTATGCCTGTCTGCTGTTCTCACCATACCTTCAGTTCGAACGAACTAGCTGTACATTCTTGAAGGCTGAGATGCTTCAGCATCCTATCCTGGTACGGCATACTCACATGTTTACCTCCTGATCTGGCTTTGCTTACCATATTCGTGTGTTCTTCGTAACAAACACACAATTGTTGGTTGATTACAATGAACTCTTTGTGCTATTTCACACAAGGAAAAACCTTCAACATTCAAAGCAACAATTATGGACATTTTACACACAGTTAACTGTCAAAAACTTTCTATTTTGCTCATAACAGCGAACCACCTATGCATAGGGTTTCATAGCAGTGGATGATGCAATCACTGCAAATATTGCTGCAGTAGACTTTGGCAGCCAACAAAAGACATTCTCATGTTTCTGTTGTCATGGATGATGCAATCTTTATGGTTTCTTGCAGCTCTGGAGCTCTATGCTACTTTAATTTATAAAATAAACACATTTCTACAGGATTTTACAGGTGATGCAATTTCTGAGGCTGCTACAGTATATTCCATGTGATAAGTGCCTTCATCAGATTAACTTAAATATGCTATGTGCATGTCTTCCATTTTCTCGTTCTTGATTTCTACAATTTTGCTTCATTATTTTCACTTTTTCCTTTCAATGTTAGTTGATAATTGACTTTTTAAATCTCTCATTTGCATCGTCAGCATATTGTCAAAAAAATTATGTATGCTCACTTTTTACTTATATTTTATTACTGGTTTTATTCTAATCCCTAGAAATATAAGTTAGCTTCAGAAGAAACCTTATTTATATAAATGATGCAATGTTTTTAAAATAAAAATAATCACATTTATTTTCTGAAATGCATCATGGTATTTAAGATTTATTTTAAAATGAAATTACACTAATGATAATTACAATAAAAATTCTGTCAGTGTAAATACAAAAAGGCACACTTTAAGAAATCTTAGAAATATAAAATAGAAAAAGAACAAAGCTTTAACATTAAGTTCATTCTGCTAATGAACTTAATGTAATATGCCACGTAATAACATTCATTAATTAATGTGGAATTTAACGTTTTTTGAACTGATATTAATATTTAACAGAACCACTTGCACTAGCAAGGATCAGCCTGAAAAAAGCAACTGATGAAGATAAAAAAACAGGTCTTTGTGGAAGGTTAAAAAGCATAATACCAAACTGAAATTAATTCCACAAAAGTAATGTACATGATGCATAAAGTATGTTATCTACACTAATAATATGAAAATGCCTAATTAAAAATGTCTTATGAAGAAGATAATCCCTAATTCTTTGCATAAAATTATCTTGCGTTATGAATGCACATACAAGACAAATCACTGAAAAAAAAAAATTACACAAATTCAGGTATTCATTACTGCTCTGCTTCTGTTTTTCTACCCACAATGCATTTGGTAGTCAAATGAAACCTGGAAGGCACTCACTGTCTGGAGCACTGTACTTTCTCAACATGTGCAGCATGCACGAGTAGAAAGGTCAATACCACATACTGTAGCTATGTTACTGTTTCTCAAATGAAATAACTATTGAAGCCTTCGAACAGGAACAAAGAGTGGTAATTAATTTCCTTACAGCAAAGAATTATCACTCTCTGTTCCTTACTCAAGCTGGTATGCAAGGCCTCGGGGCACTTTCTCTAAGGGGGGGGGGGGGGAACACAACTCTTGTAAAATTTTAAATGTCGAATAGCTTGTGTGGGAAAAATAAAATGTTTCTAGGACTACTATATCCTTATTTCGTTTATAGCCCAAACCCAGAAAACTAGGAGTGGGTTTTACCCAAAAGGAGTACTGACTAACTTATCCTTCCTTGCTCTTTGGCCATAGGCTGTCTTGCTTTGTCACATCTGTCAACACATCTTTTTTCCTCTTTTGTTTCTTTCTTTTTCTGAGGAAACAAATCACTGTGTTTATTTGCCTGAAGCTCCTCCCCCAAAGCCATATTTCCCATTAAACAAAAACAAAACAAAAAATCAGCTGCTTGGAGTTTGCGAAGAACCTTTTCCCCTCTTTTTTCAAAAATAAAATGTAGAGAACACTGCGAAATTACTTGAACATTTTCATCATTGCATTCTGAGTACTGAGAAGTATCAGGGGAGCCTATCTGGCTAGGTGAATCTAGTACGCCCCACAATTTTACATGGGGGGCAGTTCCTATTTATTGTTTTTTAACATGAATGAAATCACCATTTACTTTGAGACAATTTGTGTTACCAAGTATTCAAAAGATTCTAAATCACCTTATTTCTAAATTTTTGGAAGTAAAATGGGGGAAACAATGAAATGTTTACAAAGGGGCACCAGAGTAGCACTTGGCATTGGGGAACAAACATGCCTTGACTAACAAAGGAGGTGACACCAATATAAATCCATTGGCAAATGGTTGCGATTTATTGGTGAACATAGCCTTGGGACATCAACAGTGAAGAAATTGAATAAATAATTCCAAAGTGAACAAACCTCCCTTAACGATGATCCATGTCCTAGGCAGATAAACATTATCACTGATACAAATGTGTAGAAGGTGAATGAGTTCATGCAAGCTTACAAATACATAACTCAAGACAAACTGCAACCGAGATTGGTTTCAATCATGGAACTGTTCAAGCAATATTGCACGATCTCCTTCACCACTAGAAAACTTATGCACAGTGTGTGCAAAATGCCTCAGCACTGCACAAAAAGAGAAATGCATAGCTGCCTATTCAATGCACTTTTAGCAATATTCCAGGGAGTGGAATGACTTTCATGATCACATATTCGCTGGTGATGAGATGTAGAGCTACCATTTCAACCCAAATACAAGCGGGGCGACTGCTTATAGCCCATTGAGTTGCTCACGGTGGTAGGTGTTGCGACTTCTGAGCTCCATCAATTCGTGCGTATTTTGTGTGTTTCTAGAGAGTTGTGTATCCCAAGTTTCGCAGCATTTCCCTTTGGAAGGTTCCGCTATCGTTTGTGATTACTCCCAGATTGGCGAGTTGCTTTTTCTTTTGCTATTACAACTTGTTTATCTCTCGGCCGAGCTGGTCGAAGCTACGATAGTCGGCGCCATTGCAAATGGCGTCTTCCGGCAGTGAGGCCACGGATCAGGATCTCACTTCCGGTGTTCCTTCGCTGTTGATGACAACCTCTTCTTCTTCCATGGGTGCTGCTTCGCTGCCCTCCCCACGTGGCGGCGTTGCACTGCCCTCAACTCGTGACGTGAACAACCCCTTTCCTCAGGCTGTTCCGTTGCCTTCTCACTCATCTCAAGCTGCCACCACCTTCGTTGCTGACGATGACGTAATGGATGTCTCGTGCAACGGTGCCTTCCCCATGTCATCTAAACCTCTGACGTCATCGTTTACGTATGCCAATGCCATGGCCTCTTCCACTGTGCAACGCCCCCGCAAGGCATGTACGCCGGCGCCGAAGCTCTCCAATCACAACTACAACGTGACGGAAATACCATTTCTTTGGAAATTCCCCAAGACTCGCCAGCAGGTACTGCTTTCACTACGATCTTAGACAGAGGTGTTGTCTTTGAATCCTTGCCAAACACCTTCTTCAAAGATTATTCCACCGCTTTAAAGCGGCAATTTCCAAAACATGCCATTTCTCACATGTTTCGGTGAGGCCGAACGATTGTGGTTTACTTTTCCAAGGCCGACTCTGCTCGTGCTGTGACGAATGCCGGTCTCACCATTGGTGATCAACATCTTCTTCCCAGCCCAGTTGCCGAGCGCCCATTGAATGTGTCCTTCTACCCGGTACCCCCGGAGGTGACCGATACAGTTTTATTTGTGGTTCTTGCGTCATTCGGCCGCGTGGTTGGAACGATTCAGACATATTCTGCTGCCCCGAAAGACCCCGACGACAACACCCTGCTCGGCGCTCGGCGCGTGGGTAGAGTTGTTTTTTCTTCCCCGGAGGACATCCAGACCATCCCGACTCAATTCAAAGTCAAGTGCGGTAACCAGATCCGCTATATTGATGTGCTCACTGAACATCACTGCAGCAAATGCAAGAAGTTTGGGCACTTTTACAAGCAGTGTCGCAATGCTGATGCTGCCCCACAAGATTCACCGCAGGTGACTTCTCTTCAATCCTCTGACTCGCCCTTGCCTCCACGACTTTCGTCTGAAGCCCCTCTGAGACGAGAAAGGGCTCCGTCATCGACTGGTGTGCAGCCATCTCTCTCCGCGATTGACTTTCCAGTGCTGCGGGAGTCCTCCACATTCCGCGCCCCCGATCCACCTGCTGACTCCGCGGACGACCGTGTCTTGTCAGCTACTGAAGTATCAATTGCAGATACTGACGGCGCTTCCACCAGTACGGAACAGACCATGAGTGACACCTCCGAGCCTGATCACAGCGCTCGCCAAGATAAGAGGACAGCGCCCAAATCTCCTCGCAACACCACCAAGCGAGGGAGAGCTGCTGGGAGCTCCACTCGCTCCTCGTCCCGGACCCGCCAGAAACCATCTTATCTTCAAGACTTTGATACCACTTCTGACCCTTCCTCTCCAATGGTTTCATATGAAGACTTTGATCAGAATCTTCGCGACACATCGTTCCCATCTTTGCCTCTTACGTATGAGGAGTTACATGCTCTCACCTGTTACACGCAAAAAGCGCACGGCTTCCTCCAGTATGCGAAGACCCATGAAGCTGGACTTCCTGCAATCCTGCAACAGCTTTCCGATCTGGATAAGCTTGTGGACAATTCTTCTTACTTATCTGGTCCTTCCGCTAAGACGGCCAAGTTCATTCGTAAACAGATCAACGGACTCAAGATTTCTATCACCAGGCTCACCGCGTCGCCGGGTGACCTGGCACTTTCACGGTAGTTTCCTTCAACTGTCGGGGGTTTGGATCCCCCGAGGTGAATTCCGCCGTGCATGAGGACCTCTCAGCAATTTGTGCCGATGTCCTCCTGCTCCAGGAAACGTGGTGCTCGCCTACAACGCCTTTCCATCAGTGGCGCCGATGGCAGTACACCTTCCATCATGCCCATCGTGTACTGCGTTCAGGCGGAATTGCTGTCGGAATACATCACCGTTTTCGCCCATCTATCACTTCTGTTGCTGTTACCAACTTATTTACCGATCAATTACAATGTTTTACATTTTGCATCAATTGTGTACCATATCATATCTTTAATGTGTATATTCCTACTGACGACTCTCAACTCTTTCCGCTTTTTCATTGCTTTCGGGCTGCGCTTGAGGCGGTCCCCCCGGGGACTTTTGCATCCTCGGGGGCAACTTCAACTGCACTCTACACCCGTTGCTTGACCGCACGTCTACAGGAGGGGAGCAACGCTCTCTTCTTGTCGATCTGCTTACTCAACTTATTACCGATTTCCATTTTGTTGATTCGTACCGGCATCTTCACCCGGACACCATTTCTTATACTTGGCGGAATTCTCCAGCACAAGGTTCGGCGGCAGCACGTCTCTATCGCATATATGTCATCCCACCGCTGCTTCCAGCGATCACTACGACGAGACATCATCCATCTACCTCTTCCGACCATTCTGCTGTGGCGCTTACCATCTGCGTTTCCTCTTTCCCGCCTTCCAGACAACGCTCCTGGACCTTCGATGATTCTTTACTCTTGGATGTGGCGTTTTGCGCCGACGTCAGCCGTTTTCTTGCTGATAGACAACATCTCATCAGTACCGCTTCCAGTACCCTTCGTCTATGGTTAGACATCAAACACGATCTTCGTCTGCTCGTACGCCGTCTTTCGTTCGCTATTCGTAACGAACGTGCGAAGGATATTTGTAATCTCCGTTGCTCCTTGGCTGCAATCCCCTTACAAGATCCCGCTTACCTTGTTGTTCAGGATGCTTTACGAGCGAAACTCCATACGCTCGCCGTGGAGGCTACTCTTAGGCTGAAGATGCTTCATTTCTCTTCACCGGAGATTTCCTACGAGAAGCTCTCACGTATCGAAAGAACACACCGTACGTCGCAGACGCTACGCCACCTTCGCCTGCCTGATGGTACTATCTAATCTGACCCTTCACGTCTCTGCACGGAAGTTCGGCGCTTTTTCCAGGACAAATTTCGTGCGGTGGTGCCTACTGATGCTATCTCTTCCTCCCCTCTTTTTTCAGCTCTGCCTCAGGTCCCACCCCGACTCTGTGATCCTCTTCTTTCCGCCTTCTCTCCTGCTGAATTTCGGGAGGCGTTTGCCTCCCTTAATTCACGCACATCCCCGGGACCTGACGGCCTTCCCTTCTTCTTTTACCGCGCCTTCCTCCCGTCTTTGATGCCCTTTCTTCTCGCTTGCTTTTCTTGCGCCCAAACCTCTTTCGCACTGCCGCCGGAGTTTACTGTAGCGCATATCATCTTGCTGCCCAAAAAGGGAGACCTTTTGGACTTGCGAAACTGGCGCCCCATTTCCATTCTCAATCTAGACTATAAGCTTTTCACAAAACTTCTCTCTCGCCGCTTGAACTCTGTGCTTCCCTTTCTTATCTCCCCTGACCAGTCCTACACTGTGCCTGGTCGGTCCATTTCTAACAACATCTCCTTCCTCCAGAACATAGTTTTTCTCGCCCGCACCCTCTCAGAACCCTCGCCCTGTTTAACCTTGACCAGAGTTCAGCATTCGACAACATCTCCCACGACTTTCTTTCTGCCACTCTTCACGGCTTTGGCCTTCCTTCCTCCTTCGTTTCTCTCCTTCTCAACCTCTATCGGGCGCTTTCTTCCACGTCCGGACAGCCTCCTTTTTAACGGCGCCCGTACCTTTTCTTCTAGGAATCCGGCAGGGTTGCCCCCTCTCAGGGCAACTCTTCGCCATTGTCTTTGAACCATTCCTCCTGGCTGCTCGAAGGTCACTCCTGTCTACTCTTCCTCCGTCAGTTGCCAGCACTAGGCACCATGAGTGCGTTCTTACAGCGTTTGCAGATGACGCAACCTTCTGTCTCTGCCAGGACGTCCAGTTCGACAATCTTCTCTCCACCTACCATCTTTACGCTACTGTTTCTGCTTCGCTTAATGTCACCAAAAGTACTGGTTTGTGGTGTGGGTCGTGGATGGGCCGGACCGATACCCCCTGGGGTGCGGTCTGGTCCTCCTCGACTCAGAAGATCCTTGGAGCCCATATCGGTCACCCCTATACTGCGGGCCTTTTGACATGGACCAGTTTGCAGTCTAGGTTACGTCATCAAGCAGCGTTTTGGAGATTTGCGATTCCCATTACTTCTTACTGTCAGCGAGCTCACATTGTTCGACGATACTTACTTTCCCTCTGCACCTATTCCTGGACCTCCACCGTCTTCTTGTCAACCCGCCTGACGGAACTCAACAGCATCTTTACTTCAGTCATCTGGGCCTCCAAGCACTGGTCAGCCGCTCCGACGCTATATCTCCCTGTCAAGCATGGGGGCATTAATCTTATAGATGTTCACTGTTACTATCGTGCATACCGCATCACCTCCTTCCTTCGTCTCGTCACTTCGCCTTCTCCTTCTCTTACACTTTCTCTTGACGTTATTCTTTCTCTTCGCGATCCATCCTTCACTTTTCTTCTTTTCCTCAGGATGGACTACTTTACTATTCCCTCTTCAAACTTTCCTACTATTTTATCTGAGGCTCTAGCGCTTTTCCGTTCCCTCCCTCTCTCTCGCTCTCCTCCTACCACCACCCTGGATCTCCTTGCAGAACCACTCTTTTTCTCTACCCTGGTTCACCCCCCGATCAACCCTTCTTTCTTTTTTTCTCATGGTTCCGTGCCGGCATCCTAACTGTGCAGGCCCTCATTAATCCCGATTTTTCCTGGAAACCCCTCGACTTACTCTTTTCCACCCCAACTCCTTCCCTTGAGGACGACTATGCCCTTCTCCGTTTCTCTCTTCAGCTTCTCTATCCTTCTCTTGTTTCTGACAACGGCCTCCTCGTCGTCCCCGGCCCCAGCCTTCTTCTCCCTTTCTTTCTTCCTTTTCGTGACTCTGTCGCCCCTGTCCTTTCTTTTACTACCGCTGCCCTGTACTGTCTCCTTCGAGCTCCCTCTGAGTCCCCCCATCCCATTTCCGGGGTTTCTCCTTCCTCCTCCCTGGCCGTTTGGTCTGCTTCTTCTTCCCCCTTTCTTCTCCGCTAGAACGTAACACCCACTGGCGGTTCCTTCATCGCCGGCTCCCTGTCCCCCATCTTCTCTATCGTATGTCTCTTATCTCTTCTCCTCTCTGTCCTTTCTGTGGCGTTGACGGAGACGTCGCTCATATGTACTGCCACTGCCCTATCTTGCTGCCACTTCTTCATACTGTTTTCCGGTTAGCTGACATAATTTGCTCCCAGGACTTGCCGTTTCAAGCATATCCGTGGCTGTTGCTCACAAAACATCCGCCCACCCGCCTTCCGGATGCCTGCTGCTTTCTTTTCGTACTTACCAAGCAAGTGATTCACTCATTTCATCAATCTCTCAGGAATTCTCCTGAACTTCCATCCCTTCTGTCGGCCGGTGGGCGGCTGCGGGCTAGCTTTCGGGGCCGGCTTGTGGCGCGCCTCCGGTTGGAACTCACAGCTGCAATTTCCGCACACACAATCGCCACCTTTCAGAACACCTGGGCCCAGCGCACCGGGTGGTTTTCTATTCATGGTTCTGCCATCCTACTGGTGACACGATTGTGTCCTCTTTTGGATTGTCTTTGTTTTGGTGTTTGGCTGTTCTCTTCACCTTGCTAGTACCTTGCTTACTGAGTTATTTTACTTATTTTTGTTCTGCTCCAGCAGGCTGTGCTTCTGCATGTAAATATGTATAATATGTTACTTGCTCTTCACTTTTCTTGTTTTTCTTAGCATTGTATATTAAGTGGTTTCTGAACTGTTTTGTGATCTTCTGATATGTCAATGTGCACCACTCATGTTATATGCACTGTGCTCCTATGTTGTGCTGAGTTCGAAACTTTAACTTCACTGTTTATTTATTGTGCATCCTGTATTTTTAATGTATTCTCAAGCTCTATATATTGTATCACAGGTCATTGACCTAAAGTCTTTTACGTGTGTTCAGTGTCACAGGTCTGTCCCCATTGTGGGTTTTTAGCATTTTGTATTTATCCTTTTGGGTGGCTATGCCCCTTATTCATGTATATATCATTTTCATGTATCATTCATGTTTTTCTCTGTATTCTTTCCTTGTCCAGTGTGACGAGCTGTATCATGCCTTTTGTCAATAAAATG
The DNA here is from genome assembly GCA_039090855.1 of Macrothele yani. Taxonomy (NCBI): domain Eukaryota; kingdom Metazoa; phylum Arthropoda; class Arachnida; order Araneae; family Macrothelidae; genus Macrothele; species Macrothele yani. The sequence continues at coordinate 144,061,671 of CM076996.1, forward strand.
TTGAAATGCTCACGGTGGTCGTTAAACCTCCAATAAAAAAAAAAATACAAGCGGGCTAGCCTGCAGTGGAAATATACCTCATTGCCACTGCCATAGAAGTTCAATCCAGAACTAGGAGCACCCAAAGTGATCAGCAACTTTTCCTTCAACCACCATGGACCTCTCCTGATTGACTTCCTGAAGCATGGTGAAATGATCAATGTGAACAGATACTGTAAAACCCTGATGAAGATACACTGTGAGATCATGAACAAGCCATTCTGATGGAAATCTAGGTTTAGGTGGGAGGTGCTTCAACATCCTGCTTACAGCTCTGACATTCTGCCTCTCAAGAAATCTTTACAAGGCAAGAAATTTACTCTGGACGGCATTGTGTGAGTCACTGTCCATTGTTGGTTCCATGCAAAGCCAAGATCATTTTATGAAACCAGAATCCATCAGCTGGTCACACAGCGGGATAATTGCTTTAATCACTATGGTGTGACATTCAACGTCCTGTGCTACTTGTGTAAGATGTTACAAACACTGGCTGGTTTCATTTGACTATATCAAAAATGTCAATACTTTTCTATAACTCCAAAAAATTAAATGCACACATTTTTTTAAACCACTGTAATGATTCTGAACTGCTCTCAAGAGTTGTTCAGAGCTATACTTAAGAATATCTAAAATAAAGAAACATTAATTTATACCTCATTGCAAATATGAATTAATATCAAGTTTAGCATCAGAAATGTCATTCTGTACATACAAAAATTACTACACTAAAAAAATAATACTAAAATTAAGTGCTACTGAACCCATCACAAATGTCAGCTTCCTTATGTGTTTTAGATATACAAAGTAATGGCATACTCAGTATAGTTTCTTTCATCAATTTTAAAGTGTTTCAAATAGCATACATAAAACATTTACATATTTATAAAACTAAAATTCTAAATTTGTCCATTAATTTTTCTCACATTATAATACAGAATTACAAATACTGCTTCCATTAAAGTGCTGTAAATATATTTCAACATCAACATTGTAGTTTTAAAAGAATTTCTACCATTGTAAGTCTAAAGGGTTTTACTTAATTGTGACACACACATCACTTACATACAGCCCAAAATGAAACTTATAAAGGACACCTTCATAAATCTGTATCTCAAATTCTAAAACACAGAGCAAAGATATGGTGTTCAAGAGAGGAAAATGCATTACTAATTTGGTACACTACAAAAAGGAATGATCTGCAATCAGCATTTAACAGGTGTTAAGGAATAAAGAACAACTGCAGCTGTTCCATCATTATCTACACCATGTAAAATAACCTTAAAAAGAAAGTAGTATGATTTGGGGACTTGCATTAAGACATTGATCTTACACATCAACCAGAAAATATACAAAAGATGGTATCAAGAATACAACACATGGATGCAGGAGGAGCAGAGAAAAGTCAGGTGGTTTGTTCACATTTATGCTTTTCTGTACTGATGATGAAGTACACATATGGAAGAAACTACATGAAGCAATGGATGAATTCCATTAGATACTTACAGTGCAGGCTTCTGGATGTAGACTAATGGTTTGGGACATGTTTTCATGGCATACCCTTGATCTCATTAGAGAACGAAAAAAAAAAAATGCTAGAGCATATCTGAATATGACTGTGGATGAACTGGCAATGTTGCCCAACTCATCAGTGGAAAAAGGTACCATAATTTTGGGCTACACCTGGCAAAAATTACTATTTAGAAAAAAATTCATTGTAATTGCCACAGCAGCATAAGTGCTGCACCCCAAAATTTTGCAGTCTCTTGGCCATCAATGTAAGAGCTTCGACAAATAACATCGTAACAAGTTTGGATTACCATCTGAACTACCTGCACATTTTTGGAAGTCAGTTTTCCACAATTTCATACCTTTTAAGTTATTTTCGGTAATTTCTTCTTCTTCTTCTCTTTGGTAATTTAATGAGCTAATATAAAAATGAAATGGATGATGTCATTGAAAATGTCAAATGTTTTTTTCCTTTATTATCCTACGTATTAAGCTGTGGTTAATAGTCATTCTTAAAGGGTGGTGCTGATTAGGAATTCCAGCTTGTAAATACAGTTTTCACTGCATGAATCATTCGTGCTATTTCTAGTTGAAAAAACTGATTTGTGCTGTAAAAAAGTATCCGAATGAAAATAAAGAGGAATATTACATGGCCATTTCTTAACAAAGAAATGTTTACGAAAAAAGTATAAATAAATGGATGAATGAATTAGAAACATACTGGAAAGAAGAAATAAAAGTCAATTCTGTTTTTAATTTCAAGTACTTTTACTAACTGTGTGAAAATGACAAATGCTATTTATGGCAACAGTTTTAACTCTGTCCTCTGCAAAAACATTAAATTCACAGAGGTGCTCCAAGTTGTGGCATGACAGAAATGTGGGACCACTGCTACACATTTCTGTTATTTTTTATTTGGATTTTAAGTTACTGCAGATCATGTATGACAGAAATGTCTGCTAACACCATCATGCTGTTACTTTCTCATTAATATTAAATTTAGTATGATAAAAAGGATGAATTTTGGTATTTTTGACAGACTTTGCCGCATTTTAAAACTTTTGCTCAGTGTAATTTTGTAAGAAAAGCGGAAAAAACAAATTACTGGGGGGGGGATATTACAGGTGATGGATCTTCCTCTTGTTCTCAATAACCATGCAGAAATAAACGTATGATTCAAAAAGAGGGTGAAATTCATGGCTATTTACTATGAGTGATACAGAGGACGAGTCGAAAGTTTTACAATATTTGCATAAACTCATGTGCTGTGGCAGGTAGGTCACATGTTTTAATTAGTTCAAGTTGCGCACTGCAGTCAGTCAAAAGGGATATAAAGTGGTATTCATTGCTGTGAACAGCATTGCATGTCGTCACTCTGTCTGTGGTTGGGACGCCTAAAAGATGAATAGCCACAACCGGCTAATAAGGGAACTTTTGCTTTAGGAGTTTGAACACGGATATAAAGCTGCTCAAGCAACACAAAACATTTGTCATGTGAAAGGGGAAGGTTCTGTGGACCACAGCACCGCAACCAGATAGTTCAAGAAATTTCGCTTAGGTGACAGAAACCTCGACAATCAGCTAGGGTCAGGTAGGCCACGAACTGTGGATTCGGAGGTTCTGCTCCAGGCATATTACCTCTTAGGTTGTGGTGGCGTTATTGTTGCCTGTTTTACATTATCTCTATGAGAGTTGGCATTCTTCACGCGAAGCTTTATATTCTTTGCTTGAGGGCATCGAACTGATGCCACATCCAGCATATAGTTCGGACCTTGCCCCATCGGACTATTACCTGTTCCGGTCCATGACTCACTTCCTTCACGGGCGGTACTTCATCAACCAGGAGGAGGTGGCAGCTGGCAGCTGGGATGAAGGAGTTCTTCACCTCGGACAAGAACTGGTACTGCAACGAAATCGAAAAACTGGCAGACAGATGGCTATAGACGGTGCAACATGATGACCTATACTTTGAATGCTAATCAGCTGTCTTCGTAAAGGCACATATGAAGACATAAAAGTGATCCAAATATTGTAAAACTTTCGACTCACCCTCTGTATCACACACCACCTTACAACTGCTGCTTGTTAAACAGTTGTTTATAAAAAAAAATGAGGGCAAACCTTATTATTTTTACCATAAGAGCTGCGGCTCTCAGCCCAAAAATTAACAACACTTTTGTGAATGATAATGAAAGCACCTACCATGACAACTGCATGAAAGAGTGGTTTCTGGAACATGAGAGGTCTCATTCAAGTACTTATCCTGCCCAGATCAATTCCTGGATCACATTCTTATTGGGAACCCGTGGCATGAACTCTAGAATGATACCCCTGTAGCACATACCAGTTTAAGAACTGAGAATTACTTTGTTATGTGAAAGATCCAATATTTCTGGTGACATATTTTAAAAAGCTTCTGAACTATATGCAAGTTTCACCAGTGCAGTTATTTGAACAAGAGATGATTTAACACATTATTGCCTCATCAGCCTGATAAAGTGGTGTAACAGTGTATATGTGTTGATTAAGGAAAACCAAAGAGCAGATTATCTACAAATATGACGTGTCTGACACTATGTGTTATCTTTAACACCAAGAAATTTTGAGAGGGACACCTGAACAAGTAACATGAATAGTTAAATAAGTATGTATGTTTCATAAGGGAGTATTCTGATACAGATTAATCATGCAGGCATAATATAGCTGATTTACTCCATTTTTTAACATGTTCACCACATCTTCTAATCATCTGCACACATGCATACATACATTTGTGCATGAAAGAAAGCCATGATATTTATCATAAAAGCAAAACAGCACGAATTCCCTCCTCCACCCAAAACTTTTATCACTGTTCAAACTCACAGAAAGGATTCAAGCTCAATCTGAAAATGCCTAAATAACCAATGAACCAAAAATGTTCTGGGCATATTATAAATAATTGAACCATGAGTGTGGCAGTCATAGGCACAAGCCTGACTGATGCACCTCTCAGTAACTTAGGAAATTCAGAGCTTACTTGAGAGGTATCATATGTAGTAAAAAATATATGTATGCAAAAGAGAAGTCAGCTAAGATTTAAAAGAATATGATAACACATACAAAACAATACTGTGTATTGTTACACCTATAGGACTGAAGATTATGTTTCCCACTGAATATGTAGAAAACTAGCAGTGTGCAGATACAAAACTGATGGACACAGGTAAGAGAACAGCCACTGGATGTTCCACAAGCAAGATGGTAGCTCTCCAAACAGTGAACTCAAGAAACTATTGGCACCAATGCTGTAACAATGATTTGTTCTGCAATCGAATCTTGTTGTGGTCTTTAAATTCTAGATCCATTTTAGCACTATAACTTCCAAAACTATTTCCATGGGTAAATGCTGTAAAATATTATACACAGAACTACTGTGTTACTTCATGCACAATGAGAATTGTTTCATGATAAATTAATGAGGCACCACAATTTTGTAATTTTTGTTTTTCAGTTTGCTTCAGTTTCTGAGTTACAACGTACTTCTCAAATGCATCAACAGTGCAACTGAGCACATGGTCCAGTTCATGCGCTCTCAAGCTTTCTCACAACACAGCCCTGCAAGTTCATGTATTCTCAAACTTTCTCATAAATCCCATTTACACAACAAAATTTTTGCAAGTTAGCTATGAGACTAATTTAAAAGCACTATTAAAATACTGCACTGAAAGCTTTCATTTACCAATATGCTAGTTTATTTAAATACTACAAGTTTAAATTAGAATACTGGCTCACATGAAGTTATATGTTACTGCATGTCTCAAAGGTATATGTGGAAGTAAGTAAACAATAAAAGAAAAGACAATTACTTTTGCAGCTAAGGCTTTCTTTTTCTTTTTCGAAGGTTGAGGTAAGACATATTTTTCATGAAAAAGTTAAGGTTTCAAATCACCTTATTCTTGTTAACTACATACAGTACATGCGAGTACATTCCCTCCACACATTTAAGTCATGCTGTGATGACACCTTGTGCTTTGCAAAATCTTTCTTCTGCATTGCTTGTTTTTTCCTGCTATCATTATAAATATCATATCCACAGTAATTGTGGATATGATACTTTGATATTTTTACCATAGAGCTGCTATTTTCCTTTTTCCCTCTAGTAAAGCAGCTTCTATAAAGTGTGATTATTTTTTGAACTGTTTTTATTTTAATTTTCTTCTGATATAGTACCTTTATAATTTTAAATTCTGATTTCAATTGTTATTTATGCAATATTCTATTATGGATGTTTCTGGTTTTTGATTTTTCTGTCTTTTTTTCAAAATGTTGGAATATTAACATATAGAAGAACAGAATGAAATAACAACATACTTCTGTATTGTTGTTGCATACTTTTCAGAAAATCTGAAACTTGTATCACAGAAGAATCTATTCAGCACCTCCAATTTGCATCCAAGAATATTTACTGCTACCCAAGACAATGCATTCCCAAGCAACTGCACAAAGCCTACAAGTCTGATAAGATATCCAGAGTGTGCTTGATGAGGCATCTTCTTCCTCCTCATATCAATGAACCGTCCACCCAGGGCTATAGCTACTGGGTGATGCTCTCCCTGAATGTCATACAAAGGACGTAAATTCATGTACTGAGGGGAGTAAAAGTAGAAATGCACAGCATGTGAATAAATTCACTTAACGAGAAAGACTTTAGTTAGCAACATACAGTATTTGGTGTAGCTAACAAGGGAATAGAGTAACCTACTCTGTGAGGTGTGGACTTCTCATATGCATGAAAGAAATTGTCCAAAACAGCTCAGAGAAGCATATAAAAAAACAATATGTGGATATAGCTAACCGTCATTACCTTTCTGAATACACCATACAGATGAAGAACTAATTAGTCATTTGTGCTCTGTTGCAGAAAATCCTTATGAGCATTTAACCTAGAATGGAATTTTTCCAAGCCCTACCTATCCTGAAAGCATCTTCTTACTGTAACATTCACTGTCTGATACTCATTCATTCTATGCTGGGTCGGTTTTGATTCTGAAATCCTGCGGAGTGCTGTGTTGTCAGCATTTATATCTCCAGTTTCACATTTTTAGTAAAATTATGTCAAAAACTGGAAGGGCAATTTTGAATGATCATAACTCTTCTGTAAAAAGAGATATTAGAAAGTAAAAACTGCATGCTATATGAATGGAAGTGAGGAAATTTAAAATTTGAAGGGGAGTTATTTTAAGTCTTGTCCTCCCAGATAAGGAAAGCTTGCTCCTGCTCTGCTTCCAAACCTAAATTATTTAGGCACCCAAGTTAGAAACTACAAATTCCTCAGCTAACAACCCACAGAAATGAATGAGGAATTAAATTCTAAAGCACACAGAAAACATATAAGATCTCTTATTTTTTATTTTTGTGGCAAAGAAATGCTGTCATTAAATGCGTAGCAACCTCTTTAGGTAAGTTGAAATCACATCATCTTACGCAGAAATTGAACCAGCCTCTGCTAAGTTCCAAGCCCCTGGAATGTGAATTTCTAGTTACTCAGATTTATATACTCCAGAAATCTCTCTAGCAAAATAGAATTTTAGAGTTTTTTGAAGAGTCTGACATGTACTTCAGGTATTAATTTTTCACTAAATATGATGACTTGATAAGTTTCTGATGTGCGTACCTGTTATCAGAATAAAAGTTTCACTGTTACAAGGAGGCAGGAATTAAGTGTCACCTTGTGCAATCTGGAAATTATTTTGAGCCATCATACTCCAGTTGTGTGGAAATACATTTTCCTGAGTGATTATAGTAGCAACAGGCATATACAGAAATTGGAAGGTGTAGGCTCAATTCCCACTCCAGAACAATACAATTTTCGTGCTTTGTCAGGTGTTAGCCATACAGTAGACAATGATTACTTTTGCTTGCCAGGTAAATAAAAAAATAACCCTTTCATTAGCTATGATGTTTTCTGAAAAGCAGAGACGACTTAAAGAAAGAAAGAGAGAGAGAAAATATAAATAAGTTTGAACGAATAAAGCATATGAATGATGTGCATCTTGAAAATACTGTATAATGAAAAGGTTCCCTGAAAATTTCATATGTAGCTCCAATGAGGTTCACCAAATATGCAATACTGTGTACAAAAGCTCAAGTTCTTATATATACAAAATTATTGCTAAATCTGTGTGATTTAGAAATATGTAAGAAAAAAAAAATCAGCTGAAACTTCTTGATGGACCCCCCCCTTTTTGTTACAGATTTCAGTAAAAGTGGAAGGAAAGAAAGTGTTGTATGATAAATATATAAACAGTAACCTACAACATGGATGATCACATGAAAAATTACATTAAATTTTTAAAATTCAAACCTAACTGTAAACAAATATATTTATTCCTTCTCTTGTAATCCCCCCCCCACACACACACAATTAACTTTGTCTAGTAACCCGACAGCTGAAAATTCATTGTGTTTTTTTTAATGTTTGTGACATCTGAAATGCAATCTTTGAGTACATAAGGGTTTTAATACTTCCAGCATTCTCATGCATCTCACTGAAAACATACATAGTCATCAAACATTTTCAAAATTTAAAATGGAAAATTAAAAAAAAAAAATCTTAAATTAATTAAAACATTTCATATATTGAATAGTTTAGTGTGAATATTTTTTTGTTGTACAACAGGGTGCACTTTCCTACAAAACTTACCAGACATAATAGTGCATCTTACATTAGAAATAACTTAGGTTTGCATAATTATGTAGTAGTAAATTACACGTAAATAAAAAAAAAAAAAAAACATATACATGATACAAATTTAAGATAACCCACGTTCAAAATATCATTACAGTTTTCAAGAAACAGCATGTAATCCTGCTTTATCCTATTGCTATTCATTAGCTACAATTTCAATCTTTTCTTAGGAAATCCAAAGGAAACCTTGTTTCCTCAATTATTTTTTTTAAATGTTCCTTATTTCTTCTAAATAAACATTTTTCTGCATGCACAAAGAACTTGTTTGTTAACTGTGGTTTTGTCACACATGCATACTAAAACATGTTGAAGTATACAATTGAAAGAACACTATACTATATCACTGCAATGTGCTAAGCTTTTTAATCTTAGCTTGAAAAGACTGGCTTTTTAACAAAGGTCAGAAACAAAAGAGCAGAACTGATGTAGGCATGCAAAAAGTTCAGAAATAGAGTAGCCTATGGTACTGAAAAAGATAGAAAGAACATGTGGTGCGCTGTTTTACAGGGTATGCATATAAAGAGGTAATATAAACATACTTTCTAATGGGAAGCATGAATATAAAACAATAGGCTACCTACAACAACAGGAGCAATATGTCTTCAGATACACACACTGAAATTAAAAGTAATTACTCTCACAGTGAAACATAAAACTGGTCTTCCTAAAATCAGCAGAATTACATAGCACTTTTTTTCCCAGTGTCTTGGTGGAAGGCTTTTACACTGAAGTTTTACTGTTATTAGGATACAACTGAAAGTGTGTGTGTGTCTTTTTCAGAAAGTGCACCTTTCGTGAATGCTTCATATCTCATTAAATGCACTATATTATACATTTCAGAGATCAGGGAGTTCAAAATTCAATTTTAAATTTTCAAAATACAAACCTAACTGTAAACAGAAATATTTATTGTATAAAAAGGCTGAAGTTAATTCAGCATTTATGCACACACATGTACTAATATAATGCATTATGAAAGGAATTATACATGGATTTGAGGAGAGTGGAGGAGGTCTACTCAAAAACTTGCAAATAAAAACTCACTCCTTATAATATGACTTGAAGTTGTGAGGCACTTATTAACTCAAGAATTCATTTTTTGATACTGTTCACTGTGTTTACATACAGTAACACACAATGGGGTGATTAAAAAAAGTTTCTGCAGGAACAAACAGCATCTGTTAAAGTATTAATACCAACGTTCATAAGTAATAAATACATATCTGAAATCATGTATCAAAAAGTTTCTTTTTCTTTATTATTTATATTTTGTCACAGATGTCAAATCTTCACAGCCAACTTCTAGGCAAACTTTCTGTGATTTCATGAGTTCATTAAAACACAAATTCTAATAAAATTTATGAAAGCGATATTTCAAAAACATAAAGCACACAAAAGAGAGTTATGCACTAGAATGAGTTAATATTTGCATATGTTGAACATACAGGAAAAGTTAGGGGATTTACTAATGAAGGACAAAGTTTCCTGAGGCAAGAGCAATTATAGTTTCACAGCATGTTCTTAATTTCTTTTCATTCATTCACTGAGCACAAGCTTCTCTTAAAGCTAAATAACAGTAAACTGAAATAATTTCAAATTAGTTTCTTGAATAACTTAAAGGTAATAAAGATGTATTCAATGAAATTTCTATCTTCATAAAAAAGACGATTCCCTAGAAACACATAACTATGAAAAAAAATGTATAAAATCATATGTGATTCATATAACACATTCAATTTTATGCAATCTCAGAAATGGATGTTTACTTTAAGAGTGTAATTTGGTTATTTTATTTTACTAGGCAACTGTTTCAAACTATTAACTTCTAACACCATTATTGATGCATTTCATTTATGTGTAATGCTGCAGTTATTCAAATCAAGACTTTGCAAAAGTGTTAAGAGTCTGTGAATAATAAAATCAAAAATTCTGTCCCCTTTATCCAACAACTGAAAATACAGAAAAACCCAAACTACTTGGTTTTCCAAGTAAAGAGCTCATAAGTCACCCTGAGTAAAGCAAAAATTTAAAAAAAATAAAAAAATCCACTTTTTTAAAAATGCACTGATACTGAGTTTAAAACAGGTAACTAACAGATATTAGTAGAACTGGTCAAATTATTTAATTTATACCATACTATAAACCATATTATAAATTTGTTCAAGAAAACAAATAGATTAAAAACAACTGATTTGTCTCTAAAACTTCTTCAGATACAAAACAACCACAAACTAAGTGCATGCTACAAATGAACAATACATATAACTGAATAAACACTTGCATCACAAAGGTCACAAGGTCTTCAGATTCTTATAATAATAACTGGAAGTATTTAGCTGTACATCAGAGCAACATATACTTAACATAGAGAGAGAAAAAAAAGATATAATTTGTAGAATACAATCCCTTGATTGAATACTTAAACATAAATGACACTGTTATTATAATACAGTCACACACACACACATATTTCTATATAAAAAGAAAATGAGGTAGAAGTTTCCAAAGTGCAACAAGACCCTCTAATCAAATTATTGTGGAAGGAAAACTGAAACTCCCATGGATGATGAAAGTTTTAATGTGGAAGTGAATGGTGCTGTGGAAGGAGTGATTTAATTTAACAAGAAAATTTCCATGATTATTCACTTACAGTTAAAAATGAAATACAAGAAAAATGCTTTGCACAACAAAACAGCTGCATAAATTTTATGGGGCTGATGAAAAGTTATGAATCAACTAAATTCTTAGTTTTGATATTTTGTAGGAAACTGAAACATCTAAAATAATATGTAATGAAGCATGATTGTTAAAAAAGGTTTCATTTACTTCTGAAAAATGGTGATACTTTTCTTTTCAAATATGTAGATTTTCCTGAAGTTGATTGGTCTTTGTGCTTGTATAATATTTTCTTATAAATCTGGCTGAAATGCTCTTGTACACTTTAGCACGCTGGTGCCCATTTTAACCTTCACCATAAGCAGATACAAATAGAAAAAATACAGTGAAGAAAGCAAACACATTTCCTCTATAGAACACTTGTAGTGGCAAACACGTAAAACATGCAGAAAGAAATAAATCCTTACATTATTAAGTGCAACCCCTGTAATGGAATGAAATAATTTACATACCTTTATGTCAGATTAGTGAAAATTTTAAGCTTCTGAATTTGAAGCATGATAATGAGATAGTATAAACCAAGATAGTGCCACTTAAACATATCTAAAGATGAAGTATGAAACATAAGCATGTTAAATTTATTGGGCTTCATAAAAATAAAAAGCATATTGGTAAGGTGATGGAATTCATTAATGTAGGTAGGATTATTACAACTACAGTCGAACCCGCATATAATGTAGTTGATGGGAGAGTTAAAAACATTTGACCTCTGTATGTAAACTTTGTTATAACTCAACAGACCAAAAAGGGGCATTTTTGGCATATTACATTATATTGTTACAACTACTGAATCATATACTGTTTATCAATTAAGCAAAGGTAAATAATATTCATTAAATAAAACTATAACTCACAAACATGTGAATGAGATCTGCAATAAGAAAAGCATTTAATTAATGTAAAAGTTAACAAAACGACAAAACTTCAAAATTTCATCTGTTACATTTGTTTCACTGTTTACATGCTATGTCAAAAATATGAGTCAATTGTTGCTTGGTTTGTGCTTGTGATGATAGCAGCTATTATTTTTTTTAACTTCCTCTAGTGCAGTGATTGCCATGTTTCTAGATGCAAAATAAACTCAGATTTCCTATGCTTTCAATAACAAGTCCGTTTAAAATTGTTTTATTTTTTTGTATAGTGATTTCTTCTTCATTGTTTGATTAATCATCAGTCTTGTCCTGGTACTATGTCCACATCTGCATAAATATTCCCTCACGAAAACTTTTTCTTTCAACACTCGACGAACCCTCACTAAATTTTGGTTTCAATTCATACTTGTTTTTTAAAACTACAGAAAGATAATTTGGTGGAATATAAACTTTTTAACTCATCCTTTTCCTACTAAACCGATTGCTCCAATTTTCTCACTGACCATTAGTGTTTTATAATTGTTTAAAGCCACGATTTTTTTTTTATCTTTGTAAGCACACTGCACAGAATACTGAGCAGTAAAAGTTGAACTAAATTTACCAAATATGACCAACGTCATCCTTTGTTAACTAGGTGAGACCACATGAACAACACCCATTGAGGAGCTGAGTGCCATCCCTGAAGAGATAACAAATAGCAGTTAGGAATTACATCATTAGCATGACGTCAATAATCCAGTGTTCTGCTCTATACAAAAAGGTTCACGGTGGCTCCGAGCAGAGACTAAGTGACTAAAAGGTGGTGAGAGAAGGGCACAAAAAACAGCCTTTTCCCAAGAGATGTGTGTGTATGTTTGGTGGGAATGAAGAATGGGAGGAAGTGAAAAAAGAACTGAAACATTTTTGTCTTCATGCAAATTCACCTTTCTGTAATGGGAACTACCAGGTATTAAGAACAGTGTGCAATCCCCAGCATTCCAGTGAAAGAGGAAGGTGCAAAAATTGGGTGAATGCCACTTATTTTGTTTGCTGACAACTGTGCTGAACTTTAAATAGGCCTTTTCTCCAAAACTTGTTCAAAATATGCTGTTAAGATAACAAGGGAGATATTACAAAGTTCAAGAGATCTATAAAAATTTGAGTTTATGTGGAACTTTGTATTATGTATGCTTGATATATGTGGGTTCGACTGCATTTCAGAATTACTTTAACTAAACTGAGAAAATGATTCAATTTTGAAATTCTGGTTTATGTAAGATAAAGAAATAAACCTATGTATAGAACTCATTAAAGGTCTTGTGGTGCAAAGTTCGTGTATTTCCAGAACAAGCCATATACAGGAAAGTTAGAACATAAACAGAAGACATGGGTGAAACATAAAAAGATCAAGCTGTAAATTTTCTTTTCATATCAACTATATAGCAAGCAAACTCAGAATTAATCAGCATTAATAAATTCTTTTTAGAGACCAGCAGATGAAATCCAGTTAGAAGCTTCTAAATTTAACAAAATCAACCTCAAGGAAGAATTACACCTTCTTCATTATTAGTAAATTTCTAACTTAACCTAAGCAGTAAGCAACAGGTAAAACTGTTTTTCATTTGTGCTAATCCAAAAGGTGAAAACTGAGAGAAAAACATTTCTGAATATGCTAAATATTGTGGAAAATTACATTACACAAGTGAATTACTCAATTTATTCTATGTCATATCTCCTGAGATAAAATGTTTTTTGCTTAAGAAAAAAACAAAAAAACAAAACAAGACTTGTTACAGAAATATTGAGCATTATTGAAAATGGTGGCTCCAGCAAATCAATAATTCTTAAAGAGACTAATAAAAAAATCCAAAAACTTGATCTGTTAAATGCCAATTTAAAATTCTAAAAATGTACTTTTACAAATATGCAAAGCCATTATAACTGAGATCTACAGGTTCCATCTCAAAACCAGGTGCTTTTTGCTGAAGATAAAGAATGCTTGAAAACATTTCAAAATCCATAAAAAATTAAAATGTTAAAATTTCATAACTGTGATTTCTATATTGCGACATCATAAATCCTGAAGCAGCAAATTTTTATCATTTTATGGCTGTGAAACACAAAACACATTGAAAAAGATGCTGTGCACACCTGAAGCTATGTGCTCCTTTGCATGAGAACAATGGTCTAGGCCAGTGTGGTCCAACTAAATTTCTTTCTTGGGCCAAAATATTTCCAATACAAGGGCCAAAACTTTTTCTAGCAATTTTTTACAAGAAATTATTTAATAAAACAGCATAAAATTTGCTATTAGCTATAGAAACAACTGCCAGAATATAAGGAAAGAAAATACAAATGTGTGAAAATATACCAATTTTAAATTCTTGTTTATATTTAAGTTCAGTGACAACACTGAGCACTATGTTTAATTATGAGAGGAGAATGTCAATTTCTAACACTGCCACAGCTAAATGGAGGTTTGATCAGGGTGCATCTTCAGATAATGTGCTTCTATGCTTGGATTTGAACATTTTCATTTAAGACAAGGTACACTCTCTCACACACATATGTATATGTATGTATGTATGTATGTGTGTGTGTGTGTGTGTGAGCGTGCACACACATGCATGGCCTAATTCCATCTGCAGCACAGGATGTTGCTTTTCAGTTTTGACTCCTAGGCGGTTGACAAAAAGCTGGAATGTTGATTTTAAGCTGTCAAAGTATGAAAACCTAGATTCAAATTCTTTCGAGTTTAGCAATGTATTCTGCAAATTGTGTGATGTCAGGATTTTCTACTTCCTTTTTACTTCTGTGCAGGCTTTGAAGGGTCTGAAGTCCTTTTCTGATGGATCATTTCATCATGAGCCAGAAAAAATTGCAGTTGGGGAGGCCACCAGTTGGATAACCCTAGTCTAATCTGTTGTAACTTTCATCATACACCTCAAACACCTATAAACTATATCCTGATCTATATTTGCAGCAAACACAATAGACATTTGTGAAAGTGAGCAACTAGTAGTTCAATATCAAGCACTGTTGCAAATAACTTCCACAATTCCTGGTAATACATCCATTCACAATGAAACTCAATTGTGGACATCCTGGGATCTCACCAGTTTCCCACTATTCGGGAGTTTGACTTCTGAGTCCACCTAACTCACAGTACAAAAAACTAGATACTAAACACGTACATACAATACGTAATTAAAATGTTCTTTGATTAAATATTTCCTTTTTTTGTTATTAAAAAATACAGTATATACTATGTATGTATTTCAATGTATGGTGCAAAATACGTACATATCAATTAGCTGTCACACCCTAAATTTTAAAATGTACGTACTTCTCACTCATTATCAGATTAAATCACACAGCAAATTTAGCCTGCAAAAACTCTGATAAACACATTTGCTTTGCAACATTTTTCTTTTGCAATTTGTAGCCTGTTTTTCAAAATGTTATTCTACATTCATCAGTAGTGCTAATCCCACCAACTCCCCTTTGTTTATAAAACCTCTTTGTAATTCTTCACTACATTTTACATAGATTTTAAAGTATAACATGTTGCAATCCTCTTCTACAACTGCATCCTGATGCTTCCTCAATCAAATAATTTTCTTCTGATGTTTGCATAGCAATGACCTCGCTCACCATTCGCTGCCTCTTTATTATACAAAGCTTCATCGACTGCAATGAAATCTTTTGCATTTTCTACATTGTTTAGACATGTAGTTTGCAAATGGCATCTAAATCCTCTTATTCTGGACTGACAACAGGTACACCATTTTAGTTTCTCACAGCTGATGATATCTAAGTAACAGCATTGAGAACACCGACTAATGTGAAAAAATGCAATGTTGAAATGACATGACACGGAAAAATTTTCCTGTGTGTACTACATTCTTATATGTGGAAGTTGCATAGGGAGAAAAAAACAAGATGTTCACATTTTTCAACTTTAAATCTGCAAGCCAAATAGTTGTGTCACCAAGAAAAGTACACTTCTCTATTCCTTTTTCATCTTGGCATCAAAAACAATTAGCCATTTCATCCTCAATGCTCATGTCATCCATGCCTTTTTTGTTTGCATGATGAATAACACCCAACTTTTTAGCATGTCTTCTGTAAAAAAAGATCATGCTTACGTTACTGGTTTGTCCGTCTGTCAGTCTGTGGACACAGTGGTGTAGCCAGAAATTTCTTAAGGGGGGGGGACCATGGGGTTGGTTCATTGGTGAAAGCCCCATATATACATATATATCGCTTTAAATTCATATATCTCCCCTCAAGGAGGGAAGGGGGGGACTGTCCAGACCCGAGGACCACACCCTTGGCTATGCCTATGTGTGGACACGATATCTCTGCAACTATTAGTCCAATTTGAAAAATTCTTTTTGCATTGGGAATCCTGAAATGTGCGAATCATGATCTTTATTTCGATTTGTATGATGCATAATTTGGCCGCTAGAGGGCGTAAATGCAGATGATATGAAATTCAAAATACATTTTATTCCATATTTTTGCCTCTAAACATCTGATTGAAAAAATTCTATTATCTTTTGATTCCATTTATGGCAAATACAATTTTAGATATATTCACTTTTTCCAGTTATGCATAGATTTTCTGCTAGGGGCCTAAAAGTAAATTGCGTTTCCCCCGATATTGCTGCTTCTAAAACTCTGATTTGATTTGAAAAATTCTTTCTGCAGCGGATACAGTTCCTGATGGGAAATCTTTTGCATGCAATTTCTAAATTTTGGTAAAAAACGATTTGGCCACCGGGGGCGTA
This sequence comes from Macrothele yani, assembly GCA_039090855.1. Classification (NCBI taxonomy): domain Eukaryota; kingdom Metazoa; phylum Arthropoda; class Arachnida; order Araneae; family Macrothelidae; genus Macrothele; species Macrothele yani. The sequence goes on from CM076996.1 coordinate 144,078,266, forward strand.
AGTGTTAATTTCTGCTTGTGTGTTATTTGCACCTTTAAAATTTCGATTGAAAAAATTTATTCGTGGGTCAATACCATTCATGTTGATAAATCTTTTCGGTATATTTGCTCCTTAAAATAATGCATGATTTCTCTGCCAGGGGGCGCAGACGTATATCTTACTTTTGTTGATATCTCTGCTTCTAAGAGTCCGATTTGAAAAATTCCTTCTTTGTTGGATTAGAGTTTTTGGTGCGAAATGTTTTTCATATAATTTAAATTTTTTCAAATGATGCATAGACTTTCCTCTAGGGGGCATAAAGGTTTTGGTCTAAGTAAAACTGTGGAATAAACTAGTAGTTGCAGTTGAATAAAATGTTTCAATGAATGCAGAGCTGCATTCATATCTGTTGAACACATTAATGCTGCTGATGAAGGCAAAATTTCATAGTTCATTATGTTTTAGGAAAAAAAAAAGGTTATTTCTGGCAATAATTGATATCATGGCTATTCCTAGACTTGATATATTATAAATTTCACTAAATTATGGGATTTACTCAGGAACAATAGGATATTACTTACAGTCGAATTTTCTGGTAGCACCCCTACCCTTCTTCAGGACTACACCATGGTTGGTTATTTTGTTTTTATTTTGCTGCAAGTCCTCTTATTTGCATTTGCTACATCCAGATTCCTGCTTTGGTTTTGACAAATTTTGTGTGAGAATGTTAGGGGCTTGCCACAATCTTTGTACTTACAGAGCTAGCTGCTGCTGATATATCTGTTCCAGAAAAATGATCTCCAATTACTTCATGCCTTCTATCACACTTTTACTTAGTTGATTTGTGATGAATTTTCCAGCTTTGCAACATGTTCTGTAACAAAGTTTTGTCAACTGCAATGGTGATCAGGTCTTCAAACATTTCAAATGTTGAACATGTCTTTATCCAGAGTACAACAGCGGAAATTTCCGGGAAAAAAAGCACTCACAACCTATTTTCGTACTTTGAAGCATTTGGCAAGTGTCCACATACTTAAATTTTCTGTTTGAGCCACACTTAAAATTTTGAATGTTCTTTAAACATTAATCATTTCCTCTTTGTCATGATTTTCAAATCCAAAAAGTTATCCAGACAAAAATTGCATACATTGCTACAAGCTACACAAGCACAAAATCACAGTTAAACTGAAAGAATAGTGACAGCTGACAACGAAACGCAACAGTGAACTGATTCACTTTCAGAAAGGGGCAGGTCTTTATGTTCTGTTCAAGGTCTGATGCTGGTTCTCCAAAGAAGGGGAAAAATTTGATTACAAAATGAACTGTGAATCCTATTAGGAGTAGCTTGCTGATGTTGAAGAATTATGGGTAGATTTAATCTTCTTTGGAATGCAGCAAAGGGGGGTTTTCAAGATATGCTTTGTAGAAATTTGAGTTAATGTAAGAATCAAAAGGGCTTGTTTTGTCCAACTCTAAGAAAAGATCAGTCCTACTGAAACCCAGACCAGTAAATTTGTAATGGGTATCTTGAGGACAAAAAGTCACCCTGATTTTGTTCAAAGAAATCCTTTGTGGCAAAAATCTGCAGATTTTTTCCTTTGAACATTTGCATTTTTAACTGTTTAATGACCTAGATCACTGCTCATTATTTGGAGGGTCTGCTATTTGGAAGTAAATATACAGAACCAAAAAATACACAGTGGGAAATTTTAGAAATTTGGGGAGACTTTCATCCATCAGTATATTAATAATGATGATACACTGTGGGGCTGGATATCACAAAATTGCCTGCTGAATGGATTGTTTTCAGTGATTCAAACTGAATGAATTGGCTTGTTCATGTTACAACAGAACTTAGTGACAGAGCTCCATCCAAGATATCTGAGGTAATAACAGTCAGGATGTCCAAAATCCTGCACAATGCCCAAGAGCCTTCTGGAATGTCCCATGTGTGATGTCATATAGGTGCTCAAAAAAGTTCTGGAGTTCAAAAGTTTTTGGTTTGGAAATTTTAAGATAAGAGATGCTTAACCTGTAGTATAATAACAAGTGGGGCAGGTGAAGCTTAGAAGAAGAGAGATGAAAAATTCACTGACCAAAGAAAGGATTAAAAATATTATTTCCATAGTAATACATACATACATATCACTAAGCTGTTCTCTGAGATTCAGAGGTTAGCTCCAAAAAGAAATACACACTACCAGATAATTTTTACTTACTGTTGCCGTATCAAACTTCTCCATTAACAGCGATCTTGACATACAACTCGGGCTTCACTGACATCCATTACATGCTGTTCCATTACATGCTGTACACAAGATCTTCTATACTTCATACTCATAACCTTTTTCTCATGCAGACACTCCTGAATCTGATCCTCCCATGACTTCCTCTGCCTTTCCTTCCTGCCACTTCGGCTAAAAAGATTTTCTTAGTAAGCATTTCATCACTCATTCTTTCAACATGGCCAAACCACCGAAGCATATTAGTCTCCACCTTGCTAACAACATTTTGCTTCACATTACACAACTGCAACACATCTTCATTCCTCACACGATCAGAACGTGTCTTGCCACAAACCCCCGTAAGTAATGCATTTCTCCAGCACACTAACAATTTCTATGTTTCTGCTGTAGTACTCAGGTTTCACTGCCATACATCAGAGTAGGAACAAATACACTTTCATACACAGCCATATGGGACTCTCTTGAGAACCCATCGTTCCTGTGAAAACCTCCTAAAGCAGCCATGACTTTCAATGAAGAATTCACTCGCCTACTTATTTCGTCATCCAATTTGTTCTCTCTGTCAAACATGCTTCCTAAATACACAAACTCATTCACCTGGTCAATCACTGTGCCATTTAGCCTTACATTACATTCAGTGCTACCAGTTCCTCTCTTAAAAACCATAACTTTGGTTTTTCCCTTATTTATACTCAGTTTTAATTTCATGCAAACTTCGTACATCTGGGACAACATACTCTGCAACTCACTTTTGCTCTCTGCCAACAGGATAGTGTCATCAGCATACATCAATCTGCACACATGGATATCACCAAGACATAAACCAGTATTATCTTTGGCATCATGCATGCATAAATATATTAAACAGCCATGGTGACATTACACAACCTTGTCTGACTCCTGGCACCAATAGAGAACCATTTTGATAAAACACCATTCACTTGTACACAAGCTCTACAGCCAGCACACATGACTTTTACACTGTTAAGTAGATTCCCAGTAACACCATATTCATTCAATACCTTCCACAAAAGTGTCCTATTTACTCGGTCATAAGCTTTCTCTAAATCTATGAAGGCAGCAAAAACTGTCTTACCAACAGCCAGATACTTTTTCAACCTTTATTCTTTCCATCCTGGGCCTCTTCCTATTCATTTTCCTCCAACTAACATTCAGTTTCACTCGTGACGCTACCAAGTAATGATCAGACCAACATCCGCACCTCTCATCACATGAGTGTCAACAACTAAGTGTTTCAGACACTGATCATAGACAACAAAATCTATCACACTCTTTTGACCAAGAGTACGATTTTTCCAAGTATATGTGTGGATATACTTGTGGTTGAAAATCGTATTAGATACACACAAACCATTCTCAATGCAGAGTTCAATTAATCTTTCACCATTATCATTCACACAAGGATCATTGAACTTACCCAGAACATTGCTAGAAATTGAAATCCCCTGCTATCATAACTTTCTCTTTAGCACCAAACTGGCTCAAAACATCTTTCAGCTCATTTCAGAAATCTTTCTTCCTATCAGAAGGTTCTGAGTCACAAGGAGCATACACTACAACAATTACTATTCTCTGAAGTTTCACTTTCAAACGAATCCAAAGAATTCTCTCACTTATGCAACTATAGTGAATCAAGTTGTTCTTCATCTTTTCACTTAAAATCACACCTATACCAGCCTGTCGTCTCACATTATCCAATACTCCAGACCACACACTCACTGTTCCATTCACTTCTTCTATCCCAATTTTCTTCTTTTTGGTTTCACTTACACACAGCACATCCAATATACACTAATTCATCTCTTCAATCACCTCATTCATCTTGCCATTTATACCTCTTGTATTCCATACACCAATACCTTTTTCCAGTTCCAGGTTGATACCATGGTAGACCATCCTTCTCAAGTGTAGTAGGCCCACCATATCTCACACTTGAGTCAGGTTTTGCATTTCTTTTTGACTTTTTAATCAGGTAAGTACATCAGTGTGGGGGATTAGCCCACAGCTGATGGTTCCAGTTGGTCATTCAACCTAAGGATTCTGGGAACAAAACCCAGTGAGTTGGGGTCTTTTTGTCAATGTCACACAGAATTTGCTAGCACCTCTCCAAGATTCACAGAGGCTCTTGTTACTGTTCTGCATGCCATTGTTCCCATGGAGTGCACCGAAGAGACAAACTTATCTCTCATTAAAATCGCCTGTCCATAGTAACAATGCAAAGCAGATTTCAACAAATAGCTTCCAAAGAGCTCATTTCACCAATACTCTAGGTTTTTGAGCTTGACTAAAATGAAAAGATCAGCAAATTTCCTAGAATTTTCATATTTCGTATTTGTGGGTAGTGGAGAGTTTAGATGCTACTTAGATATTTCTCAGGCATTTCTTTCAGTTTCATATTTGAGCTAATCAGTTCTGATGCAAATTATCTAAAAGAAAATGTTTGAGTATAAGTAAGAAATTAAAGGTGCTAGAAGGAGTACATTCATGGTGCTAGAAGGTGTCCCCCCCCCCCACATCTACTAGTAGTACAGCCTATATCTGGCACCTTCTGACTTTCACCTGTTTGGTCCAATGAAGGACAGTTTCCAGGGACAACAATTTGATGACACAGACAAGGTGAAAGTGGCTGTGAAGAAGTGGGTACAACAGTCTACACCTGAATTTTTTCAAAGAGGATTCGAGAGTTGGGTTCAACAATGGTGCAAATGCATCACTTGTGATGGAGGCAATGTTGAGTACCTTTGTATAGAGAAAGAGTTACTCTACCAACATGTGCAATTTGAATGATCTTTGTCAGTTAATCAAAAAGTTATGGCCACTTTTGCATTACTTTTGGTACAACATTTGTACTTTGGAGAAAAGCAGAGCAAAGAAAAAATAATGTTCATGATCAGTAGAAATATGATTGGAAAAAAACCAAAAAACTGAAGCAATTAGAAATAGGCAAAAGCAGAAATCCAAGATGTTTCAAATGCGTGTAGAAGTCGCTATGAATTTAGTAAAAGAACATGTTACAATTTAACCAAGTTTATAACTAAGCAGTGCCTTATTTGACAGACAACCATCCTGCTCACCCTCAAGCTGTATTTTAAATATTGAAAAGCATTAAACATGTCTTATTTTCTCCTAGTATGACCTTTATATTACAGTCACAATTAATTACTGTAGTATATTAAAAACTTCAAATTTCCCTATTGGAAGAGGATATTAGAAAAAATTATGATGGCCATTGAAAATAATCAACTAGATGACAGTCATGGCTCAACAAGAATGCAATTCTGAACTAACGAATTTAACTTAACAGAATTTTATGCTGGGTATTATCTTAAAAAAATAATTAGAAGCCTCTCCATTTCAGACATAATAGTCAACTTAGTACTAGTCAATTTTGTTGCCTGCAGCAGAACATCTGACTTTCCCACTGCTAATACTGATTTTTATTTTTTCATAACTGTTCTTACAGTTGAACCTGCAGTCCTAAATTATTGCACACATCCACTTGCTGTTGATCAAAATTAATTCATTTCAAAATGCCTAATTTAGTTTCCTTACTCAAACTTTTTTTCTTTGTATTCTTCATATCAGCACCAGACAATGATGCCTACTTTCCCCCTCTATCATTAATCCTAAGGGCCATAGCTAGAACTAAAGCAACATCCACACAGAGGCAACAAGTGCTAATATTTGTTACTAGTGAGGAAGTTTGTAAACAAAAGTTGTTAAATGTTTCTTCATGCTGCCAGATTTCCTCCTGTGTTGAAGTCACTGAGGCAATCCTATGCACAAAAGTGATGACTTTTGTCAGCAATTGCATGATTTTACATCACAGTTGACATTTTAAGGTAATAGCGCACTCAGTCACAGGTGTGGATTTTGCCAGAAAAGGAACCTCTCCTGCGTCCAATAAACACACACATGCAGTTTGTTGCATTACTATAATTTACAGTATCATACTAACTGGTCCTGTAAAGGAGTGCTACAATGAGTTGTGACACTGCTATAGTGAGATATGGGTTATAATACTGTAATACAAGAACAGCATTATGGTAAACTAGAGCTCAGTTTAACTCAACAACCTGCTCTTCCATTTTGCCAAATGACATTACGTCAAATACCATGTTAAGTTGCCAAATTAAGTGAGAAATGGCTCGAATTACAAGGATGTTGTACCAACATATATATGTATTTATTTATTTATTTATTTATTATGACAATGTTAAGTAGGATACAAATAATATATGTGTGTGTGTGCGTGTGAGTGCGCGCACGCACAAAATGTTTTTCTCTGTTCTACAAAAACATGAAGTTGCAGCTCTAGTGTAGAAGACGCCCTTAGAAACTTGCATAAGATTTAAAGATAACAGTTAACCAATAAACAAATATGAGAAATTTAAATATTAAAAAAAACAAAACATGGGAGTTAAATAGCATGGATACACACCTTAAAAGCTAAATTGTTATCACTTGATGTGGAAAATGGTAAAATGTGGAAATTGTTATCACTTGATAGAAACAAAACGTTTCATTCAAAACAACAGCAAGAAGTCTCATTTCTATATTTTTATGAATCATAAGAATAAATCACTAAGGTGTCTTTCAGTTAAATTAAGGATATTACAGCAATGTTATGATTGCTTTATAATTTCACATCTGAAATGAAGTATTTTATTACATAAATACTTAAATGATTAGAACAGAAGTACTATATCTCAGGTATCAGTGACAGTTAAAATACAATGAAGTGTATGAAAATCTGGATTTGTTGCACATAATGGTGATGTGAAATTTCTCAAAGCAATAATAAATAAAAGGGTAATCGTACAGTATGCTGGAAGCTTAATTTTGGTATGATTTACTTGTGGTTAATCAGTTCAAGAATTTTAAATAAATACTTTTTTTGTTTCAGAGTTTAACAACCACCACAAGAAACTCTGGGGGCTGAAAGCAGATGCCAAATACTTTTCAATTACCTCGCTGAAAATAGGCACCCTGACTTCAAGCAGGGGTGTGTGTGTAGAATCACTCTGGGGAGGAGTTCATGAGGACATTCAGCATGTTCTTAGTCCAGAGGGAGAGAAGGGTGAGCATTGCAATTTCTAAACTTACAAACTTACAATTGATTACAGTGGTTGGGGGGGGTTGGGTTTAACTCCTAACACTGCATTCATATGCACTGATTACTAATAAAATTAGAGAACATACGGTCGTACATCAAAAACTAATCAAATTTTAGATTTTTTTTAAGCCCAACTTCACATGAAGGAACCTTTTAGTAATGGGGGATGGCTTATTACAATGACAGTTAGTTACTTTTAATTGTGTAACATGCTCTGTAACATGATGTAGCGACAAACCTTGCCAGTGTGGTTCAGTTGGGAGAACAGCTGCTCCAGAGTAGGAAGGAGGATGTGGGTGCAAAATCCAGCAGCAGCAAAAGGTTATATGTTATATTGGCACTGGAACATCAATGAATCTCCTGGACAGGAGGTTAAAAAATATGTGCGATGATTCTTCCATACATCATACGGAATCAATAAAGATTCCTTCTTCTACAGTGAGCTGGTCCTTCAAGTACTGTTGTTGGCAGACCTGGAAACCTGCAATTTCATGCCCTTGCCTTTCTCAAGGGATGCAGGAGGGATGATGTAATGTACCATGTAACATGATGTGGACAATATACTACTGCGGTGACGTACGACAAAAAAATTGGCACAGTTGTAGTGATAAGCCTTGCTGGCATAGTTTAGTTGGGAGAACGGCTACTCCAGAGTAGGAAGACGTGAGTTCGAATATCACCACTGGCAAACGGTTATATGTTATACATGGGCAATCAAATCACTGCATTCATGCTCAGGCCCCATGCTATCGTGGACAGCTAGCTGTGTTAACACACGTAATACCCAGCACCTAATATTCCAGCAAAAAAGAAATCCTAGAGGGGTAAGAAACAGAGGCTAAAAGCTACCATGTCTTGTTTACAGAAAGAAACTATTTTCCTTGCATCATTCACATAAGCATTCAGAAGTGTCAGCAGTGAGAATCATACTCACTAAGTGCCAGTCCAGAAGTAATACACTAGTGTTTTAATTCACAATAGCATCACATACAAGGCCTTGCATCCTTGCCTAACACTTACACAAAATGTAATAATAAAGTCCAATCACTCACAGAAAATTCATGTCAATGTGAAGCACAGCTCCTCACAATTATTTTTTCAGCCATGAGTTGAGTTGGCAGCATTGATATAGGACTTGCATTTTCTCACAGAAAATTTTAGGATTTACTTATAAACTTGGAGAGAGAGAAAAAAAAAACAAAAAAAAAAAACTGTTTCTTTCTCTTGAGGTTGATTTTGAGGAAAGACGATCATTCTTAAACTAATGTGACCTGTGTCAGCCTGGTTTTTCTGTGGCCACTGTTCCCAGAGAACAAGATACACAATTTAGAGGTGTTTCACAGCCATAAAATCTAAGGTGACAAAATTTTAGAAGCACTTAAATATTTCAACATTTTTTTGTTCATTTTATTACAATATGGAAAAATGTTTTCAGTGATCTTCAGCTACTGAGAAAAAAATGGCTACCGTTCTAAAACACTATACAAAAAATACAGCAGGAAAAAGAGGTGTCAAAATTGAAAAAAAGTCAGAGTCAGAGAAAGGGGACTGAAGAATTAGGAATTAATGGATGGACTTCAAATGTCAGCAGCATAACCTTTAGCTTTTGAAAGTGACACTTAAACTGGAATAATACTGTAACCTTGAAAACAGAGATTAATAAATGGAGTGTGAACAGAGAATAACTGTTGGTGGTGCCCTACAAAAGTGGACAGGAGGCAAGAATCTGAGCAGAAAATAGTTTACACACATCATGAAAAACATGGCAAAGATACTGAAATAATTAAAAAAATACTTTCGTTTTTGTATACCCATATAAAAACACAAACACCTTTTTTCATTGTCGTAAGATTAAAGAGTTATTCACAAGTTTTTTGATTTCATAAAACTTTTTTTCAAAATTTAAGAGCTGCTTAATTATCAGAAATGTCTCACTTTCATTCTTCTTGTGAAAAATTAAATGATCTTAACAGAAGAAATACATTTTGGGATACTACTGGCAACAAAATATTCCATTAACTGAATTCAACTAAACTTAATGAAGATCATCTATATTAACTAAACTCAAATTAACTGAATTTTAATACTTGTTTAGCATAGTAGCACTAGTTTCTTATCCCATAACTATTGGAAGAAAAATAAATACCTTTTGTAAGTGTGTGGATGTGCATGCCAGGAAATTTATATACATAAAAAAAAAGAAAAAAGTGAAGTAGCAATGGTACACCACATGGGAGGAATGAAGAACAAAAGATGTATTGAGGTGCGATTTAGACACACATTTTTTTCTTTTCCTATATTTTGTCCTGCAAGTTTACAGTGTTGCCAAATGTGGCATTTTTTTTTCAATATGGATAAATTTTAAACAAGCAATGTATTCTATGACTGAAAAAAACCCCCAACACATTTTGAAAATACTAAGGTACAACAAAAGGACATTAAAGCATATTACGAATTCTAATATTAACATTTAACCACACAACATGGGTTGTGGGGCACCAAGGTTGGCACAACGAGGGAAAACATTCACAACTTGGTACAAGCAGCTGATATTAGAGATAAAACATCCGATCAGAGTACATTGATTAGTTGCAATACTTCCTTCGAAGGTTTAAAAAAAAGCCAGCATGTGGATCAACAATAATGAGAATTATCACTACTGCACTCTTGGTAGGTTATGCAGTTTTCAGTCTTTCAACTTTTTTTTTTTTTTTTTTTATGTCCATGAGGATGGAAATTTAAGAAATCATTTGGCAACACTGTAACAACTTGGTAGTTAAAAAAAACCCCAAAAAACTGCCACTACATGATAAATTACTTTTTAGTGACACTTGTTGACATGAACAGCAAGTACTCCACTATTTTGTATCCTTCTGACTGAGACTATAAATTAATCATTAACATTGGAAGCATGGTCAACTTTCATCTTTTATACCATGTCGTGACCGAGTGCTCCAGTTTCACCTGACTCATGCAGTAATATTACTGATGCAGATATTCTAAAACATGATACTGTTCAGTGTTTTTCTTACATGAAAAAATGGGGAAAAGAAAAAATGAAAAAAAAAAAAGATAAAACTCAAATACGTATCTATGGTACAGTGTGAGAAATGTTAATGAATGTTATAAATTGCTTATACATTATTAATAACATAAATATAAAACAGTCCTTAAAAATACCCGCTTCTGTCTAGACAAACGCCCGGTTGCACCCACATTAGCAGAGTTTATGTTTGCACTATAGTGAGCTGCTGGGAATGGCCGCCGAGCGATGAAATTTACACTGCCCTCAAGTTGGTTCTGAGAGTGTGTGTGACTGAGAAACTCTAGGAGAAGAGAGAGGGGAAGGAAATGCATTAACAGAAAATGGAAACAATGGGTAATTTGCTTCTTCACTGCAGGAAATGGGGCTGGCACCTTGTGTCAAGTTGCTGGTGCAACATGGCTCTTCTGTTTCTTCTTCCTGAGAAAGTGAGGGGGAATGGATGGCACACAATTTTCTTTACTCTCGCTGCTGAGAGTCTGAGATGAAATGTGTGATGTAGATGAAACTGGTGGCACTGTACTGTGAGTGACTAATTTTGACAGAGCACTCTGTGAAGGATTTGCCTCAGTATTGCAGGAACTTTTTCCAATTCTGGCACTACTGTCTATTGTACAAAGGGTACTGTTGCTCTCATCACAGGTGTGAGAGGAGGATTCACCAGCATGTAAGCTGCTGTTGTCAAGATGAGTTCGTTCGTTGCCTTCTGAGAGCAATGCTGTGGAGGAGTCATCAGTATTCCCCACATCATGCCAGCTGCCTTCTCTCACACAATCACTACTCCGGTAATGTATACAACCCTCAAAAACTGGGCAGCTTTCTTCTTCTTCCTCATCTTCTTTGGTTCCCTAGAAATATGCACACATACATCATTTTACACAGATCACAAGCTTTTCAGCCTAACAATTCATGTGAAAAACACTTAGGCTATGCATTGCTATTGGTAACAATATGTTTTGTGGGGGTGGGGAGAAGAGTTATATGACAGACAACAATGAAAAAATATTTCAAAAATATTGTGTAAAAATGCAGAGCAATCTATGTTTAATTAACAGTACTTAAGGGAAAAAAACAGCTTAAACATCAGAATTTAATTGTAATGAATTACAGTTTCATATTTGAGAACTACTATCAATACAATGGGTCAATGAAGAATTCATGCTCGTTTTCAGTTTTGAAGCTGCTTCAAGCATAGTAATGCAGCAATATATGCAAGATGCATTTATATTATTGATTTGCTTCAACATAACACTGATCCATAGCTAAAAATTTCCACACAAAATAAAATTGAGTTAGTGAAGCCTACAAGAAATACCATAATAGAAAGAATACACTCTAGCATACTAATCTGACTGATACAATTTAAATTTCAGTGCATTGTTATGACTATACATTGGCTACAGTTCATGATTTCTTCTTTTTTCTGTGAATTTTGTACATTTAACTCATTTCTAGAAAAAAGATATGAAAGCAAAAGCTACAAAGAAACAAACTAGCTGAGTGAATTGAACACAGTACTGTAATCTTACATTAATAAGAATTTTAACATATATTATTAATGCTCATGCATTTTTTCTCAGATGATGTATGAGAAGTCAGGAGTTTTTTTTTTTTTTTTTCTGGAACTTTGAAGTGTGGTATTTCTGCTGTTTTCTCTAACTTTTCAAAGAGCATATAAAAGCCATAACTGTGTTTCAGAATTCTCTTTTCTTAAGGGTTGATAACACACACACACACACACACACACACACACACACACACACACACACACACACACACACACACACACACACACACACACCCACACACACACACGCACGCACACACACACACACACACACACACACAGGGCCGGCCACAAGGGGTGCAGCGGGTGCAAGGCACCCAGGCCCCGGGATTTGTAGGGAACCCAGAAAATGGAAAAGAAGGGGAAAAAATGATGAAACTGAAGAAAACTGAAAATAAAATTTTTAATGAAGTTAATTGGGTAAAATTAAGTTATAAACTCAATCTGAATTGTTGTAACATCAGGGGGACCCCGTAACCGAACTGGCGTTTGTTAACGCCCCCATGCACTTCTTTCTTCTGAAATTACGTAGGGTGAGCCAAGGAGGTTAGAATAGATGGAGTAAGGATCCGCCAATCCCCTCGTGTGATCAAAATGTAGCCAGCGAAATGTCATGACTCTGATGTTACTGCCTTCGCCGCCATGTTGGTGAGACGCAGTGAGACGACTGAGATCATAACATCCCATTGAGTAGTGCTGATGTGGCTGCCTTTTTCGATCTAGATCTTTAAATTTCAGTATGTGGATCAGTAAAAAAAAGTCAGCGATTATTAGGTAACATATAATAAACGTTTTAGGCTGGCTATGATACATTTTTATTGCTGTTTTTCAAACTTTGTTTTAGATTTTTAACAAGTGCAGAAGAGTACGAGTTTTCGTCACCGCGGTCACAAATAGCTAACATAACATTTTCTACTTATCGTGTTTTATACACATCTCTGTATGAAACTGAATCAATTAATATTCTTAGAAACTCAATCCTATGGGCTCTTTAAAGTTCCTGTTTACTCGCAAACCTAACGAACCGACTACAAATAACAGCACATTATTTTTTCGAGTTCCTCTTGACACATCCAAACTGAGAATGAGTCTCCTTGAATAAATTTTTTTTTTTTTTCATGTTATTTGTCTTTTATTATTCAGATTTTTTTTTTGCACCCGGGCCCCTGTTTGGAGAAGGCAGGGTTTGCACACACACACACACGAGTGGAGTATTCCCTTCACGCAACTTTCAAGAATACAACTTGTATCTATCACTCATGGGCGGCAGAAGGTAGGGGACCCGGGGGTCTGGACCCCCTCTGGAATTTCATGGCCCCCCTCACTGAGGGGGTCCACCCAGGGAACGTCCTAAAGCTATGTTTTCCTGGACACTGTCACCATGCTTTGCAATTTTCTGGAAAACTCTTGAAGTACAAATTTGAAAATTGATTTCGCACAAATATACTGAAAAGTTAATTCAACGCTCTGTTTTCCTCCTTAAAAAGATCGTTAAAGAATTCTTTAAATTTCTTTAAAGCAATAACCACGGCGGATAAGGGGTCTCTCTCCTTCCTTCTGTGCGTCCTTCTTTTTTTTTTTCTTTTAATTCCAAGTCCGAATGTGTCTTACTCGAGATCAGAAAACCCATTAAATACATCTGAAAAATAAATAATTGAACAAAAGAACTCGAACTCAAATTAAGCGGCGAGTATACTACAATACTTGTTGTGCACAGAGCACAGGTCATTCTTTGTGGTATCTCACATAGAAGATAAATGATCCTGGACGAATATGTGTGATTTTGCTGCGAGACAACTATTGTCGAACTATAAGAGCAACAAAATCGTTTGCCTCTCGCACTTTGTGGCGTTATGGAGGGTGATTTTGCGGAGATTAGAAACAATCTATAGGCGTTTCCTTGATGTTTGTGTTTTCACCCGTCTTCTTCATGCATAATGCCTGTGTGTGGTAGAAAAAACTCAAGAGACTTATTTAGGCACTGAGCTTGATGTGAATTTCAAAGAGCTCGAGTAAGAACTGGCTCGTGCCATTTCAACAACAGACTTACCTGTTTAATCCAAGAGATATGTAATTGCAATGCTGAATGGTTGTTTCCATCCCAGGTACAATTAGGCATTCATATACTGTATACACAGTATACAGTATATGAATGCCTAATTGTACCTGGGATGGCAACAGTATAAACACCCGAAAAATTCAGACACCCTTTTTAATTCATTTTTGACATTTACTAACAGCTGGATGATGAAAGACTTTCAGCGTGCTTTACACGTTTCGTATTTCACAGGATGGAACGGAAGGGGGAGGGGGCGATTTCCCAATCACTGCACCTCTTTAAGCCTTTGGCCTCTAATGGAGTCTGGCGCCTGCAATTTAGCAGGCAGATACGGCAAGGCAACAAATTGGCTTTGGAATGCACTTCCTTCTGGATATCAGTTGACAGGTGATAACATATTTTCAGTTGCACCCAATATTTTCTAATATTTGTTTTTAGTCTAGCTGTTCAGGTTGGGTACAAATTTTTGTTAGAAAATGAAAGGTCTGCTGAGGAATTTTTTTTGCAACAAAATGAAAGGTCTGAAACAGGAATTTTTTTATGGGATGGCCCAAAATATTGAAGATGCAAATAAAGTAACTTAGGAAAAACCTCACCGAAAGCATTGGTGAGTGATAAACAAAAAATCTCAGCTATTTTAAAATGAGTTTCCAATGTTTCCTAAAATATGTATTTAAAAATATATACAAATATATTTAAAAATAAGTAGCGAATGACAAACAACTAAGCACGAAGGACCAAACGACACCTTATAGGGAGAGCCCCCCCCACACACACACACACTTAAGTGCATGCGTCACTGGGTCTGCTGGTATTTTGAAATTTTTCCAAGAAAGGTCTATAAACTTGGAACTGATGAAACGGATGCTGACTCTGGAAAATAGATAAAGTTTGTCGATGTTAACTTATTCTCTATTTACGTAGTCTACTCTCATATTCTTGCATTTCTGCTTACGAGAAATGTACTCTTACTACATGTGTCTAAAGCCTGTGCTACAAAAACAAATACACAAATAAACGGAAAGAAGTACTGAAAGTTTTCTGAAATAAATAATATGAAGTGACATTGAGATTCGTTGTTTGGCAAATCCTTTCTGCGTAATTTCGTTAAATGGTGGAAAAAATAACTGAAGCCTGTAATCAGTGATGTAGGTCTAATATAAAAAGTATATGAGCGGTGAAGGGATTAGGTAAAAACACCCCAGGAAGAGTTCCTTTTCTACAGAGAGTTACTCCAGGTTTGGGGCGAATTCTAAACCTACGATTTTGTACTCCCGCCTTTCTTATGGGGTAGGGGGAGATATACAGCACATGACGTACCACTGAGGTGACGCAAGAGTCAGAACGGTAAGTCACAGCGATAAGCCAAGGTCGGTGTAGTTCAGTTGGGTGAATAACTGGCTCCGGAGCGAGGAGATTTGTGGATTTGAATTCCACCACTGGCAAAAAGGGTTTATTTTCACAACCTTCTGTATTTATCAGTAATAAACAGCATTGTGTTGTTTACATCAATGCTAACATATGCGCCGCAGATAAAAAATTTAACCTTTAATTTAATATTACTATTAGACAAAAATAACTAGAGCAGTATATGACTTCATTTTGTCTTATCTAGCAGTGCCATGTAGATTTTTACTATAGTTTTTTTTTAAGAGCTCCGTTGCTGTTTTCACTTTAATTTAATTGCTAGTTCATACTTAAATTTAAATTACGAGTAATGAAATCTTTTACCGTTGAGGAGTTTTTTTTTTCTTGTGGCGAACTCTTCTTAAATAAACACAAAAATCGTTTAAACGGTGTAACAGAAATCAACATATGATATGCTACCATATATCAAATTCTATTGAAACATTAAATTTACGGTACAACTTAATGTTCTCAACTTATTACAATTTTAGAAGCTTTTTACTCTGTCCCTCAACTTCGTGCAAAAAAAAATTTGTCAAACTGCTTTTCCCTAAAAATTCGAAGTTGCTGGGGAAAATGATATTTTTTTTAAATATTTTTTTTCTTATCTGAGCTAGGTTGCAATATGTATATTCTATCAACACACACATATATATGTACAGGTGTTTATCAAAATAATGGGAACGCCGACTGCGACTATACACGCAATGCACGGTACGCCAATTACTGGGACGAAGTAACCCACGATGTGAGGTATATAAAGGGGCGCAGTACGATGTCGGCTATCACGTAGCGGTGCCATAGTCACAGATGAAACAGTGTTGTGGAGTAATTATCGACAACGCCAGATCTCAGTGACCTCAAAAAAGGCATGATCATTAGTGCACTTCTTGCAGGGGCTTTACTAACTAGAATGGTAGAAACAGTAGTGTAACATGAGGAATTGTATCAAAGATTATGAATACCTATCAAAAAGGACATGGGGTGGCCTCCAAACGTGCAAACTGTGGACCCATACGAAGATGACCAATAGGGATAGGCAAACGTTCGTACGGATTGTACAACAGAAGCACAAAACCAACTGCGAATAATGGCAGAGTTGAACACCAATCGGAATGATCCGTTTCCGTCATAACACTTCACCGGGAACTCCATCGTGCCGATATTTATGGCCATTCTCCAATCCACAACCTCTGATAACCAACATCAATGCAACAAAACATGTAAGGTGGTGCAAAGCACATAAACACTGAGATGCTAAAGACTGGAAACATGTCATCTGTTCTGGTGAATCATTCTTCACATTGTTTCCCACCATTGGTAAAGTGTACGTCAGGCAAAAAACTGAAGAAGCGTACAAACCTGACTGTTTGTTTCTCACTGTGAAGCACGGAGGTGGATTCCTGATGATGTTGCGTGCCATATCATGGCATTTTCTTAGAGTCAATGGTTGTTCTGCAGGGTCGTGTAACATTTGCAATGTACTAATCCATTCTTGCAGAGCACCTGCACCCAATGTTGGAGGCATGGATCCCTAATGGTCACCACTGGTTTCAAGCAGATAATACACTGGTGCATTCTGCGTAACGTGTCAAGTTGTGGTTTACAGAGCATAAAAATGAGGTACAACAGCTGTTCCAGACGTCAATATTATTATTAAATATTTGTGGGAATATCTGGAGCGAAAGGCCAGTCCATCCCACTTTACACCTCCAACTTCACTGGCACAGTTGGGATATATTTTACAGGAAGAATGGTCCCAAAGTCCATTATCGTATGTGCATGACTTAATAAGTCTATTTCAAATCGAATTGCTTCTGTTCTGAAAGCCCGAGTTGGGCCTATAACTTACAAATAAAAGGTTCTCCGCAAACAGTAAGTGTTTCATTATTTTGATAAACCCCTGTACATATACAGGGTGTATAGGAAAGTCCTTAAACAGGGAAATAACTTTTGAATGCAAAATGCTAGAGTAGTGGAAGTAGTGCGTACCTATAGTAAAGTGACTATGTTCTATCAGATGAGACTGATTGCAGCACCCCTAGCGGCAAATTTTGGAAGTTAGCGATCCTATCGCGAGAACCAAGAGAGATAGCGAAAAAAAGTCAATAGCAAACGTGTAGAGCATCACCAATTTAGTATGAAATGACGCCCTACATTCACCAAAAACTCCAATAGAAGTCCGGAAATGCAGATCTCTCGGTATCCGATCACCGGCACAAATACGACATGAATGACATCGCAAAGTGTAAAATCTGTAAACGAATTTTGCCTGCAAAACATCGAAGGGTGTATGAAAGTATGCAAATGGAAACGCTACGTCATACCTCATCGGGAAGCATAAATTGGCGGTCAGGGAAGGTTTGTCAGACAGTGCGTGGACTGGATCTTGTAGTCTACACATGGCTAGTTATTCCAACGAGGAGTACTGTGAGATGGTTATGTTGTATGGGGAATGCGGTCGTCGGGCAAGAGAGGCAGCACACCAATATGCATTACGTTTCCTTAATCGTTCTCATCCTACTGTGGCTACTATCATCAAGGTTGTTCGCCGGCTGAGAGAAACCGGGAGCATTACGAGTCGTTCGTGTTCAGGTAGGCCGACACTTACAGGTGTGCACGTGCAGCCAGTGGATGTCCTGGCCAATGCGCTAGCCCACCCACACTGCAGCATGAGAGACATTAGTGCGACGTGTGGCCTTACATTTGGTCGTGCATGGCAAATTTCTACAACCCTGTATTATCTAAGCATGCAGTAACACCTGAAATGCTGCAGAACGTCCAATAAGAAGTTGTAGCTCGAATACAGATGTGTATTGCTGTCGATGGTGGACACATCGCGAATGCTTAAGTATTAGTACTGACATTTTGTATTTCTAGAACATTATTTTGTGTTTTTCTTCTTCATAATGTCCTACTGCTGTATGACTTTCCTACTACTTTACTGTACAGTACATAATAAATTGTACCTTGCTGACACGTACATGTATTAAAAAACTTGGAAATATTCTAGTTGGATAATGCTTACCTAGGCATTCTGTTTCTAGCAATGATTCACTTTTCTCGCACGTTTCGGGTTTTCGTTGAAGCTATTGTCCTATTGTCCGTTGTATGTGCAGCTACCATTCACATCCAACACACTGCTTACTTTGGGTAGATTCAGTAGATCTTCACTTTAGGATTCAACACCATCAATTCTTTACCATTATTAATGCTCTAAAATTTTCGGCCAGTCTTTGGGCATCCTCAGGAGCGTGACGACTTTTCCACCGATATTCGTGGTTTATTTCTCGTCAATGGAGTCCGATACCCCACGTTGCCATTCGTCAGATACGCTGTATTAGATACTTTTCTTAATCAAACCTAGCTGGCGCCATCTATGTTTCACTAATTCTACCCCCCTCTTCAAATGGTCGTTGATGTCGTCTTTCCGTATTCTTCTTTTCATTTTCTATCCCTGTTCCCTTGTCTTTTTTGTCGGTTTTTCTTTTGTTGTTCTTTTTTTTGTCTTATTAGCTCTTTCCAAAGGCTAGATAATGTATTAGTGTCATTCTGGTTACGCACCCTTGTTTTATTTTTATAAATTAGGATCGATTTCTCCATTCTCATTTGTCTCTCTGATTTTTTATTCCTTTTTAGCATTTTAATTTCTTCGAATTTTGGGAATGTTCGGTGGTCAATACAGAATTGCACTAATGCAGTTTTTGCTTCTTCTTTTTGCCAGTTAGATATGTGTTGTTTTAGCCTTTTTAGCACGTCTTTTGTAAAAAAAGATCGTGCTTCTGTTATCGGTTTGTCCGTCCGTCTGTACCCACGATATCTCTGCAACTATTAGTCCGATTTGAAAAATTCTTTTTTGCATTGGGAAGCTTGAAATATGCAAATGCTGATCCTTCATTTCGTTTTTTTACGATGTACAATTTTGCCGGTAGAGGGCGTAAATGCAAATGATGTCGAATTCAAAAATACGTTTTATTCCACATATTTGCTTCTTTTTTTTTTTTTTTTTTTTTTTTTATTGGAGGTTTAACGACCACCGTGAGCAACTCAATGGGCTATAAGCAGTCGCCCGTCCCTAATTTAGGGTCACTGGTTCCAGGGAGGGGAGAGAGCCAGTGCCGTAAGACAAACACAACATCCATGCCTCACCGGGATTCGAACCCGGACCCCTTCGGACGAATGATCAGAGGCCAACGCCTTAGACCACTGCGCCACCGGGGCGGCCATATTTGCTTCTAAACATCCGATTGAAATGTTTTTTTTATCTTTCGATTCCACTTATGTCGAAGAGTATTTTAGATATAGTTACTTTTTCAAATTATGCATAGATTTTCCGCTAGGGGGCGTAAAAGTAAATTACATTTTCCTCGTAACTCTTCTTCTGAAACTCCGATTTAAAAAAGTTTTTCTTCAGCGGATACATCTCTTGATGGAAAATCTTTTGCACATAATTTCAAATTTTTGGTAAATAATACTTTGGCCAATAGGGGGCGTAAGTGTTAATTTTTGCTTCTGATGTATTTGCCATAAAATCGGCGCTTCTAAAATATTGATTGAAAAAATTCTTTCATGGACTGATGCCACTCACATCGATAAACCTTTTCGGAATATTTTCATCTTAAAATATTCCAGTTTCTCGGCGTAGATTTACATTTTATTTTTGTCAATATCTCTACTTCTAGGAGTCCGATTTGAAAAATTCCTTCTTTGTTGGATAGTGCTTTCTGTGTGACATGTTTTTCATATAACTTCAAATTTTTCAAGTAATTCATAGACTTTCCGCTAGGGGGCATAGCAGTAAATTGCGTTTCCCCCTATATCTCTGCTTCTAAATCTCCGATTTGAAAAATTCTTTTTGCAGCGGATACAGCTCCTGGTGGGAAATCGTTTGCACATAATTTCTAATTTTTGTGAAAAAATAGTTTGGCCACTAGGGGGCGCAAATCTTAATTTCCGCTTCTGTTGTATTTGCAGCAAAATATGAGCTTCTAAATTCTCGATTAAAAAAAAAACGTCGTTTGTTGACCGATACTACTCATTTTGACAAACCTTTAAGAAACATTTTCTGCTTAAAATAGTGCATGGTTTCTACGTCAGGGCGTAGATGTATATCTTATTTTTGTCAATATCTCTACTTCTAGGAGTCCGATTTAAAAATTCCTTCTTTGTTGGATAGTGTTTCTAGTGTGACATGTGGTTCATATAATTTCAAAATTTTCAAGTAATTCATAGACTTTCTGCTAGGGGCGTAAATGTAAATTGCGTTTCCCCCTATATCTCTGCTTCTAAATCTCCGATTTGAAAAATTCTTTCTGCACCGCATACAGCTCCTGATGGGAAATTGTTTGCACATATTTTCTAATTTTTGTAAGAAATGGTTTGGCCACCAGGTGGCATAAGTCTTAATTTCCGCTTCTGTTGTATTTGCAGCAAAATATGAGCATCTAAAATCTCGATTGAAAAAAAGTCGTTTGTTGACCGATACTACTCATGTCGACAAACCTTTTAGGAAAATTTTCTTCTTTAAAAAATGCATGGTTTGTACACCAGGGGGCGTAGATGTATATCTTATTTTTGTCAATATCTCTACTTCTAAGAGTACGATTTGAAAAATTCCTTCTTTGTTGGATAGTGTTTCCGATGCGAAATGTTTTTCCTATAAATTCAAAATTTTCAAGTAAATCATAGACTTTCTGCTAGGGGGCACAAAGGTAAATTGCATTTTCTGCGTTATTTCTGCTCCTAAAGCTCTGATTTGAAAAATTCTTCCTGTATCGCATACGAGACCTGATGGAAAATATTTTTCACATAATTTCTAATGTTTGGTAAAGAATGGTTTAGCCACCAGGGGTCATAAATGTTAATTTCTGCTTCTGAAGTATTTGTTGCAAAATCTGGGCTCCTGAAAACTCGACTAATTTTTTTTATGGATAAACCTTTTGAGAATACTTTCTCCTAAAATAATGCATGGTTTTCCCACCAGGGGACGTAAAGTAACATATAATTTTTGTCGATATCTTTGTTTCTAAGAGCTCGTAAGCTCATGATTCCATTTACAGCAATATCTGAGGGATTAAAAACCCCGATTGAAAATCTTCATTCTTTCGTCAGATCTATTGTTTTCCATACCGGTTCCATTGACTTTGAATAGCTTTGATAAATTTAATTTGCGTCAGAACGGATTCAAAAGACGTGCTTATTACACCCAAAATTCGGCGTCATCTTTCTTGTTTTTAACCTGTTTTTAGTACTCCCTATGTACGATATTGGGGGTATGTGTGCAATGGAGACCCTTACCCTGATTCCTCTAATATTTTGCTCTCAGTTTTTTTTGTTAATAGTCAGATTTTTCAAGGTGACTGAACTTCCTAGTTGTAAGTCAAATTTGGCACATTGCCTATTAATTTCTTTACTGACACCTTCCAAGTAAGGGAATGCACCTATATATTTTAATTTATTTTTTCTCACCTTTCTTTGATTGTAACTTTCTTGGTCTTCATTTCTCTTAGACATATGTTTTTTTATTCTCATATATCCATTTTTTGATAAGCTTATTAGGGTAACCATAATCTTGTGATATTTTCAAGATAAAATCAAACTCTTGATTCTTTAGCCTATTATTAGAAGTGTGCATATATGCTCTTCGAATCAAGTTTACTACGCTGGTTTTTTTTTATGTATAACAGGATGGTGTGAGGAGTATGGAATGAGTACCGGAATGTAAGTTGCTTTCCTGAAAACAGTGTATTCAAACTTATTTTTATTTCTTTTAAGTAGAATGTCTAAAAATGACAGACTATTATTCTCTTCAAATTCAAGCGGCAGTTCAATGATATTGCAGATTATGTTGAATCGATGAGCTAGATGTTGATGACATCATCGTTATTTCAAAACTCAACAATACCGAGCTACAAGATCTAGCTCATCAATTCAACGTAATCTGCAACACCATTGAACTGCCGCTTGAATTTGAAGAGAATAATAGTCTGTCATTTTTAGACATTCTACTTAAAAGAAAAAAGTTTGAATACATTGTTTTGAGGAAAGCAACGTATATTCCGGTACTCATTCCATACTCCTCACACCATCCTGTTATACATAAAAAAACAGCATAGTAAACTTGATTCGAAGAGCGTATGCGCACACTTCTAATAATAGGCTAAAGAATCAAAAGCTTGATTTTATCTTGAAAATATCACAAGATTATGGTTACCCTAATAAGCTTATTAAAAATGGATATATGAGAATAAAAAAACATATGGCAAAGAGAAATGAAGACCAAGAAATTTACAATCAAAGAAAGGTGAGAAAAAATAAATTAAAATATATAGGTGCGTTCCCTTACTTGGAAGGTGTCAGTAAAGAAATTAATAGGCAATGTGCCAAATTTGACTTACAACTAGGAAGTTCAGTGAACACCTTGAAAAATCTGACTGTTAACAAAAAAACTGAGAGCAAAATATTAGAGGAATCAGGGTCTTACGAAATTCCCATTGCACACATACCCCCAATATCGTACATAGGGAGTACTAAAAACAGGTTAAAAAAAAAAAAAAGGCTAAAACAACACATATCTAACAGGCAAAAAAAAAGAAGCAAAAACTGCATTAGTGCAATTCTGTATTGACCACCGAACATTCCCAAAATTCGAAGAAATTAAAATGCCAAAAAGGAATAAAAAATCAGAGAGACAAATGAGAATGGAGGAATCAATCCTAATTCATAAAAATAAAACAAGGGTGCGTAACCAGAATGATCCTAATACATTATCTAGCCTTTGGAAAGAGCTAATAAGACAAGAAAAAGAACAACAAAAGAAAAACCGACAAAAAAGACAAGGGAACAGGGATAGGAAATGAAAAGAAGAAGAATACGAAAAGACGACATCAACGACCATTTGAAGAGGCGAAAAAAAAAAAGGGTAGAATTAGTGAAACATAGATGGCACCGGCTAGGTTTGATTAAGAAAAGTATCTAATACAGCGTATCTGACGAATGGCAACGTGGGGTATCGGACTCCATTGGCGAGAAATAAACCACGAACATCGGTGGAAAAGTCGGCACTTTCCTGAAGATACCCAAGGACTGGGCGAAAAATTTAGAGCATTAATAATGGTAAAGAATTGATGATGTTGAATCCTAAAGTGAAGATCTACTGAATCTACCCAAAGTAAGCAGTGTGTTGGATGTGAATGGTGGCTGCACATACAATGGACAATAGCTTCAACAAAAACCCGAAACGCGAGAGAAAAGTGAATCATCGCTAGAAACGGAATGCCTAGGTAAGCAGTATCCAACTAGAATATTTCCAAATTTTTTAAAATAATGGACGAAAAAATGAATAGTAGCCTTTTCCGATCGATTTCTAAGTCGGAATACGAACTGCTAATATGAATGGTACATGTATTAGTTTTATTAGCAAATTTGCATCACCTTATAATGTCACACTTCTGCACGCGATGAGTGACCTATTGATGCCGGTGATCAGATACCAAGAGATCTGCATTTCTGGACTTCTATTGGAGTTTTTGGTGAATGTAGGGCATCATTTCATACTAAATCGGTGACGCTCTACACACTTGTTACTGACTTTTTTTCGCTATCTCTCTTGGTTCTCGCGATAGGATCGCTAACTTCTAAAATTCGCCGCTAGGGGTGCTGCAATCGGTCTCATCTGATAGAACATAGTCACTTTACTATATGTACACACTATTTTCACAACTCTGGCATTTTGCGTTCAAAAGTTATTTCCCTGTTTAAGGACTTTCCTATACACCCTGTATATGAGCTCTTCCCTGTTTCATGTTCTTAACCTCATGCGCAAGTTCTGACAATAGTCTCTCCAGTCCTGGCTTATGTTGCTCATGCCATTAAGAACACAGAACAGGGAAGAACTGAAAACCTCCAGAAGATGATAGAATTTCCATGGGTATTGTACATGAAGCCAATGGAGAAACAAACTGCACTCGCCCGCATTTTCACTAAATGCCTCAAAGAAGGAAAGATTCCTGATGACTGTAAAAATGCTTCTTTGATCCTGACACATAAATAATTGGACCTTGATAAACTCATGAACGGTAGACCCATCAGCCTGCTATCAGTTGTTTACATCATTTTCAGGAAGGCACTGTCGCATCACTTGAAGGAAAATCGGACTTGACTTAACAAAAAGAACAAACTGGATTCAGGAACAGTAGTCACACTATTAATCATATATACGTATTGAGAGAACTAATTGAAAAAAAGAATGAATATGAAATCCTGGCTTTTACTGATTATGAAAAGGCTTTTGATTCTGTGAAATCATCAGTAGTTTTGATGTCCTTGAAATCCTGCAGTATTGAGGATGAATACATAACCATCATTAATAACATCTATGAAAATGCAAGCACAACAAAGGTTCGACTGTCTGAGGACACAACACTTATAAAAATTTGAAAGGGAGTGAGACAAGTTTACAACATATCTCCCAAACTCTTCCATGCCATTTTTGCAGAATGTGTTTCAATCATTGAACTGGGAAGATGAAGGGGGGGGGGGGGGGGGGGGGGGTTATGTAAATTATTTAACCCACCCTGGCTTTGCTGAAGACAGCCATTTTTGGAGCACCCCCTCAGAGCTAGAGTGTATGATCCAGGAACTTGGTGACAAGAGCAAAGAAGGGGTTTACAAATGAACTTGCATTTGACGAATTCATGTAAAGTGCTTTTACAAAAACTGAAGATTAGGAAGTTGATGGGGAAAATCTAGATGTGACCGATTCCTACATTTATCTTGAACAACAGATATCAAAGCAAGGTCTACATAGAGAAAAAATGCGAAGATGAGTTACAAGTTCGTCCCATTTGCAGCTAAAAAGCTGAATGATGCAGAATAGCCATACATGCTCACCTTATTCTGCAAATTACATGCCATTGTCCTACACTTCTTTGCCAAGGTTCCACCAGAGCCGCATTCCCACGGCGGTACCACTCAGCAGGTTTCGAGGACAGAAACTATCGGATGTGAGATGCCACTTCCACCAATGAAGCGAAGTCCGTTCCTCATAGGACACAGTCCATGGATCGAAACAGGTGGCATTTGGATGGGGCCAAGTCAGAGCTGCATAGAAGATGGGGTAGTATCCCAATCCCTTCCAATTCCTATAGTTTCAGGCGGACCATTCTGTAGGTGTGCCTTGGGGGTATTATCTACGGCCGTTTTCTATTGATGAGTGCTGGGTGGCGGCGGTTGTTTCGCATAGAGATGCCATCCGGAGCCTGAATATCTCAAAATTCACCAAATGTATAGCATGATTTTCCACTCGAGGTTCCCTCTTTGTGCCACTGTCTGTGCTTCCTAGTGTGTCCTCAACCATTGGCGCCCAGTGGTAGGATAACGTAGGATTATACACTTCTCATTGCCTGTGGTGATAGGATGCCAAAAGTTATCGTCCTGTGGATTTGGCAACAATCCTCGACAGAGAGCAACACCGTGTTTCGCCTTCTGGGGTGTCAATGCATGGGAACCATTAGATGGCACCCACCGAGAGGAGAAAACAAGCTTGTGCAGATGACGAATAAAAATGGATTGGGAAGGCACCACCTCAGCTGCCATTTGTCGTGTATTGGTACCGGGGTTCACTGTCACAGCTTCTGCCATGGCATCGGTGTTGGTGATCGATGGACTTCCTGATCTCGCTTTGTGTTCGAGACTGATGTCCGCAGCATTGAAACGCTGGAACTATTTTCGTGCAGTGTTGCTGTCCACTGTTTTCTCACCTTCAAGTGCAGAAATTTGCCTCGCTGCTGCCGCATTTATCCCATTTTTTCAATAATGGCGTAGGTGAACCCAAACAGTGCGTTTATCAACCTCCATCTTCTGTCCACCTGATAAAGCAATGTGGCTCTGTGCCAAATGCACGTCATTAGCCTTTTGTGTTCCACGTCATCGCTGTACGCAGTCAACGGTGGAGCGCTTTTCGCACAGGAATGGAGGCCCAACATTATGTGGAGCTCAAAATGGGACAAACTTTTGACTCGCCCAGGTAAATAGGCGTACAAAACTTAGTTGGAGAGCATTTGGAAGAAACAGTACATTTTTCAAGAGCAGTTTACCATTATGTCTTAAAGGAAAAGTGTTTAATCAATGCATCCTTCCATTTCTTACATATGGAACAGAGACATTAACCTTAACTGAAAGAGACATACAGAGGATGAAGACAACTCAGCAAAATGTGGAAAGGTGTATGCTTGGTGTAATCAAGAAAGATAGGGAGAGGAACACATGGATTAGAGAAAGGAAAAATGTTGATGATGTCATGATCAAAGTGAAGACGCTCAAATAACAATTGGCTAGGCATATTGCTAGAAAAACTGGCCGTGCTTGAGCGACTGAAATATTAGATATAATACCAAGGGACAGGAAAAGACCCAGAACAAGACCACGTGAAAGATGGGTGGATGAAATACGAAAGCCTGCTGGAGTGACTTGGGAGAGACAGGTTCAAGACAGAAAGTTGTGGAAAGTATTTGTGGAGACCTTCATCCAGCAGTGGATTGACAGTGGTTGTTGATGATGACAGGTACGAGTATATATTCATCTACCCTATGTTGTTTTATTTCCCTTTCTCTCTCTCTCTCTTTACTTTTTTAAAATTTTCGCTCTCGCAGCAGTTGGACCCCCCCCCTCCCTGAAAATATTATTTTTTCGAGTTCCTCTTGACACATCCAAACTGAGAATGAGTCTCCTCGAATACAATTTTTTTTTGTTCATTTTATTTATGTCTCTTATTATTCAGATTTTTCTTAGGGTCCCAAATTTCTTTTGCACCCGGGCCCCTGTTTTTTGCACACGCACACACGAGTGGAGTATTCCCTTCACGCAACTTTCAAGAATACAACTTGTATCTATCACTATTATGATTCTTATCTTAAGATTTCACTCTGAGAGCAAATGTGCACTATGTTTATGCTAACAGTTTAGAAAATGAGATTAATATCTGCATGTCAGGACAGTGGAAATAAACTTACTGAGAAAACCTGCATGGACTTAAAGTTTTCTAGAAAATAACAAAAGCTGTGTAAACAAGAACATACAGTAACTAGGAAGTCCCAAGTGCATAAAAGCATACCATGGACAATACGTGGCTACAAAATAAATATACAGCTACTAATTATAGTAGCAGAAATACGTGTACAGTGCTCCATCCAGTTTCCAGATCTTCCTTTGATGCATACATTGATACATACAAACATATCATTAAGCTGTTCTCCAAAATTCTGAGATAAGCCCCAAAAGGAGAGTCCATACGGCAGATTAACGTTAAACTGATGGAATTCGATTCTACTTACTGTTGATGCATCGAACGTCTCCATTTACAGTGATCTATTCACTGTAAATGGAGACGTTTGCTTGCACACAACTCGACCTTCCCTGACATCCATCACACGTTGCACACTAAATCTTTTGTACTTCAAGCACATAATCTTTTTCTCATGCAGACTTTCCAGAATCTGGACCTCCCATTATTTTTTGGCCTTCCTCTACCTTTCTTTCCTGTCACTTTGGCTGAAAAAATTCTCTAAGTACACATCTCATCACTCATTCTTTCAACATAGCCACACCACCTAAGAATATTTGTCTCCGTCTTACTAACAACATTTTGCCTCACATTAAACATCTGCAACACATCTCCGTTCTTCACATGATCAGAGCATTTCTTGCCACAAACCCCCATAAGTAATGCATAGCTCCAGTGCACAGACAACATCCATGTTTCTTCTGCAGTATCCAAGATTCACTGCCATACATCAGAGTAGGAACAATTACACTTTCATATACAGCTATTCGAGACTTTCTTGAGAACCAATCATTCCTGTGAAATCCTACTAAAGCAGCTATGACTTTTAAAGAGGAATTCACTCACCTACTAATTTCGCCATCTAATTTGTTCTTGCTGTCTGACATGCTCCCAAAATATACACATTCTTTCACCTAGTCTATCAATTTCTGTGCCATTTAGACTTGTCTTGCATTCAGTACTAGCAGTTCCTCACTCAAAAACTATAACTTTGGTTTTTCACTTATTTATACTCAATTTGAATTTCATACAAACTTTGTACATCTGGGACAATATGCTGTGCAACTAATTTTTTTACATGTGTCAATGAGACTGTGTCATCAGCATACAACAATCTGCACTATAGATTTTATTAAGACAGAAACCAGTATTGTCTATTTTGGCATCATGTAAGCATGCGTCTATTTAAAAAGCCATGGTGACATTATACAACTTTGTCCGACTCCTGCACCAACAGAAAACCATTTTGATAAAACACCATTCACTCCTACATATACTTTACTGCCAGCATTAATTATCAGCTGAGCATGCTTGTTTGTGCATCAATATCGCTGTTAAACTTGGAGGTGAGGGTAAATACTGGTGCATTAGCAATTTGTCAAAGTGTACATGTGAACACAAAGCAATGATGTTGAAAATGATACAAGAAGTATTGAAAGCCATTATGTATATATTTGGAAGTCTTAAATTCACGTTGGAACTTCAGTACCTCTTACCCATCTTTATGTTTTTATTGTATAGCATATAAATAAATAAATTTAAAATCTTATAAGTTAAAAAATATTTGGCAACTGTGTAATAAGAGAACGGTGTACTTAACCCGACCACATGGTTTTAAGGTAAGATAAATTTTCAATAATAGCATTAATATTTTCTTAAGCATATAAATTATTTAATTTAAAAAAAAGGACAATAAGCGTACCTATTGACTCTCATTGGCTCATCTTTAAACATTTCCAGCACATCCACTTCATTAAGCAATATCCTGATTTCGAGATATCACAACATTTGCTAACCAATTTAATTCTATGCTAATACACTCCCCTAATTTATTTCTACATGTATTAAAACTATACTTAGCAAAGAAGAATAACATAACCCCTCCTCCCGACCCTATCCCACAAACAATATGCTATTTAGCTATAATTCATTTACAAATACCAAGCAGTTAAAAAGTTAAATTAATAGCTTTACACATGTAAAACAAATTAATTAAAAAACAATTAAAAACTGTAAAGTCCAAACCATGCAAGAAAACTTTTAACACTTTTACCCATCAGCCACGGGCATCTTCAGAAAGATGATGTGAACACATCAGTTGCCAGCAACTGAGAGTCAGTGTGCAGGTAAGTTTGAGATCACCAAAATGATGGTACAATAGCGGCACCATCTGTGGGAACAAGGAATGAGTATTCAGATTACTGAAATTCAGCTGCTGCTTTTACTTTTTTTCTTTCCTTTTGCCTCCTCCCATATCTGCTTTCCAAGGTTATAAGTTCCTGCCGATAATTAGGAAACTGTTTTGGATCATTATAATTACAGTGTCGATTATTACTTTTTTTAAATCAAAATGTTTCTGCTATTCTCAAATGCTTTTTAGAGTAGAAAAAAAAAAAAGTAAAAACAGCAGCTGAATTTCAGTAATCCGAATACTCATTCCTTGTTCCCACAGATGGTGCTGCTATCGTACTGTCAATTTGGCGATCTCAAACTCATCTGTAGGCTGACACTTGGTTGCTGGTGACTGATGTGGTCACACCATCTTTCCGAAGATGCCCACGGCTGATGGGTGAAAGCGTAAAAAATTTTCTTGCATGGTTCAGATGTTACAGTTTTTTATTGGTTTTTAATTAATTCAATTTTACATGTATAATGTTATTAATTTAATGTTTTAACTGTTTAGTATTTGTAAATTAGTTATGGCTAACTAACATATTGTTCGTGGGATAGGTTTGGGAGAAGGTGTTATGTTATTCTTCTTTGCTAAGTATTGCTTCAGTATGTGTGGGAATAAATTAGGGGAGTGTACTAGCATAGAATTAAGTTCGTTAGCTATTGCTGTGAAGTCTCGACATCAGGATATTATGTAACGAAGTGGACGTGCCGGAAATGTTTAAAGATGAGCCAATGTCAGTCAATAGGTAGGCTTATCGTCCTTTTTATTTTGATATTAAGTTGCATGTGTTCTGCAAAATGTTTGTTTTAGATTTTAAACCCTTACAGCATTTATTAGTTTCGAAATACAATAATTTGCCAAATAATGATCCCTCTAAAGAATATCACCCCCCCCCAGGCACATGATGTTCATATCACGAATTGACAAACAACATGCCATGCAACATATAATGGTCTTCCTACAAAGAAAATAGGGCATGTGTACGTTTATCATATAATTAAGAAGAAGGTAGTGCAGAATATGCCAAGTTACATATACAGGTTTAATGCAAATATATTTCAGCCATTACTATGGCCTTCATCAGTGCGACTATGATTGGTTTATGTTGCCAGATTGGAAAGGTAAGTTTTGTAATGGTAACTCCAGGTGACGTAATGCAATGAGGGATTTCCAGGTGTAAGGAACAAAAATGGGGAGCTCAGAGTTGCAATTTTTGGAAAATAAAATTTCCAAACTTTCTTTAAACGTCAGAGCATATCGATTTTGGAAGTAGTAGTGAAGGTGACCTAAGTAAGGACATTTCTGAAAGTGTATTAGAAATTTTGAATGTATCTTACAGTCAGTTGATGAATCTTACAGTCAGAGATTTATGAACAGTAAAAAAAAAAAGTACTGCACAAACAAAAATATCCTAATGCAAATTTAAAAAAAATGACATGCTTTCCACAGAAGAGAGTTACGTTACTCTTTTCCTGATGAACTCGCAACATCTGACATGGAGACAGAAATTATTGCTCAGCTTAAGGACATGTTCAATGATACAACAGTGAAGAGCTTAAAAGCTACAAATTCTTACTGTACTACGAAAAAGTTGGAGTTTTCAAAACTTGTGGGAAGAGTTCAGTATTTCAAATTACATGGCAAGAAAGGTAAACCCACTTCTAAAAGAAATGGGGATTTTATCAACTCCAAACCTAAAGCTAGGAAAGATATTAAAACAGGAGACAGCTGATCTGATGCAAGATTTTTATTGCCATGATTATGCAGGCAAGCCAATGCCAGGGGGGTGCTTCGATGGCAATACTATCTGAAAAAACCAGATCTAAAAAAGGAGAAGGGGAGAGTTTCTTGAATGAAAAAACCATTAAAAAGAACCACTCACTCACCATAAAGATCATGGTAACCTCCAATGACAACACACTTCCAACACGTCATTCATCGTGATGTAACTGGGCTTCCAAGGTTTTACAGACTTCTTGCTTACGCTTCTTATTTTCGGGTGTGAAACATCGTATTTTTTTTTATTTTTTTCTCTTCCTTAGCCTTATAAGATGTTACTATAATGCTTGTCAATTCGATAAAAAATCACTCATACAACTCATTCATACCATTCAAGTAAAAACTATGTACATAACCTTACATTCACAGGTGATTAAACCTTGGTCAACTCTAATTATCAAACTCCTCCTTCTGTTTCACAACCTCTGCTACTCCCACTACAAGTGTCACACCCATTCAGCCCTTCACATCCAATCCTCTAGTACTTTCGACAGGCCCCTGTCATCTTCAGGAGGCAGGTGCGTCTCACCCGCCCACCACAGCTCAAGTGAGCAGAGCCATCGAGGCCTGGGCTCCAGTCGCTATCTCTGAATCGTTGTGTCTCTGGCGCCATCTATTGTCCCTGCTGCTCTTTTTTCCCTCTTTCTTTTTACACTGCTGTTCAATTTTTATTAGGGCTTTCCATTGTTCGTTTAGGTTACTTGGCTCATTAATGTTGCATAATCTTGATCTGTTTTTTTTCAATTAACACTGATTCTGCAATTCTTAACTGCTTTTCGTTTTTACAGCTTTTAATAATTTTAATATCTTCAAACCTTGGACATTTTTGATTTTCCATACAGTATTGGGTCAATGCTGTCTTAGCCTCTTTTTTATTCCAATTATTAATATGCTGGTTCAATCTATACTTTAATTTATTCTTGGTGCTGCCTATATATGACACAGGTGGTTGCTGGTTTATTGGGATTTCATAAATTCCCGCTCTATCTAATTGGCTAATTTTTTCATTTTTAATCACTAACTTTTTTACAGTAAGTACCTGATTTCCTACCTGTATGCCATACTTGCCACAAACTTTATTAATTTCTGCTGAAACATTTTCTATATATGGTATTGCTCCTACATATTTTACAAGTTTTTTATCAGTCTTGACCCTATTGTAACCTTGAGTTACTTCATAAATAACCTTGAGTTACTTCATAAACCTGTGTCATATATAGGCAGCACCAAGAATAAATTAAAGTATAGATTGAACCAGCATATTAATAATTGGAATAAAAAGAGGCTAAGACAGCATTGACCCAATACTGTATGGAAAATCAAAAATGTCCAAGGTTTGAAGATATAAAAATTATTAAAAGCTGTAAAAACGAAAAGCAGTTAAGAATTGCAGAATCAGTGTTAATTGAAAAAAACAGATCAAGATTATGCAACATTAATGAGCCAAGTAACCTAAACGAACAATGGAAAGCCCTAATAAAAATTGAACAGCAGTGTAAAAAGAAAGAGGGAAAAAAGAGCAGCAGGGACAATAGATGGTGCCAGAGACACAACGATTCAGAGATAGCGACTGGAGCCCAGGCCTCGATGGCTCTGCTCACTTGAGCTGTGGTGGGCGGGTGAGACACACCTGCCTCCTGAAGATGACAGGGGCCTGTCGAAAGTACTAGAGGATTGGATGTGAAGGGCTGAATTGGTGTGACACTTGTAGTGGGAGTAGCAGAGGTTGTGAAACAGAAGGAGGAGTTTGATAATTAGAGTTGACCAAGGTTTAATCACCTGTGAATGTAAGGTTATGTACATAGTTTTTACTTGAATGGTATGAATGAGTTGTATGAGTGATTTTTTATCGAATTGACAAGCATTATAGTAACATCTTATAAGGCTAAGGAAGAGAAAAAATAAAAAAAAAATACGATGTTTCACACCCGAAAATAAGAAGCGTAAGCAAGAAGTCTGTAAAACCTTGGAAGCCCAGTTACATCACGATGAATGACGTGTTGGAAGTGTGTTGTCATTGGAGGTTACCATGATCTTTATGGTGAGTGAGTGGTTCTTTTTAATGGTTTTTTCATTTATGAATTGCACGTAAACTATGCGCACTTTGCAAGAGGTTAATACCTTAAAAGTGCAAATATAATAAGGGAGAGTTTCTGTTAAACAATCTGAGATAAAAACAAACAGTTTAAGACTGCATACCCAGAGGTAAAGATTCACTTCTCAAAGTCTGCAGAGATACATCCAAAAAACTGCATCCTTGTTGGAGCAAGTGGTACATGTAGTATATGTGTATGCACAATTCATCAAAACTTTAAAGTCATCTAATTTTTAGGGTGTCAGGTGGCAAAATTAGCTACTGAAGATAAACTTCCCATTAACAGCTATAAAGACTGAACTGCAAGAATTATATGCAATCCTTCACATCCTGCATGTTAAAAATGAGTGGCAGGCAATGCACATAACTAACAAACAAATTAAGAAGAAGGTAGTGTAGAACACGCTAAGTTACGTATAAAAAGTTTAAGGCAAATACATTTCAGCCATTACTATGGCCTTCATCAGTGCGACTACGATTGATTTTCGTTGCTAGATTGGAAAGGTAAGTTTTGTAATGGTAACTCTGGGTAACGTGATGCAATGAGGGATTTCCAGATGAAAGGAATGAAAATGGGGAGCTCAGAGTTGCAATTTTTGGAAAATAAAATTTCCAAACTTTCTCTAAACCTCAGAGCATACCGATTTTGGAAGGGAGCCAACTTTTTAGTATCGGACCAAATTGGAATAGCAGAAGTGTCAGCCATGGTAACAAGAGACAAGGAAGAGGAAGGTTTTCCAAATTTCACATCAGATTTGTGTTCCTGAAGTCTTCAGTGAATTTTTCGGAAGGAACTCCCTATGTACGCGGTTAATTCAACGTTAGTCTTGATCGGAATTTTATACATTCCAGACAAAGAAAGCGGAGGTCTTGGGTCTCTGTCATTACGGAGGATAACAGAAATTGACGTAACTTAGCATGTTCTACACTACCTTCTTCTTAATTTCCTGCATGTTACTTCAGTAAATGTCAATATTGCCCGGGATCAGATTTATTGAAAAATTACATTATTGATCTTGTGGAAAAGAACGACATTTACTCTGTGACGTTTAGGCAGTAGGTATCTGTCAACCAAATGTCTCTTAAAACTGTGACAAAATGAGCAGAGGAGTTCTTCTTTTTTAATAACTAAAGGCACTGCTATATCATTATTTCCTTTTTATATCATTTTCAGTTCTAAAAATGATAGCTATTCACAGATGCCAATCAGTACAGATTTTCCGTAATATTATGAATTTTTTGTTGGGATTATGGAAGTACAGACATGGGGATGAAATTACGGATAAATCGTCACTTGGTTTTTCTGCTTCTGAAACAGGCATGAAATTCTTTGTCGGAACAGTGGAATTTCACTTTTTTATTATCACTTGGGTTTATTCTCAAGATCAATGCTATATGGAACAGAATTGAAGGATTAACTTCAACACATATGATACTAAAGTAATTTCATTCAGAAGATTTATCCATAAAGATATAAAACAAAAATGGGTACAGCCTTCATTTGTCTTACCTAAGTTATTCAGAATCATTAACCAGCAGATTTCCTTCCACACAATGTTGCATAACTTTCCGTATACATGCTTTTCAACAGCTTGCCTTTCATTCCATAAATGTTTTAGTCCACTCAACAATGTGTTCCTAGGTATCTGGTCAACACATTTACCCAAGTCAAAAGCAGTGGTGTAGGATGACCTAAAATTTATTTGGGGCTAAATATTTTAAAAATTGCTCTCAACCTTCTTCCACACTGTGAAATATGATTTCACTGTATTGTGAGGTTTCCAAATGCCACCTGCTGAAATCATACTTAACCCACATACAATCAAGTAGAAATTTTGTTAATATATATGTAGTGCTGTATAACATAAAAAACAACAACATTAGAAACAAAAAATATGTTTGCTTTCGCTTACAGTTAAACATGATATTTTGCTATAACTCCACATCAAAATTTTTAAACTGATTCTTATGTTTTTGCACCAAGAAAATATTTGGTCGATGTGGGCCTAAGTCTTTTTAACATGTTTTTCTCTGTGGAATTAACTTTTTTGCGGGTTTTATAGAGGTTATTATTCAAAAAGTTGGTGGTCAAATTTTCGAACTAAAGCCTAGTTCGTCATCAGGACTATGTCACTTGTACGTCACTTGGTGACGTAGTCCTGATGACGAACTAGGCTTTAGTTTGAAAATTTGACCACCAACGTTTTTGAATAATAACCTCTATAAAACCTGTAAAAAAGTTAATTCCACAGTACAATATAAATAGAGGTGCCATAAATTCATTTACAACTATGTTTTTCTCTTCTCGCCCCTTAATAAACTAAAAGGGTGTTCTAATAAAAAGTCCCTTTGTTCATTTTACTAACATGAACAAACTTTACAGTGAGCAATAAAAACTTTACAGCTTTTTATTGCTCACTGTCCAACGACATGGAAGCAAAATTGCTACTGCTAAACAGAAAGGCAACCACCCCAAAAGACAGTTTTACACACGTGCAGTTCAGTGCACATCTGCTCATTCATTACTGTTTTCTGAAGCTTTCATCATGGTGATGAGTTGACGGGTGTCGCGTCTCTACTATAACATGGTATTCAATGTGCTCTAGTAAACGGATATGGAAGGCTGTAATGTGTTACCCAGTTACTCAACTATTATAGTGGCCCACATTTGCATTCAGAAAATCTGGGAACTGGTTACTAACATGGATTTTCTTTCCAAAATTTTCCAACTAAAAGAAAATTTATTTTTTCTCATTTTTATGCAGGGCTTAGCCCTGGATGCCCATAATGACCTGATGCCACTGGTCGACAGATACCATATATGAATTCTGATTTGAGAAAGCAGCCCAAGCACAAATACATTGTTCTGGCATCCCAACCCTCTTGAAGGCACACTATCCTTCACTCAGCATTTTTCATCATTCCTTTAATCTCCTTACTTCACTGAATGAACTTGAGTTAACTTTGTAAAGAAGACCAGTTAAGGCTATGCTACAATAGTTCAACAGCACTTCAGTGTTCCCTTCCTTTTAAAGTGGTGCAATGACTTCTGCCAGACCTCAAGAACCAAACTGAGGAGGAGTGGGGGTACCCATGCTATATTACTTACTGATTCTATATAACCAATGGAAACATTTTATTCATGCTCAAAAAATTTCATGATAAGCTACATCTTTACCACATTTCACATACTAAATAACATATCTTACTTCAGGAGCAGCCGTGGTCGTCATCAGTGGCATAACCATGTTTCAAAATCGGGGGGAGGGGGGGTTCCAATCACACATAGTGATTGGACCTTCCCAGATTATATGCATACATATATATATACAATAATATATACATACTGTATAAAATAGTTTGGCACCCCCTTCCCCCTACACACACACACAGAGGAGCAAAGCAGTGCTGTTAGGGCGCGATCTAACGGGCACGACATAGGGGCCTCTGTTGGCGAATTGTGGAACTTAGCGAACACAACTGTAAAACTATAATAGATAGGGCAGAAATGTAAATTACAAAGTTGCAGAGCTGACTTTGCTTATTAGGAGTCGATATCACTGTTTTATTAAGTACACATTATACATGTGTTTGCATTCTAAGAAAAATCACAATCTTATATTATTAAATTTAGTCAGTTTGCATCATAAAAAGGGTGCATTATATCATTATATTCCCGAAATTTTGTGTGTGTGTGTGTGTGTGTGTGTGTGTGTGTGTGAGGGGGTACTTTACATTGGGGATTACCGACTCTGAAAATCTGGAGGGGTCCTGACCCCCCCCATGCCGATCCTTCCCAGTGGTTACACCTATGATCGTCATCATTAACGAGCTTTTCATTACTAATTATCTATTTACCGGTACAGGGTTCCCGCTCTTTTTCTCCCACAAAAAAAAAATAAATAAAAAAATAAATAAAAATAAAAAATAAGCACTTTTTAAGGACTTTTAAGCATTCCCCAAGAATTTTAAGAGCCTTTTTTCACTTTTGTATTTCTTACCAATTGCATACACAACAATGACATACACAAATATATTTTTGCACACAACTTAAATATTCAAATTGAAGTATGCTGATGAAGTTTGCAAATATTTTCCCACATAATTTAAGTTTGTGGATGTAATAAATTAGAATTTATGCAATTTAAAAGGCAGTTCTGCTGGTGAAATCAGTTTTCCTAAGTGAGAGAATAATCACATTTGCAATAAAGTGTATGTAAATTGTAAAACTGCAGTAAAAGTTATGAATTCAAGGTTTGACTTTTGCACATAATCATTTCATGGTTTAAACTGAAAAATCTGCAAACCCAAAAATCAAAATAATGTGTTCAAGTTTCAATTTTGCCTTTAAGTTTTTCATGGTTGAACTGAAAACTGTAAATTACATATACAAAAAGGGAAAATACAAAAGAGGAATATTAGTACCAAGAGATGGTGATGGGGCTTGTTGGGTAGAATCTGCTTGATGTACTTAATTTAGCACATAGACCTTCACTTTTTTTCAGCAAATTACTTATCTTAAACAGCCCAATGCTCTCCCACGGACTTTTAACTGAGCTGACATCACATGCCGTCATCATCAACATAGCCAATCTGGCATCATACTGCAACTTCTGGATTTTGTGCAGCCAGTTAGGAAAAGAAAATACTTTTTGTTATTTTGGGCTCAAAATAAGGACTTCTAAGAACTCCCCCCCCCCAATAAAAAATTAAACACTTTTTAAGAACTTTTAAGGATTTATAAGAATTGTGGAAACCCTGTAGCACCTGGATCTTTGACAACTGAAATATAAAATGTGCATACTACTACTTTACATACTTGACCTGTTAAGAATGAAAGAAATACATGAAAAAAATAGAAACTTAAAAAATAATACATAGCTTTTTGTGGCTCATTGTTAATAATGACTTGAAAGACCATGATATGACTGTTTGAATGAAAACAAAGCATAAGATAGGAAAATTTTGTACCACAAAGACCTTCTGGTACAAAAATTCTTTCTTTGATGAAATGGGATCTGCAGAGAAAACCAGTTTTTTTGTATGAAGTATAATGTTTAGGTTTTCACCTGCGTCATATAATGTGAGCCACTTCACAAAGAAACACTTAAAATAAAAAATAAAAAGAAACAAACATGCACACTGTTTGCTCTTTTGATTAGATAATTACAAGAAACACAATTAAAAAGAAAACCCAGCCCCACAAATACACCATGTTTTTTTAAACATTTGTACAATTTTCATAAGTTCACACTTCACTATCAGTTGCTATTTACAGTTTTTTTTAGCAAAATGTCAAACTAAATAAGCAATCAATTTTCATACAACACACCTTTAAGATACAAATTGCATGCTGATAGTTGCAATAGCCAGTGACAGAAGAAGTGTTGCAAGATGCATGCAGATGTACACCCATGATAGTACTTATTTTACAAAAATGACCAAGTTCATGAAGAAAGTCCTACCCATTCCACTTTCTTAAAGACAATCATGCATTAGTAAGAACAACAGCAAATGGGAAAATGAACTGTCTCAGTATATCAGAAATTCTTCAAGGATGAAAACTGCATTATAACTTAGATGCCTGGAAATTCTATGCGCAGTTATAACTTTTCATCAATTTCATGAATTCCGTGTGAATCAAACACATAAAACTAATTACTTAATTACAAATAGTACCATATTTTTTGGCGTATAATCCGCAAATGGTAAAATTCAGCATGAGAGAAAAAAAGTCAGCGTATAATCTGCAGACAAAATTCACAGTAAAAGTTAAAAAACAGATGCATAATCCACAACAGTTTTATAATAAATAGTACGAAAAGAAAATCGCCAATATTTTCGCCAAAACTATTTTTCTCACAAATTGTAAAGAATGCGATCAGCAGTGCGACCCCTGCATATTTATAAGGCGTAGATGCAAAAATTTTTGTTTAAGTGACCTGTTACGTAAAAGTACATACTTTATGGTAACACCCATTATGCAATTTTTGGAAACCTTCAGAAATTCGGAATTTTTATGAATCCGGCACTTCTCTGGTCCCGTCGATGCCAGATTTTCAAGGTTTTACTGCATATATATACTTTCTTTCCATTTAATGAGTTAAAAAAATATATAATCACTGAATTTTTTTTTTAAATTAAAAAAGTTACTGTTACGAATAAATACCCCGCAACTTTCAAAGGGTTGTGACACATATTTTTAATTTTTGTGGCAGTCGTACTGTAACTCTGAGTAATGCTAAAATTACATCAACAACTGAAACACTGGATTTTAGACCGCAAATAATTTGTGGTGTCAAAGTTCTTTCCTTCAGTCTTGGAGATGTAGCACGAGTGCCAGAGGCATTCTCTCTGAAGTAGAGCAAAATAAACAAGTGGGAGTGGGGTTAGAACCTTGGGAAGAGGGGGGGATGTTATGAAGGTCGAAGGTCACAGGACAGAGCAGCATGGAATGGAAATGGCCCTCCCCTATTCAGGGTCAGCACAGTTTGCCGCAGGCAATGTTTTCTCCCCTAACTTTTACAAAGCAGCAATCCACAGAGAGGAAATGTCTACACACACACACACACACATTTTTGTCAAAGCCACGGGGAAGGGGGGATATGTTGATGCAGTGACACTGTGCATTATTGTCGAACACATGGAATTCTTCAAGTTTTAACATGATATAGATTTCCCTCATTATATGGCACAGTATGAAGAAGCAGTTTTGCTTCATTTCTGAAGTTTACGTGGGGGGGGGGTATTATCTGCACCATCATATAATCCACAGTAGCTAGAATTTAAACTTTTAGGAACAGATAATCTGCGGATTATGTGCCGGAAAATATGGTACTTGTTGTATTGACTTCTACCTATAAGTGTATTGGAAATGGGATAACAATTAGCTGCATCACAGCTGCAATTCCTTAAAAAAAGAGGGTGGGGAGCTAAATGTTGAAGACTAAGAAAACTAAGGTGAGCATACAGTATGTCACTCTAAAGATTCACAATAACTAACACACAAAAAGCAGTCACTACTTATATACTTCATTAAATACTTCTGTTGAAAACAGTCAAGTGACAAAGATAATTTGATACCTAATAGATTACACTGGTCGGCATGAAAATCGGCCCTGACACCATTCCTGCTGATTCTTATGTAAAACGACCTCCTGAACACGAATATGACCCCCGTTTCCCCCATCACCCACCGTTTTCAGGGGAGGCAACCCCACCTAATTTTATCACTTTCCGATAATTTGGAGGGATGAAAAGGATTATTTCAGCCTTAACATTTCTTCTGAGGGGCTACAGAGGTGAAAAGTTATAAAATATGAACATCTGTATCAAGGAGGTAGATTTGGGGGGATTCGCCCCCCCAATTGTAAAAAAATCATTACAAATGATAGATTTTTCCGTTTTTTTGGCAATTTTTTCACTTATTTGCTACATATTCTAGCTTCTAGCCCCTCTCATCCTCCCCCAAAAATACGCAAATAATAAAAATATATAGCAACAGTTCGGAACATTCACTCTACCACGCTGGCTCTCTCAATACCTCGCGCGCACAGGTATGCACGGGCTTTGACAAGGTCAAACTTGCATTGCTCTTATCATGATAATCCTGCACTGTAAGCATTATCTTCCCTCAGTTGATCTGTAGCGATCGTTGAGTCTACTTGTCGGTGTTCTAGGCGGGGATTCTGTTTTTCCAAGTTATTTAAATTGTGTCAAACGGTAGAAATTTGTTTACACCGGCCTTTTCCAAGTGAATTACAGTACGTGAGTGTAATTTGTGATTAATATAGAGCATTTATTTACTGTTTAATTATGCCACGTGTGTGTATAAATCATCCCGCTAGATTCTGCTATGTTTGCGGGGAATTGATTTTTAAAGCGCAATGAAAACCCTTTCTCCGCTTCTTAAAACTGCTTATAAATTTTACTTTGATTGCAAAGCTGGCTATCAGGACAAGAATTGGGCTCCCACAGTTTGCTGCACTATTTGTTATAGTAGCTTGACCAAATGTTCATTGTTAGCCTTTTAACCTGCCTGTGACATAGGTCATTACAGGGTTTTCATTATCAGTTATATTATTCTTTTGAGCTTACGATACAATATATAACAAGATTCTTTGGGTCGAATACCACTTTGACATTGCTAAACACCATATTATAAGTCACCATTGGACTTTTTGCAATGCATAGCCGCTGAACACCTGAGACCAAACAACTTGCGGAACTACGGTGGTATACAAACAAAAACGACCTCTGGACGAATATATGTGAGTAATTGCTCTGCTTTCTTTTAGTCTTTATTTTTTCAATAATAAACGTCATAAATAACTGCACCACCATAATCACATGACCGTATTTTAACGTGCGTAATAGCAATTCTAAAAGAGATACTGAATCTCTATTTATTATCAATATTGATAGTTCTCCATGAAAGGAAATGCATTGGAATGCAACAACTATAGAACTCATGAATGGAGTCATCCAAACTATAGAACTATTGTGCTGATTAGTCATCTGGGTAAAATTTTGATGATTATATTAACTGAAAGATTAAAAAACAGATTGAAGAATACCTGGCAGATGATCAATCAGGCTTTCAGAAAGACAGGAGTACCATACCATACCTTTTAAGACTCACTGAAGAAAAGGCATGAAGAAAGAACAAAAAATTATTCACATGCTTTGCAGACTTCCAAAATGCTTTTGACAGTATTGAACAAAACATCACCTGGGCTGTGCTGGAATCATATGGTGTAGATAGGAAGTTCCTTCCAAAAAATCCACAGGCAGCTGTCAGGATAGGAGGCAGATGTGGAGCTTGGTTTACCACCAGCAGAGGTACTAGACAAGGAGATCCAATACCACCAAGCATCTTCATCTCACTGGGTTTGCCTCCTTGAGGCACTCCATGGGCAACAATGGCACACAGAACAGCAACAAGGGTCTCTGTGAATCTTGGAAAGGTACCAGCTAATTCTGTGTGACATTTGCAAAATTGACCCCAACTCACTGGGTTTTGTTCCAGAATCCTTAGGTTGAATAACCAACTGGAACCATCAGCCGTGGACTAACCCCCCCCCCCCACACACACACTGGTGTACTTACCTGATTAAAAAGATGCAAAGAAATAAATTATAGGACACTAGTGTGGGATATGGTGAACCTACCACACTACAGAAGGATGGTCCACCACGGAAACAATATGGAAATGGAAAAAGGCGAAGGAGAAAGATATCTCGGCTGAGTGAGTGTATGATTGGTGTATGGAATACTAGAGGTATAAAGGCAAGATGAATGAGGTGATTGAAGAAATGAATAAGCATAGATTGAATGTGCTGTGTGTAAATGAAACCAAAAAGAAGGAAATTGGGATAGAAGGAGTGAATGGAACCGTGAGTGTTTGGTTCAGAGTATTGGATAATGTGAGAGAACAGGCTGGTGTAGGTGTGATTTTCAGTGAAAAGATGAAGAGCAACTTGATTCACTATAGCTGCATAAGTGAGAAAATTCTTTGGATTCGTTTGAAAGTGAAACTTCAGAGAATAATAATTGCTGTATTGTATGCTCTTCAAGACTCGGAACCTTCTCATAGGAAGGAAGATTTCTGGAAGGAGCTAAAAGCTGTTTTGAGCTTGTTTGGTGCTAAAGAGAAAGTTATAATAGTAGGATATTTCAATGCTAGAGTAGGTGTGCAGAATGCAATTTCTGATAATGTTCTGGGTAAGTTTAATGATTCTTGTATGAATGATAATGGTGAAACATTAATTGAACTCTCCATTGAGAATGGTTTGAGTGTATCTAAAACATTTTTCAACCACAAGTACACTCAGGGACAATGAAATTTGCACACCAAGAAGGAAGCATCAGATTGAACTGAAATTTTATGGACATAATGATACAGATCAATGATACACATGATGGCAAAAACTAGCTGCAGGACAATTACAGGGGGATCTGTGGCATGCAGTCCGCCTTGTGCGGTGATACATGCTGCAATACGGTCTGGCGTGGAGACGAACAGATGCCTGATGTTGTCCTGTGGCAGACTGGCCCATACGTGTTGGATGGTGTGCTCCAAATCCCGGATAGTGTGGAATGGCGGCAGTCAGCATTTCAAATAGTCCCACACATGCTCGATAGCGGACATGTCTGAGGAGCTGGCAGGCCATGGAAGTGTCTGGGTATGACGTAGGCAGTCCTGGGCAACCCGAGCTGTGTGAGGGCAGTCATTATCCTGCTATAATAGCACACTTGGAATCCTGGCCAGGAATGGGAGCACATGGGACCGTAGGATCTCATCCACATACCGCTGGCCCATGAATGGCCCACGTACCACTACTAGAGCTGATCGGCTATCATAGGAAATGACTCCTCAGACCATAATGCCTGCAGTGGGGGAGCTGTGGCGCTCGATAGCGAATTTGGGATTGTGTCATCGACCCAGGGACCACCTCCACACCCAGACATGTTGATCATCTGTCCCCAAAACGAAGCAGCACTCATAACTAAACACCACATGTCACCAGTCTGTGGCGTTTTACATTGCTCTGGCCTGGCACCACTGTGCATGGAGCCAGCGATGTTCCAGTATTAATGGCAGCACACGTAAGAGGTGCTGGGATCACAGATTAGGTTCCGTGAGGCGTCGGGAAATTGTTTGTGGGCACACAGAAGTCGTTACATCTGCATGTATAGTGGACCGGGTCCCAGTGGGATCTGTTCGTGCCTGGTGCATGATCCGTCGATCTTCTCTACTGGTGGTCTTCCTGGTTTGTCCGGAGCCGCTCTGCCGTGTGGCAGTGCTGTCACGTGTCCACTGCTCCCAACAGAGTCGGATGGTATGGTCAGA
This sequence comes from Macrothele yani, assembly GCA_039090855.1. Taxonomy (NCBI): domain Eukaryota; kingdom Metazoa; phylum Arthropoda; class Arachnida; order Araneae; family Macrothelidae; genus Macrothele; species Macrothele yani. Next base: position 144,122,667 of record CM076996.1, read on the forward strand.
ATGATCCACATGGCGGGCTATATGGCGCCGACCACCTTGCAGTTTTCAGCCTGATGATCAGGCCTCTCTCAAAGTTCGTAAGTTGCGTAAATCGAAGTCTCTGGCGTCTACTCGGCATTCTTGTCACTCTGTACTTTTGCTTGCAACAGCTGGTGCTTTTAGCTTTCATGGGGCATCGACTACACGCCGGTTTATGCTTGCAGCGCTGCCACACGGTGTGCGGTCATGCACACTTGCACCAAACATGGATCATTTGCATACCACTACACACTCTAGCTACATATTTGCAAAGTTTCACGGTTGTAGCATGTTTTCTTCTAGGTGAGCAAATTTCATTGTTCGCGAGTGTATATCCATACATATACTTGGGAAAATCGTACTCTTGGTCAAAGGAGTGTTATAGATTTTGTTGTTTATGATCAGTGTCTGAAACACTTAGTTGTTGACACTCGTGTGATGAGACGTGCGGATGTTGGTTCTGATTATTACTTGGTAGCGTCATGAGTGAAACTGAATGTTGGTTGAAGGAAAAGGAATAGGAAGAGGCCCAGGATGGAAAGAATAAAGGTTGAAAGGCTCCCTGAAGTTCATTAGCATTACTCTGATGTACTCAGAGAACGACTGAAGGAGCTGCAGCCTAGTGAGAGGGATGTAGAAAAGAAATGGGAATGGTTTTAAGAACTGTGTTGTCACTATTGCTGAAGATGTTTGTGGAACCACAATAGTAGGTAACAATAGAGGTGATGCTTGGTGGAATAGTGAGATTGAACAGGCAGTAAAGAGAAAGAAAAAAGCCTATTTGGGGATGCTGCAAGGTAGAGTTTCTGTGGAAGAATACCGCTGTAAGAAGCGTGAAGCAGCTAAGCTGGTTTGCCAGAGTAAGGCAAAAGATAGGAAGGAGAAGGTGGAAAGGCATGAATTGGCCTTTTGGAAAGATAGAAAAACTTTCCGGAAGTACATGAGACTCAGGAAAAAATAGGGGAAACAAGGTTGTAAGTTGTGTGAAGAATAGGATCACAGAAATGATATGGGAGCCCAATCAGTTAAGTGAAAGATGGGGTGAATACTTCTGTGAGTAAGATCAAGAAAGAAAAGGTGTTTCTAAGGCAGAAACAGAAGATGCCACAATGAAGTTAGGGTTCCCAATAGTGTGTGCAGATGCGCGTTTCGCTCAAGAAAAATAAAGTGATGCGCCAAATGGGCGCACGTGCAGAAAGATTTCAATCATGAGCTATTAGCATGGACAATCTATGAAGGCGGTGTCGTTTCCGATCAGGTGTGCCGATTTCAAGACGTCACGGTACAATCCCAGTCCCTTCCGGTCGTATATAAACGGATTACTAGATAATCTGCGTAGAGCAGGGCAGCTGGTGGCCTAGTGGGCAACGTTCATGACTGCTGCGGAAAGGACCTCAGGTTCGATCCCAGGAAGGTACGAATGCTCGATCCACTAAATATCCGCCGTGCGTCGGATGGGCACGTTAAGCCGTCAGACTCCGGGTACTGGCCCCCCTGTAATAAATAAGGGCGTCTTCCTCCCCCTTTCTACTTCGCTTCCATGTCACTTTCCTATCGGGCACTCTAGCCCAAATCTCCTAGCTTCCTATTTCTAAGGGTTGTTTAATACCTGGGGTCAGACACTCCCTTCCTAAAATCCTCTACACATGATCATCATCCGCGTAGAGTGCGACGAGACGAAAGCCCACGCGCTGCTAAGGTAGTTATTCTCGTTTATAGTAGCCCACGTGTTGCTCAGTTAGTTAGGTTTATAGTCCTCGTGTTGCTAAGTTATTCACTTTTGTATATTTATGTTTGTTCTTACTATAACACAATGGAAAAGTTTTTCATTAAAAAGAGGAAGCGTTCTACTCACAATTCTGCAAAGTTCAGCATCGAGTGCTATGATTTTAAACAGTGAAATATTGCCTCAGAAATGTAGTGAGGCTGTTCCTGCTGTACCTCCAACTAAATAAAAAAAATCTTAACTTTCAAGAGAAATGGCGCAAAATGTACGACTGGCTTGAAGTCAAAACTGACAAAAATAAAACAATTTTGATGTTTTGTTCATTTTGCAAGGCGTTATCAAAACCAACGTTATTTGCAAAAGGTAAGTTAATGCCATTCATTATTTTTATCAATATATAAATAGTCTATTTTTTCTCATCTGAAGAACTCTTTTCTAGAATTTGCTCATGCTTGTATTGATACTGAGAATTTTTTTTTTTATCCTGTCGTAATTTTTGGGCTAAAAGCAGTGGCTCATACAGTGTTAAAGTGATTTTCTTTTTCGACGTTGTAAAGGTCCCTATGTTTATTTTATTATTCATTGTTGTGAAAGGAGCCAATTCGCTCAAACGCTTTTGGGATGGGAAGTAAATATCCTCATATTGGTGACGTGCGCATTGCGGTCGTATTCGTAGTGGTCATCTAAAATTCATGCTCCTAGCGGCCATATATTCTGCCCCCCCCCCATTGTTCAATTCGCTTCTCATTTCTCTTCAGAATTTTATCCCAATTTATATTACTTTTATATTATTAATATATATTTAATTTGCAATTTTCCCTAACACTTTTATCCAAGGCTTGGGACTGGGCAATGCCATATTAAACATTGGCGGTCTAAAAATTGCAGGTAAACACCTTTGTCATTATATTTTGGCAGATATGAAATCATTGCTGAAAAAAAATCTCAGCGTTACTGTCCCCAGTCCATCTTTGTTACATAGCTCAAATACGTATTCATTCAAAATATTAGAAATGCGTTTGTCTAAGTTTATGTACGCTCTCCTTCGCTTGACCCCAGGTTGTCAAAGTTCTCTGGATTTAGAGGTATCTGATACTTCTTCACATTCCTCCTTTAAGTATTTGACTAAAATATGAATATTTGGTTGGTTTCTTCCTATTTTCCTGTTTAATTTTCCACTCCAACTTTCGACAGCTTCCTATTTTCGTGTTCCAACCGAAGTCACCTTGCCGTAAACCGGAAATTCTACTTCCCCTCCCTCATTGTTCGCAATGAGAGAATTCTTTCTTAGAATTGTTTTTCCTCGGATTTTCCACCACCCCATCTTTCAGTGACCACTGGGAACACGAATTTAAGATGACCGCAGTTAGCACGTAACCCCTTACAGCACCAACGAACAAAAGAAAAAAAAAAAAGGGGGAGGGGCATGGGAAAGACAGCAGACCAGCTGGCGACAATAGATACGAGACGAGTGATTTCCTGCAGACTGGTGGGGAAGTAGGGTTGGTCACGCCACCAAAAGAAAGAATGTTGAAATTCACGGGGGATACAAATGAAAATCAAGAAGCAATTTCGCATTCCAATGAACGTAACAATTAAAATTGGTAACTCAAAGTTGTACTCTAAAGGGAACAAAATACGGAAAGAGTCTTTGTGACGATGCTAAGCCAAATACCTAAGCCACTGAACGAATGATTCCTTCGCCCCCCCCCCCACTAACCTAGTAAACCGCCATAAGAAAGTTCCGCAGTTGCCTTTTTTTCCCCCTTCTCATTGTGGTTTTAACATTGCGCTTAGAGGGGGGGGCTTCGGTAAGATATATGGTGACATCTGCTCTCAACCCAACTTCAGAACTTGTAAAACACGTGTTGCCTGGGCAACCTATTTAGTGTGAGCGGCAGTTCATGCAATGCCATGTTCCGTGGTAGGGCTTTTTTATTGCGAGTGCACTGAGAAAATATTCATTGCCTAAATTCCACTGTTTAATACTATGATGAACTTAATTTTGTGCATACGTGTAATAAAATTGATTAATCATTTTGTTATGACATAAAATTCAAGATACCAAATTAAAGATAATGGTGCATGTGTTTTTTAAACAACCCTACTAACCACCAGCAGTAAATGTAGTCCATATGTGAGCGTTTCAGAGTTATTAACTGTTTCTTACATACATTTTTTTTTTAAACAAATCCAGGCCTTGAAATATCCGGTGGTTAGCATGCCATTGGCGACTGAAGCTTCTTTAGTTGAATTTAATGGATTAACAACACTTCAGCCTTGTAGCTAAAACAGTGCGACGAGACTTCCATCACAGTTTGAAAACATTTGCGGGCTGTTTTTCAGTTATTCAATCTTTAAAAGAAAAAAGCAAAAAAATGGTCACAGATCCACATCAGTAACTATTCCGCGATTAGTGTTGTTCCCTTTCCGTACAAATTGCGCGTGATTTCGCGTTTACCTGCAAGTAGGAACCCCCACGGGCAACTTTGCCGTTCATCACTTCAAGTATATTCATGAGGGACGATGAACATACCAATGTGATAAACATGCATAAAAATTCGGGAAACGAATGAGCATTATCAGCATATATTCAGTAATTACATGTGTATTTTTTAAATTGCAACATTAAATGATATTTATGGTCCTCTGCCCTACACATGCCCCTTTTCAATGTCTGTTGCATTTGAATCGCTTTATTTTAAAAGGGGACTTTTAACTTTTTTCAAATTTTAAGAAACTGTATGGAATGGGTTTCAGGTTTTGATACACTAAAATGTGAATTAGCATAGGAACTAATACAAAGTGTGCACCTCGAAATAAAGAAATTGCACTAAAAATTAGGATTTTTTTAATTTCTCCTGTAAAATTAGCAGAATAGCAAAGTCCCCTTTTAAAATAAAGCTATTCATTTACATTATGTATGTTTTTATTTATGCTAAACATCTCGCACATTTTTGTTTTTATGAAAGATAGTATATTTTCAACTACATTTTTTTTTCTTTTAATTTTTGATCTCCATTAACTTAAGGGTCATTCCATACTATTTCAACACATTTACATTAAATTGGCTGCTAATACATTTTTAATTTTAATTTTTTTTTTGCACAGTTGCTTATAATCTTTAGAGAGTTCAGAACAGATTTCATAAAAAAAAAAAAAAATCTGACGATTTGGTGGGGAGGTCTCTGGATGTACTTATAACACCTCCATTTTTGCAGTTGCACGCATTTACGTCAAATGCTACAACTTTCCCCCTAATTTAGGTAATTTGAAAATTCAGAAACCACTTTACTCAGAATGAAATGCTGATTATTTTGGTTTACCTCTTTTTTTTTTTAATTATTTGAGGTGTTTTGGAAATTTTATTGGTGGTTAAAGTTGGCTATTGAAATTTGCATTTTTTCAATTTCCGAGCCAAATTTTCACCAGGAAGGGGACAAAACACTCAAACCAATTTTATTTTACAAGAACCATGGTAACAGTAGATTGTACCTAGGGTGAGAAACTGGAGTGTTCTGAGCCCTTCCAATATTTTTTATACACTGACGGAAAAAAAATCCCAACACCAAGAAGGGGTTGTCTTAGATAAACGACAGTTTGTAGCCGGTGAGAGTACATCTGTAAGATGACGTCTATGCAAATTTCGCGCTCGGCGCATACATGTGGCGCTAGTAGCGGCCCTCGGAACATGCAAAGCAGGTTTGCTGTAAATACGCGCTGTAACGTTTGTGAGCGTTAGTTATCGTTGAGATTCGACGTAGTGTGTTGATGTTAGTCAAGAATGCCTTTAAGAAGACGAAGTAGCCATTATCAACAGCTCACGGAGTTTGAACGAGGTCGTGTAATAGGGCTACGAGAAGGTGGATTTTCTTTCCACAATATTGCAGAACGACTTGGCAGGAAGGTAGCCACTGTGCATGATTGTTGGCAGCGGTGGTCAAGGGAAGGTACTGCCACAAGAAGACCGGGTTCCAGCCGGCCACGTGGCACTACTGAGAGGGAAGACCGCCGTGTACGGCGTATGGCCGTGGCGCATCGTACCGCGTCTGCGGCAGCAATTCGAGCTGCAGTTGCCACCACAGTGACACAACGAACTGTTACAAATCGGTTACTTGAAGGACATCCGAGCCAGACGCCCTGTAGCGTGCATTCCACTTGCTCCAAACCACTGCTGTTTGCGACGTCAGTGGTGTCAAGCTAGAGCTCATTGGAGGACAGAGTGGATATCTGTTGTGTTTTCTGATGAAAGCCGGTTCTGCCTGGGTGCCAGTGATGGCCGTGTGTTGGTTAGAAGGAGGCCAGGTGAGCGCCTGCAACCAACCTGTCTGCGGCCGAGACACACTAGACCTACACCTGGAGTTATGGTCTGGGGAGCAATTTCCTATGACAGCAGGAGCACTCTTGTGGTTATCCCACGCACCCTGACAGCACAGTTGTACGTCGGTCTGGTGATTCACCTGTTGTGCTGCCTTTCATGAACAGCATTCCAGGGGGTGTTTTCCAACAGGATAACGCTTGCCCGCATACCGCTGTTGTAACCCAACATGCTCTACAGAGTGTCGACATGTTGCCGTGGCCTGCTAGATCACCAGATCTTTCTCCAATCGAGCATGTATGGGACATCATTGGACGGCAACTCCAGCGTCACCCCCAACCAGCATTAACTGTCCCTGTATTGACCGACCAAGTGCAACAGGCATGGAACTCCACCCCACAAACTGACATCCAGCACCTGTACGACACAATGCATGAACGTTTGCATGCCAGCATTCAACATTCTGGCAGTTACACCGGTTATTAATGTACCAGCATTTCACATTTAAAATGGCTCTTCTCGCACTTACATTACGCTGTGATCTTCAAACCTTAATCAATTAAATATGTTACCTATACAAATGTATTGCCGCCATTTCATTCCTCTACAATTATTTTTTCGTGGTGTTGGGATTTTTTTCCGTGAGTGTATTTAAACAAGAAATTAAAAATATTTTATGATATACAAAGCTCTCATGATGACTGCTTTCTGTGCAGCACACAGTTGTGTCCCTTATCTAATGCGGATATTAATCCAAAAATACAGTATTTTTAGTTGTTATAACACTTTTTTTGTTCAGTGTTCTTTATATTGCTTCTCAAAATGGGATAGTTTTTTAGGAGGATGCACTACATATAAATCATCAACATTGCAACATCATAATAACAGTGCAGATCATTTACATGCAGTTCAAGATTCTAAATCTAAGAAAGAAATGGGAATGGCACTGAGCAAAGCAGCATTCAAAAATCAAGATTTTTTTAATTTGTTGTTTAAAGTCAGCAATTTTTATTGCTGTTAATGAGTTGCCTAATTCAATGTTTGGGAAATTACAATATTTTGTTACTTGACAAGGCTGCTCTGATGCACAATCTACAAATTCTGGGCAGTACAGACACAGTAAATCAGTTGCATGAAGCTATTGCCACTGTTATAAAAGATGAGGTTCTTTATGACATAAGGAAAACTAAGGTTGTTTCCATAACCTGTGATGAAACATGTGACACTGCATATATAAAACATTTGGGGATTAATGTAAGATATATAAAAGATGGTAGTATCAATGACAAATTTTTAGATAATGTACAGATAACTGATGGAACTGCTGTTACTTTAATGGGATGCATTAAAAATGTTTTTGAGCAAAACTCCATACCATTCAAGAAAATAGTTGCTCTGGGATGTGATAGGGCTAATGTCATGCTTGGTAAGAAGACAGGTCTTTTAGCCCAATTAAAAAAGAAAATACTTATCTAGTAGCTGTTCATTGCAGTGCACACAGATTAGCATTGGTGCTGCAGCATGCAACAAAAGATGTACCTGCGATCAAATCATACAGTGAAACACTGATGAGTATATTTATATATTTTAATGCTTCTGCAGTAAGATGCTCCAGATTAAAAGAAGTTATTAGAAAGTTCAACACTAAAATATGCAGAACTGCATAGTGTAAGATGGTTATCAATGCAGAATGCTGTTAACATTATTTTTAAAACAATGGATGTCCTGATTGTATTTTTGGAAGCAGAAGTCTGTGTTGGACGAGATACCATAACACGGGGTTTGTTAAAAGCTGTAAAACTGTTAGATTTATGTACAGAACTCACATTTTAATGGACATATTGCCTATATTTTCAGTATTGAGCAAAATCTTCCAAAAAGATGTATCTGATTTTTCACTAATTAAATCTTGTGTTTAAAAAATATTTATATTATTTTTGTGTTTGTCCCCCCCCCCATAAACGTAGTATTTTTCTCTAAGTTTACAATTGTTTAAAATGCATGTTATATATAAATGTCAACAGTTCGTTGTTGCATAATTTACTGTTTCTCACGTTATCATTGAAATGTTTTCGGGAAACGCCTATAATATAAATATATAATAAAAGTTTCAGAATGTTACTCACATTTTGTCATGAAGTTTCCAGGATATTGCAGAGTTTTCTGCAGTCGAAGTCTTCAAATGGATAGGTAAAAAGCTGCATGAATGTGGCGAAGTCTTCAAATGGATGTGACAAAACATCTTTAATTCAACATTGCATAGAAAATGAGGCTATCCCAGATTGGCCAGAAGCAAAATTAATAACATCACATAAAACAAAGAATCAAATTTTAACATCGGAAGCAGTGATGATAGAAAAAACTAGAGAAACAAATTGTAATTATAACGACCCAATGGATCTTCCATATGCTTGGAGATACCTTATAGAAAAAGACCATAATAAAAATAAAAAAAAAAAGAAACAAGATAAATTATAAATCTATCAACAAACAGAAGATGGCAACACCTGAGGAATTGGAATCGGACGCAAATTAGAATGATCCAATTAAAAACACGCCCGACGTGAGGTGCGCAATCAAACCAAAACCCGAATGCGTGGTGGTTCTGCCGACGTGGAACTTTTGACTCTGCCAGTAGTTTCGAGATGAGTGGCCAAGAAACAACATGAATGAGAAATACATCATTTATACCCACTGAAGAAGATTACAAAATGGTAATTGAAACTAGTATGGGAACTTGTGCTACGGGAAACGAGGATTGAACCATCGTCAATACAAGATATTTCTTACCAATTCGACTCACCTTCAACATAAGGTTCTGAATATATAGTTATTTTAACGTTCATAAATCATCTTTTAAATAACGTCTCAAAAATAGTAATAATCATTTGCAGCTTTTTACCTACCCATTTGAAGACTTCGTCACATTCATGCAGCTTTTTACCTATCCATTTGAAGACTTCGACTACAGAAAACTCTGCAATATCCTGGAAACTTCATGACGGAATGTGAGTAACATTCTGAAACTTTTATTATATATTTATATTATAGGCGTTTCCTGAAAGCATTTCAATGATAACGCGAGAAACAGTAAATTATGCAACAACGAACTGTTGACATTTATACACTGGCGGAAAGTGAAAAAAGAACACCAAGAAGGAGACGTCTGATACCAACAAAATTTATACAGCATAATAACGAAATACAGAGGATAACGGGATCAAAACATTACGGCAAAATACAGCTGTATTTGCTGGTAAACTGAAAAATAACATTTCCATGTAACATGGTTAGTACGAGGTTGAACCGCCATGAACTGCGTCACACTGTGCAATTCTGGCATGGAGTCTGTCATACAGATGTTGGATGTAAGTTTAGGGCATTGAGTTCCAAGCATCCTCAACCTGGATGCGTAAATCGGGGATGGCTGAGGAGACCGGATAAGTCGTTGTCCCATAAAATCCCACACATGCTCAATGGGGGACAAATTCGATGAACGTGCAGGCCATGGAAGTTGTCTCACACCCTGAAGTGCATGTTGCGTTGCACGTGCCATGTGTGGGCATGCATTATCTTGCTGGAAAACACCACGATGGACCGACCTTACAAATGGCACAACAACGGGCTGAATAATGTTGTTGATGTAGGAGCTGCTGTTTAACGCACCCGGTACAAACACTAGTTGTGTATGGGAGTGATAGCTGATTGCTCCCCACACCAGGAGACCAGGTGTAGACCCTGTGCGTCGCTGGCAGATGCAAGAAGGGTGGAGATGCCCCCTGTACGTCTGCGAACATGCATACGGCCATCGGAGGCTCCCAAGCAGAATCTGCTTTCATCGCTGACACGACAGATCGCCATTGCCTTCTCCAGTGCAGACGTTGGCGACACCACTGCAGCCGTTCCTGACGGTGGGCTGGAGTCAGAGGTACACATGCCAGAGGCACACGTGCACGTAGTCCTGCATCCAGTAGACAGTTGTGGATTGTTCGCACAGTCACCTCAGGTGCAACGGCAGCTCGGATTTGCATCGCAGTGGATGTTCTGCTTGACAATGCCGCTCTTCTTATGCGTCGATCGTTCCGCTCATCAGTCCGTCTGTGACTCCCGGTTCCACGTCTTCTCGTGTGGGAATGTTCCTCGGACCATCTACGTCACCATCGTACCACCACCAATACTTCCCGTCTAATTTGCTTCACAATACGACCACCTGGCCTCGCGGAGTCCGACTGGACGACCTCGCTCAAAGTCTGATAACTGCTGAAATCTTGTATGTCTTCCATGTCCAGGCATTGCAGCTTCTTCAGGGTCTTCGCACGTGTCCGTATGCCAACGACTGATTACATTCATTTCGCCGTACTCCTTAAATACCACCGACAATAATTTGCATATTATGCCGTGCTGTGGCGTAAGCGCTCACCGGTTGGTCCCGAAATTAACATCACACCTACGTAAACTCGACCCCATTAACATATGTAAATTTCACGATTGTCCGCCAATTCCTTATTGGTGTTCTTTTTTCACTTTCCGCCAGAGTATATAACATGAATTATAACCACGTAAAGAATTCAACAAATTGAAATTTTTGATGAATTGATATAGTAACTTGTACAAAAAACTAGCGGATAATGCTTACCTTGGCATTCCTTTCTAGCGACGGGAACATTTCACGCACGTGTTTTCCGGTCCTTTGTTGATGTTATTGTCCTAAAGTCCGTTGTATGCGATGACTGGCTTTACTTCACACACTTTTCGCTGGGTATACTCATTGGATCTTTGCCTTAGGATTCAAACATCAATTTTTACCGTTCTTTATACTCGAAATTTTCGCCCATACTCTGGGCATCTTCAGGAGCGTGGCGACTTTACCACCGATGTTCGTGGTTAACTTCGCGCTAATGGAGTCCGATACTCCTTGTTGCCATTCGTCGGAAAAACTTTCCTGGATATATTTCGTTATCAAGCCCGGCTGGCGCAATCTATGTTTCGTTAAAAACACTTTTTTTTTTTCCCAGTATTTTTTTTTTTTTTTTTTTAATTTTCTTCTCCTATCCTGGTTTTCTTGTCTTTTTTGCCTGTTTTTCTTTTTTTGTTGTTTTTCTTGTCTTATTAGTTCTTTCCACAGGCCCGATAATGTGCTAGGGTCGTTCTGGTTACATACCCTTGCTTTATTTTTGTAGATTAATATTGCTTCTTCCCTCCTCATTTGCCTTTCCGATTTTTTATTCTTTTTTAGCATTTTAATTTCATCGAACTTTGGGAATGTCCGGTTTTCCAAGCAGAATTGCACTAAAGCAGTTTTGGCTTCTTTTTTTTGCCAGTTAGATATGTGTTGTTTTAGTCTTTTTTTTAATCTGTTTTTCGTACTTCCAATGTACGATATTGGGGGTATGTGTGCTATTGGAATTTCGTAGGTTCCTGATTCTTCTAGCTTTTTTTCCTCGCAAAGATCCAATGAGTATACCCAGCGAAAAGTGTGTGAAGTAAAGCCAGTCATCGCATACAACGGACTTTAGGACCATAACATCAACAAAGGACTGGAAAACACGTGCGTGAAATGTTCCCGTCGCTAGAAAGGAATGCCAAGGTAAGCATTATCCGCTAGTTTTTGTACAAGTTACTTTGAAATATCGCACGTAAAAGAGAATAGTACAATAATTAGAGCTATATAATAGTCAGAATTAGAACTACTAAGTGGAATTGAATTGATATAGTTTAAAATTCACCTGATTTTTCAAAATCATCCCCCAGAAAAAAGCCTGGGGGACATTTTCACTTCTGATTCTGGAACCCTTGCGAGAACCCTGGACTGAAGGAGGAAAGCACAGGAGGGATCTCAAGAGAATAGGTGTGTAAAGCTCCAAAATCTCTTCAGAATGGTAAGGCTCCGGGAGTTGATGGCATAACTACTGAGATGTTGAAATATGGTGGTGGCCCTGTAATTGACTGGTTAACTAAAATTTGCCAGTTGTGCTGGGAGTTAGGAATGATCTCTCGGGATAGGAAGGATGCTATCATTGTTCCCTTGTATAAGTGGAAAAAGGTGACCATACTGACTGCAAGAATTATTGTGGTATTAGCCTATTGAGTGTGCCAGGGAAGGTGTTTGGTAAGGTCATTATTGGAAAAGTACGAAGTCTAACATCATAGAAAGTGTGAGATGTTCAGAGTCTCTGGTAAAGGCTGCACTAACCAAATTTTTGCAATATGCATTATGTTGGTAAAAAAAAGTTTTTTTCTTCCTTCATAGATTTAGAGAAAGCTTACGACCGAGTAAATAGGACACTTTTGTGAAAGATATTGAATAAATATGGTGTTACTGGGAATCTACTTAACAGTGTAAAAGCCATGTATGCTGGCAGTAGAACTTATGTATGAGTGAATGGTGTTTTATCAAAATGGTTTTCTATTGGTGCAGGAGTCACACAAGGTTATGTAATGTCACCATAGCTGTTTAATATATTTATGGATGGGTGCATGCGTGATGCCATGATGGACAATACTCATTTATGTCTTGGTAATATCCATGTGTGCAGATTGCTATATGCTGATGACACAGTCCTGTAGGCAGAGAGCAAAAGTGAGTTGCAATGTATGTTGTCCCGGATGTACGAAGTTTGCATGAAATTCAAACTGAGTATAAATAAGGGAAAAACCAAAATTACAGTTTTTGAGTGAGGAGCTGTTAGTACTGAATGTAATATAAGTCTAAATGACACAGTGACTGACCAGGTGAGCGAGTTTGTGTATTTAGGAAGAATGTTTGACAGAGAGAACAAATTGGATGGTGAAATCAGTAGGCAAGCGAATTCTTCATTGAAAGTCATGGCTGCTTTGGGAGGTTTTCACAGGAACGATGGGTTCTCAAGAGAGTCCCGCATGGCTGTGTATGAAAGTGTAATTGTTCCTACTCTGATGTATGGCAGTGAAACCTGGGTACTAGAGAAAAAGCATAGGAGTCATTTGTGTGTTGGAGAAATGCATTACTTACGGGGGTTTGTGGCAAGACACATTCTGATGTGTGATGAGTTGTGTAATGTGAAGCAAAATGTTGTTAGCAAGGTAGAGACTAATATACTTCAGTGGTTTGGCCATGTTGAAAGAATGAGTGATAAGATGCTTACCAATAATTTTTTTTTTATCCCAAGTAGCAGGAAGGAAAGGCAGAGGAAGACCAAGGAAGTCATGGGAGGATCAGATTCAGGAGTGTTTGCATGAGAAAAAGATTATGAGTATGAAGTATAGAAGGTCTTAGAGATGGATGTCAGTGAAATCCGAGTTGTGTGTCAAGATCGCTGTACATGGAGAAGTTTGATACAGCAACAGTAAGTAAATAATTGGTTAAAAATTTATCTGGTTATTTGTATTTCTTTGTGGAGCTAACCTCTGAATCTCAGAGAACAGCTTAGTGATATGTATGTATGTATGTATGTATGTATGTATGTATGTATGTATTTTCATCTCACATCTGGAGAGAATGTCGGACAAAATCAGGTACAAGGACATGGGAATTTCTATTGGAAGACAAAGATTCAACAATTTGTGTTTTGCAGATGACATTGTACTGATTAAAGAAGATGAAATGGAACTGAATCAAATGGTACAAGAACTGAATAGAGAGGGTAAAAGAAATGGATTAAAGATGTACATAGAAAGACAAAAACAATGGTATTTGGCACAAAAGAGATCAGGAAAAAGATCATTCTGGAAGGCAAAGAACTTGAAAATGTGGAAAAATTTACTTCTCTGGGAAGCTGTACAACATATGACTTAAACAGCAAAAAACGAAATTTTAATTAGAATTGCAAAGGCTACAACACTGTTAAAAGCCATGGATAAAATTTGGAAAAGCAGAGCTATTAGCCTCAAAACTAAGTTAAGCATTCTTGAGACATGCATCTCCAGCAGCATGCTATATGGATGCGAGATTTGGACATTGGCAAAGGAATCAGATAGAAGGATACCTGCTTTTGAAAGAAAATGCTATCATAAAATCTTACAAATCAGATGAACCCAGAGGATAAGAAATGAAGAAGTGTACAGAACAATACAACTAAAAGAGACCCTATTCTAAAAAATCATACAGAGAAAACTAAGACACTTTGGACACATCTGCAGAATGAAAAATGACAGAAAGATACAGAACAACATTGGTGTTTGGCTTAATGAACGGAAGAAATGCAAGAGTATTACAAGGTTTCTTACCTCTTTTAACATTTCACTACACATTTCATTCTTTCTGCCGTCATGCTTGGTTTAGGCTTCCGGTGCGGTGTTCTATATTTGTTCTTCAGGTTCTTTCAAATGCTCTTCCAAGTACCAACGCTCAAGTCCCTGAAGTGCCTCGTTGTCCAGGTTGCAAAATTGTATCCCCCTCCCTTCCCACCAGCTTGTAAAACCTAACTTTCCTTGCTAAAAACCAATTATCGAACACAAAAAACTTTTGATATTATGGACAAACACAAACTGCCTATTTACAAACATACAAAATTCCGAACAAAAAAGTTAAAAACGTATAAACAAATATTTACACACGACTCATTCTTTGGACTCCTCAACACCCCACGAACAACCAACCACACCCTAAGCCATTCCAACGCAGATTGCCTCAAGCACTTTCTTACCCTCTACAGGGTCATCTTCAGGAGGTGTTCTAGATGTTTTCTCTTCTGCCACTGCAGCAAGAGTGAGTGATACGCTCGGCTTCCTTGCCGCCCCGCCCCATCGTCATCCACGAAACACTTCCACCGTGGTTCCATCTGTTATTGACCCTAGTGAAATCTTCATTTTCTTTTTCCCTTCTGTGTTTTTGGTTTTTTTGGTCAATTTTTATCAGTTCCTTCCATTTCTCATTAAGGATATTTGGATCGTTATTATTACAAACTCGGTATCTATTTTTCAATTAATACAGATTCTGCAATACGTAGGTGGCTTTCATTGCGACATGTTTTTGTTATTTTAATATCTTCAAAATTCGGATATGTCTGGCTATCTAGGCAGTACTGTATCAGTGCTGTTTTTGATTCTTTTTTTTTTTGCCAATTTTTAATATGCTGTTGTAATCGGTGTTTTAACTGATTTTTAGTACTTCCAATATATGACATTGGTGAGATTCCACTTATGGATATTTCATACACACCAGCTTTTCCAAGATACTACATTTTCCAGTGTTATTATCATATCTCCAATAGTCATTACTTTGGTTCCCATCTGAATTCCATATTTATTGCATAATTTATTGATTTCCGTAGAGATTCCTGGTAGGTAAGGTGTTGCTCCGACAAATTGTAATTGTTTTTTTCTGTTAGGTGAATATGTATCCTGCATCTTTACTTGTACTTCATAAATCCATTTATTTATGAAGTACAAGTAAAGATGCAGGATACATATTCACCTAACAGAAAAAAACAATTACAATTTGTCGGAGCAACACCTTACCTACCAGGAATCTCTACGGAAATCAATAAATTATGCAATAAATATGGAATTCAGATGGGAACCAAAGTAATGACTATTGGAGATATGATAATAACACTGGAAAATGTAGTATCTTGGAAAAAGCTGGTGTGTATGAAGTACCCATAAGTGGAACCCCACCAATGTCATATATTGGAAGTACTAAAAATCAGTTAAAACACCGATTACAACAGCATATTAAAAATTGGCAAAAAAAAAAAAGAAGCAAAAACAGCACTGATACAGTACTGCCTAGATAGCCAGACATATTCGAATTTTGAAGATATTAAAATAATGAAAACATGTCGCAATGAAAGACACCTACGTATTGCAGAATCTGTATTAATTGAAAAAAATAGATACCGAGTTTGTAATAATAACGATCCAAATATCCTTAATGAGAAATGGAAGGAACTAATAAAAATTGACCAAAAAAACCAAAAACACAGAAGGGGAAAAAAGAAAATGAAGATTTCACTAGGGTCAATAACAGATGGAGCCACGGTGGAAGTGTTTCGTGGATGACGATGGGGCGGGGCGGGGCGAGGAAGCCGGGCGTATCACTCACTCTTGCTGCAGTGGCAGAAGAGAAAACATCTAGAACACCTCCTGAAGATGACCCTGTAGAGGGTAAGAAAGTGCTTGAGGCAATCTGCGTTGGAATGGCTTAGGTGTGGTTGGTTGTTTGTGGGGTGTTGAGGAGTCAAGGAATGAGTCGTGTGTAAATATTTGTATATACGTTTTTAACTTTTTTGTTCAGAATTTTGTATGTTTGTAAATAGGCAGTTTGTGTTTGTCCATAATATCAAAAAAGTTTTTTGTGTTCGATAATTGGTTTTTAGCAAGGAAAGTTAGGTTTTACAAGCTGGTGGGAAGGGAGGGGGATACAATTTTGCAACCTGGACAACGAGGCACTTCAGGGACTTGAGCGTTGGTACTTGGAAGAGCATTTGAAAGAACCTGAAGACCAAATATAGAACACCGCACCGGAAGCCTAAACCAAGCATAACGGCAGAAAGAATGAAATGTGTAGCAAAATGTTAAAAGAGGTAAGAAACCTTGTAATACTTATATTTGTATGCACCTAAATTTAAGAACAGCTGTGGCTTCCGCTATAGATGTTTTAACCTGAATTTGAAATGCAAGAGGATGCCTTCACCGTGTGTGGGCCGATGATATTAAAGACTGGTGCTGTGGAACTTTTTCAAGAACTGAGCCACTCTGCAGTGAACAGAGTTCAATGGGATAATATAGTTAAAATGGCAACAGGCACCTATGGGAATTGTACACATGGTTGATGATGATGATGATGATGATGCACAAACAAATCCAATTTTGTTCGACATTAGTCACAAATGTTAGTACGATAGTGTGGTAAAAAACGTGTGGGAGGAAATATCAGAGAAATCTTGCTGAATCTGGTATCTGAAATATGACTTTTTTATTCTTTTCGCATTTAATAAAAATATGTTTAGTTTTTACAAAAGTACATACACAAGAAAAATAAATAGCACCCTCATGTTATAACAAATTGTTGCCATGCAATCATCTTATATTGTATGTGTCTGTGTTTTTTTTTCTTCTACAGAATTTAGTTGCAGGACTAATTAAAGAAAGTTTCTACATCCAGAAAAACCATTCCATTAATGGGCCTGAAAAACCTATAAATAACATTTTCCACAATTTATTTAAAAAATAACAAACTTACACAATAAGATTTTAATTAAAGAACTGACCATAATATGAAGAACCTGGCAACAAAATTTTATTTTTTTCTGGTAAACAGAGCCTTTAATACAGTTTCTAATTACTTAGAACAGACCTTAATAAAGATCTAGAAGCCAGATGCATCTGAACATACAAAAGAACTCAGAAGATACAAAGAATAATTTAAAGTTCTTCGAGTTAAAATAGAATTTAAGAATTCAGTTATCAGTGACATTTTATTTTATGTAAAATCTTACCTTGGCATTACTGCCAGTTAATGTGCTGGAGACACACATTTTTGGAACTTTGTGTACCGTTTTTTTTGGGAGGGGTGTCTGGCTTGATCATTGCCAAAAAAATCATTAAACATTTTAAAACTCATTCTGAAAAACTTGAAAAACTGTCTTTTTTAGATGCTGGGAAAATGTCTGGTATTCCTCTGATTCTCTTTACATATCCATGTCATGAACCCACAGCCATTTATAATAAGAATCTTGGTCCTCCTCCCCCTCTTCCCCAGCAAGTGACATAGTTACTACCACTGCTTTCTCCATTCTACTATCACTCATCCTGCGAATTACAACTAAAGTTACTTACTGATAATCCAGATCTCACCATTGTCACAGCTGATAAAACTCATCATATTCTTATTTTAAACAAGTCGGATTAAGATTCAAAAATGTTGCAGGCAATTAAAAAGATCCCCCACAATATTAACTTTGACCCTACTGCTGCTACTATTGCAGAGATAAGTAAACTGAAAATCAGTCTTTTGCCTTCTAGTATCAGTTCGGCTATGCACCATCACAATTGGACCTTAATTCTCGAATTATTCGGTAAAATAAAACTGCATAAAGAGGGACAACCTGTTCGACCACTGGTCTTGGGATATGCCAACCCCTCTAGGCCACTGGAAAAAGCTTCGGCTAAATATCTTTCACCATTCATTGCTTCCTCACCATTATCTGTTACTAGATCAACCCAAGCTTTGGACCGGATTAGGGCTTTTAACTCTGAGAGCGAGAACTATATTATGGCTTCCCTCGACATTGTGGCCCTCTACCCTAGTGTTCCTGTCACTTTGGTTCATGACATCATTGAAGATAAACTTACTGTTCTGGGAAATGTGCCTCCTCACGAGGTGCAAGCCATTATGCATGCACTTCGATTAATGCATAAGCACATATATTTCAAATTTAACAATGTTATCTACCAACAAAGAGAGGGGGCCCCATGGGTTACCCATTATCTGTGATCTTGGCAGAATTAATTTTGCAGAACTTGGAAAATAGAGTCTTGGCAGCACATGGTATGGGACCAGTGTTCTACATCCGTTACATAGAGGATATTTTGGACCCACTCACGCGAAGATTTGTTGAATTTTGCAGAGGTCATGACTTCACAGTTCCTGACTATAAACTTCACCGTCAAACATGAGCAGAACTGCACCCCACCCTTCATCGACATTTTGCTGCGACAGGATGGGGAAAGTCAAAAAATGACATATTCTATTTATTGTAAACCATCTTATATCCAAATTAAGAAGAAGGTAGTGTAGAACACGCTAAGTTAAATATAAAAGTTTAATGCAAATATATTTCAGCCATTACTATGGCCTTCATCAGTGCGACTACAATTGGTTTACGTTGCCAGATTGGAAAGGTAAGTTTTGTAATGGTAACTCCGGGTGACGTGATGCAATAAAAGATTTTCAGATGTAAGGAACAAAAATGGGGAGCTCAGAGTTGCAATTTTTGGAAAATAAAATTTCCAAACTTTCTCTAAACCTCAGAGCATACCGATTTTGGAAGGGAGCCAACTTTTTAGTATTAGACCAAAGTGGAATAGCAGAAGTGTCAGCCATGGTAAGAAGAGATAAGGCAGATGAAGGTTTTCCAAATTTCACATTAGATTTGTGTTCCTGAAGTCTTGAGAGAATTTTCTGGAATGAACTTCCAATGTATGCGGTTAATCCAACGTTAGTCTTGACCGGAATTTTATACACTCCAGGCGAAGAAAGCGGAGGTCTTGGGTCTCTGTTATTACGGAGGATAACAGAAATTGAAGGAGAAGAACGAATGGCAAGTCTATATCCTTTTCTTTTGAAGATACTGATGAGTTTGTAGGCAGAAGGTTCGTGGTAAGGGATTGAGCCAGCAAACGTTAGTTCCTGTTTTGGTGAAACAGGTTGAAGAGCAACAACTGTTTTTTCCTTCTTAGCATTTTTGAATTAATTTAGAAACCAGGAGAGGGGGAGAGCCATGTTGAGTAGCGATCAAGCGGATGTTTGCTAATTCATTTGTTAGATTAACTTCAGTGTTACAAACCAAATGAGCTCGATGAATGAGAGTGTCATCTTGACCGAGTTGTGCGGAAAGACTGCAACTTGGTCAAGATGACACAAAGACATGGGGTTTACTGCATTCCTATGAAGGGTAATGAACCCAACATTAAAGATCCGATTTATATTGTCTCTACCCTACACACTTTGAGAATTAGGTTGGCAGAGCACCAGTACAATGTTTGGATCAAGGCTGAATCCCCTTTCCTTTCTCAACTTGCAAAAAAGGGGACACACATACCTCAATGAGGAACCACCCATATATTAGTGAACACAACATTGAAAAGATCTACTCAGTTTACCGACAGTTTGCTCATACACAGTCATGGCAGCGTATGTTGCAATGAAGACATTCCTCATGCGATCCTGCAACCCTGGAGATTGTTGGTTGGAGGCATCATGCATGATACATCTGCACACTGCATTTTACCAGCACCCCTGAACAGGCAAATCACCTCTACCGACCTTGCCACATCTGTGAACTGAGCATACGTCATTTGCTTTCCATTTGTCACAAACTTATCACCTGTCAGTGATATAAATTTGGTTTGTCTGTGCCCATCTGTCTGTTGTACACATGAGGATGGACTGGTTGCCAGTCTAAAAAGTCTTGTGTTTTAGTTAATGTAACTTTGTAATATTAAGCCTTTTAGCTTGATTTTAATTGCTTCTTGAAGTTTTATTGTGCACCGACAGCAACTTTTTGGATTATTTTGAATTATATCAGCAAAGACAGAAAGATAATATAATAACACTTGTAATCATACTATGCGCAACATTATTTCCAGCATGGTTGACATCTACCAAATGAATGATTCCAATTCTGTCTATGTTTTTCCAACCAAATGTGCAGATAAAATTGATTTCAGTTTCAATGCAAAAAGTTTGTTCCTATTGTGATCCATCCCGTTCTGTTCTGACGTAGTATATGTGGTGACCCTTAAACCCTAGATAGATGAGGATGTTATTGACACACCTGCTCTTAATTAGTGTTTTGACAACTTTCCCAGCTGACTGACCCTCCTTAGACCTGGTGAACAGAGATGCAACACCAAATGGCCATTGTTTCTGAGTTGTGTGATAGTAAGCATCTTTTGTCAGTTTCTGAAACCCAGAGGTTAACTAAGCTGCAAAGTAGCAAAACTGTCCTTTGGCAATCAATCTCTCCCACTTAACCATTACTCCTTATCTTGGCATACATTTTTCTCACTCACAGACTTTTTTGGTGTTTCATATAATTTACATATTAGATATAATTATATGATTTATATAATATTATGTATCTTTTAATAGACTAACACACACTGCTTTGCATGATTAGAAATTGTAATGATCTACTCAAAATCATTGAAAGTGCGAACTTTTTTGATGACGGACAGGTAGGTAGATAAATTTTCTGTAGGCCCCACAGCTATGCTGTCACTGGCTACTAGAATTTTGCTATTTAACTTTCGAAACATTAGCCTGAGAAAAAAAGGGGATAGGGGGAAACCCCAAGGTACCTACCTGAGCACACTCAGCTGCATTTTCTTGGCTACAAAGTGAAGAATGACTGTTGCCCAGCAACATGTGGGGAAAACCATTGGCTCTGCCATTGCAAGGAATAGATGGATACCCACCCTATGAATGTGTAAAGTACATAATAACATGTAAATTGAAAGAATAAATTTTTGTATTATATATAGATATGATGAAAAAAAGAAAGACAAGTATTTACAAATCTGAAAAATGACAAGTTGGTACAATGCATAACAATCACAGAATTATACAGAATACTGAACCATGCAATGAACAAGAAAAAATTTGTTGCTAGCAAGGAAATTTAAGATAATTTCAATATTTTTGCATATTTGGATGCATTCCAAAAACACACCAAAAATGCAGAATTCAAATACAAAACATCAAAAGTGTGACAGTGTTGAGGAAATCTTTTCTTTTTTAATTTCTTCATAAGGCTTTCAGCCAACATATAATTTTAAGCTTTGAAAATTATATAACAAATTAGATACAAAGCAAGGGCCATTTCATGTACTGTTTGTAGCCTGATATATTCAAAATGGCAAATGTAGAAAAGATATAAACTGCACAAAAAGTACAATTATTCAAATGTTTATA
Source organism: Macrothele yani (assembly GCA_039090855.1). Taxonomy (NCBI): domain Eukaryota; kingdom Metazoa; phylum Arthropoda; class Arachnida; order Araneae; family Macrothelidae; genus Macrothele; species Macrothele yani. The sequence goes on from CM076996.1 coordinate 144,144,348, forward strand.
GTATTTGCAAAGTTTTTCACAACTGAAACTTTCTGTTCAGCTTTTGTTCAATCTTTACAATCTCAATTAAATCAGTGAAGAAATAATTAACCTTAAGGAACACATGGCATACAGCCAAAATACAATTTCAGATGTGTCTAGCACAATTGTGTTTGGATTCATGGCTTTAGCAGTAGGACTGTAGATTACACATTAATAACTTGTGCCTATATGTGTTACTTGTGCATCAAGTAATCCACACACTGGTAGATTTATGCCATTTTGCATCAAATTCTGTCTCTTCCTGTGATGCTGCACTGTTTTTTTCCTTCTCAGAGGAAACAGGGTTCCCACTCAAATGTAATAAAAAAAAATTCCTTACTTTTTCCAAATTCTTTAGGTGGTTTTGAAAATCTTTCCAGAGTGGTAACCCCTATCAGGTTGCGATGAGTTTTTACATTTCATTCCATTCATGCATTTTCTCAGAAAAGCACACATCTGAAAATTCTTTAAGTATTGTTTAAAACTCAGGCTTCACGCGCCAATAACACATAAACATATAAAACGAGTGAAACACAGAGTCACGTATGGTAACAGGTTCGTTTAGGCTAAACGAACCTTTTACAGTACGTGACTCTGTGTGTTTCGCTCGTTTTATATGTTTACTCTTTAAGTAATTTGTTTTTATAAAGTTACCACATTATTTTCCATACCAAAATTCCATGAACTTTTGTGAATGCTACTACCCACATAGAATTTGTTAATACATTCCCACAGAAATGAGCCATATGTAAGAAAAAATATGTCACAGTTGATTAGTTTCAGTTTTTCTATAACAATGCAGCTAAGCTTAATGATGGAATGGCACCTGTTCAGAGAAACATGTCACAAGAGAACCAACAGACAAAGGACATTGTTTGGTTGGTTCTCCAAGCAGGAGTGTGTCAAGCCATTGTACCTAATTGTTCCATGATGCAACTGTCTGAAGAAATTGAATAAAAACTTCATAACACGCAATTTTTAAAATTCAATTTCACATCTTTTTAAGAGAATAAAGGAAAAATGTAATGCGACTGGAAGTAAGATCTACCAAATTCTAGACAGGCAGTAATTGCAAAGAAAAGTTTAAAATCTGAAAAAAGAAGTTTTTGGCAAAATAAAATATCCCTTGATTTTTAGAGAAAAAAAAAAAAAAAAAAAAAAGAGGCAATTTTCCCTGATTTTTGGAACCATTTTCAAATTCCCTGAGAATTCCAGGTTTTCCCTGTTTTCCGGGTTGCGTGGGAACCCTGAGAAATATAAAATTTATCTTGCTGTTTTGCTGATGAAGAGACTGGTCATGATGATAAAAAATAACTACACATATGATAACTAAATTTAAAAATAAATCACTACAGGAGAAGTGAAACAAGTGTTCATCCACTCACTTGAGAAATATTAACAGCACAAGTAATGAAGTATGCAATCTTGCATTGTAATCAAAACAGCAATTATTCAAATCTAAAGCAGAAGGTTTCAGTTGTTCAAGCATCAAACTCTTATTCAGTCTTTACAACCCCCCCCTATGATTTGATAAAAACCTCAGATTCAAAATATACATAATATCTAAGGTATTTTACCTGATATTGTCAAAGTATTTCGCACATTGTTTGCTCTGTGAGGCATGTGCTCCTGGCCCGAGAGGTCCCTTACGTTACGGACCTTTGGTTAGTTATAAAAAATTTTTTTTGCAGAAATAAAACAGTTAGGTTATATATTTTCAGTTCCACATTCATTCATTCGCACAATCAAATGTTCAAAATTTACTATTAATTAAAAGATTTTAGTAGAAAGAGTTATACTCATCGGGTCAGGAGACGTCTCACAAGGGGTTCGTTGTAACAGCGAGCGCTTTCAGCGGTGCTTAACTGCCATCTTCTGGCTACTACTTCTACATGAGGGTTCCTCGCCTGTGTGTAGTTTTGGAGTTGCATGTCGGGAATCGATGGGAAGGTTTGCTGCCTGTTAGTGCTAGGTGATTTGTTTCCAATATGTCGCCATCTATTGGATGAGTTGGTAGGTAACAGTCGTAAGTATGGTGTGTGTCTCTATGTGTTAGGTGATTTGTTTCTAATGTGTCGCCACCTATTGGATGAGTTGGTAGGTATCAGTCGTAAGTATAATTCTTTTGTGTAAATATTTTTGGGCTATTATTATTTGTTTGTAGAAACAGGTGTATTTTTTTGTTCTTTATTTATTCAAACAAAGGTCTTCGCTCTTTCCACGTTCATAAGTGAGTCACGGAAAAATTCTCATTGGCCGCCACCGGGAGTCGAAGAACCCAGGGTCTTCCAGTTACGCGCCGGATATGCTTCCGCTACACAACAGCGGCCTCGAATTCCTCCAGACACACACACACTAACTGCCAAGCCAAGTTGGCAGGTTGCTTCTTGGAGCCCCGCACAATGCTGGGGATTCACCAAAGATGGTAAGCAGCAACTGAACAAATAATTAGAAGGCGAATGAATAATTAATACAGACATTTAACGTGGACCAGGAAATTCAAACAAAGTTCTTCACTCTTTCCACGTTCATAAGTGAGTCACGGAAAAATTCTCATTGGCCGCCACCGGGAGTCGAACCCAGGGTCTTCCAGTTATGCGCCGGATATGCTTCCAGTACACACCACGTTAAATGTCTGTATTAATTATTCATTCACCTTCTAATTATTTGTTCAGTTGCTGCTTACCATCTTTGGTGAATCCCCAGCATTGTGCAGGGCTCCAAGAAGCAACCTGCCAACTTGGCTTGGCAGTTAGCGTGTGTGAGTCTGGAGGAATTCGAGGCCGCTGTTGTGTAACGGAAGCACATCCGGCGCATAACTGGAAGACCCTGGGTTCGACTCCCGGTGGCGGCCAATGAGAATTTTTCCGTGACTCACTTATGAACGTGGAAAGAGCGAAGACCTTTGTTTGAATTTCCTGGCCCACATTAAATGTCTGTATTCTTTTATTTATTGGTGTGATTTTTTGTAATGTTCTTTTCTTTTTTTTTTGTCCTTTTTAATGAATTTTTTCTTTTTTTATAAGTGATTTCCAGGCTGTGTCTAGTGTGGTGGGGTCCTGTAAGTTGCATATTTTATCTTTTTTGGTTCAATTATAAGGCTTTCAGAAATCCTTAATTTTTTTTCGTTTGTGTGGGTGGTTAGTAATTTAATATTTTCAAAATCAGGGTATTGTTTATGTTTAACACAGTGTTGGATGCAGTTTTTCTTCTTTTTTGTTCCAGTTTTTTATATGTTGATGTAATCTTTTCATTAATCTATTTTTTGTGCTGCCAATGTATGAAATGTGTTCTTCAGAACTCTGTGAAACAATAGGAGTTTCATATACGCCTGCTGATTGTAGTATATTATTGTTACTTTTTTCTTTATAATTAAATCACCAATATTCTGAACTGAATGTCCAAAACTAATGTTGTGTTTCTTCATTAATCTTAAAAATTTCCCACTTAGTCCTGTAATAATTATAAAGAAAAAAGTAACAATAATATACCGTAATGTAAGGGACCTCTCGGGCCGGGAGCACGTGCCTCAAGGAGCAAACAACGTGCAAAATACTTTGACAATATCAGGTAAAATACCTTAGATATTATATATATTTTAATCAAAAGCACGTTTATAACATAAGACAACTCATAAGGTTGCCTCATGAATTGCATTTTTCGTAATCCTCAGATTCAAGTTTCAAAATTCAGCATGATTCTCTGGCCTGCTAATAGCCAGTTGCAATTATTTTCCAATGGCTGAACACTGAATATATATATATATATATATATACAAAGGCAGTTTCACAAAAACTGAGTTATTATTTTTTTAGCTGGCAACAGTGCAAAGGGAGAAAATAACCACAAAGACGACTAACTGAATTAAGGAAGTATCTATTGCAAAATCTTAGTCAGCCTTCCGGGAATCACTGCCAGTGTGGCTGTAACAGATGATTCTGGTTTTGTTATTGCACAGTTGTTTAAGGTACATCTGCATTTCGCCATACAGCTAAGGAGGTGAGTGATTCAGAGTTAAGAAGTAAAATGTGTTGTGTGATAAAATTTTGCTATTATTTGGGTTAAACGATAATTGCTTGGGTGAGTCAATGATTTTTAGATGGCACTATGATTTCAAAAAAGGGCATTTGTTGGCAGAACTCACTCCTAGGCCTGGTTGACCTGAAAGTATTGTTATGGAGTATATTAAGTAACACTGTTTGGGCAATCCTGCAAGAAGATCAATGGATGACATGTGAAGACATAGCAATATCAACTAATATTTCAAAAGCGTCGGGATTTTGCATTCTATGCAAAAAACTACTGCTGCATCGTGTGTGTTTCAGATGGGTACCTCATCACCTGATGAGAGACCAATTGTTAACCAGATTTCATGTGTGTCATGAGTGGAAACAAATGATTGCAAAGGATCCAAACTTTCTAAACACAGTAATACCTGCTGATGAAACATGGGTCCACTATTTCAACCCCATCACAAAGCTTGTAATGAGTGTCTGGAAAAACACAGGTTCGCCTCCTCTGAAAATAGTTCGTCAAACCAAATCAGCTGGGAAGGTGGTGATGATAATTTTCTCTGATCATAAAGATATAGTCTACCAGCATCCATTCCTCCACAAATTACTGTCAATGCTGAGTATTACATTTCAGTCTTGAAGGGTCTGCAACGACACATATCGATTAAGCGACCGGAACTGGTGGGCAAATGGACCATATACCATGATAACGCCCGCCCATATGTGGCTTCTAGTGTTCAACAGTTTCTTATGAAATGCAGTATTGAAATCATGCCACAGCCTGCCTACAGTCTTTCCCTTGCCCCATGCGATTTCTGGTTGTTTCCAACAATGAAGGAAAAGTTCTGTGGCGCAACATTCAACACAGATGCTGATGTTATTCAAGCTGTACAGGGGTTGCTACAGCAGCTTCCACAAAATGCCTTCACCACATACTTTGAAAAGTGGACTGAACAATGGGACCGTTGCATATCATCTGAGGGAAGATAATTTGAGAAAGAATAACTTATGTTTTGCTGTACTTATATTTCTTCGTTTTGTGTGATTTTGTTCTCAGTTTTTATGGAATGGCCATCGTTATATATAACAACTGTTCCTTCAATAAACCTTCACAGAAAAGTTAATGCTAAAGTAAAGCAAACACTTGCAATGAACAGCAGTTGAAATATGGCTCCAATTCACCAATGTGATCACCAATTCACCAATGTGATCCTTCACAACAGTTATAAAATATTGAACAAAAATCCAGGCAAAGAAAAAAAAATACCTTAGAGTAACTCAAGTATGTAAACCTACACAAACTGGTGTAAAATCACAAGAGTAAAAACATTCTTTACAGATTTTCAACACCAACCTGCAAGTATATCATGCTCTGTTGCCTGATAGAAGATATCCTGTCATCCATTTGCTTTGAATTTAAGCTTAAAAAGGCTCAAAAATGTGTCTTGCTGGTTCTTTCTTTGAACCAGTGATCCTAAATCAGAGATTAGCTACTCCTTATAGCCTTAGATGCCCATTGGAGCTGCTAAATCCTGAAATGAAAAAAAACAACTTTACCTCACCACCCATTCCCATTTAGATTCCTTTCAGTGAAGCCCAGTGATGCACACCACAGATAATATATATACAATCATACCCCACAGAACAGATGATGAGACATCACCTCCTATGCAGTAGAATAATGGGTGCCACAGACCACAGTGAGGGGAACATGCACTCTAGAAAATTCCAAGGCAAAAATTTCCAATACATTTTATTACCGTAATTTTGGGTAAATAAGCCGCACTGGTGTATATGTCACAGCAATAAAAAAAAGGGGCGGAATAGAAAAATAAAATCACCAGAAATGCCGCACCTTCGCAGTAAGGTGGGGTAGTACCATGGCAGAATCTTGAAAACATTACGTAGATAAAAATATAGTACTTGATCTTTCAAATAATAAATAAAAATATCAATTAAACAAGATTCAATCTTAAGGATAACACTTACCTTACTACCTATTTTATAAAAAATTACTCAAAGAATTCATAAGGTGCTTAAACCAATTATAAAACATTTATACCTCAAGAATTTAAAAAAATACACACACAACATTCTGAAAATATATGATACACATAGTTTTTCAATCAAATCCATCAAAATTGGAAACTTCACTGTCCGAATTAAAAAGTTTTACAAGCTCATCATCTAAAACTTTGGGGTCGTCCGCATCACTTTTGCTGTCTTCTGGTGTTTCACCGCAGTTTTTAGAAATAATGTTTGCTCCAGTGAAGCCCAAAATAATCGAAGTTTTGATGGTTTTCCAGGATTCAGATACTTATTTTGCGACTTCCTCGTAGGTAGCTTTCCTCATTCTGCCACTATTCGTGAATGAATATATTCTTTTGCGCATTCATTCCTCCCAACGCTTTCTCATTTCACTTTTAAAAGCTTTGTTTATGACCAAGTCAAGAGGCTGCAAAATCTTAGTCAGCCTTCCGGGAATCACTGCCAGTGTAGCTGAATTTTTTTTTACACTCCAATTTCACCGATTCCATCAAATAGGTACACATGGAATCAACAATCAACATTCCACATGGCTAGAAAAATGCGCCTTTTCTCTTGCGCTACACTTCGTTCAGCCAATTCAGAAATATCTCGTCACACATCCACCCCTTCTCATTTGCGCAGATTAACACATCTGTTGGATAATTTCCTTTAGGAATAGTTTTTTTCTTAAAAATCAAAAAGGGTTTCAATTTATATCTATTGGCTGCGCAGGCTAACATGCACGTAAAAGATGTCTTCTCATTTCCCGTGGTTACCACTGTGATTGTTTTATACCCTTTATTATCCACAGTTCTATTTGGGGGGCAATCAAAGGTTAGGGGTACTTCGTCCATGTTAATGTTGCTACCTTCCGTAAATTTCTGCTCTTTAATGACTTTGCGCATATAATCCAGAAAATAAGCTTGTTCCTCTTTCCAGTCCGTTGGTATTGCCTGCCCTACGGTAGTCTTCATTCGAACTGTAGAGACTGACAGACCTTTGTCTCTCTGTTCCTTTATCCACTTTTCTAAATTCATCTCTAACACTGGCGAAGCTACAACTCCTCTCATTTGCGCTCTTCTCAGTTTCGGCATTTTCTCCAGTCTCTTTTTCTGATCTCCACCTGCAAATGCAGCGCTCATCAATGTCATGCTTTTTGGCTGCAATCCTATTACCTATTTTTTTCTGCCCTTTCGCATACCATTAGCTTAAAACTAGAAGTAAAACTTCTGCATTTCGTCATTTTACTTTCCATGAAAACGTAAAACTATGTGTACTTGAGAAAATGCGATTTGGCGAACTGAATGCAATGAAAGCACACATCACTGACAAAATTTCCATGTGCTGTCCTTGAGTCGTTGACCAATGACAATCGATCTTGGATGGTAGTCAAATATCCTGTTTCAAGAGGGGAGAGAGAGCAAAGCTGATGACGTCATGAGTTCAAAGACAGTTAGTTGCTCGGAGCATGAAACAAGGGCGATCCTTGCTAACAAGATCGATTCCCTGCAAAGTTTCCCCATGCCACAGATTTTTTCCGAGTTTTATCTGACGTCACATCTCTCTTACCTGTCCCACCTCAATCTTATAACCTAATATTGTCATGTCTTGTTTTAAGAAGGGGTGGGTGGAATTTATTGTGCATGTGGCTGTAACATCGTTATTCTATTCCCTCTCTATTGAGATATCTTCCCACGGAAAAAAGAATGGAATACACCAAAACGCGTTTTTTGTTAGATAATTTCGCTTCGCCAAAAAAAAAAAAAAAAAAAAAAAAGAAGAAGAAAAAAGCTGTATACGCCGCCATGCTGTATAAGCCGCGCAGGCCAAAATTTTAATTTTGAACTCATATACGCCGCAGCTTATCTACCCAAAATTACGGTACTACATGTCTCACACCCCACTGTACGCTAACTCATCCACTTAAAAATACCAGCATCATTCCCTTTTAGCAAATCCCCCACCAATGTGTCATGGAATAAGGTAATAATGAGACCATAGTGTCACAGAACCATATTTCATACATACAAATAATTAAATATCAGTTTCCCCCATTATTTTTTGGTTTTAATGCAGCAATATAGGTATCAGTTTTACTGTCAACCATATATATTTATACAACTGCTACAAACAATGTGGGTGCCCCTAAAGAAATTCTTCCCATGAGGTAGGCATCTAATGTTCATTCAAGCAAACGAAACTATAAGCCCAGGGGTGAACAGAAGATGGAACAGTGGCAGTAGAATCTTGGGAAGATTGCCACATAGAGGTCTACAACTTTTGACCTGACATGACCTGATAACAGCTAGCTAAGAGGTTGATTCAACTTTGAGTCACTGCCCAAAACAACCAAGCCAAAAACCTCTCAAAAGATAAACTCAGCCTGACCCAAGCCTGATGAAATTTTGTCAGACAGCTTGATTTTTTTTTTTTGCTCCCTTGTTTCTTATTACAATTTTTAAAAAGGCAGAATACTGCTCACTCGAGTGATTGAGTATCTTTTTATTCTGTTGTAAATTGATAAACGCATCGAGGTTTCATTTTGCTCAACAGAGCTTTATTTGTTAGTTTACATATGTATTATAATTGCACTGATTTCTACAGGTCCTAAAAGAACTAATAAGGCAGCTCTCCTATGCTTAAAATAAAGTGCACAAGCTAGGGATTGGATGTTAAAATTAACTTTATTAATGTAAGAAAAGGAATAGTGGTTATGTTAAAAGTCAGTCATTTTAAAATCCAATAAATTCATTGGTAAGGATGTCATTTCCTGTGTCATAGTCCAAGTTAAACTGTAGCTACATTAACCCGCATGTAGTCATTTGAGGGTCCAAATTCTCACGTATAATGAGGACTCCTTGTACAACAAAAGCGTATAGTTGATAAAAAATATATCGTTGTTCAAATTTCGGCAATTTGCGATGAACACACTTTTTATGTGGCCACAATAATGTAACTTGATTGACATTAAATGCCCGTCATTACTGTTTCACACGTTATGCAAGTTCTGCAATCGGGAGATTATTAAATGATGTTAGATACATATGGGGCATAGTATCGGCAATTAAAATCAAGAAACAATGAACTATGTATGTACTTACAATATTTGTAGTGGCTGTACGCCTGTAATGTATTTACTCACAAGACATTGCTGTCAGTATCCGACTCGTTCAAAGAGAGTGAGCTTTTTTCAATTGTGAAGTTTAGAAAAATAAAATTCATGATATTGTAAAATCTAAACCAGATAAAATTGAACAAGATGAATTTTTAAAATGAAGGTAAATAATTCCTTTAACAACAACAAAATATGAAAATGAATTAAAACCTTGCGGAATTTAAAAAAAAAACAACTAAGATCTTGAAGAGGAAATCATCTTGACTGCGAAGCTCAAAGAAATAAATCTCTCAATTGCGAAGCACCACGACAACAGCGAAACATGAAAACGAATTACAACTTTGCCAAAATTTTATAAAATGAACAGTCTTGAAAAAGAAATAATCATCTTGATCGCGAAGCATAAAGAAATAAATCTCCCGACTGCGAAGCACCAAACTAGTTTCTGCTAATATTCATAGCTATCATCAATGGTAGGTGCACGGACGTTGTAATTACCGCACTCACACGCTCAGGTATGCTGCTCAACCCGAATGCATGTCTGCCCTGTCGTGCAGATATTTGCGCATCATGGTTTGGGTTTTACTGCGCACATCTATGGTGTCGCCATCTGTAGTTAAACAAAATAATCAAGTAGCATTTATGGAGTAGAAATATGCACTTGTATTTTTAAGTAATATTTGATGTAAGCTGTTTTATGTTATTGTTTTTCTTCCTGAAATGTTTTTCTTCTGTTCAATAAGGTACCTCCTTGCAAACTGAAGCTCTACTGGACTATTAATGTTACAGTTGTATCTTTTGGTTTTCTCAATGACTACATCATCGGAGATGAGAATCTGGGCATGGGATCTATGCGATGTTATTATTTTCGTGTTAGTCCAATCAGGAGTTACATGATTTCTGATACAATGTTGTTGTATTAATGAAGTTTTTCATCTTTTCTTGTCCAATTCGTAATATGTTCATTTAATCTACTCAAAAATCTTCTATGCGTACTTCCGAATATGTACTTTGTCTTTTTGGTTATCATCTTTAACTGTTGGAATGACATAAACACCAGATTTATTTTGAACTGATCTATTATTATTATTAGTAAGTATACCTCCATTATCAATGACTGTTTCTGCAATGTTAATATTGTGGATTTATAACATTCTTTTTAAAATAGTACTAATAGGAGGTAAGTATGGAAATTTTCCATAATATTGCTTTTTCTTTTTCAATATTATTTTCAGAACGATGTATACTGGCTGTAATGTTGTCATATAAAGATTTGACTAATCCTTTATTATATCCAAACTCTTCTGCAGTCTTTTCAATCCATTTTAGCTCTTTGATCTCTGATATTTTATTGGATGAGTGTGTAATGGCTCTTTTTAATGTAAAAGCGGAACGCTGCAGTCTTGTATTTCCAAGGGTGTGTAGAATCCTTTGGGATAATTGCTTGTACATATGACAGCTTCCGGTAAACTGAATATTCAATAATTCCGTTATCCTTGGGTATAGAGATATCCAAGAAGTTTAGCTGGCCATTAGCTTCAATTTCTTTACTAATCTGCATTGATGGATAACAACTGTTAAATTTATTAATGAAGTTATCCAGTTCAAGATTGGAGCGCTGCTAAAATAGTAAAATATCATCAACGTATCGGAGATATGCATATGGTAAGTATATATTAGAATGATCCAATATACTGTTTTCAATGTCTTGCAGAACAACTTCGGCCAGTAGCCCTGAAATTGGGGATCCCATTGGGGCGCCATATTGCTGTTTATAAATTGTCCCATTAACTGTGAAAAAATTATTATTTGTAACAAACAATAATGCAGACATAATACTGTTTCCGACATTATCTGTAAGATTTTCATCTTCTAATCTGGAGTTAATTAGGTCGATAGCGATATCGGTTGGGGTATTGGGATATATAGAGAGATGACATCTAAACTGGCCATTGTGAAATTGGAGGTTTTAATTGTTTTTAACTTGTTGATAACTTCAATAGCATTAGTAATACTGTCTTCATGGCTATTGTAGAATGGTTTGAGATAGTTAAATAGAGCTCTCTCCAAGTTAATGGTTGGAGATAAATTCTTATTAACAATAGGCCTAATAGAGGTCTGTCTGTCTTATGCGTTTTTATTTTACCAAAAATATTTGGTGTACAGGCTCCTACTGGTGGAATACATTTGCTTTTAATAATTGTAGGCAAGTCACTGGGATGTTTTATATTAGCCAAGTTCCTAATTATACTGTCAACGGGGTCTTTATTGATGATGATGGCATCCAACTTATTGATTGCATCTGTCGTCTTGTTATTATATTCATCTATATTTAAGATGACTATCTGCTTAGATTTGTTTGCCATAATACACTTAACTGTAGGGTTGTTTCTCAACTTTATTAGGGCTTCGCGCTCATATGTGATTCTCGGATTTTCATTGGTGTTTTACATGTTGTTGATCACACGAACCATTTTAAATCTTGTAGGATCTTTATTTGCATTAGGCAATCTTTGGATGACGTTCTCAATTTGTGGAATGAGGTATTCCGTTTTTGGCACTTTTGCCGATACGCAAACCTTATACCTCTTTCAAGTGCCTTCTTTTGCAGACTTGATAGTTTCAAATAGGATTCATTAATATAAAGATTTCTGTTATTAATCTCTACTCTATGTTTTTCTTGTGCTTGTCATTTATTAGATTTTCGATTTTACGAAAGTGCTTTAGTTCACATTGTTCTTGCTGTCTGTCCAAAATTACACAAAGTTTTATAAACTTGATCTTGTTGTCCTTATCTTCATACTGTATACACTGATTGTACAGTTTGTAGTTTTTCACACTCAGTTTATTGACATCCTTGTGTTTATTGTGAATTAAAGCTCTCAATCTCTGCAGCTCGAATGTTTCAATGATATTACAATCTTTGTAGTTAATAGGGTTAACCCTAATTTGAAGAAATTTTGGCGTAATATTATTATTCTTACAGGTAGTTAGGGAGTTCAAACGTTCTACTCACTAAGGGGTAGAACAAGACATGCCCTTTGTCTTGTTCTACCCCTTAGTAATATGTTATAACAATATATTGCTCAAAGTATTCGAACTTTTAAAAAGAATCGAATTAAACTTAGCAAAGAAGTAGAACATTTAAACTTCCTAACTACCAGTAAGAATAATAATATTATGCCAAAATTTCTTCAAATTAGGGTTAACCCTCTCAACTACAAAGATTGTAATATCATTGAAACATTCGAGCTGCAGAGATTGAGAGCTATAATTCGCAATAAACACAAGGATGTCAATAAACTGAGTGTGAAAAACTACAAACTGTACAATCGGTGTATACAGTATGAAGATAAGGACAACAAGATCAAGTTTATAAAACTTTATGTAATTTTGGACAGACAGCAAGAACAGTGTAAACTAAAGCACTTTCGTAAAATCGAAAATCTAATAAATGACAAGCACAAGAAAAAACATAGAGTAGAGATTAATAACAGAAATCTTTATATTAATGAATCCTATTTGAAACTATCAAGTCTGCAAAAGAAGGCACTTGAAAGAGGTATAAGGTTTGCGTATCGGCAAAAAGTGCCAAAAACGGAATACCTCATTCCGCAAATTGAGAACGTCATCCAAAGATTGCCTAATGCAAATAAAGATCCTACAAGATTTAAAATGGTCCGTGTGATCAACAACATGTAAAACACCAATGAAAATCCGAGAATCACATATGAGCGCGAAGCCCTAATAAAGTTGAGAAACAACCCTACAGTTAAGTGTATTATGGCGGACAAATCTAAGCAGATAGTCATCTTAAATATAGATGAATATAATAACAAGACGACAGATGCAATCAATAAGTTGGATGCCATCATCATCAATAAAGACCCCGTTGACAGTATAATTAGGAACTTGGCTAATATAAAAAACCCCAGTGAATTGCCTACAATTATTAAAAGCAAATGTATTCCACCAGTAGGAGCCTGTACACCAAATATTTTTGGTAAAATAAAAACGCATAAGACAGACAGACCTCTATTAGGCCTATTGTTAATAAGAATTTATCTCCAACCATTAACTTGGAGAGAGCTCTATTTAACTATTTCAAACCATTCTACAATAGCCATGAAGACAGTATTACTAATGCTATTGAAGTTATCAACAAGTTAAAAACAATTAAAACCTCCAATTTCACAATGGCCAGTTTAGATGTCATCTCTCTATATATCCCAATACCCCAACCGATATCGCTATCGACCTAATTAACTCCAGATTAGAAGATGAAAATCTTACAGATAATGTCGGAAACAGTATTATATCTGCATTATTGTTTGTTACAAATAAAATTTTTCACAGTTAATGGGACAATTTATAAACAGCAATATGGCGCCCCAATGGGATCCCCACTTTCAGGGCTACTGGCCGAAGTTGTTCTGCAAGACATTGAAAACAGTATATTGGATCATTCTAATATATACTTACCATATGCATATCTCCGATACGTTGATGATATTTTACTATTTTAGCAGCGCTCAAATCTTGAACTGGATAACTTCATTAATAAATTTAACAGTTGTTATCCATCAATGCAGATTAGGAAAGAAATTGAAGTTAATGGCCAGCTAAACTTCTTGGATATCTCTATACCCAAGGATAACGGAATTATTGAATATTCAGTTTACCGGAAGCTGTCATATGTACAGGCAATTATCCCAAAGGATTCTACACACCCTTGGAAATACAAGACCGCAGCGTTCTGCTTTTATATTGAAAGAGCCATTACACACTCATCCAATAAAATATCAGAGATCAAAGAGCTAAAATGGATTGAAAAGACTGTAGAAGAGTTTGGATATAATAAAGGATTAGTCAAATCTTTATATGACAACATTACAGCCAGTATACATCGTTCTGAAAATAATATTGAAAAAGAAAAAAAGCAATATTATGGAAAATTTCCATACTTACCTCCTATTAGTACTATTTTAAAAAAAGAATGTTATAAATCCACAATATTAACATTGCAGAAACAGTCATTGATAATAGAGGTATACTTACTAATAATAATAATAGATCAGTTCAAAATAAATCTGGTGTTTATGTCATTCCAACAGTTAAAGATGATAACCAAAAAGACAAAGTACATATTCGGAAGTACGCGTAGAAGATTTTTGAGTAGATTAAATGAACATATTACGAATTGGACAAGAAAAGATGAAAAAACTTCATTAATACAACAACATTGTATCAGAAATCATGTAAATCCTGACTGGACTAACTCGAAAATATTAACCGCATAGATCACATGCCCAGATTCTGACCTCCGAGGCTGTAGTCATTGAGAAAACCAAAAGATACAACTGTAACGTTAATAGTCCAGTAGAGCTTCAGTTTGCACGGATGTACCTTATTGAACAGAAGAAAAACATTTCAGGAAGAAAAACAATAACATAAAACAGCTTACATCAAATATTACTTAAAAATACAAGTGCATATTTCTACTCCATAAATGCTACTTGATTATTTTGTTTAACTACAGATGGCGACACCATAGATGTGCGCAGTAAAACCCAAACCATGATGCGCAAATATCTGCACGACAGGGCAGACATGCATTCGGGTTGAGCAGCATACCTGAGCGTGTGAGTGCGGTAATTACAACGTCCGTGCACCTACCATTGATGATAGCTATGAATATTAGCAGAAACTAGTTTGGTGCTTCGCAGTCGGGAGATTTATTTCTTTATGCTTCACAATCAAGATGATTATTTCTTTTTCAAGACTGTTTGTTTTACAAAATTTCGGCAAAGTTGTAATTCGTTTTCATGTTTCGTTGTTGTCGTGGTGCTTCACAATTGAGAGATTTATTTCTTTGTGCTTCGCAGTCTAGATGATTTCCTCCTCAAGATCTTAGTTCGTTTTTAAAAATTCCGCAAGGTTTTAATTCATTTTCATATTTTGTTGTTGTTAAAGGAATTATTTACCTTCATTTTAAAAATTCATCTTGTTCAATTTTATCGGGTGTAGATTTTACAATATCATGAATTTTATTTTTCTAAACTTCACAATTGAAGAAAGCTCACACACACTCTTTGAACGAGTCGGATACTTACGGCAATGTCTTGTGAGTAAATACATTACAGGCATACAGCCCCGACAGCCACTACAAATATTGTAAGTACATATATAGTTCATTGTTTCTTGACTTTAATTGCCGATACTATGCTCCATACGTATCTAACATCATTTAATAATCTCCCGATTGCAGAACTTGCATAACGTGTGAAACAGTAATGAAGGACATTTAATGTCAATCAAGTTACAGTATAGTTGACATATCTTCCTTTGTAATGTAAATTCCGCAAGTTAATAGGAACTGCTAGTCTTGAATAACATGAAGAGAAGTTGGATTGGAGAATTATCATGTAGAAATATCTAAATTACTCTGAGCATAAAATTCATCTTGGTAATTTCAAAACTGCTGCCTACAGTTTCCGATTCAAGTTAGTTCTTCTTTTTTCGAACATCATCTTGGCAGTACCAAAATTCCTTTGGCTGCTTGCATTTGGGGTAAGGACTGAGATAACATGCTCAGTGACCCTTGCTAGCTGTGGACATTGGTTTGAATCTAACTAATCTAACTTCCACCATGAAAACTAATCAGGGTGACTTTTGTAATATGGTAAAACAGGGTATCTACTATTTTCAGGAGACTCAATTTCTTGACCTTTTCTTGACCTTGACGGGACATTTCTTGACCCTAAAGCTAAGTTTTCTTGAATATTCTTTCTATCAACAGTGTAGGAGTTTGGCCATTTTAATTAATTAAATATATAATCTGATTATGTAATTAAGAAATTAAAAGGGTATATTGAGTATATAAAATGATTTCTAAAAATTTAAAATAAATAGCAATTTTTTTTACCAATAAGCTTGCATTTAATGAAGAACTCAAAAAATCGCACTATAAAGAATTACTTGTAACCGGGAAACTTGCATGTTACATAAAAGTACGTTAATCGAGTATAGAAAGTATGTTATAAAGGTTTAAACTTATCAAAAATTCAAATTAATAGCAATTTGTTTTGATTTTTGATAACATTATTTACTCAGCAAATAAATGCTATTCAAAACAAGCTTCACACTCTTGAATAAACAAAGACATCACTCTTTCCACGTTTTAGCAACACACAGCAACCAAAAAATTGTGATTCGGCCGTCGCTAGGGAATCGAATCCCAGATCTCTCGATATCTAGCTGAGCGTTTTAACCTTACACCACGGTGGCCAACAATCCACGGCACTATGTGTGTTTTTCTGTCAGCTACTGACATCATAAATCCATAAGATGGGCTCAGCTACTAAGACGTCTCCATCTGGTGGGCATTAACGGCACTGGCTATATATTAAATATAGCAGTTAAATCCAAGGCTAACACGCTTGGCTAGATATCAAGAGATTTGGGGGTTGATTCCCCAGCAACGGCTGTGAATAAATAAAGACACCGTTCTTCCCACGTTGCTAAAACTTGGAAAGAGTGAAGACTTTTTATTCACTGATGCCCCGTATTTGAAGGATTTTCACTTTGGATCTCCCCCATTGGATTTAACTACTATAATTAATATATAGCCAGTGCCGTTAATGCCCACCAGATGGAGACGTCTCAGTAGCTGAGCCCATCTTATGGATTTATGATGTCAGTAGCGGACAGAAAAACACACATAGCGTCTAGGATTGTTGGCCACTGTGGTGTAAGGCTAACGCCTCGGCTAGATATCGAGAGATCTGGGATTCGATTCCCCAGCGGTGGCCGAATAACAATTTTTCGGTTGCTGTGTGTTGCTAAAACATGGAAAGAGCGATGTCTTCGCTTATTCACTGACACCATGTATTTGAAGGATTTTCACTTTTGATCTCGCCCATTGGCACACATAACAGCAACAAGGGCCCCTGCGAACCTACGAGAGGTGCCAGTTAGTTCTGTGTGACATTGGTGAAAAGACCCCAACTCACTGGGTTTGGTTCCAGAATCCTTAGGTTGAATGACCAACTGGAACTGTCAGCTGTGGGTTAATCCCCCCACACTGATGTTCTTACCTGATTAAAAAGACAAAAAGAAATATTAAAAATGACTCAAGTGTGGGATATGGTGGACCTACCACACTTGAGAAGGACGGTCCACCACGGAATCGACCTGGACTTTCTAAACGGCGTATGAGAAAGAGATCTCGGCTGAGTGAGTGTACGATTGGTGCATGGAATACTAGAGGTATAAATGGCAAGATGAATGAGGTGATTGAAGAGATGAATAAGTATAGACTGGATATGCTGTGTGTAAGTGAAACCAAAAAGAAGGAAATTAGGATAGAAGAAGTTAATGGAACGGTGAGTGTGTGGTCTGGAATATTGGATAATGTGAGAAAACAGACTGGTGTAGGTGATTTTAAGTGAAAAGATGAAGAACGACTTGATTCACTATAGCTGCATAAGTGAGAAAATTCTTTGGATTCGTTTGAAAGTGAAACTTCAGAGAATAGTAATTGCAGTAGTGTATGCTCCTTGTGACTCGGAACCTTCTTCTGATAGGAAGGAAGATTTCTGGAATGAGCTAAAAGCTGTTTTGAGCCAGTTTGGTGCTAAAGAGAAAGTTATAATAGCAGGGGATTTCAATGCTAGAGTAGGTGTACAGAATGCAATTTCTGACAATGTTCTGGGTAAGTTTAATGATACTTGTGTGAATGATAATGGTGAAAGATTAATTGAACTCTGCATTGAGAATGGTTTGTGTGTATCTAATACGTTTTTTAACCACAAGTATATCCACACATATACTTGGGAAAATCGTATTCTTGGTCAAAAGAGTGTGATAGATTTTGTTGTCTATGATCAGCATCTGAAACACTTAGTTGTTGACACTCGTGTGATGAGAGGTACGGATGCTGGTTCTGATCATTACTTGGTAGTGTCACGAGTGAAACTGAATGTTGGTTGAAGGAAAAGGAATAGGAAGAGGCCCAGGATGGAAAGAATAAAGGTTGAAAGGCTCCCTGAAGTTCATTAGCATTACTCTGATGTACTCAGAGAACGACTGAAGGAGCTGCAGTCTAGTGAGAGGGATGTAGAAAAGAAATGGGAATGGTTTTAAGAACTGTGTTGTCACTGCTGCTGAAGAGGTCTGTGGCACCACAATAGTGGGTGACAATAGAGGTGATGCTTGGTGGAATAATGAGATTGAAGAGACAGTAAATAGAAAGAAGGAAGCCTATTTGGGGATGCTGCAAGGTAGAGTTTCTGTGGAAGAATACCGCTGTAAGAAACGTGAAGCAGCTAAGCTGGTTCGCCAGAGTAAAGCAAAAGATAGGAAGGAGAAGGTGGAAAGGCATGAATTGGCTTTTTGGAAAGATAGAAAAACTTTCTGGAAGTACACGAGAATCATGAAAAATATGGGAAACAAAGTTGTAAGCTGTGTAAAGAATAAGATTGGGGAAATGATATGGGAGCCTAATGAGTTAAGTGAAAGATGGGGTGAATACTTCTTTGAGTTATTAGATCAGGAAAACAAAGGTGATTCAGAGGCAGAAGCATATGATGTCACAGTGAAGGAGGGAAGCACAGAAGCCATGTATGCTGGCAGTAGAGCTTGTGTACGAGTAAATGGTGTTTTATCAAAATGGGTTTCTATTGGTGCAGGAGTCAGACAAAGTTGTGTAATGTCACCATGGCTCTTTAATATATTTATGGATGTGGGCATGCGTGATGCCAAAATAGATAATACTGGTTTATGTCTTGGCGATATCCGTGTGTGCAGATTGCTGTATGCTGATGACACTGTCCTGTTGGCAGAGAGCAAAAGTAAGTTGCAGAGTATGTTGTCTCGGATGTACGAAGTTTACATGAAATTCAAACTGAGTATAAATAAGGGAATAACCAAAGTTATGGTTTTTGAGAGAGGAACTGGTAGCACTGAATGTAATGTAAGTCTAATTGGCACAGTGATTGATCAGGTGAGTGGTTTGTGTATTTAGGAAGTATGTTTGACAGAGAGAACAAATTGGATGGTGAAATAAGTAGGCGAGTGAATTCTTCATTGAAAGTCATGGCTGCTTTGGGAGGTTTTCACAGGAATGATGGGTTCTCAAGAGAGTCCTGCATGGCTGTGTATGACAGTGTAATTGTTCCTACTTTGATGTATGGCAGTGAAACCTGAGTACTACAGAAGAAACATAGAAATTGTTTGTGTGCTGGAGAAATGCATTACTTACGGGGGTTTGTGGCGAGACACGTTCCGATCGTGTAAGGAATGAAGATGTGTTGCAGTTGTGTAATGTGAAGCAAAATGTTGTTAGCAAGGTGGAGACTAATATTCTTAGGTGGTTTGGCCATGTTGAAAGAATGAGTGATGAAATGCTCACTAAGAAAATCTTTTTAGCCCAAGTGGCAGGAAGGAAAGGCAGAGGAAGTCATGGGAGGATCAGATTCAAGAGTGTGCATGAGAAAAAGATTATGAGTATGAAGTATAGAAGATCTTGTGTACAGCATGTGATGGATGTCAGTGAAGCCCGAGTTGTATGTCAAGATCGCTGTTAATGGAGAAGTTTGAAACGGCAACAGTAAGTAAAAATTATCTGGTAGTTTGTATTTCTTTGTGGAGCTAACCTCTGAATATCAGAGAACAGCTTAGTGATATGTATGCATGTATGTATGTATCTCGCCCATTGGATTTAACTGCTATAATTAATATACAGCCAGTGCCGTTAATGCCCACCAGATGGAGACATCTCAGTAGCTGAGCCCATCTTATGAATTTATGAAGTCAGTAGCTGACAGAAAAACACACATAGCACCTAGGATTGTTGGCCACCGTGGTGTAAGGCTAACACGCTCGGCTAGATATCGAGAGATCTGGGATTCGACTCCCCAGCGGCGGCTGAATAACAATTTTTCGGTTGCTATGTGTTGCTAAAACGTGGATAGAGTGATGTCTTTGTTTATTCACTGACGCCAGTATTTGAAGGATTTTCACTTCACACTCTTGCACAAAGCATCTGAACATATGCACAACTGAAGAATTGCACTCAACATCAGGGCCACACCTATCAATTTTATTTACAAGCTGTTCTATAATTTTGTAAGTTTTATTGAGAATGTTTGTTAGTGTACATTTTTTTTAGTAATTTATTCAACTGAGTCTTCTTATGAGCCACTTTCCCTGACCATGTTTCCAGTTCAATCAAACCCGCAGTCTTTTACTGTGTGAGGCTAACAATTCTTTCACATCATCAGTTTCCAAATGAAGCTTTTCAGGTAGCTACAGAATTTCTTGAACAATATTATTAATCTAACAGTTGGTTCAAATCCTTCCAAATCAGTCACAAATTGTGGACAAAAAGTTTATGTCAAAGTTCAAACATGCATTACTGTGTCATCATTTTTCATGCACTATCGAAGTTCCTGTGATACTGCATATAAAATATTATAATCACGACTAAACTGTTTAACAGTTGCCTTGCCCTTACTAACCGTTACTAAAATAAGCTGTCTTCACATCACAAGGCGATAAATAATGCGATTCAAAAGTGGCAATAGTTCCTTGTTCCATAGGTTGAACTTAAGGTATGTTTGTTATGTAGCAAAAGAAAAAAATAATTACATAAGAGTATGGTTTGTTGATTATGTGGGGTGGCTAGGACCATTTCCTAGAGTTTGAAAGTTTAGTTATTAACTCACCAGCCTCATATTTATTATGTCCACTTTTTCTTGTAATTTTATGGATTTCTGTGGCTTTTTACCAATATTTCACTTTCAGCACAACTTTTTTTCTTTTATTGGAAGACATTTTTACAAAAATGCCCTTAGAAAATCAATAAAAAAACAATACCAATGCAAATTCTTTCTTCTCCGATTAGAGAACCTAGAAAGAAGTGTACCGTAAACAAGGACTTCTAAGACTTCAAAGTATGCAGCTTCCAATTGGTGGAAAATTTCAGAGTGATGTTAATAAGTTATGTCGGGAATGGGTAAAAATGTTGTACATACATTATAGCAAACATGCATTAAGTAGACATGTAAGGGTCGGTATTACTGTGCATACACAAAACTAAAAAAGTTATCTAAATCAAACACTTCCTCATTGGATAACATTTAGCCCCCAGGGCACTAATGAAGAGCTTTAACAATCCAAATGCAATGTATGACATAGCTTTAACTCTGCAGTTTGTTTCTATGTGCATGCTGCTTTAATTTTTTCTATAGCATTAGCTACTTCAGCCTGTTCCAATAACTTTTTTTTCTTTCAGTTTTTTAATTCTTCCCACAGCACATTTGATATCCTTTTCTTTCTCTGCTTGCTGACTTTTCTGTTTTCTTAGTGCTTCTTTACATTTTGATGCAGCATTTAGTTTTATTATTTTAAATATATGTTAAATATGTGGCCTGATTATTATTTTTTTAACATAATGTTATTCTGTCCATCTACTTTACGCTTATTACATTTGTACAGAGTTTTTTGGGTGAAGTTCCATCAGGAAGTACCCAAACCTATGGTTAAGCCTTTAGTTTTATTTATTCTTTTTTTTTTTTTTTTTTTGTGCCTAGCCTAAGCCTATTAAAATTTTTGATAGTGTAATATTTTTGTGTCTGTCTACTCAATGTGCAGTGCATTTATACCAATTTTTATGGCGCAATTCCATCAGGAAGTACCGAAATCTGCAATTAGGCTTTTTTTTTCTACCTAGCCTAGGCCTGATTAAATATTTTGAAAATGTTGAAAAAAATGAAATAATTCTCCGAAAAAGTGGAAGTGCACTGACTGACATTCAGAAAATTATAGAGATGTAATTTTAAATGCCTATACATCTCTTTATACTGTTTTGCTAAAACCTAAAAAAAAAAAAAAAAAACCCAAGAAAGATGACACCGAATTTTGGGTTGTAATGAGCACGTCTTAAATCTTTTCTGATGCGAATTAAATTTATCAAAGTTATTCAAAGCCAATGCAACCAGTTAGAAAAATATCAACCAGATTTCTTCGATTGATAAAACATCCAGAAATAGAAACAGCTACTTACTTCCAACAGCAGCTAAAAACTATGTAATGTAAATTAACAAACTGTGCATAAAAAGTTTCTCACAGCAGAAGGAAGGTATTGGAGACAGATTTTCAAATCGAACAGTTAAATAAGAGAAATAAAGAAAGATACATGATATAACTGTACGCCTAATGGGAAAGTAAAAAAATATTAATGGAAAAAAATATGCTAACGAAAAAGAACTTTCCAAATATGTCTCCCGGAAGAAGAGACAGTGAGAAAAAGGTATTGACCTTTATGCATTCTAGCAAGAATTCTGTGCATTGTTTAAAGAGGATAATATATCACATCTCTATTGTGGAGAATGGCATACAGTAAAAATAAGAAATTTCTCAATAGGATTTTTAGAAGCAGAGATACAACTGCAAGCAGAAGTACACAGACACCACCTAGTGGTATAACTGTGAACTATAAAACTTCTCAAATACTAACCTAAAGTGTTCCACAAGGCAAATGGCATCCGGTGCTGAAATAATTTCTTAAATTGCACATTTATAAGCAGAGATAGTAAGAATAACAGATTGAACATTGGTGCCCCTAGCGGCGAAATTGGGCATTATTTTGGGAAGAAAATACACACAGAGTTTTCATAGTTAGTAGTACCTGACCAAGAAAGAATCTTTTATATCGGGTTTTCAGTCCCGCAGATATTGCTATAAACGGAAATGTGAGCTTATGCCCTCTAGCGGCAGACTTGTGCATTAAGAAAAATTTTAATTTGTACGAGAAACATTTCACAGTGGAAACACTCCCCCAAAAGAAAGAATTTTTCAAATCAGATGCTTAGAAGCAGGGATATTGACAAAAATAAGATATACGCCTCGTGGCGGGAAAACTATGTGCTATTTTAAGCAGGAGGTGTTTCTCAAAACGTTTTCCGAGGTGAGCTGTATTGGTGGTCTACGAAAGAATTCTTTCAGTCGACTTTTTTAGAAGCTCGGATTTTGCTGCAAATACATCAGAAGCAGAAATAAATGCTTACGCCCCTTGGTGGCCAAACCATACTTTATCAAAATTTTGAAATTACATGAAAAACATTTCACATTAGGAGCAGTATCCGATGCAGAAAGAATATTTCAAATCGGAGTTTTAGAAGCAGAGATATCGGGGTAAACGCAAGTTACCTTTACGCCCCTAGTGGAAAATCTATGCATTACTTGAAAAAAAAACTGTGTCTTAAACAGTCTTCATTATAAATGGCATCGAAAGGAAGAAATAAATTTTTCAATTGGATATTTAGAAGCAAAAATATGCAATAAAATGCATTTTAAACTCGATATCATCTACATTTACGCCCTCTAGCGGCGAACTTTTGCATCCGAAAAACTTGGAATGCCAGGATCATCATTCTCACATTTTACGCTTCCCAATGCAAAAATAATTTTTTAAAATCGGACTGATAGTTGCAGAGATATGGTGTCCACGGACGGACGGACGGACAAACCGATTTGTATGCACCATCTTTTTTACAAAAGACGTGCTAATTATTCGCCAACTACTTCCTAGACTGCGGTAAATTCCCAAGATCCTGGAGATTGCAGTCACAGCATACAAGCATGCAGCAGCGTTTATTATGACTTAGAACGATTTACAGTTTTGGAATCGTACTGATCAAATTTATGGCATCATCAACATGCGGCGGCCCAATAAGAACTGGTTTAAACATCATGTTTGTTTCGTGATGGATTCCCATCATTTGTGAAAAAGCTCCGATGTCCACGACGCCATCATGTGATTTCATCAACATCATACTTCACGATACATCACATCGTGAAGGACGACACATCGTAGCACAGTTAGCTAAAAAATCGGAGCCTTGATGTAAAACTTAAACTGGTTTTTCGTGATATACTGGTACATCGCCCAGCCTGAATGACCCATGATGAATTTTTCTGCGAAGCAAACAAGCAGATTAATGGTTACCTTCGACAAAAAGACCTTACTGTCAGCCCACAGTTGAGAGAACCGTGGTTGGCAAAGTGCCAAGCAAAGTCAGTGAACGCTGAAGGGGAGAACAGCACTGGGAGAACGGTATCACGGTGTATCCCTTCAGAACTTGTCTAAAGGAAGAAAATGGCGTCATCGTCACTGGCAAAGACTTCTCCTTTTTAGCTCAAAGCTGAAATTTGATTTTTTACAGGGTAAGGCACAAAGGGAAAAAATAAAAAAACAAACAAATTGACCGTGACCTACGACCTTAAGTCCGTGACCGTTTTCTTATTTCGTGACCTTTCGGTGACTTCTGTGACCTGGTAGACACCCTGTAAAATCATGTAATGAGCCAATTCAGCAAATCACTCCCTTTTGTACTGATATCCTTCAGTCAATAAAATTATATTTAACTTTCTTGATGAGTGGTGGTTGCACAGATTCCTATTGACACTTTTTTTTTTTTTTTGCGATGAATTCTTTATTGAAAGTCATGGCTGCTTTGGGAGGTTTTCACAAGAATGATGGGTTCTCAAGAGAGTCCCACATGGCTGTGTGTGTAATTGTTACTACTCTGATGTATAGCAGTGAAACCTGGGTACTACAGAAGAAACACAGGAGTCGTTTGTGTGCTGGAGAAAGGAGTTACTTACGGGGGTTGTGGCAAGACTTGTTCTGATTGTGTGAGGAATCAAGATGTGTTGCAGTTGTGTAATGTGAAGCAAAACGTTGTTAGCAAGGCACAGACTAATATGCTTTGGTGGTTTGGCCATGTTGAAAGAATGAGTGATGGGATGCTTACTAAGAAAATATTCTTAGCTCAAGTGGCAGCTAGGAAAGGCAGAGGAAGGCCAAGGAAGTCATGGGAGGATCATATTCAGGAGTGTATGCATGAGAAAAAGATTATGAGTATGAAGTATAGAAGATCTTGTGTACGGCGTGTGAGTGATGTCAGTGAAGCCCGAGTTGTATGACATGATTGCTGTAATTGGAGAAGTTTGATACAGCAAGAGTAAGTAAAAATTATCTGGTAGCTTGTATTTCTTTGTGGAGCTAACCTCTGAATCTCAGAGAAAAGCTTAGTGATATGTATGTACTGTCATTTGCAAAAGACTTCACTTCAGTTGGCTCAACATGTGATAACATTCTGAGCTGTCACACACAGATGGTCAATTGCTTTCAACAGTCCTTAACTGATATCCAAGACATGCATCAGTGATCAGTGCCAGGCTTTGAGACTAATTCTAAATTTTTACAAAAGAACTTCAACAAAGAATATATATAGTTATGAGGGGAAAAACTGGAGTTAAAGCCCAATTCTTATAAGTGATGATTAAAACACTGGCCCAACCCAAAGAAGCAACTTATGTAGCTTGGCCTGAGTTACCTGAGATCAGCTTAACATCGAGCCCGAACCTGGCTTGATGTTAAGTTTATACCGATCAGCCCGAAAATGGCTTGATGTTGGGTTTATACCGATCAACTCGACCCCTGCAGTTCTCTATTGCACACACACTCCTGTGAATATTGCTACACATGGTTACTATCATCCAATCAACACCCTCTGTCTTGTTCTGCAGAGTCGCCAGACCTGTGCAGGTCTCTATTGCCACACACTTCTATGTATCTTACTACACATGGTTACTGTTATCCAACCAACATCTCTCTGTCTTGTTCTGCAGTCACTTGTGATGGAAGAGATGACATCACCTATATCTCTGTGCTTCACATAAATGGGAAGAAGTGATATCATTGTGAGCAGCCTATCCAGAGCTACCATAAATGAAAAAAGTGAACAACCCCACTCTCTTTCTTTACTACTAACCTTCATGGGTAGTATGATATCTGATTCAGTTGCACCATTGGGAACCTATTATGCCAAAATTTCACCCTTAATGTCAAAGAAAACAATTAACATGGCCTTGAATTTGAATTAAACAAATTCAAAAACACTTTATTTAATTAGGTTAGTATAACATGCTAAGTATATGATCATATACACAGTGTACATAATTATTACTTACCCTACTTTATTGTAGGAAACTTGTCACTATTTTGTTGAATGTTTTCACCTTTACAAAAGGGGGCCTCTTGCACTTAAAAATCAACTCATAAAATTATCTTTCACTGCTTTATAATTACAGTTAAAATTCTTAAAAACACCTAAATTATAATTTATATACAAATTCCCTAACTGCCTTAAGTGTACATTAACTCACATCATGTCAACCACATGACTACCATGAAATCAAAAAGTATTAGTATGTATATATAGGTTTGAACCCTAAATTTTCATACCAAAGACACCCAAAACCCACTAGAACCTTAAATATATATATATATATATTAAAAGTATGAGAGGTCACACTGTAAGTCAGTCCAACATTTCTTTCACCATTGACTCCTCTGGAAAACACAGCTTTCTGATGGCCTGACTTGAATCAGTTTTCAGACCAACTTATGGCCAACCTTATGATGTACCATTCAATGTTCTTAACACTACCTGCTGTTCAGTGGTAAGTGTTTCTCATTTTTCTGAAGAGCACTGTGGATCACAACCTGTGTACTGGGCATGTGCAATAATGTTCACAGATGCAAAAGCATTGTACGCTGTGTATTGTGACTGTGAGGTTTATACTATTTTAATCTGTTAAGGAATTATTGAATGCAAAATGTTAATTTGATACGGCAAACTACTTATTAACATAGAGCTCTCTTAAAAAATATTGCAAATATAAATGCAGTTTTGCACTTTCTTCCACATTACATTGTGTCAACAGATTTTTTTTTTCATCAACCAGTTATAATTCTTAGTCAGAAGAACTGAAGTCTAGAGTTTTCAGTTTCATAACTGAAGTCTAAAAATTATTTTATAGAAAAATTCTTCATGAAATATTTTAAATCACATCCACTCCCACTCTTGCTGGAAAAATTATTTCTCCCAAAACTAATATACCAAACATTCTGTCATTCTCTTTAGCATCAAATATAAATTAATGACTCAACTCCTTAAGGCAATAACACTGGGAATTAAATTCCTATTAACATTCTTACCACATGAGCTCAAAGTGATGTTTTCAACTTTTACCCTCATACCATATGAAAATCTATTTAATACTTGACGCCAAACAGCCGACCAATGAACCTTTTTTTTTTTTTTGTCAAAACAATGTTCTCACATTTAAAAAAATAAAATACTGAAAGCTCAATCCATTTAAAAGTAATGGCATGAATGTACCATTGCAAACTGCAAAAAAATTATGGGAAGGTATAAAATTCTAGGACAAGAGAAACAAGCATACTGATAAATGAACTTCATGTGACTGAAAACAGGATGCTATGTAATCAGTTGCAATGGCAGCATAAAATATATACAGCAGATTCCAGTTAATTGGGCCATCAGTAAACTGGGACAGCAGGTTTTTTTTTTTTTTTTTTTTTTGGGACAAATCCTTAACGTCCGAAATTAGCTCTTTGGAATAAAGCTTTGCATGACTGGGACAGTCGCTTTTGGGGCCAAAGTGTTCTAGACCCTGGTGTGTCCCAATTAACCAGAATTTACTGTATTTAATATGTATATGAACTAAAATTGCTCACAGAACAGTGAGATAAAATTTACACATGTAAATATATCATTATTCTAAAATATGTTGAGCAACAAACTCACCTTGGTATCCAAATGACGGTCAGTGGAACCATTTGGGAGATGATTTAGCATAGGTGTAAAGCAATCTAGTTCTTGGCATTCTGAGTTAGTTCTTTTTTCTTTGTGTGACAAAGACCCTACATGTCCATTCAGTTGAGGTAGGTGACCATTGCCACAGCATACAGTGTACCTACCATCAGAGATAGGTGGGGGAAGCGGTGGGCAGCACCTTAGCAAAAAATAAATGTTTTTTTTTCCCCGAAATACACAAACTTGTGTACAGGTAGCAAATCATGAAAAAACTTAATGATAACAATATTTAGTCACTGATTTGTCTCTAAATTTGACGTGATAAATTTTGGAAATAACAGCAAAAGAAAAAACATTTTACAAAAATAATGGGAAATACACAATGAGAATTTTTAACCATCACCAAATGCCACAGTGATATAGAAAAAATTTAAGCACAGGAAGTCTCATTTTATATTTATTAATCTCCTTCAGATATTTCGATTCATTCAGCAAAATCTAGTTTGAAAAAGGATTTTCTTTTTCCTCATAATTTTTTTTAAACACAACAATATGTTAATTCATTTCTATATAATACATAATGCTTCA
Source organism: Macrothele yani (assembly GCA_039090855.1). Lineage (NCBI taxonomy): Eukaryota > Metazoa > Arthropoda > Arachnida > Araneae > Macrothelidae > Macrothele > Macrothele yani. The sequence continues at coordinate 144,172,805 of CM076996.1, forward strand.
GACTGAACAATAATAATTCTCGGTGATATCATGTAGCAATGATCAGTACTTATAAGTGCTACACACCAAATACTTTTTGTGTTTGGTCACAAATTTACAAATATAGTTCTCAGCAAACATCAGTTCTTATGACGAGTTCCTGAACTTACTAAATTTGAAGATAGATACTAAATATGATATCTCTAAATTTACCGAGAAAACAACATCCGTTCCAAAATTATTAGGATCTTATATTCATATCACATCAAGAGATCTCTGGACAATAGAACATTCCTGTTCAACATTTGATCAATTAAAAAAAATATTTTTCATCCTGGTTAATATCATATGAAATCATTAACTAAAAATTATCACCATGAGCTCCTGCCTCAAAAACATCTTTGCTTTTATGCTCTAATAACTCACAAAGTATTAACCCCATCCTTTCATTTAATTTATTAGGTTACCATATCATTTCTCCAATCCTACTCTTCACATATCTTAGAACTTTATTTTTCTTGCTCTTCCTATGCCTAGTGTACTTTTAGAACATTTTCCTATCTTTCAAAAAGTCGATTCATACCTTTCACCTTATCCTTCTGATCTTTTGCCTTACTCTAATAAACCAGCTTTGCTGCTTCACACTTTTTACAGTGAAACTCATCCTCAGAAACTCTATTTTGCAACCGCCCCAAATACACTGAAATGCTAAAAGTCATGGGATATGTACCTAGTATTGTGTAGGACCTCTTCCACCTCTAGCCTGGTGAAGGGCAGCAACTCGAGGTGGCATCGATTCCACAAGTGGCCGGAAGACTTCTGGAGAGATGTTCAGCCATGCCATCTGAACAACCACCCACAGTTCCCTGGTATTTGTAGGTGCAGAACCTTGGGTGTGAATGGACCTTTCCAACCATGTCCCATAAGTGCTCTATTGGGTTCATGTTGGGCGAACGTGGTGGCCACACCATCTGTCGGAACTGTCCAGAATGTTCCTTGAACCAATTTTGGACAACTTGGGCCCAATGACATGGTGCACTATCTGCCTGGAAAATCCCATCATTGTTGGGGTGCATGAAGTCCATGACGAGCTGCAAATGGTCACCCAAGTGATTACCAGTTAATGACGTGTTTACGAGGACCCAAACCGTTCCACATAAAGACACCCCACACATGTATGGAACCACCACCAGCTTGCACAGTGCCTTGTTGACAGCTTGGGTCCATGGCCTCATGGGGTCTGCACCACACCTAAACCCTACCATCAGCTCATAACAGTTGGTAGTGTGACTCATTGGACCACGACACATGTTGCCAGTCTTCCAGGGTTCAATTACCATGTTCACGAGCCCAGGTGAGGGGCTGTGTCCAATGTCGTAGTGCTAACAAAGGTACTCACTCTGGTGGGTCTTCTGCTCCCATACCCCATGGACACTAAATTACGCTGCACTGACCTGATGGATATGTCTCTTGTACCTCTTGCATTGAATGTGGATGTTATTTGAGCCAGTGTTGCTTGTCTGTTAGCACGGACAATCGTGATCAGACGTCACTGGTCATGGTCATTCAGCACCCATGGTTGGCAACTGCACTGTCCATGGTGGGTGGTAATGCCTTCCATGAGGTATTCTTGGTACACACATGACACCATGGATCGAGGAATGTCGAATGTTCGCACAACTTCAGAAATTGAATGTCCCATCCGTCTGGCTCCCTCTACCATGCCTCTTTCAAACTCCAATAATCCATGTCCACTTGCCATAATCCTACTGGCGGTTGTTCAACCTGACTCACGAGATTACACCTCACAATTGATAAAAATCGTGGCATGCATTGAAGCCTTTATATGATGGCAGTGCCAGTTAAAAAATTGCAGACTGCTATCCCATGACTTTTGGCACTTTAGTGTATGCTTCCGCTTTCCTCTTTATTACTTCTTAATCTCATTGTTTTGATAAGCATCACACTTAATGCTATCTATTGTCACAGTACCACAATCATATTCAGTGACACTGACTACACAGTTCTTCAGACATATCCACATTCCTCTCACATTCCTCTCACATTCATTCACCGACTATTTCAGAGTAACACTGATGTTCTTCAGGAAGGTTTTCAACCTATATTCTTTTCATCATAGGCATCTTCCTATTTCTCGCTTTCTCTAACTAAAAGTCAGCTTCATTTGCGATACTAACAGGTAATGATCAGAGCCAACATCTCCACCTCTTATCACATGAGTGTCAACAACTAAGTGTTTGAGCTGCTGATCTTAAACAACAAAATCTATTACACTTTTCTGCCCCAGAGTATGATTCTCCCACATATAACTGTGCTTTAAAAGTGCAGAGATGCGATTAAGTGCAAAAGTGCGATTAAGTGCAGAGATTGTGAATAAAAGAATAATAATTTTTGGTTTACAAACCACCTGTTTAAAATTATGGAAAAATATAAGTAATACAACATATAGAAATTTTAGTGGATCATGGAAGAATGAAATTTTGGACACTACTTTAAGGGAAATTACTGAAATAGTTGAAAAAAAGAAAGTCAGCCAAACAAAGTGTTACGGCAAAATTACATCGACTACTAGACCAATATACAGGACATGAACAAAAAGAAAATAACTATGAGGTTTACCAGAATATGTCATCACACGAGCTAACTTATTCACAGAGAGCTGTCTTACAACGAGCGAAAAAATATGCATTTCCACAGAAGATAACAAAAACCGAAGAATTAATACCAAATTTTGAAGATATCATTAGAAATATCCCTAATGAGGATAAGGAGGAGTTTAGTGGTAAACTATTCCAAATTATATTAAAGGAATATAATGAAAAAAATAATAAAAATATTATTTAAAGAAGTTAAAATATGAAAAAAAATCAACTGTTGAAATTAAAAGAAGACAAGCATACCAAATTTTGTGAGGCTGTAAAACAGGCCAAATTGTGATCTTGAATACAGTGGAATATAACCTAAAAATGAAATTGGCAATAGAAGAATTGAAATGTTCTGAGGTGAAAAGGGACCCAACGGATAATCAAGTTAGATATTTGGCTAACATCAGGAACCATAGCCCCTTACCTACCTAATGAGATCAAAAATGCAAAACCACCAATGGGTACAAAGGTTCCACGAATGTTTGCAAAAATTAAAACACACAAGGATGGTAACCCCATGAGACTTATAGTGTCCAAAAAGAAATCTCCATTGATTAATCTTGAAAAGAATATTTACAGTTTCTTGGCACCAATGTTTATGAAAACACAATACACTGTAAAGAATACATATGAATTTATTGAAATAGTGAAAAATGTAAACCAAGATCTAAAAGATTACAGAATGGCTAGTATGGATGTCAAAGCACTGTTTCCAAGTACCCCTGTACCAGAAGCAATTGAGATTATTAATAAAAAATTACAACAGGATCAATCTCTTAATAACACACAACTACATGAGTTAAAAGCAATTTTATTATACATCTACGAAAATAATATCTTCGAATATTATGAGAAAATATACAAACAAAATTTCGGAGGCCCAATGGGCTCTCCTCTGTCAAACCTGTTTGCTGAAGTAATTATGAACAGCATAGAAGAACAAATTATCAGTACAATGGATGAACCACTGTTGGTTTACTGCAGATATGTAGATGATATCTTCATCATGACCAGAATGAAAACTGATGAGCTGGAAACTTTAACTCAACAACTCAGTAATGTCTAACCCACAATTAAATTTAACAGTAGAACATGAAGAAGAAAACATCTTACCTTACTTGGATGTTAAAATCATCAAGCAAAATAACCAACTTGCAGTACAAGGTACATAGAAAACAGACATATGTCCCTGTTCTGATACCATATAACTCAACACACCCTACACACAGAAATGTAATAGCATAAAAACATTAATTAAAAGAGCAATCACACATTCCTCTAAAGAACAATTTCGTAATGAAGAAATAAACTACATTAAAGAAATCTCATACAGCTATGGATACCCTCCACAGAAGATAAATAAATGGATTTATGAAGTACAAGTAAAGATGCAAGATACATATTCCCCTAACAGAAAAAAACAAAAAAACAATTGCAATATGTCAGAGCAACACCTTACCTTCCAGGAATATCTACAGAAATCAATAAATTATGCCATAAATATGGAATTCAGATGGGAAACAAAGTAATGACTATTGGAGATATGATAATTAATAACACTGAAAAATACAGTGTCTTGGAAAAAGCAGGTGTGTATAAAATACCTATAAGTGGAATCCCACCAATATTATATATTGGAAGTACTAAAAATCAGTTAAAACATCGCCTACAACAACATATTAAAAATTGGCAAAAAAAAAAAAAAAAAAAAAAGAAGCAAAAATAGCACTGATACAATACTGTCTGGATAACCACACATACCCGAATTTTGAAGAGATTAAAATAATAAAATCATGTCGCAATGAGAGACACCTATGCATTGCAGTCTGTATTGATTGAAAAAAATAGAGATCGAATTTGTAATAATAATGATCCAAGTATCCTTAATGAAAAATGGAAAGAACTAATAAAAATTGACCAAAAAAACCATAAACACAGAAGAAGAAAATGAAGAGTTCACTAAAGTCAATAACAGATGGAGCCACAGTGGGAGCTTTTCGTAGATGACGTTGGGGCGGGGCGAGGCGAACGTATCACACACTCTTACTGCGGTGGCAGAGGAGAAAGCATTTAGAACACCTCCTGAAGATAACCCCGCAGAGGGTAGAAAGTACTTGCTTGAGGCAGTCTGCATTGGAATGGCTTAGGGTGTGGTGAATGAATGTTCTGGTTGTTCATGAGGTGTTGAGAAGGGGAGTTGAAAGAATAAGATGAGTCGTACGTAAATAGTTGTATATACGTTTTTAATATTTTTGTTCGGCATTTTGTATGTATGTAAATAGACAGTTTATGTTCATTGATAATATTAAAAGGTTTTGAGTTTAAGAATTGGGGTTTTTACCAAAGAAGGTTGGGTTTTACACGCTGGTGGGAAGGGTGGGGAGGGGGAGGATACACTTTTGGGACCTAGAAAGCAATTCACTTCATGGACTTGGGTATTCGTCGAACATTTGAAAGAACCTGAAGACAAAAAATAGAACACCGCACCGGAGGCTTGAACCAAGCATGACAACAAAAAGAATAAAACATGCAGTGAAATGTGAAAAAAGGTAAGCAACCTTGTTATTATTATAATTGTATGCACATAAATTTAAGAACAACTGTGGCTTCTGCTATAGATGTTTTAACCTGAATTTTGTAATGTGGATAAAAAAATATATTACATATTACGGCTCTTTACTATATCTGTCTGAAGTTACTGATGTCATGAAAGACACATGTAAAGAATCAAATATGAATTTTGGTATCAAAACTAATCATATAGGAAGAATTCTAACCCCAAACCATGAAAAAGTTCTGTATTGAAGAGATCAGTTGTATATCCATCTTATTCTTATCCATGACAACAATTGTACTAAATTGATTTCTTATATCAGCAGTGCAAAATGCAATCTAAACAGAATGGCTGAAGATCTAAGTTAACTGGTTCAAAAAAAGAAAATAAAAGTACTCTAACTGATTGTCGTTTGCTGCAATTGCAGAACCCAATTGAACTCTTGTTGAAATTCTAATACAACACATAAATCATGGATGGAAATCTTAACAGCTAAGTTAGTCTGCAAAAATAAGTACAGCAAAGTCAATCTTTTAATATTTTAGTGAAACATTTTGTCTTTGTCTTTGCACTGTATGGCCTTCACTTATAATTATATATCCATTCCTAGATGTTTGTTATCAAGTATAATCTTCAGCTGGTTCAGTTGGGAACAATACCTATTGTAATTGATCATTTCGTTGCTCGGTAGCAGCTTGTAATACACAAGCTCCTTCCAGTCCAACCACACACAGAACATTACCCGCTTTGGATGCAGACCAGCCTTTGAATTGTGTGACATACTACAGAGGTGAAGCATGTGTCAAGATGACAAATGTGCAGTGATACATTCCATTGGTGTAGCTTAGTAAGTTAGAGCAACTCACTCCAGAGCGAGGAGACGCGATCTCCGTCACTGACAAATTCCTGTTTTCACATGGCGTCTGAATGTAAAAATGAATTTACTGGCCGTTGGGCTCTTAAAAAAATGTGTGATGTTTGCCCACACATTGTTTGGAACCTTAATGAAAGGTTCCTTCTTCGCTTAAAAAAAAAAAAAAAATGAGTGAGATAATGTAGTGATACATTCTGTTGGTGTAGTTTAGTCTGTAGAACAACTTGCTCCAGTGCGAGGAGACACAGGTTCTATCCCCATCACTGACAAATTTGTGTTTTCACAATTGGTTAATGGTGGCTCATCTCACTTGCTCCACAGTCTTTTCCGTTGCACATGAGTATTCACAATGCATTTCTTATCCACCATTACCATTCATTCCAGAAATGGGTACTTTTCCCTCCATTTCGTCACTGAATTGCAAACAGATAAGCAGTCACGAACATTCTTCTCTCATGTGATAACCAAACATCAAGGTAAATCATGCATGCAAGCTTTGCCAAATTCAATGTTATGGTGCAGTTGGATATCTGCTGTGTTTGAGCAATTGCTTGGGTCATATCATGTGGGTTGTTTTTGATTAATGCTTTGATTTGGCTGTCATCAACTTCAGAGGGTCTTCGAGAACACGGTTCATTAGCAAGTAAGTAATGTTCATGATGAAACTTTGCAAACAACATCAATACTGACACAGTCAAAAGCTTACAGCATCATCACCACACACAGCACACATCATATATATATATATATATATTTTTGCATCACGTTTTTCCCTTGCGATAGAAAAATAGCATTAAATGATGAAAATGAACCTCATTGTCTCCCATTTTCAAACCTAAGCCAAATGAACACAACTGAACCAATCACACTGAACTCCTTTTACATAGATGTGTAGGAACCTCACTTTCAGAATATATAAATATCATGTGTTTGCAATGCAAACTGACATTTAAAATTGGTATCAAACACATCTACTACCAAAATATAAAAATACTTTTGCCACAAGACAGTTTATAAGCATTTTCGACAAAATCCACGCGAATACAACTAGATCTGAAATTGGTTATAAGGAGTAGAAATAAGGAAAGAAACTTCACTATGTTGCCAAGCAGAAATTTCATATTTTGTTTACAAAAAAAAAAAAAAAAAAAGTTTAAAATTGTAACTTGAACTCTGTTTTTGTCTTTCATTCACCATAAAGTTGTTTTCCCTGCCAAGTGAGCATGCAGTAGCGTTTTTGAACATTTCACTTTAAACAAAAGAAAATATGCTTGCCCACATGTTTTAAATGAAATGAAATATTAAAAATTAGTACTGCATTGTTCACTCTGCTGTTAAAACGATTTCACAGGTTACAGAAATGGCTTAGATTCCATCTCTTTTTTTTTTTTTTTTTTTGATTGGAGGTTTAACGACCGCCGTGAGCAACTCAATGGGCTATAAGCAGTCGCCCGTCCCTAATTTAGGGTCACTGGTTCCAGGGAAGGGAGAGAGCCAGTGCCATAAGACAAACACAACATCCATGCCTGACCGGGATTCGAACCCAGACCCCTTACGGACGAATGATCAGAGGCCAACGCCTTAGACCACTGCGCCACCGGGGCGGCTGATTCCATCTCAGACAGATTAAGTGCCTAATTTGAAATTTAGTTTTGCTTTAAAGATGGGCAAGGGAGGTAAAAATGCTTGCTCTACTGATTGGTTTTGAACAAGAGAATGTTAGAAATAAGAAATACATTCATTGCATTAGAAAAAATTCTTAAAAAATACAAAAACACAAAGTAGCTTATTTTATGCTTTCCAACCGTAGGTTGAAGAAGCGTATATGCTCCAACTTTGTCCGTCTGTCCGCACAATAACTCATGTAAAAGTGGTTCAATTTCGATGAAATTTTAGTATGTGTTAGGGGACTACCTAGGGTCAAGACATAGGAGCGGGACCGATTCCATTGCCATTATGCGTCATAACTTGCGTAAAAATGGTTCAATTTTGACGACATTTTAGTATGTGTAGGGGACCACCTCCACACGAACGCTATTCAAAATGGGCAAAATGGGGGTCAAAGGTCAGGACATAGGAGTGGGATCCATTCCATTGTTCTTATGTGCCATAACTTATGCAAAAATGCTTCGATTTTGATGAAATTTTAGTATGTGGCAGGGAACCATCTGGGAACAAACCTTATTGAAAATGGGCAAGATAGGGTCAAAGGTCACGACATAGGTGCAGGATTCATTCCATTGCCCTTATGCATCATAACTTGCATAAAAATGGTTCAATTTCGATGAAATTTTAGTATGTGGTATGGGACCACCTGGGAACAATCCCTATTGAAAATGGGCGAAATGGGGTAAAAGGTCAGGACATAGGAGCGTGATCCATTCCACTGCCCTTTTGAGTCATAACTTACGTAAAACTGCTTCGATTGCGACAAAACTTTATCATGTTGTTTCGGAGGTTTACTGAACCGTCCCTGTTGAATATCATCGAAATGGGGTCAAAGGTCAGGACACAGTCTGAGCGAGTTTTAATTCCACAGCCATTATCCTCATAACTTGACTAACAATGCTTCTATTGCGATAAAACTTTAGCATGTTGTTCCGGATGTACACTATACTGAACCGGTTCTGTTGAATATCATTGAAATGGGGTCAAAGGTCAGGGCACAGGAGCGATATGTATTTCAGAGCCATTATCCTTATAACTTGAGTAATGATTTCTGGTATGTTGGAAAGCGTATCATAATGAATGCATTGCATGATTTTACTAACTTGTTTTACACTATTATTGAAAATATTAAAAACAAGGAACATGATCAGAAAAACAAAAACTAAGAACATAATCTGGAAAAGAAATTAGTGTGTGCATGTGGGGGAGGGGGGGGCACAGCTTGGTAAGAAAAACTCAAAATTCTGAAAATCACAGAACATTCCCAGCTGGCAGAAACATAAAGACATCCAAAAGATATCACAATGCCACGATATTAAAAACACACAATAAATAATCCCCAAAATATTTAATGAACTTTAGAATCTTGAAAACAAGAAAATAAACTATGATGCAGATGTTGAGTAACATTACTCCTGCGATTTTCAATTTCCGTAGTATATTTAATGTTTCTCGTACTCTGTAGAAGACCAACAATTCCTGCAATGTCTACAGGGAATCTACAGCACTTGGAGTTTCTGTAATGGTAGTAAACAGGAAACATATTATAGCAAAAAGTGAAAAAAAAAAGTATTAAAATTCACAAAACCCAGACATTTTCTCCAAAATTAAAAAAAGGGAAAAATATGGAAACCTGGACACTGGGTTTATAAACTGGACATAATCTGATTAAATCAGGGCACTTGTTAGCTATATGGTAAGTACAACGCTAGAAAAACACTGAACTACAAAACATCATGTAGCTGTAAAAAACAGGAATAGATGAAATTCCAGGACATGTAACAGAATTTTAGGATTTTTCCATGACAAGTACAAACCATGTAATAAATACATTTCTCATGCACCCTTACACACAAAGTTACTGGCTGTTGCAATCAAGTATTAAACTGGAAAACACAAGGAAAATAAAATAAAATAGATTCTAATTAATTATGGCAGTACAAGAAAAAATTTGTTTAGAACCAAGAAAATCAGTTGTATAGTCAGTGTTTGCCCCCCCCCCCCGACTTTCCTAATGTCTGTTTTCATTCTTCTCCTGTTAATCATTTAATATGTTTTCTGTACAGTAATCCCGTGTTATTCGCAGGGGTTACGTTCCACCACTATGCTGCAGATAATAAGACTAGGCACCTATACAAAACAGGGATTATGTGTAAAAGCTGTTTCAATTTGCCTACAAATAGCAGAAAACTTTGTATAATTTTATATGTAATAGGACAAATTAAAAACGAAACTACCACTTTAAGACGTTTATCAACATATGAAAGTAACATTTAATTATAAAGTGTGTTTTAGGAAGACACTTACCAGAGTACACAGGCTAAACTGCAGATATGCGGATAGCCTAATGAGGCAAAAAAAAAAAAAAAAAAAAAAAGTTGTCTTGTGATTGACATTTGTTTCTTCTTCTTTTCAAGCTCTTTGTAAATTTCTTAATAAGGCTCATGTAAGTTTTCTACACCTCTTTTAAATTTCAATCTTCTTTCTATAAAAGGGTCTAAATCTAAAACTTTCAGGTAATTAACCAGCCAATGAAAAAATTCATTCAAGTTTTGTTTTCCACAGGGAAATCCGGCTTAATAACTTCCATTTCTGTTTCATCTTCCAATTCACTTTCCCGTGGATTGGTAATCAATTCTTCCAACTCTTTCAATGCTAATTCTTCACATTTGTTTCCTGTGTCCATTTCTTCGACGTCCATTGGATTAATAACATTGAAGCTTTCACACTCTACGTTTTGTGCGATACTTACGACTTGGTCCTCTATCGCATTCATATCTAGAGTTCTGGAATCTCTCACAACTTCTGGACACAATTTCCGCCAATGAGCATTAATTGTGGATGCTTTAATTTCATCGAGGGATTCTTTAATGTTCAGAAGACAGTCAGACATGTTGTAATTTTTCCAACTTTTGCTCACTGTTAGACTAGATTGATTGTCCATATTTTTCAATAGAACTTTGAACGTCTCCTGGGGGCTGGATACAGACTATGAATTATGTACCACAGTTGAAGTTGCTGAGTTCGGTATTGTGCTAAAAGTGATAGATTGGCCCTGAAGCATCAGTCTATCTTTTTCTTTTGTGGGAAGAACAAAGGATGGACTGATTATTGAAGCGCAACTGGCATCTTTGAGCATAGTGTTGAAATCAACCAGAGAGGGAATCAAGGTGTGGAATAATTATGTGCACTACTTTTCATTCCTGCGATATTTTTCAATAAAGTTTTCCTTTTAATTTTTGTTATTTCACAAGCGCATATAACCAAAACTGTGCATAAAAAAATATACAGATAAAGAGGGATTACTGTAATTTCATGAGATAACACAGAAATTGCCTTCAAGCATTAACATAATGTTAACAGTATGTACCTGAAAAAAAAAATTAAGATAAAATTACAATCATAACACAGCAAAACAAAAAAAAAGTAATTTTACAATACAAACCTGTTCCTGCAGATGATAATTATAGCACAAATAATTATGCAACCAATTCCAATGGAAACACCAACAATGATGCCAAGAAAGGGATCTTGAGGATCAACATCAAATGCTGATATAAAAAAGAAAGAAAAGATGAAAGAGTAAGTGACTTAAAATATTATAAACACATATTTATTTTGAAAAATAAAATAAAAAAATAAAATAAAAGTTACCAGTTCTCTGCTATAGTTACCTTCCTCTCCACACACCAAAACCCTTCACAGAGAAGCTAATGGTGAATTAGAAATAGTTTTTCTATACTTTTAAAAAATAATTATTGCTTCTCCATATGTCATTTATTTGAAATTCATTCTTTTTGAAATTATAACGAAGTGAATTTCTCCGTCATTTTTATCCGTGCCAGGATTCGAACCCGGGTCCACTCATTCCGGAATAAGTTGCTCTACCAATTGAGCTACGCGGATGTTTTATTCTGATTCCTATCTGCCTTTATGTCGTGTGCGTCCTGCTGGCAGGTACGTCACATCTCCTGGTACGTTACATCATCTCCCCCTTATTTTTTTTTTTTTCGAAGTGCTGCTCTTATTTTTCCTATCTCGCGGTGTGGAAATAACATCACACCATTGCGAGATTGTGAACGGTCGGGTCATCCGGATAGTTCGGGCGCCATTATAACGAAGTGAATTTCTCCGTCATTTTTATCCGCGCCAGGATTCGAACCCGGGTCCACTCATTCTGGAATAAGTTGCTCTACCAATTGAGCTATGCGGACGTTTTATTCTGATTCCTATCTGCCTTTATGTCGTGTGCGTCCTGCTGGCAGGTACGTCACATCTCCTGGTACGTTACAAAATGTTGGAATAATTTTCATTATAATAAATGCACTGTATTATTTTTGAACATTTCTTTTTATCTCCCTTTTGTGTGTATATGTGTTTATTTCTATGTATTTCATTAATATTATGTGTTTATGTGTACTTCTTTTTCTGTTGTGATTATATTTCAAATATTGTCCTTAAATACCTCAAAACACCTTAATTAACACTCACTCTTTTTCACATGCACAGTATGAAATCTTCCTTAAGGGATACCTCCCAACAATGAGCAGTTTGCCATGAAACAGAAAATCACCATATGGTTTAGCATCACTGCTATCATTCACACAGTAACATCTTGCACATGCTCTAGAAACACTAAACTATGGCACTTGAGACAGACTCCACTGTGATCATGAACAATTGTCTACTAGTGCTGCAGTTTTTAAAAAAAAGATATGCATATCTCTTTGCATCAAGGAAGGTAGGAAAAGAGTGGGAGGGTGTGGAAGGTTGGGTGGAATGCAACCAATCATTATTTTTGAGAACATCAGAGATAGTTAACAAAAGCAAAGCTTATTATTAGAATCACTGATTGGTTGTGTAGTACTCAGTGCCTCTTATAATAATGTCCAACACTGAATCGTTAAAGAGTATTGTTAAGAAAAAAGGAGAAAGAATGAGAGAACTTTCTGACCCTGCGCAAGCAAAACAGTTATTGAAGAAATGCACTTAGATAACTTACACAACTGTGGTAGAACTCAAATTCTGAAAATACACAAGAGGCTAAGTCAATAAAGCATTTATTCTGTTAAAAAAAAAAAAAAAAAAAAAAGGAGGAGGAAAGAAAGAAAAAATGAAAACAGTAATAAAATGAAATCAGTACCAAGAACTTTATAAGTGTTCCAGGGAAAGTGTTTGGTAAGGTCGTTATTGAAAAAGTACTGGTCTTACATCAGAGAAAGTGTGGGATGTTCAGAGTGGTTTTATGCCTGGTAAAGACTGCACTAACCAAATTTTTGCATTACACATGATGATTGAAAAGTATCTGGCTGTTGATAAGAAAGCTTCTGCTGCCTTCATAGATTTCAGTGATGGAAAGTTGCAAAACCATTTTTGGAGCAGGTAAAATACATTTTTGGAGCAGCAAAATGCATTTTTGGAGCAACAAAATGCATTTTTGGAGCAGGTAAAATGCATTTTTAGAGCAGGTAAAATACATTTTTGGAGCAGCAAAATGTGTTTTTGGAGCAGGTGAAAGACATTTTTGGAGCAACAAAATGCATTTTTGGAGCAGATAAAATACTTTTTTGGTGTAAGAAATTTTTTTTAGAGCAGGTAAAATATTAGTAGATAGAACAAACTCTTAAGCAAAAACTGTTTTGGAAATAGATGCACCCTACTCAAATTTAAAACATCTTGCATTGAAATACACACACACACACACACACACACACACACATGCAAACATTTTAGTTTTCAAATAGATCAAACAATTTGTAACCATAACAGGATTCTATTATTAATCATTTATTTTACAAAAAAAATGTTTAATTGTTCACTGCTTTTCTCAATATTTAATTGCTCACTTCTATTCTTTTTAATTTTTTAAGGTAGTTAGCAATGTTTTGTTTTGCTTCTTTTAATAGTATCTGTCCACTTTCTATTGCACTCATGTCTTTTTTTATTCCACATTCAATGTTCATCTCAGCATTGTTTAACATTTTATGAGGGAATCCAACTGCTGCAAATGTTCAGCTTCTTCCCATTTCAAATCACCTTGTGAACATTCAATTTCTTCTCTTTTTTGCTTGTTTTGCTGCACTTTTCCAGCACTAATCTGCTCTTGATATTTTTTCCAGGATTCTTTATAAGCTGTCAGAAGTTTTTTGGTTAAATTAATTTTACTCACGTCTCCATTTAATCTTTTGACATGATCTTTGTGCTTCTTGCTCTCTGCATGACGCCTACAATCATCGCAGCCGCATTGCGACAGGCTAAAATCGCAGCCACATGGCTTATAAAACGTGATTCAGCAAAATTTTAGGTGCTTCATAAAAAGATCATTCTTTACTATACATACTGCGATACACTTGACGATAAGTTTTATCTGACTTCGTTCTTTTTGTTGTCATAGCTGTTTCACTGCTACGTTTCGCTTCATTTTAATCTAAATTAACCCTTTCCACTCAACTTTTCACCCATACTCATACAAAACTCGCATTTTTTTTTCTGCAGTAGAGGCCACAACTTAGCAGTGAAAGCTCAGCTTTAGCTCACCAGTTCCGACATACGAGCTATAGAGGCATCATCAGTGTGGCGGCTGACACCAGACCTATTCGTTGTAAAAGAAATGTATCGCGAGTGTCGACATGCGAGCTATAGAGGCATCATCGGCATGGAGGGTGCCACCTGCGATATTTGGCAAAAAAGAAATGTCTCGCAAGCCCCGACCCATGAGCTATGGAGGTGTAATGAGCACACAGAGGATGACACCCGACACGCAAGCTATTCGGCGAAAAAAGAAATGTCTTGCGAGCGCCAACGTGTGAGCTATATAGACATCATTGGCATGGAGGGTGTCACCCGACATATTCAGCGAAAAAGAAATGTCTCACAAGCCCCAACATACGAGCTATAGAGGCATCATAGACGTGGCAGATGACACTCGACCTATTCGGCGAAAAAGAAATTCCTCGCGAGCACCGACATGCGAGCCACAGAGGCGTCATCGGCATGGCAGGTGACACCCGATGGCGGTTTTACGGGGGGGTAATACCCCCACTGACTTGTGAAAATGAAGGTAAAAATTAATTTTTGTTGAATAGAAAAAATATATAAACCACGCGGAACGACTCTGATATAAGGGAAAATTTTTGACAGTTTTTCTACTTCAACTTACTGTATATTTTTTAAACCAAAAGATGGCAGCACAATATACTTTTTATCTAGGGGTGAGTTGGGTGACTGGAGCAAAACATTTATAAGGGGTGAAAAAAAAAAGACTCCAATCAGCTCCACAGCTCCATAGGGAATAGGGCTAATGTAAAACGCACAACAGCAGCGCCGCCATACTTGACAGTCCAATTGGCATGTTTGGAAAGCCTGCATTACAGGATGAAAAAAAAAAAAAAAACCAACGACATTCCCACCCTTTCCGCATGTTTTAAAAGAGTGCAGATCTCTGCTGTTTATGATATGAGTCTTTAACAGCTTCGCGCTGCTCCCAATGTTTTCTTTGGTTTCAAGTACATAAATGTTGTTGCTTTCATGGACGTTAATTATGGAGTTAATTAAAAAAAAATACATTCTTTGTTCAAAATAAGCACACAATGAGACTTGCAACTGCCGAACAAGAACATGCATTATGCACGCGCTGTCCCTTTACTGTGGGCTTTTCAGTACTACCATTTGTACCGCCAAGTGAAGTTTACCGACAGAGGTCGCCCTTTACGCCGCAGCGAAGCTTCCCTTCTTGATCGCGTGTGTCATATGACCTTCGACTTCATTCCCAGCCCAGTACCCATGTAGTGAATGAGAATGCTAGTTTTCCTGACCGCCGGTAGCTTTTAGAAAAGAAAATGAGCAAATGCCAAAAAAAAATACGTTAGATTGTTTCTTCAAAAAGTTGAAAGAAGATTGTGGTGAAAGTGAATCTGTTCCTTGTTTGACTTTGAGTGGCAGAGAAGAAGATGAAATTTCGGTTTCAGCAAGTACTGAAGAGTTACAACAGCACCATTCATGTGAAGCTCAATCCACGTCAAATATGCACGTGCCAAAGGATGTCGCTTTTGTAGAACTGGCGACAGGGATAGATAGACCTCAGCCTGCTCTATTTGATGGGAAAATTGATGTGGGTTCCTATGTTGAGAAGCAATGCATTTCTTCAATAATAGATAATGAAAAAATAAGTATTCTGAAATGTGCATGGACTCCAGGTAAAAATTTCATTTATCCTTTTTCAGTGCACAAGAAAAATAATAAAGAAGTGAAATGCTACCTCTCTCAAAAGCATTTCTGTTCGTTTAATTGGTTAACATATTTGTGCGAACTTAAAGGTTTATTTTGCAAGTATTGTCTCTTGTTTTCCAGTAAATACGGAGGAATAAACAAAGCCACTCCATTAAAAAAACTCATTACTGTGCCTTTGGATAAATATTCTAAATTACTAAGCAAAGATGGAGATTTAATTGTTCACGAGCAAAATAAATACCATAAAGAATCTGTTTCTTTTGCTTCAGATTTTATAAAAATATATGAAAATCCTCAGGAAGGAGTGTTGATGAAGTTAGATTCAGCCCGTGAGCTTCAAAACAAGGAGAACCGGGAAAGGTTGATTCCAATAATCGAGTCCATTATTTTTTTGGGACGTCAAAACTTAGCGTTGCGTGGCCATAGGGGATTATGGCAAAATGTAATTTCTATCAGTTGATGACCAATTTTCTGACGATAATGACAAAAGTCACTTAAATCTAAATGAAGGTAATTTTCTAGAATTGTTACGGTATCGTGTTGCAAGTGGTGATGAGAAGCTAAAAACATTTATGGAAAATACAAGTTTGCGAGCAACGCACATAAGCAACACCATGCAAAATGAACTAATTAAGTGTTGTGGAGATGAAATTTTGAACTCTGTCCTTAATAAAATTAAAACAAACAAATACTATGGAATTATTTTTGATGAGACTACTGATATTAGTCGGGGGTCACAGATGTCCATAATTGTGAGATATTTAGATGAAAAAGCATTTCAAGTTTCGGAAGATTTTGTATCATTTATTGATATTCATAACGAAAATTTTGAAGACTTCAACAAAGAGGAACGTGTTGTTAGTGGAAAAGTACTCGCACAAAACTGTACTTTCTGTTTTGCAAAAATCTGGCATCGATTTTAATGATTGTGTTGCTATAGCCACTGACACTTGTAGCGTTATGCTTTCAGATCAGAAAGGAGCTGTCTTGGAATTGCAGAAGTCTCTAAAAAATGCTATTAAATGCCCTTACTACAGCCATGCTTTAAATTTATCACTTTCGAAATCTAGTTCCGTCCAAGATGTCCGCAATGCTATAGGCACAATTAAAGAGATAATAAATTTCTTTAATGTCTCGCCAAATCGGAATAAAGTTCTGAAACAAGTTATGATGGACGAAAACTCTGGTCACCAGCAATTGAAGAAATTGTGCGAAACTAGGTAGGCAGAAAGGCATGAAGCAATTTTGAGATTTAAAACATACTTTCTCAAAATTGTCAGCACATTGGAATTGGTGGCCAGCTGGAAAGATAGCCAGTCATCATCTTCAGCGCAAATCCTGTTGAATACTATGTTTACTACAAATTTTATAGTTGCTGTGTATTGCTTGTCTTTTACGCTGAACTTTACTCAAAGTGTGAGTAAGTTATTACAAAAGAAAAATTTGGACACTAAAGTAGCAAAAGAACTGATCCAAAATGTAATATCAGTGTTAAAGGAAAAGAGAGAAAACACAAAACAAACGTTCAGCGATCTATATGTGGAAATTACAAAGCTACATGAAAAGTTGGATTTATCCGTTTCCCTCCCTAGAAGAGTCAAAAATCAAAAACATAGGTGCAACGCCATCACTGATAGTGCCGAAGATTACTTCAGAATCACCATTTACATCCCTTTGTTAGAAAATGTGATTCAAGACCTTGATTTCAGATTCCCCTCTACTATTTTCAATTCTTTAGCATCTAATTCCCTATTACCATCAGAAATCTGAAAAGTCAAGATCGGAAATATCGACAATTGGGGAAGACATTTCTAAGTATTCGGCACCTATTGTTGCAGAAAAAGAAGAAATTCTAGTGTCCAAAATCAAGTCAGAGATAGACCTGTGGGTTGAAAAATGGAAAAAATGGAAAACTGAAGAATTACCAAGTAATGCCGTAGCAACTTTTTCTCGTTGCGATAAAGATTTATATCCGTGTATCAGCACTGCATTGAAATTATTGTGCACCCTCCCAGTAAGCACTGCTTCAAGTGAAAGGAGTTTTTCAGCATTAAAAAGGTTGAAAACGTGGCTAAGAACAACAATGACGCAAGAGAGATTGGTTGGCCTTGCCCTTCTTCATGTTCATCGAGATATCTTCACATCAGTGGACAATGTTATTAACAGATTTGCAAAAATGAAGAACCAAAGACTGGAGTTCGTCATTTGATTTTATTTGTGTGAATAAACAGTAATGTTTTTAATAATTAATTGAATTAATGAATATTAATTTAATTAATATAATTCAATTAGAATATATATTAAACAATTTTAATTTAAATAGCTAAATTTCATGAAATATTAGTTATTATTACATGCTATAGTTAATAGTTTACATAAGCTAATAAAATATTATTACCCCCCCCCCCCAGACTGCAACTCTAGAACCGCTCTTGGTGACACCGGAGCTATTCGGTGAAAACGAAATTCCTTGCGAGCGCCGACATGCGAGCCATAGAGGTGTCAGTCATTGGCATGGCGGGTGACACCTGACACGCAGATGAAGTTTCTTTTTCTTTATCTGGTGAAAAAGAAACGTCTCGCGAGCTATAGGAGCGTCATCGGCGTGGCGAGTGACACCCGACCTATTCAACGAAACAAAAATGTTTCGCGAGCACCGTCCCACGAGCTATAGAGGCGTAATGAGCGCGCCGGATGACACCCGACACGCAAGCTATTTGGCGCAAAAAGAAATGTCTCGCAAGCGCCAACATGCGAGATATAGAGGCATCATTGGCATGGAGGGTGACATTTGACATATTCGGCAAAAAAGAAATGTCTCGCAAGCCCTTACATACGAGCTATAGAGGCGTCATAGACGTGGCGGATGACACCCGACCTATAGGGCAAAAAAAAATTTCTTCGCGAGCGCCGACATCTGAGCTATAGAGGCATCGCGGATAACACCCAACACGCGAGCTATTCGGTGAAAGCAAAATTCCTCGCGAGCGCCGACATGCGAGCCATAGAGGCGTCATCGGCATGGCGGGTGACACTTGACAAGCAGACGCCGTTTCTTTTTCTTTATCTGGTGAAAAAGAAACGTCTCGTGAGCTCCGACATGCGAGCTATAGGGGCGTCATCGGCATGGCGAGTGTCACCCGACCTATTCGACGAAAAAGAAATGTCTTGCGACCACCGACATGCGCGCTATAGAGGCGTCATCGGAGTGGCGGGTGAGCTATTCGGCGATTTCGTAATGTTGGGTGTCACCAGACAGTTGAGTGGAAAGGGTTAAAACGTTTGCACCGAAATTTTCACAAGCACAAAGCCACATGCAATCAATGTAAAGAGTTGGCAAAAGGTGCTGAGCTGAGTTCCCTCTCGACTTTTGTGCACAGTACTCTCAAATGGCTGTATGGGGAATTACGTGATAAACTCCGCCTCCGTTGGCGAGGGAAGTCAGAACATCGAAGGCGCATAAGGGACTATCTGTAGAGTGCGTTTTTTCGACCAAAAGATGGTAAAAAAAATAGAAATTGTGTGCAGGGATCTTGCGAGGGCTTTTCCGTAGTTTTTTTTTTTTTTTTTTTTTTTTTGGTGACTTCCGTAAAAACGCAAGATGGAGTGAAAATCTGTAAAAGTTGGCATCTCTAAATACCAACGAATCCTTTAGAAACAGAACCATTGTATCCTGCCACAGGAGAGCCATTTTCAGTCGTCCTCCGCGTCAATGAAATAGCTAATGACTGACCTTATGCTGTATTTACATAATCGCGCACCATGCCCAGAATGAAATAACTGCGCTATCCCAAAGAGCAGGGAATGACATATAAACAATCTCAATTGCACAGCCCTCCGAAAGACCACCAAACTAAACAATCTTCATCAGGATTTCATAACATACAGCATCGTTTCACCTACATACCACGTGATTACAATAAAACTCCTCCTCCATAAGCAAAAACAATTTAATTTCCTACATCGCCAAAATCATTGTTTTTTCATCACTTTTGCCAAAAAACAACGAATTAGAAGGTAGGTGAAAAACATTCCGAAATTTTGGGATTGGTGGTATGGTACATGTTGATTAAGCATCGTTTTCCCTAAATTTTGTACAGACCTTAAAAAAGCGTCATTCGATTCAACGTTTAAAACAGCATTTTTTGCAGTGCCTTTTTTTCGTTCGGCAATTTTTGCTGTGAATTGCCGTTTCAGCGCAGATGGGCGCAAATATTAATTTTTTTTGTAATTAGTAGCAGTTTGGCGCAAGATAATGAAATTGGTGCAGTTCGGCGCAAACTTTCCATCACTGAGATTTAGAGAAAGCTTACGACCGAATGAATAGGACACTTTTGTGGAAGGTATTGAATTAATATGGTGTTACTGGGAATCTACTTAACAGTGTAAAAGCCATGTATGCTGGCAGTAGAGCCTGTGTACGAGTGAATGGTGTTTTATCAAAATGGTTTTCTATTGGTGCAGGAGTCAGGCAAGGTTGTGTAATGTCACCATGGCTGTTTAATATATTTATGGATGAATGCATGCGTGAGGCCAAAATAGATAATAGTGGTTTATGTCTTGGTGATATCCATGTGTGCAGATTGCTGTATGCTGATGACACTGTCCTGTTGGCAGAGAGCAAAAGTGAGTTGCAGAGTATGTTGTCCTGGATGTACGAAGTTTGCATGAAATCCAAACTGAGTATAAATAAGGGAAAAACCAAAGTTATGGTTTTTAAGAGAGGAACTGGTAGCACTGAATGTAATGTAAGTGTAAATGGCACAGTGATTGACCAGGTGCGCGAGTTTGTGTATTTAGGAAGCATGTTTGACAGAGAGAACAAATTGGATGGTGAAATTAGTAGGCGAGTGAATTCTTCATTGAAAGTCATGGCTGCTTTGGGAGGTTTTCACAGGAATGATGGGTTCTCAAGAGAGTCCCGCATGACTTTGTATGAGAGTGTAATTGTTCCTACTCTGATGTATGGCAGTGAAACCTGAGTACTACAGAAGAAACATAGAAATTGTTTGTGTGCTGGAGAAATGCATTACTTACGGGGGTTTGTGGCAAGACATGTTCCGATCGTGTGAGGACTGAAGATGTGCTGCAGCTGTGTGACGTGAAGCAAAATGTTGTTAGCAAGGTGGAGACTAATATTTTTTGGTGGTTTGGCCATGTTGAAAGAATGAGTGATGAGATGCTTACTGTTACACGGCACTAGCAGTGTTCCGGCCGAGTCTGCCGGTAACGGTGCTTGAGACCTGAAGTACAATTTAGTTGGCCGCGGCACCAGGTGAGAATCTCAGGTGCACTGCTGCACTCAAAGATTCACACCAGAACATAAAAAATGAAAAGTTGAAGAATGACCCGAAGCATAAAAGGCTTGGGTGAATCCACCTTGTGAACAAAATAACAACAACAAATAAAAAATAAAATAATCTAAAAAAAAATGATACTTTGGGATCAGAGTTGTGATGAGGTTCACCCGCAATCACCAATTCGTGACTGAGTGTAGTGGTCCGGATCTTACTCCGGTACATTCAATCCCCAACCAGCCAGTACAACACTCACTTTCGCAAATAACACATGATTCTCAAATACACAACACAACATTTAATAACGTTCTGCGAGATTTAAACAGATCCGGCGCTCTCTAGGCGCATAGACAATTGCCCCTCATATGTGGGCAGCATACGGTGTCACACTTTACTGTCGGATAACGCAGCCGACTGAGTCTCCACCGGACTATCTGAACAAGAGATACTACTCGTTTACACACTAAATAGAGCTGCAGGTGATATTCATATACAATTGCTTAGAGAATGAAAAAAAAAGTTATATGCAAACGATCACATTAAAAATACTCGCGACACAAAATACACAAGCACGTTAATTTGCGGTATAAGATTATAGGTGCGAAATACTGCCAAAGTTAATTAACTAAATCTAATAAGCATGCACATGCAAATCCCTTCTCCGCTAGCTTTGGCCCTGAACCAAAGTTAAAAGAAACTGTCCCGCCCAGCGGAATTTGTGGCCACATCCTCTCCCTTATTCATGTAAAGAAATAATCAGGAATGGGCCCTGTAAGAAATTGAAATCTGTATGTGCAGGTATTTCCTCTGAGGTTCAGTCACTCAGCATTACTGCATCTATGTCCATGCAGCTTTGGGTGTCGGGATGGCACAAGTTCGCAGATGTGCGAAGAAAGAAAAAGGAAATATTCATCTACTTACAGTTACGTGACTTTGCTGTGCAAATCCGTTGTGCATCACATAATATCACACGACAAAAAAAAACACACACACAGACACTTGCACCATGTGGCAGCACCGATGATTCAACACTTCACTTTGACGCTTGATGTAAATGAAGCACACAATTAAAAATGGTAATATCACGCCGCACTTTGTTGCAATGATTAGAGTGCACACTGATCTATTCTCGTGACGATTTGAAGGTGGCCGTTAAGCAAAATAGGCCCTCTCACATCTGATGTTGCGGTTTCCAA
Source organism: Macrothele yani (assembly GCA_039090855.1). NCBI lineage: Eukaryota > Metazoa > Arthropoda > Arachnida > Araneae > Macrothelidae > Macrothele > Macrothele yani. The sequence continues at coordinate 144,195,268 of CM076996.1, forward strand.
GATTGATTTTCTGTGTTCCTGGGAAATGATTTTTGTTGTCGTGAAGAAATAATTGTGAACGTCGACTGCTGGGAGAGTGGGACACATTCAATTCCGCTGCTGCTATAGTTGATTCCGTCCGTCGCTACCTTCCGTCCTTTTTGACCGTTCATTCCCAATTCAGTCAGTTCCTTTCCGTTCGCAAACCATCTATCTACCTACCCTGCCTGAGTACGCAGTTCAAATATGCCACTCGCAGGTTTCGTTTCCATTTTTTTTATCGAGTTGCGACCGCCAGCCCTGAGATTAATTTTCTCGGCCGAGCGAAATCAGACGTGCTTTTACCTTAAGCGTATATCGGCAACTCAACATTTCACCTGTATATTTGTTAGGTATCGAAGCCACCGCTCTTACGCTCATATTTTTCTTTCGCCATGTTTTTTATCCCGTCGCACTTACACGTAGTGGCTTCGCTGCTTACGTGACCACACACACGCACACATGGGGCCTCGCTTCGCCCCGTAGGACAAGCGCATCTCTTCACTTCCTCCACAGTAGGGGATGAATGGGGGTGACGATTCCACACTGCAGTGGTTGGCATCCGAACCCGACTTTGCTTGGCTTCGCTTCTCATTGGAATGACCACTGTCCACTCGCAGACTTCTTAATTCCCCTGTAACTTGGCTTTCATTAGTCCAAACAGTCGCTGATTTCCATTACGCTCCAGCCTAGAAATTTCTGCGTTATCACGCGGATTTAGGCATTCTGCTGTCTTTATGGCAAACTGGCATCTCCAGCTGCCTCGAGTTGTCTCCATTTCTTACCAAATGCGGGGAGGTTAGCTGCTTCATTTTTCCCAATTCATTTTGCTGCAGATCCAAGGCATCCAGCCTTTCACATCGGAGAGCATACAGACAACTGAACTTTCTTCCTTATGTTCATGCCAAGTGCGAACTCTTATTTTTCTGCACGGACCACACAGAGAGCAAGTGTTCTCGAAAATGCCCCAAACAATCGACGAATTTACGATTATTCGCTAAACCTTTTGTCCCCATCTTCATTCATTTACTCAAGTGGACCCCTCTTCGAAAGGTACCATTCCGTGTTGCTTAGTTTCCCGTCAGCTGCGCCCTGATATTTATGACCTAACAGAGCTATTCTGAGACCACCCAGGCCAGAGAGAGAATTCTTCGCCTCTTTTCTTTCCAAACCCCCAGATAAAACTTTATCTGCTGTTTACACTTTTAAACTCCAATCAAGCCTCGAACATAATTAATACTTAATTAATTTCACACATCAACCACGCCCATTAATTACTAAATTAATGGCGGGGGTGGGTCGTAACATCGGCCCCTCCTCAAGAAATCCAGAAGTCCTCTTCTGGGCCTATCGCTTTGCTCTTATCAATTTCCAGAGCAACCATTGAGTGCTACATTTTCCCACAGGTAGAAACAATTCAAAATGGCAAAAATATTGCGTTTCTTGCCTTCAAAAGCATTGGAGCGACTTCCCAATTATCCCGCAATTTTGTTAATTAATTTAGAGAACAGCCGAAAGAAAAAACAACGTAAATGAGAAATAAATAAAAAAACTGAACTGTAAAAGAACATGTGAGCCTGCCGAACTGTGATTCCTAGCTGCCTCATACAATACGCGACATGGCGGACAAATTTTCAAGTTTTCTTCAGGTTTTAGAATGGGGGGGGGTGTCCACTGTAACATTACTAAGAAAATCTTTTAGCACAAGTGGTAGGAAGGGAAGGCAGAGGAAGGCCAAGGAAGTCATGGGAGGATCAGATTCAGGAGTGTCTGCATGAGAAACAAATTATGAGTGTGAAGTATAGAAGATCCTGTGTACGGTGTGTAATGGATGTCAGTGAAGCCCGAGTTGTATGTCAAAATAGCTGTAAAGTTTGATACGGCAACAGTAAGAAAAAAATATCTGGTAGTTTGTATTTCTTTTTGGAGCCAACCTCTGAATCTGAGAGAACAGCTTAGTGATATGTATGTATGTACCAAGAACTTTGAAGCTTGCAACAATCTCACTGGGTTTTGTTCCAGAATCCTTAGGTTGAATGACCAACTGGAACCCTCAGCTGTGGGCTAACCCCCCCCCCCACTGATGTACTTACCTGATTAAAAAGACAAAAAGAAATATTAAGAATGACTCAAGTGTGGGATATGGTGGACCTACCACACTTGAGAAGGACGGTCCACCACGGAATCGACCTGGACTTTCTAAACGGCGTATGAGAAAGAGATCTCGGCTGAGTGAATGTAAGATTGGTGTATGGAATACTAGAGGTATAAATGGCAAGATAAGTGAGGTGATTGAGGAAATTAATAAGTATAGACTGGATGTGCTGTGTGTAAGTGAAACCAAAAAGAAGGAAATTGGGGTAGAAGAAGTGAATGGCACGGTGAGTGTGTGGTCTGGAGTTTTGGATAATATGAGAGGACAGGCGGGTGTAGGTGTGATTTTAAGTGAAAAGATGAAGAACAACTTGATTCACAATAGTTGCGTAAGTGAGAGAATTCTCTGGATTCATTTGAAAGTGAAACTTCAGAGAATTGTAATTGTCGTAGTGTATGCTCCTTGTGACTCGGAACCTTCTGATAAGAAGGAAGATTTCTGGAATGAGCTAAAAGCTGTTTTGTGCCAGTTTGGTGCTAAAGAAAAAGTTATAATAGCAGGGGATTTTAATGCTAGAGTAGGTGTGCAGAATGCAATTTCTGACAATGTTCTGGGTAAGTTTAATGATCCTTGTGTGAATGATAATGGTGAAAGATTAATTGAACTCTGCATTGAGAATGGTTTGTGTGTATCTAATACATTTTTCAACCACAAGTATATCCACACATATACTTGGGAAAATCGTACTCTTGGTCAAAAGAGTGTGATAGATTTTGTTGTTTACGATCAGCGTTTGAAACACTTAGTTGTTGACACCCGTGTGATGAGAGGTGCGGATGTTGGTTCTGATCATTACTTGGTAGTGTCACGAGTGAAACTTAATGTTGGTTGGAGGAAAAGGAATAGGAAGAGACCCAGGATAGAAAGAATAAAGGTTGATAGGCTCCTTGAAGATCATCAGCGGTATTCTGACTTACTCAGAGAACGACTGAAGGATCTGAAGTCTGGTGAGAGGGATGTAGAAAAGAAGTGGGAATGTTTTAAGAACTGTGTTGTCACTGCTGCTAAAGAGGTCTGTGGCACCACAATAGTGGGTAACAATAGAGGTGATGCTTGGTGGAATAGTGAGATTGAAGAGGCAGTAAAGAGAAAGAAGGAAGCTTATTTGGGGATGTTGCAAGGTAGAGTCTCTGTGGATGAATATCGCTGTAAGAAGCGTGAAGCTGCTAAGCTGGTTCGCCGCAGTAAGGCAAAAGATAGGAAGAAGAAAGTGGAAAGGCATGAACTGGCTTTTTGGAAAGATAGGAAGTCCTTTTGGAAGTACATCAGACTCAGGAAAAATAGGGGAAACAAAGTTGTAAGTTGTGTGAAGAATGAGATTGGGGAAATGTTATGGGAGCCCAATGAGTTAAGTGACAGATGGGGTGAATACTTCTGTGAGTTATTAGATCAGGAAAACAAAGATGATTCTGAGACAGACACAGATGATGTCACAATGAGGGATGAAAGCACAGGATGGATCTCAAGAGAAGAAGTGTGTAAAGCTCTAAAATATCTTCAGAATGGTAAGGCTCCGGGAGTTGATGTCATAACTGCAGAGATGTTGAAATATGGTGGTGTCTCTATAATTGACCGGTTAACTGAATTTTGCCAGTTGTGCTGGGAGTTAGGAATGGTCCCTCGGGATTGGAAGGATGCTATCATTGTTCCCTTGTATAAGGGAAAAGGTGATCAGACTGAATGCAAGAACTATCGTGGTATTAGCCTACTGAATGTGCCAGGGAAAGTGTTTGGTAAGGTTGTTATTGAAAAAGTACGGGTTCTTACATCATTGAAAGTGTGGGATGTTCAGAGTGGTTTTATGCCTGGTAAAGGCTGCATTAACCAGATTTTTGCATTACGCATCATGATTGAAAAGTATCTGGCTGTTGGGAAGAAAGTTTTTACTGCCTTCATAGATTTAGAGAAAGCTTATGACCGAGTGAATAGGACACTTTTGTGGAAGGTATTGAATGAATATAGTGTTACTGGGAATCTACTTAATAGTGTAAAAGCCATGTATGCTGGTAGTAGAGCTTGTGTACGAGTGAATGGTGTTTTATCAAAATGGTTTTCCATTGGTGCAGGAGTTAGACAAGGTTGTGTAATGTCACCATGGCTGTTTAATATATTTATGGATGCATGCATGCGTGATGCCAAAATAGATAATAGTGGTTTATGTCTTGGTGATATCCGTGTGTGCAGATTGCTGTATGCTGATGACACTATCCTGTTGGCAGAGAGCAAAAGGGAGTTGCAGAGTATGTTGACTCCGATGCACGAAGTTTGCATGAAATTCAAACTGAGTATAAATACGGGAAAAACCAAAGTTATGGTGTTTGAGAGAGGAACAGGTAGCACTGAATGTAATGTAAGTATAAATGGCACTGTGATTGACCAGGTGAGTGAGTTTGTGTATTTAGGAAGCATGTTTGACAGAGAGAACAAGTTGGATGGTGAAATCAGTAGGCGAGTGAATTCTTCTTTGAAAGTCATAGCTGCTCTGGGAGGTTTTCACAGGAATGATGGGTTCTCTAGAGAGACCTGCATGGCTGTGTATGAAACAGTAATTGTTCCTACTCTGATGTATGGCAGTGAAACCTGGGTACTGCAGAAGAAACATAGAAGTCGTTTGTGTGCTGGAGAAATGCGTTACTTACGTGGGGTTTGTGGCAAGACACGATATGATTGTGTGAGGAATGAAGATGTATTGCAGTTGTGTGATGTGAAGCAAAATGTTGTTAGCAAGGTGGAGACCAATATGCTTCGGTGGTTTGGCCATGTTGAAAGAATGAGTGATGAAATGCTTACTAAGAAAATCTTTTCAGCCCAAGTAGCAGGAAGGAAAGGCAGAGGAAGGCCAAGGAAGACATGGGTGGATCAGATTCAGGAGCGTCTGCATGAGAAAAAGATTATGAGTATGAAGTATAAAAGATCTTGTGTACGGCGTGTAATGGATATTAGTGAAGCACGAGTTGTATGTCAAAATTGCTGTAAATGGAGAAGTTTGATACGACAGCAATAAGTAAAAATATCTGGTAGTTTGTATTTCTTTTTGGAGCTAACCTCTGAATCTCAGAGAACAGCTTAGTGATATGTATGTATGTAACAATGCTTGTAATTCATTGTGGAATTATTTCTCACTTTGCTTTATAGAAATCTACTAATGCACCACTTGAAATCGAAGAATAAAGAAAAACCAATTGGCAAAACATTATAGCAGGCTATGATGACCATCCAATTTTCAAGGGAGTTGCAACTGCAGTTCTTGGTAAAATATTGTGTTTTAAGCCAGCTAAATTGAAGAAAGGAAAAATTTCAGAATTGAGAGACTGCATTTTAATACTGAAAGGCTGCTGTATTTTAATACTGCTATCTTTTGATAAATTTATGACTCTTGTTGTGATTTACTCCTTAAAAATCTAGATATTAAAAACTTTTTCATATAGGGAAACAATAAAACACCATGGGAAATATAAATCATCATGAAGGGATAGCACACAAGCAAACTATCCTGTCTATTTCTGGACAATGCTGCATACCATCCTTAGGCAAAATTAAAACATCTAAGGCTCCAGCTGCTGAGCTGTCACAGTTACTTACACCAAAAACAATAATTTGGATTGCTGTGCCTATTATACAAAACTAAGTAGATTAGAATACAATTATTTCTTCAAAAGCAGGTTTTAGGTACGTTCATTCTTCAGCATTTTATATGAAATTTGAATTTTCAGATATCAGAATAATGTTTTAAGAAATCATTTGATTTTCACTTTTTCTTACAAGCCATTTGCAATAATTAACATAATAAGTAAGTTCATAATAATTAGTTTATAATTTAACTCCAAAGATGTAATTATCACAGTATGGAAATTTCATTTTTACAGGTTGCAAATCATAGTTATGATAAGAATGAAAGGCAGGTAAAGAACATTACCATATCAACGGTGGCAACAGAGATCACTGTTGATGAACACATTAATATCAATGAACACTAGTGAGTTTCTTGTACTTTTGAGAAAGTACAAGACATGTGAAACAGCAACTGTAAATGAAAACTGCCAAGCGAAGTAAGCAAATGTTCTCAGACATTTCAAATATTAAATTAACATTTGTATTGTGCAAAATAATATCAAGTTATATTCCAGATTGCCAAAAGTGACATCCTTGAGGCAAAGAAAAATATATTTGATATGAAAAGGGCCATAACAAACTTTTATAAAATAACAAAGTCAATAGGCTCATCACAATTGCTTCATATAGCATATATTGTATTTGGGGTTTGTACACCTCTGAACTTTGTTCTTCCAGCCTCACATTACAAATTATGTAAATTAAATCACATAGTTTGTAACATTGCTTAAGTCTATGATCTTCATTATTTTATATAACAGTGGTATACTTAATTAATACAAAAGAGGGCTGTAATTATTTTAACTACTGGCCTTGTGTATTGTTTGAAGAATAGTTGCAGTGTATGTTGTTGTGAAAGTACAAAATTTGTATGTAATTCAATTCATTTATTGATCTTGCTATTACATAATAAAGTAATAATTTGGAACAGTTGCATATAAGCCAAAAAATAACAGCAGGAAAGATCAAGGAAAAGGCCTCACAGAGACCAGACTTAGCCTCAATCTTCCTAGGAATTAATAAGGAAGAGTATTAATAAGAGAAAAACCAAGTTATGCTTTTTGAGTGAGGAGCTGTTAGTACTGAATGCAAAATCAGTCTAAATGGCACAGAGAAAGACCATGCAAATGAAGTTGTATAATTAGGCAGCATGTTTGACAGTGAAGATAAATTATACATATCACTAAGCTGTTCTCTGAGATTCAGAGGTTAGCTCCACAAAGAAATACAAACTACTACATAAATTTTTAACTGATTATTTACTTACTGTTTTTTTTTTAAGAACTCATCATTCCTGTGAAATCCTCTCTAAAGCAGCTACAACTTTCAAAGATGAATTCACTCGCCTACTAATTTCACAATCTAATTCGTCTCTTTAATTTTTTTCTTTTAATTAAAGATGAATTATATTGTGAAATTAGTAGGCAAGTAAATTAATCTTTAGAGAGGATTTCACAGGAATCACGAGTTCTCAAAAAAAAAAAAAAAAAAAAAAAGTCCCGAATGGCTGTGCATGAAAGTGTAATGTGTAATTGCTCCTACTCTGATTGATGCATGGCAGTGAAACCTAGGTACTGCAGAAGAGACATAGGAGTTTGTGTGTTGGAGAGAGGTGTTATTTACAGGGGTTTGTGGCAAGACATACACTGATCATAAGAGGAATGAAGATGTGTTGCAGATGTGTAATGTAAAGCAAAATGTTGTTAGTAAGATGAAGACAAATATTCTTGTGGTTTGGTCATGTTGAAAGAATGGGTGGTAAGATGCTTAGCAAGAGAATTTATTTAACTCAAGTGGCAGGAATGAAGACAAGACAAGGAAATCATGGGATGACCAGATTTAGGAATGTCTGCATGAGATAAAGATAATGAGAGTGCAGTACAAAAGATCTTGTGTGAGACGTGTGATGGATGTCAGTGAAGCTCAAGCCATGTGCCGAGATTGGTGTCAATGGAGATGTTTGATACATCAACAGTAAGTAAAATTTACAGCTTAGGAATCTGAACAGTTTCAGATTTGCACCACTCACTTTTTTTCAGGAGATGATACATGGAGAACAGTGACCCAAACAAAGCAATTCAGGGCAGCAACTTGATTGCTGAAAATAATATTCTTGTGAATTTTTTATCATGTATTTGTGAAGAACATTTCTTCCCCAATTTCTGTGATGATATCTGATGCACTGGTGATTTGAGACCTGCATCAGTCAATGGATTAAAAAGAGTCAACGCCATGAAGAACTGGATTGCTTCAACAAGTGCAAATCTGTAGTTGTTCAGATTCCCAAGCTATAATTGCTTAGCTTCAGTTACTTGGAGTTTCATTGTCCTGGGTGGTGTAATGGTAGCATGCTCAAATGGAAATCAAGAGATAAGGGTTCTATTCCCGCTCCAGGGTGATGTAATTTTAAATTTTTTTGAGGAGATGGTACATGGAGAACAATGAACTAACTAACTAAATAACAATAATAAATGTAATTTAGAACTGCAATCTTACTGCTGGAAAAAACCTTCTTGTGAATCTCCCATGTATTTGTGAAGAGTATTTCTTCCTTAAATTCTGTGTGTCTTCTATTTACTGTGAAAAATAGTGGATTTACAGGTAATTCATTAACAAAACAGTTTGCTTTAAACTGTTCAAAACACCACAGTGTCAATTGTGGAAGGCAATTTTAGATTTAGATGTTATTGGGTTGGAAAGAAAGCAATGTTGGATGACAAGGTACCCAAAGTTGAAGCTACGGCCATGGCACACACTGGCCACTGAGATTGTGCAGCACACCAGCAGGTAAGTGACATAAAAGTCAGTGGCAGTTAGCTGTCAGAAGGTGAAGAGTGTAAGTGCCATCCAACATGGAAGTGGACAAGGAGCACATCTGCCATTGCAGATGTGCTCCTGGTAATGTTTCTTACAGCTCCCACTGGTAATGTTTCTTACAGCTCCCTCGCAAGTGCTGTAAGAAACATTACCAGTGTGTACCCTAATGCCATATCACATTGTCAGTGCTGTGGTTGATTCGAACAGTTTCGAGAGGGAAATTTTGACCTGTCAGGCCATCCCAAAGCCAGAACACCAGCAAAAGTGGACATGGACAAGCTCAAGACCTTAGTAGAGATGAACCATGTGCGACAACGTGGGAGTTGGCCAAACAGCTGGGGACAACTCACACAAGCATTCACATGCCTGCGTCAACTTGAGAAGGTGAACAAGAGGGTAGTTTGGGTACCCCATCAACTCACAGTTGAGCAAAAAGCAAATCGCATGAGTGCATGCATTTCCCTGCTTGCACATGACCAAGCTGAACCGTTCTTGGGCTGCAGTGTGACAGGTGATGAGAAATGGGTCCTGTATAGCAATGTCAGTGCCCGGAAATAGTGGTCAGACCCAAAACAGAAGCCCATGTTGACCCCCAAAGCCAGCTTACATCCATGTAAGGTCTGCTGTCTGTTTGGTGGGATATGCAGGGTGTCATGTTTTTTGAGCTGCTGTTGGACAACACCACTATCACCTCCAACGTGTACTGCCATCAGCTCAATGCTCTACAAGCACTGTTCACAGTGAAATGACCAGCACTGCTGAACCACAAGGGCGTCCTCCTACAGCAGGAGCAAGACATCACACATCACTGGTGTACTGTCACAAGATCAGGGACCTGGGCTTGGAGCTGCTGCTGCACCCAGCCTATTCCCCAGACATAGTCCCAAGTGACTACCACATTTTTATGGCCATTGCAGCATTTCCTGGATGGACATTGGTTCACCAACGGGTTGATGTCAAATATGCATTTACTCACTTCTTTGCGTCCCAGCTGCCCAGGTGATAGGAGCAAGTAGTGGCAACAACGTTTTGGAGTGATATTTCAGCCGACTAACCATAATCGGCAAGGAGGTTTCTTCATGTGCTCAGATGAGAGAAGGAGAGGGGGGGGGGGCATATTGGATCTGGAGATGTACGTGTGCTAGTTTGACTAAAGTCTAAAAAATTATGAATACATTAGTTAGGGATGTAGTTTTATTCTATGACATGGCAATTTCAGATGATGTATGATGGGGCATAAAGAATAGTAGCAGCATAAGCATATACATTGCAATGAAACATGAAACCATATTTTTTTTAACTGAAAAAAAAAAAGCTGAAATAACACAGGGAATCTGACTTACTTTCATTACCAGAAGGACGTGAAATATTTCGCACCACTGGTATATTAAGAGCAATAATAGGTGTAGCAGCTCCAGAACCAGCACTATTTTCAGCCTTCAGGCAGAAGTAATACAGAGTATTGCTTGCCAAGCCACTTACAAGAGAAGTTAGCTCAGAACCTTTAAATGCAAAGACATAAAAAAAAATTACTACCATAGAAGAATACACAAATTTTTAGACTAACATATGCAGATAAAAAGCAAATTATCTGGTCAGATTATTCTGCATTGCTATACACACACACCAGAGTAACTGGTTATAGTACTATATTGCTTATTTTTGAAATTTCTTAAGCAAATGTCATTTTTACAAGATCATAGAACTATTGAACAAAACTTAGCCACGTTAGTTCATCATTTTAGGAAGAACAGAACAAACTGATATGCAGCATATGAAAGGAGTATGCTTAAGGCAACAGATGAGCACCTGTTTCCTCTAACCACCCCAATGCAATGGTCTTCCAGCAGAACTCTCACAGCTGCATTGTGTTTTGATTTTGCTATATCCTTTATTTAGCTAACCTTCCAGGATATTTACAAAAAACATAGTAATAATGACCTCCAAATTTTATCCTCCTCTGGAGGAGGGAGGGGAAGTTGCAAGTGACTAGAAGGCATAAAAGAAAGCTACCACTGACTGCAAGTGTACATTTGAAATTAACATATCCAAAAGTTATACACATTCATACATTGTCATTTTTGTAGTCATCTTTTGCCTCTTCTTTTTACATGGTTTTTCTTTTTCATTTTATCACTTTTCACAAATTACAAACTAGATAACAAAAATAAATGTAATGGATACTTTTCATTTAAATATAATGGATATTTTGCCAGTTTATTATAACTGTGAAAATACTAAATATATATTTTAGATATACAAAACTGACCAGATACATCTCATCACAATCAACACTTCATGTGCTTGATAATCACATTTTTGAGAAGAATAGAATGATGTTCTATTCTATTTAAAACCATTAACATTCAGCATTGCTATGGGGAATAGAAAGTATTGCCAACAAAGCATGTGTTATTCCAGAAAACTTCAGGAATTCCTCCACTTCTTGCATGTTCTTTAACGAATTAAGTTACATGTAGCGGGTAGTACTGGCTATAAGTAAAATTTCAGGACACAAATTTTTTTTTTAATTTCAGGACAATTTCAGGACAACATTGAAACAATATATGTATCACCTCTGTTACAATTTTGTATACAAAATTTGCCTTTCAAACTGTTCATTTACATACTAAACTGAAATATTAAATTTCATAAACCTTCAAAAATCCAAAAGATGAAAAATATTGCACTTACCTTCATCATTCAGCAAGACAATTAATTTTGTCAGATTAGATTATTTTTGTGTACCTGATGGATCTTTATTTTTAGCAATTTCAGCCCAATACTTGCATATATCACTGTCTTTTACAAACACAACCTTTTCCTTTGCCAAATCTTCACACATATACACAGTAGGGTGGTTTTTAATGTTATGGGAATTTTTTTTTTTTTTTTTTTATAAATTCGATACTCCCACCCACTAGAAATATTCCTTTTGGTGTTATACCAATATCAGAAAAAAATTAAAACAATCGAGCAATGCTTAGAGGTCACCCAACATGTTAGAAATTTTGTGTTATTTGCATAAATTTTGCTATATAATGGTGCAAAAACAATATAGCCATTCATATACTTTTAACAATAATATTAATCTTTTATTATTCAAATTTTAAAGCACACAAACTTAAAGTGGCATTGCTTTCATGCAAAACTATATTTAGAAAATAAATTCATAGGAACACCAGTTCTATTATTTAGCTGGGAGTAGACTTCTGCTGCTCCATAAGAGATCTTTTAGTATGTGTGCAACAATTACGGTAATCAGCCACAACTTGCATAAGAAACTGAAATTGGTCTTCGTTGTAAGTAATGAGCTTGTTCAATTCCTGGACAAGAGCAACCCCACGTTCAGCATTGTAATTGGTTACCATGATCTTTTGTACAATACCAATACCTGCCTTATAGTCTTCTGTTTCCCCGAGTCTGAGGGTTAAATTGTAGAAATTCAATAGGGATATTCAGTTTTGTAAAGAATCCAATTGTGTTGGGTGTAACAAAATCTGCAAGGTTCCTCTGTGCTGCACTACTAACATTAAGAATGACACGGTTTGGGCCCTTTGGAGTAAGAAGGCTGTTGCCTTGTTTTAAAACTAAAGCACTGACCATTTTCTGTTTTGTTGAGATCAATATTTCAGTATCAAAAAATCTGTTCGGACAAATATCATAGATGATTCTCCAATCCTAGTAATTAATGACTTCATGGCTTCCTCTTATTACTTTCAGTATTATAAATATTTAATGGGAATTATCGAGGATAAATTTATTAAAGGTACATTACCTCTCAAATTTTCGATCTAAATACTAGATCTTCGTCAGGAGTTCTTGCTTCCTTCTACTTCCACTGGTCTGGCGACCAAGCCTGATGGATTTTCCATCCAGCATGGTAATTGAAGTTGCCACCTTGTGTCTTGTAAATTTCCAGGGCTAGCAATGGGTTCTTCATTAGCACCTCTCCTAGCAAATTATTACGTAAGTAAAATAGAAGAGGCCTTCCTATTGAAACCTTCAATTTTCTGCATGTATATTAGATACATGGATGATATCCTTTTCATCATAGATCAAGATTCGAGTGGATACCTATCAAAAATCCTAGAAAGTTTTAATGCCCAAGATGAATCCCTAAAATTCACTTTAGAAGAGCAAAACGAAAATAAGCTAAATTACCTAGATATTACTTTGAAGTGGGAAGGAAAATATATTACCATAGAATTATACAAGAAGGCTACAAATACAGGAAAATTTTTAAATTATAAATTAAATCACCCTAATTATATAAAGAAAAATGTAGCTTTACAATTTAAAGAGAAAGTTGAAAAGCTGAATTCAACTTCAGAAGCAAAGAAAAAACATAAAAATAAGTTAAAATCAATCTTATTAGAAAATGATTACCCTTCAAAAGAAATTCGTGAACTACTGGAAGAAAATCCTGAACATGCACATGCACTACAGACAAAATAAAGAGAAAATTGAATATTTATTCACAAGAAAGGTCACTTACCACAAGGGAATGTTTGAAAAACTGAAGAAAATCAGCACTAAATATAAAATTAGGTTAGCTCCATGTTTGAATAACAAAATTAAAAAATACTTACCATCCCTAAAACAAAAAGAAGAAAATACTTTACTCCAGGAAGGAGTCATTTATAAAATAGAGTGTTCTTGTGGATTACCATATATAGGAGAAACAGGAAGAAGGTTAACCACCAGAATAAAAGAACACAAAGCAGCAATAAGGAACATCTCAAATAAAACAGGATTAGACAGGCACATACAACAAACTGGCCACAAAATGGACTGGGACTCCTTAAAAGTGATCAAACATCAATCCCATGCAATTATCCGGAAATTAGAGGAATCCCTGGAAATTTACAAGACACAAGGTGGCAACATCAATGACCATGCTGTATGGAAAATCCATCAGGCTTGGTCGCCAGACCAATGGAAGTAGAAGGAAGCAAGAACTCCTGACGAAGATCTAGTGTTTAGATCAAAAATTTGAGAGGTAATGTACCTTAATAAATTTATCCTCGATGATTCTCCGATTTTTTACAAGTTTCTTTTGAAATATTTTTATTGTATTTTTCATGCTGATAGATACCATTAAGAAGATGAAGGTCATTACATGGTGCCCTTGCTGCTAGTGGCACTGAGAACCAGGCTTTCAGGTACAAAATCACTATAAACTTACACATTTCTTGAAGTCCTTTTTTCTCCTAGGATGTGAGTTTTAATTGGATTGAAACATATAAATCTTGAGGGAGTAAATTAGCTTGGACATCCAACATGCATGGCACCCGATGCTTGAAAATGAATTCCACGTGGTGAAGTGTTGCCCAGAAAGATAATTGACAGTTCTAGTAACTCACTGTAATCATATCTTACGTTAATTTGTTGCGAAAGCTGATGCTTGGCAAAATCGTTTATGTCTGCCTTCACAGTACTGGAGCTGATGACAATTCTGAAATGTCATCACATGTAGAATAAATGATCTGATTTATAACATGCCAATTCTTCTGAAACCTCTTAAACAATAAAACTTTAAGTACTGAAGAGGGTGAAAGACTTACTTAGAATGCAGTGCCAGCAAGTAACTCCATGATGTCGTGGCAACAAGCAAAATACAGTAAGTCTTTGCCTAGTTTTTTTTTTTTCTAATTGAACACATGTACCAACATGGCGACTGGTATTCGAGCTTGTAGTATCGAAGCTTATTCTTACAATACAATTCTTAACATTCCATTCTTCCAAAGCCTCAATAACAACTTCTGATTGGTTTTTTCCTGATCCACTGGACAGTTTGCTTACTTTCAGAAGCTGTGAAACACCAGAACCAGACACAATCACAGGAGGTCGATCAACATGTTGCTTCCCAGAGTGGTCACACATTAACTTTCCGTCCTAATGGACCACAAAAGAGGGACATTCCCAGAGATCCCTTGCTTTAATGCAGCTTCAATTTCAGCACGATGTTTTTCACAGTGACGTTTTATTGAACTGCAATTAATACTAAAATCTTCATTGTTGTTATGCCCAAGGCTGTGGGCTGTTTCAGCAATGACAAAGTTGGCCCTTCTGTCACTCATTTGCATACAGTCTAAGGCAGCAGTAAGTGATGGAGTTATGGCATTTACCTTCGCTCTTTTTTTTTTTTTTTTTTTTTTTTTTTTTTATTGGAGGTTTAACGACCACCGTGAGCAACTCAATGGGCTATAAGCAGTCGCCCGTCCCTAATTTAGGGTCACTGGTTCCAGGGAAGGGAGAGAGCCAGTGCCGTAAGACAAACACAACATCCATGCCTCACTGGGATTCGAACCCGGACCCCTTTTGGACGAATGATCAGAGGCCAACGCCTTAGACCACTGCGCCACCGGGGCGGCTTACCTTCGCTCTGCTGGTCCTTTCTGTAGGAGGAGAATCATTGCTTTTGCTGCTGGATTCCTCATACAATAGGTCCTCTTCAACTTTATTTCTTCTAGGAGACTGATTTTCAGTTGTGTTATCTTTATTATAACTGTAGCTTGGCAAACTGAAACTGGAAGATGACTCTTTTTTAGCCTTTTCAACGTGTTCAACACATTCAAATTTACGTGCTTCTTTAGCTGCTGACACAGTGTCAACTAAGCCCGTGTAAGCACGACGTCCAGGTTCTCGTTGCGCAAGGAGAAATTTTTAGACCTTCTATTTTGATGAGGGTAAGTGCATCATTATCATCAACCAGAGACAAACAATTAATACAAGATGGCATCATTAATTGAAATGTATAATGCATTGTGAAATGTTTTATTCAAATTAAATGTTCCCTTTCTTTTGGTGTTGCATCAGAACGTGGGATTTCGCTGCATTCCTACCCATTTCCACCACTGCACACACACACACGCTCGCGTGCGTACAAATAATTAAATCAAATCAAGGACATTCAATCAATAAGTACAATAACAACAATGTTAAAAAGTAAATACAAAATCTGGTAGTCAACCACCAGGTACTACCAGATGTCTCTTATTATTTGAATAATATACAAGAACAAAACTCACCACTTTCTTCCTTTGAATCCCACTTGTCCATTTGTTGAGTATCTTCAAGATGCATGTTATATAGAATCAAATACTTTACAATGACACCATTTGGGTACTTTGGGGGCTTCCAATTTAAGCGTACAGAATTAGTATTGACAGGCGACCAAGTTAAATCTTGTGGAGCAGATGGAACTAAGGAAAAACAAAAAGCTAAATGAGTCTCAAATGGGAAGTATCTTATAATTATAATAGTACAAGACAAATTTTTTTCAGGAATGTTCCTATATTTTTCTTGGAAATGAACAACATCTGTTACACGTTGTTATTAAAAAATAAATAACTATACTAGAATACATAAATCCTTCTCTATCATAGTTTACTTCTGTATTGGTTACATACAATTTGAACATTGGCACTTCACTTGACAACACAGAAATACAATCTAGCATCAAATTTGGTCATATTCTACTAACCTTTGGCTGACCTAAATGCTCATGCAGTTTTATTTCAGCAACATTTGATTTGAGGAAAGTGCACCTCAATTACTGTACTGATTGTAATATTTACGGTCTTACATACAATATAACACAACCAGGGAGTGATTATAGAATTGTAAGATGTAAGATGCACCTCAACACTAAACTCAAACATAGCAAGCTCATAAACAAAATGTATTGACATGACTACCCTTAAAAAGCATCTTAAGATTTTCAAACTGGAACTGAGGAACAGATTTTCCACTCTAGAAGATCTAACATCAGAAGAAGTGGACATCTCTGAAGTTAACAGAAAACTAACCAAGACTCTTATGGAAACAGCAACAAAAATAGGTGGTACTAAGAACAAGTTCATCCCTGCCAACTTTCAGGAACTGAAATCCGTAAAAAAATTAACCGATATATTCGTTGAAAAATTTAATTGATGTATTCGATTAAATTACTGAGTACATTGATTAAATGTAGTGAACATATCGATTAAAAATGATGTGTTAACCAAATCAAGTATCAAATTTTAATCGATATTACTACAGATGTCTGAATTCATCAGCACACTTATATTGATTAAAATAGAATCTATACATAATTTCTCATAACTATGCTATCATTATGATCTGTAAATTTTTTTATTTTTTTTTATGGAAGTTTGCATCTAAAGGGAAGGATATTCCACCCTTTGACCCCCAAATCCAATAGGGTTGTACCCCACATCGTCATGGAACATAATATGTTTTCAAAAATGATCCATTTTCATGCTAGGTTTATCTTAAGGAGAAACGGACGATGAGACAGTAAAAAAAAAAAAAAAAAATAAAAAAAAATAATTAAAAAAAAAATGAAATAAATAAGACCGAGCGAGGGTCACTAATTGGTAAATTATGTTCAACTAAAAAGCATTATAACTTTTAACAAAAGATGTTAATTTTATATTTTTTCCCCAAGCAGTCAATATTATATTTATACTTGGCACTAGTAATATGATTTGTAATATCCTTCCTTCCACCAAGCAAAATGTTGAAATTACATTGACACATAGCGCAAAATGCATATTTTACATTTTTGAAGATTTCGCAACACACAGGAATTCTGCAGAACATGCATCACAGAATGTTGATAGTACTGCTCCCCCCTTACATTGCTGCCAATAACGAATTGCTAACATGAAATGTATTAACACTTGAAAAAAGAAACACAAGAAAAACTGCTATATTAATACAGTAACAGTTTAAAGAGTTGCAGTTCGCAGGAAAAAAAATTACCCAGTTACAAAGTTATCTGATGAAGCTAGTCAGCTAGGAAAGAACTTGACCACAATGAGATCAATGGAAAAGCTCTTTCATGTAAAACAAAAGTTTTTAGGCACGAATGTCATCCTTTGGGGTTTTCATCTCCCCCCCCCCCATCATTCCTCACAAGCCGATGCCTTGCACAGCGGTAAAAGTTTTACTAAATCTGACCTCTTTAGCAGCATCCTTTATACTTCCAAATGGCACTGATTTTATAGTTATGTCTTCCCTTCCGGTCCTCCCCTCCCCCCATCTGTAAGAATATACTGTAGCTTCTCTGGTTATTCCTTCACAAAAACGATCTGGGCCCATCACCCTCTATACCACACCCCCTCTCTTCTGCAGTAAATTAAAACAATGTGTTTCACCAGAACAAAACAGCCACTTGGTTGGTGATTTCCTCCCCATTTTGCCCCATCTGTTTGTGGTGCAGTCACAGCACAAAACGTTGGAACTGGGGTTTAATTCCAATCTTAAATCTCTGCAAAAATGGCCTATCATGACAAAATTTAGAATACAGGTACCGCGTATATACTCGCGCATAAGTCGACCCCCCCACTTTCAGAGTAAGAAATCGTGTTAACTATTACCTAAGTCGACGTTTTTTTTTCGACTTAGGTAATAGTTAACACGCAAGGAACAGTACAACACGGGATCTCCTTGAAAATGGGCACGAATGAGTGTGCTGAAACGCGCGTCGGAAATTTTGGGATCTGGATTCCTTCGATGATGACTGTTTTATATATCGTTATCAGTCGAATTTGAGGTTGGAATTATGGTTTTTTATTTGGATTTTATTTATTCTTTGGATTAATTTTCTTTCAAGTTCTGTTAAGAACAGGGTTTTTATGTGTTCGATAGAAGATTTTTAGAGGTTTTAGCTATCATAAATATTTCATTGTTGCCTACAGAAAACGTACATTTTATGGAACTTCGACTACGCAGTTTGTCGTTGCTTGAGTGTATACCGGGAGCAACTAGTCAAAAGGAGACTGCAAACCAATGAAGTAACAATGGTATTATTTTAACCCTATCATTCATCTTCTATTAAGAAATAAGTTATGTGTTGTTTATTTCATATTTTAAATAAATGAGCCATTCACCCTCAATACGATACCACCTGAACGAATAAGAGGTTAGGGAGTCCGGATATCGCTGTTTTCAGCGAACTTGAGTAAAAACGTGAAGAACAGAAAAAATGACAGGACTTCTATGAATTCCTGCTAATGAACTTAAGGAAAGAACAACCGTGAAACTGGATTTTTCGTGGCCAGTCGTTTTGATCAAGATATTTTTTTCGCCCTTTTGGTTCACCGTCTTATTTCCAGGAAGGTCGAAACACATGGCGGTTTCATCCATGTTCCCTATTTGGGAAAGTTCAAAAGCAGTCTCTTTTCTCTTTTGAATTACATACTTTTGAAATTCCATTATCTTTGCTTCCAGGTCACGAGATAACTTTTGTGCAATTTTGGTGCGCTGGCGTAGACACAACCCATAGCGGTTCATGAACCTTGTGCACCAACCTGGTGAGGCACGAAAAGTGTTATTTGCGGCTGCAAACTTTTCATCTTTTGCGAGCTTCATTGCTCGCAAACGTATACCAGTTCGCTTTACAATGTAACCATTTTGTCTGCAGCCCACAATCCAATCATTCTAGACACTTTCCAGTTCTGGGAAAGATGTCGTTCCATGGGGCAGCGCCTTTTGCGATTTTCACCAAGTCCGTTTTTTTTTAACGCCAATCTCGAATCAGTTTTTCGTTAATGCCAAATTGACGTGAAGCAGCACAGTTGTTAGTATTTTCTGCAAAAAAACCCACTTTCAACTTGAATCCTGCGTTATAGGACATCCGTTTCTTTACACAATCCGTGTCACCCATAATAGAAGAAGCGAGACACGTGCGATTAAGAACAAGCAACACCTAGCACTGGCTGTCGCATGGCTCTGTTACGTCAAATGTCAGCGCAAACAACTGGTAGTCGGAAGGGCGGAGCTTTCTATGCGCGGCTGTGACTGCGCTGTGGATACGCAAAGCCAGGAGAGAGAACCAAAAGATCAGTATTCCTGATAATTGATTACAAGTTATGTGATATAAACAATCCTTTCATTTATCCATAGCGCTCATGAGCGATTTTAATAAACAAACATGAGACTGACTGAAAAAAAAAAAAAGCTGTACTTTTTAATTTGGTGAAAAACCAGACTGCGCGGTGAGAAAGTGTGAATATTACGCAGCATGAACAAAACTGAATTGTTCACTGTAATTTATTTATGAAAATATTTAACTAGATCACAGCACTGTATTCACAATTATATAACTACTGAATTCCAAACAAAATAGGGTGGTTTTGAAAGACATAGCTTCAAACAGTTTTTTTTTCCTGGTTTTGTTCTTATACTTGCTAGAACATTAGCTCTGGTTTCCTCTTGCGAGCAAACCCTACTTTCTTCTCAACAAGTTCCACAGCCATATATTTGTCTTTTGTTGACTCTGCCACTGCACATCATCTACTGTTTACTTTTTTTCTGCTGATAGTTTTCCCTTACCATTTTTCTTTGTTACTTTTCTTTCTTTTTCGTTTTTTTTTTTTCCCTCAGATCACAATTTTATCCATCATGCTTAAAGAACCTTCAGCCTGAGAACCATAAATTCTGACATTAGAGCTTTCACGATTTTAGATAAATGGCATAATTTTCAGGGAATGAATACTTCTTTTTTTAACACCATGCATCAATTTTTACAAATTTCCAAACTTTGTCACTTCCATTTTTGGAAATTTCCAACCCTTATCAAGCTAAAATGCACACACATTTATGAGGGTGATGACATTTAACAACTACATAGGAGTGGGGACATCGCGGGGGGGGGGGTACAATTACGGAAGAAATCTTTGCTTCGTCCAACTTTTCGGAAATTTATCCAACATTTTCAAGCTGAAATACAAATATTTATGGAATAAAACTATATCTAACAATACTGGGTAGAGGAAACATCGTGCAAGAAAAAAATTACGATTACGAGAGAAATCTTACCTTCGTCTACTTTCCGTTTTCGAAGGATAAATTCCGTCTTCCGACGGAGAAAACGACCTCCCCCCCCTCCTTACCACCACCACCAATCCTTCCAAAATTTCAGTTCAGTTGTGCATCGATCTTGTAAATGGTAAAAATGATAACAAAAAAGACTGAATTCCTCGAATCAGCGTAAGAATCTCATGGCCGAAGATTACAGGGAAATTTTCGGGCAGCCTAATTTCCGTTTTCGGAAATCGTTGCCTACAATTTCAAGCTGAAATTATGTAATGAAATTATATTTAACAACAATACTGAACAGAAGCAACATCGCACGAGAAAAAAATATGATTACGGGAAAAATATGCACTTCGTTTAACTTCCGTTTCCGAACGTTTAAAAAGACAAAACAACGTCCCCAGACGGAATACGAACCTCCCCCCCCCCCAACTAATACCCCAAAAATTTCTTCACTTTTGCATCGATCTCGATAATGACAAAAAAAGAAGGAGACCTTGCGAATCCTTGGAAGAATCTCACGTGCGAATTAACCGCTGCATCGATTTCGAATGTTGTAAGATTATGCTAAAATATCAACGACCGGTAAATGTTAACCTTTGGCACAAAATTGGCGCAGATTTCGTCAAAATCGCGATTTTTTTAGCAGAATGGCGCAAGAACAACGTTTTTGGCATGGGCTGGTGCAATTGGCACAGGTCTGGCAGCCCTGGAATCTGTGACCAGTGCTTCAGTATGGAGCTCATAAATTAACAGCTTTTATTTTCTGTGGATCCTGAGTGCACCCATTTGAAATCAGTATGTTGAATATTAACAATACTTTTAGTATTCCATTCTGGTACACCACAAAATGGTGGAGCCACAAAAGTTACGTCCCAGAGATTTATCAATTATGCAACATATGTGTGTGAATCATGAAATGAGAAACCAATTTTTCATCCAAACCGACCTTCTCTGATGGGATCAAGGTTCAACTTTGGCTGCATCAAGAAGGAACACAACAACGCTGTCTCAATTGTTTCAAAGTTGTAAAATACTGGATTACGTATAAAATAATGAAAGAACCATGTGTTTTTGAGGATGTGAAATTCACATTTTAACATATAACAGCATAAAGCGTATAAATGAATTACATACAACAGAGTTAAAAAAGCATTAGAAACTACAGTAAGATATCAGGACTAATGCAGAATTATGAATAAAAGTGAAAAATGTATAATCGAGAAATGTATAACTGAGGTTCCACTATATTTAAAAAAAAAAAATCTAAAAGACTGCTTTTTTTTTAACTCATTAAAATTCAGTCATTTGGATACAATCACGAAATAGGAAAAAAAAATATTTATCAATTACACATAATATAAAAATTAAAAGCAAACAGTTGAAAAAAGAATATTTTTGTTCAATGCCATATACAAAAAGGACTGACCAAACCAATTAAGAAAATGCTTAACAAAACAAAACTGAAAGTGGTCAACCAGTAAAAAGCTGAAGGAAGGTATTAATTAAGAACAAGGAAAAATAGCTATTTAAAAAATAGCAGGAATGTATGAGATATCCACTGAACATCAAACCAGAAAAGAAAAGACATTTTATATACAGGAAGTATGAAAAATAGGTTGAGAAACTGTTTCAACCAGCACAGTAAAACAACTGGCAAAATAGAGATGAAAAGAAAGCATTGATAAAATATTGTAACCAATAAAATATTAAACCAAAATTTGAAATCATAAAATAATAAATGAACATGTGTATGAGTCAATGGTGGTGTGTCCAAATGGTTTTCTATTGGTGCAGGAGTCAGAAAAAGTTGTGTAATATCACCATGGTTGTTTAATATGTTTATGGATGCATGCATGCATGATGCCAAAGCGGACAATACTGGTTTATGTCTTGGTAATATCAGTGTGTGCAGATTGCTGTTTGCTGATAACACAGTCTTGTCGGCAGAAAGCAAAAGTCAGTTGCATAGTATGTTGCCTTGGATGTACAAAGTTTGTATGAATTTCTAACCGAGTATAAATAACAGAAAAACCAAAGCAATGGTTTTTGAGTGAAGAACTGCTGGTACTGAATGCAAGATCAGTCCAAATGGCACAGAAAAAACAACAACACATCAATGAATTATTATATTTAGGAAGCATGTTTGACAGAGAGAACAAATTAGATGAAAAGTGAATTTTTCTTTGAAAGTCATAACTGCTTTAGGAAGATTTCAAAGGAATGATGGGTTCTCAAAACAGTCCCAAATGGCTGTATATGAAAGTGTAATTGTTCCTACTCTGATGTATGGCAGTGGAACCTGGATACTGCAGAGACAGAGGAGTCATTTGTGTGCTGCAGAGATATGTTATTTATGGGTGATTTGTGGCAAGGCACACTCTGATCCTGTTAGGAATGATGTGTTGCAGATGAGTAGTGTGAGGCAAAATGTTGTTAGTAAGGTGAAGACTGATATTCTTTGGTGGTTGGGGCATGTTGAAAGAATGAATGATGATATGCTTACTAAAATAATTTTTTCAGCCCAAGTGGCAGGAAAGAAAGGTACAAGAAGGCCAAGGAAATCATGGGAGGACCAGATTCAGGAATGTTTGCATGAGAAAAAGATTATAAGTATAAAGTACAAAAAGTCTTGTACTTTATACTCATAATCTTTGACTTATAATCATGTGATGGATCTCTGTTAAGCTCAAAATATAGATACAAAAAGGAAAAGGGAGAGAGAGATAGAGATGTGCAGGCATATAAAAAAATAAGTTTCACATGTTTTGCATAACTTTTGTTAAACAATGAGAAACCAAAGAAGTTTAATTTCTGGAACATATACCTTTCCTTTATTTTTCCATGTAATAGCCACATTTTAGTAAACACCTGTCAGAACGAGAAACCAGTGTTTCAATAAAGTAAAAGTTTGCCCCAAGTTCACGGAGACATGTTTTCACAGCTTCCTTGACTTCATCACCATTTGCAAATTGCTTGCCACAAGGTCTTTTTTTCATTTTTGGGAACAAGTGGCAATTGCAGGGTGCTAAATCACGACTGTATGGGGAATGCAGCCATACTTTCCACTTGAAATTGCGAAGAAACTCCTGTGTGGTGGCAGCTTTGTGTGAGGTTGAATTGTCATGCAACAAAATGATTCCTTTTGACAATTTTCCTCGTCTTTGATCCTTAATTGCTTTCCTTAACTTCTTCAGTGTCTTGCAGTACATTGCAGCGATTATCACACTCCCCTTTGCCATAAACTCTGTGTACACTTGCCCCTTGCAGTCAAAAAAGACAGTTGCCATCACTTTTCTGGCAGATGGCACAACTTAAAAATTGTTTGCAGTTGGTAAGCTGGTGTGTTTCCCCACCATGGATGGCAATTTGCTTTCTGGTGTGAAATGATACACTTACATCTCATCGCCAGTGATGATGCACTGCAAAAAATCTGTGCCTTCTTCAGAATAATGTTGCAAGAACACAAGACTGGACGCAAATCGCTGATTTTTGTGGTGTTCCATTAAAGATCATGAAATCCATCTCATGCACACTTTTTCTGAAATGCAGGTTATCGTGAATGATAGTGTATACACTACCATATGATAAGCCCAAATCTTTGGCAATTTCATGAATTTTAATGCATCCATTATCACTAATCAACTCCTTGATGGGCGAAATGTGATCAACGGTCATTGAAGTTGAAGGTCTGCCTCTGCTTGGTTCATCTGTTAAACCCATAAGTCATTCTTCAAACTACTTACACTATATTCCAATTGCCTGGTGAGACATTG
This sequence comes from Macrothele yani, assembly GCA_039090855.1. NCBI lineage: Eukaryota > Metazoa > Arthropoda > Arachnida > Araneae > Macrothelidae > Macrothele > Macrothele yani. Next base: position 144,219,475 of record CM076996.1, read on the forward strand.
CCTCTTCTCCATAAACACTCAACACTTCACGATAGATTTCAGTTGGATTCAAATGTTTTACCCATAAAAAACGCACTGTTCTGCAAACTTCCAATTTCGAGTAACACTTCAGCTGCTGCACCATAACAAATAACAGTTAACAAATAAATTACACAGCACAATTGTGCCACGCTCCTCCCATAAGCAGATGATGAAATGTACGATGTCACTACACAGCCACATTCTTTCCATTTACAATAGTTGCCGCTATGTGGAAATTTATTTTTTGATATGTCCTCGTATAATTAACTGATAAGAGTAGGTGCCGCAAAAGAAAAACGTAAAAACGATGTGTAGTTTCACACATTAGGTGATGTAGCGAGACTGAAGAAGAGCAGTACAGAAGGCATGATAGTGGAAATAACCCCATAAATGATGGGTGAAAAATCCACAAGCGTGTCAAAAACTTTCATCTAAAAATGGATGGATGGTATAAACATCCGAAATGTATTATGAAAAGCAAAGTTGACCAAAAATTTTCATTGGAGGTATGGTAAGATGTATGAATTAATTTTAATACACTCCCATTTTTTTATGAAGACCTAAAAAGCTGAGAATTCCAGGTGAAAATAAACAAAAATTTTAACTGAAAAAAAGAGTGTTTTATATTCGATTTTTAATAACAACTTGAATTCTCTAATGAACAAATTCAAGTTTTTTCAGGAAAATGAAAAAACAACAACATGGTTTGTGCTTTAAAATTTATTGTGATTTTCAAAACATTTATCAATTTTTGAAGCTCACACATGATGATTATTAGTACACCATGTTAAAACCATCATAATACGCTGAATTTAATTTCAGTGTAAAAGACAATTAAAATAGTATTTTGTATATAAAGTTTTTGTTTCTTAATGTATCGCTTTGGAACACGGGTATCCTGATATAATGACAACTGAATAATAAATTAATCAATGAAATAAAAATTCAGCAGCTACACAATTGTTTACTGGTGTCATAGCATACATATTACCTATACATATAAATTCTGCTAACCAACAGAAATTGACATACAGTAGAACCTCCATAATCCCAACTAATTGGGACTGGGGGTGGTTTGGAGTATCGATTTGTTCGGATTATTGAACATCTATTCCCATAATGTCAAAAATTATAAAAACGTTAATAACAGTACTTAAAGGGTTTAAAAAATAAAACTACAAAGTACATAACAATAAAACGAAGTTTAGTTTACTTTAATTACCCAAGAAAAACACCCATTTCAGTACATAGACTCAAGTTATAATAAAGATTTGTACCCTATGTTAAATTCAAAATGCCATTTACAGTAACTACACAGTATTATTTAAGTAAAAAAGTACAAACAGTGCCAAAAACTCTATACTTACAGTATGTACTATTTCATATAAAAAAGTTTAACAAAAAAAGTCACCAATCTTCTTTTGCACCATTGTTGAATAACGTTAAATAATATTGTTGAATAATTTTTCTTCTCTTAACTTTAAAAGCCTTTTCAACAATAAAAGCTGAGATGCACAGAACTCAGGTTGTTTTTTATAACCATGACACTGCAGTATCAAAAGCAAGAAAAGTATCTGTATGGGATGGTCCAGGGTCTTCATCGTAGTTGGCATCGTCACTACTGTTTTCGCTGTCGTCATCGGCTTCGTCGTCATTATAAATTTGGTATTCTTGTTCATTAACATTGCTGTCTAGCCATTCGTTAGCATCCTCTACATTAGTCCTCAAAGCCAGGGACAGATTGACACAGAGCTGCAGCTTCTTCAGCCTACACCACTGGAGTAGTTGCTGCCACTCAGTCGGAAGTGTCCAACCGCAATTGTCATTAATTGTGGTATTTCTTTCTCGCTATTTCCATCCCTTCTTCTAGTTTCCTCTTTACTAAGACATATACAAGCAAAGTGGACACTCCATAAATTGGGACTCAGTAAAAATAATCGCCACCAATCAAACTTAGTAAAGAGGAAACTAGAAGAAGGGATGGAAATAGCGAGAAAAGAAGTACCACAATTAATGATAATTGTGGTTGGGCACTTCCGACTGAGTGGCAGCAACTACTCCAGTGATGTAGTCCTGATGATGAACTAGGCTTTAGTTAAAAAATTTGAGCACCAACTTTTTTAAATAATTACCTCTATAAGACCCATAAAACAGTTATTTCCACAGTAAACTATGAATAGAGGTGCCATAAATTCATTTACAACTAGAAAACAACCATGTTACTTTTAAACCATAAAAGTGAAAACCAAAATATAAAAAAAGACACACTCCCCAAAGGAAAACTAATAAATATAGTAAAAAGAGGTAACAGCCCTGTTCCTTAAAATACCTAATTATTATTGAAGAAAATGCAATACTTGAAAGTAACCCCAACCAAGTACAAACAGAAATCCTACAAACACCTTGACATTTATGACTAAATGGAAAACTTGATGTAAACAAAGCCCATATTTGCATTGACAAAAACTGGATTCACAAGTGGGACCTTAGTTACCTGAGTTTCCTACATTAAAGTGGTAATGATGTGTACCCAGGAAGAAAACTATTCAAGATCTAAAAGTGAGAAACCTCTGTTCTTAAAAATACACAAATCACAGATGAGACCGATCAAGAAACAAAAAAGCTGAACTTTTTATAACTAGGAGAAAAATCAGAATGCATGACGAGAAAGTGTGAATGCAGCACAAGATGGAATTGTTCACTGTAATTTATTTATGCAAACATTAAACTGGAGCACATCACTGTATTCACAATATAAAATTATTGAATTCAAAACAAAATAATATGGTTTTAAATGACATTGCTTTAAACACGGTATTTTTTTTGTTTTGTTTTGTTGTACTTGCTAGAACATCAGCTCAAGTTTTCTCTTGTATTGCTTTCTTCTCAGCAAGTTTCACAGCCATACTTGTCTTCTGTTGACTCTGCAGCTGTACAACACCATTCATTGCTTAATTTTTACTTTCTGTTGATATCATTCCCTTCCCATCTCTTCATTGTCATTTTTTTCTGTTCTTTTTTTGTTATTCTCTCACATGACAATAACTTTACCCATCATGCTGGAAGGACCATGAACGTGTGATATCAACGCTTTCACTATTTTAGATAACTTTGAGAATACGAATACTTTGAACACCAGGCATCAATCAAATCTTACAAAAATCACTTCCCTTATCAAGCTTAAATGCAAACATTTATGAGGTAAAGTAACATTTAACAACATCACAGGATAGTGAGAACATAATGGGGTGGGGGCGGGAGTACGATCACAGAAGAAATCTTAGCTTCGTTCGACTTCCGTTTTCAGAAACTCCCCTTTTAAGCTGATATGCATGTACTTATGGAATAGGAGGATATTTAACAACAATACTGAGCAGAAGGAACATCGCATACATACATACATACATACATACATACATATCACTAAGCTGTTCTCTGAGATTCAGAGGTTAGCTCCAAAAAGAAATACAAACTTCCAGATATTTTTACTTATTGTTGTCGTATCAAACTTCGCCATTTACAGCGATTTTGACATACAACTCGTGCTTCACTGATATCCATTACACGCCATACACAAGATCTTTTATACTTCATAGTCATAATCTTTTTCTCATGCAGACACTCCTGAATCTGATCCACCCATGTCTTCCTTGGCCTTCCTCTGCCTTTCCTTTCTGCCACTTGGGCTGAAAATACTTTCTTAGTAAGCATTTCATCACTTATGCTTTCAACATGGCCAAACCATGGAAGCATATTGGTCTCCACATTTTGCTTCACATCACACAACTGCAATACATCTTCATTCCTCACACAATCATATCGTGTCTTGCCACAAACCCCACGTAAGTAACGCATTTCTCCAGCACACAAACGACTTCTATGTTTCTTCTGCAGTACCCAGGTTTCACTGCCATACATCAGAGTAGAAACAATTACTGTTTCATACACAGCCATGCGGGACTCTCTAGAGAACCCATCATTCCTGTGAAAAACTCCCAGAGCAGCTATGACTTTCAAAGAAGAATTCACTCGCCTACTGATTTCACCATCCAACTTGTTCTCTCTGTAAAACATACTTCCTAAATACACAAACTCACACACCTGGTCAATCACAGTGCCATTTATACTTACATTACATTCAGTGCTACCCGTTCCTCTCTCAAATACCATAACTTTGGGTTTCCCCTTATTTATACTCAGTTTGAATTTCATGCAAACTTCATGCATCCGAGTCAACATACTCTGCAACTCACTTTTGCTCTCTGCCAACAGGACAGTGTCATCAGCATACAGCAATCTGCACACACGGATATCACCAAGACATAAACCACTATTATCTATTTTGGCCTCACGCCTGCATGCGTCCATAAATATATTAAACAGCCATGGTGACATTACACAACCTTGTCTAACTCCTGCACCAATGGAAAACCATTTTGATAAAACACCATTCACTCGTACACAAGCTCTACTACCAGCATACATGGCTTTTACACTATTAAGTAGATTCCCAGTAACACCATATTCTGATCTGTTGACGTTTTCCGATCTCTAAATTAATGGGCCAATATTTTTGGATCGGAAAACCCATCACCAGATCCACGCACTCTCAATGAGAGTGATAATTTTTGTCATGAGATGATCTCAAATCCCTTTGGAAAGGAGGGAGTTAGAAAAAAAATAGATTTAAAAGTAAAAAAAAAAAAAAAATCAAGTAAATTCTTTTCTTTCTGATTTCTCTGTGAAGTGTTGATCTCTCTGTATTTAGTTAAATTTATGTGACTAGGTCTAAGTAAGTTAGCCTTGTGATGTCTGTTGCTAGTTAAGGGAGATGTAACTAGCTGGGAAGTAGATTTAAGAAAGTTTGACATCATGCTATATTGCTGGGTTTTTTTGTTGTTCTTCTTTCATGCAATGCTTTGTTTTTCTTCCTTCCATTGCATTTTTTTAGTGCACTGTTTACTTTCAGGGAAGAGATATTAGTGAAGTTTATTTTAGTGCAGTATATGATGTAGTGTATATGAACTAATTTGCCTTAGTTTCTTAAGTGTATAGTGCAGTTTATATATGTATAATATTAGATGTATCAGTTTAAAATCATCCGCGGCGTTCGGCGTTATTGATCGTCGGGATAACGTAGCGATAAAAAGAAAAATTGTAAGGTTGTAGTTCCGCATTTACCGTCGTTATCGCGATTTCTTTTATTGTATTATTCTGTAAGCTTTAATAATTGAAAAGTAATTTGTAAACATATAGTGTACGAGGTATTTTATCGTATTGTAGTTATATCTAATGAGAAAAAAAGCGTGTTTATGCCATATGTCAGTAGCGTGTATTAAAATCGTTGTCGTGTGTATCGGGCTTAATTTAGTAACCTTTCGTAATTAAAATCTTGCCTAGTATTAATATTTAGTTGGTTTTAGTATGAATCTTACTTGGTATTAACTAGTGATAGTATAATTCAGCGACTGATAGAAAAAGCGGGTCGGCGATCGCTCCGTAACGAAGTGACTTTCGTAGAATTATTTGCGCGTGCGCTTATCGTCAAGGATATTTAATAGTCATTTAGTAAAAGAATAAAATTGTGGCTTAATGCATCAGGGCAAAATAACACATCGTTGCGTTACGCTATTTTTTCGTAATTCCGATCGTCGTACCTGTAGCTAGAGAGAATTCGATTTTTATGCGTTACGAAGTTAATTGTAACGATGTTCGTTAATGTTAGTTAATTTGTTTAATGAATTTTTGTAAAGGTGGTCTCCAAAAGTCTTTGTTCAGAAAGAAAGAATGAAAATGGCTACAGTTTCTGGTGTCGCTTTTTTAAAAGCGATACATTCGTAGAATGGCATCTGTGAGGACGTTTTCCCAGCTTTACCAGTGCAGAAAGTCCGATTTATTTATGCTCTTGTTTACTTCGAAAAGGCATTTTTCGCTTTGCACAGGAACACTTCGGGATTTGGGCGGAGCTCTGCGAAGTTCACCGCAGCGCCCGTTTTCGTGGGTCAAAGGTCAGTCATCCATCGAGGAAGTTTCTGCCTCCTGGCGTTCACGCAGCCAATTGGAAAGTTGCCGCTTTCTCGCACATGCGCGATGCGTAAGGCGAAGAGCATCGTTTTTTTTGTACGCTCTTGAGATGCAGAGAGAGAGAGAGTTGAGCTAGAAACCACCAAGCACTAAGAAAGGGGAAGGAAAAAAAGAAGCTATGCGGGAGAGACCGCGCTTCTAAATCGGAAATGCCGCCAAGTTCCGGGAGGACGAAGGAAAAAGATGTCAGCGTCATGGTAGGACCTTTTAATTTGTTTTTAAATGCCAAAACAGAGGAATGTACTTGAAAGCCCTCATTCTCACAGAGAATTGTAGCTGGGCTGGATATCTTCCACCCGCCATGTTCGGGAGTCCCACGGAGACGCCAGAGAAATTGCTGCACAAGCATTGATACTTAAGTTTGCACCTTCATCTGAGGAAATCTTCTAATTCCTTTCTTATTGTCCACTTGAAGGGCAGGGAAAGATATGTCCACGCAGTTCGGCAGCAAGGAAGGAAACTTGCGTAAATTCGCGGCGACGGACAGACTCCGTGACGCCGAACCTCAGCAGTTAAAAAAGAAACAAAGAAAAACCGTAATTTCTCCGCTCAGCTCAAACATTTCCATGCTGTTTAACTGACAAAGCTTCCTTGAGAAGAGAAGAGAGAGAGAGAGGGGAAAAAAAAAAAAAAAAACGTCATCAACGGCAAACTTTCTTTCGGCGACCACCTAATTGTTTTTGGTTTTAATGTGATTAAAAAAAATGATGTGATGTTATTTCATTAAAAATATATATATATAGGGGAAAGTACATTTTGTAGAAAGATATTCCTTGTTTTGAAAAGGGAAAGAAAAAGTATTAAACAAAGAGGGGAGTAAAGAAATTGAAATTGTTTTTATTATTTTGAGTGTGTGTAAGGTTTGGCCAGAACCAACAAATGTAGTATAATGTGTTACTGTAAATTAAGAAAAGATTTTTCCAGGTAACTGACCAAAATCAGTGTGTTGTGAAAAAAAAAGAAAATTTTAAAATGTCACTCTTAACCATTTAAATCTAAATTGTAAAGAGCATTTAGCTCAAGGTTCAACAGGTATCAGATATGCACATCGAGCATTAAGCTCTTAACACTCTTTGAGTGAATGATCACATCCTTTGATGATTTTTGTAAGGCAGGCTGGTAACCAAATTGTGCCACTTACCTCCTTCATCCTCTAAACCACACAGGTGAAAACCACTTGGTTTGCAGTCCAGGGTTTCTGAGAGGATTATTTAGGACTGTTAACATGCTCTGGACTCTAAAATTCATAGCTAAATTCTTTTTTTATTCGGCCTAGCCACCTAAAGTTTCCTTGTATCGAGTGTTTTTCCAACCTGTGCCTGGGAGCACAAAATTAATTTTTAGTTAACCTGGAACATATGTTTAATCAAATTATTTTGTGTCGTATGTGAATTTCTCTTGTCGGTGGTGGTGGAATCACCTTCCATTTACTGGGAGTTTTTAAGGATCGTACCTGGGGTGTTAGTCGTTGATGAAAAAAAATTCTTAATTGGGGTCCCTAGATTGATCACCGGCCATTTTCTTCTTTTTAAAAATAAAATTGTGTAATATTTGCATTTTTTCAGAAGTTCATCATCATAATATAATAATATTTTAATCACCAAACCACGACGTATCAATTCATTCAATACCTTCCACAAAAGTGTCCTATTCACTCGGTCATGAGCTTTCTCTAAATCTATGAAGGCAGTAAAAACTTTCTTCCCAACAGCCAGATACTTTTCAATCATCATGCATAATGCAAAAATCTGGTTAGTGCAGCCTTTACCAGGCATAAAACCACTCTGAACATCCCACACTTTCAATGATGTAAGACCCCGTACTTTTTCAATAACAACCTTACCAAACACTTTCCCTGGCACATTCAGTAGGCTAATACCACGATAGTTCTTGCATTCAGTCTGATCACCTTTTCCCTTATACAAGGGAACAATGATAGCATCTTTCCAATCCCGAGGGACCATTCCTAACTCCCAGCACAACTGGCAAATTTCAGTTAACCAGTCAATTATAGAGTCACCACCATACTTCAACATCTCTGCAGTTATGCCAAACTCCTGGAGCCTTACCATTCTGAAGATATTTTAGAGCTTTACACACTTCTTCTCTTGAGATCCCTCCTGTGCTTTCATCCCTCATTGTGACATCATCTGCATCTGTCTCAGAATAATTTTTGCTCTCCTGATCTAATAACTCACAGAAGTATTCACCCCATCTGTCACTTAACTCATTGGGCTCCCATATCATTTCCCCAATCTCATTCTTCACACAACGTATAACTTTGTTTCCCCTATTTTTCCTGAGTCTCACGTACTTCCAGAAGGACTTTCTATCTTTCCAAAAAGCCAGTTCATGCCTTTCCACTTTCTCCTTCCTATCTTTTGCCTTACTGTGGCGAACCAGCTTAGCAGCTTCACACTTCTTACAGCGATATTCATCCACAGAGACTCTCCCGTGCAACATCCCCAAATAGACTTCCTTCTTTTTCTTTACTGCCTCTTCAATCTCACTATACCACCAAGCATCACCTCTATTGTTACCCACTATTGTGGTGCCACAGACCTCTTTAGCAGCAGTGACAACACAGTTCTTAAAACATTCCCACTTCTTTAACACATCCCTCTCACCAGACTTCAGATATTTCAGTCGTTCTCTGAGTAAGTCAGAATACCGCTGATGATCTTTAAGGAGCCTATCAACCTTTATTCTTTCTATCCTGGGTTTCTTCCTATTCCTTTTCCTCCAACCAACATTAAGTTTCACTCGTGACACTACCAAGTAATGATCAGAACCAACATCCGCACCGCTCATCACACGGGTGTCAACAACTAAGTGTTTCAAACGCTGATCGTAAACAACAAAATCTATCACTCTTTTGACCAAGAGTACGATTTTCCCAAGTATATGTGTGGATATACTTGTGGTTGAAAAATGTATTAGATACAAGAAGAATAATAGATACACACAAACCATTCTCAATGCAGAGTTCAATTAATCTTTCACCATTATCATTCACACAAGGATCATTAAACTTACCCAGAACATTGTCAGAAATTGCATTCTGCACACCTACTCTAGCATTGAAATCCCCTGCTATTATAACTTTTTCTTTAGCACCAAACTGGCTCAAAACAGCTTTTAGCTCATTCCAGAAATCTTCTTTCTTATCAGAAGGTCCCGAGTCACAAGGAGCATACACTACAACAATTACAATTCTCTGAAGTTTCACTTTCAAACGAATCCAGAGAATTCTCTCACTTATGCAACTATAGTGAATCAAGTTGTTCTTCATCTTTTCACTTAAAATCACACCTACACCAGCCTGTCCTCGCATATTATCCAATACTCCAGACCACACACTCACCGTGCCATTCACTTCTTCTAACCCAATTTCCTTCTTTTTGGTTTCACTTACACATAGCACATCCAGTCTATACTTATTCATCTCCTCAATCACCTCACTCATCTTGCCATTTATACCTCTAGTATTCCATACACCAATCTTACATTCACTCAGCCGAGATCGCTTTCTCATACGCTGTTTAGGAAGTCCAGGTCGATTTCGTGGTGGACCGTCCTTCTCAAGTGTGGTAGGTCCACCATATCCCACACTTGAGTCATTCTTAATATTTCTTTTTGCCTTTTTAATCAGGTAAGTACATCAGTGTGGGGGATTAGCTCACAGCTGAGGGTTCCAGTTGGTCATTCAACCCGCAAGAGAAAAATTGCGATTATGAGAGAATTCTTCCTTCTGTCTAACTTTCATTTTTGTAAGTTTTGAAAGATGGAATTCCATCCACAAACAGAAAACGAATCCCTTCCCCCACTAATGACCCTCTAAATTTCTGTTCAAATGAGCATTGATCTCAAGAATGCCCCAAATGGTAACAGATAGCGAAATTCCTTGAACCCACGGAAGAATTTCATGCCTGAAGACTACACAGAAATTTTCATGCCATCATAACTTCCATTTTAAGAAATCATTGCATAAAGTTTCCAGCTGAAATACAAACATTTATTCAATAAACTGATATTTAACAACAATATTGGGCAGAGGCAACATTGTGAGAAAAAAAGAAATTACAATTACGGGAAAATTCTTCACTTCATTTAATTTCTGTTTTCGAAAGTTTCGGAAAATGAAATACCTTTTCCAGATGGAAAACGACCCCCCCCCCCATTAACCCCCCTAAAATTTCTCTTCATTTCTGCGTCGAATTCGAGAATGACCCAATGACGACAAAAAAGTAGGAATTCTGCGAATGAATCATATGTATGACAATTACATCCTAACAAATTAAAATAAACCAACAGAACTAAAACTGTTATGAGGACTGTCTGGTACCCTCCTTAAAAAACAAAGAAAGAAGATATATGAATGAAAATGTACAGACTCCTTGACTTAAATATTATAAACTATCTGAAGCCTCATGAAACTGAATTAGAAAGTTGGCTTTTACCAAGTTGAGGTGTGAAATTTGCAGGGCATAATGCAGTGCATTGAATAAAAAAGCTAATGTAAACTATGCACCCCCATCAGTACAACATACACTGAAGAGCAACTGAATTAGAGATACCTGTCTAGTAACGTGTAGCACCACCTTTCGCCCTGATGATGGCGGCGATTCATCTCGACATGGACTCGAGAAGACACCGGAAGCGTTGGGAAGCCATACGGATCCACGACCTCTGAACAAGCTCTCACAGTTCACGAAGATTTGATGGAGGGGGTCAGAGTCTCGAACATTTCTCTCGATGGCATCCCAGATGTGCTTGATGGGATTGAGGTCAGGTGACCTAGCTGGGAAAAGAAGTGAAGTCACGTTGGTGGAGTGTTCATCAAACCATTCAGATACAATTTGGGAGTGATGGCACGGTGCATTGTCTTGCTGCAGGATGAGGTCCCCAGTGGGATGTTGAAGACTCACAAACGGGAACAAATGGTCGTCCAGGGTATCCCGGTAACGTTGACCTGTGAGGGACGATGTCACACGTACCAGGGGTCCCATTTCAGTCCACGTAAACAGTCTTCAGACTAGAATGCCACCCCCACCAGCTTGAAGAGTACCCTGCTGGCAAGAAGGATCTATTGCTTCATGTGGTTTGTGCCGTACTCGTAACCTACCATCTGCATGTACCACCGTGAATCTCGACTCATCAGTCCAGGCAACATTTTCCCACATGTCTAGGGTCCAGTGGCAATGTTCCCGTGAACTAATCTTTGCACACTGTGATGTGCAGTCAGCAGCGGTACCCTCGTGGGATGATGGTTTCTGTACCCCATAGCGAGGAGATGGTTCTGGATAGTGTGGCTGCTTACACGTTTTTGTGCACCAGCGTTAAATTGCAGAGTGATTTCTTGCACTGTGGCCCGTCTATCCACTGTTACAATGCGAGCTAGCCAAAGATGACGCCGCTCATCCACATGCTGTTGTCCACAGCAGTTGGCCCTTGCAGGGATGGTTTTACCGGATTCGATGTACTCACGGTGCACCCGTGACACAGTGGCTTGTGAAAATCCCAGTGCCTGCATGACTTCCGAGATGGAGTGACCCATTCATCGGGCATCAACAATTTGCCCACGATCAAGTGTGCTTAGATCCTTCATCTTACCCATACTGCGTCCGACTCTTACCGATTCCCGTCGCATCACTCCTTATATTGTCGTATCGCTGCATACGTCATGTCGTTTCCATTTACAGGGCCGCCCACAGCGCCACATTTGCATAACGCCAGCTGTCTCTAATTCAATTGCTCTTCAGTGTATATCTTCATGAAATTCAATAACATAAAATTAAAGAAAGTTAGAGAAAAAAAAATGTTAAAAACAAACATCTTGTTCTATAAAAAGAATTTCATAGAACACAATCTTTATTTGGTTTTTCAGGATAAAAAACTTAAAACGATAAAAAAAAGTCCTTACCATCTTCCTTTGTCTTACACTGTACTATCTGACTAAAAGGGCTTTGTTGGTTGTGCACATCATGAGATTGTACAGAAAATGCATACAAAGTGAAGGGCTTCAGGTTGGTAATGACAAGTTCACTGCTAGTGCTAAAAATAAACACCACACTTACATTAATATCATTTTATAAAACACAACACACACACACACAGAGATGAAAAAAAAAAATGAAAAAGGTGATTTCACATGTGTACAGTCAGAACATTACTTCAATATTTAATACAAATACATTGCTTTTGCATTAATCAGATATTTGTAGGTCCAATACTCACGACACTACTTAATTTAATACATTTTACCAAAAATCACACTTACAGGTATTAAAATAATATTCTAGTTGTAAATGCATTTATGGCACCTCTATTCATAGTGATTGTGGAATAACTTTTTTTACGGGTCTTTTAGAGGTTATTTTTAATGAAAGTTGGTTGTCAAATTTTCGAACTAAAGCCTAGTTCGTCATCAGGACTATGTCACTGGAGTAGTTGCTGCCACTCAATTGGAAGAGACCATCCGCAATTATCGTTAATTGTGGTACTTCTTCTTCTTGCTATTTCGATCCCTTCTTCTAGTTTTCTCTTTACTAAGTTTGACTGGTGGGCGATTATTTTCACTGAGTCCCAATTTATGGAGTGTCCACTTGCTTGTACATGTCTGTCTAGCCCTGTTTTGTTCCCAATGTTCCTAATAGCTGCTTGGTGTTCTTTCATTCGGACCTTAATACTTCTCCCTGTTTCTCCTATATAGCTGAGTCCGCAGTTACAGTCGATGCAGTAAATTACTCCTTCCTGCAATTGGATGTCCAATTCTTTCTGCTTTAAAGCTGGCAAGAATTTCTTTATTTTGTTATTAAGATCTGGAGCTAGCCTGATATTATATTTTGCTCCGATCCTTTTCAGTTTCTCGAAAAGTCCCTTGTGGTACGTAATTTTGCTGGTGAATTTGAAGTTGGTTTTTTTCCTGCTTCTTTTTTGGCACTTGTTTAAATATTTTCTCAACATATGGGGAGGGGTAATTGTTTTCTGCCAACATTTCCTTTAATTCTTCTTTGTGAAGATCTTTTTGAGAAGCTGAAGAGACCAGGATTTCAATTTTTTCCAAAAATTGTCTCGCTGTATTCTGATTTAATATAATCAGGGTGGAATGAGCAGAAGTCTAACATCTTCCCTGTGTTGGTGGAAAAAATTGAAATCCTGGTCTCTTCAGCTTCTCAAAAAGATCTTCACAAAGAAGAATTAAAGGAAATGTTGGCAGAAAACAATTACCCCTCCCCATATGTTGAGAAAATATTTAAACAAGTGCCAAAAAAGAAGCAGGAAAAACCAACTTCAAATTCACCAGCAAAATTACGTACCACAAGGGACTTTTCGAGAAACTGAAAAGGATCGGAGCAAAATATAATATCAGGCTAGCTCCAGATCTTAATAACAAAATAAAGAAATTCTTGCCAGCTTTAAAGCAGAAAGAATTGGACATCCAATTGCAGGAAGGAGTAATTTACTGCATCGACTGTAACTGCGGACTCAGCTATATAGGAGAAACAGGGAGAAGTATTAAGGTCCGAATGAAAGAACACCAAGCAGCTATTAGGAACATTGGGAACAAAACAGGGCTAGACAGACATGTACAAGCAAGTGGACACTCCATAAATTGGGACTCAGTGAAAATAATCGCCCACCAGTCAAACTTAGTAAAGAGAAAACTAGAAGAAGGGATCGAAATAGCAAGAAGAAGAAGTACCACAATTAACGATAATTGCGGATGGTCTCTTCCAATTGAGTGGCAGCAACTACTCCAGTGACATAGTCCTGATGACGAACTAGGCTTTAGTTCGAAAATTTGACAACCAACTTTCATTAAAAATAACCTCTAAAAGACCCGTAAAAAAAGTTATTCCACAATAATATTCTAGTCTTCAGAATTATTCTGTCATGAAAATTATTTTTCAAACACATTTTGCACCTTATTCTTTTTAGTTAAATCCATTCAATAGTGGTTTAACTGTTGGAACTTTTTACATGTTATAGTTCCTTTGTGGCAATTTTTCAGTTGGGAGTTATTAGCATTTACTGCAAAGAAACCCCTCGGTAATCAAATGTAACTCAAGGGGAAATCTTTCATGTACCTCTCAGTTGCAAGTGGACGATGTTCGAATCGTTTGTATGGTTGTTCTCATTAGGCTCTTGAGTTTAGACTTTCAAGAAATTAGTCGGCACATTTTCTTCTCGGAGTCCCGAAATTGGAAAGACAAATTAATGTATTCGAGTAATTTTCAAGACTACTACTTGACTAGGATATATTTCAGTTAAAATACGAGAGGCACATGAAGACAAAGGAGTTATGAAATTATGCTGAAGAACTACATCGAGAGACTAAAAGGATTATGAAAGTTTAAAAATATAGTAATGCAAGACTAAAAGAACCATGAAAACTTTAAAATCTTGACAAAAGAGATTATAAAATGTAACAACGTTGAACTATCTTGGATTAAGATGTATAAGAGGCCATGAAACAGGAACAAAGGAAATACGAAAAACGTCAAATACCTTGAAAAATGTAAGTGTGGATTACTCGAAAAATTCTTCGCATGAGAAATTTCTTTATTTGCAGAAGTCATATTACAGAAAATAGAAGAAGACGTCCTTAACAAATATAAAGATGAGGTTCTTTTCTACGGAAGATACGTTGATGACACACTGCTCTTTTGGAATGCCAGTTCTTTAGAATTTGACAAGCTGAAAAAAGATTTCTATGAAAAATATCCAAGTATCAACTTTACAATAGAATCAGAAAATGAAAATACAATTAATTTCTTGAATGTTACAATAATAAAAACTCAAACATCCTGCAAATACCATGTTTATAGAAAACCCACTTACGTGCCAATAGTAACATGGAGGAGACTGGCACAAGACAGACCATTGTGGAAGAGGCTTGGAGAGACCTTTGTCTAGCAGTGGATTGATAATGGTTGGCAATGATGATGATGACTTATACCTGCAAACTTGTACCATCCAAAGACATATAAAATATTGGAAATCAGAAGTTTAGTGCATAGAGCTTTTACACATTCCAATAACTTTTTCAAGGAAAAAGAACTACAGTGGATAGTAACAACAGCCAAAAAAATTTGGATATACCACCTCAGATGTCAAAAAGTAATTTACATGTATAAACATCCTAAAAATAAAACCAAACAAAATATAAAATATTGTGGTAAATTTCAATATATAAAATAAGTTACAAATGTAATCAAAAAGGAATGCAAAAAACATCTAAACATTGGAATTTCAGTAAGACTTCAAGAATATAATAATCAATAACAGAGAAAAATCAAAACTATTGGACAGCACAGGAGTATATAATATTCCAATTAAGCCAACTAGCAAAAACAATAGAGTGAAATACATAGGAAGCACGAGAAACAAATTACAAACAAGATTAACACAACATATGAAGAACTGGGAAAAAAAGGAAGAAAAAATGACACTTATACAGTATTGCATAAAAAATAACACAATGCCAGAATTTGAAGTAATCGAAATTGTCTGCAAACAACCAACCGAAAAGACTATCCATTTTGCCGAGGCAAAA
Organism: Macrothele yani; assembly: GCA_039090855.1. Classification (NCBI taxonomy): domain Eukaryota; kingdom Metazoa; phylum Arthropoda; class Arachnida; order Araneae; family Macrothelidae; genus Macrothele; species Macrothele yani. The sequence continues at coordinate 144,235,139 of CM076996.1, forward strand.
GCAATTGAAAACACAAAAAAAAAAAAAAAAAAAAAAACTGCAACATTAGCAGTGGAGTGGAAATGCCGATTCCATGGAAGATACTAATGGAAGAAGAGACCAAACAATGGGAAGGCAAACGAAACTGAAACAATGCAAACAGACAGACCTAAGGTGATAAGAAAAGATTACTGAGTCTTCAAATCCCAAAGGTGGCAATGCAACACATTAGATGACATATAACACGTAAAAACAAAGATTCCCAGACTGAGTATGTGGCATAATCAACGTAGACTGCAGAGAGAACGGATGATCAGTGGTCCCAGAAAATGGCAGACAGATCTGCCGAAATGCATCGGACAGTACAACCAAGAGGTCCGACGAAGTTTTTTGGTGATTGCATTTTCTCATGCGAAGAATTTTTCGAGTAATACACAGTTACGTTTTTCATGGTATTTGACATTTTTTGTATTTTCTTTGTTCCTGCTTCATGGCATCTTATGCATCTTAATCCAAGATAGTTCAACATTGCTACATTTTATAATCTCTTTTGTCAAGATTTTAAAGTTTTCATGGTTCTTTTAGTACTTTCATAATCCTTTTAGTCTCTCGACATAGTTCTTCAGCATAATTTCATAACTCCTTTGTCTTCATGTACCTCTCATATTTTAAATGAAACACTTCCTAGTCAAGTAACAGTCTTGAAAATTCCTCAAATACATTAATTTGTCTTTCCAATTTCGGGACTCTGAAGAAAATGTGCCGACTAATTTCTTGAAAGTCTAAACTCAAGAGCCTGATGAGAACAACCATAAAAACGATTTGAACATCGACCACTTGCAACTGAGAGGTACGTGAAAGATTTTTCCTTGAATTACATTTGATTACAGAGGGGTTTTTTTTTGCAGTAAATACTAATAACTCCCAACTGAGAAATTGTATTTCACACAAAGGAACTATAACATGTAAAAAGTTCCAACAGTTAAACCACTATTGAATGGATTTAACTAAAAATAATAACATATATAAAACATGTTTTTTAAGCTCGATACGTTGTGAAATATGTGCATATTTTGCACCTTGATCATGAAATTCATCTAGAACAGATTTTTTTTATGAAAGTGGCATTCTGCCTGAGTGAGGAAAATTTTTAAGTTCCAACAGGAAAGAAATTCTGAATTGAAATCTCTTTATAAGAAGGAAAACGTGAAATGCAAAAATGGACAGAAAATTAAATACTAAAAATTGAGCATTGCTTTTCTTATGAATGACATTTGGTTGTGGCACTCTTGTTGTTTCTGGTAACATATCACAACCAAAAACAGGTGGTCTGATAGTGAAGTCACATCAAGTACTATCTATGTCTGTTGGTGTAACCCCATATCTCCCTATATTTCTCAGAAGTGAACATCCCTTTATGGTTTTTGGCTCTTTAATACCTATAAAACACAATATTTTATGGGAATGAAAGAGCCATCCATGAAACTTTACATGTCAAACTTCTGAGTTGCACCCCAACTCATCTTCCATTGCCTTGATATAATGTCCATAACATGAGCTGATGTACAGCTGAAAAATGCAAAATAGCTCTTATCTCTTCAGCCCACTTAAAAAAAAAAAAAAAAAACCTGATTTACGGGGTTTTTTTAAGTTTACCTATGTGTACACAGTATCACATAATGAAATACATGAAAGACAACAACCATATGCACTTACAATGCCAAAATCTGAAGCACTCATTGGCACATTCAATTCTGACAACCTTTCAAGGTGTCTATCAGTAATCATCATTGGGAATCAACACATATACACTATCTACCAACAAGTAATTGGACACCTGTGATAGCAAAGGAAAATGAAGTTTATTCACCTTCAATAGTTGGTGGAGCCTACACGAGTGGCGATTACAGCTGCGACCCTCCAGGGCATACTCTCAACCAGGCGTTGTACGACGGCTAGCAGTATTTTCTTCCACTCGGCTTGGAGAAGACAGGTCAGTTCCTTCACCGATTTCAGACGGTGGGGGCACCCCTTAAGTCAACGCTCCAACTCGTCCCAGAGGTGCTCGATAGGGTTAAGATCCGGGCTCTGCGCAGGCCAGTCCATTCGATTAACCCCATTGTCACCATACCAAGCCATGGTGGACCTCGCAACATGACAGGTGGCATTGTCATCCTGAAAGTAACATGGGTCTACCCAGTAAAACTGCCACAACGTAGGAAGCGCATGGTCATCCAAAATGGTGCAGTAGGTCTCTGCGTTGAATCTACCAGGAATTGCGAAGAAGGGTCCCGTGCCATACCAGGAGAAACACCCCCATAGCATAATTCCACCGCCGCCGAACTTCACAGTTGGCACAATACATTCCGGCAGGAGGCGTTCTCCAGGCAGACGCCAAACCCAGACCCTGCCATCCGAACGGTAGAGGGTGAACCTTGATTCGTTGCTCCAGAGAACCTGTTTCCACTGTTCAACGGTCCACTGTCGACGTTCTTTGCACCACATTAGCCGAGCAGCGCTATTGGACTTGGTGATCAAAGGCTTGTGGGCGGCAGCACGTCCATGATAACCGAGCAGATGGGCTTCCTTACGGATGGTATTCATCGAAAGAACACTCCCGGATGCCTGTTGAAACTCCTCGCGGGTGTGGCCCATCAATTTGGTGCGGTTCTTCCGAATTTCTGGCCAGCACCCGTCGGTCTCTAACTCCCAGTTTTGTGCATCTTCCGGGTCGGGGCACATTCCGACAGTCACCTCTCATCTTCCACTTGCCAATCACGTAGGTCACTGACGATTTTGGGTACTTCAACTCGCTGGATGTCACGTATGGATCGGCCATTTCTGTGATACCCGATGATTACACCTTTCTCGAAATCAGAGAGCTCCGAACTGCGTGGCATCTTGCTTTCGACTGGTTGCGTTGTTGTTTCCCACACAATATTTAACGGCGGCGGCCATGACGTGTATCAGGACCGCAGATATCGTCGATTGCAGGGGTGTCCAATTACTTGTTGGTAAGTAGTGTACATGAGATTGATGTCACAGAATTTTTCAGTTATAAACTACAATTACTACACTTATTTTACATCAGTATTCCAGGTAGGAAAGGGCTTTTCCATTTGCAAAAAGCTGATCATAGGTAAATAACTAGAAATGACATAATTTTTCTTTACACATAAAAATAAAATAAAATGGGAATTGTCTGGTGGTCACACAAAAGTTGCTGTTTCTTCAGCAGTTTAAAAAGTATTCACTTGAAAGTCAATGTTGGACTATTTGTGTAACTCACTTTTGGTGTTTTTCTGAGATCTCATCTTCACACATTGGATCATGTTATGTCATTTAATATACATACCCTGACTTTTGATAAAAACTTCTTCAAAGCTTCCCACTGTTTCTTCCATTTGGAATTTTCAAAAGAAGATAATAAAACTACAAAAAAACAAAACAAAAAAAAACGCTTCCACATCTCTTTGTTCAAGTTTGATTGAGTTTTCTGGTAGACTCATGAATCAAATGGTGGGACCAGCCTTGGACAACTATTGTTGCAATTCTTCTATAGAAACACAGCAACAAATTATATATTCCTCATAATTGTTTCAGCATTATCACAGGCAATGGCAGCTTCCCAGGGAACATTCCTTCTTTCAAATTCAGAATTTAAATTGGTTATGCAACTGCAGAGCCCTGTGCCCAAATTGTTTACTACATCATTTGTCATCATTCTCCATTATACATTAATATTACACATCAATTGAATTAATCCTGATTTTTATAAAAACAACAACAAAAAAAAAACATTCCACTTCAAAAATGTATTAGACAAATAAGTACAAGTTACAAATCAATGATATACATATTGTCACCGGACACCACTCTGGGGCACCTATGAGAGTATGAATCCTGCTTCTGAAACCAAAGTACTATGTTTGAAGCTGGTCTTTACATCCCCCTTCCGGAGGAAACCAAATTGCTACATGGGCCCCTACTATGGGCTCCTAGGATATGAATCCCACTTCAGAAAGCCAAAAGTTATAGATATTCTAACACTAAGTGTAACATGGACATTTCTTTGGGCCCCACCCAAGAATTACACATAAAAAATTAGCAATTGAACGGTCCACTGTTAAAAGTATCAACTTTTTAACCAGCTGGAAAAAATTAACTCAGGGCTAGCAAAGTGGGCTGAAATCAGCTCGAAGGAATATATTTGCTGTCTAAGAAGTGGTCAGAATGTGGCTGTAATGAGTGATCCATTACTTTCCCTCTTAGTTATGTTATTCAAAGTGGTCATTAAAGGGAATGATTGACATTAATCCTTTCTGATTACCTGCTAAAGGGTCTGTAATGATGGCGATGGACCTGAACTGGAGAGAGGGGGAGGGGGTTGTTTTGCATAGCTTTCATAAAACTTGGTAGTTTAAAGGTTAAATTGTTAAAAAGCATATCATGTCAGTCTGACAAAAGCTGAAACTCTACTTCAGTGCCAATTAAGGAACTAAACTGTACTTCACTTTAAATCAGGATAACTTCTCCAAATGAGAAAATCAGTTCAGAAAACTGGATCAAGAGCAACACAATCAAGGCAGTATAACAAAAATTAAATGTTACAAAAGTACCATTAAATCGAGTCAGTAAGGATGCACAGGTTCAATGAGTAGAAACACTTTCATTTACATCAAATGCAGTTAATGTGATTACACGAATCAATAAATGCTAATACACACGCTTACTTAGAACACTGTCTGGTTACATGGAGCTACTGTCGCCAACAAGGAAAGCTTTCTAGGGAATTCTGCCCCTCGATGCTTGCAGAAATATGCATTACATTATTGACAGTCAGTGCTGCATTACACAATTAGCAATAACATGGGCACTATGCTGGAATGAATATAGTTTTCTCTCTCTTGATGTTTCTTTCTGTAACACATCTCAGTTACAGAGAAATATGGCAAAAGTACAGTACTTAGGGTTTTATGCCTCAGCACACACTTTTGTATTAACTGACATATAAACATTATGAAATGTGATTGTATGTAGCTCACATGGAACTATGTCACTCAAGTTTTGCTTGTGCACCAAACACAATGTGTCGCACAGCATCTCAGAGCACGTAACTCTATGAACACTGCACAGAGTAAATCACATGATGTAGATGATTAAACACTCCAGGAGAGTAATTGGAATTCTTTCTACATCCTAGTCAGTTTTAAGAGACACTTTCCTCAGCTCTAAAACACACTGCTATTTTAGTGCCATAAGGCTTCCAGATGATTTGCAGCTGGATCATTACTTTCTTCTCCAGTGCATCTCTATCTTCATCATTACCATCCACATTCACGGACAGACAGACAGACATTCACACAGCAATCTCTTTCTGGCATAGCCACTTCCAACTGTCTAAATTTCAGAGGTATTACTTGCCATACCCAGCAGCATCTTCTCTCAATGGCCGCTGTGACGCTGGATGAGAGGAAAGCCCCACTGTTGAGTTTTTCTTCTCTTAACTTCTTTCTGGCTTCTACCTAAGAATTCCTTTTTAAAGTCAAGTTTCTTTAATCATTTTTTATCGTGTAAAAGGGACCACCCAAGTAATGACATTCCATGTTAAAAATGAATTCTTTTAAGAGTTACTGAACTTTCCCCTTCCATCAAGCTTACTATCCATGAAGTGGTCAACAGTATGATTAATTTTCTGGATGTTTGCCCTTCAAAAAATGGGAATAAGATTTAACATTATGTTTTTCCTAAACCTACTGAGGCTAGCAATATAATTCTTTTCACTTTGCACACCTTTCATATATACAAGTATTCTGCACTCACTTCTTTAATTGCTTATGTCCATATCATCTGTAACAGCTCATCTTTTCTTACCTTAGAACACAAGAATATTACCAACAATTCCCCAGCGGTTTGGTAGACAAACTCATTAAAAGGTTGAAGTAAATTGTGACTATCTGCTTCTGGAATGCCATGCAATAGGGATGCGGTGGAAACAGAGCAGGAATTAAAGGTGCACAAAAATAATGCTTCCTAGCTTCAAAGTTGAAATAATGCAATATATCTTATTAAGTCAAAGCTATCTGTTAGGGAAGGGGGCAGGGAGAAAGAAAAAAAGAAAACTAAAATAAAATGATATAAAACAGTTGCCTACAAGAACTATCGATTATTGCATTATGTCGTGGAAGCAGGAGCCAACGTTAAAAATGCATGAACATTTCCCTTCCTTTGAACATTACCCTTTAAGCAGCCTATGTACCTGAACCAAATGGTACCCCAAATTTTGTGTGCTCCCCAAACAGAAATGTTCACATAGCAGCTGGCTGTTAAGAAAGCTACACCAAAACAATTCCTTCCCCCTCTATCTCAGCAGTAGTGACCATAAACCTGTTCCTAAATGACTACTTTGAATAACAAAGTTAAAGATAAAAACAACACTTCCTGATGCAGAGGTTCACTCTTTTTAGCCATGTTTGGCTCACTTTTTAGACAGTGAATATATTCATTCAAGCTGATTTCTGCCCATTTTGCTGATCCCGAGTTAACTTGTTCCAGCTGGTTAAAGGGTTAAACTTGAGAGGAATCAGTAAATCTAACCCAGATAAATCTGCTTTAGGTGCAACATAAACATAAATAGAAAAAAATAATCCTATTCTTCAGCTCCTGTTGAGCCCCACAATGCTCCTAGAAATGGGGAAGGGAGTTAAAATTGCAAAAAAATTTATTGCCTAACTTTGAATTTGAAAGAAAACGGTAATCTAATTGAGATGAAGTTATTTGCAGCCAAAATAATAATAATAATAATTCATATGTTGGCTTCCTGTGGGCTGCTTTTGTAGAATTATTTTGTGCTGCTTTTTTTTTCAATGACATGACTTTGTGAAGGTGTTGAAAAATGGTACTGCAGATCCTTCACAGGAACAATGCATCACCTAGTGTTTTAATGTGATTGATGTTGGTCTTACTTGGGGATGACTCACTGCACAGTGGTATATTAAAATCAATGTTATTCTCATTCTCTCTCAGCAATACAACAAGACTTTACACAATCAAAATGCATTTGTTTTCCCTACTGTCTGTATGCTGGTTTTAAATGACGACTGCCTCATATGCTAAATTTCGTGAATAAAATTATTTTCATTTTTGCAAAATAACATTTATTGTTTTTAAAGAAATAGCTGGAAAAACAGTCTGCACACCTTTTCAAAATTCTGTGATGGGTGCCACAGAGTCACACTGTTTCTTCTCCCAGGTGCAGGTCTAACTTGACAGAAAAGAACTTTGAGATCTGTAGTATGCTAAATGTTGCAATTAGTGAATGATGAAATCATTTAACAGCTGTTTTTTTGTTTTCACCTACACTACAATCTCTCGAGACACTCATTTTGACTGTAAAGATGTTGGCCTTACTAATTTTGTCTAGTAAAAGGTATGGGAAAAGTAGCTGTATTAGTCTATTTTATCAATTATTGAGCTGTATTAATTTTTTTATCTGACTTAACATTCATGTCATATTACACCAATAAATGGATTCACACCGCCGCCTTGTGCTCATTCCCATATGTTTCTGTTCCACTGTGCTCTACCGATTGACATCTCCTGCTGTTTTTCTTACATCTTTGTTATGCTTATTGTGCGTGTAGTTTGCTCTGACATTCTCTGCCACTGCTGATACTCCAGCTCTGGTAATATTCATTTGTATATATCATCGTCATCTTGTGATGTATGCCCCGATTCTTTGTAATTCTTCCCAATTTTTTTTTGTAAATCTTCCTGATACCCCATTGAAGGAAATGTTGAACCGTAAAATAAATGGATTCACAACTTCAAAAATTGTATTGTACAATGGTGTAATCCCGTATTTCATTCATTGATATTCTGCTCCTCCGAGCAATCACTGGAATGAATTCTAATCCTCCAGATTCACTATACATGAATGTCAGTTGCTTCAACTAGTGAATCCTGTGATGGTTATATTCAAATTAATCATAAACTTGAGACTTGGTCGTTCTGGGTGGTGCAGTGGTTAGCATACTCAGGTGCGAGCCGGGACACACGGATTCGATTCCCGCTCCAGGATGACAAAGTTTTCAAGTTTTTAGATATTATTTGACTTAACATTCATGTCATATTTACACCAATAAACAGATTCACAACTTCAAAAACATAAATCTAGTTCAATGTGTAAATAACTATTTTACGGGTCTTATAGAGGTAATTATTTAAAAGAATTGGTAGTCAAATTTTTGAGCTAGAACCTAGTTCATCATCAGGACTGCGTCATTGGAGTAGTTGCTGCCACTCGGTTGGAAGTGCCCAACTGAAATTATCATTAATTGTGGTACTTCTTCTTCTTGCTATTTCCATGCCCTCTTCTAGCTTCCTCTTTACTAAGTGTGATTGGTGGGCGATGATTTTTACTGAGTCCCAAATTATGGAGTGTCCACTTGCTTGTACATGTCTGTCTAGTCCTGTTTTGCTGCTAATGTTCCTAATAGCTGCCTGGTGTTCTTTCAACCAGACTTTAATACTCCTTTCCTGTTTCTCCTATATATCTTAGTCCACCGTTACAGTTGATGCAATAGACTACTCCTTCTCAATTGTATGTCATTTTCTTTCTGCTTTAGAGCTGGTAGGAACTTCTTTAACTTGTTATTTAGATCTGGGACAAATCTGATATTATATTTTGCTCCGATTCTTTTTAGTTTTTCGAAAAGTCCTTTGTGGTATGTAATTTTGCTGGAGAATTTGAAGTTTTTCACCTGCTCTTTTTTGGCATTTTTTTCAAAATAACTTCTTAATGAATGGGGAGGGGTTATTGTTCTCTGCCAATATTCTTCTTAATTCTTCTCTGTGTACGTCTTTTTGGGTATCTTCAGAGACAAGGACATTAGATTTCTCCAAAAATTGCCTTGCCATATTAGATTTAATATAGTCTGGGTGAAAAGAGTAGTAATCTAACATCTTGCCTGTGTTAGTGGGCTTTCTAAAGATCTGAGTGAAGATTTTTTCATCTCATAAAATCTAGTTTTTTGACAATGATTTAAGATTACATTTACATACTTTTTAGTTTTTTGGTCAATGTACCCCTGAATTTCTGTTACTACAAAATAAGTTTTGATCTTCATGCAATTTTATTATAATGAGAACTCACTGCAAATCAAAATGTAGAATAGTAGTATAACACATGTTGTTCAACCTTTAAAATAAAAAAGTAACTTTTTGGAACTGTTTTCTGAAGTGCATGGGAAGTAAAAATAAACCCTAAAAAGTGCTATGTAAAGTAAAATGAAGATGCACAAAATGCTCATTTTACAGAGTAAAACACCTAAAATGTAGTTTGGAGAAGCTCCTATCACATGCCTCCAATTATTGTTCTTAGAATGTGTTATTAAGTTAGCAGTCTCAATGCAACAAGAGCTGCAGCATACAGTTGGCCAATTTTTTCTTTTTAATGAGACATTGAAATTCCACATTTTAGCAGCTGCCAAGAAGACATAAATTCCTGCCATATGACAGCCACGAGGCTGAGACTGACTTCTGCCAGAACAACTGACACCAAGCTGCATGAGTTAGGCAACCAACATGAAGTCCACATGGAGGAGTGTGCATGAGGTGGTACAGCCACACCCATGTCATGTGAAGACTGGAGGAACTATCCCAATGTGATTGGCTTAAGTGCTAACACCTGTAGTCTTAGATGGAGCATCAACTTGTCAATCAAATTAAACAATCATTTACAAGTACAAAAAGGTGGTCAAGTGCTGAAAGGAACGATGACTGAGAGAGAGTGTTTATAACTGTGCCTCGGGTGTGAAAAGTGATCTGTCTGCCAAGAGCAAAACATGACAAATTCAAAAAATGAGTTGCAAATCAGCTCATGAATGATGTTCTGTATTTTTTCAACATTGTCCACCATGCCATAAAGTCAAGCTAAAAATTTCTTCTTTTCGTGTTTTTAAAATGATATACATTTAAAATTACAACTGTCTCACACGATTAAAAACTTTTCCATTATGTACAACTGTTAAAAATTAAAAGATGATAAGTTAAAAAGGCAAGATCTTTTGAGCTCCCACTGGAGCTCATTCTCAAGCCATAATGTCATGTGCACAATCAGAAACACGCACTTATATATAAAAGTTCACGTCACGTTGTCCTGACAACATAATGATGTAAAGTTACAAATAAGCTACACCACTCTCAGGGAACAACAAGCATTTTAAGTTTTAAGGATGTTAAACAAGTTAATTCGTAAATATATAATTGAACACATTATACAATGTAGTGACAGTAATAATTAATACATAGTTATCAATGTAGGTCCTAATTTTAAGTCAATCACGTATCATCAAGAGTGTTTGATCGATATATATATATGTTCATGAATAGGCGCTGGCATAGTACGTATAAATTGTCTACGTTTTACGTGTACTTTGTGACTTGACTGTAATAAACTTACTGCCAATGACTCAGTTGTACATAATGGAGATGTTTTTAATTGTGTGAGACAGTTGTAATTTTAAATGTATATCGCCTTAAAGTCAGCTGAAATGCCGGAAGAATTAAGGCAAATCTCTAACAGTTTACAGCTCTGCACATATTCAGACAGCTGATAATTTGATAACTGATGCTCCACAGCATGTACTTTATACATTTAAATATTTTGATAAATGTAGATCCTAAGTTTGCTATTAATAACATTTATTTATGAATATGTGAATTCTTGATGACATGTAGTTTTTACGACTGAGAGAGTGTTTATAAACTGTGCCTCTAAAGTACCAGGTGTGAAAAGTGATATGTCTGTCAAGAGCAAATCACAACAAATTCAAAAAATGAGTTGCAAATCAGCTCATGAGTGATGTTATGTATTTTTCCAACATTGTCCACAATGTCATAAAATCAGCTGAAATGCCAGAAGAATTAAGGCAAATCTATAACAGTTTGCAGCTCTGCACATATTCAGACAGCTGATAATTTGATAACTGATGCTCCATAGCATGTACTTTATACATTTAAATATTTTGATAAATGTAGATTCTAAGTTTGCTATTAATAATATTTATTTATGAATATGTAAATTCTTGATGACATGTAGTTTTCACAACTGTGACCTGCTCTTTCCATAGCAAATTATCTAAAAACAATCGATATCATTTTTACCTGTTTTACACATTAATTTTCTTTTCAGTACCTACTGTTATTAAGCAAAACTTACCTCCTAATCAAACCACCAAGAGACTCATTAACTAGACCATTGGGGAGAACTGGATGGTAGTGCACTGTGTAATAGCTGATATTTCTATTGGTGTCTTGGGGTTTCCATGTAAGATGAATACTGGTAGAGCTGCTGGGATAAGCCTCAAGTTCATGAGGAGGATCAACAACTGCAATGAAAACTTGTGTCAATAATAAAGTACATTATAAAAAAATGAAATTTTTTATTAATACAATATAAAATAAATCCATCCAATAGTTGCCTTTAACATGTGTGTTATGAGGAGTTAATGTACACATCAGAATGATGTGTACATTAACTCATATTGCTGGCTGAAACGATACTATTGTACTGCTGTGTAAGCATCTAAAATGCTCACCTACTTATTTTGTTATTCAAAGACTCAGCATCAGAAAGTCGTACAGTATCTACAAAATGCTTGTTCCTGTGTTTTAGCAGAATATAATTTATCCAAATTAAAATATATTTGTACTGTTTAAAATAAGGATTTTAAGGATTTATAGCTTTGAAACTTTTGGCATGCCTCTAATGGTAAAGCAAAGTCAAGAATAATATTACATTAAAATAGCAAGTGAGTCTGCATCCTGATTTCACAGCTACTCACATCATGTGAATAAATAAATATAAAGGACACTGTCTCTGTACAAACAAATGAATAAGAAAATCAAAGAACTAATAAAATTAAAAGCCATAAAATATTCAATCCATTAGTTCAATCTAAAGATACACATTAGTACTTTCGGGCCACTTTGGTCCTATCTTCAGATGTGAAGTGAACATTTGAACAGTGCTGCTATTTATACAAACCAGGGCAGTATGAGTAACCATAGTATGCATGTGTTACGTCAGTGATGTTTAAGGTGGAATCCCCCCCCCCACACCTTTGTCCAATTTCCTCTAGGTGATTATATAATATTTTTCCATACAGGTATTAAATCACATGGTATATAGTCATTACAACATTTGTTACAGGCTTTACAAATAAATAGACTTCAGTCAATAACATCATTGAACGGGATCTTGGTGTTACTAGGATTCTTGCATGGTCCCAATCCGGGTAGAAAGTCCCATCGTTGATAGTTCGTGCCAAGGCAGTATTTTGAAGCCCTGCCTTGATGATGTATTTGTGTTCCCGCAGGACTCTGCAGGCAAGACTTCGAGCTGTAGATCCGATATAACAAGAACAAAGCTGGCCTGTCCCATCAAGTAAGGGAATGCTGTAGATACCCCATTTTTGCTCTTCCGAGGTTCTTTCTCCATCCTTTCGGATCATGGTTAGCATATTGCGAGATTTGGTGCGGAAATCCAAGGAAATACAGTGACAGATGTTTCTGAGGGGTTTAGTGAGAGCTGGAATATAACCTATGGAACCCACGTATCTTTTAGAGTGATCATCAATATGTTGTAGCGAAGAGGCCCTGGTGGTCCTGACACGTGAATGAGTTCTGTTGATCAAATATGTAGGGTATCCAAATGCTTTAGCAAACCATATTATCCAATGGATCTCCTCAATATGAGTTGGATGGTCAGAGGAGTGGGTATAGGCTATTCTCAGAAGAAAACGTAAAGAGGCAAGTTTTTGATTAGGAGGGTGGGCTGAGTCATAAGGAGTTATAGTTGGTATAGCTGTTGGTTTCCTGTAGACAGAAAATTATATGAAGTTATTATTAAGTGGTGAGCGTGATATAAATATGTAGAAAAAAGGTAGTTCATAATTTTGTTCAATTTCAATAGTGAAATTTATGGATGAGGTTTGTGAAGAGAATTCATTGGCAAATTATATTTAATTCTTCAACTGAGTATGGCCAAATAAGCAGAATATCGTCCACACAACGAGAGTATAATAGGGGTTTTAAAGGATTATCATTCAGAAATTTTTCTTCAAGATGCTGCATGAAGCTTTCCGCGAGGGTGGCCGAAAGTGGGAAGCCCATCGCAGTTCCATCTGTCTGTTGGTAAAAAGTATTCTGAAACTGAAAAAATGAACGCTTTTTAATAAAGTAAAGAGCACTCATAATAGCAGAGATCTCAGCTGGTGGGAGACAGGAGTCAAGAAGACGTGATTCGATAATTTGATGAGTTAGCTCAATGGACACATTTGGATATAATGCCACGACATCAAGTGAAGCAAGAATGAAAGAGCTTTTCAATCACTTGAATAGAATTCCTAACAGAGAACGTGGATCCTTCAGTAAGAGGGGCCAAGTATTTAGAGAGTGCAGTTTCTAATGGCCTGGTCGAGCTGGAGTTGTATGAGAAAAGTGGGTGAAGTGGAAGCCCCGATTTATGCAGCTTTAACTTCCCAAAAATGCTGGGAACTCGAGGTCCCGGTGGAAGTCGAAGTGAGTTATCAAAGCAAGAAGGGAAAGAATTACATTTCTTTAGTTGTCTCAACGACGAAATAATCCCTTGTGTTGGGTCTTTAGATACAATGACGAGTGGGATTTCTGAGATTGCATCATTAATTTTTTTGATGTAGTCAGATTTATTTAAAACAATAATTTGTGATGTTTTGTCCACTGCAATCACTGCTATAGTAGGCTCCACCCGTAAAGTTGCGAGCTGTCTTCTTTCTTCACAGAATGGGTTAGCATTGGATCTTGTTAGTCTCCTGTCAAGTATTCTGGAGATTTTTTGGCATGTAAAGTCCCTTTCTTGTTCAGGGAGGGTATAAATTACATTTTCTACCTGAGGAATCACTTCATAGAGGTTAGGTTGTTTAGCCAGATAGGCAAATTTAAGACCTCATTTTAAGGCTTTTTGCAGGGTTTCATTCAGTTGAAAATCACTTAGGTTTAGGAATGGTTCATGTTTAGGCAAGTGTTCATATCTCAGGTTCCGTGTTGGAAGTCTTCAGTCTTCTTGTCTCAACTTCTAGGTCGACTAGGCCTTGCAATTTCCCAATATGGGTATGGTGTAGGGCCCCGATTACATTATCGGTGATAGTGGACAAGATAACCATTTGTCTGTCTACAAAAACCGGATGTTTTTTTGTTTTTTTGACAAATACTAAATATGAGTTGTATGCTCTCCTTTGTAGGTAGTTGATGTATCCTCGCTTGGCACGGATCTCCTGGGGATAGCCTTTTAATTTCTGCTATCTTTATGATAATACCATCTCTTTCTGATCTAGGGGTAGCTTGGACCTTTAGTATGACATTAAGGCCACGACAATTTGTCAAGAAAGACAAATGTATTACTTCCTTTGCTAACTTAATTCTAACAGTCTTCAGGATTTTAGCTGCACGATCAAACATGTTCATTAAAATAGTTGTTTAAAGCAAAGAAGAAACATACCTTAAATCATGGCGGTAAAATTCACAATATAAGACAACTTACTTGTACATTCTTGATATATAAGTATAAAGGACACAGTTTCTGTATGTCCTAGTTGCGGCTGGTTGGTTGGTTGGTTGATGGGTTTTATTGGCGCAAGGGCCAGGTTTGGCCAAAGAGCGCCAGACAAAGAACTATCAGCTACAGATTTTTAAAAGCGTGGAAAATGATGAAGAGCAGACAGGCTTGGTAAAAGTTGGAAAAGAGGATGATGCAAGCTGTGAAGACAAGTTAGTTAATTGGGTTCATATAAAAATTTATTAATTTACTATTATAAGTATCATCATTTTTTTTAACACAACTACACAAAGGATGAGTCACCAGGAGGGGGACGAACCGTCACTCTCCTCCCCCCACTCCTCTGCAATGCTGGCAGAGGGCGGGGACGAACTGTCACTCTCCTCCCCCCATGTTCCTCTGCAATGTTGGTTGAGGCTGGGGACGAACTGTCACTCTCCTTCCCCCTATGTTCCTCGATAATGTTGGTTGAGGGTGGGGACCTCGCTGAGGTTGAGACAGTTGCAATGTTGGTCAGGCGGACCGCGACAGTTGGATGGACACTGCACACCTTTGCGGATTGAGGGCCGGGTCTTCCGCACGTGCAGGCTTTCTGCTGGAAACTGGAAGAGACGGTCGGCTTCAAAAGAGAAGGCCCAGAATCAGGTATTCGAAAAATCTGGAGCTCGGGGAAAAACACCTATGCCGCTTGGTCAGCTGTAGATAGCTTGGCAAGGGCGGCGAGAGCTACAGGGCGCGGAACAAAGGGCTGCACGGGTTGTGGCAGAGACTGAACTACTGCGGCAAAAGTACGCTGTCGGGTGGTGGGTATACCCAACTTGGCCTTGGCAGCAAGGTACGAGAGGCCTTCCAGGGTCTTGAGGCGCTGGATCGCCATCTCGTCCTTCCATTTCATACAGTTGCGGGAGTAAGCTGCATGGGCCTCACCACAGTTAACACAGCAGGCCGCAGAAGTGCAACCTTCCCCGTCATGTTCACTGGAGCCACAATTTGCGCAACGAGCGGAACTCTTACAGAAACGTTGTGAATGCCCGTACCTCTGGCACCTGAAACAGCGCAGAGGACTGGGAATGTACGGGCGAACTCCACAGACCAAGTAGCCAGCCTTGATTTCGGTCGGAACTTTCGGGGAGTTAAAAGTCAAGATCACATTTTTAGACTTAATCAAAGAACCATCGCGCCGGAACATCATACGACGTGCAGCAATAACACCTTGATCGGCAAGTTCAGTCACCAATTCTTCTTCACTGCATGGCAAGAGATCAAATTCCGAAATAACACCCCGAGAGGTGTTAAGAAACGGGTGAGGCGTCACTTTGACAGGAATGCCTTGAAGACTAGTGAGGTGCAGAAAAGTGTTACTCTGAGAAACACTGCAAGTTTGGACAAGCAGGTCCCCAGAGCAAAGCTTCCTCACAGACTTCAAGGGGCCAACCGCAGCATCCAAAGCTTTAGAAATGAAAAAGGGAGATCTGGTGGACAGTCTCTCATTCGGATCGATGGATTCTACAACTAAATGTGTAGCATGTGTATTCACAGCAATCGAGGGTAGACGACGCTTCGGAGCGACTGGTACAGCTGCCGAAGAAGAGGTACCACATTCTTGGTCCAGGTCAAGGTCTAAAGATCGTTTAAGGTTATGAGACTTGGTAGGTTGAGAAGACGAAGGAGAGTCGTTGTCAACAATCATTTCCTCAGGTGACTTAAATTTGGAGTTTTTCTTTTTGTTTTTACCCATGGAAAAAAGGAGGAAGATTCGTCTGCAAACTACTAAACCCACCACCGAGCCCTACAAGGGAGAACTGGAGGTCTGCAAGCCAAGAAAATGACGCTGGACACAGTTCTGGAGCTTATACGTTGCAGATATAGTCCGTTGGTTGTGATCACACGCACTCGGCGGACACTTCGGCCTCCTGGTACCGTCATGCCAACGCCTTTGGCATGATCCCACAGCCCCCGGGCTTACCCTGCCGTGCTATACGACAAAAAAGCCGCTAAAGCCCTGTACACAACTTGGTACAAGACTTCTGACTAGAGGTGGGTTAGTCTCTAGCCTCCCGTTTACAGCGAAGCCGGGGTCGAAGAGGAGTCTTGGAACACAGGAGGCACTTATCCGGTCTCCTGCGACCTCAGCCACCAGACATCCCATTTCCGCCTCACGGGTCTCCGCACGCGGCAAACATGCAGGTAGGTCTAGCACCCAAACCAGCTAAAAGGAAAAAAGAAATCCAAAGAAGACAAATCCTGGAAGGGAACCTAAACGGAATCTCAGCAACCTACGAACTGAGCGGTTAATATAAAACAGTTAGTGGTGGAGGGTAACAAAACCACAAGACCGGGGTGTTAGTACAGAACGTGGTAGCGATTAGGTAGAGAATACAACACGGGCAACTAGCCAGTGGAGAAAATAAATAAAAACGAAAAAGCGAAACACAAGACCAGCTAGGGATCGTGGGGCCGCAACTCCCCAACAGCTGGATGAACAGCCGTCCCTGCAAACACCAAAATAAAAAACAAGCGGTGGCATGACATCAGATGTTGACCAGTCACAAGGTCAGCTCGGGCCGTGGGGGCGCCGCTCCCCAAATAACTGGAAAACCAATTATCCCCGTGCGGGGTAGTTGCGGCTGCACATTACAGACCTTGGAACAACAGGTCTTTTGAAGTTTAGAATGTAAATACCACAAATTAGGTTAGATAAAATTGCAGAATGTTTCAGAGAAAAGAAAGACTGAGTTGAGTCATTCTGTGCAAAATTGTCAGATTTTGAATTAATTTTCCACTAACACATCTCCGATTCTTATGATTTTTTTTATAGGGTAGCTAGCTACTCCCAGCTTATAAAAACCCTGAAAGTTTAAATGTTTTATTTCCAATAGATTAGAAGATATAATTTTAAAAATTTTGGTGTATGGCGGACATATTTTGCATAAAAATGCAAATATCTCCGCTATTTAGAATAAAAAGAAATACATAAAACATCATTCTTTCTTAATTTTTTACCAAGGAATCCATTGATGCAATGCACGAGTTTCTATCTGCTTTAGTTTTTGAGATATGAGCAATGAGAGAGCCTTTCTTCAATGCTTAAAAAGACAATGTAGTACAGAACTTAGAAAGCTGCAGCTATTATTCTCTGCAAAGAAAGGTTTAATCTATCAAATGAAAAAAAAACCCTTGGGCTTTTGCCTGAGCACAGAGAAAATAATTTTTAAACATGGTGCGGGGCCAGTGCGTTGCCACGATGAAAGCACTGTCGGCAAAGCATGCTGTGTCGTTGCCATGGCTGTGCAGAAACGTGGTACCGGAAGAACAGCATCCCTGCCGCAAGCAAGAAGCGCTCACGCTGCATGGATGCATGCATTGTTGAACTCACATTTTAAAGGAAAGGAATTCTTTATTTTAAAAAACATGACAGGGTTCGTACTTAATTTCAGAAATGAAATTCCCTAGGTTTTCCAGGGAAATTTCCACAAAATTCCAGACCCATACTTTTACAATTCACTGCACTTTTACAGTAGAAAAACTAGGATTTCTACTCAATATGCAGTAAAATCGACCTAAGCAAAAATTATCCTAAACGTATTAACATAACAGATTAATAATAAAACCATATACCTTACTAGTAATTAGCAATCAAAATATTTTATAATACAACTAAAGCCCAATTTTATGACCCAGTGAACTGGCAAAAATAATCACTAAATTGGGGATATCATTAAATCGGGGAACTTTAGCAAAATCGGGACATTAAGGAATTGGCTGTATTAACTTACATTGCTTGGAAAAATAAATTACTCCTACATGTACACAATCTTTTTCTTTAGTTTGTTAATTTCTTCTTCGATTTTTTTGCTTTGAATGTTTTTTTCCGTTTTAAATCTTGCTCTTTTTTGCTGAAGCACTTTAATTTGGTCCCAAGTTCTTTTCTTTGCATTTTCAGCCCTTTTTTTTCTTTTCCACACTCTTTCTTCTCCTCTAGTGCCAGATGATATCGAGTCCATGACATCTTCATGCTCTGTAACATCTCAGGAGTTATTGGCACGCATAGTGGGCCACCATATGATTTCACTGCATCATATGTGCTACGTAGAACAATTAAAGATTTTTTTCTGTAGATTTTCAACAAGAATGTCTTTGTTTATTGAAAAACCTGACTCTGATGAGGCATTGCCATGGGTTAAAGTCATAACAATTCTCACTACTTGCCACAGCTCTTAAATTCTTCGTTATTCAGGTATTTTGGAAAAAAAAACAAAAAAACAACATCTAATTGTGTGTGTTTTATACAAAAAAAAAAAAAAAAATCTTTTTTTCCACTTTTTTTCCCACTTTGTAAACGTTGAAAATTCCTGCTTGGCACGATTAGATGATAATGCTGATAAAATGTTACTATCATGCAGAAGTTGCAGGAAGTTATCCATTCATTTTTCACATAGTACAGCATTAGAACAAAGTAGACGAGGATCTAAGCAGAACATAGATCTCACGGTAAAAAAATTTATTGGACTATTTTCAATGATCTTGCTGATCATATTAACCAGGAAAATTTTTACATTCAGTGACAAATTTGTCCTTCTCGCATTCAGAGGCACCACTTTTTTTTCATGTAGCTCCTGGCAGCAATTCCAATATCAACTTCATCATTTCTTCTATGGGATTTAATGGAAGACATCTATTTTCACTCATTTAAAGGGAGTGGGAGCTTCCCTTAGCAGTTCATGTTTGACAAATCTTGCCATTATTTGCCTAACAGATCTGCCAAGGGGCTGTACAGAAAAGGAATGATAGGGAGAGGACTTTGAATCGATTTTAGAAATGGCTCCAATATAGCAGCAACTGATATAAAAAATGATATTTTTCCCAAAATTAACTTATCGTTGCATGCATCTTCGATGTTTCCAACAGATACGGTTTGTGGTAAATCTTTCTTTGCTGTTTCAAAATATTTTTTAACATGAGGGAAGACCTCCAGCACTATTTCAGCAACCCTAACATTTTCCACCCATCTAATTTGGCAGAACTTCATTAGAAAGACATGACTGTTTGTCGTTACACGCATCTTCGATGTTTCCAACAGATACGGTTCGTGGTAAATCTTTCTTTACTGTTACAAAATATTTTTTAACTTGAGAGAACAGCACTCTTATGCCTCCAAAATTTAAGATTCACGTGCGGCCCATCCATAGAAATTTGTAAAATATTTTACAATTTAAATCTGATGAGCCTTCACAAAATTTTTCATATAAATCCTGGGCAGTAGAATGGCCAAGGAAAACTGGCCGCGGGTGGCCTAGTGGGCAACATTCGTGACTGCCACGGAAAGGGCCTCAGGTTCGATCCCAGGCAGGTACGGATGCTCGATCCACTAAATATCCGCTGTGCGTCGAATAGGCACGTTAAACTGTCGGACCCTGGGTACTGGCCCCACGGTAATAAATAAGGGCGTCTTCCCCACCATTTCTACTTCGCTTCTGTGTCACTTTCCTATCTGGCGTTCTAGCCCAAATCTCCTAGTTTCCTGTTTCTAAGGGCTGTTTAAGACCTGGGGTCAGACACTCCCTTCCTAAAATCCTCTACATATGATCGTGATCATAAATGGCCAAGGAAAACTGAATTAAAAAACGAACCTTCACTTCATTAGAATTTTCAGGCCAGTATCTAATTATTAAGTACATTTGATCTTTTTGGGCAACAGCATTCAGAGATTCATCAGTACATAGTACAAAATATGACCTTGAAATTTCTTTCAATAGCAAAGAATGAAAATATGAGGCCAAACCAAAAGTAACGAAGTACACCATTTTTGTGCTCCCCGAGGTGATATTCTTTGCTACCTCACTATCAGGGAACATGGCTTGAAATATCTGTGCTGCAACCTTGAAGCCATTGTAGGGAGAGTGTGTCATCACTAATTTGAGAGCTCACAAAAATTTCGGACATGAATTTTTTTCTTTAGTAACACAATTCGCCACTAAAGAACATGCCAATGTCGAGCTTGACTACTCTTTTTGTATTTTTTTATCACTTTCAACACTAGAAGCACCACTAAATAAGGTAAAAATAGATACCTGCTTCGTACTTTCGATTGACTTCTGGTGCTTAACACTCTTCTCATGACTGAATATACAGTAGCTTGTCTGCCCATGTTGCTTAAGTTGAAAGTTTTACAGCAAAGTCGACAACATGCTTTATACGGGTTCATCTGCATGGCTTCGATCCAGTTCGCCCATTGTGGATTCAATTTTCTATCTGTCCATTCCAAATTGAAAACAGTTTTCTTATTGCTCATTTTAAACAAAATCCTAACGTGCAACAATGTAAAAGAAGCGTGAAGATCTTTTAACTCAAAGACTGCTCAAAGCTCACATGCCTGAAAGATAACGCGTACTTACGGTTGCATACCTGCTAACTTTCAGAAACCGAAATCGGCAAAAAAAATTAATCGATATATTCAATATAATTAATTGTCCCGCAGACTGATTAAATGTACCAAACATATCGATTAAAAAACGATATGTTACCTAAATCAAGTATCAACTTTTAATTGATATGACTACAGATGTTTGAATTTATCGGCACGTTTATTTCGATTAAAAAAGGATCTGAACAAAATTTCTCATTAGTATGCTATTATTATGATCTATAAAGAGATAACATTTTATTTTTATGTAAGTTTGCATCTAAAGGGAAGGATGTTCCACCCTTTGACTCCCCAAATCCAATAGGATCGTATCCCCACGCCGTCACGCAACAAACTAAAATGTTTTAAAAAACGAATCATTTTCATACTAGGTTTATCTTACAGAGAGACGGACGATGAGACAGTCAAATAAAAAAACTGAAATAAATGAGTGACTGAGGGACACTAATTGGTAAATTATGCTCAACTAAAAACGAAATGAACAAACATTTTGCACAGATCGCATCCAGTTCATTATAACTTTTAACAAAGGAAGTTAATTTCCTATTTTTTTTTCCACGCAGTCAACATTAGATTTATGCTTGGCACTAGAAATATGATTAATAATATAATTCCTTCTACCACACGAAACGCTGAAATTACATCAACACATGTGCAAAATGCATATTTTTCATTTTTTGAAGATTTTGCAATACGCAGAAATTCCACAGAATACGCATCACAGAATGTTTGATAGTAACCCCCCCCCCCCCCCTGTTTTATATTGCTGCTCACAGCAAACCACTAACACTAAATTTATTGACATTTAAAAAAAATGCAAGTAAAACTGCTAAAGTAAAACAGCTTAAAGAGATGCAATTTGCAAATAACCCCAATATATTAATTTTGTTGAATCAAGCCAAGACATTTTTATGCATGTTACCAAGCAACGAACAAAGCACGGTTGGAAAGCGTAGAAACTTACTGACTAACAAACCAGCAAAATAAATCATTGCTGGAGAAGAACTGGCTCGAATGAACATTGGACTTACTTTCTTTTTTTCTTTTTTTAACTTCCTCTTATAGTAGCATTCTTTCGTTAGGTTAAATTTATTGCCATAGAAGAAGTTACGAAATCACGCCCCACTGAATTTTTAATTTAACAAAACTGGCAGCTTTTGCTTAATTTCGTCATGTTGGGTGTCGATGTGGGCTTAAAAATTCCACAGATTTAAAATCCCTTTGAATTTTCTTTCTACGATAACTACGTTCTGTCATATGTTCATACATAAATACATGTAACTGAAAAGTTATTCGTAACTTACATCGGCACTTTACTTTAAATTGATTAAATTAAATTTTAAAAAGTTTTAATAGTGGGTGCAAAATCATCAGAAAAAAAAATCTCACAGAATCACCAAATCCATAAAATTAACATTTTGCCCGTAAAACCAGTCACATTTCCGTAAATTTTACGGGTAAATCGTAAAACCTGGCAGGTATGCCGGGTTGTGTTCTCATTTGTAAGAGCAACTTCGCATCCACAAAAAGCTGGAGGGGGAAGGGAAGCACTGCTAGCACCGGCATTCCCTTCCCCCCTATTCCGAGGAGACAGCAGAGGCATGATAAATCTTTGCATCGGCGTGAATATCATGCTTTCCCCCTGCTCAATCCACCTTTCTCTCTCTCAGTAAGAGTGGCACGTGACCTGTTTTAGCACACGATCACCTTGAATTAGCACACGATCACCTTGACATCTGAAAGTGATCTTATATAGCAGGTGATCTTATACAGCAGGCAAAGAAGATTATTACTTTTTGAGATGCTGACATAATGGACGGGAATCACTGAAAAATTCCTGTCCATTACATTCATTATTAATGAAGAAATTGATGGCAAGATAAATTTCTTGGATGTCAGCATCTCAAAAAGTAATAATCTTCTATCCACTTCTGTCTACCAAAAACCAGTTTCTACCAATAGCATTATTCCTTTCAATTCTTATACTTTCCACCAATATAAACTGTCAGCTCCCAAGTCTCTCATTCATCGAGCTCATTTGGTTTGTAAAGCTGAAGTTAATCTAAAAAATGAATGAGCCAACATCCGCTTGATCGTTACTCAAAATGACTTTCCCCCTCTCCTGGTTTCTAAATTAATTCAAAATGCTAAGAAAAAAACCAGTTGTTACTCTTCAACCTGTTTCACCAAAAAAAAAAAAGGAACTAATGTTTGCTGGCTCAATCCAGTACCACAAGCTTTCTGCCTACAAGCTCATCAGTATCTTCAAAAGAGAAGGATATAGACTTGCCATTCGCTCTTCTCCTTCAATTTCTGTTATTCTCCATAATGACAGAGACCCAAGACCTCCGCTTTCTTCGGCTGGAGTGTATAAAATTCCGATCAAGAGTAACATTGGATTAACCACGTACATAGGAAGTTTGTTCCAGAAAATTCTCTCAAGACTTCAGGAACACAAATCTGATGTGAAATTTGGAAAACCTTCATCTTCCTTGTCTCAACTTACCATGGCTGACACTTCTGCTATCCCACTTTGGTCTGATACAAAAAAGTTGGATTCCTTCCAAAATCGGTTTGCTCTGAGGTTTAGAGAAAGTTTTAAAATTTTATTTTCCAAAAATTGCAACTCTGAGCTTCCCATTTTCGTTCCATGCATCTGGAAATCCCTCATTGCATCATGTCACCCGGAGTTACCGTTACAAAACTTACCTTTCCAATCTGGCAACGAAAGAAATCTTAGTTGCACTGATGGAGGCCATAGTAATGGCTAAAATATATTTGCCTTAAAACTTTTATATGTAACTTAGCGTGTTCTATACTACCATCTTCTTAATTTGTTTGTTAGTTGCGTGCATTGCCTACCACTCTTTTATGAGGCATGGCCAAATAGACAATTTATTAATTCCTAAAATAGAACTATTTTATGTCTAAAAATTCTGTCGGATATTGCATGAGCCATAGATATCGTTAATCAATATTCCAAAACTGGTATTCAATGTCAATTACATAATTCATAAGTGTTTCGTACTGTATATTGGTAAGCTATACGGGGAGAAAAAAGTTTATGTTAGTTCTTCTTGTCTTGAATGGCTAAGAATACCCATAAAAATTTTCGACGTCTGTTACATTAATTTGCATGCAACCTTTTTCACCGTATAGCTCATAGTGGTAAGCTGTACGGTAAAAATGGTTTCTATTAGTTTTCTTCATCGTCCAATGGCTAAGAATGTGGTGGATAGCATCTGATGATTTGGCGCGAAATGACCCTTTAGTAATATTTTACAGTTATATTATTTAAAATGCATTTAAGCATAACATTAATTCACCATCCTTCCTCCTTCAAGCATCACATCAAATGATTGTGAGATCTGACCAATGCATGCAATGATCTGCTACCCGTCCGAAGGCCAACATCCACTCCCACTGCCGTTTGGCTGGCTGCACGATGCTATTCGTTGCGCACAGTTCCACAGTTGCAAAATACGAGCCGTGCCCATATTTAAAAATTATTTTCTCAGCGCACACACGAAATCCCAAGGTTTTTTTTTCTTCATTTGTTAGACTAAATTTTTCTTTAAAAACAAAAACAATTGCGACTTTCTAAGTGCTGTACTACATTGCTTTTTTACGTTTTGAAAGAAAGCTCTCCCGTTGCATGTAACTCAAAAACTAAAGCAGATGGAAATTTGTGCATTGCACCAATCGATTCCTTGGGGGAAATTACAAAGGAGTGGTGATTTTAGTAGGTACTTCTTTTGATCCAAACAACGGAGATATTTGCGTTTTTACGCGATTAAGGCCCGCCATTCACCAGAATTCGAAAATTAATATCTTCTAATCTATGGGAAATAAAAAAAATTAACTTTCGGGATTTTCATACATTGGGGTGATCTATTCATGAAAAAAAAAATCGTAAGAATCAGAGATGATGTGGTGGATAGCATCTGACAATTTGGTATGGAATGATCCAGTTGTAAGTTTGCTAAATGCCATTCATTTTTTAAACAATGTATGAAAACAAATAAAATGACAGAAAAAAATCAGTAATGGTTTCCATCATGCAAGGTTTGTTTCATTGAAGTAGGAAACAACAGATTAAGCTGATGATGAAAACAATGACCTACCACTCAGTGAGTGGCTAAATAGATTGCCTTACAATTCTGTTGTAAAATATTTTGATAAATTCCTAGGTGTAGATGAAAATTTGTTAACTGCAGAAGCAGTGTTTGAGATCATCAAAGAAATTATAAACCATGACAAAAACATTACTAATGAAGTTAAAAAATGTGGAGAAGGAAGCTCTAAGGATACTGTGGACATTCTATGAAACAAATGGAAATGATCACTAAATATTGCACAAAATTGCTGATATTGAAGATTACTTTGAATGCGTATTAGTCCTCAGAAGGAAAAACAATTACAAATTTCTTTGCACTGTCATAAACAATAACACATACGGTATTGTGGGTGAGATCATCCATGAAAATTAACTCAGCAGCATTTCCAATTTGATCATAGAAGATTATTAGCATTCTGTAACACAGTTTTTAAAAGAAAGAAAAATTAAACAAAAATGTGATTTTGTTGTGTATAACTTGAAGCTAAGATATATTGCTATGTACAGTTTCCCTCCACCCCAAATCCCTAGCAGTTTAATCATTAATTTGGTGCACACATGACTCGAAGAAAAACATTTCATTTTTAACTGTTTACAGCACTGCAATATATTCCGACCTAAGTCAGCCTCAAGTTACAGTGACACATATTGCATAATAAATACTGCAGTCCCTGCATGACATTCATTATACTAAGTTCTACTGCAATTATATGGTTTTCAATTGCTTTTAAACTTTACATTAACTTGTTAAATTACCAAAACTGACTTAATGACGATACAACAGACATGTTTTTGACATTTAGTGTCAGATATTGTGCATCATAGTTTTTTGATGCTTTTGGATATTTTATTAAATAATGGAGAGAACTTTATGACAAGTTTTACCTTCCACACTATCCGCATCAGGATGATCTCCAGAAAATGTTTTGATGTCCCGAAAAGTTTCAGTGCTATCACCTTCACTATTACGAGCAATGAGATGTACTTCATACCAAGCCTGGGAAGCTGCAAAAATAGATGGTACAAAATGAAAATTTAAAAACATCCAACATTAAGTCCATGACAACTCAAAAAATGACCCATTCTTGGTAAACATAAGTGGAAGCACTTTAATTAAATTTGTTAATTTCCACTACATGCTACTTTTACTAAAAAAAAAATCATCAAAATACAGAATTCAAAAGAACAATTCACACAAAAAGAGGTGGGAAATCAGTCATTTCTGCATTTTGTTTGAATGTCCTTTGCACTTTCCACTGACACTATTTTGAAAAATAATTTTGTGAACTGCTTATTTTTTGTTTTGTTCACAGTTACTACCAAAAATTTTGCATACACAAAAATATATGGTATACAGTAATTCCTTGCCAGATGAAAGGGTAATAAGTTATTTCATTGTGATTATGGCAATCATGTTCATTTGAAAAACTTCATGATAGCCATAATAACAATGAAATAACTTAGTTTAATTCATCTCAAAAACTGAGAGATGAGATACTGATGAAGATGACATCACAGACAAAGGTGATGTGAACTGTATTACACACTTTGTAAAAAACCAATTGCTAAGGAAGCAAAATGACAGTTTAAATTCCTGAAAAAGCAAATTTTTGCTTAAAAAATTGTCCATAAATTGAAGACATTTTGTGGGAAATATTAAAATGGCTATATATATTTACACTATATTGACAAAAGTCACAGTACACCCCTTCAAAAGCAAATGAACAGATCCGCTGCATTGTTAACATGTGCGGTAGAGCTGCAAACGGTATAAAAACAAGTCTGCAGCTGACCACGATCATATCGCACTCTGAGGTTAAGTGAAAATGTTGCGGCGGGAGAGAACTGACTTTGAGAAAGGAAAGATTGTTGGGTGTTATATTAGTGGGTTGTCCATAAGAGAAACCGAGAGGCGTTTAAACATACCCAAGTCAACTGTTTTGGATGTACTGAATAAGTGGAAGACACATGGCGCCTGAAGCAGCAAAACGTACTGGCAGACCAAAGAAAATCAGTGATAGAGGATGTTTAAGCCCTAGGAGAGTCGTTACAGCTAATCGACGGAGTACTTACTGCACAAGACCTCAGTGTACAGATGAATAAAAATGCTGGAACCTCGGTATGTACACGTACCATTCGCAGAGAACTTCATTCTGTGGTCGTGCGGCTGCTCATAAGCCTTTCATCTCCACTTGGAATGCTACTCGTCGTTTACCATTGTGTAAAAAACATTTATCGCGGACCGTAGATCAATGAAAATGGGTCCTATGGACTGATGAATCCAGATACACGATCCATCAGTCTGATGGCCGTGTGTGGGTATGGCAGCAGCCGGGGCAAAGCTATTTACCACAGTGTACTGTTCTTACGGTCAAGTTTGGAGCTGGCAGTGCACTCATGTGGGGGTGTCTTTTGTGGTATGGTCCCGGCCCATTGGTTAACGTGGACAAACCTGTTAACCAGCACGTCTACCTCGATATTCTGGACAGTTATGCCCTACCAATTCTGTGACAATACTATGGAACCGAGCCTTGTTGGTACCAGCAGGATAATGCACTGAGCCATAAAGTAAGGACTGTTACGGCGTGGTTTGACGATAATTCTGTATCGTGTATGGACTGGCCAGCACAGAGCCTTGATCTTAATCCCATAGAGCACCTATGGGATGAATTAGAGCGCAGCATAAGATGTTTGGAACTAAGGCCTACTACTAAGCAATGGTTAGTGGCAGCATTATGTACTGAATGGAAGCGCATATCTATCGCTGTGTTCCAAAACCTTGTCGAAAGCATGTCTTGAAGGGTCAGTGCATGCATGCATTAAGGCCAAAGGTAGACTGACACCTTACTAATGTATGTCAATAAATGCTATGTTGGGTGTCTTTTCCAGGTGTACCCGTGACTTTTGTCAATATAGTGTATATATATATATATATATATATATATATATATTTTTTCAATTTTACCTCAAAATCGCACACACACACACGTACACAGTGTATGTTCCAATGGGAACCTTATGGTGAACGTAATAACTGCCTACACAGATTGGAAGCATTATTTGTAAAAAATGATAACAGTGCTCAAAAGTGACTTCATATTTTTTAGAAAAGTTTCTTAGTGGAATGTACCTTTTCTTATTCATTATAGTAGTACTTTCTTTATACATCAATCAGTGAAACATTCATTTTCGCTTTTTGTAAAGGTAAAATTTAAACTGAAAATCATTGCTTATCTTGTCCTGGCTGGAAATTGCACTGTTTCAATGACCTGTACAGTGGTTTTCACGGACAAGTGAGGATCGGCATTATCACTGTTTAAACTTTAATTCTGATGAAAATGATGGTTTTCCATTACTTCTCGCTATATGAAGAAACAAACCGGATGAGCAATTTCCTTTTGTTCAAAAACGAAAGGAAAATTCAAAATCGGAATCTTAGTTTTCCATCGCAGTCTTCTGTTCCCCATATAGTCGTTTTCTCTGCAGAATAAGTGAGTAGTAATATTTTTGAGCTTTAATTTCACTTAAAGCAAAAGAAAAATTGCTCACACTGCCTTTGATGCAGCAAGAAATATCTGAAAAATGGGAAGGTACACATTTTTAAGGGAAATAAAATGTGAAAAATCCGTACTGGGTTGTTCACTCTCCCAAGAAACACTTTTTTATGAATCACGGAAACGAGCAGATTCCACCAAGTACACATTAAGTACCACTTTTGAAATTCAATTTCACTTCAAAGAAAGGGGGAAGGGGTTCCCGCATTTTTGCTCCGGTTGGGGGGACCGGAGCAAAAATGCTTGCTCTCCATTGGTTGGTTTTAAGAAAATACTATGAGAAACAAGGAAACATGCGATATATTAGGAATTTAAAAAAAAATACGAAGTTGCACTTCGTCCCGTTTACCGATGGTCTTAAAAACGAGAAGAGAAGCACGATCAAAAAAATATATATAATGAGGGTGGAATAACAAAAAAAAAAAGTGATCCAAAAACGGACCCAGATTATATTTTTTAAGGTTTTACAAAAGTGTTAATTCATTAATTCAATGAGAAAAGTTTTACTCACCAATGGCGAGCCAGGGACAGGAAATTTTGCACCCTGACAATATATTAATATGACAGCACCGTCAACATTACACTCACATTTCAGCCATATACTGCAAGGATCAATTTCTCCCTTCCACTTTTTGAAAGTATAAATTGCATACTTGAATTTTTCGACATGGGTACTGTTGTTTGTGGCGGGAAAAGAACTAATATGCGGATCTTCGATAGAGAGTAAACACGGCACAACACATGCACTAGCTAACCCTTCCCTTTGAACATATGGCGAATGCTCAGTGTGGCATTTGAAGGCAAACTCTTTGGCATGCCCTCACCACCTTATAACTGCAGGCCAGTGCACAAACGTAGCGTAGCTTTCAAATCTTTTTTTTTTCCCTCCGAAAAACCTGAAGTAGCAAAAAATTTTGAATTCAGTAATTTATCATGGCAGGCTTATGTATTTCAGTGAGAAACCATTAATGCTGCTACCTTTCTATTGCAGAAAAATCAAATGGCGATTTTCTGTAATTTCAAGCGGTATGTCCATACTGCGTAATTCTGACCAAAAAACCGAAAATCCATTCCAGTTGGCATCTATGCAACAGCCAATAAATTTGGTTGTTGCACAAATGTTTTTTTTGGCTCTCAATTATTTACTTATTTTTTGTGATATTAATTTCCCATGCCAATTCATATTTTAGCTTCAAGAAATATTCTATCAAAAAATGTATTGTGTTTTGCGAAGCAAAATCACGTTCCTATCACACTTGACACGGAAATGCATCGCAGTTTGCAATGCAATACCACTAAAAAAAAAAAATGCTGGCTTAGACATTCAAATCATATTGAAAAAGTGAAAAAGCATGGAAGAAATGCAACGATATTGAAAACATCCAAGAAACACTCTCCAGAATGTTTAATGAATGTTAGAATCTTGAAAACAAAAATAAACTTTACACAAAAAAGGTCATTTCACTCAGATTTTTTATTTCTGTAGTAATTTGATGCTTTCCGCAATTTGTAGTGGGCATACGATTTCCATAGTGACTATTGAGAATTCTTAGTGGTTGGAGTCTCTGTGACTTCAGTGTTAGATGGTTAAAAGGTAAACACACAGCCCTCTCCTTTCAACTGATATGGGCTGAATTCCCTACAATCCTGTGCCCTTGATATTCTCACGATGGTCAGGGTCTGCTATTTTAAAACGCATGTAGTAGTGAGAAAAACTTGAAAACATAAAAATTAGATGTTTTGTAAAAAAAAAAAAAAAAAAAAAGACCCTCATGCATTTAACAATTAAACAGTAAATATTATTTTTATTCCTTATTAAAAAAACCCATAATTTTGAGATAATTGTAGCTCATGCATATTTTTAATGGTGATCCTCAGCACTACCTCGTAAGTTTTAATGATGATGCTGCACTTCAAGAAGTGGTTGGCCAGTTGTGAGAGGCAAGGTGTATTTCTTTATGAACACTTGCAAGCATCAGCTTTGACCCTTTCTTAGTCTTTGTTTGTGCCTTCTTGCTCATTTTCCTGGAAAGGGGCTATCAGTTGCTTAAAGTCCTCATAACACAGTTCCTCTACGTGTGAATCATGGAGAACAACAAATGTCTACCAAACCCTTTACTGTTAAGTTCTATGCTGCCACCAAAATCTGTCACCAACCACACATCTTTGCTGTTTGATGGGGAAACCCTTATTCTTGGATTTTATTTCTGGCCAGATATTCTGCCAGTAAGCAATCTAGAGTCTTTTATGTAGGAAATGCTGCTGATGACATGGTAACTTCACCAATATTCAAAAAGTATAAACTGTTCTTCATGGAACTGAGAATGTTAGCAAATGCATGACAGGTGCAGTATGGACTAAATGTTATGATCATACCCAGATACATGGTTGAAAGAGGGAGGGGAAAGGGATTACTAGTAGGCAGGAACAAAAGAACAAGGCACCAAACAGGCAATGAACACTGCTGAAGAAAAGTAGCAGCTTGGATGCACAGACCCCCCCCCCCATTTTTTTTTTTTTTTTTTTTTTTTTTGTATGATACCATCGAATGAATCTACACATGCACCTGCTTTAGGCATAGTTTCCCTCTTTGTAAATGACGAACCTGCTGGCCACAGTATAAAGCCTTATACACAGAGAGACTGCTTCTATAGCCACACAAGTGTAGTACACACGATA
Organism: Macrothele yani; assembly: GCA_039090855.1. Lineage (NCBI taxonomy): Eukaryota > Metazoa > Arthropoda > Arachnida > Araneae > Macrothelidae > Macrothele > Macrothele yani. The sequence continues at coordinate 144,266,488 of CM076996.1, forward strand.
AATTTTCAATGATTTCTTTGACAGCTCTGTATAAATACACTCCATGGATTTTATATCCCATATGCACCATCAAAAATGGGTTAACATTTTAAATATGGTCTTGCACATGTTTCACCCTGATAAACATTTTTTGGTCCATTCTACAGAAGCAGTTTCACTTGCTATAAAAGCAAACGACTTCAAAAACATGATGAGATTGTTTTGGAACTAACAATTTTCTTCACATCATGAATACAGTTCTAAAACAGAAAATAATTAGTGAGATTATGCGCTACAGGTTGGTTGGCTGATTTGCATTCATTGGCACACAAAAGCATCAATGGGCTAAAGAATGCCAAATCCATTTATTTATAATAGTAACAAAAAACATAAAAAAGGGATGTAAGAAATTAAAACCACAAGATATGGTGCAACAAATGGCCAACAATCTGACAACAGACTACACGAAATCAAAATCATCGGTACAATGTAAAAACAAGTTGACAAAAGGCACAACACAATGACCATTTAAAAAGTGACTCAGGGACTTCTTTGAGTCATCTAGACAAGTGAGAAAAAAAAAAAAAAAAAAAGAGCACATTCACAGATAAAACGATGACACAAGACGTTTGTTTTAGTAGGTCAATGTCAGTTCGTGTTGGGTTAAAGAATTTTGGTTTTTGTAAATGTCAATTAGCCAACTTAGGTTGGATTTTACATGTCAGTAAGAGTGGTTATAAGGGAAATAGATGTTCTTAGGGCCAAATGTCATTATTGCAGTACACTTCAACAAGGGTTTATTCATTTGTCTGGCATTGAATGAAATAAAGACAGAGCAGGACCACCACGCCTGAGGCTTGAACCAACGATAGACTACAAAAAGAACAAAACGTGCAAAGAAATATATACTAAAGGAGCTGGCCTTACAACAAAAGGTAAGTTACTTATTATTATAGTTATGTACATATGTTTACACACTAGCTCATTAATAAGTAGAAAGGTGTGGCTCTTTGATATTTTTTTTATCTCTGGTTAGAGAACAGTATAATAACCTGAACACATATTTATAAAAATTCAAATGAATATGGTACTTCCAAACAGGGTATAATGAGTATGCACACCTTTTGACAAGGACTGAAATTTAGATATTCTACCATATTCTAGAATCCAATGGAACATCCTAGAAAATTTTACAGTGGTACAGATAGCATGTTCACATAAAAAACTATCTGATACACCTCCACCATTTTATTTTCCCATGACATTGCATTATTACTGCCATTTTATAAAAAATTAGGCACTGAAAAAAAAAGTGGAAAATTTTAATCATGGTCACTTATCTGATGACAAACACACACACACACACACACACACACACACACACACACACACACACACTTTAGTGTCATAACTTTGAATTGAATGGAGATACTGCCACAAGGAGTATAAAGAATCTCAGGAATTTCCCTATCTGATACAATCCATAAGAATCTCTTCTACCATTTCTAAAAAGTTTATACTCATCTGCCTCCTACTAGCAGAAACATTGTGTCCACAAACAGATAAATGGGTATAACAAACAGAAAAAACTGACATCATGCATTTCTCTATCTTATACAGAAAATTGGACTATTTAATAACATAAAGCATGATCATCCAAGTTCAAGTAGAAACTGCACAATCAGAAAAAAAAAGTTTTTTCACAAATGCTGTTTTTTCACAAATGCTGTAAAGGAGTTACATGCAATATGGCATGTTTTTCTCAACATGAAATCTCACCACAGAGTAAAATTTTGTAAAAAGGAACCTATTTTTTTCTAATATAATCTCAAAATTTTTTTTGGATGATGTACAAACACCAAAAAACCCCTCAGTGGCACTGAATTGGTCATTTTTTTTTTTTTTTTGCTAATGAGATAAAAACTTTTCCAGTTACTGGTCCAGGCCAGTTATGAATGGGGAAAGAAAAATTGAAGCCTACAGAGCTCTGTTTGGGATGAAACAATATCTGTATATATGTTAGTGGCTAAGAAGTGGAGGAAGAGCATTTTACCTACACTGAAAAAACATAAGTTGAGGAGAAAATTAATAATATTAATAATGCACCAGGCAATTAATAAATGAAACACTATGACAGAACTGCAGTAGTTGCATGAATACTGCCTCTACCATTAAAATCATTTTTTTCTTTAAGCTTAGCACTGCTAAGCTCTGTTTCATTTAACATGCTACCTTAAGCACATAGTGAGCAGCATACAAAGTAATGTCAACTGTCTGACATGCAAAAAGAAAAAAAGCAATTCTAGATTATGTTTAATCTCAAGATACTGGAAATAATATTGTAACTTAATAGCAGCAAAAATCCCAGGTCTATGCAAAATCCTAAAACACTAAGAGTTAAAATAAAATCTCCACATTTTTGTTCATGAGCTTCTTTAGAAGTCTACTTTTTCACTATCAGAAACCTGAATAAACAAAGAAGAGGATAAAGATACACTGAAATACTTAAATAAATCTCACCTAAATTTGACAAGAGGAATTTAGTTGTATTTGCTGCCAAAGTGATAGGCCCCTTAAACGGGTGACCTCGTTGCCTATAAGAAAGTAGAAATGTTTTGACCACAAAATTATTTTCTGCTGAGATGCTCCACTCAGCTTCTATTGCAGTGGTATTCACAACTGTCAGATGTAACTGAGGAGGCACAGGTACTGCAATGGAAAAAAAAAAAAAAAAAAAAAAGAGGGAAATGCACATTTATAGTACAATTCATACAAGATTTGAATATATGAACATGCATTATTTACAAAAGATTATCCAAACTGCTAAAACTTGCTAAAAAAAGGACAACTAAAAAAACAGTTACAATTGTTTTCATTTTTATGAAATATTAGAAGTGAATTTCAAATCTGGAGAAAATATCTGGTTCTCATCCTTTCATATCATGCAACATTGCAGCCATTTTCAGTTCACTTGGATTTTTGAATGGCTCATACTGACAATTATAAAATAATGAAAAAAAAATCAGCAGTAGAATCTACAAACTTTTATGCAAATTCCTGTAAAGGTGGTATATTTGTAATTCATTGACAGGCATTAAGGAAGCAGGACATGTTAGCATAAGAAAACAGAGGAAAAAGGTTTCGATGAAGTTTAAACAGAAATCCTTACAGAAAGCTCTGATATAATTTCAGTCTTTAAATTATATTATACAGTTATAATAATTATTTCCTTGGCCCAATTGTAAAAAAAGATTACTATGAGGACTTTTAAACACTCACACTCGCTGGACCTAGGTTTGAATTCAGGGTTAATATATGGATGCAAACCTGCCAACTTCCAAGAATTAAAATCTGTAAAAAAAGCTAAGTGAATGTTTAACTGATATTTTAGATTTAATAACGTATTGATGAAATGTATCAAGCATATCAATTAAAATCTAATTCACTATGTGAATAATATATCGATAAAGATGTTCAGCAGTATTTCACGTTTACAATGATTAAAATGCAATGCAGTTGATACATAATTAAGTCATTAGTATACAATCATTAGATTACATATAAGGAAAAATAATTTCATTTGTAAATGCAAAATTACAGCTACAGAGGGTGAGTCGAAAGTTTTGCAATATTTGGATCACTTTATGTCTTCATACGTACCTTTACCATGAAAGTTGACTAGCATTCAAAGTATAGGCCATCGTGTTGCACCATCTTTAGCCATCTGTCTGCCAGTTCTTTGATTCCATGGCAGTACCAGTTCTTGTCTTTTGAGGCAAAGAACTCCTTCACCTTAGCTGCCACCTCCTCCTGGTTGTTGAAGTGCCGCCCATGAAGGAAGTGGGCCATGGACTGGACCAAGTAATAATTCGATGGGGGCAAGGTCCAGACTATATGCTGGGTTTGGCATCAGTTTGATGCCCTCAAGTTCCTGGAGTTTTGCCCGGGTCATTCATGCAGTATGAGGCCGAGATTTTGTCCAGCTCTAGAAGAGTGTGCTTTCTGTTTACCAGGGCCAGATACTTCTCCTCCAAAATAGCATATATCTGCTCCAGCTGCTCAAAGGAGGCTTGAAAAATACCATGCCCGAGATGCCCGGGGCATATAAATTATTGGCCTGGGCAAGTAAAAAGGAAATCTAGTTGCCCAGTCAGGCAACTAGGTTTAAAGAAAAAAAGAAGTTTGAAATGGAGAATTTTCTACTCTAGAAAAAAAAAAAAAAAAGACTGTCGTCACGTGTTTTTCATTTTAATGCAAATCACCACAAGTTGTATTATTGTTACGGAATGAATGCCAAAGCCAGGAGGATAGCGCTTCTTCAATTATATTATGTTCTACATCCAGAAATTGGGGCCATACGTAGTTTTGCTCTAGATGTCATTTACAGTTAACGACAGGATGCTTGCCTCGGATGAAACTAGCCTCCGGTGTTTAATGACAAAATGCATAAACTGCCATGAAACAGGAGGACGCAGACTGATGGGTGAAAAAGCCGTGCTTCATGAGGAGGGAGTGACAACAGGATATTTATCGCAAGCCCCGGGTGGGGTCGGGTCTCTGATACAACTTGTGCGAGTGAGAGGGGAAATAGAAGCTCCCCCCCCCCAGCACACACGAACAACAGCGGTATTACTGAAACAAAGCCTAAGTTTCGTTTAAGATTTAAGAACGAGCCTGTACACTTAGCCGGGAGAAGAGCAAAACTTACCTACACCAATAACTTACCTAGTTTGTCTGAGAGAACAGTAGTTTGTGTTAGCTGTGGATATAAGTTGTATTTAGTAATGGATATGATGTTTTTTTGGAAATAAATCCAGAAATGAGAGTATATCTCATAGCAAGCAATCAGCAGTTGTTACAAATTCGTCTTCTGCACTGTTGAGTGATGTAATTTCAGAATCGGAATCTGCGTCGTTGGCAAAATTGAAACTTACACAAGCGGACTATGATAAAGCGCACACAAAAAACCGCCATCAGACAGTTCAGGAATCTTGGATAAAAACATTTAATTGGCTAAAGTCAAATGATGACAAGACTATTATGTGGTGCACTGCTTGCCAAAACCATCCTAAAATTGTCGATGCCACCAGCAATTTTTTCAAGGAATGTGTGTGGGGGGTGCAGGTGACAATATAGTTTAATAACTATAAGTGCACACAACAGTAGTTGAAAATGTAAGGATTGCCTTTGTTTCTAAACAATTCTTGGGATATTTTATGATGCAAAATCACTTCTGTTTGCACAAGAGAAATAGGTAAATATTTTTTACATTCAAAATTGTTGAAAACTGCTGTACAGTTAACTATGACTATTTTTTTGCAAAACATAGGACATATATTAAAAATTCTTGAACATGGCATAATCACTAAATTTCTCAAATGCCATCGATTACCTTTCTTAAAACTTAAGATATGCTTTTGTGCACTTTGAACACAGACACTTTAAAATGGCGATGCAAAAGATATATAAAAAGTTTAGCATAATTTTTAACTTTAAAAAAATGAAGCTTCTGTTTTGTTATCTTAAAAGATAAATTTTTCTGGGCATGTAAATTTTACTTCTGGGCAAGTAAATATTTTCTGCACTTGCCCAGCTGGGCATGTAACTTTTCAGATATTTTTCAAGCCCTGAAAGTAGAGGTTGGCATTGATAGTCCAACCATCTGGAACAAATTCGTAATGGATTATCCCCTAGAAATTCCACCAGATGCAGAGCATCACCTTGTGCTCGAAGCGCCCATGTTTGGCAACAGGTTCAGGAAGCTGGCCTGGGCTCAACCACTGCCATTGTGTGTTAGGATTAGGGAAACAGACCCACTTTTCCTCGCACGTAACAATTATTTTGATGAAACGTACATCGTGTGGGTTTTCTAGGATTTTCCTGCAAACTTTCACTATGCGGTTTGCTTCAACTGGCGCCAGTTCATGAGGGACAATGCAGAAGCTTCTGTAGACCTTGTCGAGGTACTGAAGGTGACGAACCATGGTGGTCTGTGATATACCCAGCTTGCCTGATAATCTCTGAGTGCTGGTAGTCAGATTTGCCTCTACGGCCTGGAGCACGCCCTCCCAATCCACTGCTCATGGCCTACCTGACCTTGGCTGATGGTTGAGATTTCTGTCACCTGAGTGGAATTTCTTGAACCATCTGGTTTCAGTGCTGTTCACAGCATTGCATGTCATGCATGACTTGAACTAGTTTAAACATGTGACATACCTGCCACAGCACTTGTTTATGCAAATATTTCAAAGCTTTCGACTCACCCTCTGTAAAGTATACGTAATATCTAAGGTATTTTACCTGATATTGTCAAAGTATTTCTCACGTTGTTTGCTCTGTGAGGCATGTGCTCCCGGCCCTGAGAGGTCTCTTACGTTATGGACCCTTGGTTAGTTATAAAAAAAAAAATTTGGAGAAATAAAACAGCCAGGACATTTTCAGCTCCACATTCACTCACTTGCACAATCAAACATTTAAAATTTACTATTAATTAAAAGATTTTACTAGAAAGAGTTATACTCATCGGGTCAGGAGACGTCTCACACAGGGGCTAAGCTCCCTAATTAGCCAGCCACAACTGGCTAATTAGGGAACTTTTGCTTTACGAGTTTGAACCATGTGTGAAATGTCTCCTGACCCAATGAGTATAACTCTTCCTACAGAAATCTTTTAATTAATAGTAAATTTTAAACGTTTGATTGTGCAAGTGGGTGAATGTGGAGCTGAAAATGTATAGCCTGGCTGTTTTATTTCTCCAAAAAAATTTTTTTTTTTTATAACTAACCAAGGGTTCGTAACGTAAGAGACCTCTCGGGGCTGGGAGCACGTGCCTCACAGAGCAAACGTGAGAAATACTTTGACAATATCAGGTAAAATACCTTATATATTATGTATAGTTTAATTAAAAGCACGTTTATAACATAAGACAACCTAACCTATAAGGTTGTCTCATGAATTGCATTTTTCACCCTCTGTATAAGCAATATATCGCAGTGACTTTTTATCGTAAGTTACCGCTGGTTTTGAACTTAAATTTTTGTGCCAGCATGCTAAAATACCTTTAAAAAAGCAATTTCCTCTCACTCTCTTTTTTTTTTTTCTATTGCCAATCTTAATCCTACAAAGTTTATTTCCGAGTCTTTCCAGATTGGTTGAGAACAGAGATGATTGGGGAAACAGAAATCAATTAAATTGTAATCAGGAGAATTAGAACATTCAGGAGCCATAGTCCTTTGAGCTAATTATTGTCTATTCGAATTTTTTTTTAGGTAATACATATAAATACCAATTATATATATGGCCTTAACCTACTTGAAAAAAAAATCCGTAAAATAACCATAAAAGAAGTAAAATTTACAGGTAAACCGTAAAACTTGGCAGGGACGTGTATAGTTTGTTTGTCCTTTTTTTAGCAGTGAAATGGCTAATTAAGCTGTACATAACGTGGCTTTGTAACCCCCCCCAGCGCATGCACTATTCACTGGAGGGTGAGTGACTATACGGATGACAGCTACGGGTCTGTGAACCAATGGCACCCACCTTAAAACAAAAAAGTACATATGTATATATATACATTATAGCGGCCAGTGCGACATGAAGGCAGAGGGTGATAAGAATCCCCGGAGGACCGGACTAGGCTGCCATCTGATGCTGACCTTGGCTACGTATAATGGACGCTCCCTATCTTCTGATTCAAGGCTTCTTGAATTGGAAGAGGAACTACAAAGGATCAAGTGGGACATTGTCGGGCTAAGTGAGGTAAGGAGAAAAGGAGAAGATCTCATTGAACTGAAAAGTGGACATCTCTTCTACTATCGTGGGACAGATACTGGCAGAACTAGTGGTGTTGGATTTATAATAAACAAGAAACTGAAGGATAAAGTTGTAGAAGTTGAAAGTTCCTCTGACAGAGCTGCACGACTCTTTATCCAACTCTCCAGAAGATACAAGGCTCAGATTATTCAAACTTATGCACCCACCACAAGTCATCCTGAAGAAGAAATTGAAGAATTTTATGAAGAAATTCGTCATCTAAATAATAAAGGTAAGCAGCATTTGAAAATAATTATGGGAGATTTCAATGCAAAAATAGGGCAACGACAACAGAATGAAACTTCAGTACGTAAATTCGGTCACGGCAACAGAAACCAGCGTGGAAATACTCTCGTTGAGTTTGCAGAGGCAGAAGGGTTTTTCATCTTGAACTCCTTTTTCAATTAAAAGCCACACAAGAAATGGACATGGAGACATCCAAAGGGGACGACAAGTGAAATTGATTTTATTATGTGTAACAAAAAATTCGTCATAAAAGACTACAGTGTGCTAAACAAGTTCAACACAGGTAGTGACCATAGATTGGTGAGATTTAAGATGCACCTCAACACTAAACTCGAACGTGGCAAGCTCATAAGACAAACAAAATGTATTGACATAACCAACCTTAAAAAACACCATAATACCTCCAAGTTGGAACTGAAGAACAGATTCTGTGCTTTAGAAGGCCTAACATCGGAAGAAATGGATATTTCTGAAGTTAACAGAAAAGTAACCAAAGCTCTTATGGAAACAGCAACACAATTAGCTGGGTCTAAGAACAAGCTGCATGTGAACAAATTATCAGGAAAAACCAAAATGTTGATGCACAAAAAGAAGAGAGATGAGGAGAACTAAAGAAGATGTGACTTCCAAAGTGGAATATATAGAGCTATGCAAGACAGTACGAAAAAGTATCACTGAAGATGTAAGGAAATTCAACTGTGAACTAGTGAGGAAAGCAATTGAAAACAACCAAAGCCTAAAGATAGCAAAGGGACATCTCAGTAAGGGAAGGAAACAGATTATGGCACTCAGAAAAGAAGATGGTTCTGTAACGAGAAATAGGAAATTCCACGCGAGCGCCGACATCCGAGCTATAGAAGCATCATAGGCGTGGCAGATAACACCCGACCTATTCGGTGAAAACAAAATTCCTCGCAAGCGCCGACATGCGAGCTATAGAGGCATCATAGGCATGGCAGGTGACACCGAAGCTATTCGGTGAAAACAAAATTCCTCGCGAGCGCCGACATGCAAGCCATTGGAGGCGTCATCGGCATGGCGGGTGACACCTGACACGCAGATGACGTTTTATTTTCTTTATCCGATGAAAAAGAAACGTCTTGTGAGCAACAACATGCAAGCTATAGAGGCGTCATCGGCATGGAGGGTGACACCCAACACGTGCGATATTCGGCGAAAAAAAAATGTCTGGCAAGCCCCGACCCACGAGCTATAGAGGCGTAATGAGCGCGGCAGATGACACCCGACACGCAAGTTATTCGACGAAAAAGAAATGTCTCGTGAGCGCCAACATGCGAGATATAGAGGCATTATTGGCATGGAGGGTGACACCCAACATGTTCAGCGAAAAGAAATGTCTCGCAAGCCCTGACATACGAGCTATAGAGGTGTCATAGACGTGGCGGATGACACCCAACTTATTCGGCGAAAAGAAATTCCTCGCGAGCGCCAACGTCCGAGCTATAGAGGCATCGCGGATAACACCCGACACGCGAGCTATTCGGTGAATAACGAAATTCCTCTTGAGCGCCAACATGCGAGCCATAGAGGCGTCATTCATCATGGCGGGTGACACCCGACATGCAGATGACGTTTCTTTTTCTTTATCCGGTGAAGAAGAAACGTCTCACGAGCTATAGGGGCGTCATCGGTGTGGCGAGTGACACCCGACCTATTCGACGAAAAAGAAATGTCTCGCGACCACCGACATGCGTGCTATAAAGGCGTCATCGGAGTGGCGGATGAGCTATTTGGCGATTTCGTAATGTCGGGTGTCACCTGACAGTCGAATGTCACCCAACAGTCGAGTGGAAAGGGTTAAAACGTTTGCACCGAAATTTTCACAACCACAAAACCACGTGCAATCAATGTAAAGAGTTGGTAAAAAGTGCTGAGCTGAGTTCCCTTTCAACTTTTGCGCACGGTACTCTCAAATGGCTGTATGGGGAATCACGTGACAAACTCTGCCTCGGTTGGCGGGGTAATCAGAACATCGAAGGCGCATAAAGGACTATCTGTAAAGTGTGTTTTTTCGACCAAAAGACGGTAAAAAAGTAGAAATTGCGTGCAGGGGTCTTGCGAGGGCTTTTCCGTAGTTTTTTTGGGTGACTTCCGTAGAACCGTAAGATGGAGTGAAAATCTGTAAAAGTTGGCATCTCTGAATACCTATGAATCCTTTAGAAACAGAACCATTGCATCTTGCCATGGAAGAACCATTTTCAGTCGTCCCCTGTGTCGACGAAATAGCTAATGACTGACCTTACGCTGTATTTACGTAATTGCGCACCTCGCTTGGAATGAAATAACTGTGCTATCCCAAAGAGCGGGGAACGGCACATAAGCAATCTCAATTGCACAGCACTCCTAAAGACCACCAAACTATCAGTAAACAATCTTCATCAGGATTTCATAATGTACAGCTTCATTTCTCCTACATACCACATGATTACATCAAAACTCCTCCTCCATAAGCAAAAACAATTTAATTTCCTACATCGCAAAAATCGTTGTTTTTTCGTCACTTTTGCCAAAAAAACCCAACGAATTAGAAGGTAGATGAACAACATTCTGAAATTATGGGATTGGCGGTATGGTACGTGTTGATTAAGCGTCGTTTTCACCAAATTACGCGTAGACCTTAAAAAAGCGTCATTCGATTTGACGTTTAAAACGCCATTTTTTGCCGTGAAAACATTTTTTTTTGTTCAGCAATTTTTGCTGTGGATTGCCGTTTCGGCGCAGTTGGGTGCAAATATTAAATTTTTTTCGTAATTTGTAGCAGTTTGGCGTAAGATAATGAAATTGGTGCAGTTCGGCGCAAACTTTCCATCACTGGCTACAATGATCCTGCTACACAAAAAAGGTGACATTGAGGATCTCAGGAACTACAGACCTATCAGTTTCCTATCAGTGGTTTATAAAATCTTCATTAAAGTTCTTTCACACCATTTGAAGGTAACACTGGACATGGCTCAACCGAGAGAACAAGCTGGATTCAGGAGTGGCTACAGCACAATAGATCATATCACGTATTGAGAGAACTAATTGAAAGAGCGAGGGAATATGAACTTCCATTGTGCATGGTTTTATCGATTATGAAAAAGCCTTTGATTCGGTGAAACCATCAGCAGTTACAATGGCTCTGAAATCCTGCAGTATTGAAGATGCATACATTAATATTATTAATAACATCTATGAAAATGCAAGTGCAAAGATTCGGCTGTTTGAAAATACAACACACATAAAAATTGGAAAGGGAGTGAGACAAGGTGACACCATATCTCCGAAGCTCTTTAATGCCACATTGGAAAATGTCTTTCAATCACTGAACTGGGAAAACAAAGGGATAAAGATTAATGGAGATTATCTAACCCACCTTCGTTTTGCTGATGACGTAGTCATTTTTGCAACTACCCCATCAGAGCTGCAGAATATGATCCAGGAACTTGCTGACAAGAGTAAAGAAGTGGGATTAAAAATGAACTTTCAGAAGACAAAAGTGATGTTCAATGCTTTTACAAGAAATGAAGATTTATCGATTGATGGAGAAAAGCTGGAGATAACAGACACGTACGTTTATCTTGGACAGCAGATATCAAGTGAGGGTCACATTGATGAAGAAATAGATCGGCATACAGAACTTGCCTGGAGAGCTTCTGGAAGAAACAGCATAATTTTCAAGAGCAATATGCCATTATGTCTTAAAAGAAAAGTGTTTGATCAATGCATCCTTCCAGTGCTTACGTATGGTGCAGAGACATGGACCTTAACTAAAAGAGACATACAAAGGCTGCAGACAACTCAAAGTAGCATGGAGAGTTGCATGCTTGGTGTAACCAGGAGAGATATGAAGAGGAACTCATGGATCCGAAAAATGACAAGAGTGGAAGACATCACAATCAGAGTTAAATCCCTGAAATGGCAATGGGCTGGACATACTGCCAGAAGGACAGACCATCGATGGACAGCCAAAATTTTAGATTGGATTCCAAGGGACAGGAAAAGACTCAGAAGAAGACCACGTGGGAGATGGGTGGATGAAATTCGAAAGTATGCGGGAGTGACATAGAGGAGACTGGCACAAGACAGACCGTTGTGGAGGAAACTTGGGGAGACCTTCGTCCAGCAGTGGATTGATAATGGTTGATGATATATTAATTACATCATATAAATCACATTATCCATAGAAAGCAAAATAAAATTTGGTAACCAATCACGAAGCTTTAAATCCAAAAATTTGAAGCTTCAGGTTTGGAAGCGAACCAACAATCACTGAAATCACTAGACCCCACTGAAATGCGCGACGCAGCATATAAAGATAGAGGTATCAAGTATATTATAGTCATATGAAACACAAATCAAACAAAATGTCTAATCAACAACACTAACCACATACATTCTCAAACAGAGTGAAGCCTAATTAACCAGGCCAACAGCACCAAATACCACTAAAAACTCTTAAATGGTAAGTATAGTCAATAAAAAATACCTTGGCCTGACAATTTTGTCTAAAAATGCGAATGCAAATACCAAGTCAAAGTTTCAGAATGCCTAACTCAGACCCACAAAGAAGAAAATGAACAATAGCACAAACCAAGACAAAAACATAAAGCCAAAAATTCAAACCAAGAAAAGGGTTGTTTGCATCAGTGGAACACCAACACTTAGTAACCTTTCTGAAAGGACAATGGCACAATTCTAAAAAAAAAAAAACAGTCTTTGTGTAGTTCCCAAGGTCACGTCAAAAAATTTTGAACTTTCAGTTATATTCAAAGGAATACTGCAAATGCCAAACAATAAGGCAAACTCCAAACCCCAACGCATCCCGTTGAACAATCCAGCAACACCAAATCTGTCCACTCCTTGACATTCATTCTGCAACTGAATGACTAGTACATTATGAGTGGAAGCAAATCAGCAGTTAACGAAAATACCAACAGAAGATCGGAAAGCAACAAGTTCAGATGTCGTCAAGATGACGCATGCATGTTAATAAGAAATCTTCAGCCACAATCGACCCTTAATGTGGCACTTGGAAACACAGAAGGGAATTTAACATTGTCAGGTCTTTTTTAGCTATATTCCAAAAGTGTATGACAGAGTTTTTTGCAAAATAATTTTTTGATGAACTGCTGTTCAAGAGTTGACTCAAAATCCTGTATATAAAACCAAAAGGGTAACCATTATGCACTAGTGTGTTGCATAAGAACGTGCATTTTTTAAAAGAACAGGAGCAGTGTTACAAATTCTCATGTATCTAAGATATTCTGTGATTATGAGATTCTTTTGAAACATTTGAATCTCAGTTAACTAAATAGTTAACCCTAAACTCATAATTTCTTCTTTTGTCAAAAATGTCTATAATCAGCTCATTTTCCTTGTAGTATTCATCTACACGACTTGGACTTGCGGAGTATATCCGCAAGTCCAAGTAGTGTAGATGATTTTGTAATGTTCCCGTCGGCTCCAAACAAAGTCCTTATGAATAGCTATTATTTGTTGCAGTCTCAAAGTTATCATAGTTAAAAATTATGGCATCATCAGTATATCTAAATATAGTTCCATTGCTATATTTATTCTGGTTGGTTGGTTGGTTGTTGGATTTTATTGGCGCAAGGGCCAGGTTTGGCCAAAGAGCGCCAGACAAAGAACGATCAGCCACAGATTTTTAAAAACGTGGAAAATGATGAAGAACAGACAGGCTTGGTAAAAGTTGAAAAAGAGTATGAAGAAAGCAGTGAAGAAAAGGTAGTTAATGATGTTTATTAAAAGTAACATATTTACTAATGGAAAAGGACGAACCGTCACTCTCCTCCCCCCACACTCCTCTGCAATGCTGGCAGAGGGCGGGGACGAACTGTCACTCTCCTCCCCCCATGTTCCTCTGCAATGCTGGTAGAGGCTGGGGACGAACTGTCACTCTCCTCCCCCCGTGTTCTTCTATAATGTTGGGTGAGGGTGGGGACCTCGCTGAGGCCGAGACAGTTTGATGGACACCGCACACCTTTGCGGATTGAGGGCCGGGTCTTCCGCACGTGCAGGCTGTCTGCTGGGAACCGGAAGAGGCGGGCGTCTTCAAAGAGAAGGCGAAGACGCAGCTGGTCGAATAAGCTGGAGCTCGGTGAAATCCACCTGTGTCGCTTGTTCAGCTGTAGATCGCTTGGCAAGTGCGGCGAGAGCTACAGGGCGCGGAACAAAAGGCTGCACGGGTTGTGGCTGAGACTTAACAACTGCGGCAAAAGTACGCTGTCGGGTGGTGGGAATACCCAACTTGGCCTTGGCAGCAGGGTACGAGAGGCCCTCCAGGGTCTTGAGGCGCTGGATCGCCTTCTCGTCGTTCCACTTCGAACAGGACCTGGCATAAGCAGCGTGGGAGTCACCACAGTTTACACAGCAGGGCTCTGAAGTGCATCCAGTCCCTTCGTGGTCGCGGGGAACCACAATTGGCGCACCTCGCAACACTGTTACAGGACCGCTGGGAATGTCCATACCTCTGGCACTTAAAACAGCGTAGAGGATTTGGTATATAAGGACGAACTGCACATAACAAGTAACCAGCCTTTATTTCAGTAGGTACCTTCGGGCTGTTAAAAGTCAAAATAACATTTCGTGATTTGATCAGCGCGCCATCGCGCCTGAAAGTCATGCGTCGGGCAGCTATGACACCCTGATCAGCAAGTTCACACACAAGTTCATCTTCATCGCAGACCAACAAGTCGGGCTCAGAAATGACTCCCTTGGAGGTGTTGAGATACGGATGTGCCGTCACTTGAACTGGAATATCCTGAAGTCTGGTCAACTGCAGAAGAGATTTGCTCTGAGAGAGAGTGCAAGTTTCCACAAGCAGGTCACCAGAGCGTAGCTTCTTCACTGACTTCAAAGAGCCAGCACCACCCGCAAGTGCCTTCGAGATGAAAAAAGGAGACTTTGAGGAAAGTTTCAACATCTGGTCAGTAGAAGAAATGACGAGAAAAGTAGCTTGAGGTATCGAATCTGCAAGTGTAATGCGACGTTTCTGAGCTGACGGCTCAACACCTGGA
This sequence comes from Macrothele yani, assembly GCA_039090855.1. Lineage (NCBI taxonomy): Eukaryota > Metazoa > Arthropoda > Arachnida > Araneae > Macrothelidae > Macrothele > Macrothele yani. Next base: position 144,281,565 of record CM076996.1, read on the forward strand.
TCTAAAGATACGTCGCGGTGATGTCGTTTTTCAACGAAAGTTCTCTTCAGTGTGTTATGTGTGGGAGGTGGTTGAGGCAAATTTGGCCCCTGATCAATCACCATATCCTGTTGTTTTTTAAATTTTGAGGAGGGTTTATGTTTCCCCATGGGAGTAAGAAAAAATTCATCAGCAACGTACTCCGCCCACAACCGAGCCCAACAGGGGAGAACTGGAGGTCCGCAAGCCAAACACATGACGCAAGACACAGTTCTAGAGCTTAGTTGCAAATATAGTCCGTTGGCTGTGATCACACGCACTCGGCGGACACTTCGGCCTCCGGGTACCGTCATGCCAACGCCTTTGGCATGATCCCACAGCCCCCGGGCTCACCCTGCCGTGCAATACGACAAAAAGCCGCTAAAGCCCTGCACACAACTTGGTACAAGACTTCTGACCAGAGGTGGGTTAGGCTCTAGCCTCCCGTTTACAGCGAAGCCGGGGTCGAAGAGGAGTGTTGGTACACAGGAGGCACTTAACCGGTCTCCTGCGACCTCAGCCGCCAGACATCCCATTTCCGCCTCACGGGTCTCCGCACGCGGCAAACATGCAGGTAGGTCTAGCACCCAATCCAGCTAAAAAAAAAAAAAAAAAAAAAAAAAAAAAAAAAAAAAAAAAAGAGAGAAATCCAAAGAAGACAAATCCTGGCAGGGAACCTAAACGGAATCTCAGCAACCTACGAACTGAGCGGTTAATATAAATCAGTTAGTGGTGGAGGGTAAATAAAACCACAAGACCGGGGTGTTAGTACATAACGTGGTAGCGATTAGGTAGAGAATACAACACGGGCAACTAGCCAGTGGAGAAAATAAATAAAAACAAAAAAGCGAGACACAAGACCAGCTCGGGAACGTGGGGCCGCGACTCCCCAACAGCTGGATGAACAGCCGTCCCTGCAAACACCAACAGCACCAAAACAAAAAACAGGCGGTGGCATGACATCAGATGTTGACCAGTCACAAGGTCAGCTCGGGCCGTGGGGGCGCCGCTTCCCCAAATAACTGGAAAACCAGTTATCCCCGTGCGGGGATATTTATTCTGGGTAGAATACCTTATTCCGTATGTAAGCACAAGTTCGCTAATAAAGATGTTGAAAAAGAGGTGTTCATAGGAATTCCTTTAACCTGCAGAAAAATATGTTCACCCATAGCAACACAGTTGTTGAATATACAAAATGCTGTAACGTGATTCCATTGCTGTTTCATGATGCATAGTAGACTACCATATTCTTTAAACAAAAAGTCACAAACACTGTTTAAATCCTGAAGATCTATAGATGTAAATACGTTGGTGAAATCAAAGGTCTGTGCTTATAGTTATCCTTTCTTCTCTGTATCGTCAAGAAATTGTAACACTTCAGTCTCTTCTTAATAGAATATATATATATATATATATATATATATATATATATATATATATATATATATATATATATATATAAGAGCAAAACTGAAGACTAAGGAAAAACTTTAGAATTTAAAACGAAAGTTGCAAAATAACCTGAAGATCAAAACGCGCAACACAGCAGTTTTGAAAATTCAGAATTCACATTCTATTAAGAAGATACCTAAGCTAAAAAATACATATATAATTTTGACTCACACCTAGTACAACATGGAAAAGGTTATGTATCTACCTGTGTGAGTAAAAGGAGAAAAGATACAAAAATAAAATAAAACAATTGAATGTAGAAGGTGTCGAGAATACTGAGCCTTGGCTTTATCAAGGACCAGCAAAAACTCTGCATTTTCTCACTTCCACAAAGACCTAGTTGGAAATGGGTTTCTGCAAGGCCATAGATGCAAGTAACATTCCCACCTAAAATAGTTTAAAAAATATATATATGTCATGTCCTCCGTAGAGTTGCATGACCTAGCACTAGTTAACAATTTAGCTTGCATCCATTAACCTTCCTGGCCCGACCCATGCTCTTCATCTGTTACTATTAAACAGAGAGAAGAAGATTAAAAAGAACTCAAGCTGTGAGAGTGACATAATAATTAGAAATGATTTTCAGCCATAACGAATTGCCAAGTTCGTTTGAGAGAGAATTTAAACCTGAAAATCAATGCAAAAGAAATCCAAATTTTTACATTGCAATTAAAAAAGGAAATATTAATTTTTAACAAACAGATTTTTGAAAGAAAACTTGAGTCTAAAACCCCCTACTCTACAACTTATGACAGCACGAAAACGAGAATAAGTTAAAGACAATAATTAACTAAAGAAAACTTTGTGAAAGTTATATACCTTAAACAGTTAGTTGCAATATGTACAAAGTATTTCAGCAGTGCTTTAAGTGCATAATTAATTAGTTATTAAGAACTTAACTACTTTGAAAATACAGCGCATAGAAAAGGAACAAGCTTAGCCATCTTCTGTTCCTAGGTACCCCAAAAGACGCGCAAAGTTACAAAGAAAAGAAAGAGTTAAAACCCGCAAAAATGTTAACAGACAAGCCAGTGCCTAAAAGCTGAAAAGCTAAAAAACAACAGAGAAAAAGTACATGAAGTACAAACATTGAACTTATAAAACCTAGAACCCAAAAACAAGGAAGAGAGCTTACCTCTTGTGTGACAAAACCTTTCTCCTAACAAGAGAAGAACATGGCTGACCTCTTCCGCTACTCCCTAGTCGCTGGGGGCAGTGAGGGTGGGGCTGATGGCCTCCTCATACAGCAAGAAACCAACACGCGGAGATTTTAACCAGAGAAAAAAATATATAAACTTAAGACTGTGGATCTGTATGATCAGAAAGAGCAGAATTAACTCTCCAGAATACATGAGAAATATTATAAAATACACGAGTAGTGTATTTAATAATCTTTGCATGTATTAAATCACCTTAGTGAGCTTCTATAGATTAATCAGAATCTTATTAATTTTAATGTTGGTTTTACTATTTTTAGTATAGCTATCCTAGTGATGAATAACTAGTTTTCTTTTTTATTTGTTTTTATTTTCTTTTATAAACAGTTTTTTAAGCTTTTTTTGTGATTTTGTTTATATTATTTAATTTTTTGTTTTAATAGGACCGTCATATCCATAGCACTAAGGTTCCTTTAGGTAGTTAATAGGCATCCTCTAGCCAACTTCCTTACGGCTTTGATTGGTCAGAATCATATTATTAACTGTGTAGAAAATTAAAGCAGATCTGCCAACCTTACTCTATTATTCAGAATAATTTTTCTTAAAGTTCTTTGATGAAAGAAGAAGGAATTTCGTTCTCTAGAAAACTTTCTAATAGTATATTAATGTGGTAATTGAAGTCCAAATTGTTGCTGCAAATTCTTGAAATTCTTAGGACCTGAGAAATTAGTACATTCTCAATTACTTTGGTTGAAATGTTATTATTCCAGTGTAGATATTTAATTACTTTGAAAGGAAAATTAACTCTTTTATCAAAGAGGCTAATAGATGGGTTACCTCTGTTGAGCTTAATGCTTAAGTCTAGGAACTCAAGTTCCTGATTACTGTGGTTGGTTTTACATAAGTTAAGAGAGCTAGGATAGATATTATCAAAATCACTCTCTATAACTTCTGAATTATTGATACACAGCAGATCATCAATATATCTAAAAGTGTAAAGGTAGTTATCTGAGCAGGTGGGGTGATTTTTAATGAATTTATATTCCTTAAAGAACAGGAATAGATTAGCGATATTCGTGGACGTTGATGTTCCCCTGGGAATACCGTTCACTTGCTTATAGAGAGTATTATTATATAAGATATGGTTATTTTTTATGCAGCAATTGAGATAAGAGTTCCAAGTTCCTACATTAACAAATTGGTTAAGTTTAAATTCTGCATACAGCTCTTTAAAGGTAGTGATTATATCTGATAGAGGCAGATTAGTATATAGGTTTTCAAAATCATAACTATTAATATCTAGGGGACAAACTTTGAGTATAGTAGAAATTACTTCTGCATTATTATTAATTATCCAAAAATCTCTGTACATCAAGTTAGAACAGTTTCTAATGTGTTTCAAAACCTTCTTTAAGACATCTTCAAAAGCAAGATCTATTTTCTTTTATGACTCCTTACTCCACTAGCTATGAACCTGAACTTCACAGGATCCTTATGAAACTTAACCGTTGCAAAAAGAAATGGAAATTCAGGCTCATATCTTCTAGTTTGTGGAATTTTAAGTTTCTTGAAGAATGCCTTAAACCGATTTTCTAACTGCTTGGTAGAATAACTTACGGGCTCGTATGTTACTCTATTATTGAGTTCCATAGTTAACAATTCAAAATAGAACTTCTTACAGATAATTGCAAAATTATTGCTAGCTTTATCCGTAGTGGTAAAAATAAATTGGTCTTGTAGTTTGGAGAGTGACCTTTTAGCTTCTCCAGAGAAAAAGAGATTTCTGTCGAAACAAAAGTCCAGACCTGCCAACTCACCGGTGAAGCTATTGATTATATTATATTTCCATTCTGCGAAGGCCTCAATAGGCTGATTGTACGTTAAACTGGTTTTTACGATGTACCTATTAACATCTTGAGTGAAGCTCTCAAGAATCCTTTCCTTGGAAATTGTGAAGGAAGGTCTGAATTTAGAGCCATACTCTAATAAATTCCTAAGCTTTTCATTTTCAACAAAACTCAAGTTTCCGGTGATAATATGGTTGTAATTCTTATCATAGTGAACTGTTTCTTTATGTTCATCACAAGAACATGTAGTAATTACAGGAATGTAGCTCGAAGAGTTAAGTTTGTAGTTTTTAACTATTGATCCTAAGGTCTTAACATATTTAAAACTTACAATAGACTGGTGCCTGTGGATGGGAAAAAAAATTGCATTATTGTAGAACAGCTTCCTTACATTGAGATTATCGTAGGCTTTATTTAGATACCTGATGGTAACAAAATTACTGGAAAATTCTTTAAGAGAAATTTTATCTTTAAGAATATGTTTCAGAATGTCCAGAACCAAAGCAAAAACATGCTTATCAACATGGTCAGCAGTTTCATTCCAGAATTTGAAAAAACTTTTAAGGACAGAGTGCTTGAAGGACTTGAGAATTTTGTAAGTATTTTTAACAAAATTAGTGCCAGTTTTAAAGCTTTTCAGAGTTATTAGCAAGTTAGCAAAATCAACTTTGCTTGATGTGCGAAATAACCTCTGTCCTCAACTAACTGTTTAAGGTATATAACTTTCACAAAGTTTTCTTTAGTTAATTATTGTCTTTAACTTATTCTCGTTTTCGTGCTGTCATAAGTTGTAGAGTAGGGGGTTTTAGACTCAAGTTTTCTTTCAAAAATCTGTTTGTTAAAAATTAATATTTCCTTTTTTAATTGCAATGTAAAAATTTGGATTTCTTTTGCATTGATTTTCAGGTTTAAATTCTCTCTCAAACGAACTTGGCAATTCGTTATGGCTGAAAATCATTTCTAATTATTATGTCACTCTCACAGCTTGAGTTCTTTTTAATCTTCTTCTCTCTGTTTAATAGTAACAGATGAAGAGCATGGGTCGGGCCAGGAAGGTTAATGGATGCAAGCTAAATTGTTAACTAGTGCTAGGTCATGCAACTCTACGGAGGACATGACATATATATATTTTTTAAACTATTTTAGGTGGGAATGTTACTTGCATCTATGGCCTTGCAGAAACCCATTTCCAACTAGGTCTTTGTGGAAGTGAGAAAATGCAGAGTTTTTGCTGGTCCTTGATAAAGCCAAGGCTCAGTATTCTCGACACCTTCTACATTCAATTGTTTTATTTTATTTTTGTATCTTTTCTCCTTTTACTCACACAGGTAGATACATAACCTTTTCCATGTTGTACTAGGTGTGAGTCAAAATTATATATGTATTTTTTAGCTTAGGTATCTTCTTAATAGAATATATATATATATATATATATATATATATATATATATATATATATATATATTCTATTAAGAAGAGACTGAAGCAAAAAAAAATTTTGATTCATACCAAGTACAACATAGAAAAGGTTATGTATGCTTTAGAAAAAAATTAATATTTCCTTTTTTATTGCAATGTTTAGGAATTTGTAGTACTTTAGTATTGCTATTCAGGTTTAAATTCTCTCTTAGGCGACTAGGTAACTTGGCAATTTGTTATTGCTGAACATTATTTCTGATTCATTATGTCACTCTTACAACTTGAGTTTTCTATAATCATCTTCTTTCTGTTTATTAGTAACAGATGAAGAGCATGGGTCGGGCCAGGAAAGTTATGGATGCAAGCTAAATTGTTAACTAAAGCTTGGTCATACAACTCTGTGGAGGTTATGACATACATATATATTTTTAAATTTTTTTAGTGGGCTCATTACTTGCATCTATGACTTTGCAGAAACCCATTTCCAAATAGGTCTTTGTGGAAGTGAGAAAATGCAGAGTTTTTGCTGGTCCTTGATAAAGCCAAGGCTCAGTATTCTCGACGCTTTCTACATTCAGTTTTTCTATTTTTTTCTTTTTACTCACACCGGTCAATACATAACCTTTTCTATGTTGTACTTGGTATGAGTCAAAAAATTTTTTTGCTTCAGTCTCTTCTTAATAGAATGTGAATTCTGAATTTTCATAACTGCTGCGTTGCGCGTTTTGATCTTCAGGTTATTTTGCAACTTTCGTTTTAAATTCTTACGTTTTTCTTATGTTTTCGGCTCTGCTCTTAAGTATATATATATATATATATATTCATATGATTGCCTGCTGGTTGTGTGATTCAGTTGTTGGCATTTCATACAACAGCAGGGTTCTCACACTTTTTCTCCCACAAAAAAACAAGCACTTTTTAAGGACTTTTAAGAACCTCTAAATTTTTTTACGGACCTTATCAATTGCATATGCAACAATTACATGTGCACAAATGGACTGCTATACTGACTTAGCTATGCAAACTGAAGTATGCTGACAAAGTTTGCAATATTTTCCCATATAATTTAAGTTTGTGGATGTACTAAATTAGAATTTATGCAATTTAAATGACACTTCTGCTAGTCAAATAAGTGTTCCAATTTGAAGGAATAATCACTTATACAACAAGTGTATTGCAAATTGTAAAACTGCAGTTGAGTTCAAGATTTGAATTTTGCACATAATCATCTCGTAATATACACTGAAAAACCAAAGTCAAAATTATGTGCTCAAGATTTCAGTTTTGCAAATAGTTTTCTCATGGTATAACTGAATAATTGTTACCTGCATATACAAAACGGGGAATACAAAAGAGAAATATTAGTGCCAAGTGATAGAACTTGTTAGGTGGGTCATTCCATGCCAAATCATCAGATGCTATCCACCACACCATCTCCGATTCTTACGATTTTTTTTTCAGGAATAGATCATCCCAATGTATGAAAATCCCAAAAGTGTAATTTTTTTATTTCCCATAGATCAAAAGATATTAATTTTCGAATTCTGGCGCATGGCGGGCCTTAATCGCGTAAAAACGCAAATCTCTCCGTTGTTTGGATAAAAAAAGTACCAAAATCACCATTCCTTTGTAATTTCCCCCAAGGAATCGATTGGTGCAATGCACGAATTTCTATCTTCTTTAGTTTTTGAGTTACGTGCAACGGGAGAGCTTTTCTTAAAAACGTAAAAAAAGCAATGTAGTACAGCACTTAGATGATCCCAATGGTTTTTCATTTTTACAGAAAAGTTTAGTCTAGCAAATGAAGAAAAAAACCCAAAAAAACCTTGGACATTCGTGTGCGCGCTGAGTAAAGAATTTTTCAATATGGTGCACGGCTCGTATTTTGCCACTGTGAAACCGCGCACAGCAAATAGCGTTGGCAGCCAGCCAAGCGGCAGTGGATGTTGGCCTTCGAACGGGCGGCAGATCAAGATACCATTGCATGCGTTGGTCAGATCTCACGATCATTTGATGTGATGCTTGGAGGAGGAAGGATAGGGAATTAATGTTATGTTTAAAGGCATTTCAAATAATATAACTGTAAAATATAACTAAAGGGTCATTTAATGCCAAATCGTCAAATGCTATCCACCATCTTAGCCATTCGACGACAAGGAAAATTAATATAAACCATTTCTCCGTACAGCTTACCAATATGAGCTACACCGTGAAAAAAGTTACACACAAATAACGCATATAAATTATGCAACAGATGTAAAAAGAATATTGGTATTCTTATCCATTCAATGACGAGAAGAACTAATATAAACTTTTTTCTCTCTGTATAGCTTACCAATATATACAGGCCCGTAGTCAGACAAGCAGGTTGGGAGGGGTGGCTGATGATTGAGATCGGGCGAAGGATATAAAGTGATCGGGCAAAAGATGTGAAAGAGGTCGGGCACTATACTGTTGAGTGAGTCGCTAGGATGGGCAAAAGGAAGCACAGGTCGGGCTCAGCTCGGCCTGGCCTTCACCTGGCTACGGCCCTGAATATATAGTACTGACGCTGATAAATTGTGCAATTGATGTTGAATACAGTTTTTGGAAAATTGATTAATGATATCTACAGCTCATGCAATATCCGACAGAAATTTTATACATGAAATAGTTCAATTTCAGGAATTAATAAATTGTCTAGTTGTCCATGCCTGCCGTAAGAGAAAATGATCAAGGAATGACAGCTTGAGATTGAGAAATAAAGTAATCGGGGTTATATATCTCGGTGCCTATTCTTGCAAAGTAGAGGGGATATATACTGCATTTTAGTTAATGTCAGATACTTGACAATCACAGATGATGATGTTAAGGCACAGCGTCGGGTTAGAAAAAATGTTATCGATTATTTTCTGGCAGATCTGGTATTTAAATGAACGAGTATATCTCGCAGTTTTCATCTTGCCTGTTTTCTTTTTACTAATTTTTTTATTTCAGTTGCTTATTTAATAAAGATTACGCGTCAGGTGGGAGCTCATAAAACTCTCAAGAGCTCGTATGAAACAAAACGCACCACAGTACCCTAAAATGAGGAAAACACAGTTCAACTGTTCATGGTATCGCCCAAAAATAGGGAAATACAGTTTGATGGTTACACTGAACGAAAATTTTTATGCCTCCTAATCACATCCCTGTGTCAGAGTGGTAGCAATTGGATTTATTTCCGTTATTATTATTTTTTATTAATCATGCCAATAAATTTAGAAATAATGGGAAACATTAACAAACCTTGAACGTATGAGTACGTTTTCGTTAACGTAATACCCAATGTATCACAATTATTGATTATGAATTTATGAAAAACAAGTATGGAACTCGTGTTACTATTTAGTGATCGTAATTTGTCCGCTCTGTTTTATGAGCTTCTGTTTCTTTTTATCAGTAGCAATGCAGTTATTGTCCTCATATTGACAAGTTACTTTAGCTGTCTTTTGAATTAAGAATTATTATTTCTTTTTTTTTGTTGTTGTTTAACGCATTACGCCATAATCAGAATGCACAAAGACACCGAAAAACTAGGCAGCAACTTTCAAATTGCAAGAGAATAAAAGTGATCTGAGAAAATACACTACAGAGCTTTTCAACTTGCGGTGAGCTAATAAACCTCTGCTTGCCAGAGGTCGTAAATTAGGATCTTAGGGGTTCGAGATCTAGAACAATCCTGTCTTTAAAAGAGAGAAAGAAGGAAAAAAAAAAAAAAAACTAGAAGCAAGCGTGTCGGCCACAACACAGAAAAAGAGAGTAAATTGTCTCTAAAAAAATAAACAGTTCTACATCTGTGGCGAGCAGAAAACGTTATTCCATAATGGCAAATAAATTAACAAATGCAGGGAAGTGGTAGCCGCTCAGAACTGGGTGGGCCATTGGGGGGGGTAAACATGATGGGAGAGGAGGCACACATTTTGAAGTGTTTGGCAGAAATTTTGGCAAAAAATTCCATTCATGTGCACTTTACTCAATGCTGATAATGTTATCCCTAGTCAAAAAAAGTTTTCAAGTGAATACTGTAAGTAGTATTTATTCAACGTATGTAGTATGGGAACCATGGATACAAATCTCTATGGCAAGTTACTATTTCTTCGCAATTTTAGCTTACTTAAGTCTTCTCTCTCTCTCTCTCTCTCTCTCTCTCTGATCGTTTTAAACTATAATTCCAAAACATATGTTTCTGCTGCTCTATTAGAAATTCGTTCAGAGGACTCCTCCCTCTCCTCTTCCCTCCCATAAGTACAAAAACTAACAGCCATGTGGAATGCCATTTTGCTTTTTTATTTAAAAGGCTACAATTCATAAACTTCAAAAAGCCGGAAGTTTAGAACTGATTGGTTTACATCGGTGACACGAACATTAAATTTTCTCGTATTTAGCATATTTAGCTTTCACGCAACACAAAAAGTATCAGATTACTTTCACAGAAAATAATCGGAGATTCTGCGTGCGCATATAAAATTCTCCTAACACTTTTTTGTCAACAACATTTTTCATCCTGCGGCAAATGGCAAGTTTATACTTTTTGTTTTTAATTGGAGGTTTAACGACCACCATCAGCAACTCAGTGGGCTATAAGCAGTCGCCCATTCCAAATTTAGGGCCACTGGTTCCAGGGAAGGGAGACAGTCATCGCCGTAAGACAAACAACATCCATGCCTCACCGGGATTCGAATCTGGACCCATCTTGGACAAATGATCATTCATAAGCCATCGCTTAGACCACTGCGCCACTGGGGCGGCAAGTTTATACTTAACGATATGTTTACAAGGAGCACTAAATTTGCAGGATGTTGATCAGACAAAGTGTGCAAAAGGTCTGGAGTGTCAGGTCATTTGCAGTAACCCTTTATAAACAACATCTAAAAAGAAGAGACTTCATTTCATTGTCGGCATGATGCATCTGAAAACAAAGCACGACAGAACTTTTTATCCATGTATACATACATGCATACTCGCCAGAATAATAATAAAAAAAAATGATTAAAAAAAAAAAAATACAAAATGGTCCCCAAAATTAGCCAAAGAAATTTCTCCACGATCTCTCGTCTAGAGCAAAAGCATTGGCAGCAATCACCCTAAAAATAATTTTCGTTTTGCATCGATTTCAAGAAATGATTCAGATGATGACACGAAACGCAGGAAAATCTTGCAAACACTGTAATACCTTTAGATGTTAAATTTTATGATAATCGCCAAATTCGTTATCGGGGGTGGGGAAAAAATGTGTTCCATGAAAGCTTAACTTCCTCTTGTCTGATTTGATTAAATATAATCAAAAACTGACATGGAAGTTGAACACAGCGTTGTGAGACATCGAAATATGAACATCATTCATGAACTAATCATGCTTTTTTAAAATAATGAATTCCTTTCCTTCAAAACGTGAGTTCAACAATACATGCGTGCGCGCGGTGGGGGCCATGGGTGGGATCGCTTCTTGCGTGCTGGAGGAAAGTAGTTCTTCTTCCAGTACCAAGTCTCCGCACAGCCGTGGCCACAACGCAGCGTGCTTCGCCGATTGCGCTGTCACAGTGTGCAATGCACTGGCCATGCACCATGTTTAAAAATTATTTTCACGGCGCTCAGGCAAAAGCCCAAGGTTTTTTTTTCTTCATTTGATAGATTAAACCTTTCTTTGCAAAGAATAATAACTGCAGCTTTCTAAGTTCTGTACTACATTGCCTTTTTAAGCATTGAAGAAAGGCTCTCTCATTGCTCATAACTCAAAAACTAAAGCAGATAGAAACACGTGCATTGCACCAACGGATTCCTTGGTAAAAATTAAGAAAGAATGATGATTTATGTATTTCTTTTTATTCTAAATAACGGAGATATTTGCGTTTTTACGCAAAATATGTCCGCCATGCACCAAAATTCAAAAAATTATATCTTCTAATCTATCGGAAATAAAAAAATTGAAACTTTCAGGGTTTTTATAAGATGGGAGTAGCTACCCATTAAAAAAATTCGTAAGAATCGGAGGTGTGTTGGTGGAAAATTAATTCAAAATCTGACGATTTTGTGTGGAATGACCCAGGTGGAATCTGCTGGATGTGTTTAATTTAGCCCATGATCTTTCACCCTTTTTAGCAAATTACCTATCCGACACTCCCCTGTGCTCTCCCACACAGCCGGAAAGTTGATGTTACACAACATCAACACAGTCATCAGCAGCAGCAGTTTTGGCAATACATTGTAAATTCTGGATTTTGTGCAGCCAGTTATAAAAAAAATACCATATATACTCGCGTATAAGTCGATCCCGGAATGAGAAAAAAATTTTTTTCAATGAATTTATTCCAAAACATTTGAAAACGAAAATACAATTATATCATCATCATCATCATTGTCAACCATTATCAATCCACTGCTGGACAAAGGTCTCCCCAAGTTTCCTCCACAACGATCTGTCTTGTGCCAGTCTCCTCCATGTCACCCCTGTATACTTTCGAATTTCATCCACCCATCTTCCATGTGGTCTTCTTCTGGGTCTTTTCCTGTCCCTTGGAATCCAATCTAAAATTTCGGCTGTCCATTGATGATCTGTCCTTCTGGCAGTATGTCCAGCCCATTGCCATTTCAGGGATTTAACTCTGATCATGATGTCTTCCACTCTTGTCATTTTTCGGATCCACGAGTTCCTCTTCTTATCTCTCCTGGTTACACCAAGCATGCACCTCTCCATGCTACTTTGAGTTGTCTGCAGTCTTTGTATGTCTCTTTTAGTTAAGGTCCAGGACTCTGCACCATACGTAAGCACTGGAACGATGCATTGATCAAACACTTTTCTTTTAAGACATAATGGCATATTGCTCTTGAAAATTATCCTGTTTCTTCCAAAAGCTCTCCAGACAAGTTTTGTACGCCGATTAATTTCTTCATCAATGTGACCCTCACTTGATATCTGCTGTCCAAGATAAACGTACGTGTCTGTTATCTCCAGCTTTTCTCCATCAATTGATAAATCTTCATTTCTTGTAAAAGCATTGAACATCACTTTTGTCTTCTGAAAGTTCATATTTAATCCCACTTCTTTACTCTTGTCAGCAAGTTCCTGGATCATACCCTGCAGCTCTGATGGGATAGTTGCAAAAATGACTGCGTCATCAGCAAAACGAAGGTGGGTTAGATAATCTCCATTAATCTTTATCCCCTTGTTTTCCCAGCTCAGCGACTGAAAGACACCCTCCAATGTGGCGTTAAAGAGCTTCGGAGATATGGTGTCACCTTGTCTCACTCCCTTTCCAATTTTTATGTGTGTTGTATTTTCAAACAGCCGAATCTTTGCACTTGCATTTTCATAGATGTTATTAATAATATTAATGTATGCATCTTCAATGCCGCAGGATTTCAGAGCCATTGTAACTGATGATGGTTTCACCGAATCAAAGGCTTTTTTCATAATCGATAAAAGCCATGCACAATGGAAGTTCATATTCCCTCGCTCTTTCAATTAGTTCTCTCAGTACTTGGATATGATCTATTGTGCTGTAGCCACTCCTGAATCCAGCTTGTTCTCTCGGTTGAGCCATGTCCATTGTTACCTTCAAGCGGTGTGAAAGAACTTAAGTGAAGATTTTATAAACCACTGATAGGAGGCTGATAGGTCTGTAGTTCCCGAGATCCTCAATGTCACCTTTTTTATGTAGCAGGATCATTGTAGCGGTGTTCCAATCCTCAGGAATCTTCCCTTCATTAAGGCATCGAGTGAAAATTTGGGCGAGTATTGTTTCGATTTCTCCACTTGCTTCTTGTATGACGTCTACAGTAATTCCATCTTCTCCCGGAGTTTTCCCCCACTTCATGTTCTTGCTTGCATGTGCAACTTCTGCTGGACGGACTGGAGAAACTCTGGTACCTTTCATGATGTCTGGAGTGCATGTATCATCCCTTTGATATAATTTGGAGTAGAAATCTTTTACTCTTGTCAAAATTTCGCCTCTATTTCTTGTTACAGAACCATCTTCTTTTCTCAGTGCCACAATCTGTTTTCTTCCCTTACTGAGATGTCCCTTTGCTATCTTTAGGCTTTGGTTGTTTTCAATTGCTTTCCTCACTAGTTCACAGTTGAATTTCCTTACGTCTTCAGTGATACTTTTTCTTACTGTCTTGCATAGCTCTATGTATTCCACTTTGGAAGTCACATCTTCTTTAGTTGTCCTCATCTTTCTTCTTTTTTGCATCAACATTTTGGTTTTTCCTGATAATTTGTTCACATGCAACTTGTTCTTAGACCCAGCTACTTTTGTTGCTGTTTCCATAAGAGCTTTGGTTACTTTTCTGTTAACTTAAGAAATATCCACTTCTTCCGATGTTAGGCCTTCTAAAGCAGAGAACTTGTTCTTCAGTTCCAACTTGAAGGTATTATGGTGTTTTTTAAGGTTGGTTATGTCAATAGATTTTGTTTGTCTTATGAGGTTGCCACATTCAAGTTTAGTGTTGAGGTGCATCTTACATCTCACCAATCTATGGTCATTACCTGTGTTGAACTTGTTTAGCACACTGCGGTCTTCTATGACGAATTTTTTGTTACACATAATAAAATCAATTTCACTTGTCGTCCCCTTTGAATGTCTCCATGTCCATTTCCTGTGTGGCTTTTTCTTGAAGAAGGAGTTCAAGATGAAAAACCCTTCTGCCTCTACAAACTCAACGAGAGTATTTCCACGCTGGTTTCTGTTGCCGTGACCGAATTTACCTACTGAAGTTTCATTCTGTTGCCGTTGCCCTATTTTTGCATTGAAATCTCCCATAATTATTTTCAAGTGCTGCTTACCTTTATTATTTAGATGACAAATTTCCTCATAAAATTCTTCAATTTCTTCTTCAGGATGACTTGTGGTGGGTGCATAAGTTTGAATAATCTGAGCCTGGTATCTTTTCGAGAGTTGGATAACGAGTCGTGCAGCTCTGTCACAGGAACTTTCAACTTCTACAACTTTATCCTTCAGTTTCTTGTTTATTATTAATTCAACACCACTAGTTCTGCCAGTATCTGTCCCACGATAGTAGAAGAGATGTCCACTTTTCAGTTCAATGAGATCTTCTCCTTTTCTCCTTACCTCACTTAGCCCGACGATGTCCCACTTGATCCTTTGTAGTTCCTCTTCCAATTCAAGAAGCCTTGAATCAGAAGACAGGGAGCGTCCATTATACGTAGCCAAGGTCAGCATCAGATGGCAACTTAGTCAGGTCCTCCGGGGATTCTTAGCACCCTCTGCCTTCATGTCGCACAGGCCGCTGCCTTGGCCAGGTACATTCCAGCTGCCGGAGACTGAGGGCCAAGATTTAAGTTGGGGAGTCATTTTGGAGGGGTTTGGCCATAACTCACCACGCTGGCCAAGCGGGTTGGTGAGTGTGGGATAGCATTTCCTCTAATCCCGATGGTATAGTTATACCACTATTGGCGGTCGTCAGAGCCTCTTTAGTGGGAACAGGATGCACCACGAGATGGCGGGGTTGACATTTGTCAAGGAGAGGCTGTGATGTTACGCATCCCCTGACCTTACATCCCACAATTATATATATAATAATAAATTTAATTTGCATACCCGAAAACTTTATCGGAACCCTTCAAAATCTGATTCTGAGTCAGACTAACCAAACAGTTCGAAAAAGTATTTTTCCGTCATCGGAGCGTCATCGTAAATATCAGTATTCCCATCTATGCATGTGTCATAAGAATCACTGTTGTCGTCACTCATAAAAATCTCACCATCTTCTGTGCCATCAAGTTCATTACTAATGCAACATTTCTTGAATGATTTCCCGACCATTTCCGTAGGTATCGCATCCCAAGCATCCTTGACCCATTGCGCAATCAAAACAATATTTGGCTTCTTTAGATTTCCGCCCTTGGTTACAGTCGGCAAATCGGAACTTATCCAATCTGCCCAATACCTCCGCACATTGTCCTTGAAGGGCTTATTAAGGCAGACATCTAGTGGTTGAAGAACATATGTCAACAAACCTGGGATGACAGCAAGAGTTGTTTTTAAATTTTCTGCAGTTTTTTTCACTTCTGCACAACGGTGTGCAACAAACATATCCCACACCAAGAGGGAAGGTTTCCTCAAAAGTTCGCCTGGCCTTTTGTTCCACACATGCTTTAACCAGTCAATTGTTCCGGATTCGTTCATCCATCCTTTTTCATGGGCACGAACGAGCACACCAGACGGAAAGACGACATTTTTCGGCAGAGTTTTGCGTTTGAAAATAATTACCGGAGGTAGCTTCCTGCCATCGGCCAAACAGAAAAGAACAATCATGAAACTGGTTTTTTCGTGGCCAGTCGTTTTAATCAAGATATTGTTTTCGCCCTTTTGGTTCACAGTCTTATTTCCAGGAAGGTCGAAACACATGGCGGTTTCATCCATGTTCCCTATTTGGGAAAGTTCAAAAGCAGTCTCTTTTCTCTTTTGAATTACATACTTTTGAAATTCCATTATCTTTGCTTCCAGGTCACGAGGTAACTTTTGTGCAATTTTGGTGCGCTGGCGTAGATGCAACCCATAGCGGTTCATGAACCTTGTGCACCAACCTGGTGAGGCACGAAAAGTGTTATTTGCGGCTGCAAACTTTTCATCTTTTGCGAGCTTCATTGCTCGCAAACGTATACCAGTTCACGTTACAATGTAACCATTTTGTCTGCAGCCCACAATCCAATCATTCAAGACACTTTCCAGCTCTGGAAAGGAAGCCGTTCCACGGCGCAGCGCCTTTGCGATTTTCACCAAGTCCGTTTTTTTACGCCAATCTCGAATCAATTTTTTCGTTAATGCCAAATTGACGTGAAGCAGCACAGTTGTTAGTATTTTCTGCAAAAGAAACCACTTTCAACTTAAATCCTGTGTTATAGGACATCCACTTCTTTACATAATCCGTGTTAGCCATAATAGGAGAAGCGAGACAAGCAACACTGAACAATGGCTGTCGCATGGCTGCGTTAGGTCGTAGGTCAGCGCAATTAACTTTGTAGTCGGGAGGGCAGAGCTTTCGATGCGCGGCTGCTACTGCACTGTGGATACGCAAAGCTAGGAGACTTTTCAAAGCGCAGAGAAATTTGGAGGGTTGCGATTTCGTAATTACTACCGCATTGGTGTTTTTTCTTTCTTTCTTTCTTTCTTTTTTTTTCTTCGGAGGGTCGCGATTTCGTAATTATTACCGCATCAGCTTTTTTTTTTTCTTTTGGGATTGATTGCTTTTTGCCTCATGGGAAGAACTTTTGGACTTACGATTTTTTAGGCTCCGCGTATAAGTCGACCCCCTTACTTTGAAGCTCCTTTTTGTCCCAAATTTCTCGACTTATGCGCGAGTATATACGGTAAGTACTACTTTTAAGAAGGATGACTCCTTCTAATCCAGGAAGGGCACGAGACTCAATAAATATCCAAACAGAGCTCAACAGATTATGGAAAGGTTAAAGTATTAAAAGAAGTCATTTATGTACCATTACTACCATAATCTCAGATTTATATAACATATCTCCCAAACTCTTTAATGCCACTTTGGAAAATGTCTTTCAATCACTGAACTGGGAAAACAAAGGGATAAAGATTAATGGAGATTATCTAAGTCACCTTTGTTTTGCTGATGACGTAGTAATTTTTGCAACTACCCCATCAGAGCTGCAGAATATGATCCAGGAACTTGCTGACAAGAGTAAAGAAGTGGGATTAAAAATGAACTTTCAGAAGATAAAAGTGATGTACAATGCTTTTACAAAAAATGAAGATTTATTGATTGATGGAGAAAAGCTGGAGATAACCAATACCTACATTTATCTTGGACAGCAGATATCAAGTGAAGGTCACATTGATGAAGAAATTAATCAGCATCTAAAACTTGCCTGGGGAGCTTTAAGAAGAAACAGTATAATTTTCAAGAGCAATATGCTATTATGTCTTAAAAGAAAAGTGTTTGATCAATGCATCGTTCCAGTGCTTACATATGGTGCAGAGACGTGGACCTTAACTAAAAGAGACATACAAAGACTGCAGACAACTCAAAGTAGCATGGAGAGATGCATGCTTGGTGTAACCAGGAGAGATATGAAGAAGAACTCGTGGATCAGAAAAATGACAAGAGTGGAAGACATCATGATCACAGTAAAATCCCTGAAATGGCAATGGGCTGGACATATTGCCAGAAGTCGTTGGACAGCTGAAATTTTAGACTGGATTCTAAGGGACAGGAAAAGACCCAGAAGAAGACCACCGGTGAGATGGATAGATGAAATTCAAAAGTATGCGGGAGGAATATGGAGGAGACTGGCACAAGACAGACCATTGTGGAAGAAACTTGGGGAGACCTTCCTCCAGCAGTGGATTGATAATGGTTGACAATGATTATGTCAGCACAACCACTTAAAAACAAAAATAAAAATAGAAATGCAACCAATGATACTACTTACATATGCAACGTAGCCCATTGTTCTGCTTCTTACATTTCAGGCACATATATTTTGCTCAATTATCATCTTGCCGGATGAGAAGATCGACACTTCATCTTATTCTTATTCAGTATCAACATTTAAAAACATCCCAAAACAATGCAAGTTCTTGTTAACCTCAAAATATTCAATTTATATTGAGCTGAATGAATTGGGTCTTCACCAATTAATACCAACGAAAATTTACACACCTTAAAAATGCATTAAAACCTGATAAACCTCAACTTAAAACCCTACGTACAATGGTAAAAGTCATGTCTTCGATTGCAACTTTTACGATATCAACCATCCCGTAGTACATAGGTTTGTAGTTGAGGTTTATCAGGTTTTAATGCATTTTTAAGGTGTGTAAATTTTCATTGGTATTAATTGGTGAAGACCCAATTCATTCAGCTCAATATAAATTGAATATTTTGAGGTTAACAAGAACTTGCATTGTTTTTGGGCGTTTTCAAATGCTGATACTGAATAAGAGAAGCTTCGATCCTCTCGTCCGGCAAGATGATAATTGAGCAAAATATATGTGCCTGAAATTTAAGAAGTGGAACAAAGGGCTATGTTGCATATGTAAGTAATATCATTGGTTGCATTTCTTTAACTAGACTGAGCACGTTTTTAAAAGCAAAGCATTTGCATGGACTTTTGAGCTTAAGCTGTGCATTGTAAATACTTTATCTATTTCTGCCTCATGCCAAATTTTCTTCATCAAACACATAGCTTTCTCAATCACTAATTACAATGGAACCTCGGTTTTATGTTTTTCTAGGGGATGACCTTAAAAAACGTACAACTGAAATTTCAAGATGTTAAATACTATTGTAAAATTTTGAATGGCTCCAAAAATAAAAAAAACGGGAGGGGATCATAATTTTGGATTTCTCTAATTTTAATGTAAGATAACACACATACATGCATATATGAATACTTTGTTTGCTACCTTAAACCTATGTTTATTTTGACTTTTGTATTAATTTTTTATTCAAATTTCATTATAAAACTAGGTTATTCACTGCCCTTATCAGATATTCTTCACTTATAAGCATCATTTTTTTCAAAGTAATTTATCCACTAGCTGATTTAGTATTAGTGCCAAGTAAAATATTCACTAACCTTTGCTTGTTTCAAATTTCTTGAATTCAGAGAAAATAAAGAACTGTGAACATTATTTAGTAAAAATTTAGTTGCATTATCTATTTCATGACTGCAAAAAATGCTGTCTTGATTCTCTCAAAGTAGTAACATACCGGGTTACGTATAGAAGAACCAAGAACCATGTATTTTTGATTATCTGTAAATCGAAATTAAATAAATAATCGCAAAAAGCATATAAATGAATTACGTATAACCGAACTGTAAAAGTGATAAAAACTACAGTAAAAGATCAGGACTATTGCAGAATTACATATAAAAGTGAAAAACCCATAACCAAGGTTCCACTGTATTTATTTCACTCCTTCTAGACACCTTACACAGAAATAAAACGAATGAGTAAAAATGAAATGTTAATAATGACTAGCTATTTAAGTTTAGATAATCTATAAGTGAATAAACAAAGACATCACTCTTTCCACGTTTTAGCAACACATAGCAACCGAAAAATTGTTATTCGGTCACTGCTGGGGATCCAAATCCCAGATCTCTTGATATCTAGCAGAACAGGTTAACCTTATACCACAATGGCCAACAATCCGCGGTGCTATGTGTTTTTCTGTCAGTTTCTGACATCATAAATCCGTAAGATGGGCTCAGCTATTGAGACGTCTCCCATCTGGTGGGCATTAACGGCACTGGCTATATATTAATTATAGCAGTTAAATCTAAAGGGCGAGATCCAAAGTGAAAATCCTCCAAATACGTTACGTCAGTGAGTAAACAAAGACATTGCTCTTACGTGAAAATCCTCCAAATATGTGGCGTCAATGAATAAACAAAGACATCACTAAAACGTGGAAAGAACGATGCTTTGTTTATTCACCGACGCTACGTATTTGGAGGATTTTCACTTTGGATCACGCCGTTTGGATTTAACTGCTGTAATGAATATATAGCCAGTGCTGTTAATGCCCACCAGATGGAGACGTCTCAGTAGTTGAGCCCATCTTACAGATTTATGATGTCAGAAGCTGACAGAAAAACACACATAGCGCCGTGGATAGTTGGCCACCATGGTGTAAGGCTAACGCGCTTGGCTAGATATCGAGAGATCTGGGATTCGAAGCCCCAGTGGTGACCGAATAACAATTTTTCGGTTGCTATGTGTTGCTAAAACGTGGAAAGAGTGATATCTTTGTTTATTCACTGATGCCACGTATTTGAAGGATTTTCACAGTGAAAACTACAGAAGATTTTTTGGCTAGACACGAAACCTTAACAACACTGTATGGAAAAGGGGAATTTCATCTTCACAAGGTTTTTAATGAGGAATACAATTAGCAACAGAACTTTTAATCTATTTTATACAATCAAATTTTATATAATTTCTTATTTTCAGTGTTGCACATTTTTAGAGTGTTTTTTTTTTTTTTTAATTCCAGTGCATATGACTTTACAATTAAAATCCTGATATCCCAGAAATGGGTCACTAAAAATGCTGTGCAATACAAAGTGAACTTTTATGTGTGCTACTTTCTTGTGCATACAGGAAGCACAGTCTGAAGTAGTAAAATTTCAGAGCATGAAGAAAACTATAGGTTTCTGTAAAGTACTTTTTAACTACTACACCTAGAATTCTGTCATTCCATATATCCATTTCAGTACCTCACCCATAAATAACTACTTTAAAAGACCTACCTTTTTTAATTTCTTCACCATTAATCAGTTTTTTTATTCAGATAGAATTTTACAAAAGCATTTAACAGTTTCATCAACATGAATTCCATGAAATTTTGTTACTTATCACTTTAAGCTGCATACTTCCTAAAGAAAAATTACTCTGTGGGTTCATTCGATTGGTAGAATGCTGTTATAACGAATGCCTCAATTTCGAAGATTCTCATAATTTTTGTATAAACTTTGAACGAATCAGATGGAAATTGCATGGGGTTTTAAATTCCTACTCCAGGATGATATGGTTTTCAAGTTTTCTGAAGAGCTCTACACATGAATGATAACTACTGATGGCATCTCTATTAGGGAAATCGTTGGTTTTCAGCTTATCATGCAGCTAGGAAATTAAATATTAGTATATATTTAAACTACACTTGCCCAAGTTTTCACCAGATGCCTCAATGAAGGAAAGATTCCTGAGGATTGAAACAATGCTACAACGATCCTGCTACATAAAAAAGGTGACATTGAGGATCTAAGGGAGCAGCAGGCCCATCAGCCTTCTTTCAGTGGTTTATAAAATCTTAACTAAGGTTCTTTCACATCGCTTGAAGGTAACATTGGACATGGCTTAACCAAGAGAACAAGCTGGATTCAGGAGTGGCTACAGCACCGTAGATCATATTTATGTACTGAGAGAACTAACTGAAAGAACGAGAGAGTATGGACTCCCATTATGCATGGCTTTTACTGATTATGAAAAGGCCTTTGATTCTGTGAAACCATCAGCAGTTACAATGGTGCTGAAATTCCACGGTATTGAAGATGCTTAAATTAGCATTATTAATAACATCTATGAAAATGCAAGTGCAAAGGTTCGGATATTTGAGGATACAGCACCAATAAAAATTGGAAAGTGAGTGAAACAAGGTGCCATATCTCCCAAACTCTTCAATGCCACATTGCAAAATGTCTTTCACTAATTGAACTGGGAAAACAAGGGGATAAATATTAATGGCGATTATTTAACTAATTTTTGTTTTGCTCATGTGTGAAAACACAAGTTTGTCCACAACAGATATTGAATCCGTGTCCCCTCACTTTGGAGTAAGTTGCTCTCCCAACTGAGTTATGTGGACAGAATGTCTCACTGCAGATTTGTCATCTTGACACGTTTTCACCTCTGTAGTACGTCACAGATGATGTAATCATTTTTTAATCTACCCCATTCAGAACTGCAGAATATCATCCAGGAACTTGCTGACAAGAATAAAGAAGTGGGAATAAAAATGAACTTTTAGAACACAAATCTGATGTACAATGCTTTTCAAAGAAATGAAGATTTTGCAATTGATGGGGAAAACCTTGAGATAATTGATACCTACATTTTTTTTTTTAATTGGAGGTTTAACGACCACCGTGAGCAACTCAATGGGCTATAAGCAGTCGCCGGTCCCTAATTTAGGGTCACTGGTTCCAGGGAAGGGAGAGAGCCAGTGCCGTAAGACAAACACAACATCCATGCCTAACCGGGATTCGAACCTGGACCCCTTTCGGACGAGCGATCAGAGGCCATCGCTTAGACCACTGCGCCACCGGGGCGGCCCTACATTTACCTTGGACAACAGATATCAAACAAGGGTTATATTGATAAAGAACTAAATTGGCATATAAAACTTGGCTGGAGAGCTTTTGGAAGAATTGGCACAATTTTCAAGAGCAATATGCCGTTATATCTTAAAAGAAAAATATTTAATCAATGCGTCATTCCAGTTCTTTCATATGGAGCAGAGATATGGACCTTAACTAAAAAAAAAACATACAAAGACTGCAGACAATTGAAAGAAGCCTGGCGAGGTGCATACTTGGTGTAACCATGAAAGATAAGAAGAGTAACTCATAGATTAGGAAAACAACAAGAGTAGAAGACATCATGATTAAGAGTCCCTGAAATGGCAATGGGCTGGGCATGTTGCCAGAAGAACGGACCACCGATGGACAACCAAAATTTTAGACAGGATTCCAAGAGACAGAAAAAGACCCAGAAGGAGACCACACAGGAGATGGATGGATGAAATTCGAAAGCCTGCCAGAGTCAAGTGGAGGAGACAGGCTCAAGATAGACAGTTGTGGACGAAACTTGGAGAGACCTTCATCCAACAGTGGATTGATAATGGTTGACAATGATGAATGATGATGATATATTTAATTTCCACAATGTTTGACTGCATTTGGAACTTTTGATTTCTATCTCACACAGCTTGTATTGTGAGATGTGCATGTTCACAAGTGTTACATGGATTATTCAGCTTAAAAATACTTCCTGTTCCTTGGAAATACATTGTTCAAAGTGATGTAATGGCTAGCATGCATGGACAGAAACTGGAAGATCTCTAAGGTTCATTCCCTGATCCCATACAATTCAATTTTCATGTTTTCTGAAGTGTTGACTGTGACATAATTTTTCCTAATCTTAATTTTGTTTTGTTAACTGACAATGTTACAAAACATCAGTCTTAAATATTATAATTTATTGCAAAATTTTCAGCACAGAATTTATTGCTAAAAACATCTTGCACTGTATTTAGAATTTTTGGATACAAGAAAAACAGCTAGTATGGAGACAGAGAGAGATAAATATTATGTTTACTCTTTGGAGAAAATCAGATACACCATTAATACAATGTTGCTCAATAAAGCACAGTATTTATGCATGTTACGATGGTTACTTATTTATTCCAAGCCATGCACCATATATATATCATCATCATCATCATCATCGTCAACCATTATCAATCCACTGCTGGACGAAGGTCTCGCCAAGTTTCTTCCACAACGGTCTGTCTTGGGCCAGTCTCCTCCATATTGTTCCCGCATACCTTTGAATTTCATCCGCCCATCTCCCATGTGGTCTTCTTCTGGGTCTTTTCCAGTCCCTTGGAATCCAGTCTAAAATTTCAGCTGTCCATCGATAGTCTGTCCTTCTGGCAACATCCCATGTGCTCTTCTTCTGGGTCTTTTCCAGTCATTTGGAATCCAGTCTAAAATTTCAGCTGTCAATCGATAGTCTGTCCTTCTGGCAATATGTCCAGCCCATCGCCATTTCAGGGATTTTACTCTGATCATGATGTCTCCCACTCTTGTCATTTTTCTGATCCACGAGTTCATCTTCATATCTCTCCTGGTTATACCAAGCATGCATCTCTCCAGGCTACTTTGAGCTGTCTGCAGTCTTTGTATGTCTCTTTTAGTTAAGGTCCACAACTCTGCACCATATGTAAGCACTGGAAGGATGCATTGATCAAACACTTTTCTTTTAAGACATAATAGCATATTGCTCTTGAAAATTATACTATTTCTTCCAAAAGCTCTCCAGGCAAGTTTTAGATGCCGATTAATTTCTTCATCAATGTGACCCTCACTTGATATCTGCTGTCCAAGATAAATGTAGGTATTGGTTATCTCCAGCTTTCCCCCAACAATCGATAAATCTTCATTTCTTGTAAAAGCATTGTACATCACTTTTGTCTTCTGAAAGTTCATTTTTAATCCCACTTCTTCACTCATGTCAGCAAGTTACTGGATCATACTCTGCAGTTCTGATGGGGTAGTTGCAAAAATGACTACGTCGTCAGCAAAACGAAGGTGAGTTAGATAATCTCCATTAATCTTTATCCCATTGTTTTTCCAGTTCAGTGATTGAAAGACATTTTCCAATGTGGCATTAAAGAGTTTGGGAGATATAGTGTCACCTTGTCTCACTCCCTTTCCAATCTTTATGGGTGTTGTATTCTCAAATAGCTGAATCTTTGCACTTGCATTTTCATAGATGTTATGAATAATATTAATGTATGCATCTTCAATACCGCAGGATTTCAAAGCCATTGTAACTGCTGATGGTTTCACTGAATCAAAGGCCTTTTCATAGTCAATAAAAGCCATGCATAATGGAAGTTCATATTCCCTCACTCTTTCAATTAGTTCTCTCAGTCTGTGGATATGATCTATAGTGCTGTAGCCACTCCTGAATCCAGCTTGTTCTCTCGGTTGAGCCATGTCCATTGTCACCTTTAAGTGGTGTGAAAGAACTTTAGTGAAGATTTTATAAACCACTACTAGGAGGCTGATAGGTCTGTAGTTCCTGAGATCCTCAATGTCACCTTTTTTATGTAGCAGAATCATTGTAGCATTGTTCCAATCCTCAGGAATCTTCCCTTCATTAAGGCATCCAGTGAAAACTTGGGTGAGTACTGTTTCAATTTCTTCACTTGCTTCTTTGTATGATGTCTATTGTAATTCCATCTACTCCTGGAGCTTTTCCCCATTTCATGTTTTTGATTGCATGTGTAACTTCTGCTGGGAGGACTGGAAGAACTCTGTTACCTTTTGTAATGTATGGAGTACATATATCACCCCTTTCATATAGTTTTGAGTAGAAATCTTTCACTCTTGTCAAAATTTCGCCTCTATCTCTTGTTACAGAACCATCTTTTCTCAGAGCCATAATCCGTTTTCTTCTCTTACTCAGATGTCCCTTTGCTCTCTTTAGGCTTATGTTGTTTTCAATTGCTTTCCTCACTAGTTCACAGATTTTCTTACATCTTCAGTGATAATTTTTCGTACCGTCTTGCATAGCTCTATATATTCCACTTTGGAAGTCACATCTCCTTTAGTTGTCCTCATCTCTCTTCTTTTTTGTATCAGGATATTGGTTTTTCCTGATAATTTGTTCGTATGCAACTTGTTCTTAGTACCAGCTTATTTTGTTGCTGTTTCCATAAGAGCCTTGGTTAGTTTTCTGTTAACTTCAGAGATGTCCACATCTTCCCACGTTAGACCTTCTAGAGCAGAGAATCTGTTCCTCAATTCTAATTTGAAGGTATTATGTTTTTTAAGGTTGGTCGTGTCAATACACTATGTTTGTTTTATGAGCTTGCCACGCTTGAGTTTAGCATTGAAGTGCATCTTACATTTTACCAGTCTATGGTCACTACCTGTGTTGAACTTGTTTAGCACACTGCAGTCTTCCATGACAAATTTCTTGTTACACATAATAAAATCAATTTCACTTGTCAATCCATTGGGATGCCTCCACGTCCATTTCCTTTGCAGCTTTTTCTTGAAAAAGGAGTTCATGATGAAAAACCCTTCTGCCTCTGCAAACTCTATGAGAGTATTTCCACGCTGATTTCTGTTGCCGTGACTGAATTTACCTACTGAAGTTTCATTCTGTTGTTGTTGTCCTATTTTCGCATTGAAATCTCCCATAATGATCTTCAAGTGCAGCTTGCCTTTATTATTTAGATGACGAATTTCCTCATAAAATTCTTCAATCTCTTCTTCAGGATGACTTGTAGTGGGTGCATAAGCTTGAATGATCTGAGCCTGGTATCTTCTCGAGAGTTTGATAACAAGTCGTGCAGCTCTGTCAGAGGAACTTTTAACTTCTACAACGTTATCCTTCAGTTTCTTGTTTATAATAAATCCAACACCACTAGTTCTGCCAGTATCTATCCCACGATAATAGAAGAGATGTCCACTTTTCAGTTCATTGAGATCTTCTCCTTCTCACCTTACCTCACTTGGCCCGAGGATGTCCCACTTGATCCTTTGTAGTTCTTCTTCCAATTCAAGGAGCCTTGAATCAGAAGATAGGGAGCGTCCATTATACGTAGCCAAGGTCAGCATCAGATGGCAGCCTAGTCTGGTCCTCCGGTGATTCTTAGCACCCTCTGCCTTCATGTCGCACTGGCCGCTGCCTTGGCCAGGTACATTTCAGCTGCCGGAGACTGGGGGCCAAGATTTAAGTTGTTTAGTCATTTTGGAGGGGTTTGGCCATAACTCACCACACTGACCAAGCGGGTTGGTGAGAGTGGGTAAGCATTTCCTCTAGTCCCGATGGTATAGTTATACCTCTATTTGGCAGTCGTCAGAGCCCCTTTAGTGGGAACAGGATGCACCACGAGACGGCAGGGTTTACATTTGTCAAAGAGAGGCTGTAGTATATTGCGCATCACCTGACCTTATATATATATATATATATATATATACTTAAGAGTGGAAGACATCATGATCAGAGTTAAATCCCTGAAATGGCAATGGGCTGGACATACTGCCAGAAGAACAGACCCTCGATGGACAGCCGAAATTTTAGATTGGATTCCAAGGGACAGGAAAAGACCCAGAAGAAGACCACATGGAAGATGGGTGGATGAAATTCGAAAGCATGCGGGAGTGACATGGAGGAGACTGGCACAAGACAGACCGTTGTGGAGGAAACTTGGGGAGACCTTCGTCCAGCAGTGGATTGATAATGGTTGACAATGATGATGATGATGATGATGATATACTTAAGAGCAGAGCCGAAAATATATATACTAAAGAGCAGAGCTGAATATATATATATACCTATCAGCCTCCTATCAGTAGTTTATAAAATCTTCACTAAAGTTCTTTCACACCGCTTGAAGGTAACACTGGACGTGGCTCAACCGAGAGAACAAGCTGGATTCAGGAGTGGCTACAGCACAATAGATCATATCCACGTACTGAGAGAACTAATTGAAAGAGCGAGGGAATATGAACTTCCATTGTGCATGGCTTTTATCGATTATGAAAAAGCCTTTGATTCGGTGAAACCATCAGCAGTTACAATGGCTCTGAAATCCTGCGGTATTGAAGATGCATACATTAATAGTATTAATAACATCTATGAAAATGCAAGTGCAAAGATTCGGCTGTTTAAAAATACAACACACATAAAAATTGGAAAGGGAGTGAGACAAGGTGACACCATATCTCCAAAGATCTTTAATGCCACATTGGAGGGTGTCTTTCAGTCGCTGAGCTGGGTAAACAAGGGGATAAAGATTAATGGAGATTATCTAACCCACCTTCGTTTTGCTGATGACGCAGTCATTTTTGCAACTTCCCCATCAGAGCTGCAGAGTATGATCCAGGAACTTGCTGACAAGAGTAAAGAATTGGGATTAAGAATGAACTTTCAGAAGACAAAAGTGATGTTCAATGCTTTTACAAGAAATGAAGATTTATCGATTGATGGAGGAAAGCTGGAGATAACAGACACGTACGTTTATCTTGGACAGCAGATATCAAGTGAGGGTCACATTGATGAAGAAATGAATCGGCGTACAAAACTTGCCTGGAGAGCTTTTGGAAGAAACAGCATAATTTTCAAGAGCAATATGCCATTATGTCTTAAAAGAGAAGTGTTTGATCAATGCATCCTTCCAGTGCTTACGTATGGTGCAGAGACGTGGACTTTAACTAAAAGAGACATACAATGGCTGCAGACAACTCAAAGTAGCATGGAGAGGTGCATGCTTGGTGTAACCAGGAGAGATAAGAAGAGGAACTCGTGGATCCGAAAAATGACAAGAGTGGAAGACATCATGATCAGAGTAAAATCCCTGAAATGGCAATGGGCTGGACATACTGCCAGAAGGACAGATCATCGATGGACAGCCGAAATTTTAGATTGGATTCCAAGGGGCAGGAAAGGATCCAGAAGAAGACCACATGGGAGATGGGTGGATGCAATTCGAAAGTATGCAGGAGTGACATGGAGGAGACTGGCACAAGACAGACCGTTGTGGAGGAAACTTGGGGAGACCTTCGTCCAGCAGTGGATTGATAATGGTTGACAATGATGATGTCACTCCCGCATATTTACGAATTTCATCCACCCATCTCCCATGTGGTCTTTTTCTGGGTCTTTTCCTGTCCCTTGGAATCCAATCTAAAATTTCGGCTGTCCATCTATGGTCTGTCCTTCTGGCAGTATGTCCAGCCCATTGCCATTTCAGGGATTTAACTCTGATCATGATGTCTTCCACTCTCGTCATTTTTCGGATCCACGAGTTCCTCTTCTTATCTCTCCTGGTTATACCAAGCATGCACCTCTCCATGCTTCTTTGAGTTGTCTGCAGCCTTTGTATGTCTCTTTTAGTTAAGGTCCACGTCTCTGCACCATACGTAAGCACTGGAAGGATGCATTGATCAAACACTTTTCTTTTAAGACATAATGGCATATTGCTCTTGAAAATTATGCTGTTTCTTCCAAAAGCTCTCCAGGCAAGTTTTGTACGCTGATTAATTTCTTCATCAATGTGACCCTCACTTGATATCTGCTGTCCAAGATAAACATACGTATCTGTTATCTCCAGTTTTTCTCCATCAATCGATAAATCTTCATTTCTTGTAAAAGCATTGAACATCACTTTTGTCTTCTGAAAGTTCATTTTTAATCCCACTTCTTTACTCTTGTCAGCAAGTTCCTGGATCATACTCTGCAGCTCTGATGGGGTAGTTGCAAAAATGACTACATCATCAGCAAAACGAAGGTGGGTTAGATAATCTCCATTAATCTTTATCCCTTTGTTTTCCCAGTTCAGTGATTGAAAGACATTTTCCAATGTGGCATTAAAGAGCTTCGGAGATATGGTGTCACCTTGTCTCACTCCCTTTCCAATTTTTATGTGTGTTGTATTTTCAAACAGCCGAATCTTTGCACTTGCATTTTCATAGATGTTATTAATAATATTAATGTATGCATCTTCAATACCGCAGGATTTCAGAGCCGTGGTAACTGGTTGGTTGGTTGTTGGATTTTATTGGCGCAAGGGCCAGGTTTGGCCAAAGAGCGCCAGACAAAGAACGATCAGCCACAGATTTTTAAAAACGTGGAAAATGATTAAGATCAGACAGGCTTGGTAAAAGTTGAAAAAGAGTACGAAGAAAGCAGTGAAGAAAAGGTAGTTAATGAAGTTTATTAAAAGTAACATATTTACTAATGGAAAAGGACGAACCGTCACTCTCCTCCCCCACACTCCTCTGCAATGCTGGCAGAGGGCGGGGACGAACTGTTACTCTCCTCCCCCCCATGTTCCTCTGCAATGCTGGTAGAGGCTGGGGACGAACTGTCACTCTCCTCCCCCCCCGTGTTCTTCTATAATGTTGGGTGAGGGTGGGGACCTCGCTGAGGCCGAGACAGTTTGATGGACACCGCACACCTTTGCGGATTGAGGGCCGGGTCTTCCGCACGTGCAGGCTGTCTGCTGGGAACCGGAAGAGGCGGGCGTCTTCAAAAGAGAGGCGAAGACGCAGCTGGTCGAATAAGCTGGAGCTCGGTGAAATCCACCTGTGTCGCTTGTTCAGCTGTAGATCGCTTGGCAAGTGTGGCGAGAGCTACAGGGCGCGGAACAAAGGGCTGCACGGGTTGTGGCAGAGACTGAACTACTGCGGCAAAAGTACGCTGTCGGGTGGTGGGTATACCCAACTTGGCCTTGGCAGCAGGGTGCGAAGGCCTTCCAGGGTCTTGAGCCGCTGGATCGCCATCTCGTCCTTCCATTTCATACAGTTGCGGGAGTAAGCTGCATGGGCCTCACCGCAGTTAACACAGCAGGCCGCAGAAGTGCAACCTTCCCCGTCATGTTCACTGGAGCCACAATTTGCGCAACGAGCGGAACTCTTACAGAAACGTTGTGAATGCCCGTACCTCTGGCACCTGAAACAGCGCAGAGGACTGGGAATGTACGGGCGAACTCCACAGACCAAGTAGCCAGCCTTGATTTCGGTCGGAACTTTCGGGAGTTAAAAGTCAAGATGACATTTTTTGACTTAATCATGGAACCATCACGCCGGAACATCATACGACGTGCAGCAATAACACCTTGATCAGCAAGTTCAGTCACAATTCGTCTTCACTGCATGGCAAGAGATCAAACTCCGAAATAACACCCCGAGAGGTGTTAAGAAACGGAGTGAGGTGTCACTTTTACAGGAATGCCTTGAAGACTAGTGAGGTTCAGAAAAGTGTTACTCTGAGAAACACTGCAAGTTTGGACAAGCAGGTCCCCAGAGCGAAGCTTTCTCACAGACTTCAAGGGGCCAACCGCAGCGTCCAAAGCTTTAGAAATGAAAAAGGAGATCTGGTGGACAGTCTCTCATGCGGATCGATGGATTCTACAAGCAGAGTGAGTAGCATGCGTAGTCACAGCAATCGAGGAGGCAGACGACGCTCGGAGCGACTGGTACAGCTGCCGAAGAAGAGGTTCCACATTCTTGGTCCAGGTCAAGGTCTAAAGACCGTTTACGGGTATGAGACTTGGTAGGTTGAGAAGACGAAGGACAGTCGTTGTCAACTATCATTTTGTCAGGTGACTTAAATTTGGAGTTTTTGTTCTTTTTACCCATGGAAAAAAAGGAGGAAGATTCGTCTGCAGACTACTCCACCCACCACCGAGCCCTACAAGGGAGAACTGGAGGTCTGCAAGCCAAGAAAATGACGCTGGACACAGTTCTGGAGCTTATACGTTGCAGATATAGTCCGTTGGCTGTGATCACACGCACTCGGCGGACACTTCGGCCTCCGGGTACCGTCATGCCAACGCCTTTGGCATGATCCCACAACCCCGGGCTCACCCTGCCGTGCTATACGACAAAAAGCCGCTAAAGCCGTGTACACAACTTGGTACAAGACTTCTGACTAGAGGTGGGTTAGTCTCTAGCCTCCCGTTTACAGCGAAGCCGGGGTCGAAGAGGAGTGTTGGTACACAGGAGGCACTTATCCGGTCTCCTGCGACCTCAGCCGCCAGACATCCCATTTCCGCCTCACGGGTCTCCGCACGCGGCAAACATGCAGGTAGGTCTAGCACCCAAACCAGCTAAAAGGAAAAAAAGAAATCCAAAGAAGACAAGTCCTGGAAGGGAACCTAAACGGAATCTCAGCAACCTACGAACTGAGCGGTTAATATAATACAGTTAGTGGTGGAGGGTAACAGAACCACAAGACCGGGGTGTTAGTACATAACGTGGTAGCGATTAGGTAAAGTATACAACACGGGCAACTAGCCAGTGGAGAAAATAAACAAAAACGAAAAAGCGAGACACAAGACCAGCTCGGGATCGTGGGGCCGCGACTCCCCAACAGCTGGATGAACAGCCGTCCCTGCAAACACCAACAGCACCAAAACAAAAAACAGGCAGTGGCATGACAACAGATGTTGACCAGTCACAAGGTCAGCTCGGGCCGTGGGGGCGCCGCTCCCCAAATAACTGGAAAACCAGTTATCCCCGTGCGGGGCCGTGGTAACTGCTGATGGTTTCACCGAATCAAAGGCTTTTTCATAATCGATAAAAGCCATGCACAATGGAAGTTCATATTCCCTCGCTCTTTCAATTAGTTCTCTCAGTACGTGGATATGATCTATTGTGCTGTAGCCACTCCTGAATCCAGCTTGTTCTCTCGGTTGAGCCATGTCCAGTGTTACCTTCAAGCGGTGTGAAAGAACTTTAGTGAAGATTTTATAAACCACTGATAGGAGGCTGATAGGTCTGTAGTTCCTGAGATCCTCAATGTCACCTTTTTTATGTAGCAGGATCATTGTAGCATTGTTCCAATCCTCAGGAATCTTCCCTTCATTAAGGCATCGAGTGAAAATTTGGGCGAGTACTGTTTCAATTTCTCCACTTGCTTCTTGTATGATGTCTATAGTAATTCCATCTTCTCCTGGAGCTTTCCCCCGCTTCATGTTCTTGATTGCATGAGCAACTTCTGCTGGAAGGACTGGAAGAACTCTGGTACCTTTCATGATGTCTGGAGTACATGTATCATCCCTTTCATATAATTTGGAGTAGAAATCTTTCACTCTTGTCAAAATTTCGCCTCTATTTCTTGTTATAGAACCATCTTCTTTTCTCAGAGCCATAATCTGTTTTCTTCCCTTACTGAGATGTCCCTTTGCTATCTTTAGGCTTTGGTTGTTTTCAATTGCTTTCCTCACTAGTTCACAGTTGAATTTCCTTACGTCTTCAGTGATACTTTTTCTTACTGTCTTGCATAGCTCTATATATTCCACTTTGGAAGTCACATCTTCTTTAGTTGTCCTCATCTCTCTTCTTTTTTGCATCAACATTTTGGTTTTTCCTGATAATTTGTTCACATGCAACTTGTTCTTAGACCCAGCTAATTTTGTTGCTGTTTCCATTAGAGCTTTGGTTACTTTTCTGTTAACTTCCGAAATATCCACTTCTTCCGATGTTAGGCCTTCTAAAGCAGAGAATCTGTTCTTCAGTTCCAACTTGAAAGTATTATGGCGTTTTTTAAGGTTGGTTATGTCAATACATTTTGTTTGTCTTATGAGCTTGCCACGTTCCAGTTTAGTGTTGAGGTGCATCTTACATCTCACCAATCTATGGTCACTACCTGTGTTGAACTTGTTCAGCACACTGCAGTCTTCGATGACGAATTTTTTGTTACACATAATAAAATCAATTTCACTTGTCGTCCCAATTGGATGTCTCCATGTCCATTTCCTGTGTGGCTTTTTCTTGAAAAAGGAGTTCAAGATGAAAAATCCTTCTGCCTCTGCAAACTCAACGAGAGTATTTCCACGCTGGTTTCTGTTGCCGTGACCGAATTTACCTACTGAAGTTTCATTCTGTTGCCGTTGCCCTATTTTTGCATTGAAATCTCCCATAATTATCTTCAAGTGCTGCTTACCTTTATTATTTAGATTACGAATTTCCTCATAAAATTCTTCAATTTCTTCTTCACGATGACTTGTGGTGGGTGCATAAGTTTGAATAATCTGAGCCTGGTATCTTCTCGATAGTTGGATAACGAGTCGTGCAGCTCTGTCAGAGGAACTTTCAACTTCTACCACTTTATCCTTCAGTTTCTTGTTTATTATAAATCCAACACCACTAGTTCTGCCAGTATCTGTCCCACGATAATAGAAGAGATGTCCACTTTTCAGTTCAATGAGATCTTCTCCTTTTCTCCTTACCTCACTTAGCCCAATGATGTCCCACTTGATCCTTTGTAGTTCCTCTTCCAATTCAAGAAGCCTTGAATCAGAAGATAGGGAGCGTCCGTTATAGGTAGCCAAGGTCAGCATCAAATGGCAGCCTAGTCCGGTCCTCCGGGGATTCTTAGCACCCTCTGCCTTCATGTCGCACTGGCCGCTGCCTTGGCCAGGTACATTCCAGCTGCCGGAGACTGAGGGCCAAGATTTAAGTTGTAGAGTCATTTTGGAGGTGATGATGATATATATATATATATATATATATATATATATATATATTTAAAAGGTACTGATTCACCGTGTTAGTATAATAGAGCAAAAGAAAATATGCATGCAGAGGATCATACCTTTTGTAGGAATGTTATCAGGCATTTCATATACCACCCAAGGCCATTCTTTTTCTGAAAGGCTCGGAAAACCAATTTTTGTGCCTCCTAGTACTCTCACATCATACTTCATTTTTGGCATGAGTTCTGAAAATAACATAGAAATGATAAAACAAATTCTAAAAATGCTTGATAACATTAATAAAAACATTAATTTCAATAAAAATTTTAGGTAACACATTTTAGGCCAAAGAACTAGAACATCACAAGATGACCTGAGCATCATGTTTTCTACTGCTTAATTAGGAGGAACAGTTATCTGATGAGATGTAATTCAGTGGTTACGAAAATTCCCTGAATAAATCTCATCCCACTTTTCTTACAGGATGTGTATGAGAACAAGAAAAAGTATATTAACCCTTGCGAAATTTAGAGGAAAATCATAAGAGTATTGTTAACACTGTTTTCAATCACCTCACACTGATCACAGATGATTACCACTTAGACACTGTCTAAGCAAGAAACAATTATTATCATTGACAAGGTATCGGGCTTGAGATAAAAGTAGTTTGTAGTTTTATGCTTGGTACCAACTCTTTGTATTACATATATTAGTTGAAAGGCATTTTCAAGTATGAGTATTTGCTGCAAGTTTTAAGAAAAAAGGAAACTGGGTGCCTCTGCAGAGTACTGAAAAATTATGAAATAAAATGGAATTTGATTGGGTGTGTAAAAGCTATATGCTAGCAGCAGAACCTGTGTGTGAGTAAATGGCATTTTTATCTGGCATAGAAGGCATACGTGGTTGTGTAATTCTTCCATGGCTGATCAATGTATTAAGGGATCCATATATGCACAATGCCAAAATAGACAGTAATGGTTTATGACATGGAAATTTCTATAGGTAAAGGTAGTTGTATGCTTATGACACAGTCTTTTTGTTTGAGAGCAAATGTGTGTAGCAGAATATATGTTGTCCAGGATGAAACAAAGTATACATGAAATTTGAATATAGTACGAAGGAAAAAACTAAAGTTATGGTCCTTAAGCAATGAACTGTTAGTACTGAATGCAACATCAATTTAAATAATACAGTGCTAGACCAGATGAATAAGTAGTCAGGAAGCATGTTTGAGAGAAAAAACAGATTCGATGCTAAAATCAGTAGGTCAGTGAATTCAACTTTGACATTCATAGATGCTTTTGCTTTATGAGGATTACACAGGACTGATAGATTGTTGAGAAGGTCTGAAATGGCTGTGTATGCAAGAGTAATTGTTTCTACTCTCACGTATGGCAGTGAAACCTGGATACTGCAGAAGAGACAAGGAGTCATTTGTGTGCTGTAAAGATGCATTCCTTAAAGGGATTTTATGGCAAAACATATTCTGATCATGCAAGGAATAAAGACATGTGGAACACGTATAATGTGAAGCAAAATGTTGTAAGTAGGGTACAGATAAATATTTGGAGTTGACCACTGAAATCCTGAAAGAAACTGAAACTGAAAGAATAAACGACAAAGTGCTAACCAAATAAATTGGTTCAGCTGACATGACAGGACAGAAAAAAAATTAAAGAATGGCCAAGAAATCAGGAAAAGATTAGATTTAGCAATAGAAAAAGATTTGATTTAGAAAATGATAACAAATATGAAGTACAAAAGGATGTGTACATGAATGTGTGAAGCTTGATTTCTGTGTAACAAGCATTGTAAATGGAGTTACTTGATACTTTAACAGTAATTAAAATTTAACAGCAGCCGTAAGTATGATTTGGTACACCACTTTTCTTCTTTTTCTTTTTTTCTTTCTTTTTATTTATTTATTTATTTAAGGAGCTACTCTCTGAACCTCAGAACACAACATACTGTTAAGTTGTTGCTACTAAAACAGTTATTGAGTGCAATTTGGTGTTCAGTACCTTATGCTACTGATAACGGTAAAGGGAAAACAGAATGTAAAACAGTAGTGGATCTGGGGAGGGTTGCGACTGGCGCAAACACTCCCCCTAAAACAGACTTCCCTTTTAAATGGCCAAGATCGTAAATAATTAATGTATTTATTTTTGTAAAGTTACAGTAATAAATGCACAGATTTTTGTAAAAGGTTTTATATTAATTAACATTTGTTGTGAATTTGGATATTAAATGTTCTATTTGAGCTTCAGAGAGATAGAGAGATACAAAACAGAAAGAAAAAAAAACTAGACTTTCAGAAACAGAGGAGGCTGAGAGCAGAAGGGAAAATAGATTTTGACTGGTCATGAAAATCAATGGGTGTGCTTTGTTTAGTGCAATATTTTCACACACTTCTGAGGGATAATTAATTGCCAGTCAGACAAGGAATGATGCAAAAATAACTTCATGAAGTAAATTAAATGGAAAACCTTTGAAAAGAAGTGGGAGTCATGCATTGTGAAAGAATAAATGAATATTTTAAAGAGGAACTACTGGTAATATTACTTAGAAATGATTCGATGTTTCAGGTTGGAATTTTTTTTTCATTAAATTCAGCTGCCTGAACAGAAGAGCTCACATTTATTTAAAAAGATTCTATCCAGACTTGATATTTAAAAAGCACGGAGCTCGTTTCCTCACAAAGCAGGCAATTGACCACTAGGAAAATAGTGATGATTTTTCAGTTGTTATTCCCACTTCATGTTTTAAAAATTTAGCACAATTTTTTTGATGGAAAAAGTTTTTAAAAAACTGTGCAATGCCAGGAAGGGGAAGCTCTTTCAAGTTTACGTGTGCATGTTACCCTCCCACAAAGTCTCTCTAATAGAGCTGAGTAAGGGCTCAATTTTCGGAGCCCAAGCTTGTGCTTTATGAGCCCGAATTTTATATTGCAAGATAGAGCCCAGGCCCAAATCAGCCCGAAAAGTGGCTAACCTGTCCAACCACTAATAAAAAACATCTCCTTTTCCACACTTCCATTATCTCCTCTTCCTGCAATTAACCAATGTATTTCTCAAATGGGGAATGGGGAAGAGACTTCTTTCTATTTTTACAGTGTAACTGTGCGAATTTCTTTGAATGTTCGTTTCCACCTGAAGTGCTTCGGGCAGCCAGGCATCCAAAATGATCGGGTGGTGCTGCAATTGTATGTTGCTCAAATAATGCTAATATTATTGCGCCAAAATGCGCTGCAATATGTATGTTGCTAAACAGAATTAGCAGACAGCTACTGCATGGAGATAGGGGTAAATTATCATAGGCATGCTATCAACTATCCAATATCTATAGTTCTTGAAAAAGCTTTTTCTTCTCTGCAGAAACTCACTAATGTGCAGCCTACGGCATTTTCTACCCAAGCCCAAAATAAATAGCCATCTCGAATGCCCGCTCCCCAACCAGAACCAGTTGCTGAAGAATTCCCTTTACCAACTATAAAGTGTCTCATTTGCTAAATCATATAAAATCACATTTATATGTATATCAAAAACTTCTCTCGAAAAATTATCATAGATGTTAATGAAGAACAAATATTCACAAATGCGCTGAAGATACAAGCACATGATTTATTGGCATAGATGTGTATTTATCTGCAAACCATGTAGGTGCCCCTATCAGAAAATACTTCAGCTGCTGGGAGATTCATAGATGAGGGTGGTGTAATGGTGGCAGGTTTTAATGAAAATCAACAGATGCAGGTTTGATTCCCACTCCAGAGTGATGCCTTTGTAACTTTTTCTGAGGACAGCCACATGGTTTACAGTAAACAGGGTTGCCACTCATATTGGCTTTAAAAATTCCCCGAGTTTTACACAAGATAATTTCGTGGCGAATTTCAGGTAAAATTTACAGATTATGTTTAACTCCATGATCATATGCATACTGAACGCCACATCTATAATGCAATATATTCAACGCAAGAAAAAAAAAAAGCTATCATTATACATTTCAGTTAATTGCTGGCTACACCAATTCCTAGTGCAAATTTTATTTCTTCACAGCACCACAAAATCAAGTTAATTACGTAAAGTGCAGAATTATGTCATAGTCTATTGCTGCTTGAACCCGGAACAATATAAACTATAAAGGAACATCTCCATTTATTTGCTGCTTAACCCATTTCAAAAACTCTGCTTTTAACTTTTTCTCTCCAATCAAATGTCACTTGTTCTAATGTTCCTGCAGGTCAGGAAATTATAGCAATTAAATTTCCTCCAATTCATGGCTCAGAATTTCCGTTTCACAAAGCATTTACGAATCATACATGACACTAACAAAGGAAAAAGAAAGCTGAACGTTTTAACTGGGTGAAAATTCAAAACATGCTGCAAGAATGCGAACTACTTTCCATTTGTCTTTTGTTGACTCTGCACCTGCATAGCATCCATTGCTTAATTTTTCTTTCTGCTGATATCCTTCTCTTCCCATTTCTTCATTGTCACTTTTCTTTTATGCTCTCTGATGACAATAATTTCAGTCATCATGCTGAGAAAACTTTTATCCTGAGGACCATGGTGCATGATATCAAAGCTTTAACTATTTCAGCTGAATGGTGCAACTGAGAATGTGAATACTTTTGAACACCATGCATCAATTCGTACAAATTTTCCAACTTCGTCCCTTCAGTTTTCAGAAATTCCCTCCTCCCTTACCAAGCTTAAGTGCAAACATGGGATGATGGGGAGACAGCATTTAACAACAATGCAGAAGAGTGGAAACACCACGAAGAGAAAAATTGTGATTACAGGAAAAATCATTGCTCCGTACGACTTTCATTTTTGGAAACTTCCCCCCCCTTTTCAAGCTGAAATACAAATATTTATGGAATATTATTATATTTAGCAACAATACTGGGTACGCAAAACATTGTGAGAAAAAAACGAAAACAAAAAAACTATGTTTACGGAAAAAATCATCACTCTGTCAGCCTTCAGTTTCCGAAGATTTCGTAAAGACGGAATTCCGTCCTCTGATGAACCACTGCCGCCAACCCACAAAAAAAATTCTGTTTAGTTGTGCAAAGATCTCGTGAACCACTAAAATGACAATGGGAAAGGTGAATTTCATCGAATTAAAAGAAGAATCTCATGACTGAAGATTACAGAATAATTTTCGTGCCATCTAATTTGTTTTTGCAGATTGATGCCTACAGTTTCAAGCTGAAATATAAACATTTATGAAATAAAATAATATTTAACAATAATACTGGACAGAGGCAACATCGCAATAAAAAAATTACGATTACAGGAAAAATGTTAGCTCCGTTTCACTTTCATTTTTGAAAGTTTTGAAAGATGAAACACCGTCCCTAGACAGAAAACGACACCTCCCTACCCTCCATTAATAACTGTTTATTAGTTATATTTAAATTTATTATAAATATTTAGTTTTCTTCAGTTTTGCATCAATCTTGAGATGACCGAATGATGACAAAAAAATGCGAAATTCCGCAAATCCACAGAAGAATCTCATGTATGAGCTGAATATGCACT
Organism: Macrothele yani; assembly: GCA_039090855.1. Taxonomy (NCBI): domain Eukaryota; kingdom Metazoa; phylum Arthropoda; class Arachnida; order Araneae; family Macrothelidae; genus Macrothele; species Macrothele yani. The sequence continues at coordinate 144,321,306 of CM076996.1, forward strand.
GTATCATTTCCTCGTGACTTTTGCTACGCACTGTATTATTTTCCCCTGACGTCTCCAAGTTTTTGCTAAAACTTTTATTTCTCCCTGAGTTTTCCCTGATTTTTAGCCTTATATTCGGATTCCAAGTTTTCCCAGTTGGCTGGTAACCCTGGTAAAATACAGCAACTTCTATACCAATAAATAATGTTCTTATATATCCCTTTAAATCATTATTAATTCCTGCATCATTTCTGTGTAGCTGTATATAATGTTCTGTTCTGTTTTCAGCACAAACCAGAAAAGAAAAGAAAAATTTAAACATAATGTAACAATTATAACAGGGTGCTTACCTTTTTACACATTTCCCTGCACGTTTTATTACTTTAGTTATCTTGCTTGGTTCAAGCCCCTGGTGCGGTGTTCCATTTTCATCTTCAGGTTCTTTCAAATGCTCAATGAATGCTAAATCCACGAAGTGCACTGCTTTAATGACGCTAGGTCGCATAAACTGCATTTTCCTCTCTCCCCACCTTTCCCACCAGCTTGTAAAACCCAACATTCGTTGGCTGATTGACATATATTAAAAACCCCAATTCTTGAACTCAAAACCTTTTGGTGCCATCAACGAACACAAACTGCCTATTTACATACATACAAAATACCGAACAAAAATATTAAAAACATATATACAACGATTTACATACGACTCATCTTATTCCTTCAACTACCCTTCCCAATACCTCATTGACAACTAGAACATTCATTCACCACACCCCAAGCCATTCCCACGCAGACTGTCTCTAGTACTTTCTATCCCCTACGGGGTTATCCTCAGGAGGTGTTCTAGATGTTTTCTCTCCTGCTACCGCAGTAAGAGACATAAATTACGAACAACTGTGGCCTGTGCTATAGATGTTCTAACAATAATGTAACAATTTTACTTATTTTATTAAATGCCAAGCTATAGGGAGAATTAAAAAGACTTTACATGACCTGTTGTACAAGCAAAGTGGGGAAATTTGCATCACATGCTTGCACACATATTTTTTCTGAAACAAATGGAAAATCAACATATTTGACTTGTACAGATCATGTAGCTATGTTTGAAGGCACTTACAGTTCTAATCATGAAAAGTATTATTATAATCATACAAAGAAATTGCATCAGGACAGAAATGCTGAATTGAAAAAGTCCTCAAAAGATGAAAGAAAAATAGTGCTGAAGCTTCAGTTAAGTAAGTTACATGATTCCTTCACCCATACAACAGCAAAAATGATATCCCTTTGGTTTCATATTCAGACCATACAGGTCCATCTTCCACAATGAGAGAGACTTTGGGCCTTTTAGTCTTCATACTTTTAATTATATTTTTTTCATATATATTATTGATTCTCAGAACTTAGTATTGGAACAGCAAATTTTGAAAAAAAGGCCTCTGTGTCCTGGTATCCTGATGAATAAATAAAGCAGATGAGGTGGTTGTACGTGCTCAAGTACAATTAGCCTCATGCATGATAATTTGTTATCATGCATGAGGCTAATTGTACTTGAGCACGTACCCCAACAAAACAATAATGGAAAATTCCAAGTTTAAAATGTCCTTGTTGAAAGGAAAAAACACACGGCACAAATACTGACATCAGCCTAATAAAAATACGGAAATCAACAGGCAATTGGAAAACAGAGCAATTAAATTATTACCTGGTGAATGTCAGGAGTCTACATGGATCTGATTCCACATACATAACTCTAATGATAAACTTTACCTTTCCAGCAAATATGAAGTCTGTGTATAGGTTGACCCCCCCCCCCCGATTTTTATCTGAATATTTGCAGTTTTTGTATATCCTGTGTATAAGTCGACCCCCCCCGATTTTTAAGTGAATACCTGCAGTTTTTGTATACCTACCTATCTTGTGTATAAATAATAATAATAATAAAAAAATTCTTTACCGAGGATGCGCCCGCACGCGGAAATGTGAACCTACTATTTGTTTTTCAATTTACTTGCGATATTGGAGGTTATTTTTTTCTTAACGTGCATTAATGCATTTGCATTTTTGAACTTCCCTTTTTGTTGGTAAAGTTCGATTAACACTAACCGCACGTCGGGCTTGGCTTTCAATTCTTATTTCCGTTATGTGGATGCAGCATGGGGGTTTTTCATTTAGTTGCGGGTCCACTTAATTTTTTTCCCGTTGGTATTTATCTGGCCTCATCACTAAATGAGTTTTTTTCCTTTGCAGCCTCCTCATTTACTTCAATAATTTTTCATAACCCGAGTACTTTCGGTAATACTCCATTACCGTCATCGAGGGGACGTTTTGCTCCGACTAGCACGGACCGTGTCAGCGGGGCATTTCGGTGGTTCTCGCGGGCTGCTTCTGTCATCGGCTATCGCTTCTTCTTGGGCGCTGTGGCACCATCTCTTGTTGGTCACTGATCTCATTTTTCGAACTTTTTCATTTTTTTGCTCAATTTTAATTAAATTTCTCCAGCTGTTTCTCAAAATATTAGGGTCATTATGGTTGCAAACTTTTGCCCTATTTTTTTCAATCATTACCGACTCTGCTATTCTGAGGTGTTTTTCGGATTTACAGCTTTTAATGATTTTTATATTTTCGAATTTAGGATATTTTTGGTTATCCAGACAGTATTGAATAAGTGCTGTTTTTTCTTCTTGTAGCTGGCTCTAGCAATGTTGCTTGCGGCAGTTTCCCACAAAATGTGGGTGGAATTGAGGCACAATTCTGGGAAGATGACAGTGCTCACCACCCTGGTTAGAGTTTTCAGGGGAAGGTTACACATTTTAACAATATATGAACCCACTTTTGCACATAGCAGCCCCCCCCCCCCCCACCTTCTCCCACTTTTTGTGAGCGAGTTTTCTGCAGTTACTTCATTCATGGAGAGTAAATCATTTGTTCCTGCAGCAAGCGTATCGTGATTCATTTACTAAACGTCGTAAGGCAGGCACGTTGTTATTTAAAAAGAAAAAAAACAAAAACAAAAAAACTTCCTGAAACATATTTGGAAAGCGTAAATAGGTCTTGATGTCAACCTGATAGTTTTTTTATGGATTTCTTAAAAATTTTAAATGAATCTTTATTTTGATGTATTACAGACACTGTAAAATTTGCATGCAACTATTTAAAAAATTGAAGAAAATTTGATCTATAAAATTTTCTCCCACTACCCTGTGCAGCGTAGCTGCTGTCGGTCAACTGCTGAGTTGTACGAGTGTGTGATTGACAGAGAGGTTGTTTATCTACTCCTGAGTTTCATCCTCCCTCTCCACCATGTTTGTGACAAACAATCGGCTTTAGTGACAAAACCAAACATCGCCCCATTCAGTAAATATGCAATCCTTTTTTTCTCGCTCTTTGTCTTCAGAAAAGGTTATTGTTTGTTTGATTTTTAGAGCCGGGGCACACTCAATTTAATAACAAACATAAGTAGGTTGTTAAACTAATGAACTTTTTTACTATCAGTGGCAGTGTTATTCTGAGCGATTGGCCAAGTTTAAACACATTCGTTTTCGGGATGCATTGATCAAGTTACTGCTGTTCTGTAGATTGTCACACCTCTCTTCGCCGTCACTAAGCAGGGACAGTGGTCTCCTTTTGCAATAGTCTGTCCTTTTCCCTCTTCATCCCCCGTCGAGAATTGAGCACGGTCGTATGTCACGGCACAGTGCAACTTAAACTATTAGCTGATGCGTTCACCTCTTTCCTCTGGGTGATTTACCAGCGGGACAGTCAAGGCCATATCGACAGATCTAAAACGGACTTTGAGACATCCTTGCAAAATGAGTTTTTATATTAGTGAATAAAAAAATTGTACATATAAAATCAACAAAATTCTTAGCAAGGGACAGGAAAAGACCCAGAAGAAGACCACATGGAAGATGGGTGGATGAAATTCGAAAGTATGCGGGAGTGACATGGAGGAGACTGGCACAAGACAGACCGTTGTGGAGGAAACTTGGGGAGACCTTCGTCCAGCAGTGGATTGATAATGGTTGACAATGATGATGATGATGAATTTTCTTCTGTACCAGTAACACCCAGAAAATGACTAAATATACAACTGCAAATGAACTGATGGTGCAGAGGGCTAAGTATGCACATTTCCATAAGGCATCAAAATTTTGGTTTTCAACCTATCAGAAATATTTTTCGTGTATAGTTCGACTCCCTAATTTCAACCTAAACATTTCATTAAAAAAGTCAACCTATACACGAGTATATACAGTATCAAATTTTTAAACTTTTGTCCTGTAAGCTAGATGAAATATTTACATGAGTACATGTAAATATTTTTAACAACAACTTTAGTTAAGATTTCAAAGTAGTAGTGTGCTATTACAGTCTGTTGTTCATGGACCAGGCAGTTTACATCACGAAAAGGTAGACAGGTCACATACAAATAATCTAGCTGTCCCAAAAGTTTTTTTTTTTTACTTCACTTCTTTATGAAGGTCAGTGGGTGAACAGATAACTCAAATAAATAGAGGTCAACACTATGACAGCACCCCATATCCAGCTTTAAACAACGAAAACTGTAGTACACTGAAAAATTACTGCCATCTTTCATACACCATACACACAATAAAAAATTGTGTAACTGAAATACAAATTGAAGATTACCTGTTATTGTGTATTGCGTTTCTGTTGCATTTAGTTCAATCACTCTTTCTGATGCACTGTTATGCGTCCGGTAAAAGATCTTGTAAGTGGTCACAACACCCCTGTTCTTCTCAGGAGGAAGTCTGTTCCATGACACATTCAAAGTAGTAGGACTTAAGCTTGTCAAGAAAACAGTAGGAGCTGCAGTGGGAACTAAATGAGAGTAAAAAAGAAGAGAGACATTAAACGAAAAAATCAACAGTGATACACTAAACTACACATAATATCTAAGGTATTTTACCTGATATTGTCAAAGTATTTATCACGTTTGTTTGCTCTGTGAGGCACGTGCTCCCGGCCCCGAGGGGTCTCTTACGTTACAGACCTTTGGTTAGTTATAAAAATTTTTGCAGAAATAAAACAGTTAGGTTATATACACTGACAGAAAAAAAAATTCCAACACCACGAAAAAATAGTTGTAGAGGAATGAAATGGCAGCAATACATTTGTATAGGTAACCTATTTAATCGATTTAGGTTTCAAGATCACAGCTTATCGTAAGCGCGAGAAGAGCCATTTTAAATGTGAAATGCTGGTACATTAAAAACTGGTGTAACCGCCAGAATGTTAAATGCAAGCACGCAAACGTTCATGCATTGTGTCGTACAGGTGCTGGATGTCAGTTTGTGGGATGGAGTTCCATGCCTGTTGGACTTGGTCGGTCAATACAGGGATGGTTAATGCTAGTTGGGGGTGACGCTGGAGTAGTCGTCCAATGATGTCCCATACGTGCTCGATTGGTGAAAGATCTGGTGATCTAGCAGGCCACGGCAACATGTCGACACTCTGTAGAGCATGTTGGGTTACAACAGCAGTATGCAGGCGAGCGTTGTCCTGTTGGAAAACACCCCTGGAATGCTGTTCATGAATGGCAGCACAACAGGTTGAATCACCAGACCGACGTACAACTGTGCTGTCAGGGTGCGTCGGATAACCACGAGAGTGCTCCTGCTGTCATAGGAAATTGCTCCCCAGACCATAACTCCAGGTGTAGGTCCAGTGTGTCTCGGCAGCAGACAGGTTGGTTGCAGGCGCTCACCTGGCCTCCTTCTAACCAACACACGGCCATCACTGGCACCCAGGCAGAACCGGCTTTCATCAGAAAACACAACAGATCTCCACTCCGTCCTCCAATGAGCTCTAGCTTGACACCACTGACGTCGCGAACGGCAGTGGTTTGGAGTAAGTGGAATGCACGCTACAGGGCGTCTGGCTCGGAGCTGTCCTTCAAGTAACCGATTTGTAACAGTTCGTTGTGTCACTGTGGTGGCAACTGCAGCTCGAATTGCTGCTACAGAAGCGGTACGGCGCGCCACGGCCACACGCCGTACACGGCGGTCTTCCCTCTCAGTAGTGCCACGTGGCCGGCCAGAACCCGGTCTTCTTGAGGCAGTACCTTCCCTTGATCACCGCTGCCAACAATCATGCACAGTGGCTACATTCCTGCCAAGTCGTTCTGCAATATTGCGGAAAGAAAATCCACCTTCTCGTAGCCCTATTACACGACCTCGTTCAAACTCCGTGAGCTGTTGATAATGGCTTCTTCGTCTTCTTAAAGGCATTCTTGACTAACATCAACACCCTACATCGAATCTCAACGATAACTAACGCTCACGAACGTTACAGCGCGTATTTACAGCAAACCTGCTTTGCATGTTCCGAGGGGCTAGCACCACACGTATGCACCGAGCGCGAAATTTGCATAGACGTCATCTTACAGATGTACTCTCACCGCCTACCAACTGTCGTTTATCTAACACAACCTCTTCTTGGTGTTGGGATTTTTTTTTTCCGTCAGTGTATTTTCAATTCCACATTCATTCACTTGCACAGTCAAACGTTTAAAATTTACTATTAATTAAAAGATTTTAGTAGAAAGAGTTATACTCATCGGGTCAGGAGACGTCTCACATGTGATTCGTTGTTATGGCGAGCGCTTTCTGCGGTACATTTACAGCCGTCTTCGGGCCATTATTTCTACACGAGGGTCCCTCGCGCGCGCGCGCGCGTGTGTGTGTGTGTGTGTGTGTGTGTGTGTGTGTGTGTGTGTGTGTGTGTGTGTGTGTGTGTGTGTGTGGTTTTGGAGTTGCATGTTGGGAATCGATGGGAAGGTTTGCTGCCTGTGTCGCCATCTATTGGATGAGTTGGTAGGTATCAGTCGTAAGTATAGTGTGTGTCTCTATGTGTTAGGTGATTTGTTTCTAATGTGTTGCCACCTATTGGATGAGTTGGTAGGTATCAGTCGTAAGTATAATTCTTTTGTTCTTTTGTGTAAATATTTTTGGGCTATTGTTATTTGTTCATAGAAACAGGTGTATTTCTCCCCCCTTTGTTTATTGGTGTAATTTTTTGTAATGTTCTTTTTTTTTTTTTTTTTTTTTTTGGCCTTTTTTATGGATTTTTTCTTTTCTTATAAGTGATTTCCAGGCTGTGTCTAGTGTGGTGGAGTCTTGTAAGTTGCATATTTTATCTTTTTTTTTGTTCAATTATAACGCTTTCGAAAATTCTTAATTCTTTTTCGTTTGTGTGGGTGGTTAGTAATTTAATATTTTCAAAATCAGGGTATTGTTTATGTTTAACACAGTGTTGGATAAGTGCTGTTTTTTCTTCTTTTTTGTTCCAGTTTTTTATGTGTTGATGTAATCTTTTTATTAATCTATTTTTTGTGCTGCCAATGTATGATATGTGGTCTTCAGAACTCTGTGAAACAATAGGAATTTCATATACGCCTGCTGATTGTAGTATATTATTGTTACTTTTTTTCTTTATAATTAAGTCACCAATATTCTGAACTGAATATCCAAAAATAATGTTGTGTTTCTTCATTAATCTTAAAAATCTTCCACTTATTCCTCTAATAAAAGGGAAAGAACCTGAAAATTTGTATTTCTTTTTTGGTATGTTTTGTCTAGACTCTTTTAATTTCATCTTGTATTCAAAAACCAGCTTTTTGGCAGTTTTTGTGTCACATCCAAATTGTTTGGTTGTGTTAATAATCCACTGGATTTCTTCTTTTCTGTATTTTCTATTTGAGGAATGTGTGAAAGCTCTTTTTACCCAGTTCCTAATACCATTTATTTTATGACTTTTTGGGTGTTCAGAGTGATATGGGATCATTATAGGTACATAGGTTGATTTTCTAAAAACTCTGTATTCCAAATTTAAGTCTTTTTTTATTATTTCAATGTCTAAGAAGGATATTTTTTCATTTTGTTCAAATTCTAAAGTTAATTCAATCTCTGGGTAACAAGTGGTAAATTTATTCTTCAATATTTCAAGTTCTTCTTGTTTTAATTTAGATAAAAAAGCTTTAGATAAAAAAGCCAAAAAAAAGAACATTACAAAATATTACACCAATAAACAAAGGGGGAAAAATACACCTGTTTCTATGAACAAAAAATAATAGCCCAAAAATATTTACACAAAAGAATTATACTTACGACTGATACCTACCAACTCATCCAATAGGTGGCGACACATTAGAAACAAATCACCTAACACATAGAGAGACACACACTATACATACATATCACTAAGCTGTTCTCTGAGATTCAGAGGTTAGCTCCAAAAAGAAATTCAAACTTCCAGATATTTTTACCTATTGTTGTCGTATCAAACTTCGCCATTTACAGCGATCTTGACATACAACTCGTGCTTCACTGATATCCATTACACGCCGTACACAAGATCTTTTATACTTCACACTCATAATCTTTTTCTCATGCAGACACTCCTGAATCTGATCCACCCATGTCATCCTTGGCCTTCCTCTGCCTTTCCTTCCTGCCACTTGGGCTGAAAATATTTTCTTAGTAAGCATTTCATCACTCATTCTTTCAACATGGCCAAACCACCGAAGCATATTGGTCTCCACCTTGCTAACAACATTTTGCTTTACATCACACAACTGCAATACATCTTCATTCCTCACACAATCAGATCATGTCTTGCCACAAACCCCACGTAAATAACGCATTTCTCCAGCACACAAACGACTCCTATGTTTCTTCTGCAGTACCCAGGTTTCACTGCCATACATCAGAGTAGGAACAACTACTGTTTCATACACAGCCATGCAGGACTCTCTAGAGAACCCATCATTCCTGTGAAAACCTCTCAGAGCAGCTATAACTTTCAAAGAAGAATTCACTCGCCTACTGATTTCACCATCCAACTTGTTCTCTCTGTCAAACATGCTTCCTAAATACACAAACTCGATCACCTGGTCAATCACAGTGCCATTTATACTTACATTACATTCAGTGCTACCCATTCCTCTCTCAAACACCATAACTTTGGTTTTTCCCTTATTTATACTCAGTTTGAATTTCATGCAAACTTCGTGCATCCGAGTCAACATACTCTGCAACTCACTTTTGCTCTCTGCCAACAGGACAGTGTCATCAGCATACAGCAATCTGCACACACGGATATCACCAAGACATAAACCACTATTATCTATTTTGGCCTCACGCATGCATGCGTCCATAAATATATTAAACAGCCATGGTGACATTACACAACCTTGTCTAACTCCTGCACCAATGGAAAACCATTTTGATAAAACACCATTCACTCGTACACAAGCTCTACTACCAGCATACATGGCTTTTACACTATTAAGTAGATTCCCAGTAACACCATATTCATTCAATACCTTCCACAAAAATGTCCTATTGACTCGGTCGTAAGCTTTCTCTAAATCTATGAAGGCAGTAAACACTTTCTTCCCAACAGCCAGATACTTTTTAATCATCATGCGTAATGCAAAAATCTGGTTTGTGCAGCCTTTACCAGGCATAAAACCACTCTGAACATCCCACACTTTCTCTGATGTAAGACCCCATACTTTTTCAATAACAACCTTACCAAACACTTTCCCTGGCACACTCAGTAGGCTAATACCATGATAGTTCTTGCATTCAGTCTGATCACCTTTTCTCTTATACAAGGGAACAATAATAGCATCCTTCCAATCCCGAGGGACCATTCCTAACTCCCAGCACAACTGGCAAATTTCAGTTAACCAGTCAATTATAGAGTCACCACCATACTTCAACATCTCTGCAGTTATGCCATCAACTAATGGAGCCTTACCATTCTGAAGAGATTTTAGAGCTTTACACACTTCTTCTCTTGAGATCCCTCCTGTGCTTTCATCCCTCATTGTGACATCATCTGCATCTGCCTCAGAATCATTTTTGCTCTCCTGATCTAATAACTCACAGAAGTATTCGCCCCATCTGTCACTTAACTCATTGGGATCCCATATCATTTCCCCAATCTCATTCTTCACACAACTTACAACTTCGTTTCCTCCATTTTTCCTGAGTCTCATGTACTTCCAGAAGGACTTTCTATCTTTCCAAAAAGCCAGTTCATGCCTTTCCACTTTCTCTTTAATATCTTTTGCCTTACTGTGGCGAACCAGCTTAGCAGCTTCACGCTTCTTACAGTGATATTCATCCACAGAGACTCTACCTTGCAACATCCCCGAATAGGTTTCCTTCTTTTTCTTCACTGCCTCATCAATCTCACTATTCCACCAAGCATCACCTCTTTTGTTACCCACTATTGTGGTGCCACAGACCTCTTTAGCAGCAGTAACAACACAGTTCTTAAAACATTCCCACTTCTTTTCTACATCCCTCTCACCAGACTTCAGATCCTTCAGTCGTTCTCCGAGTAAGTCAGAATACCGCTGATGATCTTCAAGGAGCCTATCAACCTTTATTCTTTCTATCCTGGGTCTCTTCCTATTCCTTTTCCTCCAACTAACATTAAGTTTCACTCGTGACACTACCAAGTAATGATCAGAACCAACATCCGCACCTCTCATCACACGGGTGTCAACAACTAAGTGTTTCAAACGCTGATCGTAAACAACAAAATCTATCACACTCTTTTGACCAAGAGTACGATTTTCCCAAGTATATGTGTGTATATACTTGTGGTTGAAAAATGTATTAGATACACACAAATCATTCTCAATGCAGAGTTCAATTAATCTTTCACCATTATCATTCACACAAGGATCATTAAACTTACCCAGAACATTGTCAGAAATTGCATTCTGCACACCTACTCTAGCATTGAAATCCCCTGCTATTATAACTTTTTCTTTAGCATCAAACTGGCTCAAAACAGCTTTTAGCTCATTCCAGAAATCTTCTTTCTTATCAGGAGGTTCCGAGTCACAAGGAGCACACACTACAACAATTACAATTCTCTGAAGTTTCACTTTCAAACGAATCCAGAGAATTCTCTCACTTATGCAACTATAGTGAATCAAGTTGTTCTTCATCTTTTCACTTAAAATCACACCTACACCAGCCTGTCCTCTCATATTATCCAATACTCCAGACCACACACTCACCGTGCCATTCACTTCTTCTACCCCAATTTCCTTCTTTTTGGTTTCACTTACACATAGCACATCCAGTCTATACTTATTCATCTCCTCAATCACCTCACTCATCTTGTCATTTATACCTCTAGTATTCCATACACCAATCTTACATTCACTCAGCCGAGATCTCTTTCTCATACGCCGTTTAGAAAGTCCAGGTCGATTCCGTGGTGGACCGTCCTTCTCAAGTGTGGTAGGTCCACCATATCCCACACTTGAGTCATTCTTAATATTTCTTTTTGCCTTTTTAATCAGGTAAGTACATCAGTGTGGGGGATTAGCCCACAGCTGAGGGTTCCAGTTGGTCATTCAACCTAAGGATTCTGGAACAAAACCCAGTGAGTTGGGGTCTTTTCGCACACACACTATACTTACGACTGATACCTACCAACTCATCCAATAGATAGCGACACATTGGGAAAAAATCACCTAACACATACAGGCAGCAAACCTTCCCATCGATTCCCAACATGCAACTCCAAAACCACACACACACGCGAGGAACCCTCGTGTAGAAATAATGGCCCGAAGATGGCTGTAAATGTACCGCAGAAAGCCCTTGCCATAACAATGAACCACATGTGAGACGTCTCCTGACCCGATGAGTATAACTCTTTCTACTAAAATCTTTTAATTAATAGTAAATTTTAAACGTTTGACTGTGCAAGTGAATGAATGTGGAACTGAAAATATATAACCTAACTGTTTTATTTCTGCAAATTTTTTTATAACTAACCAAAGGTCCGTAACGTAAGAGACCTCTCGGGGCCGGGAGCACGTGCCTCACAGAGCAAACAACGTGAGAAATACTTTTACAATATCAGGTAAAATACCTTAGATATTATGTATAGTTTAATTAAAATCACGTTTATAACATAAGACAACCTATAAGGTAGTCTCATGAGTTGCATTTTTAGTGATACACTAATGTTCAGCCCTGTAGGAAACCAGATAACAATGCCACATGCAAAATTATGGTCCTTACTACACACACATCAATATTTTGTGGTTCATGCCAATGATATCATTCAAGGAAAAGACTGGATTTTAAATAATGACAACACTCTCTATAATGTACTTGAACATAGAACTTTCTTGCACTAATTTTCTAGCTACAAATAGTTGCTAAAGTCTATTACTCACTATAATACTTGTATAATTAGCAGGACTTGTACAGAGGGTGAGTCGAAAGTTTTGCAATATTTGGATCACTTTATGTCTTCATACATACCTTTACAATGAAAGCTGACTAGCATTCAAAGTATAGGCTATCGTGTTGCACCATCTTTAGCCATCTGTCTGCCAGTTCTTCGATTTCGTGGTGACACCAGTAGTTGTCCTTCAAGGTGAAGAACTCCTTCACCCCAGGTGCCACCTCCTCCTGGTTGTTGAAGTGCCACCCACGAAGGAAGTGGGCCATGGACCGGAACAAGTAATAATCCGATGGGGCAAGATCTGGACTATATGCTGGGTGTGGCATTAGTTTGATGCCCTTAAGTTCCTGGAGTTTTGCCTGGATCATTCGCGCGGTATGAGGCCGAGCATTGTCCTGTGTAGGAGAGCGCACTTTCAGTTCACCAGTGAAGGGTATATCTCCTCAAAAACAGCATACATCTGCTCTAGCTGTTCAGAGTAGAGGTTGGCATTGATGGCCTGACCATCTGGAACAAATTCGTAATGGATTATCCCCTTGAAATTCCACCAGACGCAGAGCATCACCTTGTGCTCGAAGCACCCATGTTTGGCAACAGGTTCAGGAAGCTGGCCTGGGCTCAACCATTGCCATTGTGTATTAGGATTACAGAAATAGACCCACTTTTCATCACATGTAACAATTATCTTGATGAAACGTACATCGTGCAGGTTTTCTAGGAGTTTCATGAACATGTCCACTCAGCGGTTTGCTTCAACTGGTGTCAGTTCGTGAGCGACAATGTGGCAGTTCCTGTAGACCTTGCCGAGGTCCTGAAGGTTATGAAACACGGTGGTCTGTGATATGCCCATCTCGCCTGATAATCTCCAAGTGCTGGTTGTCGGATTTGCCTCGATGGCCTGGCACATGGCCTCTGAATCCACCGTTTGCAGCCTACCTCACCTTGGCTGATCATCGAGGGTTTCTGTCACCTGAACAAAATTTTTTGAACCACCTGGATGTGGTGCTGTGGTCCATGGAACTTTCCCCTTTCGCATGACAAATGTTTCATGTTGCTTGAACAGTGGCTGAGTTCCAACTCGTACAGCAAAAGTTCCCTAATTAGCCGGTTGTGGATGTTCATTTTTTTATGCGTCCCAACCAAAGACACAACGACGACATGCAATGCTGTTCACAGCAACAACTACCACTTTTATATCCCTTTTGACTGACTGCAGTATGCAACTTGAACTAGTTAAAACACATGACATACCCGCTGCAGCACATGCATTAATGCAAATGTTACAAAACTTTCGACTCACCCTCTGTAATCAACATGCATGGTCATGTAAAGTGACTGGCTCACAGTTCAGAAACTCAAGATGCTGGCATAACACACCTGGCCTCAGGTGGTGTCTCAATTAATGAGAATACAGAGTACCAAGTATTTACTGTTGTACTCAATGGTATGGTATGGTATGGTATGGTATGACTCAGGATTATGTCTTCCCTGTCATAGAGCCACAGTCAGCATGATCACAGTGTTGCTAAATTCTTATTGCAACTTTCTGGAACAAAGGCAATGAAAGATGCTCCTACTGAGCACACCAACCCATCAATCAGCCCATGTTTCGTCAACCACAATGGGGCACAAGTGAATTGTTTACCTTCTTGCACTTATCACTTTAAATGCATGCATGCAATTTCAACAACGCCACTTCTTAACTTCAGCGACATGATTAGAAACCCAATACAAGATTTCTTTGCATATACCGATACCATAACATTTAAATTAAAAGCCAATATTTTTTTGGTATAAAGTTTACATATCCCAATCTGGGGCTCATTATGCCAATGCAGCCTTTATGTTGCCCCTCCTCTCTATATACTGCCTTTCTCATCATCAAGAAGAAATTTCCTTTTTTTCTTTCAGTTTTTTTTTTTTTTTTTTTTTTTTTTGTTTGTTGAAATCCTTCGGGTTCCACTTTTTTTTTTTTAAATATATATTGAAATAATTCCCACTTTTGTTGCAACAAAGATACTGGAAAAGGTTACTGCAGGTTATGCAAAGTTAAATGAGAATCAATCTGGATGAGATGGACATCCACTGGTGACCTGTCCATAGCCATTCTTTTTTCTGTATAGTTCTGTGGTACTTTCCTATCTGTGTGATATCTCAAGGCAAGCCAATTCTTTGTTGCATGCTATACCATTCATGACAGATAGAACACATCATAAAACTAATGAAATTGCAGCATATAAGAAAAGACTGATTAGAATTCCTGGATGATGGAAGATTACCTTTAATTCTAAACTGAAAGTAGCAAACTATTGGGAACACCCAAAAGCAATCAGACAAGTGACGTCCTCACTTATTTACACAACTCTGACATTGAGATGGCTTTGTAAACAGCTCACTGCAAAGGATTTGGACATGTATGAAGAGTAGACAGTGGCACTATGGGAAGGACTCATGATTTCAGTGACTTTGAAAAAGGCATGAGAGTGGGTGCTAAGAGGACAGATGCAAGCATATTAGAAATGATAAACCTTCTCAGCAAGGCAAGAACAACTGTATCAAGAGTGTACAGTGAGTAGTGCACAAATAACAAAACAAGCAGTCAGCCATTTTCCTATGGGCAGAAATGACTGGTTGATGTTCAAGGGCAATGGCAGCTGGAAAGCATTACACAAGGTAACAAACAAGCTCCATTGTGTCAAGTAACTGTGCAGTACAACAGCGGTATTGAGAGAATTTTAGCATACACACCGCCCACTGCACATTGGTGCGAATAGACTATAACAGTAGACGTCCCATTTATGTACCACTCATCTCTGCGGAAAACTGACAAATTTGTCTGCAGTGGGCAAGGAAGCACCAAAACTGGACCCTTGGGGACTGCAAAATGGTCACCTGGTTTGATGAATCAAATTTTTAGTTGATAGATTTCGATGGATGGACGAAAATGTGATATCAACAGCACGAATCGACGGATCCCAGCTGTCTAGTATTAATTGTACAAGCTGGTGGAAGAAGTGTAATGGTCTGGGGTCTGTTTTCATGGGGGCATTGGGTTTCTTAATACCCCTGGAGCAGCATTTGGATGCCACAATGTATGTTAACATCATTGCAGACCAGGCACACCTGTGCATGTGCATGGCATTTCCTGAAGGAGAGGGCTACTTCCAGCAGGATAATGCGCTATGCCACAAGGCTTGGATTGTCATACAGGGCTCCAGGAGCATGACAGTGTATTCAAGGTGCTAAAATGATCCCCACAATCCCCAGATCTTAACTCAATTGAGCACCTGTGGGATTAGATTGAGAGAGCCATTCATAACACAGATCCTCCTCCAGTGAGTATTCAGCAATTGATGACAGCCATCACATCTTGGTTGAACATACCCGCAGAAAAATATCAGCATCTTGTTAAATCCATGCCACACCAAAGCAAGGATATTTTGAAGCCTGAGGGCATCTCTACAAGTTATTAGGTAAGTGTTCCTAACAATTTGCTACTTTACTGTAAATTTATTTTATTAATTAATCAGTTGTCATGGGTAACACAAAAGATGTGGGAAAGCAACAGAAAGCTGCAATATTGATTTAACCCTTCAGGAAGACGCTTTGATGTCTGTAAGTTCTGTTTTACACGTTCTATAAAGTGGATACAGTCTGCGGTAGTGCATTAACTTATTCAATTAAAATATAAATCGGTTAAGAGTCCTAAAAATGTTACTCACGGAAGTGCGTGTTCGATCCGATGTCAGTAGTTATTGAGAGTTTCTTTGTCTAAAGGACAAAGAAGCATTCAATAACTACTGACAAAGAAACTCTCAATAACTACTGAAAAAGAAACTCTCACTACTGAAAAAGAAACTCTCAATAACTACTGACGTCGGATCGAACACGCACTTCCGTGAGTAACATTTTTAGGACTTTTAACCGATTTATATTTTAATTGAATAAGTTAGTGCACCACTGCAGACTGCATCCACTTTATAGAACGTGTAAAACAGAACTTACAGATGTCAAAGCATCTTCCTGAAGAACCTTGTCGTCATGTAATGGTATGTGAACTGTATGATAGAATCAAATGAGATATATTGATTTAACCCACCTTTCATATAAATCTACACCTTAACACAGTTCATACCTGTCAACCTCTTGAAGTGAAAACCTGCATGCTGGACCAATGAAAACC
Organism: Macrothele yani; assembly: GCA_039090855.1. NCBI lineage: Eukaryota > Metazoa > Arthropoda > Arachnida > Araneae > Macrothelidae > Macrothele > Macrothele yani. Next base: position 144,337,720 of record CM076996.1, read on the forward strand.
TTACAAAGACCAAAAGAACCTTCACGCGAGAAAATGTTCGAACACATAAATTTTACAAGATAAACGGTTTTAAAAGCAGTAAATGACATACATGAATTAGTTTTACATATATTTAGGCAATTTAATTTTAAAGTGGGTCATATATTCAACACATTCATGCTTTGCTCTTTTTAAAATATAATCAGTGGGTTTAAAGCCTATGCAGCAAGTGTCAGTGTTCACTTTACACTGCAAAAAAAAAAAAGGAGTTAAAGTGTCTGCATTTCACAGACTTTCTAAAGTCTGTGTGAATTTTCTTCATTATGGAAAAAGATTTCTCACAGCAGCATTGCTGTGAATTAAAGTAATTAGCCACTAAACAATCACTTCCAGATTTGAGAAGCAGATGCTACTGCTACTTATTCTCAGACTTATAATATCCAGCCAGTGACAACAAAAGCTCTTTTCCCGGGCATCGTATGTCAGTTCAAGAACCAAGTAATCAGAGAGCATACAAAAGTAATCAAACTCATCCTCTTCAGCCTCCTGATCAAGGTGTGTGTGTGTACATCTGACTACATTTGAGGATTGTGTACAGTACTTTAAGGCCTTTCAGCACTTGATTTTCAAACAGAAATTTGCTACTATCTTCTGCACTACTGATCCATAAAAGTTTCTGACATCTTCAAAAAATATCCATTTTGCTGCATCACAAGCTCCATTTCTTTCATTAGTATTCTGTTGGAGAGGCTTGCTGCAAGTGTGCTGCCATTGTGATGCACCTCACAATTATTAAATTTTATTAGCCTCAAGTCAGCCTCCTGTTTTATGTATCATCTACACAAATTTAATCATAAGCTTCATGAGTAATCTGACCATCTCCTCCATGAATACCACCAATCTGTGATTTATCTGTTTGAAAGAGTTTATTCAACTCATTTACAAGTGACCAGGTTATTTCAACTTGAGAACTGTGTGGGGAAAAAATGATTAATGCAGATCTAGTTGATGTAGCAGATGTGTACAAAAAAGCAGCAAAAAATTATAATATCATATAATATCCTATGTGGAGCTTCAAAGTCAAATTCCTACAAGTATGAATGAGAGAGTAACTGTACTCAGTCAACAAACAAGACAAAGAAGTGAGATTAACAACCAGAAGTCATCTCTGTGAACGGGCAGAATGTTAAACACCACAGAGAGTAACAAGATGCTCATCTTCTGATCTCTATGTGATAAGTGGCAGTGTGAATTGGTCAAAATGTGAATGGTACAATTCCAAAGTAAACCCTCAAAGTATGAACTTTAAGGACAAATTTAATGGCATTCTACATCAATGAGTAAAATTGCTCTGTACCTGAAAAATGCCTTGAACATAACAGCAATAATTTTTTATACTGAGCATTTTCAGAAAATAACAGTAGGATTATATCCCTAAAAACTAACAAGCTTTTACTTAAGTTTTAACAAGACTAAAAAAAACATTTACCATATTTTAAAAAAGTTAAATATTTAAAGTATAAAAATTGTTATATGAAAAACACTGGTGAAATGAACTTTAAAATAATGCTAACAATAGGAATGGAAAAACAGCCCTCACATTCGCAGGAACTATTTGTTCTGTTGTAAAAGTGTTAGCTAATATTTAAAGTATAAAAATTGTTATATGAAAAACACTGGTGAAATGAACTTTAAAATAATGCTAACAATAGGAATGGAAAAACTGCCTTCACATTCGCAGGAACCAAGAAACAAATCTAAAATCTGAAATCGTATTGTACTGTTGAGGTACACTTTCATTTAAAGCTAGATCATGAACAGATGGATGTTCTGTCTTCACTCCAGAAAAAGGCAGAGCAGCATACCACCCGAATCTCCTTGCTTTTGTTTTGCATGAGCCAGGAATTTGGATAAAAAATAAGAGAACTTTGTAGGAATTCATGAAACTGGCTGAAATTCTTACATACGAAGTGGGTCGCTCAAAAGTCCCAATTTCAATTTCAAAACTTTATAACAGAACAAATGCGTGTATTACAGTGCAATTCACATGAAAACTGTCAGCTAGTAGGGTGGTTTTGTTGGTTCCAAAATGTGATGAGAGAGGACACATCGCATGCATGCAAACCATGCTTTTTAAAAGCACTAAGTGATTGGCTACAGCTATAAATCATCTGCGAACTGCCTTCATCTCACTTGTTATTAAAAACGGTGTTCAACAGGCATGTTGCTATGATGTTAATGTCAACATTGCTGGATAAAGCCTCGCTAGTGAAGCATTTCTGTTTTGTAAGCTGAGAATCAGAAAAGAAGCTTTGTGAAAGTTCTGAACATAGAAAGGACTAAAGAATGGCCTAGGTCCTATCACCTGTGCAGGTTTGCAATGTCAGGTGAGGCGATTTGAGGAAACTGGAAGTTTTGCTAGATCGTCCCAGACATGGGAGATCTGGGTTAAGGGAGTTCCGTTTGAATGATGTGTATCTCAAACGACAAATGGAACAGTGATCATGAAAGAGCAAGATGTTTGGGCATACCAATAACATTGGTAAATCATATCCTTTACAGTGAGTTAAATCTGTACCCATGATTAAGAAGAAGGTAGTGTAGAACACGCTAAGTTATTTATACGTAAGTTAGTGTGTTTTACACTACCTTCTTCTTAATTTGTTTGTTAGTTACGTGCATTGCCTACCACTCATTTATGATCTGTACCCATGTAAATTGTACACCAGCTGTTACCAGCAGATACAACACAGTGGGAGGAATTTGCCAAATGGGCTCTGGCAAAGAACACTGAGGATCCTCAGTTTTTTGTTAAATGTGTTGTAGACAGACGAAACTCATTTTTCATTACATTGGTCGGTCAACATGCATAACTGTCGAAGACGGGCACACAATAACCCATATGCATACAGTGAGGAACAACTGCATTCACCATAAGTATGATTTGGTTTGGGTTTACTGCATCCATCATTTCCTAATCTTTTATCTTTGAAGAACCATGCTCCAGAAATGGCTGGAAAACTTGCTCAGTAAATGCCAAATGCTACTTGAAACTGTGGAACAAAAACATGGTAACATGTTTGCAAGAACAAAATCTGCTGCACACAGTCTTGTTTATGCAGGATGGTGCACCAGCTCACATCGCACCTCCAGTAAAGAACTTTCTTGTCACCGCATTTGGTGCAGAAAGATTAATCAGCAGGCACTGCAGCATCACATGGGCACACCTTGTTCTCCAGATCTGACATCTATGGATTTCTGGTTGTGGTGTTATTTAAATTCCAGATTGTAACAGACAAGACCTTCCACACTGCCACAATTGAGGGAAGCCATTCACTGCAAAGCCTGTTGCATTCACCTGGACATGCTACATTCGGTGGTCACTGGAATTGTCGTACACTTGAATGTTATAATACCTTGTGGTATTACTTAATTTCCCTTAAAAATGGGGAAGAGAGGGAAATTCGTGCTGTACTGACTAGTTTTAAAAAAGGAACTGTTAGAAATAGGGTAGAAAATTTTCCAATTCCAAAAGTCATGGAACATTTACATCCCTGCAAAAACAATAATTTCCAGAACGTTTCAGAACATTTTTGGTTGGAAGATGGCATGACGACATCCAAGAAATATAAAAAAAACATCGAAGAAAAATATTGATATTAAAAACATGCAATAAACAACCCCCAACCTCTACCCCACTCCAAATGGAAAAAAAAATGCTAGAATCTTGGAAAAATATTCAAAACTTCACACAAATGTTGAATAAAATTACTTCACTGAGATTTTCAATTTTCATAGTGTATTCATATCCTGTTGTACTCCATAGCAAACCAACGATTCTTGCAAAGACTATAGAGAATTTGGACCACTTGAAATATTCCAAATGGTAGTAAACTAGTAAACATATTACAGCAAAAAGTGAACAAAAATTACAACTTATTAAAATTTAAATACACAAAACAAAAAACAGACACTTTCTCAAAAAACCAAATTCTCGGACACTGGGTTCAAAAACTGGAAATAATCTGATTAAATTGAGACACTTGTGTAAGCACATCACTAGAAAAGTTGAAACCACAAAACATAGTGTAGGGGAAAAAAAAAAAAAAAACAACTGAAATTTATAATTTTCCAGGACATGTAACAGAATTTTGTGACATTTCCAGGATTTCCATGGCAGCTACAAACCATGTGTTGAATGACATACTGTATCGGAGAGTACTGTAATATGTAAATCAGTTTGGATGAATGCCACCAAAAGCTTCCCTGAATGATGCTCGAGTTTTGTTTGAAGCCTGAACTAGCATCTAAAAAGAAAATGATGTCACAATATTTTTAGGGACTACTATTGAGGAAAATAAGCCCCCAATTAAAAAATGTCATGGAAAATGTTTGCTTAATTATGCCCAAGGAATCTCCACTGTGGTTTTTATGTGACATTTTCAGTCCACCCTGCGTATGTGGGTGCATCTATAGCATGATTTTAATTATGTATTAATATCACACAATATGACAAACAAAATACAGTCAAGACATAAAAAATTACCATCTTCTCCAGTCATCTGTGTTACATTTTCTGACTGTTCACTGGCACTTTTACCGTTGTACGCTCGAACATAAAAAGTGTAGTTTGTGTATGGCATTAATTTTTCGATAACATGGCTGGTGTTCACCACTACAGTCTGTGCTTCCATGCCACCTGAAATGCAATTAAAATAGAAACATATTAGTTAATATCAAGAAGAAACATCTGTAACTGACTGAGCTCAAATTTAGACATATTCAACAGTTATGTTATAAAATGCAGAGCAATGATAAGTCACTGGCTTCTAAGTCAACACACAACAAAACTTTTCTTCTAAAGGTCTGTCAGATCACTGCTGAACAGTATCAAGCAAAGGGAGGTCAAGATCCATAAACTGAAAATTGCTGGATGATTTATGATCATGCAGTTGTTTATTAGTTCTTGGAACTCAAAAGTTTCACTTCATTGCAAAATTTAATTGAAACTAATGTATAAAAGTTTATATAAAAATTGGTTTCTATATACACCATGATGCGTTAAATAAAAAAGGCTAATTATTTTTTTCTGTAGGCAAAGAATTTTTATAAGGAAAAGTGGGGGAAACTAGAAATAACTATTTGCTGCATGCAGCTGGCAAGGTAGGCCTAAATCAATCCAAGAAAAAGCATGTATCAAGGGGAAATAATTGTGGAACAAATGTAAGCAGGTATGCTTATGCTTTGGTTTTGTATTTATTGACTACTGTTACTAATTTTATTTAGCTCACCCTCCAAAACAGAAAAGAAAGGAAATTAGACAAACAAACATGAATACACCTGCTCATGCTTTGCTTTCATATTTACTGAATGCCGTAACTTATTTACCCCTCCCTTCCACAAAACTAAATAAATAGAGTATGAATGTAATTTAAAGTAAAAATGTTTTCAAACATGCACCTGTCAGGCTTCAGTTGAATGTGCAATAAAATTCATGAAACAGATGCATAAAAAATGTAAGCTATGTTGTAGTTAGTGAATCTACAGCTATCAGTGACCCACCAAACAGTACTTAGTGTATCCTAATAGTTAACTCACAGCTGGCACTACTCCACAAGGAATTATGGACATCAAAGTTGCCCAAATGGTACAGAAGTAGGTCCATGAGGCACATGTCCTTATCTGGTGCTAGACAGACACAGCAGACAGTAAGCAGCACATGCACTGTGAGATAAGAACTGCAACCATCAACATAGTATGGGATAACTGTGGCAGGTGATGGATTTTTTTTTTTTTTTTTTTTTGAAAGCTAATAATTGTTGTAATACCTTCCTTAGGATCCCCTGCACCTCCTGAGAAAAATCACTAAAAATTGCTGTTGGGGAACATCCCTAAATTTTGAAAAAATATCTGCCACTTTGGAAATTTTGAAAAATTGCATTCAGGCGAGAACGATGGGCCATAAAATGATGCTGGTTGTGCTAAATATTTCAAATAGCTTTCTGGAACTTATTTCTATAGTAAAACAGGGTTCATACTCATTTTTAAGAATTAAAATTTAACACTTTTTAAGGACTTTTTAAGCACTATTCAAAAATTTTTAAGAACTCTCGGGATTTTATGTATATATATATACATACACACTGAAAGAACAATTTATTATACTAGTACATACCCACATAATGATGTGCAAGTCCCCTTTTTGCTTTCACAACAGCAGAAAACCACCAGTTCCATGCCACAACAACATTGTGGCATGGAATCTACAATTGTTGGAAATGTTCTGGTGGTATTTTGGCCAATGATTCCAGGACAGCAGACAGTAAAGTGACAAAAGTTGCCAGTTGTGGGTTTCAGGCTCTAATGCATTGCTCAGCCAGAATCAGGTATATGATAACAGGCTCCATTCCTTTTAATACTACATATACCATCAGATTCACCCAAACCTACATAAAAACTCAGCTACAGACCCCCTTGTTGTAAAATCAAATCCTACTGTCATTTAACTTCTTCATAAAGACAGATATCTTCTTGCTTCTCTGGAAGTGTATGTGCCATTCCAATATTGTCTGTAAATCGGAACATGCTTTACTTATAAACAGCTTTTATCAAAATGTCAACAAAAGAATTGGACACAAAACTGATGCAGAGATGCCAACATCTGAAGGAAGTTATCAGTAGTCCATATGTGTGGTGCCTGTAGTTTTTCCGTAGTGAAATCAAGTTATTTCCTACATTAAAATTTGCAGGGCAGCATGCGTACTTCCCACAGTGCACTGCTACATTTTAGCAACATTTTCATCTGGATGGGGGACAATACTGGGATAAATTTTGCAACATACCTAAATAACCTTTAAAAAAAAAAAAAAAAACCTGAATGAATACACAAAAAATGCATACTATTTCAACTCCACCTTTTAATAAATATGTAATGTCATAAGTGTGTTATGCCACACACTTATGGTTATTCCTCCTGTTTTTTACAGTGAAAATACCGACAGCAATCATCTTTTCCTCCATGTGCGGTTGAAAAATCGTCAGCACACAGGGAACAAAACCTACGGTTTTCGGATACCCGAGACGATTTTAGACACGGAAATTCTTGCAAATAACTCTCCTTGAATTTTTGACAACTTTTTTGCTTTTTAGATCCAAGAATATTAATAGAGGCAGGTGGCCGTTTACCTGACGCTATTGCAAGTAAATTCGCGTGCGACAAACACGATGAAAGCAAAAACCAATGCCGCATAGAACTGAGTAATGAAAATAAAATCATCAAATAAAAAACAAAAGAATTAAAACTGAAAGTAAAAGATTCCCAACAAAGAATGATCTGGGGAAAACAATCTTTAAAACAAGCTATTAAGAAAGAAAGTTCCTGTGAGTCTGACAAGATAAAAAACAAGAAAGATGACACCAAATTTTGGGATGTAATAAGCATATTTTTTTAATACATTCTGACACTAATTAAATTTATCAGAGCTATTCAAAATCAATGGAACCGATTTGGAAAACAGTCAACTGGTTCCAACAATCGATAAAACATCCAGAAATAGAAACATCTACTTAGTTCCACCAGCGGCTAAAAAGCATGTTACAAAAATTAACAAATGGTGAACAAAAAGTTTCTCATACTACAAGGAAGGTACCAGAGACAAAGAGATTTTCAAATCGAACAGTTAAAAGAAGAAATATAAAAAAGGAAACATTATATAAGTTTACGCCTGCTAGTGGAAGAATTTTGCATAGCGGAAAAGTTGAAAATAGACGAAAATTATTCTTCATGGTAAAAGTGTTCGACCTTTATGCAGCTAGAGAGAAATCTTTGCGTTACTTAAAGAGGATAATGCTCCACATTTCTGTTGTAGCGAATGGCATACAGTAAAGAAGAAATTTCTCAATAGCGTTTTCAGAAGTGGCGATACAGCTGCAAACTTAAGTACAAAAACACCACCTACCGACAGAAGTGTGAACTACAAAATTCCTCATATACTAGCCTTAAGTGTTCTACAAGGTAAATGGCATCCGGTGTTGAAAGAATTTTTTAAATCGCACATGTAAAAACAGTGATATTGAGAAAAAAAGAATAAGGAATTGTGAACAGATAAGGAATTGGCAAAATTGTGCACTATTTTGAAAAGAAAATACACACACAGTTTGCATAGTTAATAGTATTTGAACGAAGAAAGGAGTTTTTCAATCGGATTTTTAGTCCTGCAGATATTGCTGTAAATGGAAACGGAAACTTACGCTCTCTGGTGGCAGACTTGTGAGCTACGAAAATTTGTAAATTATATGAGAAACATTTCCTCACAGAAACGCTCTCCAACAAAGAAAGAATTTTTCAAATCAGACTCTTAGAAAAAGCAGAGATATTGACAAAAATAAGATATGCCTTTATGCAACCAGGAGGGAAAACCATGCATTATTTTAAAAAGTATTCTCAAAAGGTTTTTCGATGTAAGCGGTATTGGTCAACGGAAAAGTTTTTTCAATCGAGTTTTCAGGATCTCAGATTTTGCTACAAATACATCAGACGCAGAAAGTACCACTTACACCCATGGTGGCTAAACCATTCTTTATCAAATATCAGAAATTATAGGCAAAGCATTTCCTATTAGCAGCTGTATCCGGTGCAGAAATAAGTTTTTTAATCGGAATTTTAGAAGCAGAGATATCGGGGGAAACGCAATTTATTTTAACGCCCCTAGAGGAAAGTCTATACACAACTTGAAAATTTTGAAATTATATGAGAACATTTTACACCAGAAACGCTATCTAACAAAGAAGGGATTTTTCAAATCTGACTCTTATAAGCAGAGTTATTGCCAGAAATAGGATATACATCTACGTCCCCTAGCAGAGAAACCATACATGATTTTAAAAAGAAACTATTCTCAAATGTTTATCGGCATGAGCGGTATCGGTCCACGAAAGAACTTTCTCAATCGAGATTTTAGAAGCTCAGATTTTGGTGGAAATACCCACGAAGCAGAAATTAACGCTTACGCCCCCTGGTGGCCAAACCATATTTTACAAAAAAATTAGAAATTACAATCAAAACATTTCCCACCAGGAGCTCTATCCGGTGCAGGAAGAATTTTTCAAATCAGAGTTTTAGAAGCAGAGATATTGGGGAAACTGCGATTTACCTTTACTCCCCCTAGCAAAAAGTCAATGCATTACTTGAAAATTTTGAAATTATATGAAACACATGTCGCACCGGAAACTCTATCCTACAAAGAAGAAATTTTTCAAATTGGACCATTAGAAGCAGAGATATTGCCAAAAATAAGATATATATCTATGCCTCCTGGCGGAGAAACCATGTATGATTTTAAAAAGAAATATTCTGAAACGATTTGTCGACGTGAATAGTATCGGTCCACGAAGGAATTTTTCAATCGAGATTTTAGCTCACATTTTGTTGCAAATACATCAGAAGCTGAAATTAACACTTACGCCCCTGGTGGCCAAACCGTTTTATACCAAAATTAGAAATTATATGCGACAGATTTCCCATGCAGAGCTGTATCTGCTGCAGAAATAATTTTTCAAATTGGAGTTTCAGAAGCAGAGATATCGGGGGAAACGCAATTTACTTTTACGCCCCTAGCAGAGAATCTATGTGTAACTTGAAAAAGTGACTATACCTAAAATATTCTTTGCCATGAGTAGAATCGAAAGGCAAAAGATTTTTTTGAATTGGATATTTAGAAGCAAATGTATGGAATAAAATGTATTTTGAATTCGATATCATCTGCATTTACGCCTTCTAGTGGCAAAATTGTGCATCATAAAAAAAAATCAAAATAAAGGGTCATCATTCGCACATTTCAAGCTTTTTAATGCAAAAAGAATTTTTCAAATCGGACTACTAGTTTCAGAGATATCGTGTCTACAGACGGATGGAGAGACTGACAAACCGATAACATAAGCATGATCTTTTTTTACAAAAGACGTGCTAAAAAAACACCACTCTCTTTAGCAGAAGTTTTTTACAAGAAAAGAAAAAAAAGTGCACTTCGCAAATCTACCTAACATAGACAAAAAAGCTCACTGCCGAGGGCGAGGAGTGTGAGAAAATATGTCACATCTGGCGCACACGCCAAGGCTGTAGCCAGACAGAGATGTTGGGATGGGCAGCTGATGATTAAGGTCGGGCAAAAAATCAGAAATATTATTTTATTTGTATATACAATACATATAATGTGTGTGTGTGTGTGTGTGTGTGTGTGTGATATTTATTTATAATGCTTATTATCTTGTGCTACAATTTTCTTCCTAGGAAAACAAAATAGTATTTCTATAGAAATATAATACTAAACAAAACACTTAACTACAAAAGATCAACGTGTCCGATTAGCTCCTTTACTTTATTACTTACTTTCACGAAAATCCCCTTAGGAAAACTCCCCCACATTGGAAAAATCCCCCACCTTTTTCAGTCCAGGATCGTGCACTAATTGCAGTTTACACAAAATGCCGAATGTGGGGGAGATTTCCGGGGTCACAATTCCATTTTCACGCTATTTAAAACAAGATGCAGCTGTACAACGAGTACGGATATGTGGGGGAAATTTTCGGGGTTGGCATTTCAACTTTTACAGTGGTTTATAGTAAAAATCAGTCTTACAATGAGCTGGACAGGGTAGGGGAGATTTCCAGGGTTGGCATTTCAACTTTTACACAGTTTATAGTAAAATAAAAATCGGTCTTACAAGTAGCTGGATGGGGTGGGGGAAATTTCCGGGTTAGTATTTCGATTGTTACCATGTTTTTTAATGAAAAACGGTCTCACAATTAGCAGGCTGACAGGGAGGGAGAAATTCCAGGGTTGACATTTCGATTTTCACCGCAGTTTATAGTAAAAAAAATTCTTTCAAGAAGCAGCATGGGATAGGGGAAATTTCTGGGATTAGTATTTCTATATTCACCACAGTTTTTAGTAAAAAACGGTCATACAATTAGCAGGATGAGGTAGGGTAAATTTCCGGGGTGAGCATTTCAACTTTTACGTAGTTTAAAACAACATGAAGCCGTACAAGTAGCACAAATATGTGGGGGAAGTTACCGGGGGTCGGCACTTTTTATTCCATTGTTCTCATGTTCATCATAACGTTTACGTAACATGTCAAATTATTAATACTGCGATATTACTCAGGCAGAAAATATTATTAGGCCTAACATCTACGCCCTTCTAAAAGTTTTCATTCCGTCATTCCCAAATTCCTAAAATTTACGTAACAAGTAATTTTAATAATATTGTGCTTCTACTTATGCACCATACATTAATTGATATGCCGTAGGCCTGGGCCTTTTAAACACTTTTTTTCTTTGCCTATGTGAATTCGTAAAGTTTACAAAAAGTAAAGTTAATAGCTTTGCGCTTTTATATATATATATATATATATATATATATGGGATGTAAGGTCAGGTGATGCGTAACATCACAGCCTCTCCTTGACAAATGTCAACCCCGCCTTCTCGTGGTGCATCCTGTTCCCACTAAAGGGCTCTGACGACCGCCCATAGCGGTATAACTATACCATCGGGATTAGAGGAAATTCTATCCCACACTCACCAACCCGCTTGGCCAGCGTGGTGAGTTATGGCCAAACCCCTCCAAAATGATTCCACAACTTAAATCTTGGCCCTCAGTCTCCGGCAGCTGGAATGTACCTGGCCAAGGCAGCGGCCAGTGCGACATGAAGGCAGAGGGTGCTAAGAATCCCCGGAGGACCGGACTAGGCTGCCATCTGATGCTGACCTTGGCTACTTACAATGGACGCTCCCTATCTTCTGATTCAAGGCTTCTTGAATTGGAAGAGGAACTACAAAGGATCAAGTGGGACATCGTGGGGCTAAGTGAGGTAAGGAGAAAAGGAGAAGATCTCATCGAACTGAAAAGTGGACATCTCTTCTACTATCGTGGGACAGATACTGGCAGAACTAGTGGTGTTGGATTTATAATAAACAAGAAACTGAAGGATAAAGTTGTAGAAGTTGAAAGTTCCTCTGACAGAGCTGCACGACTTGTTATCCAACTCTCGAAAAGATACCAGGCTCAGATTATTCAAACTTATGCACCCACCACAAGTCATCCTGAAGAAGAAATTGAAGAATTTTATGAGGAAATTTGTCATCTAAATAATAAAGGTAAGCAGCACTTGAAAATAATTATGGGAGATTTCAATGCAAAAATAGGGCAACGGCAACAGAATGAAACTTCAGTAGGTAAATTCGGTCATGGCAACAGAAACCAGCGTGGAAATACTCTCGTTGAGTTTGCAGAGGCAGAAGGGTTTTTCATCTTGAACTCCTTTTTCAAGAAAAAGCCACACAGGAAATGGACATGGAGACATCCAAATGGGACGACAAGTGAAATTGATTTTATTATGTGTAACAAAAAATTCGTCATAGAAGACTGCAGTGTGCTAAACAAGTTCAACACAGGTAGTGACCATAGATTGGTGAGATGTAAGATGCACCTCAACACTAAACTTGAACGTGGCAAGCTCATAAGACAAACAAAATCTATTGACATAACCAACCTTAAAAAACACCATAATACCTTCAAGTTGGAACTGAAGAACAGGTTCTCTGCTTTAGAAGGCTTAACATCGGAAGAAGTGGACATCTCTGAAGTTAACAGAAAAGTAACCAAAGCTCTTATGGAAACAGCAACAAAATTAGCTGGGTCTAAGAACAAGTTGCATGTGAACAAATTATCAGGTAAAACCAAAATGTTGATGCAAAAAAGAAGAGAGATGAGGACAACTAAAGAAGATGTGACTTCCAAAGTGGAATATATAGAGCTATGCAAGACAGTAAGAAAAAGTATCACTGAAGACGTAAGGAAATTCAACTGTGAACTAGTGAGGAAAGCAATTGAAAACAACCAAAGCCTAAAGATAGCAAAGGGACATCTCAGTAAGGGAAGAAAACAGATTATGGCACTGAGAAAAGAAGATGGTTCTGTAACAAGAAATAGAGGCGAAATTTTGACAAGAGTGAAAGATTTCTACTCCAAATTATATGAAAGGGATGATACATGTACTCCAGACATCATGAAAGATACCAGTACCAGAGTTCCTCCAGTCCTTCCAGCAGAAGTTGCACATGCAATCAAGAACATGAAGCGAGGAAAAGCTCCAGGAGAAGATGGAATTACTGTAGACATCATACAAGAAGCAAGTGGAGAAATCGAAACAGTACTCGCCCAAATTTTCACTCGATGCCTTAATGAAGGAAAGATTCCTGAGGATTGGAACACCGCTACAATGATCCTGCTACATAAGAAAGGTGACATTGAGGATCTCGGAAACTACAGACCTATCAGCCTCCTATCAGTAGTTTATAAAATCTTCACTAAAGTTCTTTCACACCGCTTGAAGGTAACACTGGACATGGCTCAACCGAGAGAACAAGCTGGATTCAGGAGTGGCTACAGCACAATAGATCATATCCACGTGCTGAGAGAACTAATTGAAAGAGCAAGGGAATATGAACTTCCATTGTGCATGGCTTTTATCGATTATGAAAAAGCCTTTGATTCGGTGAAACCATCAGCAGTTACAATGGCTCTGAAAACCTGCGGTATTGAAGATGCATACATTAATATTATTAATAACATCTATGAAAATGCAAGTGCAAAGATTAGGCTGTTTGAAAATACAACACACGTAAAAATTGGAAAGGGAGTGAGACAAGGTGACACCATATCTCCGAAGCTCTTTAATGCCACATTGGAGGGTGTTTTTCAGTCGCTGAGCTGGGAAAACAAGGGGATAAAGATTAATGGAGATTATCTAACCCACCTTCGTTTTGCTGATGACGTAGTCATTTTTGCAACTACCCCATCAGAGCTGCAGAGTATGATCCAGGAACTTGCTGACAAGAGTAAAGAAGTGGGATTAAAAATGAACTTTCAGAAGACAAAAGTGATGTTCAATGCTTTTACAAGAAATGAAGATTTATCGATTGATGGAGAAAAGCTGGAGATAACAGACACGTACGTTTATCTTGGACAGCAGATATCAAGTGAGGGTCACATTGGTGAAGAAATTAATCGGCGTACAAAACTTGCCTGGAGAGCTTTTGGAAGAAACAGCATAATTTTCAAGAGCAATATGCCATTATGTCTTAAAAGAAAAGTGTTTGATCAATGCATCCTTCCAGTGCTTACGTATGGTGCAGAGACGTGGACCTTAACTAAAAGAGACATACAAAGGCTGCAGACAACTCAAAGTAGCATGGAGAGGTGCATGCTTGGTGTAACCAGGAGAGATAAGAAGAGGAACTCGTGGATCCGAAAAATGACAAGAGTGGAAGACATCATGATCAGAGTTAAATCCCTGAAATGGCAATGGGCTGGACATACTGCCAGAAGGACAGATCATCGATGGACAGCCGAAATTTTAGATTGGATTCCAAGGGACAGGAAAAGACCCAGAAAAAGACCACATGGGAGATGGGTGGATGAAATTCGAAAGTATGCAGGGGTGACATGGAGGAGACTGGCACAAGACAGACCGTTGTGGAGGAAACTTGGGGAGACCTTCGTCCAGCAGTGGATTGATAATGGTTGACAATGATGATGATGATGATGATATATATATATATATATATATATACATATACATTGAAGAGCAATTGAATTAGAGACAGCTGGCGATATGCAAATGTGGTGCTGTGGGCGGCCCTGTAAATAGAAACGACATGACGTATGCAGCGATCCAACAATATAAGGAGTGATGCGACGGGAATCAGTAAGAGTCAGATGCAGTATGGGTAAGACGAAGGATCCAAGCGCATTTGATCGTGGGCAAATTATCAGGGCCTGACGAATGGGTCACTCCATCTCAGAAGTCGTGCATGCACTGGGATTTTCACAAGCCACTGTGTTAAGGGTGCACCGTGAGTACATCGAATCCGGAAAACCCATCCCTGCGAGGGCCAACGGCCGTGAACAACAGCGCGTGGATGAGCGGGGTCATCGTCGGCTAGCTCGCATTGTAACAGCGGATAGACGGGCCACAGTGCAAGAAATCACTTGGCAATTTAACGCTGGTGCACAAAAACATGTAAGCAGCCACACCATCCAGAACCATCTCCTCGCTATGGGATACAGAAGCCATCATCCCACGAGGGTACCGCTGCTGACCGCACATCACAGGGTGCAAAGATCAGCACGTGCGCGGGAACATTGCCACTGGACCCTAGACATGTGGAAAAATGTTGCCTGGATTGACGAGTCGAGATTCACGTTGGTACATGCGGATGGCAGGATACAAGTACGGCACAAACCACATGAAGCGATAGATCCTTCTTGCTAGCAGGGTAATCTTCAAGCTGGTGGGGGTGGCATTCTCGTCTGGGGACTGTTTACGGGGACTGAAATAGGACCCCTGGTACGTGTGACATTATCCCTCACAGATCAACGTTACCGGGATATCCTGGACGACCATTTGTTTGTGCATCTTCAACATCCCACTGGGGACCTCATCCTGCAACAAGACAATGCACCGTGCCATTGCTCCCAAATTGTATTCGAATGGTTGGATGAACACTCCACCGACGTGACCTCGCTTCCTTGGCCAGCTAGGTCACCTGACCTCAATCCCATCGAGCACATCAGGGATGCCATCGAGAGAGATGTTCGAGGCTCTGACCCCCTCCATCAAATCTTCGTTAACTGTGGGAGCTTGTTCAGGGGTCATGGATCCGTATGGCTTCCCAACGCTTCCGGTGTCTTTTCGAGTCCATGCCGAGACGAACTGCCGCCGTCATCAGGGCGAAAGGTGGTGCTACACGTTATTAGACAGGTATCTCTAATTGAATTGCTCTTCAGTATATATATAATGTCATAAACTTTCCTCATTGTTCAGGTAGCAAGAGAAAGTCATAAATCAGGAAAATGACATATTTGATGACATCGTGCAGAAACCGAGAAATGGCAATGGGCTAGAAAAATACTGCTGTAAAAACTGGCCACCGTTGGGCAACTATGAGACTGGATTCCAATGGACAGGAAAAGAGGAAGACTATGTGGGAGATGAAATTCAAAAGTCCGCCCCGGTGGCGCAGTGGTCTAAGTGACGGCTTCTGATCATTCGTCCGGAATGAGGTCCGGGTTTGAATCCCGGTGAGGCATGGATGTTGTGTTTGTCTTACGGCACTGGCTCTCTCTCTTCCCTGGAGTCAGTGACCCTAAATTTGAGATGGGCGACTACTTATAGACCATTGAGTTTCTCACGGTGGTCGTTTAACTCCCAATCAAGAAGAAAGAAAAAAAGAAGAAGAAAGAAATTGAAAAGTATGCCGGAGTTATATGGAGGAGACTGGCTCAAGACAGAAAATTGTGGAGGCAGCTTGGGGAGACCTTCATCCAGCAGTGGACTGATAATGGTTGATAAAGATGATACATATACGCTGGTCTACAATACAAAATTAAAGTCACACTCTAATGTTATCTGTTTTTTTATGTAGGTTTAAATAGCAGCAGCCATGAGCCTTGGGAGCCATTTAAAGCCTTAACGGAGAAGAGGTGGGGGAGGGGTTCCTATCTTCAAAAATTTATCTCAGGAAGGACATAAAATATATTAAAATTCAAAAGTGAAATTTATAGTGCACATCACTCACAGCTAATATTTCAATCTCCACATAGAAATTCCATTTATTCTGTGGGTGTCCATGCACTAAGAAAAAAAGTTAAAAAAAAAATCGAACCACTTTTTAAAATACTGAATGAACTACTTCAGACAAGTCGAAATTATTGCGTTGTTTGTTACATGCATAAATATTATGTGGAACCGCTTGATTTGAGAGTTATATAGCAAAGATGTTTATACAAAAAATGAAAAAAAAAATGAACCTATATTTAGAGATTTTCAGTTTCATGTGTTTGTTTTTAACCTCAATTTCCTTATTCTTTTAGTTAAATCCATTCAATAGTGGTTCAACTGTTGGAACTTTTCACATGTTATAGTTCCTTTGTGTGAAATGCAATTTCTCAGTTGGAAGTTATTAGCATTTGCTACGAAGAAACCCGTCGGTAATCAAATGTAACTCAGGGAAAAATCTTTCACGAACCTCTCAGCTGCAAGTGGTCGATGCTCGAATCGTTTGTATGGTTGTTCTCATCAGGCTCTTGAGTTTAGATTTTCAAGAAATTAGTCAGCACATTTTTAAGACTATTAACTTGACTAGGATATATTTCAGTTAAAATACGAGAGGCACATGAAGACAAAGGAGTTATGAAATTATGCTGAAGAACTAAGTCGAGAGACTAAAAGGATTATGAAAGTTTAAAAATATCGTAATGCAAGACTTAAAGAACCATGAAAACTTTAAAATCTTGACAAAAGAGATTATAAAATGTAACAACGTTGAACTATCTTGGATTAAGATGTATAAGATGCAGGAACAAAGGAAATACAAAAAACATCAAATAACCTTGAAAAACATAAGTGTGGATTACTTGTAAAATTCTTCACATGAGAAAATGCAATCACCAAAAAACTTTGTCGGACCTCTTGGTTGTACTGTCCAATGCATTTCGGCAGGTCTGTCTGTCATCTTCTGGGACCACTAGTCGTCCGTTCTCTCTGCAATGCACATTGACTATGCCACGTACTCAGTCTGGGAATCTTCGTTTTTACGTGTTATACGTCATCTAATGTGTTGTATTGCCACCTTTGGGATTTGAAGACTCAGTAATCTTTGCTTATCACTTTAGGTCTGTCTGTTTGCATTGTTAATGCTGATTCTATGGAAGATACTAATGGAAGAAGAGACCAAAAAAAAAAAAAAAATGGGAAGGCAAATGAAACAGAAACAATGCAAACAGACACCTAAAG
The DNA here is from genome assembly GCA_039090855.1 of Macrothele yani. Taxonomy (NCBI): domain Eukaryota; kingdom Metazoa; phylum Arthropoda; class Arachnida; order Araneae; family Macrothelidae; genus Macrothele; species Macrothele yani. Next base: position 144,355,560 of record CM076996.1, read on the forward strand.
TGATAAGAAAAGATTACTGAGTCTTCAAATCCCAAAGGTGGCAATACAACACATTATATGATGTATAATACGTAAAAACAAAGATTCCCAGACTGATTACGTGGCATAATCAACGTGGACTGCAGAGAGAACGGATTACTGGTGGTCCCAGAAGATGGCAGACAGATCTGCCAAAATGCATTGGACAGTACAACCAAGAGGTCCGCCGAAGTTTTTTGGTGATTGCATTTTCTCATGTGAAGAATTTTTCGAGTAATCCACACTTATGTTTTTCAAGGTTATTTTTGACGTTTTTTGTATTTCCTTTGTTCCTGCATCTTATACATCTTAATCCAAGATAGTTCAACGTTGTTACATTTTATAATCTCTTTTGTCAAGATTTTAAAGTTTTCATGGTTCTTTTAGTCTTGCATTACTATATTTTTAAACTTTCATAATCCTTTTAGTCTCTCAATGTAGTTCTTCAGCATAATTTCATAACTCCTTTGTCCTCATGTGCCTCTTGTATTTTAACTGAAATATATCCTAGTCAAGTAATAGTCTTGAAAATTACTCGAATACATTAATTTGTCTTTCCAATTTCAGAACTCTGAGAAGAAAATGTGCCGACTAATTTCTTGAAAGTCTAAACTCAAGAGCCTAATGAGAACAATAACACAAACGATTCGAACATCGTCCACTTGCAACTGAGAAGTACATGAAAGATTTTTCCTTGAATTACATTTGATTACTGAGGGGTTTCTTCACAGCAAATACTAATAACTTCCAACCGAGAAACTGCATTTCACATGAAGGAACTATAACATGTGAAAAGTTTCAACAGTTAAACCACTATTGAATGGATTTAACTAAAAGAATAACATATATAAAACATGTTTTTTTTAATCTCGATACGTCGAGAAATACGTGCGTATGCATTTTCTTAGTTCTTCGAAGAGAAGAGGACTGACTTTGTCTTTGCTTGAATTCCTATTTGTCAAAATCATTTGTCCCTTCTGGGCTTCTACAACAGGGGCATAACAATTTATTATTAAAAGTGCTTTTGTGAAATAATTTATAAATTATAAAATATTTATGGTAAATTTGCTTTGAAAAATCATATACGCAATATTATAATGACTTTCCATCCCCCCTTAAAAAAATAATCTCCAAAATTTTTATTTTTTTCATGGGTACTACACTACTACTATACTCTACTTCCACCAACTCACGCACGCAGTCGAAGCCTGGCGGGGCCTACTGTCATTTCATGGCCTGCCTTTTTTTTAAATACATAAATGGAGAAAATTTCATAACATAGTGTAATCTGGTTATCATAAATAAATTGTACGTTGAAAAACTTTTAAATAACTTCACTTTTGCAACTTTTGATCATTTTCGAATTAATTAACTTTTTTATCAATAAAATTTCTTTTTGAAAATGATATTTTAAAAGTTGTATTTTAATTTTACAGTGCTTATTTATCAAAGAAAAGTTGAATGAATTGTCCGAAAATTTTTAAAGATGGTATAACTACACTAGTGATCAGAATTTATTGGCATAGAGCAGAAATCAAAGTTTCCAAGCTTTTGCACATCAACCAGATGGCTTTCTCAAGGAAGGTAGACAGCAAAAGATTAGAAAAGCAGTTTGCTGTCTACTTTCCTTGAAAAAGCCATCTAATTGATGTGCGAAAGCTTGGAAACCTTGATTTCTATCTACGCCAATAAATTCGGATCACTAATATAGTTATACTGTCTTATGTATAGTTGGTGTAAATTTCCTACTTCCTTGTGTCATTATTTAACTTTTAAAGTTTTAAAATTTCGTATTACAATTGGCATATCTTGCTGGAACACTACCCCCCTTCATTGGTCTTTCTTGAGACAGTCGCAAAAGAAAGAGCCAGGCCCCTTTTCTTTTACGACTGCACCCGTGTTCCAAACCCGTAATTTTCCTACTACAACAATAATTTTTAAAAATGTCCCCTAGTCCCTCAAAATTATACAAGAAATGCATTGCCGTCTTAAAATTCCGCATCATTTTGAGGGAATGTTGCCATGGAACCCCCAAAATGCGGTAGCCAGGAATCTTGAGCCCCCCCCCCCAAAATTTTAAGATGGCAATGCTCACATATCGCATTTAATTCTGTAATACTGCTAAGAAATTTATTAACCAAAATATTTTGGAAATGGTACAGTACTTACATGCTTTATTAGATCATTTCTTTCATAAGTTCAGTAAAAGGCTTTCTGCTTTTAATTTCAATATTTAAGCCTAGTCTTCAAGAAAAGCCCTACTCGTATACTGAACACGAACCGCGAACGACGCTGGCTAAAAGCTAATTCATTCAGTTTCTTGGAGGTGACAAAAAACATCTGCAGTGAGTCGCCTGCCCAATGTCCGCACTGATCCTTATCAGTAAAAGTAGGAATGCTAGAACAAAAGAAAACTCCGAGGGAAAGGAGAAAAGCACATGCAGCGGAAATCTTAGTTTGAAACCAAAGCAAGACAGTCGGTATTCCTTTGTCCTAATCCTAAATTGACCTTCAAAGTTTTGTAACTAGACTGGGAGTGGGAGGTAGAGATCCACGTTACAGCACTACCCATTGCCCACTCATCCTCACCAGACAAATCAGGAACACTACACCAAAAGGAAGCCCAGAGGGAAAGAAGGAAAACACAGCAGAAGTATGAAAAGATAGCCAAGCCCAGGCCGTTTCTTCTAAAAAACCTTCAACATTTTTTAATTGGGATTGGGTCACTGGGAGGAAAGGATTATCAGTTCGAAACATAACAAAATGTGCATAATTTTTTCTCGTTTGGTACATTACACGTATTAAACTATCATTTATCAGTACCATATATTGTATTTTAATATTACACTGAATTATTCTTATTAAAAATTTAGTTTAAGCTGAGATCGCAAGGACAGGCAAAAAGAAACGTAGGTCGGACTGAGCCTGACCTGGTTTTCCCTGGCTATGGCCCTGGCACACGAGCCAGGTCTGACATTATGTGAGTAACAGTCAGGAGGTAGAAGTGGGAAAAACACATGCAGGTGTTTCTCAGCGAGCATCGCTTCGGAGCATCAGAAAAACTATTACATTAAACATTTGAAATATATGTATACTTTGAAAGCGAGATAAGGCTGTTCAGAACAATTGAGTAATTAATGTGTAAATATAAAACACATTTTCTATATTCAAGACATAAAAATTAGAGGAATACACAACACTTTTTCTAGTTCAAGACATAAAAATTAGAGGAATACACAACACTTTTACAATGTTAAATAAAATATAATCTAGGAAGAATCAATATTAATTAATTACAATATTTAATTTCAAAGACAAATGCGAAAAGGCAGCAAATGCATGCAGCTGCTGTGGTGGGAGGTTTTCTTTGGCTGGTTGCCAAAGAGAGAGAGAAAAAGAGATTTTCTTTTGCTCTGGGCAAATAATATACACTCTGCTCTGAAGCCAGCCTCAAAGCTTTGATTGCAGCCGTTCGTAGTAATCGGCAATGAAAAGAAATTGTATTATACTAAATTCTCCGTAGAAAAATTAATTAAATGCATAGTCCGTAATATGTGGTTGTTAACCATAGAAACTACGGAGAATCTGTAGTAAACGCCATCTCTGCACACAACACATACAAAGAAAATTAAAAGCAGTTCTGATAATCCGTTACTAATAAAACGGTCGATGAGCAAACGAAACCAAAACCACTCATCATCACCGGAGCTTCCACTAAGAACAATGACATCACCACGGAAGCGTTTTTTTTTTTTTTTATGTTGTAATATCAACACTCCAGATCGTGAGAAATTTCCCATCATCCCCCACTGTGCGCTCCTGCAACGTGACACGACATACGCACGAAGAACAATGAAGCACTCCGTTTATATTGGAGGAAGCTTACTTGGCCATCAAAATTGCGAATCAGACGTTCTGAGTTCTGAAAGTAAAATTAAGGACTTTTTAAGGACTTGGTGAAATATTTAGTACTTTTAAGGGCCTTTAAAAAAATACAAAAAATATATTTAGCACTCTTAAGCACTTTTTTTGACCCTTGCGAACCCTGTAAAAGATTACAAAATTATACATTTTAATCAGTAAATGAAATTCACCTTTGTTTTGTGGCTTCCTAGATTTCTACATTCAAACTAGTTAACCTTTTTATGGGATTTATATAGGTAAAGTTTCAATTTTCTGCAAATTTTTGGAGAGAACTCCTCTCTTTCATCAGGCAGTTTTTCAATCCAATCTCTGTCACTGTCTTCGGGTTATGGTTAACCTTGACGGCTACGGTGATTCTTCAAAATATCTTGCCAGATGGGCAGTGTTAATCCCCTACAGTCGTTTATGATGGAGTTCTGGTATTTTTCAATTTCAAGTTCATCTTTCAATTTACGCTTCAGGAAGTTGGATTGAAGTCCAATGACAGTTAGAGTCCAAGTCCATGTGGTGTCCTGTTGCTATAACGTGCCTGTGCACAAAGCAGCAATAAATTTTTTTTTAACAAGACAGGCACGTTAGAGCAACAGGACACCACATGGACTGGGACTCTTTTAACTGTCATTGGAATTCAATCCAATTTCCTGAAGCGTAAATTGAAAGAGGGACTTGAAATTGAAAAATACCAGAACTCCATCATAAATGACTGTAGGGGATTAACACTGCCTAACATCTGGCAAGATATTTTGAAGAATCACTGTAACCATCAAGGTTAACCATAACTGAAGACAGTGACAGAGATTGGATTGAAAAACTGCCTGATGAAGGAGAGTTCTCTCCGAAAATTTGCAGAAAATTGAAACTTTACCTAGATAAATCCCATAAAAAAGTTAACTAGTTTGAACCCTTTTAATAATATTTTCCAAAAAAATGAATACAAAAATGTCAAGTTATACCCAAGTTTCACCTTAAGAATGGTACAAAAGTCTGTATGCAACAATTTGTCATTACTTTCATAAAATAACATCTGTCTGTAAAAGAAATGTCATTTTACAGTGTAAAACCAAAAGAATGAACAGTAGGAAAAAGAAATCAAAAGCAACAGATAAAGCAAATTTGCTATATTTACAAATTACGAACTAATTTTGTCTTCTTTTAACGACTTCTTCCATGGAGCCGCTGGACCATTTAGGAACTACTGTAGTGTCTTGGATGTCTGTATTATAGTCCTCTCATCCTCCTCTTCAGAGTGTACTATTGGTTTATTTGTGCACAATTCGCCTACACATTCTTGACACATTGAAGTGCAGTGGAGCCCTCCTTTTCGGCATTCACTGGAGCAGTCACCTTTGCAGTCACACCACAGGAGGTGACACTTCTTGCAGCATTTTCGCGTATCTCCACTGCTGACTCACAATTAACTTTTTCGTTGGCGATAATTCCTCATGACAGTGAAACGAGCTGGCTGAAACAACATTCACCCTTCAACAAATCCTAAGAGCTCATTTCACTGTCATGGGGAATTATTGCCAATGAAAAAGTAAATTGTGACTCAGCAAAGAAGATAGGCGAAAATGCTGATAGAAGTGTTGTTGGGAAAACATTTCAAAATGTGACCTTTAAACACAAGACCCAAGTGTTCACATTAGCCAGCATGGGGAAGACAAGGCTTGTTGATTGTCAACCCAAACCAACTATTTCACCGTATCGCCTGCATTGTAAGAAGTGAAGATGATCTTCAAGACTGCTTGCTGTACAAATTAGTGCTGTATCCCCAATCTTTGTTCGATAACATTTGACTATGCAAGGGAAGGAAGTCAAAGATCATACATGCCTTCGACAAGATGTACGAGCTGAGCAATAATTTGCCCAAAAATCCTTGTCTTGTTCTCGATGGTGGGGATCTTTTACATCGGGTTCATTGGCCCCGCCCTGCAACCTATGGTGATGTGTGCAATGCCTACCAGGAGTACATCAATAGGCATTATGGAAGCAGTGTCATCATTGTTTTCGACGGATATGAGTCAAGTACAAAAGATGCTGTGCATGTACAACAAGCTGTTGGAAATAAGCTGTGAAGCCTGAAGTAACTGAATCAAACGCTGTGTCGGTTGCACAAGAACAGTTTTTGTCCAACGCCGAAAATAAATCAAATTTTGTAAAACTTCTTGGCACTGTATTAAGAAAAGCAAACTAGCTTGTACTTCATGCAACTCGTGATGCAGATGTTTTGATTGTAGCAACAGCAAAGAGCGAAGCAGAGTCAGGAAGAGCCGCCATCACAGTTGGTGCAGACTCAGATCTTCTTGTACTCACCACTGCCTTGACACAACCCAAAGACACCGTATATATGTTAGTTCCGGGAAATTCTCCCACTGCAAGAAAGGTCTACAGCAACAGTGAACTGCCTGACAGTCTTGACAACATGAAGGACTACCTGCTCTTCATCCATGCTAAGATGGAGTGCGACACGACATCCACATTCTTCAATAAGGGGCCGATTACCGGCTTCAGTAAGCTCCAGAATGACTCTGAGATGCAGACGGTTGTGAAGGTGTTCAATGACCCGGCGGCATCGCAGGACAGTATTGCAGCAGCAGGAGAGGGAATTTTTTCTCAAATTTTTATTACTCTTTTTTCAAGTTAGTAAAGCTCCAGTAAAACACAAATTACTAAATGAGAAAACATTCTGTCAAAGCACGATGAATATCACGATTAGGAACACCAAGGTGTTGGTTATTAAAAGATGACATTTATTTACAATTTAAAAGATGTACACCACACCAAGAGGTTAAAAATCAGTGACAAGATTTTTCAGGGCTTCTAAAGCACCCATCTTCAGGTCGAGTGACACAGAATGAAACGCGCACATAAACATTTATATACAAGTTGAAAGTAGATCATCATTCCCTGCCAGGGAGGTAGTAACGTGTTGCCAATGGATAATCTGTAATCATGTATTAAAAAAAAATAATAATAATAATTGAACAATGTGAAACTTTAGCGTTTTATACTACAGTAGTGATGTGGTTGAACTCGTTCATTAAGTTCAGCCATGGTTGGGGGATGAGCACAGGGGCTCATCATTACAGGCAGATTGAGGTGAATTTGTAGATACATAAGCTTTCTGCAAATAATAAGGCATATTTATTTGGAGCTGTCACAATAATTGTATTTTTGTGCCCAATTAGGGTTTTATTCACCTTCAAGAACAGTCCTACTTAAAGCAGTTGACAGTAATCCTCGGCGTATAGTGTATTGGTGTTCTACCATTCTAACCCCTAAATTGCAGAGAGTAGAACCGATATAACAAGAATCTGTAAGATCTGGTACATTTGAGGAAAGTGGTACGTTGTACACACCACATTTCTTATGCAGAGGTATTCGATCACGATCTCTGCACACAAGTTTAAAGTTATTGACTGTACGAACACCAAAATCAAGGTCGTACTTTCTACATAGATTCTTAAGTATATTTGCAAGAGGAGGAAAAAAATCAATTGCACCAATAAACTTAGGGGTGAAAATAAAACTTTGCAAAGTAGTGAAAGTCAAACGATTATAATCTTGTACCAGCTTGAATACGGTCTTAGCTGAATAGTATAAAATGCTAAAGTTTCACATTGTTCAATTATTATTATTATTTTTTAATACATGATTACAGATTATCCATTGGCAACACGTTACTACCTCCCTGGCAGGGAATGATGATCTACTTTCAACTTATATATAAATGTTTATGAGCGCGTTTCATCCTGTGTAACTCGACCTGAAGATGGGTGCTTTAGAAGCCCCGAAAGATCTTGTCACTGATTTTTAACCTCTTGGTGTGGTGTACATCTTTTAATAACCGACACCTTGGTGTTCCTGATCGTGATATTCATCATGCTTTGACAGCCTGTTTTCTCATTTAGTTATCATCCAGCACGAATTTTTGGTTTCTACTAAAACACAAATTACTTATAATAATTACATTGCATTGCGGTTTTTTACAGGAGAAGCATTTATTGTGAGACTATATGGCAGAAGAATTGCAGATGGACTTGATAAAACGAGGTTTAAAAAATATATCCAAACCATCGGTAAGAAATTGGCAAACTACGTCATGAACCTCACAAGTCTTCCTCCAAGTTCAGCTGCAGCGTGCCAGCACAGCTTTTGAGTGTACCATCAGGTTCAAGAGTGGCAGAAAAATCACCTTCGGTCCCAAGAATGGGGGTGGAATATAGAGCGGGGAAAGCATGTACCCGTTCCATCCACCTTACCCCCGGCGCCAGATAATCTGTTGCACCTCCCTATGGTGTGACAGCTCCAGGAACTGTGAATGCCGAAAATGAGGGTTCCACTGCACCTCAATGTGTGTGGTAAGAATGTGCTGGAGAACTGTGCACAAATAAACCAATAGTACACTCTGAAGATGAAGACGAGGACTAGAATTATAATACAAACATCCAAAACACTCCAGTAGTTCCTAAACAGTCCAGTGACTCCAGGCAAGAAGTTGTTAAAAGACAAAATTAATACATAATTTGTAAATATAGCAAATTTGCTTTATCTATTGCTTTTGATTTCTTTTTTGTACAGTTCATTCTTTATCTAATATTACTCAAAGAATATCTGAGTTATAGAAAAACATGCTTAGATTACCAGATTTTGTAGAAATGTTTAAACTTTTGCATGTGGTCTTCCTAGTAAGCGCTATTTGACACTTCAGGAAGACACTTTGACGTCTGTTAGTTCTGTTTTACACGTTCTGTAAAGTGGATACAGTCTATGGTGGTGCATTAACATATTCAATTAAAATATAAATCGGTTAAAAGTCCTAAAAATGTTACTCACAGAAGTGCGTGTTCAGTCCGACGTCAGTAGCTACTGACGTCGGACTGAACACGCACTTCTAAATTTTTATGTAAGAACATTCAACAGCAGCAAATAAAATTCACTAGAAAGATTACTTATCACAAAGGTTTATTTGAATCTTTAAAGATAATTAGTAAGAAGTATGAGATAAGGCTAGCTCCAAGTTTAGAGCACAAAGTTAAAAAATATTTCCCAAAGATATTTCAAAGAGAAGAAGATATTTTAAAAATGCAAGGAGTGGTCTATGAGGTAAAATGTAGTTGTGGACTATCCTACATAGGTGAGACAGGTTGCAGGCTAGAAACTCGAATAGCAGAACATAAAGCAGCTATAAAAAATTGCTCCAACAAGACTGGATTAGATAGGCATGTTACAGAAACCGGACACAACATGGACTGGAATTCAATAAAAGTCATCAGTTTCCAGGGCAATTATCAAAAAAGAAAATTAAAACATGGAATAGAAATCGAGAAAAATCAAACTTTCATCATCAATGACTGCAGAGGTTTGCCTTTGCCTAACATTGCGCAAGATTTGGTAAAAAATAACCGAAACCGCCGGAGTTAACTATAACCGCGATAGTGACGGAAAAAGAGTGACAACAAAAGACTGCCTGGAGAAGGAAAAAGAGTGTTCTCTGAAAATTTGTGTTTTTTAATTAAATTAATTACCCAGAAGAAAAAACCCATATTAGATGTTTGATTAAGTGTTTAAGTAACTAGAAACCCAGTTTTCAGCATGAGCTTTATTCAAAAGATGGAATTGCTCACTATAATTTATTTACGTAGATACTAAATTGATACATATCACTATATTCACAATACAAAATTACTGAACTCAAAACAAAATGAAATTATTTTAAAAGACATTGCTTCAAACACAGCTTTTTTTTTCTTTTTCACTTGCTAGAACATGAGCTCAATTTTTCTCTTGTGTTGCTTTCTTCTCTGCAAGTTCCCTGGCCATATGTCTTTTTGTTGATTCTGCAGCTACACAGCAATCTTTGCTTAGTTTTTCTTTCTGTTGATATTCCATTCCCATTTCTTCATTGTCACTTTTCTTCTTCTTTTTCCCTTTCATTCCCTGAGATGATAATAATTTATCCATCATATTGAAAAAACTTTCAGCATGACTACCATGAATGCATGATATCAAAGGTTTCACTACTTTAGATACATGGTGTAACTTTCAGAATATGGATACTTTTGAACACCATGCATCAATCCTAACAAATTTATAAACTTCGCCACTTCCGTTTTGGGAAAATTTCTCCTCCCTTATCAAGCTTAAGTACAGTTATTTATGGGGGAAAGTAACATTTAACAATAACACAGGATAGTGATAACATCGCAGGAAGAAAAAAATACGATTACGTGAGAAATCTGCACTTCGACGACTTCCATTTTTCGCAACTTTTCCCTCCGTTTTTAAGCTGAAATGCAATATTTGTGGAATAAATGGACAATTAAGAACAATACTGTGCAGAAGAAATACCTCACGAGAAAAAATACAACAAAGGGGAGATATTCGCTGCATCTAACTTCCTTTTCAAAAGTTTCGAAAGTCCTCAAATGGAAAACGAATCCCCTCCCTCACCATCCCCCCAAATTTCTGTTCAGTTGTGCACTGATCACCAGAATGCCTGAAATCATAACAGAATTCTTCAAATCCACTGAAGATTCCAAAGCCTGAAGACTATAGGGAAATCTTTGCACCGTCTTGACTTCCGTTTTCAGAAATCAACAATACTGGATACAGGCAACATCGTGAGGAGGAAGAAATTATGATTATGGGAAAAACCTTTATTCCGTTTAGTTTCCGTTTTCGAAAGTTTTGAAAGACGAAATAATACCATGAAATAATACCATTCCCAAACGGAAAACGACCCCCCCCCCCGAACAGAAAAAAAAAATTATCTTCAGTTCTGCATCGATCTCAAAATGACCCAAATGATGACCAAAAAAGGAAAAAAAAAAAAAAAAAAGCGGAATTTTGTGAATCCGCAGAAGAATCTTATGTATGCTACATACTCTTATTATTGTTTCTCCTTCCCATTGCATAAGCTTAACCCCACACAACTCCTCTGAACCCACTATCTATTTTATACCATGCTTAAAGTCCATTAAATCACATTCTATTAGACATTCAATAACATATTCTAAACTGAGTATTCTTGTTCACTTGATTATGTAGCTGTAGTAATGTGATGGCAACAGTTGACATATCATCCTAATTGCACAAAGTGATCTACTGGTTCTAATAAATTGGACATTCAGCATAATATACTGCAGTGCAAAAAAAGAAAAAAGCTCCAATTATACATCAGCTACAGTTGCTCTGTGTGTTTTGTATTTCCCTAAAGTTTGCATACATGTTACATAACAATCATTAAAATAAGAAATATAAATGTGCAATTATTTATTGCTGAGAATGCCTCACACACAAGAAAAAAGTTGAACTTACCAAGAGCGGGCAGGTAGTGGACAGTGTAAGCACGTATGTTTAAACCAGTAGGTGATTTTCCTGCTTCCCATGTAAGTTCAATGGAGGTGCTGGACACAGCATGAGCTTTCAATGCACGAGGTGGTTCTGGCTGATCTCCTGTTGAAAACAGAGCAGATGATGAAAGAGCATTGTAGTAATGCTTTGCTTTTAGTTCATTGTTTAGCAACAAGAACAGTCTGTTGCACAGCATCATTAATTTAATGAATATGCAAATAAACCACAAATTGACAAAATGCTGTTTAAAAGTGACAGCATTATGCTCCCTCCAATTCCTCTTTACTAATGAAAAAGTAAATTTAACGACAAGTCTTTCGCATTCACAATGCATTTCATGCTTGTTAAATACATGGAAATCCTGTAAATGTAGGTTAAAAAAATGACCGTACCATTAGGGCTGGACAAAAATTATCAAAAGAATTTGTAAAAATTAACATATTTCATTTATAAAAGTAGTTTGTTAATCCCATTCACAGGGCCTCCTGCAGTAAGCAAAACCACACTCCTGCTAATGCTCATAAAAGCACAACTTGCATTCAGTTTTAAGAATCACTGATGGCAGCACCTTTATTTTTCTATTTAACCTTTTCTAAATAAATATTTTGCCTTTTAAATCCATTAATCCCAGCGATATGGGTGACCACAGTCCTGCCTAAATTACTGGATCGATACTACTAGTATATTTTGAAAGTTTTGAACTGCTAAAACTGAATTTTGGACCCCCCCCCATAATGTTGTAGTGCCACAATCAGGGTTCATACTCTTTTAGGGAAAAAAAAAATCATGACTTTTCAATAACTCCAAGAGAAAATTCCAAGAACTACCACACATGAACGTAAACCAAAGATTTGCCACTAATTGTACATTGGTAGATGCACCCTCAGGTTTAACTATTTCCATGTTTTTTGTGATTAATACAGCTTCACATTATTAGATTATAAGCTGTAGAATGGCAGAAAATGATTATGAGTACTTTATTTACAGTAATGATAGCAGTTTTATTTTTATTTTGAAAAAAAAGAAAGTCTTGCCTGCATAATGACAGTCAGGGATGCACCCCCCCTCATACTTGCAGGCATTTCTATGAAGTAATTTCACTGCCAGTTTGGTAGAACATGTAAGTAAAGTATGAAAGTCAGTTCTATAAGTATTTAGCTATGAACCTTGTATTTTATGAAATAAGATATTCCCATTGTCAACCCGATGAAGTCCAAGATGGTTACTCGTGTTTACATTTGAGTGACGATTGAATTCTCTGACTGAAAGCCAACAGGACAGTTACTGTATATACTAGCGTATAGGTCGATCCCCCCCTCCCCGATTTTTATCTGAATATTTGCAGTTTTTGTATATCCCATGAATAAGTCAACCCCCAGATTTTTATGTGAATATCTGCAGTTTTTGTATACCTACCTATCTTGTGTATATATTTAAAAAAAAAAAAAAAAAATTCCGACCCGCATGCAGAAATGTGAACCTACTATTTATTGTTGTAGCTGGCTCTTGTAATGTTGTTTGCAGCAGTTTCCTGCAAAATGTGGGTGGAATTGAGGCACAATTCTGGGAAGATGATAGGGCTCACCACCCTGGTTAGAGAGTTTTCAGGGGAAGGTTACACACTTAAACAATATATGAACCCACTTTTGCACATAGTCTCCCCCCCCCAACTTCTCCCACTTTTTGTGAGCAAGTTTTCTGCAGTTACTTCATTCATGGAGAGTAAAGCATTTGCCCCCGCAGCAAACGAATCGTGATGCATTTACCAAATGTCGTAAGGCACATTATTATTTAAAAAGAATAAAAAAAACTTCCTCAACCATATTCGGAAAGCGTAAATAGGTCTTGATGTCAACCTGATAGGTTTTTTTATCCCATAAAGAATATGCATGCCGTAAAATACAAATGTGTAACTTTTGAAGTTTTCAATGGATTTCTTAAAAATTTTAAATGAATCTTTATTTTGATGTATTGTGGAAACTGTAATATTTGCATGCAACTATTTAAAAAATTGAAGAAAATTTGTTCTGTAAAATTTTCTCCCACTACCCTGTGCAGCATAGCAGCCGTCGGTCGACTGCTGAGCTGGGCGAGTGTGTGATTGACAGAGAGGTCATTTATCTACTCCCGAGTTTCATCTCCCTTCTCCACCGTGTTTGTGACAAACAATCGGCTTTAGTGACAAAACCAAACATCACCCCATTCAGTAAAGATGCAATCCTTTTTGCCCACTCTTTGTCTTCAGAAAAGGTTACTGTTTGTTTGATTTTTAGAGCCGGGGCATACTCAATTTAAAGACAAACGTAAGTAGGTTGTTAAACTAATGTACTTTTTTACTATCAATGGCAATGCTATTCTGAGCGATCGGCCGAAGTTTAAAAACAAAGCAACTGGCGGTAGTTTAGTAGTTTTGCACTTCCACTACACATTTTTCAAACCACAAAATAAACGTACATTAACCGTTAGCATGCATATAAATTCAAACTGAGTATAAATAAGGGAAAAGCCAAAGTTATGGTTTTTGAGAGAGGAACTGGTAGCACTGAATGTAATGTAAGTGTAAATGGCACAGTTATTGACCAGATGAGTGAGTTTGTGTATTTAGGAAGCATGTTTGACAGAGAGAACAAATTGGATGGTGAAATTAGTAGGCAAGTGAATTCTTCATTGAAAGTCATTGGCTGCTCTGGGAGGTTTTCACAGGAATGATGGGTTCTCAAGAGAGTCCTGCATGGCTGTGTATGAGAGTGTAATTGTTCCTACTCTGATGTATGGCAGTGAAACCTAGGTACTGCAGAAGAAACATAGGAGTCGTTTGTGTGCTGAAGAAATGCGTTACTTACGGGGTGTTTGCGGCAAGACACGTTCTGATTGTGTGAGGAATGAAGATATGTTGCAGTTGTGTGATGTGAAGCAAAATGATGTTAGCAAGGTGGAGACCAATATGCTTCGGTGGTTTGGCCATGTTGAAAGAATGAGTGATGAAATGCTTACTAAGAAAATCTTTTTAGCCCAAGTGGCAGGAAGGAAAGGCCAAGGAAGTCATGGGAGGTTCAGATTCAGGAGTGTCTGCATGAGAAACAAATTATGAGTATGAAGTATAGAAGATCTTGTGCATGGCGTGTAATGAATGTCAGTGAAGCCCGAGTTGTATGTCAAGATCGCTGTAAATGGAGAAGTTTGAAACGGTAAGTAAAAACTATCTGGCAGTTGGTATTTCTTTTTGGAGCTAACCTCTGAATCTCAGAGAACAGGTTAGTGATAAAAAATATACATAATATCTAAGGTATTTTACCTGATATTTCAAAGTATTTTGCACGTTGTTTGCTCTGTGAGGCACGTACTCCTGGCCCGAGAGGTCCCTTATGTTACGGACCTTTGGTTAGTTATGAAATTTTTTTTTTTGCTGAAATAAAGCAGTTAGGTTATATATTTTATTTCTGCAAAAAAATTTTTTTCATGACTAACCAAAGGTCCTTAACATAAGGGACCTCTCGGGCCAGGAGCACGTGCCACATAAGACAACCCATAAGGTTGCCTCATGAATTGCATTTTTCGTAATAGGTTAGTGATATGTATGTATGTGACTATATGTCTAGGTTTATTGTTTAACTTTTCGATATGCACTTCTTTCTACAAGTTTGTTTGTTTATGCTTTATATATTCATTGTGAAAGTGAACAAAAATTAAAATATGGCTTCAAAGAGGCGCAGTTATACAGCTGGATTCAAGCAAAAAGTGATAGAATCTGCAGAGAAAACAAACAATTGCGTGGCAGCAAGGGAATTTAAACTGAATGAAAAAAATGTTCGGGATTGGAGAAAACTATCTGCACAGTTAAAGCAGTGCCCAAAAACTAAATGTGCAAATAGGGGAAAGCCCAGACAATGGCCTGAACTTGAAGAAAAAGTAGAAAAATATGTCCTTGAAAACAGAAAAAATGGATTTGCTGTTTCCTGCAGCACAATTCACATTTTTGCTCTGAAAAAAGCAAAGAGTTTAGGAATAATTAATTTTAAACCAAACTCTGGTTGGTCTACGAGATTTATGAGGAGGCACAATTTTGTATTGAGGCAGAAAACAAAATTATCACAGCATTTTCCAGAGGAATATGAAGAAAAGGTTGTGGCATTTCACAGATTTCTCATCAGACATCGTCAAAAGAATAAATATAAGTTGTCTTGTATTGGAAATATGGATGAAACCCCAATGAATTTTGATATGCCGTCATCTTCAACTGTGAATACAGCTGGCGAAAAATCTGTCCTGATAAGAACAACTGGCCATGAAAAAAACAAATTTACTGTTGTGTTAACATGTATGGCTAATGGTACGAAGCTAACACCTATGGTCATATTCAAGAGAAAAACTGCTCCAAAACAAGAATTTCCAACTGGTATTGTTGTCCATTTTCATGACAAAGGGTGGATGGATGAAGGAGGAATATTATTATGGTTGAAAAGAGTTTGGAATTTTTGGCAAGGAGGGTTACGGAAAGAAAAATCTATGCTTATCTGGGATATGTTTAAATCCCACCTTCTCATCAGATTTCTCATCAGACATCGTCAAAAGAATAAATATAAGTTGTCTTGTATTGGAAATATGGATGAAACCCCAATGAATTTTAATATGCCGTCATCTTCAACTGTGAATACACAGCTGGCGAAAAATCTGTCCTGATAAGAACAACTGGCCATGAAAAAAACAGATTTACTGTTGTGTTAACATGTATGGCTGATGGTACGAAGCTAACACCTATGGTCATATTCAAGAGAAAAACTGCTCAAAAACAAGAATTTCCAACTGGTATTGTTGTCCATTTTCATGACAAAGGGTAGATGGATGAAGGAGGAATATTATTATGGTTGAAAAAAAGTTTGGAATTTTTGGCAAGGAGGGTTACGGAAAGAAAAATCTATGCTTATCTGGGATATGTTTAAATCCCACCTGATGGAAGATGTTAGAAAAGTGCGAAAGGAAAATACTGATGTTGCTGTGATTCCTGGCAGCCTAACAAGCCTTGTGCAGCCATTGGACATTTCTATTAATAAGCTGTTCAAAGATAATGTGCAAAGAAAGCGGAATGAGTGGATGTTAGGCGGGGGGGGGGGACGTTCACTAAAGGAGGAAGCATGTGTGCACCAACATTGCAGACAGTGTGCGAATTTGTTTCACACGCATGATGGGCAGAAATAAAAACCGAGACTGGCATTAAAGGATTTAAAAAATGTGGCATATCAAATGAACTCAACGGGACAGAAGATAACATTAAGTGGGATGATGATTCGAGCGAGGAGATTGCCACTACTTTCTGCTGAAGATTGGGATGACCCCTGCGACGAAAAAGACTGGGATGAGCTATTTGGTTCTGACTATAGTGAAGAATCGGATTTCTATGGATTTTGAAGATATGTGCATGTTTAGTACGGTACGTCTTTTTGTTAATAAATTTATTTAAGTTCATTATAGTTATCTAACATTTCTCTGTTCTTCTAAAACTTCCAAGTTCCTATGTTTGTTTAATTCAAGTTTTTATTTAACCAGAAAACCTTTAATAATGCGTGTCTTTAACGTTTAGATGACACCTTCCCACTTTTGTTTTCGGGATGCATTGATCAAGTTACTGCTGTTCTGTAGATTGTCACGCCTCTCTTCTCCGCCGTCGCTAAGCAGGTGCAGCGCTCTCCTTTTGCAATAGTCTATGTTCTTCTCCCTCTTCACCCCCCACCCCTACCCTACCTCATTGAGAATTGAGCACGGTGCGACTTAAACTACTGGCTGAAGCATTCACCTCTTTCCTCTGGGTGATTTACTAGTGGGGGCAGTCAAGGCCATATCGACAGATCTAAAACGGACTTTGAGACATCCTTGCGAAATGAGTTTTTCTATTAGTGAATAAAAAAACCTGTACATATAAAATCAACAAAATTCTTAGCAATAATTTTCTTCTGTACCAGTAACACCCGGAAAATGACTTAATATACAACTGCAAATTAAACTGATGGCGCAGAGGGCTAAGTATACGCATTTCCATAAGGCATCAAAATTTTGGTTTTCAACCTATCAGAAATATTTTCCGTGTATAGTTTGACCCCTAATTTCGACCTAAATATTTCATTAAAAAAGTCGACCTATACACGAGTATATACGGTACTACCCATAGTATGCCCCCTGATGGCAAGAGGGGAGTGCACCTACGGACATAACAAGCAAAAAGCTGTCAGGTAGTTTGAAAAAAATATGCTGATCAGATACACGAACACACAACTTGAATGCATTACTGTGACTACATAAACTTTTGATAAGATAAGAAGTTAGTTGGGAGAACATAAAAAAAACCAATTTATATATATATATATATCATCATCATCATCATCATCATCATTGTCAACCATTAACAAATAAAGGTAACTTGATCACGCTAGTTACGTTAAATGAAAACTTTTACAAAAAGTTCGTAAGTTGGAAGCTTTCAACCTTATCTTAGTTGATCAAGTTACCTTTATTTGTTAATATTGTTACGTGTTTTGCCCATCATCATCATCATTGACAACCATTATCAATCCACTGCTGGACCAAGGTCTCCCCAAGTTTCCTCCACAACGGTCTGTCTTGTGCCAGTCTCCTCCATGTCACTCCCGCTTACTTTCGAATTTCATCTACCCATCTTCCATGTGGTCTTCTTCTGGGTCTTTTCCTGTCCCTTGGAATCCAATCTAAAATTTTGCCTGTCCATCGATGGTCTGTCCTTCTGGCAGTATGTGCAGCCCATTTCCATTTCAGGGATTTAACTCTGATCATGATGTCTTCCACTCTTGTCATTTTTCGGATCCACGAATTTCTCTTCTTATCTCTCCTGGTTACACCAAGCATGCACCTCTCCATGCTACTTTGAGTTGTCTGCAGAATTTGTATGTCTCTTTTAGTTAAGGTCCACGTCTCTGCACCATACGTAAGCACTGGAAGGATGCACTGATCAAACATTTTTCTTTTAAGACATAATGGCATATTGCTCTTGAAAATAATGCCATTTCTTCCAAAAGCTCTCCAGGCAAGTTTTGTACGCCGATTAATTTCTTCATCAATGTGACCCTCACTTGATATCTGCTGTCCAAGATAAACGTATGTGTCTGTTATCTCCAGCTTTTCTCCATTAATTGATAAATCTTCATTTCTTGTAAAAGCATTGAACATCACTTTTGTCTTCTGAAAGTTCATTTTTAATCCCACTTCTTTACTCTTGTCAGCAAGTTCCTGGATCATACTCTGCAGCTCTGATGGGGTAGTTGCAAAAATGACTATGTCATCGGCAAAATGAAGGTGTGTTAGATAATCTCCATTAATCTTTATCCCTTTGTTTTCCCAGTTCAGTGATTGAAAGACATTTTCCAATGTGGCATTAAAGAGCTTCGGAGATATGGTGTCACCTTGTCTCAGTCCCTTTCCAATTTTTATGTGTGTTGTATTTTCAAACAGCCGAATCTTTGCACTTGCATTTTCATAGATGTTATTAAAACTATTAATGTATGCATCTTCAATACCGCAGGATTTCAGAGCCATTGTAACTGCTGATGGTTTCACCGAATCCAAGGCTTTTTCATAATCGATAAAAGCCATGCACAATGGAAGTTCATATTCCCTCGCTCTTTCAATTAGTTCTCTCACTACGTGAATATGATCTATTGTGCTGTAGCCACTCCTGAATCCAGCTTGTTCTCTCGGTTGAGCCATGTCCAGTGTTACACTCAAACGGTGTGAAAGAACTTTAGTGAAGATTTTATAAACCATTGATAGGAGGCTGATAGGTCTGTAGTTCCTGAGATCCGCAATGTCACCTTTTTTATGTAGCAGGATCATTGTAGCGTTGTTCCAATCCTCAGGAATCTTTCCTTCATTAAGGCATCGAGTGAAAATTTAGGCGAGTACTGTTTCGATTTCTCCACTTGCTTCTTTGTATGATGTCTACAGTAATTCCATCTTCTCCTGGAGCTTTTCCCCGCTTCATGTTCTTGATTGCATGTGCAACTTCTGCTGGGAGGAGTGGAAGAACTCTGGTACTGGTACCTTTCATGATGTCTGGAGTACATGTATCATCCTTTTCATATAATTTGGAGTAGAAATCTTTCACTCTTGTCAAGATTTCGCCTCTATTTCTTGTTATAGAACCATCTTCTTTTCTCAGAGCCACAATCTGTTTTCTCCCTTACTGAGATGTCCCTTTGCTATCTTTAGGCTTTGGTTGTTTTCAATTGCTTTCCTCACTAGTTCACAGTTGAATTTCCTAACGTCTTCAGTGATATTGTTTCGTACTGTCTTGCATAGCTCTATATATTCCACTTTGGAAGTCACATCTTCTTTAGTTGTCCTCATTTCTCTTCTTTTTTGCATCAACACTTTGGTTTTTCCTGATAATTTGTTCACATGCAACTTGTTCTTAGACCCAGCTAATTTTGTTGCTGTTTCCATAAGAGCTTTGGTTACTTTTCTGTTAACTTCAGAAATATCCACTTCTTCCGATGTTAGGCCTTATAAAGCAGAGAACTTGTTCTTCAGTTCCAACTTGAAGGTATTATGGCGTTTTTTAAGGTTGGTTATATCAATACATTTTGTTTGTCTTATGAGCTTGCCACGTTCGAGTTTAGTTTTGAGGTGCATCTTACATCTCACCAATCTATGGTCACTACCTGTGTTGAACTTGTTTAGCACACTGCAGTCTTCTATGACGAATTTTTTGTTACACATAATAAAATCAATTTCACTTGTCGTCCCCTTTGAATGTCTCCATGTCCATTTCCTGTGTGGCTTTTTCTTGAAAAAGGAGTTCAAGATGAAAAACCCTTCTGCCTCTGGAAACTCTACGAGAATATTTCCACGCTGGTTTCTGTTACCGTGACCGAATTTACCTACTGAAGTTTCATTCTGTTGCCGTTGCCCTATTTTTGCATTGAAATCTCCCATAATTATCTTCAAGCGCTGCTTACCTTTATTATTTAGATGACGAATTTCCTCATAAAATTCTTCAATTTCTTCTTCAGGATGACTTGTGGTGGGTGCATAAGTTTGAATAATCTGAGCCTGGTATCTTCTCGAGAGTTGGATAACGAGTCGTGCAGCTCTGTGAGCGGAACTTTCAACTTCTACAACTTTTTCCTTCAGTTTCTTGTTTATTATAAATCCAACACCACTAGTTTTGCCAGTATCTGTCCCACGATAGTAGAAGAGATGTCCACTTTTCAGTTCAAGGAGATCTCCTTTTCTCCTTAATTCACTTAGCCCGACAATGTCCCACTTGATCCTTTGTAGTTCCTCTTCCAATTCAAGAAGCCTTGAATCAGAAGATAGGGAGCGTCCATTATACGTAGCCAAGGTCAGCATCAGATGGCAGCCTAGTCCGGTCCTCCGGTGATTCTTAGCACCCTCTGCCTTCATGTCGCACTGGCCGCTGCCTTGGCCAGGTACATTCCAGCTGCCGGAGACTGAGGGCCAAGATTTAAGTTGTGGAGTCATTTTGGAGGGGTTTGGCCATAACTCACCACGCTGGCTATGCGGGCTGGTGAGTGTGGGATAGCATTTCCTCTAATCCCGATGGTATAGTTATACCGCTATTGGCGGTCGTCAGAGCCCCTTTAGTTCTCTTTAATCTTCTTCTTTCTGTTTAATAGTAACAGATGAAGAGCATGGGTCGGGCCCTGAAAGTTATGGATGCAAGCTAAATTTTTAACTAAAGCTAGATCATACAACTCTGCGGAGGTCATGACATATATATATTTTTTAAAACAATTTTTGGTGGGCTTATTACTTGCATCTATGGCTTTGCAGAAACCCATTTCCAACTAGGTCTTTGTGGAAGTGAGAAAATGCAGAGTTTTTGCTGGTCCTTGATAAAGCCAAGGCTCAGTATTCTCGACACTTTCTACATTCAGTTGTTTTATTTTATTTTATTTTTCATCTTTTCTCCTTTTACTCACACCGGTAGATACATAACCTTTTCTATGTTGTACTCGGTATGAGTCAAAAATATAATTTTTTTTTTGCTTAGGTCTCTTCTTAATAGAATGTGAATTCTGAATTTTCATAACTGCTGCATTGCGCGTTTTGATCTTCAGGTTATTTTGCAACTTTCGTTTTAAATTCAAAAGTTTTTCCTTAGTTTTCAGCTTTGATCTTCAGTATATATATATACACTATATTGACAAAACTCATCGGACACCTAGAAGAGAAACACAACATAGCATTTATTGACATACATTGGTACGGTGTCGGTCCAACTTTGGCCTTAATGTATGCACTAACCCTTCAAGAAATGCTTTCGACAAGGTTTTGGAACACAGCAATAGGTATGCACTTCCATTCAGTACATAATGCTGCCGCTAACTGTTGCTTAATAGTAGGCTTTGGTTCCAAACTTCTTATGCTGCACTCTAATTCATCCCATTGATGCTCTATGGGATTAAGATCAGGACTCTGTGCTGGCCAGTCCACACACGATACAGAATTATCATCAAACCACGCCGTAACACTCCTTGCTTTATGGCTCGGTGCATTATCCTGCTGGTACTAACAAGGCTCGGTTCCATAGTATTGCAACAGAGCTGTTAGGGCATAATAGTCCAGAATGTCCAGGTAGACGTGCTGGTTAACAGGTTTCTCTACGATAACCAATGAGCCGGGACCATACCATGAAAAACACCCCCACATGAGTACACTGCCAGCTCCAAACTTGACCGTAGGAACAGTACACTATGTTAAATAGCGTTCCCCTGGCTGTTACCGTAACCACACACTGCCATCAGACTGATTTGTAATGTATCTGGATTTATCAGTCCATAGGACCCATTTGCATTGATCTACGGTCCACAAATAATGTTCTTTACACCATGCTAAATGACGAGCAGCATTCCGAGTGGAGATGAAAGGCTTATGAACAGCCGCATGACCTCGGTAACCCATGGAATGAAGTTCTCTATGAATCGTACGCGTACATACTGAGGTTCCAGCATTTTTACTCACCTGTACACTGAGGCCTTGTGCAGTACTCCGTCAATTAGCTGTAACGTCTCTCCTGAGGTTTCGACATCCTCTATCACTGATTTTCTTTGGTGTGCCGGAACGTTATACTGCTTCAGGCACCCCATGTGTCTTCCACTTATTCAATACATTCAAAACAGTTGACTTGGGTATGTTTGAATGCCTCTCGGTTTCTTTTATGGCCAACCCACTATTATAACACCCAACAATCTTTCCATTCTCAAAGTCAGTTCTCTCCCGCCGTGACATTTTCACTCAACCTTACAGTGCGATATGATCGCGCTCAGCTGCAGGCTTGGCTTGTATTTATACAGTTTGCAGCTGTACTGCACATCTTAACAATGCAGTGGAACAGTTCATTTACTTCCAGAGACTTTTGCCAATATAGTGTATATACGTATATATGCAATTGAAAATAACCAAAGCCTGAATAAAGCAAAGGGACATCTGAGTAAGGGAAGAAAACAGATTATGGCACTGAGAAAAGAAGATGGTTCTGTAACAAGAAATAGAGGCGAAATTTTGACAAGAGTGAAAGATTTCTACTCAAATCTGTATGAAAGGGATGATACATGTACTTCAGACATTACAAAAGGTACCAGAGTTCTACCAGTGCTCTCAGTTGCACATTGAAAGAAAATGGACGATGTAATCGCTCTGTCCACGTTATGTTATAAACAACGCATAGCGACTGAAAAATTGTGTTCCGACACCGCTGGGATCGAACCCCAGATCTCTCGATAACTAGTCGAGTGCGTTCGCATTTACGCTACGGCGTCAACAATTCTCAGCGCCATGTGTGGTTTATCAGTCAGCATCTGACTACACGAACATAACGTGGACAGAGCGATGGCATCGTCCATTTACATTATCTCCATGTATTTGATTTATATTAATTGAAAGAGTGAGGGAATATGAACTTTCATTATGCATGGCTTTTATCGATTATGAAAAGGTCTTTGATTCGGTGAAAACATCAGCAGTTACAATGGCTTTGAAATCCTGCGGTATTGAAAATGCATACATTTATATTATTCATAACATTTATGAAAATGCAAGTGCAAAGATTCGGCTATTTGAGAATACAGCACCCATAAAAACTGGAAAGGCAGTGAAACAAGGTGACCCTATATCTCCCAAACTCTTTAATGCCACATTGGAAAATGTCTTTCAATCACTGAGCTGGGAAAACAAAGGGATAAAGATTAATGGAGATTATCTAACTCACCTTCGTTTTGCTGATGACTTAGTCATTTTTGCAACTACCCCATCAGAACTGCAGAGTATGATCCAGGAACTTGCCGACAAGAGTAAAGAAGTGGGATTAAAAATTAACTTTCAGAAGACAAAAGTGATGCTCAATGCTTTTACAAGAAATGAAGATTTATCGATTGATGGAGAAACGCTGGAGATAACAGATACGTACGTTTATCTTGGACAGCAGATATGAAGTGAGGGTCACATTGATGAAGAAATTAATCGACGTATAAAACTTGCCTGGAGAGCGTTTGGAAGAAACAGTATAATTTTCAAGAGCAATATGCCATTATGTCTTAAAAGAAAAGTGTTTGATCAATGCATCCTTCTAGTGCTGACATATGGTGCAGAGACATGGACCTTAACTAAAAGAGACATACAAAGACTGCAGACAACTCAAAGTAGCATGGTGAGATGCATGCTTGGTGTAACCAGGAGAGATAAGAAGAGGAACTCAGGGATCAGAAAAATGGCAAGAGTGGAAGACATCATGATCACAGTAAAATCCCTGAAATGGCAATGGGCTGGACATATTGCCAGAAGGACAGACCATCGATGGACAGCTGAAATTTTAGACTGGATTCCAAGGGACAAGGAAAGACCCAGAAGACCACATGGAAGATGGGCAGATGAAATTCGAAACTATGCGGGGGTAACATGGAGGAGACTGGCACAAGACAGACTGTTGTGGAAGAAACTTGGGGAGACCTTCATCCAGCAGGGGATTGCTAATGGTTGACAATGATGATGAAAATATATACCCAGCAAAAACACAAGTGCTGGGAAACTGCTGGCCACCAGCTGGCAGTGATGGGTCACTGCTGGCTGAAATCTGTCGCTCACGGCCCAGTAGCGATCAGTTGGTGGCAGCGCTATCAGTTGGCGAGCCATTGATGGCCCTGCAGCATCGCCGTGAATTGTGGGCCTCTAAACAAGTGCCACCAGTGGCTTGTTGCTGGCAACCAATGCAACCACAAGAGCAGGTGGAAGCAACGGGACTGTGCATGCGCAGAATCAACACTTGCTGTGCCTCTCATGGTACCAGTTAGTTGAACATGACGCTATCGCCATTGTGTTATTTTAGTGGATGTTAAGAAAAAATCCATATGTAGAGAGGCGAATTAATTTCCTAATGAAATTCTATGTCGACGAAGATATCAGATTAAGCCATGAAATACTAGATTACAGCCTTGAAATACCCCTACTCAGCCACTACATTCCCATGAATAACAATTCATGAAATGGAGTAGGTGAATAACAAGAAAAAATTTGAAACTGCTTGAAACAAATGTCATGGAAAACCATTAAGAAAACGTTCGTTGGAAAAAAAAAAAAAAAAAGAGTTATACGCGTACAACATTTATTAATTATTTGAAAGAAAAAAAAAACAACGCTATGTGGATATAATGTACTCATCCATGGGTTGAATACACAAGACTGGGAGGAATTTGAAGTAAAATAAAATATATTTCCTCTTTAAAACAAATGTAGCTTTGGACAGGACAGTTACAACGTTAAAAATGTAACAGAATGTGACATGAACCCGGGTAAATATATATTAATTCAACAATCTCCTTTCAAGACAACAAGGACAGTACAAAACTTTGGAAAGCTACTAAGTATGTACACTCCTTGAAAATGAGTGAAGTTCCCTCAAGGTAAAAAAAAAAAAACTATCGCTATGTTGAAAAAATAAATTTATGAATTACATGAAACTGACTTTTATGAAAAATACCTTCGCAATATTGTAAAATAAAAGGGGGAACCATTCGATTACACATTTCTTATGAAACAGACAGCTTCAAGCACACGCTCATGCGTAGCAAATTAGTCTGGTCGGTAGAGAGCTCAGCTCCCACGCCAACGGCCCTGATTCAAATCCACTTAGATCCAAACGGGCGTTTTTTCAGTGTGTTGAGAAAATTTCCCCAGTGCAGTGCTGTAATTCACAAGTTTCGTAAGGGTAGAAAAAAAAATGTAGCTTTAGGAAACTGTGGTTATCTTTGATTTCTTTTTTATGGCTGCTACTGGGATATTGGCAGATAAGATTCAGCAAGCCACCAGTTACGTCACACGGTTGCCGGCTGCCACTACCGGCAAACTAGCGGACCACATTAGGCTAGCCATCATTTCTGGCACGTGCTTGCAGGGCCACTGAAGGGCCACTTGTGGCAGCTACTGCCTGTGATGGAAAATGGTGCCATTTCAGCAATCATGATACACTTTAACCATAGCAGCACACGAACAGTTCACAAACTGTGCTGTTTCAGAAATACTGCCACCCTTGGCCCAAAAGCCAATAATCGTTCGTTTTTGCAAATCTGATAAATCGCTCCTTTTATCCATGACAGCAACGAGTGATGTGTTTTCAGAATGTCTAAAGCACACCTTATATACCCTCCAAGCCAGCTCACGACATGCGCCTTCTTTCATTGGTTATGCGCTGTTGACGTCAAAAGTAGGAGATGGTCAGAATAATGTGACTCGACTGTGTATTTCTACAAGGTATAACCCCATTGCACCCCCACACTTATTTCCCCCCATAAATCAGGGGTAGGAGCAATAAAAAAATTCAGGACATATTTTGGTGGACCTGGCAAGTAAATTAAATCAAATATTGGTACAAATGCAGAAATATTATTATTTTACTAAAAAGCTATCTAAATTATTGCCCAGTTGTTAGCAGGATTCTTTTCACTTTTAAGGCTAACAACGCCCCTAAAATTTCAGTGGCTAAGTTTGGCCTAAATTCTGTTTGACACTTACGGACAATGCTAAAAATTCTTTACGCAGTTGCATTACTGTGTGGCACAACAAGAATAGCATATATCAGGTGTGGTAAAACTTAAGACTTTTTAGCACTAATTGCACCAGTCATTTTCAAAATGTATGACCATGCAGTATCAATTGTAGAACAATTCGAAACACCTTCCAATTCACAAATTTGATATAAGGCAAACTCCAATTCCAACTTGTCCAGATCACTGTCACTAACAACAGCAGCTGATAAAATATTTGCCAAGTACATTACTGAAGAAAAGGAAGCTTCTTCAATCCTAATTCCTATTTCAGCAACTTCTGCGTGCAGCAGAAATTCACTTTTCAGTCAGAATTTCTTCAAAATGTAGTCATACGTAACCCTTAATAAAAACACAGGATATTCAGAACATTGCGAGGGGGATTATGATTACAGGAGAAATCTTCGTTTCGACCGTCTTCCGTTTTGGGAAACTCTTTCCTCCATTTTTAAGCTGAAATGTAAGTATTTATGGAATAAATGGATATTTAAGAAAAATACTGGGCAGAAGGAACATCGCGAGAAAATATTACCGATTACGGGGGAAATCTTCACTCCAATTAACTTCTGTTTTCAGAAGAAGGAATTCCTTCCTCAAACGGCACCCCCCTCCCCCAGCAAGATTTCTGCTCACTTTGTGCATCGATCACAAGAAGGCCCCAAACGATAATGGCTGATATATTATTATATTTGCACTTTTAAGGTATTAAAACCCTGCAAAGTGTGCATAGTTTACGTGCAATTCATAAATGAAATACTATTAAAAAGCAACAATCACTTACCCTAAAGATCATGGCAATTTCTATCGACTACAAACTTCCAGCACGTCAATTATCGTAATGTTGTTGGCCTTCAAAGGTTTACAGACATCTTGCTTACGATTCCTTCTTCCGGGGATGAAACATCGTATTTTTATTTTTTTTAAGCCATATGAGATGTAACTATAAGCTTGTCAATTCCATAAAAACCACACAAGCATACTACTCATTCATTAAAAAAACTATGTACATATTTACACAACCTTACATTCCTAAGTGTAAATATGTACATAGTTTTTTAATTGAATTGTATGAATGAGCAGTATGCTTGTGTGGTTTTTATGGAATTGACAAGCTTATAGTTATATCTCATATGGCTTAAAAAAACGATGTTTCATCCCCGGAAGAAGGAATCGTAAGCAAGATGTCTGTAAACCTTTGAAGGCCAACAACATTACGATAATTGACGTGCTGGAAGTGTGTAGTCGATAGAAATTACCATGATCTTTAGGGTAAGTGATTGGTGCTTTAATAGTATTTCACGGCTGATATAATCCCGCGGCTCGGTGCCGTGCATTCTTTCTACTTTGTTTTCAAACAAGCAAAACAAAATCCTCCTCCTCAGAAAAAAAAAAGAAGAAGAAGAGAAAGAGGTGTATCACGAACTTGGTTCAGAGGCATTGGGCCAACGTGATCCTGGGCCATGGAGAAAGAAGCGCACCGGGCTAATGTAATCCTGAGTCATGGCAAAAGAAGCACGCCGGGCCTACGTAATCCCGGCCAGGCGCTGTGCTTTTTTTTTTTGCACTCTTTTAAACAAGCAAAACAAATTCCTCCTAAGTAAAAAAAAAAAAAAAAAAAAAAGAAGCAAAGAAAGGGCTGTGTTACGAACTTTGTTCAGAGGCTTTTACATTGATTAATTACAACACGAGTAAAACTTTCTTAATAATAGCAAACATCTGAATATCCGTAATTTTTCATAAGTCATCAGTAATTCCATAATCCCGAGGGAAATCCGCAATGGTTGGCATCTCTGCCCGTCATCCGTAAGAAGGGGTTTCACAGCAGCTTCAATTCTTGAACAATCTCACAAACGCGGGAACGCGTTCGGGTACATCACAAATTACAACAGTGAGAGTTCTTGGCGATGATGTCACAACGATAGAGTACTCTCTCTCTTTCTCTCGTTCCATTTTTTTTATTTACGCGGTACTTGTAAACGCTAGATGATGAATCACTATACATAGTTTACCATTTATTCTTAAAATTTCAGGGGTACACTCAAATTTTCAGGATACAGAAAAAAGATAAGGACATTTCAGGACAAAAAAATAAAAATCAGAAACTTCAGGACAACTCCGACCCCTGCATAAATACAAACATTTATAGAGAAAAATAACATTGAACAACACAGGATAATGGGAACTTCGTATAAAAAAAAGTACAATCATGAGAGAAATTTTCACTTCGTCCAACTTTTGTTTTCAGAAATGTTTCCTCTATTTTCAAGCTGAAATACAAATATTTATGGGATAAAATTATATTTGAAAGAAGATGTCTCGAATATTACAATCTTCTTTGTTCCACTTTGTGATAAAAGATTGCGTTAGTCAAATTCAACAAGAATATGAAGAAAAAGATCAAAGGCTTTTAACTGTAGTAAACTCAAAATTTAATAAATATATAGCAGGCCCAGGATCCATTTGGAGTAATTTACATTTAATGTAAATTAAGAATTAATGACTATTATGTAGAATAAAAAGATCATAGTAGGAATCTTGTAATGGTCGAGAACACAGGAACCATCCATTCTTCTCATGGCAACATTACTCAAGAAATGTCCAACAACAACTGCCAGCAAAAAAAGTTCTATCGTTGTTGAAGAAAATAAACAATTACGTGACTTGAGTTGAGTAAAAAAAATAAACAAAGTCGTTTAGGGCAGAATTCATGACGTCATGTCCAACAATATTTAACAACAATACTAGGCAGAAGGAAGATTGCAAGGAACAGAATATAAGATTATGGGGAAATATTCGCTCAGTCCAACTTCTGTTTTCGGAAATTGTTGCCTACGGTTTCAAGCTGAAATACAAACATCTATGCAGTAAAATGATATTTAACAACAATACTGAACAGAGGCAACATTGCAAGAAAGAAGAAATTAAGATTACAGGAAAAGAACTTAACTTCGTTAAATTTCCATTTTCAGAAGTTTTGAGCTATCCTCAGATGGAAAACGACCCCCCCCCCCTTCATAATTCCAAAGATAATTTCTCGACAGTTTTGTTTGCATTAATCTCAAGAATAAACAAAATTATGACAAAAAAGCGGAATTAGGTGAATCGGCGGAAGAATCTCATACCTATGCAATACAAGCAGGCCCACTTCTCTTCGTTATGGATTATGATGAGCCCAAAAGATTTGCAAAGGATTGGATTCCCACGCTTGCCAAAAATATCTTTATTCTGGACTCCTGGCTAAGCATTTATAGTTTCTTGCCACTAAAAAAAAACCAGCGTGTTTCATGAGGAGAAAGATTCCATAACTTCTAGATATTTTTCAACATTTTTTAGGATTTCCAAGACTTTTCAATGATTTCCATGACCCAAGCAAAATTCCATAACTTTCCAGGTTTTCCATGACCCATGTCAACCCTGAATGATACTAACATATATATTGAGGGTTGACAGCCAGTAGTGGTTATGTCCAAAATTACAGAGGACAACAAAAGGTTTGGTGGACTTAACCCTTTTCACCAAAAACAGACACATCCACTTCTGATTGTCAGCCCTCAACACACACACACACACACACACACACACACACACACACTTAAGTTTTCAATTCATACAAAAAAAAAAGACAAAAAAGAAACAAACGCATTTAAAAAACTGAGCTATATAATTTAGGAATCTGACAAAATGCATCTCAAGCTTTACTCTTAGGTGGTGTCACAGATATAAGATTTCAGGAATGCCTGAATGTTTCAGGACAAGAACAGTAATCAGTAAGGAAAGGATTTTTAGGTATATAAATATTTTCACATAAAACATATATTTTCAAGAATTTTGTACATAAATACATATTTTCCAAAATTACATAATAAAAACAATAACAACGTAAATTGGCATGCTTACACCATTTTTTTTATGTTTAATGTAAATTAACCCAAAGTAAAACTAGCTGAAAAAAAATAAGGAATGGTATTGCAACATGCAAGTAGAATTTATGCCCCTTCACGAGGCCTTGTTTCATTGGCCCCACCACGTTGGTGAATGACATCTTCTGTCTTACTTGAAGAAGCAAAACCAGAAGTTCTCTCATACCCACACAAGTCTTAGGTAACACATGGATAGGTCTCAAAGTCGAACAAGGAGAGTATATATACAACACTCATGTTACAGTCATTTTTATTGATGCAGTTCCATTGAATTGCTGTGGCCAACATGTTCTTGTGATATTATTCTGCTCCTGTATTACATGATAAAGTGTGGTTATGAAGTGCACTGAGTTAATTATTTCTAAGAGATGTATAACTGTACCAAATAAATTTCTGTGTTGAGTTTTAACGAGTGTTCTACTTCTTCATTGTGAATTTGTGAGTAAAGAAGGATCTTTTGAATCCAAAGCCCAAGAAAAGAAAAAAAAAAAAAACATAACAGCATATAAAAATATAACAGTGTACATTTCTTGCATACTCGAGGTCAAAATTTTTTTCATTGTATTTTCAGTACAATTCTGCTACGTGTAGTTTTAGTGAGAAAACAAGAAGTACGTATAGGTAAAATTTTAAATTAGATTTCTAATGAAAAAATAACAGATTTCTTAGTCAGGCAAATTTGGAACATTAACTTAGTGCATATATTATTTGCCATTATAAAAAAAGAACATGCTTCAATAAGTTTCGACAATTTATATTTTCTCTTTAGGTACACATGTTTAGTTAAAAACCACGCTCTGTAGGTTTGTCAAATGCAATAATTTAAAACTGAAGTTCTGAATAAAAATGGAAATATATAAATTTAATAAATGATTCTCTCAGTTCACAATTTTCCCATAATAAAAGCATTTTGAAGTATCAGAAATAACAATAATAATAAGTACTGCACACAAATACATTGATGTTCAAACCATGCGCAAAAATGAAAAAGTAAAAAGAAACACTAAACAGCATCCCACCCCGAGCAGTTGTATAATATGTAAAAGCAAAAATTTGAGATTATTAAATGGCTTCCACGTGTCTGCGCACCTTGTTTTTTTGTTTTTTTTTATTATTATTTAAACACTTTACATGTGCTATAAGTTTCATTTCGGCAGCACAAACAAAAACTTGAAGTGCGTTGCCTGTGTATTGCTGGAAAGTTGCCTGTAAAAACGGCTGACAATTTCAGGAAGGAAAACTGGTTTTATCTGTGACCAAACGGGGATTGTTCTGATCACCAAGCTAACACCGTTGAGCGTGTTGTTGCATACGGGAAAAGCCGCCCGTTGACGGAGGCTTCAGATCGGCTTTCGGTTGCCGCTGGGAGGGTTAATACAATTGGTTAGGTGTAGTTTTTCCACTGAGATGCATGTCCGACTGTGCTTAGAGAATTCTAACTATGAGTATTGTTAATTATTACGGTATTATTTTATTTTGTAAAGAAAACTAATTATAGTTATTTTCAGTTTTTGTGGAATATTTCATTTAGCTTATACACTATAAATACTTTTGCGCATTAAGAGAGAACGGAAACTAAAAGACAAAGAAGAAAACATACCTGGGGCCCATGCATGCTATCTTATGTAATTTTAGTATCTGAATAAGATCAATCCTGAAATTTTGTGAAAAAAATTGTTTGAAACAATTTTGGGGGACATACTGATGCAAACAGTCGAGAAAGCATTCCCTGATTAAGTTTTTTAACTTGTTGAGATCTTTTTCTACAGCAGCATCAGAACAGTAATATTGTATGCTGTTATTCAGCATCCACATGCAATGTCTTGCATAAAAGTGGGTTCTCCTCCATAAAATGTGATGTTGTCTGATGTTACCCATTGTCTACTTTGTCATAATTTAATTTGCATTGAGGGGGATATGCTGCCATCTGCTGGTGTTATATGTGAATGAATAATACAGGTAAGCATTGAGGACTTTGATCCTTAGCACTACAAATGTAATTTTTGTAATGATCTCCTATCTAACCCCCAAAGTCTAGTGTTCACCATTGCTTTGGAAATTAAATTTTATGCAATTTTTGTGATGTTTTTATTTTAAAGTACATTTTTCATTATCATTTAATAAGAATGATTAATTATCAAGATGTCTGGCTGATAACTTATCATACTTTGCCTACAATTTAGCTTGTTAATGAATTTACTTAGTACTGATATTTAGCTGATGACTAGCTGAAATGCTAATAAATTTCTTAACTACAACAGACAACTTGTATGATGTTTTTAGTCAAATGAAGTCAATTAATAATACAATGTGTTTTGCACAAATTTATAAATAGAAGTTTGCACAAACTAATGACTTACTGGAAGCAGTAACTTCAAGCCTCGCTGAAACAATATTGACCCCAGCTGCATTGGATGCAATACACTGGTAGATACCCGAATCTTTCACTATAGTCTGTGAGATGACCAGAGTATTCCCATTTTCCTTTTCAGCCAGAGCTTTTAGCTTTATTCTTCCATTTATGTACATGGCCACACCATCTTTCAGCCACTGAATAGTAGGCATAGGGGTGCCATCAACACCACATTCAAACCTTGCAGTCTGGGCAGTTGGTTTTACTTGACTTTCTGGAACACTGGTAAATTTAGGAAGAACTGAAAAGATGTTAAATAAATCAGTAACCCAAAATGCAAGAAAATAACACATATATAGTAAACCAAATCCTATAGAATAAAAAAATATATATTAAAACAAGAATAGTGAGCAGGGGTGTATATAGAATTTCTTTGGGGGGGGGGGTGTCGAAAAATGAAACTTTATTAAATAAAAAAAAACAATAATAATAAAGTTAATGAAAAACATAAGAAAAAATTTAAGCATTTTTCTCTAATGTAAGTTCATGCAGTTTTATTACATTAAGACATTTTTTTTCTAATGTAAACCACATTTTTACCAAAAACTTAAAAAAATGAAACACTTTTGGAGAGGGTGCAAGCCCCTCCCCCTTCCTCTAAATACACCCCTGATAGTGAGCAACAGTATCTCCATTGCATGCTGTGGCTTTTAATTCTGAACTGAAATGGATGTACTATGAAGTACATGTCACAGTATATGGCATGTTATTTATGCTCTCCTGTGTTTAGCAAATTAGATGCTCTACAGTTCGGTCCATCCATAAAGTCATTTTCTTAGTTATGTGGTTACATACAAACATTTCTCACCCACTGGTCATAGTTCACTGGTGAGTGAACTATGATGACCAGTGGGTGAGAAATGAGAATCGAACCTGCATCAACTGATTTATAATAAATAAACGAGAATCGAACCTGCATCTCCTGATTTATCATAAATATTCCTATTCCATGGCAATGTAACTTTCAAACTTTTTTAAAAATTGCTACATGAAAAACAGTAAAATGTACAAACCTTAAAAAAAAAAAAAAAAAAAAAAAAGCCACCCCCTTAACTTTGGAACCATTGGCTGCAGATAAACAAGTAAGGTACTGTTGGAAAGCACTCGAAGGGAACTATCATGTGATGCGAAGAAAAATTCTAATCAAGCTAATTAACATACTAATTAGCTCACTATCTCCGATTTTTTCCATATAAGGAGTTCTTTATTTTATGCACATTCTATTTGGCACATGGAAAAAACCCTAAATCTTAAATATCGTCCAAATCAGATGATTAATACAAAAAATATTTGCAAATAAAGTTAGAGGGGGCATTCATATATCTACATCTGGGAAACACACCTGGAATGTTTCCATCATTGCAAGAAGAGTGATAATGCGGAAAAATCTGTGTCTTGCCCGAACCTCCAACAAATTGAATGTAGAGTATAGACGAGCAAAGACCCTGACAGTGATTTGTATGATAACCTTTGCCACCCAGGGACGGAGTTCATTTACTCTTGCCGTTTCCTTTATAACAACTTCATTTATTCGTGTTAATGACTTGAATCAGGGTTAGAATAAACAGTGTTTTTTTCTAACAATGGAAAATCCGAATCTGTGCAAGTTGAAATTTGTTTTGAATATTCTTGTTTCCGATCATTAACACTTTCTCAAGACACTGAGTATTCGCATATCACTGAAAGATTGTTTCACAATAGAAAATTGAAGCAGAACCATGAAATCCAATTTTTTAGAATGTCTTTTGTAAAAAAAGATCGTATTTGTGTTATCGGTTTGTCCGTATGTGGTCACCATATCTTTGCAACTATTAGTCCGATTTGAAAAATTATTTTTGCATCGGGAAGCTTGAAATGTGCCAATGAAATGATGATCCTTCATTTCTTTCTTCTTTTTTTTTTTTTACAATGTGCAATTTTGCTGTTAGAGGGCGTAAACACAGATGATATCGAATTCAAAACACATTTTATTACATACATTTGCTTCTAAACATCCGATTAAAAAAAATATTTTACTTTTCAATTCCATTAAATCAAAAACAAATGCCGTCTATTGCACGATACACTTTAATGATAAAAAACTATGTACAATTCAAATAGTATATAGCTTTTTATCATTAAAGTGTATCGTGCAGGAGACGGCATTTGTTTTCGATTTAATAGCTTTTGGTGCAAGAGTTAATTTCTTCATATTTTCAATTCCATTTATGTCGAAAAGCATTTCAGGTAAAGTAACTTTTTCAAGTTATGCATAGATTTTATGTTAGGGGGCGTAAAAATAATTTGCATTTTCCCCGATATCTGTACTTCTAAATCTCCGATTTGAGAAATTCTTTCTTCAGTGGATACGGTTCTTGATGGGGAAATCTTTTGCATATAATTTCTAATTTTTGGTAAAGAACGGTTTCACCACCATGGGGCGTAAGTGTTAATTTCTGCTTCTGATGTATTTGCCACAAAATCTGAGCTTTTAAAATCTGGATTAAAAAGTTCATTCGCGGACCAATACCAATCAAGCCGATACATTTTTTTCTTAAAATAATGCATGATTTAAAAAAAAAAAGTCACCCCCTTAACTTTGGAACCTTGGTGGAGGCAAGAGCGTAGATGTATATCATATTGTTGTTAATATCTCTGCTTCTAAGAGTCCAAATTGAAAAATTCCTTTTTTTGGTTGCATATAGTTTCAGATGCAAAATGTTTTTCATATAATTCCAAAATTTTCAAGTAATTCATAGACTTTCCACTAGGGGCATAAAGGTAAATTGTGTTTTCCCAGATATCTCTGCTTCTAAAACTCTGATGTGAAAAATTCTTCCTGTATCACACACAGCTACTGATGGGAAATGTTTTGCATATAATTTCTTATATTTGGTTAAGAATAAATAGTTTGGCCACCAGGGGGCATAAGTGTTTATTTCTGCTTCTGATGTATTTGCATCTAAATCTGAGCTCCTGAAAACTCGATTGAAAAAATTATTTCGTGGGCCCATTTCATTCTCTTTGGGAAACATTTTCAGAATACTCTCTTCTTACAATAATGTATAGTTTTTCTGCCAGGGGGCATAGATGCATATTTTATTTTTGTCAATATTTCTGCTCCTAAAAGTCCGATTTTAAAAATACTTTCTTTGTTCGAGAGCATATCTGCTGCAAAATGTTTCTCATATAATTTCAAATTTTTCTTAACGCAGAAGTTTGCCACAAGAGGGCGTAAGTTAACATTTCCGTTTACAGCAATATCTAAGGGACTAAAACCCCGATTGAAAAAATTTTCTTCGGTCAGATACTACTAAATGTGCAAACTCTGCGAGCGTATTTTCTTACCAAAATAATGCTAAATTTCGCAGCTAGGGGACGCCAATTTTTTCTTAATATCTCTGCTTCTAAATGTGTGATTTAAAAAATTCATTCAACATCGGAAGCCATTTCCTTGTGGAACACTTTAAGTTAGTATTTGAGGAGTTTTATAGTTCGGTTGGTTGGTTGGTTGTTGGATTTTATTGGCGCAAGGGCCAGGTTTGGCCAAAGAGCGCCAGACAAAGAACGATCAGCCACAGATTTAAAAAAAAAAAAAAAAAAAAAAAAAAAAACGTGGAAAATGATTAAGAGCAGACAGGCTTGGTAAAAGTTGAAAAAGAGTATGAAGAAAGCAGTGAAGAAAAGGTAGTTAATGAAGTTTATTAAAATTAATAAATTTACTAATGGAAAAGGACGAACCGTCACTCTCCTCCCCCCACACTCCTCTGCAATGCTGGCAGAGGGCGGGGACGAACTGTCACTCTCCTCCCCCCATGTTCCTCTGCAATGCTGGTAGAGGCTGGGGACGAACTGTCACTCTCCTCCCCCCGTGTTCTTCTATAATGTTGGGTGAGGGTGGGGACCTCGCTGAGGCCGAGACAGTTTGATGGACACCGCACACCTTTGCAGATTGAGGGCCGGGTCTTCCGCACGTGCAGGCTGTCTGCTGGGAACCGGAAGAGGCGGGCGTCTTCAAAAGAGAAGGCGAAGACGCAGCTGGTCGAATAAGCTGGAGCTCGGTGAAATCCACCTGTGTCGCTTGTTCAGCTGTAGGACGCTTGGCAAGTGCGGCGAGAGCTACAGGGCGCGGAACAAAAGGCTGCACGGGTTGTGGCTGAGACTGAACAACTGCGGCAAAAGTACGCTGTCGGTTGTTGGGAATACCCAACTTGGCCTTGGCAGCAGGGTACGAGAGGCCCTCCAGGGTCTTGAGGCGCTGGATCGCCTTCTCGTCGTTCCACTTCGAACAGGACCTGGCATAAGCAGCGTGGGAGTCACCACAGTTTACACAGCAGGGCTCTGAAGTGCATCCAGTCCCTTCGTGGTCGCGGGAACCACAATTGGCGCACCTCGCAACACTGTTACAGGACCGCTGGGAATGTCCATACCTCTGGCACTTAAAACAGCGTAGAGGATTTGGTATATAAGGACGAACTGCACATAACAAGTAACCAGCCTTGATTTCAGTAGGTACCTTCGGGCTGTTAAAAGTCAAAATAACATTTCGTGATTTGATCAGCGCGCCATCGCGCCGGAAAGTCATGCGTCTGGCAGCTATGACACCCTGATCAGCAAGTTCACACACAAGTTCATCTTCATCGCAGACCAACAAGTCGGGCTCAGAAATGACTCCCTTGGAGGTGTTGAGATACGGATGTGCCGTCACTTGAACTGGAATATCCTGAAGTCTGGTCAACTGCAGAAGAGATTTGCTCTGAGAGAGAGTGCAAGTTTCCACAAGCAGATCTCCAGAGCGTAGCTTCTTCACTGACTTCAAAGAGCCAGCAACACCCGCAAGTGCCTTCGAGATGAAAAAGGGAGACTTGGAGGAAAGTTTCAACATCTGGTCAGTAGAAGAAATGACGAGAAAAGTAGCGTGAGGTATCGAATCTGCAAGTGTAATGCGACGTTTCTGAGCTGACGGCTCAACACCTGGATCTAAAGATACGTCGCGGTGATGTCGTTTTTCAACGAAAGTTCTCTTCAGTGTGTTATGTGTGGGAGGTGGTTGAGGCAAATTTGGCACCTGATCAATCACCATATCCTGTTTTTTGTTAAATTTTGAGGAGGGTTTATGTTTCCCCATGGGAGTAAGAAAGAATTCATCTGCAACGTACTCCGCCCACAATCGAGCCCAACAGGGGAGAACTGGAGGTCCGCAAGCCAAACACATGACGCAAGACACAGTTCTAGAGCTTAGTTGCAAATATAGTCCGTTGGCTGTGATCACACGCACTCGGCGGACACTTCGGCCTCCAGGTACCGTCATGCCAACGCCTTTGGCATGATCCCACAGCCCCCGGGCTCACCCTGCCGTGCAATACGACAAAAGCCGCTAAAGCCCTGCACACAACTTGGTACAAGACTTCTGACCAGAGGTGGGTTAGGCTCTAGCCTCCCGTTTACAGCGAAGCCGGGGTCGAAGAGGAATGTTAGTACACAGGAGGCACTTAACTGGTCTCCTGCGACCTCAGCCGCCAGACATCCCATTTCCGCCTCACGGGTCTCCGCACGCGGCAAACATGCAGGTAGGTCTAGCACCCAAACCAGCTAAAAGGAAAAAAAGAAATCCAAAGAAGACAAATCCTGGCTGGGAACCTAAACGGAATCTCAGCAACCTACGAACTGAGCGGTTAATATAAATCAGTTAGTATTGGAGGGTAACAAAACCACAAGACCGGGGTGTTAGTACATAACGTGGTAGCGATTAGGTAGAATACAACACGGGCAACTAGCCAGTGGAGAAAATAAAGAAAAACAAAAAAGCGAGACACAAGACCAGCTCGGGATCGTGGGGCCGCGACTCCCCAACAGCTGGATGAACAGCCGTCCCTGCAAACACCAATAGCACCAAAATAAAAATCAAGCGGTGGCATGACATCAGATGTTGACCAGTCACAAGGTCAGCTCGGGCCGTGGGGGCGCCGCTCCCCAAATAACTGGAAAACCAGTTATCCC
This sequence comes from Macrothele yani, assembly GCA_039090855.1. Classification (NCBI taxonomy): domain Eukaryota; kingdom Metazoa; phylum Arthropoda; class Arachnida; order Araneae; family Macrothelidae; genus Macrothele; species Macrothele yani. The sequence continues at coordinate 144,394,253 of CM076996.1, forward strand.
CGTGCGGGGTTTTATAGTTCACAGTTCTGTTGCTAGGGGGTGCTTGTGTACTTCTGTTTGCAGCTGTATCTTCACTTCTAAAAACCCTATTGAGAAATTGCCTTTTCTACTGTATGCCATTCACGACAATAGATGTGGAACATTAATTATCCTCTTTAAATAATGCACAGATTTCTTGCTAGGAGGTGTAAGGGTCAATGCTTTTTTTTTTTTTTTTTTTTTTTTTGCTACCTCTGCTTGAAGGAGTTGTATTTGAAAATTTGAAAAGTTCTTTTCCCTTGAAGAAATTTTAAGCCAACTTTCAACTTTCCTATTATGCAAAATTCTTGAGCTAGAAGGCATAGAGTTATATCATGTTTCTTTCTATATTTGTTCTTTTAACTGTTTGATTTGAAAATCTGTTTGGCTCCGATATCCTTCTGCTATGAGAAAATTTTTGTGTGCAATTTGTTAATTTTTGTAACGTACGTTTTAGACAGTGTTAGAAGAAAATGTAGCTGTTTCTATTTCTGGATGTTTTATTGATTGTAAAAATCTGGTTGATAATTTCTAACTGGTTGCATTGACTTTGAATAACTTTGAAAATTTTTATTTGCGTTAGAAACGGTTCAAAAGATGAGCTCATTACAACAGAAAATTTGGTGTCATCATTCTTTTTATTTCAAATATTTGGAAGCCACAAATATAGAAAACGAGGATGTAAATATCAAATATAACTGGAAATACGTATAAAACTCTATGCTGCTTGTCATTGGTCACATATCATGAGAACCAGCTGAAAATTCCACATTTGAGCCGGGCACAGCCACACATGAACACAGAGTCCAAATAGTCCAAATTAGGGCAGGGCTGATTCGACCTAATGAAATAAACCCACAAATATTGTTTATGCTCTACTCTGATATACCGAACCATGAAAAGGTTCTTAGTCACAATGATTAAAGTCATCAACTCTTATATATATGCCATGGAATATATAAGGATTGGTGCTGCTGTTAACCTACTGAATGATTACAGATTAATGTCTATGTGCACCAAAAGACACATGACATTTTTGAAGTCAAGTTTCACTTACCCAAACCCTACTATTTAAGTAAATTAGGGCATTACTACAGTTAAAAGGATGCAGATGTTTGATCCATGCCCTATTTCGAGAATTTCTTTTCTAGTCGTCCATCGCATTTTGAAATATATAGCACATCAATGAGTCCCCAGTGGAACATATTGAGAAAAGGTTGACAACTCATTCGGAACACATCGAGAAATTAATTCCGGAAAATGTATTCTTAGTGTCCTACGAGAGTGTTCCATGCTTTTGCCACGAAGTGTCCCAAATGTGTTATGTAAAAATACTAGTATCTTCTATCATAAAACATTTTATAGTGGAAAGAGCTTTGATAACACATGCAGAACACATTTGGAACACTGGCAACATATTAGGAACTGAATGATTGACCAATTTTTGGAAATGGCTTTCGCAAAATGCTACGAAAGTGTGCAATCTATTCCAAATGATTTCTTACTTTCCACCTGAAAAACTCACCTTTCTTTCATAGTTATCACGCTTAACATACGAATTAATGGGAACAGCTATGTCTTGTAATTTAAATTTGCACCTCTCATATATTAATTCCACGTATCAATCTAAAACAATATAACTTTCTTCGTTCGAAAGTATGAACGTTTGTCCCATTTTGTCACCCACAGCGGGTGCATATACCACTTTGCTTTGTTGTTATAGCAAAAAGGACCGATTTTCAACAGCTGCTGGCGTGACGCTATCTCAACTAAATCATTCTGACGTGACGTCAGAGATGCATTGCATTACACGATCTCAACTCTTTTGAAACAGGAAAGCATTACGTCAGGAATTTTAGTTCTACTTTGTCGTTGATAAACGACATACAAAATTTTTTGTTTAGAACCCTATCATCTGTCTGTCTGTTAACCCTTTTTATTACCACTTCTGGCTATAGGTATCTCCCAATTCTTTATTCGGGAGGGTAAATGTCTAATTTCCCACGTTGACCAGACTGCTTGGGAAATGCATTTTTCTGCTACTGACCAGCATGAGGAGAAACAAAGTGCATCCGGGACCAACTTGACAGGGAACCATCTAACATTGGCATCCCCAAGCCCAGGGAGGCAGTGGAAAACCCTGGAAAAACCACAGACTAGATGGCTGGCAGGTCCGAGATTTGAGCACCCGACAAGAATTCTGTCATATGAAATTTAATTTTAAGATTTCCCTTGCGAACCTAAAATGTTTATTTTAGATTTCCAAACCAGTTTTTTTTTCTCATTCAGGTCTAAAAATTGAGAGTTCCAATAAAGTAGGTAACAGTGTGTTTTTATTATTTCATGTGCATGCTGAAGAAATATGATTTGGGAACTTTCTTTTTCTTTAAACTACGAAATTCTCAGAATATAACTAAATTTTTTTTGCAGAGTATAACCAGTTATTAATTTATTTATATTTGAAGAAGAAATGAAAAAGAAAACAAAAAGAAAAGAAAAATGCAATTAGATCTGTATTAAACTACACTAAGTAAGTTTAATGCTCCAAAAGCTACTGCTTACGGTTATTTTCTTAACCGGTAGTGGAAAACATCTAATGCTGAAGAAGCGATTTGCGTATAGTTCAAAGCTACACACTTAGATTCGGCTTCTGTGTTGCAGCGAAAGGCAGTTCCGTTTTGTATATTACAGACAGTTTAAGCAGTATAACTACAATGGAAAATATCAATGAATCAGAACAATAAGCAAATACACGCTGATTACACCATAATTCGAGACGGAGTGGATACAAGAGCAAATCTGCAATATAAAAAAAATCAGGCACACCGATTCACTCGCACAGGAAACAATTTGCAGTTTTCACTTGCATGACCACAGTTTCATAATTTGATGAAGCTGTAATGGTATTTATGTAAGAAATATACAGAAAACACATTTATACGAAGCTTTCATTTTATGGAACATACTGTTTATTTGCGTTTTTGAATTAAACAATATACAGGAGTCATCTATGTAACCAATAAAAAAATATGTAACTGCAGGAACTATCTCATCAGTTAGGTTATTTGCATACAAATTATTAACTTATAATGTTCATCATTAAAAGTTGCAATTACGCATTTCATTTCTTCAATCCCATGGTTTCCGTCTCGTATTAATACAGGTTCAGTATCAAACAATGTCATGTAGAAACACTTTCTCCTAAGTGCTTATAACTATTGTGAGGTAAACCGTTTTACAGTAAGTAGAAGAAAATATGTTTTTCTATGCACGGCCCCTTAATGGATGTATGCTTGAGTTTTTGCTTATATCTCAGCAAGGTTTTATGCTAACACACTGTAAATTTGGATTTAGGGGTTTAAAAATATTTCACATCCCATGGACTATTTATCTGATATGGTCATAATTCATCTTTTTTCATGATCATATTTCATAATTTATAAGTCCCTTAATATACCAGTTCTGTTCTTATATCATCATCATTGTCAACCATTATCAGCCCACTGCTGAACGAAGGTCTCCTCAAGTTTCTTCCACAACGGTCTGTCTTGTGCCAGTCTCTTCCATGTTACTCTCGCATACTTTCGAATTTCATCTGCCCATCTCCCATGTGGTCTTCTTCTGGGTCTTTTCCTGTCCCTCAGAATCCAGTCTAAAATTTCAGCTGTCCATCGATGGTCTGTCCTTCTGGCAATATGTCCAGCCCATCGCCATTTCAGGGATTTTACTCTGATCATGATGTCTCCCACTCTTGTCATTTTTCTGATCCACGAGTTCATCTTCATATCTCTCTTGGTTACACCAAGCATGCATCTCTCCAGGCTACTTTGAGTTGTCTGCAGTCTTTGTATGTCTCTTTTAGTTAAGGTCCACAACTCTGCACCATATGTAAGCACTGGAAGGATGCATTGATCAAACACTTTTCTTTTAAGACATAATGGCATATTGCTCTTGAAAATTATACTGTTTCTCCCAAATGCTCTCCAGGCAAGTGTTATACGCCGATTAATTTCTTCATCAATGTGACCTTCACTTGATATCTGCTGTCCAAGATACATGTAGGTATTGGTTATCTCTAGCTTTTCCCCATCAATCGATAAATCTTCATTTCTTGTAAAAGCATTGAACATCACTTTTGTCTTCTGAAAGTTCATTTTTAATCCCACTCCTTTACTCTTGTCAGCAAGTTCCTGGATCATACTCTGCAGCTTTGATGGGGTAGTTGCAAAAACGATTATGTCATCAGCAAAACGAAGGTGAGTTAGATAATCTCCATTAATCTTTATCCCTTTGTTTTCCCAGCTCAGTGATTGAAAGACATTTTCCAATGTGGCATTAAAGAAATTGGGAGATATAGTGTCACCTTGTCTCACTCCTTTTCCAATCTTTATGGGTGCTGTATTCTGAAATAGCCGAATCTTTGCACTTGCATTTCATAGATGTTATGAATAACATTAATGTATGCATCTTCAATACTGCAGGATTTCAAAGCTATTGTAACTGCTGATGGTTTCACTGTATCAAAGGCCTTTTCATAGTCAATAAAAGCCATGCATAATGGAAGTTCAGATTTCCTCACTCTTTCAAATAGTTCTCTCAGTACGTGGATATGATCTATAGTGCTGTAGCCAGTCCTGAATCCAGCTTGTTCTCTCGGTTGAGCCATGTCCATTGTCACCTAGCAGCTCATATTATCTGGGCCTCTTTGTGTTTTACTGTTGCAACACCGAATCACTGTATCTGTTCTCAATTAAATGATACAAATCAAAAACAATTTTCGCAGTTTAACATTAGCGGCATCTTTTTTCAGTAGCTCACTGTACACGTAATTATTGGTCAATTAGTATGAAATTTGGAATTTAAGGGTTTATTATGTGCTGAATAGAATGCGCATAAAATAACATACCTCTCATATGGAAAAATTTGGAGATAGAGAGCTAATTAGCATGTTTCTTCACATCACATGATATTTCCCTTTAAGTGCCTTTCAACGATACTTTACTTGTTTACATGCGACGAACGGTTTGAAAGTTATGGGGGTGGCTCATTTTTTTCTTAGGTCTGTACATCATTTATACACTGTCTGACAAAGTTCTAGGACAGTGGGTATTACTCTGTTAATGGTACTGGTAAAAATATGTTCTATGGGTCAAACTGTAACTGTGTTTTCACTCTCTTGCAGGACGCATAAGAAAGTGCAGACCTATCCGATTCTGAAGACTGTTAATAGAAGGTACCCTAAAGACCATTGTCATGGATTTGAACAGACCAGAGAGTAAACATTAAGTTTTTTCTGCAAGTCTGGAAAGTCAGCAACGGTGACCTTTGAAATGATCAAAACTGTTTACCGAGACAATGCCCTATCCTGTGGTCACGTTATTTAATGGTATGCTTGCTGTCGTGAGGGAAGGGAAGACGTTGGGGATGACCCAAGGATTGGAAGACTGTCAACCAGCAGTTCTGAGGAAATGGTGAAGAAAGTTCACGCTCTGGTACAGTCAGACCGTCGAATCATGGTACGTATGATGGAGGACGAACTCCATATCAACCGTGAAACAATATGGCTGATTCTAAAGAAAGATCTCGGGAAAAGGAAGATTTGCAGAAGGCTTGTGCCGCACAGTTTGAGTGAGGAACAGAAAGTGCAAAGAGTCGAAAGCTGCAAGGCATTCATTCATTGTGACCGTGGAATCGGATCCTTTGATGCTGGACCGCATTGTGACAGCTGATGAGACATGGTGCTTTCAACATGATCCAGCATCAAAGGGGCAAAGCATAGAGTGGAGGGCACCAAGTTCACCGAGACCCAAGAAGGTTCACCCGAAGAAGTCAAAAGTCAAGGCAATGCTGATCACATTTTTTGACAGCAGTGGCATCATTCACAAGGAAAGGCTTCCGGAAGGCGCAACAATCACCAGTGCCTTCTACCTGCAAGTTTTTGACCGCCTATGGAAGAGAATTCAACGTGTGAGGCTGCACCTGCGAGCATGTGAAAGTTGGTTCTTTCTAGATGACAACGCACCTGCCCACTTGGCACTGTCGGTGAGTTTCTTGCCAAGTCCAGAGTACTCAGGCTCAACCATCCGTCCTACTCCCCAGACTTAGCTCCCACTGACTGCCTCCTGTTTCCCAAAGTGAAATTGGTGTTGACAGGACATTTCATGACTGTTCGGGACATCAAGAAAACCGCTACCGCAGAAATGAACAGTGTTCCGGTAAATGAATTCAAAAAGTGTTTCACACATCTAGTGGAGCGATCAAAATGGTGCATCGATAAGAAGGGGGACTACTTTGAAGAATCATAACCACAGTTGGACTCGGTGCATTAAACTTTACTCGTAACAGCAGCTGTCCTGGAACTTTGTCAGACAGTGTATGCTGCCAATGATGCATTAATATAACTGCTTTTCAATTGAGTTTAATAAACCATATAAAAATGGAAGTTTCTGAATACTAAATAAATTCAGTCATCTATAAATGTGGTGTTGGGTGCTGGATCTTTGCTGTGTGTCTGGAGTTCTCTTTCTGGGGCGGTTGCCATTGTGCCTGTGGGTTTCCAGATCTAGACTAGTATACTGAGCACAGCTAAACTGATTTGGGAAAATAGGGCTAATTCATCCCAATGTCACAAAAAAATAAATAAATAAATAAATAAATAAGAACTCATACTAGTTGTGAGGTTTCCCACTTCAACAAGCTCCTCGTCTTCCGTTGAAAAATCAAAGTGGCAGGTGAAAAATATGCTTTTGGGACACATGAGAGTGGTAAGAGGGATATCAGAAAAAATCATGGATTCAATGGCACAACATGATTAGTAATACAAATATTAGATCTGAGTTGGGTATTTACTCTGTAGAAGACAAAGTTAATGAAAACATACTAGGTGGTTTGCCATGTGTTTTGCATGAGAGGCAAAAGATTTCCACAACATGTGTTACATTCTAAAGTAGCTGATCACAGACAAAGGGAAAGATCTAGAACAAGGTGAATTGATGGCAAAAAATTGGTCATTAACAGTGATGTAGAAAGTCCTTAGCATGACTTAGTGATGCTAAAGCACTTTTCCTAGGCTTAGTTAAGCTAAAGCACTTTTCATTGTTAGACAGTAAGAGAAGGGCAAAATAATTTTTTTTAGATTACTATGTAGACAAAAATAGCGATTGCAATGATTCCTATGTAAGCGTATATTTGTGTATTAAACTAATGTTCGTATCACAGAATGAGGCTAAACAGTCAGCTCATGCAGTAGTAAGGTGTTCCATGAATCACAAGAGTTTCAATGTAAAGAGAATGGAACCTCCTTTTTTGAAGACCATCATTTTCAAAATGCCATCATAGGAAGTGACTTGGCCATTAGTTAAAACTTCATTACCAGGAGGGAAAGCAGCATAAAAAAATTAAACAGGCATGTAGGACCAACACATAAGTGTTTTATAGGTGTGATGGGCATAACTGCTAAACTCACTTCAGGCTTCAATAAAAGTAATCATCTGGGCTCATTCCTTGGTTCCTTATGGGTAACATAAAAGGAAACCCTGGTGGACAAGTGGTCAGAGGCATTGGCAAATAGCTGGAACTGGTAACTGGCCCGAGCTTAGGATGAAGCATATCCTGGGCTACTACCCTACAATGCGGTCCTCTCCCCTCACCGGAACAAGTGTTCCCAAGTCAGGGACAGACTACTGCCATTCCAAAATCACAGGAAAAGCATCCTGTATGTCACATGTATTCTTTGTCTTATCCATATTATTCACACTACATATTTGAATTTGTTTTGAATTATGTTTACTGCTAATGCACTTCTTTTCTTAAAGAAATTAAAAAAAAAAAAAAAAGAATTACACCAGCTTACATGTATTTTCTTGTTTGACAAATATTGACTGTTTTAGATGAAGTTGGGCAGGCAGAGTTTAGAACTGACCTTATTTTTTGCCTATCACGTGCAGTTTTTTTTTAATAAATTAGGTTTTCCAATAATACAAAGCATATTTATTTTACAAATCAGTAATGCACTTTTTAGGGTGTCAGTTTTTGAAAATGTAAAAACTGTTATTCAGAAATACTGAAAATATTAACTATAACTTATTTGCTATTAAAGACATCTAGATGGCACTAGTGGTATAATGTAGAGCAGAAATGCAGAAACATACGTCGATGAGAACAACACAAACACGCCAAAGTTGTTAGGTGAACGTTGTTAGCAGTATGTCCTAACAGTTTGTAATTGAATTTATTCATATGTATTTCAGTAGTCTTGAAGTAATGGCTAGCAATAGTAGTTCATCTAGGAGATGTAAAAATGATACAAATTCATTTTGCTATATATGCGGTGAATACGTGTTGAAAAAACAAAGGAATAACAGCACTTCATTTGTGAAAAATGTGTATCGTTCGTACTTTGGTATGAAATTAGGAGATCAGGAGAAACCGTGGGCTCCGCACAGTGTATGTTGTTCTTGTGTTGAAAAATTACAAAACTGGTCCTTAGGTAAGTGCTCATATTTACCATTTGGGATAAAATGGTTTGGTGTGAACAGCAAAATCATTACGATGACTGTTATTTTTGCATGTGTAACATTTTGGGGTACAATAGGCATAACAAATCAAAAGACTGCTTATCATAATTTGACATCAGCTATACGACCTGTTCTTCATGGTGAAAATGTGCCTGTTCTAATTCCACCTCTTAATTTGGATGTAGATGTGTCATCTGATTCAGAACCCAATTTAGGCAGTCAGGAAAAAGATGCAGATTTCAGTATAGGGGGAAAGGGACCCTAACTGATAAACCAAACAGAATTAAACAATCTAGTCCAGGATTTTGTATTAACAAAAGGCAATGCTGAATAATTGGGTTCCAGATTGAAAGAAAAAATCCTATTAAAAAGTGAAACTGTTTTCACCTGTTACAAATATCGTGAAAGAGTTTCTACCATTTTTTTACAAATGGCGATTCCTTAGTGTATTGCAATGATATATTCAATTTGATTCATCAATTATTAGGATATATTCCATATGATCCTTAAGACTGGCATTTGTTCCTTGACTCAAGTAAAAAATAAGTAGAGGCTGTTTTATTGCATAACGAAAATCAGTTGTCTTCTATTCCAGTTGCGCATTCCATGTACATGACGGAAACTTACGAAACAATGGAAATATTACTCAGGAAAAAAAAAATATATAATGAACACAACTGGCCAATATGCAGGGACTTGAAAGTTACTGCTATACTTTTGGGACAGCAAGGAGGCTATACAAAATTTCCCTGCTTTCTATGCGAAAGCGATATAGGAGACAGCGAGACTTACATTGAGTCCAAAAAACATGGCCACTGCTTTAACTGCTTTCCAAGAACCAAAAATGTAATAGCTGAAAATTTAGGGAACCCACAGAAAGTACCACGACCACCACTCAATATCAAATGAGGGCTAATGATGCAATTTGTGAAAGCTCTGGATAAAAGTGGACAATGTTTTCAATACCTTGTGTCACAGTTCCCTTCCAAGGCTAGTGCCAAGATGAAAGAATGAATATTTGATGGCACTCAGATACAAAAACTAACACGAAGATCGCCAGTTTGAACAGCATATGACAGATGTGGAAAAAGAAGCATGGAATGGATTCAGAAACATTATCACCTTTTTTTGGCGAACACTAGAAGTCCTAATTATAAAGAAACTGTGGACGATATGTTACAGAACTTCAAGTTGTTGGGATGCAATATAAGCATCAAAATTAACTTCCAATATTATCCTTTAGGCTATTTTCCGGGCAATTTAGGTGCAATGAGCGAGGAGCCCGGTGAAAGATTTCACCAAGACATTAAAGAAATGGAATGCTTACATCAGTCTCTCTTTTTAAGCACCAACAAAAATCTGCCATCATATAGGATAAACATATGATGGCAGATTTTTGCTGGTGCTTAAAAAGAGAGACTGATGTAAGCGGTCACAAAAGAAAATCCCTTAAAAAAACATTTCTTGCTCCAAAAAAACAGCTGAAATTGCTTTAGGGTGTAAATAGTACCTTTTTACACTGTAATAATTTAAAACTGGATGGATTCATGCTGTAAGCATGTCATTGTAATTACCGGGTGTTTCACTGTGTAGCGACAACTTTCCTGTGGAATAAATTGTTAAAGAATAACGAGATGGGGCTGTAAGCCCGAGATGTCGATTAGCAGGCAACAGGCATTTGTGAGGAAGTAGAGGGACAGTGGACACGCGATTTTGGACATGCAGCGATATACCACGGAAGAAAGAGTTTCCTTGGTGAAAAATTGGTATGCGGAGGGCGGAAACCCCACAAAGGTGTTACAAAAGTGGAATATAGCGTTTAAGAATCGTCATAACCATCCTGTGCATACCTGATGAAATTGGTAGTGAAATTCGAACGAACTGGCAGTGTCACAGATGACTTTGGCAAGCATGGCGACGAAGAGAAGAACAGCGTGAACGGCAGAAAACATTGAAGGTTGAGGTGCACTTCTGGTTGGATGGCTACGTTAACCGGAAAAATTACCGTATCTGGGGAAGTGAGAAGCCGGCGGTCTGTGTTGTGAAGCCTCTCCATCCACTGAAGCTAACCGTTTGGTGTGCAATCAGTTGTGATGGCCTCACTGGGCCATTTTTCCTGGAGTCCACAGTTACTGCTGCCATCTACAGTGGCCTTTTGAAGAATTGTTTTTTCCCCGCTGCAGTCCAGAAAAACTGGATTCACAACCACACGCTTCAACAGGATGGAGCACCGTCAGACTCCACAAATGCTGTTCTTGATTTGCTTCACCAGCAGTATGGCCCACGGGTCATCGCCAGACGATTCCGCCAACATTTTTTAGCAGGTCTCTTTTGGCCTCTGTACAGCCCTGATTTAACGCCGCTCGACTTCTTCTTGTGGGGCTATCTGAAAGATCGGGTGTACCAGGACAACCCGCGAACACTGCCTGACCTCCGACATGCTATCCAACAGGAAATTGCACGGATCCCGTCGAATATCTTCCCGTCAGTATTGCAGCACTTTGAAGCACGTATTCAAAAAGTCGTGGCAGCGGATGGTCATCATGTGGAACATGTCATTCATTGATTACCTTTTGCCTACTCTTACTCCTGTAAACGTCTTTTTCCTTTTCCAATAAAGTAAGTTAACTTTCTTTTGTCACTACCCAGTGAAACACCCGGTATATATCATTATGCATATGTGTATCTGCATCATAATATGTTCAACCTTCAATTGTGAAAAAAAAACGTTTCGTGGTGCATAAAAAATAATGTCTGTTTTGTAATCGGCTCATTAATATTTACATAAATCACCTGAAAATTTGAAAACAAGATGAAAAGAGTTTTCATTTGTAAGCTGGTGTTATTCTTAGTATGTGATTCCCTTGTAACATTTTTTCTTTTATTTGAAATTGCCAAAATTGAGCATCTTTGAAGAAAATCGATGAAAACAATTAAAACAACAAATCAAACTTCAATAAGCTTTTAAAAATTTCGAGAATCTTCTTTCAGCTGGTTGTTTTTACTGTTTGCTGCTAAGGCACTTCTTTTCCTAGAACTACATCACTGGTCATTAGAAACAGAGGGAATTTGGCAGAGGCAGAAAATATCTTGTGGTGTGTGTGTGTGTGTGTGTGTGTGTGTGTGTGTGTGTGTGTGTGTGTGTGTGTGAGAAAGAGAGAGGGGGGAGGGGGGAGAGATTTTGTACATAATTATATAACATAAAATTTTTTATCTTGTTATCATAGACTATATTTATGGGTGGTGCCTCATCACCTTAAATACCCAAGTATGGGTATACAGGTTTGATGTCATAATGAATGAATAAGCTCCAATTGCTTGATAATATACATAGCATGACATAAAAATTTAATGGATGATTACCTATGTAACCACTAAGGAAAAATTTAAAAGAAAATTTGCACACACACTTCACTCTGTAATTAAATCATGCAACATGTTTAGGGCTTCTGGAAGCTGTGAAAGCATTTGGAGACCTCTGAGCAAGGCTCCTTTGACCATGGCATGAACACAACTACACTGCCAAGCATTAAATATATCTATAGTGTTAAATCTTTAAATATGTGAAAAACTGAAAGCATAAAAAATTAAAGCATAGTTTCTAGCCATGTGATCAACAATTTTGTTCTTTTTTTTAGTATTTTAAATGGGTGCTAATGTAAGTAGCAAGGAACACCTGGAAAACAGCACTTACACAGCTCTCTTAGCATTTACATTAGAATAAAGAAAAATTCCTTGAAGTCCTTCAGAGACTCACGCCTAGAATAACACCCAGAAATGGCCAGTCTTGCCAGGTAAAACACCCTACAACAAATGCACAAGAAACTAAGCATGATAAGAGCCTGCAGTTTAAAATATCATTGTGAAAATAACAAAGAATTAATGTTCCTAAAATGCAAAAGCTTTTAACCAAAATGTAGTCCTTTACTGGTGGATTCAGCATTTACTTGGAGAGAATTAAAGTCTCATACACAGGAAATAGTAACACTATACTAGAGATCCAATTTATTGGCGTAAGAAATAGACACATAAGCATTTCCAAGCTTTTGCACATCAACCAGATGGCTTTTTCAACAAAGTTAGACAGAAACTGCAGTTTCTGTCTAACTTTCTATTTCTTACGCCAATAAATCGGATCACTAGTATAGTGTTACTATTTCCTACATAACTGGTGTACTGTTCCTCATTATCAATTTGTCTCATACACATCTTAAACTGTAAAAATAAGTTATCTCATGCCAAAATATGGTTGGAATATAACATGTAGATAACTTAGAATTATGAAAAGAAAGGGTTTTTTTTCCCACCTGACTGAGATATTCTATCCTCGTGAAACACACGTATAAGAGAAAAAACAATAACAACAAAAACAGTAGATATCACATACACAAAGACAGACATCACATGCCCAACTGCACCTCTGGGCACAAGGATAAGTAAGCAAACCTGCAATTCTTACTGGCATCTGACCAACATACAAAATCCTTCTATCATTCTTTATTTTAACAGATTATTATCCTACAGATTAATTAAGAATGAGAAATACTGCCATTAAATCATGATGTTGCAAGTTTTCAGCTCAAAGATGTCTATAAAATATTTAAATATGCTCAACAAAATGTCATGAGGATGGGGATGCCTTCACCCTATTAACTGGGATGCAACAGTGAGCCCATTTTACTGACCATCATAAATCTTCAGACATAAATTCCTGGGGAATTTATCAGATGCCTTGTGAATGTGGACTTTCATATATAGGACAGACTCGCACGGCTTTAAGTTTCCATGTGAAGGAACACAAGGCTTGAGTACGGAACTACGAACTGAAAAAGTCATCAATAGCCCAACATTGTCAAAAAAATAACCATAATTTTTTATTTGGAAACACTACACTCATTAATAAACCTGATTCAACTATCAAGCTTATTATATTAGAAGCTTTTCACATATACCAGAACACTTCACAGCTTGTCAACAATATGATGTCTACTCCATTTCTTTCAAGCACATGGCAAACAACTCATCTAAATCCGTGACTGTCAGAACTCTGATGCCACAATGATTTGAACTGTGACATCAGACTCAGCATCATCATCCCTTCGTCCTGATGATGCTGATCCAAACGCTCTTTAAAACTATAGTCGATGTTAATAAAACATTTAATTGTGAATAAATGTTGATAATTTATTCTACATCATGAATAGCAATTAAGGAAAATATCAGCAGCAAACACGTTGGTCAAAACAGCGAAGGACAAGCTAAACACAAGGCACAGTGCACGAGATCCGAAACAAGAAACTTTTAAAGCAGGAATGCATAGGTTCATGCAGCAAACACTGTGCATGCATTTTCATTGGCTGGTTGACACTGGTTGAGGGCAGACATGCAAATGACTAAAGTTTTGGACAATTCCGCATGCCCGTGCGTCCAAGACCGGTGCTGCAATTGCAATCCTTGGGGCTTATAAGGCACTGCACAGGGTACTCCACATGCATGCTGAAGTGCACAGTAAGAGTCAGGTGAGATCCCTGAGTGATAGACATGCTGAGGAGTTGCAGCAGATGTGCGTACAGGCAACTGGTGGAGTTTTAATGAGGCCGTATCGTCGAGATGAGAGAGGCAGGGCGGCTAGTGCACCAAATCGGCCGCCATTTCGGCTGGTCAGACAGTACAATGCGTTCATGTCGGGAGCAATGGACACGGGAAGGCACCCAGACACAGGGTACTGGCTCCGGACGACCCAGACACACCACCAACAGAGAGGACCGTGGGATCGTGACAGCAGCACGCACAGATGCAATGATGTCGTTGTCCAATATCCACAGACATATGGTGGCTGTACAAGGGACTCCCTGTGTCCGCCAGAACCATTTCCAGAAGCCTGGCAGAGGCGAATCTACACTCTCGATGGCCCTTACTTTTTCTGCCATTAACACCTGACCATCATCAGCATCGATTGCAGTGGTGTCAGCAGTGAGAACGTGGAATGCTACAGACTGGAGATGTATAGTGTTCAGTGATTAAAATCCAGCTTCTGTGTGGGAATGGATGGCCACTGTGTAAGGACCGCAGGTGAGTGCTACAATCCCAACCTCACTGTAAAGTGGCACACATCCTGAACTGCAGGTGTGCTGGTCTTGGGAGCCATCACGTATGACAGCCGGACTTCCCTCGCAGTGATCCGAGGGACGTTGACAGCCCAGCGCTACGTACAGGAGATCCTGTGGCTCCATGTGCTGCCTTTCCTGGCAGGGCAGCCCGGAGCTACTTTCCTACAAGATAACGCCTGTCCGCACACGGCTCGAGTTTTCCAGGAATGTTCAAGTTATGCTTCGATGCTTCCGTGGCCTGCCAGATCACCCGATCTCTCGCCCATCGAGCACGTGTGGGACCAGATGGGACACCAGCTTTCTCCATGTCCCAGTGTTCATAATTTAGAGTGTCAGTTGAAAGAAGTGTGGGCCAATCTGTCCCAGGATAACATATGGCCTCTCTTTGATTACATGCTGGACCATATCACTGCATGTATCAGAGTAACGAGGTGGTCCGAAGCGGTACTAACGCTGACCGGAATGTGTACCTATGTCCGCGGGAAATTGTCCTGCTGCTATGATATTGTAATCACTTCTGTCCTTGGTATGTACCATCTCACTACTAAAATCTCATTTCAATCCAACACCTCTTGCTTGGTGCATGGATTTTTATGACAATGAGTGTACAATGAAAATTATGGTATTTGTATGCTGGACACATGTGTTAATTATATGGGGGCTTTTTGTGATAAGACTCGTTTTGATCATGTAAGAAATGCAGATGCATTACATATGTGAGATGTGAAGCAAAATGTTAGTAGGGTGGAGCCAAATATTCTGAAGTGGTTTGGCCATGTGGAAAGAATGAGAGATGAGGTGCTAACAAAGAGATTTTATTCAGTCCAAGCAGCAAGAAAGAAAGGTAGGGGAAGGCCAAGAAAATTGTGGGAAAACTGATATTAAGGAATTCCTGTAAGACAAAAAGATAATGAGTGTGAAGTATAAAAGGTCTTGTGGTGAGATGTGTGATGGATATCAGTGGAGCTTAAGTTGTGTGCCATGACAACTGTAAATGGAGATGTTTGATAAATCAAAGGTAAGTAAAATCTAGCACCATAGCAACTTTTATTTGGCAGATGATCCTTCTCTGAACTAACCTCTGAATCTCATACAACAGCTTAGTGGTATGTATGTATGCACTACATAAACTTACACAATAAACAGGGGTGTCATACAACAGTCACTGTAAAGCAGCTAAGATATAGAAAATGTTTCCACATGAAGTGAAAGCTGAGTATCAATCAGTACCATCACACTGAGAAAAATTATCTCATTACTACATTTCGTTGCTGAAAGAATGGGAAATGACATGCTGGACATATTGCCAGAAAAACTGACCACTGTTGGACAACTGAAATACTAGACTGCATACCTTGGGACAGGAAAAGAAACAGAAGACGGCCACGTGGAAGATGTATCGATGAAATTCAAAAGCATGCTGGAGAGGCATGGACGAGAATTGCTCAAGGCACAAAATTGTGGAAGAGATTTGGGGAGACATTCATCCAGCCATGGATTGAGAATGGCTGATGATGATTTGTTAGTTATGTTGGATGTTACATGTTGTTCCTCAGTATTGAAAGGATGCTATCATAGTCTCTTTGTATAAGGGAAAAGATGGACAGACTGAACGTAAGTACTATCCCGGTATCAACCATATCCAACACTAAATTAAAAATGGTCGATGATGACGATATATACATATATAATGACGGAAAAAAATCCCAACACCAAGAAGGGGTTGTGTTAGATAAACGACAGTTGATAGGCGGTGAGAGTACATCTGTAGGATGACGTCTATGCAAATTTTGCACTCGGCGCATACGTGTGGCGCTAGTAGCGCCCCTCGGAACATGCAAAGCAGGTTTGCTGTAAATACGCGCTGTAACGTTCGTGAGCGTTAGTTATCGTTGAGATTCGACGTAGGGTGTTGATGTTAGTCAAGAATGCCTTTAAGAAGATGAAGAAGCCATTATCAACAGCTCACGGAGTTTGAACGAGGTCGTGTAATAGGGCAACGAGAAGGTGGATTTTCTTTCCGCAATATTGCAGAATGACTTGGCAGGAATGTAGCCACTGTGCATGATTGTTGGCAGCGGTGGTCAAGGGAAGGCACTGCCTCAAGAAGACCGGGTTCCGGCCGGCCACGTGGCACTACTGAGAGGGAAGACCGCCGTGTACAGCGTATGGCCGTGGCGCGTCGTACCGCATCTGCGG
The DNA here is from genome assembly GCA_039090855.1 of Macrothele yani. NCBI lineage: Eukaryota > Metazoa > Arthropoda > Arachnida > Araneae > Macrothelidae > Macrothele > Macrothele yani. The sequence goes on from CM076996.1 coordinate 144,411,096, forward strand.
CAGCAATTCGAGCTGCAGTTGCCACCACAGTGACACAACGAACTGTTACAAATCGGTTACTTGAAGGACAGCTCCGAGCCAGAAGCCCTGTAGCGTGCATTCCACTTACTCCAAACCACTGCCGTTTACGTCAGTGGTGTCAAGCTAGAGCTCATTGGAGGACGAAGTGAAGATCTGTTGTGTTTTCTGATGAAAGCCGGTTCTGCCTGGGTGCCAGTGATGGCCGTGTGTTGGTTAGAAGGAGGCCAGGTGAGCGCCTGAAACCAACCTGTCTGCGGCCGAGACACACTGGACCTACACCTGGAGTTATGGTCTGGGGAGCAATTTCCTATGACAGCAGGAGCACTCTCGTGGTTATCCCACGCACCCTGATGGCACAGTTGTACGTCGGTCTGGTGATTCAACCTGTTGTGCTGCCATTCATGAACAGTATTCCAGGGGGTGTTTTCCAACAGGATAATGCACGCCCACATACCGCTGTTGTAACCCAACATGCTCTACAGAGTGTCGACATGTTGCCGTGGCCTGCTAGATCACCAGATCTTTCACCAATCGAGCACGTATGGGACATCATTGGACGACTACTCCAGCGTCACCCCCAACCAGCATTAACCGTCCCTGTATTGACCGACCAAGTGCAACTCCATCCCACAAACTGACATCCAGCACCTGTACGACACAATGCATGAACGTTTGCGTGCTTGCATTTAACATTCTGGCGGTTACACCGGTTATTAATGTACCAGCATTTCACATTTAAAATGGCTCTTCTCGCGCTTACTATAAGCTGTGATCTTGAAACCTTAATCAATTAAATATGTTACCTATACAAATGTATTGTCGCCATTTAATTCCTCTACAACTATTTTTTCGTGGTGTTGGGATTTTTTTTCCGTCAGTGTATGTTTGTGTGGGTAATGTGTGTGCACATATGTATTTATACATATGCTAGCTATTTAAAACAAATGAGGATCAGCTTGTTTCAATTACATTCAACTGTTTCATTTACATAATTGTCATTGTGGAAGCAATATTACATATATTTCAACTCAATTTTTAAATACAGTAGTAACAAAATCTTAAACTGAAAGCATTCCCAGAGTAAGGGGTTAGCACGGTTCCTACCACACATCAAACATACGATATCTGAAACTTGTTAATACTTTGAATCAGTAAAAATATTCATTGCTATAATTTTATGTGACAATTTTTAGAACAGTATAAATTAAAGCACATTGCAATTACACTCAGTGTTTCCAATTTCATGTAAAAACAAAAATTTCCACTCTTTGATATTACAGGTTTTATTAAATAACCTTATAACTGACATTCCAATGATACATCATCTTCCACTGTACATGGGGAACAAATAGAAACAAAGACAAGCTGCAGACTGATCGAAGAAATTTACTAGGGTCAAAATCAGATCAACATAGAATAATTTCTTTCACCTGCACAAAATGATGCACTGATTCATGTATTTGTGTGCCCTCCTCCCCCTCCTTCCATCCCTGGAATTTAGTTTTTCTTCCAAGACCTAATCCAAAATTGTTCCAAATAAGGGACCACAAGACAAAATCGGACTGCTCTTCAACACTGAGCTTGTGTTCAGAATCTGTGTTTTGTTTGAAAATTACAAATTCTCTTTCTGCCCAAAGCAAAGGAAAAAAAAAACTTTCTTCAGCATCTGTATTCCTGTGGTAAAATTCGAGGAAAGTGAAGAAAATAATATTCTACACAATAAACCAATGAAGGAAGAAATATTCTTCATAATATATGGGAAATCAATAGAATATTCAAAGCAAACAGATTATAAATTCTGAATTTGCTTGTAACACTTACTGGGCATCCATGTAACACCTCTCAGAAAACTTAAAAATTTCATCGCCCTGGAGTGAAATCGACCCCGCATATCCCGATTTCCGTTCGAGTATGATAACCATTACACCACCCAGGACAGTGAAGTTCCAAGTATCTGAGACTAAACAAACTTAGCTTAGGAATCTGAACATCCTCCAGAGTTGCAATAGTTGAAGCATCGTTGCTTCCTCATAGTGTCATTTTGACCCAACTCCCATCCGGAAACAGATGTAGGTCTGAGAGGTGTTACACGGATGACCAGTAAGTGTTACACATAAATTCGGAATTTATAATCTGTTTGTTTTGAATATTCTATGATTTCACCTGTATTATGAAGAATATTTCTTCCTTCATTGATTTATCTGCGGTACTGGTGATTTCCGACCTACATCGATTTCTGGATGAGAGTTTGGTCGAAATGACCCTATGAGGAAGCAATGATGCTTTGACTAGTGCAAATCTGGAGGATGTTCAGATTCATAAGCTAAGGTTGCTTAGTCTCAGTTGCTTGGAACTTCACTGTCCTGGGTGGTGTAATGGTTAGCATACTCGAACAGAAATCGGGAGATGCGGGTTCAATTCTTGCTCCAGAGCGATGAAATTTTCAAGTTTTCTGAGAGGTGTTACATGGATGACCAGTAAGTGGTACAAGCAAATTCAGAATTTATAATCTGTTTGCTTTGAACATTCTATATTCTACACAGCTTGAATTTGAAGAAATTTAAAAGATTTCTATCAACTGCAGAACAGTGAGCTACAACAAAACCTAAAACTTGGTTGAACTGTATGCCAAAATGTTGGAATATTTGAAATGAGGGGACAGGGCTGAAAATGTAGAAAGAGATGGTGAATTACCAAAGCTTTGCATACAGCAATATGTGAAAACAATTATTACCTTTGTAAAAGAAATTATTCAAACACAGAGACAGTTTACTTTTATACAAAGCTGCTGTTATGTTAGCAGCAAGAATTGAGAATGAAATGACAAGATATTTCTATTAAAGCATTACCCAAGGCAATGTACAAGCTCACTATCTACTGAAAAGGTAATAAAACCAAAATATTTCATAAGGCATATAATAAAAGCAAAAAATATCATTTCTGCAATAATTTTGATGGTGAAGATAACATGCAATTTCTTAACAGTATTGACATGGGTTGCACACGTATGCTACATAAACACTGGCAATCATATAAGCCAATGTCATGAGTTGCAACTTAGAAAGACAGTTCTAACAGCAGGATCTCTTTGATCACTGATGACCCTACTACTCTAAGTAAGAATTCTAAGTGTATCAGTAAATTTAATCCTTCATTTAATGGAAATTGGAAGATATTACCAGTGTTTGAACACTGCAAATACTTGAAATAACCCATGATGATTATTTGAAATGTGTTATGTTCAACTAGTGCGTGAAGCATGTTCAATCAGCGAGCAAGTTTTCTTTTTTCATTTCCTGATGTTGCAAGAAGGAAATAAATACTCACTGGTTTGCTCCACTCAGTGGCTGGGGCTACGTTAAGAAAATGAATAAATAACAAATGCTACCTACTATAAAGGAAACATAACAAAAAATATTTGTTTGTTTTTTATCTGGAAGCAACAGAAAAATTCTATCTTCAAATGTGATATGAGTTATAAAAATGCAATGAAATCTCATATCATATATTAGGAAACAAAAATTGCAGAATCACCATCAATTTTTATTTTGTTTTAATTTGTATTCCAGTTTTCTGTTCCTACAGTTTGTATTTGTGCTGTGCCTCACTAATGTGCGCACCTTCAAGTAAAAATATAATATATATATAAATGAATGAGAGAACGGTGATTTCACATTAACCTCCAAACACCTTCTTGCTCTCTGACCTAAGTGACTAACAATTCCATGTAAGAAGTCCTTGTGCACTGCTGCCACAAATATACTAAACAAAAATGTATGTCACTTATTCATTGGTATAATTGAAAGTTTCCTCTTTGTAAAGTGTATTATACTACTCCCAAAAACTTCTGATGGGCAGAATCTACCACACTATTTCATCAGTTTGTACATCACATATCTGGAATTCCATATCAATGACATTTTTTTTTATTTGAAAAAGCCGAATAAAACCACACAACCTACCTTTCACAACCCATGATAATGGTGCCTTTTAAAATCTACAACTGTTATGTAAACTTGACAAAATAAAATAAACACAGTATTTAATCCACATTAATATTTTATGTAAATGTCATCAGCACTTTTGGTTAGATAAGGTAGGTCCATCACTTAGGTTCATTCTAAGGGTAGATGAATACTTATGTGAATGAATCTAGATGATGAATTTTAGAAACAATTTACCCGAAAATGTTACTCCAACTTAAAAATTAATGGCATGTATTAGACAGTTTTTTCATCATTTTACTTTGACAAGAATTCATAACAATTTCAGTTTAAATATACTTACCGCATAATGATTTCTATATCGAGCAAATGTATTATAGATTGGTTTTAAAAACTGCATGAAACCTCTGCTCTAAAACTTAAAATTTTAGGGCAGAGATCTCAGTGATCACATGCTTTCATAAAAAACAATGTTGCATCAAAATCAAGTATTATATTATATTACCTTGGCCCACTTAGCACATGCACATACAACAACAAAAAGTTTCATATGATTTTTTATTTTAATAAAACAGAGTGTGGTCTCTGCAGTAATAATGCATTGCAAAATTTACAATGAGAAAAACAATGAATTTAGAAATGCATTGAGATGATATACCCGCTCCTTTAAAAAAAAAAAAAAACTTTTATGAACAGCTTTTTATGGGGGAGGGGGTTACAAAAATGTTACTCCAGAAACAGTGAACCTATTGCTCCAGATTAGAAGTATGCATAGTAGCTGTGGCATATGTACTTGAAAATGTGCTTTAGGTGTAAATGTCTTCTCCCAGCATAATTATGTAGTGCACCTGCAACAAGTGGTTCTACATAGTAAAGAGGAAAGAGACTAAGTTTCTGTACAGTCAGGAAGAGGTGCACATCACTATCCTCAGTAAAAACGTTATTTCTAAGCAGGTCACGAATGTCGCTGGCTATAGTGATGGGATATAAGCCATCTGGTGATTAAACACCAAAATTAAGCAGTGGTTTACTTCCAGTTAAACGTAAAAATGAATAGATTTTTTTTTAAATTTCTCCGTGGATTAAGAAATATGAACAAAGACTGGGAACCATCTTCAAGTACTTAAAAAATATAGCCTTTTGGTTAGAATTAAAAAGAACTTAAATGTCTGAACACACTATTAATTGACTAAAACCTAGTCCAAAGTGCCCTGAAATGGAACATTTTCAATAAAGGTTCTAAGAATTACACATTTTAAAGTTCATTTTACATGGTCAAGCTGTGACAGGAACATTTATCGTATATAATGGAGCTATCTTTAGTTTCAAGAACTTCTGATCATTTATGTCAAAATTGATGTGATTTTTGTGAGTGTTGAAGCTACATGTGAAATTCACTGACTATACTGCTTACTGAACAAATTTATTGCCATTCAACTCGTTGATAGTGATTGGAACTTGGAATGTTTGGTAATCATGATGAACTTATGTTAACGTGAAGGTAAGTAAGTTTAACTAATCACTTAAGACAGATAAATTCAAATAAAAACAAAAATAGTATACAGGAAAACCACAGTTATTGGACAAAAAATAATTCCATTATCCTAAATTGTTTTTAAAAATATTAGTATCCAAGTAATAAATTTTAACAGTCTTTTAGCACATAATTTGTAAACTAAACCCCAACGCAACTGAGACACATAAATTAAAGCTACATTGAAATAAATATGCATCCGAAACATCACTGACAACAGCTTTATCCCAAAACATTCTAAGATATGCATTTTACTACATTACTCAGGAGAATACATGATGAACATTAAATAATGTTTCTAAAATCTATCCCAGCAGACAAATGATGAACAAACAGCAACCAATGAGAGGCAACACTGCTTTGCTAAAAATAATATGTTGATATCAGTAACATTCCAGCAGTATTATTCTTCCAATGACAGTGGAAATAGAAACTAGTGAGGAATACCAAACTCACAGATTTTTAGTGAATGGCAATTCTGTTGTGTATTTATCTAACTTGTAATGCATAAAACCACAGAATCTACAGTGCACACACTCAAAAAGTTAGACACTGGCTTTAAAAGCATGTCGATGTTGCATGCATACTAGCGGAGACTCCAGGGAATCAGAATAACACAAAAGCCACATACATGTTACACCCCTAACACCCAACACGTGTCACTTCAGAAATTGAACAATCATTGACAGGGGCATAATTAGGTATTTCTGCGCCCGGGGCAAAACACAAAATATTGTGTCCCCTCCACACCCAATGAAGTCATTAAGACAAAAAATATTTAATGCCTGGTACTTGAAATACTATAATTAAGCATATTTCATGAGTTTCTAGGTAAATCTAGTCTTCTGTGTTGATTCCACACAATTTGCCTTATTTAGTAACCACAAGCATATAAAATTACAATTTTTCAAAATAACTAACACTAGCCACTGAGAGTTGCATCAGACATTTCACTTCACATTGAATTTTACATTTTTTTTTCTTTTGTCATGTTCTTCTGCAGTTAATTGATAACTAATAATCCTTAACAGTTATGCATAAGAACCAGCTAGTTTTTGGAGGACCAGAGAACGACCACATTTTTATGAACTCACTGCTGCCCTCATTGCTATTTTCAGTGTAGTTTAACAAACTAGCACTTCAGTATTTTTTATTGGGGTATGATACAGTAAATAGGGTGTTATGGAACTACAGTAGATGTCATTTCTTATCCCAAACAGGAATGACATTTTTCCCTGTTTAATTGTGTCGTAAGAAGTTAGAAAATCGGGGGCTAGCACTCGACAGAAGGATTTCGAGCATTTCCCTTAGCCTTATATCAAGGATGCTCTGGGTAGTGAAGCCGAACTGGATGTGGAGCACCAGTGTGGCTGCAAAATGCAGATGATGAAGAGAGTGGGTGAGATTCCCAACTGCTTCGGAGTTCGGACTTTCTTAAACGGGCCAGATGAGCTAGTAGTAGTGGTAGTAATGATCAAATTTCCCCCAGAGAATCTGCAACAATGTGAACGACGTCCTTAACTTGTAACATACGAAAGACTGCGTCTTCATTTCTGAATGTGAGTAGCAAACATCCCCTAAAATATTTTAAGGAAGAAATGCGAATTTTAAGTTGCTAATGCTATTGAAACTGTATAAACAAATTACCAGCAAATTCTGTAAATGAACAAGTATGGAGCAGAAACACTGTACCAGAAACTGGTGCAAAAGTTTCAATTCCAATTTATATCAGATTGCGCCTGAGGCACCCGCCCTTGTTATGCCTCTAGTCATTGAACATTTACTGCAGCACAAATTGTGTGCACATCCATCAGCTAGCAACAATAACAGCATATGCACAAGACCACCAAACACTCCAAAATTAAACATATTGAATAGTATACATTCTACTATGAATTTCACCCAAATACAAGGTGGTAATCTCACTTTTATAAAAAGGACATTAATGGGCAATTACAGTACAAGCCTGTGTTGTGATTTTTTTTTTCTGTGACTCAGTGAAAGACACTGTAAAATCATGTTAGAGAATCATAAGAGGGCAGCAAATATGTAATCTGATAAGCAAGACCAAAGGCTTTATTTCAGAAGGTAGTGTTGTATTTTACTAAATTTGCTCAGAAGCACTGAATAATCTGCATCGAAAACAAGGAAACATATGAGATTAGGTGACTAAGTGCATCTCTACTATACTAAAAATGATGAAAAAAAGGTGGGAAACAGGGAAGTTGTTAAAAAAAAACTTGCATCATGGTACTATGATTACAGCAGCAACATTATTCTCTTCACTCCCACTTTTGAAAGAACTGGTGCTGGGAAAACAGAAGTATTAATGTAATCGTTGGTACAAATGTGCCATATTTTCACTGTTTCCATGTAGCCGCTCCTTCAGAAAACTTGAAAATTACATTGCCCTGGAGCGGAAATCGAACCCAAATCTCCTGATTTCCATCTGACCATGCTATCTTTACACCACCCAGGACAAGGAAGTTCCAAGCAACTGAAGCTAAGCATTCCCTGTATCATACATGAGACCGACCGATGACAAAAAAGCTGAACTTTTTAACTGGGTGGAAAATTGGGACACGCGAACGCGCTGTGAGCAAATTCAAATACAGCATATATACAATATTTAAGAGTATGCTAGCCATATGGAATTATTTTCTGTAAATTATGTAAGTAAATATTAAAGTGAAGCACATTATTATATCCACAATAGAAAAGTAGGGATTTAAGAACAAAATAAAATGAAATATTTTAAAAAATCAGATTTAAAACTTACATGTGAATCTTTACTAGCTAAATCCTGAGGTGAAAAGTATTTGTCTAGGAAAGTTTGTGAATTTAGTCAAGCAATTAGAAACTTGCAAGAATTAGAAACATATATCTACAGCTTAGTTTTTAGTCATTGAAGAAGTCAATAAAGTATTTCTCAATGTAACCTTATAAAATGGCTTGCAAAATTTTTTGCTTGCATTGTGAATATGGTGACATGAATCTCCATCAAGGTCAAGCAAGTGGGGAGATTTTCTCTGCCGAATTCTTGTTTTTAACCCTGTTTTTGAGCCTCTCATGACACATTCTTTCCACTTATATTTCAAACAAGCAAAACAAATTCCTTCTTAAAATGAAAGATTAAAATAAAAAGCAATAAAAAACGGAAAGCTGCGTCACGAACTTTTTAGAGGCTTCGGCCCGACGTAATAACGGCCCGAAGCCGTGCCCCCCCCCCCACTTAGCTTTCAAACATGCAAAACACATTCTTCCTTAGAAAAAAAAAAGTAAGGAAAGAAACAGAGTTGCATCACGAACTTTGTTCAGCGGCTTCGGGTCGACGTTATCCTAGCCGGGCGCCGTGCTTTCTTTCCACTAAGTTTTCAAACAAGCAGAAAACATTCCTCCTCCTTAGAAAAAAAACAAAAAGGTTCGTCACGAACATGGTACAGAGGCATCGGGCAGACGCAATTCCGGGCAACAGCGAAAGCACGTCCGAACCAACGTAATTCCGGATCACGGCAAAAGAAGCCCGCCTGGCCTACATAATTCCGGCGTGGCGCCATTCTTCCTTTCCACTTAGCTTTCAAACAAGCAAAACAAATTCTTTCTCTTCGGGGGAAGGGGGGTTGAACGAATTTAAGAAAAGAAAGCTGCGTCACGAACTTTATTCAGATGCTTCAGGTCGACGTAATCCCGGGCCACGGCGAAAGAAGCACGACGGGCATTTTTTTTGTTCACACTTTGAAACAAGCAAAACAAATTCCACCACCTGAGAAAAAAAAAAAAAAAAAAAGACAAAGGGCTGTGTTACGAACTTTGTTCAGAGGCTTTTACGTCGATTATTTACAAAATCAGTAAAACTTTCTTAATAACAGCGAAAATCTGAATATCCATAATTTTTTTGTTAGTCACCCGTAATCCCGGGGGAAATACGTAATAATTACGGAGATTCCGTATTTTTTGGCATACTCCGTAGGAAGAGGATTCACGAGTGCTTCGATTCTCGAACGATCTCAGAAAAGCGGGAACGCATTCGGGTACATTTGCAAATTACAAGAGAGTTTCTGGCGATGACGTCACGGATAGAATCAAGCGGATAGTTTGGCCCTGATAGAATGCAGAGTGGCGATTTCCCGCAAGACACGGAAAGGGCTGCGGTAGTTTCCCTAACGCACGAAGTAGGCGGAGCTTCCACCCTTTGCGCTGCGATGCTCAAGTGACTGACAACCCATCCATTGTTGACAGCAGTAAACGAATTGAGCTCCTGACTCCACCCTCCAACATTTCTTCTTGCCCCCCGCGTCTGCTCCAAAAACAACGCTTTCAGCTAGAAAGCGCTTAGTTCTTTTTCGGAATTCCGCTTTTTTTTTAATTTTTCTATAGAACGACGACCCCCCCCTCCTAAAAAATCCTCCTGAAAAATTTCTCTTCATTTTTGCAATGACCTCGAGAATGACCAAAATGATGCCGAAAAAAAGCGGAATTCCGCGAATTCGCGGAAGAATCTCATGTATGCTGTATTTGTGAAGAATTATTTCTTCAGCAAAATTTGTTTCCCACTTATTTATGATGTTTTCTGAAGCACTGGAACTTGTGGCCTGTATCTGACCTTGGATGTGAGAAAAGATCGTGGTGATGCTATGAGGAAGCATAGAATTGCTTCGACTAGTACAAATCTGAACAGTTCTTAGACTTCTAAGATACATCTGCTTAGCTTCAGTTGCTCGGAACTTCCTTGTCCTGGGTGGTGTAATGATAGCATGCTCGGACGGAAATCAGGAGATGTGGGTTCGATTTCCGCTCCAGGGCAATGTAATTTTCAAGTTTTCTGAAGGAGTGGCTACATGGAAACGGCAAAAATACGACACATTTGTGCCAACGATTACATTTGTATTGCCTTTTATGTATTTGTGAAGAATTGCTTCTTCAGGGAAATTAGTTTCCCACTTATGTAAGAAGTATTAATGAAAACATCAAACATGCAATGGAAAATATGCGTGATTTCTAAAACTTGTTATATATTCCAAGAAATGATGTAGTTATGCCAAAATAATCCCTACTTCAGAAAACAAGAGTACAATAAATAACATAAGAAATTTCAATGGTCTTATGAAGGCTGATTAAAAATCAGCAATTTATTTTTTCCTGCAGTAAATGTTAAAAAGAATATAAAAACATTGCCTGGTATCAATGTGAAACTATCATTCCCCTGTGCCATAACACATTACTTTGAAAATTTGGACAAATTATTCACACAGTTATTCTTTGGTGTATTTATATCATGTCTATGGAGACCAAATGATATATTGAGAAATGTTAAAAAATCTGATATCCACTATCTAAAAGTGGTAGAGGTGATCCAACAGTGTCTTTCCAAAAGCTTTCTTTATGCTAATTTCAGTCACACACTGGACAATGCGGTGAGTGGGATACAGACCATTGGCCTTGCATATAGACCTCTCTCATGGAGTCTTCTATAAACTGTTTGCCTCAATATTGTGGTGCATGCAGCAGAGGAGAGCTCCTGTGAGAGTTGCATGGCTGTTGACTCCATATGGCGGTGAACTGTTAGAGACAAATACCAGTCATCTTGATTTATTGTGTCTTGTGGGCGTCCTTGCCCCAGCTGCTGGTTCTAGTTCTGGTTTCCTGGAACTGTCTCCAAAGATTGGTGATCTCAGCTTGTGATTGCCCTGCTTCCAATCTACCAATCACTCTCCACCATACAGAATCTTTTGAGTGATGGTGTGGAGACATTCTTCCACTAACAGTCTAACTCAAGCTTCAATTGCTGCACCCCACTTAGAATACAGTTCATCAAGGTCACATGCCTACCAACTCGATGACATATGGCCATCATTTGCATACTTCCATAGGAGCTAGCACAATGTTGATTGGGTACACTGACTTGGCATTTCCCCTTGCACATGTCTCTGAAATTTTTTTACAATCAGTCATCTCGTTTTGGATATATTCTCAAATTTGTATTTGTCACATTAATTTTGGACACCAGTTTATTTTGTTGATCTCTGTGGTGATTTCTCTGATGATGAGAAGACTGTTTTAGAAGTTGAGTTTTCACATTTCCTAGTAGATAAGTTGAATAGGGACATTGTACACCATGAACAGCTGAGCACACAAGTGTGGTCATTAATTCAAGATTTAAAAGATCACAAAGGTATCTTAAAGTGCAAAGTCTTGCCATTACTAATGCACAGACTTCACCTGATTCCACACAGAATGCTGCTTGTGAAAGGGTTTTCAGCACCATTTGCAAGAATCAGAATGGTTTTCATTCTAATTTGTTATTGCACATTGTTGTAATCCCTACTGATGGAAAAAAATTGAGAAAGACTGTTTGTAATCTGAATTGCCACCAGCTTACAACTGAGGTGTGGATTAAAGATAAAATACAACAGCTTTGGTTCTAAAAAAGGGCCAGTAAACAAGTTTTTTTTCTTATTATTATTTATTTTAACATTTGCATATAAATTTATTGCATTTACATTTTTATCACATCTTTAATTTTAGTGAACTGTAAACATTGATTTAACAGAACTTGAACCACTTGACCTTGAAGGAAAAACAATTTAAATATATGTTGGGTGTGCATATATAATGTTAATATTCTGTAACAGACTACTGTGTAACCCTAGAAAAAATTTTGTTGCCCTAGCTGGTTGAAAGGAAGAAACAGAACTTTTGAATATTTCAAAGAAGCAGAACTCTTTGTAAACTTCAAAACAATGTTTATACTCTGTAAGTATACAAATTAAGTAATTCACTTTTCCTTTTCTTATATGATGTGAATTACTTTTGTAAAAATACATCCATAAGAAAAAAATATCCCACTCAGTCTACGCCGAAGCTCTTGACAGCTCCTTTTGGAAGTTGGCAACTCTGAATACAAATTATTTACTTCTGATCATTCATCTTGGGTTCATTTCACTTCATTCAGGAAGCCCTGTTAGCTTTATTAACAAGAAAAGTTTATTTTCTTGTTAATGGATGACATGTTCTGTAAAATTTCCACTTCTACAGAATATTAAATTAAAAATAAAAAAGAAATCTGAAGAGGTCAGAGTGCTACATTTTATCTTGATGGCCCTATCATTTCAAAAATGCTGCTGTTTCCACTGAGTAAAAAAAAAACACTTTTACCAGTTCTCAATTTCTGATACACATCCCCCCCTTCTGCAAGCAACCTTTCCAATTTCAAGGGGAAATTTAACATATCAGTGAAATTTGCTTTACCTTTGTCTTCTTCATTAGATATTCATTTTTACTTAGATTACAGATTAATTTTTCTTACTTCTTGTCTAGAGCAAAAAGGATTAGTTTAGTAGAATACCACTGATTGTTAATAGCAATTTTGAAGAATACATTTCATTCTTTTTAACTTTTCTGTTTCACACGTTAAAATTCTTCGTTTCTGACTACGGAAGGCAGTGTGCACAATTATGTAAGGGAGCTTTTTTTTACGAAAACACTTATATCAATAATGCGAAAATGTTAACTCACCTTCGTTCTTCGTGGACTTTGAAATGCTAGTTGTTTGGTGTTCCTGCAATATATATTGCCTATTCGATTATATTGGCATAAGCCAGGTGAACCAATATTCCTTATTCAAAATACCAGTTGCACCATCAAAAGAGGGTAATTATGACAATAAGTTATACATTGGAAGTACAAGAAGAAATTTAAATATCAGGTTGAAAGAACATCTGAACAATTGGAATAAAAAACAGGCAAAAACATCATTGATTCAATATTTCATGGAAAATAATATGGAGTCTGCTTGGGTTAACATAAAACATCTCACATCTCATAGCACCGACAAACAGATCCTCATTTCCGAGGCCATTATGATCGAGAAAACGAAAAAATCCAATTGTAATAATAATAGTACATATGACCTATCATATGCATGGAAATTTCTAATTGACCAAGAAGAAAAACAACAAAAGAAAAAAGCAAAAAATAATAGGGAACACCAAATGGATTCATACGACAGAACACCAACAGATGGCGTGCAACACGACATGCGCAATGACAACTACGACGTGGAAGCAGAACATGTCTTGGCAAGAAATCGACATGGCATAGATGACTAGGCAGTTGGGGCAAGAACATCCCCGACCACTGACGAAGACTGCGACTTCGGCAGTTAAAACACGTATGGAATGACTAGGAAGGTGTGTGTGAACAACATAAGCATATCGGAAGTTTTGGAGGATTAGTCATTGCTGTTTTTTATTTGTTTTTTATCGTAATCTTATTCCAATTTTATTCTGATTGTGTCCAAATTTTATTTGAATTTTAATGGTTTTCACTTCATCCTTGTTCTTACTAATTCTTTGAATAAGGGAAATTGGTTCATCTGGCTTATGCCAATATCATCGAATAGACAATGTATATTGCGAGAATACCAAACAACTAGCACGAAGTCCACAAAGAATGAAGGTGAGTTAACATTTTTGCATTATTAATATAAGTGATTTTATAAACAAAAAAATACCTTACATAATTGTGTACACTATCTTCCATAGTCAGAAACGAAGAATTTTAACGTGTGAAACAGAAAGGTTAAGAAGAAAAATATATTCTTCAAAATTGCTATTAACAATTTTTGCCATGTAGTACAGCAACAGGCTTAACCTAAGCTTGAGCTATATCGAAAACCACTGATTGTTTTTGTACTTCATTCTTCCATGTTTTGATGCACTCAAGTAAATTAATACAATACACTTGTCATCTTCATGTGTACTGACATCGTAAACTGCTAAAATTCCTTGATGTGTGCTTGATGGCAACCAAATAAATCTGTGCACTTCATACTGACTCTTATATCTGTTGTTTGCCACTCAGACTACTGCATTATACAGCCAGAAAATATTAATTTAATTTGGCATATCATGTGTGACATACTACAGAGGTGAAAACATGTCATGTGTCAAGATGACAAATCTGCAGCGAGATATTCTGTCCACATAGCTCAGTTGGGACAGTGACTTACTTCGGAGGGAGGGGACATGGACAAGCTTGTGTTTTCATATTGGCGCCTGATTGTGGAAAATGGATCCACTGGCTGTTGGGTTCTTCGAAAAATGTGTGATATTTGTTCCACACGTTTTTTTTTTTTTTTTTTTTTGATTGGAGGTTTAACGACCACTGTGAGCAACTCAATGGGCTATAAGCAGTCGTCTGTCCCTAATTTAGGGTCACTGGTTCCAGGGAAGGGAGAGAGCCAGTGCCATAAGACAAACACAACATCCATGCCTCACCGGGATTCGAACCCGGACCCCTTTCGGACGAATGATCAGAGGCCATTGCTTAGACCACTGCGCCACCGGGCGGCCACGTTGTTTGGAATTAATGAAAAATTCCTACTTCGCTTCAAAGAAAAAAATATTAAGAGGGAGATGATGTAACATACTACAAAGGTGAAAACATGTGTCAAGATAATAAATCTGCAGCGAGACATTCTGTCCGCGTAGCTCAGTTGGGAGAGCGACTTACTCCGGAGTGAGGAGACATGGATTCGATGCTCGTGTGTTTTCACAAATGCTAAGAATTTGTGAAGAGTCAACCTTGACATTTTACATTAAAAACACAGTAGGTGGTCAGTTTGCAAATTGAAAATTATTTTTCGCATTAAAATTGAATGACGAAGCTTTATTCCTGTGATGCACTAAAAAGCTACCATATGCATGGACATATCCAGTGCATACATAGATTCTATCACAAAGCAAAATATCATAAAAAATTCATCTATTGATTATTTACTCTAAAGCCATTATGTGATAAATTCATTAGTTTGAGGTGATTTCCCATGACACTTGCCAGAATCCCCATCGACAATAAAGCATTCAATGATGTGTTACCTTATGTAACAGAGATCCCATGTGCACCAACAAAGACAAGTCATAAAATTTAATAGGTACTAATTATGTCTTGCTTTGCATTTTTAAAACAGGGAACATCATATGACTGCCTTCCAACTGCTTTTGTCTATGTAGCTACTTCAGAAGGAAAGAAATACACATGGAAATAGATTTGCAGAATGATGCATTGATATAAATGATGCTATCTACACTGCACAAGCTTCAAACTGTATATTTGATTACTCCACTTACTCTTGCTGCCTGGCTAGCTCTTCTTTTCCTTCAATTTTTTTGTTTGTTTGTTTTTTCTTTGCTCATTCTAGTACATTAAGTTATCGTTGATGTGCATCAAGAATAATGAAGAACCCCGTGGCTGATCCTGTTTAGATTTTGCTACATACTAACACCTGTTTAGTTCTTTCCTTTCATGCTGGAATAACTGTATGTCAGGTAATAGGTGGAATTATTCAATACTAGTGGATTCACTATATTTCTTTTATGTCATATGCAATAAAATAGAAATCCAGTGTTTAAAATGGGCAAATCACTATAAGCAAATCTCTTGAGCAATAAGGGTTCATTCTATCAAAAATCTATGCTGCCAATATGTGAAAATGCAGTGCAATTGAACATATACTTACAAGTAGAGATACATTTAACTATTGGTGGCTCCTAATGAAGTAAAAATCTAATAGAGAAGATTTCAAGCATAACAGAAATAGTTTTGATAGAAACTTGGGCTGAACATTTCAAAAGAAAGGAATATGCACGTAGTAAGGTAAATGACATTTAAGTTTGACTAACACTGTGAACAAAAAGCACAGCCACGAAAAGTTTTCAAACTGTTTAGCCTTCAGAACCAGCTTTACCATAACTAATATGAAAACAAAGAACTTTAAATTTCAAGTAACACTGAAGTTAAACAGTCAAATAATTATTTCTATATCTGTATTTCACATATATTGACAACAGCTGCAACTGAAGTCTGAATCCTAAATGATACTGCACACATAAAACAGATGCAAAATATAAGCACTTCCACTATATCCATGTCCTAATTAAAAAATCACAATTTAAGTAATAAGGAATAGTTCTACTTTTAGAAAGTGGAGTACCCTCTGTCTTTGCCAATGGAATACCTGGTTACCTTCAATTCACTGTTAATTTGATTGTAGTTCTGTTTTTCCATCCAGTAAGTAGAAGCAGTGACTATATTTGCATCATGGTAAGATAATTCTTACAGTTATATGTGTTTTTAAATATTCAGTTTCATCAAATGTGATAATATAATTTACTACAACCCTTTGCTGAACACATACTATTTGATGCATTACACAAATTAAAATGACATTACATTTACAGCTTCAAGATTACTGACTAAAAACTAATTTAAAATATCCTGGATGTGATTATGTATAAATAATTTAAACAAAACAAATTAAACACATAATTCCTACAACCTTCCCATGAAACAACTGTTCATTCACAACTGGATATATTTATTACCCTTAGGAGTTCAAAGAGAATTTTCCACAAGAACACATCAGTAACATTACCATGACAATGCAAATTATTAATATAAAGAATATGTTACACCTTTATGAACAAGCTCTGGTGATGTCACAATCGCAATTGTAACCAACAGACTTCTTAGCCACATTAAATAAAGGTTGCTGTAACATGGCTGCAAGCTTTTCCTTTCTTTATAGCCCTGGAGAGCAGAAAACAGAGGCAGAAGGGTGTGGTGGGGTTGGTATGCTAGTAAATAAGTCACTGGCTGTGGTATCAGGTCATCCATGTTTTCATTAAAACAGCATCTTCCCATCGCTTTTCTACGATGTATATTCAAGGCTACATAAAAGCAATGAATTTAAGGCATATAAATGCAGCCAAAAATCTGATGGTAACCATGCCAACATTTGTGTGTGTGTGTGTGTGTGTGTGTGTGTGTGTGTGTGTGTGTGTGTGTGTGAGAGAGAGAGAAAGTGTTTAACATTTTATTCTTTCCACAGAAAAAGAAAAGAATTTGGAAGCCATCACTGATTAGATTTACTAGTGGAATGAGAAGAATGAAAGAAAAAAAAAATAAGGAAAAAACATTAAATTTTTACAACTTTGAACAAAAATACATTTAACAATCACCAAAGGTGTGTGCTTCCTGCATAAGTTAAATTTTCACATTTTTCCATTTTTCTTCAACACTTTTGTGATGTAGAACAGGACAAAATGATTTGTATCACCCTAAGAAACTCATATTTGTTTAGCTTTGCTTTAAGTGCCAAATCTGAGAGATACATTTGTTGTACTTTCCCTTGAGTTTCACATTTGATTTCTGTTAATACTAGTGGGCATTTTGGTTTATTGTACTGTTTCAGTTGTTGATGTTACAAAATTGAATTATCATGTAAAATTAACAGTTGTTTTCTAGGGCAATTTCTTAGATAACTTATAAGAATATCTACCATGATTATTTTGAATCACTACATTGCGTAGTGTCTCCTTACTAATATAAACATAAAAAAAAAAAAACTTTGGAATTAATACCCTAATATGTAAGCATTACAGAAGCACTGTTCAGTGGTAGACAATTAAGAACCATATGTTTTCTGTTTTTGGGTATGAACTTTTTCCCTGTCTATGCTGCCCTAATCTTGACAAAGCTTATCATCCCTATTGTACATAAAGAAATTATTCTAACTTAAAAAAGGTGGGACCTTTCGAATTAAAGTGGTTTTCCTGTATTATAAATATTAAAATATCAAAGTGCTTGCTAATAATCAAAAAGCAAAC
Organism: Macrothele yani; assembly: GCA_039090855.1. Taxonomy (NCBI): domain Eukaryota; kingdom Metazoa; phylum Arthropoda; class Arachnida; order Araneae; family Macrothelidae; genus Macrothele; species Macrothele yani. The sequence continues at coordinate 144,429,263 of CM076996.1, forward strand.
AAGTAATCTAAAGGGTACACAACAGTGGGCTCTTTTTGCAGAAAATATATATGTTAAGGAAATTTTTTATATACCAAAAACAGAAAGGGATGTTCGTTGTGACACCACTGAAGCTTGTCCCGTGTCAGGGTCTAATGATTTTGCAGTGCACACATAAATGCCACCATCATCTGTTTGTAAGTCTTTAATCAAGAGATTCCCAGTTCCCAAAATGGAAGTTCTCTGTTTTGGTATGCCTGCATTGTCTAGAAAACAAAACAATGATTTTAGAACAACTTTATCCATAACACACTATCAACTGAAATTAAAAACTAAAAACACAGGTCATATATCAGTAATAAAATAACCTAACATTTTTATCTGGATCAAATACTGATCACAAGAACATGCAATGAATGCACATATTAAACAATGTTTTATTCAAATACCCCTAAATGCTTGGAAAATTACGAAGGTGGTACCATCAGCGCTATGTCCATAACAATTTTTGCTGCTAGATTTTATATCAGGAACAATAACCATGACAGAGCTGCATGATCATTCACTTATTTCTGAAATGTATGAGGTGTGACAATTTAATTCCTGGAAGAGTCATAAAGTGTCGCTTTTGCAGTGATGCGGGCAGAATCACATGCTTACGTGTGTCTGGACATGCCTTTAGTAGTGCATGCACTAACTGCAGACCAGTAGAGTCCTTTGTAAGTGAGTAGTTAAGAAAGCAATGCAAGTCTGAGTGTAAGTTTTTAGGCAAAAATGAGTGATAGAAATTTAGAGCAGAGAATAAACAACAAATTCTGTGTGAAGATCAGTAACAGTGCTACTGAAACAGAGCTATTGAAAGTAGCATATGGTGAGGAAGTGTGAAAAAGTCAAGTGTCTTTGAGAGGAATAACAGCCAAAAATAGTATGCATGTCAGACTCACAGAAAAGATCATGCTTGAGTGTGTTTTTTATCATGAGGGGTTAGCTCATCATGAATTCATTGAAAAAGGATAAAAACTCAACCAACAATGCTATTTAGAGGTGTTGAAAGGGTTTCAGGATTTTGTTCAAAAGGAAAAGAGCTGAATAGTGGCCTGACAATGCGATGTACTCAATGTTCATGACTTCCTGGCTAAGAAATCAATTACAAAACTGGATCATCCACCATATTCACCTGATTTAGCCCCTTGTGATTTCTAGCTTTTCCCAATAATAAAAATTGCCATGAAAGAACAAAGATTTTCAGATATTTCGGACATCCAGTGTAATGTGACGAAAGAACTCGAGAGTATTCCTGAAACAAGAGTTCCAGGTATGTTTCCAGCAAGGACAAAAGCATCTAACTAAACACATAGCTGTGGAAGGGAATTACTTCAAAGGTGACAACAGCCACTAGTGCACAGGTACACACACATTTTTTCTACAGATGCATTCAGGGAATTAAACTATCACACCTTGTACGTCAAATAAATGTGTGTTATTGATAGGACAATACTGAATTCTAGTTAATTTACCAAACTTTTGGTAAGATCACTAAAAATAATCATACAATTAGTGATCCTTAGGCTGTTAATATGTACATTACATTAACAAAAGTCACCAGATACCCCACCTGAATCACATTATGAAAGACATCTGCACATTACAATAAAGAAATTATTGTGGGATGGCACACAGTCATATCAGAATAATATTACCACTCCCGGAATCACAGTGTACCAGCCCAGGAGTGTCACAGAGTGCACTTGACAAGGTTGACCAAATGAAGATATAAGCAGCCAGCCAGGACAGATGAGCCATAGTACGTCACGTGAGCACAATCGGCAGAGATTTCACGGATGTTCAAAAAGGAATTATCATCGGCTACCATGCCAAGAGTGGAAGCATCACAGAAACACCAGACTTTGTGGCTGTTCGCAAGGTGCTGTAGTAAGGGTGTACCAAGAATGGACCCACGGCACACTGAGTACTTCCCAACGTCATAAATGTGGAGCCCCCAAAGGCCATCAAACCCAGAGAAGAACGTCACCTCCGTTGACTGGTAAAGGACAATCGACGTGCAACAGTGCAGCAATTAACCACGAGAGAACCCACTTACGCATGGGTCTCCGGAGTCGACCCTGAAACAAGGCGCCCATGTTAACCTAGGTCCATCAGCAACGACGCCTGCAGTTCGCATGGGACTACCATCATTGGACAGTGGAAAAAAAGGTTGCCTTCTCTGACGAATCGAGGTTTCTAAACCACAGAAGTGATGGGCGGCAGTGGATATGGCGTCAGATACACGAAAACCAACACTCGGACATGCTTGTCAGTCAAGTACAGGCCAGCAGTGTGTATGTCTGGGGAATGTTTTCGTGGTATGACCTGGGACAGCTGGTACCACTGGATGAGTCCTTGAATACCAATGGTTGCTTATCCAACATCGCTGACCACATGCATCCCTTCATGGTGGATGTTTATCTTGGTGGTGATGGTGTCTACCAACAGGAGAATGCGCTGTATCAATCGCTAAGGGGGGGTGTGACTGGTTCCAGGAACACAACAGCGATGTCTCAGTTCTTCCTTAGCCAGAAAAATCGCCCAACCTCAATAATCCCATAGAGTACTTGTGGGACTATTTGGATTGATAGGTTCGACATGCCGACCCACAACCACGTCATCTCCGGGACCTCTGTGCCCTGCTGCAGTACGAATGGGCACGTGTGCCTCAGGCAACATTCCAGGCCCTCATTGCATCCGTGCCACGTCATCTTGCCGATGTCATCTGGGTCAAGGGTGGCTATTCCCATTATTAGATAGGTAGTCATATTATTCTAGTACGACTGTGTTTAAAGGGAGCTACAACTCTCCTGGAATGTGACTCAATAGCAGGATGCCAGGACATGAACGCATGGAGTTCGGAAGAGGTTGATTATAGGGTGTCACACATCAATTGTCTTTCGATAAGAGCGATAGGGAGAGAAAAATCACTTAAGAGCATTCCTTAGTCAACTGTGTTGGATGTACTACATTGCTGGGTGACCACCAACCATCAAAATGTACCACAGCAGACCAGAAAAAATGACTAACAGAGACCGTTGAAGAATAAAGACAGGTGAAAACTCTTTGACAGTGTATGGCAGAAGATCTGCATTTAGATGTCACAAGGGCTTCTGATATTCCTGTTTGTACAAGAACCATTCACAGGGAACTCCATGCAATGGGTTTTCATGGTTGTGAAGCCACCCACAATCCCCACATCACTCCACAGAATGCTGCTGTTTGTTTGGTATGGTATGTCACATGTCAGTCTTGGGATCAAGAACAATGGGAAAAGATCCTATGGACAAATGAATCATGGTACATGGTATACCATCAGATGGCTGTGTATGGATAATGGAGAATGCCAGGAGAATGGTTCTTACCAGAGTACACTATTATCACATACAAGTTAGAAGGTGGCAGTGTTCTTGTGTGAGGATGCTTCTCAGGGAACAAACTATTGGCAGTGCTGTAAAAAGCTCTTAATGCAGAAGTTTACATATACATCCTGCACAATTCAGCACTTCCAACAAACACAGTACCAGTACTATAGAGATGAGTTCTACTGGTATCAGTAAAACAATGCACCTGGCTACACAGCATACATTGTTGCAGACTGGTTTACGGAAAATCAGATTTCATGTTTGGACTGGCCTTCACAAAGCCCTGGTTTGATACCAGCTGAACACCTGTGGGATGAATTGGAGCACCATAACATTACTTTTAAAAGAAGTCCTGCTTCACCTCAACAGCTGGCTAAGGATTACAAGAAGAATGGAAATGCATTCTTGCAGATGCTTTCCAACATTTAGTGGAAAGCATGCCCAGGAACCTTGACACTTGAATTCAGGCCAACTTGATGCTGATTTCTTCCAATAAATGATGTTTCTTGTTTCTGGCAACTTTCGTCTATACAGGGTGATTCAAAAAGGACTTTACAACTTTGAAAGCACATAGCAATTTATTCAGGATACTTATAAAATTGGGGGGGGCATTAATCTGTAGCACTGTTCTGTTGGCAGAGAGCAAACCTGAGTAACAGAGTATGTTGTCCCGGATGTACGAAGTTTGCATGAAATTCAAACTGAGTATAAATAAGGGAAAAACCAAAGTTATGGTTTTCGAGCGAGAAACTGGTAGTACTGAATGTAATATAAGTCTAGATGGCACAGTGATTGACCAGGTGAATGAGTTTGTGTATTTAGGAAGTATGTTTGACAGAGAGAACAAATTGGATGATGAAATTAGTAGGCGAATGAACTCTTCATTGAAAGTCATAGTGGCTTTGGGAGGTTTTCACAGGAATGATGGGTTCTCAAGAGAATCTCGAGTGGCTGTGTATCATAGTGTAATTGTCCCTACTCTGATGTATGGCAGTGAAACCTGGGTAACACAGAAAAAACATAGGCGTCATTTGTGTGCTGGAGGCATTACTTATGGGGGTGAGGGGTGGCAAGAAATGTTCTGATTGTGTGAGGAATGAAGATGTGTTGCAGTTGTGTAATGTGCAGCAAAATGTTGTTAGCAAGGTGGAGACTAATATGCTTTGGTGGTTTGGCCATGTTGAAAGAATGAGTGATGAGATGCTTACTAAGAAAATCTGTTTAGCCCAAGTGGCAAGTAGGAAAGGCAGAAGAAGGCCAAGGAAGTCATAAGAGGATCAGATTTCAGGAGTGTCTGCATGAGAAAAAGATTATGAGTATAAAGTATAGAAAGTCTTGTGTACATCATGTGATGGATGTCAGCGAAGCCAGAGTTGTATGTCAAGATTGCTGCAAATGGAGAAGTTTGATACTGCAACAGTAAGTAAATAATCAGTTAAAAATTTATCTGGTAGCTTATATTTCTTTGTGGAGCTAACCTCTGAATCTCAAAGAGAACAGCTTAGTGATATGTATGTATGTATGCATGTTAATCTATAGCAAAACACGTCACATTTTACCTCACATAGTGCCATAGCACCGAATTCCGTAACTGTGACTACCAACTACCAGCGGGGTGCATTTCAAAATGGCTGCTTTCATAGGTGTGGAGCATGCTCACTCAGTGTCACCCATATGAGTACTTTTAGGGGGGGGGGGCTAAGAAAAATCCTTACCTCCTTCAAGGCTGTCAAACATTTTAGTAAATGTACGAGATATTAAAATACAACAAAAATAATTGATACAATCAATCATTAATATCTTATTATTTTTAAAAATGTTTTTAAAAAAGGTTTCTTGTGTTTTAGTGTTTTAAATTTATCAAAAATTTGGATATGCCAATGGCGGGGGGGGGGGAGGGAGTCGAGCCCCCACGCCTCCCTCCCCTTATGGTGGGCACCCTTGTGCTCACTGTGTGTTTTGGTTTCAAGAAACAAAATACATGACAACTGCTCAACAGATATTTACACCCAGTATCGTATGGATCCTCCCACTGGACCTTCAATTTACTCTTGGCATAAGAATTTTGTTGACACTGGTTGTTCTGTTTGCCATAAAGAACCCCCTGGTTGCCAACATGTTTCTGCTGCTGTCATGGAACAAGTGAGAGAGAGCTTTGTTCGCAGATCCACAAAATCAATGCGAAGCGTTGATTTTGAAATGACCCTTGGTGGAGGATGATAGGTCTGCTTGGTCTGAAGCATTCTGGAATGTTCTTTGTTTCTGCTTAACCTGGAACCTGCCTCACAATTACATGGTTTTTAAAGGATTTCTCTGCTTTTCAATGGTATTTTATGCTGCAATTAATCCTGTCGATCATTCACCTTTTGCTAGTCAATTTCATCTCTTTTAGAAAGTGTTTTTATTGCACTTTAAGGTTTTATTTCTTTTGTGTTTCAACTACATAATTTCGGTTTCCGTAATGATTTTAGTGAATACCCTATTATGTGTTGGAGCAACTGCAACACGTAAAAAATCTGTGAACTTTGATATCAAAAGTGCAACATCAACTTAATCTTAGCAAGGTAAGCTCTTTATTTATTTTAATTTACTTAATGGTACCATATGATACAATAAAAAACTAAGCAGCTACTGGCCTATGTTGTTAACTACGACGGTATATTTATGATGGGTGAAACAGAACTATATGGTGATTATTTTACAATATATCATCAAAAATTACAATATATAATCCATGTAGTGCTGTATCTGGCTATTGTAGTATTTAGCTATAACTACATTATTATCTGATCTCCAAATTTTACATTACACAGAGACATGGTAATTTTTTTTTCCTTTTTTTTTTAAAGATACTGTTCAAAAGATGTGCATTTGTTTTTGATGTGTCCATAAAGGGAAGTCAAAGTTGGAAAAAGTAATTAGAGCAGCACAACCAGCAAAGGTACTTGTAAAACAGAGAGCTGCTAGTACCTGCGTGAAAAAGGATTGAGTGAGTCTTAATTAAGTGAACTGCACTTTTCTGTGCAACTTCAAAACGTCGCATTGTTGACCAATAATAATGCACAAGGCTTGAAGATTTGCATTAAAATCTGGTTCAATAGGTGCAAAAGGAAATTATAACTGCTGAGCTTTCTCTCACATACGATACGGGTGGCTTTTTCAAGGCACAAAAAAACAAGACAAAACAAATGTAGATATAACTGCTGAGTTTTCTCTCGCACACAGGTGGACTATTACAGACAAATTCTAAAAAATTCTAAATTTATTTAGAGTTTGTCAGTTATAGTCTGTGTTACTTGTGCCTTGGAAAAGCCACCTGTGTGCAAGTGAAAGCTAGGCAGTTATCTCTACATTTCTTTTTACACTTATTAAATCAGATTTCAGTACATATCTTCAAGCCTTGTGGTTACTTATTAGTTGACTCTGGTGTACCCACAGTTTTCTGATCCAGATGTATTGTTGATGATCTAGGTCTGCTATACACTTCCTGGGTTGGGAAAATTTAACATTTACACATTGTCGAGATTTAGAATTTGAGGAAGAAATGTTTCCTCAATACATGGGAACATACTGTATTCAGGACAATATATTCAAGCAGCACATATATTCAAATCAATCAGAATTATGCACTAAATTGCCTGTGGTTTACTGGTCTTCCATGTAACAACTCTTCAGAAAACTTGAACAGTTAGCATACTTGAATGGAAATTGGGAGATGCAGGTTCGATTACTGCTCAAAGACGATGTAATTTTCAAGTTTTCTGAGGAGTTGTTACATGGAAGACCAGTAAACCACAGGCAATTCAGTGCATAATTCTGAGTGATTTGAATATATGTTCTGCCTGAATATAATCGTTCAAGCTCGATTCCGTGGTGGACTATCCTTCTCAAGTGTAGCAAGACATGTTTTGTTCATGTGAGGAATGAAGATGTGATGCAGTTGTGTAATGTGAAGCAAAATGTTGTTAGCACGGTGGAGACTAATATGCTTCGGTGGTTTGGCCATGTTGAAAGAATGAGTGATGAGATGCTTAGTAAGAATTTTTTTAGCCCAAGTGGCAGGAAGGAAAGACAGAAGAAGGCCAGGGAAGTCATGGGAGGATCAGATTCAGGAGTGTCTGCATGAGATAAAGATTATGAGTATGAAGTATAGAAGGTCTTGCGTACGTCGTGTGATGGATGTCAGTGAAGTCCGAGTTGTATGTCAAGATCGCTGTAAATGGAGAAGCTTGATATGGCAACAGTAAGTAAATAATCAGTTAAAAATTTTTCTGGCAGTTTGTATTTCTTTGTGGAGCTAACTTCTGAATCTCAGAGAACAGCTTTGTGAACTCTCTGAATATAATTGTTTTAAACATCATACATATCACTAAGCTGTTCTCTGATATTCAGAGGTTAGCTCCACAAAGAAATACAAATTACCAGATAATTTTTACTTACTGTTGCCGTATCAAACTTCTCCATTTACAGCGATCTTGACATACAACTCGGGCTTCACTCACATCCATCACACGCCGTATACAAGATCTTCTATACTTCGTACTCATAATCTTTTTCTCATGCAGACACTCCTGAATCTGATCCTCCCATGACTTTTTTGGCCTTCCTTAACCTTTCCTTCCTGCCATTTGGGCTAAAAAGATTTTCTTAGTAAGCATCTCATCACTCATTCATAATTGTTTTAAACTTGGTAATAATTGATGTCATGGCTAATCCTGGACTTGATACACTATAAATTTAATTAAATTAAGGGTTTTACACAGGGATAAAGGAAATTACTTACAGTCAAATTTTCGGGTAGCACCTTCATTAAAACTACACTTAGGAAGGGTAGGGGTGCTACCCGAAAATTTGACTGTAAGTAATTTCCTTTATTCCTGTGTAAAACCCATAATTTAGTGAAATTTATAATTGTTTTGTCAAGATTTGTTCGGACAAAATGTATTACCAATATCAAAACACAAAATTTAGTTGCTTTTTTTTTTCAAATGGATCTAACAGTTGGGAAAAGATTATGCCATGACAAGCTGAGACAACTGTTAGGGTCAAAATCACGGAGTGAAGTGCTTCTTGTCACTAAAATAGGAGAAAAAAATTGTGTATCTTTTGTTGCTTACTAGAAATGAATACATTTCCGGTGAATTGAAGCCAAGAAGGATGTCCTTACTTCTAATAACAAACAGACTCACTATTATTGTACAAGAATTTCAAAGAATTAAACCTAACAAGGTTGACCTCACCCCAATAACAAACAGCCTCACTATTCTTGTCCAAGGATGTGGCAACAATGCAGCACAATTACTGATATTCACAGGCATTGTTTGAATAACCCAGGACAATGCTGTTGCTAGCAAAACTGTGAATGTAAGTTTTCAAATAATGAGCTTTGAAACAGATTATGGAAATTTCATTTAGAGGAGTAAATGGAACTTCAATGTACTTCAATCATAAACTGAAAATATGATGTGCTGTACTTGTCAATATGCATAACAAATTCAAATAATGCACAACACTATTCTAACTACCATAATTTTCAGGCTAAGCGATGCATCGGCATAAGTGACAATTGTTGCCGGCTGCACATGACAACAATCGTCACTTTCGAAACAGTTTTGTTTCAAGAGTCACACCTGTAAACAATCATCATTTATGAAACAATTTTTTCAAGAGCCACAACACACACCAAAATTTTGTAATCTCTTAGTCATTGATGTAAGAGCTTTGACAAATAATATTGTAACACGTTTGGATCACTACCTGAACTACCCACATATTCTTTAAGTCCTTTTTCCATAATGTCATAAAATCTTTTAAGTTATTTTCAGGAATTTAATGAGCTACTATAGAAATGAAGTGGATGATGGCATTGGAAATTCAGAATGTTCTTTCCTTCATTATCTTATTTATTTACATGCACTTAATAGTTGTTTTTAGAGGGTGATACTGATTATTCCAGCTCATAAATAAAGTTTTCAAACAGCATGAATTCCCAGTGTCATGTTTGGCGGAAGAAAACTTATTCGTACTATTCGTACTATAAAAATCTGAATCAAGATAAAGTGAGAAATATTAAACAGCCATTTCTTATTGAATACTGTTCATGAAAGAAGCATAAATTAATGGATGAATTCAGCAGAAACACACTGGAAAGAGTAAAGAAAAGTAAATTCAGTTTTCAATTTCAAATACTTTTAATGTCTGAGTGAAAATGGTGAATGCTATAGAAGTGCTGCACATTATGACGTGACAGAAATGTGGGATCACTGATACAAATTCTTGTTATTCATATTTGGATTTTAAGTTACCGCTGACCATATATAAGAGAAATATTTTCCAACTCCATCACAAATGGTAGTCACTATAATTGGTTTTTACCTCCCAGCTAGAAAGGGGACAAAAGGGCAAATCACCTGAGGGCCAGCAATTGTGCTGTGTTCTAAAACTTTTGCTGAATACAATTTTGTAAAGTGGAAAAGACAAGTAACTGAGAAAAAAGGAAGGTGATGGATCTTTCTCTCATTCTCAATCTTGGAGGGATAAACACATGATTCAAACAGAGGAGGAAATTCACGGCTATTTACTGTGAGAGTGATATCAAACACAAACACAATTTCTGTTTGCTGAGCAGCTGTTTAGGAAAAAAATCTGGGTAAGGGTGGCATTGGCAATAAGAGCCACAGGACACACAAACCACATTTTTTTTAAACCAAAAGAGCAGTCCCTCTTAGTCTGAAAATTATGGTAAATGTAGAAAATAAAAAAAAAGAATAAAAACTTTGATATTTTAAGAAATTAACCCTACTAGAGATGTTCTAAACCAGCCAAACAGTTCATAAGTATTATTTCTCTCTTATGTTACACAGCACTTAATTGACCCACATTCTTCATTGTTTGCTCATTTGTTTTAAAGAGTATCAGAATAACAAATACAATACAAAAAAAATAATACACATGCAGTATTTACAAAAACAAGTCAAATCATATTATTTGTAAAATTGAAAAATATATAAACAGAACAAAAATGTATTTAAGATAATTTCTTTGTTTACGGAATTTTCTGTGAAGACAATTGTTTTTAAATAATGTTTTTTGACCCAACCGAATGTAAGCCACCACATTTTCACGGAACATTTGTTAAATTTTTGTTGTTATTAAAAGCTTTCCTTTTAAAAACATACATACCTGCCAACTTTCAGAAAGTGAAATCTGTAAAAAACTTTTCACAGATATGTTCGATGAAAAATTTAATCTATATCTTCGATTAAATTACTTATCTAGCATACTGATTAAATGTAGCGAACTCATTGATTAAAAGTCGATATGTTACACAAATCAAGTATTAACTGATGGGTTCCATTTCAACTCAGGCAGGGTCGTACCCCATCATGGTCTCAGATTTCTCTAAAAAAATTAAGGGGTGTTCCTTGACTAAAATAAGGAGACCTATATTTTTCTTTCGGCAAGAAAAAATTTTCCCTTCGAGATAGAGGGTTTCAAATCTTGCACCGTCAAACAAGCTCTCTAGAAAACGGTTATTTTTCCTAACTTCAGCGAGTCATTGCAGCGGAGTTAAAAAAGATATCGTGTTCTTGTATTTTTTACATTGTGTGTAAACGTATAATAATATTTGATGCTAATATTTTTTACACATCATATGATTAAAATTTTAAAAAATCGTAACTTTGTGATTTAAAAAAAATTGAAATGTTTAAGATTTTTTTTTTAACAGATTCAAATGGAGTTTTTTTCTATACTCGTTTTTTTGTTAAAGACATACAAATGTGCACTTTATTTGCAATTTTATATGTGTCTGTGAAACTGCTAGTTTCTGCAGCGTTAAAAACAGCCGATTTTGAAAAATCTCGAACTTTGCCAACGATTTTCTCAAAAAAGCCCTTTTTAAAATTCTGAAAATTAAATCCCTGTTTTATTATCAACAGGAGAATATCTGTGTAAATTTTCACGGACCTAAAAACGCCCGTTTCCGAGTTAGACGCGTTTGAATTTGGTTTGAAAGCCTACAAATTTCTCTGTGTTCTAAAGGTGCCATTTTGGAAAAATCTCAGGCGCTAAGTACGTATTCTTTTACCCGAATGAGAGCGTTGGATCCGTCCACCTCACCCTACCCTGAGCGATAACATGCCTAAAAAACGGTCTTGGAAAAAAAAATAACAAATCTCTATATATAGAATTGAATGTTTGTTTGTATGTCCCATCTATAGTATTCCAAATTTGGTGGTTCTAGATTGAAAACTGTAGATTTTATGGAAGTTTTGTGTGGGGCCCCTTGACCTCGAGCTGCGACCTCTTCCAAAAACCGTCTACGGTCTAAGTTAGGGTACCATGAGATAGTATACCAAGTTTGGTGGTTCTAAATTGAAACCTGTAGATTTGTTTAGCAGACATACAAACAAACATTCAATTCTATATATATAGATTTGTTATTTTTTTCCAAGACCGTTTTTTAGGCATGTTATCGCTCAGGGTAGGGTGAGGTGGACGGATCAAACGCTCTCATTCGGGTAAGAGAATACGTACTTTGTGCCTGAGATTTTCCCAAAATGGCTCCTTTAGAACACGGAGAAATCGTAGTCTTTCAAACCAAATTCAAACGCGTCTAACTATGAAACGGGCGTTTTTAGGTCCGTGAAAATTTACATAGATATTCTTCTGTTGATATTAAAACAGGGATTTAATTTTCAGAATTTTAAAAAAGGGCTTTTTGAGAAAATCGTTGGCAAAGGTGGAGATTTTTCAAAATCGGCTGTTTTTAATGCTGCGGAAACTAGCAGTTTCACAGACACATATAAAATTGCAAATAAAGTGCACATTTGTATGTATTTAACAAAAAAACGAGTATAGAAAAAAACTCCATTGAACCTGTTTAAAAAAATCTTAAAAATTTCAATGTTTTTTAAAAATCTTGAAGTTTACGATTTTTTAAAATTTTAATCATACGATGTGTAAAAAATATTAGCATCAAATATTATTATACGTTATACATACAATGTAATAAAAAATACCAGAACAAAATATCTTTTTTAATTCTACTGCAATGACTCGCTGAAGTTAGGAAAAGTAACCGTTTTTTAGAGAGCTTGTTTGACGGTGGAAGATTTGAAACCCTCTGTCTCGAAGGGAATTTTTTTTTTTTTTTTGCCGAAAGAAAAATATAAGTCTCCTTATTTTAATCAAGGAACACCCCATAATTTTGTTTAGAGAAATCTGAGACCGTGATGGTACGACCCTGCCAGAGGTGAAATGGAATCCCTCTCTTGCTACGAGCCAACTAAGTTGAAACATTTTTGAAAGCTACCTAGCTTTGAGACTCCTCACCACCACGTGATAGAGGGCGGGGCGGGGGTCAAAACTCCGAAGGTCACCCATCAATCCAGCATTATCTTCTAAGGGAACAGAAGACATGGGCAGTGCATGGTTTATCGTGGCCCAGGTGGAAATCACTACGAACACAATTACTCCCCCCCCCTTAAAAAAATTGAAATCTTTGAATATGTTTTAAATAGATAAAAATCTTTACACCATTATAAGCGCGTAAGTTGTATATGTATTCTACTTGTAAAATCAGCTTATTGAACAGGAAATATACCCAACTTACATTTTATGAATATATGAATCTGCATGCACGCGTGCGTGTTAATTGTTATTTATTTAGTAGATTAGACAATTGCCATTACGTTTTGGAGAGGAGGTATGCATAATTTGGGTAGCGACCAGCGCTATCAACCCAGCAGTTAGGTCAAGAGCATTGCACCTTCTCCACACACACACACCCCCACACCCCGTTCGCAGAGGACAAAACTCTCTTGAGTGAATATTTTACTATTACGGAAAACTGACAAGTTGATTTTAGCAACTCCCAGAAAAACTCGAGGGTGTTTAGCCATCGAAAATTAACTTATAGTATGTGTGCCTGCACTCTTTTTCTTAAAATTATTTCACAACAGTTTTCTCTTTCATAGTTTTTTCTTATGCGATGTTAAGTATATACGCAAACAAACAAACAAACAACTGCTGTCTTTCGCAACTCAACTTTGTTAGTGGAGCAGCAAGAATTTTCTTTCTTTATTTATTTATTTATTTGTTACCCCCCCCACAGTTTTTTAGGCATGTCATCACTCAGGGAAGGGTGCGGTGGACGTATCCAACCAGAGCCAGCTGATCCAATGCTCTCATTCCATCATTCGGGCAAAGAATATCTACCGCTTTGATTCGGGTACGAGAATACATACTTAGCGCCTGAGATTTTTCCAAAATGACACCTTTAGAACACGGGAAATCGTAGGGTTTAAAACCGAATTCAAACGCGTCTAACTCGGAAACGGGCGTTTTTAGGTCCGTGAAAATTTACACAGATATTCTCCTGTTGATAATAAAACAGGGATTTAATTTTCAGAATTTTAAAAAATGGCCTCTTTGAGAAAATCGTTGGCAAAATTAGAGATTTTTCAAAATCGGCTGTTTTTAATGCTGCCGAAACGCGGAAACCAGCAGTTTCACAGACACACAAAAAATTACAAATAAAGTGCACATTTGTATGTCTTTAACGAAAAAAACGAATATAGAAAAAACTCCATCTGAACCTGTTTTAAAAAAACTTAAAAAATTCAATTTTTTTAAAATCACAAAGTTTACGATTTTTTAAAATTTTAATCATACGATGTGTAGCAAATATTAGCACCATATATTATTACATGTTATACACACAATGTAAAAAATACAATAACACGATATCTTTTTTAACTCCGCTGCAATGACTCGCTGAAGTTAGGAAAAATAATCGTTTTCTAGAGAGCTTGTTTGACGGTGCAAGATTTGAAACCCTCTATCTCGAAGGGAAAAATTTTTCTTGCCTAAAGAAAAAATATAGGTCTCCTTATTTTAGTCAAGGAACACCCCTTAATTTTTTTTAGAGAAATCTGAGACCATGATGGTACGACCCTGCCCGAGTTGAAATGGAACCCATCAACTTTTAATCGTTGCTTTACTACAGAACATTACTTTTTGCGTGTTAATTTCTAAAATAAAAAGCTATCACACACATGCAGTTTTATAATTAAGAATTCCATCTAAATCAGTTAATTTTCATGGAAGTTATTGTGTGAAAATTCTGAGAAACAAATCTTGCGCATATGCAGCTGTCCCCATGAGTGCTGATACCCATTTTCAATACGATTGGTCTACTACACATCCTGAATAGCATACCAAAATTTTGTAATGTTGGTATATCGATTTGGGCTCAAAAATTCTGCAGATTTAAAATCTGTTTGAAATTTTTTTCTATGATAATTATGTTCTGAGATAGCTTTTCGAACTGGGGGTAATACAGACCAGTGATCCAATGCCGGACACCCCACTCTGGTCTACTGAGAAGTTGCAACTTGGGGGACGAACAATGCATTATCTGAAAAGGGGGAGGGGGTAAACATAGCGAGAGATAGATGTGCCCAAAGCCGGGACAGTTCAGTTTATGGAGAGTGCAACTTTAGTGTTCAAATGATGCAAAATGATAACCTAAAACATGTGGAAAAACTACAGATGAAGTTTTCCCACATAAGCATATGTAGCTCAAAAGAAGTTTATTCCTAACTCACACCCTCACTTTATTTTAAATGGATTAAGTTAAATGAAAAAAGTTCTAATGGTGAGAATGCAAAATCATCAGCAGAAAAAAAAAATCTGGGTAAAACACTAAATCTGTAAAATTAATATCTTGCCCGTAAAACAAATTGAATTTCCATAAATTTTATGGGTAAATCATAAAACCTGGCAGGTCTGAACATAGTTCTTTTTAACAAACCTTTGCTCAAAAACCTTAGCTAAAAGGCACCGAAAAAATGGAAAAAACCTCAGTTCCACTCATTGAAAACAATAAGGTTCTTGTTAATAAACTTTTGCTCAAAAACCTTACCTAGCTAGGACACCCGGAAAAAAAAAAAAAAAAAATAAAACTCTATCTCCATTCCAATTAGTAGTTCTAATTCTGACTATTATATAGCTCTAATCATTCTACTATTCTCTTTTACGTGCGATATTTCAAAGTAACTTGTACAAAATTCTAGCAGATAATGCTTACCTGGGCATTCCTTTCTAGCGATGGGAACATTCCATGCAAAATCAGAAAGGCAAATGAGGAGGGAAGAAGCAATATTAATCTATAAAAATAAAGCAAGGGTATGTAACCAGAATGACCCTAGCACATTATCGGACCTGTGGAAAGAACTAATAAGACAAGAAAAACAACAACAAAAGAAAAACCGGCAAAAAAGACAAGAAAACCAGGATAGGAGAAGAAAATTTAAAAAAAAAAAAAAAAAAGTTGTTTTAATGAAACATAGATGGCGCCAACCGGGCTTGGTAACGAAATATATCCAGGAAAGTATATCCAACGAATGGCAACATGGAGTATCGGACTCCATTAGCGCGAAGTTAACCACGAACATCGGTGGTGGTAAAGTCGCCACACTCCTGAGGATGCCCAGAGAATGGGCAAAAATTTCGAGTATAAAGAACAGTAAAAACTGATGTGTTTGAATCCTAAGGCAAAGATCCAATGAGTATACCCAGCGAAAAGTGTGAGAAGTAAAGCCAGTCATCGCATACAATGGACTTTAGGACAATAACATCAACAAAGACCGGAAAACACGTGCGTGAAATGTTCCCATCGCTAGAAAGGAATGCCAAGGTAAGCATATTCCGCTAGAATTTTGTACAAGTTACTCTATCTCCATTTAAAAGTAAATTTTTAGGCAATAAAATCCTCTTCATGATAAGTTGATTTTCAATATTTACTTCCCAAACATTTATTCCTCAGTTGAGGCATAATTTTCTACCACTAACTGCACAGTGGGTTACCCTTAACTACTGTTAAATGATCTCTTATCAACCCTTCAAATATATCAAATAGATCCTCAGCTAGACACCCACTACATAATAGTAAAAATTATTAAAATTTTGCAGTACTATTATTGGTAGCCAAATAGTTAAGATGTCAATCACTAACTCCAAAAATCTGGGTTTCAGTCAAGCAAAAAACATGGAACTTCTAATTTGCATGCACAATATCAGCTGTGTTAATAAGAGCACAAATTTCGACACCCCTTCTCCTCCTAAGAACTCTTTCTGCATAAGATGGTTCTACATACACCACTAGATCTAACACTATTTCAGGTGTTAAATAGCACTCTATTAATTGGAAGGACACAATGGGTGCTCATCTTCAGGAAAGATAACATGCGCATTAAGGCAGTAGGGTGGGGCGAAAAAAATTTTTGTGGACAGTCGTTTTTGGGTGGTGTGGGAAAGTTTCTCTTAGACCACACAATAACAACTGTAAAAAAATTAATAACAAAAAATTTAATTTCGTTATACTGCCCCAAGGCCCCTACAGTTTTAAAAAATAAGTCAAAATTGTCTGATGAAGAAGAGTATTATACACTCATTGCCATAAAAATCCGCGCACCAAGAAAAAAGGTGTGATTAACAGAAAACTCAGAGAATAGCTACGGAGAGGGCAGACATACTAATGATTAAAGTTTTGTGCAATTCCGTATGCCCGTACGTCCAAGACCGGTGCTGCAATTGCAATCCTTAGGGCTTATAAGGTGCCACTCAGGGGACTCCACATTCATGCTGAAGTGCACGGTAAGAGTCAGTTGAGATCCCTGGACGATAGACATGCTGAGGAGCCACCATAGATGTGCGTATGGACTGACGGAGTTTGAACGAGGCTGTATCATCAGGATGAAAGAGGCAGGGTGGCCAGCGCACCGAATTGGCTGCCATTTGGGCCGGTCGGACAATACGGTGTAGCGTGTTGGAAACAACACCACCAGCAGAGAGGACCATGAAATCGTGAGAGCGGCATGCACAGAGGCAATGACGTCCTTGTGCAATATCCAGAGACATGTGGCGGCTATACAATGGACTCCTGTGACTGCCAGAACCATTTCCAGAAGCCTGGCAGAGGCAAATCTGCATTCTCAATGGCCCTTACATTTTCTGCCATTAACACCTGACCATTGTCGGCATCGATTGCAGTGGTGTCAACAGCGAGCAACGTGGAATGCTATGGACTGGAGACATATGGTGTTCAGCAACAAATCTTGCTTCTGTATGGGAAAGGGCAACCACCGTGTACGAGTGTGGAAGATCGCAGGTGAGCGCTACAATCCCAACCTTACTGTACAGCGGCAACATCCCGAACTGCAGGCCTGATGGTCTGGGGAGCCATCGCGTATGACAGTCGGATTTTCCTCGCAGTGATCTGAAGGATGTTGACAGGCCAGTGCTACTTACAGAAGATCCTGCGGGCACATGTGCTGTCTTTCCTGGCGAGGCGGGGTGGCCCGGAGCCATTTTCCAACAAGATAACGCCCGTCCACACATGACTTGGGTTTCCCAGGACTGTCTGCGTCATGCTTCAATGCTCCCGTGGCCTGCCAGATCGCCTGATCTCTCGCCCATTGAGCACATGTGGGAGCAGATGGGACGCCAGCTTTCTCCATGTCCCAGTGTTTGTGATTTAGAGCATCAGTTGCAAGAAGTGTGGGCCAATCTGTCCCAGGATAACATACAGCGTCTCTTTGACTCCATGCCGGACCATATCACCATATATATCCGAGCGCGAGGCGGTCCGATGCAGTATTAACGCTGACGAGAACGTGTACTGTATATGTCCCTGGGAAATTGTCCTGCTACTGTGATATTGTAATCACTTTTGTCCTTGGTATGTACCATCTCACTAATAAAATCTCATTTCAATCCGACACCTTCTTCTTGGTGCACGGATTTTCATGACAATGAGTGTAATTAAAGAAGATGCAACCACATTGGCAATCACATCTCATTCAATCACATTGGTTATATAAGCATATTGACAATCAGTAAAATATAGTCTTACAATGGTCTATATTGCATTTTCGTGTTAAAAACTGGCATTTGTTTGCGAGACTCTAAAGAAGTTTTAATAAATCCATCCCATCTGGAAGGTCCACAAACCGCAGCAGAAGATTCCGTTACTAGTTTTACACACCTTTCATTGGCTTGAGTATGACAAGGGAATAGCTTGATATGTGGTAATATAATGTTATTTGTAGTTTTTTGAATTCAAGATGCACCCTGAAAAAACTTGGTCATCTAAATGTTTGGTTAAGGAGGTTCAGTGACTGTCACTTTAGCCCAATGTATGATATCAATGTAGTCAGTAGCTTCAAAGTTGAACTTACAAATCTCAAAAGTATGAATATTCCTTGAAGGGTTCTTTTCCTGACGTGCTTTTGAAATTCTGCGCAGTGCCAAAACTTCTATGTTCTCCCTGTCATCAGCTAACATGGCAATCAGAATATTTTCCAGATGCCCGAAAAACCTGTTTCACTGAATTACTGGTTCGAAGACTGCCTTTAATGAGTTTGGTAAATACTGTGACAACATTATGGTTTAATGCAAATGTTTAACTCTGAAGATACATAATGGCTGAGTCTTAATCGCAAACCACATAGGTGCATAAACTTTGACTATGAAAGTTGCTAGAATCAATAAATTTTCAGAAGGTACAGTCAAGGAAATGTAAAGTCTGAGAATTTTATTTTCCACTGTAAGCCACCTAGAATGTACTATCTTCCCTGGGTTTCTTTTAGACAGACCTTCAGAACAAGATCCAGAATTAATTGCTTCACATATTTCTAACAAATATAGTTGATCCATGCTTAAGTCTTTTTTATTAGTAATTTTTGGGAAAGTGCGACACATCTTTTTAAAAAACACAACTGAAAGGTGTTCACAGTCTTTTAGGGATTTATTTACCAATAGGTCCTGTAAAACTTTGAGTTCCACTTGTAGTACTGTCAAGGTGCTAGAATATGTAGTGCAGAATAAGCTCATTCACATGTAGTTGGCAAATAAACTACTGTAATGGCTTTGCAAATTTCAATTCCAGACATCGAATGACAACTCCTTTTACTCCACAGCCAATAACAACAATTTTACGATTATCAATATTATTTCTTTCAAAAAGTTCTGTATTTCTTTACTTCTAATTAACGCTTTTCCAGACCTTAGGGAAAGATGACCCATATACTCAGATTCTGGTTCCTTTATCAAGATTATATGTTCCTCTGATATAACTTTTCCCTGTGAGTCCTCCATGACAAGAGTTTTATCTTTATGGCCATCAAAATATAAACCTATTTGCTTAGATTCGATATCCATGGGGCTATTATTTAATAGAGCTCTTTCTTTTTGTCTGGCTTATCTAATTTTACTTTTGTCTACAACTTTCAATAAGTCATTTTCAGAAACCAAACCAATGTCTTGGAGTGTAGCTGAGACAATCACCACTCCAGCTCTGTCAGAAATGCAATAGCTATCTAAAGTTTTAGCAACTACGGAATACTCCTGTGAACCACTATTCGTTTGTGATGTACTCGGTTCAGTTTTTTTTATACGTTTCATTTTAAGAGTGTTCCTTTCTTACTGGGCATATGCTGATGGAAGGAATAGACATTGTTTTTATTTCTTCATCAAATAATTCCAATTTCCTCTTTCAATTTATTCTATCAAGGCTTTTCTTCATTGATTTCATTGTAATGCTGCCAATAGCCATTGTTCGGTCAATGCATTGATCAAGCAAAACATTTCTTTCTTTAATTGGTATTTTTTGCAGTTTTTCACAGTTACAAGAGTCAAAAGATTCACACTTGCATCTTTCTATGTCAAAAAGGCACTTACCTTTCTCATTGAATAGCTTTATCCTCTCACAATAGCTTTCAATGTTTCGTCTTGATGCATACAGTTTTAATAAGTTTCTATAGTTATCATGATAGGCTTTTATCTTTTTCACTACCTCATGATGATCTGTAATCGGAATCGAAGCTAATTCTCAATGCTTAATCACCTTCTCAGCAACTTCTACACAGGTGTCACTAACTAGGTTCTTGTATTGTTTTCGTTTGTCACGGCTCTTCCACAAATAACACAACATTATGTCTTCGTAAGTCGGTAAAACATTAAGCGGTAAATCACACCCATGACAAAATACAGGGCACACTAAGTCGCTCTTTAACAACGCCATTAGATAACATTTAAACACAATTCGATCGATTTTGTTGTTTTGCCTATACTTAAAGTTATTTCACAGCTATTGGAACTCGCAAAATGAGTGGGAATAAATTGTAGTCCTTAGAAACTACAAGAAGAAACATCTGTTACTGACATCATTAATGAATGTCTAACCAATCAGAGCTGATGGTAGGCTGCAGGTGCAGAGCAAGTTGTCTGGTTGGTTATTCAACATTCCCAACATCGCGAAAAGCTGGGTGCGCACCAAAACTCTCAGTGGCTACGTAATGTAAAACTTTGTTATCTGTTTAAATAGCAGTGAATTGTCATTTGGTAGTGATAAATGAAGACAATTCATTCGTTTAAATTAATATTAATAATAATTTGTTATTTCCAGAAGTTAAAAAAATTGTGAAAAATACAATATTTCTACAGGAAGACACTTTGACGTCTGCAAGTTCTGTTTTACACGTTATGTAAAGTGGATACAGTCTGCGGTGGTGCATTAACTTATTCAATTAAGACATAAATTGGTTAAAAGTCCAAAAAATGATACTCACAGAAGTGCGTGTTCAGTCCGACGTCAGTCGTTATTGAGAGTTTCTTTGTCCAAAGTTGTATCTTGCTTCAATATGGTCAGTTGTTAGGGTTAGCTCGAGAACCATTTCGTCATATGTTGTACCCTACTTCGATTATGTCCAGTTGTTAGGGTTAACTCAGTTCTGGCTGTGTCGACATCATATTGAATTGGTAAAGGTTTCCAGATAATAATTAACGATTCTGGAGTTAAGAGTTACTATTTACATACCACTTGAAGTTCCACGTCGTACTTGGGCATTAGGGCTATCTCGACAATGTTGTATTCTCGTAGAATTGCCGAAGAAATCTTCAAGTTAGGTCAGGTTCATAAAAAATTTAAAAAGCTTTAAAAAATTCCAGTTAAAGTCATCATATACATCACCCCATACCATCCACAGTCTTAATCACCAGACGCGCATTTCACCTAGGCTCTACCCTGGCATTTTCAACGGACTTCCCACCCTCTGTCGAAGTCTGCCATCTGAAAGTCTCGTGTCCATAGTGCACATGTTCCTCTTGTAACCCATCGTCAATGCCATCTAGTGTCAAGTCGCATCAACTTTATCTTCCTCTATGCCATTCTCACCCTTCCTTTTTCTCTTCCTCTCCCTATTCAATTTCTTCTCAGTTTCAATCAGGTTCCTCCAAGCGTACGAAAGGTTGTATGGACTGTTATTACTGCAGTTAAATGGTTTACTCTTATTTATTAATACTGCTCCTGCTACTTGTATTGTTCTCATATTATTCTACTGGTTTAATATTGCAATTTCTTCCCAATAGGGTACACATTGATTATCCAAACAGAAATCAATAAGTGCTGTTTTATTCTCTCTTCTGCTCCAGTTCTTCATGTGTTCAGTCAATCTGGTTTTAATATTTCTTTTTGTACTGTCTATATATTGGTTGACAATTTTATTTTGATTATTTATTATTGGTATAGAGTAGACACCCGCTTTTTGTAAGATTGGGGTCTTTCTGTGATAGTTACTAAGAGATTTCATTATATCTCTCGTTCGTACACCAAAATCTAGGTCAAATTTTTTACATGTTTTCTTCATAATAGTTGTGACCTCCTGTATATATGATAATGATCCACAAAATTTTATTTCCTGTTGAATTTATGTACTCCTTTGTTGTTTATTTCTAGGGTTGCATCTATTAATAAGGTTATTTATTTTCTTCACGTCATATCCAAAGTTTATTGCCGTGTTCTTTATCCAATTTAATTCATTTTTTAGTAGTTAGGCATTAGATGTATGAGTAAAGGCTCTATTAATATATAATCAGAAAGCTGCAAATTTGTAAGATGCTGGATAGTAAGAGTTCTCAGGAATGATATTAATGATGTCAGGTTTTTTATATACTTGGAATTCGATGTTATTTTGTTTATGAGATAGTAATATGTCTAAGTATGGTAAGACTCCATCCTTTTCACGCTCCACGGTAACATTAATTGTTTCGTAATAGTTATTATATCCATCAATGTACATCTGTAGCTGGTTATCATCATGCTGCCATACCATAAGGATGTCATCCACGAACCTGCAAAACATCGATGGTTGTGGCACATCTGTTTTCAGTCTCATAGATTTTTTGATGTCCTGAAAAATCACCTCTGCCAGTAAACCCAAAATCAGCGATCCCATCGGTGCTCCCGATAATTATCGATATATTGTGCCTTCATAACTGAAATAATTGTTTTGATTAATAAAATGAAGTGTTCTTATGTCTTCAATCTGCTGTGTTGGTATTTTATTTTCACACAACCTTTCAACAATGAGGTCAATTGCATCCAGAGTAGGGATATTCGGGAAGAGGGATATCACATCAAGGCTGGTAAGTCTTATTTTCTTATACCAATTGATTTCATTATCCTGTATTAATGTAATTACTTCTGTGGGACTGTTCACAGTATATCCATATTGTTTGTAGATAGGAGTTAAAAAATTATATAGTGCTCGCTCAAAATTTATCGTAGGTGACTTATTTTTCGCAACAATTGGTCTAAGTGGGTTTCCAAGTTTAAATATTAGTATTTTTCAAAGATATTTCATTTTCAAGATGTTGATTTGATACAGCAACATTCCCACACCTCCCCATTTTGATTTGAAGAAAAAAAAATTTAACATGGGAAACCGCTCCACAGCAGGACATCAAAAGGTATGAGCAAAGCACATTATTACTGACAGTTAAGTCTATTTTGAGAATATCGTGTTTAAGACTTGTGAGAGGAACAGTTCAGCTTCTTTTCCTTTCTTTTTGCAACTTTGTTGAATTCTCACTAACATCAATTGCAGTAATCCAATGTCTCCTTTGCTACTTTATTTTTGTTACAGTGTAGTAGAGAAATCCCATTTTGCAGTGGTGTGCTGCTGCAAAAGGAGGAAGTTTGTGAATTGAGCATTTTACAAAATGAACAATAACCTAGGGAAGTTTACCACATTTTTGCCTCAGATTAGAATGTGAAGAAATATCTGTCATAATTTAGTTCTTCACAGTATTAAAACATTTTATTAACTTGTATGTTTTGCTTAAAAATTTCCCCTTCTCAAATTTCTCAATGCTGCTAGTAATTGCAGCATAATTAAACATTTGGCTGAGCACGAAAAGGTTGTCACCCAAGATACACCTAATTCTTCCTTAGGTTTACTAACTCTCTGAGATACTACAGTAGTGCCCCTCTGGAAAAATACTGAGGAAATGGCTCCTTTCATCAACAAAAGGGCCTTAAGTCTTTGTGAAAGAACTGAAATATATACCACTTCAAACTGCAATTCTGACAGTCTGTGTTTTATTGCCAACATTTGGAAGTCTCTTCCATCATTTGGCAACATCCAAAATGAAGAATTTGGAAATGAAGATCTGGCAAGCAGCCTCTCTCTGTTTGTTTACAGATGATCAAGACCTCAGTGGAGATTGAAAGTGCTTGTGAGTTTCTAATTTCTTTATGTTAACTTCTTATAACAACCTACAAAACAATACTTTGCTATTAAGGAGGTAGGTTTACTAAAGCAAAAAAAAATTATAATATTTGAGTGCAATGAGGGAAAACATTTGAATGCAAAGTAGTGTAATTTCAAGACTCCCTCCCCCAGATAAGAAAAGCTAGCTCCAGCTCTCCTTTTTTTGACACCACCATCAAGGACAGATTGGGTGAAAGAAAACAGGCTGGGAATTTTAGTTTTTTGGTCTACTACAGAAACACACGTACCCACAGGAAAATACTTAATAAATTCCATCATGAAAAAAATTCTATTAATTCCTGGATGAAAGAAAGCTGTTGAAATATGTATTGTAAAACTATAGGTAACCACAAAAGTATTTGCCATTTTCAGAGACTGAGGCAAAGTATAACACAAATGTAGTAGAAAAGCAATTTATTCATCAAAATACTGTAATTACTATGGGCATCAACAACATTCTGTCAATGTGTAAACAACTTATACTGTATATACCCCTGTGATAAAATGCCAGGTCATGGGAAGAGGAAAGTTTTGGAGGGCAGCATTCAACTCAAAGTTGGAGAAGTCACGTCTTCGCCAGTTATTGTTGAGCGAAAGAAATAAGTTATAGTCTGAAGGAGAGATATCTGGTGAGTAAGCAGAGCTGGATGACATAAAAGCTCCCACCAAAGTTTGTTGATAGTGTTTCTGGTCAATGAAGTGGAGTGGGCATGAACGTTATCTTGAAGGTGAAGAACTCCCTTTCTGTTGTCCAGTGCTGTTTCCTTCTTTTTCAGGCCCTCATGCACATGTTTCAGTTGTTCACAGTACACTGCAGTGGTGATCGTTTGGCTACATTGCAAGAGTTCATAAAGAACAATACCACATGCTATCCACCATACACACAGCATAACTTTACGTAGATGCAGTGTTGGCTTTGATCTGTGAGGAATTGAGTCACTGGTGGACAACCAATGTCTGAAACATTTGGGGGTGCTGTACTGGGACTCACTTCTCATCAGATGTGAGTACCCTATCCAAAATTGGCTCGTCATAATGAGACAGCAATGCAAGTCAAGCTGAGACATGTTGCTGTTTGTTCACAGCGGAAAATTGGTGGGGGACACACTTAGACAATTTGTATGCCTTACCTATTTCATGCAGATGTCTTCAGATGGTTTCATCACTAACACCAAATGACATGTGCCCCGAATGCTAAGCAAATGCGACAATATTTTTCTGCAGCAGATGAACTGAGTTTAAATTCGTATAATCAACACCCACAAATAATCTCCACTGATACCACCATTGTAATAGCACATCTTTCCACTACCAAACTGCTTACTCATCTGATCATATGTGCAGGGCATCTTGGGATTTCAGCTGACAATATACCCTGGGCAGAGCGCCATCTCTCCACAAATTCAATCATTACAAGGTTTCTTTTGCTCCCTTGAAAAACAGCAAATACTTTTGTGATTACCCGATAATTCTGTCGTGAACAAATTTTAACAGTAATTTTTTTTTTTTTTTTTTGATTGGAGGTTTAACGACCACCGTGAGCAACTCAATGGGCTATAAGCAGTCGCCCGTCCCTAATTTAGGGTCACTGGTTCCAGGGAAGGGAGAGAGCCAGTGCCGCAAGACAAACACAACATCCATGCCTGACCGGGATTCGAACCCGGACCCCTTACGGACGAATGATCATAGGCCAGCGCCTTAGACCACTGCGCAACCGAGGCGGCTAACAGTAATTTAACGGTGAGAGAATTTTGAAAATTCACTCATTATTGAATGTAACATATCAAACCATACTAAAAAAAATATGGTGTCTTGCCAGATAATTATATTTTATTGGTCTCTGATCAACGCCTTTTTATGTCAAAACGATTATTTTGACTCGTGATCTACCATTTTTATCTATGAACCAGTACAGGTAATCATTGGTTGTTGTTTTGTTTTTAAGATAAACGTGGATGGGACACAGATTTCGAAACATCTCTTGTGCTCTACGTATGTACATGGATAAGGGTGTTGGGACAATGGGCAATTACAAAATGGGTACTAGTTAGTGTATCTTTCAATATCACAAAAAGAAGGTAGGGTGTACCAATGTCCCTTTGGTTCAAAATTTAATTACTTATAACAGTTAGCTTAATTTATTTATAATAGCATGCTTGGTTTGGTGGCAAATTTTTCACAGAAGTAGAGATAATTTTGCTTTGTCATTTTAGTGCAGATAGGTGAAAAGGACCACCAATTTTATTTTTTTTTATTTTTTTTTTAAGATAACGTTTTAGACAGATAACACAAAGCTTAAATAAAGTTAACGATTCTTATTCATTAGAACTAAAATAATTATTTGTTCTTTTTCTTAACAATCCAGACAAAGCCGCCCCGGTGGCACAGTGGTCTAAGCGATGGCCTCTAAAAAGGGGGTCCGAATTCGAATCCCGGTGAGGCATGGATGTTGTGTTTGTCTTACAGCACTGGTTCTCTCTTTTCCCTGGAACCAGTGACCCTAATTTAGAGGCGGGTGGCTGCTTATAGCCCACTGAGTTGCTCATGGTGGTCATTAAACCTCCAATCCAAAAAAAAAAAAATCCAGACAAAGAGGATATGAAAACGTGAGCCATTTTTTGAGTGGTCCACCGGGAAATATCGTGATGTCCTGGTGAGTCAACATGCCCCTGACCACCATCACGATCTCTACTGTTTACTAGGACTTGCTCTTTCAGTTTGTGGATCTTCTTGAAGAATGGAAACATTTCTCATAGTTTCAGCAAGATGGAATGACATGCCACACCACAAAAGCACAAATGGAACTTTTATGAAGTTTTTTTCTTACAACTGCATGATCTCACAAAGACTATGGCTTCAACAATCCAAGGATTTATTGACATCAGACATTTTTTTGTAGAGGCACTTGACAGACGGAGTGTAAGTGGATAATCCATCAGACCTGGAGACTGAAATTAAACGTTAGTTACTGCTTAACAGAAATATTACCTTCAGTGCTAAAGCATGTCTTTCAAAACATATGCCTCAAGCAAGCCAGGGTTCAATTCTAGCACCTTCTAAGAGACAAAAATATATCTTGAGAAACCCATAAAAGATGCATACTAGCCTCAGGTAAGAGAATGATGCAAGTGTATACAACAGGAAAAAACCCCTTGAATACAGAGTTTGGAGACTTTTTTGCTCACCCTGTATAAACAGCATAACTCTACAGAAATACTATTCAAAATTCTGTAGTTAATAATTTAGTTTACAGGTAAGAGAATTATCAGTTGCCAGTAACACTATTAATAAATTTGCTCAATTTTTTTGGTCACAAGGAATTCCAGATTAGCACACAAAATAAAGCAACAACAATAAATATGAATTAAATACAATGTTACAGCAAATCTGGTGAAGAATTTTTAAATATCATGATAAGTTAGTCAAGATGTGAAGCCTTTATCAACACAAATTGAATTAGTTACCTGATTTCAAAATTTCTAATTTTTTTATTCTTTTTACTGAAAAAGAAAACACTCTTGATTATGCAAAACTGAGTTGTCTATTTTACATTAAAACACTTCTTTAGCAACAGTCACTTCATATTTTTTTAGTTAAAAGTAAATGGGGTACTCCACCTTTTTGGATTCCTAATTTGAATTAAAGAGACGTGATGAATACATATCAATTGGACAAGATACACTGCAGTCACTTCAATAAGTGTCAAAATGCATGCCAGTAACGTGAAATTTATGCTAAAATACATAGAAACTAGGAAATATTCTAGTTGGATAATGCTTACCTAGGCATTCCGTTTCTAGCAATGATTCACTTTTCTCACACTTTTTCGGGTCTTCGTTGAAGCTATTGTCCGTTGTATGTGCAGCAACCATTCACATCAAACACACTGCTTACTTTGGGTAGATTCAGTAGATCTTCACTTTAGGATTCAACAACATCAATTCTTTACCGTTATTAATGCTCCAAATTTTTCGCCCAGTCTTTGGGCATCCTCAGGAGCATGATGACTTTTCTACCGATGTTCATGGTTTATTTCTCGTCAATGGAGTCCGATACCCCATGTTGCCATTTGTCGGATACGCTGTATTAGATACTTTTCTTGATCAAACCTAGCTGGCGCCATCTATGTTTCCCTAATTCGACCTTTTTTTTTTTTTTATATATATGTAACTTTTTTTTTCTCTCTCTTCAAATGGTCGTTGATGTCATCCTTCCGTATTCTTCTTTTCATTTCCTATCCCTGTTCCCTTGTCTTTTTTGTTGGTTTTTCTTTTTCTTGTCTTATTAGCTCTTTCCAAAGGCTAGATAATGCATTAGGGTCATTCTGGTTACACGCCCTTGTTTTATTTTTATAAATTAGGATCGATTCCTCCATTCTCATTTGTCTCTCTGATTTTTTATTCCTTTTTAGCATTTATTTTCTTCGAATTTTGGGAATGCTCGGTGGTCATTTTTTATTCCTTTTTAGCATTTATTTTCTTCGAATTTTGGGAATGCTCGGTGGTCAATACAGAATTACACTAATGCAGTTTTTGCTTTTTTTTTTTCCAGTTAGATACATGTTGTTTTAGCCTTTTTTTGAACCTGTTTTTAGTACTCCCTATGTACGATATTGGGGGTATGTGTGCAATGGGAATTTCGTAAGACCCTGATTCCTCTAATATTTTGCTCTCAGTTTTTTTGTTAATAGTCAGATTTTTCAAGGTGTTCACTGAACTTCCTAGTTGTAAGTCAAATTTAGCACATTGCCTATTAATTTCTTTACTGACACCTTCCAAGTAAGGGAATGCACCTATATATTTTAATTTATTTTTTCTCACCTTTCTTTGATTGTAAACTTCTTGGTCTTCATTTCTCTTAGCCATATGTTTTTTACTCACATATATCCATTTTTTTAATAAGCTTATTAGGGTAACCATAATCTTATGATATTTTCAAGATAAAATCAAGCTTTTGATTCCTTAGCCTATTATTAGAAGTGAAAAGAAGCAAAAACTGCATTAGTGCAATTCTGTATTGACCACCGAACAAAATTCAAAGAAATTAAAATGCTAAAAAGGAATAAAAAATCAGAGATACAAATGAAAATGGAGGAATCGATCCTAATTTATAAAAATAAAACAAGGGTGTGTAACCAGAATGACCCTAATACATTATCTAGCCTTTGGAAACAGCTAATAAGACAAGAAAAAGAACAACAAAAGAAAAACCAACAAAAAAGACAAGGGATAGGAAATGAAAAGAAGAAGAATACGGAAAGATGACATCAACGGCCATTTGAAGAGAAAAAATATATATATATATATATATACATATAAAAAAAGGTAGAATTAGTGAAACATAGATGGCACCGGCTAGGTTTGATCAAGAAAAGTATCTAATACAGCGTATCTGACGAATGGCAGCGTGGGGTATCAGACTCCATTGACAAGAAATAAAAACCACGAACATCGGTGGAAAAGTCGTCACGCTCCTGAGGATGCCAAAAGACTGGGCGAAAATTTTAGAGCATTAATAACGGTAACGAATTGATGTTGTTGAATCCTAAAGTGAAGATCTACTGAATCTACCCAAAGTAAGCAGTGTGTTTGATGTGAATGGTTGCTGCACGTACAACGGACAATAGCTTCAATGAAGACTCGAAAACGTGCGAAAAAAGTGAATCATCGCTAGAAACGGAATGCCTAGGTAAGCATTATCCAACCAGAATATTTCCAAGTTTTTGAAATAATGCACATAAAAATGAATAGTAGCCTTTTCCGATCGATTGCTAAGTTGGAATATGAACTGCTAATATGAATTGATACATAGAAACTACTTACCACAAATCATACGAAATATATACCTCTTACGAACTTAAATTATACTTAATTACTTCTTTATGCAGAAATGCAGTCCTTACTAAAGTACTTACCAAAGCACGCAAGCATGACAGGACCAGTGATACGAAGTTAAAAAAATTTTAGAGAAGAAAAAGAATATGATAGATGTAAAACAATTGTTTTTCTTACCTTGCTGCTAAAATAAAGGATCTTTCAGATAGTATACTTTAAAGTGGGTTTATAAGCAGTTTTTAATTTCCTTACCCATTCTACTGAACAGACCACCTGCATGAAAATTACTTACTGATTCCTACTGAACAGACCACCTACATGAAAATTACTTACCCAATCCTACTGAACAGACTACCAACATGAAAATTACTTACCCATTCCTACTGAACATACCACCTACATGAAAATTTATCTCAAGATATTCATTCCCTTTTTAATCTATGAAGTTGAAAATTGAAGTACTATTATTTCGATGCAATTAATATCTTTTAGTACAAGTAGTTATTTTCTGAATTTCCTTTCACAGAAAAAAATATATCATTTTTTAAGTACTCGGTATCTTGCCATAGCCAAGTGATTTAAAACAGATATTTAGCTTATATTACTACGTTCAAAAAGTTCTGCAACTTTTTATATTAAAAAAGAATGAGTACAGATAATACTAGTTTATGCAGTGTTTTCTTCGAAGTAGTTACCCTGTGCAACTATGCATTTTTGCCAGCGCTTACACAAAGATTTAAATGCAGATTGCAAGTCTTCTTTTGCCACATCCTCCAGTGCCTCCATCGCACTTCTTCAGAACTTGAGAAGCGTCGCCCCTTAAGCAAATTCTTCATCAGGGGAAAAAATCACATGGGGCAAGATCAGGGGAATAAGCTGGCTGTGGAAGAATGGGAATGTGATGTTTAGATAAGTAATCGGACACCAGGAGGGATCTGTGAGCAGGCGCATTATCGTGATGGAGCACCCACAAGTTGGTCTTCCAAAGATCAGGTCGCTTGTGCCTCACTGAGTCTCGGAGACATTTCAGGATGTTGATGTACTCTTCTTTAGTGACTGTACAACCATGTTGAAGGAATTCCTTGTGTACGACCCCCTTGCAATCGAAGAAAACTGTTAACAAGACCTTTCCTTTGGAGCGGTCAGCCTCCAAAGGAAAGGTCTAAGGTCATCCTGACCTCTCATTATCCTCGATACTCTGTCGCCCATTTTTGAATCATCGATGCCACTCATAAGCTCTAGTTCGACTCATTGCACTCTCACCGTACACTGGCTTAATCATTTGATAAGTCTCAGCGAAAGATTTTCCGAGCAGAACACAAAATTTTACACGACGATTATGGGCAAAACACGTAACAATATTAACAAAGAAAGGTAACTTGATCACGCTAGTTACGTTAACTAAAACTTTTACAAAAAGTTCGTAAGTTGGAAGCTTTCGACCTTATCTTAGGTCTTCATCACGCCAATGGAGGACTAAAATTGTTGCCAGATTCTACATTTGAATTTTTCCTATTTTTGTTGCCAAAACTTAGAATTGATCTCCAGATCAACGGAATGTAGAGAGGAGATTCGGAGTTGCAAGTCATTGAGTTGAAAATAATTTCTATGCTTTCACGGTAACGGAGGGCAAAACGATTGTCAAACGAAGCAATTCGTTTTGCTTCGTTCCAGTGGGGAACTGCAGATGTGTCTTCCATTGTCAAAATAGACAAGGCAGTGTTGGGATTGCCTTTCGAAACATCTTTTCTGTGTTCTAAAATTCTATGGCTAATGCTCCTGTATGTATAAATACTAAAAGGAACTAAAAGGAACATACAGGAGCATTAGCCATAGAATTTTAGAACACAGAAAAGATGTTTCGAAAGGCAATCCCAACACTGCCTTGTCTATTTTGACAATGGAAGACACATCTGCAGTTCCCCACTGGAACGAAGCAAAACGAATTGCTTCGTTTGACAATCGTTTTGCCCTCCGTTACCGTGAAAGCATAGAAATTATTTTCAACTCAATGACTTGCAACTCCGAATCTCCTCTCTACATTCCGTTGATCTGGAGATCAATTCTAAGTTTTGGCAACAAAAATAGGAAAAATTCAAATGTAGAATCTGGCAACAATTTTAGTCCTCCATTGGCGTGATGAAGACCTAAGATA
Organism: Macrothele yani; assembly: GCA_039090855.1. Lineage (NCBI taxonomy): Eukaryota > Metazoa > Arthropoda > Arachnida > Araneae > Macrothelidae > Macrothele > Macrothele yani. The sequence goes on from CM076996.1 coordinate 144,461,259, forward strand.
AGGTCGAAAGCTTCCAACTTACGAACTTTTGTAAAAGTTTTAGTTAACGTAACTAGCGTGATCAAGTTACCTTTCTTTGAAAATTTTACACTTGAACGCTCTTCAAAATTCCACATCGTTGTCCTCGCAATGGAGAGTCTCGAATGCCTGTAATCACAAACTACGCACATTCGCTGTACGTGTTGGATCTGGATCAAACCGGTTCTGGCTGGTCGGCCACATGATGCACTTCGCTTGCTCAGCGGGGAATGACGTAATTCACTGACATTTGGCAAATATTCAAAAAGTCTGGAACTTTTTGAACGTAGTAGTAGATAGAATATATTTCCCCTGTCACTCACAATGTCAAGTCTCACACTCAGTCTGTGAGCAGCAAATAGTTAAGCAAATGTACAGTGAGTTCAATTATTGTTATTTATGTTGTCAAAGACCACTCCGTCTGGTAATGTTTCTTTCATATTTTGATGGGTTTGTACTTTTCTAAAATACTTTATTTTACAATCTTTTGACTAAAATTTTCTTTGCTTTTAACAAGGTACTCTAAAAATTTTAAATCATTGATTTTAATCAAGGTGATCAGAACATGAATTACTAAACCTTTTCTGTCAGCTTCAACACTGCAGCCATTAATTCTGCATGTCATGTGCTATCTGCAATTATGATTCTCAATCATATTATAACTTAAACTACATCTTGTCATCACAATAGGAAGACCTGAATCACCAGTCCAGTTTTATGTTGGGTGCTTCATTGCTCCATGATGCAGACAATATTATTTTATTCAGTGACTGGAACAGAATCACTGGACAATAAAAACCAAAGTACTATTGAATACAAATTATATATTCTTATTATCAACCATTCTCTCAATAATAATTTGTAAGTTTTAGATCGTGTATCAATTATTTACTTATCCTACTATATGTGTAGGAAATCCATTACATGTATTTTACATGTTTTATTACGTTCATGACAGGAATTACTAAATTATTTTTTAACTGTCATTTAGTATTTTTTAAATACATTTTTGCAAAAGAAATTCCTTTCAAATGTTGACACAAGAGGTTTAATGTCATGAATGTGCTAAAACATGAGTAAAACAGTGAATTTCCTACACATGTAGCAGGGTAAGTAAATACCTGTAAAACTTACATACTGTTATTGAAACATACTGTTTAAGGCATATTATAGATACCTAAATAGTTTAGGTGTTTTTGAATTGTGTTACTGATTCAAATACAGAGGTGTTCAAATCAATCACTGCTGGATGAAGGTAAAATTAGTAATTTTTACATAAACAGCACTATTGCACAATATTACAAAAGCTGCAATAGTGCTGTTTATGTAGGAAATACTAAAAGGAACTTGAATATCAGACTAAATGAACATATAAATAACTGAAATAAAAAACAAATAAAAACCTCATTAATACAATACTGCCTCGATAATAATTCTGAACCCAACTAGGCAAATACCCGCATGATAACTTCGCACTGCAACCATAGACAAATTTTAATATCTGAAGCCGACACTATTGAAAAGACTACGAAACACAATTGTGATACTAACATGCCAACAGAACTATCATATGCATGGTAATACTTCATTAAACAAGAAAATTACCTAAAAAAGGAAAAGAAAAGAAACTGAACTATAACACTGAAGAAATCACAGTATAAACATCCACCAGATGGAGAAGCATGCAACATCCACAATGCCGATCACAACGTCGCTGGGTATGATAAGCTGGCAGTAAATCCCTCAGGCACTGAAGAAATAGTACTGTTGACAAAAACATCATCTACCACTGATGAAGACCATATCGACATGGTTGAAATGTGTTTGGACATGATGGTGAAGGATATAGCTGATATACATAGCTGGAACCAAGGTTTCTCAAGATTGTAATGGCCCAAGGATATATAGCTGATATACATAGCTGGAACCAAGGTTTCTCAAAATTGTAATGTTAGTTTTTATCTTTTTTTCACTTGATTTTCTTTAAAGTTCATGGTTTTTAGCTTAGTTTTCATTCGTTAAAAGTTTCAAACTCAACTTCATTCATCTCACATACTTTTTTTGTCTTTTACCTACTGGAGAAATGGCAACAACAGTGATAAATCAGGAACAGTAACTGAAAAATAGATGTGGTGAGTTTAACTTAAAATTGTCAAATCTTTACCTGCACGTTTCGTATCCTGAAAATTTGCTATGTATATATAACACCATATAAGCTTATCCCCCTCCCCTGTCCTAATAAATAATATATACAACACATGAAACAAAATTTGCAAGATGGTATATTATTCATCTACAATATTAATATGTTCTATCTATGTATTATTGCATTAAGCTTACCTTTAAGGTTACATGCTTAGAAATAATTTCCCCTCTGGTTTACATAAAAATCTTTAAAGTTAATGGAATGTGATGTGCCGACTTTCTGAATAATGCATTTCAGCACAACAACCCAATTTCAGTGGGCTTTGCTGTCTAGGAAAAAAGAGACTACCTCACGAATTCTATGTGCCTTAATTATTACAAAGAAAGAATACTTACACTGAATTAGACACACTTTGCATCTGACTAATGTCTGATCTTTTATTGTTTCATGCTCACAAGAGAATTTTATTTCTGAATCTTGTTGTACAAAGTATCACGTGAAGAGGTTTTGTGTTTTTGGTTTAGAATTTTATCGGTAAACATTTCACCTTTTTGAAATCTTCGTAAAATCGAAAGTTGAAAAAGTCTGTGGGACAGATTTTTAACTATAAATGAAATTTTTCTTAATGATAATGATGCAGAATATGGAAATTTAAATACTAACAACATATTTTATTCAGTGGCGGCTCGTGGCTGAGATACTGGGGGGTTCACCACATTTCTATACTCACCTACATACCTGAGAGTCTGTGTGGTAGTGTGTATGTGTCATGGCTCATGTAGACTAGCTCAGCGACAATAAAATAAGAAATCTATACATGCTCTGAATATGCAAATGAAAATGTTGCTGGTATGGTCAACCTTAATTGAGAATACAGAGTTTCAGTACTATAGTAAGTTAAAAAAATACAATAATACAAAATGAAAATTTGCTTGGATAAACAGCATAATATCGGCACCCACCTGGAATCAATATTGCATCTGATTCCCACCAGCTATAGGAGCATTGCCACTTTCATGCCTAGTAGCTGCTATTGCAACCATTACTTCTGCTGACGTTGTGGCTGTGTGTTTGTATAAGAAATCCATCCTTCGTTCTTTTTTCGCCGCAAATCTGTCCATTACGCATTCGTTAAAATTCTCCAGCTGGTTGATGACATTATTTTCCGATGGACAGTATCGCTAGTGCAGCCAGTCTGTCTTCTTGTACTCCTCAGAAATGTTTTTATCCTTTTTAAACAAGAAAAACATCTTTCTGCTTCTGACGTTTTTAGCGGAATTATAATTATTATTTTCAGGAGTTTTACTACCTCCCCGAAGCACTCTTTTAAGTTATTCTAATTATTCTATTTTTACATTCTAAATATCATCTCTTCCGTAGATGGTCTGCAGTTCTGTTTTCAAATTGTTCTTGTTAAGAAATGGATACGACTGCACTACACATTCCGAAGTCTGCTCCGGAAATGCCTTCCTGAAACTGGTTAAACTATGATGATCAAATAAATTTGAAGCTGACAAATGTCCAGAAAACTCAAATCTTTGTTCAGCTTGATTTATAATTAAGTCGCAGACTTCTTTTGCAGCAGCATTTTGTAAAATTTTCGTTTCTTCAGGTCTCCGCACACTGACTTCTTCCACAGTATTGTTGTCAACATCTTCTCTGATCTTAACAATTTCATTAAGAAAGGCCAATATTGCAGTGTTCACTGATAGGGCACCTACGACTTGTTTCTGTAAAGTACTGTACAAGACATCAACATGAGGCATTACCCTGTAGAAAAATTGAATCCAGAAGTTGAATGCAGGTTGCAGCATTTTCAGTTGGAATCCTTGAGCTTGATTTATTGTTGTCTTTTTTTAACTAGTTTTTAGCATTTTCTTAAAACACTCATTTAAAGCGTCTTTATTTTCATAAATTGTTACGATTGTCCTTGAACCTAAATTCCATCTTGTATTAGAACCTGACAGTAGTCTTCTTCCAACTATTTCATCAAGAATTGGATCCTTCGAGATGAATACGTGAAAAAGTTAGGGATCTCGGAAACGTTAGCAAAGAAGACTCTAACTTCTTTATTCCGACTTACTGCTTGAGCCATTATTAAGTTCAGTTGGTGAGCGTAACAGTGAACAAAGTATCAAAATGTCACCAGGCAATGTGCTCGGTAAGTTAAAATATGCACCGGATAGGTCCAAATAGTGGGATTAAAATATTGTCTAGGCATGTTAAAAATTTATTCATATAAATACACCATTAAAAATTTATTTGTATAAATATTAATGTTAACATTTTTTTTGTATTTATACAAATAAATTTTTAACGAGCCTAGATGGTATTTAATCCTACTATGTGAACAAAGTATGCATGTGGATAAACGTCCCTTAGGATAGTTATGTACTCCCAAATGTCGACCACTCATAACTCTGGCTCCATCGTAGCTTTGTGAAATTACTTTTTCTCCCCAACAACTTCCTGTAGAACATTCTTAATGCAAGTAGCCACAGCGGAGGCATCATGATTGTGAGGATTTAAGAAAGTCCAAAATCTCTCAACTGGTTTTCCGTTGGGTAGAGTATATCTTAGGACAACTACTAATTGGAACTTAAGACGAGACATCAGTGGTCTCATCAGCAATAACAGAAACGAAATCTGCAACATATACTGTATTTCCTCTGAAATCTTTCTCCTACATACACACAACATACAATCTAACAAATCGTTCTGTATATCTTTGGATGTACTCTTAAAAACAGTGGGCGTGTTGAAATGCTCCTTCAGAACATTGTCAAGAACTGATGCAAAGTCAATTAAACCTCAGAGTTTACCTGCATTGCTCGATTCAGTTGTCTCATCGTGTCCTCTAAGAGCTAACTCGAACTATCCACAAAATTTAATGCAGTCAATAACCTTTGAGAGAACATAGTGGTTTTTCTTTACATGATCATTATGGCATTCTATATTTCTCCTGAAAGCCTCACTGAATTGCTCTCTAGTTTCTATTTTGCCCAGTACTGAGAGGCAAGCATTCATGTGAGCACCAGATACCTCATCTCATGTCTCTTTATTTTTTGGGATAAATGTCCTAAATCTGACACACCTATTTGTGTCCAGGGGGTGTCTCTCCCCTTAGCAAAAGCAAGCACAGAAATCAATAAAATCGATTGTTATGATCACAACCACAAATCCAGTTGTTTCTATCACACATCACTGTATTAAACGAACGGCAATATTCTTTCCCTCTCGCACTTTGCTTCTGTATAATGTTTAAAGCGGGGACTGGCCTACCTAATTCTTTAATCCAGAATTTCTCTTCGAGTGGCAGTGTAGAGATGTCCATTTCCAAAAGAAACTTCACACTGTTCATTTTCAAGCAGAACACACAAGCACAGTTAGACTCACCTCACACACAATACCCACAGAACCACAAACAAACAATTAACTGATTTACATGTAATACATGGCTGATTTACACCCACTGAAACCTAAATAAACAATTAAATGACGCCACTTTTAAACTTACATTTTTACAGTTCCTCAAATCTTTCACTTCTGTAAACTGTAAATCACACCCAAAAATCTTGAGCTGTTCTGTTAGCCACTGTTGCATGAATTATAACAGAGGAATCACTGCCACCCTTGACCCCATTCGAAAGGCGATGTCACCAAATCACCTGACTTCCTCCATGAGTAATGGCTTCACATCGCCCAACCAAGGGCGCTCATCTGCTGAATATGTCACTCTTGTCGCTGTAAGGTCATGCAGCAACAACTTCTCACAATTCTAAAGCTATTCACCTCTCCAAAAGCAACACCTCCCCGACCATCGCACTTGGAAGGCCAGTTGGGTTCATTTCTGCTTCTGAACCCAGCTGAGATTCCGACGTAAAAGGACCTGCAGAGGCAGAAAATGAATTAAAACTGGGCATAGCAATGAGTCAGCTGTGACCGAGGATTAGGATAAACATAAAAATATGCCTGAAGTGATATTAACAGTAATAATTTTGCTAAAATGAAATTCACTTAGGGGGTTCACTGAACCACTGAACCTATAAGCACGCACCGCCACTGATTTTATTGCAAAACGTAATAAATTAAAATATGTGATAATTTAAAATAAATTCACCAGTTATTGCCCACCTGGCTATCCTCAAAATAAGTAAGGCTGCGGTGGCCCGGTAGCAGCTTTCTCGCCTTGAGTTGGATGGGATCACCAAAGATTCACCAAGGTTCGGAAGTCTCATTAAGCAGTTAGTGCCACATGCAGGAGTAAAGAGACTCCTCATTATGAAAAATTCTAAACCCGGGCCATTTAGCCCTCCAACTCTGTGTAGCACATGAAATCATTTTGGGGTTGATTGGTCAAAAACCAACCAACCAACCCCAAAATGAGTATGCAGTCATACATTTAGCTGGTGTTGATTTTTGATTAAATTTAACTTCAAAATATTGTATACTTCTTTTTAAAACTTTTCTTTATGAAAGATTTTTGTGAGACTATCTTTTCCTTTCGGATGTCAGAGACCACTGGGAAATGCCGAAAGCTTTAAGGAGCTCAGTACAGAAAACAAAGAACGAAGAAAGAGAAAAAAATTAAGGAATACGACTTCATCCATCGCAAAGTTTTTCCAAGAAGATTCAGCTCCATCAACATCTGCTGAAAGAGTCCTGCAGGGCCAAACAGGAGATGAATGTTTTTGTTCAGCCGATGTTTTGACAACTTTGGAGTCTTACCAACCTGATATCTCTTCCTCACAGGATCCGGTAGAGATTCAAGTGCCCGATGCAATTTTTTCTGCAGCCAAATTGGCAGGTTCATCTAATACCGGAAAAGAAAAATGGAGCAAACTTGCTGAAGGAGATTTGCCAACATATACTACACCTACTGATGCTTTTAGAGAAGATAGTGATGTGCTTGCTATGACCGAATTGCATGATTCAGATCTGGCGAAATGGCCAAATACTTTAAATGAAAAAATTAAAACATATTTGATTGAAACAGGAACAGGGCCTGCTGTAGTGTCCCACAATAGGGTTTATCCAAAAGATGAATCAGGCAGAAGTTTTTCTGACACAAACTACCACAGAAAGATGCCAAATGTAGAGGTGATTCCTAGAAATTGGCTTGTGTATTCTGTTTCCAAGAATTGTGTTTTTTGTTTCCACTGCAAAGTTTTCTCAAGAGGTTTTAGCACATGGTGGTTTTTCTGACTGGCAGCATTTATCTAGACATTTGAGTAATCATGGTGTGAGTAAATAGAGAAAAATAAAACAACTGAATGTAGAAAGTGTAGAGAATACTGAGCCTTGGCTTTATGAAGGACCAGCAAAAACTCTGCATTTTCTCACTTCCACAAAGACCTATTTGGAAATGGGTTTCTGCAGTCATAGATGCAAGTAATAAGCCCACCAAAAAAAATTTTAAAAAATATATATTTTAAAGAATATATATAAATGTCATGACCTCCGCAGAGTTGCATGACCAAGCTTTAGTTAACAATTTAGCTAGCATCCATAACTTTCCTGGCCCGACCCATGCTCTTCATCTGTTACTATTAAACAGAAAGAAGAAGATTATAGAAAACTCAAGTTGTAAGAGTGACATAATAAATCAGAAATAATGTTCAGCAATAACAAATTACCAAGTTCACCTGAGAGAGAATTTAAACCTGAATAGCAATACAAAAGTATTACAAATTCTTAACATTGCAATAAAAAGGAGATATTAATTTCTTTAAAGCACAGATTCTTGAAAGAAACTGGATTATAAAAACCCCCTACTCCACAACTTCTGACAACACAAAAACGAGAATATAATAAAGACAATAATTAATTAAAGAAACGCATTGTGAAGGTTATATGACATGAACAATTAGTTGCAATATGTACAATATCAACCAAAGTAATTGAGAATGTACTAATTTCTCAGGTGCTTAGAATTTCAAGAATTTGCAGCAACAATTTGGACTTCAAGTACTACATTAATATACTATTAGACAGTTTTCTAGAGAATAAAATTCCTACTTCTTTCATCAAAAGAACTTTAAGAAAAATTATTTTGAATAATAGAGTAAGGTTGGCAGATCTGCTTTAATTTTCTATGCAGTTAATAATATGATTCTGACCAATGAAAGCCTTTTGGAAGTTGGCTAGAGGATGCCTATTAACTACAAAAAGGAACCTTAGTGCTATGGATAAGAAGGTCCTATTAAAAATAAAAAATTAAATAATATAGACAAAATCACAAAAAAAGCTTAAAAATCAGTTTATAAAAGAAAATAAAAATAAATATAAAAGAAAACTAGTTATTCGCTCACAAGAATAGCTATACTAAAAATAGTAAAACTAACATTAAAATTAATAGGATTCTGAATAGTCTACAGAAGCTCACTAAGGTGATTAAATACATGCAAAGATTATTAAATACACTAGTTGTGTATTTCATAATATTTCTCATGTATTCTGGAGAGTTAATTCAGCTCTTTCTGATCATACAGGTCCACAATCTTAATTATATATTTTTTTCTCTAGTTAAAATCTCCGCGAGTAGGATTTTTCAGTGTGTGGAGGCCTTCAGCCACATCCACACTGCCCCCCAGCAACTAGGGAGTGGCAGGGGGTTTGGAAGTTTGGGTTAAAAGGTCGGCCATGTTTCCTCAAGAACGGAGGAAGTTCAGTTGCATAAGAGGTAAGCTCTCTTCATTGTCTTTGGGTTTTGGGATTTTCAAGTTCAATGATTGAACTTCTTGTACTTTTTTTCTTTTTTTGTTTTCAGCTTTTAGGCACTGGCAAGCAGGGTTGCCAACTCCCATAACCAAAAATCAACTAACTCAAACAGAAAAATTTACTAAAAGTCCGCTAACTCATAAATAAAATCAACTAAAAAAACAACTAAAAGCAAGGTAATTATTCAAACTACTTTTTGATATAAATAAAAACAAAACTAAGATAAACAAAGTGCACATATTTTTGCAATTATAGTACCACAGGATATTGCATATATTTATTGTTTTCCTTGCAGACTATTAACCCAAAGTTCTTAGACAGACTATTGAATTAAGTACTTTATATACATTTTAGGATTTCATGTGTTAAAAAAAACACGAGAACTGTGTACTACTTTAGAAAGACTTGTGCCCATATTCCTAACCAGCTTACGGAATTTATTTCCCTTTTTTTCGAAAGCAATATATTAAAAAAAAATTTCTTATTCCTTTCTCCCTGCATTCCATCTTTAATGACTATTAGATCTTTATTTTCGGGGGGGGGTATTTTTGGGGGGAGGGGGGATATTTCATGTACATCATAAGCTGCTCTTACGGCTATAAGCAGTTGGGCATCCGGGGCGGAGAAGCAGCGACGTAGAATGGACGCACTATGCTTGCTTTATTGGGGTATTAGCCAGAAACCAGCATCTTTGACCACTTGGTTGACGAGGTGGCTTTGATCATCTGCTGTGGCGAAAGGCTGGTGTCGTAGAGCTGGCGTATCACTCGTGCCTTATCCAGCAGCTGGCCAGAAACCAGCGGCCGCCTTGGTGGTGCAGTGATCTAGGCGGTTTCTTCTGACTATTCGTCTGAGATTGGTCCGGGTTCGAATCCCAGTGAGGCATGGATGTTGTGTATGTCTTATAACTCTGCCTCTCTCCCTTCCCTGGAACCAGAGGCCTTAAATTAGGGGCGGGTGAGTGCTTATAGCCCATTAAGTTGCTCAGAGTGGTCGTTAAGCCTTTATTAAAAAAAACAGTATCTTTTACTACTCCGCCGCTGGGGTGTTTTTGATCGTTTTCTGGTTTTCTGTAAATGTAGCCATAGAGTTTAAATACTCCAGGTAAGAAAGAAAAGTAAATCCAAAAATGAAGATCATAGCCCTGCACCTTTTTTTTTCATGCTAGTACTGTAATCTTTCTTTTGAGTGGTAAACCGCCGCTCTATGCACTCAGAGACATGCTTAAAACTTTTAAGAACTGCTGTAGTTTGCATTCATAATTAACAATTACACAAGATAGGGAATTTGTACAATTCAAATCTTCACAGCTGTAATTCTATATCCATTTTGATGGCTCAAAATTGACATATGTATTCACTTCTGTAGTTTACAATCATCATGTTATAGAGGAACGCAAACTCCGATTATTTAAAATTTAATTTACGATATTATCTAAAAACATTTAATTTCAGGACGATAATAAAGTTTAATTCTGGAAATATCTGTCGATGATAAAGTTTACTTCTGGGAATTTCCGTCGATGATAATATAAATTATGAAACATATTGGATTTAAAATTATGTGTCTTTTGTGTGCTTGCATTTATGCACTAAAATAATTTACAACGGATACACACCTTCATTATAAAGGAAGTAATCAACTACTGTTTATTGTCGATTAACAAAAAGGTTCAGCAGTCAATTAATGAATTTACTTTCTATATTTTCTCTAATAGTAAACTAAAACAGCAACACTGCTTACTAATCATAAGCAGATTCATGTATATTTCTTTTTTTATGTACTTCACATAACAAAAGTCCTACATGCCACTTCCCCATAAGAAATTTCTAGGAAGTAAATGTTATCACCACTTGTGGTGACGGTAATTCAACATAGGAAATAACCGAGGAGGTTAGAAGAAGAGGAGGTGAAGGGACCCGTTTTGAGTGAAGCCAAAACAGATCAGCTGTTGCTGTCCTCTTTGAGGTGGTGGGAGTCTGCGCTGCGAGAGTTCGGGAACGTTGACGTAACTTCCTGCGGCTTAAGCAGTTTTGCTTAGCGCATGCAAACCAAGGATGGAAAGAAGGAATATTTCGGACTTCTTATTTCTTAACATTAGGCTTTTGGTTATATTTGAAACATGGTTACTTGCACACGAGCAGTATGCATGGTTACTTGTACATGGGCAGTAAATAACCATGCGCACTATGCACTTCCGCTCAAAAATCATTATTTTGTTCAATTTTTTAAAGAAATACCAACACATATTTTCCTGTTTTTTCTGGAAATTTTTTATTATGGGAATGAATATTTCAGCCTCAATTTTTTTTTCATACCTGTATGGGTAGAGTAAGGGTCCGAAAAAACCTGTTCAAAATCGCGATTTCCCCATAGAGATATACAGGAGATTCTTAGGTTGGGCGCATTGGCGCAGTCAGCTGATAAAAAGTGGCGTCACGCCAGAAGCACAAGGAGAGGGGCTGTTGCCAACTCCTCTTACTTCTAACCTCCTTGGAAAAAACTTGATATTTCTGGCAATGTAGTTACGGTTGATTCCAACTTAAAAATAGAAAACAATGAAAAATGAAAGTAATAAACAAGAATAATGAAAACAACTAGAAATCAACTAAATTTTTTGGACAGTCAACCAGATTTTTCAACTATCAACTAAATCAGAAATTTTCCAACCAAGTGCTGGGTGAAATCAACTAGATCTGGTTGAAAATCAACTAAATTGGCAACACTGCTGGCAAGTCTATTAACTTTTTTGCGGATTTTAACTCTTTCTTTTCTGGGTAACTTTGCACGTTTTTAGGGAACTAAGGCCAAAACAGCCGGCCGTTTCATTGTTCTTGTAATTTGCGCTGTGTTTTCAATGTAGTTAAGTTCTTAATAACTACTTAATTATGCACTTAAAGCACTTCTGAAATACTTTGTACATATTGCAACTAATTGTTCATGTCATATAACCTTCACAATACGTTTCTTTAATTAATTATTGTCTTTATTATATTCTCGTTTTTGTGTTGTCAGAAGTTGTGGAGTAGGGGGTTTTTATAATCCAGTTTCTTTCAAGAATCTGTATTTAAAAAAAATTAATATCTCCCTTTTTATTGCAATGATAAGAATTTGTAATACTTTTGTATTGCTATTCAGGTTTAAATTCTCTCTCAGGCGAACTTGGTAATTTGTTATTGCTGAACATTATTTCTGATTTATTATGTCACTTTTACAACTTGAGTTTTCTATAATCTTCTTCTTTCTGTTTAATAGTAACAGATGAAGAGCATGGGTCGGGCCAGGAAAGTTATGGATGCTAGCTAAATTGTTAACTAAAGCTTGGTCATGCAACTCTGCGGAGGTCATGACATTTATATATATTCTTTAAAATATATATTTTTTAAAAAAATTTTTGGTGGGCTTATTACTTGCATCTATGACTTTGCAGAAACCCATTTCCAAATAGGTCTTTGTGGAAGTGAGAAAATGCAAAGTTTTTGCTGGTCCTTGATAAAGCCAAGGCTCAGTATTCTCTACACTTTCTACATTCAGTTGTTTTATTTTTCTCTATTTACTCACACTGGTCAATACATAACCTTTTCTATGTTGTACTTGGTGTGAGTCAAAATTTTTTTTTTTTGCTTCAGTCTCTTAATAGAATGTGAATTCTGAATTTTCATAACTGCTGCGTTGCGTGTTTTGATCTTCAGGTTATTTTGCATCTTTCGTTTTAAATTCTAAAGTTTTTCTTATGTTTTCGGCTTTGCTCTTTAGTAATATATATATATATATATATATATATATATATATATATATATATATATATATATTCTATAAAGAAGATACCTAAGCAAAAAAATACATATATAATTTTGACTCACACCTAATACAACATAGAAAAGGTTATGTATCTACCTGTGTGAGTAAAAGGAGAAAAGATAAAAAAATAAAATAAAACAAAACTGCTGCGTTGCGCGTTTTGATTTTCAGGTTATTTTGCACCCTTCGTTTTAAATTCTAAAATTTTTTCCTTAGTCTTCAGTTTTGCTCTTAAGTATATATATATATATATATATATATATATATATATATATATATATATATCTTCTGATTCAAGGCTTCTTCTGATTCAAGGCTTCTTGAATTGGAAGAGGAACTACAAAGGATCAAGTGGGACATCGTCGGGCTAAGTGAGGTAAGGAGAAAAGGAGAAGATCTCATTGAACTGAAAAGTGGACATCTCTTCTATTATCGTGGGACAGATACTGGCAGAACTAGTGGTGTTGGATTTATAATAAACAAGAAACTGAAGGATAAAGTGGTAGAAGTTGAAAGTTCCTCTGACAGAGCTGCACGACTCGTTATCCAACTATCGAGAAGATACCAGGCTCAGATTATTCAAACTTATGCACCCACCACAAGTCATCCTGAAGAAGAAATTGAAGAATTTTATGAGAAAATTCGTCATCTAAATAATAAAGGTAAGCAGCACTTGAAGATAATTATGGGAGATTTCAATGCAAAAATAGGGCAACGGCAACAGAATGAAACTTCAGTAGGTAAATTCGGTCACGGCAACAGAAACCAGCGTGGAAATACTCTCGTTGAGTTTGCAGAGGCAGAAGGATTTTTCATCTTGAACTCCTTTTTCAAGAAAAGCCACACAGGAAATGGACATGGAGACATCCAATTGGGACGACAAGTGAAATTGATTTTATTATGTGTAACAAAAAATTCGTCATCGAAGACTGCAGTGTGCTGAACAAGTTCAACACAGGTAGTGACCATAGATTGGTGAGATGTAAGATGCACCTCAACACTAAACTGGAACGTGGCAAGCTCATAAGACAAACAAAATGTATTGACATAACCAACCTTAAAAAACACCATAATACTTTCAAGTTGGAACTGAAGAACAGATTCTCTGCTTTAGAAGGCCTAACATCGGAAGAAGTGGATATTTCGGAAGTTAACAGAAAAGTAACCAAAGCTCTAATGGAAACAGCAACAAAATTAGCTGGGTCTAAGAACAAGTTGCATGTGAACAAATTATCAGGAAAAACCAAAATGTTGATGCAAAAAAGAAGAGAGATGAGGACAACTAAAGAAGATGTGACTTCCAAAGTGGAATATATAGAGCTATGCAAGACAACACGAAAAAGTATCACTGAAGACGTAAGGAAATTCAACTGTGAGCTAGTGAGGAAAGCAATTGAAAACAACCAAAGCCTTAAGATAGCAAAGGGACATCTCAGTAAGGGAAGAAAACAGATTATGGCTCTGAGAAAAGAAGATGGTTCTGTAACAAGAAATAGAGGCGAAATTTTGACAAGAGTGAAAGATTTCTACTCCAAATTATATGAAAGGGATGATACATGTACTCCAGACATCATGAAAGGTACCAGAGTTCTTCCAGTCCTCCCAGCAGAAGTTGCTCATGCAATCAAGAACATGAAGCGGGGGAAAGCTCCAGGAGAAGATGGAATTACTATAGACATCATACAAGAAGCAAGTGGAGAAATTGAAACAGTACTCGCCCAAATTTTCACTCGATGCCTTAATGAAGGGAAGATTCCTGAGGATTGGAACAACGCTACAATGATCCTGCTACATAAAAAAGGTGACATTGAGGATCTCAGGAACTACAGACCTATCAGCCTCCTATCAGTGGTTTATAAAATCTTCACTAAAGTTCTTTCACACCGCTTGAAGGTAACACTGGACATGGCTCAACCGAGAGAACAAGCTGGATTCAGGAGTGGCTACAGCACAATAGATCATATCCACGTACTGAGAGAACTAATTGAAAGAGCGAGGGAATATGAACTTCCATTGTGCATGGCTTTTATCGATTATGAAAAAGCCTTTGATTCGGTGAAACCATCAGCAGTTACCACGGCTCTGAAATCCTGCGGTATTGAAGATGCATACATTAATATTATTAATAACATCTATGAAAATGCAAGTGCAAAGATTAGGCTGTTTGAAAATACAACACACATAAAAATTGGAAAGGGAGTGAGACAAGGTGACACCATATCTCCGAAGCTCTTTAATGCCACATTGGAAAATGTCTTTCAATCACTGAACTGGGAAAACAAAGGGATAAAGATTAATGGAGATTATCTAACCCACCTTCGTTTTGCTGATGACGTAGTCATTTTTGCAACTAGCCCATCAGAGCTGCAGAGTATGATCCAGGAACTTGCTGACAAGAGTAAAGAAGTGGGATTAAAAATGAACTTTCAGAAGACAAAAGTGATGTTCAATGCTTTTACAAGAAATGAAGATTTATCGATTGATGGAGAAAAGCTGGAGATAACAGACACGTACGTTTATCTTGGACAGCAGATATCAAGTGAGGGTCACATTGATGAAGAAATTAATCGGCGTACAAAACTTGCCTGGAGAGCTTTTGGAAGAAACAGCATAATTTTCAAGAGCAATATGCCATTATGTCTTAAAAGAAAAGTGTTTGATCAATGCATCCCTCCAGTGCTTACGTATGGTGCAGAGACGTGGACCTTAACTAAAAGAGACATACAAAGGCTGCAGACAACTCAAAGTAGCATGGAGAGGTGCATGCTTGGTATAACCAGGAGAGATAAGAAGAGGAACTCGTGGATCCGAAAAATGACGAGAGTGGAAGACATCATGATCAGAGTTAAATCCCTGAAATGGCGATGGGCTGGACATACTGCCAGAAGGACAGACCATAGATGGACAGCCGAAATTTTAGATTGGATTCCAAGGGACAGGAAAAGAGCCAGAAAAAGACCACATGGGAGATGGGTGGATGAAATTCGTAAATATGCGGGAGTGACATGGAGGAGACTGGCACAAGACAGACCGTTGTGGAGGAAACTTGGGGAGACCTTCGTCCAGCAGTGGATTGATAATGGTTGACAATGATGATGATGATATATATACTGGGTTGTCAGAAAAGTCATGACATATTTTAGCCATGTTTTGCAAAGGTCATTTATTGATAGAAAGAACAAAGATCAATCAATGATATAATGTCGGTTTTGTTCGATAACCTTTTGCCATCTTTCAGTGAGCTGCAGAATGCCTCGTTCATAGAAGGACCTGTCTTTCGTGGCGAAAAACTGTACAAGGTGCTGATTTACAGCCTTATCTGAATTGAACGTTATACCACGCAAGGACTGTTGAAGAGAGTGAAACAAGTGGAAATCTGATGGTGCAAGGTCAGGCGAATATGCTGGGTGCAGCAACACATCCCACCCAAGCTCCAATAATTTTTGGCAGGTGATCCAACTTGTGTGTGGTCTCGCGTTGTCGTGATGGAACACAACACTTTTACAATGAACGAGCTCTGGACGATGGATTCATTCAAACTGTCCAATTGCCGACAGTACACATTCAAATCGATTGTTTGGTTCCGTGGGTGCTAGGAGCGCAAAAAACACGACACCTTTAAAATCCCACCACACTGAGACCAGAACCTTCCGCTGATGAATGTCTACTTTGGATGCCGTTTGAGGCGAAGCAGCACGTCGGAACCAAGACCGTTCTTTTTTTTTTTTTTTTTTTTTTTTTTTTCGGTTTAACGACCACCGTGAGCAACTCAATGGGCTATAAGCAGTCACCCATCCCTAATTTAGGGTCACTGGTTCCAGGGAAGGGAGAGAGCCACAGCCGTAAGACAAACACAACATCCATGCCTCACCGGGATTCGAACCCGGACTCCTTTCGGACGAATGATCAGAGTCCATCGCTTAGACCACTGCGCCACCGGGGCGGCACCAAGACTGTTTGCGCAGCACATTGTTGTACACAATCCACTTTTCGTCCTCAGTTATCAGTCGCTTCAAAAAATGTAATTTTCCTCACGTTTAATAAGCATATCGCAGATGTTTATATGCGCCGTCAATTGAGCTACTTTGAGTTCATGAGGAACCCACACATCGAGCTTGCTTACGTATCCCAGCTTCTTCAGGTGGTCATGAATGCTTGAATGATGGATGTGCAATGTGTCTGCAATCTCTCATGTCGTGTACCATGGGTTTGACTTGATCAATGCCTTGATTTGGTCGTCATCAACCTCGGTTGGCCTCCCGGACCGAGGAGCAACGTTGAGGTCAAAATCACCAGCACAGAATTTTGTGAACCACCGTTGGCACTGATGTTCTTGTAGAGCATTATCACTGTACACTTTATAAAACTTTTCAAAAGCTTGACACGTGTTCTTCCCTTTATGGAAGTAAAACAGTAAAATATGGCAAAAATGCGCAGTTTCGTCTTCCATCTTCAACTTGATGTCAAATCTCTGCAAATCAACCAAACCAGTCACTATTCCTTTAAGACTGCAGCTAGAACTGGCACCTGTCGAATGCCATAGCGATAACAGAGCTGCGCATGCCTCTAGTACTTCCAAACCCGCCCAGCCGCCATCGGGTGCCAAAATATGTCATGACTTTTCGGACAACCTAATATATATTCAAAAACATGTCAGAGTGACATGGAGGAGACATGCTCAAGACAGACCATTATGGAAGAAACTTTGGGAGATTTACATCCAGCAGTGGATTGATAATGGTTGATGATGATGATATATATATAGACTACATACATATGTAGGAAGGGTGTTGGTAGGTTCGTTGAAGAGGGGATTGCTTTTGTATCATGAAGCAGGACTAACTTAATGTAATAATAACTAAATACTATTTAATGAAGTTAGGATAAATACAGACGTCATTCATTGAGAGGAATGAAGCGAAATTAAGCATCGTCTTAGGCACACATCCTTTAATTCGCGCACACATGAACTTTCAACTTTGCCTCTCTGTACATCGTAACACTGTCTGCTCTCAATCATCTACTCTTCATCAGCTCCGGCTGAACTCTGAACTGAAACATCTACCTTCTTCGTCGGAAAAGAGGTGAACTACTCTCTCACAGTATCGCTGCGTCATCTATCGACAATGTTCAAAGAAAGTTTCAAAAGTCAAAAGGCTAATAGGGAAAATCCCACAACTCGGCCATTCTGATGGTCAGTCTGTCCTCGGATGACAACTCAATAAACTCAGTCCTGGGAATAACCTAATGAAAAATTATACCATACTTACTCTTAGTCATTGCATCGGCTATGTCCCTTCGTTTGTCGATTCTCATTGTTAACATTCACAAGCGTTGTCGGCTTATTTCTTCATTTGATCAACTGAAGACGATGTTGTGCAGTGACCTTCCTGCTGTCCAATCTTGACTACATCATAACGATTACGAGGTCTCACACAGGTAACTTGATACATTCCTAGAAACTTGGGATGTAACTTTAGTCCGGCTCCAGACTGTGTTCACTTGATGGTCCTTTCTTGTACTTGTATGGTCTCTTCCTTTTCTTATTGAATGTCCTCCAATTTTCCTCTTGAATCTTCAGTATGTTCTTCTTATCATCCTTCCTAATTTCCTCTCGATTTTCCATCACATAACTCGTTGCCTCTTCTTCAAGAATCTTTCTTACTTCAAGATCTTCTTTGGTCCTCATTTTGACTCCTACTAGCAATTCAAACTGGGACCACTTTGTGCTACGAGGAACTGTACTATTTAGTAGCCTTTGTACTGAATCCATGTGCTTAAACCATTTA
The DNA here is from genome assembly GCA_039090855.1 of Macrothele yani. Lineage (NCBI taxonomy): Eukaryota > Metazoa > Arthropoda > Arachnida > Araneae > Macrothelidae > Macrothele > Macrothele yani. Next base: position 144,479,733 of record CM076996.1, read on the forward strand.
GTCGGATCATCAAGTGATAATTTTGATAAGACAGGTATGAGAGTCTTATGGATTCTTTCGACTTGGCCGTTCCACAGTGGAACACCAGTAGTGATTTGAAGATCCTCTATGCCTTCTTCGAGACAATGATCATTAAACTCTTTTGATACGAAGGCACTACCTATTATTCTGGTTGGGTTTCCAAAGGTTTTCTGCTGCAATTTCAACTTGTCCAATGCGTCTTTGGCTGTAGTAGACTTTACTGGGTACAACCATGTGAACTTTGTAAAAGCGTCGACAACAGTAAAAATGTGGTAGTAATTTTTGTTGGTGGATGGGAGGGGACCAATAAAGTCGGCATAATAGGTACTTAACGCTACTTCCTCTTTCGGAATAGGATTTAAAAACCCTTCTTGCTTTCCCGATTTCTTGTTTAACAAGATGCATTTGACACAGTTCTGTATCACAGATTCAATGTGCTTACGGAGGCCTGCTATGAAAAAACCGCTTACTTAACGATTTCCTCAGTTTTCGCTACCGAAAAATCACCCTTTTCGTGTGCATTTTTTATGACTTCTAATTGCATGGCCCTTAGAACAACAATTAAGTCATGACCATTTTGATATTTGTAAAGTATATTGTGCTTCACAAAATAGTCGTCAGCACCTTCATTCTCTAATACCTTTCTCATAGTGGTAATATACTCATCTTCCAACTGAGCGGCTGATATTCTTGGCGTGATATCTGTATCAGATATAATCATGATGGGATATCTACTCAAGTGTGTCAACATGCTTCATTTACTCACCAGGTCCATGTACAATCTCATACTGAAATTCCTCTAAAAATAAAGCCCATTGTGCTACTCTGGTTACTAGATCTTTTTGTACATAGTTTTTTGAAACGCTGAACAGTCTGTCACAATCTTGAACTTTTCTCCCAATAGGTAAACACGAAACTTTCTTAGAGCTTTTATTATAGCAAGAACTTCTAACTCATAACTACTATATTTTTCTTCTGCAGGATTCAGTTTCTTACTCATGTAGCGAACTGGATGAAAAATTCCATCCTCTGATTGCTGGAGTAAAATTGCACCATAGCCATATTTGCTAGCATCAGTGTGCAGTTCTTTTTACTACCCTGCTTAAAGACGTGAAGGACAGGATCATTATCCAGCAATTCCTTTAGTTTAACGAAGGCAGGTTTCTGTTCCAGTCCGAAAACAAAACACTCTGGTTTCCTGAGAGGATCACTGAGGGGTTTGGCAATCGTCGCATATCCGAGAATAAACTTATGAAAATAACCTGTGAGTCTTACGAAACTATGTACTTGTTTAATGGTTGTTGGTTCGGGGAACTTCTGAACTGCAATGGGTTTCTTTGGAGAGAGTCTAATAGTTCCTTCTTCAATTACATGCTCCAAAAATTCCACACTCCTTTTCAAAAACTGACATTTGCTTATTTTTATCTCTAGTCCAGATTCGGATGCAGTGCATAATACTTGCTTCAACCTCTGAGCACCTTCTCGCTCATCCACTGAGGGGATTATGGCATCATCCATATAGAGAATTACTATGCCTTTCCTCATAAGGTCACGGAATACATATTAAATCAAAAACAAATGCCGTCTCATGCACGATACACTTTAATGATAAAAAAAAATCCTATGAACAATTAAAATAAATACACTGTCGGAAAGTGAAAAAAGAACACCAAGAAGGAATTGGCGGACGATCATGAAATTTACATATGTTAATGGGGTCGAGTTTACGTAGGTGTGATGTTAATTTCGGGACCAACCGGTGAGCGCTTATGCCACAGCACGGCCCAAAATAGATAATAGTGGTTTATGTCTTGGTGATATCCGTGTGTGCAGATTGCTGTATGCTGATGACACTGTCCTGTTGGCAGAGAGCAAAAGTGAGTTGCAGAGTATGTTGACTCGGATGCACGAAGTTTGCATGAAATTCAAACTGAGTATAAATAAGGGAAAAACCAAAGTTATGGTGTTTGAGAGAGGAACGGGTAGCACTGAATGTAATGTAAGTATAAATGGCACTGTGATTGACCAGGTGAGTGAGTTTGTGTATTTAGGAAGAATGTTTGACAGAGAGAACAAGTTGGATGGTGAAATCAGTAGGCGAGTGAATTCTTCTTTGAAAGTCATAGCTGCTCTGGGAGGTTTTCACAGGAATGATGGGCTCTCTAGAGAGTCCGGCATGGCTGTGTATGAAACAGTAATTGTTCCTACTCTGATGTATGGCAGTGAAACCTGGGTACTGCAGAAGAAACATAAGAGTCATTTGTGTGCTGGAGAAATGCGTTACTTACATGGGGTTTGTGGCAAGACACGATCTGATTGTGTGAGGAATGAAGATGTATTGCAGTTGTGTGATGTAAAGCAAAATGTTGTTAGCAAGGTGGAGACCAATATGCTTCGGTGGTTTGGCCATGTTGAAAGAATGAGTGATGAAATGCTTACTAAGAAAATATTTTCAGCCCAAGTGGCAGGAAGGAAAGGCAGAGGAAGGCCAAGGAAGACATGGGTGGATCAGATTCAGGAATGTCTGCATGAGAAAAAGATTATGAGTATGAAGTATAAAAGATCTTGTGTGCGGCGTGTAATGGATATCAGTGAAGCACGAGTTGTATGTCAAGATCGCTGTAAATGGCGAAGTTTGATACGACAACAATAGGTAAAAATATCTGGAAGTTCGTATTTCTTTTTGGAGCTAACCTCTGAATCTCAGAGAACAGCTTAGTGATATTTATGTATGTATGTATTTAAGGAGTACGGTGAAGTGAATGTAATCAGTCGTCGGCGTACGGACACGTGCGAAGACCCTGAAGAAGCTGCAATGCTTGGAGACATGGAAGACGTGTACGATTTCAGCAGTTATCGGACTTTGAGCGAGGTTGTCTAGTCGGGCTCCGCGAAGCTGGGTGGTCGTATCATCGTATTGCGGAGAGAATTGGACGGGAAGTATCGGTGGTGGTGCGATGGGGTGTAGATGGTCCGAGGAACATTCCCACACGAGAAGACGTGGAACCGTGAGTCACAGACGGACTGATGAGCAGACCGATCGACGCATAAGAAAAGCGGCGTTGTCAAGCAGAACATCCACTGCGACGCAAATCCGAGCGGTCATTGCACCTGAGGTGACTGTGTGAACAATCTGCAACCGTCTACTGGATGCAGGACTACGTGCACGTGTGCCTCTGGCATGTGTACCTCTGACTCCAGCCCACCGTCAGGAACGGCTGCAGTGGTGTCGCCAACGTCTGCACTGGAGAACGCAATGGTGATCTGTCTTGTTCAGCGATGAAAGCAGATTCTGCTTGGGAGCCTCCAATGGCCGTATGCGTGTTCGCAGATGCACAGGGGAGCATCTCTACCCTTCTTGCATCCGCCAGCAACACACAAGGCCTACACCTGGTCTCCTGGTGTGGGGAGCGATCAGCTATCACTCGCGTACACAACTAGTGTTTGTACTGGGTACGTTAAACAGCACCTCCTACATCAACAACATCATTCAGCCCGTTGTTGTGCCATTTGTAAGGTCGGTCCATCGTGGTGTTTTCCAGCAAGATAACGCACGCCCACACACGGCACGTGTAACGCAACATGCAGTTCAGGGTGTGAGACAACTTCCACGGCCTGCACGTTCACCGGATTTGTCCCCCATTGAGCACGTGTGGGATTTTATGGGACAACGACTTATCCGGTCTCCACGGCCAGCCACGACCATCCCCGATTTATGCGTCCAGGTTGAGGATGCTTGGAACTCAATACTCCAAACTTACATCCAACATCTGTACGACAGAATCCAAGCCAGAGTTGCACAGTGTGACGCAGTTCATGGCGGTTCAACCTCGTACTAACCATGTTACATGGAAATGTTATTTTTCAGTTTACCAGCAAATACAGCTGTATTTTGCCATAATGTTTTGATCACGTTATCCTCTGTATTCCGTTATTATGCTGTATAAATTTCGTTGGTATCAGACGTCTCCTTCTTGGTATTCATTTTTCACTTTCCGCCAGTGTATGTTTAAGAACTTATTGCACATGCACATGCGCATTGACTGCTATGTGTCTTGAAAAGTATATAGGCTACTCACTTCTGTGCTCACTGCTGCATTGTTTCTGAGGATGACGCCGTTGTGGCGTTGAAAGTTTTAAACATATTTATTTTAATTGTACATAGTTTTTTTTTTTTTTTTTTTGTATCATTAAAGTGTATCTTGCAGGAGACGGCATTTGTTTTCGATTTAATAGCTTTTGGTGCACGAGTTTTTTTCTTCATAACACGGAATACATGATAAATGTATCTTTGAAAGTCACTGGGGCTATTTGATAATCCAAACAGAACTTTCAAAAATTAGTACCGGCCCTCATGAGTCACGAAAGATGTATACTTGCGACTATCCGCATCAACTTTAACATGGAAGAATCCATTCTGTAAAACAATAGTGGAAAACACCTTAGCATTTTGCAATTTGTCTAAGACATTCTCAATAAATGGCAGGGAAAATTGGTCCTCGATTATTTTCTTATTTATCAACCTATAATCCACACAGATCCTAGTCAATCCATATTTTTTTCATCAACACTATTGGACCAGTGAAATCAGATGTACTCGGTCTAATAATTCCCTCGCAAAGCCAATCAGCAATCTGCTTTTCCACTTCCTGCTTCTCGAGTATGTACAGACGTCTCGGCCTTTGGTATACCGGAATCTCATCACTCAAAATAATTTCCATTTTAATGTTGGTTTATTTGGTCTTATTTGGTTTATAATCTGTAACAAGTGCAGACACCAATTCATGTGTTTGCTTATCCTCAATGTGGTCATTTTCAATTAAATCGGATGGTTGGTCTGTAGCTCAGAGACGTACTTGAAGAAATTTCTGCCATTCGCATTTCTTATCTCTATACCCTCTCTACTAATATGAATTTCAGCTTGACGAAGTATTTCAGTTCCAATCACCATTTCCATTTTTAAAGCACTTTTTTAAGTATCACATGAAAGAATAACTGAAATGAGTTATTGTTGATACATATCGAGGACACAAAAGAACCAAGAGCAGCAACTTTGCAATCTCCAATTCCGGAAAGAGACAAGATACTATTTTGCAGCGGAGGTTGTCCTATCTTATGATAAACATCTTCATGAATAATATTTACTTCAGATCCTGTATCAAAGAAAGCTATTACGTCAATGACACCGCATTCGGACTTTAACCTGTGACGACGGGCTATGAGGCGCCGCTTAGATTACGCAATTTTCAGGCTCTGGAGAGCAATTATTGACTATCGCAATGCTGTCCAAATTTCTCTTCGATGGGCAACTAGAAGATTTGTGGTCACCATACGTATTACAAGCCAAACACTTAATTCCTTTATTTTTGGAAGGGCAGTTTCTGGCCATGTGATTTTTTTCACCACAATTAAAACAGAGAATATCAGAGCTTCTATTCAACGCTGCATTTCCAGTTTTACTCTGATGCAGATATTTACTCTTAGGCCGGTTTTCATTTTGCTTTGTGGCTGTATTCATTTTGAACTGGGGCTCTTGTGCTGTCGAACAAATTTTCTCATAAATTAATAATTTATCTCTAAATTCCCTTAAATCTTTTGCTCCAAATAAAATTGCTTTCTTCTCAGCTCTATCTGAAATTCCATCGATAACATATTCCATTAATGCTTCAGGTTCAACATTTCCTCTACTCGCAATCTCTTTCATCATAAGGAAATGCTCTTGCAATGACTCATGGCTGTCCAATCGACATCCCAATAACATTTTGTGAAGTTGACCGCTATTACTTCTAGGAGAAAATTCTTCCCTTAATGCAAATTTTAATTTATTCCACGTAATCAGCCCTGATTCACCCTGAACAAATAATTTTGCTATGCCGGTCAAAGATCTTTTGGCAACTATCAACCTTTGAAAATCATTCCATTCGCATAGGTTTGCAATTTCTTCAAAGTCGACTATCCACTTGTCAATTGAAAGGTTTGAGTAACCATTATACTTCCGAATAGAATCTTCTACGTCATGGTAGCTAACCGAGAATTTAGAAAAAGTATCCGATCCAAATCCCGATTAGGTCAGAGGCTCACCAATCCTCTTAACATTAGTTGTTTGAATTTCCCCATCCTTATCAACATCTTCGCTCTCACTCTCACCAATCAGATTCAGGATTTTAGGTCAACAATTTCAAATCTACTAAACTACTGAGGATTCCAATGGCTATCTCTTCAGGAGTTCCTTTGTAATCCAACCCCAAAATATTACACATTGTAACCAATTCTGTTGCTGAGAAATTATCAGAAATATAACGTAACTTCCCCTTATAAGCTTCACTATCAGTTTCATATTCAAAGCCAGAAAAGTCTCACAGCCGCTTTCTGTTCAAACGATTGCCCTCGACTTCGAAGACTAATTTATGCAAGGCTTTAATGGATTTGACAGGTAAAGTTCTCAAATTTGCCTTAATACCAGGAATATATTTGAGTTTTTGTACATCCATCGTAAAAGAATTCTACTTACTTGGCAGTTCATGCGCAAATATGTGGCAATCCAATGTGCGTTGAAGGCAAAAATGCGACTCACTTTTAAGATTCTTTTGAGCAGCAACAGACCGCTGAAAACACGAAGTGAAACTACGCACTGCACGCCATTTCATCTAGCTTCTGGCATCATGTCTGTAGGAAGGGCGTTGGTGGGTTCGTTGAAGAGGGGATTGCTTTTGTATCATAAAGCAGGACTAACTTAATGTAAATAATAACTAAATACTATTTAATGAAATTAGGATAAATACAGACGTCATTGATTTAGAGGAATGAAACATAATTAAGCATCGTCTTAGGCACACATCCTTTAACTCGCGCACACATAAACTTTCAACTTCGTCTCTCTCTACGTCGTAATGCCATCTGCTCTCAATCATTTACTATTTGTCAGCTCCGGCTGAACTCTGAACTGAAACATCCACCTTCTTCGTGGGGAAAGAGGTGAACTACTCTCTCACTGTATCGCTGTGTCGTCTATCGACAACAGTTCAAAGAAAGTTTCAAATGTCAAAAGGCTAATATGGAAAATCCCACATATATATATACACAGTTCAATCAAATTACTGTGACCACCTCCTACTTTTGACGTCAACAGCGCGTAGCCAATGCAAGAAGGCACGTGTCGTGAGCTGGCTTGGAGGGTATAAAAGGTGTGCAATCCAAAAACATATCACTTGTTGCTGACATGGATAAAAGGAGCGATTTATCATATTTGCAAAAAGGGATGATTATCAGCTTTCAGGCCAAGGGTGGCAGTATTTCTGAAACAGCGCAATTTGTGAACTGTTCGCATGCTGGTGGGGTTAAAGTGTATCGTGATTGGAGAATGGCACCATTACGAATAAGTGATGTGGAAACTGCAGAGCACCACGTGCCATTGATGTGAGAGGTGAACGTCGGCTTCGAAAGTGCATGAGAGCAGATTGACACGCTATAGTGGAGCAACTCACTGGCCTAATGAACCAGGGGCTACCGGAAGTATGTCTAAATCGAACAGTTCAGCGAATCCTGCTGTGTTTGGGCCTCCGATGCAGTTGGATGGTCACTACACCTATGCTAACGAAGATGCATCAGCAGAAAAGGCTTACATTTGCACAGCAGTATTGGAATTGGGCCTCCGCTGATTGGCAAAGGATTGCCTTCTCCAATGAGTCACGTTTTCTGCTTCATCGAACGGATGGACGTTGGAGTATGAGGTGAGAAACATCGGAGAATAAGCACTCTTCAACCACTGCTAAAGGAACACAAGTTAGTGGGGGCAGTTTTATGGTCTGGGGAATGTTTTCGTGGCATTCTCTGGGTCCACTCATGCCTGTGAAAGGCACTATGGACCGAATTCATTATGAATCCATCCTTGCAGACCACGTACACCAATACATGCTGATTGTCTTCCCTGGGGCGGATGGGATCTTCCAGCACGGCAATGCAACATGTCACACAACTAGAAACGTCCGAGAGTGGTTGAAAGAGCACGATGAAGACTTCAAAGTACTTCCCTGGCCCCCTAATTCCCTAGACTTAAACCTAATTGAGCATCTGTGGGACCACCTTGAACGTGTGGTTCGCTTTATGGATCCTCCACCATGCACCCTTCAGTAGCTATCAGATGCACCGCAGTCAGTATGGCTCCACATACATGTGAAAACCTTCCAGCACCTTACTGAGTCACTCCCAGCCCGTCTAGCTGCTGTTCACGCTGCACATGGCGGGTCCTCTGGATATTAGCTGGTGGTTACAATAATGTGACTTGACCGTGTATGTATATGTGTGTGTGTATATATATATAATAATTGTCAACCATTATCAATCCACTGCTGGACGAAGGTCTCCCCAAGTTTCCTCCACAACGGTCTGTCTTGTGCCAGTCTCCTCCATGTCACTCCCGCATACTTTTGAATTCCATCCACCCATCTTCCATGTGGTCTTCTTCTGGGTCTTTTCCTGTCCCTTGGAATCCAATCTAAAATTTCGGCTGTCCATCGATGGTCTGTCCTTCTGGCAGTATGTCCAGCCCATTGCCATTTCAGGGATTTAACTCTGATCATAATGTTTTCCACTCTTGTCATTTTTTGGATCCACGAGTTCCTCTTCTTATCTCTCCTGGTTACACCAAGCATGCACCTCTCCATGCTACTTTGAGTTGTCTGCAGCCTTTGTATGTCTCTTTTAGTTAAGGTCCACGTCTCTGCACCATACGTAAGCACTGGAAGGATGCATTGATCAAACACTTTTCTTTTAAGACATAATGGCATATTGCTCTTGAAAATTATGCTATTTCTTCCAAAAGCTCTCCAGGCAAGTATTGTACGCCAATCTATTTCTTCATCAATGTGACCCTCACTTGATATCTGCTGTCCAAGATAAACGCATGTGTCTGTTATCTCCAGCTTTTCTCCATCAATCAATAAATCTTCATTTCTTGTAAAAGCATTGAACATCACTTTTGTCTTCTGAAAGTTCATTTTTAATCCCACTTCTTTACTCTTGTCAGCAAGTTCCTGAATCATACTCTGCAGCTCTGATGGGGTAGTTGCAAAAATGACTATGTCATCAGCAAAACGAAGGTGGGTTAGATAATTTCCATTAATCTTTATCCCTTTGTTTTCCCAGTTCAGTGATTGAAAGACATTTTCCAATGTGGCATTAAAGAGCTTCGGAGATATGGTGTCACCTTGTCTCACTCTTTTTTCAATTTTTATGTGTGTTGTATTTTCAAACAGCCGAATCTTTGCACTTGCATTTTCATAGATGTTATTAATAATAATAATGTATGCATCTTCAATACTGCAGGATTTCAGAGCCATTTTAACTGCTGATGGTTTCACCGAATCGAAGGCTTTTTCATAATCGACAAAAGCCATGCACAATGGAAGTTCATATTCCCTCGCTCTCTAAATCAGTTCTCTCAGTATGTGGATATGATCTATTGTGCTGTAGCCACTCCTGAATCCAGCTTGTTCTCTCAGTTGAGCCATATACAGTGTCACCTTCAAGGGGTGTGAAAGAACTTTAGTGAAGATTTTATAAACCACTGATAGGAGGCTGATAGGTCTGTAGTTCCCGAGATCCTCAATGTCACCTTTCTTATGTAGCAGGATCATTGTAGCGTTGTTCCAATCCTCAGGAATCTTCCCTTCATTAAGGCATTGGGTGAAAATTTGGGCGAGTACTGTTTCGATTTCTCCATTTGCTTCTTGTATGATGTCTACAGTAATTCCATCTTCTCCTGGAGCTTTTCCGTGCTTCATGTTCTTGATTGCATGTGCAACTTCTGCTGGGAGGACTGGAAGAACTCTGGTACTGGTACCTTTCATGATGTCTGGAGTGCATGTATCATCCCTTTCATATAATTTGGAGTAGAAATCTTTCACTCTTATCAAAATTTCGCCTCTATTTCTTGTTACAGAACCATCTTCTTTTCTCAGTGCCATAATCTGTTTTCTTCCCTTACTGAGATGTCCCTTTGCTATCTTTAGGCTTTGGTTGTTTTCAATTGCTTTCCTCATTAGTTCACAGTTGAATTTCCTTACGTCTTCAGTGATACTTTTTTGTACTGTCTTGCATAGCTCTATATATTCCACTTTGGAAGTCACATCTTCTTTAGTTGTCCTCATCTCTCTTCTTTTTTACATCAACATTTCGGTTTTTCCTGATAATTTGTTCACGTGCAACTTGTTCTTAGACCCAGCTAATTTTGTTGCTGTTTCCATAAGAGCTTTGGTTACTTTTCTGTTAACTTCAGAAATATCCACTTTTTCCGATGTTAGGCCTTCTAAAGTAGAGAATCTGTTCTTCAGTTCCAACTTGAAGGTATTATGGTGTTTTTTAAGGTTGGTTATGTCAATACATTTTGTTTGTCTTATGAGCTTGCCACGTTCGAGTTTAGTGTTGAGGTGCATCTTACATCTCACCAATCTATGGTCACTACCTGTGTTGAACTTGTTTAGCACACTGCAGTCTTCTATGACAAATTTTTTGTTACACATAATAAAATCAATTTCACTTGTCGTCCCATTTGGATGTCTCCATGTCCATTTCCTGTGTGGCTTTTTCTTGAAAAAGGAGTTCAAGATGAAAAACCCTTCTGCCTCTGCAAACTCTACGAGAGTATTTCCACGCTGGTTTCTGTTACCGTGACCGAATTTACCTACTGAAGTTTCATTCTGTTGCTGTTGCCCTATTTTTGCATTGAAATCTCCCATAATTATCTTCAAGTGCTGCTTACCTTTATTATTTAGATGACGAATTTCCTCATAAAATTCTTCAATTTCTTCTTCAGGATGACTTGTGGTGGGTGCATAAGTTTGAATAATCTGAGCCTGGTATCTTCTCGAGAGTTGGATGACGAGTCGTGCAGCTCTGTCAGAAGAACTTTCAACTTCTACAACTTTATCCTTCAGTTTCTTGTTTATTATAAATCCAACACCACTAGTTCTGCCAGTATCAGTCCCATGATAGTAGAAGAGATGTCCACTTTTCAGTTCAATGAGATCTTCTCCTTTTCTCCTTACATCACTTAGCCCAACGATGTCCCACTTGATCCTTTGTAGTTTCTCTTCCAATTCAAGAAGCCTTGAATCACAAGATAGGGAGCGTCCATTATACATAGCCAAGGTCAGCATCAGATGGCAGCCTAGTCCGGTCCTCCGGGGATTCTTAGCACCCTCTGCCTTCATGTCGCACTGGCTGCTGCCTTGGCCAGGTACATTCCAGCTGCCGGAGACTGAGGGCCAAGATTTAAGTTGTGGAGTCATTTTGGAAGGGTTTGGCCATAACTCACCACGCTGGTCAAGCGGGTTGGTGAGTGTGAGATAGCATTTCCTCTAATCTCGATGGTATAGTTATACCACTATTGGCGGTCGTCAGAGCCCCTTTAGTGGGAACAGGATGTACCACGAGAAGGCGGGGTTGACATTTGTCAAGGAGAGGCTGTGATGTTACGCATCACCTGACCTTACATCCTAGAGGCCAGGAACCTCCAGGCAACCCTAGTGGCCAGGAACCTCCTCATTCATTCGTATCTTCATTTCTGAAAAATTGTGAAAGGGGCGGCAAATTGTTTACTGCATCAGCGCTGCAAGTGGTCTAGCTTCTGCCCTGGTTTGTGAACATTAATTTTGCTTTAAATGAAAGAAAAAAATACTTGATCTGCCCCTTGATATAACAAAAACAGACTAAGGAATGGGAAAACACATGTTTTAAGCAAAATTAAATATCAAAAATCAGTACTGCATTGTTAGCTATGCTGTGAAAAAACTTTGTCAGGGAAATGGTTCAGATTCTATCACAGACAGATTAAGCATTGATTTTGAAATTCAGTTTCACTTTAAAATGGGGAAGGGGACAAAATGCTTGCTCTACTGATTGGTTTTGAAGAAGGGACTGTCAGAAATGGGAAAAGATACATTTCATTAGAAAAAAATTCTTAAAAAAATATGAAGTTGCTCTTTTACACTATTACCTAGAATACTAAAAATTAGAAACATGGTCGGGAAAATATAAAAGATAAAACTATAATCAGGAAGAGAAATGGTAAAAAAAGAAAAAAGCTTGGTCAGAAAAATTCAAAATTCTGAAATCACAAACATACTCATTCCTGCTAAAAAAAAAAAAAAAATTTCAGGCAGTAAAGAACATTCTCAACTGGCGGATGGCATGAAATCATCCAAAACACATCAGAAAAACACTGAAGAAAAGACATGATCTCAAAAACATAAAATAAATGTTTAATGAATTTTAAAAACTTGAAAATAAACTTTACACAGATTTTCAGTTCCATAGTATATTCTATTTACTGTACTTCGTAGTGTACGAACGATTTCTGTAGCACTTGGGAGTGTCTCGGCTTTCTCCAAAGCAATGCTGAAGAACATGACATAGCTTATTCAATCCAACCTATAGCTCTCATGTCACCAGAAACGGACCGAGTAAAGGTGAACTCAAAATAGCTTCCAGCAGATGAAGGAAAATAATGAATTTTGAAAAAAAAAACTAAAAAAAAAAAAAAAAAAAAACAGGTGGGGGGACTAAAGTTAACTCTCAGCCTACTTAAATGAGCAATGGAAGGCATCAAAAAAGTTGAAAGTACTATATTTTCCATGAGTCACTTTTTTTTATCCAGGAGACAGATTTAAGGAGTTTTCCAGGAATCTGAGGGGAAATATGAAGAAAAAGGCCCATTCAAGAAGTTATTAAATTCCAGGTGTACAAACACAGCCTCTTTCTTATGAATATTCCAAAAGCCGAAGACTTTAAAGTTATAATAGAAAGCTTATTGCTATGCATAGGCTACAACAGCTGGAAATTTGCATGTTCGAGATGGGGGGGGGGGGTCTTACAGTATGCATGCTATATTGGAAAATCTTCCAAATTTCCAAATACGTGGGGACAATGCAAATAGACAAAGTCATCACTCTTCCCATGTTTTTCTTTAATTAACACACAGCAACCGAGAAATTGTTATCCGGACACTGCTGGGATCGCACCCCAGATCTTTCGATAACTAGCCAAGTGCATTCGCCTTATGCTACGGTGGCCAACAATCCACAGCACTATGTGTGTTTATTAGGGTGTCGTGATTTTTTCGAAAAAGACAAATTTTCGAATCTAAAAATGCCTGACTCCTCAAAAGTTTTCTTTCAGGACCCTGAATTACGGGGGAATTTTTTTTTCAATTTTGACATATTTTTAAATATCTCACACTCGCTTCAAAATTTCATATTTTCCTAATTTTCGACATGAAACTAGATTTTCTCGGTCAAAGACAGTTTTTCAAATCTGAAAACAACTGACCCCCTGAAAAGTTTCTCCTAGGACGCGGAATATGGGATAAAAAAACATTCCCCATTTGGACAATTTCTAAATATCCCACTCTTGCTTAGAAATTTCCAATTTTTGACATGAAACTAGAACATTTACATTTTACATACTACCTGCAATCATTCATTAGTTATTAATCCCTTGCTTCTTGTTCTTATAGATCATCAAAGAATTGTGTTAGATGACTGGAAGACCAGAAACCAGAACACAGGAAACCCGCCGTTCGTGCCAATATAGAGGGTGCTGCTGCTGACACACAGCAAACACAGCGCTCTCATAGGGATCGAGCATCAGAGACTCGGAATCCACGCAGTGAAATAGTTGTGTACTGTGGACGGAGTTTTGGTTTTTAATCCGCTGTTGAACATTTTAACGTAAATACGATTCAGCCAAGATGCCTAAAGTAAGAAAAACACGGCAGCAGGCAAGTGACCAGATTTTCGGTTCTCCTCTAGAGCTCAGTGGCACAAACCTCCCTTCGTACGAGGATGTTATGAAATATTTCCTTTACGTTCAACAAGAACTTGATGCAAGGCCAGGACTTTTTGCTTCATTTAGTGAAATTGCTGTCATTGTGACAGAGAAAATTGCACAGATATGGAAAGAAAAGGCAACAACCCAATGTGTACTATCCGAACAGCGAATCATAGAACTTCTCAAAAACTATCACAAAAAGTGGTATTACCCGAAGAAACTTCCAAAGTCTCGCAAATCTACTCAGGAAAAAATCAATGCCTTTAAGGAACAAGCAAGGGGTACTCTATTTGATATTTGCAAATGTAAACGTAAGGATTTTCTATTATTAAAAATGCTATTCATGAGGCAACCTTAAGGGTTGTTTTATGTTATAAACGTGCTTTTGATTAAAATATACATAATATCTAAGGTATTTTTACCTGATATTGTCAAAGTATTTCACACGTTGTTGCTCTGTGAGTTAAAAGCCCGAGAGGTCCCTTATGTTACGGACCTTTAGTTAGTTACAAAAAATTTTTATACAGAAATAAAACAATTAGGTTATATTTTTTCAGTTCCACATTCATTCACTTGCACAATCAAACGTTTAAAATTCACTATTAATTAAAAGATTTTAGTAGAAAGAGTTTATACTCATTGGGTCAGGAGACGTCTTACAAGGGGTTCGTTGTTACGGTGAGCGCTTTCGGCGGTGCTTAACCACCATCCTCGGGCCTCTACTTCCACACGTAGCCGAAACAAGTGAAACCGATATGTTCGACAATGAACCTGAAGTTCAAAGTGAAAACGGGCCAAAAACACGTACCTCACAGAGCAACAACATGTGAAATACTTTGACAATATCAGGTAAAAATACCTTAGATATTAGGATTTTCTATTTTGCAAATGTGAAGACAAGGTGCTGTTGACAGAGCAAGAGTTTCTAACAGATCAGCACATGACCCGAAATATGGTTATTGGTAATGTGGATTTGCTTCATACCCATAAAATGATGAGAAGAGAGAAAAGACTGTAAACCGAAGAGGAGCGCTGTATGAAAGCTGTCCAAGAGTCTCTGAAAGCAGTGGCGGCTTTTCAGGTGAAGTGCCTCTTCACCTATTTTACTTAAAATAAAGTTTTATTCAGTAATTTGTATAATATATTATTTTTTGTCTCTATTGTGTTACAAAATATTCAAAATTTTGACTAGATATAAATTCACATAGCGCGTTCAAGACGGAAAACAAGTCCTCATACACAAAACAGTGCAAGTGAAGAGCCGAAATGAAAACCCTTCGAAGTCTGCAGCCGTCGACCGAGTTGCTATGGTAACCGTGACGTCAACCTCCCCTATCTGGCGCGCAAGTGAAGTGTTTCATCTTTCGGCTCTGAAGCTCTGCAGATGGAATCGTGACCTTCGAAGGAGATCACGGTGAAACGTTATGTTTTACCCAGGGTATCTTGCAGTGTTGTGGTACATGCTTTCCGAAAGGGATTTGTTTTTTTGTGCTTTGTGATTATTTGTCAAAAAGTTTAGCTGTTACTGTAGTTTCGTATACAGTTTAACAGTTAGTGATAGTTTTAATTAAAGCATGTATCCTGTGAACGACATTGTTTGTAATTTATTACAAACTCCATTTAATCGGTGAAAAGATGAAGATAAAAGAGACATTTTACTTCAAGGACGACCGACGGATTCACTGAAAATTGTTGCCAAAAAAGAAATCAAGAAGAGCGGTAAATCCTACAATAATAATTTTAAAAATTGTTGGTTTACTGAATATAAATGGCTTTGTAGTACTTCTGTGTTACAAAAATTATTTTGTTGGCCCTGCTTACTTTTTAGTAATAAACATTCGGCATGGAATAAAGACGGATTCTCAGATTTATTAAATATAACACGCTCACTTCATAAATATGGTGATTCTAGCAAACACCTGAAATGCGAGTTTATGCTAAGGAATTTTGAAAAAAATCAGAACACCATTGCCGATGCCCTGAGGCAGAATGCTAGGCTTTTGAAAATGCATTTCAATGAAAATGTTCGTTTAAATAGACTTTTCCTGCAGACAGTGATTGATGCAGTATTATATTTGAGCAAACAAGAACTAGCATTCCGTGGCCATGACGAAAGCATGGACTCGATAAATCGTGGAAATTTCAAGGAATTACTTTCATTGTTGATATCAAGAAGTACTTTAGAAATTCAAAATCAATACGAAAAGATAAAAAATGTCTTCACAGGTGACTCAAAAACTATTCAAAATGAATTAATTGAATGTATTTCTGAATATATAAACGATCACGTTAAAAATTAAATAAATGAAGTTCAATGCTTTTCTATTCAAGTAGATGACACCACAGACATAAATCAGACTTCTCAGTGCTCTTTAATAATAAGATTTGTTGATTCGGAAGGTGTATTGGCTGAGCGATTTTTGGGTTTCCACGACGTGAGTGGAGATCGAACGTCAGAAGCTTTATACAAAATGTTAGACAAAATTTTGGAACAATTCGATTATCAACACAAATAAATAGGACAATGTTACGATGGGGCAAGTGTAATGTCTGGACACTTGAATGGGCTCCAGAAAAAATCAAGGATAAAGCTTCTCAAGCTGTTTTTGTTCATTGCTTAGCACATCGTTTTAACCTTGTATTACAGCAGAGTTTTTCTAAAATTTCAAAGTGTCGTATATTTTACGCAAGCCTCACTGGAATTCATTTTTTCACCACTCAGTGAAGCGATCTTATACACTCACATCTACAACCGCAAGATGCATACCAACCATAGCAGAAACTCGATGGTCCTCCACTTCGAAGTTAGTAAGTGTAATTGTTGAAGATTGGGATAAATTGAAGGAAGTATTCGAATTTCTGACAAATAGTGAGCAATCAGACAAAAATCCATTCAACTTTCCAAGGGATTTTTAAAGGATATGAACACTTTTGAATTTACATTTTTGGCAATAGTATTTAATGAAATTTTTGGCCCTACCGATCTATTATTCGAAATTTTGCAGAAAAATCACTAGACATAAACTACTGTGTAACTCAAATTAAAAAAACTCGTGAAATTTTGAGTCATAAAAGGAACAATGAAGTATTTGAAACACTGTTTGGAAAAGCTAGCAAAATCACAGAAATAAGCAGATCTAAACGGGAATATGCTGCTCTTACACAAGAAACAATTTTTCAAAATTATAAACAATTGTATTTTGAAATTTTAGACCACATTCTTATGGAAATGGAAAACTTCAATTTGTTTGTCTTGCTGACACAACCAAATTCGAACAATTTAATTCAAGCTTTCCCTCTCACGCTTTTGAAAATCTACAACTTTTTTACGGAAAAATATTTACTAAACTCCAGCGCCTTAAAAATGAACTGAGTCTTGTATATGCCAACAAAAAATTAAGGAATATATCGACTCAAGAACTTCTTCGAGTGCTTCATGAAGATAAAGACATTTTTACAGAAGCTTATAAATTGGTTGCCCTCATTTTAACCATTCCATCTACAAATCTGTCAGTGGAAAGAAGAAACACCATTTCTCAGACTTGCTTCTTTGGCAAATATTTCTATTCAGAAAGATATTTTATTGATGCTTACGAAGAAACAACCATTCTATGACGACATAATTGACAAATTTGCAGCTTTAAAAGAAAGAAGAATTGATCTAATATACAAAAAATAGGTCAGTCCTCATATAGTGATTTTTATTGAAGACAGTAGATATCTTTTCATATTGCTCTTGTAGCTCTTCACCTATTTTTTCAACCACGAGCCGCCACTGTCTAAAAGAAAGTGATGTAGCCGAAACAAGTGTAACCGATATGTTCGACAATGAACCTGAAGTTCAAAGAGAAAACGACAAGAAGGATGTCACATTTCAAATGGTGCCACAACGAAGGGATCTGAAACAACCAAAGATAATCTGAAATCAAACAGCAAGTTCCCAGATGACAATTCCTCTCTCCACAGTCATGAAAGTTGCTCAGAGAATAGAGGTCTCTCTGCGATCTGCTGCTTTGATAGCAACTGCTGCTCTCACTGATACTGGCATGATAACAGAGGATGATGAGACAAAAGTTATTGACCATCATAAACTAGAGAGAGAAACAGCGAAATTGCGCAAAACTGTGCAGAAGAGCACCGAAGTAATCCCAAATCAACTAAAAGAGATTTAATTTAAGACGAACGGAAGGATTCAACATTGACTATGGTGAAATGTGAGGTAAAGTGGTGCATAAAAACTATACAGAAGAACATTATGTAATGTTGGCAGAACCAGGATCAACATACATCGGCTACGTGCCTCCTGCTACAGGGCATTCAGCTTCGGTTGCATCCCGTATTACCGCTCACCTGGCCGAAGAAGAAATCAGCACGGAGGACCTGGCAACAGTAGGTTGCGATGGAACGTTTGTTAACACTGGAGTACACCAAGGCATAATTAGAAGGCTTGAGAAATCTGTCAATAGAACCCCTGCACTGGTTCGCATGCCAGCACCATGGAAACGAGCTTCCGTTCAGACACCTTTTTCAACACCTGGAAGGCCCACAACAGATCCAAAGGCCTTCTCAGGACCCATTGGAAAGAAGTTGGCCACAAGTGAAACTATGGAAATCGCTAAATTTGATAAAATATCCCAATCGATCAATAATCCCGCAATTGAAGAAAAGGATCTCAGTACCGATCAGCTATACCTGCTGCACATTTGTCAGGCAGTAGCCAAAGGACAATGTACACAGAGTTTAGCTAAAAGAGATCCCGGGAAAATGGCCCATTCCTGTTGGCTGACCACTGCCGATCGCCTATTCAGATTGTAAATTGCAACACACCTAGATGGCCCACTGTACAACAATCTGAGGACTCTCGCCGAATACATAAATGAAGGTATACTCCGTTGTATGGTTCACCATTAAGATGAGATCACAATGTATCGAGGGAGCCAAAAATTTGTGGCTCTTGATGAATTCTTCGAGGTACCTGCTGGAAGACCTGAGAAATATATTATAATTAACACGGTCATCCAGCGTAACGGATATTTTGGCCATACAAAAAACAGGCTGCTCTGTATGATGTACGATGACCGCAAGCACATCAGAACACTAGCCTTCAAGAGAATCCTTCGTGCAAGAAAAGCAACAAACAACCAAAGTAAGATCCGCACTTACTCCACCCCCACCCCCTTGAATTTCAAAGCTGAGAATTATTGGGTTGTCGGAAAAGTCATGACGTATCAACAAATAAAGGTAACTTGATCACGCTAGTTACGTTAACTGAAAACTTTTACAAAAAGATTGGCGTGATGAAGACCTAAGATAAGGTCGAAAGCTTCCAACTTACGAACTTTTTGTAAAAGTTTTCAGTTAACGTAACTAGCGTGATCAAGTTACCTTTATTTGTTAATATTGTTACGTGTTTTGCCCATAATCGTCATGACGTATTTTAGCCATGTTTTGCAAAGGTCATTTATTGATAGAAAGAATAAAGATCAATCAATGATATAATGCCCATTTTGTTTGATAACCTTTTACCATTTTCAGTGAGCTGCAGAATGCCTTATTCATAGAAGGACCTGTCTTTCGTGGCGAAAAACTGTACAAGGTGCTGATTTACAGCCTCATCTGAATTGAACATTATACCACGCAAGGACTGTTGAAGAGAGTGAAACAAGTGGAAGTCTGATGGCGCAAGGTCAGGCAAGTATGCTGGGTGTGGCAACACATCCCACCCAAGCTCCAATAATTTTTGGCGGGTGATCAAACTTGTGTGTGGTCTCGCGTTGTCGTGATGGAACACATCACTTTTACAATGAACGAGCTCTGAACGTTTCTGGATGATGGATTCGTTCAAACTGTCCAATTGCCGACAGTACACATTCGAATTTATTGTTTGGTTACTTGTTTACGGGGTAAGAGCTCAAAAAAACATGACACCTTTAAAATTCCACCACACTGAGACCAGAACCTTCCGCTGATGAATGTCTGCTTTGGATGTCATTTGAAGCGAAGCAGCACGTCGGGACCAAGACCGTTTGCGCAGCACATTGTTGTACACAATCCACTTTTCGTCACCAGTTATCAATCGCTTAAAAAAAAGATAATTTTCCTCACGTTTAATGAGCATATTGCAGATGTTTATATGCGCCGTCAATTGAGTTTCTTTGAGTTCATGAGGAACCCACACATCAAGCTTGCTTACGTATCCCAGCTTCTTTAGGTGGTCATGAATGCTTGAATGATGGATGTGCAATGTGTGTGCAATCTCTCGTGCCATGTAACGTGGGTTTGACTCAATCAATGCCTTGATTTGGTTGTCATCAACCTTAGTTGACCTCCCGGACCGAGGAGCATCGTTGAGGTCAAAATCACCAGCACAGAATTTTGCAAAGCACCACTGGCACTGATGTTCTTGTAGAGCATTATCACTGTACACTTTACGCAACTTTTCACAAGCTTGACGCCCATTCTTCCTTTTATGGAAGTAAAACAGTAAAATATGGCAAAAATGCGCAGTTTGGTCTTCCATCTTCAACTTGATGTCAAATCTCCGCAATTCAACCAAATTGCTCGCTATTCCTTTTAGACTGCAGCTAGAACTGGCGCCTGTCGAATGCCATTGCGATAACAGAGCTGTGCATGCCTCTAGTACTTCCAAAACCACCCAACCGCCATCGGGTGCCAAAATACGTTATGACTTATCCGACAACCCAATACATTGACATTGTGGACTGGAGTAACTGATGTAACAGAGCCACCCATCACCACGCACATGCTATCTAACGATAACCTGGAAAGACTTGCCAAAGGTGAAGAACCTGAAGATTTGGTATTTCACATTCCTAAATTTCCCAGCCACACACAGTGGAAAGGGGGTGAAAATGGTAACAGAAGCATCAGCAAGAGTGTGTGGCAAGGAAAGAAGAGACGGACATAACAAGGCCAAAATTGAATCAAGAAAGGATATACCAAACTTTAATACTAAATCTGATTACCGTGTAAAGCAAACGCAAAACCTGAAAATTGCAATTGGAACTTGTAATCTAGTGTGGGATATTAAAAACTTGTCAAAATTGGAAATTTTGTTTTATTCTATATTCAGGGTCCTAAAAGAAAACTTTTAAGGGGTAAGGCATTTTCAGATTGGAAAAACTGTCTTAAACGACAAAATCAACTTTCATGTCAAAAATTGGAAAAATTGGAAATTTTTAAGTGAGTGTGGGATATTTAGAAATTGTCCAAATGGGGATTTTTTTTTTTTTTTATCCCATATTCCGGGTTCTAGGAGAAACATTTGAGGGGTCAAGCGTTTTCAGATTCGAAAAACTGTCTTGACCAATAAAATCTGGTTTCATGTCAAAAATTGGGAAAATATGAAATTTCAAAGCGAGTGTGGGATATTTAAAAAATGTCAAAATTGAACACCCCCCCCCCCCCCCACCATAATTCAAGGTTCGAAAAGGAAACTTTTGAGGAGTCAGGCGTTTTCAGATTCGAAAATTTGTCTTTTTCGAAAAAATCGAGACACCCTAGTGTTTATCTGTCAGCATCTGACTTCACAAATCCGTAGAGATGGGCTCAGCAACTGAGATGTTTTTATCTGGTGGGGCTTAAAAGCACAAGCCATTAAATTATAGCTAATAAATCCAAACAGCGAGAGTGATAGTGAAAATCTTCCAAATACGGGGAGACAATGTGAATAGATAAAGTAATCACCTTAAAGTCAGATGCTGACAGATAAACACACATAGCGCTGTGGATTGTTCGCCACTGTAGCATAAGGCGAGCACACTCGGCTAGTTTTCGAGAGATCTGGGGTATGATCCCAGCAGTGTCTGGATAACTATTTTTCAGTTGCTGTGTGTTAATTAAAGAAAAACATGGAAAGAACTATGACTTTCTATTCACATGCTATAATGGTTTGGTGCACACCATATTTTTTAGCTGAAAGCAAAAAATTAAGTCTGTAAACATCCAGCAAAGGTACTATACCCATGAAATGCATAAAATGACATAATCTGAGTAGCTTCAAACAGTAACTTTATTATATTAACACAAAACATATAAAAAAGCTTTTCATCATATTCAAAGAAATTCTTTTAGTAAGTAAAGGGCAACATACCATCTCTACTCCACTTAATTTCAACTTCTGGAGAGCTATTAGCCAAACACTCCAAAATTATGGAGTCCTTTGACACTGCCCACAGTGATTCAGGGTTGGAGAGGAAAAAAGGAGGTCTGAATTGATCTGGTCCTTAAAAAAAAAAGTGTAAAACCACTATTACCTTAAATATCTACACCAAGTTCAGATTATTTAAAAATACACAGCACTGTTTCATGTGTTTAAAAATATCTTACCATCTATATAGCAATAATATAAGGACTGCAAGAAAGTTTTTTTGTTTTGTTTACCAAGTTCAGAGCACACGCATATGGAGTGAACTAGTTGTTTTGTTGGAAGGCACTGAATAAACTGAGGAATCGCAGGAATGCAATTTAACTGTGTGGAAAATATGTATGCTGGCAGAGGAACAGTATCTATGCAATAAGCAGCAATTTCCTGAACTAGCTTCCTTGTCTGCATTGGTTTAAAAGAAAGCTGCATTCCCTAAACATAACTTTTCAATTCATTAAAATTTTCCTTTATCACATTTCAGTATTTCCCAAATTAATATTTAGATGCAACAACAAGCTACTTAATGCTGCCCCAGTAGGACACTGGTCTAAGCGCTGTTTTCTGATCATTCGTCTGAGATGGGTCCAGGCTCGAATCCCAGTGAGGCATGGATGGTGTGTTTGCCTACAGCACTGGCTCTCTCTCTCTCTCTCTCTCTCTCTCTCTCTCTCTCTCCTGGAACTAGTGGCCCTAAATTAGGGATGGGTGACTGCCTGTAGCCCATTGAGTTGCTCATGGTGGTCATTAAACCCCCAAACAAAAAAACAAACAAAAAAGTTACTTAAATGTTCATATTCATTCAACTTTTATGTTCTACCACAAAAAAATTCTGTACTGTCACTCAGATCATTTAATGTGCTCTGTTTATGCATATCCAAAAGATTTTACAAGCTATGTAACACATTATCATCAAAATTTGGCAAATATACTGGAAAGATTATCTGAACTGTCCTTAATCTCCTTCTGTCTTGCCCTCAATTTGTATGTATTCACCATTCAGACATTTTTGGAACAGTGGCGCTATTTCCTGTTACTACGGAAATAAAATATTTGGATAACAATGTATGGAGAACAGTGGCAGTCAGCAAACTGCAAACATCATGTGGTAAAATGAGTCAGTGTTAAACACAATATGGTATACCAGCTACTGAACCAATTCATAATAGCCAGTATCACAGCAGATTAGGATCTAGTGAACCACCACAAGTGTTTGAAATGTACACACATTTTACTCATACATATATTGAATATTTTTTAAAGTTTAATTTAAGCAAGGCGATGCCACTAAGAATCTGATTGATAGCTTAGGTGAAGATATGACATCACTAAACCATGAATGAACAAGTTTTTTCTATAGAACATGAATCATGTACGTACGCTGAAGCAGTTAATAAGTCACTTATGTTCAGCTAAAGAAATTATAAATTCACAGAATTCTAAACCATTTTCTAGATGCAAGACATTTTTTCCTGCACCAATTTCTAAAGAAATGAAAATAAATGATATAAGGCAACTGCAATCAGCATACAAATCAGCAAAAAGCCCTCTCACATCAATCCACAGATTCTGCACTTTACTTATGCACTGTATTTTTCTTTGTATTATCTGCAGACCACGAAATTCAGGAAAAGAAAAAAAAATCCTTCACATAATCTGTGACAGCACATAATCTGTTGATCCCCAAACTGAAATTTCCTTCAGAAAAGTTGCAATTCATGAGATGACCCAGCAGTCCAAAGAAATAGGAAGAAAAAGGAGATGATCTGATTATTAAAAAACAAAAACAAAATGTCATTTTTAAGTGCTTCTGTGCTACTTGCAAGAGAACAAATAGCAAAAATCACAAGTGTAAGGGTTGCCTGCAATTAAATTGTCTGATGTACTGTATATATGTAAATGATTTAATGTCATTTTAGAACTGTGAAAATGAACATTTCGTTTAGCCATTTTGGTAATGTCAGGACAAAGAACTTTACTTTGCACAAACAAGATGGGCATTCCTTTCAAAGGTCACTCCTTAATCTGGCTGACAGACAATGAGTGAGGGTGCAGCAAAACCTAATGGTGCTCAACCTGGAGGAGACCAGCTGTCACCTTAGATCAACAGCAGGGAGGTCACCTATGCCAGTTATCAGACAGGGAGGTGACCCTCAGAGTTTGTACTTATCATGTATATTCTATGGAATTTGTGCTTCCGGCATTTTCAGAGGACGTTGTCGGAGTTCGATCTCTTGAGCTGATCACATGAGGTAGGGGTGCAGCTCACTCACTTGCAGTTGGGGATCACCCCTGGGGCTAAGAGCCATGTAATGGTCAACTGAGAAGAGGGGAGAAAAAAGACTTGCTTCTCAACCTCAAAGGATAAGGGTCTCAGAGTAGTCGTCAATCCCATGTGTGGCCTTTGGTCATCGCGAGGAATAGGAGTGGTAATTTGGTTTTTCTACCGAGAGCGGCAAGAACAGCGAATCAGGAACCCCACATGGTAGTGCAAGAGACTCAAGTTGAGAATGTTGTCAGAAATGCCAGTTAAGAAGTGGAAGACACATTGCCATAAAAATATGCTATGTTCGAACACGTTGTATGAACTTATTTATGTCTAAAACTCATTAGAAAACAGGATGCTTTTCAGGTGCCTTGGTTGTCAGACTGGATAGTAAAGGCGAGGCGGTGGCTTGCTGGTATGGCGGGTTAATCACAAATCTGATAAAAGATGTCGCAAGAAGTGTATAATGAGAGATTGCTGAAAGCATCCGGGAAAGGGGGACAAGAATAATGTCGCCAGCCTTACAAGTTTTTCAGCATTACCACAGTTAGATTCTGTAGTGTGCAGTTTCATATTTAGACCTATAGTACACACAAACATGTGTGACGCAGAGCACATGATTATCTATGAGAGCAAATACCACCTCCTTTATTGCATCATATACTCTGTCAAAATGCTCATAAGTAAAAAAGAAAAAAACTTCTTTACAACTGTTTGTGGACCATTATCTTTGTATTGCATTATATTTTCCATTTATTAAAGCATTTTTGGTAATTTTGCAACCACATGACCTCTCCTGACAATTACAACTCTTACTTTTTAAAAACCAAAGTACTGCAAAAACTTTTTATTATTTTTTTTTAAAGTGGTGTACAACTGCAAAACCTAAATCATTACTTTTTCAACAGATAATCCACTGATTATATGATGAAAATTATGGTTAAGTGATAACACATTATTTTATTTCTTCTCATCTCTTTTCCTCCTTTTTTCCTTTACATAAATTTGGCACAAAATGATAACAGCTGTCTTTAAAGCCATGAAATGCCAGATGAAAAAGGGACTAACAGTGGAATCTCGGTGATCCGACACATATCGGACCAGCGGGTGACGGATTACTGGATTTTGAATAAAAAATAGAGCTACAATACATACTGTACATAGTATGTATAGGAACAAATTACTGATTATTAATATACTTATGTACAAGTTAGCAAAACACACAGTTAGTTAATCACACAGTAGAGGGTACAAGAAACTTGTCAATTTTTTTCTTTTAAAGACAGTTTCATAACTTGTTGTTGCAGTCTTTTTAAAACCAGTCCGTCAGCAGCTGCTAGGTTGTTTTCCTCGGCCCACATGACACATGTGGTAAATGCACTTACTGCACTACTGTGCTGTACAACATGAACTTGTTGTACAGTTGGCCCCTCTTGTTCCTTGTAATTGTCATCTAAAACATCTAGGATGATTTCTTCATCAGTCATCAGTTGGAAATTTTCTTCTTCATTCCCAATGAGCCAATCGTTAACGTCAACTAGTCAGGCTTTCAAATTCATCACTGCACAGCACGGCGATGGCTTCTTGGAGGTCTGTAACAGCCGAATCATCACTGCCAGGGACTTCTTGAACTTTATTTTTAGTTTTTTTGTACTGAGCTAACAATGGCAGTATAGGCCATAATTTGCCCCACGATGTGACCAATACATTAGTCGATACATTTTCCCATGCATAAGCAAAATTGTAAACGACATCTTTGACGTTAATGGCCTTCAGAGAATTGAGGATGCTTTCCTCTTTGCTTATCACATTGTAGAGTAGACTTTTTTTGTATTGGATCTTACCAGTTTGTATCACATTTCGATCCATTGGTTGTAACAAAGGTGTTATGTTTGGTGGTAAGAACATCACTTTTACAAAACCATCTGTAGATGCTAGTTCATCTTCTTCTGGATGGCCCGGGCAATTATCTAAAAGTAACAAAGCTTTCTGTGGCAAATTTTTCTATTGAAGAAATTTCTTAACTGATGGGACAAATTGCTCCTGAAACCAGTTGGTGAACAATTCTTTTGTCATCCAAGCCCGGCGTTGGTTTTTGTACAAAACCAGAAGATTTTTTACATTTTTAAACGCCCTTGGATTTTTAGACTTGCCTATAACTAATAACGGAAGCTTATGTGTACCGCTAGCATTTGAACATGGCATAAATGTGATTCGATCTTTTGCTCGGTGAACAAATGCTTTTTTTTGGGCAAAAGTCTCCAAAATAATCCACTCTCATCAGCATTATAGATTTGATCGAGGCTAAGATTTAACTCTTGTACCAAATTGATAAATTTTTCTTTATAAGTTTCAACGACTTCAAAGTCACAAGAGAGTTTCTCACCTGTCGTTCTTAGTAAACGGATTCCAAATTGTTTTTAAATTTATCAAACCAGGCAGTACTGGCGTGAAAATCATTTTTTTTTTTTCATGATTTCCTTATAGAAGAATTTTGCATTCTTTAATAATTTCACCAGTAATAGGAGTGTGTCTGTTACATTTCTGGAGAAACCATGTGTAAAGAGCGTCTTCAACTAAAGGGTACTCATCAGATCTTACAACTTTCCTATCACTGGTCCTGCTGTCCAAATCTAGAACAAATCCCTCAATTTTGTTTCGGTTTTTGTTGATGTCATAAATCGTGGCACGTCCAACACCATAAAATGCAGCCAAATCACCAAACTTTTCACGCTTTTCAATTTTCTTAATGATTTCTGCCTTTTCAATCAAAGTTAAAGTTTTATGCTTACGTTTAACAGACTGAGACATTTTGAACAATACAATACGTAAACAAACACTGTGACTGCTTTGCCGACTGCACGTGCAACAAATAACTAGCGACTGAAGGAAGGCATTACTCACGCATCCCCGTTTTTGGCACATGCGTGAAGAATGCCACATTTCCGGTACGCATGTACTCGCCGCACCTTTCGGTCGGTTGCCATGAGTGTTGGATTACTGGATGTGTCGGACTAGTGAAGTGTCGGACTGCCGAGACTCTACTGTATGTGCAAAGACAGTCCAGCCCTCATGTTGTTTTTCCCCACATGTGTAATAAAAGATTTCTGACTCTCTTTTGTACACATATTCACAACTAACAGCTCTCTTTCCCTTTCTTAATAAATCCAGGCCCTTAAGTTTGCCCAAACCTCACAACCCAGGAAATATTCAAATATAAATACTTTCTATTTTGCAATACGTATTACATTAAGTTCACATCCTACAGAATTCTTTTATGAATGCCTGTATGTCATTGTTAAAAGCAAAAATGAAACACTAAGTACCATTACTCACCTCAATTGATTTGACCATCTTGACATCTCAATACCAAGCATAAAACAGGTTTCATGTTGGGGTTGGGGATAAATTTACAGCATATGAACATTTAAGTGAAACCCAATTTGATATTTGATTTCTGCTTATTTATACATATATCAATTACTTAAAGACTGCCTTAAAATCTTGCAATGCTTCATTTTACCACCATAAACAACAATAAACTTTTATACCATGCTACAAATACTAAACAGCATGCATCCATGCATTATTTCTATGTATGCCCATTAAAGAAAATGATACAATATGGAAAGTATTGCACAAATGTCAATAATTCAGCCTTTTGGAGCATTTATATGTATGACTTGGTTCCATAACTACAAGGAACTATTCACCTTTTAATTTTTTTTATTTGCTTTGTCTTCTACTTAGGATGTTTGTTATGAGAAATGGATGAAATAGTTCTGTATTACTTTCCACCTGAAATTTATTGATGGTTATGTTTCTTTATGTTTAACAACTAATTTTGGGAAAATGAAGTAAAGTGTATGAAAACACAAATGACAGTCACATTTTGGAATTGAACTCAAGCCTTCACTGTGAGGAGCTAACAATTCAAAGAAGTTTCTTTTACACACGCAGTGAAAAATAAACTTTTTGCTATACACTATCCTCGGGTACCAGTTCACTGCCTATTACTTCAGTAGTGTACTGGTTCCCCTTTAGATGTTATGACACACTCAACCAGCAGCAGATCCAGCAGGGGATGATGTCCTCGGCGGGGTCCACTTTTTAAATAACAATATCAATTTAAATGACCAATATCTAAATAATTAAAGCATTTATTTTTGCAAAATTATAAAAATAAATTCACAGGTTTTCATAACTAAAATTTGCTGTAAATTTGGAGATAAAATATTCTGTTCTAGCTCAGCAGGGGGAAAAAAGATGACAATAAAACTAGAGGTTCAGAAACAGAGAAAGAAGAGAGCGGAAGGGAAAAGAGATTCTGATCATGAAAAGCAATGGGTGAGTTTTTTTTTGTTTTTTTTTTAGTGTTGTTTGGCATCATTAATAATTGGGAGCAGGGAAAGTCACTATGAGGGGTAGACTTTGAAGTGTGCGTGAGATAGTGTGGGTGACAGAGTGTAGTATGTACCTTGATTGGGCCATAAACAAAAACTAGAAGAATTTCTAAGCTGGAAATTTTTCTATTAAATTAACCCCTTTGAATAGAAGGGATCAAATTTTATTTTGAAAGATTTTATCCAGATATAAGATTTAAACAGCATCAAGCTGGTTTCTTGGAAAAGCAGGCAGTTGAATGCCATGAAAATAGTGCTGATTTTTCCCCTTCTCATTTGCAGTTTGCAATTTAAAATTATAGAACAATTGAAGATTTTACGGAAATAGTGGGATAACCCACATTTTGTAAAAACAGAGAAAATGAACTCTAACATGTCCAGGTATGTTAGTCCAGTTACTATTTTCCATTAACTTTAGAGGTCATTTTCCCCATCTTTACAAAATGTGGGTTATCCCACTATTGCCATAAGATCTTCAGTTTTTTAAGGGAAAATTTCAAAAGCCTTGCAATGCCAGGAAGGAGCAGCACTGAAAGTTTTATGTAACTGCGTGTGTCTTTCAGAAAGTCTCTCTCTCTTTTTTTTTTTTTAACTTCTAGATTCACTACAGCACTCAGCCCAACTAGGTAAGCTCTGCCCAAAACAAGAGGAATAATAATGGTTATAGACTGTACCATTATTTATTCCTCTTACAGAGTGGTGAGCAGTTCAGCTACCAACAAAGTGTCCTGTCGAGGATTTTCATGTTCATGAATCTCAGGGAAACTGATCACTTCGCTGAGATTTACGGAGGGGGGGGATAGAACAAAAATCCTCTCCAGTACAAGACCTTAATTTTTGTTCTGGGAGAGACTGGGGAATAATAGAAATGGCCAGTCTGTCATTGTTCAGTGCCTTAACCAGACAAACAAAATTTCATTGAAAAAAAAAAAAAAAGGGGAGTAAGCAATGAATAACTATATTTTTCTCTTTTTTTTTTGGATGTTTTAACTTTTTCTCTGAAAGAGAGTAAAAAGTCAAAAAAAAAAAAAAGTCACCATCTCTTTCTTTTTGGAAACCAAATTAGTATTTTTTTCCCATCACGGAACAAGAAGAGAAATTATTCTCATGGTTTGAACAGAGGGACAATACTTGTGTTTTCTTCTCAGTTTGCCAATTTTTTTCTCTGAGCATTTCTGTGAAGATGCAGAAAAGAGCCAAGGGGTTGCTTGCTGGGAGTGCGGATAGGCTATTTTTAGAACAAGGTCACCTCAACATCTCAACATGCAGAAGGCGATGATTTTGCCTGCCTAAGATGGTCAAGAGGTTGCGTGCTTTCGTGGGAGAGAAAGTTCGTTGGTGGTCAAGTGGTATACGGGACTGCTGTTGCTATCCAGGGAGTTAGCCAATGAGCATGGGCCTGGAGAGATCAGCCGTGGTTTTCAAGGGAAAAAAGTATCTTTTCCTTTGATGGGCCAGCAATGAGGTAGCTAACAGATCGAGGTCACGTAAGGGGACCCGTCCGAGCTAGGGCTTGGCGCTGTAAGAATGGCGTCGCTGATCGTAAAAATTTGTTCTCGCAGCGTGGAGACGTATGCTGCTTTGCAATGCCAGGAACGACCAACATGACTTGTTTTCTTTTTCCGCAGTATCGGAAATGAAATGTTCACTGACTCATTACCAAATCATCAAAAGAGACGATGGCATTGAAGAAGGTTGAAGGCCTGCATAGGAGCAGTAAGATGGCCGATGTCCTGGAAGAATCAAACCCCATTCCAAGTGCCAACCTGCACACAGAGGACGGAAATTTAAAAAAAAAATGTTTTGGCAGCCAGTGTCATCTTTTAAAGATGGGCTACGCCCAGGCTTCAGTGGATGGGGGTGGGGGATCCATGCCATTGGGGAGGAGCCCTATCAAGTTGCTGAACCAAATCTCTCGATCAGGTCCAAGAGAGAGAGGATGTTCGCCATGTAGGCCTACATTCACCCGGGACTCAAGCAAGTTCCTCCAGGAACTGGGCCTTACATAGAAGCCTTATAACGAAGTGAATTTCTCCGTCATTTTTATCCGCGCCAGGATTCGAACCCGGGTCCCCTCATTCTGGAATAAGTTGCTCTACCAATTGAGCTACGCGGACGTTTTATTCTGATTCCTATCTGCCTTTATGTCGTGTGCGTCATTCTGGCAGGTACGTTACATCATCTCCCCCTTATTTTATTTTATTTTTTATTTTTTTTCGAAGTGCTGGAGAAGGGATTCTCTTATATTTCCTATCTCGCGGTGTGGAAATAACATCACACCAATGCGAGATTTTGAACGGTTGGGTCATCCGGATAGTTCGGGCGCCATTATAACGAAGTGAATTTCTCCGTCATTTTTATCCGCGCCAGGATTCGAACCCGGGTCCCCTCATTCCGGAATAAGTTGCTCTACCAATTGAGCTACGCGGACGTTTTATTCTGATTCCTATCTGCCTTTATGTCGTGTGCGTCATTCTGGCAGGTACGTCACATCTCCTGGTACGGTACAGCCTGGTGATGTTGATAAAAAAAAAAAAAAAATCCAATCTTCGCCGCTACAGGATGGTTATTACTCCAGAAGCCGGGTAACCACTCTTCTGATTCTCCACGGGTCCCTAGAGACAGTTGGTGACTGTTGAAAACCACCTGACATTTTGGTGCCACACAGCATGGCAAGTGGTGTTGGGTGCACATGAAGATTTTTTTGTTTCCCTCGCCATGATGCTGAGGTAAGCCGTCTTGAAATATTTAAGCACTTCAAAATTTAATCCGATGTCTGTGGAAGGTGGCAGAGAAGAAACAGTTATTCGAATTACAGTTGAAAAGTATTGATCTACGTTAAATACCTAGTTTCAAGTGAAAAATTTTGTTTTTGTGTAACAAGTTTCATGGGAGTTCTTAAATGTTGACGTATAGGATAGCGGTAAGGAATTGGCGATAAAATGATTCTGTGTGTAAACCCAAGGAGCGGAAGGATCTTTCAAACAGTTTTTCTCCTCCTTCAAGTTCTAAATTAATTAGCAAACGGATGTAGTGTCTATTTTGAGTGTTTTTATTGTGAAAGAGCAACTCCTTAAACCAGAAATGATTATTAAAACCTAACTCCTTTTCCTGCTTAGTAAATTTTATTATATAAATTGCATTTGTATTTATAAACATACAGGGCCATGTAGTTAAATTTTTGTCTTAGAGGCAGGTTATGGTGATTTTTAGTTTGGCAAATAATGGTTGAAAAATTGTAACATTTTGTAGTAATTGTGGGTAGAGACCATATCAGCAAATGGTTTGAGAATTTGATTTGCATAAGGGGGCGGATATCAAAAATGGGCATACATGCTGACTAGGAGGCAAAAGTATATCTAGTAGATATAGGTGCGACGAGATAATGGTGTTTCTACATGTTTTGTTTCTTGGGACTGGTGTTCTTGCATGCTCCAGATGTGTGATGCTCTTGAGGAAAAGGTGATTCTGAGACAATCTGGGGAGAATTGTTTTTGGGATGGAGTGCCTGAATAGAGAGATCCACAGGATGTGATTATAGTGCAAGCTTTGAGTTTGGGGCAGTTTCAAGGGGAAATTGCTCTCTGTATGGCGGGTAGTACCTAGGTGGTTCTTCCGTGCGGGGGTGAGTTCAGGTGTAAAGTTCTAAGGTGTTCACAAAAGTAAACAGTACAGGATGATAAGCCACAGTTTGCCACCATTTCGATGTATAGGCTTGAATTGGCTTCACGACCCAATTTCTCGCCTTTAGCCTGGCTGATAGTTTCTTCAGATTGTAAATTTTGTTCTCAAAGAAAGTGAGTTTGATATATTCTGAGATGTTTTGCCTAGCCGCTGCCTCAGTGGCTTACTACATGAGTTGGTAAAATTAGTAAAAGCTTATACGGTGTAATTTCGAGAGTTTAAATTAATTTGGTTATGAATTGCTCGTCAGAAATAGTTGTACTGTGGAATTAACTTTTTATGGGTCTTATAGAGGTTATTATTCAAAAATGTTGGTGGTCAAATTTTCGAACTAAAGCCTAGTTCGTCATCAGGACTACGTCACTGGAGTAGTTGCTGCCACTCAGTTGGAAGAGTGCAACCGCAATTATCGTTAATTGTGGTACTTCTTCTTCTTCTTGCTATTTCGATCCCTTCTTCTAGTTTCCTCTTTACCAAGTTTGACTGGTGGGCGATTATTCTTACTGAGTCCCAATTTATGGAGTGTCCACTTGCTTGTATATGTCTGTCTAGCCCAGTTTTGTTACTAATGTTCCTAATAGCTGCTTGGTGTTCTTTCATTCGGACTTTAATACTTCTCCCTGTTTCTCCTATATAGCTGAGTCCGCAGTTACAGTCGATGCAATATATTACTCCTTCTTGCAATTGGATGTCCACTTCTTTCTGTTTTAATTATAGGCAAACTTCAGGACTTGCAATGGGTTCTCTACTAGCACCTCTGCTTGCAAATTATTATGTAAATAAACTACAGGCAAAAATCCTTGTACAACCTTCAATATTTACTCTCTATGTAAGATACATGGATGATGTCCTATTTATAGTAGATACTGAGGACCAATCTCTACCCTCTCAAATTCTAGCAGAATTTAACTCGCTAGAAAATACCTTGCAGTACACCCTGGAACTGGAAAAAGACCATAGCATCAATTTCCTTGATTTAAACTTGACCTCAAGAGAGGGAAGAATATTCACTCAGCTTTTTAGAAAACCTACTAACACAGGTAAGATGTTAGACTTCTACTCATTCCACCCTGATTATATTAAATCGAATACGGCGAGCCAATTTTTGGAAAAAATTGAAGTCCTGGTCTCTTCAGATGCTCAAAAAAGATCTTCACAGAGAAGAATTAAAAGAAATATTGGCAGAAAACAATTACCCCTCCCCTTATGTTGAGAAATTATTCAGACAAGTGCCAAAAAAGAAGCAGGAAATAAACAGCTTCAAATTCACCAGCAAAATTACGTACCGCAAGGGACTTTTCGAAAAACTGAAGAGGATCGGAGCAAAAAATTTAAAATCAGGCTTGCTCCAGATCTAAGTAACAAATTAAAGAAATTCCTGCCAGCTTTAAAGCAGAAAGAAGTGGACATCTAATTGCAAGAAGGAGTAATATATTGCATCGACTGTAACTGCGGACTCAGCTATATAGGAGAAATAGGGAGAAGTATTGAAGTCCGAATGAAAGAACACCAAGCAGCTATTAGGAACATTAGTAACAAAACAGGGCTAGACAGACATATACAAGCAAGTGGACACTCCATAAATTGGGACTCAGTAAGAATAATCGCCCACCAGTCAAACTTAGTAAAGAGGAAACTAGAAGAAGGGATCGAAATAGCAAGAAGTAGAAGTACCACAATTAACGATAATTGCGGTTGGACTCTTCCAACTGAGTGGCAGCAACTACTCCAGTGACGTAGTCCTGATGACGAACTAGGCTTTAGTTCGAAAATTTGACCACCAACTTTTTGACTAATAACCCCTATAAGACCCGCAAAAAAGTTAATTCCACAGTACAATATGAATAGAGGAGCCATAAATTCATTTACAACTAGAAATAGTTGTGTAATTTTAAATTGTGATGAACAGTAGCAGTGCAGATAAGTATGAATTTAAGTCCAGGAGTGTGGGAATTAGTGTTTGCCTTTTTATTTGCATGGTAAGATATTGAGTACTCGACACAAGTTGGTGTTAGTGAAGTATTTTGATTTTTCCAGATGATGGTGTGAATTTCAAGTTTAGTTGTCAGCATTGTGGTGTAATGATAACTTTTGAAATAATTGAGTAAGGTATTTAGTGCTGTATGTTTAGTAGAGTGTTTAGAGTGATTTTGTATCAAGTAATGCTAGAATGTTGAGTATATTTAATTGTAAGGCAAATATTCCTAGGGAGTGTTGAACCATTTATTAATGTAACTTTTATTTGTGAATTTTGGTCAGTGGTTGTAATGTCTAAAATCAACATGTGTTAAGAAAACTGGTTTGAGGAGGTTGTTTGAAAGAGGCTAATCAAAACTATAGTACATATTCTTATAACACTGAGGGAAGAGGGAGAAGACACTTCACATAAGCAACATAGATACAAGCTAAAGAGAGTTGTATAATTTGTGAATTTCAAATATGTGATGCATTAGGCCAGCTATGATAATCTAAAATTTAGTGTAACCTCTTGTAGGAAATATCACATTTGTAAAGAAAAACATCACAGCTATTTAGGAAACAGCCCATTTTGTGTGTGTATACTATTTTGTTTCTTTGGAAGCACCTAAGCTGTGCATAATCTGTTTATTCTTTTATTGGGCCCAGTGGCCAGGGTTGGAAAGTTTGAAAATGTGCAACATTATGTTCAGACAGCAAATTTGTGCTGACATGGTAATTCCTCGACTCAATGACATGCTTTGTTTTTTGTTGTTATTGGTGTTAAGTTTTACAAAATAAAAGCTGGCCAAGTGGCCTTTCAAAAACCCAAACCTTGTGCAGTGAAGAATTAGATGACTCAGTTGAATTTCCTCTCAGGGTGACATGCTCATCCACCTTCGCTTGCTTAAGGTAGGAGACGTCTCTGGAGTTTTGTTTTCATTTAATTAGTGCATTTTATCCAAACCACTAAAATTGATCATCACAGCCTCCAAAAGTTATTACACGTGTACATTGTATACCATCCAGTTTTGTTTTTGTTTTTTTTGTGTTCCCAAATTTGGTACACATGTAAACAATAATTACTTATTTTACACTTGCAGGTGTCTTAACTCATCGAAAATTCAAACGCAAACCTTCAATAATAACTTTTGGAATTTTCAAACATCAGTGCCGCATTTTATTTATATTTTCATTTGTCATGGCCTTAAATAAATTGAATTTACTTCTTGTTTCAAAATGCATCCACCCATCTCCCAAATTTTAATTTTCACCAAAACTCAATATTTAAATAAATTTTGATATTTGCATAAATCTAAATAGCAATTACCCACAAAGCAAAACCTAGCCATAACAAAAGCATGTGAAGATCTGACCCTCAAATGTTCCATTTCATCTTGTATGAGTCCCAAACAGTGCAGATTCAGTTCCTGGACCAGCTGACCCAAGCTCTGAATATTTGTGTTCATGAACCAATCTCTAACTGCACAAAAAGTGTGAAACAGAGCATAGTCCTGCTGAAAATAAACATGGGTCTATATTAAAGAACTGCCACATTTTTGGAAGTGCTAAATTGTTCCGACAGGCTTCAGTATTGACCATTCTCAGCAAAATTATTAAGCATCTCAAGCCATACCATGATAAGCATTGACAGAGCTCCACAGCATCATGCATCATACCACCTACTGCATAGTACTATTACAAATCATGTGACATATCATTTTAGGTGTCTGTCACTAAACATCATTCAGACTAAAGAGAAATATGCAAGTTACAAAATTTTTCAGTTATAAATTAACATTACGACACTCATTTTGCATTAGCATCCCAATTGTGAAAGGACTTCCTATCATAAAAAGCCAAAATGTAGAAAAATAACTTGTGTAGCCAAGGACAATTTTCTTTATGCATATATATATATATATATATATATATATATATATATCATCATCATCATTGTCAACCATTATCAATCCACTGCTGGACGAAGGTCTCCCCAAGTTTCCTCCACAACGGTCTGTCTTGTGCCAGTCTCCTCCATGTCACCCCTGCATACTTTCGAATTTCATCCACCCATCTCCCATGTGGTCTTCTTCTGGGTCTTTTCCTGTCCCTTGGAATCCAATCTAAAATTTCGGCTGTCCATCGATGATCTGTCCTTCTGGCAGTATGTCCAGCCCATTGCCATTTCAGGGATTTAACTCTGATCATGATGTCTTCCACTCTTGTCATTTTTCGGATCCATGAGTTCCTCTTCTTATCTCTCCTGGTTACACCAAGTATGCACCTCTCCATGCTTCTTTGAGTTGTCTGCAGCCTTTGTATGTCTCTTTTAGTTAAGGTCCACGTCTCTGCACCATACGTAAGCACTGGAAGGATGCATTGATCAAACACTTTTCTTTTAAGACATAATGGCATATTGCTCTTGAAAATTATGCTGTTTCTTCCAAAAGCTCTCCAGGCAAGTTTTGAACGCCGATTAATTTCTTCATCAATGTGACCCTCACTTGATATCTGCTGTCCAAGATAAACGTACGTGTCTGTTATCTCCAGCTTTTCTCCATCAATCGATAAATCTTCATTTCTTGTAAAAGCATTGAACATCACTTTTGTCTTCTGAAAGTTCATTTTTAATCCCACTTCTTTACTCTTGTCAGCATGTTCCTGGATCATACTCTGCAGCTCTGATGGGCTAGTTGCAAAAATGACTACGTCATCAGCAAAACGAAGGTGGGTTAGATAATCCCATTAATCTTTATCCCCTTGTTTTCCCAGCTCAGTGACTGAAAAACACCCTCCAATGTGGCATTAAAGAGCTTCGGAGATATGGTGTCACCTTGTCTCACTCCCTTTCCAATTTTTATGTGTGTTTTATTTTCAAACAGCCTAATCTTTGCACTTGCATTTTCATAGATGTTATTAATAATATTAATGTATGCATCTTCAATACCGCAGGTTTTCAGAGCCATTGTAACTGCTGATGGTTTCACCGAATCAAAGGCTTTTTCATAATTGATAAAAGCCATGCACAATGGAAGTTCATATTCCCTCGCTCTTTCAATTAGTTCTCTCAGCACATGGATATGATCTATTGTGCTGTAGCCACTCCTGAATCCAGCTTGTTCTCTCGGTTGAGCCATGTCCAGTGTTACCTTCAAGCGGTGTGAAAGAACTTTAGTGAAGATTTTATAAACTACTGATAGGAGGCTGATAGGTCTGTAGTTTCCGAGATCCTCAATGTCACCTTTCTTATGTAGCAGGATCATTGTAGAGGTGTTCCAATCCTCAGGAATCTTTCCTTCATTAAGGCATCGAGTGAAAATTTGGGCGAGTACTGTTTCGATTTCTCCACTTGCTTCTTGTATGATGTCTACAGTAATTCCATCTTCTCCTGGAGCTTTTCCCCGCTTCATGTTCTTGATTGCATGTGCAACTTCTGCTGGAAGGACTGGAGGAACTCTGGTACTGGTATCTTTCATGATGACTGGAGTGCATGTATCATCCCTTTCATATAATTTGGAGTAGAAATCTTTCACTCTTGTCAAAATTTCGCCTCTATTTCTTGTTACAGAACCATCTTCTTTTCTCAGTGCCATAATCTGTTTTCTTCCCTTACTGAGATGTCCCTTTGCTATCTTTAGGCTTTGGTTGTTTTCAATTGCTTTCCTCACTAGTTCACAGTTGAATTTTCTTACGTCTTCAGTAATACTTTTTCGTACTGTCTTGCATAGCTCTATATATTCCACTTTGGAAGTCACATCTTCTTTAGTTGTCCTCATGTCTCTTCTTTTTTGCATCAACATTTTCGTTTTTCCTGATAATTTATTTACATGCAACTTGTTCTTAGACCCAGCTAATTTTGCTGCTGTTTCCATAAGAGCTTTGGTTACTTTTCTGTTAACTTCAGAGATGTCCACTTCTTCCGATGTTAGGCCTTCTAAAGCAGAGAACCTGTTCTTCAGTTCTAACTTGAAGGTATTATGGTGTTTTTAAGGTTGGTTATGTCAACAGATTTTGTTTGTCTTATGAGCTTGCCACGTTCAAGTTTAGTGTTGAGGTGCATCTTACATCTCACCAATGTATGGTCACTACCTGTGTTGAACTTGTTTAGCACACTGCAGTCTTCTATGACGAATTTTTTGTTACACATAATAAAATCAATTTCACTTGTCGTCCCATTTGGATGTCTCCATGTCCATTTCCTGTGTGGCTTTTTCTTGAAGAAGGAGTTCAAGATGAAAAACCCTTCTGCCTCTGCAAACTCAACGAGAGTATTTCCACGCTGGTTTCTGTTGCCGTGACCGAATTTACCTACTGAAGTTTCATTCTGTTGCCGTTGCCCTATTTTTGCATTGAAATCTCCCATAATTATTTTCAAGTGCTGCTTACCTTTATTTTTTAGATGACAAATTTCCTCATAAAATTCTTCAATTTCTTCTTCAGGATGACTTGTGGTGGGTGCATAAGTTTGAATAATCTGAGCCTGGTATCTTCTCGATAGTTGGATAACGAGTCGTGCAGCTCTGTCAGAGGAACTTTCAACTTCTACCACTTTATCCTTCAGTTTCTTGTTTATTATAAATCCAACACCACTAGTTCTGCCAGTATCTGTCTCACGATAGTAGAAGAGATGTCCACTTTTCAGTTCGATGAGATCTTCTCCTTTTCTTCTTACCTCACTTAGCCCCACGATGTCCCACTTGATCCTTTGTAGTTCCTCTTCCAATTCAAGAAGCCTTGAATCAGAAGATAGGGAGCGTCCATTGTACGTTGCCAAGGTCAGCATCAGATGGCAGCCTAGTCCAGTCCTCCGGGGATTCTTAGCACCCTCTGCCTTCATGTCGCACTGGCCGCTGCCTTGGCTAGGTACATTCCAGCTGCCGGAGACTGAGGGCCAAGATTTAAGTTGTGGAGTCATTTTGGAGGGGTTTGGCCATAACTCACCACGCAGGCCAAGCGGGTTGGTGAGTGTGGGATAGAATTTCCTCTAATCCCGATGGTATAGTTATACCGCTATGGGCGGTCGTCAGAGCCCCTTTAGTGGGAACAGGATGCACCACGAGAAGGCGGGGTTGACATTTGTCAAGGAGAGGCTGTGATGTTACGCATCACCTGACCTTACATTCCTATATATATATATGGAGGAGACTGGCACAAGAAGACCGTTGTGGAGGAAACTTGGGGAGACCTTCGTCCAGCAGTGGATTGATAATTGTTGACAATGATGATGATGATGAAAGGGGGGATGACACTTGGGGTAGTTATCCAAAAGCAGTTTGTTTAGTGACATCATGTCAAATGTTCACCTACAGGTGAATGCTTATACTGTCCCTCTTGTGAAGTAGTTAAGTCTTATGAAAATTTCTTCTTGTAATATACTTCTGCAGAAAAGAACACTTTAGTTTTCTAAACAAGGAGTGCATCTGAAGTATTTGCTCTCAAGCTGCCAAAATTCTTTGTTGATTTGTTTGTTTTTCTAGCTGTGCTAAACAAAAATTCTGTCCATAAGAGCACAGGGATCATAGATACATACAGCAATCATAATTTTCCAGAAGGCAGAGTGTTTTTAAAGATCTTTTCAGCTTTTAGACATTTCATACCATGCAAGTACTGATGAAACCAAGCTTTTGTCAGCACTATTGGTGCACACAACAATATCTCCCTCTACCCTGCTCACCCCAGAAGTCAAAAGAGTGGGAAACAAAGACAGCAGATATTTTGCAGGTGCGCAGGAACTTTTTTTTTTTTCAGAGTGAAATATTGGCTACTTCCTCATGATTTAGTACTTAACTTTTTATTAGAAAAATTTGTTGACATGTATTCACATGACACCTTGCAAAAATTCCTGATATTAGAAAAGCATTATATAATTACACACCTGTGAAACTTCTCAGTTTTATGCATGATCTTGCTTAAGCACCAATAAA
The DNA here is from genome assembly GCA_039090855.1 of Macrothele yani. Lineage (NCBI taxonomy): Eukaryota > Metazoa > Arthropoda > Arachnida > Araneae > Macrothelidae > Macrothele > Macrothele yani. The sequence goes on from CM076996.1 coordinate 144,519,981, forward strand.
TCACACACATCTTTCTGGTACCTACTTTCTTTCTTTTATAACTGATGTCTATTATTGATATCAGATCTTTGGATAAGGCTGGGAGTCTAACAGACCTAAGTGAATGAAGAGTATGTATGCTCTTTGTACACTGAAAATTTCTCAGAAATAAGCAGTATGCTTTAGACATTGGATCTTGTGTTTATGGTTTAATACTTATCCACATTTCTGACTCAAAAAACTGCTTCAAACCTCTTCAGTTGTTGAACCAAGTAGCAATATCTAATTTGTGTGAATATATTTCAAAATTTTGTGCCACAAATTATTACACCAGCCCCCTTACCTTTTTTGTTTCTGGGTTTAATGGTCACCATAAACATCTCTTATGTCCATAAGCAGTTGCCTGTACCTAACTTAAGGCCACTGGTTCCAGGAAGGGCGGACCCAGTCGCCATACAACAAGCACACTACCCATGCCTCATCCAGGCCCATATTGGATTATTAGTCGGTTAGAAGCCAGTGCTTCATGCCACTGGGATGGTTCATTCCAGTTCGGAACTCTTCCACAGAAAATAAGACAACTGCACTAAAAACTGCTCTGAATTTATTTGTTAAGTTCTGGTGGCTCTTTTGGCAGCCATGCGAATCAAATTGCAAGTTCAGCTTCTTTTCACATTAATCTTTTCCATAAAATGTCATTTTTCATAATAAAATATTACATGAGTTTTCTCTAAAAACTAAAAACAACAACAATACTTATGCTAAATTCTTCCTACTGCCCAATGGTCAAGTAATTTAGGGCATGGGCTTCTGGACAATCATCTGAGTTGTATGTGTGCAGCCCAGGTTTAATCCTAGTACAAGTGACAGATGATGTGTTTGTCCTATGGCACTGGTTTTTTTACTTCCCATGAACTAGTAGTCCTAAATTAAGAATGGGCAATTCCTTACAGCCTTAGATACTAACAGGGATCATTAAACACCAAAACAAAAGGGGAAGGGGGCTTTAGATGCATAATACTGCTTGCTGGGTCTCGGTATGAATCCTGGCGCAAGACATGAAAGTTATGTTAACTCCTTCTCCTGGACCAGCTTGGATCAGCTGGTCCAGAAGAAAGGGTTAACATAAACTTGGCATTAAACCAGTGGCTTTATATTAAAGATGAGTGACATCTTACATCCTTAGATACCCATAGGGATTATAAAGAACCACAACTAGAGAGAGAAAACTTTTACATAATGTTTGATCAAACATAACTATAGTGACATGAAGATAGGAGGGATAAATCCTGAAAATTTGCACAGTAAGCTTCTTAAGTGTACTACTCAAAATCTTGAAGTCATAAAATTTTTCCAAAATATTTATTTAAACTGTAACATTGACTTAGTGTTCCTTTCCATTGTTTGCAACATGAGAGTAAACCTAATATATAAGTTTGTGTTATGTGTGCCAGTCAAAGTAAAACTGAAAGATGAAAAAAAAATTCCATTGCAGCTTACATTTTCATGTTCATGGTACAGTTTGTATCAGTACTGTTATGTGCACAATTAATTCCTTCTGTTATGGCGAAGTACGGAAAATCATCTCAAGTGTTTTGCTGGTGGTTTAGTAAAGAACGGGTCATTTCACAACTAGGCAATTACAGCTGCCACCAAGCATGAGAGGTGTTACTGTTCTTTTTCAGTTACTGTGGGAAACCTTTTCAAGCAGTGAACTTCGACTGAGTCGATCAGGTGATGTCATCATGTGCGCTAAGAAAAGCAGTGAGTGGACAGACCAAGACTCTGTGAGTTCGTCTGACAATGTGAGGGAATGCTTGTGTTATTTTATGCTCGTGTTATACTAGTGCTCAGTGTTTTGTGAAGATCAGAAAGTTAGTGGATTACCGATGCTATCATGAAAGGTAAGGAGATATTTTGATATCAGCGACGGCCAAGATGTTCATTGTGTTACAACAAAGATTTATGGCATTTAAGGAAAGTGTTTGTTGCAGTAATAAGGAAAATATCTGTTTGCAGAACTTCCAACTAGGGACCTTCCGACATATCGTTTGACATATTAGTTATTCACTTTTCATTCAGTGTATCTCTGCACATATGTGTGGAGCGGCAGGGGGAAGGGGTGTCCTCAGTTATGGACCCCCGTGATGGGGGATTGGGTACAAATTCGAAACAATACATATATGTATATAGGAGGCTTTCACCAATGAACCAAATCCATAGACCCCCCCCTAAGAAATTTTTGGTATGCCGTTGTTTGTGCATTATCTATTCATCTCGATCTTGTATTTATTTTTAGTTATTAAATGCTGCTATCCGTTTTGTTGGTTAAATGCTCTGTAGAGTAAGTTTTTATGTGTACACTCTCTTCTTTACTGTTCTCTGATCCAGAGGTCAAACCTGACTGATTCACAGTTTCATCCTGTGCATGGTACCTCGAAACAGATTCGGGCGAGAAGGCCACCACCAACTTAACAGTACTTTTAGCTAAATATGATAAAAAAAACACAGGAAAATATTTGTTACTTAAAGATTAGCTTATTGGCAATGTTAAAAGGAGCTGTCAGGTCTACTACACTAACTTTTTTCTGAGCACAAAATATTAAACAAATATGGTATTCTGTGGTTCACATTTCTAAAAATTTGCCATTTTCTCATCTCTAGCCACACACCGTACCACCCTACTCATACTACATGAGATGTAACCATGACTCACAAGAAAACAGAGCCAATCTTCAACTGTACCTCTAAACTCTGCACAATGTCAAAAGACTGGCTCACACTAAAATATAACTAGGATGAAATGCAAAAAATCAGTCACGGATAAATATAAAAATAGTGAAGATCTTGTTAAATAATAAAACAAACTTCTTACTATGCAACACTGTCAGAGAAGCCTCTTTACTAACACGCTGTCGAGCAATGTTTGTACCACGGCAGTAATATTTACCCGCATCATTAAGAGAGACACCAGATATCTGTAAAATACCTGAGGGAAGCAGTGTGTACCTACAAAGATAAAAAATATATACTCACTATAGGAGAGTAAAGTTAGTCAAAACAATTCAATTCCTTCTTACTCTTAACTTCTAAAACTGGAACATGCTGATATCATTATCACACATGAGAAAGAAAAGAAAAACAGTACCTGCTGTCATTTTGAGGTAGTTCATGGTCATTGTGGTACCATGAGATAACAGCAGGTGGCACTGCATGGATTTGGCAAATGAAACGTGCATTTCCACCAATGTGCACAGTGAGTGGTTGAGGTTCAGAATCAAATGTTCGAGACATTCCTAAAACAGAGAAGCTTTTGTAAGAAAATCATCTCATTTCAAAAAGGAAATGACAATTTTAAATTTTACATGTAAATCAACAACTATATGACAAGGCAAATTTTATAGTTGCACCCAAAGAGCATAACTGCATAATGTAAAAATTGTTTGAAGTTTATTTTATACACTAGTTGTTACAAAGCATAGATAACAAACCTTTTATCTATGCCTAAAAATGCAACTAAAAATAAGAAACAAAAAAAATGTAGGAAACACCACAATATCAACAAGTCAAAGTTTCAGTTTTTTTCTCTCTCTTGGGAAGTAACACATTTAAACCTTGAAGAGAGAAAAAATACTATAAATACCATTAAAAAAATATGAGCTACCTAGAGAGCACTTCATTGACACACTACAGTTACTGAAGAGCAAATGACTCATGTCTGAAAAAGCTACAAGTGTCAGCTCAGACAGAGTACCCCATCCCACGAGTAACTTCTCCAGAATCATTCCCACTGACTCACAGAGAGGCAAAAAGCAAACTAATCTTGAAGTGTGGTAAAAGTTTACATCATCTTTATATATGGTTCCCAACATATAGTTCCTAAATTTTCTGTCAAGTCACTGGAGCTGTGCCAGAGTTCTAGTTCCAGATGAGGCATGAGTGGCATGCTTGTTTTACAGTGCTGGCTCTCTACTTTCCCAAAAGTCAGTGGCACTAAATTAATAATAGGCAACTGCTTTTAGCCCTTAAACTTGCTTGTGGTGGTCACTAAATCCTGAAACACACAACAACAACAACAAAAAATGATCTTCAACTGCTACACAGTATGGTTTTCTCTACCTCCCAACAAATGTCAAACTCAATGTAAATTTAAAAGATACCCCAAACTGCTCAAGACAACAAATAATCACTTTGTAGTCACTCTTAAACATAAAAGAGTCAGTGCAGTATCACATGGTGGCATAATGAACATCATAAGGTAACACAGAATTTACAAGTGTTAGTCAAATCTTTTTTTTTTTTTTAATTGAGGCTTTTTTTTTTTTTTTTTGATTGGAGGTTTAACGACCACCGTGAGCAACACAATGGGCTATAAGCAGTCGCCCATCCCTAATTTAGGGTCACTGGTTCCAGGGAAGGGAGAGAGCCAGTGCCGTAAGACAAACACAACATCCATGCCTGACCGGGATTCGAACCCGGACCCCTTACGGACGAATGATCATAGGCCAACGCCTTAGACCACTGCGCCACCGGGGCGGCAATTGAGGCTTTAACGACCACTGTCAGCAACTCAAATGGGCTATAAGCAGTTGCCCACTCCTAATTTAGGGCCACTTGTTTCAGTGAAGGGAGAGAGCCAGTGCCATAAGACAAACACAACATCCATGACCCACCAGAATTCAAACCCAGACCCTTCTCAGACGAATGATCAGAAGACAGCACTTAGACCACTGTGCTGCATGGGGCAGCTATTCAAATCGCAATATTCACTTTATCAGTAATACAGTATGTAGCAGTCTTCATAGCTTTAAATAGTTTTGTATATATACAATCTTACACAGATTACATAGGCATGGAAATGAAACTTTTCACATACCTGTCAAACTTCTGAGCAGCACAAACCGGCTTAAAAATGTGTCAAGTGAGTGAAAAGTTTCTTACCACTTTATATTTTCAGAAAAACATAATTTTTACCAACGGTCATTATTTGCTCTCACCACAAGAAACACAGAACACCCAAACCAAAAATGAATACCATGAAAACATTAAGTCAAAGATGTTTAAAACCAGAAATACCTAGGGAGCATAACAGGAATGTATTATCCAACCCTCAAGTTTTACTGCTTGTGACTTAACTCAGCCATGAATAGCTTCTCATCCACATGAAAAGGATTGTCATTAACAAGTCACCTACAAGAAAACATAACAAATGCATTCCAGCCATGAAGTCAGGTTGCTTTGTTCTGTCCCATACTGTATTGCATCTTCTGCTCCTGGTAAGGATGATGGCCAGAGGCATAGTTAGGTATATCTGTGTCCAGAGCAAACCACAAAAATTGTGTGTCCCAGTCTATCTATCTTGAACTGAATGCAGCTTACAGTCATAGCACGCAGCCACGGTAATGACCAAACAGACCCAGAGAATCTTCAACAATGTGAACAAAATCCTTACCTTGCAACCTAATATACGCAATATGTCCCATCCAACTTAAGGAAAACAGCAGGACTTATTGTTATCAATAAAATTCATGGTTCTTCTTTAGTTGAACACACTATACAACCACACCTTCATTTCTGAATGAGGGCAACTAACATCTCCTGACCATTTTGAGGAAGAAATAAGAATTTTAAACTGCCAAGGCTATCGAAGCTGATAAAACATTAAAACATAAGCTAATTCTGTAGATGGACAAATGACAAAGAATGTCACACAAAAAACTGCTCCAGAAAATGGTTTAAAAGTTTCAATTCCAATTTTAATCAGATTATAAGTACTGATTTTTGTGCCCTCCCTTGAGGTGCACCCTGCCAGCCACTCCCTAGTTACACCTCTGGCGATGTCCAAGATCCTATACAGCTATTTTTGCCACATGGGTTCACGACTGGTTCTGCTTACATGGGAAAATTTTCTCTTTCAGAACTTAAGCTTTGTGTGTTATCTATTTACAGAGGGTGCTACACCTTAGTAATTCTGGCTGTGCTGTTAATTACTGCCATAACAACCTGTGATGAATTAATTATGGGATAAATAACATGTAGTCGATAATTAGTTATGGTATTTTAAAGTGCAAAAGAGGAGCACAAGATAAGTAAGAGCAATCAGCTGGATCAATGGAAATGAGTTAGTTATGGCTCAGGACCAGGAGAAGCAATGCAGCTAAACACAACACATAACAAGCTCGCATAACACAAAGATCCATATAAACCAAACTTTTTATAAATCCTTTGAACTTCGTAACATTCTCCCTTGTTGTTGTTTTAACTGCATATTATAAAAAACAATATTTAGAGAAACCACACATATTTAAGTTCAGCACAATTATCAGCAAACAAGATAAGTGGCATTCCTGCCCAGTTTCTAAACCTTCCTCTTTCATTGGAAAACAAGGAAATATCTGCTGTTGAAAGCACCTGTGGTTGCCCTTACAGACAGGTAATTTCGGTTGTATTGTAATCTCATGCCTATTTAACAGATTTAAGAATTGATGAGTGCATGCCGACAAAACAGACAGCAATGTTTTATGACATGGAAATTTTTGTGTTTGGATTATAATGACACAACACAGTTCTGTTGTCTAGGAACAAAAGTGAATTGAAGGGTATGTAGTCCAGGATGTAGTATGTATGTATACATGAAATTTGAACTCATAAAAAAAAAAGTCATGGTTTTTGACCCTCAAACTATTTGCACTGAATGAAAAATCATTCTCAATGGTACAAAGCTAATTTGGAACGAGTCTGCATATTTAGAAAGCAATGTTTGACAGGGAAAACTGATCGAATTGTGCAATTAATTGCAAAAGTGAGTTTGGCATTAAAAGTCACAGCTGCTTTAGAAGAATTTCACAGAACTGATGGGCTGTCAAGACTGTGTAAGAGACAAGGAGTCATTTGTGTGCTGAAAAGCTGCATTACTTAAGGGAGTTGGTGGCATAACTTGTTCTAATTGTGTGCAATGAAAATGTACACGGTCGAGTCACATTATTGTGAGCCAAAACTATCCAGAGTAACCACTGTGTGCAGCGCGAACAGCAGCTAGACGGGCTGGGAGTGACTCAATAAGGTGTTGGAAGGTGTTCACAGGTATGTGGAGCAATGCTGACTGCAGTGCATCTGGCAGCTGCTGGAGGGTGTGTAGTGGAAGATCCATAGAGCAAACAACACGATCGAGGTGGTCTCACAGATACTCAATTGGGTTTAAGTCTCGGGAATTAGGAGCCCACAGAAGTACTTTGAAGTATTCATTGTGCTCTTCCACCACTCTGGGACATTTCTAGCTGTGTGACACGTCGCATTGTCATGGTGGAAGATCCCATCCACCCCAGGGAAGACAATCAGCATGTATTGGTGTACATGGTTTGCAAGGATGGATTCATAACAAATTCGGTCAATAGTGCTTTCTACAGGAATGAATGGACACAGGGAATACCATGAAAACATTTCACAGACCATAACGCTGCCCCCACCAGCTTGTGTTCTTCCAGCAATGGTTGAAGAGTGTTTCGCCGCCCCGGTGGAGCAGTAGTCTAAGTGATGGCCTTTGATCATTCGTTCGGAAGATGTTTGGGTTCGAGTCCCGGTGAGGCATGGATGTTATGTTTGTCTTATGGCACTGGCTCTCTCTCCCTTCCCTGGAACCAGTGGACCTAAATTGGGGACGGGTGACTGCTTATAGCTCATTGAGTTGCTCACTGTGGTCGTTAAACATCCAATATAAATACACTGCTGGCTACCCAAAATGCAACACCAAGAAGGACACCAGATAGCAAAGCCAGATTTACTAGACACATAACAACAGATACAATGATGAAACGATTGAGCTTACAGGCCCGTGTGACTTGTGAAACACGCAGACATCGATAGTTTGTGTGGCCTCCATGGCTGGCAATAACGGCCGCTACACGTCGCGGCATCGAACGAAAGAGGCTTTGGATGTGGGCTTGGGGTATGTCGGTCCAGGCTGCTTCCACACGTTGCCACAGTTTATCAGGCGTAGCCGTGGGTGGTGCTTGCCGGGCCATTCGGTTGCTGATCAGTGACCAGACGTGTTTGATGGGCGACATATCGGGAGAACAGGCGGGCCACGGCAGTAGTGACACCTGGTGGGCCATGAAGAATTGATGCACGATGCGTGCCACATGTGGGCGCGCATTGTCCTGTTGAAACGTGGCCGCTGGCAGGTCCTGCAGGTAAAGGAGGACTACAGGCTCCAAAACGTTGGAGATGTAACGGTGGCTGTTGAGGGTACTGGCGATGCGTACCAGAGGAGTGCGGGTGTCATATCCAATTGTGTCCCAAACCATAACGCCAGGTGACGGACCGGTATGGCGATGCATAATGCAGGCGTCATACAGTCTCTCGCCGCGGTGCTGCCACACGCGGATCCGACCATCGTGGTGTTGCAGGCAGAAGCGGGATTCGTCAGAGAAGACAAATGTCGTGTCATTCCATAAAGCAGGTGCGGTGTTCAACGGCCCACTGCCACCGCACTCGCCGGTGGTGTAACGTCAATGGCAATCGGACCAACGGGCACCGTGCGACAAGTCCCCGCTCCTGCAGACAACGTCGAACGGTACGTGCTGACACAGGTTGTTGCACAACACACCCTAATTCCTGCACTAACGTTCGTGATGTGGTGGTGCGAGCCGTCAATGCCCGCCGCACAACATGCTGGTTCTCTTGTTCGGTGGTGTTCCGTGGCTGCAGCAATCACTCACATCGGTCCGTCCGTCCCTCCTGCACCCACCGATACCATACTCGCCTCACTGTGGCTGGATGTCATCCAACACGGACACCGATGCCTCGGTACAATAAACCGCTGTCGCGATAAGCCACTATTCGTCCTCTGTTGAACTCTGAAACGTGCTGGAATGACTGCCATATTCTGCGACGAGGCATCAGGAAGCTTCCCACGCACAGGTCCGGCAGCACAACACACTTTCACTACTTACACCAGGCTCCAAAGTGCACCCTTCTTATAGTGCTTCTCAGTGGCGTGCCGGGCGCACATGATTTGCATATGCTCTGCAATGCTAATTGTTTGCATGTCCTCTCGCGGGCGACACATGCTGCGAATTTCAGGCCAATCGGACGCTTCCTTCTTGGTGTTGCATTTTGGGTGACCAGCAGTGTATATAAAAAAAAAAGGAGTGTTCTTTGATGTTTCTCGCCTATTTGTTCAATTAAGCAGAAAACACGACTCATCAGAGAAGGCAATCCTTTGCCAATCAGTGGAGGTCCAATTCCGATACTGCCATCCAAATGTAAGCCTTTTCTGCCGATGCACCTTCGTTAGCATAGGTGCAGTGACCATCTGTCTGCGTCGGAGCTCCATGTGCAGCACTGAACTGTCCTTTTGGACACACTTCCGGTAGCTCCTGGTTCATTCGGCCAGTGAGTTGCTCCACTGTAGCATGTCGATCGGCCCCCCACGCACCTTCAAAATCGACGTTTCACCTCTCACATCAATGGCATGTGGTGCTCTGCAATTTTCACTTTGCTTATTCGCAATGGTGCCATTTCTTCAATCATGATACACTTTAACCACAGCAACATGCAAACAGTTCACAAACTGCACTGTTTCTGAAATACTGACACCCTTGGCCCGAAAGCCGATAATCATTCCTTTTTGCAAATCTGATAAATCACTTGTTTTATCCATGGTAGCAATGAGCAATATGTTTTCAGAATGCCTACAGCACACCTTATATACCCTCCAAGCCAGCTCACGACACGCGCCTTCTTTCATTGGATACGCACTGTTGATGTCAAAAGTGGGGGTGGTTACAATAATGTGATTCAACTGTGTATAATGCAAAGAAAGATGTTAATATGGTGGAGATAAATATTCTAAGGTGCTTGGGCAACACTGAAGGACAAAAGATAAGGTGCTAACCAAGAGAATTTATTCAGCATAAGCAACAGAAAAAAATTTAAGAATTATCAAGGATATGATTCATTGAAGTATGAAAACGGTATTAAGTAAGACATATAAAAAGGTCATGCATGAAGGGTGTGTTTAACAGTGTGATGCTTAAATTGTGTGACACGGTAAATGGAGATACTTGATACATGGACAGTAATTAAAATTTAAAAACAATAATTATGATTTGGTAGACAACCTTTCTTTGAGGAGCAGGGCGCTTGAAAAATATCTGAAAAATTACATGCCCAATGTGCAAAAATTATTTACCTGCCCAGGTAAGTAAAAGCTGGATATCCACAAAAATTTATCTTTTAAGATAGCAAATCAGAACCCGCATTTTTTTAAGTTCAAAATATGACGAACTTTTACGTGTTTTGCATTTCCATTTTAATGATCTGTATTCAAAATGTTCAATGCACAAAAGCATGTATCTCAAGTTTTATGACGATGATGAAATTGGTACAAAATGGTATGATGATGAAAAATTGGTATTTGAGAAATTTAGTAATTCTGACATGCTCCTTTTGTTAAAGTTTTTGCACTTCGTCACTAAACATCGGGGGGCTAGTTCCATCAGAGACATGCATCCCGTCGCTGACTGTGAACAACATTTGCAGCAAAACTACATATGCAGAGGCGCCCTTAGCAGCTGCTCCCTTACGCTAGACACAAAACATACACTAGACTTAAAACACAGTTTATTACAGTTATCTGTACAGTTTAATGAAATGTCAAGATGTTTAAAAATTAACCAATAACGAAAGACAGCATATAAAAATGTTTGAACGAGACGGAGTTTAAAAAATGAAATTACTGTTCATCTTTCGTTTTGCCCAAGACAGAGTTTAAAAATTAAAATTATAATAATTGAAAATAAGAAATTTGCTCCCTTGCTCTCCATCTCTCATTTCCTTTCATTTCCTCTATTTTTCTTAGGGTGTGAGAGCACGGGGTCCTGTTCGATCCGCACCAGTTGCATACCCCTAAGGGCGGTTCTGTACATATGGTTCCAATTTCTGAACCTAGAGCAAAATATAATTAAAGAAGTGATATGTCTTTGGCACTCATAACAATAATACAACTCCCAGTGATTAGCAGTGAAATGAAACAAGACACGTGACACCTGTCTTTTTTCTTGTAGTAGAAAATTCTACTCCAAACTTTTTATTTTTAAACTTAGTTGCCCGGACCAGGGAACTAGATTTTTTATTTACATGCCCCAGGCATCTCGGGCATGGTATTTTTTCAAGCCCTGAGGAGCTAATATCTGAATCTAAGAAAACAATTTAATGGTATGTTATTCTTATTGAAACAGTTCTTGGTGAAATTTGTTGTGCAGGTATTTTATGATGTTGACAAAGGCACACAAAATGCAGAATATAAATACATATTTCACTGCTGTATAACTTTGTGGCACATTTCACTGCTGTCTAACTTTGTGGCATAGTGTGGTTGAATTCCACAGCAACGGCTGAGAAACAATTTTTCAGTTGCTGTGTTTTTCTGGAATGTGGAAAGAGCGATGTATTTATTTATTTACTGCCGCTACGTATTTGGAGGATTTTCACCTTAGATCTCGCCCTTTGGATTTAACTGCTATAATATATATATATAGCCAGTGCCGTTAATGCCCACCAGATGGAGATGTCTCAGTAGCCGAGCTCTTACGGATTTATGATGTCAGAAGCTGACTTAAAAATACACATAGCACCATAGACTGTTGGCCACCGTGGTGTAAATGTAACGCGCTCGGCTAGTTATCGAGAGTTCTGTGGTTTAATTCCACAGCGGCGGCTGAAAAACAATTTTTCGGTTGCTGTGTGTTTCTGGAACGTGAAAAGAGCGATGTATTTATTTATAGTTTAATAAACACTGTAAATAATAACATAAATGTTTACTAAAATGACTTAAAAAAACTTTAAAAAGATTAATCAAGATCAGTTTTGGTGCTAAACATTCATTGCACAGCCCCACTGATGTAACAGGCTGGTACTAAAAATTATGGGATGTGGTATAAGATTTTGTTGTATCCTGAAGAACATGTACTGAAATTATTAAATCAGGAATGTTAAATTTACTACCCACAGAGCCTCAGCCAACAATGCTGGTTCATCTGCATGGTGACATTGTCACAGATTTTAGTCATGGAGCTGACTTTATCCATATAAAAAGAAAAAAAAACAACATGAAAAACAAGAAACCTTTTTATAAGAAGTGTGAAGACAGAAGTTTGTCGGTAACGGAGGTCGAACCCACGTCTCACTCTGGAGTGAGTTGCTCTAACTGACTAAGCTACACTGACCAAATATATCGCTGCAGATCTGTTGTCTTGACACATGCTTTACCTCTCTAGTACCATCACATCATCTCCCTCTTAATTTTTTTTTTTTTTTTGAAAAGAAGAAGGAATTTTTTATTAATTCCAAATGATGTCTGGAACGAACATTACACATCTTTTGAAGAACCCAACCTTGCCAATAGACCCATTTTTACGTTTGGGCACCAATGTGAAAACAGGAGTTTGTCAGTGACGGAGATTGAACTTGCATCTCCTGGCTCCAGCGTGAGTTGCTGTAACTGACTAAGCTACACTGATGGAATGCATCACTGCAGATCTGTTGTCTTGACACGTACTTCACCTCTGTAGTAGGTCACAGAAGACAAGGCACACATACAATTTTGATAAATCTGATATAACATTATCAGGGCTTGAAAAATACCAAGATCGATATACCCGGGCGTGTAAATTACTGGCTTGGGTAGGTAAAAAAACTAATCTAGTTCCCAGATCAGGCAACTAGATTCAAATGAACACAATTGTAAGTTCCCTATTTGTACTTAAACACACAGAGGTATTGAATCTATAGTATATAGAATAAAAAAATGTTCTCTGATATTATTGAATCATTGCTGCTGTGCATTCACGATATTCTTAAAGTGATCATCTTTATTAATATCATGTGTTTCATCGTATTTTGTTTTAAGCAGTAGCCTGTGGTCGTTATATGCAACGCATGCCCTAATTACGTGCAAAAATTTGCTCTCTGAAAAAGAGAAGGAATTATGTGAAGAAAAGCTTTGTGCTGTAGGTTTTTTTATGGGAAAATTTTAACTAAGTGCCTGGTTTTGGAAGAGTTTTATTTAAAATAAAAAACACATATTTGCGTGTATTTTGGTCGGAACAGAAAGCGCGAATGCAAACCTAACTTCGTATGCCCATACACATGTGAGATTGAGCAATCAACCAATCAGAGAATTCGAGTCCGTTCCCTCTGTCCTCACCATTTTTCCCACTCGGACAGCAACCATCATTATCTGCCATTGATAAACTTATCAAAATGCAAAACAGAGAGTTATCTATCTCACATAATTTCAGTGGAATCCTTTCTTATTCAGTTGGAAAATTATACGGCTACAAATTTGTATATTCCTTGCTTTTCTGAAGCACTAAAATGATTTAAAATAATTTAAACAACTGCAAAAGTGGAATAAACAAACGGATGATGTAAACTAATGTCTTTCGATTCCGAAAGTTTTACAGAAAAATCTGAATGTGTAAGCAAAGAAAGACAAACCTCAAACAAACCTGAGTCACTTATCGTCGTTAAGTGTGCAGGTCAAACATACAAACTTATTACATATTTAGATGCTTCTATTTACCAAACAGACAAGATCTGTAGTGTTTCAAATTTCTAAAGCTGTTTTGTTGGCCATGTTTATTATTTTGAAATGAAACTGTTTACGCTTTCCTAAAGAAAAAAAAAATACAAAACTTAAAAATTGGCAAAATTCATCAGGAAGACGCTTTGACGTCTGTAAGTTCTGTTTTACACGTTCTGTATGGATTTCCAGGTTTATGAGTCTTTATTTTACCATAGATATTCGGGGTTGTAGCTCCCATGGGAGGATATGCTTTCTTTTTAATCGAATGTGTAAAACAGAACTTACAGACGTCAAAGCGTCTTCCTGAAGAACCTTGTGGTCACGAAATTGTATGTGAACTTTATAATAGAATCACATGATATATAATGGCAAAATTCAGATTTAAAACAGTAAAAATATGCTAGTGATCCGAACTTATTAGCGTAAAACAAAAAACAAAGCTTCCAAAATTTCCCACATCAACTAGATGTCTTTTTCAAGGAAGATACACAAATAGATTTTCAAGGAAAATCTATTTGTGTATCTAAATAGATTTTCAAGGAAAATAGTACACAAATAGATTTTCAAGGAAAATAGACAAATAGACACCCCAGAGGGGTGTCTATTTTCCTTGAAAATACATAAACGTCTTTCCACCTGGTAGTTCCCAAATCATAATCATCCCCCAATAGCTACCCTATAGTAAAATTTATGGGCTCAAAAAATTGTGATACAAAATCATCGAGTTTCCCGAAGAGCGCCTGAATTCACTCAAAGAAGCATTCCATTTGTTTTGATTTTGTTAGGTTAAAAATTCAATTCAATGTTTTTTACTCTTCCCCCTGGATTAAACAGTAAAACAATGTACAAATTGTTCAAAGCTTTGCACGAACTTGGTTTGGATAAATGCTTGAGGGAATTAATACCTCATGTCATTAAAGTATGCAAATAAAAACCTATTCAATGTAATATATGCCAGGACAAGACATATTATCTAAAATTCTTTTAATAACAATTGAAAAAGTTCTACCGCCCCGGTGGCGCAGTGGTGTAACTAAGCGCTGGCTTATGATCATTCGTCCGAGAAGGGTCCGGGTTCGGATTCCGGTGAGGCATGGATCTTGTGTTTGTCTTACGGCACTGGCTCTCAACCTTCCCTGGAACCAATGGCCTTAAATTAGGGACGGGCAACGGCTTATAGCCCATTGAGTTGCTCATGGTGGTCATTAAACCTTCAATCAAAAAAAAAAAGAAAAAAAAAGTTCACCAAAGATTTTGATGCCGAATCCTATATCTTAAGACAAAGTAATGGAAGAATTAAAAAAATAGTCGCAGGATGAAATTCCGCTATGAGCGACGTATGTCTTTTTGTTTCTCTTTTTAATTTTTGCATTTTGACACACAACATCCACAACACGCCACTGGTTGTAGGTGGGATTTGCAATGTTCTGCGTGTTGGAAGAACACCCCTAATTGCAAAATTGTCCTAGCTAGTAGCATTGAGCGTTTCAACAAATTTTAAATGCAACAATTGCTTATGTGAGGACTTGCACTTTGTTGCATGTTCTAGTTTTTTAAATGAAAATATATTTTCCACCAAATATTATCATTCAGGTTGTAACCTTACTGTTTTGATAACTAAGCATTCACAGATAAGAAAACCGGAAATCGTAGGCTAATCTAACCCAATCTTTCCGATTTTTACTAAAATACAGAGAATAACCCACACAACACAATCACACCTAACAGACGTCTATTTGACGTCCACCATGTTACGTATAGAACCTAAACGGACGTCCATGGAAGTCCAGATTACATTTAATCTACGTAATCAGGACATCTAACGGCTGTCACAGATTATGTTTAATCTACGTTTACTAGAAGTGACATATAGATGCTAAATGGACGAGAGTCTAGATACGTCCATCACACGTCGCGCGTGCTACACTGTAAAGAAAAAAATTTAAGTGGCGTGAATTCACTGGAAATTCCTCCTTCTAGTGTACCAGTCTGGCACAACGAAACCTTCCACACTCACTCATGCGGGATTTCAACCAGCAACTTTAGGACTGTGAAGCGGGTCTTTTGCCACGAAGCCACAAATTACTATTAATACCCCTTGCATGCAATGTACAACACCAATTGCACGATGCTTTATTTATTTATTATTAATATGGGGGAGTTAGTCATTTTAGTGGGCCACGGGTGGCCTAGTGGGCAACATTCGTGACTGCCATGGAAAGGATCTCAGGTTCGATCCAAGGCAGGTACGAACGCTCGATCTACTAAATATCCGGCATGCATCAGATGGGAATGTTAAGTTATCGGACCCCGGATACTGGCCCCCTGATAATAAATAAGGGCGTCTTCCTCCCCCTTTCTACTTCGCTTCCATGTCACTTTCCTATCAGGCACTCTAGCCCAAATCGCCTAGCTTCCTATTTCTAAGGGTTGTTTAAGACCTGGGGTCAGACACTCCCTTCCTAAAATCCTCCACATATGATCATATAGTCATTTTATTTTCTGTCGGACCTTATTATTTTTCTGAATATGCTCATAATAATTTTATTTTTTCTGTAGGAGGATTTGTTACAAATTACGTATTTTTTTATCGTGACTTTTTTTCGAAACAACAGAAAGCTTTGGAACTCGAGATCTCTATAAACTGACAATGGCTTCCATTATCTTTAAGAAAAGGGCGAATGCACTGCTTTATAGTATTTCATAAAACTCCTAAGTATAAACTTTACCCCTGATGGCTATAATAACTTTTGTCTTAAAAGGGACCTACAGACTGATACATAAACATCATACAACTAATTTAGTAATTAAACAAACCTCAAGTATGCCCGCAAATCGTTCCTATTACCGGAATTTTTTATATCATGTGGATACAGAAAAAGTGATAACAGAATTTTTCGTTAATATACGAAAGGAATTGCGGAAAAGTTTCTGAAATTTCAGAATTGTCCATGAATAACTCTTTGAAATGGCAGTTTTCAGTAAATATAAGAAAGGAATTGCACAAAGTTTTCTGAAAATTCAGAATTTTCCTGGCATATGAAAAATCCTTGAAAAAAATGGTTCGTGAATTTCATAAATTTTTTAGTGTGCGTACATGAGTATTAAGAAAACTTGACATTTATAGATTACACCACCAAGACAGCAAGCAACCAACTGTATCACCTTGATAATGTATGAAATTCTTGCAAGATCTGAATTTGTTAGAAGTTTATAATCAGAGCACTTCCCATGTAGCACAGAAACATTGTTTAAATGTTCAAATTTGGGTTTAGTAGTTGATAAGTGGTTTCTGGTTGATTTAATACCTTTTTAAAATGTTAATATGTGGTTAACAGATGAACGTTGAAACAGTGGATGTTTTAGAACGTTTATGAAACATTTTAGTAAAGTTGATATATTTGTGTTGAAATCGTGGAATTTTTAAAACGATTTTAAAATGTTGAAAACCAGGCCCAGATCTCAATGTCATCTATCAACAAAACTTAAAAACTAATGATAAACACACCTAATTTTAATAGAAGGTGGTAACTTTTTTACATAAGCACTAAATTTCTAAAAGGACATGAACTTATTATGGGTTGAAAAACCCTCAATTTTTCGGCAGACATATTTTATTTTTTGAGTCTATTTCCAGTTCATTTCATAAAGCATAATCCAGCACATTCTTTTGGTCAACATGAAAAATCGTTTAGTGAAAACCATGAGGCAGAACTTCAAATTGCACAAGAATTTCTACTGCCTTTTGCATTGTTTAAAAGGTATGCGGGTCTTGCTTAAATAGCTTTATACCTGAGCGGTGTTTTACGAGGAATGTTATTAATTATTTCTCTCTAAGACGAAACGACAGTCCTAAATTGTTTTTGGCTCCTGCTACTTGAAAATTTCGTCTTGTTGTAGAGATTGATGAAGAGGCTTGAATCTTCTTCAAAATAAGTATTGGCATATTTAAAGGATAGCAGGTAGTATATACCCAGGGACTTTATTGACGATCTGCCATATAAAAGTGCATGCAATAATCACTTTAATTGCAGGAATTTTTCTTTGTTAAATACTATATGAATGCAGAAGTCATATGGTACAATGAAAACGCTATATCAACCGCACTTTAATTAAAAATCTACCTTTTGGAGTTACTTTAAATATGTTAGAAAATAGCTTTTCAACGTTTCGTAAAAGTTAAAAATGGGTTTTTCGAATGGTTGATATAAATGTTTATCAACCAGACATCCTGGTGTTTTTTTAACGTATTCTTTTTAGCATTTCTGCAACCAACCCGTTAACCCTTTCTGAGCGTTGAAACAACCAATTTGTGCTACATGGGTTGGCAGGTTGTACAGAACCACTTCCTGCCAACTTTAAACACAACCACAAATACACTTAGAAAAAAAAAAAAAAAAAAAAACACCTGACTTAGTGCTAATAAATGAACAACTTCAAACTATTATTAACTTCAATTTCTATTCGGCTTGGTTCAATTGTTTCGTATTTTATAGCTCCACAATTCATCCATAAAGGACGTGCATTAGATGTCCTATGAATGGCATCTGATGGGCATCCAGATGTGGTAGCTCCAGAATTCTTCCATTATAAGGACATCCACTGGACATCTATATGTGATGTCTAATGGATGTTTACACATAGACGTCCACTGGATGTCTATATTTCATCCATGATGTCTACTGGACCAGGTGGATGTAATATAGAAATGCATTAGACGTCGCTGGTTGTGTGGGAAACCCCTCTACTGTTTTGTTTGATTTCTTTCCCAACTAGCAGTATGATGTTTGAGATCGGTTTTATGGCCATCATGGGTTTCAGCTCAAAGTTTCTCCTTTTCGGCGGTACATTTCACACATTCAAAAAAACAGATAGACCCCCCCCTTAAAAACACTCAAAACCCTCATAAAAAATTAACGTTATTTGAAATGGATTAAAGAAAGATGCTTGTGGAACGCTCTTAGCGCCAGAAAAAGAATACTAGGAGGTGAGCTCATTTGTCTCAAGATGCCCCGGTGGCACAGTGGTCTAAGCGATGGCCTCTGATCATTCATCCAAAAGGGGTCTTGGTTCGAATCCCAGTGAGGCATGGATGTGGTGTCTGTATTACGGCACTGGCTTCCCTTCCCTGAAACCAGTGACCCTAAATTAGGGTTGGGCGACTGCTCATAGCCCATCGAGTTGCTCACGGTGGTCGTTAAACCTCCAATCAATCAATCATTTGTCTCAAATAAGTAAAAGTTCAAAGCCTGACAAAAGCGAAAAAAAAATTACTAGAAGCATACCTAACAATTTTGATCTAACCAACTCTGAGGAAGAAATAAAAAATTCAAGAAAAAAAGAAAAGTCAAAGAGTCATGACACCCCCCCCCCCTCCACACACCCCAACCGAACCAAGCAACAGCTAAACTGTTGCAACCTCCGGAAAGTTTCGATAAGGTAAATATATGGATTGAATGAGCTGGAAAACGATCATTAAAGAGGATAACAATTTATTCAGTCATGGAGAGAAAAAAATTCTCTATAACAAGAGGGGGAAAACTGCAAATAAAACGAAACGAAGTTCAAATCAGGGGACTGTACACCAGGGACGTCGCCAAGGGGGTGCGAGGGTGGGCTTCTTTTTTCAATATACTTAATCTTAAAAAATAATCTGGACTCGCTAAGTTAAGTCTTGTGTTTTACTTCATGCAGCCCTACGTATTTTTCCCTAGGAAGTGTGTTCTTTAAGTCTCCCTAGAAAGGTTATCAAACTAGCATCCCTAGAGCCATGAAAATTCAGTTGTTCTCCACTCTTCCAATTCCTTAGTTTAATCCTCTTTTTCGTGTTTGTATGGGCAGGGGGTGAATGAGAAGGGTGGATAGGAATTTACTGTGGGTGGTAATTACTAATTGCTCTGCTGTTTATTTTCTTTACAAAATTGGAGATTCTAACACGGAAAGTGGGGTCTAAAGCTATATTAGCGCTCTTAAGATTGCCCCGGGACAGTGAAAATGCAGAGAGTGGCTGACGACTGCTTTGTAGGAGAGGAGTGCAAGGCAAAGTCGCTGGCTGGAAGTAAGTAAGTTAAGGATGGGGAGGTATTGTGTCTGCGTGGCACAACGTTAAAATTTGATTTGGATAAACAAAAATGGCATTTTCTTTTAAATAAATTGTTCACAGTACTATTTCCGTAAGCAAAAAATGGAAAATTTTGAAAAGAAATGTAAGGCAATGCATCCAGAGCAGGCAAAAAGTTGAAGGAAACATTCTACCAACACTATCTTACACCAGTGGCGTAATCAGTCAGATCCATGTATGTATGTGTGTCCAGGTGGAGAGGGTCGGAATTGCACGAATTCTTTTGTAGCCGGTAGTGAAAAGCAATGAAGCCGACCCGGTGATGCAGTGGTCTAATCGCTGGCTTCTGACCATCCATCAGAGAAGAGTACGGGTTCGAATCCCGTGAGGCATGGATGAGTGAACTTAAATTAGGGACGGGCGACTGCTTATAGCCCATTGAGTTGCTCACGGTGGTCGTTTAACCTTCAATTAAAAGAAAGAAAAAAAAAGCATTAAAAATTCGTTCTTTCAGTGTTTCGTAAAAAAATTAGTTGCTATCAAACTTGCTCCACCAAAAATAATGCTCGCCCACCCATCCTGTTTTCGAAGTCTAACGACGTCTCTGCTGTACGGCTAAACGAAATTTCCAAATTCTTAAAAAGGTACGCATTTGCAATCGGGGAGAGTCCTCGTCATATTGTTTCCCAGCGCGTTGCGAATTCCTGTACGTTAAATACACAATAAACTGAAAATCAATCAATCGCATGACAAAAACAACCCGACTTATTTTTCACTTCACTTCACTTCACTAGATTAATAAATAACTCAACACACTTCATAGTTTTACTGTCTGATGGGCTCAACACCTACATATCTTCAGCTGCTCTAATCACTTTGCATTACAGTTTTTCCTCAGGGAAATGTACGTAAACTTAATTCCACGACATAAGCTGTCAGTTTAAAGCGTCCAAAATAATCGTGAGCTACAAAGCATTCATTCATATAGGTAGAATGAGTCTTCACAAGACAAAAAACTTTTGGAACCGATTCTGAATGAGCTAAAAAAAAAAACTACGTAAACAGTTTTGGTGGTTACGGGAAATCATAAACGAAAATTTTTCCTTGCGTAACCACGGAGGGGGGAAATCTCCGAAAAACGTTTCCAAATGGCAAAACAGAATATCATTCTGTTCTGCGAGCAAGCGCCACGCCTCCTCCGCCTTTCCACTCCGGTGTGTGTATTGCCCAGCGTCAAATATCCAACGGCTGCGAAGAAAATAGTCCCTGCAGTTTGTGTGAGGCAGCAGCTCGAAAGGAGGAAGAGCTATGCCGTTATATCTGCTGCGCACACCCCCACCACCAAGAAAGCTGGCAATAGCGGTTCCAGTTCCCGTCCGTGGGCCCCAGGCCTTTTACCCATCCCCTTCACTGAATCGTACGGGGGTACGAAAAAAGGACATTAAAAGGAGAATGAAAGAAAACTGCCTATTACGCAATGTCCTTCGGAAAACACGTGCAGATGGGTAACGTAAAAAAAAAAAAAGGAGGGGGGGGGGGGCGAAAGAAAAAAAAGGCCGGTAAAAGAGAAATGGAGCTGCACACAGAAACTTTCCAAAAGCATTCAATTCAAATCAGGCACTAAGCTTAAATCGTGCAGCAAATAAAAAAAAGATAGTCTAAATCAGAGCCGCCTTTGGGATGTGTGGAGTACAGGGAAAATATTTTTTGCTGTGCCCTTGTCTATAACAACGGTTTGATTAAAAAATATATATATTCCTCTCATAATACGTGGAAATAGGTCAGAATTATTAACACAGCAAATCAGACATCTCTTAATTGCCTGCATTCACTAAGTTTTCTGATGTGGTTAATGCTACCTGATGAACAAACAGTAAATGCAGGCAATTCAGAAATGTCTGATTGCTGTGTTAATAAAAAAAGTATTACAAAATTCAAGGGCTCGTGTAAGGTATACTGACTGATCTATTGATCAAATTGATGAATATTTAGAATAAAAAGTAGAGAATCATCATCTAATGGGTAGGCCAAGTTTGCGTTTGTTGCTTCTTCAGAGATGTAAGAGAGAATTTGATTAGAATTCTTTCTTTTTTTTTTTTTTTTTTTTTTTGTTGAGGGTGTAGCGACCACCGTGAGCAACTCAATGGGCTATAAACAGTCGCCCGTCCCTAATTTAAGGCCACTGACTCCAGGGAAGTGAGAGAGCCAGTGCCGTAAGACAAACACAACATCCATGCCTCACTGGATTCAAACGCGGACCCATCTCGGACGAGAGGTCAGAAGCCATCGCTTAGACCACTGCGCCACCAGGAGCGGCTTTTCCTTTTTCATTCTCATCTGTAACAAAATCTCCATTTGCTAAAGAACGTGAAGTTGTCTGAATTTCATCTCAATAATTCAAATGCTTTTAAGCTTCGTTCATACGATGAGAATAAGCTTTATTTTCATTTTAATGTTTGTTATCAATAATCAAGTCTTCATTAACTATAGCATTTGCTTCATGCCCAGCAGAAGTCTGCTCGCTTTCACTGTTTCCAGTTTTAAAAAATGTAAGCAGATTTCTTTCTTTTCAGAGTACCACCTTAGTATTTCTTACTTCTGTCTCGATCTCGTCTTGTACTTATTCTCAATTATTTAAAGGATTAAAAAATAAAATTTTAATGTATTCAAAGTATATTTTTAACATTATTTATTGTGTTGGCAGTACAAAACAAAACAGAGAATTCCAGATTACGTTTAATCTACGTTTACTGGATGTAACGTATAGACGCTAAATAGACACTAAATGGACGTGAGTCTAGATACGTCGATCACACGTCATGTGTGCTGCTACACTGTAAAAAAAAAAAAAAATTAGGTGGCGTGAGTTCACGGAAATTTTCTCCTTCCAGCGTAGCAGTCTGACACAACGAAACCTTCCGCACTCGCTCCAGCGGGATTTGAACCAGCGACCTTGGGATTTGATTTTCTTACATCGAGCCACAAATTCCTGCTAACACCGCTCGCGTGCACGATACAATACTAATTTCACGATTCTTATTTATTTATTTAGTTGCTATTAATGTGGGTGAGTTAGTCATTTTATTTTCTGTTGGACCTTATTATTTTTCTGAATACGTTTGTAATATTTTTACTTTTTTCTGTAGGAGGATTTATTACAAATTACGTAGTTTTTTCTTCGTGATTTTTTTTTTTCGAAATAACAGAATGCTTTGGAACTCGAGATCTTTTTAAACTGACAATGAATTCTATTATCTTTAAGAAAAGGGCGAATGCACTGTGCTTTATAGTATTTCATAAAACTCCTAAGTATAAAATTCACTCTTGATAGCTATAATAACTTTCGTCTTAAGAGACCTACAGACATACATAAACATCATACAACTAATTTAGTAGTTAATGAAAGCTCAAGTATTCCCGCGAATCGTTCCTATTACCGAAATATTTTACATCATGTGGAGACGGAAAAAGTGATAACAGAATTTTCCGTTTATATACGAAAGGAATTGCTGAAAAGTTTCTGAAATTTCAGAATTGTCCTAAATACCTCTTAAAAACGGCAATTTACCGTAAATATACGAAAGGAATTGCACAAAGTTTTCTGAAAATTCAGAATTTTCCTGGCGTACGAAAAATCCGTGAAATTCAGGTTTTTTCCCCCTCATTTCACAGAAAAGGCTGCATCAGAAATATGCTTCGTTAATTTAAGAAAGGAATCACAAAAATTGGTTCGTAAATTTCAGAAAATATTTTAGTGTGCATATATGAGTATTAAAAAAACCTTCTATTAAGAAGAGACCTAAGCAAAAAAAAATATATATATTTTTGACTCATACCTAGTACAACATAGAAAAGGTTATGTATCTACGGGTGTGAGTAAAAGGAGAAAAGATAAAAAATAAAATAAAACAACTGAATGTAGAAAGTGTCGAGAATACTGAGCCTTGGCTTTATCAAGGACCAGCAAAAACTCTGCATTTTCTCACTTCCACAAAGACCTAGTTGGAAATGGGTTTCTGCAAAGCCATAGATGCAAGTAATAAGTCTACCAAAAATTGTTTTAAAAAATATATATATGTCATGACCTCCGCAGAGTTGTATGACCTAGCTTTAGTTAACAATTTAGCTTGCATCCATAACTTTCATGGCCCGACCCATGCTCTTCATCTGTTACTATTAAACAGAAAGAAGAAGATTAAAGAGAACTCAAGTTGTGAGAGTGACATAATAATTAGAAATAATGTTCAGCTATAACGAAATGCCAAGTTCGCCTGACAGAGAATTTAAACCTGAATAGCAATGCAAAAGTATTCCAAATTCTTACATTGCAATTAAAAAAGGAAATATTGGTCTCTTCTTAATAGAATGTGAATTCTGAATTTTCATAACTGCTGAGTTGCGCGTTTTGATCTTCAGGTTATTTTGCAACTTTCGTTTTAAATTCAAAAGTTTTTCCTTAGTTTTCAGCTTTGCTCTTCAAAAAAACCTGACATTTATAGATTACACCACCAAGACTGCAACCAACTGTATCACGTTATATATAATTCAAGTCTACACACTCGTGATGTTGATTAAGAATAACTTATCAACGTTTATTCACAATTAAAAGCTTTATTAGCATCGACTATAGTTTCGCAGAGCGTTTGGCTCGGCTTCATCGGACAAATAGTTTCGCAGAGCGTTTGGCTCGGCTTCTTTTTTTTTTTTTTTTTTTTTTCACTGGAGATTTAACGACCACCGTGAGCAACTCAATGGGCTATAAGCAGTCGCCCGTCCCTAATTTAGGGCCACTGGTTCCAGGGAAGGAGAGAGCCAGTGCCATGAGACAAACACAACATCCATGCCTAACCGGGATTCGAACCCGGACCCTTACGGACGAATGATCAGAGGCCAACGCCTTAGACCACTGCGCCACCGGGGCGGCTTGGCTCGGCTTCATCGGACAAATAGTTTCGCAGAGCCAAACGCTCTGCGAAACTATAGTCGATGCTAATAAAGCTTTTAATTGTGAATAAACGTTGAAAGGTTATTCTCAACTGTATTACCTTGATAATGTATGAAATTCTTATAAGATTTCAATTCGTTAGAAGTCTAAAATCAGAGCACTTGGCAGGTTGTACAGAATTGCTTCCCGCCAACTGTAAACACGACCGCAAATATACTTGGGACGTCGATATGTGGTAGTTCCAAAATTCGTCCATTATAAGGACGTCCACTGGACATCTATCTGTGCTGTCCACGGTGTAGTGATGTCTAATGGATGTTTATACATAGACGTCCATTGGACGTTTATATTTCATCCATGACGTCTACTGGACCAGGTGGATGTAATATAGACGTGCGTTAGACGTCGCTGGTTATGTTGGATGGAATGTTGATACTGTTTTTACACTTCATAGTTCCCTGCTTTTTGAAACCTCAGATACAATAACTCTATCTTTCTCGTAGTTAAAATAATAATCACTTTGTTTTAACTATACAAAACACATAAAAATTATAATTTAAGAAAATGAAATCAAGTGGAACTGCCATAAAACGAACACAACACCCATGCCTAACCGGGGTTTGAACCAAGGAGGTTAGAATAATTACTTCTGGAGATGCCCTGGTCTCTTAACCGTGAAGCCGCAAGCTGTGGGAATTTGCCATTGTTTACATGATACCTATGTAATTTCATCTGTTTTTATTTTGGAATTGCGTGGTTTTGGGTTGCAGAAACCGTGTTAATATCAAATTGGAATAAATTATACTTCTTACACGGGTGAAGTTTACAATTTTAACGTTATGTTTTGTTTAGAATTCGCACCAATGTTCGTGAATTTCAATTTAAAATAAAAATGGAAAGGGGCCTCAAAATAATTAAGAATTTTATAAATTCAGCATTTTCTCACACATTGGCAACAAGTTACGATACGAAATTGGAAATATTTGCGACGAAAGACGGCGATTCGGCCATCACAAAATGCATTGAAAACCATCAGTTTTCCCACACTTTGCTAGCCAGGCCTCGCGGTTATAGGCTTCACGCAAAGTGATGAACCAAGGAGGTTAGAATAAGATATCTGGATATGCCCTTGTTAATGAAGCAGTACCACTTTGCGTGAAGCCTATAACCGCGAGCGACGACCGTCAAAGTGTGGGAAAGCTGATGGTTTCCAAGGCTATTATTGCAATGCATTTTGTGTTGGCCAAATCGCCTTCTTTCGTCGCAAATATTTTTTTATTTATTTTTGATTGGAGGTTTAACGACCACCGTGAGCAACTCAATGGGCTATAAGCAGTCGCCCGTCCCTAATTTAGGGTCACTGGTTCCAGGGAAAGGAGAGAACCAGTGCCGTAAGACAAACACAATATCCATGCCTCACCGGGATTCGAACACGGACCCCGTTCGGACGAATGATCAGAGGCCATCGCTTAGACCACTGCGCCACCGGGGCGGCGCAAATATTTCCAATTTCGTATCGTAACTTGTTGCCAATGTGTGAGAAAATGCTGAATTTATAAAATTCTTAATTATTTTGAGGCCCCTTTCCATTTTTATTTTAAATTGAAATACACGAACATTGGTGCGAATTCTAAACAAAACATAACGTTAAAATTGTAAACTTCACTCGTGTAAGAAGTATAATTCATACCGGTTTGATATTAAGACGGTTTCTGCAACCAAAAGCCACGCAATTCCAAAATACAAACAGTTGAAATTACATAGGTATCATGTAAACAATGGCGATCCCCACACATTGCGGCTTCACGGTTAAGAGACCAGGGCATCTCCAGAAGTATTATTCTAACCTCCTTGGTTCGAACCCGGACCCATTTCGGACTATTGGTCAGAGGAGCCAGCGCTTAGACCACTGCGCCACCAGGGCAGCCAGTAGAACTTACATTTCAGTTGTGTTGATACAAGCCTTATAACAATATTTTCATATTACAAATTATAGTACACCTTTTTATATTGTTTACGACATTCTGAACCAAGGAGGTTAGAATAAATGGAGTAAGGATGACGTCACAAACTTGAAGCACTTTGAGCAGACGAATTTAATGCTCAAACGTCTCACCAACATGGCAGCAGAGACTGTGATTGGCCGCGACTCGTCTCAAACGTCTCACCAACATGGCGGCAGAGGCTGTGCCGTCATGATCGTGACGTTTCGGTGGCTTCACTTTGATTACACGAGGGGAATGGCTGGCCCTTACTCCATCTATTCTAACCTCCTTGGTCTGAACACGCACAAACACAAAAAGTACATACTCAACTACCTCGTCTAATCCAGGACAATTGGCTGGCTTAATTTAGTTGTATTCAGAGGATCCCATATCCCATGCAAATAAGGTAACATTCGCTTGGTTGTGCCGGTCATTCCTAATTAATTTGTTAATATTCTGCATTTTCTTTTTTTAGGTTTAACGACCACCGCGAACAACTCAATGGTCTATAAGCAGTCGCGCGTCCCTAATTTAGGGTCACTGGTTCCAGGGAAGGAAGAGAGCCAGTGCCGTAAGACAAACACAACATCCAAGCCTCACGGGATTCGAACTCGGACCCCTTTCGGACGAATGATCAGAATTTCTGCATATTGCATTTTTACCATAATAATTTTCGTTCTTATGATAAGTATAACGAAGTAAATTTCTCCGTCATTTCTGTCTACGCCAGGATTCGAACCCGGATCCCCTCATTCCGGAATAAGTCACTACCAATTGAGCTACGCGGACGTTTTATTCTGATTCCTATCTGCCTTTATGTCGTGTGCGTCCTTCTGGCAGGTACGTCACATCTCCTGGTACGTTACATAATCTCCCCTTATTTTGATTTTTTTCTTCGAAGTGCTGGAGAAGGGATTCTCTTATTTTTCCTATCTCGCGGTGTGGAAATAACATCACACCAATGCGAGATTTTGAACGGTCGGGTCATCCGGATAGTTCGGGCGCCATTATAACGAAGTAAATTTCTTCGTCATTTTTATCTGCGCCAGGATTCGAACCCGGGTCCCCCTCATTCCGGAATAAGTTGCTCTACCAATTGAGCTACGCGGACGTTTTATTCTGATTCCTATCTGCCTTTATGTCGTGTGCGTCCTTCTGGCAGGTACGTCACATCTCCTGGTACGTTACATAAGCAGGGTTCTCCAAAGAGCTGGTCCTCCAGAAGCGCGAGGCCTAAGGCAGGTGCTCCGCTTTCCCGGGTCTAGGGGCGGTCCTAGTCTAAATTATGTTTTTTTTTTTGTTGCTGTTTTTATTGGGGTTTAACGACCACCGCGAGCAACTTGATGGGCTCAAAGCAGTCGCCCGTCCTTAATTTAGGGAGACTGGTTCCAGGGAAGGGAGAGAGCTAGTACCGTAAGACTGACACAACATCCATACCTCACCGGAATTCGAACCCGGACCCCTTTCGGACGAATGATCAGAAGCCATCGCTTAGACCACTGCGCCACCGGGGCTGCTTCAAGAGTTTACAACTCTATAGTTAGATAAATATCTTCACATATGGATTTAAATACTATTACGTACCTTATAATCCATAGCTGAAATGAAGCACATTGTTGGTGTGTTAATTTGATTCCTATGTGGAAACATTGATGAATCTCAATTATGCTGCAATTCTTCCAATTATAACTCCTTCGGTAGGTGAAACATCTGAATTTATTCTTTCATTCATGCAAATTATTGCACGTTGATTTCAACATTCTAAATGCTAAGTATGTACATGCCGGTAACATTTCTTAATTCATCGTTGTTCACATGCTGCTGTTGCACAACCAGTTAAAACTTGAAGTCTAAAACATTTCACCATTGAAATCCAAAGAAAAAAAAAACCAGTCTAAAATCAGGCCATGTCCAAGACCACCACTGTTCCACTATCAAACTCCCATTAAAACTCTCGTTAAAGCTTTTCGACTTTTTTTTTTTTTTGATTGGAGGTTTAACGACCACCGTGAGCAACTCAATGGGCTATAAGCAGTCGCCCGTCCCTAATTTAGGGTCACTGGTTCCAGGGAAGGGAGAGAGCCAGTGCCGTAAGACAAACACAACATCCATGCCTAACCGGGATTCGAACCCGGACCCCTTACGGACGAATGCTCAGAGGCCAGCGCCTTAGACCACTGCGCCACTTCGACTTTTCCAAAGCCATCGTTAGAAAAGCCATTTTCCAAAGCCATGCGCATTATTTATAAACGCATCTGGTACACGATGTTGTAGATTGACTATGTGCGTTAGATGATTTCATTATGGCCGCCCCGGTGGCGCAGTGGTCTAAGCGATGGCCTCTGATCATTCGTCCGAAAGGGGTCCGGGTTCGAATCCCAGTGAGGCATGGATGTTGTGTTTGTCTTACGGCACTGACTCTTTCCCTTCCCTGGAACCAGTGACCCTAAATTAGGGACGGGCGACTGCTTATAGCCCATTGAGTTGCTCACGGTGGTTGTTAAACCTCCAATAAAAAAAAAAAAAAAAGATCCCATTATGGGGTCCATCTTTGTGTGCGAAAAAAAATGTGACAATGAGTCTGCGTCCCTAATTTTGAGCCACAGGTTCCACGGAAGAGACAGAAACAATGCCATCAGACAAACACATTCCCTATACCTCATGTAGGTCACGAACCCAGCTCGGTCGAATTGTTAAAAGCCTGCACCTCAGACCACTAAGCCACCGGGACGTTTTAAATGTGCTTGTTAAATTAAAACGAGGCATACACATCAGCTGATCCTATGAAGTTTCTTTCTTTCATTTATCACAGCAGCAAAAGCACTTGAACTTGCATTTCAAAGGGTGATATTTAATAAACTCCAAGAGGTATATCCTCTACTCTTGATGAAGCAAGGAGAAAAATATTAAAAAAAAAAAAACAAATATGTGGGAGGGGAAAAAGAGTGCGGCGCAATAAAAAAAAATCGGTTTGGGTTGTGTGTAGTCACCACATTTAGTACTTTTTTTGTTTGTTTCGAAGTAAAAAGGGGCGGTACAGAAGTTAGAGCTTGAAGTTTCTTTTAACAGTTAAGGAACAAGAGGTCTCCAATCAAATGTCAAGAAAGAAAAAGGACGCAATGGAAAAGGAAACCACAACGAAAGAAAGAAAAAGAAAAGTAAAGGGAGGGAAAGGATGAGAAGGAGAGGGCTGTGTTATATTCCAGTTTTGAAAAGTAGCATTGGAAATATAAAGAACATGAAGAAAAGAAAACAGCATTCGCTACAATGTAGCGGACCGAAGAGTCAGTTGCCGTCCGCGTGAGTGATCGAGCAGGTAGGAGAGAATGCAAAGGCCACATGCCTTTCCAGGTCGCCCACCCTTTCGACGTCATCAACGGCTGGAACGAAATCAATGGCTACCACTCACTTAAACAGAGTTAGTGGATAAGAAAAAGTGCAGTTGTATATGCGCATTATTTATAAACGCATGTATTTACATTACACCACTCTACGTTGTAGGAGTCAAGCATCATTTGTACCTGAATGCATATACAAGCTTGATTTTTTTCGTTCTTTCTCCTTTTGGTTATTCACGCATGTCAATATTGAAAACGCTACATACGAGTGGCACCTAATTATTTTATTCTTATAAAGCTTTGGAAAGAATCGAACCGCAAATCAAATTAAACTTTAAACCTAATATCTTTCCGTAATGACATTACATTAACACGCACACCGCGATTTAAGGCAAGTAAAGTAAAAAAAGACGTGTCTATACAGTAGAACGTCGAAAATCCGAACAAGCTCTCCTCCTCTTTTTTTTTTTTTTTATATGGAAAATTTATATTAGTCCGTTCATTTTAACTTGGCACATAATGTTAATGGAATCGCCTAATTTTGGGGGTGCAAGCATTTTGATGGAGACGTGTCGAAGGTGGAGGTGACTTCTTATACTCAGAGACAAAAGGCGAAAACTTCCTCAGCCCCATTGTTCACTGTGAGCCGGGAGGAAGTTATTCCCCCCAGCACTCAGCATAAAGTACATCCCTTGGCAATCAGAACCAGCTTATAATGATTGGTAAGTTTTGGAATTTGTACTTTATGTTTAAAAATCTCACAACAGTAGTAAAAATGGCAAACTTGTTTCGTATTGTATAATAACAATAAAAAAAACCTTTGTCTTATGCAATTTTTTTTATACGGTTGCTTATTTTTGGTACACGTATTTGGATAATATAATGTAGAAATGTTAGCGTATTTGTATTTTTTACATTTTCGATAATCCGAAAACATCGAAAATCCGAACTACCAGTGGTCCCAATTAGTTCGGATTTTCGACGTTCTACTGTTCTTGCATTTTAAACTGAATCACTTCAGAATCATACTGGAACTTCGAAGCGCATTATTTCTTGATAGCTATTAAAAAATTCACCTGCAAGGATTACACTCAAAAACTGGAGGGCACGATGATTTGTTAAAACTTAAAAAATTTTAATGATTGCCATACATAATAAATTTCAGGATGAATAACCTCACAACAGTGAGAGAGAATGGTTTTAAAAATCACAGTACAGTAACATGTTGCGTAAAACTCGATGCTCGTGTCAGATTTCAGCCATAGCAATGCGCGCGGTGCGACTCACTTGGGACAGTTCAAATCTACATGTGCAAAACTAAACTAAGTGGTGTGAATTCACAGAAAATTTCTGAAAAAAAAAAAAAAAAAAAAAAAAATAAAACGCGCCCCAAAGTTGTCGGTAGGTCTCCGACTTTTACCGTAATTTCAGTTTTGACAAAAGATCACGTTTCTAATAGCGGTAACTTCAGTATCTTGAGAGCTTTCTCGTTGTCAATAATTCAGTTGTTGTTTTTTTCCCCCAGAAATGTCAGCAACGGATTTTTTCGTTTTTATGCAGAAATTTTTCGAGTTTTCCAAGGCTAGTCTGATCTTTCAGGTCCCTATACAAAGGAAACTTCTGTTCCTACCTTATTTTCAGTCTGAATGCATCAGTCCCATTACAGAGCCCCATTGAGGGCTCGAACCCGCGATTGCTTGCATGCGAGAAAGGTACGCTACTGACTGAGCTAGCAAGACACTTACTACCCGATTACGTTAAAGTAGAAACGAAGATGACTGGAGTGGCGCGATGGTGAAATATTTTTCTCTATGAAAGCGGGTTATTAATTGTTTCAATTCCTGTTATGAGCTTATATTTTTCTGAATAGGTATATAACAATTTAATTTTTTCTGTAGGAGGACTTATCACAAATTAAATTTTTTTTCTGTAGGAGTGTTTTTTTTCATCATAATTTTCAAAGCAACAGAATGTTTTGGAACTAGAGATTTTTTTTAAAACTGAAAATAACTTTCAATTATGTTTAAGAAAAGGTGAAATGTACTACTACTTCGTAGAATTATTTCACAAAATCCCTAAATATTAAAAATTTACTCTTGACAATACTAATACAGATGATGTTGACACATTTTTAGAACGATTTTCGAGCAATATAATCAATGTTTAAAATAAAAATATTTTTTTCTTAAATGCTCTATCTAGCCCTTTTCTATGGACTATGAACCAACATCTACATTTCCAAGATAACGGGCCATTTCTTAGAATTGGTAATGTTATTGGTATTTTACTCCACTCCTCTTCCACTGCTTTCCTTAGTCCAATCATTATTCTGCGTTTAGAAAGCGCTCTTTTTAAGCACTCCGAAGGCACAATAGTCCATTAGTGATACATCAGGGGACTTGGAAGGAATATGAGCAAAAGGTATAGAATTGATACCCGTCTCTTTTTTCAGTTTTTCAAGAAATGAGTGTGACTGGTAGCCTTATCTGACGGAGTTCTACTCTTTAAAAGTTCTGTGGATAAAGGAATGGTATTTCCTGGACCGCGGGTGGCTTAGTGGGCAAATTTCGTGACTGCCACGGAAAGGACCTCAGGTTCGATCCACTAAATATCCACCGTGCGTCGGATGGGCACGTAAGTCGTCGGACCCCGGGTACTAGCATCACCCCCTAATAGCTTAGCTAAGCTATTAGGGGGTGATGGTACTGGCCCCCCAGTAATAAATAAGGGCGTCTTCCTCCCCCTTTCTACTTCGCTTCCGTGTCACTTTTCTATTGGACACTCTAGCCCAAATCTCCTAGCTTCCTATTTCTAAGGGTTGTTTAAGACCTGGGGTCAGACACTCCCTTCCTAAAATCCTCTACATATGATCGTGATCATCAATGGTATTTCCTCTTTAAATATAGGAGTTAAAACGTTACTTTGGTAGTATGTAGAATTTATTTTAACATTCTTTTCAACTTTTCTTAACTTTAATTTCCCATTGTACGAGAAAACAGCAATTATCATGAACCCTTCACTGAAACTTTCCTTGGATTCTTGGAACCAAGTTTGTAAGTCTTTTTCTGCTCTTTTACGATAGTAAATCGACCTTTTTTAGTTACAGTAGTTTAGGTAGATCTATGCATCATCAATAGTTACAATAAATTTCCATCTGTCTCCGGCTTTTCATAAAGAAATCTACACCGTGTTGTTCTGCGCTCAGCCACGTGCTTAGGCAAAAGGTGGTGAAATTTTTTTTTTCCAGATTCAAATCTTTGTTTATTACCTTGTTTACAGTTGATACAGAGATTTTTTGCGACTTAGCGATTGTTCTTGAGTCAGTGGATTTCCTTTTAAGACCAGAGACCTTACTTTTGAAAGAGTCGTAAAAGTATACCTTCTTTGGATATTTGTTTGGTGTTCATTTTCCTGTTAAAAGCAATGCTTGACGATTTTTCCTTTTATTATTAATAATATTGCTTATTTTACATTTAGAAATGCTAATCCCATGATTTTCACAGCGTTTTTGGAATACGAATATTTCTCTTCGTCAAGAGCAAAAACATAATATTCTATACACAGCTTGTTTATGTGAGCCCCTTAGCAGACAATATTTAAATACAGCAGATGTTTCTTTCATATTCCTCTCACACGCTGGCGCCAGTTTCAATTCTTTGAACTTTTATTTTCCGTAATTTCTTATCAAAAACGTTCTAAAAATGTATGAACATCCTCTGT
Organism: Macrothele yani; assembly: GCA_039090855.1. Taxonomy (NCBI): domain Eukaryota; kingdom Metazoa; phylum Arthropoda; class Arachnida; order Araneae; family Macrothelidae; genus Macrothele; species Macrothele yani. The sequence continues at coordinate 144,553,597 of CM076996.1, forward strand.
AGCTTTTGTGTGTTAAGGTCGACAGACTCATACATAAGCATTACAAAATCACCTGTACGAGACTTCAAGTAATAGGTTTCTTACTCCAACACAATATACAAAGCAGGTGCACCAACTTGGGGAGAGGGTAATATCCGTTGCCACAACAACCTCAATATCATGCGATATGCTGTCCATAATATCTGGTCCCACTACACAACCTCAAAATCAAAGTCAGGTCTGCCAACAGACGATTGAAATTGAATAACTAATAAAAAAAACATCTGGTATTCCCGCAAATCGCTCTTAAATAACCTGAAATTTTTCGTCGCGTGGGTACGGACTAAGTGGGAACATAATATTTTCCCGTTAATATACAATACAGAATCACGGGAAGGCTCCCTAAAAATTCAGATTTTCCGTTAACACCTCTTAAATGCGAGAATTTTTCGTTATTAACAGGGGTTGTCAATTCACGAGTGAAAAATCCGTAAAATTCCGGATTTTCGCGTCATTTCACGGAAAAGGTTTGAATCAGGATTAGACTTCGTTAATTTACGAAAGGAATCACGGGAAATGACCGTTAAATACGGGACTTTTTTTTTTTTTTATACACTGGCGGAAAGTGAAAAAAGAACACCAAGAAGGAGACGTCTGATACCAACGAAATTTATACAGCATAATAACGGAATACAGAGGATAACGTGATCAAAACATTATGGCAAAATACAGCTGTATTTGCTGGTAAACTGAAAAATAACATTTCCATGTAACATGGTTAGTACGAGGTTGAACCGCCATGAACTGCGTCACACTGTACAATTCTGGCATGGAGTCTGTCGTACAGATGTTGGATGTAAGTAAGTTTGGGGTATTGAGTTCCAAGCATTCTCAACCTGGACGCGTAAATCGCGGATGGTCGTGGCTGGCCGTGGAGACCGGATAAGCAGTTGTCCCATAAAATCCCACACGTGCTCAATGGGGGACAAATCCGGTGAACGTGCAGGCCATGGAAGTTGTCTCACACCCTGAAGTGCATGTTGCGTTGCACGTACCGTGTGTGGGCGTGCGTTATCTTGCTGGAAAACGCCACGATGGACCGACCTTACAAGTGGCACAACAACGGGCTGAATGATGTTGTTGATGTAGGAGGTGCTGTTTAACGTACCCGGTACAAACACTAGTTGTGTACGGGAGTGATAGCTGATCACTCCCCACACCAGGAGACCAGGTGTAGGCCCTGTGTGTCGCTGGCGGATGCAAGAAGGGTGGAGACGCTCCCCTGTGCGTCTACGAACACGCATACGGCCATCGGAGGCTCCCAAGCAGAATCTGCTTTCATCGCTGACACGACAGATCGCCATTGCGTTCTCTAGTGCAGACGTTGGCGACACCACTGCAGCCGTTCCTGACGGTAGGCTGGAGTCAGAGGTACACATGCCAAAGACACACGTGCACGCAGTCCTGCATCCAGTAGACGGTTACGGATTGTTCGCACAGTCATCTCAGGTGCAACGACAGCTCGGATTTGCGTCGCAGTGGATGTTCTGCTTGACAACGCCGCTCTTCTTATGCGTCGATCGGTCCGCTCATCAGTCCGTCTGTGACTCCCGACTCCACGTCTTCTCGTGTGGGAATGTTCCCCGGACCATCTACGCCACCATCGTACCACCACCGATACTTCCCGTCCAATTCGCTCCGCAATACGACCACCCGGTCTCGCGGAGTCCGACTAGACAACCTCGCTCAAATTCCGATAACTGCTGAAATCGTACACGTCTTCCATGTCCAGGCATTGCAGCTTCTTCAGGTTCTTCGCACGTGTCCGTACGCCGACGACTGATTGCATTCACTTCGCCGTACTCCTTAAATACCACCGACGATAATTTTCATATTATGCCGTGCTGTGGTATAAGCGCTGACCGGTTGGTCCCGAAATTAACATCACACCTACGTAAAGTCGACCCCATTAACATATGTAAATTTCATGATCGTCCGCCAATTTCTTCTTGGTGTTCTTTTTTCACTTTCCGCCAGTGTATATATAGTGCACATCTTGTAGCTGCAGTACTTAACAGCATCATAATATACACTGAACAGCAATTGAATTAGAGACAGCTGGCGTTATGCATATGTGGCGCTGTGGGCGGCCCTGTAAACGGAAATGACATGACGTATGCAGCGATCTGACAATAAAAGGAGTGATGCGACGGGAATCAGTAAGAGTCGGACGCAGTATGGGTAAGACGAAGGATCTAAGCGCATTTGTTCGTGGGCAAATTGTCGGGGCCCGACGAATGAGCCACTCTCTATCTCGGAAATCGTGCAGGCACTGGGATTTTCAAGAGCCACTGTGTCACAGGTGCACCGTAAGTACATCGAATCCGGTAAAACCATCCCTGCAAGGGCCAACTGCCGTAGACAGCAGCGTGTGGATGAGCGGGGGGTCATCGTCGGCTAGCTCGCATTGTAACAGCGGATAGACGGGCCACAGTGCAAGAAATCACTCGGCAATTTAACGCTGGTGCACAAAAACGTGTAAGCAGCCACACCATCCAGAAGCATCTCCTCGCAATGGGGTACAGAAGCCATCGTCCCACGAGGGTACCGCTGCTGAACAGGGTGCAAAGATTATCATGGGCGCGGGAACATCGCCACTGGACCCTAGACATGTGGGAAAATGTTGCCTGGACTGATGAGTCGAGATTCATGTTGGTACATGCGGATGGCAGGTTACGAGTACGGCGAAAACCACATGAAGCGATGGATCCTTCTTGCCAGCAGGGTACTCTTCAAGCTGGTGGGAGTGGCATTCTCGTCTGGGGACTGTTTACGTGGACTGAAATGGGACCCCTGGTACGTGTGGCATAGTCCCTCACAGGTCAACGTTACCGGAATATTCTGGACGACCATTTGCTCCTGTTTGTGCGTCTTTAACATCCCACTGGGGACCTCATCCTGCAACAAGACAATGCACCGTGCCATCGCTCCCGAATTGTATTCGAATGTTTGGATGAACACTCCACCGACGTGACCTCGCTTCCTTGGCCAGCTAGGTCACCTGACCTCAATTCCATCGAGCACATCGGGGATGCCATCGAGAGAGATCTTCAAGGATTTGACCCCCCCCCCATCCCCTCCATCAAATCTTCGTGAACTGTGGGAGCTTGTTCATGGGTCGTGGATCCGTATGGCTTCCCAACGCTTCCGGTGTCTTGTCGAGTCCATGCCGAGACGAATCGCCGCCGTCATCAGGGCGAAAGGTAGTGCTACACGTTACTAGACAGATACATCTAATTCAATTGCTCTTCAGTGTAGATCGTCAAACAGGAAAACAGCACAAGAGACGAAAAAAATCATGTTAGATTAAGACTCACAGGCATCGGCGGCGGAAGGTAGGGGACACGGGAGTCCGGACCCCCTGGAATCTCATGGTCCCCTCACTGGAGTAGGGTATTCGTACGAAACATCTTAAAATTTTCTGGTTCACATATGGTATAACTTTTTTTTTCATAATGAAAATTTCATGGTGACCGTCACTAAGTTTCGCAGTTTTCTTGAAAACGCTTCAGCTAAAACTTTGAAAATTGATTTTACACGAATAAGTAGAAAAGATAACTCACCGTTGTGTTTTTCACTTTAAAGAAGATCGTTAAAGAATTCTCAAATGACAATGGGCTGGATATATTGCTATATGAACTGACTGACCACCGTTAAACAACTGAGATATTAGATTGGATTTGACCAAGAGGCAGGAGAAGACCCAGAAGCAGACAACCTGGGAGATGGGTGGATGAAATTCGAAAGTAGGCTGGAGTGATTTTGAAGAAATATGCTCAAGGCAAAAAGTTATGGAAGAGACCTTCATCATGCAGCAGTGGATTGATAATAGTTCACGATGATATGTTAGAGTACTTGCACATATGACCTAGGTTTTCTCTCTCTCTCTATCTATTTTTATTGTTTTAACACTCGGAGAAGCGCCCCTCCCCCTGAAATTATAAGGTTCCGCCGCCCATGCCCACAGATAACACTAAATTCAAACATTTTTACCTGTGCCACCAGAAGAGTGACACCTGGGAATACGATTGATTTTTACTTTAAGAAAAAGTGAAGCGTGAGAAAGAAAAGCTGGGGTTTTTTAATAACAAAAAAAAAAAACCCCCCCCCCCTTTAATAAACAAAACAGAAGCAATTCATCTTTAAAATATAACGTCAATTTTACGGAGGAGAAAAAGTGTTAGGATTAATTTCACTTTGGCTCTTGTTAAACAACCTTTATTGACGTGCACTGTGGGAAAAAGTAACTGAAGTGTCCTGAGATGACGCTGATTAAAGGTGCCGATTTCGGTCAAAGATTCATTTCAAAACTACCCTCGTCGGGTATGTCACGAAGATGCCTCCTGCAACAAATCTGACTATAATTCTGTAAGTAATGAAGGATTAAAGAATATTGCTTTCAGGTTTAATTCCCTATTGATTTCTAATCAACAGCGGACCTATCCCACTCACAAATATTTAGGTGTCGCCCACTTCCTCCAGTAGTCAGTTACTATTCGAAAACCGATTTCTTCAACCATAAATATTTTTACAACTCCCATGTTTGCATATGTATAAACTGTGGCAAAGTATACTATTACTCATTCATAAATACAGAGCTCCCACAAAGCTTTAAGTAAAAAAATCCCTGACTTTTCCAATTCATGAAATCCTTAAGGCATTCGGGAGAGGGAAACTTAATAGCAAAACGTTTGCAGTTGTTATACTTTTTTGAATATCGGGTCAGTATTCTCCATAAAAGTACGCGCATGGCCTCCTCTATATCCTCTCACAACCATACCATAACTCTCCTTAGCTAAGTGCATGATAAGATGCAACTGCTGAGGGCCAAGAAAGCTCTCATTTAGAAGGAAGACACAAGGTACATATGCATGCCCCATGAGGCTGTTTTCCAAACACTTAACCCCATTTTGTAAAGCTATCTTACTTTTACTTTTAAAGCAGATTCATAACGACAATGGCAATTAAGGAACCATCTGCCAGGAAATTACAGACGCTGTTCAGCCCTTTCCTGTATCCCACTGTGCACCCAGCCTTACACACCTGTACTTTCCCAGGATTTGACGCACTGTGGCCCCGCGGTCGCTGTGAACAATGCGCGACAGTCTCCGCTCCCCTCTGGCATCAATGAACTGCGGACGACACACGGTTGGACGACGGTTCGTCGTAAGGCCATCTGTGCACCACTTTTGATACGTACTCACTACAGCCGCACGTGAACAACCCACAAGCCACGACGTTTCCAACATCGTAGTTCCGAGGCGCCGTGCCATCGCAATTTGTCCTTTATCATACGCCGATAAATCGGCAGCTTTTCCCATTCTGACTCCAAACACTCAACTAACCGAAAGCCGATCCTCGGGTTGTACATATATACTGCTCTGTGAACTTCACCTGCACCACCGTTCGGTCTCCAGGCGCGCTGTTTTCCCTAGGCTGGGGGTGGTCATAATGTAATGGCTCATCGGTGTATAAGCTTTTAAAAAGCTAACTATTTTGCCGAAACGTCCAGGGTGTAGGATCGCATGGGAGACGTCTCCGTCAACTTTGTTTTTAAGTAGGGACCGCCCCCTCAACTTTTGGCTTTAGTTTATCACTCAACATACGCTGCTCTTTTACATCTTTTAATTTCACAAGCTCATTGTTTCTAGAATTAAAATTAAAATTCAGAATGATTCAGTAGTACATTTTTAAATACCAAATACACCGTTGTGAGATTATTTTTGTCTTCATACCAATGTGTGTAATCGCTTGGGAACGGGATTTGCTAGATGACGTGGGTGGACAGAGCATAGTCCGAGCTCAGAGCATCGGTCCTTTACTTTTGTACCCTGCCTAATCCTTCCTGCTTGTTTCGGAAGTCTTATGCAATCTGCAGACCCAGAGTGGCCCTCCTATTTTTTAAAATGTCATTCAATTAGCCCATTCGTGCGATGATCTCACTGTTAACCACAGTGAGAATTACCGAAGAAGGGCGCAGTGGTCATTTTCACTCTCTAATGAAAAATTATTATATATATACATATATATATATATTCTATTAAGAAGAGACCTAAGCAAAAAAAAAATATATATATATATATATATATATATATTTTTGACTCAAACCAAGTACAACATAGAAAAGTTATGTATCTACCGGTGTGAGTAAAAAGAGAAAAGATAAAAAATAAAATAAAACAACTGAATTTAGAAAGTGTCGAGAATACTGAGCCTTGGCTTTATCAAGGACCAGCAAAAACTCTGCATTTTCTCACTTCCACAAAGACCTAGTTGGAAATGGGTTTCTGCAAAGCCATAGATGCAAGTAATAAGCCCACCAAAAATTGTTTTAAAAATATATATATGTCATGACCTCCGCAGAGTTGTATGACCCAGCTTTAGTTAACAATTAAGCTTGCATCCATAACTTTCATGGCCCGACCCATGCTCTTCATCTGTTACTATTAAACAAAAAGAAGATTAAAGAAAACTCAAGTTGTGCGAGTGACATAATAATTAGAAATAATGTTCAGCTATAACGAAATGCCAAGTTCGCCTGAGAGAGAATTTAAACCTGAGTAGCAATGCAAAAGTATTCCAAATTCTTACATTGCAATTAAAAAAGGAAATATTAATTATTTAAAACTCAGATTCTTGAAAGAAAACTTGATTCTAAAACCCCCTACTCAACAACTTCTGACAACACAAAAACGAGAATAAATTAAAGACAATAATTAACTAAAGAAATGCTTTGTGAAAGTTATATGACATAAACAATTAGTTGCAATATGTACAAAGTATTTCAACAGTGCTTTAAGTGCATAATTAAGTAGTTATTAAGAACTTAACTACCTTGAAAACCCAGCGCAATGTAAAGGAACTATGATTGGCCAGCTGCTGGGCCTAAGTTTCCTAAAAAACGCGCAAAGTTACCAAGAAAAGAAAGAGTTAAAACCCGCAAAAAAGTTAACAGACTTGCCAGTGCCTAAATGCTAAAAAGCAAAAAAACAATAGAGAAAAAAGTACAAGAAGTACAAACATTGAACTTATAAAACCTAAAACCCAAAGACAATGAAGAGAGCTTACCTCTTATGCAACTAAACTTTCTCCACACAAGAGGAAACATGGCCGACCTTTTCCCCAAACTTCCAATCTCCTCTGCCACTCCCTAGTCGCTGGGGGGCATTGTGGGTGGGGCTGATGGCCTTATATACATAGGGATGTAAGGTCAGGCGATGCGTAACATCACAGCCTCTCCTTGACAAATGTCAACCCCGCCTTCTCGTGGTACATCCTGTTCCCACTAAAGAGGCTCTGACGACCGCCAATAGCGGCATAACTATACAATCGGGATTAGAGGAAATGCTATCCCACACTCACCAACCCGCTTGGCCAGCGTGGTGAGTTATGGCCAAACCCCTCCAAAATGACTCCACACCTTAAATCTTGTCCCTCAGTCTCCGGCAGCTGGAATGTACCTGGCCAAGGCAGCGGCCAGTGCGACATGAAGGCAGAGGGTGCTAAGAATCCCCGGAGGACCGGACTAGGCTGCCATCTGACGCTGACCTTGGCTACGTATAATGGACGCTCCCTATCTTCTGATTCAAGGCTTCTTGAATTGGAAAAGGAACTACAAAGGATCAAGTGGGACATCGTCGGGCTAAGTGAGGTAAGGAGAAAAGGAGAAGATCTCATTGAACTGAAAAGTGGACATCTCTTCTACTATCGTGGGACTGATACTGGCAGAACTAGTGGTGTTGGATTTATAATAAACAAGAAACTGAAGGATAAAGTTGTAGAAGTTGAAAGTTCCTCTGACAGAGCTGCACGACTCGTTATCCAACTCTCGAGAAGATACCAGGCTCAGATTATTCAAACTTATGCACCCACCACAAGTCATCCTGAAGAAGAAATTGAAGAATTTTATGAGGAAATTCGTCATCTAAATCATAAAGGTAAGCAGCACTTGAAGATAATTATGGGAGATTTCAATGCAAAAATAGGGCAACGGCAACAGAATGAAACTTCAGCAGGTAAATTTGATCACGGCAACAGCAACAGCGTGGAAATACTCTCGTAGAGTTTGCAGAGGCAGAAGGGTTTTTCATCTTGAACTCTTTTTTCAAGAAAAAGCCACACAGGAAATGGACATGGAGACATCCAAATGGGATGACAAGTGAAATTGATTTTATTATGTGTGACAAAAAATTCGTCATAGAAGACTGCAGTGTGCTAAACAAGTTCAACACAGGTAGTGACCATAGATTGGTGAGATGTAAGATGCACCTCAACACTAAACTCGAACGTAGCAAGCTCATAAGACAAACAAAATGTATTGATATAACCAAACTTAAAAAACACCATAATACTTTCAAGTTGGAACTGAAGAACAGATTCTCTGCTTTAGAAAGCCCAACATCGGAAGAAGTGGATATTTCTGAAGTTAACAGAAAAGTAACCAAAGCTCTTATGGAAACAGCAACAAAATTAGCTGGGTCTAAGAACAAGTTGCATGTGAACAAATTATCAGGAAAAACCAAAATGTTGATGCAAAAAAGAAGAGAGATGAGGACAACTAAAGAAGTTGGGACTTCCAAAGTGGAATATATAGAACTATGCAAGACAGTACGAAAAAGCATCATGATGACGTAAGGAAATTCAACTGTGAACTAGTAAGGAAAGCAACTGAAAACAACCAAAGCCTAAAGATAGCAAAGGGACATCTCAGTAAGGGAAGAAAACAGATTATGGCACTGAGAAAAGAAGATGGTTCTGTAACAAGAAATAGAGGCGAAATTTTGACAAGAGTGAAAGATTTCTACTCCAAATTATATGAAAGGGATGATACATGTACTCCAGACATCATGAAAGGTACCAGTACCAGAGTTCTTCCAGTCCTCGCAACAGAAGTTGCACATGCAATCAAGAACATGAAGCGGGGAAAATCTCCAGGAGAAGATGGAATTACTGTAAACATCATACAAGAAGCAAGTGGAGAAATCGAAACAGTACTCGCCCAAATTTTCACTCGATGCCTTAATGAAGGGAAGATTCCTGAGGATTGGAACAACGCTACAATGATCTTGCTACATAAAAAAGGTGACATTGAGGATCTCAGGAACTACAGACCTATCAGCCTCCTATCAGTGGTTTATAAAATCTTCACTAAAGTTCTTTCACACCGCTTAAAGGTGACACTGGACATGGCTCAACCGAGAGAACAAGCTGGATTCAGGAGTGGCTACAGCACAATAGATCATATCCACGTACTGAGAGAACTAATTGAAAGAGCGAGGGAATATGAACTTTCATTGTGCATGGCTTTTATCGATTATAAAAAAGCCTTTGATTCGGTGAAACCATCAGCAGTTACAATGGCTCTGAAATCCTGCGGTATTGAAGACGCATACATTAATATTATTAATAACATCTATGAAAATGCAAGTGCAAAGATTCGGCTGTTTGAAAATACAACACACATAAAAATTGGAAAGGGAGTGAGACAAGGTGACACCATATCTCCAAAGCTCTTTAATGCCACATTGGAAAATGTCTTTCAATCACTGAACTGGGAAAACAAAGGGATAAAGATTAATGGAGATTGTCTAACCCACCTTCGTTTTGCTGATGACGTAGTCATTTTTGCAACTACCCCATCAGAGCTGCAGAGTATGATCCAGGAACTTGCTGACAAGAGTAAAGAAGTGGGATTAAAAATGAACTTTCAGAAGACAAAAGTGATGTTCAATGCTTTTACAAGAAATGAAGATTTATCGATTGATGGAGAAAAGCTGGAGATAACAGACACGTACGTTTATCTTGAACAGCAGATATCAAGTGAGGGTCACATTGGTGAAGAAATTAATCGGCGTACTAAACTTTCCTGGAGAGCTTTTGGAAGAAACAGCATAATTTTAAAGAGCAATATGCCATTATGTCTTAAAAGAAAAGTGTTTGATCAATGCATCCTTCCAGTGCTTACGTATGGTGCAGAGACGTGGACCTTAACTAAAAGAGACATACAAAGGCTGCAGACAACTCAAAGTAGCATGGAGAGGTGCATGCTTGGTGTAACCAGGAGAGATAAGAAGAGGAACTCGTGGATCCGAAAAATGACGAGAGTGGAAGACATCATGATCAGAGTTAAATCCCTGAAATGGCAATGGGCTGGACATACTGCCAGAAGGACAGACCATCGATGGACAGCCGAAATTTTAGATTGGATTCCAAGGGACAGGAAAAGACCCAGAAGAAGACCACATGGAAGATGGGTGGATGAAATTCGAAAGTATGCGGGAGTGACATGGAGGAGACTGGCACAAGACAGACCGTTGTGGAGGAAACTTGGGGAGACCTTCGTCCAGCAGTGGATTGATAATGGTTGACAATGATGATGATGATGATGATATACATATAGTTGTTTTCTCTGCCTTTCCTCTCCAAAGAAGTCCTGTGCGACCCATATGCTTGGCACCCACTTTTGGGTAATAAAATGAACCTGTGGAAGTCACACGCACACACACAAAGTTGTAGTTACTGAGTCTCCCGGAACCTATTAATAATGAATGCCAGACAAAAGTAGGATGGACACAACACTTCCCACGTGTGTTTTTGAAGCGCTAAATAAAGCTGAAAAAAAATACAAAAAGGACAGAACAGTTTAGCTCCCATTAAATACGATTATGGAGAAGGACGAAAAAGGAGAAAATAAATTAGGTTTTTTGTCCTTTACAAGCAACTGCTACTAATGTTATTAAGGACCGATAATGCACAGTACACTAGCACGTTCCCATGGCCCATAAAATTGTAGTTTTTTGCCTTCACAATTACAAACATTTGAACCTCACACAATTATAAACATCGTCTGGAAGTATCGTACTTCGGCTAGGTTTTCAAAATGTAGGAAATAATAATTCTGGTCGCATCAAAGCATTTTTCACTTATGATATTGAAGGAAAATATGTTTAAGGATTTAAATTTTAAATTTTCGAGAGTACTCTTTATGAAACCACCAAATATTCTGATGTACCAAACGGTGGGATAATTCTGTGGTTTTGTTTTTCTGTTTTAATTACCGTTATTGGTTTAATAGCATAATAACCGCGTTCTGCTACTTTGGTAGATAAAAATGGAAGGGGAAAAAAAAAAAAAAAAAAAAGGAGCAAAAATTCTGATGATACGTAATATTATCAGTGGGACCAAGCCAATGATAGTTGATCATTTTAGAAAATGTGTAACGTACCAGGAGATGTGACGTACCTGCCAGAAGGACGCACACGACATAAAGGCAGATAGGAATCAGAATAAGACGTCCGCGTAGCTCAATTGGTAGAGTGACTGATTCCGGAATGAGGGGATCCGGGTTCGAATCTCGGCGTAGACCAAAAATGACGGAGAAATTTACTTCGTTATAAATGTTTTATGATACATTTCGTCCTTTTATTCATTTCCTGTATTTACTGCTTGAGTAAATACAAAGCATACTAATGTGTACTGCAATGTTTTGATTAAAATTTAAAGACCCGATCTTGTGTTAAAACTGAACTAAACTTTTAAAGTAAATAAATAAAACTGAAATATCTCTCATAATGGGAAACGAAGAAAATATTTTTCTTGCTGGTCTTCAATCATACATGCGGATAAATTGGGACACCTCCTCCTTGAAAGCCCCTTGTCCAAGACCCTACCTCTCCAAGTTGGTCTCTGGTCACGGTTCCATAAAAAAATGAATCCATTTATGAGAATTCAACAAATTTACTCAGGGCGCTCAGAAGATGTGCTCATAGGTTACCGGTTCAATCTGGTAAGAGAAGCAAACAATTATTCCATTTTATCAAACCTTTTCTTGAAATGATGCAGCGTTCGAAAATTTTGACTTTTTTTCTTCTTTTTCCCACACATTAAACTACTTCCATTTTCGACAAAATTCATGACAAATAGCACCCTTTGATGGCATCCAAATTCATGGCATAGACCGGTTTCAATGAAGTCACATCAAATTTGTCGGTGACGGAAATCGGATCAGCGCTTCCTCGTCCCAGAGCCAGTTGTTCGAACCGACTAAACTACACCGACGGAATTTATCGGTGCAGCTTTGTAGTCTTGACATGTGTTTCGCCTCTATAGTAGGTACATCATATCACGCAAACAGCTTCATTACGAAAGATTTTTTTAAAAACGGCCATGTATTTAAGATGACTTCTTCACTGATACCTTTCACATTTTCTTCGTGAGGTTCCTCTTATTAAGGTTTCTCTTATTTACTCGAACCAATCAAAATTAGAGAAAAATTTTATTTTCAAATTCACTCCGTAAATGTAAGTATCTGTTTAGCACGTTATACTTTCAAATTTCTGCCTATAGACCTAGTACAGTACAGTACCCGATAAAGAGGTAATTAAATCGTTTATCACCATATATTTTTAAATCGTTTCTCACCATATTTTTTTATTTCGTTTATTACCAAATATAGAGCTGGACAATTCTTTTTATATGCAAAAAAAAAGGTACTACTAAAGTCACAAATACTGAAAAAAGATTACCCCCCCCCCCCAAAGGACAGTCCTATCTTGAAGAAAAAAAAAACTGACCACCAAAACCATTTTTTTCCAAGTAATGAAAAGTCCATTTCGCTCTGGAGTTTCTCTGCCCTGCTTAAAAAAACGAAGAAGAAAGAAAGAAAGAAAACTCTAAACAAACGTATTGTTCGGAATCAACTATGTGTGTGCGTTCCTACGACAGTGCAATATTTATTTTCATCAATGTTATTAATATAAAATCACCTATTTGAACTTTTTTTATGCGTGCAAGGAATTGCGCAATTGCAAATGTGCTGAAACGTGTACTTATGAGGTTAGAGGGAATGAGAAACGGCCATAAAATAACTTAAATTAAAAACATTTGTGTCTGCTGAATATTTTAGTGACTGCAGGCTGATGGCAGAAAATAACAAGAAAGATGACACCGAATTTTCGGGTGTAATAAGCACAAATAACAAGAAAAATGACACCGAATTTTCGGGTGTAATAAGCACGTCTTTTGAATCCGTTTTGACGCAAATTAAATTTATCAAAGCTATTCTAAGTCAATGGAACCGGTATGGAAAACAATAGTATCTGACGGAAGAAAGAAGTTTTTCAATCGGGTTTTTAATCTCCCAGACATTGCTGTAAACGGAATCGTGAGCTTACGCCTTCTGGTTGCAGATTTGTGCGTTAAGAAAAATATGAATTTATATGAGAAACATTTCGCACCGGCAACGCTCTCCAACACAGAAAGAATTTTTCAAATCGGACTGTTAGAAACAGAGACATTGACAAAAATAAGATGAGACTTCACGTCCCCTGTTGGGAAAACAATGCATTATTTTAGGAAGAAAGTATTCTCAAAAGGTTTTTCAATATGAACGGTATCGGTCCAAAAAAAAAAAAAAAATAAATTGTCGAATTTTCAGGAGCCCAGTTTTTGCTACAAATACATCAGAAGCTGAAATTAACACTTATGCCTCCTAGTGGCCAAAACATTTTTTTACCAAACATTAGAAATTATAAGAAAAACATTTTCCATCAGGTGCTGTATGCGATAGAGGAAGAATTTTTCAAACCGGAGTTTTTGAAGCAGAAATAACGCACAAAACGCAATTTACTTTTGCACAACATAGCGGAAAGTCTATGATTTACTTTAAAATTTTGAATTTCTATGAAAAACATTTCGCGTCGGAGAGAAACACTATCCAACAAAGAAGGAATTTTTCAAATCGGACTCCTAGAAGTAGAGATATTGACAAAAATAAGATATACCTCTACGTCCCCTGGTGTAGAAACCAGCGGCGTCGGAACCGCGGGGGCAGAGGCGACTGCTTCCTCGTTCATTTGCGTGAAGGGGCGAAACATCACATTTGCTCCCTCACTTTTTTTAGTCAGAAATCAGATTAATGCATGTTTTTTTTTATTTCCCGCCATTTAAAATTCCTTCCGATAAAACAAAGTATTATTTTCTACTTTAAATAATAATTAGAACTCTGAATTCCTGAGACGTCGAGAACTCTAAATTCTCTGAATTCTGTCGAGAACTCTGAATTCCTGAGACGCAAGTCTCTCTCCCCTTGTGCAATATGATCCCTAAGACGCAGATTACTCTCCCCCCTTGTCCAGTATGATTTTTCTAAGATGTAGATTACTCTCCTTCCTTGTCCAGTATGATTCCTAAGATGCAGATTACTCTCCTTCCTTGTCCAGTATGCGAAAAAAAGTTACTAAGAACAGCTATCCTAAAAAAAAAAAAAAAAAAGCAGTAGCGTTTTCTGTATTTTTAGTATAATAAAATCAGTATTTCTTTAAGCAAGCACATGGAAGATGGAGAAAGGAATGAGATATATTTTTACGTTGTTTGATGAATAACACAAGGGCTACGGTTCTTGTGGAATTTGTACTTGCGCTGAGGTGTTCAAATCGATCAGTTTTACATCGCTTATAATACATATCGACAGAACGCTTTACATCAAAATACAATGTAATATAGATGTAAAATTCAAGATTTATATTAAGATTTTATCGATATAATCGTTTTATCTGTAGTATGTTCAAATGACGTCATCACGTCCTGTTGTACAACAGCGAAATAAGTTTTACGATTTGACCAAAAATTGCATATGCTGATTTCTTGCCCCCGTGTGCGAAAAACAGTTCCGACGCCCCTGGTAGAAACCATGCATTATTTTAAGAAAAAATGTTCCTAAAAGGTTTGTCGACATGAGTAGTATCGGTCTACAAACGACTTTTTTTCAATCGAGATTATAGAAGCTCATATTTTGCTGCAAATACATCAGAAGCGGAAATTAAGACTTACGCCACCTGGTGGCCAAACCATTCTTTACAAAATTAGAAATTATGTGCACAGGATTCCCCATCAGGAACTGTATCTGGTGCAGCAAGAATTTTTCAAATCGGAGATTTAGAAGCAGAGATTTAGGGGAAAAGCAGTTTACCTTTGCGCTCCCTAGCGGAAAGTCTATGATTTTCTTGAAAATTTTGAAATTATATGAAACATGTCACACAGGAAACACTATCCAACAAAGAAGGAATTTTTCAAATCGGACTCTTAGAAGTAGAGATATTGACAAAAATAAGAAACACATCTACGCCCCCTGGCAGAGAAACCATGGAATATTTTTTAAAGAAGAAAATATTCCGAAAAAGTTAATCGACGTGAGTGGCATCGGTCCACGAAAGAATTTTTTCAATGGAGATTTTAGAAGCTCAGATTTTATGGCAAAAACATCAGAAGCAAAAATTAACACTTACGCCCCCTGGTGGCCAAAGTATTCTTTACGAAAAATTAGAAATTATATGCAAAAGATTTTCCATCAGGAGCTGTATCCGCTGAAGAAAAAAAATTTCAAATCGGAGTTTCAGAAGACGAGTTATCGGGGAAAACGTAATGTACTTTTACGCCCCCTAGAGGAAAATCTATGCGTAATTTGAAAAAGTAACTACATCTAAATTACTCTTCGACATAAATGGAATCGAAAAATAAAAGAATTTTTTCAATCGGATGTTTAGAAGCAAATATGTGGAATAAAACGTATTTTTGAATTCGACATCATCTGCATTTACGCCCTCTAGCGGCGAAATTGTACATCGTACAAAAAAAAAACGAAATAAAGGATTATCATTCGCATATTTCAGGTTTCCCAATGCAAAAAGAATTTTTCAAATAGGACTAATAGTTGCAGAGATATCGTGTCTACAGACGGACGGACAGACAAACCGATAATATAAGCACGGTCTTTTTTTACAAAAGACGTGCTAAAAATATAACATGCCAGGCAGGAAAAACTTAAGCTGTGATGTACGAAAAATGAATACTTTACGAAAAGTGAATAAAAAATTCGACTGATATATATAGCAGTCGAACTCATTTATAACGAGCACATTATAACGAAATCACGACTACTACAAGCAAACAGAGAAAAGTGGTTGGAAATGATGTATTTTATGAGCAAAATTTCACGGCTAAAGCGATCGCGGAAACTGAGAGTTTCGCCGGTGCAAAGAGCAAATTTTTAAGCCATTGCAATTGTTTATGGTAAGATAAGTAGCGAATTTTGTGATGAAAACGAAGAAGTGAGTGAGTAACGGCTGAATTGAAAATGTGTGATGACCAGATACAAGAAAAGATTTCTGTGAAAGTGGCATTTTTAATGCTGATGAAGCAGGTGTGCTTTGTCGATTGCCCTCTACATGACCCACAAGTTTGAAGTTGAAAAGTGCACAGGTGGAAAATCATCTGAATATCGACTGACAGTTCTGATTTGTTCAAATATGCGAGGGACTGAAATACACTGCTGGCCACCCAAAATGCAACACCAAGAAGGACACGAGATAGCAAAGCCAGATTTACTGGACACATAACAACAGATACAAAGATGAAACGATTGAGCTTACAGGCCCGTGCGACTAGGGGAACACGCAGACATCAATAGTTCGTGTGGGCCCCATGGCTGCCAATAACGGCTGCTACACGCCGCGGCATTGAACGAAAGAGGCTTTGGGTGTGGGCTTGGGGTATGTCGGTCCAGGCTGCTTCCACACGTTGCCACAGTTCCCCGGGCGGTGCTTGCCGGGCCACTCGGTTGCCGATCAACGACCAGACGTGTTCCATAGGCGACATATCGGGAGAACAGGAGGGCACGGCAGTAGTGACACTTGGTGGGCCGTGAAGAATTGTTGCACGATGCGTGCCACATGCGGGCGCGCATGTGGTGGTGTAACGATGCGTGCCACATGCCGCCGCACTCGCCGGTGGTGTAACGATGCGTGCCACATGCCGCCGCACTCGCCGGTGGTGTAACGTCAATGGTAATCGGAGCAATGGGCGCCGTGCGACAAGTTCCCGCTCCTACAGACGACGTCGAACGGTACGTGCTGACACAGGTTGTTGCGCAACACACCCTAATTCCTGCGCTAACGTTCGTGATGTGGCGGTGCGAGCCGTCAATGCCCGCTGCACAACATGCCGGTCCTCTCGTTCGGTGGTGTGCCGCGGCTGCGGCAATCGCTCACTTCGGTCCGTCCGTCCCTCATGCACCCACCGAATCCATACTCGCCTCACTGTGGCTGGATGTCGTCCCACACGGGTGCTGATGTCTCGGTACGATAAACCGCTGTCGCGATAAGCCACTATTCGTCCTCTGTCGAACTCCGAAACGTGCTGGAATGACTGCCGTATTCTGCGACGAGGCATCAGGAAACTTCCCACGCACAGGTCCGGCAGCACAACACACTTCCACTACTTACCCCCCGCCTTCTGTGCACCCTTCTTATAGTGCTTCTCGGTAGCGTGCCGGGCACACATGATTTGCATATGCCATGTAATGCTAATCGTTTGCATGTCCTCTCGCGGGCGATGCATGCTGCGAATTTCAGGCCATTCTGATACTTCCTTCTTGCTGTTGCATTTTGGTTGGCCAGCAGAGTAATAAAACTCTTAGCAGTAGGCAACTCGAAAAATTAAAGATGTTTTAAAAACATTAAAAATCTTCCAGTAATGTAAAGAGCTAACAAAAAACAAACAAACCGTGAATGACGTCATTCATTTCTGAAGTGCGTAATTGGAACAAAGAGCTTTAATAAAGGGATAAGAAAATGTTGCTGTGAATTTAGATAATTGCCCATCACATACCATTATCGACTTAACCAATATCAGACTTGTATTTTTATCGCAAAACTTAATTTCTATTTTCCAACCTATGGATCAAGAGATTATTGGAAGCTTTAATGATCTTTTAGGAAACTTTCAATATTAGAAACTATAAAATCCAACGAAAGAAAGGGACCAATCCAAATTTCAGTTTTTGATGGCATTCGATTCATGAGTGAGGCATGGAATAAAGTCACATCACAGACCATCGAACTGTTTCAGTAAGGCCGTGGAAGCTTAAAAAGCCCATGGACGCTTGACGACTGAAGGAAATGACAATATTCCGTTATTAGTTGCGATTGCAGAAACACAACTTGGATATTGGGATGGCATGTATGGACGATCACGAGACAGTGGACAAAGTCGTGACTGTCGAAACGGCAACAGATGAGGACATTCTAGAAGCTATGAGAAAAAGAGGCTTTCGAAAATGACACCGAAGAACAGAATGGTGAATGTGTAGTTAATTTAGAGTTGAGCGCAGAGGCACGAACTGCTTTAAAAATCCTTTTTTGTTTTATGAAACCAATAAGATCGATCAGGAATTTCGATTTTTTTTTTTTGGTAAAATGCAAGATACTGCTCATAAAAAAATTCGAAACAGACGAGATTGGAAGAATTCTTAAAAAAAAAAAAAGTATTACAGATAATGCGTACATCAGGACTCTTTAAATACTGAAATTACGTATGCAAGTATATTTTTCTCGTGAATTAATTACGTTGTGAATAAATACTAAAATATATAATACACGCGTAAATTTCTAATCGTACGCTGTTTATTAATTACTGGTTTTTTTTCATCCCTTTAATAAAGTACATATCTGTATACGTAGGCGTGTGTGTAATAAAGGTAGTGAGTAACAGCAAAGTAACATTTAGTTAGTAACGATTACAACGAGGAATATTCTTTGGTCCCTTAGATCTCGTAATAACAGTTTCACTGTATATATACTGTATATATATATATATACTGTATATATGTTACTTAAGAGCAAAACTGAAGACTAAGGAAAAAATTTTAGAATTTAAAACGAAGGGTGCAAAATAACCTGAAAATCAAAACGCGCAACGCAGCAGTTTTGAAAATTCAGAATTCACATTCTATAAAGATACCTAAGCAAAAAAATACATATATAATTTTGACTCACACCTAGTACAACATAGAAAAGGTTATGTATCTACCTGTGTGAGTAAAAGGAGAAAAGAAAAAAATAAAATAAAACAACTGAATGTAGAAGGTGTCGAGAATACTGAGCCTTGGCTTTATCAAGGACCAGCAAAAACTCTGCATTTTCTCACTTCCACAAAGACCTAGTTGGAAATGGGTTTCTGCAAGGCCATAGATGCAAGTAACATTCCCACCTAAAATAGTTTAAAAAATATATATATAAGTCATGTCCTCCGTAGAGTAGCATGACCTAGCACTAGTTAACAATTTCGCTTGCATCCATTAACCTTCATGGCCCGACCCATGCTCTTCATCTGTTACTATTAAACAGAGAGAAGAAGATTAAAGAGAACTCAAGCTGTGAGAGTGACATAATAAATAGAAATGATTTTCAGCTATAACGAAATTCCAAGTTCGTTTGAGAGAGAATTTAAACCTGAAAAACAAATTTTACATTGCAATTAAAAAAGGAAATGTTAATTTATAACGAACAGATTTTTGAAAGAAAACTTGAGTCTAAAACCCCCTACTCTACAACTTATGACAGCACGAAAACGAGAATAAGTTAAAGATAATAATTAACTAAAGAAAACTTTGTGAAAGTTATATACCTTAAACAGTTAGTTGCAATATGTACAAAGTATTTCAGCAGTGCTTTAAGTGCATAATTAATTAGTTATTAAGAACTTAACTACTTTGAAAAAACAGCGCATAGACAGCGCATAGAAAAGGAACAAGCTTAGCCATCTTCTGTTCCTAGGTACCACAAAAGACGCTCAAAGTTACAAAGAAAAGTAAGAGTTAAAACCCGCATAAATGTTAACAGACAAACCAATGCTTAAAAGCTGAAAAGCTAAAAAACGACAGAGAAAAGGTACATGAAGTACAAACATTGAACTTATAAAACCTAGAACCCAAAAACAAGGAAGAGAGCTTACCTCTGGTGTTACAAAAACTTTTCTCCTCACAAGAGGAGAACATGGCTGACCTCTTCCGCCACTCCCTAGACGCTGGGGGGCAGTGAGGGTGGGGCTGATGGCCTCCTCATACAGCAAGAAACCAACGCGCGGAGATTTTAACCAGAGAAAAAAATATATAAACTTAAGACTGTGGATCTGTATGATCAGAATGAGCAGAATTAACTCTCCAGAATACATGAGAAATATTATAAAATACACGAGCAGTTTATTTAATAATCTTTGCATGTATTAAATCACCTTAGTGAGCTTCTATAGATTAATCAGAATCTTATTAATTTTAATGTTGGTTTTACTATTTTTAGTATAGCTATCCTAGTGATGAATAACTAGTTTTCTTTTTTATTTGTTTTTATTTTCTTTTATAAACAGATTTTTAAGCTTTTCTTTGTGATTTTGTTTATATTATTTAATTTTTTTGTTTTAATAGGACCGTCATATCCATAGCACTAAGGTTCCTTTAGGTAGTTAATAGGCATCCTCTAGCCAACTTCCTTACGGCTTTGATTGGTCAGAATCATATTATTAACTGTGTAGAAAATTAAAGCAGATCTGCCAACCTTACTCTATTATTCAGAATAATTTTTCTTAAAGTTCTTTTGATGAAAGAAGAAGGAATTTCGTTCTCTAGAAAACTTTCTAATAGTATATTAATGTGGTAATTGAAGTCCAAATTGTTGCTGCAAATTCTTGAAATTCTTAGGACCTGAGAAATTAGTACATTCTCAATTACTTTGGTTGAAATGTTATTATTCCAGTGAAGATATTTAATTACTTTGAAAGGAAAATTAACTCTTTTATCAAAGAGGCTAATAGATGGGTTACCTCTGTTGAGCTTAATGCTTAAGTCTAGGAACTCAAGTACCTGATTACTGTGGTTGGTTTTACATAAGTTAAGAGAGCTCGGATAGATATTATCAAAATCACTCTCTATAACTTCGGAATTATTGATACACAGCAGATCATCAATATATCTAAAAGTGTAAAGGTAGTTATCTGAGCAGGTGGGGTGATTTTTAATGAATTTATATTCCTTAAAGAACAGGAATAGATTAGCGATATTCGTGGACGTTGATGTTCCCATTGGAATACCGTTCACTTGCGTATATATGTATATATATATGGGATGTAAGGTCAGGTGATGCGCAATACTACAGCCTCTCCTTGACAAATGCCAACCCCGCCTTCTCGTGGTGCATCCTGTTCCCACTAAAGGGGCTCTGACGATCGCCAATAGCGGTATAACTATACCATCGGGATTAGAGGAAATGCTATCCGACACTCACCAACCCGCTTGGCCAGCGTGGTGAGTTACGGCCAAACCCCTCCAAAATGACTCCACAACTTAAATGTTGGCCCTCAGTCTCCGGCAGCTGGAATGTACCTAGCCAAGGCAGCGGCCAGTGCGCCATGAAGGCAGAGGGTGCTAAGAATCACCGGAGGACCGGACTAGGCTACCATCTGATGCTGACCTTGGCTACGTATAACGGACGCTCACTATCTTCTGATTCAAAGCTCCTTTAATTGGAAGAAGAACTACAAGGGATCAAGTGGGACATCGTCGGGCTAAGTGAAGTAAGGAGAAAAGGGCCGCCCCGGTGGTGCAGTGGTCTAAGCGATGGCCTCTGATCATTCGTCCGAAAGGGGTCCGGGTTCGAATCCCGGTGAGGCATGGATGTTGTGTTTGTCTCATGGCACTGGCTCTTTCCCTTCCCTGGAACCAGTGACCCTAAATTAGGGACGGGCGACTGCTTATAGCCCATTGAGTTGCTCACGGTGGTCGCTAAACTTCCAATAAAAAAAAAAAAAGGAGAAAACGAGAAGATCTCATTGAACTGAAAAGTTGACATCTTTTCTATTATCGCGGGGCAGATACTAGCAGCACTAGTGGTGTTGGATTTATAATAAACAAGAAACTGAAGGATAAAGTTGTAGAAGTTGAAAGTTCCTCTGACAGAGCTGCACGACTCGTTATCCAACTCTCGAGAAGATACCAGGCTCAGATTATTCAAGCTTATGCACCCACTACAAGTCATCCTGAAGAAGAGATTGAAGAATTTTATGAGGAAATTCGTCATCTAAATAATAAAGGCAAGCAGAACTTGAAGATCATTATGGGAGATTTCAATGCGAAAATAGGGCAACGACAACAGAATGAAACTTCAGTAGGCAAATTCGGTCACGGCAACAGAAACCAGCGTGGAAATACTCTCGTAGAGTTTGCAGAGGCAGAAGGGTTTGTCATCATGAACTACCTTTTCAAGAAAAAGCCGCAAAGGAAATGGACATGGAGGCATCCCAATGGATTGACAAGTGAAATTGATTTTATTATGTGTAACAAGAAATCTGTCATGGAAGACTGCAGTGTGCTAAACACGTTCAACACAGGTAGTGAACATAGCATGGTAAGATGTAAGATGCACCTCAATGCTAAACTCGAGCGTGGCAAGCTCATAAAACAAACAAAGTGTATTGACACGACCAACCTTAAAAAACATCATAATACCTTCAAATTGGAACTGAGGAACAGATTCTCTGCTCTAGAAGGTCTAACATCGAAAGAAGTGGACATCTCTGAAGTTAACAGAAAACTAACCAAGGCTCTTATGGAAACAGCAACAAAAATAGCTGGGACTAAGAACAAGTTGCATACGAACAAATTATCAGGAAAAACCAAAATTCTGATGCTAAAAAGAAGAGAGACGAGGACAACTAAAGGAGATGTGACTTTCAAGGTGGAATATATAGAGCTATGCAAGACGGTACGAAAAAGTATCACTGAAGATGTAAGGAAATTCAACTGTGAAC
The DNA here is from genome assembly GCA_039090855.1 of Macrothele yani. Taxonomy (NCBI): domain Eukaryota; kingdom Metazoa; phylum Arthropoda; class Arachnida; order Araneae; family Macrothelidae; genus Macrothele; species Macrothele yani. The sequence continues at coordinate 144,576,271 of CM076996.1, forward strand.
TAGTGAGGAAAGCAATTGAAAACGACCAAAGCCTAAAGATAGCAAAGCGGCATCTCAGTAAGGGAAGAAAACAGATTATGGCACTGAGAAAAGAAGATGGTTCTGTAACAAGAAATAGAGGCGAAATTTTGACAAGAGTGAAAGATTTCTACTCAAAACTATATGAAAGGGATGATACATGTACTCCAGACATTACAAAAGGTACCAGTGTTCTTTCAGTCCTCCCAGCAGAAGTTACACATGCAATCAAGAACATGAAACAGGGAAAAGCTCCAGGAGAAGATGGAATTACAGTAGACATCATACAAGAAGCAAGTGGAGAAATTGAAACAGTACTCGCCCAAGTTTTCACTCGATACCTTAATGAAGGGAAGATTTCTGGGGATTGGAACAATGCTACAATGATCCTGCTACATAAAAAAGGTGACATTGAGGATCTCAGGAACTACAGATTTATCAGCCTCCTATCAGTGGTTTATAAAATCTTCACTAAAGTTCTTTCACACCGCTTGAAGGTGACAATGGACATGGCTCAACCAAGAGGACAAGCTGGATTCAGGAGTGGCTACAGCACTATAGATCATATCCACGTACTGAGAGAACTAATGGAAAGAGCGGGGGAATATGTACTTCCATTATGCATGGCTTTTATTGACTATGAAAAGGCCTCTGATTCGGTGAAACCATTAGCAGTTACAATGGCTTTGAAATCCTGCGGTATTGAAGATGCATACATTAATATTATTCATAACATCTATGAAAATGCAAGTGCAAAGATTCGGCTATTTGAGAATACAGCACCCATAAAGATTGGAAAGGGAGTGAGGCAAGGTGACACTATATCTCCCAAACTCTTTAATGCCACATTGGAAAATGTCTTTCAATCACTGAACTGGGAAAACGTAGGGATAAAGATTAATGGAGATTATCTAGCTGACCTTCGTTTTGCTGATGACGTAGTCATTTTTGCAACTACCCCATCAGAGCTGCAGAGTATTATCCAGGAACTTGCTGACAAGAGTTAAGAAGTGGGATTAAAAATTGTACTTTCAGAAGACAAAAGTGATTTCGATTGTGTATTAAACGTAGGTTTAAATCCACAATCGAAAAACTGCTAAGCTTGTACGATGCAATTTCTTAAGATATTTGTTCCTTGTGAGACAAGATCCTAAACATTGTTCATTTCCGTAGCAAAATCAGTCCTGGTCACATATCGTATTTTCCGTCAATTAATATGCAAGTCAGATTCAGTAGACCGGCCCTAGATGTGGGATGGAATCTCCTAATTGGCTAATGCTCAGGAGGATGGTTAAATTCAAAATACCACCTTCATTTTTCATAACAAGGTTACTGGGTCTTTTCTTTTCTAAGGAACAGAACTTTCCTTAATAACCAAACCAGAAAAATCAACTACAAAAAACCACTTTTCAGCCTGCCGTGTTATCGGTAGTTTTGATTACAGGCACTTAATCCCAGCGACATTTCTTATTTAAGTCACCTTCTGCAAAAGACAATTTGCTACTGATTATTATTAGTGCCTTCCTTTCACGTTAAGAGGTTACAAAAAGGTCCATCCTGCTCAAATTTTGCGTGTTTGGGTTACGAACTGGAAAACAAAACAGTTGTTTAGACACAACACGAGAATCAAACAAAGAAAAAAGAGCGATCACTTTGCACTATAATATGGAATTTAGATTAGAAAAAAAAAAAAAGTAATAATAACCCGAAACTGCGAGGACAACGCTAAAATGGCGGGCGTTCCACCTCGGGGAGCGCAGCAACCACTGTACTTTGAAATGACTTGGCTCTGAGCCAACATCAAGACTACAGCTCCCTTCTCTCCCTCTCGTTGAATCTCCTACCCTCCCCCTTTTAACTCCCCTCCTCCCAGTACCGTGGGCGAGCTCGGTGACAGAGTAAGAACTACTGGAGTTTCTCCCTCTCTTATATTTTTACTTTTTCATTATTTTTTTTACGGAATCTTTGTCGCTCATAAAATAGTAATAAGGCAAAGGAAATGTCTCGCATTTATCATAGGCCAGAATCTACTTCTGTTGTAACAAAGTTTAAAAGCTAATGACGTAAAATAAAAACATATGACAAAATCATCTGACACTAACAGGTCATGAAAAGATCCTTTCTTCTAAATACGTAAAGACATTTTAAAAAGGTTTCACAGCTCTGGGGAGGAAATCGGTAATTCTATGCGCATGTATGCGCGAGGAGAACTAGAGTAGAATCAACCACTCATTTCGTCCTTTCCAAAATCGAAACACAAAGGAATTGCTATCAAAAATTTTCGTTCTGGACATAACATTGTCCATAAAAACAAATGCAAAGCAATAAAACTATAGAACACAAAACAACAACTAAAAAAAGAAAGGGAAGAAAGAGACTGTTTCCTGATTAGGTTCCATACTTTATATCACGGAAAAAGATTTTTCATGAAAAAACACTACAAATGAAAATCAAGAACTGTGAAAATGATTAAGTAGTTGAAACTCCGAAAACATTCTCGTTTGTGTAATATGTATCTACGCTCCAACCCAGGATTTAGCAGAAAATAAGTATGAAGAAATTGAGGCATGTTCAAAGGGATTCATTCATTCATTCACTCTATGGCGATGAATAAATATCGGACTAAATTCTTTATTTTAAAAACTTCAGTGGCACTTCTCCGAGGAGCCTCGTCTTTTTTAAAGTTACAGAAACATATGTGGCTAAAATAACGAAAACTTTCATACAGAAGCAGAGTTTTAAGGAGAGCACAGGAATACGTGGAGCTTCGTTTAGAATTTTTCAAATCTGTGCAAAAAATGCATTACGTTGCCTCAGGAGAGTACGGTTGGATAAAAAAGCAATGTTACAGTGGACACCCCCCCCCCCCCATCCTAAAACCTGAAGAAAACTCTAAAATTTGTCCGCCATGTTGCGTATGGTATGAGGCAGCTAGGAATCACAGTTCGGCAGGCTCACATGTTTTTTACAGTTCAGTTGTTTTATTTATTTCTCATTTACGTTGTTTTTTCTTTCGGATGTTCTCTGAATTAATTAACAAAATTGCGGGATAATTGGGAAGTCGCTCCAATGCTCTTGAAGGCAAGAAACGCAATATTTTTGCCATTTTTGAATTATTTCTACCTGTGGGAAAAGGTAGCACTCAATGGTTGCTCTGGAAATTGATAAGAGCAAAGCGATAGGCCCAGAAGAGGACTTCTAGATTTCTTGAGGAGGGGCCGATGTTACGACCCACCCCCGCCATTAATTTAGTAATTAATGGGCGTGGTTGATGTGTGAAATTAATTAAGTATTAATTATGTTCGAGGCTTGATTGGAGTTTAAAAGTGTAAACAGCAGATAAAGTTTTATCTGGGGGTTTGGAAAGAAAAGAGGCGAAGAATTCTCTCTCTGGCTGGGTGGTCTCAGAATAGCTCTGTTAGGTCATAAATATCAGGGCGCAGCTGACGGGAAGCTAAGCAACACGGAATGGTACCTTTCGAAGAGGGGTCCACTTGAGTAAATGAATGAAGATGGGGACAAAAGGTTTAGCGAATAATCGTAAATTCGTCGATTGTTTGGGGCATTTTCGAGAACAATTGCTCTCTGTGTGGTCCGTGCAGAAAAATAAGATTTCGCACTTAGCGTGAAAATAAGGAAGAAAGTTTAGTTGTCTGTATGCTCTCCGATGTGAAAGGCTGGATGCCTTGGATCTGCAGCAAAATGAATTGGGGAAAATGAAGCAGCAAACCTCCCCGCATTTGGTAAGAAATGGAGACAACTCGAGGCAGCTGGAGATGCCAGTTTGCCATAAAGACAGCAGAATGCCTAAATCCGCGGGATAAAGCAGAAATTTCTAGGCTGGAGCGGAATGGAAATCAGCGACTGTTTGGCCTAATGAAAGCCAAGTTACAGGGGAATTAAGAAGTCTGCGAGTGGACAGTGGTCATTCCAATGAGAAGCGAAGCCATGCAAAGTCGGGTTCGGATGCCAACCACTGCAGTGTGGAATCGTCACCCCCATTCATCCCCTACTGTGGAGGAAGTGAAGAGATGCGCTCGTCTTACGGGGCGAAGCGAGGCCCCATGTGTGCGTGTGTGTGGTCACGTAAGCAGCGGAGCCACTACGTGTAAGTGCGACGGGATAAAACATGGCGAAAGAAAGATATGAGCGTAAGAGCGGTGGCTTCGATACCTAACAAATATACAGGTGAAATGTTGAGTTGCCGATATACGCTTAAGGTAAAAGCACGTCTGATTTCGCTCGGCCGAGAAAATTAATCTCAGGGCTGGCGGTCGCAACTCGATAAAAAAAATGGAAACGAAACCTGCGAGTGGCATATTTGAACTGCGTACTCAGGCAGGGTAGATAGATAGATGGTTTGCGAACGGAAAGGAACTGACTGAATTGGGAATGAACGGTCAAAAAGGACGGAAGGTAGCGACGGACGGAATCAACTATAGCAGCAGCGGAATTGAATGTGTCCCACTCTCCCAGCAGTCGACGTTCACAATTATTTCTTCACGACAACAAAAATCATTTCCCAGGAACACAGAAAATCAATCTTGGAAACCGCAACTGCAGATGTGAGAGGGCCTATTTTGCTTAACGGCCACCTTCAAATCGTCACGAGAATAGATCAGTGTGCACTCTAATCATTGCAACAAAGTGCGGCGTGATATTACCATTTTTAATTGTGTGCTTCATTTACATCAAGCGTCAAAGTGAAGTGTTGAATCATCGGTGCTGCCACATGGTGCAAGTGTCTGTGTGTGTGTTTTTGTTTTGTCGTGTGATATTATGTGATACACAACGGATTTGCACAGCAAAGTCACGTAACTGTAAGTAGATGAATATTTCCTTTTTCTTTCTTCGCACATCTGCGAACTTGTGCCATCCCGACACCCAAAGCTGCATGGACATAGATGCAGTAATGCTGAGTGACTGAACCTCAGAGGAAATACCTGCACATACAGATTTCAATTTCTTACCGGGCCCATTTCCTGATTATTTTTTTTACATGAATAAGGGAGAAGGTGTGGCCACAAATTCCGCTGGGCGGGACAGTTTCTTTTAACTTTGGTTCAGGGCCAAAGCGAGCGGGGAAGGGATCTGCATGTGCATGCTTATTAGATTTAGTTAATTAACTTTGGCAGTATTTCGCACCTATAATCTTATACCGCAAATTAACGTGCTTGTGTATTTTGTGTCGCGAGTATTTTTAATGTGATCGTTTGCATATAATTTTTTTTCATTCTCTAAGCAATTGTATATGAATATCACCTGCAGCTCTATTTAGTGTGTAAACGAGTAGTATCTCTTGTTCAGATAGTCCGGTGGAGACTCAGTCGGCTTGTGTCTTCCGACAGTAATGTGTGACACCGTATGCTGCCCTCATAAGAGGGGCAATTGTCTATGCGCCTAGAGAGCGCCGTATCTGTTTAAATCTCGCAGAACGTTATTAAATGTTGTGTTGTGTATTTGAGAATCATGTGTTATTTGCGAAAGTGAGTGTAGTACTGGCTGGTTGGGGATTGAATGTACCGGAGTAAGATCCGGACCACTACACTCAGTCACGAATTGGTGATTGCGGGTGAACCTCATCACAACTCTGATCCCAAAGTATCATTTTTTTTTTAGATTATTTTATTTTTTATTTGTTGTTGTTATTTTGTTCACAAGGTGGATTCACCCAAGCCTTATGCTTCGGGTCATTCTTCAACTTTTCATTTTTTATGTTCTGGTGTGAATCTTTGAGTGCAGCAGTGCACCTGAGATTCTCACCTGGTGCCGTGGCCAACTAAATTGTACTTCAGGTCTCAAGCACCGTTACCGGCCGACTCGGCAGGAACACTGCTAGTGCCGTGTAACAGCAATAATGTGAACAGAAAAACTGGACTTTTCGTTTCTGTTGTTATCCAGTAATAACTATACCTAAATAAGGTGTGATATGAATTCCTTAGCAATCAACCGTTTGTTCAGCATATTCACCCCGATTTCCTACTATGCACTCTACACGGACAGGGGCTGACCAAATCGAAACGCATTTGATTTCTTCCTTGAACCTCACCACATCTGAACCTCACTAGATGGTAATCGTTTGAAGGAAACACGGTGCCATTAGCTTATCTTTTTTCTTTTTTTACGTCCGTGTAAAACATTTGATGTACGCTTTTTTTTTTTTTTTTTCACATCTCGGACATCACACAATACTTGGAAGAGCAAGAAAATATAAAGAACTGAAATAAGCCAGCGTAAGGAGTAAAAAAAAGGGGGAGGGGGAGAAAGAAATGACATAGTATTAGCCTATATTACAGACCACTGAGAAGCAAGCACCTTAAACTTGGTTCGCATGTTCAATTAAAATTAAATGCCCGACCCGAGACTGTAAAATGAATTTTGCGTCTGCGTGCTTCTGGGTAATAACTCATCTTCATTTCGAACCAACAGCTTTCCACTCCAGAATCGCAGGTGCTCTCTATTCCCCATTACTGTTAGCTGCGTAGCTGGTCACAAGTTAAGTACGATCTTCTTGACTATGGATTCTTAAAATAGTTAACAAAGAACAAAAAAACTAAATTCTATAGTATTTTATGATGAATTCGTTTAATTAGAAGCAGGTATGCCTATGGATTAAATTCTTATCGGTGGTACACCTGACGTTTTCCGCGAAAAAAAATGGCCGTCGAAGTCGCAAAGAATGCGCACATTAGTTCACGAAAAGATGATAAATTAAACAGAATACTCATACAATAAACTCTGGAAAAATCTCCTTAGTAAGTCCCCACAGATTAAAAATTAAAACTAATCCATAACAGATGTTGGCCAAACAAAAAAGAAACAAAAGTCCAACCCTAACATTATTACTGATGATGAAAGAGTACAAAACTGATAATATTGACAATATCCTTCTGCTAAAAATTTCCTCAAACTCTTCAACATGACGTCATATGTAGTGTCTGAAATTCCCAAATGGGATCTTACTCTGCCCTTCAACCCCACTCCCCGAAGAGACGGTTCAAGTCCATAAACTCGAAATCAATATGAGTTCTCATACTTTTATACGAATACTTTTAAAACTTCTGTCTTTCACGTATCCCCACACAGAACTCCAATATGAAAACTTGCTGGCAATAGCCGATAACTGAGACCAACTGACTGAATTAACTCGGCAGCTCTTAGGCAGGCAACCAACCTACTTCCAAAACATGAGGTACTTCAAGATCACAATAGAGCGATGCCCGGTGTAGTTGAAAAAGAAACCGCTGTGTTTTTCAGGCTACACACAGGACCACTTAGATATGCTGGCAGATAGGGGTAATTTAATGGCTTACCCAGCAGAATAAGAGTATCAAATAATTTAATCGAAAACAAGTTCATGCTATGCAATAATTTTGCGTAAGTCTGTGTCGATTTTGGGAACTACGTGGGTTATTATAGAATCTCAAAATTCAACAAATACAGCTAGAAGGAACTTCACCGCTGAGGATGATTCATTTAAAAATGTATAACCCACAAAAGGTGTGGTGTATTGATTGGGTGGTTCCGTTACCACTGCCTTTCTCAATAATTCTACCAGTTTTGTGTGTGTGTGTGTGTGTGTTGTGTGTGTGTTTGGCATCTTATCCCCTCACTTGTTTCTTGCGCCACGACACCCTGTAACTCACTCACATATGATCTTCTATTGATATTCTGTAAAATTACTATTCACCCCACGCTTCTTCGTACACCAATAGTGAGGAACTTTAACAATTGTTGAACGCAACGACGGCAACTCTTTGTTTGATTGTCCGACTGATTTGTTTAGCCCTTGGAAGTACATATTTCTAATTCGTTCAACATTTGCATTTTGATGTTCTCGGGTACTGTAGCATTTTTTTTTCGGGGAAGGACAACTCTAAGGGATATAAACAGCCGTCCGCCCCTAATTTAGGGCTAGTGGTTCCAGGAAAGACAGACAGCCAGCGTGGTAAGACAAAGACGCAAACCATTTCTCATCCGGGACTGGAACCTGGGTACCACTCAGAAGACTGGCCTGAATCCTACACCTCTGCCTACTCGGTGACCGCGGTTGCGGCCTGTTTTATGTATCGTCGTCCACAACTCGTAAGCACACAACCATGACGAATATACCCAGCAGTCGAGTCACATTATTGTGACCACCTCCTACTTTTGACGCCAACAGCACGTAGCCAATGAAAGAAGGCACATGTCGTGAGTTGGCTTGGAGGATATATAAGGTGTGCTGTAGGCATTCTGAAAAGATATCACTTGTTGCTGTCATGGATAAAAGGAGCGATTTATCAGATTGGCAAAAAGGGATGATTATCGGCTTTCGGGCCAAGGGTGGCAGTATTTCTGAAACAGCGCAGTTTGCGAACTGTTCGCGTGCTGCTGTGGTTAAAGTGTATTGTGATTGGAGAAATGGCCCCATTGCGAATAAACGACGTGAAAACTGCGGAGCACCACGTGCCATTGATGTGAGAGGTGAACGTTGGCTTCGAAGGTGCGTGCGGGCCTATCGACATGCTACAGTGGACCAACTCACTGGCCGAATAAACCAGGGGGCTACCCGAAGTGTGTCTAAAACGACAGTTCAGCTAACTCTGCTGCGTATGGGGCTCTGATGCAGACGGATGGTCACTGCACCTATGCTAACGAAGGTGCATCGGCAGAAAAGGCTTACATTTGCACGGCACTATCGAAATTGGACCTCCGCTGATTGGCAAAGGTTTGCCTTCTCCGATGAGTCACGTTTTCTACTTCATCGAACGGATGGACGTGGGCGTATAAGGCGAGAAACATCGGAGAACAAACACTCTTTAACCATTGCTGGAAGAACACAAGCTGGTGGAGAATGGTCTAGGGAATGTTTCCGCGGCATTCTTTGGGTCCACTCATACCTGTGGAAGGCATTATGGACCGAATTCGTTATGAATTCATCCTTGCAGACCACGTACACCCATACATGCTGATTGTCTTTCCTGGGCGGATGGGATCTTCCACCATGACAATGCGACGTGTCACACAGCTAGAAATGTCCGAGAGTGGTTAGAAGAACACGATGAAGACTTCAAAGTACTTTCCTGGCTCCCTAATTCCCCAGACTTAAACCCAATTGAGCATCTGTGGGACCACATCGATTGTGTTATTCGCTCTATGAATCCTCTACCACGCACTCTCCAGCAGATGTCAGATGCACTGCAGTCAGCATGGCTCTACATATCTGTGAACACCTTCCAGCACCTTACTTAGTCATGCCCAGTCCGTCTAGCTGCTGTCCGCGCTGTACACGGCGGTTACTCTGGATATTAGCTGGTGGTCATAATAATGTGACTCGATTGTGTACTTTTCTTTTTCGTGATGAGCTAAAAATTCTTAAAGTGATTGTTCACGTGTCCGAATGAAAGGAAAACGTGCAAAAATTTGAGAAATCTTTTGTCATGATTCTAGCTATTCAATTAAAAAAAATTCCATCCGAATTATTATTATTATTTTTATTGGGGGTTAAACGACCACCGTGAGAAACTCCGTGGGCTATAAGCAGGCGCCCGTCCCTAATTTAGGGCCACTGGTTTCAGGGAAGGGAGAAAGCCAATGCCGTAAGACAAACGCAACATCCATGCCTCACCGGCATTCGAACCCGAACCCATCTCGGACGAATGATCAGAAGCCGTCGCTTATACCCCTGTGCCACCAGGACAGCCATCCGAATTCTAAAAACAGTGTCATGCTGAATACAAAATTAAGGTAGCACTAGCGAAAAACTGCGCCAGAAAATGTGGGAAATGCAAGGATCACTACGATCCCAGCCATCGAACGGTATAATTTCTACAGACAAAGTGACACAATAAGCGTGTATTTCTTTTCTCACATACACTCCTATGTCAAAAGACTTGCTAAACTGAACTGTTAATATCATGAGCTTAGGAAGCGGCATTTGATGAAAACAATGCGCTTGCCTAGGTAGTTTCCAGGGGCGGGGTTTACTCAGATTCGCAGATTTGGAATCGATCACGAATGAAGTATCTAAAATTTGAGTAAACATACACGTTGACGACGAAAACAAAGAAAGCATATGGGACGCACAATTAGTTATACCAGGGTTAGGGGCCCGTGCAAACACAGAGCAGTCTCCATATACAAATCCGCCGCCCCGGTGGCGCAGTGGTCTAAGCGATGGCCTCTGATCATTCGTCCGAACGGGGTCCAGGTTCGAATCCCGGAGGCATGGATATTGTGTTTGTCTTACGGCGCTGGCTCTTTCCCTTCCCTGGAAACAGTGACCTTAAATTAGGGACGGGCGACTGCTTATAGCCCATTGAGTTGCTCACGGTGGTCGTTAAACCTCCAATCAAACAAACAAACATTTACAAATCCATTTTTTTTTATTTTTTTTTTGATTGGAGGTTTAATGACCACCGTGAGCAACTCAATGGGCTATAAGCAGTCGCCCGTCCCTAATTTAGGGTCACTGGTTCCAGGGAAGGGAGAGAGCCAGTGCCGTAAGACAAACACAACATCCATGCCAGACCGGGATTCGAACCCGGACCCCTTACGGACGAATGATCAGAGGCCAGCGCCTTAGACCACTGTGCCACCCGGCTGTCCGGGTTTGAATCCCGGTGAGGCTTGGATGTTGTGTTTGTCTTACGGCGCTGGCTCTTTCCCTTCCCTGGAACCTTAAATTAGGGACGGGCGACTGCTTATAGCCCATTGAGTTGCTCACGGTGGTCGTTAAACCTCCAATCAATCAAACAAACAAACATTTACAAATCCATTTTCGGCTAACAACGCTTTATGGTTATATTCTACCGCAGAGCACGTTATGAGAAACGTATTGTTGCGTGAGAATCGTAATGACTTCTAGCGGTGAGTAATCGTCGTGCCCGTTTAGCGGGCACAACAACAATGACGGAAACACGCAGGTATGAAGAGAAACTCACGAATTTCTGGAAATTTGGCGAAATTACATTTGAGGACGGTAAACGTACAAAATTGGCCGAATTTCATATTTGATGACCAAAATTGCCGGCGGATAGTTCGAATGTTCACCGATTGAATATTAATTTTTACATGTGTGCGCGCGCGTGTGTGTGTGTGTGTGTGTGTGTGCGCGCGCGCGCGCATTCAGTCCTCGACTGAAAGATTGTTTGCACTGTAAAAAGTAAGTGGTGTGAATTCACGGAAAATTTCTGAAAATAACGTTCAGCAAAGTTACCGGTAAGTGTCCGCCTTTTAACAAAATTTCCGATTTTAAAAGAGCCCGTTTTTTTAACCCGCGTTTTCAGAGATTTTTCTTAGTCAATAATTCCGTTTATTTCAGAACAGTCCGTTTCCGTATTTATACAAATATTTAGCAAAATCGAAGCCGCTGAATTTTTCAGCCCTTACGTCACGGAATCCTTTAGCGCCGGTAGCGGGAATCGAACTCGGGTCGAGTCTACGCACAAGCAGGGCATTTTAACCACTAAGTCTTAGGAACTGCACTGACGCTTAAGGTAAAACTAATCTCGTGATGATTTTGTCATTAATGCGAGTGATTTATCATTTTATTTTCTGTTGGAATTTATTTTTTCTGTAAGAGGATTTATCACAAATCAAGTATTTTTTTCAACGTGATGGATATTTCAAAGCAACAGGATGCTTTGGAACTTGATATATCTTTTTTTAACTGACAATAACTTACAATATTGATTTAAAAAAATGAAATGTACTGTTTTATTAGTATTATTAAACAAAACTACTAAATATAAAATTTACTCTTGATAGCTATAATAGCTTTTGTCTTAAGCACTCTACAAACTCATACATAGACATCGTACAATCACCTGTACAATAAATTAAGTACCCGGTTTCTTACGGTAACACAATATATAATAGCTGGTGCACAAAATGGGGAAGAGGAGAAGAAATATCCTATGCCACAATAACCAAAATTCATGCGATATGCTATCCACAATATCCGATCTCGCAACAGAACAAAAAATAAGTTCCTTTGACGGACTTTTGAAATTTATCAAACTTCACAGCTATTCCCGCGAATCTATCTCTTCTATTACCAGAAATTTTTCGTCATATGGATACGGAAAAAGTGTGAACGGAGTTTTTCCGTTAAGACACGAAAGGAACTGAGAAGAGGTTTCTGAAAATTCAGGATTTTCCGTTAACACATCTTGAAAACGGTAATTTGCCGTCAATATAAGAAAGGAATTGCAGAAAGGTTTCTGAAAATTCAGAATTTTCCTGGAGTACGAAAAATCCGTGAAATTCAGGTTTGTTTCCGTCATTTCACGGAAAAAGTTGTATGAGAAATATGCTTCGTTAATTCACGAAAGGAATCATGGAAAGTGGCTCGCGAATTTCAGAAATTGTTTTAGTGTCACGCCCCAAATGTAACCGGATGAATTAAACTGTAAGGTAATCCGATACCAGAAGAAAGCACGAATGCAGCATACGAATTGAAAGTAGGCCTCTTGGCGTCAGTCCCTCGAGAGAAGAAAAATAAATAAATAAATAAATGACAGATGTATCAACTACCACCCAGCGCAGCACAGAACAAAACGAGAATTTTCAAGTACTGAAAATGTTTATCGATCTTTAAATGCTAGTGCATTTTAACTCGCATACCTGACTGCTAATCCAAAAGAATATTTTAATCGATACTCAAAAGACAATTTGAAAACAAACGAAACAAAGAAAAAACAATACTGGCTTAAACCAATTTAATATTTTGATAATATTTTTTATCAATCTCTGCATAATTTGCTGATGATTGTCGCCAGTTAAAAAACATATCGCCCATTAATGCACTCGTGTTTGAAATAAGAAAATATGAACAGGGCCCGATTTACATAGAAATGGGCCCTAGGCACAGCATAAGATGAGGTCCTCCACCCGTCCACATTCTTGAAAGAGTAAGTACAACCTGTCGCCACTAAATATTATCAATTAATTTAAAAGTTGATTTAATAAATGGGACACTTTGCTGGGAAAAATAGGAAATAATATCTACTTTTATTAAATATTAATATTAGCAAAGAAATTTGCCCTTAAAATATAGACAGGCAAGTAAAACACTATTTAATACGTAGTTTAGTATTGCTATTTTCGCATTTATTTAGGTAATAATTCCAATATCCACAGATGTTAAGTTTTTCATCCCCTTTTAATTTTATTTTTAACTGATGAACATGATTTAGACTTCGTACAGACTGCTTTTCGGGCGGCAAGGTGAACTTCCATGTAGCAGATTAATCACCTGTAATGTGTTCAATATTATAGTAGAATACTTCTGTTAACAGGGAATGATGCTTAAATTTGAGCAAACATGCATAACTGGATAATTATCATACTCATAAAAGTACATTATTTAGCTCATTAATTCACTTAATTTAGACTCAAGCAATTTTAAAATCTGCTACTTCACAATATGAAATACTCAAAGCTTCTGCAAAGTGTCTTAGCAATGAAAAACCTCTCTCAAGAGGTGTATAGTATATGTATATATAGGAATATAGTGCTAACACTTATATTTCATCTGCAAGTGTCAGATGATAAGCATACATACATGTGATATAAGAAAAGGAACAATCATCAGAGAGTTAAGTGGCTAAGATCAAGTTAGTTATTCACACCCTTACCACAGTGTTGCTTTTTTTTTAACTCCACATCTATGTTTTTTTTTAATTTTTGCATTGCGATTCTGGGGCCTCTTTAAATGCGAAGCCCCAGGCCAGGGCCTTGAATGCCTAGGCATAATCAGGCCCTGAATATAAATTATGTAATACTTTGTACATCATTCAAAATGTTTGTTAAATCACTTTCAGTAACTAAAAGGATGCCCGCTTGCTCGTTGTTAGGAATCAAGTGCCTTTGATTCCCCCTTCCCATATACTGTTAACTTGTAATATTTTACCAATCATAAGATGCTAAACTAAGATAACAATACACGGCATAAAAGCAATAAGACAGTCTTTTAAATATAAGAAGGTGATGATTTTTTTTTCATTACATTTGCACCCAAAATTTGGTAAAAAGTTTACTGGTTCTCTTCCAAAATTTATTGCATGCGTACCGCCACCACCTTTAACAAGAAAGATGACACCGAATTTTCGGGTGTAATAAGCACGTCTTTTGAATCCGTTCTGACGCAAATGAAATTTATCAAATCTATTCAAAGTCAATGGAACCGGTATGGAAAACAATTGTATTTGACGGAAGAAAGAAGTTTTTTAATCGGGTTTTTAATCCCGCAGATATTGCTGTAAACGGAATCGTGAGCTTACGCCCTTTGGTTGCAGACTTGTGCGTTAAGAAAAATTTGAATTTATATGAGAAATATCTCGCAGCGGAAGCGCTCTCCAAAAAAGAAAGAATTTTTCAAATCGGACTCTTAGAAGCAGAGATATGGACAAATATAACCATGCATTATTTTAGGAAGAAAGTATTTTCAAAAGGTTTTTCGGTGTGAGCGGTATCGGTCCATGAAAAAAAAATTTAGAACAGTTTTCAAGAGCTCAAATTTTGCTGCAAATATATCAGAAGCAGAAATTAACGCTTATATGCCCCCTGGTGGCCAAAACATTCTTTACCAAATATTAGAAATTATATGAAAAACATTTTTCATCAGAAGCGGTATGCGATAAAGGAAGAGTTTTTCAAATCGGAGTTTTACAAACAGAAATAACGCACAAAACGCAATTTACCTTTGCACCCCCTAGCGGATAGTCTATGATTTACTTTAAAATTTTGAATTTATATGAAAAATATTTCGCATGGAAACACTATCCAACAAAGATGGAATTTTTCAAATCGGGCTCCTAGAAGTAGAGATATTGAGAAAAATATGATATACATCTACGCCCCCTGGCGTAGAAAACATGCATTATTTTAAGGAGAAAATATTCCTAAAAGGTTTGTCGACGTGAGTAGTATCGGTCCACAAGCGAATTTTTTCAATCGAGATTTTAGAAACTCGCTGCAAATACATCAGAAGCGGAAATTTTCAATCGAGATTTTAGATTTTGCTGCAAATACATCAGAAGCGGAAATTAAGACTTACGCCCCCTGGTGGACAAACCATTTTTTACCAAAATTAGAAATTATATGCAAGGGATTTCCCATCAGGATCTGTATCCAGTGAAGAAAGAGTTTTTCAAATCGGAGTTTTAGAAGCACAGATATCGGGGTAAACGCAATTTACCTTTACGCCCCTAGCGGAAAATCTATGCATAACTTGAAAAAGTAATTATACCTAAAATACTCTTGGACATAAATGGAATCGAAAGATTAAAGAATTTTTTCAATCGGATGTTTAGAAAAAGCAAATATATGGAATAAAATGTATTTTGAATTCGACATCATCTGCATTTACGCTCTCTAGCGGCGAAATTGTACATCGTAAAAAAACGAAATAAAGGATGATCATTCGCATATTTCAAGCTTACCAATGTAAAAAAGAATTTTTCAAATAGAACTAACAGTTGCAGCGATATGGTGTCTACAGACGGACGGACGGACAAACCGATAACATAAGCACTTTTTTCTTTTTTTACAAAAGACGTGCTAAAAACGGGGAAGGTGGGGGGGGGGGACCTAAATGTCATCTCCTAAAAAGAATATTCGAATGTTTTCCCTGATCTGACTGTGAATCCTAAACGACGATTCACTTCCTTTACAAACACAAAATCATTTTCTTCAGCGTGGTTGCACAACGCTGTTCATTACCAAAACCCAAGAAAGAAATTAACTATGGGATCAAATTAACTATTTACCAAATTAAACTCTGAACCCCTAGCTAGCACTGTATTAAAAAAAAAATAATAATGAATATCAAAAATACTTTTGAGATACCAAATGATGATAGATCGAAAAACGAAATCTGCGTAACTAAAATAATAACGGTTCCTATTTTTTTTAGTAATGCCTGTATTTTAAATACTATGGTTATACCGAATTTAGTAAATGTTCACCAAATGTATAACACCAAATTTACGCGACAATACTGCCAAAATAATTTTTTTCTCTTGCAATTATTGTAAACACTTTGTCAAAAAAAAAAAAAGAAACTAATTATTACGTCAAATTATTATTTAGCTAGCATAAAAATATGAGCCCCGCCCCCAAACGCTTCCGCACGCCTCGCCCTTCCTTGACGTCCCGCTTAGGAAGAAACGGAAGTCACGTGACAAGACTGATTGGCTGAATGGCACATGCAATTGCCCAAAGTATCTCAGAGATTACGTTTGTAAACATTTAGTTGGGTTAGCAATTCACCTGAAATCTGTTGGAACCAGCAAAATAAGAAAAAGCCTAACTAATTCAATAATTCCTTATTTCACGTTTATTATGCGATTTTATTTTTAATAATTAGTGAGACAGATTTCTATATCATGATTATTATAATAAAACTTTAACACATTAAACGTTTAGTTTTCATTGTTTTAGCTTAACACCTATAACTACAAGTATTTACAGGTAACTGCAGGTAAATGAGTATTACTACTGTTATTTTTTGGTCAGAAAAAGAACTTTAGATTTAGTCATGAATTAATTATTAATTTTAATTTTAGTTCCAATATCATAAGAAAAAACATAATTATGATTACATTTTCCCCGTTTTAAAAAATATGTAGATTACGTTTGGTAAATATTATTTTGCTTACAAATGATAAAAGAGACTAACACAATAAGGCAATATCTGGTTATTGATTTAAAATTAGATATCATCTAAAATTTGGTGAACATTTAGTATTTTTGAAAGACAAAAACAATTTTTTACTATCAAATAATTTAAGAAAATAACGAGAAGTTAATATCTGGTTATCACTTTATCATTATTATGTGGTCTAAAATTTGGTGAACATTTACTATTTCGGGGAAACAAAAAGTCTGTTTAGTGGCAAATAATATAATACAGTAACAAGAAGTAAATATCTAGGCAACACTTTAAGATTAAATATTGTCTAAAATTTGGTGAACATTTACTATTTTTGGGAAACGAAAGTATTTTTTTGTATGCATATTTTCATTAAATTTGGTAAGCAGTTAAACACAAGCCATTAACTATCCTGGTTTCGAAAAATCTCCTCCTATTGTGCGAGTAAAATCACTAATCAGAGACCTAACCTAGTACGGTTTACGTGCACGGCAGCTGTTACACTATATTCTCATCGTAATAAAATACTGATGAGAGTATTTTTCTAACAGTATAAGGAAATACTATTCGCAGACAGCGCTACAGAAACTGTGATGAAACGAAGAAATACCAGCGAAGAAATGAGCAAATCGTTACCGATATGCAGCAATGAATGAAAACGGATTCTTGCCGACACCTAGTCGAAATGGAGTCGAAGTGCAAAGCAAAAACACCTCTTTCAATACGGCACTTAAGCCCAGTTAAAACGATGTACAGAGTCAAGCACCTTTGCTTCTACAACAATACAGTGATTGGAATATTATAGTCTTCGAAACGAGTAGAAGTATATGCCGGTACAATACAAAAAAGGGCCTTGTAAACGAGTGAATGTCGGTAAAGTGAGACGGCGTACTTACCTGTGCTAGCTCCCCGCTATACAACAGACGACCGCCCAGGGGATCACCATGGACAGTTGGACACCCATGAGGCGGCATTCTTTCCAGGAAAAGTTAATGTCTTCTAAAATGACAAAGTTGCCGAAGATAACAGTGCGTAGTTACTATCCGCAGCATTCACCCGAATTACTTGAACGACGATTTCCCACTGTAAATGCGAGTAGTGTCACACTCCGTCTTACTTTATTTGTCAACCAGAACCGTACTAATTCGAAATTCTTACATCATATATACACCGATGAGCCATTACATTACCTACCTAATAAGCTGTAGGACCTCCTTTAGCCCGCAAAACAGTGGCCACTCGGTGAGGCATCGATTCAGTGAGGTGGCGATAGGTATCCTGTGGTATCTGGTACCATAATGTCAACGGCAGGTTCTCCACTTCACATACATTTCGGGGTGGTGGTGATTAAGCGCAAACCCGCTTTTCCAAGAAGAATCACAAATGTTCGATTGGGTTAATGTCAGGTGAATTTGGAGGCCAGGGCATTAACCGAAAGTCACTATAGCATGTTCCTTGAACCACTCCTTGACGATCCTGGTAGTGTGGCATGGCGAATTATCCTGTTGGTAGTGGTCATCATCCAGGGAACACAGTTGCCATGAATGGGAGAACTTGGTCCGCAACGATGTTCAGGTACCTGACAGCTGTCAGGGATTGTGTGATTGGGATAACGGGGCCTAAAGTGTCCAAACAAAACATCTCCCAAAGCATAACACGGCCGGCGACGGCCTGTTTCCGCCCAATAGTGCATCCAGGTGCGATAGCCTCAATTGGTAATCGGCGTATCCGCGCTCGGCCGTCTAGGTGATGCACCAGAAATATTAATTCGTCAGACCAGGCCACTTTCTTCCAATCATCCACGGTCCAATCTCGATGATCTTGGGCCCATTCCATGCTTTGTTGGCGATGACGTGCAGTGAGCATGGGGACCCGGTTGGGTCTTCGGCTACGCAGGTCCATGCGCAGAAGGCTGCGATGAACTGTATGCTGTGACACATTGCCCTGGCCACCACTGTTGTAGCTGCGAGTGATTTGCCACACTGTGGCCCTGCGGTCGCTGTGAGGAATGCGCAACATTCTCCGCTCCCCACTGGCATCAATGAGCTGCGGACGACACACGGCTGGACGACCGTTCGTCGTTTGGTCATCTGTGCACCACTTTTGATACGTACTCACAACAGCGGTACGTGAATAACCAACAAGCAGCGCCGTTTCCGAGATGGTAGTTCCGGGGTGCCGTGCCATCACAATTTGTCCTTTATCAAACTCCGATAAATCGGCAGCTTTTCCCATTCTGTCTCCGAACATTCTATTCACCGAAAGCCGGACCTCGGGTTGTATATATACTGCTATATGAACTTCACCTGCGCCACCGGTCGGTCTCCAGGCATGCTCATTTCTCTAGGCTGGGGGTGGTCATATGGTGTATACATATACATCGCAGTACATCAATCCGCTTCTGGCTGGGCCAGCATTTTCCGAGTTTTGCTGAAATTATGAATATGATATATATCACGCAAACATTTAATTGATCCACATCCTAGTAATCAAAATCAAGAAGTTAAAGAATAAAATCTACACCGTATCCCGGCATAATTGGCTAAAAATAGCAGTCTTTATGTGAAGGTAGAAAATTGGTAATACACTCTTTGCAAAAAAAAAAAAAAAAAAAAAAAAACAAAAACTGAAACACTCAGAAGGAATCATCGAATCGAGATGAAAATTGCTATGTGCAGTGTACATATACAGGAAAAGAAATGGTTGCAATTCCAGAGCAGTTGGGCCATTTATTCAAATAAAACAGCTACACGAGTGGAACAAGTCGGTACGTTGTAGCGCCACCTCTGGCTCGGATGCAAGCTGTTATCCAGCGTGGCATAGACGCATACAGTTCACGGATACTGTCCTGAGGAGAATGCCAGACAGTGTCCGAATAGCGGGCCAGTTCGCCGAGATTCCGGGATGGGCGTAGGTGGCGGCCCATCGTATCCTAAACATGTTCGATTGGAGATTGGAGAGAGGTCGGCCGATCAGTCTGGCCATGAAAGGGGGTCGATATTACGGAGGCAGACCTGGAAGAGTCGTGCAGTGTGTGGCCGGGCATTAACTTGTTGAAAAATTGCTAGGTGGTGCTGCGACAGGAATGATAACACAACAGGTCGAAGAATGTCGTCGACGTACCGTTGAGCCGTGAGGGTAGTACCGAGGACTACCAAGGATGCCCGACTATCGTAGGAAACGACTCTCCAGACACTGACTCCTGGTCTGCGAGCCGTGTGCCGTTCCAAGGTAAAGGCAGGATCCGTGTATTTGCCGGTTCGTCTCCAGCCAAGTATGCGCTGATCATCGGCGCCAAGTGCAAACCGTGACTCATCACTGCAGACAACACGACGCCACTGGACACTATCCCATGTTGATCGGACCCGACACCACTGCAACCGGTGCCGGCGATGCTCGCTGGTCAGTGGTAGGCGGCGGGTGGTCTCCTCGAATGTAGTCCCCGTACCGCAAGTCGCCTGGCAACGGCCCGGATGGCCACTTCCTGTCTGTAAACGATGCAACATGGTCACGGATGGTTGAGAGCAACGTATTCGGTTCTGTTCGTGTGGCTCTCACAATCGCTAGATCCCCGGGTTCTGTCGTTGCCCTCGGTCGTCCACTACCCGCGTGCCTCTGGTTTGTGCCCTCCTCGGACCCAATGGCGCCATCATTTTCTGATTGCCGTGTCGCTTTGCCTGGCGATACGGCGACTTGACCAACCTGGCGATACGGCTACTTGACCAACCTGGCGATACGGCGACTTGACCAACCTGGTGATACGGCGACTTGACCAACCGGCCTTTCTCAGCCCAATTATATGTCATCTCTCAAACTCGCTCAACTGCTCGTATTGTGCACGGATCCGACGTCCAGGCATCCTCACACTCCGTGTAGTTTAATGCAGCCGCAATGCGTTGTTACAATTGTACCTGCGTGCGAGCTTTGCTCTTGATATACCATCTTCGATGCACGGTTCTCATGCTCTGTGGCGTGCCACTATTTAGTCACTGGTTGTTATTTTTTAATCATTTGCATATTCGGTTTTGAGGTACTTGCATGCGGAGTTTCATCAGGATTGAAGAGCTTTCTCGAGATGCTTCCTTTTTTCAACAAAGAGTGTATTTGAATTATCTACATTTTTCTATTGTTTTGTGTTCAGTGTAAATTACAGTTCCCCCGAAGCTCAAGTAAGTTTATCCTTGAACAGTCTCTATGTCAACATCGTTCAGTGTTCTTCTATTTGCAGCCAAGATTAAGAGATTTTCATTTTTGTGAACGCACGGGGCAACTAACATAGAGCTGGCCATGGGAAAGGCATGGGTTTTGCAGGTTGAGTCCAACAATGTTTGGCAATGGACCCTATGGTTGTTGATATTAATGACGAAACTGGGATGAACAGGAAACAGTGAGCGTTTAAACTGAAATGAAAGGTCAGATCGGACGATTGGAATAACATGGTTGACTGCAGTATGCTAATAATGATGACAGCTTTGATAAAATTTTACACAAGTTTCTTGACATTCAGTCGTGTTCCACTGTAGAGTGTTGGTGGATACAGATAACATCAAGATAAATAAATAGTCAAGATGTGGTGGGAGAATGTGCGACCGGAGGAATAGCATTCTTAAGCTTTGAAGAAATGAAATGGCCGCGGTGGCCTAAGCGCTGGCTTCTGACTATTCGTCTGAGATGGGTCCAAGTTCGAATCCCGAGAGGCATGGAAACTGTATTTGTCTTATGACACTGCTTCACTCCCTTCCCTGGAACCAGTAGCCCTATGTGATCAGTGGGACTCAAAAAGGGGCCCTATGTGATCAGCGGGACTCAGGGGTAAGTTGTGTTCAACAACAAAAAGGCTATAAAAAGGCATTCAGCTCGAATAACTTCTTGGGACCCAGTTTTATTGCTACTAAAATATGTATTAATTTTAGAAGCGCTCGCATTCTTTGATGAATTTTCACGATGCATTTTGCTTGCACGTGATTCACGATGTTGCCTTTCCCAGCATGTGCAATACTGAAATTTACAGCACATTCAGTGCAAAAGGCGTGATTTGTGCTTTTTCTTGAACTCTTTATGAATGGATATTCCACAGAATAAGATGTTTTAAAAGATTGGAGATATTTTTTCTTTGAAGCTAACATTTCGTGTGAAATCGCAAAAATCAGCAAGAACGCAACTACAAGCGAGGCAAAACAACAAAATGCTAATTCAGCTCATTTCAACTTGAGTGAGAACTGTTGCCGGATTCAAACGAGTTATTTTTCTTTTTAGTTTATTGATTACTACAATCATTCAAGATATAACTTAAAAAAAAAAAAAAAAAGACTACTACTTAAAAAAAGCGAACTACAGTAAAATCTCGACAATCCGGCATCCAGAAAACCGGCACTTTTCTGTGGCGTGCGTATGTGTTGCAGCAATGGCGACTGGCGAGGAGACAGGAGAGGAAGAGAAGCTTCACAAATCACAAAAATTGGTTGAAGCACGCATGCGCAATCTGCTCCTGTGTCAGCCTGTATGTTGTTTTCTGTGCACTACATGTTTTGCTCCAGAGCATAGAATCTCCAGTTACGTCGAAGTTAAGGCTCAGCGAGACGTAACTAGCGCAGTCGTATCTTCAGGGAAAATATGCAGTGCACAATACAGGCTGATCGGCTGATGCCGGAGCAGACTGCGCATGCGTATTTCTGTTGACTTCAATTATTTGGGTAAAGAACAGTCAGCCGTCAGCCGAGCTACTCAGACTCACAGCACGTGATTGTAACCAAGGTTACTTCGCAAATCGGATATGTTAGTTTTGTTACGCCAACCGGGTTAGTTAAGGCTTTTGTTTGTTCTTCAGTTTTTCAGTAATGCCAAATACTAGGGAGTGTCTGCATTTTGTACGGATCCTTAGGCCTAACTGTAATATTTGCTGAAATTTAATTTAAATAGTAATACTAATGTTATTGCTTATTTTTCTCACCAAAATAAGGGATGGGCGGGATATCAGAAAACAGCAACAACAACAACAAAAAACTGCTCTAAGCAAATAGTCATCAGATCGAAGGAAACCATCGTGGATCAAAGAAAAGCTTCACAGCCGTCGTCCTTCCCTGACGTGTTTTGCTCCTGAATGTTAACTTTCCCGCAGAGCATATTATTTCTTAAGATGTGGTGGCGCTGTTGCTGCCTGTTTTACGTTATCTCTATGAGAGTTGACCTTCTTTAAGCGTTAGATATTCTTTGGTTACGTGTCGCTGAGCTTTAACTTCTCGCTTAGATGTTCTTTTGATTCAACTTACAAACACGCTCGGTTAGCTGCACGTCACAGCGGCGATATCATTGGGTTTCATGGGCAACGTCCTGCACCTGCGCATTAGCGCGTTTCGGGGTTTCTGCGGCATACTACGTCACACTTTTTTGCAATCTGTTCCGGGAGGGAAAAAATAACGACGGGACAACAAGTTCCGCATGAAATTCCCCATCATAGGGATTTTCATGGGAAAAATCCCTAAATGTAGGGAATTTAAAAAAAAAAAAATGATCAAAAACGGGAGATTTTTATTAAAAACCGGGAACTTCCCGGAAAATCCAGTAGAGTTCGCACCTATGGAACATCTTTTGAAGCAGCGAAACCAATCCCAGCTTGAAATGAATGGTTTGTTTTATTTCTGTTTTCTTCCACGTTTACGGCCTCATATCTTTCTTCAATAATAGCAAAATTCAAGGGCATGATCTCTGTTGGATTTTAGTCATCGCACTCGCTCCGTATTCCCCAATAGGACGGATTGAGTACATACAATCTGTTTAGCAGTCACTGGTGTTGTGGGTTTTTAACTTGCTTTAATTTGCTCGCATTCATTGACCTTTTTTTAGTAGTGTTTTACTACTTCGGGTCTCTTTTGTAACGTTATGGCTTTTCTCTACGTTTTATTTGCAGAAGCACTGGTATCACCTTTTGCGCACTTGGCACACATGATAAGGGGTAATATTATTACATATACACTTGAAGATAAATTCCCATCTCGTTAAACGCCCACGATTTGGCACAACAGAAAACTAAAGACTGGACAGATGACGCAATAATAATGAAAACTTAAAGAGGGAAATGCCTTCATACTGTGACATATCGGCCGTGATGTTTTAGACACACTGACAGCAACCTCACTACGAGAGTAATATGCCGCCACTGGGAAATCATAGAGGGAAGTAATTCGCTACTATTTTTCCCTTCTCTCATTTAGTTCTTACGTTTAACCAGTTTACCGCTCAGCCAAGCAGCACAGCAAAACTGCAAGGATAGTACTCAGAATGTGAAAATGTTTCATATAAAATCAATTCAGTTACAGTAAAAACGCATAACGCCTTACCATCTTTATAAGTGCTGTAGATCCTTTCGAAGACTATTCACATGTCGACATTCATTTACAGTGGTCAAAAACAGTATTTGCACACATATATTACTTTGCATAAATAAACGTGGAAAGCAATTGTGACGAAATATTTTCAACCATTAGATTACTTTTAAAATAAACACGCCCACATGTGACTTTTTTAACCAACCAGAAGAAATATATATTATATATCTACAGCAAATGAAAATCTTATTTTTTCATGCAAAAAAGTACTTGCACATTAGTAAAGATAAACAAAAACAAGAAACTTTCGAAATTAAAAAATACTACACGAAACCCGTCGGAATCGAAGGTTTTTTTGTTGTTTTTTTTTTAAGAATAAACCCATATGAAACAACAAATGTAAACTTTATTTGACTGACAAATTATTTCAACGACTTTAGTAAAGACAATAGTCCAGGTTGGTGATTTTTTTTTGTTTTGTTTTGACTGAAGGTTTAACGACCACCGTAAGCAGCTCAATGGGCTATAAGCAGTCGCCCGTCCCTAATTTAGGGTGACTAGTTCCAGGGAAGGGAGACAGCCAGTGCCGTAAGACAAACACAACATCCATGCCTCACAGGGATTCCAACCCGGACCCTTCACGAACGAATGATCATAACCAGCGCTTACACCACTGCGCCACCGGGGCGACCAAGTTCGTGATGAGCATCACGACTGCACCCTTTTTCCAGTCGTAGGATGTGAGGTCCACTCATGTCGATCGTGTGCAAAAATTCAACTCTCATCTTCAGTCATAACTGTGCTTGTAAATGTTGTTGGAATGAGATTCGCATAGCGAATACACTTCATTCTCTTGTCTGAGACATGTAGTTGCGACCTATCGATCGCTCAGGCCTTCCAGTTAGACTCTTACGTTTTCTTTTTTCTTTTTTTCCAGCGGGAGAAACATTCTATCAAGGGTAAGTATACAATAAAGTATTTACTTACTTTAGGACTGATCATATACAGAACACCATGCACACACCAAGTCTGACACTGAACTCAGCGCCTGATGTAGATAAGAGCCGCACGCTTCTCCCATAGACTTTACATGGGAAATTTGCAGCCCCGCTCCGCCCGAACCGTTGCTCCAATCTTAGCTTTCTCTTCGACTGGCACATCTACATGGTAAGACCTTTATTTTGATACCTGAACCATATTTTTACGTTCACACGTTCTCTCAAAATAGGTCTCACAGTAAAAAAACTTATAGAATGAATACATAGATGGCGCAACTCAATATGTACATTCTAAATATTTTCACTAACAATGGTCAACGGAATGTTTATTTACATCTTTACATAATGGGGAAACGTCTTACCTACGTGAATAAACTGGATCGAATGAATATTAAATTGTATATATACGTCACACAGTAGATCTTCGAGAGCGTTCGCTGTTCCGATGAGAAGAACTTTGATACAAATGCCTGCTAGCGTTGCTTTGCGCAACGGTTCGCTAAGCGAAGACTTCGAACTTTGGACTATATCAGTCCCTCCATGCTTTCGCCTTCAACAGCGCGCGAGTTAACCGCAGACGATCAAATATCAACCAACCGCACCCATCTCCCAGGCTTTACATGGGGACTTTGCCGCCATACAACGCCCGAACTGTTGCCCCAAACTGATTTTTCTGTTCGACTGGCACATCTATATAGTAAGACCTTTATTTTGATACCTCAACCATATCTTTACGTTCAGCCGTTCTCCCAAAATTGGACTCACAGTAAAAAACCTTATAGAATTAATATACAGGGTGCATAGGAAAGTCGCCGCCCCGGTGGCGCAGTGGTCTAAGGCCCTGGCCTCTGATCATTCGTCCGTAAGTGGTCCGGGTTCGAATCCCGTCAGGCATGGTTGTTGTGTTTGTCTTACGGCACTGGCTCTCTCCCTTCCCTGGAACCAGTGACCCTAAATTAGGGACGGGCGACTGCTTATAGCCCATTGAGTTGCTTACGGTGGTCGTTAAACCTCCAATAAAAAAAATAAAAAATAGTAAAGTCCCTTTAGCCTGGAATAACTTGCAAACGGAGAGAGGTACAGTTATGCAAGTGACATAACGGTATAGTAAAGCGACTACGCCCGCTCGAATGCAACCGATAGCAGCGCGTCTAGTGGCGAAATGCGGAAGTTAGCTATTGCAAATCGAAAACGAAATGAGATAGAGCAACATTTCCCATTACAAAGTTGTAGAGCATCAATTAATTAGTACAAAACGACATTTGTTTCACACGGGTAAGAAAAATTGTCGCCTGAATACCCTAAAATGTCCGAAATCGATGCGCGACCTTTTGTGTGAACGTTTGAAGGGAACAGGCATAGGTATGAGCAAATACACACAATTTATTGCATAAATGCGTCAATACAGTTTGATGACGTCAGACAAAACAAAAACGGCAAACTGGCGCACAGTGATAAAAAGTTAATGTCGAATATGTTCGAAGAGTTCGCCATTGCCCACGATACACATTTGTATTCGTGAAAGTAACTCTGCATGCACATTCCTCAGCATGGAAGGTGTCACACTATTGCAAGCATGTGTAACACGACGACGTAGATCCAGCAGACTTGTAGGCGCTGTTGCATACACCTGATTTTTTACGTAACCCCAGAAATCCAAGCTCGCCATTCTCACACACCGTACGTAGACCTAAACTTCTGATCAGGGTACATCCTGCTACTGCTTTTTATATCGTAGGTACGGTACAACGTCACAATCTTCATTTTCATACGGCTACATTTACGAAATGGGAATATGCAGATTCGAATCGTCACGCATCGATTTCGGATATTGTAGGGTATTCAGGCGACAATTTATCTTATCCGTGTGAAACAAATGTCGTTTTGTACTAATTAATTGATGCTCTACAACTTTGTAATTGGAAATTTTGCTCTATCTCTTTTCGTTTTCGATTTGCAGTGGCTAACTTCCGCATTTCGGCACTAGGGGCGCTAGTATCGATTGCATTCGATCGGGCGTAGTCGCTTTACTATACCTTTATCTCACTTGCACAACTGTACCTCTCTCCGTTCGCAAGTTATTCCAGGCTAAAGGGACTTTCTTATGCACCCTGCGTATACGTAGAATAATGTTACTTAGTATGCATGCCTTTTGCTTCGATTACAGCTCGTAGTCGTCTGCCCACTGATTCTACTAATTTTCTAGATATTTCTACACTGCTTATCAGCAATTCTTCGCTGAGTGCTTGCCTAAGTTCTGTTTTGTTGAAAATTTTCTTTTCCTCACTTGGAAATCCAACAAATGCCACAAATTCTCAATAAGGTTGAGGACTGGCGATTGTGGAGGTATTTTCAGTTGATTTTTCACTTTATAAAGCAACCACGATTTTGTTACGTTAGCTGTATGTTTAAGATCGTTTTCTTGTTGAAAACAGAATTAATCTGCAATTCCCAATTTCGAACCACTGGCCAATAAATTACCTTGCAGTATTTCTATATTGTCTAGCATTCATATTACCTTCAATAAAAGTCATATTGCGAACTCCATTAAAAGCCATGCATCCCCAAATCATTACATGACCACTGCTATGTTGTACAGTTGATCTTAAATGTTTTGTTTCAAGGGAAGTGTTTGGCTTCGCCACACACACATCATTCCATCCGAAGCTTTCGTCGGAAAATATCACATTTTGTCAAAACTCTGCTGGTTTGCTGACACAAACACACAAGTGTAGGGGTTGAAGCTCATTATGTTAATTATTGCTTATCAGCTAAACGATCCTGGCTTCCCGTGCTGTCAAAAATTCCTCACAGCAGAAAGTAAAAATTTATAAGGTTCTTTTTGTATGGAAACTGTTTATCAACGAAAAGCTGAAGACAGTCCGGCGTTCTTACTCTCCCAGCTTTACTAAAAATGATCTGCTATTCGGGAGAGGGGAAGTAAAATTAATGGCAAGACATTCAAAGCATGAATTCAACCTTAGGCTTGTTTGAAACTTAACAAAAATGTTTAATCAAAGATAATCAATCCTGGCAGCTATTGTTCCGTAACCCGAGCTCCGGCAAGTTGCAGTTCCGCGAAAAATGCCAGAGTCCCAATTCATTAACGGAATACTCTTTTCTGCAAATAAACCTTTGCAAGTTCTTTCCCTACCGCGAACGTGAAAGTCTTTAATGGCCGGAATCTTTCGTTCACCTTACGCTTCTTTTGTTTGGAAAGCTAAGCCTCGTGTTCTGTTCCTGAAACACGTGTCATCGTAGATAGTTTTCTCCGTACTTCGTTACAGACAACCGGTGTCTCCCTCCGGCTCTTCCAACAACGAACTTTTTCCCGTGCTCTATCTGGCAGGTGTCCTGCGACCAACTTTCTGTCCGTGCTGCCCCAAGCACCTCCACGCTCCACTCCAACTACTAACTGTTTTCTCGTGCTCTATCTGGCACGTGTCCTACGACCAACTTTCTTTCCGTGCTGCCCCCAGCACCTTCCACGATCCGCTCCAAGCACTAACTGTCTTCCTAACTCGAAGTTTCTCCCTAGTAACCTCTCCTCGCCTCCTGATTGGCTCCTGTCTTCTTCGCCAGAGGCGCTAACCCTTTTTCCGAGTGAGAGCACGCGTCGAGCAGGTGACCCGCCTGCCTCTCTGCACCCCCACCCTTTTTCTCCTTGACCTGTGAATTCCGGCGTTGACCTTCCTTCGCCTCGCTGACCTTGCGCCTTCCGTGTGCCCCACAAATTGCGTCCCCCCCGGCCAGGAACAATAGCGGTGCCTCCGCGAGTACATCGTCATTACAATAGACACATTGGAATGTCACCTTACTAGTACATTTACAAGGTTTAACATCCGTTATTTCAGGTTCCGTTGCTTTTTTCACATCCGTCCTAAGGAAGATCTTAATACACTTGAAAAAAGTTGACATCAAATGTTCATGTCTTGATTAAAGCAGTTCATTCTTATAAGATTAATGTAATTTAATGTCCATCATCAAGAGTTTCGATCAAAATATATTATGCCGACAAATGTCTATCATATAATTCAGCGATGTGCATAAATTCTCGCCCCTACAATAAGCTTTTCTGAAACTCGAGTCTTTTCTGCGTATTTGTTTCACTGATACAGTATAAGGTTTCTTTCTGAGTGTCCTGCCTCGAATATGTGCGTCGTGAGGAATATTACGAATAGTTTGAGAACTTACTATGGTCCCCGATGCTGAAGCGACATCGGTAGCCAATTCTTGAGCACTTGCGGAGGGGTTTTTCGATACTTTCCTAGTGATATCCCTCCGCTGCTTTTTTTTTTTTTTTTTGATTGGAGGTTTAACGTCCACCGTGAGCAACTCAATGGGCTATAAGCAGTCGCCCTTCCCTAATTCAGGGTCACTGGTTCCAGGGAAGGGAGAGAGCCAGTGCCGTAAGACAAACACAACATCCATGTCTGACCGGGATTCGAACCCGGACCCCTTACTGACGAATGATCAGAGGCCAGCGCCTTAGACCACTGCGCCACCGGGGTGGCCCGCTGCTTTGCATTTAGCTTCTTCAGATGCAATTTATTCTCTGTACTACCTCTCTCTCTCTCTCTCTCTCTCTCTCTCTCTTTTTATTACGTACCGAACACTAGAAGAAAAGTTCAACTTTAACTTCTCACCAATTTCGCGATAACTTACACCACAGTCATAAAGAGCTATAATCCTCTCCCGCATCGGCAATGAAAATTCGCACTTTTTCGGAGCCATGATAGATGAAACTATCTAAATTGCTGCTCCAAAGATCTTATAACGTGTCAGAGACTTTCATTTGCTGTCAATTTGCATAATGTAATGTTTAACTGCTTTAAAACAGAGCCTTGTTGTGTGTGCAGATACATTTTTGGCATTAAAAATTAAGATTTTTCATTTGTTATATATGTATATATTCCGATTGGTAAAAAGAAGAAACACGTGTGTGTATTTATTGTAAAAGTAATCCAATGGTTAAAAATATTTCGTCCAACTGCTTTCCACGTTTATTTATGTAAAGTAATGTATGTGTGCAATTTTTTTTTTTTTGCCCACTGTATATTAGAAATGACTAGACCGAAGAGTTCAAAATCAAATACGGCGTCCACCAAATGTTCGGTTTGGAAATTATTTTGCAAACCACAAACGATATTCCTTTAATTAAAACCCTTTCGGTCGTTTGTGTAAAGAAAATATCCTTCAATATACACCATATTAACAAGTCACCGGACACCTAGAAGAGAAACACAACATAGCATTTATTGACATGCATTAGTACGGTGTCGGTCCACCTTTGGCCTTAATGCATGCACTGACCCTTCGAGACATGCTTTCGATAAGGTTTTGGAACACAGCGATAGGTATGCGCTTCCATTCAGTACATAATGCTGCCGCTAACTGTTGCGTAGTAGTAGGCCTTGGTTCTAAACTTCTTATGCGGCACTCTAATTCATCCCATAGGTGCTCTGTGGAATTAGGATCAATGCTCTGTGCTGGGCAGTCCCACACACGATGCGGAATTATCGTCAAATCGGGCCGTAACAGTCTTTGCTTTATGGCTCGGTGCATTATCCTGCTGCCACCAACAAGGCTTGGTTCCATAGTATTGCCACAGAGTTGGTAGGGCATAATTGTCCAGAATATCGAGGTAGGCGTACTGGTTAACAGGTTTGTCCACGACAACCAATGGGCCGGGACCATACCACGAAAAACACCCCCACACGAGTATACTGCCAGCTCCAAACTTGACCGTAGGAACAGTACACTGGTAAATAGCGTTCTTACGGCTGCCGCCATACCCAAACAGGGCCATCAGACTGATGGATCGTGTATCTGGATTCATCAGTCCATAGGACCCGTTTCCATTGATCTACGGTCCACGATAAATGTTCTTTACACCATGCTAAACGACGAGTAGCATTTCGAGTGGAGACGAAAGGCTTATGAGCAGCCGCACGACCACGGTAACCCATGGAATGAAGTTCTCTGCGAATGGTACATGTACATACCGAGGTTCTAGCATTTTCACTCACCTGTACACTGAGGTCTTTTCTTTCGTCTGCCGGTACATTTTGCAGCTTCAGGCAAGCCATGTGTCTTCCACTTATTCAGTACATCCAAAACAGTCGACTTGGGTATGTTTAAACGCCTCTCGGTTTCTCTTATGAACAACTCACTAATATAACACCCAACAATATTTCCTTTCTCAAAGTCAGTTCTCTCCCGCCGCGACATTTTAACTTAACCTCACAGTGCGATATGATCGCGGTCAGTAGCAGGCTTGTTTTTATACCGTTTGCAGCTGTATCGCGGAATTTAACAACGCAGCAGATCCGTTCATTTGCTTTTGAAGGGGTGTCCGGTGACTTTTGTCAATATAGTGTATATTATAATACCCGCTTAAACAGAATTTCAATAAACGTGAATTCGGAAAGCCAGGCAGGACTCCGTTTAACGCAAAAGGTTTCGCATTGTTCATTTAAAACCGGTCATTTCATTCCGGTCATCCTGCTCCGAACCGTGATTTGTGTGTGTGTGTGTGGTTTGGTTTGGGGGTATAAACACCATGAGGAACTCAATGGGCTATAAGCGGTCGGCCGTCCCTAACTTAGGGTCACTGGTTACAGGGAAGGGACAGAGCCAGTATCGTACGACGAACACACCATCCATGCCTCGAACCCGGATACACTTGGCAAACGGTGTGAAGTCAGCGCTTAGACCACTACGCCACCGGTGCTGCCCGAGCAGAGATGCAAAGACTTCCTTTGGCTTGTAATGAGGATTCGCTCACCCAATGTTAGCGGTGCACTTGCATCCCCCAGAAATCCATTATTTTAATTAGTTCAGTTTCGCAGTATCGAGTAATTATCTTTCTATTTGCTGGTCCGAGCTCCAGTTCAGATTCTGCAGCAGGTCGGTGCTGTTTCTCCAGGACTTTCCGCGAACAATATCTCGACTACGGCGATCAGTTCTCCGGTGCGGAGACGCGGTTGTATAATATACAGCAGAACGCTGATTATAGGTCTTACAATGGATCAAAATTACAAAACTTTTGAGTGCGAGAAACGTGTATTGCAGTGATACAGTCCTCTCTGAAAAAGAAATGGAGACGTGAACAAAGATTGATGTTTCAAAAGTTGAATTTTCTCGTTAAATGCGCTGATCCAAATATCAGGGGTAGATGGACCACTCTGTCATTTAATTTTACGGTATATTCAGAAACCTTCCATTTTCTTTATGATCATACGAACGTGCTTTGAGTTTTGCACTATGGAATTACAAAAGGAAAAAGGAACACAGCAGGAATTGGACGCGTCCTATTTTCAAGAGAAGTGGCGAAGAGGCGTCCCACATCGCTCTCCATCTACTGCAGTCCAAATAAGAGAAGCAGACTGCTGGTCCTCCAGTGAAGATGGTATCATATTAAAATTCCGACCGATGTAAAACACGGTGCAATTCCGACCAAATCATATTTTCTCCGACCGATCTACTGTTATCAAATTTTACCTGAAAACTACACTTTTTTTTTCCAAACTTACTGACACATTTTTATCTCAGCGCAGAAAATTTTCCATCGCCATTTTTCCATGCTTAGGACTAGCAGCGTCGTTAGCTTATGTATAATAACTATGAACGCTGGCGTGTTGACTTATTTATCTTTTTTTTTTTTTTTGGTAAACAATGAATATTCGTAAAACGAGGGGTAGTTTTCTGTCATTCCTTTGAAAATGTATATACATGAGAGCTTGCCTTCCACTTCATTTTTTTTTAATTTTGTGTGTGTTTTTTTGTTTTCCGTGGATTTATCGACCACCGTGAGCAAGTTGCCCGACCCTAATTTTAGGCCACTGATTCCAAGAACGGGGAGAGAGCCAGTGTCGTAAAACAAACACAACATCCATGCCTCACCGGAATTCGAAGCCGGACCCATCTCGGACGAATGATCAGAAGCCAGCGCTTAGACCACTACGCCACCGGGGCAGCCTCTGTATGTATAATATTAGCAGCTATGATAAAGCTGCTAGGCATGCCGTCAGGTCACAATTCGACTCTTATGCTCATAAGGTCAGTTATGTCTGCTCATCAACTTTTAGATATACTGTCTTCCTCCATTTTCCTTCCCTGATATCGTAAATAAAATCATGGTATTCGACATCGTACTTTAGACATTTAGTCAAACAGTACCGATCAGCCAAAACATTAAAATCACCTCTGCGTTATGCAAATAAGCGCGCGTGTAGTCAGTTAGCGTCAGGTGCGAAGGTAGCGAATGATATATATACATATAATACCTGGTTCGAAGCTCTCTCAGTATTTCGTTTCGTCTCAACATGGGAAAAGCATAGGATTTATCTAATTTCAACAAAGGCCAGATCGTTATGGCAAGACGCCTTGGTATGTTGGGACTACGCCGACAGAGAGCGCAGCGGAAGAGGCCAACGCCAGACGTGAGAAAATTGTGGACATGTGAAGACGCGTGAGAACTGGTGGCAGAGGCCGCAGAGTGAAAACTGGTGTTAAGAGTTATGACGAAAGACAGAATAATGAATATTCCGTTTGTGTATGTGTGTGTGTATTTGTATCTAATTCATATAAAATGATCTGCAAATAAATTATGCTCATCAAGTTCCAAGATGTGTGCGACCCTAATTGGAATATGTGAATGTTAATGTGTATCCGACCCTAATTGGAATATGTGAATGTTAATGTGTATCCGACCGTGTGAACAGGAAGCAAAGAAGATGTTGGAGTGCTGGAGAGCCCTTGCACGGACTCACGGAAGAGGTAAGAAGTCAAATATTAATACCTCTAAGTACCAAAATTGAATTGAAACGCGAAAAGTAAGAGCATGTAAGAAACAACGAAGCTGGTACGCTGCTCACGCCATGCAGTAGTTAGTACCTATATATCAACGGTAGTCCAAAACCGGTGACACTTCGAGCCGTCGGCAAGGCGTATGGGAACGATACGCCTCACTGAGGCCAGAGGTCAGCGCAGGCTATCTCGTCTTTTCCGCAGCTACGGGCCGGTTACCGTGGCTGGTATTACCATAATTTCAATTGTGGCGAAGGGCCCAATGTGTCCGAACGCACAGTTCATCGTACGCTCTTGGACATGAGTCTCCGCAGCCGCAGGCCCATTTGTGTGCCTATGCTGACAGCCGTTCACCGTCGTCTACGCTTGCAGAGGGCACGTAATAATCGACATTGGACCACAGAAGACTGGAAGAGGGTTTCATGGTCAGACGAATCGCGTTTTCTGTTACACCATGCCGACGGACGAGCTCGTGTGCGACATTAACCCAAGGAAGCCTTTTCACTTGGATGCACTGTGGGAGGATCCAGGCGGCTGGAGGAAGTGTGATGGTCTGGGCAATAGTTTCTTGGGGAACACTTGGACCCAATATCCCTGTAGAGCTAACTCTAACAGCTTTCACGTACCTGAACATCGTGGCTGACCAAGTACACTCCTTTATGGGGATTGTATTCCCTGGTGGAGATGGCGTCTTTCAACAACTCTATGCCACACTGCGAGTAAGGTTCAGCAATAGTTCTAAGAACATGAAGAGGAATTCCATTTATCGGCATGGCCATCAAATTCGCCGGACATTATTAATCCTATCGAGCATTTATGGTTTGAGTTGGATAAATGGGTACGCGTGCACAATCACCCCAACCACGTAATTTACGGGAACTGCAGGATTTTCTGTTGCAGTCGTGGTACCATATATCAAGAGACTCCTACCAACATCTCGTTGAACCTATGCCATATCGGGTGAGAGCTCTTTTGGCGGCGAGAGGAGAACCTACATCATACTAGGTAGGTGGTTTTAACGTTTTGGCTGATCGGTGTATGTTAGGTTACGGTGTCTTCATTGAGTAATTTAGTTCCTTCCTTCTACGACGCTACTGTTAATGCTATGGCGGAGGTCGGGGAGATTCTAAATATCTCTAATAATAAAAGAATTTTCCAACCATTTATTGACGAAATAATCGTACAAAAGCTGAAATTTTCATTTGACGGCGATTTTTCTTTTCACTAACCGTCCTTCATCGACATTCTAAGTAGGTAGATATGCAAGCGCCGCGCACATGTAGGTGTATTTATTTTTTCGTGCTCAGTGTACTGTTGGTGCTACGCCATTGTGTTGAATTTTCCTTCATAGAGCTTGATTAAAACGGTAGTTGCATTAATGGATGCGTAAATCAGGAAACACAGCTTTTAAGGACAACACTGCAGCCTACTTAAAATCCATGGCCCCGAGACTTCCAGCATGGTACAACTTATTTCAAAGGAACAAAATGTGTCGCGTACGTCTGTTTCTTCGTATTCGGAAGCAGGGCATATACCGTACTATGTGAAGACACAAGTTTGTCCGTGACGGAGATCGAAACCGCGCCCCCCTCACTCCGGAGTAAGTTGCTCTCCCAAATAAGCTACACGGACGGAATGTACCGCTGCAGATTTGTCGTCTTGACATGTGATTCGCCCTTGTGGTACGTCACATCATCTCTCTCTTATTTTTTTTGTGAAGCGAAGTAGGAATTTTTTATTAATTCCAGACGATGTGTGGAACAAACATCACACATTTTTCAAAGAACCCAACGGCCAAAAGATCCATTTTTACGTTCGGATGCCAATGTAAAAACACAAATTTGTCTGCGCCGGAGATCGAATCCGCGACCCCTACTCCGGAGTAAGTTGCTCTCCCAACTAAGCTACACGGACGGAACGACGTCTTGACACGTGGCTCACCTCTGTAGTACGTCACAACTATTGCTATTACTTTTATTTTATTTTTACCACCGATGTCCACATAAATTTAAAAAGAAAAGATGGGCGAACTGTTTACTGAAGCTTTTCAAGATACCGTCCAAACGGGTTGTGAGGGGCGGAAATTAAGAAAAGAAATTAATACTCGATATCAACAGATCGGTTGGAGGAATAATTAAGGTTCGGTCGGCATTGCACTGGTGGCAACTAAGAATGCTTCATGAAGATTTCTTTAGTATTTAAAAGCAATCGTAATCCTTGCAACAAAAAGACAAGGAGGAGGTGGAAAAAGGAACACTGGCAAAGGTCACTAACTGAGCGCAGTGATGTTAGATTGATGGAAAAATATTTTTCTTTTTTTTTTTTATGCCAAGATGTACACGGTAAATGAAAATTTTTGTCTAATTCACTAACATTCCAGGGAATTTCTAGATCACACTCAAGAACGTTTATGAGACAACAATAACCATAACTGTGATTTTTATAGGGAATCTGTCCATAGCCCGAATTCTGAAATACCAATTCTCTTTGGTTTTAAAAAACTGACAAATTGAAGCGTTAACTGCTTTATTTCAGAAATGAAAGTAAAGCAAACTCAATCACTTAAAAATTGTTGCTCTTTTATAACTTACAAAAATCAATTTGCAGGTATTTTCAATTAATTTTTGTGTTCTGTATGTATGTACATACATTCGATATACACTCAATGGACAAAACATTAGATATACCTACCTATAATAGCGTGTTGGTCCTCCTCTAGCGCGAATAACAGCTTGTACACGTAGAGGGATGATGATTCACCAGATGACAAAGGGTTCCTGAAGGTAATGCCCGCTATGCCTGTTGCAGCATTGTTCACAACTCCGCCCGAGACGTCGGTCCAGGACATATGGATCTAATGTTCTGTTCCACGGCACCACAGATATCTTCCACAGGGTTTTAATCCGGAGACCTTGGGGGCCACTGGATGATTCCAAACACAGATGAGTGTTCCTCAAGCCGTGCCTGCGTGGTTGTGGCTCGGTGCATTGTCCTATTGGAACAGACCATCTGCCGCAGGATGCGCGAAGGCCCTGAAAGCGTGTTGGTGATCATCAGCCAGCACATGATGGTAGCACACAATGGTTCAGAACCTCTCCATACACACTAAGGGACTTAATGTGTGCCATGAGAAGGCTCCCTAAACCATCACAGAGCCACCATCGCCTTGAGCAGAGCCCACCTAGCAAGACGGGGCCATGGC
Source organism: Macrothele yani (assembly GCA_039090855.1). NCBI lineage: Eukaryota > Metazoa > Arthropoda > Arachnida > Araneae > Macrothelidae > Macrothele > Macrothele yani. The sequence continues at coordinate 144,613,264 of CM076996.1, forward strand.
CCCATGCTGTCGACGTCACACCCGCACATTCCCATTAGTTCGGCACAGCTGAAAACGGGATTCATCTGACCACACGACGCGGCGCCGTTCTCCAGAGGTCCAGTCTTGATGTTTTCGGCACTAGGCAAGACGTAATTTCCGATGACGAGCAGTCAACAGTGGCACACCAGTAGAGCGCCGGCTCCCGTAGCCCGGCGTATGCAACGCACCGTTCGCTCGCTGATGCTGCTTGGGCCTCCGACATTTAACCTGGATGTGATTTGTGCCGCCGTTGCCAAGCGACCAGTCTCTACGCGCCTGAATAGTCTATACGTCGACCCCAGTTATCAATGGCGAGTGGTCGGCCACCGCTTGCTCTCTGGACGCTGGTACGTCTGTCGATGGTATACTTGCGGTACACCCTTGATACGGTTGCCCTCGAAACCCTAGGGTTTTTACCACTTGGGCGATAGAATGACCCACGTGTCTTGCGCCGACAACGCGTCCACGATCAAAGTCCCTCAGATCACCATGTTTACCTATGTTCGTCGAATGCGATACGCTGTTGGGAAGCCCTGCTGTCCGCCTATTTATCGCCTGCGTTCGGTTTGGGTCTGTTCCACTCAGCGCGGGGATGCCCATGTCAACTGCAGATCACCCCTTTCTCTAATGTTTTGTCTACTGAGTGCATATACATAGCAGCGGCCTCGGTGGCACAGTGGTCTAAGCGATGGCTCCTGACGGGTCCGGGTTCGAATCCCGGTAAGGCATGATGTTGTGTTTGTCTTACGGCACTGGCTGTCTTAATTCTCTTGAACCGGTGGCCCCAAGTTAGGGACGGACAACTGCTTACAGCCCACTGAGTTGCTCACGGTGGTCGTCAAACCCCCAATAAAAAAAATATATACGTAGCATTGACGCAAAAAAAAAAAAAAAAAAAAAATATATATATATATATATACATAGCATTGACGTAAAAAAAAATAAAAAAATGGGGAACAGACTACCAAGGTTTTGGAGGCTTCTGAAAAAGGAACAGTTTTGTCTAGTATCAATGAGTAAACGTTTGCTCTTGTGTTTGTATCTTATGAATACCGGTTACTTGAAGGTGGAAGCAAAGAGTGCAAAAATGGGGGTAAATGTTAATCTTCTGTTCATAATTGTAGCAGTCACGTGATGTTTACACTTGCGATCTTAATTCTGTTGAGAAATTTTTAGCTTTTTTGTGACTCTTATGGCACTGAGTACACTTAAAGCAGGGAAAATCCTAAAAAGTTAAGCGGGAGAAATAATCGGAAATGTAATCATGTTTGTGCTGGACGAAGAAAAACGAAAGGGAGCTCTGAATATGGATTTAAATTCAAATTAAATAAATAAATAAGTAAAATACAATGTACGCCTTTTAAAGGCAACTGGAGTTTCCAATAGTACCACATATAGAATTCGGAAGCGAGCTAATTCTGGTGAGCTTTCGTCAACACCCGGAAGAAGCGAAACACAAAGCATGGGTTCTAAGGTGCTCAAGCCAAGACTGAAAATTGAAGCACACTCAATGTGAGGAATTGGACCTTACCGGTCAATGTGGCAAGGAATATTATACACATATAATTAACCCCCCACTTTACAGCCTCATAGACAGAAAGCTGAATGCCGCTATTTTCGTGACCCGTACAGTTGTTTTCATGGAAGAGTTAGAAGCGGAAAGCTCGCGTTTTAAACTCTATTTCGCTGAAAATGATTGTTTTCCCATTCCTTAGTCACTGTTTACTTTATCAAGAAATAAGAGGCGCGAGCATTTTTCCTTATGTTTGACGAAAAATTAAAGTTCAGAATCGGAACTTCAACTGTTCGTCGACGTATTTCGTGATACGCAGTCGTTTTCTCTGTGCAATTATATAGTAGTTAGTGGCGTTTTGTGAACTTTTATTTCATAATGAAAATGGCGAAATGCCTGATCTGTTCCTTGATGTAGCAAGACGTGTTTAAAGATCCTTGATGTATCAAGAGGTGTCACGGAAAGGGGGCCGATTCCACCATGGACTTAATATTAAGCACGGAGTTTGAAATTTAATTTCGCTTAAAAAATTGAAGACGGGCGGTTAAAACTGCGCTCCATTGATTTATTTTGAAGAAGAGACTGTACAAAATAGGAAAAATATACATTCCATTAAGAAAAATTCTTTTAAAATACAAAGTCCCTCTTTTGCGCCATTACGGAGAATTATGAAATGAAGAACATTATCAGAAAACAATTAAGAATGAAAAATACACCCAGGAGGAAAAACAAACACAAAAAAACTTCGTCAGAAAAATTCAAAACGCGGAAAATCATAGAACATCCTCATCGCCGCAGGAATGGTTATTTCCGGTGATTAAAAAAAATAAATAAAAAAATCAGCCGCCTAACAGACATCTGGCGAACTTCCAGAAATATGATGAAATCCGAGAAAAAACTCTTTCCGACCGGAAGACGCATAATCCGGAAAACTTGATAGGTACACTGTAAAAAAATAACTGGTGTGAATTCACGGAAAATTTCTAAAAAAAAAAAAAAACGTGCAGCAAAGTTGCCGGTATGTGTCAGTCTTTTAACGGAATTTCCGTTTCTAAAAGTGCCGGTTTTTGTTTTGTTTTTGGTTCTTTTTTTAACTTCCGCATTTTCACAGATTTTCCGTTGTCAGTAATTCCGTTTATTTCAGAAAAGTCCGTTTCAAGTTTTTCCGCATTTAGATAGGAATTTCGGAAAATCCAACACGCTGAATATTTCAGCCCTTACGCGAAAGAATCCTTTTGCGCCGGTGATGGAGCTCAGGTCGTTTGGATTCCGCGCGTCTTAACCACTGAGCCAGAAAGTCATAAGAATCAGACTCATGTTCAAGGGAAAACTAATTGGGCGATGATGGATTTTTTTTTTTCATTAACGCGAATGATTTAGTCATTTTATTTTTTACTAGTCCGTAACCCGTGCCATGGCACTGTTTAAAAAGCTGTGACTGAAATATTTTCTCGTCATATAACACGAATCGTAATAAAATGCATAACTACAATAAAAGGTTGAATTATTAATGGGCAGTGTATAAGATGGGTCACCAACAACAAAATTTTCGTAATATTCCCATTAATTTTTCCAACTACTCATATAAGAATTTAACGATGACGTTCGCAGTTTTAACGGTAACTTAAATCTACTATGTACCGTACGACCATTAGATAGCAGCAATTCCAGTCCATGCCACTGATATTACTTGCAAACCTAAATTGAAGCAATGTTGTATAAGACACTAGTACACAAATGTCTTTCCAGTACCGCCCTGACCATCTATAAAATATGCATTGCTTTTATTTGTGTTGTTCTCGTGCATTACATGAATAATTTCAACAATAATCAAACGTTGTTCATTAGTCACTTTTTGTATCATTGACGTAGTTGATAGCGGAGGGCTTAGTTCCAAGTCCGACCACCGCAGATGGCGCTGCAAGTACTGAAGCGAGAACAAACGCCAGAATAACGAACGGTGGATTGTACAAAGAAAATGTCATGGTAAGATAAAAAAATTACTTACGACAATAAAAATTAGCGATGACAAATCTGTGGGTCAGTAGCTTTCATTCAAAAAAAATATATACACTGCTGGACAATTGCTAAGGACGAATCATAAACGGCTATATAGCGCATAAAAAAGTAAGTGTGGTTGGATGCCAAGTGAAATAAAATAATGTCAGAATGCCAGGACATTATAAGAAAGACAATTTATTGTGCTCTGAAATCCAGAAGGCTTTGGAACGTGTTCAAGGGACAAACAGGCCATTTTGTGCAGAATACGTAAACGTGAAAAAAATGCAATTACCGTCCGCAGGCGTTCCGGCGTAAGATGTCACTACGGGATATGGCCACCATGGAGGGCGATGCAAGATTCCACACGTCGTGTCATTCTTTGCACAACATTATCAAGCAGCTGTTGGGGTAATTTATCCCATTCCTCTGTCAGTGCACGGATGAGGGTGTCCTTGTTTATTGGAGGGCATTGGCGACCAGCAAGACTCTTCCCCAAAGCATCCCACACATTTTCAATGGGATTCAGATCTGGAGAACGTGCTGGCCATACGAGGCGTTGAATATCCTCGCTCTCAAGACACTCCTGGACAGCGACTGTTCGATGACAGGTTGCGTTGTCGTCCATGAAAATGAATCTATCACCGACAGCACCACGGAACATGCGAACATGAGGTAGCAGAACATCATTAACGTATCGTTGGCCAGTCATAGTCCCAGTTGGAAGCACATAGAGGGACGTACGGCCATTAATCATGATTGCAGCCCATACCATGACACTACATGTCGGATATCGGTCCCTTTCCTGTATGTTTGCTGGACAATATGCAGTACCACTATCACGCCAGATCAGTTGTCGTCGACAATCAGACGATAGACTGTATCTACTCTCATCTGAGAAGAGGACAGCAGACCAGTCGTTATCAGTCCAATTGCGATGCACACAACAGGACGGCGGGCGTATAGTCCTCCTTCATGCAAACGTCTGGCGACAGTTTTTGGAGATCCGCTTGCCAGTAGCAGCCATAAACTGATTTGCTACCTCACTAGCTGTGCTGCGCCGGTGTCTTTTTGTTGATAGCACTATGTACCGATCTTCTGCAGGTGTCGTACTGCGAACACGACCTCCCCCGTGACGTTTGCCACACTCTCCATTTGTTTGAAATGATTTCCAAAGCCTTGAAACAACACTGGGCTGACGTCGAACTCCCTGGCAACATCTGTTATTTTTCGCCTTTCTTCAATCTTGCCAATAATACGGCCACGCGTAAAATCATCTAGGTGATGTCGGGAAGACATACTGAAAATTGCAAGTTCGTCAATTGATTCTTTCCCTTTCAACTTTGCGTTTGAACAACAACGGTCAATACGCGTCAAATCCTTTATATCTCTTATCAGCGCTATGACGTCACGAACAAGTTCGGCAATCCAAAATTTGCATACGCACAACACGTCTTACTGTATCCCGCACTTATGCTAATTTCCACATTTTCCTGCATTCCATTTTATGGTTGCTATCGTTGCTATTGTCATCCGTCCTTAGCAATTGTCCGGCAGTGTACATGAAATCGCTCCAGTGCCACCCACCGGGGCGATTCATGACATTTTTTTTTTTTTTGCGGATTGTAGAAAGAAGCGCCCTTGTGTTTTAAATATGTAGATTGTAGCTTGTGATCTTTTTTGAATAAGTTTGTAATAATTTTATTTTTTCTGTAGGAGGTCTTATTGCAAATTAAGTATTTTTTTCATCGTGATATTCCGAATCAACAGAATGATTTGGAGTTTAGAGATCTTTTTTTCAACTGACAATAATTTTCAATTATCTTTAAGAGAAGGTGAAATGTACTGTTTTACGATATTATTTCACAAAACTTCTAAATATAAAATTTATTCTTGATAGCTATATAGCTTTTGTCTTAAGGACTCCACAGGCTGATACATAGACATCGTACAATCACCAGTACAATAAATTAAGTACCCGGTTTCGTTACGGTAACACAGTATATAATAGCTGATGCACAAAATGGGTAAGAGGAGAAGAAATATCCTGTGCCACAGTAACCAAAATTCGTGCGATATGCTATCCACAATATCCGATCTCGCAACAGAACTTCAAAATCAAATACTTCGACAGACTATTGAAATTTAACAGTTAACCAAACCCTCAAATATTCTCGTAAATCTATCCAATTTTTCGTCATATGGATACGAAAAAAGTCAGAACGGAGTTTTTCCGTTAATATAAGAAAGGAATTGCGGAAAGGTTTCTGAAAATTCAGAATTTTTTTGGCGTACGAAAAATACGTGAGATTCAGAGTTTTTTCCCGTCATTTCACGGAAAAATTTTTATTAGAAATACGCTTCGTTAATTCACGAAAGAAATCACGGATAGTGGCTCGTGAATTTCAGCAAATTTTTTACAGAATATGCAATTGCTTCGAACTTTTTAAAACATTTTGCAGACTTTTAAAACATTTGGCGCACGCTCAAACAATTAATGTTTTGTGGTTGAGTAAAAGTGGAACATTATTTACTTGACTTGCTTTGTAACTCTTATGAATATGAGCTCAGTGGATTAAAATTTGATAAAGAGGCCCAGATCTAGGCCTTATAATTAATGTTATATTTCGAAAAACTTACTTATGGAGAGGTGTTTCATAGAAATTAAAAGTGCATTTTTTATAAAATCCCATAATGATTAGGTGGCCAGTTTTTCAAAAACCCGCACCACGCTAACAGATCTCTAACAACAAAATTCTAAGTTTTCGATAAACTGACCATTCGGTGCAATGATCTTTCGATATAATGAACTTTTAGGTCAAGTAATCCTTCGGTGAAATGAACTTCTCGATCAAATGAACTTTTAGGTGAAGTGACCTTTCGGTGAAATGAACTTTTTGATCAAATGAACTTTTTAGGTGAAGTGACCTTTCGGTGAAGTGACCTTTCAGTGAAATGAACTTTTCGTCAAGTGACCCTTCGGTGAAATGTACGTTTCGATCAAGTGATTTTCGGCGAAGTGATTTTCGGTCAAGTGATCTTTCGATCAAGTGAATGATACCCCTGATATGTATGTATGCAAGAAAGGAAATCTTTACACTGCAGTCTTTATTGACCAAACTACGTGACACCATCAGTTTTAACAGGAGGAAAAGTACCATGCGTAAAATATTACATGATCTGGGTTTCAGATAATAGCGATGGGATGGTCGAAACTTTTAAATGGAGAAGTCCGACATTCTAGCAAAACGGTGATACTTTTTAAATAAAAATAATTAAAAAGTAATGAGCTTCTCTCAGTTCCAAAGACAGTTGTTTATCTAAACGAGAAATAGCTTTAAACAACTTGTGTGTGTCCTTAAGTCCGGCAATACATAACCTCTGACAAACCAACAGTACTGCAAGTTCCATCGTAAAAAGGCAGATTTATAATGTCATGAGGTAACAAAAACGGTTTCATACCTGGAGTTTTGCTCCTGTTCAGTTCAAAGTCGAAAAGTGATGACCACCACAATAATGAAATATGAACGCAGAAAATTTCCGCAAATGGTTTAAAGCCAGTTGCTTCTTAATTTACACCTGAATTCAACTATCGCCGAGGAAAATAAGCCATATCACTCTATGCTAAATGAAAAATTGCCTACAACGAACGGGAAGCAGGCTAGTTTACAGTTATGGCTGAAGAAACAACACACTGATTTCACGCCTGACGTGCTGAAAGGAAAATTGCTGCAACTTGTCAGATGCTCGAAGTTCTAGCTAAACCAAAATATTTCTCATTGATGAGATTACAGCAGCGCATGAGCATCAAGTGTTAAAAGACTTCCCGTTTATAACTGTGATTGAAATCCCAATGAGTTGATCTGAGCGAACGAAAAAAATTACGTGGGTCGTCAAAATGTTTTTTTCACAAAAGACGGCGCAAAAGCTTAATGGGGGAAAGCATTACAAATTGTTACCTCAGAAAAATGGGAGGCATGTGTGAATCACGAACGAACTTTTGCGGGAAAATATTGGGTACCTGACGAAACTTTAGACGAAACACTAGAAAATGAATCCGAAAATTTTGTCATAAATATAAAAGAGGATATCGACAGCAGTGATGAAAAATTTAAAATAGGATACAATTTATCTGGTTAAAGCAATTTTAGCAGCTGCAGTTTTGACTGGGTGCGTATTGATTGGACATTACTCTTTGGAATGCAATGATAATGCTAACAACATTTGTTTTTCAATGTAAGTGCGCCGCCCCGGTGGCGTAATGGTCTAAGCGATGGCTTCTGATCATTCGTCCGAGATGGGTCCGGGTTCGAGTCCCGTGAGGCATGGATGTTGTGTTTGTCTTACGGCACTGGCTCTCTCCCTTCCCTGGAACCAGTGGCCCTAAATTAGGGACGGGCGACTGCTTCTAGCCCACTAAGTTGCTCACGGTGGTCGTTAAACCTCGAATTAAAATATATATATATATGTATGTGCTTTGGTAAACCCGTAATTCTTTCTTCGTTTGAATCCTCGCCCAGTTTTTAATGAGACCTGTAACTTCTTTTTTTTTTTTTTTTTTTTTTTTTGGTTGGAGGTTTAACGACCACCGTGAGCAACTCAATGGGCTATAAGCAGTCGCCCGTCCCTAATTTAGGGTCACTGGTTCCAGGGAAGGGAGAGAGCCAGTGCCGTAAGACAAACACAACATCCATGCCTGACCGGGATTCGAACCCGGACCCCTTACAGACGAATGATCAGAGGCCAGCGCCTTAGACCACTGCGCCACCGGGGCGGCCCTGTAACTTCTTTGCGGTATCTCTATACGGTGACGTATACTCTGATTTGCCGCCCCGGTGGCGCAGTGGTCTAAACGCTGGCTTATGACCATTCTTCCGTGAAGGGTCCGGGTTCAAATCCCGTTGAGACATGGATGTTGTGTTTGTTTTCTGGCTCTCCCCTTTCCCTGGAACCAGTGACCCTAAATTAGGGATGGGCGACTGCTTATAGCCCAATGAGTTGCTCACGGTGGTCTTTAAACCTTCAATAAAAAAATACTCTAATTTATGTTTCATTTTTAGTTACCTTTTCTCTGTAAATTTGAGTTCCTTCTCTTTTAGCGTTTTTCAACCTTAGCGTTGCCGCCCCGGTGGCGCAGTGGTCTAAGCGATGGTCGCTGATCATTCGTCCGAAAGGGGTCTGGGTTCGAATCCCGGTGAGGCATGAATGTTGTTTTTGTCTTACGGCACTGGCTCTCTCCCTTCCCTGTTGGCAACACTTCTGACGTCAGAGAGTATGACGTATGCACGTGACCGATAAGAACTAGAGGAGATATAATGTTGAAGCAGCAGCCAAAAGTGTGGAGATGGTGGTATGATGTTATAATAGTCGAAGCGGCATTGCTTACTTGAATTCGTGTCTATTTGAAGGCTGCGTGTTGGGTTGTTATACATACACTGACGGAAAAAAAAATCCTAACACCACGAAAAAATAGTTGCAGAGGAATGAAATGGCGGCAATACATTTGTATAGGTAACATATTTAATCGATTAAGGTTTCAAGATCACAGCTTAATGGAAGCGCGAGAAGAGCCATTTTAAATGTGAAATGCTGGTACATTAATAACCGGTGTAACCGCCAGAATGTTGAATGCAAGCACGCAAACTTTCATGCATTGTGTCGTACAGGTGCTGGATGTCAGTTTGTGGGATGGAGTTCCATGCCTGTTGCACTTGGTCGGTCAATACAGAGACGGTTAATGCTGGTTGGGGGTGACGCTGGAGTTGTCGTCCAATGATGTCCCATACGTGCTCGATTGGTGAAAGATCTGGTGATCTAGCAGGCCACGGCAACATGTCGACACTCTGTAGAGCATGTGGGGTTACAACAGCGGTATGCGGGCGAGCGTTATCCTGTTGGAAAACACCCCCTGGAATGCTGTTCATGAACGGCAGCACAACAGGTTGAATCACCAGACCGACGTACAACTGTGCCGTCAGGGTGCGTGGGATAACCACGCGAGTGCTCCTGCTGTCATAGGAAATTGCTCCCCAGACCATAACTCCAGGTGTAGGTCCAGTGTGTCTCGGCCGCAGACAGGTTGGTTCCAGGCGCTCACCTTGCCTCCTTCTAACCAACACACGGCCATCACTGGCACCCAGGCAGAACCGGCTTTCATCAGAAAGCACAACAGATCTCCACTCCGTCCTCCAATGAGCTCTAGCTTGACACCACTGACGTCGCAACCGGCAGTGGTTTGGAGTAAGTGGAATGCACGCTACAGGGCGTCTGGCTTGGAGCTGTCCTTCAAGTAACCGATTTGTAACAGTTCGTTGTGTCACTGTGGTGGCAACTGCAGCTCGAATTGTTGCCGCAGGCGCTGTATGATGCGCCACGGCCATACGCCGTACACGGCTCTCAGTAGTGCCACGTGGCCGGCCGGAACCCGGTCTTCTTGAGGCAGTACCTTCCCTTGACCACCGCTGCCAACAATCATGCACAGTGGCTACATTCCTGCCAAGTCGTTCTGCAATATTGCGGAACGAAAATCCACCTTCTCGTAGCCCTATTACACGACCTCGTTCAAACTCCGTGAGCTGTTGATAATGGCTTCTTCGTCTTCTTAAAGGCATTCTTGACTAACATCAACACCCTAAGTCGAATCTCAACGATAACTAACGCCAACAAACGTTACAGCGCGTATTTACAGCAAACTTGCTTTGCATGTACCAAGGGGCGCTACTAGCGTCACACGTATGCACCGAGCGCGAAATTTACATAGACGTCATCTTACAGATGTACTCTCACCGCCTACCAATTGCCGTTTATCTAACACAACCCCTTCTTGGTGTTGGGATTTTTTTCCGTCAGTGTATATTGCGTTCGGATTTCAAAATGTTCTGCCTACTAACGTTTGTTAATTAGTTCTGAAGTGTTAATACCAGTGTGATTAATTTAAGCTTGTTCAAATAGCAACCTTCTGCATGAACCGTATTCATGAGGTTTTGACAGAACAAGGGAAAAGATCCGTAAGTTAACTATTTCTTTGGACTTTAATTCGAGTGTCTCCTGTTTCACTTTAGGTGAAGTATTTAAGAAGAACTGATGTATGTAGTATTCAGTAAGCCGTATGTACACGAACATTACAATGCGAATAATATACCTGCTAAAAGATTTTCAACAAGCCGATACGAAAATTAGCAATCTTTGAAAATTTAACAAAAGCTTCATTCGTTCAATGTATTTTTCCTGTGCATAAAAAGCACACGTGCTGTACGACTAAATCTTTGTCAAAAAACGTGGAAATTATATATATTAGTTTTCAATGACCAGTAAAGTTTAGAATCGTTTCCACTCAATTTCTTTTTTCTTTTTTTTTTGATTGAAGATTTAACGGCCACCGTGAGCAACTCAATGGGCTATAAGCATTCGCCCGTCCCTAATTTAGGGTCACTGGTTCCAGAGAAGGGACAGAGCCAGTGTCTTAAGACAAACGCAACATCCATGCCTCAACGGGATTCGAACCCGGACTCACCTCGGACGAATGGTCACAAGCCCTGCGCCACCGGGGCGGCCGGCACTTCGTAGTAGCGCACCAAAGTTCCAACTGATAATGTGAACAAATAAATGGGTTTAAGAGATAACGATGATTTTGCTGGATTACTTTGCAACTCCTTGGTCTCTTTCAGCGACTGTTTCGTAACGGGCCAAGGTGACTGCAATTTAAACCAGGCAAAACTTGAGAAAAACTTGAAAGTGAAACTGAGCTTTCAACTTCACTCGTTTCCACAAATTAATGAAAAAACAGAAAAACCGCGATTATTTGTGTAAAAAGAGTTGGAAATGTACGAAACTTCGGTATATGGCGTGAAATTTAATGCGGAGTCAGGGTTGCGTATGCAAATGAGTGGCGATGGCATCGGTTTGTGCGAATGAGCAGCAGCATAAAATGGGCTGCTGTGGACGGATGCGTCACATCGTTTGCGAAGAGTAAAGAAACTATTTTGAGATAGCAGATTTTTTGTAATGGCTGTGAGACATTTAACTGATGAACCGAGGTGGAGAGCGATCGGAAAACTAGAGAATGGCCAAAGTCAGATGGAAGTTGCACGATGGTGGAGACGAGTCCTTCTGTGGTTCACAGACTGTGGAACCAATTTCAAAATACGCAATCAGCTTCCCGAAGGTACAAGGAACAACATCCATGAATGACCGATATCCGAGATTAACTGCAAGGAGGAACAGAACGGCTATCCACCTCCGATCTCCCATTCCTGCTGTTACAGGAACGGCGGTATCTGTTTCTACTGCGCACAGAAGAAGGTATTTATTCTAAGTGATCAGCACTCTGCATGCCCAGGTGACCAGCACCCCCCGCCCCAGGGGTGGAAAGTTTGAATTGGGCCGACTTCACGTCAACTGAACTAAAAATTAATGGAGGTCTGTACTCTTCACAAATGAGTCCAGATTTTCTCGCAGAGCGATTACAGGCGTACTCTGATCTGGAAAGAACATGGGACACGCTATCATCCCTCTATGACTAGTTAAATTGACACCTATGGTAGTGATAGAGTGCTAGTTTGGGGTGGCATCTCGTTAGATGGACGCACAGTCCTCTATATGCTTCCAAGAGCAACCATGAACGCTCGACGTCATAGGGATGATGCCCTGGACCCCTACGTTCGCCCTCATGCTGGTGCCATTGGAAATACAGTTTTCCTACAAGACGATAACACTCGTCTCCACCACGTGAGGCTGGTAGAACAATATCTTCACGAGGAGACCATTGTCCGTATGGATTGATGGATTGGCCACCCAGGTCTTCCGGACTTAATCTGATCAAGCATGTGTGGGATGCTCTAGGGAGACGTGTCATCTCTCCTCCGCGAACCTGAAGGGGCTTAGGCAAACTTTCCACGAACAATGCTGGTTGCCAGCTACCTACTGAGCTCCTAGACACCACCATTAACACCATGAAACATCACTGTGAGACCTGCCTGCACTTCTGTGAGGGGTGCCCCCACTCGCTATTGTGATACTTTGGCTATTTCATTTTAACACCTTATTTTTTCACCTGGTTCTCTATGTGGTCATTTTTGTCGGAATGAAGTGTTTCTTACGAAATGTTTTTGGGGTCTTTCTTTAACGTGCGATATGATACATGTTTTCACCAAATTTCAGAATATTTCATCAAGTATTTTTTTGAGTTATTGCGATTTTTCTTCTTCCTTAATTTATGAAAAGCAGTGCAATTAGGTATAAGAGAAAAAAAAATATAAATTAGGGTCTACAGAAAATCTTTCGTCCTAGTTATAAAAATGTATAACCGATTTACAATCCATAACTCATACGGCTATGACGGACCCACATAATCCATAGATTCATACATACTGTTAGGGGTATGCAAAAGTTTCCGCCGCCCCCGCTAGCGGGCGCTGTAGGGGTCTAACCGGCCGGCGACCTGTGCTGTCAGTTCGTACATGAAGCCAAGCATGGAGGTCGATAAAGTTCATGTGCGGCACTGTTTGTTATTCATGTTAAATTCAGGGAAATGCGAGAGTGAAGCATACGGTTCAATATATCAGGCGTATGGAGAAACGGTTATGGGTGAGCGGATGTGTCGAGAATGGTTTGCCAGGTTTAAGAAAGGTGATCTAAACTTGGAGGACAAGTCATGCGCAGGTAGACCGCAGGAACTCGCAGACGAGGAACTGGAATCGCTGTTGCAAGAGGATGCCACACAATCGACCACGCAACTGGCGAAACGTTTGAAAGTGGCTCCATCGACGGTGGTGGTAAGGCGTCTACAGGCCTTGGGGAAGATCCAGCAGATCGGTAAGTGGGTTAGGTATACCTTAACGGAGCGTAATATTGGTCAACGATTGGGCATCTGCATGTCGTTGCTGACGAGGTTTCAAGGGAAGAATTTCTTGTGGAAAGTTGTCACCTGGGATGAAAAACGGGTCTATTGCGACAACCCCGTACGCAAGCGATCCTGGGTCGACCCAGGCCAGCTATCAACATCCACTGCAAAATAGGATATCCACGAGAAAAAGGTGCTGTTGTGTGTGTGTGGTGGTGGGATATGCATGGAGTGCTGTACTTCCAACTGTTGAAACCGGGCGAAACAATCACTGCACAACGATATATTGATCAGTTGATGGAACTGAACGCCGCAATCGAGCAAAAACGCCCATGGACAAGTAAAGGACGCCGCAATCGAGCAAAAACGCCCATGGACAAGTAAAGGACGCCGCCCAATCATCCTGTTACACGATAATGCCAGACCACATGTCGGTGTCACCACGAAATCAACCCTTGAACAGTTACACTGGGAGGTTTTACCGCACCCGGCTTACTCTACGGACATTGCACCCTCAGACTTTTATCTGTTTCGCTCTATGCAACATGCCCTAGCCCAACAGCGGTTCACCACAGTTTCAGAGGTAAAAAATTTCGTCACTGCGTCCTTCAGCTAAAAACCCGAGTCATTCTATCACAGGGGCATTCATTTGTTGCCTGAAAAATGGCAAAAGGTCATTGATGCTAACGGCCAATATTTCATTGAATATATGTGTAATGGTTTCGTGATTGTTCCTGTCTCCTTTCTCCTTAAAACGGCGGAAACTTTTGCATACACCTAATACATAAATAGATATACACATATGTTTATTTGTTTTAATCAGCCTTGCAACCCCGGTGGTTGAGTGGCCAGAGGCGTAGGTTTCTGGCTATCGGCCGAGTTGAGCCCTTCGTTCGCGTTCCAAATAAGGTACAGGTGATGTGCTTGTCTTACAATGCTGGGCCCTCTCCCTTCCCTGGAACACGTGTTCCCAAATTAAGGACAGGAGATTGCGCATAACCCATAAAGTTACTCATTGTGGCCGTTAAGGGAGACCTCAAAGGAAAATCTATACACATTTATACAAAGACTACACGCTTTTGTTTGAAATTTTGAGCACAAATAAAATCCTTAGCTGATATATTCCCTAGCAGTTATTTCAAAACTTTTGTCAGATTTTTTTTAATTCAATTGATCTCAATCAGGAAGTATTCTGATTTGGCACCGATTGAGATAAATTGAATTTAGAAAAAAATTCTGGCGTGATTTTCGAAATCACAGCTACAGTATATATTAGCTAAGGACTTTATTTGCGCTTAAAATTTTGAAAAACAGAATGCAATAAAAATAGAAAAAATGTCAGAATTTTTTTTGAATGAATCAACATTACCGGTATAGAATATATTTGCCCTTGAGATTCCCCTTAAACGCCAGTAATAAAAAAGAATACTAATAATAATTAGTCTTCATACAAGGAAATAAATGAAACTCATAAGGTCAAAACTTCGACAAAAAAGTCTTGTCAGGTAGTTTGATCAGAAAATCTCACTTTCTGAAAAACAAAACAACGATGGCGCACAGTTACAGACAATAAATTAACCACCATGGTCATGCAACGGTTACTACGACTAACGATTCGCTGGAGATTTCTTCCTTCCTCTTCATTTTATTGCTGGTCTTCCGCGTTTACACGCGTAGATTCGCTGATGATTTCATTGAAATACTCCCAAAAAGAATTTCCCCTTCGCTGGACGTAGGCTATAAAATACTGTACTTCGGGGTTAACAAAAGTTACGACAAGACCTTACAAAAAGCTAATCAAGTAATCCCGTCATGAAGCAGAGAAGGGTGGGGAAGGGGATTTGGAGATACCCATGGTACAGTATAATGTTGAAGATTATTTCTCTTACCTATTTTTTTTTTTTTTTTTTTTTTTTTGATTGGAGATTTAACGACCACCGTGAGCAACTCAATGGGCTATAAGCAGTCGCCCGTCCATAATTTAGGGTCACTGGTTCCAGGGAAGGCAGAGAGCCAATGCCGTAAGACAAACACAACATCCATGCCTCACCGGGATTCGAACCCGGACCCCTTTCGGACGAATGATCAGAGGCCATCGCTTAGACCACTGCGCCTACGGGGCGGCTTTATCTAATTACACAAAAGACTGTAGAAGGTAATAAAGAAAATCCGGCTTGTCTAATATGTAAAAGATTGGGACCTGAAATATTTATGCGCTAACGGATAACCCTGTCACACACACTTCGTGCTGGTTTAACAATGGGAATTGCCGTCCCGGTGGCGCAGTGGTCTACGCGTTGGCTTCCGATCATTCGTCCGAGATGGGACCGGTTTTGAATCCTGGTGAGGCATGGATGTTGTGTTTGTCTTACCGCACTGGCTCTCCCCTTCCCTGGAGTCAGTAGCCCAAAATTGGGGGCGGGCGACCGCTTATAGCCCACTGAGTTGCTCACAGTGGTCGTTAAACCCTCAATTAAAAGAAACTGAAATTTTCTTAGATGCTTCTTTAAATAACAATTTCATATAAAATTATGGAAGGACAGCTTGAGCATCCCTCACGCCAATTTTTCGCTCCAAGTTTTCTTTTGGGACTCGCATGCCAGTTGACAATTATATTTACTACTTATACCTTAGGATACACGGAGAGTATATAAGTATTCCTCCAAACACTTGAATTTTTGACATGTTTTATAATGCACAGTATAGTGTTTCTTAATGTTTAAAACGTGTATATGTAGCTTAGGGAACACTACACAAAGTTTGTTCTTCTTATTCACTAACTTTAAGTGAAACAGAAGTCACTCAAACAAAGTTCAAGAAAGAGTAACCTACAGTTCGTCTTTTATTCAGCCGAAACTCTCTACGCACTTCACTAAAGAAGAACTTTTAGGTGAGTATTCCAACAACAGTTTATTAACTTGAGTTAATAAGCACAACAGTAGATTAACGAACTCTAACACAGAATTAATAACATAACTCGAACACGTAAACTTCAAGAACAGACCGCTTCAGCGTAAGACAGCTTCTTTTTTTTTTTTTTTTTTTTTTTTTGGAGGTTTAACGACCACCGTGAGCAACTCAATGGGCTATAAGCAGTCGCCCGTCCCTAATTTAGGGTCACTGGTTCCAGGGAAGGGAGAGAGCCAGTGCCGTAAGACAAACACAACATCCATGCCTCACCGGGATTCGAACCCGGACCCCTTTTGGACGAATGATCAGAGGCCATTGCCTTAGACCACTGCGCCACCGGGGCGGCGTAAGACAGCTTCCAAGAATACTACACCATATTTTGTCTGCTACCTTCATACATTCTGTCTCGTTCTTAGCTTGTCAAACATATACAAGTCATTCACTCTTGACCGAAACACAGTTGTCAACATAACATTCAGTGAGTGAGAAAATATAACGAACGCTACAAGAGAACGAACTCAAAATTTACACAGAGAAAGACCACTAAAAATGAATGTTAAATTAGCGTATACGTCATTAATGTTGAATTGAGTAAAATGGATTTTTCCTATTTCGTTAGCGGGTCCACTAACGAAATGGGAAAAATAGGGGGTCCTAACAACAGTTCTGCATACTGTCCATTTTTGAGAAAAGAGTGAAGTAACGGTGAAAACTTACCTTATTGCCGTTCAATGTACTCCCCTCCGCTGCTAATGATAGCTAGCCAGCGGCGAAGTAGGTCCTGGATGCCCCGTAGTACGCCATCTTTGTTCAGCTGTCGTATTACTCGGGTCACGTCCAATGACAGTTCTTCTAGCGATTCGTAGCTGATGCCACGGAGCCGATTTTTAAATCTGGGAAAAGATCAAAGTCGGGTGTACTGAGATCAGGGTTGTACGGTGGGTGGGATAAAGTTTCCCAGCCATATTTCGACATAAGTCTCCGTACCGACGCTGCACCATGACACGATGCGTTGTCATGCAGCAAGATCACTCCCGCTTTCAACAAGTTGGGGGGATTTTGACGAATTTTCGGTCTCAACTTTGTCCTCAGAAAGTCACGACAATATTGTGCGTTGACATTTTACCCTACCGGCACTCGATCAGAGACCACAACACCCTGGACATCGTACGCAAAAATCATCATTTACTTCACTTTGGATTGTTGTCGACGACACTTTGAGGGGCGTGGGGAACTTGGATGCTTCCATTCCGTTGATTGTGACTTCTGTTCCAGCTCAAAATCACGGGTCCAAGTCTCATCATTTGCGACAATTCTATTCAGGAAGGTGTCGCCCTCCCTTTCGAACCTGTGGAGGTGATCCTGTGCGATTATCACTCTGGCTGCCTTCTGCTCGGTGGTGAGTTGATGGGGCACCCAGCGTGCGGCATTTTTCTTTTCCCTAGAAAGTCGGTCAAAATCCGGTGAACAGACATGGTGGAAAAATTTGCCTGATGAGCAATCTTCTCGACTGTCAAACGGCGATTCTCTTCGAGAAGCGTTGCAACAATGGTGACAGATGTTTTGTCTGTTGCCGTTTGAGGTCGGCCTGAGCGGGATCATCTTCGATGCTGCTTCTGCTCTCCCAAAAGCGCGATGCTCAACGAGAAATCGTGCTTTGATCAAGAGCCCTTTCCCCACAAACTTCTTGCAAGGCAATGTGGATTTGTGTCGGAGTTTTCCCCCGCAGAGTTTCTATTTTCACGTACGAGGGCTGGTCTAACGCCGTGACTCGACCTGAGAAGCTGCACGCTTCCATTACCAAACCCACATATGTCCACACAGAAAAATGATAGCGCGTCGTTCTGACACCACTACGCTGCTGACCTGACATGACGCAATCATTTTCCCGATTGCATCACCCGCTTCCGTTTTAGATTAACGTGTGCAGAACTTTTGTTATGACCCTCGTAGAAACAACCTCACTTAATGTTGACGGTAAGTTATATTCATAAGATGAAACTTTTGAAACACATAAGATCATTATAACCACCCCTGTCTCCACGAACTGACACGTACAAAACACATACCACTGATATAATAAACGCAAACGCAGGGAGTGTCAGTTTGCCATTACGAAGCCCGTGCAATGAGGAACCGCAGCCATTGTTGGCTGTTCGAAAGCAGCCACTGAGAAAGTGCGGCGGGAATGGTCCGAACACAGAAACACATCTATCCAACGTAACGGAAAAAGAAGACAACCACTGGTTGACACTCGTGGTGAAAGCCGGGTGGCACGTGCTATCTGGGACAACAGACAGCTCACGATCCCTCAATCAGAGGCAGCCTACAACCAGGGCACAAAGAGAAACGTTTCCGAGAACACAGTCCAGCGGACGCTTTTGAGAATTGTCTTAAAGAAGTCGGCGGCCGGTTTACGTGCCCACGTTGACTGACCGCCATGGACAGTTCTGCCTGAAGTGGGCACAGAAGCACCGTTACTAGAAGACTTATCTACTAAAATTTCGCGAACATTGCAAGCATAGTATGGGGATAAAATGTTGTCAAAGGCAAGTGTCTATGATTAGCGCAACAAGTTGTCCGAGGGCTGAAGACCAGCAGCAAATGAATCGATTGTTATCGGCTACTGCTGTGACCGAAGTGAACAATTCGTGTGCAACAGGTTATTTCAGAAAACAGGATGGTAAAGGTACGTGACATTGCTGCGATAGTCAACAACAGAGTTGGTAGCGTGAAAAAATCTGCCTGCTGCTCTGAAAAGTGTGTTCAGGATGCGTACCAAAGGCGTTGACATTTGATCAAAAGTCGTTTCGTTACGTCATATGCACAGAGATTTTGCATTGCTTTAAGTCTGAGGGAGACACATTTCTGAAGCACACCGTGACCAGACTTGAGTTAATTGTTTTACTCCAGAAACCAAGGAAGACAGGTGTGAATGGTGCCACAAGGGTTCCCCACTGCCGAAGAAATTCAAGGCAGTGCCATCTGCAGGAAAGCTAATGATTACTGTATTCTGGGACTCAAACGCGGGGGTATTCCTGACGGATATTCTTGCACAGGGAGAAACAAGGAATCTACGCTACTTTCGAAGAGAAGCTTTGACCCACTATCCACTGGAAGAGGCCACGAAAACTGTCAAAAGAGGTCACCCTACTTCATGACAATAATAGGCCACACACGGCTCACGCGACAACGACAGCTGTGGCATCAACTGGCTGAATTACTCAGCCATCTTCCATACAGTCCTGACTAGGCTCCAAGTGATTTTTGACACGTTTGGTCCCTTTAGAAGCATTAGGAAAGAAAATATTTACTACAGTAGAACAACGACATGAGTATGAAGAGCAGCAGCAAATGAATCGATTGTTATCGGTATATATAGCAGCAGCAAATGAATCGATTGTTACTCTTGCACAGGAAACTCTTGTACAGTGAGCATGTAAGGAACCCAAATCCTTCTACATGGCTGGAATACAAGGTGTTATCATTAAATATCCAGACTGGATTTTACAAGACTTGCAGATTTGAAACCAAATCTGCAAGTCTTTTAAAAATTTGAAATCGCCTTCGTAGTCCTCTTTCGAAGCCGCACACAGTCCAGCGCTGTTTCCACTGCTCGAAGCATTTTTTGAAGTCATCTTCTGAAATAGCGAACAGCTGCTTCGTCACATTCTGTAATATCTCCTCAATATCTTGAAATCTTTTCCCTTTCAAGAGGTATTTGATTTTGGGGCATAGAAAAATGTCGCAGGGAGCGAGATCTGACGCATAGGGTGGCTGTCGGACCAGTGCAGTGCAGTGCTTAGCAAGAAACTCTTGCACAGGTTGCAATGCATGGGCATTATCATGGTGAAGTTGCCACTCGCCACTCTCATGAAATGCCGGCCTTTTGCGACAAACTACGTCCCTGAAACATCGCAAAACTTGACAGTAGTACTCCTTGTTGATTGGCTAACCTGATGGGGCGTATTCATAATGCACAATTCCCTCCTCATTGAGAAAGTCGGCATCGTCTTGACATTTCTGCTGCTCTGTCGTGCTTTTTTGTGTCTGGGAGAGTATGGGGTCTTCCACTATGAAGACTGGGGCTTAGTTTCAGAGTCATAGATATAAACACACGATTCATCGCAAGTTATGTTACTTTTTAAAAAGCCTTCGTTGTTTTCGACGCACTGAAGCACGTCACCAGCACCTGAAACACGGGCCTGTTTTTCCTCAGCTGATTGCAATTTTGGCCCAAATTTGGCTGAAACGAGTCTTATACCCAAATCGTTCGTAAGAACCGACTGAATTGAACCGAAACTAATGTTTAAGTCTTCAGATAACTCACACATAGTAATTCTGCGATTTTTCCGCACAGCTGTGTGTACAAGTTCGACATTGTTTTCACTTTTTGCTGGGTTCAGGCCTCCTAGACCGTTTATCACTCTCAACACTTTCACGACCATCTTTAAAACGTTCATACCACTCATAAACTCGTGCACGACTCATACAATCCTCCCCATTTGTAACTTTAAGTATGTGTCTTTGCAAGTTTTGCCAAGTTTTTGACAAAATCTGATGCAAATTCGTTGATCAATTTTTTCCGACATGACAAATGTGAACAGCTGCAACCAGACTGTAGAGTTGTTCGGAAAGCAGCCGACGGCGGTATCGTGGTATAGGGATTGTTCTCATGGACATAACTGGAACCCTTCATTCCCGTTGAACACATCCTCACTGCCAGATCCTACCTAGACAATGTTTTGGACAAACTGTTGTCCTGCTTAGTGATCACGTATCAGAATGGCACTGGACTCTTTCAGCACATGTCATAAGGCCTGCATTGTGCAGGAATGGTTTGACGACTATGTCCAAACATTTCGTGTGCTCCTCTGGCTGCCACATTTCCTATACTTGAACCTGTCAAACATTTGTGGGATGCAGTCAAACGCAGTATTTGCCGGTCCATGCCAGTACTTCGCTCCGTCGTCGAACTCCGGGACGGCATTCTGTTTAGCTGATAAGGAAAATCTCAGGACAAGTTTCACGGACTAGTGGAGTCGATACCACGCTGAATGCAATCGGTTATCACGCCGAAAGATGGCCCAACACGCTATTAGGTGCGTGTTCATAACGTTATGGTTCATGAGTGTACGTTTCGGCAGAAAAACTGCTCAAGGAAAACAGTGCAATTCCAATAAAAACTTCTCCAATTATCGTTAATTATGATCACTTTAGAAAAGCGGGGAAGCTCAAAAGAATGAATTAATTTCTCTACAGGGACAACTTTTTGTTACCCCACAAAAATATAAATTCACTCCTACCACCTAAAAAAATTAAAAACCGTTACCGTTTTTCTCAATTTTATATTTTTATTGGGTTTAATGAAAAATGTGTCGTATTAATTTTCACAAATTCCCTGAGTTTTTTTGCAAAACCATAATTTCAATTAACAAAATAAGAACAGGCTATAAAAAAAACCTGGTTACGCTCCTAAAGAAATGTAATCAATATCACCTGGAATTTGTAATAAACACTCTTGAAAATGTATATCATACAAAATATTTCTGATACGCACTCTAGAGATCTGAATTCATTTCATGAGGGTAAATTCTTGGGACACCGATGCTTAAGGAGCTCTGCGCCGTTAATGTAACCACAGATTCGTAATCCATCTACATCCTTGGAAACTCAATGAAAGGGTGATCATACTGCACAAAATTTTACATGCCTGTCAAAAGTAAAGCACTAAACACAAAAGTGCGAACAGCAAACGAAGCAGTAGAGACTCAATAATTCCGCTGTGTTGTGTTGCATGTGAATGTCAAATAAATTGTACTTATTGATGTCAAATAATTATACTTACTGGATGGCGACTCCCACAAGCAATAATATACAAATCAGAACGTCCAACTGCTAGAACATGGAATGTTCAAGCACAAATCGGAAACAGCAGTTTTATTCGTCTTGTTGCAAAGAAGACGTTTATAAGATTCAGAACGAAAGAAAACCGTGGAAGGTTAGAGGCCGGTCAATCAATTAATCACGGAAGTTGTTCGATTCTTTTGGGTCCACCATTGTGTGACCCTCAAGGCTCTGGAACCAATTTAAAAAAAGTGGAACAGTCGCGCGGAGCCTATTCCGCGTCGTCCAAAAGTAGAAATCTCTTAGGATGACTACTATCTACATTGCATTACTGTCCAGATGGAATTGGTGAGACACCATAGTCTATATTCGAATCTTATCGCAGCCACTGGAAGCACGTCTCTACTGCGAACAGAAGGCTCCGTAACTGTGAAGTCTCTGCCCGATGACCTGTTCTGGGTTTTGTTACGTTCAAATACAGGAAGCCCGCTTAAGTTGCTACAAGCATGCCTACTGAACCTTGGAAGAAAGGTGTAATGTCTTGTTCTCGGGTGCGTATCGTTTTTCAAAGGATTCAGACATGTATTAGACTGGCCAAAAACTGGAACCTACAACCCGTCTCTTAAAATCACCGAACGAAGAGTTTTTTGTCGTGGCAGTGTGGGATGATTTTATACTACGCCCAGGCGTCAACCTACATGTTTTTTTTTAAATGTCCAGTGACTGCCGGGATGAGATTCTTGATTCCGACGGCACACAGCCTTACATAGGAATCAAGGTGAAGTCTACGGCTGGCGTAGACTTCACCTTACTGAATGATAACGCTTGCCCCCCCCCCCCCCCCTCCAGACAGCTATTGGCGTTGACACATATCTTGTAGGCTGGCCTAGGGGTCAAAGGAGCGATTTTCTGACTAATCTTCATTTGCCGGGATTCGAGTCCCGAATGAGGAATGGATGGTGCGCTTGTTCTACGGGTGATGGCCTTTCCCCTTCCCTGGAACCAGTTTTCTTAAAAGGAAGACCCCTTGTAGCTTTAGATGCTCACGGTGGTCGTTAAACGACGAAAAGGAAAAAAACAAGGTACAAAACTAACAAAGTGGCCTACATTT
Source organism: Macrothele yani (assembly GCA_039090855.1). NCBI lineage: Eukaryota > Metazoa > Arthropoda > Arachnida > Araneae > Macrothelidae > Macrothele > Macrothele yani. The sequence goes on from CM076996.1 coordinate 144,636,505, forward strand.
TTTCCAGAGCCCAATCCCACTGAACATCAGTGGGATGTGCTATGATGGAGTAGTGCTACCCTCTGGCCCCTTCCCCAAATGTTCTGAGACCTCAAGATGGCTTTCATTCGCCAGTGGCAATTATTGCTATCCCACTCGCTGGATCATCTTATCGGAGTTCTGACACGTGGATGCCAAGCCTGCATTACCACCAAAGGGGGTCACATTCCCCATTGACCACAAGTTTTACATACCCCAAAACCCCGGCAATTTTGGGGTTGTATCTTTGAGAAATGTTTGTCAGCTCATAAGAGTCTATAACGTAATTTTTTTTCGTGTTTGAAATTTTGTCGTTCTTCTTACGTTATTTTTAAAACATAAATATATAATGAAAGAGTTCCTAAATTAAACCTTAACGGCCAGACGAAACATTTAAACAGAAGTCAAACTTACGGAAATTGGCTTTATTCCAGAACTATTTCATCAGCACAACATAGCACTTCACATTTTACTTAACAAATCAGTATCAACCACACATCCAATACCCCAGACGAGCAACTGTTGTATCGTAGTTTTTATCTATGGTTCTTATCTCATACAGACAGTTACACGTCACGTTCATTCTGACCTCAATTGTGTTGCCAACAGTATTCGTTTGATAGAGAAGATATCACGTTAAGTGTGAAGTATAACTGGGAACAAACTCAAAGTTTACATAGGGAAAGAAACTAAAAAGGAAAGTTAGTTTAGAATATACGTCACAAGTCTGTCTTGCTCAAACCCTACTTGCGAAGCACGTATTTTATACATCACCGCACAGTGCTATGAACTACGACATAAACTGGTTAATCACTCTTTGAACTAAGCCCATTTGCACGCTTATCGACAGACAGTGTATTTCCAACACTCACAATCCAGATTTGGGAACATATCCATGGCTGGCATACACTAAGAAAGGCAGAGGATGGCGTTATTTCCCATGTGATTTTACATATGCTTATGAGATCAATAACTGACAATCGCAACACATGGTTTTTCTGGGATAATCATAGCAAGAAAACATGCGTCTTTTGCGATTTCTCAGACCTGGGAAAATTCAGCACTTTTCTATTAAATCTCATAAAAATATGTTAAACACTTTCTAGTCCATTATCTATCACACGTGCGAAATGAAGGGAAAAAGCAAATTCAACTACATCGCCCAAGCCTGGAAAACCCAGCAATAAAATTAAATGAATTTTCAGATACCATGCGAACCTTATGCTTGTGCACATCACAGGGAAAGTTAAATGTCTATTCGTTTCCAGTGCGAAACAGGAACACCAGGAGGAATCTGTGAGGAAGTAATAAACATGTCTAATATTTATTGTCATCGTAACTGCACTTAAAATTCCGAAGAAAGGGGAAGGGAACGAAGTGGCAGAGTCTACCGTTTAAAACTGCCCACATAACGAATTCCAACTTCGGAAATTTTAAAGTAGCTCCATAACTTTTGTACAACAGTATAGTTTCCCTGCAACTACATATTAGTAATAGTTACGAAGTACACAACTAGGGTCTCAAGACATCCAAATGTGCACAGATTTTTATCGCACTTCATATGAACAGAACTTCATATGAACAGAACTTCCCTTGATTGGTCGTCCCGGTTGCCGAACCGTATGGTCAAATGCGCGGGCATTTAGCTAATCATCCGTGTCGGGCCCAGGCACGAGTCCATACGTCCCACCCCATCAAATCCCAAGGTCCCCAAATTAGGGATGGAGCACTGCTCATGTTTTCGGCGCTCAAGTGGTAGTCGTTAAAACTCCGAAACAAAATAAAATTCTCAAAAAATGTCTCTTGATATGAAAAAAGATCCTATACCATCATTTCAATAATACTTTTGTTAAGCTCTTAAATTTTTATGGTCTCCTCATAAAGACACAGAAGCTGCACTATCGTTATTATTATACTTTGTTACAGCACTAACTATGATACTCTCCCAATATTTCGCATTTTCGCTTGATTCTTAAATTTTTCTTAGCCTGTTGACACCCACTGCAGGGTATAGGCCTCCCCCAATCTTTTCCACATTCTTCGATCCTTATAGCCTCAGTCTACCATTTAGCACCTCAAAATTTCTGAAGGTCATCTCTCCATCTTATTCTCTGGCGCCCTCTTCGGCTCCTTCCATCTCTCGGTTGTCATTATCTTATTAATCTTGTCCATCTTTCAGTCTTCCAACATGTCCAGCCTATCTCTACTTTCTTTTATTTTTATATCTGTTATTCCTGTTATTTCTCTTATAATTTCATTTCTAACCCTATCTCTTCTTGTTATTCCTAACATTCTTCTCTCTTTCTTACCGATACTCTTATTTTTTTACATTGTCGCTCTGTGATGGGATACATGCATTGAAGATATTTATTTTTAAAAACAATGGAAGATCACTGGTTTAATAGTCTTTAAGTATCTAAAAGGCTCTATTGCTTTGGATAATTCTTCTATTGATTTCTTTTTCTTGTCTTTCTTCAAAACTGATTACTTGACCTAAATAGATGTATTAAAATTTCATCTAAAATGTTTTAATTCAAGTAAAAAATTATCGCGGTACGGTGTTGTCATTCCTAAAAGGGCGAAACTAATATTAGAACAGTTTGATTTCTCATTTTGAGATGTCAGCTTCTGTTTAAAAGGAAAAGGTAAGAAAAATCGCTCTAATTTTAATCAGTTGTTTTCTAAACTTCTGTCAACACACTGCACAGCATTTCCTCCATCTATCTGTTTTTTCAAACAAAACAAAAAAACGTTTGATCGCGCAAAAAAGTTTTTTAAATGTATCGATCTCCAAATCTTATTTCCAGAATCACAATGTCTTGTTACCCAAACAAAAACTGTACGAAAATACATAAATCAGTGCTATTTTTGTTGTTTCGTTTTTCTTCCCCCTTCCATGTTGCGATACACACAATCGCCTCTGTACTTTTGTTGTCACTCTGGGCCCACGAAAGACAACGAAAGAAATACTTGATAATTTCCAGCACCGATTCATCAAGAAGCTCGTCCAAATACATAGAAACATTTCTGTGATGGTCTTTTTATGAAGAAGGTCATTGCACAGCCGCACTACCAAATCACTGATGAACTTTTAACACGGAGTAACACACCCCATAAATGTCCCACGGAACATAACGTACAATTATTCTGTGTAATGAGAATGATGGAGCACAAATGGATCCAATGGACAGTTATTAAGGCTTATATCGTTTGTTGAAAAATGTTTTACAATTCCGAAGAGTGTTTTTGGTGTGTGGGGAACAAGGAGGTTAGAATAAGAAATCTGGAGATGCCCTTGTTAATGGAGCAGTACCACTTTGCGTGAAGCCCATAACCGCGAGAGACGGCTGTCAAAGTGTGGGAAAGCTGATGGTTTTCAAGGCTATTGCGATGCATTTCGTGTTGGCGGAATCGCCTTCTTCCATCGCAAATGTTTCCAATTTTGCATCGTAACTTGCTGCCGATGTGTGAGCAAGTGCTGAATTTATAAAATTCTTAATTATTTTGAGGCTTTTTCCCATTTTTATTTTAAACTGAAATACACGAACGTTAGTGCGAATTCTAAACAAAATATAACGTTAAAATTGAAAACTTCACTCATATAAGAAGTATAATTTATTCTGGTTTGATATTAAGACTGTTTCTGTAACCCAAAACCACGCTATTCCAAAATACACACGGTTGAAATTACATAGGTATCATGTAAACAACGTCAAATTCCCACAGTTTGCGGCTTCACGGTTAAGAGACTCAGCGTATCTCCAGAAGTATTATTCTAATCTTCTTGGTGGGGAATAACTTGCAGCATCCATCTATGTTGTATCTAACATGATAGATATCAACGTAAAAAAAATCTGCTACAAAAGGTAACAAAACGGTACGGCCGCGCTCTATGATGCTTGTTTGAACTTTCTCATTCTAGCGCGTACGCACACACACTCACTCACACACAGAATTTCATTAAAAATCCTGACTTATAACTCTCTCCGATTGCTAAGTTTCAAGTATCGAATTCAACAAGGAAAGAAATAATAATGTACAAAAAGGTTTGACCCATTTCTTCCTAAATCGCATCATCGCAGCTAACCTATTCCTTTCAAAACAACGTATCCTTTGCTGGTAGGTCATAAAGACCAGGTTTACAGTCTCGTAACTCAAAGTGATTGAGAGTTATAGTGTGAACAGATGATAATGAAACATAAACTTGTTTTGCTAGCCGGAAACCGTTAAAAGGCCATATTTGCTGGTCAGTTTGTCGCTTACGTACACTAACCTATCAAAACTACTCACGTACTAGTGAAAATTCAAATCAAAATCACATTCCGAAGGTGAGCCGGTTTTTTAATCCAATGACAAAAACGATTCTGCTAGAAACATTTTTTTTAATCGAATGATGGGAAAATGCAGGGGATATTTATTTTCATTCTTACTCATTTCTAAACAGTTGCCATCAAAGCGGCAGAAGTAGGGAGCCCTAATACAGCTCCTCAGTTCATCCCAAGGGAGTTCAGCATGATTTAAGTTTTTCCTTTCTTTTTTTCCCTCCAAAGCCAGAAACATAAGCCGAGGCATTCGTACAAAAGCAACTATGCATTATTCCCTAAGAATGCACAGTGTAGGTGGCGTGAAGTTGTCTGAAATACATAATAACGAAAGGATTAATACAGGCGAAGTTTTAAGCACGGCGATTTTGGTACCTAGTCCAAACCACGAAAAGATGTTCTAAATTATAACACTAACTCCTTGAAATATCACTAGAGACACAACCCACTTCGATGAACGCTATTTGCCGCAGCCCAATCCAACCATCCCACAGAAAGCAAGGCGTAATGTGATTCGTTCTTCCAAAGCACATCCATCATTGATATACACCATTCCAAACAGCCTTTGGCGTTTATATCGATGCCATGTATGTATATGGTCTGGGTATTCCATCTTTGCTATAAAACTAAGGCCCTTAGTTTCATGGATTTGCTGGATTCTGGACTTCTGCTATGATGGTTTCAAGGAACTGCTCTCTTGCTGTTCGTACGACTATCTTCCGATTCCACCTATCTTTCTCATTCATCTTTCTTGGACTTCCAAGTATGTTTTGGACCTTCATTACATCAAGTACTGTTCGTTTGATTTTCAACGGAGAGGATGCAGACTGAAATGGCAGCTTGACAGATGGCATGCGACAATAAAACCTACCGGAAATTTATTACATGGAGACATGCAGGTTACGACTGGTATCTATGTTCCTCCATGAAGTAGAACTTGTTTGCATGCAATGTACTCAAGATACACTAGCTCATTTTTAACTTCAGAGAGATGTCTGGATATCTTTGGCAGGGAGTGTGCACAATTGACGAACAGTAAAAGGTACGTTGACGATGAAGGTCAGATTGCAATAGCAACTACTTTGCTACAGAACTAATGTTCACATTCACGAAACTGTCAGCGGACGCTCTAACGTAACTGCTGACCGGACAGGCGATCTACCCTGGGAACGAAGCCATAAATGTAACTTCTAACATACTACCGCGACGAACAAGGTATCGGTCTATCAAGTGCGAAACGCCGCTAGCATTGTCCCAAAATTTTCGAGTAAACCGAAGACATCTTTTCAAAACGGTCATGTAGCGCCAAAATCGTGCGCAAGTAAAATCGGAAACTGAATAATCTTAGCCAGAGTACATAGCTGATAAATCGTGGATACCTACGTGTACATTGACGCCACCGTGACTGAAATATCGGAAACTAAACGGGTAATCTTCATGCTTTTACTACACTGGTGTGCAAAACTTTAGGTCGGGACAGGTTATGACTTGTTACATCGCACAGGAGCGGTCTGGATATGAAATTCAAACCATAAGAACTCCATTACTTACCAAAATGATGACGGAAACAACACTGACACAATTGCAGATACTAAAGAATATACTGGAATACCCTTTACCAAAGGATACATCAGAATTGGCTACATAGCACTAGGTGCCATGATACAGATGCATCACTTCCAAAGACGGCACTAGTACGGCATATGATCACCCCTAACGTCAATGCATGGTTTGCACCGTTTATCCACACTTTACACTAGGTTGATGAGTGCTTGTGATAACATTGCCCATTCTTCCGTCAATGCCGTATTCACCTCTTGGACAGTTTCCAGTGTGAGTGTTGACGTGCAACGCATCTCCCCATAGCGTCCTGCACATGTTCTATGGTATTTAGATCGGAGGAACATGCTGACCAATCCATCTGCTGAATGTCTTAACTTTCCAATAGCTCATTAATAGCCACTGCACGATGGGGTGTGGCGTTGTTGTCCATTGACAGGAACTGTGGGTCAATGGCACCTCGGAACAGACGAACATGGGGAAGGATTACCTCATTACAGTAAAGCGCACTGGTTACCGTACCTCCTTCCAGTATCCAGACGTCCATCGATCAGAATACTTCCCCATATGAGAACGCTGTGGCCGCCATATCTATCCCTTTCATTGATGTTTTCGGGACGATACCGAGTGCCTACCTCACGTCAAATTTGCTGACGTCCAGAATCGCTAAAGGCACTAAATCTATTCGCATCAGTAAAGAGTACATCACCCCACTGTTCCGTTGTCCAGTCTTTGTGTACTCTAAACCACTGTAAACGGTGTCTTCGGCGAGCAGTTTTGAATGGAACACAGCCCACCCTTTGCGCAATTGCCTGGTCACTGTAAACCGCGATATCGTGCCTCCTGTACTCATGTTCAGTTGTTTTGCAATTACTTACTGTCTAGTGTCGATCCCCCTTGGCCTGTAGGAGCAGGGTAGCGGTCCTCACTGGGGGGTGGTTTTCGGTGGACGTAGACCACCGGTCTTTCACACAGCTGTACTTGTAATCCTGAAGGCCGGCCACGCACGCGAAACGATGCTTTCGGCGATTCCGAACTCTTGGACCACTCATCACAGCTCGCCCTCAAAATGTCCTCACGGGCCATTCCGTCATCTCTAACATACAACAAATACAATCGAGCGTCTGTAACACCTAATATGCACACCGTGCGGTGACTTCCGTTCAACTCATGCTATTGGACCGCGTGAGCGCATTTTGTTCTCATGTTAGGCTCCATCCTTATGCATGGGCTGTTGATCCTGTTCTCAGACACGGTCCTGAGTGAAATTGTGTTAGGATGCTGCTGCTATTTACAGCGTTATTTTACTTTTTTCACTTCGTCCTTAAGTTTTGCACACCAGTTTATATCAAAATGAAAAAAAATATATAATCCGATTTAGCCAAAGCGAAAATGTACGTCATGCAGCCTAGCAGGGCCCACACATACATAATAGCTCGGGAAAATGCTTGGAAAAATCACTCTGCCGAATTTATTAATTATTTCTACATTAGGTTAGCTGCTAGTGCGACCAAGATTTCCTACACATTTTTTGCGGCTTTTTCGCAAGAAAGTTTTCCCACTAGACTGAAAATGTGTACGGCCTTTTTGCAAGAAAGTTTTCCCACTAGACTGAAAATGTGTACGGCCTTTTTAATATCGAGAAGTGTGGTTCATATGTAACGTACCAGGAGATGTGACGTACCTGCCAGAAGGACGCACACGACATAAAGGCAGATAGGAATCAGAATAAAATGTCTGCGTAGCTCAGTTGGTAGAGCGACTTGTTCCGGAATAAGCGGCCTCGGATTCGAACCCGAGTCCACTCATTCCGAAATAAGTTGCTCTACCATTTGAGCTACGCGGACATTTTATTCTGATTCCTATCTGCCTTTATGTCGTGTGCGTCCTTCTGGCAGGTAAGTCACATCTCCTGGTACGTTACACATAAAAAAATGTTTACATCTCATAAGCAACATTTCCTACATTCTTCCCATTTCCCATGACGCAATTTTTCTGTTAGGCAATGTAACAGTAAGTTCACATTTTGCACAACTGAACTGTAAAAACTTTTAAAATGGCCAGATTATATCAGCGCCAAATTTCCCACATATTTTTTCAGAATTTTTTTACGCACGCGGCCACGACGTAAGGTCATCCATGATTCATAGTTTTTTTCAATCGCTGATTAGATTAAAGGACTTTTCCGAAAAAATATCGGAAAAACGTAGAAGAAAAGACGATATCAAAAACAGCCAATGAACAATCACAAAAATTTTAATATATGTTAGAATCTTAAAAACATGAAAATAAAATTTTCACAGATGTTGAATAACATTATTTCACCCAGATTTTCGATTTCCACAGTATATTCGATGTTTTCCGTACTTCGTACAGGACCATCGATTACCGTATTGACTACGGAGAATCCGATGCACATGTAGTGTCTGTAATGGTAGTAAACAGAAAATATAGCAAAAAAATAAACAAAAAATTACAAATCATTAAAATTCCACAAAAACCGGATTCCCGAACGCTGCGTTCAAAAACTGGAGATAATCCGATTAAATCGGGACACTTGGTAGTTATGCACAAGTGCAACACTAGAAAAATTCTGAACTACAAAACATCGCATAGGGTCAAAAAATAGGAAAGGATAAACTTCCAGGACATGCAACAGAATTTTAGATTTCCGTGATCAATTGGAACTTCAGAACTTTTCCAGGATAACTACGAACCATGGTTATTGTATGTTTGTATTTAGAAAGACTTGGAAAGCTGCTGACTACACACTATGAAGAATTTTACCAGTAATGGATGTCAAGTCTGTTGCAGTTATCGAATCCGAATTTTTCAACTGTTTTGCGTGAGTGCTAAAGTGAATAACATGGTTTCTCCTAACGCTGAAGAAAAGTTTTTCTTGACGGGCAATAAAAAGCAAAAGCTCTTTATTTTTCCTCCCTCTACCACGAAAGTAATTCTGTGTGCATTCCAGAATACCCCTCATATATGAATTCGCGATTGTCATTTCTTATTGTCATTCCAGACAGAGAAATGGAAATATCTATACACAACTGACTGACCTCCAAGTATAGTAAAGATGCAACACAGATTAGATCAAAAGGGAAAAAGTGCCGAAACGAAGAAACATAAATTAAGGAAAACTTTAAGTTTAAAATGTTTCGCTTATGCTCTGAGTTCCGTGAACTTAAAAGTTGTCGCAAAATTCAAGCAAGCATATACACTATATTGGCAGAAGTCACCGAACACCTAGAAGAAAAACACAACATAGCATTTATTAACATTATTGACATGTGTCGGTCCATCTTTGGCTTTAATGCTTGCACACACCCTTCGAGACATGCTTTCGACAAGGTTTTGGAACACAGCGATAGGTATGCGCTTCCATTCAGTACATAATGCTGCAGCTAACTGTTGCTAAGTAGTAGGCCTTGGTTCCAAACTTCTTACGCTGCGCTGAAATTCATACCATAGCTGCACAATTGGATTAAGATCAGGGCTCCATGCTTGCTAGTTTACACACGGTACGGAATTATCGTCAAACCACCCAGTAACAATCCTTACTTTATGGCTCGGTGCATTCTGCTGGTACCAACAAGGCTCGGTTCCATAGTATTGCCACAGAGTTGGTAGGGCATAATTGTCCAGAATATCGACGTAGACGTGCTAGATAACAGGTTTATCCACGATAACCAATGAGCCGGGACCATACCACGAAAAACACCCTTACACGAGTACACTACAAGCTTCAAACTTGACAGCAGGAACAGTACACTGGTCAATAGCGTTCCTACGGCTGCCGCCATACCCACACACGGCCATCAGACAGATGGATCGTGTATCTAGATTCATCAGTCCATAGGACCCGTTTCCATTGATCTACAGTCCACGATAAATGTTCTTTACACCATGCTAAACGACGAGTAGCATTCAGAGTGGAGATGAAAGGCTATGAGCAGCCGCACGACCGCGGTAACCCATGGAATAAAGTTCTCTGCGAATGGAATACCGAGGTTTCAGCACTTTTACTCACCTGTACACTGAGGTTTTGTACAGTACTCCGTCGATTAGCTGTAACGACTCTCCTGAGGCTTCGACGCCCTCTATCACTGATTTTCTTTGGTCTGCTGGTACGTTTTGCTGCTTCATGCACGTCACGTGTCTTCCACTTATTCAGTACATCCAAAACAGTTGACTTGGATATGTTTAAACGCCTCTCAGTTTTTCTTATGGACAACCCACTAATATAACACCCAACAATCTTTCTTTTCTCAAAGTCAGTTCTCTCCCGCCGCTACATTTTCACTCAATCTCACAGTGCGATATGATCGCGTTAAGCTGCAGGCTTGTTTTTATATCGTTTGCTGTTGTACCGCGCATCTTAACAACGCAGCGGATCCGTTCATTTGCTTTTGATGGGGTGTCCGGTGAATTTTGTCAATATAGTGTGTGTGTACAGGGGGTGGAAAAAATAATGAAAACACCTACGAAAAAAGTACTACTACTCTTCGTCATGGCTCACTTACTTACTTGTGAACATACAGTGATGAAAATTTTTGTGTTTCTTCCAGATAATGCATTCACCAAGTCTGGAAAAACCACATCCGATAAGATAAATTGTGGCAGTAAATCGAAGCTGACTGAAAGGGACCACCGGGCAACGAAACGGGCTATAGCCCGAATACATAACTACTGCCACAAAAATAACTGCAGACATTAATGTGAGCCTCAGCAGTTCAGCAAAACGGTTCGTCAGGAACTTCGTAAAACTGAAATTTATGGTACAGCCGCTATTGCCAAGGCACTCGTTACTGATGCTAATGCAAAAATGAGGATGCAATGGGGTAACGAGGGCTAAAGCTACACAGTCGATGATTTGAAACGAGTGATTGATTCCGACAACGAATTATCATTCACTTTTCCCCACTTCGGAGAGAGTTTGCCTTTGGCGAATGCTGAGGGAAGGTAAGAATGTAGACTGTATGGTGGGAACCATCAAATGTGGTGCGGGATTAATAATGGGTAACCAGGTTAATCCAATGGTGCAAACACTGTTTCCCACAAACGTTAACAACTTTCAAGGTGATAATGCTTCAATACACACAGCAAGATGTGTCCAATCTTGGTTTGAAGAGCATGAAACTGAGGCTAAACATCTTCCATGGCCTGCACAATCATCAGACTTTAAACATTACAGAGTCCCTCTGAGCAGAATTGGAGGCGAAAGTGATAAGCAGATTTCCCGTCGCCATGAGACTTTCCTCCATGAAGAATGGTCCAATAATTCTCTGAAGGCTGTTCACGATCTGAATCTATTCTATGTCGAATACAAGTTCTTGTACAAGCAAAGGGGTCTGGTACGATTCGTCCAACGACGATTGGTCCAATGCCGATTCGTCCAATGGACAATTGGTCCAAAGGTACGATTCGTCCAATGGTACGATTGGTCCAATGCCGATTCGTCCAATGGTACGATTGGTCCAATGCCGATTCGTCCAATGGTACGATTGGTCCAATGCCGATTCGTCCAATGGAAGATTGGTCCAATGCCGATTCGTCCAATGGACTCCAATTCCGTCCTATCTGTCCGAAGTGCTACTCGTGTTATAAAAATCTCAGCTGTTCTGATTTTATCTCTGATGTTATACGAAAGTATTGGTAGTCCAAAGAATGTAAAATAATGTTACATTTCATGCGTAATGTTGTGGTTACATATTTTTTTTTTTTTCGGAAGCGCTTTTTATTTGTTATACTGTCCTTGCTGCCGTATGAAATTACTGATGTACGAGCCTTTCAATCAACCTCAATGTTTCTCTTTTGCATGAAATAATATAAAATACTAGTCTTCCGTTTCTGTTTGTAGCCTGGGCCGCGGGTGGCCTAGTGGTCAACGTTCGTGACTGCCACGGAGAAGACCTCGGGTTCGATCCCAGCAGGTACGAACGCTCGAACCACTAAATACCCGCCGTGCGTCGGATGGGCACGTTAAGCCGTCGGACCCCGGGTACTGACCCGCCGGTAATAAATAAGGGCGTCTTCCTCCCCCTTTCTACCTCGCTTCCGTGTGACTTTCCTATCGGGCACTCCAGCCCAAATCTCCTAGCTTCCCATTTCTAAGGGTTGTTTAAGACCTGGGGTCAGACACTCCCTTCCTAAAATCCCCTACCTATGATTAGCTGATCTGTTTGTAGCATGCAGTGGGGTTCCGCCACCAACTGGCCAATGGAAACAACTGGTCGGGGTTCGGACAGAGGCCTTTTCAACAGTTTTTATTCTAGCGATGTCATATTCATAACGTTTACATATCAAATCAAGTTAATAATATTGCGCTTTTACTTAACCATGTAATATTAATTCATAGGCTCTATAGGCCTAGGCCTTTTTAGCACTTTTTATTCTACCGATGTCATATTCATAACGTTTACATATTAAATCAAGTTAATAATATTCGCTTTTACTTAAACACGAAATATTAATTCATAGGCCATAGACCTAGGCCTTTTTAACATTTTTTATTCTACCGATGTCATATTCATAACGTTACCTATCAAAGCAAGTTAATATTGTGTTTTTACTTTAGCACGAAATATTAATTCACAGGCCCTAGGCCTAAGCCTTTTTGACAGTTTTTATCCTACCGATGTCATATTTATAACGTTTACCTATCAAGAAAACTTACTAATGTTATGCTAGTATTTTTAACTTTACTTAATATGCAAACGTTAGGATATGACATCAGTAGAATAAAAAGTGTTAAACGGCCTAGGTGCCTCGTGCCTTACAAAGACCTGAGAAATGATACGATGAGTTCCTTTTATAAGGTTCAATAAAATGTTTACAAATACCAATTATCTAGGTTGTAACTTAAAATCTTCTAAAAAGGCCAACGGCCTAGGTGCCTTGTAAAGATCTCAGAAATGATACAATGAGTGCCTTTTATAAGCTTCTATAAAATGTTTACAAATACCAAATATCTAGGTTGTAACTTAAAATCTTCTAAAAAGACTCGCGGCCTAGGTGCCTTGTAAAGACCTCAGAAATGATACGATGAGTGTCTTTTATAAAGTTTTATAAAAGGTTTACCAATACCAAATATCTAGGTTGCAACTCAAAATCTTATAAAAAGGCCCGCGGCCTAGGTGCTTTGCAAACAGCTGAAAAATGCTCCATTGAGTGCTTTTTACCAGGTTTATGTAAAATGTTTACAATTACCAAATATGCGGAAATATCTTTCAAAAGAATAGAAAGAGGAGAATAATTTAAATTCTTATTTCTTTCTGGAAAATAAAACAGTTTACTGTTGGTAAGATGATACCATTGGACGAATCGGAGTTGGACCAATCGTACCATTGGACGAATCGGCATTGGACGAATCGGACATTGGACCAATTGTCCATCCCTTTGGACGAATCGGCATTGGACCAATCGTCGTTGGACGTAGCCCAAGACCCTATTAAAACCTATCCGTATAGATCTTTTCATATGGGTTTACAATATTTTCTCCAACCCCTGTATTTATGTGTGCACCAGAGGTGAGTATTCAAGATGTAAGCCCACCAACTGATATCACCAAATCTCCACTGACAGCACCAGATATTTACTCAGGAATATAATGATAATACCTGGATGCATCTGGAGTAGATACTGACTCTCCAAAGTAAGATACTAACTCTCCAATGTAATGCTCTAATCATTTATCGGAGCTACCAAACCTATGAGAAGCCGTTATGCTTGGGGATGTCTTCTGAAAATTCTTCAAAAGCGTGTTTACTTTTGTGTTCGTAAATAACCTTGAATAAGAAAATTAACATATGTCTACCAACAACACAGCCGCGGATGGCTCAGTGGTAAACGTTCGTGACTACAAAAGGAAAGTACATTGGTTCGATTCCGGATGGTGACAAATGTTAAACTTCATCCGAATATCCGCCATGCCTCGGAGGAGCACGTTAACACTGGCCCACAGGTTATAAATCAAGTTTGTTCCTGCCCCCAGAGCCGAGCATACTGGGGTGTACTATGACGTCAGTCTCTCCTTCGACGCACGCTAGTGGTTATATATACTCTTCTCTCTGCGTCTACCTATCTATCTATCGTGAGTCGCTAGACTCCAGTCCAAAAGCCTGTTTAGGCGTCGTTTTTTGAGTCAGAAACCTCTTCCTCCTATTTCTGTGGACGGAAGTACTACATGAATGGTTGTTGAGCCATTGGTTTACCAACAACGGTTTTAATTAACACCTGCTCCTATATAAACACACCCTGGTCCAAATGCAAAAGTTTTGTTTTCTGAGTCACATTTAATTAAAAACAATCCTCTCAACAAACAAAACTGTACCCATTTACCTTGTAATGGAGTAACTAAATGACACACCAAAATTGCCTTACAGCTCATCAGTGCATTAGAGAAACGTGGTAGTTCTTATGAAAAATCTTCAAGAACACACACAAAACAGCAGGTTTTTTAATATAAAAATCTTCTGATAGATAAAAGAAAATACAAGCGCCCACAACAGCAGAGCGAATTTGTCGAGATGAGTTGTTATCAAAACAATTAATTACGTAGCCGAGGGCAATACAAACACGGTGTGTGAACTAACCATGAAAGGAAACCTGTTTTAACGTAACTCACGCCATGACTAGTATAATTTATATCTCATCTGTTTCATTAACGGTTAGCCACTGGATCAGATCCTAAGAATTCAACTAGGGCAAACGATACCTTGCTTTCAATGACATGAAAACTGACGCGGCCCTGCTGATTTAATTGCAAGTACTCTTCCGCATAGCTGGGAATACGAATGAAACAAATGTTCACATAGCAGTATCTGTCAATATTCCTTAAAGCATAAATAAAAATCACAAGTTGCCTGCAATATCTAATTATTCACATGTAAAGTTGCCTGCAATATATAATTCTTCCATTCGTGCGCGAATGGTAACTTGACGACTCCTGCACCCTATTTGATAATACGGTAGAAAAAGAAACGTACCTACAGTGTTGAAACTACAAACGCCGCCCTGGTGGCGCAGTGATCTACGCTCTGGCTTATGACCATTCGTACGTGAAGAGTCCGGGTTCGAATCCCGTGAGGCATGGATGTTCTGTTTGTCTTACGGCACTGGCTCTTTCCTTTCCCTGGAGCCAGTAAATTAGAGACGGGCGACTGCTTATAGCCCATTGAGTTGCTCAGGGTAGTTCACTAAACCCCCAATCAAAGAAAGAAAAAAATACAACCGCAGCAAAACTTCGCTATGAACTCGACGTTACGGAAACCTTTCGCGTTGCTCATTCTCAAAAACAATTCATTTATGAAAAACGTTGATTTAAAAGAAATCTTGTTATAAAATTTAAATTTTTGCCTTTAGGCCAAATCCTCAACTTAGTTATCCTTTCACGGAACTGTTATTACTTCAATGAGCAGTACGGGCACCTGGTTTAGCGTTGTTTGTCTCAGAAATACATCTTTATATATACAAAAAAAAAAAAAAAAATGCATGACAGCATGACATACGGAAACACAAATAACTGCTAGATTCGCGTCGTTCTATGCTCTTGACCCTTCAAGCATAATGTCATTAAATATTCATCCGGTTCTATCATTCTTAAATATGCAGTTTTGCTGTAGTTCGGACATTCATAGGTCAAATTTAAAATTAGATATAAATCCACCGGGCCTCATGTCTCAGTATCTTTTATTTTTATCTGATGTGTTTTGTTATCTTTTGGGATTTAACAACCATCCTCAGCAACTAATGCTGAAGACAATCATCCGCCCCTAATCCAGTATAAACTTGCAGCGCTGCCCGCCCCGTCCTGGCACTGCAAGGCTTTTTTAAATTTTTCGATTACAAAATAGTTCTAATTTTTTAAATCACAAACTACGAACGAGAACTGAAAAATCAGCACTATTTTCATGACGTTCAATTCCTCGCTTTTTGAGGAAACTAATTAGAAGCTTTTTTATATCTCACGTCTGGATAAAATCTATCAAACTAACGTTTGATCCCTTACATTCAGATGGGCTAATTTAATGGAAAAATTTCCAGCTTCGAAATTCATTACCAGTTTTTGTTTATGGCCCAATCGAGATACGTACTTCGCTCTGTCATCTACACTATCTCATACACACTTCAAGGTGTACCTACCCCACACAGTAACTTTCCCTGTTCACAATTACTACTGATGCCAGACAATACTAAAAGAGCAGAACAAAGCTCATCCACTGCTTCTTATAATCAGTCATATTCTCTTTTTTAATTCTCTCTTTCTGAATCTCTATTTTTTGTTGTTTTTTCTGTTTAAGCTAGAAGAGAACATTTTATCCCCAAATTTACGGCAAATTTTAGTTGTTATGAAAACTTTTACAAAAACCGGTGGATTTATTACTATTGGGTTGATGCATAAGTTCATGCCGTTTTATTTCACGAGTGTTTCCCAGGTCAGTAGTGACAGTGCAGATGGCCAGTTGTATATCAAAATGTAGCCAGTAATATCGTGTATCTAAATCACACTGCGTTGTGTGATTGTGGCTAATGCTTTTTGGTTTTCAAGTCCGGAAGTATGGAGTGTCAAGTAGAGAGGAGTGAACATTCCCGACATCTGCTTCTCTACGAGTCTAACAAGGGATCCTCAGCCGCCGAGGCCACTCGACAAATTTGTGCTGTGTATGAGGAGGATGCTATTACTCCGAGGACAGCCCGCAAATGGTTTGAGCGGTTCCGAGGTGACAATTTTGACCTCAACGACTCTCCACGCTTAGGTCGTCCATCTCACTTTGATGAGGATCGTTTGAACAATCTCATCCACTTGGATAGGCGTCAAACCACACGCGAATTGGCCACTGAGATGGACTGTGATCATGCCACAGTGAAGCGACACCTGGAACGTATGGGAAAGGTCCACAAATCGGGGTCTTGGGTGCATCACACCCTCACCGAGGACAACAAGAATCAGCGTATTGCCATGTGTTGTCATATGTGGTTCCTTGCTCGCCCTTTATATATTGCGAATGTTCTCAGCAACACAAACCCTTTCTGTCACGTATTGTTACAGGAGATGAAAAGTGGTGCCTGTACGTGAATTTCAAGCATCGGAGGGAATGGTTAAGCCCAAACAAGACGCCCATACCACGTCCAAAACATGACCTTCATCCTGCGAAGATCATGTTGTGTGCCTGGTGGGACATGGAAGGCATTATTCACTGGGAAATGCTGCCGTGGAATGGGACCATCAACGCTGCGCTGTATTGTGAGCAACTCCGCCGTGTGGAGGGAGCAATTCAGCAGAAACGGCAACATTCGCGCCATGGTGTCCTTCTCTAACATGATAACGCCCGCCCTCACAGTGCAAGCATGACCTAAATGGCCATTCAGGACATGAAATGGGAGATCCTTCCACATCCGGCCTATTCCCCAGATGTCGCCCCTTCAGACTATCACCTGTTCCGATCTCTGTCTAATGCACTTCGTGGCAGAACGTTCCAACAATGATATTGATCTCCAGAATTTCCTTGATGATTTCTTCGCAGCAAAACCAGCACGTTTTTTCAAGAATGGCATTGCAGACCTATCCAGACGTTGGAACACCATCGTGAACAATGGGGGAGGGGAATACATAGTTTATTGATTCCGTTTTCCCTTCTGATGTAATACATTCCTGTAGGGCGGTAAAAAAAAACGGCATGCACTCATGCATCAACCCAACATAATTTTACAAAAATAAATGCACTAATTATTTACATATTAGCCATTTAAAAAGGTAAAACCTGCTTTCCCCGCAACTGCCTTAATTTGGAGCCGCTGGTTCCAGGAAAAAGTGAACGCCAACGCCGTACGTCAAGAGCATCTACCGCCCATTCCTCATCACGATCCCGGAACCGGAATCACTCGGATGATTAGATACATGCCCATACTTCTGACCACTCATCTGTCAGCAGCACCTTTGCAGATTGTCGCTTGTTCTGGGGTTTGACGACCACCGTGAGCAACTCGATTGGCCATAAACAAACGCCCGTCTCTAATTTAGGGCCACTGGAACCAAGGAAGGGACAGAGCCAGTGACGTAAGAAGAACACAACATTCATGATTTATCGAGAGCCATTTCGGAAGAACAGTCAGAAGCCAGCGCGTAGACTACTGCGCCACCGGGACGGCAGAGGTCGTCGCCACAGAATTCGTTCTCAGCCTTTTCTCTGTTTTGAAGAGCTCTTTTGCCGAAGCACAACTTGCTCCCCCCCCAACCCCCTCATAGAGCAAAGAGAAGGCAATATGTTTTATTCGCACTGTTCCACAGCGGGAGAAACAAACTTTTCACGAATAAACCATGTGGCATTTATAAACACACTGAAGCTATTTCCTCACTCACAGAGTGAGGAACGAATTTTGGCGTTGCTCCGCTGCGCCTTCGAGATGCGAACGAAAAGATCAAGTGTTATGGCAGCAGTGGGGACAAAACTATCTTTTCCCCATATGTAAATATTAGAAAACAACGCTAATCCTTTGTGACCGGACAGTTACTTTGGTACAAGCTCTCGTGCACTCTCGGCCAATCTGCACAAGCGCTTTTATCAATAAAGGAACAGGCCAAAATTCGAGCGCCACTCATATTTCTGCCGCATTATTTTTTCTGCTGTGATCTTTCTTGATGCCGTAATTTCGGTGTAGTAAAGAGTTTTATCTCCTGAAGGCAGACAAAAGGCGTGCAAGAGACAATAGTGCAAGAGATAATACTGGAGGTGCCACAAAAGTTACATGGAAGAGAATCACGCTGGATATTAAAATTCCCCGGCGACTCGAGGTAGATGTGCATCAGGTGTACGTGGGCATCTTTGCCTATAGCTACGTCCACGAGTAAAACAATTATAAAAAATGCGTTGGAGATACAGATATCAGCCAGCTTCATCAGTCCATTAACTGAAACAAAGTTTGCACATTCAAGTGGTTTTCTGAAGCAGACGGAACGACTGAGAAGCATAAAAATACAATGAAACCTCGGTTATATGTTTTTCTGGGGGATGGCCTTAAAAAACGTACAAAGGAAATTTCAAAATGTTAAATACTATCGTAAAATTTATTATTTAAAGGAGTATAAAATGTTCCTTAATAATGATTTATTTAAAATCGAGTTGGCGGAGAAAGAAAAAAAAGCGTTGCAAATTATAATGTTGTGACGTATATTCTAAATTAACTTTCCTTTTTAGTTTCCTTTCCCTATGCAAATTTTGAGGTTGGTCTCAGTTATACTTCACAACTTAACGTGACATCTTCTCTCTCAAACGAATACTGTTGGCAATACATTTGAGGTCAGAGTGAACGTAACGTATAGCTGTATGAAATAAGAACGATAGATAAAAACTAGGATACAACAGTTGCTCATGTGGGGTGTTGGATGTGTGGTGGATATTGATTGTTAAGTAAAATATGAAGTGCGATGTTGTGCTGATGATATAGTGGTGGAATAAATCAATGAACGTAAGTTAACTTTGTCTTATGTTTCATCTGGCCATTAAGGTTTAATTAAGGAAGTGTTCAATCGTATTCATACCTAATGATATAGACATAACGTAAGAACGACAAGATTTCAGTACGAAAGGAACTTTACGTTATAATGCATTTTATCGCATTACAAAGATCATAAAGCCTATGAAAATCGAACTTCTCTTTGGACAACTTTATCAATAAAAATCCTGATTCTAGATAAAGTGAAATCCTCACAACTACCAGGCTGAGTCAAAGTTCCTAGACATTAACGCTACACATTTTGCAACTACAAATATCTATACCCAAAGAGAGGCATTAATAACCAAGTGTGGTTTAAGTGTTATATGAAAATATTTAAACTTTAATAAAATAGTAACTTTGGTTGTTTTGTGTGCGAACGGCAGCTAGAGAAATTCACCTTCAGTTAAAATAAGGCGCTCAACGGATCCTGAAAAGCCTTCTTTCACAGACCGTGTGTAACGTACCAGGAGATGTGACGTACCTGCCAGAAGGACGCACACGACATAAAGGCAGATAGGAATCAGAATAAAACGTCCGCGTAGCTTAATTGGTAGAGCAACTTATTCCGGAATGAGTGGACCCGGGTTCGAATCCCGGCGTAGACCAAAAATGACGGAGAAATTTACTTCGTTATAATGGCGCCCGAACTATCCGGATGACCCGACCGTTCAAAATCTCGCAATGGTGTGATGTTATTTCCACACCGCGAGATAGGAAAAATAAGAGAATCCCTTCTCCAGCACTTCGAAAAAAAAAAAAAATAAGGGGGAGATGATGTAACGTACCAGGAGATGTGACGTACCTGCCAGAAGGACGCACACGACATAAAGGCAGATAGGAATCAGAATAAAACGTCCGCGTAGCTTAATTGGTAGAGCAACTTATTCCGGAATGAGTGGACCCGGGTTCGAATCCCGGCGTAGACCAAAAATGACGGAGAAATTTACTTCGTTATACGTGGGACATCCCCTTTCCCCCGTTGTTGAAGCACACTCTCCCTCAGAGAGAGCCCGCCAGGGACAATCCGAGTAAGCAATTAACAGTCAACTTCTTACGTCAGGAGCATCTTCAGATAGTGAAAGGGAATTAGACGGAGCAGTCAAAAACGGGAAGTCACGGTTGGAGATTTTGAGGTGAGAACGACAAAGGAATTTGCTCGGACACAAGGCAGGGAGGAACGCTTTTGCACTGGATGAAATAGAAGGAAATTTTGGTGGGAATTACACAGAGAAAGTCACCCGAAATATCCATCACCCGCTAGAAGTACACTGGCGTGCAAAAATTAAGGACGAGACGGTTTTTCGAATGTAACGCCGTGCAGAAGTGCTCCACATCGACTCAAATCATATCATAAGATCCCCAAGATGTAAGAATATGGGACAAGGGGGCAAAATCGTCCAAACAAGGAATCCAAAGGATACAAAGGCACTTTATTGAAAAGGTATCTTCGAGCACAACTGGACAGAAGACAGAAACGTCCATGTGACAGGCGGCTGCCACGAAAAATCCAGTGTTTAGTAGGGGATATGATCACCCCTGACTGCGTTGCAGGATTTACAACGTCTGCCCAATGCTGAGGACGAGGTTGTCAAGGAGCTGTTGAGGCATCGCGGCCCATTCCTCTTGTAGCGCCAATCGCAGCTGCGGAATCGTTGCTGGCGGCTGGTGACGTGCTGGCAAGCGTCTTCCGAGAAGGTCCCACACGTGTTGGACAACAAAGATTCTTCTACTAAGTTGGCGTCCATTTCAACACTTAAAATTAACCACGCCAACATAAGTTGAAAGTACAGACTTAACTGTTTACTATGTAGTGGTAGCACTGATAAAGAAAATTTGTTTCGTTTACAGGTGCATAATGTCGGACGAAGAAATTGTGCTTAGAGAGTTGGAACGTTTCCTTTGGAAGGAAAGCCTATCCATAAGAGCCCCTGTCCAAAAATATTGTGCAAATAAAGGCCTAAAAATTGAGAGGGGGACACGACCGCCTCTGGTAGTGGCTTTTTAAGGAACGTCCATAGCAACACTAATATTTATCAGAACTTAATTATTAAATATACTGAACTTATCTATAGGCACTAGGAGTCACAAAGCACTTCAAGTTTTTATATATGCAACTCAGTTTATATACCGCAATTTATATATTTTCTCTAGAAACAGAGAAACTTACAATTGTTTCCTTTCACGGTTTCCATAAAATTGAAGACCAGCGGCGCCTAACCTGTAGAGACGCATGCCCCCACAGATCACAGTCTGTTTAAGAATTGCCCACATGGGTTTCGTAAGCCAGGTATCTTAGTAAGAATCATGTTTGTATGATTTTCTTTTCCATTTCTTATGCGCTCTCTCTACCACGCGTCTCAGGGTCGCACCTACATGTGTGTCCTTATCAATGACCAAGCCCACTAATTAATTAACAGTTTCTTGCACTTTCGACTACAACACAAGGACAGAAGAGAGCTTACCCCAAATGTCTGTCCCTCACAGAGCGTGAGACATTCTTTTATGTCACTCTGTTACATTAAGACTAAAAAATGCCGAAAAGTTATGAAGCTATTTCATCACCCTAACGTATCAATAATTGTCTAACACAAGCCGCGGAAAAGAGAATTCCTCTCGTGTGGTGGCCTTTCTTCTATGAGAATGAGACGGTTTTGAAATCCGAGCATTTCTCGAGGAGGGGACAAGATATATTAGCATGACTTCACCCATCTGATGGAGAATTTGCACAGTCGCTCAAACCATTAAACAGAAACCAAAAGCACTTTGTTCATTCACTTTGGGTTCCTTTTTTTTGCTAATTTAGGGCCACTGGTTCCAGTGAAGGGAGAGAACCAGTGCCGTAAGACAAACACAACATCCATGCCTCACCAGGATTCAAACCCGGGCCCATCTTGGACTTTGGGGGTTCTGTGAAAACACAAGTTTGTCCGTGTCCCCTCACTCCGGAGTAAGTCGCTCTCCCAACTGAGCTACGCGGACAGAATGTCTCGCTGCAGATTTGTCGTCTTAACACATGTTTTCATAGCGCAAACTCTTTTGTAGCAGAAACATCATGTCATTAAATTTTTCAAAATACTAATAATGCTGAATAAAAAGTGCAATAGAAAGCATTTTCTAATTCAGATAGGATACCTTCATTCCTTTTATGCAAGTTAAAAGCACACGGATTAAAATATTTAAAAATATTATATACACATATACATATCGTCATAATCATTGTCAACCATTATCATTCCACTCCTGATTAAAGGTCTCCCCAAGTTTTTTCCACAACTGTTTGTCTTGAGCCTGTCTCGTCCATGTCACTCCGGCATGCTTTCAAATTTCAACCATTCATCACTTATGTGGTCTTCTTCTGTCCCTTGGAATCCAGTCTAAAATTTCGGTTGTCCATCGGTGGTCTGTTCTTTTGGCAACATGCCCAGCCCATTGCCATTTCTGGGATTTTACTCTGATTATGTCTTTCACTCTTGTCATTTTCCTTATCCACGAGTTCCTCTTCTTATCTTTCCTGGTTGCACCAAGCACGTAGCTCCATGCTTCTTTCAGTTGTCTGCAGCCTTTGTATGTCTTTTTTAGTTAAGATCTGTGTCTCTGCTCCATCTGTAAGAACTAGAAGGATGCATTGATTAAACACTTTTCTTTTAAGACATAATAGCATATTACTCTTGAAAATTGTAGTTTCTTCCAAAAGCACCCCAGCCAAGTTTTATACGCCGGTTAATTTCCTCATAAATGGTTACCCTTGTTTGATATCTGTTGTCCAAAGTAAATGTAGGTATCGGTTACGGCGAGCTTTTCCCCATCAATCGCAAAATCCTCCATTTCTTGAAAAAGCATTGTACATCAGTTTTGTCTTCAGAAAGTTCATTTTTAATCCCACTTCTTTACTCTTGTCTGCAAGTTCCTGGATCATACTGTGTAGCTCTAGAGTAGTTGCACAAATTATTTAAGTCATCAGCAAAACGAAGGTGAGTCATCTCCATTAATTTTTATCCCCTTGTTTTCCCAGTTCAATGATTGAAAGACACTTTGCAATGGGGCATTAAAGAGTTTGGGAGATATGGTGTTACCTTGTCTCACTCTCTTTCCAGTTTTTATTGGTGCTGTATCCTCAAATAGTCGAACCTTTTGCACTTACATTTTCATAGATGTTATTAATAATGTTAAAGTAAGCATCTTCAATACCACAGGATTTCAAAGCCATCATAACTACTGATGGTTTCACAGAATCAAAGGCCTTTTCGTAATCAATAAAAGCCATGCATAACGAGAGTTCATATTCCAAATAGCTAACCCTCCAGTGATTTTGGTAATAAAACAGTTAAAAACGCGAACATTCAAGGAAATATTTTGTAAATTTTTGCCGTCCAGAATTCCCTTGTTTCTGACGAAAACAGTAACTTTTTTTTTTGTCCTCAATATTTCCATTACAAATCTATTGCGATGTGGTTTCCATAGAATCGGCCTTTTCTTAGGATTGGACAAAGTAGCTTCCTTTTATTCTCACATAGACCCGATGTGAGAATCAAAGGGGGAAAACGCCTACGAAGCACCCCCTTTGATGCATTCCGAAGATTAAATCAATTGCTCCAAACTCCACTCTTCTTCCATGCACGCAAGCTGCTCCCAATAGTCTACAGTTCATTTTGCCGAACGCTTCAAAGTGGGCAAAACGCAAATAAGTGAACTTTGAGAAAGAAGATCAGCAAACTGGTTCATCAACGTCAACAGAAACAACAAAAATGTACAGTTCGCAAAACTGAGAGAGGTGTAATTGTGATTCTGTGGTTTTCCACTGATATAATTCAGTTCGGGCACAGAAGATTCCTGTTAGTGGCCCTCTGATACAAGAGAAGGAATTAAAGTCAGGGTGTAACACAGCTTATTGATATGTACAACACAGTTTATTAATATGTACGCCTTTTGCAGCGTGCACCGAAATACGTACATTGACTGTATGTTAAAATACAAGTACTGTATCCCCGTATTGTTTCTCACTGTTAAACAATAGCAAAAAACGATTATATATATATATTCCAGTGGCGTATATTCGAGGCTAGCTAGGCTAGCTGTGAAGCCCAGAGAATGCACAAATAAAACTGAATTAAATATACTCAAATAAAAGTCAATTATCAACGGTGTTAAAATACACTGACGGAAAAAAAAATCCCAACACCAAGAAGGGGTTGTGTTAGATAAACGATAAACAATTAAAACAGTTGGTAGGCGGTGAGAGTACATCTGTAAGATGACGTCTATGCAAATTTCGCGCTCGGCGCATACGTGTGGCGCTAGTAGCGGCCCTCGGAACATGCAAAGCAGGTTTGCTGTAAATACGCGCTGTAACGTTCGTGAGCGTTAGTTATCGTTGAGATTCGACGTAGTGTGTTGATGTTAGTCAAGAATGCCTTTAAGAAGACGAAGACGCCATTATCTATTGCGATGTGGTTTCCATAGAATCGGCCTTACGGAGTTTGAACGAGGTCGTGTAATAGGGCTACGAGAAGGTGGATTTTCTTTCCGCAATATTGCAGAACGACTTGGCGGGAATGTAGCCACTGTGCATGATTGTTGGCAGCGGTGGTCAAGGGAAGGTACTGCCTCAAGAAGACCGGGTTCCGGCCGGCCACGTGGCACTACTGAGAGGGAAGACCGCCGTGTGCGGCGTATGGCCGTGGCGCATCGTACTGCGTCTGCGGCAGCAATTCGCGCTGCAGTTGCCACCACAGTGACACAACGAACTGTTACAAATCGGTTACTTGAAGGACAGCTCCGAGCCAGACGCCCTGTAGCGTGCATTCCACTTACTCCAAACCACTGCCGTTTGCGACGTCAGTGGTGTCAAGCTAGAGCTCATTGGAGGACAGAGTGGAGATCTGTTGTGTTTTCTGATGAAAGCCGGTTCTGCCTGGGTGCCAGTGATGGCCGTGTGTTGGTTAGAAGGAGGCCAGGTGAGCGCCTGCAACCAACCTGTCTGCGGCCGAGACACACTGGACCTACACCTGGAGTTATGGTCTAGGGAGCAATTTCCTATGACAGCAGGAGCACTCTCGTGGTTATCCCACGCACCCTGACGGCACAGTTGTACGTCGGTCTGGTGATTCAACCTGTTGTGCTGCCATTCATGAACAGCATTCCAGGGGGTGTTTTCCAACAGGATAACGCTCGCCCGCATACCGCTGTTGTAACCCAACATGCTCTACAGAGTGTCGACATGTTGCCGTGGCCTGCTATATCACCAGATCTTTCACCAATCGAGCACGTATGGGACATCATTGGACGACAACTCCAGCGTCACCCCCAACCAGCATTAACCGTCCCTGTATTGACCGACCAAGTGTAACAGGCATGGAACTCCATCCCACAAACTGACATCCAGCACCTGTACGACACAATGAATGAACGTTTGCGTGCTTGCATTCAACATTCTGGCGGTTACACCGGCTATTAATGTACCAGCATTTCACATTTAAAATGGCTCTTCTCGCGCTTACATTAAGCTGTGATCTTGAAACCTTAATCGATTAAATATGTTACCTATACAAATGTATTGCCGCCATTTCATTCCTTTACAACTATTTTTTCGTAGTGTTGGGATTTTTCTTTCCGGCAGTGTATTTCGATGCTTTCGGTGAGAAAAAACGCGTGCGGATTCGTTTCTTTCACTCAGTCTGGCAAGCGAAAACCAACGGCATAACGCAAGCAGCTCTTTCAGTGTTCGCAGTTCTGATGCGAAAACCTTCCGTACAATTGCCTGCTAGCGTTTCCATACAACATGAATCAGCTGGTACAGGGGAATGGGCCATTGCTTTGGGAAACGGTTCGCTCAGAAAAAAGAAGACTTAGACTATCTCAGTCACTCGCATACTCCCACCCATAAGTGTTTCGCTAGAGTTGTTTCAGTTTTTGTGAAGTGTCAACGAATTAAAATCAGAGATATTATATCTTAATTTCGTGGCTTTGTTGGATTCGAACTGTTTTGATAAATTTTGTGAAGCTTCCCTAAACATCTACTGTCAGAACTTAATGCAAATTATGCTTCAAATTTTGATACAGCTCGACTAAAGAATGAACTGAAGGTGTTTCATTCCTTTGATGAATACAAAAACAAATCAGTAAGAAACGTTACACGTTACATAAAGTTGAATAAATTGGACATAGTGTTTAGTGAGGTGTACAAATTAGCAGACCTCATATTAAACTTTCCATCAACAACTGAAACTGCCAAAAGAAGTTTTTCAGCATTAAAAAGAATCAAGATATATCTTAGAGCCACCCAAGGACATGCACATTCCAAAAACTTGGTTGTTTTGTCAATAGAGAAAAACATTATTTTTAAATATGAAAAAGTACTCGGGCGAAACATTTTATGAAAACGTAGATCTCAAGTTCACACAAAAGGAGAAGAAGAATGGAGTTCATGGACAAATAAAGTATTTAGAAGAAGAATGGAGTTCATGTACAAATAAATGTTCAAATCCTAATCCTCATAATTATTTGGTATCATGTTAGCAATGGCATGTACCTAAAATTTAGAAAAAAGTTATTTCTGTTACTTAATTAAAAATTAAAATCCGCAATTTAAAAAAAAAACAGTACTGGGGTAGGGGTGAGATAGCCCAGGTCTCGCACCCAAGATACGCCACTGATATATTTGCTCTCTACTTTTTCGAACTATATGTTTAGTTCAACATTAAGATATATCGATTGTGCCCTGTTTCTAAGAAATGCATTCAGTACGAAAATAAATTTAAAGCAGAAAATACACAATAATAAATCCAAAACCAGTGGCGTAGCGTGAATTTTTGGGCCCCATTGAAAAAAAAAAAAAAAAAAAAGACCCTCTTCTCGAAAAAAAAAAAATCACCGGTGCGATTTTCATACTATCTACTTATTATCTTAACATTTATTTAACAACTGTCGTGGAGGAGCAGTGTGGGTACCATTATGCGGATAAAGTGTCCCTACTTCATGCTTCACCTGGAGGAAGTATAACGTTCCTCTCCCTCCCTCCCCCCTCAGAAATCCTGCAACCGCCACAAAACGGGGAGACCAAGAAACCTAAATGCATATGTCGTCGCCAGTCAGTAATCAAAATAAATTCTGTCGTGCCGCAGATGTATGAATGCTTAGTTTTCAGAACACACACACACACATACAGGGTGATCATAATCGACCGCACAATAAACCTACCGAACGATTCCTTGTGGAAAAAGAAGCCGAAAACCGTTGTCCGATCGGACGTCGCATTCCGGAGATATACGCGCCGAAAGTTTCGTGGCGTCACATCCGGTAACGCACATGCTCGTTGAAGAGCGACACGGATAGTTACACAAACGCACGTATCACAAGGCAATCAAGCCGGCCCGGTGGCG
Source organism: Macrothele yani (assembly GCA_039090855.1). Classification (NCBI taxonomy): domain Eukaryota; kingdom Metazoa; phylum Arthropoda; class Arachnida; order Araneae; family Macrothelidae; genus Macrothele; species Macrothele yani. The sequence goes on from CM076996.1 coordinate 144,664,283, forward strand.
CAGTGGTCTAAGGCGATGGCTTCTGCTCATTTGTCCGAAAGCGGTCCGGGTTCAAATCCCGGTGAAGCATGGATGTTGTGTATTTTCTGCTTTAAATTTATTTTCTTACAGAATGCATTTCTCAGAAACAGGGCACAATCGATATATATTCCCTGTAACCAGTGGTCCTAAATTCAGGACGGGCAACTACTTATAGCTCACGGTGGTCGAAACCTCAAATAAAAAAAAAAAAAAAAAAAAAAAGAAAAAGAGGTAATAAAAAAAGGCAATCAACATTTAAAATGTGGCACGGGGTGGGTATGCAAATTCGAAGGACGTGATGACCTGAAACCATCAGTTGTACTTCTGCGCGATACGGCAGGTAAGGATATAAAGGGTTAGCGACGGTAGCAGGTAAGCTCATACTGCGTTGGTACTTTTGACAACAGTGTGGGTAGCGATATGTCGTACAGTTTGAGAGAGTATTGTGACATGTATCTCCTATTTGGGGAACGCCATGGTTCAGCATTGCGTGCAGCAAGGGCCTACAGCGAGCGATACCCAGCACGACGGCACCCGGACGCCCAGGTCACACGGCGGCTTGACGCTCGAATGCGCGACACAGGCAATGTCGCACCACGTCGAAGTGTAGACAGTGGCGTTAGACCCTCTGTGAGAACACCATCCCGCGAGGACGCCATACTAGAGTTCATAGAGGAGGAGCCAACGACCAGCAGCCGTGCGATCGCGCGACAGTTCGGTGTGCACCAAAGTACCGTACTCGCCGTTCTACACGACGAAGACCTACATCCATATCACATTACACGGGTGCAAGGCCTATTACCACAGGATTATCCTCGAAGACAGGCATACTGTGAGTGGCTGCTACAGCAACGTGCTGCCGATAATAGTTTCATCCGCCGGATCTTGTGGACTGATGAAGCAAGGTTTACACGGCAGGGTATCTGCAACACCCATAATAGTAATGTTTGGGCATTGGACAATCCGCACGCAACACGTGAACACGCTCACCAGGTCTGGTGGGGTGTTAATATCTGGTGTGGTATTGTGGACGATATCCTAGTGGGACCATATCTTTTTCCCGAACGTGTCACAGCTGCCAACTACATGGTGTTCCTACATGATGTTCTGTCGGACTTACTAGAAAACGTACCATTGGCTGTTCTCATCAATCTATGGTTCCAGCATGATGGAACACCGGCGCATTACGCTGCAAACGTTCGCCAGTGGCTGGATACGGAATATCCCGGTCGATGGCTTGGCCGTGGTGGTCCTGTGGCATGGGCCTTTAGATCGCCGGATCTTAACCCATTGGACCTTTGGGGTCATCGAACTGGTATATGGACATTCTGTCAACAGCCTGCACGACCTAGTGGCCACCTTACACGCGGCCCTCACAACTCCTGCTATGCTGCGACGCGTGCAGTTGTCTATTCCTCAGCGGGCCCGCCTGTTCCGCACTACAAGGTGGTCATTTTGAACACATGTTGTAATCTGACACGAATCCACGTGTTTTATCATTTGTGTTGTAGTGGTACACATCAATAAATTACATGTTTTCTGTCAAAGTGATTGGGTAAGTTATTTCTAATGTCTGTATTCTTACCGGATGTGACGTCACGAACTTTTGGCAATTATATCCAGCACCCCCTTATAGCTTACAGGCCCGCGCACCAAATACCGGAAGCTGGGTGACGTAGGAGAGAGTAGTCTGATCATCTGTAGTGGGTAGTCGAACGGTCGAGCTTGCTCGCTCGCTGTATAGTGTATAAGCCTCACCGTCAATGTGCGTGGTTGTCGTTGGTTTTCAACTAAGTTTTCCTCTCTTTGTTCTCATAAATATTTTTAGGACAAACAGCTGCAGAAGAAAATTCATTATGCCGTTTAGATGCAGTGTATCCCACTGTCGCGGTAATTATGACGATCGACCACGTGTTAGGACCACGTATTATATTATGCACTACATGTTATTATTTGCTTATTTTTCTCTGAAAATTGCCGTTGTATTCAAATTCCCTACTAACGGGGACCTCGTAATAATATGGATTACTTCAATCAAGCGGGGAAATTTTAAAGTGACCAAGAACTCCCGGGTAAATGGAAATCTTTTGTAGACCTAAGGCATGCATCCCGTTGGAGAACATAAACAGCATGTGGAGCAAATCTAGATATGGTTTCAATTTCTGGTCGTAGAGCATAATATAATTAAAGATGTGATATTGCTCTTTCCTTGGCACTTCGTAATAATAATAGAACTATCGGTAATTAACAATGAAATGAAACACGACACGAGATGGCTGTCTTTTTTCTTGTGTAGTATAGAAAATTCTATTGCAAACTTTTTTATTTTAAAATGTAGTTGCCCAGCGTGGGCAACTACATTTTTTATTTACCTGCCCAGGTCATGCCCTGGGCATCTACGGCATGGTATTTTCAAACCCTGGATATTGTCATTTTTAAGAGAAAAAAAGTACCTGGATGGGCATGAATCCACATATTGTGGAAACTATGTTCTAAACAAACAAGACTTTTAAGATACAAGTAGAAATATGTACTCGTATTTATTTATTATTTTTTTTTATTTAGTTTTTTTTTTTTTTTTGAAAAACATCTGCTTAAAATGAGAGATCAGTTTTTTTATTCATTCGTCTAAACTTATCACTTATCTGTTTCCAGACTTCCTGCACCTTTTCTTCACAAGCTACAGCTATAATAACTGGAACTAATATATCTCATATTATCCGATAACTACTGGAACGTGTGCTTCAAAATGTGGGGATGGGTGTCAATCTTTGTATAGAGATAAACTTTTCCAATCCTTCATGACATTTATTTTGAACCCAAAATCATAAAACAAGGAAAAAACAATCTTTTCAATAGCTTTAGTAATGACAAAGCATTAACGCAGAATTTTATGCCATTGCTTTTTATAGTTCTGAAAAAATGGTACATCAAGTTAGTCAATTTATAATGAGACACGTACATCTTTAAAAAAAAAACATCCTATAGTACCAAAACAGTCGTTCAGATTTATCCAGTACAATAATTGTATGTGAGTTTGTCAGATTCTCAAAAAAGAACAATTCTTATCTGGAAAAATACTTTATTAAAATCTTATTGGAACAAATTCCCAATTTCCTTAGAATGCAACTTGTCTTTGAAATTCTTCGAGGAACAGCTAACGGACAAATAATTAAATTGTGTTTGTGATACACAAAGAACTACACAAACATATGTATTTGTATATTGGTAGTTTTCCTGAATACTTCTTGAAAATCAAATTTCAGGAAATTTATGCCAATAAGTACTCGTATTTTTCCAGATAAAAAGTAATGTTTATATTCTGGATCCGAATAATTTCGTTTAAAGCTACTAATAAACTTAATACAGATGCTTTAAACTTTCACAAGGAAACGTTTTTTAAATAGTGCTCTGGAAGACAAAAATTATAAATTTTACATTTGCGTACCTAAATGAAGTTGTCCAAACATGTAACTAGATGGTACTGAAATTAGGAAAACTTGTTACGTTAATGTCGTTATTGTACATTTAATAATGTAACAATTGCGCAATTTTCTTAAGATCTTAATTTATTTGATGCAATCAGTGGATCAAGCAACAATCCACTGTATGCATGTTAAAGTGTTTTATTGAGACTTTGGTAATAATTTTAAAACACACAGGAATTCAGTTTTTCTTCTTAACCTTTATATATAGTAACATACGAGCCCGTAAGTTATTCTACCAAGCAGTTAGAAAATCGGTTTAAGGCATTCTTCAAGAAACTTAAAATTCCACAAACTAGAAGATATGGGCCTGAATTTCCATTTCTTTTTGCAACGGTTAAGTTTCATAAGGATCCTGTGAAGTTCAGGTTCATAGCTAGTGGAGTAAGGAGTCATAAAAAGAAAATAGATCTTGCTTTTGAAGATGTCTTAAAGAAGGTTTTGAAACACATTAGAAACTGTTCTAACTTGATGTACAGAGATTTTTGGATAATTAATAATAATGCAGAAGTAATTTCTACTATACTCAAAGTTTGTCCCCTAGATATTAATAGTTATGATTTTGAAAACCTATATACTAATCTGCCTCTATCAGATATAATCACTACATTTAAGGAGCTGTATGCAGAATTTAAACTTAACCAATTTGTTGATGTAGGAACTTGGAACTCTTATCTCAATTGCTGCATAAAAAATAACCATATCTTATATAATAATACTCTCTATAAGCAAGTGAACGGTATTCCAATGGGAACATCAATGTCCACAAATATCGCTAATCTATTCCTGTTCTTTAAGGAATATAAATTCATTAAAAATCACCCCACCTGCTCAGATAACTACCTTTACACTTTTAGATATATTGATGATCTGCTGTGTATCAATAATTCAGAAGTTATAGAGAGTGATTTTGATAATATCTATCCTAGCTCTCTTAACTTATGTAAAACCAACCACAGTAATCAGGAACTTGAGTTCCTAGACTTAAGCATTAAGCTCAACAGAGGTAACCCATCTATTAGCCTCTTTGATAAAAGAGTTAATTTTCCTTTCAAAGTAATTAAATATCTACACTGGAATAATAACATTTCAACCAAAGTAATTGAGAATGTACTAATTTCTCAGGTCCTAAGAATTTCAAGAATTTGCAGCAACAATTTGGATTTCAATTACCACATTAATATACTATTAGAAAGTTTTCTAGAGAACAAAATTCCTTCTTCTTTCATCAAAAGAACTTTAAGAAAAAATTATTCTGAATAATAGAGTAAGGTTGGCAGATCTGCTTTAATTTTCTACACAGTTAATAATATGATTCTGACCAATCAAAGCCGTAAGGAAGTTGGCTAGAGGATGCCTATTAACTACCTAAAGGAACCTTAGTGCTATGGATATGACGGTCCTATTAAAACAAAAAAAAAAATTAAATAATATAAACAAAATCACAAAAAAAGCTTAAAAATCTGTTTATAAAAGAAAATAAAAACAAATAAAAAAGAAAACTAGTTATTCATCACTAGGATAGCTATACTAAAAATAGTAAAACCAACATTAAAATTAATAAGATTCTGATTAATCCATAGAAGCTCACTAAGGTGATTTAATACATGCAAAGATTATTAAATAAACTGCTCGTGTATTTTATAATATTTCTCATGTATTCTGGAGAGTTAATTCTGCTCATTCTGATCATACAGATCCACAGTCTTAAGTTTATATATTTTTTTCTCTGGTTAAAATCTCCGCGCATTGGTTTCTTGCTGTATGAGGAGGCCATCAGCCCCACCCTCACTGCCCCCCAGCGTCTAGGGAGTGGCGGAAGGGGTCAGCCATGTTCTCCTCTTGTGTGGAGAAAAGTTTTTGTCACACAAGAGGTAAGATCTCTTCCTTGTTTTTGGGTTCTAGGTTTTATAAGTTCAATGTTTGTACTTTATGTACCTTTTCTCTGTCGTTTTTTAGCTTTTCAGCTTTTAAGCATTGGTTTGTCTGTTAACATTTTTGCGGGTTTTAACTCTTACTTTTCTTTGTAACTTTGAGCGTCTTTTGGGGTACCTAGGAACAGAAGAAGGCTAAGCCTGTTCCTTTTCTATGCGCTGTCTATGCGCTGTTTTTTTCAAAGTAGTTAAGTTCTTAATAACTAATTAATTATGCACTTAAAGCACTGCTGAAATACTTTGTACATATTGCAACTAACTGTTTAAGGTATATAACTTTCACAAAGTTTTCTTTAGTTAATATTTATCTTTAACTTATTCTCGTTTTCGTGCTGTCATAAGTTGTAGAGTAGGGGGTTTTAGACTCAAGTTTTCTTTCAAAAATCTGTTCGTTATAAATTAACCTTTCCTTTTTTAATTGCAATGTAAAATTTGGATTTCTTTTTGCATTGTTTTTCAGGTTTAAATTCTCTCTCAAACGAACTTGGAATTTCGTTATAGCTGAAAATCATTTCCATTTATTATGTCACTCTCACAGCTTGAGTTCTCTTTAATCTTCTTCTCTCTGTGTAATAGTAACAGATGAAGAGCATGGGTCGGGCCATGAAGGTTAATGGATGCAAGCGAAATTGTTAATTCAGTGCTAGGTCATGCTACTCTACGGAGGACATGACTTATATATATATATTTTTTAACTATTTTAGGTGGGAATGTTACTTGCATCTATGGCCTTGCAGAAACCCATTTCCAACTAGGTCTTTGTGGAAGTGAGAAAATGCAGAGTTTTTGCTGGTCCTTGATAAAGCCAAGGCTCAGTATTCTCGACACCTTCTACATTCAGTTGTTTTGTTTTATTTTTTTATCTTTTCTCCTTTTACTCACACAGGTAGATACATAACCTTTTCTATGTTGTATTAGGTGTGAGTCAAAATTATATATGTATTTTTTTGCTTAGGTATCTTCTTTATAGAATGTGTATTCTGAATTTTCAAAACTGCTGCGTTGCGCGTTTTGATTTTCAGGTTATTTTGCACCCTTCGTTTTAAATTCTAAAATTTTTTCCCTAGTCTTCAGTTTTGCTCTTATAGTATATATATATATATATATATATATATATATATATGTTTGTGAACATGGATCGCAAATAAATTTCTAGTTACTGTCTGATATGAAAATACATTTTCACTAAAGGAATTATTTCATTACTCAATATTTCGTAGTCGTAAGCTCGTAATAAATGAAAAAGCTGATTCCTTAAATTCGTCAATTGACATCTTTTGAAACGACGTCAATTGACATCTTTGTAATGGTCCCTCAAACTAATCTTTCAAGTACAAGAATGATGTGTTCACAAGTACTAGAATGATTTGGTGAACTATGACAACACTATAACTTTAACTAAAACTATGACGACAGTTTATAATTTCGATTACAGGAATGGTTTATCACTTCCAGTGAAATGACAGCGATAAATTCATTAAGTTGGCGAATCTATCTTGCTTACACTTTTACGTCGAAATTATTGCTACGCTAGATTTATGCTGCAATTTCTTTTTCTTCTGTATTTTGAAAGATTATTAAACAAGCGTGTAAACTAAGCAGTTATTTAAAAAAATCGAACACAGAAGTCATTTAAATGCAGTGAAACGCTAAACAACGCGTGACTTGTTTCGTTGGTGTACGTTAAAGATACGTCCCAGCATCTCCGTCTCTCCGACTATGGACTACCCTAGTGACGTCACAATCCGGTGCGCGGGCCTGTAAGCTATAAGGGGGTGATGGTATATCTCCGGAATGCGACGTCCGATCGGACAACGGTTTTCGGCTTTTTTCTTCACGAGGAATCGTCCGGTAGGTTCATTTTGCGGTCGATTCTGATCACCCTGTATATATGATGCGTAACATCACAGCCTCTCCTTGACAAATGTCAACCCCGCCTTCTCGTGGTGCATCCTGTTCCCACTAAAGGGGCTCTGACGACCGCCAATAGCGGTATAACTATACCATCGGGATTAGAGGAAATGCTATCCCACACTCACCAACCCGCTTGGCCAGCGTGGTGAGTTATGGCCAAACCCCTCCAAAATAACTAAACAACTTAAATCTTGGCCCTCAGTCTCCGGCAGCCGGAATGTACCTGGCCACGACAGCGGCCAATGCGACATGAAGGCAGAGGGTGCAAAGAATCTTCGGAGAACCGGACTAGGCTGCCATCTGATGCTGACCTTGGCTACGTATAATGGACGCTCCCTATCTTCTGATTCAAGGCTTCTTGAATTGGAAGAGGAACTACAAAGGATCAAGTGGGACATCATCGGGCTAAGTGAGGTAAGGAGAAAAGGAGATCTCATTGAACTGAAAAGTGGACATCTCTTCTACTATCGTGGGACAGATACTGGCAGAACTAGTGGTGTTGGATTTATAATAAACAAGGAAACTGAAGGATAAAGTTGTAGAAGTTGAAAGTTCCTCTGACAGAGTTGCACGACTCGTTATCCAACTCTCGAGAAGATACCAGGCTCAGATAATTCAAACTTATGCACCCACCACAAGTCATCCTGAAGAAGAAATTGAAGAATTTTATGAGGAAATTCGTCATCTAAATAATAAAGGTAAGCAGCATTTGAAGATAATTATGGGAGATTTCAATGCAAAAATAGGGCAACGGCAACAGAATGAAACTTCAGTAGGTAAATTCGGTCACGGCACCAGAAACCAGCGTGGAAATACTCTCGTTGAGATTGCAGAGGCAGAACGGTTTTTCATCTTGAACTCCTTTTTCAAGAAAAAGCCACACAGGAAATGGACATGGAGACATCCAAATGGAACGACAAGTGAAATTGATTTTATTATGTGTAACAAAAAATTCGTCATAGAAGACTGCAGTGTGCTAAACAAGTTCAACACAGGTAGTGACCATAGATTGGTGAGATGCAAGATGCACCTCAACACTAAACTTGAACGTGGCAAGCTCATAAGACAAACAAAATGTATTTACATAACCAACCTTAAAAAACACCATAATACCTTCAAGTTGGAACTGAAGAACAGATTCTCCGCTTTAGAAGGTCTAACATCGGAAGAAGTGGATATTTCTGAAGTTAACAGAAAAGTAACCAAAGCTCTTATGGAAACAGCAACAAAATTAGCTGGGTCTAAGAACAAGTTGCATGTGAACAAATTATCAGGAAAAACCAAAATGTTGATGCAAAAAAGAAGAGAGATGAGGACAATTAAAGAAGATGTGACTTCCAAAGTGGAGCATATAGAGCTATGCAAGACAGTACGAAAAAGTATCACTGAAGACGTAAGGAAATTCAACTGTGAACTAGTGAGGAAAGCAGTTCAAAACAACCAAAGCCTAAAGATAGCAAAGGGACATCTCAGTAAGGGAAGAAAACAGATTATGGCACTGACTGAGAAAAGAAGATGGTTCTGTAACAAGAAATAGAGGCGAAATTTTGACAAGAGTGAAAGCTTTCTACTCCAAATTATATGAAAGGGATGATACATGTACTCCAGACATCATGAAAGGTACCAGAGTTCTTCCAGCCCTCCAAGCAGAAGTTGCACATGCAATCAAGAACATGAAGCGGGGAAAAGCTCCAGGAGTTGATGGAATTACTGTAGACATCATACAAGAAGCAAGTGGAGAAATCGAAACAGTACTCGCCCAAATTTTCCCTCGATGCCTTAATGAAGGGAAGATTCCTGAGGATTGGAACAACGCTTCAATGATCCTGCTACATAAAAAAGGTGACATAGAGGATCTCAGGAACTACAGACCTATCAGCCGCCTATCAGTGGTTTATAAAATCTTCACTAAAGTTCTTTCACACCGCTTGAAGGTAACACTGGACATGGCTCAACCGAGAGAACAAGCTGGATTCAGGAGTGGCTACAGCACAATAGATCATATCCACGTACTGAGAGAACTAATTGAAAGAGCGAGGGAATATGAACTTCCATTGTGCATGGCTTTTATCGATTATGAAAAAGCCTTTGATTCGGTGAAACCATCAGCAGTTACAATGGCTCTGAAATCCTGTGGTATTAAAGATGCATATACACTGCCGGACAATTGCTAAGGACGGATGACAATAGCAACGATAGCAACCATGAAATGGAAGGCAGGAAAATGTATAAATTAGCATAAGTGCGGGATACAGTAAGACGTGTTGTGCGTATGCAAATTTTGGATTGCCGAACTTGTTCGTGACGTCATAGCGCTGATAAGAGATATAAAGGATTTGACGCGTATTGACCGTTTTTGTTCAAACGCAAAGTTGAAAGGGAAAGAATCAATTGACGAACTTGCAATTTTCAGTATGTCTTCCCGACATCACCTAGATGATTATACGCGTGGCCGTATTATTGGCAAGATTGAAGAAGGGCGAAAAATAACAGATGTTGCCAGGGAGTTCGACGTCAGCCACAGTGTTGTTTCAAGGTTTTCAAAATCATTTCAAACAAATGGAGAGTGTAGCAAACGTCACGGGGGAGGTCGTGTTCGCAGTACGACACCTGCAGAAGATCGGTACATAGTGCTATCAACAAAAAGACACCGGCGCAGCACAGCTAGTGAGGTAGCAAATCAGTTTATGGCTGCTACTGGCAAGCGGATCTCCCGAAAAACTGTCGCCAGACGTTTGCATGAAGGAGGACTATACGCCCGCCGTCCTGTTGTGTGCATCCCATTGTCCAGACGTCACCGTACCGCCCGTTTGCAATGGTGCCATCAGCATCGCAATTGGACTGATAACGACTGGTCTGCTGTCCTCTTCTCAGATGAGAGTAGATACAGTCTATCGTCTGATTGTCGACGACAACTGATCTGGCGTGATAGTGGTACTGCATATTGTCCAGCAAACATACAGGAAAGGGACCGATATCCGACATGTAGTGTCATGGTATGGGCTGGCATCATGATCAATGGCCGTACGTCCCTCTATGTGCTTCCAACTGGGACTATGACTGGCCAACGATACATTAAGGATGTTCTGCTACCTCATGTTCGCATGTTCCGTGGTGCTGTCCGTGATAGATTCATTTTCATGGACGACAACGCAACATGTCATCGAACAGTCGCTGTCCAGGAGTGTCTTGAGAGCGAGGATATTCAACGCCTCGTATGGCCAGCACGTTCTCCCGATCTGAATCCCATTGAAAATTTCTGGGATGTTTTGGGGAGGAGTCTTGCTGGTCACCAATGCCCTCCAATAAACAAGGACACCCTCATCCGTGCACTGACAGAGGAATGGGATAAATTACCCCAACAGCTGCTTGATAATGTTGTGCAAAGCATGACACGACGTGCGGAATCTTGCATCGCCCTCCATGGTGGCCATATCCCGTATTGACATCTTACGCCGGAACGCCTGCGGACGGTAATTGCATTTTTTTCGCGTTTACATATTCTGCACAAAATGGCCTGTTTGTCCCTTGAACACGTTCCAAAGCCTTCTGGATTTCAGAGCACAATAAATTGTCTTTCTTGTAATGTCCTGGCATTCTGACATTATTTTATTTCACTTGGCATCCAACCACACTTACTTTTTTATGCGCTATATAGCCGTTTATGATCCGTCCTTAGCAACTGTCCAGCAGTGTATTAATAACATCTATGAAACTGCAAGTGCAAAGATTCGGCTGTTTGAAAATACAACACACATAAAAATTGGAAAGGGAGTGAGACAAGGTGACACAATAACTCCGAAGCTCTTTAATGCCCCATTGGAAAATGTCTTTCAATCACTGAACTGGGAAAACAAAGGGATAAAGATTAATGGAGATTATCTAACCCACCTTCGTTTAGCTGATGACGTAGTCATTTTTGCAACTACCCCATCAGAGCTACAGAGTAGGATCCAGGAACTTGCTTACAAGAGTAAAGAAGTGGGATTAAAAATGAACTTTCAGAAGACAAAAGTGATGTTCAATGCTTTTACAAGAAATGAAGATTTATCGATTGATGGAGAAAAGCTGGAGATAACAGACACGTACGTGTATCTTGGACAGCAGATATCAAGTGGGGGTCACATTGATGAAGAAATTAATCGGCGTACAAAACTTGCCTGGAGAGCTTTTGGAAGAAACAGCATAATTTTCAAGAGCAATATGCCATTATGTCTTAAAAGAAAAGTGTTTGATCAATGCATCCTTCCAGTGCTTACGTATGGTGCAGAGACGTGGACCTTAACTAAAAGAGACATACAAAGGCTGCAGAAAACTCAAAGCAGCATGGAGAGGTGCATGCTTGGTGTAATCAGGAGAGATAGGAAGAGGAACTCGTGGATCCGAAAAATGACAAGAGTGGAAGACATCATGATCAGAGTTAAATCCCTGAAATGGCAATGGGCTGGACATACTGCCAGAAGGACAGACCATCGATGGACAGCCGAAATTTTAGATTGGATTCCAAGGGACAGGAAAAGACCCAGGAGAAGACCACATGGGAGATGGGTGGATGAAATTCGAAAATATGCGGGAGTGGCATGAAGGAGACTGGCACAAGACAGATCGTTGTGGAGGAAACTTGGGGAGACCTTCGTCCAGCAGGTGATTGATAATGGTTCACAATGATGCTGATGATACACATAAATACACTGCTGGACACCAAAAATGCAACACCAAGAAGGGAGCATCCGACTGGCCTGAAATTCGCAGCATGCGTCGCGAAAGGACATGCAAACGATTAGCATTGCAGGGCATATGCAAATCATGTGCGGCCGGCACGCCACCGAGAAGCACTATAAGGGTGCACAGAAAGCGGGGTGTAAGTAGTGGAAGTGTGTTGTGCTGCCGGACCTGTGCGTGGGAAGTTTCCTGATGCCTCATCGCAGAATACGGCAGTCATTCCAGCACGTTTCGTAGTTCGACAGAGGACGAATAGTGGCTTATCGCGACAGCGGTTTATCGTACCGAGACATAGGCGCCCGTGTGGGACGACATCCAGCCACAGTGAGGCGAGTATGGATTCGGTGGATGCAGGAGGGATGGACGGACCGACGTGAGCGATTACCGCAGCCGCGGCACACCACCAAACTTGAGGACCGGCATGTTGTGCGGCGGGCATTGACTGCTCGCACCGCCACATCACGAACGTTAGCGCAGGAATTAGGGTGTGTTGCGCAACAACCTGTGTCAGCACGTACCGTTCGACGTCGTCTGCAGGAGGACGTAATCGGAGCACTTGTTGCACGGCGCCCATTGCTCCGATTACCATTGACGTCACACCACCGGCGAGTGCCGCGGCAGTGGGCCATTGAACGCCGCACCTGGACTACGGAATGGCACGACATTGTCGTCTCCGACGAATCTCGCTTGTGCCTGCAACACCACGAAGGTCGGATCCGCGTGTGTGGGGGCACCGCAGGGAGAGACTGTATGACGCCTGCATTATGCATCGCCATACCGGTCCGCCGCCTGGCGTTATGGTTTGGGGCGCAATTGGATATGACACCCGTACCCCTCTGGTACGCATCGCCGGTACACTCAATAGCCACCGTTACATCTCCGACGTTTTGGAGCCTGTAGTTCTCCCTTACCTGCCAGCGGCCACGTTTCAACAGGACAATGCGCGCCCGCACGTGGTCCGCCTGTTATCCCAATATATCGAACACGCCTGGTCGCTGATCGGCAACCGAGTGGCCCGGGAAGCACCACCCGCGGCTACGCCAGATGAACTGTGGCAACGTGTGGAAGCAGCCTGGACCGAGATACCCCAAGCCCACATTCAAAGCCTCTTTCGTTCGATGCCGCGGCGTGTAGCGGCCTTTATTGCCAGCCATGGGGGCCACACGAACTATTGATGTCTCCGTGTTCCGCAAGTTGTACGGGCCTGTAAGTTCAACCGGTTCATCTTTGTATCTGTTGTTATGTGTCCAGTAAATCTGGCTTTGCTATCTCGCGTCCTTCTTGGTGTTGCATTTTGGGTGGCCAGCAGTGTATATATATATATTTTTTTTTTGATTGAAGGTTTAACGACCACCGTGAACAACTCAATGGGCTATAAGCAGTCGCCCGTCCCTAATTTAAGGCCACTGGTTCCATGAGAAGGGGAGAAAACCAGTGTCGTAAAACAAACACAACATCCATGCCTCACCGGGATTCGAACCCAGACCCATATCAGACGAATGGTCACAAGCCTGGGCTGCGGCCACGGTGGCGCAGTGGTCTAAGCGATGGCCACTGATCATTCGTCCGAAAGGCGTCCGGGTTCGAATCCCCGTGAGGCATGGATGTTGTGTTTGTCTTACAGCACTGGCTCTCTCCCTTCCCTGGAACCAGTGACCCTAAATTAGGGACGGGCGACTGCTTATAGCCTATTGAGTTGCTCACGGTGGTCGTTAAGCCTCCAATAAAGAAAAAAAGCCAGGGCGGCAATTTTCAGAATAACGACTAAGATTCAACATATTTCGAAAACCATACATAGCCGTACTCTTCATTCACAGCAGGCGTGTCAAGCTAAATACTCGGTGATGGTAGTGAAGTTTCAAAACTTTTTTTTTGTCTCCCTGTTCTTTTTTTGTACAAAAATTGGAGTAAAATAGTTAACTTTTTTGATGGAAAATTTTTGTCTTTTTCTCTAGAGCGGCCCGTAAATGGAAAACCTCCCCTCCGCGGCTCAGTACTCTGAGGGAGGGCAACTCTAAGTCACTGACCAACGTTGAACAAATCTGTAAGCATTTCCGAAACAGGCTCCGAATACGAACACACCGCACCCCTCCAAGATCCCTGACGCCAGAGAGAATTCACTCAGTTTAGGTGGACTTCTCGTGGTTTTAAAAGGAGCCTAGATTCTTTCAGAGCAGCCAGCTATCCTGTTTGCGGTTTCAATCTGCGTTTCCCACAAACATTCACGGCAATTATGCTGATGGTTCCCATCAACTTATGCGCTGGTGGCAACTCCCTTCTCCAACCCTCCCCGCGAAACCACCAAAGCTGCCTTTAAAATGTCTGAGCACGATCACGCCGAATAAACAAACAAACATCGAATTTAAGTGTAAGTTAGACGTACGAAGTTCCGGTCAGGAGGTTTGAGACCAAAAAATTTTAACGTAGCGTTGACTGCTCCAGGAATAACTGGAATGAATGTGTTATGGATTTTTGTTTTAATTTGGACGGTGAATACGGGTTTGTTTACAACTGTCTGGGCGCAAAGACAAAGCGACTGCTGTGGCCTTACATCCATCTGCACATACGAAATTCAAGGGAGTTTTTTTTTTTTTTTTTTTTTTTAATTTTTGTTCTTTTTGTTTTACAGAAATAAGCAGATTTCCCGTCTCCAGTAAAGGAAACACCCTGTGGTGGTGGCATGTTTTGTACCGTCATTCATATTTATATCGCACCGACGTCCCTTAACGCGCGTAGAAAAAAATTTAAACAAGCCAGTCTCATACACTTCTGGTGTTTATCGACAAATTTTAAAACACAGCCGGTCTCAGCGACGAACTTCTGTATTCTCTTAAGCTGTACCTCTCCAGTTGACTGCAATCGCAATATAATTGAAATATACAGTCTGCTCTCTCGATTACCCGCGAACTAATGGAGTGAAGGAAGGATAATTGAAAAACACACATAATGTGAAACTAGTATTTTGGTGTTTTACAAATACTAAAAACAAATTGTTTATTTAATCAGATGATCTGTAATTTTTGCTTGTTTTCAAGATGTTTCCAAATGTCAGTTCGAATCTTCCTCACAGCTACGAAATCCTCATATTCAAAGTTCCATTGGCTCATATAATCTAACATAGTGTCAACTGATGCTACGCGGTGTTAGAGTATATCACTGATAACTTGTTAAAGATATACAGTATTATAATCCTGTATATCTGTAACAAGAAAAAGAAAACAGACGTGGACTATACTGCGGGAGTATATGCAATTCCATTAAAATTCCCGGATTCGTCTGTAAAATCATACATTGGAATGACAAAAAGAGATTTATGTGTGCGACATAAAGAGCATATGAGTAAGCTGACCACAAGTCCCGAATTCTTGAGGACAGTCCTCGAATTTAGTTTATTGTCCCCAAAAACCTCTGATGCCTTAGGGGACGCAAATCGTCCTAAAATTTTGATATTTGTTTTCAAGTTTCCTCAAATTTACACTTCCTCATTACTCGTTAGATTTCTAATGAAAAATGTCCTTAAAAATAGTTTTTGTTGTACTAATTTTCCAACATGCTTCTTGTGAAAACAAATTTTGACTTTATTTTTTTTTTCCTTTTTCCGAGTTTACGACCACCGCGAGCAACTCCAAAGATTAAGCAGTCACCTGGCCCTAATTTGAGGACATTCGTTCTAGGAAAGGTAGAGAGCAAGTGCTGTAAGACAAACACACCACCCATGCCTCATTCGGGACTCGAACCCGGACCAACTTGTACGATGGTCAGTGGCCAGCACTAAGAGCACTGCACCACTGGGGACCCAAATTTTGACGGTACTTATTCTGAGTTTTTCCAAAAACTTTGGCAAAATCAAAAATTCGCCATGCGATTCGTTCCTTAATGTGCAGCTTGTTTTTGATTGAAGGTTCGGCCTGCCGCCCCGGTGGCGCAGTGGTCTAAGCGATGGCTTCTGATCATTCGTCCGAACGGGGTCCGGGTTCGAATCCCGGTGAGGCATGGATGTTGTGTTTTTCTTACGGCACTGGCTCTCTCCCTTCCCTGGAACCAGTGACCCTAAATTAGGGACGGGCGACTGCTTATAGCCCATTGAGTTGCTCACGGTGGTCGTTAAACCTCCAATCAAAAAAAAAAAAAAAAAAAAAAAAGGTTCGGCCGTCCCTAATTTAGGGCCACTGGTTCTAGGGAAGGGAGAGAGCTAGGGCCACTGGTTCTAGGGAAAGGAGAGAGCTAGGGCCACTGGTTCTAGGGAAGAGAGCGAGAGCTAGGGCCATACGACAAGCACAACATCCATGCCTCACCGGGATTCGAACCCTTCACGGACGAATAATCATAAGTCAGCGCTTAGACCACTGCACCACCATGGAGCGCAGCTTGATTTTAATTCAGCAAATATGATACGCCTAAGGTAATTTTTGCTAATATGATATATATTAATTCAGTATTTTTTTTGATTGGAGGTTTAACGACCACCGTGAGCAACTCAATGGGCTATAAGCAGTCACCCGTCCCTAATTTAGGGTCACTGGTTCCAGGGAAGGGAGAGAGCCAGTGCCGCAAGACAAACGCAACATCCATGCCTGACCGGGATTCGAACCCGGACCCCTTACGGACAAATGATCAGAGGCCAGCGCCTTAGACCACTGCGCTACCGGGGCGGCGTTTTCAGTATTTGCTATGATATATATTTAATTCAGCAAATATGCCTAAGGTAACTTTTGCTAATACATATGTTCTCGCCATCATAACTCTGTTTTGTCAGTACAAATTACCAACATCCTACAAGATATATCCGGCCGCCCCGGTGGCGCAGTGGTCTAAGCGATGGCTACTGATCATTCGTCCGAAAGGGGTCCGGGTTCGAATCCCGGTTAGGCATGGATGTTGTGTTTGTCTTACGCCACTGGCTCTCTCCCTTCCCTGGAACCAGTGGCCCTAAATTAGGGACGGGCGACTGCTTATAGCCCGTTGAGTTGCTCACGGTGGTCGTTAAACCTCCAATCAATCAAAATCAAGATATATCCTTTTAAGACATAAATTGCCGCCCCGGTGGCGCAGTGGTCTAAGGCGCTGGCCTATGATCATTCGTCCGTAAGGGGTCCGGGTTCGGATCCCGGTCAGGCAAGGATGTTGTGTTTGTCTTACGGCACTGGCTCTCTCCCTTCCCTGGAACCAGTGACCCTAAATTAGGGACGGGCGACTGCTTATAGCCCATTGAGTTGCTCACGGTGGTCGTTAAACCCCCAATCAAAAAAAAATGACATAAATTTTCATATGTAATATCACACTTATAGAAACAATACAGTTCTGTGACAAAAAAAAAAATCGCATATTTAATTTCAGTATGTGTGTGTCCCTAAATGATCTGTTGATTTGGGGAACTTTGGTCAGGGAGACTCTAAGATTATCACAAGAAGCAATGTCTGGAATGATGAGGTATCGTCTGAACTGCCGTCTCCGTGGACCTCCCATTTTTTTTTTTTTTTTTTTAGGTTTAACGACCGCCGTGAGCAACTCAATGGGCTATAAGCAGTCGCCCGTCCCCAGTTTAGGGCTACTGGTTACAGGGAAGAGAGAGAGCCAGTGCCGTACGACAAACACAACATCCATGCCTCACCGGGATTGAAACCCGTACCCCTTCTGGACGAATGATCAGAGGCCATCGCTTAGACCACTGCGCCACCGGGGTGGCCCTCCATTTTCTGCAGCCTTAGTTTGAGACTAATATGAAACATCACTTAATACCTTGCATGATGCGTATCGTGAACATTGGTCCCATGCAATGGTTAACAATTCATGTGTTCGTAATGCCTTATATGTGTTTAATACGCGTGCTATTGTCTGATTTTAAACTCCAAACGGATCGTTGTTCTAGTGTAAGTTCGCCTTGATAAAGCCTCCCGTTGAAAGGCGAAAGCTCGGCATGATTACATATTTTGATACATATCATTCTCAGGGGTTATAGACCTTGTTGTCTCCTTAATTCTAATCCTAATTTACATGAATCAATTACTTCGCAGTCCTCATCGAGGCTTTTTTTTTTTATTTTGGTCAACATTTTTAAATTATTCTAAATTAGTCATTAAATGCATTACTTCACATACCTCTTGAAAAAAAAAATATGCAACACGTCTCACAAAAGCTGAGAAACTTACTGGACACACAATATAGATACCATTTTCAGATAAAAAACAAAAGTAATACTGAAAAAAAAAGGGGCATACAGGGCCATGCTAGTACGAAGTAAATCTTCCCTGATGAGCAATGCATTCTCCCACCCTCGCGAAAGATGTAGTTAGAGACCTCTTATAGGGTCCTGAGGCACTGACTACCACGCTTCGTCGAGATGGTGTCACATGGCATCTATTGTCAGAAGCGGTTACACAGAGTCTGGATGTGTCGTCCAAGCATTGTCAACCGACGACAAATCTGGGTTTCTGATCTAGGTAGCGTGTTGACACCTTGTAGTGCTTCGATGCATTTGCGGTATGAGGGCGAGCACTGTCGTACTGAAACAATGCGTTATTGAACTCTGCCAAGAACGGTATCACAACGGGTTCTAGGTTCAGAGTTCCTAGGATTTCTTCCGACATACCGACGAGCAGGCAGAGTTCCTGTAAAGAATATTAAACTGGAGAGCGAATTATAAGAGATGGCTCCCCAAACCATGATGCTCGAGCGGTGTGTCGTTCGATGACATTCGTTGGATAGTTGCGCTGACCACACCGGTACCACACGTGCATCCTACAACTATCTGATTGAAGGCAGAAGCGAAATTCATCGCTGCACACTACAGGATGCTATTCTTTAACTCAAGTTGCCCGGGAGTGGCAACACTCCAAGAGCTAACGATGGTGTGTAAGCAAGGGCCAGTGGTAGGCGCCGTGTGTGCTGAGCACGCCTACTTCTCGTAGAATGGTTTGCCGTGTGATTGGGTACAGTGCCTAGAAGAATTAGTGTGTCGTGCTCGCAGAAAAACTTGCTGCCCGCAATCATGAAAGCGGTAGATGGCGCTGCCATCGGATGTCACGTCGCTTTTCAGGGAGGAAAACGCACATCTTTCTATGACACAAACCCAGCTCGTCAGTATTATGTGTACTCCTTGAACGATATTTTATAAGCAGATAAGTGTATACGAAAAAATAGACACACCTCTTTCATCCCCCCCCCCCCCATCAAAAAAGAACGAACGGGGTGCTCAAGATTCATTAATAAGGGTATCGTAGTTTAAGTTAAGCTTTGCATTGTGCTAACGTCAACATTAATGTTAGATATTTCGGAAGTTTTAGAGTCATACATGGGTTACATTAGGCAAAAACACTAGAGACCAATATGCAGTTTACAATCACTGAAACATCAACTTACAGTATAAAGTAAAAATTAAAAAAAAAGAAAATATTTTGCCCCTCAAAACCTTACCGGAAAAAAAAGGGGGAAATATTTTCTCAATGAGACATCGGCTTTATAATTTGCATTCCAATAATGTCTTAAAATTCAGTAACCTAAAAACTTTATAAATTATTTAATAATGTACTTCATTTTTCAGCAATGAGTGACTAAATTTCTTGGTAAGAACATGGGATCAAAATAAATATTGAAACTTTCCATTTAGTTGGCTTTGAAAAGAAGCCTTTTAATGAGTTGAAAATAGAATACAAAAAATGCGATTAATATTTTTTAAATTGGTCTATTTTCTAATAATATACTAACTGTAATCCATTCATAAAAATCATTATTAAAAAAACTTTGCCTGTGATACGATAAACAAAATGAATCATACTGGACAGAAGTAAATATAAAAAAACTGAATGTATATGATGACATTCTTTTAAAGAAAAATAATTATAACATTTTTCTTTACTTTTCTTCACCTTATAATAATTATGTGATTAAATTTGCTATTCAAATGGGTTTGCAGTGAAGAGAGGAAAATTCTTTTGCACCTTAAGTAAAAAGTTTAACAAGGTAAAAATTAAGAAGTGGGTGTTCATGGAGTCTGTCTAAATGGGATAATTCTATGCAGTTCCTGTAAACTTTTTTTACCCTTAAAAAAAAGGAAATTATTAATGTAGCATACACACAGGTGTAACGTGGGGAAGGCACAGTAGGGCATGCCCCCCCCTTAAAAATTGGAAAAACTAATCAGTCGTTCGCCTTTTAAATGTATTTTAAATTTGGGAAAATAGTAGGTATGGCGTCAGGCTTGAGTAGTAATGGTTTGTCTCGGCATGTTAGAACTTCCTCACCTTGAATAGTGGAACGATAATGCATCTCCATGAATTTAGATTCAAAGTGCAAGGCACATACAACACAACTTTCATCAAGTTTCTTATCAGCTCTGGGAATTGCCTTATCCCATTTGCTCAACATATCAGGAATTTTGGGAACAGCAAAGAGTGATATTTTATTTTTGCAGGATTTATAGCCAGTATTACATCCTTGCACAAAGCAGCTGCTTTGCCTTTTCCGTTTTCTATGTTTTTTTATTATTTGCTAATGCAGAATTTCCCAGTCCTTTCATAGCTGACATTATTTCCCTATGATCTTATAACTGTTGCAGTCGATTTCAGTACTGCACTTAAGTTTAACCACACAGTAGGTTTAACGCGTGACAGCCAATACTTGATCATCTACATCTTCACGAATAAAAAGTTACTAATTTCGGAAATAAATTTCGTTATAAATAATCCACAGTTGAATAAAACTAGTACACTAACACCCGAATAAGCCTATTGCGTTTTAGTGATCAACTGTTGAATTACCTAGTGTATTACTGTTATGATCGAGCTACAACGAATTAGCAAAGATACTGCCAAAAAGATTTCCCTCCACTAACCTTTGTTTTGTGAAAATTTGAAGTTTCGTAAGGCAGCAAATTCTTGGCAAACAAACTTCCCACCATTGAATAACATGAAGCCGATGAAGCATCCTAACGTAACTTCCGATGCCAGCGCCCTCTGTCATTTCATGACGATTGGTCACAAAACCGTGAGGGACGTCTTATGGAGCACGTCACACTAATTCTTCTAGGCACTGTAGATTGGGTGACTGATGCTCGGCATCACCGCTATTCTGAGGGCTGGGAGCGAGGCTGTCTGTTCTGTTATGGCGTGTCACCGTATCAAAGAAACAGGCTTCCAAACCAACGGCTAGGCATGCCTCCTCTCATCCACTGTGTACAGCAACAGAAAACTGCGGCACCGTGATGGCCAACATGTAACGCATGCCGGCATCATGTAGGCCTTATAATAAGCCTTCTTTCGAAGAACGTTCGCCGATTTTATTTTTTTTATTGAAGATTTAACGACCACCGTCCCTAATTTAGGGCCACTGGTTTCCAAGGAAAGAAGAGAGTCAGTGCCGTAAGACAAACACAACATCCATGCCTCACCGGGATTCAAACCCGGACCCTTCTCGGACGAATGGTTATAGGCCATCGCTTAGATCACTGCTACACGGGGGGGGGGGGGTTATAACGTTAGCTGATGATAATCACGGAGATGACAAGTTCCCGGAATTCAACCTTTGACAGTTCCTCCAGCGGAATCACTTTTCAACAATCTGTGGCAATGATACTCAAAAAGACACGTCGATCTTTTACTCATACATCACCACATTCACGCTGTTACAGCAGCTTAACAATTTCAGCTTTTACAGGATAGGTTCGATCGCGGAATCGATTTGCAAGCAGACCTACCAACTTTCAAGAATCAAAATCCGTAAAATACTTTCAGTGAAGGTTCAATCGCTTAATCGATTGTCTGATGTATCGAACGTATTAAATTTATCGAATATATCGATTGAAAGCTGATTTACTATACAAACGATTTCCCGATTTGATATGCGTTTATTTAGATGTTTGCCTTTATTTCATGCTGACAGCGATTAAAATGCCATCGATACATAATTATCTCATTAGTATGCTGTCATTAGGCTACATCAGTGATATAGAAGAGCCTTAGCACGGCTAAAGCACTTTTTCTGTAAGCTTAGCTGCGCTAAGGCACTTTTCGTGGTTAGTTGGAAAGAAAAGCAGGGCAAAGGAATTTTTTTAGATGATCACGTATTAAGAACACCGATGAGGATGTTGCAGACACGTGATTCTCAGCATGGCAACGAGCCTTAGTAACGTAACTGAAGGACAAACAGCCTCGTTGAAATGATGGCTTCCTACTTTGAAACTTTAACTTCCGAGTACAAAATGCGGTATTTGGAAAAAATTAAAGAGATTGAAGGAAAATATCCTTATGTGCTGAATGAAAGTATCTTCGAAGGTGATCCGAAAAGTTTTCCGAAAGTGCAAATAGTAAATATTTTCGATTACTTCGTCTTTGGTCGAAGCGCCTTTATTGCAGAACAATTCCGAGGCATATAAAAGTTTCGAAGCATATAACAATTTCTCGTCGTCGGTATTCTTTTACAGGGTAATTTAGAACAATCATAAATTCGTGAATAATCAGTAATTTATGGAGAAAATAGGTACGCTGCCTAAATAAGTAAGGTTCTTTTCTCTCCCAGGGGCGGAGATCTAAGTAAAAAAAGATACATTTTCTTTCTTTCCAGGAATCGCTGATTTTGGATAAAACTCACCCTTGAAAGGTTCTGTTTTTTTTGAGAGTTTAACTCTTCAACAGAAAGTGTCTTTCTAAGCTCTGGGAAGCGATTTCCAAGCCTTAGAAAAATGAGCAAAATCTTAAATTGTGGTGAAGAAAAAAATTTATTTTGCTGGGATTTGTGCCCTATAATCTATTTATCCGTAAATAAATTTAGCAGCATAACACCGACCTGTAAACAGACCTAGAGACCAAAAAGGATTTCATTGGGACAATAATTTTAGCCATTATTTGCATTTTTCTGCAAAAGTCTCCTTCAGCTCTAGGTAAAAGTCCAGGTGTACTAAAAAAAAAAAATCAACGGTAGTTGGGGGGGGGGGGTATCATATAGAACAAAGTAGTAAACTAAAAACTCCCAACACCGACAGCCGAAAAACTCGCAAAAAAAAAGTGAGTCAGGTTAACGGTGTGATCGAGATCTAAAAAATACAGAAGAGCCAGAGATTTGAATCTGACTAGTCAGGTTTGCTAACAAATTAACTTTTAGCACTATAAAAGTTTCAACACCCCTAGATCAACCAGAAACCTTCTCAAAAGAAGTCCCTGGAGGGAGAAAAAAAAACAAAAAAAAAACACGAGCACAGAAGTTCCGATTGGGGACCGAAGCGTTTATTTAAGAAATATTTTGACTAAGAGACAAACTCTAAAAGATGTTCTATGAGAAAATTGTCAGTAGTAATAAAACCCACGCAAAAAAACAGCCAACACCTTTTAAATTCAACTTGAAAACTTTGAATCAACGAATGAAACGCCTGGCCCAATAAGTGCAAGCACTGCACTCCAATAGCGTTTGAACAAGTAAAAAACGGATTCTCTGCTTTACCAGAAATCACTGATTTCTAGATAAAACTAACATTTAAGAGGTTCTCTGCCTTTGAAGAGTTTAACTCTTAAAAAAAAAGTGTTTTCTAAGCTCTGGGAAGCGATCTCCCTTCGTTTGGCATATAAGCGAATTTTTTCGGTACTGCCTTTAGAGACAGCAGCTAGTAAGCCTGAAAAAGACTTACAGCCTCGATTTCCTCTATTACCGCAATTCATAATGCCAAAAAAACTCGGCATTTTGGCTTCACATTTTTATAAACACCGACCGCTAATGATTGCAATTTACACACTTAAGCGCAGGACAGCCAGCTATGCTTGTCCTTCAGGAACTTGCAGGGACTGTTGCCACTTCACTGAAACTTCTCGATGACGTCACGGGCTACATCCTCATTTTAATGAAAGCGTACTCGTACCTCAACAGAACGTTCGTCTTGAAAGGATGATACTAAACTGTCGGTTCACGCAGCAAGACGTGATCATCCGGATGTAAACAGATAAACAAGTGGCCGCTATGCTGGCGTAGGCTATTCACCGTTCGTCTGGGTGTGCCTGGAGTCGAGGCATGGGTAGTGTGCTTGTCTAACAGCATTGCTTTTCCCCCTTCCCTGGAACCAGTGCCTCCAAATTAGGGACGAATTGCTGCTTGTATACCTTAGAGTTACTCATACTGGTTGTTAATCCCCCTCCCTCAAAGGTGACAAGTGTTTTATGGTTGCGTGGATTTTTTTTTTCAGCTATAAAAAAAAACAAAAAAAAAACAATAATCCTAATCCCCTGTGCCCATTTTGTGATTCCTCATGAGTAACGCAAAACGACGTTCGGGGGACCGATCGGTCAGAGGCACTGGCTTCTGGCCAATCTCTCGAGATGGTCTCGAGCTCCGGGCTAGGCATGGGCGGTGCGCCCGCCCCACGGGAAAATGGCTCCAAATCAGGGTTCGGCGACTTGTGCTCTAGATCAGTGTTCCGCAACCGGTATACCGCGGCACACCAGTGTGCCCCTACAAGGTGAAAAATGTGACGCGAACTTTTAACAATTATGTTTTTGTAAGAAATTAATTGTTGCGTTTTACTTTTAATTTTATCCCAGTTACTTTGTTTCATATGCTTGTATTTCATTCTCTGCAGCTGCGCTGAGAAAATAAGATTATGCTTGTTTATTCTTTATTACATGCCGCGAATTTTTGTCTTCTAAGAAATTAAATGTAAATTATTTACTCGCAGTTGTTATACCGCAGTTTTGCTTACTGATATATTTGTATTTCTCGCCTCTGCCGCTGCGCTATGCGGCTTCTTTGTTACACTTGCCGCATGTTCTGTGTACGTTTTTCCCTAAAAGTGCGGGGGTTAGCAAAACTGTTCCGGTCTTTTATTACGTTGTTTTGGTATTTATCCCTGTTTGTTAGTTCTTTTTCAATTTTTTTACTTTTTTCCTGTACCGATGCACCCACTCATTGTTAGACTTCATTTGAAATAAGTCGGCATATGTGTCCCTTCTTCCCTTTGAAGAGTATAGGTCCCGCGTCTTACAATTATTTCAGTTCTATCACAGCTATCTCTGAAGTAGTCCGAAAATTGTGATTGCCAGTCAGTCTTGCTATTTTCTATTACTATTAAACTATTTTTATTTTTTTTCAAGATGGACAAGTTCCTTGTACGGAGTGTTCTGTCCACGAGTGCAAGTAGTGAAAGCATTAAGCCCGAAAAAAAAAATTAGTGCACCGGCAGTATAGTGATAATTATTTATCTTACGGTTTTTTCTTGGTGTGGTGATAAAATATGCCCCATTCCCGAGTGTATCGTTTGTGGTGAAAAACTCAGTAATGCTGCTATAGTTCCCAGTAAATTGAAACGACATTTGTCAACAAAACATTCTTCTCTGTCAAACAAAGACAACAATTATTTTCGTCGGTTGTTGGAACAAAACAAAAAACAAGCAACGTTCATGACTGCGACAGTACGTGTTTCGGAAAAAGTACAGGAAGCTAGCTATACTATCTACCAACAAGTAATTGGACACCCCTGCAATCGACGATATCTGCGGCCCTGATACACGTCACGGCTGCCGCCGTTAAATATCATGAGGGAAACAACAACGCAACCAGTCGCATGCAAGATGCCACGCAGTTCGGAGCTCTCTGATTTCGAGAAAGGTGTAATCGTCGGGTATCACAGAAATGGCCGATCCATACGTGACATATCCAGCGAGTTGAAGTACCCAAAATCGACAGTGGCCTACGTGATTGGCAAGTGGAAGCTGAGAGGTGACTGTCGAAATGTGCCCCGACCCGGCAGACCCACAAAACTGGGAGTTAGAGACCGACGGGTGCTGGCCAGAGAAATTCGGAAGAACCGCACGCGGCGGTGGAATTATGCTATGGGGGTGTTTCTCCTGGTATGGCACGGGACCCTTGGTCACAATTCCTGGTAGACTCAACGCCGAGACCTACTCCACCATTTTGGATGACCATGCGCTTCCTACGTTGTGGCAGTTTTACTGGGTGGATCCATGTTACTTTCAGGATGACAATGCCACCTGTCATGTTGCGAGGTCCGCCATGGCTTGGTATGGTGACAATGGGGTTAATCGAATGGACTGGCCTGCGCAGAGCCCGGACCTTAACCCTATCCAGCACCTCTGGGACGAGTTGGAGCGTCGACTTAAGGGGTGCCCCCACCGTCCGAAATCGGTGAAGGAACTGACCTGTCTTCTCCAAACCGAGTGGAAGAAAATACCGCTAGCCGTCGTACAACGCCTGGTTGAGAGTATGCCTCGGAGGGTCGCAGCTGTAATCGCCGCTCGTGGAGGCTCCACCAACTATTGAAGGTGAATAAACTTCGTTTTCCTTTGCTATCACAGGTGTCCAATTACTTGTTGGTAGATAGTGTATAAGGTACCCGAACTTATCGTAAAGGCCAAAAAACACAAAATAACTCAAACGTTGTTAATGCCTGCTTGTAAAGAGATGGAGAAAATAGTCCTGGTTTCAGAAGCTGCTAGTGAAATTTCAAAAATTCCGCTCTGTGCTGACACAGTCACCGAGTTAGGTATATGTCCAGTGACATTGAAGACATTATGAAAGAGAAAATCAACAGCAGTCAGAAGTTCTCACTTCAGATCGACGAGTCCACCGATATTAGAGGTCACGCACAACTTCTTGCCTACATTCGGTACATCGATAGAGATGTAATTGAAACTAATTTCTTTTTTTACAAAGAACTTCCCGAGCGAGCCACCGGTGAAGAAACATTTCGTGTGACTAATGAATATGTGCTCCATAATGAATTAAAATGGAAGGATTGCGTTAGTGTTTGTACAGACGGAGCCGCTTCTATGACAGGCCGAATGAATGCATTTGTAGGTACGCGAAGTAAATCGTAACATACGATGCGATCATTGTCTCATTCACCGCGAAGCCATTGTTGCTAAGTCTTTGCCATCTTTTCTGAAAGTTGTGCTGGACGAAGTAGTAAAAGTCATGAACCTCATCAAATCGCGGCCCCTAAATTAGCAGCTTTTTTCCGTTTTGTGTCAGGAAATGGGATCAGAACACATACACTCCTGCACTGCTACATGCAGAAGTACTGTGGTTATCCCGAGGAAAAGTGTTAACGCGAATATTTGAACTTAAAAGAGGAGGTACATGCATTTAAGACTGTTGAGGGCATGAGTACGCGGATTTATTTGCAGATGATGAATGGGTATGTAAGTTGGCATATCTTTCCTATATTTTCGTACGCTTGAATGATTTTGGAGCGTGTTCATGATTTCGACTGGGTTCGTGATCCATTCGTTGCGAATTCAAAACCTCTTCCGATTAACATACAAGAGGAACTCGCAGATTTAAAAGCAGACAGACATTGAAATCAAAACTTCTCGAAGAGCCTTTGGACACATTTTGGTTGGCAATAAGAAGTGAATACCCGGCTATCTCCGAGATGGTGGTTAATGTGTGATTGCTATTTTCAACTACATATTTGTGTGAACTGGGCTCTCGGCGTTGCCTGATATTAAAGCATCAAAGAGGGAGAGACTCAAATCTGTCGATGAAGAAATGAGACTTTCATTGTCAACGATTCCGCCACGGATCAGCCTCCTGTGTGCAGCTAAGCAGGCACAAGTATCACATTGAAGGTATGAGTAGAATTATTTACTTTAATAGTAATAGAAAACTGTATTTTCTACAGTGAATTAAATTTCATAAATTGTTAGTAAATGCACGAGTCGATTTTTGTTTAACACAATCAGCAGCACAACTTTCTGTTTAACACTTCGTCCAGCACAACTTTCAGAAAAGATGGCAAAGACTTAGCAACAATGGCTTCGCGGTGAATGAGATAGAATAATAATAATAGGCTGATTATATTACGTATTTACATTAATAGTGTCATATCATACGTTTTTGAGGGTATTAAAATTTTGGTGCACCGTGTTAAATCATGGATAATTTATGGTGTGCCGCGAGTAGAAAATGGTTGCGGAACACTGCTCTAGATGATCACGGTGGTCATTATACCCTGAAAAAAGCAAAAAACAACACAAAATATATCCGCCACTCCCACTCCACAAGCTTAACAAGAGCGGCATATATAAGTTACATGTATTCAGTGTGGCTGACACATATTATTCCCTCCGAATATTTTGAATGACAGAACCGTATCTAAAAGGAAACTTAACATTCTTAGAATCTGACTCCTACTTTTATGTTTTATTTAAAATTTCTCCAATTAAACAATTTTAATAAAAGTTGATAAAAATGATTAATAATAAAACTAATTACACAGATAAAAATTTCATTTGTAACTGCGGAATGTTTTTACTTCAACTTAACTGAGATGAGATCTTCACCTCGAAATTCTGCGCCAACATTTTAGAATACCTTTAAAAAACGCAATATTAAAGTCACGTGTGAGGTTGATATCTTTCATTTCTATCCCCCTTTCAGGATCCTAACCCTACAATGTTTTTATCGAGTCTACCACGCTAAGCTGCAAGTAGAGAGGGTTAGAACCACAGAAGTGGGTGAAAAGATCATAAGATAAATCAAAATATAGAGGCGCTGTGGTCCTTAGGGACATTTATTCTGCACCTGAAATTGCACTAAGCTTGAAAAAAAAAACCAAAAAATAAAAAAAAAACCGGAAATTTGTAAAATATTTCGTCTATGAAATAACTGCAGAACAAGTAGGATTTCCGTAAATTTTACGGGTAAACTGTAAAACTTGGCACACGTATGTGCATGTTACAACCTTGCTAGCAAATTTTCATGCAAATCAGATCACGTTCTGGTGTGTATGTGTGTTTGTTTTGACAAATTATATTTTACTTCTTTCTAAGAACCTGATAAATCTTTTCTTCTACATTTAGAAATTCCCTCCATGATCAAGCAAGTGCTAGTAGATTTTTACTGGACAGCACCTGCAACACACTGCATATAATAACCTGTATTGTACCGCATGAGAAAGCTTGGCGAGTCTTTATACAAATTTACACCACGAAAATTAACGGTTTTACTACGCTGTAAGCGTTCCTTGCGTATACACATGAGAGGTATATCAGGTGCTCAAGGAAATTTGAAAACATTGAGAGGATGTCAACTATCCATGTGAGTCACACAGGGATATATAAACTTTTTTACGTTTCAGGTTGTAGGTATTATAGCACAATTTTATGAATCCACAAAAAAATCATGCACAGAATAAACAGTAAACTGTACTAAGAATAACATTACTATCAGTGACTGCTCAACTTTTCAGCTGCCACAGGAGAGAGAAAAAATAGTCGTCAGAGGTTTAGAAGTCTTTTAAAGGAATTTCGCATTCATGAAACAGTCTAGTTTTATGCTTAAAACAATTTCATTATATAATTTCCATGGAAGAAAATTGTGTAAAAAAATTTCTTTTATTACTGAATAAAGTTATCATTCTGTAAACTAGCTGTTCTACACTGCTGGCCACCCAAAATGCAACACCAAGAAGGACACGAGATAGCGAAGCCAGATTTACTGGACACATAACAACAGATACGAAGATGAAACGATTGAGCTTACAGGTCCGTGCGACTTGCGGAACACGCAGACATCAATAGTTCGTGTGGTCCCCCATGGCTGGCAATAACGGCCGCTACACGCAGCGGCATCGAACGAAAGAGGCTTTGGATGTGGGCTTGGGGTATGTCGGTCCAGGCTGCTTCCACACGTTGCCACAGTTCATCAGGCGTAGCCGCGGGTGGTGCTTGCCGGGCCACTCGGTTGCCGATCAGCGACCAGACGTGTTCGATGGGCGACATATCGGGAGAACAGGCGAGCCACGACAGCAGTGACACCTGGTGGGCCGTGAAGAATTGTTGCACGATGCGTGCCACGTGCGGGCGCGCATTGTCCTGTTGAAACGTGGCCGCTGGCAGATCCTGCAGGTAAGGGAGAAGTACAGGCTCCAAAACGTCGGAGATGTAACGGTGGCTGTTGAGTGTACCGGCGATGCGTACCAGAGGGGTGCGGGTGTCATATCTAATTTCTCCCCAAACCATAACGCCAGGCGACGTACCGGTATGGCGATGCATAATGCAGGCGTCATACAGTCTCTCGCCGAACGCCGATGTCTCGGTACGATCGCCGCGGTGCCGCCACACGCGGATCGACCATCGTGGTGTTGCAGGCAGAAGCGGGATTCGTCGGAGAAGACAATGTCGTGCCATTCCGTAGTGCAGGTGCAGCGTTCAACGGCCTACTGCCGCCGCACTCGCCGGTGGTGTAACGTCAATGGTAATCGGAGCAATGGGCGCCGTGCGACAAATCCCCGCTCCTGCAGATGACGTCGAACGGTACGTGCTGACACAGGTTGTTGCACAACACACCCTAATTCCTGCGCTAACGTTCGTGATGTGGCGGTGCTAGCCGTCAATGCCCGCCGCACAACATGCCGGTCCTCACGTTCGGTGGTGTGCCGCGGCTGCGGCAATCGCTCACGTCGGTCCGTCCGTCCCTCCTGCACCCACCGAATCCATACTCGCCTCAGTGTGGCTGGATGTCGTCACATACGAGCGCCGATATCTCGGTACGATAAACCGCTGTCGCGATAAGCCACTATTCGTCCTCTGTCGAACTCCGAAACGTGCTGGAATGACTGCCGTATTCTGCGACGAGGCATCAGGAAGCTTCCCACGCACAGGTCCGGCAGAACAACACACTTCCACTACTTACACCCCGCCTTCTATGCACCCTTCTTACAGTGCTTCTCGGTGGCGTGCCGGGCGCACATGATTTGCATATGCCCTGCAATGTTAATCGTTTGCATGTCCTTTCGCGGGCGACGCATGCTGCGAAATTCAGGCCAATCGGATTCTTCCTTCTTGGTGTTGCATTTTGGGTGACCAGCAGTGTATAAACAAAAACAGCAGAGTCCTTATTTACTACATGTCAATCAATGACCATGCTCAAACCATAAAGTTCAACAAGCAGGATCTGAACATTTTGGTCTTTCACATATGAAGAAAAGTAAAAAGGATCACCCACGTTAAATATCTGTGAAATCCTATAAATTCTTGCCAGACAGGACAAATCTCTAACAGCTAAAATGAGCACATTTGAGCTCCCATGTTGTGTGTATTTGTGGGTGTGAGAATAAGAGTTAAATCACATGCTGACCTGTCCCTCAACATACATCACATTTCAATAAAATAACCCCCCCCCCCCCCGATGTACAGATTTGAAAGAAAAATTACTTTCAATTCAATTAACATATATGCACACATTCATGCTTCAGAGTTAGGCAGATTTCTTACTAACATCTCTTCGTAAGGCAGAAGATTTCCGGTCATAACTCAGAAGACGTGTTTCAGAGTTATGTCAGAAGATTTCCTTACAAACATGTCTTCATATCCCCAATGAAAAAATACTGATGGATTAAACTGTTCAAGTGGTGCTGCATTTATGCTCAACTTTTCCCCTCTATTTCACACTTATACATAGAACAAAATAGGTGGCCAACTTTAACTACACATCAATTAATTCACTCAAATTATATAATCACAACCTATCAGTTGGTAAATTTTCTGTTTACCACGCCCCTTGAAGATATATATAAATTTTGACTGCAGCTGTGCTTAAAGGATGTGCGAATGCACGTCTGTTCATTTGCCAAGGGCTCTTCTGGCATGCCATACCCTGGAAAAAAAATCTCTGTAGGAAACAAAACTAACAAGAGTTTGGGGTCAGCATGAATAATATTTATAGCATTATCAAGAAGCACAGCGATCCAATCCAGATCACCCAAAGACACGGTGTATATAGGATCCCCTTGATTTCTCGGGTTTCTATTATGCTGAATACATTCTATATAGGTTCTACACTTAGGACTTTAGCTGTTAGAATGAAAGAGCACAAATATAATATCAGGACCGGTTCCTCTACAACAGCCCTTGCCAGAACTGTTAATCATGGACTCTATACACCAGATTGGGAAAACACTAAGATTATAGCTTCAGCACATAATCGACGTTCTCTTCTATTCACAGAAAGTTTGTGTATAGTCAGATATGCTCAAAACTGTTATAATGAGGACCTGCCAGCCTTTATTCCACAACTGTGGAGGTTACTGATTGGAACTTTTTCTGCAAATGATGATATGGCCTATGACGAACAAGCTACATGATCAGCTATTTTCTTTTCTTCTTACTGATTACCATGTTGTGGCAACATGGCGCGTAATGTATCATGGGATGTTTCTGTATTTAATACCAGCCTCACTGTTTCTCTGTGAGTCTTCCTGATGATGGGACTATAGTTGGTCCTGAAAGATCTTGCAAGGAGTTTTTAATCATTGTGCTTTAATTGTAAATAAATTTCGTATTTGAATTCTGCAATTGGAAAATATTAGTTTAATTTAACGTACAAAGACATCGTTTAACTTGATATACATTTCCACGTATGTGTTTTTGAGTATACACGGTCGTATCAGAATAAAATGACCTCCCCCAGAATCACAGTGTACCCGCCTAGGCACCTCATAGAGTGCACATGACAAGTCGACCACACAGAGATATAAGCGGCCGGCCAGGGCAGATGAGCCATAGTGCGTCGCGTGAGCACAATGGGCAGAGGTAGCGATCTGACAGACGTTCAGAAAGGAATGATCATGCTCTACCGCCAAAGCCCTAGATATGGCTAAGTAAATGGGATGGGGGTTTCTTGATTAGTTTGAAATCGGTAATTCTGCATAAGTTTTCGTATTTCATTTATTTTTATTATTATTATTTTGCGTGTGTGTGTGTGTGCGTGTGTGTGTGAAACTTTTCAACCAAATATAGGTAATTGTTTACAATAACCGGGACCCGGAATTATTGGATTTTTTTTTTTACATGAGACTAGTACATACTTGACTGTAGTCAGTGTAGTACTCTGATTTCAGAAAATTCCGTTTACACTGAAACATGTCAAATTCTGCTTTAAATAACAAAATTCTTATTCCTATTTTTCAAAGAAAATTTTGTGACAACATCCTCAGCATTTAAAGGCACACCACAATGAACACTCATCAGTGCTAAACCTGCTAAACGTTCAGCAACCATTGAACTTCTGAGCCAGCTTTTAAGGTGTGTAACGTTGAAAAGCATCTTTCTGGGGTTGCAGTAGAGCAGGGCAAGGTAGCAAGAATCTTCAAAAGTCTTTTTATAATTGGGAAAAACATATCGTCACAATCTGTGAGGGTCTTTACCACTGTTTCTGGCTTGCCATCTTCAGACAGCGAATTCTATTTACACTGCCACATTTCAAATTCTGCTTTGAGTCTTCCGAAGTTTTCGTCATAAATTTCACAAGCTTGCTGAAATATTTCTGACTTTGAATTTTTACATTTGAGAGGAAGTAGCAGTTGCAGTTTAGCTATTACTTTCTTATGTTCTGAAAAACGATCCTTTAGTTCAGTTAAGAAGTGATCAAGAAAAGACGAAAATAAAGTCCAACGACAGCATTCATTTGCATTGCTTGCTAGGACATTTTCACGCTTCGATTGTCATCCAACTAACTATTCTTGGTTTTATCATTTGGCTTCCAACATTGTGCAGCATGCGTTCTGCTAACAGGTATATTTCATTGAACGACTAGTCACTGCTATTACGCATTTTTTGTACAACATTAATGATTAAAACAATATGTTCGCAACATTGTACTCAATCTAAATTTACTTTTTAAATATTTCTACAAAGATTTGCACTATAAGAAAATACCTTATTTAAAGTTAGCAAGACAACTACAAATTCTGCACTAGTTATGCTGCATAAAATTGATAAGCCTGATCAGAGGTTTCTTTAGCTTCGAAATCTTGAAGTTCATGCAGAGCTTGTACTATCACAGAATACAATTCAGCAAAACGAGATACTGAGTCATTCTTTTCAGTCCCTCTGGTTTAGCACAGACCTAGGACTGTCTTATGAGATAGGTCTTCACTTTCTTTGGCAATTTTCTCTAGCATATTACTTCTTTGCGATGACATACGAAAATAGTTTACTACTGTTTTAATGGCGCCAATACAATTTCTAATGATGGATGATTCGCAAGAGTGTGTAATAACTAAATTCAAAGCATGGGCACTGCAATGCACAAATTGGGCTTTTGGGTACATTTCCAATGCTAATGTACGCACACCTCTGTACTTGCCACTCATTACGGCAGCCCCATCATAGCCTTGTCTAACCATGTTGTTCAAATCTACACCAAGCTGTGTTAATGTGGACATGAGAGTTGTAGCCAAACCTATGGCAGCCACATCAGTTACAGAAATAAAACATAAGAAATCTTCGTGAATGATAGTTTCTTTATAATGCCAACATATCGAACACAAATTGCAAGCTGTTCTTTCCTGGATATGACCTGTGTCTCATCGGCTAATAATCAGAAACACTTAGCATTGTTTATTCGAGAAATAATTGCATCTTGTATTATTTCCCCGTAAATTTCAATGAGTTTGTTTTGAATCATTGGACTAGTATACATACTTTTGGAGCCAGATGATGCAGATAAATGATTTAAAAGTACTGTATCCCCAGTTTTGGCACGGCATCGCAAAAAAGCTCTAAAGTTGACATCATTGTAATCTGGTTCTTGGAGATAAATGGGACCTGAATCATTTGTGCCTCTTAAAGGAAGCTCTTGCCGACCGCATAAAATTGTTTCCTTTATTGGAATTAACTTATGCTCTATATTCCATTACCTGATGTTTTCTTGCTGAATCTATCTGATGCACTACATTAGCTCATTTTCTGCTTGCAACACTTAAAAAATTATCTGCTTGCAACACTTAAAAAATTATCTGCTTGCATACTAGCATCAATGTGATATTTAGTTTTCTCATGCTTTCCAAAATATTCTTTTGCATTCTTCCACTTCACATAAACTGTTGTTACCAGTGCACCAAGTGCTTGATCTCTGCATCCAACTTGAGGACCAAATAATACACAAGTTTTGCACAATGCCCCACATAATTTATTTGAATAAACTAACCATGGATACAATTTGAGCCACTTTAATTGAAACGTTAGTTTTCTCTTTGCTGAAAACAGGGAAAACATAGTCCTCAGAAGGTGTCCATGGGTTTGCGAAATCATGCAACATAACTCCTCCTAAGAAATTGCCTACGTCAAGCTTGTGACACGTTCATTGTAATTAACACAGTTTTCACTACCCGGATTGTTTATGTTGTGTTCATTTTTTCCCATAGATTTATAATGAAACTGGATGACACTGATTCACTTTGAAACTCATTTTCTTCTTTATTAATGTTTGCGTTACCAACAGGAACAGAATCTAAATCTTCTTTTACTTTTATTCATCATAAAAGCTGTTAACGATGTTTGTTGTTTGCTTTATTCTCTTCATTATTCTTATATAGAAATTTTTCTTTTCCAATTAATTGTAAAACACTTACGGTTTAATCGGTTCGGTATACGTACAAATATACAATGCAAATTTTTAAAGCATGTACTACTGTAAAGCCTGAAGTTACTTTCTACACTGACTTGTTATGGGACACGGTTATATGTGGCTGGTGTGAGTGCGTTGCATTCCCCAACCGAACCTGCTCCGAGCGACGCTAATGAAAAATATGCAGAAAGTGACGTCACTGAACGCTCTCCACTGGAAGCCTGCAATGCCCAGCTGCTTTCACTCCCTCTCTTCTTCTAATCTCCTTGAGTGAGGTTTAGTGAGTTTGCTGCGCAGCTAGGGACAGAATGGTCTGCTGAATGTGAGACATGGAAATTGGAATGCTACTGTTACAATCACAAACTCACCTAGAGACTTTCATGAAATGATAGTAGTAACTACAATTTCTGTAAAGAAGATCGTTGGATAGATGTAATGTAACGTAGTATGCCTTTTTTCCAGACCTAGGGGGAGGGGTTGAACCCACAAACCCCACCCTTATGTATATACGGCCTAGTGTACCCCGCCAAGGGTGGAAGCATCTCAGAAACAGCAGACTTCGTGGGTTGTTTGTGAGGTGCTGTAGTAAGGGTGAACCAAGAATGGACCGTTGGCACACCGAGTACTTCCCAACGTCATACCTGTGGAGCCCCAAAGGACATCGACCCCAGAGGAGAACGTCACCTCCGTCGACTGGTAAAGGGCAATCAACGTGCAACAGTGCAGCAATTGACCACGCAAATGAACGCTGGGAGCATCCACGTACGTGTCTCCGTAACAGTAGAGCGAACCCTGTCACGCATGGGTCTTAGGGGTCGACCCTGCTTCAAGGCGCCCATGTTAACCCAGGTCCATCGCCAACGACGCCTGCAGTGGACAGTGGGAAAAGGTTGCCTTCTCCGACGAATCGAGGTTTCTACTCCACAGAAGTGACGGGCGGTGGCGGATACGTCGTCAGGCACAAGAACCAAAACCCAGACACGCTTGTCGGTAGTACAGGTCGGCGGCGGCAGTGTGCATATCTGGGGTATGTTTTCCTGGTATGACCTGGGACCGCTGGTACCACTGTATGGGTCCCTGAACGCCAATGCCTACCTGTCCATCCTCGTTGACCACATGCATCCCTTCATGTCAGACGTTTACCCTGGTGGTGATGGTGTCTACCAACAAAGCAATGCGCCGTGCCAAGGCGCTAAGGGGGTGCCGTGACTGGTTCCAGGAACAAACAGCGATGTCTCCATTCTCCTTTGGCAGGCGAAATCGCCCGACTTCAATCCCATAGAGCACTTGTGGGACTATTTGAATCGACAGGTTCGACGAGCCGACCCACAACCACGTCATCTCCTGGACCTCCGTGCTCTGCTGCAATCCGAATGGGCACGTGTGCCTCGGGCAACCTTCCACGGCCTCATTGCGTCCATGTCACGCCGTCTCGCCGAGGTCATCAGGGCCAAGGGTGGTTATTTCCATTATTAGGTAGGTGGTCATATTATTCTGATACGACTGTGTATGGATATTAACACTTGGGACTAGAAGTGTGTACTCATTTTCTATTTGTCGCTTTTCTGTGTGGCACCTCCCCCTACCGATCTGAGTTCGAATCCCACGCACGCGCGTGCGATTCATGTTTCTCTTCACTTTCTCGCTCAAGCAAATCAGATCATGTGTAGAGGACTTTAGGAAGGGAGTGTCTGACCCCAGGTCTTAAACAACCCTTGGAAAATAGGAGGCTAGGAGATCTGGGCTAGAGTTCCCGATAGGAAAGTGACACGAAAGCGAGGTAGAAAGGGGGAGGAAGACGCCTTTATTTATTGCCGGTGGGGGGAGCAGTACCAGGGGCACGGCGGATATTTAGTGTTTCGAGCGTTCGTACCTGCTGGGATGGAACCTGAGGTTCCTCCATGGCAGTCACGAACGTTGACCACTAGGGCATCCGCGGCCCTTCCCGCTCAAGCAACAACGGGAGACCTTAAAACGGCGTGCCCTAGATATGTTTCCACCT
This sequence comes from Macrothele yani, assembly GCA_039090855.1. Taxonomy (NCBI): domain Eukaryota; kingdom Metazoa; phylum Arthropoda; class Arachnida; order Araneae; family Macrothelidae; genus Macrothele; species Macrothele yani. The sequence continues at coordinate 144,701,707 of CM076996.1, forward strand.
AAGTTCGTCCCATCATTAATGGGTTAAGTGGGAATCAGGGCAAACCAGCCTTCAGACATACTAACAACAAAAAAATAAATAAAAAGAGAGAAAAAAGTGAAAAGACGAAGTTTTGAGACTTTTCTGCGCCATATATCATTATAAACAGAACCTTGAATATTTTGCAATGGAAAATTATGTTTTACTTAAGACAGCAAACGACACGGCCTCTGTAAAGCGGTCCATGTTTATTTAATAACGAATAAATTTCTTGGTAATTTTCAGTTACTAAATAAAAAACGTTGATATTTCAGGATACCTACAACATATTCAGCTAAGATTATTAATCAATTTATCTTACTAGTGATAACGAAAATGCATGGAAATACCGGGCCGTAAATATAGTTTTATGAACTGACTCAAAATACCGCGATATTCGAACATCATAAAAATCCCTAGCATTTTTTCCGATGATGACCTGTGCGAAACAGGCACTCGGAACAGGGTTTGCTTTTTATTCGTTCCTCTTGTTTTCGAGGAAGTACCTCCATGGAAGATTCCGTCCATAAAGCCACAGAGAAGAGGCACAAGCAGATAGATCACTGAGGCAATGAAAACGGCATACTACAGCTACGGCGATGCCTCCTCTTTCTGGGAGCACTTCTCCGCCTCCTGTGTTGACTGCAGCCCCTCAATTTCCTGTCCCCCCTACTTGGCACGATGCCAAACTTCTGAATGTTAGCCACCAGCGTTTGTGACTGGCTGGTAGGTATCAATCCGCATCTGCTCTTTTCAACAGAGTTTTCGAATGAAGCATTGTGCTCACTCCTCTCGACAGCCTCTAATAACACCTCAATGATAGCCCTGAACCCTGTTCGTTACATGAAACAGCAATTCGAAACCCTTGATTGCAAGCTACAAAATACAAAGAATTTTGGGATGTTGTTTTACAAAAAACCAAGAGAAGATTTAATTAGCAAAGCTACGTTAAACCCTACCGGGTTGAGAGGACATGATTTTTTTTTTTTCATTAATCACACACACAAAAATAAATAAAATAGAAAAAAGCACCGTGATCGTTTCGGATCAGTTTTTTTTTTTTTTTTTATAATCACACACGCAAAAACAAATAAATAATGGGCCGTGATCGTTTCGATTGATATATGTACATTGGGAAAAAATTCCCAGACTTTTCCAGGTCATGAAATCCCTAAGGCATACTGCATTCGGGATAGGGAAACTTATACCAAAAAGTTTGTAGTCGTCATAAAAATACTAACGATACTATACATACTAAGAATATAACACACATACTAAGAATACTAACGCGATGTTCTTGAAGAATATCGCGTTAATATTCTTCATCAAAGTACGTGTATGGCTTCTTCCATATCCTCTCACAGCCATACCATACCCAGGGCTTGAAAAGTATCACGCCCGAGGCATGTAAATTACTGGCATGGGCAGGTATATAAAAACTCTAGTTGCCCGGTCAGGGCAGCTAAATTTAAAAATAAAAAAGTTTGAAATAGAATTTCCTACTACAAGAATAAAAGACAGCCGTCGCATGGCGTGTGTGTTTCATTTCACTGCTAATCACCGGAAGTAGTATTATTGTTACGGAGTGCTAAGGACAGAAGAATATCACTTCTTTAATTATATTATGCGCTAGGCCCAGAAATTGGAATCATATGTGAAATAGTTTTGCTCCAAATAGTGTTTATAGTCAGCAACGGGATGCACGCCTCTGATGGATCTAGCCACCGGTGTTTAGTGCAAAGGGCGAAAACTTCAACGGAAGGAACATGGCAATCACTAAATTTCTCAAATATAAATTTCATCATCATCATCATAAAACTTGAAATACAAGCATTTGTGCGTTGAAGATTTTGAATACAGACCTTTAAAACGGAAATGCAAAACATGCAAAAAAGTTCATATTTTCTAACTTTAAAAAAAATGAGGGTTCTGATTTATCTTAAAAGATAAATCTTCCTCGGCATGCAACTTTCATTGGGTTGATGCATAAGTTTATGCAGTTTTATTTCATGAGTGTTTCCCAGGTCAGTAGTGACGGTTCAGAAGGCCAGTTGTATATCAAAATGTAGCCAGTAATAGAGGTCTGCACGTGCCTTAATTTGGAAAGCTCGGCCCGTATATTTCTCCTGTTTCCAAGGTCCGGGCCGGCCCGTAAAATTTCAACAATTACCAAAACACGAATTTGACACCTGGTGCACTCGGTCATTCGACTAATGAAGAGTTTTCGTTTTCTTAATTGCTACACGTATTCTTTTACAATAAACGTTAATTCGGAATATTTCTGTGACTCTGTATAAGTCACGTGACGTCTGATGGGGGGGCTTGTAAACTCAAAAATATTGCATGTAAACGACAATTTCCATGCCTTTCAAATTTTCTGGGTTTTCAAATTATCATTGCCTACCGCCGGACCAAGGAATATCCTTGGGGATAAGGAAGGGGGGGGGGGGGGTAATTCGAAAAGTACGAAATATCCAGAATTATGAGTCCGATCGTTCTACTTTACATTTGTCTACAAGCACATATTCTCCGGATGCGATTTTTTCCGCGAAAATCTTGCACTTTCTTATTCTCCACAATAAGTACGGAAGAGTATTTATCAGCAACACTGAACTGAGCATATGCTAGGGAAAACAACGACAGACTGCCCAGCTAACCAGTGTCACAGAAGTTTTGAAAACGGCTGGGCTGGGATACCTAAGGGTTCATTTGTCATCTGCTGACTCCCTGAGAGTACAAATGGGAAAAATACGGCACAGATTTATACACAGAAGTTTCTCCCAGCCCATTTTCCCCGTGCCATTTAAGACAACTTCAAAGCTTTTCACACATCTGGAGAACAACTTGCCGCCAACCAGAACAATAAAAAAGATCGTCTGCGTGCGGGTGGCTCGGTTTATAAATGTTGCAGTTCATAGCCTGCCCTGAAGCATGAGAGGAGAGGGAAAGTTAGAGAGAGAGAAGGGACCACACTCACATAGAAAAACAAAGGGAGCTAACCCACTCCAATTGTTTTGTAGGAGGGGAAGATGTCGTAAAACTTCTATTTTTCCAACAGCGGAAATTATTCAACCTTATACTGCTGCTGTATGTTGCAAGATTTCCAAACGAGAAAGGCACTGCACAGCGATGTTTTTCTCATTAAAAAAAAAATTTAAAAACCCTGCTCGGCCCGTGTCTGTTTTACATATTGAAGGCCTGGCCCGTTTTCCCAACTTAGAAATGGGCAAAGGTCCGACCCGGGCCCATGCAGGCCTCTAGCCGGTAATATTGTGTATCTAAATCACATTGTGTTGTGTGATTGTGGCAAATGGCTTTTTGGTTTTCAGGTCCGGAAGTATGGAGTGTCAAGTAGAGAGGAATGAACATTTCCGACATATGCTCCTCTACGAGTTTAACAAAGGGATCCACACCCGCCGAGGCCACTCGACAAATTTGTGCTGTGTATGGGGAGGATGCTATTGCTCCGACGACAGCCCGCAAATGGTTTGAGCGGTTCCGAGGTGACAATTTTGACCTCAACGACTCTCCAAGCTCAGGTCGTCCATCTCACTTTGATGAGGATCGTTTGAACAATCTCAGACACTTGGATAAGCATCAAACCACACGCGAATTGGCCACTGAGATGGACTGTGATCAGGCCACAGTGAAGTGACACCTGGAACGTATGGGAAAGGTCCAGAAATTGGGGTCTTGGGTGCCTCACACTCTCACCGAGGAAAACAAGAATCAGTGTGTTGCCATATGTGGTTCCTTGCTCGCCCTTTATATATTGCAAATGTTCTCAGCAACACAAACCCTTTCTGCCATGTATTGTTACTGGAGATGAACAGTGGTGCCTGTACATGAATTTCAGGCATCGGAGGGAATGGTTAAGCCCAAACAAGACGCCCACACCACATCCAAAACATGACCATCATCCTGTGAAGATCATGTTGTGTGCCTGGTGGGACATGGAAGGCATTATTCACTGGGAAATGCTGCCGTGGAATGGGACCATCAACGCTGTGCTGTATTGTGAGCAACTCCCCCGTGTGGAGGGAGCAATTCAGCAGAAACGGCAACATTCGCGCCATGGTGTCCTTCTCTAACATGATAACGCCCGCCCTCACAGTGAAAGTATGACCAAAACGGCCATTCAGGACATGAAATGGGAGATCCTTCCACATCTGGCCTATTCTCCACAGATGTCACCCCTTCAGACTATATCACCTGTTCTAATCTCTGTAAGATGCACCCCGTGGCAGAACATTTAACAATGATGTTGATCTCCAGAATTTCCTTGATGATTTCTTCGCAGCAAAACCAGCACGTTTTTTCAAGAATGGCATTGCAGACCTATCCAGACTTTGGGACACCATTGTAAACAAGGGAGGGGGGATACATTGCTGATTAAGTTGTGGTGTGGTAAAAAAGGCAGCATGAACTTATGCATCAACCCAATACTACCTGGGCAGGTAAAATAATTTCTGCACATGCTTAGCTGGGCATGTAACTTTTCAGATATTTTTCAGATATGATAGCTCTCCTTAGCTAAGTGCATGATGAGATGAAATTGCTGAGGGCCAGGACAGGTGTCATTTAGAAGGAAGATTCAAAGCACATAAGCATGTCCTGCCGGGCTATTATCCAAACATTTAACCCCATTTTGTAAAGCTATCTTACTTTTACTTTTAAAGTAGATTCATAATGAGAAGGACAAGTAAGGAACCATCTGCTAGCAAATTACAGAAGCTGTTCAGCCCTTCCCTGTATTCCACAGTGCTCCCAGCCTTACACACCTGTACTTTCCCAGAATTTTTAAGGTGCCAAACAGAATAGTCATTGCCCTGTTTGCTGTCCAGCATGTAACTTTACTTCAGAAAAATTGAAAATTACATCACTTCTGGGGTGGGAATAGAACCCTCATTTCCCGATTTCCATTCGAGCATGCTGTCCGTTACACCACCCAGGACTACAAAGTCACAAGTATCTGATGAATAAGAATCTGAACAACCTCAGATTTTGTGCCAGTCAAAGCAATCAGATGGGGGTGTAACAGAGAGCATGGTCAAGTGGAAAGCGGGAGATGCTGGTTCAATTCTTGCTCCAGAGCAATGCAAATTTTAAGTTTTCCAGTGTTAAAGCTACATGTTCAACAGTAAACAAGGCAATGGCTATTTTGTTTGTCACCTTAAAAATCCTGTAGTTGTTTCATGCATTTGAGAAGAATATTTCTCCCACAATTCCCTTTCTATAATTTCCCTGCTAGCGTTGTGCGGTTAACATCCATTACCACTATAATCATTTTAGTGAGGAAAACAGAGCAAAAAAGGAGAATAAACAACAGAATGTCTAAGGCAACGATGGTGCAAAATTCAGCCAGGTTACTTTAAAAAAAAAAAACTGCAAAACAAAAAAAACAAAACAAAAAAACTACAGATACTGAAGTGATTCTGCTTAGTTTCATTTATTTTTCAAATGCTTCAAGTAATTAAATTGAACTCAATTTCATTTAAATTAATTCACTCTTAATTCAGTTGAATTAAATTCATGTTCAATGGCAAAATGATTACTTTAGGTAGACAGCCTGCAAGCTATAAAACAATGAAATCGATAATGCCTCTTCTGGCTTTGCTAGGGAAATTCAAGTGTTGTGTAGTCACACCATTTTTTTTTTTTCCATGGTAAGTTTTAATTTTAATAGAACAAAAAGAAATTACATTACACATGCATATTTATAAAAAAACCCATGTGAAATCAACTACAAAATAAAGGAAGGAACATCGAAAACAAAGTTTAGATAACATGAAAATTGTTCCATACAACTTAGGACACAATTCAGACAAAAATAAGAACAATTTTTACCACTGAATTGCAATAGTGTAGTAGTTACATAGAATGTCATATAACAAGTCCTACTGAAAAAAAAATATGATATAAAGCCTGTCTTACAGGTTTGATATCTGCTTAAGATATAAACATAGCATACTTTGATACCTACTGAAGATCTAAATGCAGACATAACTTAAGATATAGGCATAATGTATTACAAAAATATAAAAAAAACTACATAGTAATCATTAAAATTACAGTAATATGAAAATTACACTATACAGCACTGAAATCCCAACTTCTTTGGATACAACTTGGACATAAACAAGTTGTATAAATTTTCTGATAATCTTGGGCATAAAACTAAGAAAAAAATTCACCATTACATTTTAGGAATGTACATACTTTACCACTGAATTACGCTAATATAAAAAGCAACTTAATAAAGTTTTAATGATAGTGATCTTCATAAGTAAGCAAAGTATAAGGCATAAGGTAAACTTAACTAACATTTGTTAGTATGTCCCACCAGTATACACCATCTTTCTCTTATCTCCTAACTTCTCATTTGGAAGGGGTGACCTTGAAGCTCACGGATTTCTTGAATTTCCTGCTTTGTTTCTGCCCTCTCTTCATGTTTCAGGCAGGTTTTCTCTTTCTTTCTTTTTTCCAATGCATGCCTGTATCATTGGCTCATTCCTTTGGTGTACATGATCATGTCCCTTGTAACTTCTACTTTTGACACAGCCCTTGCAAGCATCATACACTTGTCGAAGTATAATACATATACCTGTCAAAGTGCTATGGTGGACTCATCATTAAAGTTTTCAGCCATTTGTCTGTTTACAGAACAACCCTATTCTACACTTGCATTCCCATGGGATAACACAAGAATAAGCTAATGTGATTACCAGAACTGGTTGCACAAAGTAAGATCATGCTGTCATAAAAGAGCTGTCCATGATCCAACTTCACTTACGAGTAGAGGAAAAATGACCAACAATGCATTCTGTTGAGGAAATAAGGAACGGCAAGCACGAAAGTTGTAGATGTCCCATCATTTTTCACAAACGCAAGGGCACCTGTGCTTCAACTGCAATGGGTTAATGGCAATTTAGTAGCACAGAAAACAAAGCATGCATTAGTTGTTTTTCAAAAGAAAAAAATCTCTGACAAGAGGCACTTTTGACATAGTTCCTTGACTTTTCCAGGTCAGTGGGAACCTTGTATATGCAGTGTTAGACTTAGAAATAAATCTTGTACAGTACCAGCGGACCAGTCAGATTTGCAAATCACTGGTCTGTCAAAATGTCCACTGGTCCGTCAAAATGTCCACTAGTCCATAAAAGAAAAACCTTGCACATTTACAGTATATGCAAAAAATAAGGTATCATTTAATTGGAGCTGTATATCACAAATTAAGAGCAACAAATGTGTACTTGTATGCATGCAAACAAATAATACTAATTAATAAAAAACAAAGCACGGTAAGCAGTCGTAGAAATTTGGAAAAGAAAAAAAAATTTATTGGTCATCAGGGCCAGTGTATACCAAATTGTGGTGGTCCACTCATTTTTACTGGTCCAGAAATGGCACAGATACTAATACATTTGGTATACATGTCGTATTAGTATCAGGGACAGCACACTGAAGCATAATGTATAGTTAACTTGAAATTAAAGTTAATTGTACAAATATTATGCAATATTTTGATTGCCAATCACAAATACAAAAGTGACCTGGGTTACTGGCTTTTAAACTGACACTTCCGAGTCTGCCACTGCAACAATACACTTCTCTTTAAATAGTTCCTTGCACATTTTAATCCCATAGGGAATGCTAATGTTGAATGCAAAGTGCTGTTTTACAAAAATAACCTCCACACATCCATTTGGCATTTCCTGCAAATGTTTCTCCCTGAGCAGAAAAAAAAAAAAAAAAAAAAAAGCTGGATTGCATCTGGTTTCAGGGGAAGAAGATACAGAACCCCTTATATGTCCTTGTGGCTTCCCTTTTGCGTTTTTGTATCTTCGCAGTTTAGCCTTTGCTCTGCAGCAGGAAAAATTATTATATGCACCAGAATAAAGACTGTAATGTTTATTCTGGTGCATATTTCTGCAAAATTTTGATCTTGAATGATTAAATTTAGAATTTATCAATTAAACTGTGATATTTACGCAGACATTTTCATTTTCTAATAGCAAAATACATGGGGTAATAGTTGATAAAAAAAATAAAAAGGTTTTTTTTTTAAGTCATGAAATCTAATGCATATATGTGAATGCATGGCACACGAATTTGCAAGGAAGAAAATAAGCAATGGGGAAACCATACAGTGTACTGATTATGAAGCACTTTGCAACTTAACAAAACCCACCTGCATGAAACACCTTGCTTCCGTGTGAAAGGCTGGAGATTCCGATATGTATAAAGAAAGACAGATGGGCAAAGCCAGAGCATAAACGGTTCTTCAACCTCCAGCTGGGAAGCATTATAAAATACCCATACTCTGTGTCACTCACTACTTGGACAAACAAGTGGTGCTGCCTTAATCCAAATATTTTTATTTGGACCTCGGCTTCCTACAGTCCAAAATTTTCATAAAATTAAAGTATGGTGTGAAATTCCGATATTCAGTTTTTGAGTAGTAAATATCACAATTTAAAAAAAAAAAAAAAAAACGAAAACTCTCATAGCCAAATCTGGATATTTTGAAATTTGGTTCAGCTCTTTATAAACTTGTAAATTTCAAAACAAACCGAAGTAAAAAAAGTTACTGGCTACCCCCCGATCGAATTTTTACTGGCCAAAGGCCAATGGACCACTGGGTAATTTGAACGCTGATATGTATGTATGAATAGATGGATGGATGAAGCACGAGAGCTTATTATCTACAACTATATATAATATTTCTGTTTGGTATTCTGGAAATTTTGGGCCACAGATGTCAGAAGAATGAAATTTTTATTTCAAAGGCAACTTTCTGCAATTTTCAGACCTATCAGCTTTTAAGAATAAAAATCCATAAAAAAATTTCAGTGGACGTTTAATAGATATGTTCGATTGCCTGACATGTAAAACGTGTTGATTAAAAGTGAATTTATTATGCAAATGATCTGTCAGTTTTAATCAATTTCATATGGTATAATTAAGATATCTGACACTATTTGGGAAGCATGTTTGACAGAGAGAACAAATTAAATGGTGAAATAAGTAAGCGAGTGAACTCTTCATTAAAAGTCATGGCTGCTTTAAGAGGATTTCACAGGAATGATGGGTTCTCAAGGAAGTCCTGAATGGCTGTGTATGAAAGTGTAATTGCTCCTACTCTGATGTATGGCAGTGTGTTCTGCAGAAAAGACACAGGAGTCGTTTGTGTGCTGGGAAATGCGTACTTACGCTCTAATCATGTGAGGAATGAAGATGTGTTGCAGATGTGTAATGTGAGACCAAATGTTGTTAGTAAGGTGGAGAATAAAATTCTTAGATGGTTTGGCCATGTTGAAAGAATGAGTGATGAGATGCTTACTAAGAGAATTTAGTTAGACCAAGTGGCAGGAAAGAAAGGTAGAGGAATGCCAAGGAAATCATGGGAGAACCAGATTCAAGAATGTCTGCATGAGAAAAAGATAATGAGTATGAAGTACAAAAGGTCTTTTGTGCGGGTGTGATGGATGTCAATGAAGCTCGAGCTGCATGACAAGATAGCTGTAATTGGATACGCCTCATACAGCAACAGTGAGTTTTTTCTGTGAGGAGCTAACTCTGAATATCAGAGAACAATGATTAAAATGCAATTGATACATAATTATTTCATTATTACACTATCATTAGGTAACATACACCAATAAAAAATGCAATTAGAACTGAGAAATTATAGACTCCGGTTACTTTTTACTTTAACTAACTGAGGTTTGTGTGTGTGTGCAAACATATTAGAATATCTTTCAAAAATTCAATTTTAAATCTAAAGTGAGGCTGATATTTTCATTTCTTAATCTCTGTTTTTGGAAGTTATTGCCAGTCCTAATCCTACAGCATTTTTAAAGAGTGTTTTTCCGCTAGGCAGAGAGTAGAGATTGTTGTAGATGCAGAAGTGCATGAATTGTGATCAGGTAAATCAAAACATATAAGTGCAGTGGTCCACAGGGAGACTTATTCTTCCCTAAAAATTGCATTAATCTGGGGAGGGGATCTGTAATATATTTTGTCCGTAAAATAACTGTAAAACAAGTAGAATTTTCATAAATGTTAAGGATAAACTGTAAAATTTGCCAGGTATGAATTTTTGACATGACAATAACCACGAACCACATAAGACAGCTGAATACATGCAAGGTTTGTACTCTTCCACACAAAATAAATTCAAGCACTTTTCAAGGACTTTTAAAACCAAATAATCATGTGTGTGTTGTGGGTTGGTCAATAGGTAGGTAGTTTTAGCAAGTTCAAACCATTCAACTTAGCTGAGATGGGCACACCTTCAATAACCGGTCTGTTACCCCCTGCTAGTTTATTTTATTAACTTTGAATTACCCCTCTATTTTGGTATTTTTTGAAATCATTTTATTTTGCGCAATATTTTAAAAGGGCACATTATTTTCGTATTCATCCCCTGGCAAGAACGCTGTCCTAACCCCAGTCAACAGAAGCCCATCACAATTTGTGAATGCCTCATCTATTCCACTTATTTTATTTCCGTGGCTGATGTTTCACTCCGTAGTGATGTCCAGGGCTCGACACTTCTCGGGCACCAGGTCTTTGAGGTGCCTTGGAATCTGGGCCTGGGGCTCGTCTTTTTACTTCATATTTCGTAAATTGCAGTAAATACTGTAATTTCTGTCGTATAATGCGCAGATTATCTGTTAAAGTTATAAATTTAGATACTACGGATAATACACCAGTAAATGAAAAAAAACGTTGGTGCGGCATTTAAAAAAATCTGAAAGGTAATTGTCAGGACAGGTTGTGTTATTGGAAAAGTATCAAAAATGAGGTGACAAAAAAATGCAAGAATATTTTTTTCTTTATGAGCATTCTGACAAAAAATATGACACAATGAAGGTGGTACTATTTGCACTCACAGAAGCCTATGTGCTGTGAGAAGTACACACAGCTTTCCATGGTCCATAACCATTTTGCAAATCGCATTTGTTAGTTTTGCTGCGCTCATTGCATTACTTATGTTTTTGTTTTGTTTTTCCACTGTTCAGTAGAAACATATTCAGAAAAGAGAAATACTACAGATTGTTTATAATTTCTATGGATTTTTTTATGCCTAACTAAAGAACTATGGTAATTCTGCAAAAGTGAGATATTTTAGTTCTTTATTTACTTAAAAAGTAACAAATATTACTTAAAAATGACAGTTACTTTTTTAATAAGATAATTTCTTTCTTACATCTTTAGACTTCTTACTCAGTCATCCTGTGATTCTGTCGAAAAATACAGTTCACAATCAACATGACAGGTGTGGATTATATGAAAATCTTTTTTTCCAAAATTTCAGTCTGCGATACACCGCCACGGATTATGCGAAAGAAAACATTGTTTTTCTCAAAATTTCATGATATACAAATTATATGCCATGGAGGATTAAACGTCTTTTTTTTTTTTTTTTTCAGATTCTGTGGATTATATGCTGCCACGAATCTTAGGAAGATTTTTTTTTTTTGAATTTTATGGTCCGCAGATTATGCAAAGGAAAATACAGTAATTTGAATCAATATGTACAAAATATGACTTTTGCAAATCGTTTTTAATAAAATCAAAATCTAAAATTTTCATCTTTTGAGAGCAGCAACTAGAATAATGGGAAAAGAAAATTACGAAGTAAATTGGAACTTGATTTTTGCAATAAGTAGTTTCGATAAAAAAACAAAAACAAATGACAACGAATATAGTTTATTACATTTTGTTCCAGCATCATCACCACACGTGCTTTGTTCATGCATTGATCTTTGAAATTTGACTTTGTTTCACCTGACTCCTAAATTTTGGGAGCTGGCTCCTATATCTAAAACATGTTGGTAGAGCCTTGGTGGTGTCATAGCCAAGGTACCAGCTATCCACGTGATCTCCTGAGTTGAACGCAAGTTCTGCACAATTTGATAGGCCTGGTGTTTTTATCGGAACTACACAGAAATCTCCTATACAACTTTTTAGCACAAACAATTATTTTACTCATGCTCTTTCACATCATTACTTAAAAAACAAATAATTTTTCAAGTACTTTTTACGGAGTTTTAAACTTTTTCAAGTACTTTCAAGAACTTGAAAATGAACTGTTTTATTCAATGACTTTTCCAGGTTTTCAAGGAGCATATGAACCATGACAAGACACATTTGGTAAATAATGTGCAAGATCATAAATTTTGCCCCTGTGGTCAGTTTATTATGTGACTCATCTGAAGGCCAACAGTCGCATAATGTGATATTCTGTTCTTGATGATGACAACCCTTAGTGATAACTGCAAGTAAGTAACTGGTTCCCCAATACCTGATCCATGTACTCCTGCAGTGATAATATATGTTTCTTAGATAAATACGTGTGCCTCCCCACATAGATAAATACGTGTGCCTTCCCACATAGATAAATATGTGTGCCTTCCCACATATTTGATCAACAAGTTTTAAATCTGTTACCACACTGTACAGATGCATTTCTGTGGCATGGAAAAAGAGCTACTCATTTACATGCTAAAGAAAACATAACTGAAGTAAAGTTGCAGACCTCGATAAATGTTAACTTTGCCCAATTAAAACATGAAAAACGTTCTTTAAGGTACAATGTGACAGCTTAAAATTTTATAGGTGAAGTGATGTAGCAGCCTCCACACACCAAAGCAGCGGTACCTCAATCATTCTGAACAGCAACACACACACACATATCCTAAGCTGATCACCAAATATTGCATGATGGGAACCAGTGCTGAGTTTGGGTTCAATTTTAAGAGCCTGAAATTTGTGACGAATGTGTTTAGCAGTTTTAATAAAAAAAATCTCATCTTCTATACTTTCACTCTCTCTTCCCCCTGCAATAAACCGATGTCATCCTCAACTAAGAAGTGGGAAAGGGACCTTTATCTGTTTCTATAGTAAAGCGGTATGATTTTCTTAGACCATTGGTTTCCCCTTAAACTGCTTTGGGTGGTTGAGCATCTGGCAAAATCAGGCTATGCTGTAATCTGCACATGTTGCTCAACAAAATTAGCAGTGAGCTTGCCACATAGGGAGGGTGGGGGAGAGATTTTTGACAGTGTGGTATCTACTATCTAGCAAGGTTAACAGATCTTGCTGCCTAGTATCTACAGTTCATGAAGAAGCTTTTCCATCTCCACAGAAATCCACTAATGCCATAGCCTATGGATTCGCTGTGGAAGCCCAGAATGAATAGCCCTCTCCACCCAGACCCAGTTGCCAAAGATTTCTCTTTACCAACTGGGAAGTGTAATAAAAGTATTTTATGTTAAATCACACAAAATCATATCTTAAAAAAAATATTCTGAGCCCATGCCTGAATTGTAAGAAATATTTTGCAGCCTGAGCTCTGGCTCAGTGTGTCTCAGCACTGATGGAGAATTGTCTCTGCACATTGACTCTCTCTTTAACCATATTTGGCAACTGCACCACAATATCTTACTTGTCGACCAATCAATGTATGGGACTGTCCAACAACAGAACAACCATGACAGTTCATATTAATGAGATCCCTGGTTCTTTACAATTGGAAGGACTCGAATGATCCTTTCCTGAGAATGTTGCAATCAATGTTTAGTTTAAGTAATATAAGAACAAAATACTTATTACCAGAGTTTTTGGCTGTTTAGCTATATAACACAAACCACAAATCCACACCAGCTTAGTGAGAGGGAAAGTTCCGTTCCCCAAAGAGCCAGTCCATGGTAGTCACCAAAAAGATTGTATAATGTCACTGTTAATAGAAAAGTGGTATACAAAATAATTTAACAGCATCTGACATAATTTTCTTTCTTGCGGTTGAATGATTACCTCCTTTTAATCATTTAAACATGTCGGAGAACAACTTGAAATCACCAGTTCATGAATTTCTTAAGTATCTGTGTGTTTTCACAGGTACTCAAGAATGTTTACCACAATTCTCTTGTCACTTGTTGGACAGGGATTAAAAGCAGAGCTTCGCTTTGGTTGGGAAGCACTTCTGTTGTCAATCCACAGCAAGATTCCAGGAAATAAAGGAATATGTTTACAGAGGCAGCCACTATACCAATCCCTGGTACATGGGGGGTGGGGGTGGGGGTGAAAGTTTGGTATATCAGACAGTTTGAACAGCACTATTCTAAGGGATGGGCATTTGACTCCTCACACGGTTGATAATGGGTTCAGGGAAACAAAGTTGTGGCATTTGCCATTACAGCATAGGACCTTTCCTTTCCTTGAAAATATGGCCATAATAATTTTAGGACACAGGATTACTTCATGCACATAGAGTTTATTACTCACACTCAGGACAGTAACCTCCACCAGACAGCCCCATTTCTTTTTGTATACACTTTTCTTTCTGTTTTTTTTTTTTTTTTTTTTTTTTTGTTTTCCAGATGTTCTCTCTCCCTTTAGTTACATCAGCCTTTCAAAATCAGGTTATTTATTTGCCTGCTTATGGCTATGAGGTACAGTCAGATCGAGCTATGCTCTCAATGTTTTTCAAGTCTTTGGCTGTTGTCTATGATTTACAGTGCATTGCTAATTCTAGACGTCAAGATGATGTTTATCCTGTCTTCATGAGGATGTACAGGTGACTCACACACAAAGGAGAAGTTTCCATGATTTTTCACAAGGACACTGTCGACCACACCATAGTATTTACATTAACTACTAATTTACTGCTAATAACTGCACTTTCACAAATGTGATGAATAAATCAGAGGATGCTGCCAATAATCAGGCTCCATTATTATAAATTAATGATGTAAAGAAATACAACACTAAATTTTAAGTGTATCGGGGCTCTCCATAACATTATTAGTGAATTTTGAAACAAGATATTATTACCCAGATAGGACAATGAATAAAATGCAGTTTGTGATACTTTGGTGAAATTCAAAGAAATTATCAGAATTTAAAGAACCAAATTCTGATAATCCAGCACAAAAAACAAAAATTTTACATAACAGTATTTTTTGAGAGGGAAATATGATGACACATGAATTATTAAAAATCAGGAAAAAGTTATCAAAATTCCAGACAGTGGTGCGGATGCAAAACACTGAATATATGCCTTGAAAAATAACACCAGAACTGAAATATTAGAAACATAAGTGTTAAAAAAATATGCTCAAATTAGTTATTTAGAAAGAAATGCAAATGGTTGGATACTATGATCAAGTTCCTTTTTTTCTTTTTGCTTGCCTTTTAAGGGCTCTATTAATAAAAACACAACTGCCTACACATTTATTGTAAATTGAAATTTATTCACATTGCAGCACTCAATAAAAATAAAATCAGAAGGCAAAGACTACAGACAGCTTCAGATCTAAAAGGCACAGATGTTCTTAAATAAAAGATACTGCTACTGGTGCACAAACTTTGTGCACTAGGTATATAATTTTATCTTGAGTTTAATGTTATAAATAAAAAAAACACAAAATCAGTTTTAATTTAAAGAATCTTCAAACAAGCTTTATATTTTCTGAGTCTTTTTGAGGTTTTCATCTAGCCCTAGATCTTTATAAAGGCCTATTCTCAATGATCATAAGCTGTATCCAATGATTTACTGACACAGAAAGTCACATAGCATGAAGGAAGCACCATAGGCTATATTTTTTATTTAGCATGGATTTCATCTTTAAGTGGAATCTGCCAAAATAAAACTCAAATTCCAATCAGTATCAACAAACTTTGAGAATAAGCCTTGACAGTCAGTCACCAAAAGGCCAGAAATATTTGCTAAAAAGCAAAAACTCAGAGAAACAGAATTAAGTGAATTCTTCAACTGAATATAATATATCCATGAGGTTACTGTTTTCAGAAATTCTTTTTGACATACCGATGTGTACAAAGAAACTGTACAGTACTTCTTAATAAATCACAGGTACAATTGGCAATCATATTCAGCTCTCAAATTACACTACAAACAGTTGAAATTTACATTCATGTTGAACTATTTAACCAGAGTGTACTTGCAGGTCAATTCAAAATATAAATTTTTCAATGCACGTTTTGTTTCCTCTCTGATTACCACTTCAGACTGAATACATACTTAGTGAAGACTTGACTAAAATAATTCACACATAAAGACTTCAAAAATGTGCATTAAAAATAAACAAACAAAAATACACTAATTATCAAATTAAGTACCCTGATGTTCACATTCCATGTAAATCTTATGGTGTTCTACATGGGATTGGGCACTTTGCATTCTACCATGGAAGAAAGGCATCTGCATCACCTGAGTTGTCAGCTGTTCTAATCTGTCTTGCTCTTGGTGCTCTATGAAAAAATGTCATCCTTGTGCTTCCACCAAAACATGGTTTTCAAGTGAAAACTAGTATGCCAAGAAATTCTTTCATGATGACCAATTTTCATTAATGCTTCAATTATTTAATTTTCAGTTTATCATTGTACAAACCATGCAGACAGAACAATAATGGAAACTTATTTGTACAACAACAATACATAATTTCACAAGCACAACTTTTCCTATATGATATTGTTGCAAAAATATACCCAGACCTACAGACAAAGTGAGCAGCAATAGACTATGATTACTTACATAGTATAACTATACTAGTGATCCTAATTTCTTGGCGTAGAATAGAAATCAGTTTCCAAGCTTTTGCACATCAACCAGATGGCTTTTTCAAGGAAGGTAGACAGCAAACTGAATAATAGAATGCTTCAACAATTTAAACGCAGTGACTTGACTTGACGATAAACGAACAGATGCAAACGTAATTAGGCATTCAAAAACACGAGGTTCGTTTAGCACGCGGAATCATGGAAGAAAAAACGAAAGGTATTCACTTCTTCAAGAACTGGTTCCAAACCTGTGGCAACTCCAACGAGCAGCAGAAGTTCTAGGCACTACACAATAACTTCTGAATTCCGCATAGCCAGTTAGGAATAATAAGTACTTTCTGTCATTTTTGACAAAAAATAAGAACTTCTAAGCACCCTGAAAAAAAAAAAAAAAACACATTTTAAGAAGGCAGAATATTCAAAGCAAACTGAATTTGCTTGAACCACTTACTGGTCATCCATGTAACACTTTTCAGAAAACTTTAAAATTTCAACGCCCTGGAGCGGGAATCGAATCCTGCATCTCCCGATTATCGGTCGAGTATGATAACCATTACACCACCCAGGACAGTGAAGTTCCAAGCAACTGAGACATAGAAACCTGAAAGCCCTCAGATTTTCACTAGGCGAAGCATCCCTGCTTCCTCATAGTGCTTTGACCCCATTGGCTATGGATTGATGATTACCATACTCGACCAGTAATTGGGAGATGCAGGATTCGATTCCTGCTCAAGGGCGATGAAATTTTCAAATTTTCTGAGAAGTGTTACATAGATGACCAGTAAGTGGTACAAGCAAATTCAGTTTGCTTTGAATATTCTGTCGATTTCCCATGTATTATGAAGAATATTTCTTCCTTCATTGATTTACATTTTAGGAAGTTAAGGATTTATAAGCACCATGGGAACCCTGTTTTGCCAAGATTCGCCATGACTGACAATGCATTTCTACAGCCAAGCATATGCTTTCATTGACACACTTTTGAAAGCTCTAAATAGAAAGTGGAATCTCTCGACTCACTTTCTTTTAAAACCTGAAATGATGCAAGCATTTATGGAAGGAAATTATATTTAACAGCAATATGAAACACAGAAAACCTCACACAAGAAATACAGTTATGAAGAAATTTTTTTTTTTTTTTTTTTTTTTGCTCAGAAGTCTTTGCCTTCCTTTGCAAGCTGAAATGAGAACACTTACAGAATAAAATGACATTTAAGAACAATTCAGGTCAGATGGAACATCTCCATCTAACTTATGTTCCTGGAAATTTTTAAAAGACAGAATTCCATCTCCAAAAGGACAACTTACAGCCATGAACAGTGCCGGATCTAGGGGGGGGCAGCCCTGGCTGCTGCATTGAGAGGGGCGCCAAATTGGCTCTGCGGAAAAAAAAAGAATTTGAGAGGAACGAAAAGAAAAGCGGAAACGAATTTTTTTTATTATTCCAAAAAAAAAAAAAAAAAAAATTAAAGAAAAAGATTTTTTACTTAATAGACTTTTAGATTTTTTTTGCTTAAAGAAAGATAGATTTTTTTGCTTAATGGAAAAAAATCTGAGATAAGAAAATACCTCAGAGAAGGAGAACAAACGTTGTCCCTTTTGTGTGAAACGATGCCAGGTCAAATCGGGAACAAAAGTAGCATTATCGGAAAATTACGTGAGAACTGTTGGCAACACTGGCGCTGGCCAATCCAGTTCAGCCTTGCGCTGGCTAAGCAAGGTCTCTTTCTTGCGTCTTCTCTTTTGCACGTGCGCGGTAACATAGGAGGTAACAGCCTAGGGCTCTCTCCACACGTGCAGTGCTAAACTAAACAAAGTTTTTTTTTATTCCCCGTAATTCCTAAAGAAGAAGTAAGATGCTGTCAATGAAAAGAAAGTTGTCAGGAAGTCAAAATGCTAAAGCAGCTCAGAAGAAGAAAATGGAAATTCAACAATCAGCAGAAATGTTTTCAACGTGGATGAAGTCGTCTGATCGTACTGACCAGGTCAGTGAAGAAGGTAAGGAGAGAAATTGTTATCGTCTTATATTGAAAATGTTAAAAATAGCCCATTGTATTTTAAATAGAGACCCGTGTAACCCCTCTGCCGGGGCCATAGTAATGGTTTTTAACCCTTATTAATATAATTGCCTTGCTGTTGATTTTTTGTTTTAAAATAACTTTTATTTTGTTTAATGTGATCGGAAAATATGTTTAACTGTGTAAATTTTTGAAATTTTTACTAACTGCCGAGTTGTCGCGTGGTAACTTTGCCGCTGATTTTAACCCTTTATTTGCACTGTGTCCGAATGAAACGGACAATGGAAAACTATGGACGTGATCAACGCGTAATCTGGGTTAATATTGTAAAAAAAGTGGCCTGACAATTTATTAAATCCGGGTTTGTGATGGGGGAGGGGGCAGGTTTCTAAAGACATTAAATCGAACAAAGTTTTTCGTAAGGTATTTTTATTTAGATATTTGTGTGTGTGTTTTAAACATCGTAACTGAAAGTGATGAACAAGCTTCTTTTAATGGCCGCTTGCGTGTATGAAACAGTTGTATTTGCAGGCTGAATTTTTTATGTGGTGCTTGTTTTCTTTGTTTGTTTTTTTCTTGATGTGTGTTTTAAATGTTCAGTGTTTTTATTAATGTGCGTGTTTGAAATGTTCAGTTATTACGGTGTGTTTAAAATTATGTTTATTAATACTTGTAATCAGTGATCACGTTAACACCTGGACAGGCGTATTTTACGCATCAAAAACGGAAATGAATTCTTAAATAAAAGCTGGGACGAATTTTTACTTCTCCAAAAATTTTAAAAACCGAATCTAGGTTGTTTTTTATTAACATCTCATTACTATATATACCCCCCCCCCCCCCCCGAGTTGACTGTTGAACACAGAAGTTGCGCCATCGATAATGTAATTCCTTCCTCGTTCCCCACCCCAAGCTCTGCACTGTTCTCGGTTTCGCATATCTCGGGCTGCGGGAAAACACGACCCCGAAAGGCCAAGGCATGTGTGGACAAACAAACGACTATCTCTGTCACCACTTGGGAAGAGAAATTCCAGTGACCTTGATCTCTGCTGCCGTGCCCGGTGAACAACAGAGCTACAAAAACGCCGTAAATAGAGGGAGGAAGGCAACTTTTTTTTTTTTT
Organism: Macrothele yani; assembly: GCA_039090855.1. Classification (NCBI taxonomy): domain Eukaryota; kingdom Metazoa; phylum Arthropoda; class Arachnida; order Araneae; family Macrothelidae; genus Macrothele; species Macrothele yani. The sequence goes on from CM076996.1 coordinate 144,721,456, forward strand.
TTTCGAGAGCTGCAGGAAAAAAAAATAGCTGTTCTGTATAATAAAAAAAAAAAAAAAAAAGCTTGGGGGTGGGGGCAGATTCACGCTATTTACAACTGAAATTTTTTCTGTTGTACTTCTTTTGGGGGGGGGGGGGGAATCTAAAAATATGAGCTAGTAAGCGTGGTATATAATATTTTACATATATCCTGTGTATTTTTATACTTCAAATTTAATGGAATTCATATTTCTTACGATTACCACAATACTTCCTTCATATAATTATTGTTATCATTTACATGCTGCATTTGTAGAAATCATACAATAGAACTTTATTTCATTTGTAGGAAAACTTCCTACTGTCCCACATAATGGTATTTTATTTCATATCTTCCCACAGATATTCCCAGAGAGCTGATACAAATTGAAAATGAAGGAAGGCACAGTGAGCACCACGAGGAAGATCAGATAGTTGTAGTTAAAGAAGATCAGAACAAGGTCCAACTCCAAGAAAATGACATGAAGGAAAATGAGAAGCGTTCAGATCAAATGCAAGATGACGAAGAAGGTATAAATGTAGATTTACATATTGGTGGCACAGGAAAATTTATTCTATCAACTTCTGGTGAATTGGATTTAGATTATCATGATCCAGGAAGTTGTCCTGAAAAGTTTTGTGATGCCCAAAGATGCTATTTGATAAGAATGAGAGCTGAAATTCGAGATGTCCATGAGCCTAATGATCTTGCTAACAGTCTAAGGGATGGTAGGAAGCTTACCGAAAAAGAATGGTTTTACAAACAGCTTCCAAACAATTTCAGAGTTCGGAGATCATGGTTAGCGTACAGTAAGTCGAAAAAGGCACTTTTTTTGTATCCCCTGCAGATTATTTTCAGATTCCATTCCCGATCAAATGTTATCAACTCTAGCTAAAAAAGATGGGTTCACTCAGTGGAAGAAATTAAGTGATCGAATTCCAGAGCACGAAAACTCGTTAAATCACAAAATGTGTTTTTGTTCATGGAAGACGCTGGAGTCATCATTGGTAACAAGAAAAGGCATAGATAAAGAGCTTCAAGAGCAAATCAGAGAAGAGGAAAACCATTGGAAAGCTATGTTGCTATCTACTGTTGATGTCATTGTGCATTTGGCAAAACAGGATAGCTCGTTTAGAGGATCAGAAGAAACCAGTGACTTTGGTGACCCTAGCAGTGGAAAGTTTCTCAATACCATAGAACTCGTTTCACATTACCATGCCCCTTTACGAGAACATATTGAACGCCACAAAAAAAAAAAAAAAAAAAAAAAAGGTCTCCGCCCCGGTGGCGCAGTGGTCTAAGGCGCTGGCCTCTGATCATTCGTCCGTAAGGGGTCCGGGTTCGAATCCCGGTCAGGCATGGATGTTGTGTTTGTCTTACGGCACTGGCTCTCTCCCTTCCCTGGAACCAGTGACCCTAAATTAGGGACGGGCGACTGCTTATAGCCCATTGAGTTGCTCACGGTGGTCGTTAAACCTCCAATCAAAAAAAAAAAAAAAAAGGTCAGCTTACTTATTTTTCTCACGCAATACAAGATGAATTTTTGAAAATAATTTCAAGAAAAATAAGGGAAAAAATACTGAACGACATTAAGGAAGCAAAGAATTTTTTTATGATGTTTGACTGCACTCCCGACGTAAGCCATCAGGAGCAGATGTCTCAGATTATAAGGTACATAGGGGTTGATGAGAATGGTCCAGAAGTTGTTGAGAGCTTCATTGATTTCTTCACTGTGATGGATAAAACTGGTTCAGGCATGTCAGAAGTCATCATAGATAAACTGAAAAGGGATGGGTTGGATATCAGCAACTGCATGGGCCAGTCGTATGATAATGGTGCTAATATGGCTGGAAAGAACAAGGGTGTTCAGAAACGTATCTTGGATAAGAATCCCTTAGCTTTTTTATACCATGTGCAGCTCATTCACTCAATTTAGTGGGTTTTCACGCTGCTTGTGTGGTGGTAGAGGCAGAAACATACTTCGGTACACTTCACCGCCTCTATTTATTCTTTGCTGCATCAACTTCAAGGTGGGAAGTTCTTCAGGCTCATGTGATAACCACACTGAAATCGCAGACACAAACCAGATAGTCAGTCAAAATTGAAGCCGTGCGAGTTGTTTTTTTCCAACTGGAAAAAGTCATGAGGCCTTAGATGAACTTAAGAACTACAGTGACTCAAACTTGGAAACGAAAGGTGGGGCCAAAAATCTTTTGAAAGACCTATCAACATATGAATTTATTGTGATGACCTGTTTCTGCTTCAAAGTTTTGAGTCATATTCACCGGGTCAACAAACTTCTTCAAACAGAGAATATAACAATTGATATGCTGATGCTGACCTTGGCTACGTATAACGGACGCTCCCTATCTTCTGATTCAAGGCTTCTTGAATTGGAAGAGGAACTACAAAGGATTAAGTGGGACATCGTCGGGCTAAGTGAGGTAAGGAGAAAAGGAGAAGATCTCATTGAACTGAAAAGTGGACATCTCTTCTACTATCGTAGGACAGATACTGGCAGAACTAGTGGTGTTGGATTTATAATAAACAAGAAACTGAAGGATAAAGTTGTAGAAGTTGAAAGTTCCTCTGACAGAGCTGCACGACTCGTTATCCAACTCTCGAGAAGATACCAAGCTCAGATTATTCAAACTTATGCACCACCACAAGTCATGCTGAAGAAGAAATTGAAGAATTTTATGAGGAAATTCGTGATCTAAATAATAAAGGTAAGCAGCACTTGAAGATAATTATGGGAGATTTCAATGCAAAAATAGGGCAACGGCAACAGAATGAAACTTCAGTAGGTAAATTCGGTCACGGCAACAGAAACCAGCGTGGAAATACTCTCGTAGAGTTTGCAGAGGCAGAAGGGTTTTTCATCTTGAACTAATTTTTCAAGAAAAAGCCACACAGGAAATGGACATGGAGACATCCAAATGGGACGACAAGTGAAATTGATTTTATTATGTGTAACAAAAAATTCGTCATAGAAGACTGCAGTGTGCTAAACAAGTTCAACACAGGCAGTGACCATAGATTGGTGAGATGTAAGATGCACCTCAACACTAAACTCGAACGTAGCAAGCTCATAAGACAAACAAAATGTATTGACATAACCAACCTTAAAAAACACCATAATACCTTCAAATTGGAACTGAAGAACAGATTCTCTGCTTTAGAAGGCCTAACATCGGAAGAAGTGGATATTTTTGAAGTTAACAGAAAAGTAACCGAAGCTCTTATGGAAACAGCAACAAAATTAGCTGGGTCTAAGAACAAATTGCATGTGAACAAATTATCAAGAAAAACCAAAATGTTGATGCAAAAAAGAAGAGAGATGAGGACAACTAAAGAAGATGTGACTTCCAAAGTGGAATATATAGAGCTATGCAAGACAGTACGAAAAAGTATCACTGAAGACATAAGGAAATTCAACTGTGAACTAGTAAGGAAAGCAATTGAAAACAACCAAAGCCTAAAGATAGCAAAGGGACATCTCAGTAAGGGAAAAAAAAACAGATTATGGCACTGAGAAAAGAAGATGGTTCTGTAACAAGAAATAGAGGCGAAATTTTGACAAGAGTGAAAGATTTCTACTCCAAATTATATGAAAGGGATGATACATGTACTCCAGGCATCATGAAAGGTACCAGAGTTCTTCTAGTCCTTCCAGCAGAAGTTGCACATGCAATCAAGAACATGAAGCGGGGAAAAGCTCCAGGAGAAGATGGAATTACTGTAGACATCATACAAGAAGCAAGTGGAGAAATCGAAACAGTACTCGCCCAAATTTTCACTCGATGCCTTAATGAAGGGAAAATTCCTGAGGATTGGAACAACGCTACAATGATCTTGCTACATAAAAAAGGTGACATTGAGGATCTCAGGAACTACAGACCTATCAGCCTCCTATCAGTGGTTTATAAAATCTTCACTAAAGTTCTTTCACACCGGTTGAAGGTAACACTGGACATGGCTCAACCGAGAGAACAAGCCGGATTCAGGAGTGGCTACAGCACAATAGATCATATCCACGTACTGAGAGAACTAATTGAAAGAGCGAGGGAATATGAACTTCCATTGTGCATGGCTTTTATCGATTATGAAAAAGCCTTTGATTCGGTGAAACCATCAGCAGTTGCAATGGCTCTGAAATCCTGCGGTATTGAAGATGCATACATTAATATTATTAATAACATCTATGAAAATGCAAGTGCGAAGATTCTGCTATTTGAAAATACAACACACATAAAAATTGGAAAAGGAGTGAGACAAGGTGACACCATATCTCCGAAGCTCTTTAATGCCACATTGGAAAATGTCTTTCAATCACTGAACTGGGAAAACAAAGGCATAAAGATTAATGGAGATTATCTAACCCACCTTCGTTTTGCTGATGACATAGTCATTTTTGCAACTACCCCATCAGAGCTACAGAGTATGATGCAGGAACTTGCTGACACGAGTAAAGAAGTGGGATTAAAAATGAACTTTCAGAAGACAAAAGTGATGTACAATGCTTTTACAAGAAATGAAGATTTATCGATTGATGGAGAAAAGCTGGAGATAACAGACACGTACGTTTATCTTGGACAGCAGATATCAAGTGAGGGTCACATTGGTGAAGAAATTAATCGGCGTACAAAACTTGCCTGGAGAGCTTTTGGAAGAAACAGCATAATTTTCAAGAGCAATATGCCATTATGTCTTAAAAGAAAAGTGTTTGATCAATGCATCCTTCCAGTGCTTACGTATGGTGCAGAGACGTGGACCTTAGCTAAAAGAGACATACAAAGGCTGCAGACAACTCAAAGTAGCATGGAGAGGTGCATGCTTGGTGTAACCAGGAGAGATAAGAAGAGGAACACGTGGATCCGAAAAATGACAAGAGTGGAAGACATCATGATCAGAGTTAAATCCCTGAAATGGCAATGGGCTGGACATACTGCCAGAAGAACAGACCATCGATGGACAGCCGAAATTTTAGATTGGATTCCAAGGGACAGGAAAAGACCCAGAAGAAGACCACATGGAAGATGGGTGGATGAAATTCGAAAGTATGCGGGAGTGACATGGAGGAGACTGGCACAAGACAGACCGTTGTGGAGGAAACTTGGGGAGACCTTCGTCCAGCAGTGGATTGATAATGGTTGACAATGATGATGATGATGATGTCTGCAAAGCACATCCGTGGACTCGTCAAACTTCTGGAATCGTCTCGAGATACTTGTGCAAATGATGCAATCACTGAAGCCAGAGAAAAGGCAGAGGAACTTGGGTTGAGCCCCAATTTCCGTAAAGTTCGAATGAGGAAAAGGAAGACATTTTTGGATGAAGAAGATGAAGAGGTTCAAATGTCTACAGAAAAAAATTCAAGATCCTTCTTTTGGAAGTAATGGACAGGGTGCTTTCAGAACTGAGAAGGAGATTTGAGGCAATCGAGGAACTAGATAAAAAATTTAGCTTCCTTCATGGCTCCAAGTTCCAGTCATTTTCTGCAGAAGAACTAAGGTCGAAGGCAGCTCAGCTTGGGGGAGACGTATTCAGATAATATCTGTAAAGCTGAGCTTGAACTAGAAGTAGAGAGCTTTAAGCATCACGCTCTGAGCCTGGACAGTAATTTGAAAACTGAATCTCCTAAAGCTCTCCTAAATTTCATTTTCAAATGTAGACTTGAAGATGCATACCCAAACATTTCAACAGCACTTAAGATTTTGTTGACACTTCCAGTGACTGTTGCATCAAACGAACGAAGTTTCAGCAAACTAAAGCTGATTAAAATGTACGTACAGAACACTATGAGACAGGATCGTCTCTCAAACCTAAGTATAATTAACATTGAACACAAAGTGACATCACAAATATCATATGATGAAGTCATTAAAACCTTTGCAGCCAAGAAAGCTCGAAAATAAAGTTATAGGAATTTTTTTGCAATCATTTTTGTACACTTTTAGCAGAATTTTTTGTGTTCACACCATAAGTGTAATTAAATAATACCTTCATTTTGATAATCTGGTAAAATGCCTCCTGTATACACTTTTTTAAATATTTTTTTTTTGTTCAAACCATAACTGTAAATAAATAATACCTTAATTTTGAAAATCTGGTAAAAAAACCTCGTGTGGAGAGGGGAGGGGGGGCAGTCTGAGGTTTTGCCCCACCAAAGAAAATTTCTAGTTCCGGCACTGCCATGAATATACATTCACAATCACCAAAAAAACTGTGATCCAAAAAATATGCATTATTCTCTATACTTACCCAAAGAAATTTCACCACATAAACAACATAATAAAAAAACGAGAGATTCACAGAGGCAGTCAGAAAGGCAGGAGAAATGGCTTAAATCTAGACTCCCACCTAAAACCTGAACAGGAGGGTTGGCATGTATGCAATTTGCAATTGAATATTAAGAATTGTAGTATTAAAATCTACTTGTTAAATATCCCTGGTTACTGAACTTTTGTGTTGCATTCATGGGTGCCCATAAATGGACGATAAGGGAGAGAAAGGTCCCACCCTTATCGCTCTGCATTATTAATTTTTGGTTAATTTTTTGGCAATGTTTTATTGCAAAAATTGGTTCTTGAAACTCATAATTAGCTCAGAATTATTTTGGGAAGCTCTAAAATTCCCTCCCACAAGGTTAAATAATTCCTAAGATTATCAAGGGGGCACAAGGTGTGGCACTCCCCATTTAATCCCCCTTGGAAAGCCCACATGGGTGCCACTTGTTGCATTCACCATACACTTTTTTCATTCAGTGACAACATTATGTTACAAGAAAGAATAGTCTGCATTGCAAATAAAACCTTGTTTTTCAGGCGGGGGGTCGGAATAGAAATGCCATATTCAACAATGTAGCCAAATACTTAGGAAACCTCAAAACCAAATTACCATGGTGCAGAAATTTAACCTGCACCACGTAATTTCCATCTGAACAAGCCAACTACTGCTACATGGTAACAGCTAGACAGAGATAGCATTTCGGTGCCAAAAAAAAAAAAAAATGACATGCTTATTTATTGTAACGCATTTGTGAAAAAATTTTTTCTCGTGAATCTCTTTGAATACTGATCAAATAAAACCCCATTTGGAAGTTTAAATTTGTTTGTTTTTTTACTTAAAAAAAATGATTCTATATGAAAATGAAATAAAAGCCTGATGCTACAATTTTAGTTATTCAAATTACTTTCCTTCACTAACAGAAAAGTTCTTTTTGGCTACACATAAAGAAAGGTACAGTGTTTCAGACAGTACCATTCATATGAATAAACAGAAATGCTTATATCCTTTGAACATTTATCATGACAATGAATTGTACCTAACTGGAACTAAAAAGATATGAGGCTCCCCATTCTTATTTTAGCTCATTTCTTTTAAACATAATATTATGGAATGAAACAATTCTGATCTATGCTGTAAGTTTATTTTTAAATAACTCTGTTACTGCAGTTTACACAGCTGATTATTGTCAACAGTGTACATTACAGTAGCCATTAATAACACTCACGTGCTATGGAGACCTGAATTGGTCGACTAACAAGAGTTCCAATACTGTTATGTAGTAAACAGGTGTAGTTGCCATCATCACGTCGACCATGCTTCTTTTGTGACACAACCTTTTCAATGAAGAGTGACCCATTAGCCAGCACTTCCTGATGACTGCCAAGAGAAGAACCCTGACAAACAAAAGCACAAATATACACATACAAATGAGATTTTTCAACACAGAAGACATCTCAAGTACTTACAACATTAGCAGTTTTATATACAGCGTGTGTTTCATGCTGTGATTATAAATAAATGTAACACTAATTGTGACATATTCCACAAACACAGAACATGCTTTTACTAAACAATTCTCGGAAATGTAAATATTTCTGCTTTATCAGGAGTTATCATTACTGCTTCAAAGAAAATTCACTTCACACACTAAAATCACATGCAAGTATCCTTTTAATTAACTTTCATTTTATTTCTGAAACTATTGCTTGGGTAAAAAATAATTGCATTCTGAGCTAACAAGTGCATTTTTCCTCTCTTTTGAGTGCACCAGTAAATAGCCCCATTACATAGGTTGTGAAACATGACTTTGGCCTTTGGAGCATTAAGTTACCAAAGACCACCTATATTCACATCTACCAAGATGAGTTTGCAAATAAATAAATAATGAACTCTAAATTAGGCAAAGATGTTAGCTGAGGAGAAAATGTGGCAGAGAATTGTTTCTGATAACTATAAAAAAAAATAAGGTTTATTTTAATGAAGCTTAATACACATTGCAAATTGATCAGGACTGCCCCAGCAATGAAAAATAAATAAACTATTTCTATAAAAAGGTCATGCAAATGATATATAAATTTAGAAGTTGCAAAAATTACATTTTGTAACTTCACGCATATATTCTTTCTTTTTTCGAGCAAAATCCTAAAATCCTAAATAAGTGTCACAGTTTGAGTGAGAAATATTATAAACGCCTAAATATAATATACACAATCAAAAATGCCACGCACATTCTAAACTTGAACAGTAATGGGTGGAAACCCCACACTGGTCATCAATAGTTGTTTTACATGAGACAACACTTCTGTAAACAAAATACCTAGCTCCTACAAATGACTTTCACGACATGTGCATTCTATAAGTAGAACTTTTAAGTAATAATCCATTTACTTAACAAAATTTTTTTCTTTTATTCATTGAATAAATATTTAGCGCATCATTTTACATAACATTCTAAGATGGTAGTATCCCAAAAGTCACCAAGTTGAGGGCAGTGAAACATGTGCTACTTTCAGTGTACAGCATCATGATAGTGAAAGCTACTAATGGTAGGACACTTCATTCATTCAGAAACTAACAAAAGCTATATGAGACCAAGTTTTGGCAAACTTGATGAATCAGCAGAATCACACCACATGCTGAAAACATTATCATGTAGAATACAAAAACTTGCTTCAGCTTAGTGCCAAATATCAACAAGAGCATCACCCCAGGTGTTTATTGTATGGTAAATCAATGTTACTAAAAAAGTATAAAAGGCTGTAACATTAATATCCTTGGTCTAAAATTTTAAAAATATTAGGCGTGATCAAATGAAACCTTTTCGAGAGGCTTTATTAAGACAAACGAAAAGGTACATCCATAAGTGTGGCAGAATTAAACAAAGTAATATATAAGGAAGCAAAAATGCACTAGGGTCAGATCACCCAGGGCATGTCACCCACCCATCTCAGATTTTTGTGAAAATTAGCGCAAAGTATTGTACTGGTGAGATATAAAACTAGTTAAAATTTTAAGTCAGTCGGTCCAGTAGATCTTGAGTAATGCCACTTTAAAAATTGGGTAGCTCTGCCTTTGAAGTTTTTGCGCTATGAGTCACAACTACACTGTAGGAGAAAAAAATTCATAACTTCATAACTAACTGTTGTAGCCGCATAATTTTTTTCTTAAATGATCTACATGATCCATACATTTGGGAACAACTTGTTTCTGCACATTTTCAGAATTAAAAGAACACTTTTTTTTTAAATTTAATGACAAAAGACATGGAAAAATAAGATCACATTTTTTATTAAACAAAACAATATTTTTCAAAATGAACCCCCCACTTAAAATTTGCTAAAAATATTTTCATGTGTGTATTATAATGTAACCTTTCATTAGGTGAAAAAAATACTTTGGCCAATTCACAATTTTGGCGAGGAAAAAAAAAATCCAAAACGGCGTGTTTTATATGTGGAACATTCCGACACGATATTACCCAATTTTTTAATTAAGTGGTTGCTTGACCATTTCATACACCAATAGTTTAACCCTAACAGTGAGTAGCTCAAAACGATTTTTATTTTATTTTTATGTGCCACCATCTTGGATATACGTTCATTTCTTTTTTTCTGCAGCAGGCCAAAATAGGGCCTCACAACTCACAATGGTTTTGAAAAAAGGCAATTGTTTTCCTCTGGTTTTCACTACCTTAACACGTTCGCTGCCGCCATACTATATCAGCGCCGCGGTGCCTGTATGAAACTTGTGCAAATCTCCCACGAAGCCACAAGGCGTCACACGGCACCACGATTGAGTTTTATGCGTTTGGACCAACCAGCTGTGTGTTCGCATCTCATAGCTTTGCATGATTTAGCAATTCTAAATACGAGAAAATTTATCAATAATTGATATTCGTAATTATAATTCTGCCAGCAATAAAATATTATTCCAATACTGGATACATATTTCGAACATTGTTGCATATAAAACAAGAGAAATAATACTTACAAACGCCAAAGAATTCCATAAATAGTGCCCTGATGCATAACTGGATAAATACTAAATCCATACATTTTGATTTGGGTAGGGTAAAAAATCCCACACACACAAACATGCAGTCCGACTTGGAATATACTTTTCTTTAGCAAAATAGGAAGACAAACTATTTAACCCTTATCTACGATGATATAATTCGAAGCATGGTTGAAAGCACAGGGCAGGATTTTCTGGGCACTGGGACCAGTAACAGAGAGTGTCCCTGTGAATCCCTTTGACAGAGCACATCATGCATTCATCTCCTCAAAAAACGTCTTTTTTGTTTTGTTGACTGGAAAATGGCCACATACTTTTAATGATTTAGATATCTTCGCTCGGGAAGTTATTGGCTCTTGATTCAAAAGTTGACGTACAGTGGATAGCCTAAAATCGTAGTGGCTTATCTTCTTCTCTGAGAATTTATTATATAAGTTGTGGGAAGTGATTATCATCATATGAAATATATGTATTCCTAGCTTCTTGTACCATCTTATGGTTTTCTTTTCACAAGGATAGTATGCATTTGATCTGGTCGATCTACCCCTGACATAAATTTATTATAGTTGATAACAGCCTTTGGTTTTACTTTTATCTGTCCCCTTTTACAATACAATACAATACAATACAATTACTTATTGCACACATTTAAAACTTACAGTTATATGAAAATGCAATACACCAGGAGGAATCTGAACACATTGGTTGTAAGGCGATTCCCCCTATCAGATGTAAGAAAAAGAATAAAACATATGGCATATATGAAAGCAAGTAAGATGGTTATAACAGAAGCACCACTGTTAGCAGCATGCTTGGAACTACAATTTAATGATAGGGTTGAGATTCGTTATGGAGATCAGGGTGATTTACAATGTAATTTCGCAGAGTCAAGGAAAACTTTTTGATATTTTCCAGGGATCTGATGCTCTCTGGGAGATTATTCCATAGGATAATGGCTTTATACAGTATGCTATTTAAACCATAATTAAGTCTAACACATGGCTGACATAATTTGTTGTTAGCAACAGATCTGGTGAAGATAGAATAATCCAGATATTTGATGTCAAATTGAAAAATAGGCAGTTTAAGATGCATTATTTTAAAAAACATGATACCTAGTTTCAAGGTAAAAATTTCATGAATTTTTAGAATATTTAGTTTTAGAAATAACGGTTTTGAATGAGACATGTAATCTGTGTTCAGCATATAGCGAACAGATGTCTTCTGTAATTTGAGCAAGCATAACTTATTGTTTGCACTTATATTTGAATACCAAGATTCCAGACAATAGAAGAGATGGGTATAAATAAAAGCATAGTAAAATGTTTTTAGGACATTGATAGGGAAGAGATGCTTAATTTTACCAAGCAGGCCAACCTGTAAGGAAACATTTTTTAAAACAAACTGAACATGCGTATTCCAGTTAAAGAATTCATCAAACCAAACACCAAGATACTGAACTTTGTCCACAATTTTAAGGCGGAGATCATTAATCCTGACTGGAAATTTATTTATGTCCTCTCTTTTATGAACGTTTCGGAAATATACGGCGTTGGTTTTTAGAATATTAAGTGATAATTTGTTAGAGCATAACCAATGAGATAAATTTGATAGATCATTATTGATCATTATCTGTAACTTATGAAAATCATGACATTTTTGAAAAATGACAGTGTTATCAGCGTATAGCAAAGCATGAGTTGATTGCAGGCACAGAGGAAGCTCATTAATATATAACAGGAACAGTAACGGTCCCAATACCGAACCTTGAGGCACTCCACATGAAATATCAAGTAGATCGGAGTTTATTTTATTTGCAGTGACATACTGTTTGATGAGAGAGGTAGCTCATTAAGAGGGAAAGAATTTTGCCACGAAAACCGTATTTGGGTAATTTATGTAACAGAATGTCGTAATTTACAGTGTCGAAAGCTTTTTGGAAATCAATAAAAACACAAATAGTATAATAACTGTCATCTAGTGCTTCGGAAATGAAGTTTAACAACTTAGCAACAGCCATTTCAGTAGATCTGTTTCTTTGGAAACCGAACTGTTCCAAAGAGAGCATACCATGGGTGTGTAAAAAAATCAACCATTCTGCTGTGAATAGACCTTTCAAAAATCTTACTCAAAACGGGTAACAAAGATATCGGTCTGTAATTACAGGTAGATTCCCTATCTCCTTTTTTAAAAATAGGAATAACCTTAGCGATTTTCAGACTGTCAGGAAACTGACCTGAATAAAAACTCAGATTAATAATATGTGTTATAAGTGGTACTAAAATAGAGATCGAGTCTTTTATGACTCTGCTATTAATATTGTCTGAACCAGCACTTCTTTTTAGGGACAATGAAGTGATAATATTATAGGTTTCAGTATCATCCAAAGGGCGTAGAAACATTGAAAAAGGAAATTCCTTAATTTTGGATAAAGAAGCATAACCTTTAGTATTTGTGGGCAAGTTTTGCTGAGATGCTAAATCATGACCTATGTTAATGAAGTAATTGTCGAATTTATCAGCGACTGATTTTGAATCAACATTAAAATTACCAGAATTTCCTTTTAACGTCAGCGGAGTTTCAGTAGCACAGGATCGTTTGTTAATTGCTGATTTGATTATTTTCCATTTTTGATATGAGTTATTTCCTGCATCTGAAATAGTGAGGTTGTAATAAGCAACTTTCGCATCCTGAATAACATTTTTTAGGGCATAATTATACCTTTTATACTTATCACGTAAGTGACTGTTATAAGGATTCTTTCTACTTTTTTACGAAGCTTATCCTTTTTTTTTATTGATCTAATGATTCCATTGGTCATCCAAGGTTGGATCTTAATGTCATATTTAGTGTTAACTACCTTGTGAATGGTTGTGATCTCAAGGAAATCATTCAAAATGCCTTGCAAAATTTCGGTAGCTATAGTTGGACAAGTTGTATTTGAAGATACTCGACTTGTCCCAGTCAAAATTTGAGACTAGGTCAGTTAACGTGGTGTAGTCACAATAGGAGATTGTTTTGTGGTTAATTAAGTAATGGTAATTTGTAAAAACTGGAACATGAATGAAGACAGGGTTGTGATCACTAATACTAAAATCAATCACTCCGAACTTTAAAGCCAGTATTAAGTAAGTTAGTACCAATATGGTCTAGAATATTGGCACCACAAGTTGGTAAAGAAATGCACATCTGAAAAAAATTGCCTGATAGCATATTAAGATAGATTTCACTTAGAGATAGGTTGTTAATGTTAATATCTCCCAGAAAAATGCAATTTTTATTTTCGTTATTTATTTTGTTTAAGACATTGTCAAAGCATTCACAAAAGGTTTTTCAATCACTACTTGGCGATCTGTAGATAACGCCAATAATTAGGTTTTTGGACTTGGGACTTTTGATTTCAATCCAAAGCATTTCACAGGAATCAAGTACAAGGGACATATTATTCAAGTCATCACGAATAAAGTAGGTGATTTGAGACTTCAGGTATAGGCCTACTCCACCAGAACCCCTTATATTCAGTAATGGATTATTCCGATTTCTAACTTTGCATTCAAAATTATAGTTACTGAGATTAAAAAACTCCTTTTGTTTCTCATCAATTAAATGAGTTTCACTAAGGGCAATTACAGAAAAATCATGATTCAATTGTGATAGAAAAATTTGAAGCTAATCAAATTTAGAGTTAATGCTTTGAATATTGATATGCAAGAGTGACATACCAACTTTGTCGATTGCATCAGAGAGATCATATGAAAATATCTCATCACAAGCACAGTCCGGATGGTAATAATCCAGGTAAGGGTCATATATTTGTTTCGGGCCATCCATTAATCAGAGCAGATGGAGGGTGAATGTCATTGTAATGCCTAGTTAATTTTTTCCGTGTCATTTACAGTTTGAACTAAATTGTCCTCAAACTCCGTGGTAATGAAGAGAACATTCTTTTTATCTTTCCATTTGCACACTGCAACAGCATTGGAATATAGGCATTTCCGTTCCCCCTTCAAAAGTTTAGCTTTTGTGACATCCTTAGGGAGATCTCAGTCTGTGTGGAGAGTTCCAGTGCAATAAGTGTCATTGTTCAACAACTGCAATGCAAGATTGTAACTATTATAAAAATTATCCATATAAATAGCATGACCAACATTTAGCTTCCCTTCCATCAATTTTAAAACTACATTAGCAGCATGACCTTTACCCCCAGGGAGTCCAGTTGCACTGTGTAAACCAAAGCCTTTAGAATCATACCATTTGGTTCCGTTAGCATATAAAGTTTCGCACCATATTTATGACATTTTCCTTTCATGTACTGTTTGAATATTAAACGACCTCTCCATAAAACCATTGATTCATCAATCGTAAGTTCTTTTCCAGGGTAATATATGCTCTCTATGGTATCATTAAATAAATCCAGTAAAGGCATTATTTTTGCAAGGCGGTTGGTTGTAATCGCTTCGCCAGGTTGAGGATTTCTTGTAAGATGAAGGCACCGCATGATTAGAAGGAAACGATTCCTGCTCGTATTTGAAGAAAAGCAGTCCATTTTGAATAAAGGATCTGTTTTCCAGTAATCTTGGAGATGGGGCGTTTGTGCAATGCTCATATGAAACAGAAGGCCCAGAAAATCTTTCATCTCATCTGCTGACACATCCTTCCATTCATTTATTCGCGAACCTTCAGTAACTCCCGAGATAAACACATCTACAGCATTTGCATTACTTTCCCTAATTTGCAAAAAGATTAAAAAAAAAATTGATTGGCTCAGTACCTATCATATTAATTTTCAGCCCTGGTACACCAGTGAACAGAATTCTTCTCATGATGTCGGGACCATCACACCAATGTGTAGCCAAAATCCATTGAAGAGGAGTATGAGAAAGAATGTGGCATTCTTCATTCTCACTTTCATTGCTGGTTGTACTACAGCTAGTAAAATAATATGTTTCTGTACTTGATGACAGATTATCGACACCATCTCCTATTTTCACGGAAGAATGTGTCCGCCGAGGAACTTTTGGTTGAGAGGGATCGGCAATAGCGGTCCAAATATATCCATTGTTTCCACAAAACTAAGTATTGAAGTTAATATGGGTTTCTTTGAAATTCCTTTAGCCTCCTCAATAAGCCTCTCTGTGACATATAAACTAAGTAGCAAATACTTTTTATTGCCACTCAAGCATTTATTTATTGATAGTTCCCTTCACCGCAAAATCAGTGACGTTCAAAGGAAAATAAACATTGCAGTGAAAAGTGCACGCTGTGTTAAGTCTATGGGAAGTCAACTTACTTTCCCTTCCCTTAACCGTGTGGGGAAAAATGCGCTATCCCAAAACCGTGGTCACTTTTAGACAGTTCGAGACTCATTTTCAGTGCCAGTAACAACATAGGTAACTCTCTTCAAGTGCCGAAGGTTTTAGGAAGCGAAATATGAAGCCACGATTACGGCGGCATACAATACTTAGCCCAGGCGGCACCTGGGCTAAGTATTGTATGCCGCCGTTTGGCGTCACGCGGCAGTGAAAATGCTAAAGAGGACATTTTAGGCTTACAGAAAATGTATAGAAATGATAGATTTTTTTTTTTTTTTAACCTTGCTTAAAATGGCATTGAGATTTACAATACTCGCAAGCATAAATCACCATAAACCATTCTTACTTACACAGAGAACGACTGAAGGATCTGAAATCTTGTGAGAGGGATGTAGAAAAGAAGTGGGAATGTTTTAAGAACTGTGTTGTTACTGCTGCTAAAGAGGTCTGTGGCACCACAATAGTGGGTAACAATAGAGGTGATGCTTGGTGGAATAGTGAGATTGATGAGGCAGTAAAGAAAAAGAAGGAAGCCTATTTGGGGATGTTGCAAGGTAGAGTCTCTGTGGATGAATATCGCTGTAAGAAGCGTGAAGCTGCTACGCTGGTTCGCCACAGTAAGGCAAAAGATAAGAAAGAGAAAGTGGAAAGGCATGAACTGGCTTTTTGGAAAGATAGAAAGTCCTTCTGGAAGTACATGAGACTCAGGAAAAATAGGGGAAACAAAGTTGTAAGTTGTGTGAAGAATGAGATTGGGGAAATGATATGGGAGCCCAATGAGTTAAGTGACAGATGGGGTGAATACTTCTGTGAGTTATTAGATCAGGAGAGCAAAAATGATTCTGAGACAGATGCAGATGATGTCACAATGAGGGATGAAAGCACAGGAGGGATCTCAAGAGAAGAAGTGTGTAAAGCTCTAAAATCTCTTCAGAATGGTAAGGCTCCAGGAGTTGATGGCATAACTGCAGAGATGTTGAAGTATGGTGGTGACTCTATAATTGACTGGTTAACTGAAATTTGCCAGTTGTGCTGGGAGTTAGAAATGGTCCCTCGGGATTGGAAGGATGCTATCATTGTTCCCTTGTATAAGGGAAAAGGTGATCAGACTGAATGCAAGAACTATCGTGGTATTAGCCTACTGAGTGTGCCAGGGAAAGTGTTTGGTAAGGTTGTTATTGAAAAAGTATGGGGTCTTACATCAGAGAAAGTGTGGGATGTTCAGAGTGGTTTTATGCCTGGTAAAGGCTGCACTAACCAGATTTTTGCATTATGCATGATGATTGAAAAGCATCTGGCTGTTGGGAAAAAAGTTTTTACTGCCTTCATAGATTTAGAGAAAGCTTACGACCGAGTCAATAGGACACTTTTGTGGAAGGTATTGAATGAATATGGTGTTACTGGGAATCTACTTAATAGTGTAAAAGCCATATATGCTGGTAGTAGAGCTTGTGTACGAGTGAATGGTGTTTTATCAAAATGGTTTTCCATTGGTGCAGGAGTTAGACAAGGTTGTGTAATGTCACCATGGCTGTTTAATATATTTGTGGATGCATGCATGCGTGAGGCCAAAATAGATAATAGTGGTTTATGTCTTGGTGATATCCGTGTGTGCAGATTGCTGTATGCTGATGACACTGTCCTGTTGGCAGAGAGCAAAAGTGAGTTGCAGAGTATGTTGACTCGGATGCACAAAGTTTGCATGAAATTCAAACTGAGTATAAATAAGGGAAAAACCAAAGTTATGGTGTTTGAAAGAGGAATAGGTAGCACTGAATGTAATGTAAGTATAAATGGCACTGTGATTGACCAGGTGAGTGAGTTTGTGTATTTAGGAAGCATGTTTGACAGAGAGAACAAGTTGGATGGTGAAATCAGTAGGCCAGTGAATTCTTCTTTGAAAGTCATAGCTGCTCTGGGAGGTTTTCACAGGAATGATGGGTTCTCTAGAGAGTCCCGCATGGCTGTGTATGGAACAGTAATTGTTCCTACTCTGATGTATGGCAGTGAAACCTGGGTACTGCAGAAGAAACATAGGAGTCGTTTGTGTGCAGGAGAAATGCGTTACTTACATGGGGTTTGTGGCAAGACACGATCTGATTGTGTGAGGAATGAAGATGTATTGCAGTTGTGTGATGTAAAGCAAAATGTTGTTAGCAAGGTGGAGACCAATATGCTTCGGTGGTTTGGCCATGTTGAAAGAATGAGTGATGAAATGCTTACTAAGAAAATATTTTCAGCCCAAGTGGCAGGAAGGAAAGGCAGAGGAAGGCCAAGGAAGACATGGGTGGATCAGATTCAGGAGTGTCTGCATGAGAAAAAAATTATGAGTATGAAGTATAAAAGATCTTGTGTACGGCGTGTAATGGATATCAGTGAAGCACGAGTTGAATGTCAAGATCGCTGTAAATGGCGAAGTTTGATACGACAACAATAAGTAAAAATATCTGGAAGTTTGTATTTCTTTTTGGAGCTAACCTCTGAATCTCAGAGAACAGCTTAGTGATATGTAATGTAATAAATCACCATTTTTGATGGGCTTTGTTAAGGTGACTGGGAGTTGGAACCCCAAGTTGGGAATTTTCGTGTAATAACTATGGCTAGTAGAGTTTTCAGCTATGGAGAACTTAAGTCTGGGTTTGGTCCCCCACCCCTCAAAGTTGCAAAATTTTCAACTTTGCAGATTCGAAGGTTACATATCTCAAAAGAGGGACCAGATAAAAAAAAAATCACCAAGGATACCCCTACCGGTATTCAACAAAACCTATGAGTTTCATTTTGTGGTTCAAACTGGTTTAGAAGTTACAGGCTCTAAAATATTTGTGAATAAATGGTAACATTTCAGCACTCCGAAATACACAGAAACTGATGAATATTTATGCTTATTTCTGTTCTCAAAATATTTTTTAAGTCTTATGGAATTGTATTTTAAACACCTTTAACTACCAAATACTATATGCACAATTTATAAATAAGGTAAATAAAAAAACTAAAAAAAAAACTTACCAGAGCATATAACAAACTTTAGCTTGCAATTAACAAACTTTAGCAGAAACACTTGTCTAGATGTTAAGCCTTACTTTTGTGAGTGTGCTGCAACTCACTATATTTGTTACTGTTGAATTTAATATTTTGACCAATTTCAATTTTTAATTGATCAAAATGCTAACCTGCAAAGCTGTGCTCACAATCGCCAGTCAAATCACCAAAGTTTTTTTATAGACAATCGCCAGTCAAATCACCAAAGTTTTTTTATAGACAATCGCCAGTCAAATCACCAAAGTTTTTTTATAGTTGCTGTGCTTAAAAATAATCACCAATTGCAAAAAAGGCAACTGACAGGGCCACCTAGCTATCCCAAGCTGTTTCTTTTTTTTTTTTTTTTTTTTAAGAATACAAGCAACTGCAAAGATTAGGTGTCTCTAAATTTCTTACTAATTTTAATAAAAATATAAACTAATGGAACAAACCATTTTATGAATTATTTTGACATTGAATGATACGATGATTTATAAATGAACTTTTCCTTGGTTACATAAGAGAAAAATGAATTCTTTTCTCTGTCAGTTTGAATTAAAACTAAACACAGTTACTAATTTTCATATGAAAAAAAACTTTGATTGAGCCAGGTCTTCAGCCTGTTTGGATAGGCTATATATTATTCCTGTTGCAGTGTTTACCTCAACCAAACATAATATATGTGTCAGAGGTACCTCACAATCATTATTAGGCCAATAAAAAGATGGAGAAGGCCCATATGGGTGCATGAATCGACCAGTCACATCACCTTCATCATAGTTAATCTTTTCTACAAATCCCACATACCAACAGGAATCATATACACATGCTAGGCAGCAATTAACATGTAACTGTAACTCATCTTGAAAATTAGTTACACTGATTTCGGAAATAATACTGCAATAATAATCAGAACTTAATCTCTTAGCACCAATTGTGAAATTGGGAAGTGGTGTAAAGTGATGCATTGTGCATGTACCAGGAAGAGCTTTTGCTTTTTCAAAACCAAGACTAAACTGATTACTCACTTTGTTCATCTCTTCTGCACACACAAAGAAAAATGTAATTTCCTTTATATTATCTTTGCAGAAGTTATACATTGTTGCAGCAGATGTTATTTGCTGAGCTAAAGGTCACTGCAAACTGAACTGGAGTTTGTTGTTAGCCTTTTTACAATCTGCATCAATACCCTTACATGGTAACTTGCCATGGCTTGCTGCAAAAAATGACCACTTCCCTACCAATCTAAAAAAAATCTTGTTCATGATGCAGAAGTTCAGAAAATTCTTGCAGTTTTTATATAGTGCAGAACAACCATCAGTGAAATACTCAATATTTCTCACAGCCTGTGGTAATGCACAACTTTTTTTCTAAACTGAAGGAAGTAGAAACATCCACAATGACTAGAAATTTTAGTAAGAGGCAAAAATAGAGATATCAAGTGAGGACAGAACTTTATCTTGGACTCAAACATTCATTAGTACTTATGGTGGGCATTTCATTATTGATACAAAAAAATTTAGGTAGGACGTTTTTTTTGGGTTTTTTGGGTTTTTTTTTTCATTAAAGTATTTACATGCATTGGATAAAAAACTAACTAGAAAATTCCAGTACCTTATTACAACTTTACATTCAACGGCTTAAATTACTTCTTTTGGAGTTAACATTTTCTTGGTAAGTGATAACACCAGTATTGTAAAACTGGAATGCTGTACTATGCTTTTCTTCGTTTCAGGAAGTGATCGATATATACCCGAAGACGCAATGGGAAAGAATTTAAGTATAAAATCAAGACTGTATATTTAATGTTGGATAAAAAATATTAATGTAAAGAAGTCATAACAGCGTATGTAACTTCACACATTTGGAAAATTTTATGAAATGACATCTAAATACCAAAGTTGTAATATAACTGTGATATGTTTGAAGCATATGACATTAATGATGTCTTAGTATGCTAAATTATATTGCTGAGGCCTTGACATCAAGGCAGAACTTAAAAACAAAGACTGGTTTACTTCGTCATTCAAAACAAACTTTTATGTTGCTAATGTACTAAGATTTTTCTTTTACATATCTGCTAACAATGGCAGGCAAACTGGCAAATAACAAAAAGAAAAAAAAATGTAAGCAAGTTATACTGCAATGTTTTGAACACAAATTTCAAAGCTGTGAAAAAATAATTATACAACTTTTAACAGACCTTAGGTACAAACAGGTAAACACACTAAAAACAGCATAAAAAAATGAAAAAAGAAAAATCTGCACAACAGTAGCCAAACAGTGAATCAATATTTACTTAGCAGCTAACTGAAAAAAAGTAATATGCTTATAGGTATACACTGAAGTGCCAGAAAAACTGGTACAGACAAGCTTATGCAAAATACACAGCAACGTCACCTATGCGCATACTCGGTTGCGTCCGCCAGTGCGTATATAAAGCGATAGACATCCTTGCCAGCTGTCAGAGCTGTTTTCGGCATGAGAATGACAAGTAATAACGATTTAAGCAATTTTCAACGCGGTGTCATAGTTGGCGCTCGTGAGATGGGCCATAGTATTTTGGAGGTAGAAACGAAGTTTGGATTTTCACGGACGACCATTGCAAAGGTGTATCGTGACTACAAGAATTACGGCAAAACCTCCAACTTACGATACCAGTGTGGCCGTAAAAAGACATTGGGTGAACGTGACCATCATCGGCTGTCAAGAATAGTTTCACGCGACACTTTCGCAGGTAGCATCGGAATTCAATGCTGGAGCTTCAACAAGCATCAGCATCCAGACTGCAATGTACCCTGCACGATATTGGCTTTGGGAGCCGACGCCCAAGTCGAGTCCCCTTGATGGGTGCACGACATAGAGCTATGCGCCTCGCTTGGGCACCCGGGCCAACACCGCCACTAGAAACAAGTAGCCTGGTCTGACGAGTTACGTTTCCAACTGTATCGGGCAGATGGAAGGATTTGCATGTGGCACAAACCCCATGAAGCCATGGATCCCGCCTGTCAACAGGGAACTGTACCGGCTGGTGGGGGGCCCGTAATGGTATGGGGTGTATTTAGCTGAACTTCACTGGGACCCCTGGTACGTCTACAAACGTCTGTGACCGGCCAACGCTATGTGTGCATCCTTTCTGACGAGGTACACCCGTTCATGCCCTGCATTCATGCTGATGGATTGGGCCTGTTCCAACAGAACAATGCACCTCCACACAAGTGTTGGGACGCCACATTATGATTAGAGGAGCAATTATCTCAGTTTGGGGTGTTGCCATTCCCACCCAAGTCCTGAGATCTGAGCATGATAGAACACATTTGGGATGTCATGCAACACGTTATCGAACACAGGAATCCGAGACCTTGGAATACACCCAAATTGCGGAACGCTCTGCAGGATGGTGTGCATTGCCTACAGCATATTTCCAAAACCTAGTGGAGGCCATGTCCCATCGTATTTCTGCAGTCCTGCGCTCCCGTGGGGGACCTACCAAGTATTACACTGGTTTACCAGTTTTTCTGGCACTTCAGTGTATACTGTGTAAGCAAATAAGACATAAGCAACAGAATGTAATATATATATAGAGAGAGAATGTAAATATTACATTAATCTGAATTTAGCATGCAACATAAGTAAATATTTAAATGCATGTACATTTTAAGGGATTATAATCTCTTAAATGTACATGAAAGTTTTAGCTGCCTTCATAGATTTAGAGAAAGCTTAAGAACAAGTAAACAAGATACTTTTGTGGAAGGTATTAAATATGGTATTACTATCTGCTTAATAGTGTGAAAGCTGTGTATGCTGACAGTAGAGTATAAGTATGAGTGCTTGGTGTTTTATGGAAATGGTTTTCTATTGGTGCAGGAGTCAGACAAAGTTGTGTAATGTGACAACAAAGGTTTATGTCTTGGTAATATCCATTTGTGCAGATTGCTGTATGTGGATGACACAGTTCAATTGGCATCAATTGGCAGAGAGCAAAAGCGAGTTGCAAAGCATGTTGTCCCGGATGTACAAAGTTTGTATGAAATTCAAACCGAGTATAAATAAGGGAAAAACCAAAGTTATGGTTTTTGAGCAAGGTACTGTTACTGAATACAAGATAAGTCTAAATGGCACAAATAATGACCAAGTAAATGAATTTGTATATTTAGGAAGCAAGTTTGACAGAGTGAACAAATTAGATGGCAAAATTAGGAGGCAAGTGAATTCTTCTTTGAAAGTCCAGGCTGCTTTAGGAGGCTTTCACAGGAATGATGGGTTCTCAAAAAAGTATTGAATGGCTATATATGAAAATGTAACTGTTTCTACTCTGATGTCTGACAGTGAAACCTGGGTACTGCAGAAAAGACATATGAGTCATTTATGTGCTGGAAAGATGCATTACTTAAGGGGGGGTGGGTGGCAAGGCACGCTCTGATTATGTGAGGAATGAAGAAGTGTTGGAGATGTGTAATGTTCGGCAAAATGTTGTTCGTAAGATGGAGACAAATATTCTTAGGTGGTTTGGCCACGGACGCGCCAAGGTCATTTGCTGCCCGGGTGAAAGCCCAGATTTGTGGCCCTTGTATGAGAATATTTTTCAATATTTTTATTCATTTTTACATGAAATAAGCACCTTTAGCAACATCATTTTCTATTTCCCATAAAGTAAGAATTTTCATAATATATATATGATAGAACTAGTGGTGTTGGATTTATAATAAACAAGAAACTGAAGGATAAAGTTGTAGAAGTTGAAAGTTCCTCTGACAAAGCTGCACGACTCGTTATCCAACTCTCGAGAAGATACCAGCCTCAGATTATTCAAACTTATGCACCCACCACAAGTCATCCTGAAGAAGAAATTGAAGAATTTTATGAGGAAATTCGTCATCTGAATAATAAAGGTAATCAGCACTTGAAGATAATTATGGGAGATTTCAATGCAAAAATAGGGCAACAGCAACAGAATGAAACTTCAGTAGGTAAATTTGGTCACGGCAACAGAAACCAGCGTGGAAATACTCTCCTTGAGTTTGCAGAGGCAGAAGGGTTTTTCATCTTGAACTCCTTTTTCAAGAAAAAGCCACACAGGAAATGGACATGGAGACATCCAAATGGGACGACAAGTGAAATTGATTTTATTATGTGTAACAAAAAATTCGTCACCGAAGACTGCAGTGTGCTAAACAAGTTCAACACAGGTAGTGACCATAGATTGGTGAGATGTAAGATGCACCTCAACACTAAACTCGAACGTGGCAAGCTCATAAGACAAACAAAATGTATTAACATAACCAACCTTAAAAAACACCATAATACCTTCAAGTTGGAACTGAAGAACAGATTCTCTGCTTTAGAAGGCCTAACATCGGAAGAAGTGGATATTTCTGAAGTTAACAGAAAAGTAACCAAAGCTCTTATGGAAACAGCAACAAAATTAGCTGGGTCTAAGAACAAGTTGCATGTGAACAAATCATCAGGAAAAACCAAAATGTTGATGTAAAAAAGAAGAGAGATGAGGACAACTAAAGAATATGTGACTTCCAAAGTGGAATATATAGAGCTATGCAAGACAGTAAGAAAAAGTATCACTGAAGACGTAAGGAAATTCAACTGTGAACTAATGAGGAAAGCAATTGAAAACAACCAAAGCCTAAAGATAGCAAAGGGACATCTCAGTAAGGGAAGAAAACATATTATAGCACTGAGAAAAGAAGATGGTTCTGTAACAAGAAATAGAGGCGAAATTTTGACAAGAGTGAAAGATTTCTACTCCAAATTATATGAAAGGGATGATACATGTACTTCAGACATCATGAAAGGTACCAGTACCAGAGTTCTTCCAGTCCTCCCAGCAGAAGTTGCACATGCAATCAAGAACATAAAGCGGGGAAAAGCTCCAGGAGAAGATGGAATTACTGTAGACATCATACAAGAAGCAAGTGGAATAATCGAAACAGTACTCGCCCAAATTTTCACCCGATGTCTTAATGAAGGGAAGATTACTGAGGATTGAAACAACGCTTCAATGATCCTGCTACATAAAAAAGGTGACATTGAGGATCTCAGGAACTACCAACCTATCAGCGGTTTATAAAATCTTCACTAAAGTTCTTTCACACCGCTTGAAGGTAACACTGGACATGGCTCAACCGAGAGAACAAGCTGGATTCAGGAGTGGCGACACAGCACAATAGATCATATCCACGTACTGAGAGAACTAATTGAAAGAGCGAGGGAATATGAACTTCCATTGTGCATGGCTTTTATCGATTATGAAAAAGCCTTTGATTCGGTGAAACCATCAGCAGTTACAATGACTCTGAAATCCAGCGGTATTGAAGATGCACACATTAATATTATTAATAATATCTATGAAAATGCAAGTGCAAAGATTCGGCTGTTTGAAAATACAACACACATAAAAATTGGAAAGGGAGTGAGACAAGGTGACACCATATCTCCAAAGCTCTTTAATGCCACATTGGAGGGTGTCTTTCAGTCGCTGAGCTGGGAAAACAAGGGGATAAAGATTAATGGAGATTATCTAACCCACCTTCGTTTTGCTGATGACGTAGTCATTTTTGCAACTACCCCATCAGAGCTGCAGAGTATGATCCAGGAACTTGCTGACAAGAGTAAAGAAGTGGGATTAAAAATGAACTTTCAGAAGACAAAAGTGATGTTCAATGCTTTTACAAGAAATGAAGATTTATCGATTGATGGAGAAAAGCTGGAGATAACAGACACGTACGTTTATCTTGGATAGCAGATATCAAGTGAGGGTCACATTGATGAAGAAATTAATCGGCGTACAAAACTTGCCTGGAGAGCTTTTGGAAGAAACAGCATAATTTTCAAGAGCAATATGCCATTATGTCTTAAAAGAAAAGTGTTTGATCAATGCCTCCTTCCAGTGCTTACGTATGGTGCAGAGACGTGGACCTTAACTAAAAGAGACATACAAAGGCTGCAAACAACTCAAAGTTGCATGGAGAGGTGCATGCTTGGTGTAACCAGGAGAGATAAGAAGAAGAACTCGTTGATCCGAAAAATGACAAGAGTGGAAGACATCATGATCAGAGTTAAATCCCTGAAATGGCAATGGGCTGGACATACTGCCAGAAGGACAGACCATCGATGGACAGCCGAAATTTTAGATTGGATTCCAAGGGACAGGAAAAGACCCAGAAGAAGACCACATGGGAGATGGGTGGATGAAATTCGAAAGAATGCGGGAGTAACATGAAGGAGACTGGCACAAGACAGACCGTTGTGGAAGAAACTTGGGGAGACCTTCGTCCAGCAGTGGATTGATAATGGTTGACAATGATGATGATGATATATGATAGTTAAACAGACGTCCATCATGTTCAATGACGGACGTCTGTTTAACTATTCTAACCAACTAACCAAAAAATCTCTTATATAGGTACATATACAAATAAGATGTTTAAAACTAAAAACAGAATTTAAAATAACAAGTTTTCATATTTAAATAAAAATATTTTTTACATGTAAAAATAAGTTGCATAAAACTAAAAAACAGAATTTGAAATAACTGGTTTTCATATTATTATTTTTCCGATACCCTTATTGCATCAATTTCCGAGCTTATTTCAAAGCACGGTCTTACGGTCAATGTTGGTCGCTCTTTCTTTAAAATTTGCCAAAGGTAAGGTAATTCAGAAAAGAAAGCATACATTTCTTGAATAACGCTGAAAATTTCTACAGAATTTTTTTTCGGCGTTATAGTAAATAAAATGCATCAAAGTACATAAAATGCATCAGGGTTTTAGATCAAAAAATTAAATTTTTTTAAGTCCACTGTGTTTTTCCTTCATATTGTCCCCATCATCATAGCACTTGGCCACGCATATCATGATACTGAAATCTTCAAGATTTAAAAAAATTGTTAGTCCTTTGCCCGATGTACCCGTTACTGAACAAAACAATAAAAATCATTCTCTGATTTCAAGTTGTTTCCTATTGAATTATATAATGAATATTTTTACTACAAAAATAAACGTGCCATGTAGCATTACAATTTCTCACAGTAAAACATTTTCTTAACTTCAACGTCACTAACATTAATTTGTCAACTGTAAAATTTGATTGAGATGTTCTGCCGCCCCAGGAAGCTGGCGCCAGCGTGCTTTGCACCCACAGAACTCCAACTTGGCGCATCCCTGGGTTTGTCAATGTTGAAAGAATGAGTTATGAAATGCTTACTAAGAGAATTTTTTCAGTCCTAGTGGAAGGAAAGAAAGGTAGAGGAAGGCAAAGGATATCATGGGAAGACCAGATTCAAGAACGTCTACATGAGTAAAAGATTATGAATATGGGAAACGAATTATATGCAATTGGGAAACGAATTTCCCAGAAGAAATAATTCTTCATAAACACATGGTAGGCATTGTGATACTATTATTGGCATATTTTCACTGTATTCCATGTAACCACTTCAGAAAACTTGAAATTTTTTATCATCCTGGAGCAGGAATCGAACCGCACCTCCCGATTTCCGCTCGAGCATGCTAGTCAGTACACTATCCAAGACAAAGAAATTCCAAGCAACTGAACATAGATATCTGAGAACCTTCAGATTTGCGCTAGTCAAATCTATTCCTGCTCCATCGTAGCGCCTCACGACCTTTTCTCACACCCAGGGTCGGATGTAGGTCATGCTCGTGTAGCATGCTCGACCGGAAAACAAGAGGAGCGTGTTCGATTTCTGCTTCAGGACGATGAAAATTTTCAAATTTTCTGAAGGAAGTGGTAACATGGAATACAGTGAAAATGTGCCTATAATAGCATGATTATGAGTATGAAGTACAAAAGGTTCTGTGTGCAATGCATGTCAGTGTGTGTTGAGATCACTGTAAATGGAGACATTTGATATATCAACAGTAAGTAAAATCTAGTGCCATCAGTTAAATGTTAATCTGGCAGATGAACTTTCTTTGAGGAGCTAACCTCTGAATCTCAGAGAACAGCTTAATGACATGTATGCAGGCATGCACATTTTAAAGGAATTTCTGTCATGTGGAGCACATTAACTCTAGTTGTGTTTCTACATCCAAGCACCTACAATCACATGCATATCATTGTTTTAATTCACACATAAGATATCAAATACAAAACACAAATGAGTGAATAAGTGTACTGTATAATAAAGTTTTTGCACCCACATTGTAAAAAAACAGCAGCTGCTTGTTACTACAAAAATAAAACTAACCTGATGTTGCCATGTTATCTTTAGTAGTCCTTCAGATGAATTTCCTGAACAATTGAGCAATAATGGATGGTTTCTTTGGACTACTACCTCAGGAGGTGAAAGTTCTGTAAAACTCAGGGTCACCCTGATAGGAGGACTCCCTGAAAAGAAAAGTTTCTTTTATTTGTATGTATACAATTTAGAACAAGAAAAGTCACAACTTTTAACTTATTAACAGCCTTACATATTTACTATTTTCTTAGAATTCATTATACAGGCCTAAGTTCAGTGCAAATACCCTTTCCTTCCAACAGGTTAGAATTTATGTATTGTAAGAAGAGTGGAGAAAATACCCCACCCATAATTTGGTAGGTATGTGGATTCTACACTCAAGCTGAACAACAAATGTTCACTGAAAGAAAATACGAACACAGTGGTGCACCGACGGTGGGGGTCCAACGGGTCCAGACCCTCCCTTAAAAATAACAGTAATGACCCTAAGATATTGTGCTATTACAAAAATAATACATATTTAATTCATGCATATTATATTGCATGCACACACAAGATATGTTCTTTAAATTAAGAAAAAAATAGTTAAAGCATGTGCATTCTTTCAGTCCTTCTTGAGAGGAGTTCCTCCTGTGAAAACATTAGCTTCAGCTAGGATCTTGAGTGTTTGTTCTACGTCTGCGGGGAGGTGTGGGAGTGGGCTAGTGACTTTCGCGGTATCTTAATGATGCGGTTGCTTTAATCGGTCGGGGTGTGGGCGGTAGGGGATGTGTAACACTGTTGATACATCTTTCCGATAAAACAGTTTGCGACCTTGCTGAAGGCTGTGGTAATCTTTTATCCTTGGCCCTTCGGACAGAGTTACTTCAGGTTCCTGATGCCTATCCAGAAATTTTCTTGTTTTCATATTAAACTGCTTCCTAGATATTCATCGAAAACATAGGATAGACGGACTAACAGACATACAAAGTGCAAGCATGGTGTGACAGTTATGTGCACTCTGTAAAAATCATCCACAAAATTTCAAATCTATCTCCAATGGGTAACAACATATTTATCAAAAACAGGCGGACATACAGACAGACGGGGGAAAAAGTGCTAACGTGGTGTTAGGTGTAAGAGTTGCTTTCTGACCTTTAAGTCATCCTGTAAACTTCAAGTCTTCTATCAAGGAGGTAAGTGTCTAATCCATGATAATATTTCTAGTGTCAGTATTTATCTAGATACGAGGTCGATACACCACACGCATAGTTTTTTCTACAAGAAGAAATGTTCTGGAAACCCCCCCCTCCCCTGTTAAAATCCTGGGTGTGCCATTGTACCAACAGAAGTATTTTCATTATCACTCTGATAAAATGTTGTATGGTCATTCAAAACTACATGCATTCTATAATATAACTTGGAGAACATGGTGTGTAAAAATCTGATTAATGAGCTTTATGTTAAACATCTACTACTATCATGGTGAATGACATATTTCAATAGTTCATAAATGGAAGTCCAAAAAGTGGCTCATGCAGCTTCTTTTTTCTTTCTTTTTTTTTTTTTTTAGAAGAGAGCGGGAATTTTACTTGCTATATATTATAACTTTGGTTTCCTCTTGTAACTACCTTCCTGTGACACTGAGAAGGCAAGATAATGTTACATAACGAGAAAAACAGACATTCATTCCCGTAACAAGACAACTATCTCTTCAATTAATGATTTAATAGAAAAATGATGATGATGTAGCTTTTGTGAATTTCATCCCTTCTACTTAAATCCAGTTATATGAAAAACTGATTTACAGTTACTACTTAACAAGTCTGCTCTATTTTACATACAGACATACAACAAACAGATAGTCTGTTTTTCAGTCAATCTATTTTGCCTACAGGTGTGGAGATGATTGGTTACTTCTTCAATAAAATGATAGGTCAACAAAATATTTTAATTTGTGGCTGTGTAAATCCAATTATTTCGCAAGGCCTTTCCATCATCCATGAGAAAGACATAAAATCACCTAACAACTGAATATGAAATTTTGACCTCCAGAACTTATATTCACACAATGAGTAGTTTTAAAAGGATCACATTTAAATTTCATGATAATACATGTATGACATTAGTAATCAAGACTACCTTTATTAAAAAGACATGCATTTGCTTCTATTATTAACAATTTATTTAAAGAATGATATTTTCAAGAGCAATATGCCATTATGTCTTAAAAGAAAAGTGTTTGATCAATGCATCCTTCCAGTGCTTACGTATGGTGCAGAGACGTGGACCTTAACTAAAAGAGACATACAAAGGCTGCAGACAACTCAAAGCAGCATGGAGAGGTGCATGCTTGGTGTAACCAGGAGAGATAAGAAGAGGAACACGTGGATCCGAAAAATGACAAGAGTGGAAGACATCATGATCAGAGTTAAATCCCTGAAATGGCAATGGGCTGGACATACTGCCAGAAGGACAGATCATCGATGGACAGCCGAAATTTTAGATTGGATTCCAAGGGACAGGAAAAGACCCAGAAGAAGACCACATGGGAGATGGGTGGATGAAATTCGAAAGTATGCAGGGGTGACATGGAGGAGACTGGCACAAGACAGACCGTTGTGGAGGAAACTTGGGGAGACCTTCGTCCAGCAGTGGATTGATAATGGTTGACAATGATGATGATGATGATGACATGCGACAGGAAACTACTGTATTTCTAGAAAGATGAGAGCAAATCATGGCTTTTGAAAGTTCACTGAAAACAAATTTGGCTCACAATATACTCTCACATGAGGAGTTTATAAGTACAATGTACCAAAATACTGAAAAGCAGTATGCTATCATTGTTTTCTCCTATATGGGAGCTTCAAAATGCTGAAAAGCAGTATGTTTTTTCTGTTGTTGCTGTTGATGATGGATGTTTTTCTGGAGGTTAAAGCCATTACAAATATCTGAGACCGAGAAGACATGCCACTCCATAATTTAGGGCTACTCATTCCATGGAAGATGCCAGTCATGTATGTGTAGGAATGAGCACAGCATCTGTGCCATACATGGGGCTTAAAGCCAGGTTTAGCAGTACGAGGCACCAGAAAGATTGCACTCTAAACCACTCAACTGCAAAGTAAATTTAGTGCACATCAGTCACCATTGTTATAAGAATTATTTACAGATTTTAACAGTGATTTCTTCAAGAAACTACATCCTATGAATTTTCTTGGACCTTAGGGATGCCACCACAAAACTTATGCCAAAAACTGATTCTTCTACTATGTTCTTTAGCAAGATATCACTGTTGTCTAGTTTGTTTTGTTTATTTTTGTTTTCAAATTAAGCATATGTGGGACTGCTGAAGATAAAAAAACAGCTGAAGTTTTTAAAAAGGTGAAAAGACTGAATGATCGGCAAAAAAGTGTGAATATAACACATCATGAGCTAGACAAAATTGTTCACTGTAACTTATTTATGTAAATACTAAACTGGAGCAAATCATTGTGTTCACATTATAAAATTACTGAATTCAAAGCAAAATAGAATGGTTTTGAAATACACTATTTTTCTTGTTTTGTTGTTGCACTTGCTAGAGCATCAGCTGAAGTTTCCTCTTTTGAGTACAAGCCTTAATTGGTTTCTCCTCAGCAAGTTCCACGGCCAAATTCGTATTTTGTTGATTCTGCAGCCGCACAGCAATCCTTGATTGAACACTATGCATCAATTCTAAAAAAAAATTTACACCCTCGTCACTTCCGTGTTCAGAAATCCTTCCCTCTCTTACCAAGCTTAAATGCAAACATTTATGGGGGAGGGAGGGGTAACATTTAACAGCAACACACAACATTGTGAACATCGCGAAACAAATGTTACGATTACAGGAGAAATCTTCGCTCCGTCTAACTTCCGTTTTCGGAATTTGTTTCGCCATTTTCAAGAAGAAATGCACATATTTACGGAACAAAATTACATTTAACGATACTGGACAGAAGAACATTGAGAAAAAAAATTACGATTACGGAAGAAAGCTCCATTCCGTTTAACTTCCGTTTTCGAAAAATTTTCCTCCCATTTACAAGCCGAAATACAATTATTATTTATGGAATAAAATGATATTTAACAACAATACTGGGCAGAAGAAACATCGCGAAAGAAAATTACGATTACGGAAGAAATCTTCACTCCGTTTGACTTCTGTTTTTCAGTTTTCAAAGACGCAATCAGACAGAAAACGACCCCCCCCCAAATTAATCCGAAAATATTTATTTTTAGTTTTGCATCGATTCCGATGATGACCCAAATGACGACGAAAGAAGCGTATTTCCGCGAATCCGCGGAAGAATCTAATGGACAGTGGAAGGCGGATACAACGCGGTCGGTTATACAGCGGAATAGGGTATAACGCGAGTATCTCTAAAATGCGGTTATCACTTTTTCCTCGTATATCCGCGTTATAACAGGCTTCCACTGTATGTGTCATCCTCCTCATGAGGTGATGACATTCTTTATCTGTTGTGTATTACTGCGTTACCGATATATGTAACGTCTGTACCAACTGTCATTAAACTCTAGCGTGGATTTTGCGTTATTCATTATTTTATGTTTGTCGCGTTTATTTTGGACACCAGTGTAGTTCATAATGCCTCTTTATAAACTACGCTAACCGCCCTTCTATTAGGTGTCTGTTCTTTCTTTATTTTTAGTTTCTTTTGTTTCTACAGCTTTAGCTGCAGCCATGAATTTCCTCTTCCTCAAGAGATGAATATAGCGTATTAAATCCGTTTATTTTTGTGGGGTAGTAAGCACAAAGATTCGCCAAGCTTTCGAACTCCACTGCGAGCTTTTTCAAGGCAATGGTAGACATGAAATGCTAGCATTTAATGTCTACCCATTGCTTTGAAAATCTTTGTGCTTACTACAAAACAAAAATAAACGGATTTAATTAATATGCTATATGAGTCTCTTGAGTATTTATTCACAGTATGGTGTATTTATAATTACGTTATGAATTTCCTCTTTCAGCAGGAATGTAACGAAAATGTGTTTGACAAACACACCCCATATAATCCATTGTGTACCGTAAGTAAAATTATTTGCCCAACTCGAAACAGGTAGTAAAATACTGTATGCATTACATTTATCGCCAGTAAAAATTCCGCGCACCAATGGAATAGCAATGTCCAAATATGGGAAGTTGT
This sequence comes from Macrothele yani, assembly GCA_039090855.1. NCBI lineage: Eukaryota > Metazoa > Arthropoda > Arachnida > Araneae > Macrothelidae > Macrothele > Macrothele yani. Next base: position 144,754,499 of record CM076996.1, read on the forward strand.
TTTGTCACACGTCGGAAAGTTTTCATGCAGGCAACGATGGCAGCGTATGCACGTTCAAGGTCGTTTCTCAGCTGCCACGTTCGTAACTTCTTAGTAACCGTAAAAAAAAAAAAAAACTAGCATGCTAAATTCCAGCAAGCTCCCCGTTTGGAATTTTTACTTCAAACCACCTGCCAGTAACAATAAAAAACAATCTGCCAAATTTTAAGTGTCTACCATGATTTTCCGGTAAGTTACAGCCACCGCCTACACACACCCACACACACACACACACACTTTTATTATGGATAACGACATGGGCTACACCTGTACTTGATCACGAGAAAAAAAAATCAAGCTGAGGAAAATGCATACACTCACGAGCAACAGGTTCAATAAGATTCCCATACTGCAACAATTTCTTCTTCAGGTAACTCAGTAAGTAACAATTTAAAATACATCGACGTAAGTTTATGTTCAGCTGGGCAGCGGCATCAATTCCAGCAGTTGTAGGCCTACGAGCCAGCTCCCAACTTTCGAAGTCATTTTGGAAACAAATATCAAAAAAATGTTGTGCTCAACTCTGAAGCCGAAACGGCCTCCGATTTTCTCAACAGTTCAATTCTACATTTTTTAAATATACGATGTCATCGCTCTGTCCACGTTATTTTATAAACAACGAATAGCAACTGAAAAATTGTTCTAGCGACACCGCGGGATCGAACCCCAGATCTCTCGATAACTAGCCGAGTGCGTTCGCTTTACGCGACGGTGCCAACAATTCATAGCGCTATTCGTGGTTTATCAGTCAGCATCTGACTACACAAATCCATATTGATGGGCTCAGCAACTGATGTGTCACCATCTAGTGGCATTCAACAAAGCAAGCTGTTTTAATTACAGCTGATAAATCCAAAGGGCGATAGAAATGGCGAATATATTTCAAATACGTGGAGATAATGTAAATATACGATGTCATCGCTCTGTCCACGTTACTTTATAAACAACGAATAGCAACTGAAAAATTGTCCTACCGACACCGCTGAGATCGAACCCCAGATCTCTATCTACATTTTTTTCTTTTCTTTTCTTTTTTTTTTTTTTTTTTTTGTAATTCTGAAACAGCATCTTGATCACTTAAAATTTCAGGATGTGGAGATATCCCAACAAAGCAATCCCACACCTGTTCGAGGCCAGAAAAAGATGTAATTGAAAAACTGCTTGGTAAGGAGTCTACATGTAATCAGCTCAGATAAAGAATAAATTACTGACAACATGCCACTGCGTTTATATTCCCGTTTCAGTTTAAAACTAGTAATGCATTTATGGATTCACCGTTACGATTTCCTCCTCCGCACAAAAACTGCAAAGAACTATTGTCGTACAGCTGCTGTTTTACAGATCGGCAGCTTTGCATTCCGATACGTAGACATTTATAAACACGGTGCTACTGCATGACCTGCAATTAGCAGCTTGAGTTTGGCATTTTTAGTAAAGTGAGTGGAAAATTCAGCATCATCAATGCTATATATTCAGGTTACACGTTCTTTTTTGTTTTGTGTTTTGTTAGGGATTTAAAAACCACCGTGAGCGACTGAATGGCTATAAGCAGTCGCTCGTCCCTAATTTAGGGCCACTGGTTCCAGGGAAGGGACAGAGCCAGTGCCGTAAGACAAACACAACGTTCATGGCACACCGGTATTCGAACCCGGACCCATCTCGGGCAAATGGTCGAAAGCCAGCGCTTAGACCACTGCGCCACCGGACCGGCCAGGTTACACGTTTCCCAATGTTTGATGCATGAAATTATATTGAAGGAATCTTTCCATTGTTTTCCGTTGTGTAACGGCCATCATGAGCACGAAGTCTATAACGAGTCGGCCATCCTTAATTTAGGGCACTTTTTTCAGGAAAGGGCCAGTACCAGGGTCATACGACAAATAAATGAGTTAGGCCTCAACCGGTCCCCACTCGGACGTTTAGCCAGAAACCTGAGCCTCTGACCACTAAAAGTGATTGCACGTGACTTCTTAACCTTCCTTAGCACTTCTCAGATGGATTTTTTTTTTCTACAATTCTTAGACAGTGAGACTATTATCAAGTACCGACTATATAAGCCATAAGCCATATTAAATCAATGAAGACTTCGCGTCGTCCATCATCACGAGGTTCACTCTTCTGGATCGTTACTGAGACTGAATCCATATAGACCAAAGAAGATTTTCGGGGCAGGTATAGTGGGAAGAACTGGGCCAAAATTTCGCAACATACTATCCTGGCTACGGAAGTGGTTTTCTTACCGTGCGTGATTCGGAGCAGGTGTCATTTCCCTCATTCTACGTCCACCTAAGGCTCATAACTGGAAGGGCTTTTTTCGGGAAGGGAAGGGGAAGGGGACTTAACGACCAACATGAGCAACTATTATGGCTATAAGCAGTCCCCCGCCCCTTATCCGAGAATGGTTCCAAGGAAAGGACAGAGCCACCATACGTGCCTCACAGAGGAGGAGAGACAGAGGTCCAACTCTCGTGTTTAAGACAGCGCCCCAGTGGTCGGACATGAAACTACGATTGCGTCTGTCACGTGATACGGTACCAGTGGCTATATAAGTAGCACCGCGGAGAGAGTTGTAAACTTGTGCAGCGGGTGGCCGAGTGGGCAACGTTCGTGACTGCCACGTGAAGGACCTCAGGTTCGATCCCAGGCAGGTACGAACGCTCGATCCACTAAATACCCGCCGTGCGTCGGATGGGCACGTTAAGCCGTTGGACCCCGGGTACTGCCCCCGGTAATAAATAAGGGCGTCTTCCTCCCCTTTCTACTTCGCTTACGTGTCACTTTCCTATCGGGCGCTCTAGCCCAAATATCCTAGTTTCCTATTTCTAAGGGTTGTTTAAGACCTGGGGTCAGACACTCCCTTCCTAAAATCCTTTACATATGATTATGATCATGAGAGTTGTAAACTTGAGCCGCGAATGGCTGAGTGGTTAGCAGTTCAGACTACCAATGCAAGGTCCTCAGGTTCGTTACTGGGCTGATCTTGCGGAGGTGGTGTGATTTGCTAACAATCACTGAATATTCGCCGTGCATCGGACGAGCACGTTAAGTGACGGACCCCAGGTTGGACCACTGGTTAAATGGGTATCCTTTCCTATGCCCCCCCCATGAAATTCCCTTACCCCTCTATGTGCACTGTACTCTATTCTCTTACCCCTCTATGTCTACTGTACTCTAATCTCACTACAAACTGTTCTGTCAAAGTCGCTAAACTTGCTCTCATTATTTCCGTTTCTGTGTCCTGCCCCAAAGGCGAACTCGCTGTAGGTGGTGGTTGGGACCTAAAATCTACTCACTGTGGACGGAAGTCCTACAAGAAAATGACCCCTACTTGCCTGGGAGAAATATTGAGTTGGAAAAAAAAAAAAAAAAAATGGGGGAAAAAAAAGACAGACGGTTACGGTTCGACGTTTTAGTTCCATGTCCGTCCACTGGCGCGCTGTTCTATTGAGATCTTCGAGGCCAAATTGTTGCCATGCGTCTCTATGGAAGATTTCTATGGAAGATTAACCTCCGAATCTCCTGCTCTGTGCCGTGCCTCACCCGCGATCGAGGGCCCTATCTCGAACGATTGGTCAGATGGCAACGCCTCAGACCATTCGGCCACCAGGGCGGCCATCACTGAATGTATGGTTGAAGCAAAGAACTAGGAACACAATGTAGCTTCGGCTATAAATGAGAAAATTTGTCGCTTCAAATTATGGAGGGGAAATACAAGGACCTTAAAGATATCGATACTCAAAGGTGCCTAACCACCCGAGCACAACGGTTCGCGTACAGCCATACTTCCCTACAGGATTAGTTCGAGGGAAAGCTTTAGTATTCGGAACGACACAACAACGCAGCAATCTATCTGCAGTTTTTTCCAGGTTTCCTAATTGAAAATGCGGTATTATCAGTTTGGTAGCACCGTCGGTACTGTAGTTTGAAATTTATTTTACTTCGGGTGCTCGTTCAGAGTCACAGGCAGAAAAGCCAAGAGGGAGAAACCCATTAACCACCATGTTTAAGGGACTACCACAGTGGTGCATATCGTGAATATCTGTCTTCCGCTAGTTCAAGTAAGAGTTTGAGGTTTAAAGCGTGGGTTAATTCCATTGTCAAACAGTTATCCTGCTCATGATTTTCCAAGGCTATTTTTCTAAGGTGGCTATTTCGAAAACATACACACGTTTAGATTTCCCTTTTTACCACAGATTTTGAAGCCAATAGTCGCGACCTTGAGTCGGATAACTCTTCATGACCCACAGAAACTCAAAGTCGGAAAATTTTGAATAACCTAACCCATGAATAACATCAGAAGTTTAGATAAAAGATAAAAAAATTTAAGATAAACAAAAAATAGCTGACGCTGAGTGCGCTCAGCGTCAAATATTAAGAAATTTGACGAGCAAAATAGCCAACCAAGCCGTTCCCCGGTGGTGGAGTGGTCTAAGCGCTGGCTTGTAAGCATTCGTCCGAAATGGGAACGGGTTTGAATCCCGGCGAGGCATGGATGTTGTGTTTCTCATACGGCACTGGTTCTCTCCCTTCCCTGGGACCAGTGGCCCTAAATTAGGAACAGGTGACTGCTTATAGCCCATCGATTTGCTCACGGTGGTCGTTAAACCTCCAAACAAACAATCAACAAACCAACACATGAAAAGTCAACCTTAGAAGCTCGCGCGCGAACGACTATCACTATATCATCAATACTGCGGAGGAAATTGTTTGTTTGTTTGTTTGGAGGTTTAACGACCACCGTGAGCAACTCAATGGGCTATAAGCAGTCGCCCGTCCTTAATTTAGGGTCACTGGTTCCAGGGAAGGGAGAGAGCCAGTGCCGTAAGACAAACACAACATCCATGCCTCACCGGGATTCGAACCCGGACCCCTTTCGGACGAATGATCAGAGGACATCGCTTAGACCACTGCGCCACCGGGGCGGCGCGGAGGAAATGAAAACTGACATTTAGCAACAAATGCTGTACGCGAACCGGAAGACGAAAATAGAGGTGTGAATTCGAGGTATTGATAAACTTAATAATGCACTACAGGAACAAAATAGGGCGAACTTTATGTCTACTTATTGTGCAACTTTTCAAACCCCCAGCATGTAAAGACTAACTGATAAATCACTTAAGATTAAGGTGACCTAACATTGAAACAATGATTTGAGGACAAACAACGCGGTGTTTTTAAATCGGTAATCTTTTGAGAACACATCCACACTCAGAATAAATATGCAAAAAATTCTGAAATAAAACTGTTTTTCTGTAAGTGCGATACTGCATCTGAAAATTTGCATCTTTAAAAGATACATATTGTAGAATGTTGCTAATTTGTACTGATAAGCAAAGCTGTGATGGAGAGAACATAACTCAGCAAAAGTGAAATTTCTTTATACCTTAGGTACATGCGCTGAATTAAGAGCAAGCTACATAATCCTTACCTTTTTCAAAAGAATGAATTGCGTGGAAAATTTTCACATTTTATAAAAGTTTTCTGAGTACTCAGAACAAGTACGGTAAAAAAAAGAAATACAGTCAAAGTCTACTCCGGTGGCGCAGTGGTCTAAGCGCTGGCTTCTGCCCGTTCGTCTGAGTGGGTCGAGTTCTGAGTCCCGGTTGAGGCAGTGGTGGTGTGTTTGTCTTACGGCACTAGCTAGCTATCTTCCTTTCCTGGAATCAGTAGCCCAAAATTTGGGATGGGCTATTGGTTATAGCCCGTAGACATCCTCACGGTGGTCGTGAATAAACAACAAAAGAAAAAGCCAAAATTTATTTTTACAATTACCATGTTTTAAGCAGGTGGATACAACAAAAACTTTATCTTTAAAAATATTTCTGCATTAGAAAAGCAGCGAGCTAGTGAAAAGACAAAATCTGAAGACAAACACCAAATATCAAGGTTTTGAAGAATGGGCTGTGGCACCAAGAATATTTACAACACGAGCGTGCCGATTTCCATTTAAGTGGCGTATAAGAGTACAAACTAAAATACTAGAACGCTATCTTTCACCGCCGAAGACGGGCGGCTTCATCAGGCTAATGTTTACAAGGTTGAGGCTAATGTTACAAGGAGTATGATTCTGTCCTCAACCTTGTAAACATTAGCCTGATGAAGCCGCCCGTCTTCGGTGGTTAAAGCTAGCGTTCTAGTTTTTTAGTTTGTACTCTTATACGCAAATTAAATGGAAATCGATGCACGCTCGTGTTGTAAACAAACACCAAAATTTGAAGACAACTTTTGCCGCCCCGGTGGCGCAGTGGTCTAAGCGATGGATCCGGGTTTGAATCCCGGTGAGGCATGGATGTTATGTTATTCTTACGACACTGGCTCTCTTCCTTAGATGGAGCCAGTGGACCTAAATTAAGAACGGCTAGAGTTGCTCACGTTGGTCGTTTGTTACCCCCCCCCCCCCCAAAAAAAAAACCGGGATCAGCTAGTACTAGAGAGACGACCGCGCCTCAGACTAGTAGACCACTAGGGCAGCTAGCCGTTGTTTTAAGTTTATTTACATAATTCCACATGAGTATTCAAAATTAATGCATATACCTAAGTAGGACAGAAAACAACCATCCCTTCGGATTTTACACCGATGAGCCATTACATAAGTGTTAGAACTAGAAATAAATCTTCAACAGGCCCAGCGGGTCAATCGAATTTCCAAATCATTGGTCCGTGCAAATAAACAAAACAAAAAAAATTACACTTTTACAGTATATGCAGAAAATAACGTATTATTTAACTGGAGCTGTATATCGTAAATTTAGAACAAATTTTGAGCATGTATTCATGCAAATAGTACTAAAAAATAAAACACAAAACATGCTACGCAGTGAGAGAAATCAGAAAAAAATAAAAAAAATCATGTTCTGCAAGACGAATGTATATCAAAAGTTGGTAGTTCACTCATTTTTACTGGTCTAGAAATGGAACAAATATTAAATACATTTTGTATGCACATGTTAATGCACTATCGACTATCCGTGCATTGATAGTGGATAGTGATTATGTAACACTTTGCAACATACGAAAAGCCATCTTCATGGAACACCTTGCTTCATTAAGAAATTTCCCCATGTGAACAGAAAGACAAATTGGCAGAGCCAGAGCATATAATGAATAAAGCTTCCTTCTAATGCTTGTTGTGTTATTAATTATATCATGAATAAACTTTCCTGCTAGTAATGTAGTAATAATAATGAACAAGCTTATAACTGGTAGTAATGTTGTAGTAGTAATTAAGATGAATAAAGTCTTATTCTGGTTGTTACTAATAACACTTAATGAAATAAACCTAACAGCCAGACAGAGGTCTGACAAAACTATGAACTGAGAAAAACGTACTTACTAAAACAACTTTTTATTAGGGAAACTCTTGATATGATCCAACATACACTTCACCGGACACACAGCTACTCAATAAAACGTAGCTCCTTGCACATGAACGAAGCTCTACTCACCTAAACGAAGCTCTCCTTACGCATATAACGAAGATCTCTTTACACATGAAACAAAGCTCTCCCTACGCACATCAACAAAAAGCTCTCTCTGGTAACACAAACAAAAGCTCTCTTAGGTATCGTTGAACGCGCCTATTTATACTGGCTACCACCACGGCATGACTTACACTCATTGCCAGATCTCATTCAGCGGGAGAAATAACATGTCATTCAGTAAGAAGATAATTTACATAGTAAAATAAAATAACCAGAGATAGTAAAAATCAAAAGGAAAGTGAATCTAGAGTATACATTACAAGCATAAATGGTTCTTCAACCTCCTGTTGGAAAATATAATAAACGACCCATACTCAAGAGTCACTACTTGTGCAAAAACGTGGCACTGTCTTAATCCAAATATTTTGAGTTGGACACCTCGGTTTCCTACAGTCCAAAATTTTGATAAAACTTAAATATGGTTTGCAATTCCAATATTTAGTTTTTGAGTAGTAAATATCTGAATTTCAATAAAATCCATAGTGTAACCTGGATTATTCAAAAACCTGCCATAGCGAAACCTGGATTATTAAAAAAACTGCTATAGCGAAACCTGGATTACTAAAAAAACTGCTACAGCGAAACCTGGATTATTAAAAAAACTGCATTAGCGCAACCTGGATATTTTGAAATCTGGTTCAATTATTTCTGAACTTACAAATTCCAAAGCAAAGTGAAAAAAAAACCCTTATGGCCATACGGGACAGTAGCATAAAATTTTCAGTGGTCCAATGGAATTTTTGCTAGCCAATGGCCAGCGGGCCACCCGGTAATTCGAGCGATGCATTACATTATGACCCCCCCCTCCACCTAGAGAAATGAGCGCGCCTGGAGACCGAACAGTGGCGCAGGTGAAGTGCACAGAGCAGTATATATACAACCCGAGGATCGGCTTTCGGTCAGTAGAGTGTTCGGAGTCAGAATGGGAAAAGCTGCCGATTTATCGGAGTTTGGTGAAGGACAAATTGTGATGGCACGGCGCCTCCCAACACGATCTCGGAAACGGCGCAGCTTGTGGGTTGTTCGCGTGCCGCTGTAGTGAGTACGTATCAAAAGTAGTGCGCAGGTGGCCAAACGACGAATCGTCGTCCAGCCGTGTGTCGTCCGCAGCTCATTGATGCCAGAGGGGAGCGGAGACTGCCGCGCATTGTTCACGCGACCGCAGGGCTACAGTGCGACAAATCACAGTCAGCTGCAACAGTGGTGATCAGGGCAATGTGTAACAGCACACAGTTCATCGCAGCCTTCTGCCCATGAGCTTGCGTAGCCGAAGGCCTATCCGGGTCCAAATGCTCACTGCAAATCATCGGGAACAACGCATGAAATGGGCCCAAGGTCATCGAGATTGGACCGTGGATGATTGGAAGAAAGTGGCCTGGTCTGACGAATCAATATTCCTGGTGCATCATCTAGAAGGCCAAGCGCGGATAAGCCGATTACCAACGGAGGCTATGGCACCTGGATGCACTATTAGGCGGAAACAGGCCTGCGGCGGCGGTGTTATGCTGTGAGCGATGTTTTCTTGGGACACTTTAGACCCCATTATCCTAATAGCACAATCCCTGACAGTTGTCAGGTATCTGAACATCGTTGACTTGTGGTGGGTGCATAAGTTTGTTCACCCATTCATGGCAAGTGTGTTCCCTGCTGGTGATGTCCATTACCAACTGGATAATGCGCCATGCCCGACAGCCAGAATCGTCAAGGAGTGGTTCGAGGAACATGCTGGTGACTTTCTATTAATGCCCTGATCTCCAAATTCACCTGACAGGAACCCAATCGAACATTTGTGGTTCGACTTGGAAAGGCGGGTTCGCGCTAAATCATCACCACCCTGAAATGTACGGAAACTGGAGGACCTGCTGTTGACATTATGGTACCATATACCCCAGGATACCTATCGCCACCTCATCGAATCGATGCCTCGCGGAGTGGCTGCTGTTTTGCGGGCTAAAGGAGGTCCCTACAGCTTATTAGGCATGTGGTCATAATGTAACGCTCATCGGTGTATCATCAGTATTCTTCTAAATAACAAACAGCGAACGAATATCATATCGTAAAGCATACTGCACAATACAGACATTACAGAGAGGAGAAAAACAAAATCCTGTACAAATCAGAAAACACATGATACCTTATCCCAGAACTACGTATACTTCCAAGCTGCCACTGGTTGTGTATAATGAACGGACTGCGGGAATTTGTTCAAATGGTATGTCATCACCATCATCATTGTCAAACATTATCAATCCACTGCTGGACGAAGGTCTCCCCAAGTTTCCTCCACAGCGGTCTGTCTTGTGCCAGTCTCCTGCATGTCACTCCCGCATACTTTCGAATTTTATCCACCATCTCCCATGTGGTCTTCTTCTGGGTCTTTTCCTGTCCTTTGGAATCCAATCTAAAATTTCGGCTGTCCATCGATGGTCTGTCCTTCTGGCAGTATGTCCAGCCCATTGCCATTTCAGGGATTTAACTCTGATCATGATGTCTTCCACTCTTGTCATTTTTCGGATTAACGAGTTCCTCTTCTTATCTCTCCTGGTTGCACCAAGCATGCACCTCTCCACGCTAATTTGAGTTGTCTGCAGCCTCTGTATGTCTCTTTTAGTTAAGGTCCACGTCTCTGCACCATACGTAAGCACTGGAAGGATGCATTGATCAAACACTTTTCTTTTAAGACATAATGGCATATTGCTCTTGAAAATTATGCTGTTTCTTCCAAAAGCTCTCCAGGCAAGTTTTGTACGCCGATTAATTTCTTCATCAATGTGACCCTTACTTGATATCTGCTGTCCAAGATAAACGTACGTGTCTGTTATCTCTAGCTTTTCTCCATCAATCGATAAATCTTCATTTCTTGTAAAAGCATTGAACATCACTTTTGTCTTCTCAAACATCATTTTTAATCCCACTTCTTTACTCTTGTCAGCAAGTTCCTGGACCATACATACTCTGAAGCTCTGATGGGGTAGTTGCAAAAATGACTACGTCATCAACAAAACGAAGGTGGGTTAGATAATCTCCATTAATCTTTATCCCTTTGTTTTCCCAGTTCAGCGATTGAAAGACATTTTCCAATGTGGCATTAAAGAGCTTTGGAGATATGGTGTCACCTTGTCTCACTCCCTTTCCAATTTTTATGTGTGTTGCATTTTCAAACAGCCGAATCATTGCACTTGCATTTTCATAGATGTTATTAATAATATTAATGTATGCATCTTCAATACCGCAGGATTTCAGAGCCATTGTAACTGCTGATGGTTTCACCGAATCAAAGGCTTTTTCATAATCGATAAAAGCCATGCACAATGGAAGTTCATATTCCCTCGTTCTTTCAATTAGTTCTCACAGTACGTGGATATGATCTATTGAGCTGTAGCCACTCCTGAATCCAGCTTGTTCTCTCGGTTGAGAAATGTCCAGTGTTACCTTCAAGCGGAGAGAAAGAACTTAAGTGAAGATTTTATAAACCACTGATAGGAGGGTGATAGGTCTTGTAGTTCCTGAGATCCTCAATATTACCTTTTTTATGTAGCAGGATCATTGTAGCGTTGTTCCAATCCTCAGGAATCTTCCCTTCATTAAGGCATCGAGTGAAAATTTGGGCGAGTACTGTTTCGATTGCATGATGTCTACGGTAATTCCATCTTCTCCTGGAACTTTTCCCCGCTTCATGTTCTTGATTGCATGTGCAACTTCTGCTGGGAGGACTGGAAGAACATAAATAAGAGCTTTGGTACTGGTACCTTTCATGATGTCTGGAGTACATGTATCATCCCTTTCATATAATTTGGAGTAGAAATCTTTCACTGTTGTCAAAATTTCGCCTCTATTTCTTGTTACAGAACCATCTTCTTTTCTCAGTGCCATAATCTGTTTTCTTCCCTTACTGAGATGTCCCTTTGCTATCTTTAGGCTTTGGTTGTTTTCAATTGCTTTCCTCACTAGTTCACAGTTGAATTTCCTTACGTCTTCAGTGATACTTTTTCGTACTGTCTTGCATAGCTCTATATATTCCACTTTGGAAGTCACATCTTCTTTAGTTGTCCTCATCTCTTTTCTTTTTTGCATCAGCATTTTGGTTTTTCCTGATAATTTGTTCACATGCAACTTGTTCTTAGACCCAGCTAATTTTGTTGCTGTTTCCATAAGAGCTTTGGTTACTTTTCTGTTAGCTTCAGAAATATTCACTTCTTCCGATGCTAGGCATTCTAAAGCAGAGAATCTGTTCTTCAGTTCCAACTTGAAAGTATTATGGTGTTTTTTAAGGTTGGTTATGTCAATACATTTTGTTTGTCTTATGAGCTTGCCACGTTCGAGTTTAGTGTTGAGGTGCATCTTACATCTCACCAATCTATGGTCACTACCTGTGTTGAACTTTTTAGCACACTGCAGTCTTCTATGACCAATTTTTTGTTAAACATAATAAAATCAATTTCACTTGTCGTCCCATTTGGATGTCTCCGTTTCCATTTCCTGTGTGGCTTTTTCTTGAAAAAGAGTTTAAGATGAAAGACCCTTCCGCCTCTGCAAACTCAACGAGAGTATTTCCACGCTGGTTTCTGTTGCCGTGACCGAATTTACCTACTGAAGTTTCATTCTGTTGCCGTTGCCCTATTTTTGCATTGAAATCTCCCATAATTATCTACAAGTGCTGCTTACCTTTATTATTTAGATGACGAATTTCCTCATTAAAATTCTTCAATTTCTTCTTCAGGATGACTTGTGGTGGGTGCATAAGTTTGAATAATCTGAGCCTTGTATCTTCTCGAGAGTTGGATAACGAGTCATGCAGCTCTGTCAGAGGAACTTTCAACTTCTACAACTCTATCCTTCAGTTTCTTGTTTATTATAAATCCAACACCACTAGTTCTGCCAGTATCTGTCCCAGGATAGTAGAAGAGATGTTCACTAATCAGTTCAATGAGCTCTTCACCTTTTCTCCTTACCTCACTTAGCCCCACGATGTCCCACTTGATCCTTTGTAGTTCCTCTTCCAATTCAAGAAGCCTTGAATCAGAAGATAGGGAGCGTCCATTATAAGTAGCCAAGGTCAGCATCAGATGGCAGCCTAGTCCGGTCCTCCGGGGATTCTTAGCACCCTCTGCCTTCATGTCGCACTGGCCGCTGCCTTGGCCAGGTACATTCCAGCTGCCGGAGACTGAGGGCCAAGATTTAAGTTGTGGAGTAATTTTGGAGGGGTTCCGCCATAACTCACCACGCTGGCCAAGCGGGTTGGTGAGTGTGGGATAGCATTTCCTCTAATCCCGATTGTATAGTTATGCCGCTATTGGCGGTCGTCAGAGCCCCTTTAGTGGGAACAGGATGCACCACGAGAAGGCGGGGTTGACATTTGTCAAGGAGAGGCTGTGCTGTTATGCATCACCTGACCTTACATCCCGAATGGTATGTATTGGTAGTAAAATAAGTTGCAGTATAATTCACTTTGATGTAAAAATAATGTTGTTTTAACGATGGCTCCTGGATCACCCAACTGCAGCGCCAACGACAAATAAACCCCCTGCATTCTGATCAAACTGCCGCGCCAACGACTAAACAAACCGCAAGCATTCTTGTCGAATGACTTCCTTTAAATAAATCATAAGCAGTCATAAAATAAAAATGGCGATGGTTTATAGCCCATAAAACACTCCCGCACTCTTTCTTTCTCAAACAACAAATTTAATTCTGATCATCCACACACACAAAAAGTTTTTAATTAAATCTTCCATTTAGGCGGATGTTCTGCGTGAAAAGGAAGGGGAGAAAAATATTATCCTCTTCCCGTGGGCAGCACATGGGATTTCACCCTGACTTTAAAAAATAAAAAGTTACCGAAGGAGTTATATTATCTCGATTCTTTCTTACTGAGCCATAGGGATGAATTTCTAAACATAAAAGTTTATGACTGCTTTTTCCTTCAGATGAGCCACATACATTCGAAAGAAACTCTCCTCGTCCTAAGTCATGGATAAACTGAAATAAGATTTTCTTTTATTCGCTTCCGTAGAACACGGTGATTATAATTTGCACAAAAACACTTTACGAAGCATTTTAATAGACTTTAAAACCGTACAAGGGAACGGCACGAAAAGAAATATTTCCACACTTCTTTTATTCGCTCAGCGGTAAGCACTGTGATCACAAGTGGTACTTAAAAAGGAATAAAGCAATAAGGTGTGCATATCAAAACATTACGCAGCTACCATCGAACAAGTTGCTCTCAAAACCAGATAAGTCCATCCTATTTTAACCGCGGTGGACACACCCTCGAATTGGTTTAAAACGTTTGTATAAAAAGTCAAACCATCAATCTATTGAGAGAATCTTATTCACTGGGAACAGGAGCTGAACTGAGAACAAGGCCATTTTTTCGTTCGTTAGTTTTGTTCGGGGGTTTAACGACAACCGTGAACAGCTTGATGGGCTGTAACCAGTTGAGTCGCCCATCCCTAATTCAGGGCTACTGGTTCCCAAGAAGGGAGAGAGGCAGTGTCGTAAGACAAACAACATCCATGCCTCACCGGGATTCGAACTCCGACCCATCTCGGACAGCGTTTAGAAAACTGGACTAGCGGGGCAGCAACATTATTCCCACAAACGGTTGTTTTCTTTCGCTGCTTCAATTCCTTGCACATGAATTTACATTTCGTTAAGGATATTTACGGTTTTTCTGTTGGTGTGGGTATAACGATCACGTGAGGAACTCGATGGACTGTAAGCAGTCGTCCGTCCCAAATTTAGAACCATCTGCTTCAGGGAAGGGCGAGGGCCAGTGCTATGATACAAACACAACATCCATGCCTCACCGAGTCCGAACCCGGACCCATCTCGGGCGAAATATCAGAAGCCACTGCGAAACCGGGGCGTCGGATAAACCATTCTTCGAGAATCCATTTCCTATTGTAGAAAAATACAGTACTCTTTTAGAATCTGAATTAATCGATTTTTTTTTATTGGGGGTTTAACGACCACTGTGAAACTCGATGGCTTTTTATAAACACTAACCCGTCCCTCATTTAGGGCCACCTCCAAGGAAGGGAGAGAGCCAGTGCCGTAAGACAAATAGCCGCCCCGGTGGCGCAGTGGTCTAAGCGATGGCCCCTGATCATTCGTCCGAAAGGGGTCTGGGTTCGAATCCCGGTGAGGCATGGATGTTGTGTTTGTATTCGGCACTGGCGCTCTCCCTTCCCTGGAACCAGTGACCGTAAATTTTTTTTTTTTTTTATTGGAGGTTTAACGACCACCGTGAGCAACTCAATGGGCTATAAGCAGTCGCCCGTCCCTAATTTTGGGTCACTGGTTCCAGGGAAGGGAGAGAGCCAGTGCCGTAAGACAAACACAACATCCATGCCTGACCGGGATTCGAACCCGGACCCTTTACGGACGAATGATCAGAGGCCAACGCCTTAGACCACTGCGCCACCGGGGCGGCAACCGTAAATTAGGGAAGGGCGACTGCTCATAGCCCATTGAGTTGCTCATGGTGGTCGTTAAACCTCCAATCAAAGAAAAGAAAAAGACAAATATAACATCCATGCCTCACCGGGATTCGAACCCGGATCTTTCTCGGACGAATGGGCATAAGCCAGCGCTTAGACCACTGCGCCATCGAATTTATAACAACTACATAATAAATAAAAGCTAGATTCGCAGCCCCGATGACGCAGTGATGTAAATGCGGGCTTTTGACCATTCGCCCGAGAAGGGTCCGGGTTCGAATCCTGGTGAGGCATGGATGTTATGTTTGTCTTACTGCACCGGCTATCTTCCTTCCCTGACACCAATGAGCAACTCAATTAGGTACGGGCGGCTTGCCCATTCAGTTGCTAACGGTGGTCGTCAAACTCCCAACAAAAAATGAAATAAAATAAGCGTTACGATATGAAAATAGCAACGCCGCCCCGGTGGCGCAGTGGTCTAAGCGCTGGCTTCTGCCCATTCGTCCGAGAAGGGTCCAGGTTCAAATCCCGTGAGGCATGGATATTGTGTTTGCCCCTTACGGCACTGGCTCTCTGCCTTCCCTGGAGTCAGTGGCCTTAAATTAGGGACATGCGACTGCTTATAGCCCATTGAGTTGCGCACGATAGTCGTTAAACGTCCAATCAAAAAAAAAAAAAATGGCGACAACATTTTTTTTTTTAATTTAAGGCCACTGACTCCAGGGAAGAGAGAGAGCCAGTGCCGTAAGGCAAACACAATATCCATGCCTCACGGGATTCCGACCTGGACCCTTCTCGGACGAATGGTCAGAAGCAATTGCTTAGACCACTGCGCCACTCGGGCGGCCGACATGATTTGCATTGACATTAGTGAAGGCATAAGTCATTCATTTTTGGGAGAACATTCACGGAAAAGTCATTCACGAATGGTCATGCACTTTGCATCTACTCTACCGGCCGGTTGTCTCACTACTCTCTCTGAGCATTCCTTGCTCCAAAGCGCCTGGCAGTGCGAGGGAAAGCGAAAATAAGTAAACTGTCAGAAAGAGCAGATCTCTCCCATTCACCGTTCACGATGAATGAATGATTCGCCACGAGAAACCCTATCACGGCTGCCAAACTGGTCAAAAAAGCAAGAGCTTAGGAGAACCATCTACCGTCCGTTCACGGATGAATCTCCGCTCCTATAGTGAACCATTTAAGCACACCATTGTAATGAATGTAATTCAAGTAACATTTTTATTCTTAACTTTCACCATTATGTCCTAGCTGACTGCTGATTGTTCAACTCACATAACGGCTAACACTCAATTCTCGATGCCGCCCCGGTGGCGCAGTGTCTAAGCCATGTCCGTGATGAGCCCGGGTTCGAATCCTGGTGAGGCATGGATGTTGTGTTTGTCTTACGGCACTGGCCCTCTCCCTTCTCTGGAACCAGTGATCCTAAATTAGGGACGGGCGACTGCTTATAGCCCATTGAGTTGCTCATGGTGGTCGTTAAATGTTCAAAAAAAATTCTCGACATTACCTTTCTTATTGGGAATTCGTTTCTGAACTCGTAGGGGCAGAAAAAGTTAAACATACTGCGACTTCAGTAAGTGTCGCAGTACGGCGGATTGAAATATCATTCATCATTCACGGTGAAGAGTCATTAGTTGTGAATGAATCGTTCAGGAATGGTGCATCACTAATCGACATACATTAGCGGGCCAACTTATCGTATGAAATTGCACAAGTCCAGAGGTAGACAAACCCAAGGATTGTTTCCCACTTCCGTACGTGCCATACCGTACAAAAGCAATTTTGTCCCATTTCCGTACATAGCAAATCGGTTAGGCGACTGCTTATAGCCCATTGAGTTGCTCACGGTGGTCGTTAAACCTCCAATCAAAAAAAAAAAAAAATCGGTTAGTGCCATTTCCGTACAGTTTCACCGCGCCTTGTATCAGACGTGGGGAATCTAAGGACGAAAGTAAATGTTGTTCCCCTGTCGAATTTCTCGGACGTCATAGAGATCACTATTCATTGTTTTCGTCAACCAATAGGCGCTCATGGTAGGGTGAGTGGGAAAAGCAATAAAAACTGAAGAGTAAACAGGCAGTCCATTAAATCCATCTTTACAGTCTTCAGCATTCGTCGCAGATGTTTAATTTCAAAACCGCGGGGGAAAAACCTACTTTTGCTTTTAATATTTTGTTCAAAGCTGCCGTCAAAAATTCCGGGCTATTTCTTTAACCAGCTTCGTATAAAGTTTCCCAAAAGATTTCGTAAAATCTTTTTCCTAAGGCTAGAAGTTCTGATAGCCGTGAACCCTCCCACAGTGGGATGGGAGAAAAGGGGGCGAGGGCTATCAATACGCCTCAGATCCTCTGTCTTTTTTCACGCATATCTCACTGCTTACGGATCATGACATCTGTGTACGGAAATGGCACTAGAGAATCTGGATGTGTACAGAAATGGGACAAAAATTCATTTGTACGGAAATGGGACGACACCAAATCCAAGGCGCCAAAGTAGGGGCGTCGCTAGGCTTCGATATCCGGATGGGCGACGGGTGGGCGAGCATTATTTTTGGTGGAGCAAGCTTGATAGCAACTTTTTTTTTTTTTTTTTTTTTTTTTACGAAAGAACGAATTTGTAATTTTTTTTTTTTTTTTTTTTGCTGAAGGTTTAACGACCAAACTTAATTGGCTATAAGCAGTCACCCGTCTCTAATTTAAGGTCACTGGTTTCAGGGAAAGGAGAGAGCCAGTGCCAGTGCCGTAAGACAAACATAACATCCGTGCCCCACGAGATTCGAACCCGAACCCTTCTCGGAAGAATGGTCATAAGCTAGCGCTTAGACCATTGCGCCACCGGGGGCTTTAATACTTTTCACTACTGGCTAAAAAGGAATTCGTGCAATCCCCATCCCCTCCACCTGAACACACATACATACACGGATCTACTAGTTACGCTACTGGTGTAAGATACAAGTGTTGCTAGTGCCTACAACTTTTTGCTCGCTGTGAATGGATTGTCTTAAATTGCTTTTCAAAATTTTGCATTTTTGCTTACGAAAATAGTACTGTACTTGAACAATTTCTTTAGCAGAAAATGTTGTTTCATCTAAATCTCAAATTATAACGTAGTGCCACGCAAGCACAATACCACTCCTCCCCCCCCCTCCTCCATAACTTCTTTCCTTTCAGCCAGCGACTTTGCCTTGCACTCCTCTCCTACAAAGCAGTCTTCAGTCAGTGACTTTGCCTTGCACTCCTCTCCTACAAAGCAGTCTTCAGCCACTTTCTGCACTTTCACTCTCCCGGAGCAGTCTTAAGAGCGCGATTGTAGCTTTAGATTCCACTTTTAGTGTTGGAATCCCCTATTTTGTAAAGCAAACAAATAGTGCAATTAGTAATGACCCCTCAGTGAATTTCTATTCACCCTCCTCAGTAGCGCCCTGGCCATACAAATATGTGGAGAACAATTGAATTTTCATGGCCCTCCTGCTGCTATATTGCCTTTTTTTTTTCTTTTTTTTTTTTTTTTTTTGAGACGTAAACAATCCTAGGGGAAAATACATAGGGCTACATGAAATAAAACAAAAGACTTCTTACTTGGCAAAGCCAGAATATATTTTAAAGTTAAATATACTGAAAAATGGTACATTTTGAACTGGGTGGGCGGCAGGGTGGGCGCCAAAGTCACCTGAAAAATTTCACCTGGAACTTGAGTTTTCAAATTCTATTCTGAAAATTTTACTTTTCAAAATTTCTGTGTCTATTATGAAGCTTTTATCTTTTTAATAAAGAAACAAGTACAATATACGGATTTTACCTATTTGCGACTTTTTTGTAGACTACTTACCGTAAAATCAGGATAATGAGGATGTCGATATCGCCAACACAGTTGTGCATCTTCAGCAACACAGTCGAATCACATTATTGTGACCACCTCCTACTTTTGAGGTCATCAGCGCGTATAGCCAATGAAAGAAGGCGCATGTCGTGAGCTGGCTTGGAGGGTATAAAGGCATGCTGTAGGCATTCTGAAAACATAGGGCCGCGGGTGGCCAAGTGGGCAACGTTCGTGACTGCCACGGAAAGGGCCTCAGGTTCGATTCCAGCCAGGTACGAACGCTCGATCCACTAAATATCCGCCGTGCGTCGGATGGGCACGTTAAGCCGTCGGACCCCGGGTACTGGCCCCCTGTAATAAATAAGGGCGTCTTCCTCACCCTTTCTACTTCGCTTCCGTGTCACTTTCCTATCGGACATTCTAGCCCAAATCTCCTAGCTTCCTATTTCTAAGGCTTGTTTAAGACCTGGGGTCAGACACTCCCTTCCTGAAATCCTCTACATATGATCATGATCTGAAAACATAACACTCGTTGCTGTCATGGATAAAAGGAGCGATTTATCGGATTTGCAAAAACGGATGATTATCGGCTTTCGGGCTAAGGGTGGCAGTATTTCTGAAACAGGGCAGTTTGTGAACTGTTCGCGTACTGCTATGGTTAAAGTGTATCCTGATTGGAGAAATGGCACCATTGCGAATAGGCGATGTGCAAACTGCGGAGCACCACGTGCTATTGATGTGAGAGGTGAACGTCGATTTCGAAGGTGCGTGCAGGCCGATTGGCACGCTACAGTGGAGCAACTCACTGGCCGAATTAACCAGGGAGCTACCGGAAGTGTGTATAAAACGACAATTCAGCGAACCCTGCGGCGTACGAGGCTCCGATGCAGACGGATGGTCACTGCACCTATGCTAACGAAGGTGCATCGGCAAAAAAGGCTTACATTTGGACGGCAGTATCGGAATTGGTCCTCCGCTGATTGACAAAGGATTGCCTTCTCCGATGAGTCACGTTTTCTGCTTCATCGAACGGATGGACGTTGGCGTATAATGCGAGAAACATCGGAGAACAAACACTCTTCAACCATTGCTGGAAGAACACAAGCTGGTGGAGTCAGCGCTATGGTCTGGGGAACGTTTTCGTGGCATTCCCTGGGTTTGCTCATACCTGTGGAAGGCACTATGAACCGAATTCGTTATGAATCCATTCTTGCAGACCACGTACACCCATACATGCTGACTGTCTTCCCTGAGGCGGATGGGATCTTCCAGCACGACAATGCGAAGTGTCACACAGCTAGAAATGTCCGAGAGTGGTTGGAAGAGCACGATGAAGACTTCAGAGTACTTCCCTGGCCCCCTAATTCCCTAGACTTAAACCCAATTGAGCATCTGTGGGACCACTTCGATCGTGTTGTTCGCTCTATGGATCATCCACCACGCACCCTCTAGCAGCTGTCAGATGCACTGCAGTCAGCATGGCTCCACATACCTGTGAACATCTTCCAGCACCTTACTGAGTCACTCCCAGCCCGCTTAGCTGCTGTCCGCGCTGCACACGGCGGTTACTCTGGATATTAGCTGGTGGTCACAATAATGTAAGTCGACTGTATATATTGTGTGTAACATATGCCTCTAATTTAATCTTCCCTTTGAGTTTTTGTGTTCTAATATAAATTTAGTTTCTTCTCGTTAAACGTTTTTGATTTAACGACACATTATTTTCCTCGACGACCTTTCTAAGTTTGTGAGCTTTTTGATCCACATTCTCGTGCGAGACTTAGGGCTCCTTGATTTGAGGGGAACCACACCTCAAGCGTATTCAAACAACTTTCCTGAACAGGTACATTCAACTATGGTCATTCTCTACCGCCGTGGTGATAGATAATTTCAGAGGGATAATACACCATGCCACATTATCTCGGAGTGGTTTCAGAATCACGATGGCATTTTTCCCTGCTATGTTGTGCACCTCTGTACCCAAACCTCAATCCAATAGTGTATTTGTGGGATCAGGTCGAACGAGACAATACATCTGGAAAAACTACCATCAATTCTGCATAAATTTGACGATGTTATTTAACATGGGTGGGCCAATACTTCACCAGAATGTTTCCAAAATTTAGTCGAATCAACTGGGAAAGTCCAACACATTGGTACACAGATGGTGGTAATAAATTGGGCATCAATGTTTATTGAATTGTATTTATGAACATAACCAGATTTCCGTCACTTATGTGGTAGTTCGTCAGATTTTTTTTTTTTTTTTCTTCTTCTGAATCGTGTTTCTTGTTAAATCGTTAGGTTTATGGAACACACCAGATTTGGGAATTGCTAGTTCTATGACTGGTACAATAAAACTTCCCTTAATGACATCCCTGTTATGCGGTCATTATATACAGTCCCTACGGAACGGCATGCGTTATAATGGACGTTTCCCTTCTCTCTTTAGCAGACTATCTCACAAAAGGGCGCGGACGTTCATCAGAATATCACAGACGCGTATTTAGAACCTCCGAGTTGCGACCAGGTAACGGTAGCACATATGACTTCCCCTGCATGAATCAGTGGTATTTCGTAAAAGAGAGCGGCGGCGGCTGCATCCTCGCCCAACTGAAAAAACATCCCATCCCCTGTGAAGGATGAGCTGTTCCAAACCAAAGTCACCAGTGCAGTTTTTGTTGTTGCTGCCGTTTCGGGGTTTAATGACCACAATTAGCAACTCTTAAGGACTATACGTAATCTGCTGTTCCTAATTTACGGCCACTGGTTCCAGGGAAGGAAAGAAGCCAGTGCCGTTAGACAGGCGCCAACCCATGCCTCGTCAGGGACTCAGACCCAGCTCCAGCTCGGTCGATTAGCCAAAAACCAGCGCCTCTCATCACTCGGCCGTTTCGTGTTTTTCCCGTTTCCCTCCCACGCTAACATTTCGTTACTGTCATAGACTGCTTACGTATTTGGAATGTGCACGCGATTACTTCCCCTTTAGGCCAGCGAACGTATGGCGTTAACACTACGAGAAAAGTAAAATAGAGT
This sequence comes from Macrothele yani, assembly GCA_039090855.1. NCBI lineage: Eukaryota > Metazoa > Arthropoda > Arachnida > Araneae > Macrothelidae > Macrothele > Macrothele yani. The sequence goes on from CM076996.1 coordinate 144,776,340, forward strand.
TGGGTGTTATTTCTACGTATACTGTAATCTACAAATAACGCAAAATTCTCTTTTAAGGACACCTCTCTTTTACGGACAAAAAAAAAAAAATGCAGAGACTCCAACCCTGATTAGAAATTTTCGTAGTAAACGCTAAAAAAAATCCGTAGTTTTTAGCCTTTTACAGTAGTGAAACCTACAAAAATCTGTAGTTTTCAGCAGTAATGAGCATTAGTTGCACCGTAGCGTAAAGCAAACGCACTCGGCTAGTTATCGAGCTATCTGGGGTTCGATCCCAGCGGTGTCGAATAACAATTTTTCAGAGCTGTGTGTTGGTTAACGAAAAACGTGGAAAGAGCGATAACTTTGTCTATTTACATTGTCTCCACGTATTTGGAAGATTTTCACCATTTTCTCCCCCTTTGGATTTATTAGTTATAATTAAATAGCTTGTGCCGTTAAGCCCCACCGGATGGAGACGTCTCAGTTGATGAGCCAATCCCTACGGATTTGTGAAGTCAGATGCTGACAGATAAACAAACATAGCGCCGTGGATTGTTGGCACCGTAGCGTAAAGCGAACGCACCCGGCTAGTTAGCGAGATATCTGGGGTTCAATCCTAGTGGTGTCGAATAACAATTTTCCGGTGCTGTGTGTTGGTTAAAGAAAAACGCGGAAAGAGCGATGACTTTGTCTATTTACATTGTAATGAATAAAATTCTATTACACACTTCGTAAAAAAAACAAATTGCCAGAGCAGTAAAATGATAGTGGTAATCCACCAAAAAAAAGGGCGCATTTTTTGCTTTAAAATTGTCCATAAATTGAAGACATTTTGAGAGAAATGTCTTCAATGGCTCCCATATATATATATATTTCTACACTGATGTGCAAAAATTAAGGACGAAGAGGAGAAATTAGCATAACAGCGGAACGAGCAGGCAGAACGGACCGAAAGGCCACTCAGGAGATAGACTAGGGTCCGGTACGGTAGGGCATGCGCATATATGCAGCATGACGAAGGGGGGGTAGTGTCGGAAGTGTATAAAGCACAGGCGGTGTACGCTCAGCAATTCGGTGAAAGCTATTGCACAGTGTACATCGGTTTGAACGACGTCGAGTTGCTGCCACAGTGTGATATGGCCAACAAGCAATCCAGTAGACGACATCTGGATGACTTTACCCGAGGTCGCGTCATTGGGAAGTTCGAAGAAGGTCGAAGTGTGACTAGTGTGGCCGAGGAGTTACGGATCGCTCACAGCATCGTTTCACGAGCTTGGAAAGCATTTCAAACGACAGGAACAGCTGTCCAAGAGTTTTGCAGTGGTCGTCCACGAGCAACCACGGCAGCGGACGACCGGTATATTTTCCTACAGGCGAGAAGAGACAGACGGCAGACAGCGGGAGAAATCGCAAATCATAGGCAACAGAAAACTGGACGTCCGTTATCGCGTTTTACTGTGGCCAGGAGGCTTCACAAAGGTGGTCTATTTGCACGACGACCAGTACGGTGTGTGCCATTAACGCCTGCTCATCGGAGGTGGCGGTTTCTGTGGTGCCAGGAACACAAGAACTGGACACATCAGCAATGGGGTCGAGTTCTCTTTACGGATGAGAGCCGATTTAGTCTGACGAGCGATTCTGGACATATACACATCTGGAGAGAGCAGGGAACACGCAATCACACCTCCAACATCATCGAAAGGGACCGGCTTGGAGGTGGCGGAGTTCCCGTTTGGGGCGGTATCATGCTTGGTAGCCGTACTGACCTCACATCTTCCAAGGAGGTTCAGTCACTGGTGTCCGCTATTGTACCGAGGTTCTCCTGCCTCACGTGCGTCTGTTTGGAGGTGCTGTGGGTCCTGAGTTCCTTTTCATGGACGACAACGCTACACCTCATCGTACAGTGGCTGTCGCAGAGCTGTTGGAGAGTGAAGATTTTCAACGCATAGATTGGCCCGCAAGGTCTCCGGACCTAAATCCAATCGAAAACGTGTGGGACCTTCTCGGGAAACACTTGGCAGCACGTCACCAGCCGCCAGCAACGATTCCGCAGCTGCGATTGGCGCTACAAGAGGAATGGGACGCGATGCCTCAACAGCTCCTTGACAACCTCGTCCTCAGCATGGACAGACGTTGTAAATCCTGCAACGCAGACAGGGGTGATCATAATCCCTACTAAAGACTGGATTTTTCTTGGCAGCCGCCTGTCACATGGACGTTTCTGTCTTCTGTCCAGTTGTGCTCGAAGCTACCTTTTCAATAAAGTGCCTTTGTATCCTTTGGATTCCTTGTTTGGACGGTTTTGCTCACTTGTCCCATATTCTTACATCTTGGGGATCTTATGGTATGATTTGAGTCGATGTGGAGCACTTCTGCGCGACGTTACATTCGAAAAACCGTCTCGTCCTTAATTTTTGCACGCCAGTGTAGTTTACCTCAAAAATCACACAATGTAGGTTCTTATGGGTATCTTACAGTAAACATAGTAAGTGCCTGCACAGACTGGAAGAAAAAAAAAGAACGTGTTTTTTTGTTGTTGTTTTTCCCTGCATTGCTCATTGCAGGAAAGAATTATAGTACTACTTCACGACATTATGCAAAAATACGAAAAATTAAGGATTTCCAAGCTCTGGAAAGGGAACTGAAATTTGAGGACGTTTCCGGAATTCTATTGGCCGTAATAACTGCACATGGCCAGAGACACTTAGACATCCAAAACATACTGAAAAATCACGGAAAAAATGCAACGATATTCAGTGGTGTAGTGGGGCCGAACGGAACGGAACGGCGTTCCAGTACTTTTTTCCTAGCCGGCACGCGTTCCGGTAAGCCCTATACAGCATAATTTCTTTTCTTTTTAAAATGCAAATGTCTTATAATTCTTTTCCAATAAAAAATGCAACAGAAAAACTGCACAGTTAGTGGAATTAACATCCCATGTTTTTTTGTTTTGTTTTTTATTAAGGTAGAGTAAGTCTCTAAATCCATTTTCACTTGGCAGTCTTTAGAAACTCCTTTTTCTACTGTTGTTAAGAACGCTGAGGTAGAGATATTGCAGTAGGGAAATTATTGAAATTGGGAATTTAATTAATCTAGTCATTATTAAGGAGTCTAGTTATGAGTCTCAGTGAATTTAGCCCGGTTACGAGTGCCACTTAATTATGCTGGAAGCAAAGGATATTATTTTTCTCTCTGGAGCTTTAGTTTCGTTTCACATAGGTGGAAAAAATCTGTCGGAGCAATAAATCTTCTGGCTGTTTTACCGCTCGTTTCTAAGTGGACTACAGAATTGTCAGTGCTGTACCCAAACTGCCCCTATCCAAATGTCTCGAAAACTAAGACTTCCAAGTAGTAAATGGCTTTCACCATTGCACTCTAAATCAGTTTCTGCTTCCAACGATATCTTACTCAATAATATGGGGCTGATTTTAGTTTTTGCACCCCAAAACGGCACCGATTTGGGCCTCAACATTTCAGTGTTTTCTTACTAAAATGGTGAAATCTTGTTCCTTGAATACCAAAACGTGTAAATCCGGAAGTCTGATCCGACCGATCATTATACTTTCTTATACTATAAATATAAGACAGTATAAAGGGGAAAGCCGGAATGGGAAGGGTAAGAAGGGAAAGATATTGAAGACGTAAAAGCACCACGCGTTCTTGTACTTTTTCATGAAGCAATAGAGGTCTGCACGGGCCTGCCAAGCCCGAGCTTGGCCCGGCCCGCGGGCCGGATAGGGCTTTTTTTAGTTTAGAGAACAAAGCAACGGGCCGGGCCAGGCTTTTTCCCAGACACCTATGACCGGGCCGGGCCAAGTCGACCAATTCTTTTTTTCGCAATGGTAAAGAAAGAAAAAAGTAGTGTTTCCCGATTTCCTTGTTTGTTTAACTGTTTTGCTGGCTTTACTTCCATGACATAGCCCAGGGTATAATCCAAAAAAGCAAGGAGAGGCACTCACAGTATTTTTACCATCTGTAGGTATTAAGATGGTAAAACCACTTTGGAGGCTTGTTGACAGCAAAAAGATTCGACCCCGAGCGAGTGTGTGTGTTGTGTGGAGTGTCTGCAGTCCAGGTGGGATCGTGTGTGTTTGTATGAGAGTGGGACGACATCGATTGTTTCTCCTATCCCTAATCTGTATAGGGATTGACTTTTGTAGAGTTACCGCTTGCTAGTTCAAAGAAAGGGAGATTTTGAACGCGTTTAGTCTTCTTTTTTCTCTCTCTTTAAAGGTTATATTCTTTCTTCGATAATAGTCAAAGTTTAGTTAATACTTTTAGGCATACATTCAGCTAAATATTTTCAATAATATCTCATTTCATTATTTAATTTTCACAATTTAATAAAATACAATATAAAGACAAAATATAAGATAGTACAACTATACTACGCTGACGGAAAAAAATCCCAACACCAAGAAGGGGTTGTGTTAGATAAACGACAGTTGGTAGGCGGTGAGAGTACATCTGTAAGATGACGTCTATGCAAATTTCGCGCTCGGCGCATACGTGTGGCGCTAGTAGCGCCCCTCGGAACATGCAAAGCAGGTTTGCTGTAAATACGCGCTGTAACGTTCGTGAGCGTTAGTTATCGTTGAGATTCGACGTAGGGTGTTGATGTTAGTCAAGAATGCCTTTAAGAAGACGAAGAAGCCATTATCAACAGCTCACGGAGTTTGAACGAGGTCGTGTAATAGGGCTACGAGAAGGTGGATTTTCTTTTCCGCAATATTGCAGAACGACTTGGCAGGAATGTAGCCACTGTGCATGATTGTTGGCAGCGGTGGTCAAGGGAAGGTACTGCCTCAAGAAGACCGGGTTCCGGCCGGCCACGTGGCACTACTGAAAGGGAAGACCGCCGTGTACGGCGTATGGCCGTGGCGCATCGTACAGCGTCTGCGGCAGCAATTCGAGCTGCAGTTGCCACCACAGTGACACAACGAACTGTTACAAATCGGTTACTTGAAGGACAGCTCCGAGCCAGACGCCCTGTAGCGTGCATTCCACTTACTCCAAACCACTGCCGTTTGAGATGTCAGTGATGTCAAGCTAGAGCTCATTGGAGGACGGAGTGGAGATCTGTTGTGTTTTCTGATAAAAGCCGGTTCTGCCTGGGTGCCAGTGATGGCCGTGTGTTGGTTAGAAGGAGGCCAGGTGAGCGCCTGCAACCAACCTGTCTGCGGCCGAGACACACTGGACCTACACCTGGAGTTATGGTCTGGGGAGCAATTTCCTATGACAGCAGGAGCACTCTCGTGGTTATCCCACGCACCCTGACGGCACAGTTGTACGTCGGTCTGGTGATTCAACCTGTTGTGCTGCCATTCATGAACAGCATTCCAGGGGGTGTTTTCCAACAGGATAACGCTCGCCCGCATACCACTGTTGTAACCCAACATGCTCTACAGGGTGTCGACATGTTGCCGTGGCCTGCTAGATCACCAGATCTTTCACCAATCGAGCACGTATGGGACATCATTGGACAACTCCAGCGTCACCCCCAACCAGCATTAAACCGTCCCTGTAGTGACCGACCAAGTGTAACAGGCATGGAACTCCATCCCACAAACTGACATCCAGCACCTGTACGGCACAATGCATGAATGTTTGCGTGCTTGCATTCAACATTCTGGCGGTTACACCGGTTATTAATGTACCAGCATTTCACATTTAAAATGGATCTTCTCGCGCTTACAATAAGCTGTGATCTTGAAACCTTAATCGATTAAATATGTTACCTATACAAATGTATTGCCGCCATTTCATTCCTCTACAACTATTTTTTCGTGGTGTTGGGATTTTTTTCCGTCAGTGTAGTTATCCGAATTTATTGGCGTAAATAAATTCAAGGTTTCCTAGCTTTCGCACATCAACCAGATGGCTTTCTCAAGGAAGGTAGACAGCAAACTGGATAATAGAACGTTTCAACAATTTGAACGCGATGAGTTGACTAGACGATAAACGAAGAGATGCGAACGTAATTATTCAATAAAAACACGAGACATCATGTTCGTTTTGCACGCGGAATCCTTGGAGGAAAACAAAAGGCATTCATTATTTGAAGAATTGGTTCCAAATTCGTGGTAATTCTAGTGAGACGCTATCGTTGCAGGCCTCATCGTTGGTAATGATCTCCAATGTTTCCCGAATGGCTGTGGATTTAGGAGTAGAGTAGGCAGCTAATTTCTTTATGTCATCCCACATAAGATCGGCGGACTTGAACTGGACTTCTCTGGATAGGGCCGTGGTTAATTTGCCGTTCTTTATGTCCCTCTTATGTTCGTTGACTCTAATTCTAAATGAACGTTTAGTCATCCCAATGTAGTATCGCTTGGAGCCATCCGGATATTGTAGAGGGATGGCATAAACACCTGCTTCGTTGGAAAGTGGGAGCTCGTCAGTATTTCGCTTAAGCATAGCATATAAAGGTGTCGGAGATCTTATGCCGACACCGAGGTTCATCTTTCTGAGCGCGTTCTTGAGTTTATAGGAAACATTTGGTATGTAAGGAATAGAGCCTAGATAGCGTAGTCGCGGCATAGAAAGATCGGCATGCCTCTTTTTGTTTCTTTCGATATATCTATGTACCATGTTCGGATCGTATCCTGCCTCGGTCGCCAAATCGATAACGCTTTTTAATTCGCTTAGTCTAGAAGGAACATCGGAGGAGATGTCGAATGCTCTTCTGATTCGAGAACGGAAGAAAGCTTATAACGAAGTAAATTTCTCCGTCATTTTTATCCGCGCCGGGGTTCGAACCCGGGTCCACTCATTCCGGAATAAGTTGCTCTACCAATTAAGCTACGCGGACATTTATTCTGATTCCTATCTGCCTTTATGTCGTGTGCGTCCTTCCGGCAGGTACGTCACATCTCCTGGTACGTTACATCATCTCCCCTTATTTTTCTTTTTTTCTTTCGAAGTGCTGCTCATATTTTTCCTATCTCGCGGTGTGGAAATAACATCACACCAATGCGAGATTTTGAACGGTCGGGTCATCCGGATAGTTCGGGCGCCATTATAACGAAGTGAATTTCTCCGTCATTTTTATCCGCGCCGGGGTTCGAACCCGGGTCCACTCATTCCGGAATAAGTTGCTCTACCAATTAAGCTACGCGGACATTGATTCTAATTGCTATCTGCCTTTATGTCGTGTGCGTCCTTCTGGCAGGTACGTCACATCTCCTGGTACGTTACAAGCTGTCTTGTAATCAGCCGGGCAGAATGAGCTACGGAGCATCAGGTTGGGAACGGATCAGGTTGCGTTATTAAAGACAAAATAATACCAAATGGCACATCACATCACGGGCCGGGGCTAAATCAGAGCTGCAAATGACGGGCCCTGGCTGGCCCTTAAAATTAAAAGCACGGGCTTGGGCCCGTGCAGACCTCTATGAAGCACTATACCACTGACGATACTCAAAACATTCAAGAAACGCTCTCCAAAATGTTTAATGAATGTAAGAATTCTGATAACACGAAAATAAACTTTACGCACATCGTTAACAAGGTCATTTCACTGAGATTTTCGATTTCTGTAGTATACCCGATGCTCTCCGTAATCCGTAGCGAACCGACGATTTCCGTAGTAGCTGGAGTCTGTAAATGTCCCGAGACTGTCCTGTAATCATAATTTTTCGACATCAAATTCTTTCTGACTTCTACAGTGCAATAAACCAGTGTCACGCCCGCTAATTTTCGAAGTGATTCGTCCCACAGACACATTACATATCCAAATGAATCTGAATGTGATAGTCCACGCATAGCAAAAACTACTATGGTATTCTTATGCAGTCTGACTTTGGCAACCGCATCTTGAAAACGTGCAGAACCCCAGAGCATTTATTTTTTCATACGCCGCTATTATGTCTATGTAAATTGCCTACGCAATTTTGTTCTCCGCTTTCAAACCTATCTCGTTGGCGCCATTTCTTTAGGGCTGTACGGTTTCACACTGCGGTACTTCAGCCTCCTTATTTCAACTAATCAGCATAACATCACTCAACTTTTCCCTATCAGTTATTTCAAAGCAAACGATGAAGCAGGGCTTCCACGTTCTTTTGCGATTTAGTCACATATTTTTACTTTTCCCGTACTCAAAGTTTTTACATCATTTGAGATATGCATAAAATATGACGAAATCGCGGTGCAGTAGAAAAAGAGGACCAAAAACATTATTCTCTCATCAGCAGAGTCATTTCCACTGAACCTACCAAAGCATTAGTGAAAGGAACAGATTCTGTCCTGCTTCATGTTTTTCTTTTTTCGTCGCTACTATGAAAGTCCAAAACTGATTTTCTGAAAGTACACTTAATACTTTTTTTAAGTTTCTTTAACACACGTTGACACTCGCGGTCGTTCAGCAAAATACTGGTCACCAAATGGGAAGAGAAAAACCAGCCTATCCCGCACAGTGGCCGAGTGGTCAGAGGCGCGAGCTTCTGGTTAATCGTCCAAGTACCAGATGAGGCATACGTGGTGCGCCTGCTGCCATATGGCGTTGCCTTCCTTCACCCATCTCCATTAGGAACAGTGGACTGCCTACAGCCTTAGATACTCACAGTGGTCATTAAACCTCGAAACAAACAAACAAGAACTCAGCACCATGTTCTTTGCTTACTTTTTCCTTTCCTCCTCCTTTCATTTTATGTCATCAGGCGCTTTTGGGTTCCATCGGAAGGCCGCTCACTCACCCTTCGATAAACAACTCTACGGGTTTTAAAATCCTAGTGACACTGGTCACTCTGAAGATACCTTAATTCCCTAAAAACACGTTACCTACAAAGTTGTATACACGAACAACTTTGTTTAATACACTGGCGGAAAGTGAAAAAAACACCAAGAAGGAGACGTATGATACCAACGAAATTTATACAGCATAATAACGGAATACAGAGGATAACGCGATCAAAACATTATGGCAAAATACAGCTGTATTTGTTAGTAAACAGAAAAATAACATTTCCATGTAACATGGTTAGTACGAGGTTGAACCGCCATGAACTGCGTCATACTGTGCAATTCTGGCATGGAGTCTGTCGTACAGATGTTGGATGTAAGTTTGGGGTATTGAGTTCCAAGCATCCACAACCAGGACGCGTAAATCGGGGATGGTCGTGGCTGGCCGGGAGACCGGATAAGTCGTTGTCCCATAAAATCCCACACGTGCTCAATGGGGGACAAATACGGTGAACGTACAGGCCATGGAAGATGTCCCACACCCTGAAGTGCATGTTGCGTTGCACGTACCGTGTGTGGGCGTCCGTTATCTTGCTGGGAAACACCAAGATGGACCGACCTTACAAATGGCACAACAACGGGCTGAATGATGTTGTTGATGTAGGAGGTGCTGTTTAACGTACCCGGTACAAACACTAGTTGTGTACGGGAGTGATAGCTGATCGCACCCCACACCAGGAGACCAGGTGTAGGCCCTGTGTGTCACTGGCGGATGCAAGAAGGGTGGACACTCCCCTGTGCGTCTGCGAACACGCATACGGCCATCGCAGGCTCCCAAGCAGAATCTGCTTTCATCGCTGAACACGACACATCGCCATTGCGTTCTCCAGTGCAGATGTTGGCGACACCACTGCAGCCGTTCCTGACGGTGGGCTGGAGTCAGAGGTACACATGCCAGAGGCACACGTGCACGTAGTCCTGCATCCAGTAGACGGTTTCGGATTGTTCGCACAGTCACCACAGGTGCAACGGCAGATCGGATTTGCTTCGCAATGGATGTTCTGCTTGACAACGCCGCTCTTCTTATGCGTCGATCGGTCCGCTCATCAGTCCGTCTGTGACTCCCGGTTCCACGTCTTCTCGTGTGGGAATGTTTCTCGGACCATCTACGCCACCATCGTACCACCACCGATACTTCCCGTCCAATTCGCTCCGCAATACGACGATACGACCACCCGGCCTCGCGGAGTCCGACTAGACGACCTCGCTCAAAGTCCGATAACTGCTGAAATCGTACACGTCTTCGATGTCCAGGCATTGCAGCTTCTTCAGGGTCTTCGCACGTGTCCGTACGCCGACGACTGATTACATTCACTTCGCCGTACTCCTTAAATACCACCGACGATAATTTGCATATTATGCCGTGCTGTGGCGCAAGCGCTCACCGGTTGGTCCCGAAATTAACATCGCACCTACGTAAACTCGACCCCATTAACATATGTAAATTTCATGATCGTCCGCCAATTCCTTCTTGGTGTTCTTTTTTCACTTTCCGCCAGCGTATTACACTTGGCACGCATCGGCATGCTTAGTGTTCTATATTTGTAACACAAAAAGGTGTGTGTGTGATGAAAACAAACACGAGCTTCTTATCGTCGGCGGAAAAATTCTCACTGTTTAGTGAAAATGACATAGGGTGAGTCGAAAGTTTTGCAATATTTGCAAAAAAGCATGTGCTGCAGCGGGTATGTCACGTGTTTAAACTAGTTCAAGCCGTGCAACTGCCGTCAGTCGTAAGGCATAGAAAGTGGCGGTAGTCGTTGCTGCGAACAGCACTCCATGTCGTCGTTCTGTCTGTGGTTGGGACGCCTAAAAGATGAACAGCCACAACCGGCTAATTAGGGAACTTTTGCTTTACGAGTTTAAACTCGGCCACAACTCTGCTCAAGCAACACGAAACATTTGTCATGCGAAAGGGGAAGGTTCCGTGGACCACAGCACCGCAACCAGGTGGTTCAAGAAATTTCGCTCAGGTGGCAGGAACCACGACGATCAGCCAAGGTCACGTAGGCCGCGAACCGTGGATTCGGAGGCCGTGCGCCAGGCCGTAGAGACAAATCCGACAACCATCACTCGGAGATTATCAGGCGAGCTGGGCATATCTCAGACCACCGTGGTTCGTCACCTTCAGGACCTTGGCAAAGTTTACAACGAGCTGCCGCATTGTCCCTCACGAACTGACGCCAGTTGAAGAAAACCGCCGAGTGGAAATGAGCACGAAACTCCTAGAAAACCCGCGCGATCTACGTTTCATCAAGAGAATTGTTACGTGCGATGAAAAGTGGGTCTATTTCCGTAATCCTAACACACAACGGCAGTGGTTCAGCCCGGGCCAGCTTCCTGAACCTGATGCCAAACGTGGGCACTTCGAGCACAAGGTGATGCTCTCGGTCTGGTGGAATTTCGAGGGTATAATCCATTACGAATTTGCTCCAGACGGTCGTACCATCAACGCCAACCTCTACTCTGAACTGCTGGAGGGGATGTATGCCGTTTTGGAGAGGAAGTACCCGGCACTGGTGAACAGAAAGCCAGCTCTCCTACAGCAGGACAACGCTCGGCCCCATACCGCGCGAACGACCCGGGCCAAACTCCAGGAACTTGAGGACATCAAACTGATGCCACACCTAGCATATAGTTCGGACCTTGCCCCGTCGGATTACTACTTGTTCCGGTCCATGGCCCACTTCCTTTGTGGGCGGCACTTCAACAACCAGGAGGAGATAACAGCTGGGCTGAAGGAGTTCTTCGCCTAGAAGGACAAGAACTGGTACCGCCGCGGAATCAAAGAACTGGCAGACAGATGGCTAAAGACGGTGCAACATGATGGCCTATACTTTGAATGCTAGTCAGCTATCGTCGTAAAGGTACGTGTGAAGACATAAAGTAATCCAAATATTACAAAACTTTCGACTCGCCCATTGTACAACAGATTCCTCGCTTTACAAAAAAAAACGTGTACGGCACTACAATTAATACTAATTACATCAAAATCAAATCTAAAATAAGTGTATCTATGTCGACTAATACAAAATTAATAAATAAATTTTAGAAGAAGAAAAATCTACAGGGCGCCCATAGTCATGCTCTCTACTCGAAACACAAAGAAATTTAGTACTATGAGTTTCTCCACTAAATACACAAGAATCTCAATTACGCAACAGATACACTGCTGGCCACCCAAAATGCAGCACCAAGAAGGAAGCATCCGATTGGCCTGAATTTCGCAGCATGCGTCGCCCGCGAAAGGACATGCAAACGATTAGCATTGCAGGGAATATGCAAATCATGTGCGCCCGGCACGCCACCGAGAAGCACTGTAAGAAGGGTGCACAGAAGGCGGGGTGTAAGTAGTGGAAGTGTGTTGTTCTGCCGGACCTGTGCGTGGGAAGCTTCCTGATGCCTAGTCGCAGAATACGGCAGTCATTCCAGCACGTTTCGGAGTTCGACAGAGGACGAATAGTGGCTTATCGCGACAGCGGTTTATCGTACCGAGACATCGGCGCTCGTATGTGACGACATCCAGTCACACTGAGGCGAGTATGGATTCGGTGGGTGCAGGAGGGACGGACGGACCGACGTGAGCGATTGCCGCAGCCGCGGCACACCACCGAACGTGAGGACCGGCATGTTGTGCGGCGGGCATTGACGGCTAGCACCGCCACATCACGAACGTTAACGCAGGAATTAGGGTGTGTTGCGCAACAACCTGTGTCGGCACGTACCGTTCAACGTCGTCTGCAGGAGCGGGGACTTGTCGCACGGCGCCCATTGCTCCGATTACCATTGACGTTACACCACCGTCGAGTGCGGCGGCAGTGGGACGTTGAACGCCGCACCTGGACTACGGAATGGCACGACATTGTCTTTTCCGAAGAATCCCGCTTCTGCCTGCAACACCACGACGGTCGGATCCGCGTGTGGCGGCACTGCGGCGAGAGACTGTATGACGCCTGCATTATGCATCGCCATACCGGTCCGTCGCCTGGCGTTATGGTTTGGGACGCGATTGAATATGACACCCGCACCCTCTGGTACGCATCGCCGGTACAGTCCTCTCTTACCTGCAGGACCTGTCAGCGGCCACGTTTCAACAGGACAATGCGTGCCCGCATGTGGAACGCATCGTGCAACAATTCTTCATGGCCCACCAGGTGTCTCTGCTGCCGTGGCCCGCCTGTTCTCCCGATATGTAGCCCATCGAACACGTCTGGTCGCTGATCAGCAACCGAGTGGCCCTGCAAGCACCACCCGCGGGTACGCCTGATGAACTGTGGCAAAGCGTGGAAGTAGCCGGGACCGACATACCCCAAGCCCACATCCAAAGCCTCTTTCGTTCGATGCCGCGGTGAGTTGCGGCCGTTATTGCCAGCCATGGGGGCCACACGAACTATTGATGTTTGCGTGTTCCGCAAGTCGCACGGGCCTGTAAGCTCAATCGTTTCATCTTTGTATCTGTAGTTATGTGTCCAGTAAATCTGGCTTTGCTATGTCGTGTCCTTCTTGGTGAGCATTTTGGGTGGCCAGCAGTGTATATTAATAAAGTTAGACTAACTACCATTATATAAAAATTACGATTCAATTGCTTTTTTTTTTTTAGACAAATTTTTGAGTACCTATATAACAGGGTAGCCAGTTGAGGATGTGGCTGGGCAAGTAGTCAGGTATCATAACTTGGGGATGGAGGCTCCCATGGCAGCGCCTCACAGACTCGGCTCAACGTAGCGTCATAACGAAGTCTCCGGACGGCCCAGGAGGACCACCGGTAGAGAGGATCGACGGATCGTGCGTCAGGCACGAACGAACTCCGCGGGGACCTAGTCCACTATACAGGCAGATGTAGCGGCTCCTGTGTGCCCACGAACCATTTCCCGACACCTCGGGGAAGCGAATCTCCAATTTCAGCACCCCCTACGTGTGCTGCCATTAACACCGAAACATCGCCGGTTCCGTGTGCAGTGGTGCTAGGCTGGAGCGATGTGGAACGCCACAGACTGGCGACGTGTGGTTGTTTAGCGATGAGTGCCGCTTCGTTTTGGGAACAGATGATCATCGTGTCCGGGTGTGGAGGTTCCCGGTATGGTCTGGGGAGCCATTGCCTACGATAGCCGATCAGCTCTAGTATTGGTACGTGGATCATTGATGGACCAGCGGTATGTGGATGACATCCTACGGCCCCATGTACTCCTATTTCTGGCTGGGATTCCACGTGCGCTATACCAGCAGGATAACGGCCTCCCGCACACGGCTCGGGTTGCCCAGGACTGCCTACGTCATGTCCCGACACTTCCATGGCCTGCCCACTCCCCGGACATGTCCCCGATCGAGCAGGTGTGGGACCAGTTGAAACGACCGCTGCCGCCAAGCCGCACTATCCGGGATTTGGAGCGCACCGTCCAACACGTGTGGGCCAGTCTATCGCAGGACAACATCAGGCGTCTGTTCGCCTCCATGCCGGACCGTATTGCAGCATGTATCGCCGCACAAGGCGGTGCGACGCGCTATTGAAGATGACCGGACTGCGTGCCACAGATCCCTCTGCAATTGTCCTGTAGCTCTGTTTTTGCCATCGTGTGTTTCATTCATCTGAATTATTACGTCCATAAAATTTCAGTTCAATCCGATGCTTCCTTCTTGGTGCCCAAATTCCTTTGTCCGTCAATGTACACTGACGGAAAAAAAATCCCAACGCCAAGAAGGGGTTGTGTTAGATAAACGACATTTGGTAGGAGGTGAGAGTACATCTGTAAGATGACGTCTATGCAAATTTCGCGCTCGGCGCATACGTGTGGCGCTAGTAGCGCCCCTCGGAACATGCAAAGCAGGTTTGCTGTAAATACGCGCTGTAACGTTCGTGAGCGTTAGTTATCGTTGAGATTCGACGTAGGGTGTTGATGTTAGTCAAGAATGCCTTTAAGAAGACGAAGAAGCAATTATCAACAGCTCACGGAATTTGAACGAGGTCGTGTAATAGGGCTACGAGAAGGTGGATTTTCTTTCCGCAATATTGCAGAACGACTTGGCAGGAATGTAGCCACTGTGCATGATTGTTGGCAGCGGTGGTCAAGGGAAGGTACTGCCTCAAGAAGACCGGGTTCCGGCCGGCCACGTGGCACTACTGAAAGGGAAGACCGCAGTGTACGGCGTATGGCCGTGGCGCATCGTACAGCGTCTGCGGCAGCAATTCGAGCTGCAGTTGCCACCACAGTGACACAACGAACTGTTACAAATCGGTTACTTGAAGGACAGCTCCGAGCCAGACGCCCTGTAGCGTGCATTCCACTTACTCCGAACCACTGTCGTTTGCGACGTCAGTGATGTCAAGCTAGAGCTCATTGGAGGACGGAGTGGAGATCTGTTGTGTTTTCTGATGAAAGCCGGTTCTGACTGGGTGCCAGTGATGGCCGTGTGTTGGTTAGAAGGAGGCCAGGTGAGCGCCTGCAACCAACCTGTCTGCGGCCGAGACACACTGGACCTACACCTGGAGTTATGGTCTGGGGAGCAATTTCCTATGACAGCAGTAACACTCTCGTGGTTATCCCACGCACCCTGACGGCACAGTTGTACGTCGGTCTGGTGATTTAAGCTGCTGTGCTGCCATTCATGAACAGCATTCCAGGGGGTGTTTTACAACAGGATAACGCTCGCCCGCATACCGCTGTTGTAACCCAACATGCTCTACAGAGTGTCGACATGTTGCCGTGGCCTGCTAGATCACCAGATCTTTCACCAATCGAAAACGTATGGGACATCATTGGACGACAACTCCAGCGTCACCCCCAACCAGCATTAACCGTCCCTGTAGTGACCGACCAAGTGTAACAGGCATGGAACTCCATCCCACAAACTGACATCCAGCACCTGTACGGCACAATGCATAAATGTTTGCGTGCTTGCATTCAACATTCTGGCGGTTACACCAGTTATTAATGTACCAGCATTTCACATTTAAAATGGCTCTTCTCGCGCTTACAATAAGCTGTGATCTTGAAACCTTAATCAATTAAATATGTTACCTATACAAATGTATTGCCGCCATTTCATTCCTCTACAACTATTTTTTCGTGGTGTTGGGATTTTTTTTTCCGTCAGTGTATTTTCCCCACTGAAAACAACTGCCAAAGCAATTGCATGATAACCGAATTAAGTAATTAAAAAAAGTGAACTGCCCCGAGAAAAAAAGGGACGTTGGATTTTTTTTTGAGGGGGGGGGGGTGATAGCGACTACCGTGAGAAATTCGTAGGGCCATAAACAGTCGGCTGTCCCTAATTTGAGACCACGGACTCCAGGGAAAGGAGAAAGACAGTGCCGTGAGACAAGCGTACCCCTCTTTTTCCGATTGAGGCTCTGGAGACTCATAGATATTATTGAGAGATCCTCTGAAGGTAAATGTAACCAAATACTTCATTGGGGATTTAAAGATCCTAATTCCTTCTTCCCGGTAAAATTAGGTAACCGCTCACATAAATTTTAACACTAAATCCACCCAACACCAATTTTACATCAGTTAACCAATATTACATTAGCGCAATGAAGTACACGTATCATATAACGGTCAGGCAATCAGAACTGAAGAGAAAATGGCATACACATTTAACTACTCTCTTTCATTCTGCCTTTCCTATCAGGTTTTTCTACACTGGTTGTCCAAAACCTAAGGACGGACTACATTTTTAACTTTATAAGAAAAGAAAAACAATACATGACCGCAGCCAAATGGGCAAATAATTATATTGCCAGCATACGAACACGTGAAAAGACACAAAAAATTATTAATAACTGAAGCACAAATTACATTGTAATCAGTGTTTATGTTGATTGGGGGTTTAACGACCACTGTGCAACTCAGGGGACTATAAACAGTCGCCCGTCCCTAATTTAGGGTCACTAGAGAGAGAGCCAGTGCCGTAAGATAAACACGACATCCATGCCCTACCGAGAATCGAACCCGGACCCATCTCTTACGAATGGTCAGAAGAAATCGCTTAGACCACTGAGCCACAAGGGCAACATCAGCGTTTATGCAAAAGTTGCATATTTCCGAAGGACATAGTTGGATAATGGATGTACAGTGCTTTCCGATAACCAGGCAGAGCGACATTTCAGTATGGAATATGACCACCCTGTACTGTAATGCAGCTCTCACAACGTCGTGGCATGCTGAGCACTAAATGATCCAGGAGTTCCTCAGGCAAAGTGGTCCACTTTTCCCTCACAGCACGGATGAGGCCCTGCTTGTTTACTGGTGGGGGGGGGGGGGTCGAGCACCACGTCTCCCCATTGCGTCCCAGCCGTGTTCGATGGGGTTGAGGTCTGGGGAATGTGCTGGCCAGTCGATGCGATGAATATCCTCAGTCTCCAGAAGTGTCTGCACCGCTCTCGTACGATGAGGTGTCGTGTTGTCATCCATGAACACATTGCATTCGCCTACAGCACCACGAATAATCGAAAATGACGTAAAGAACTTCGTTGTTCACCCGTCATAGTGCCATTTTCCAGCACCTGTAGCTAGGTGCGTCCATTAGTCATGATGCTGCCCAACACCATTACCCCGGCACTGCTGTATCTGTCACTTTCCTGAACATTCTCGCGCTGGTACGCTGTACCACTTTCACGAGAGATCAACTGACATCTAGAATGCGAGGACAGGCTGAAACGACTCATTTGTGAAGAGTTGGCCCATTGATGACGTGTCCAATTTTTATGAATATGACAACCACTGAAAACGCGCGCTACGTTGAGTTCTGGATAGAGGGACGCAGACTACAGGCCTTCGTGCAGATGGCCCAGTATGTCGCTGACGTATTGCCAAAGTTTATCGGTCCGCGTTCCTGTGCTGGAATGGAGGCGACTCTCAAGCTGACCAGCCATGGTGCGGCAATTACGTTTTGCCGCGTGAAATCATCTAGATGATGTCTTTGAGACATAACGTAAATTACACGTTCATAACTTTATGCTTTCACGTCGCCCCTTTTCTCTTATCCGTTTAAGTGACACCACGTTACCCCACGCGACCCCAATGCGCACGATTCAACATTTTGCATGTGCACTGGCTTTCTACTGAACGTCCTCAGTTACGCAAATTGCCACACGCTGTTGCGTATTATTTTGTATTTGTAACCTTTCGAAATAGTGTTCGTCCTTAGATTTTGCACACCAGTGTATTTAATCTGACACAAATATATTTCCAAGATGGAGGAAGTTAGAACTATACACCAATGTCCGCACTGATCGGTCCTCACTTCGAAATGAATTTCCTCCTCCCCTACACTATCACCAAGAAATGAGTTGCCTCTATGACTGAAATTTAACTTCTCAACGACTCAAAAATTGCAATGGAATGTTACATACAGCTACGTGCCACGCCCCTTTTGAATGCTGGCAGCAAACTAGTTTTTCACACTAAACACAACACAAAGAAATGTTCTACGTAAATTCAATGGTAAGAACTAGCTGATATTAAAGTAAATATATTAATTATTTTAAGCATAAATAACTACTATTATTACTGTTACCAACTGCTATTATTTTCTTAAATTATTATACTGTTAGTTGCTACACATTTTCTTTCATAATGGCACAAAACATGATGATGACCTTACCACAACACGTTAAAATGAAGTGTACAATGAGGTCATCAGTGTTATGTAATTACGTTCTAACTGTGCGGATGCACTTAAATGAATAAGTATGTTTATTCACTTAACTGAACTCATGCATTCAATCATGCAACTTACGCACCGAAACCCAATGGCCTCAATATGGCGAAGCGAAGATTTTAAGAAAACCGGGAGGGGATGTTCCTCTTCCGCACCGTGCAACCGCTGGAAACATTGCACTTCATTGAGCAGTCCTGCACAGCAATTTGAAAAATGACATCTTAATTGGCATAAGCCATGAGTGATGAAATCATGCAGTTCTAAGAATGCTGTTTGTTACGGCAGTCATTAAGATCGGTATAGACAAGGAAGACTATTAAGATTAAAAAAAAAAGCCTTAACGCTCGTATACGCGGGTTCAAGGAAGCACAGAGTTTGAAGCGATGACAAGAAAAATATTCATTCGGTAACTGTTTTCCTTTTTCAATATATGTATCAAGTGGCACAGAAGCGTTGCTAAATAAGTTTTCTACACGTCTTTAAGTTTCTTGCTACAAAGTAGGTATCTTAAATTCCTTTTCCAATAACCATCGGTTAAATTGCAAGTTCGACAGGTGTGTAACCAAACCACTAAACGAAAATTCGATCAAAAATACTATTACACGATATTCCCCTTCCTTGTATTGAAAACCGTATACATTTAACGTCCGGTAACACTCGCACTACAATGTTTATGATTGTTCAGGAGATGCTGCCGATAAATCACGTTTAGCGCAACCAAATATTGCTGACTTTTTTATTTAAAAAAAAAAATATTACTAAGACAGTGAAGCTTGAGGACATGAAATCAGTCTCAGAAACAATGATAATTTCCCAAAATTTAACTAAAACTTAAAAGGAGAAATGTTGTAATCTATATAAAGATGGACTCTGAAGAAATCGTCGAGAATTTTAATCTTCTTCTGAAAAAGGAATTCCTAGACTGACAGTTAAGAATTAGTGCTATTAAGCAAAAAGAAGCGCGGGAGAGAAAACCGACAGATCGATTACAGCAGCCTTGCGACAGGTAATTCCACGACCGACAGATTGGTTACTCGGGCTTTACAAGAGGCACTGGAGGAAAGTAAATTCCACGTCCAGCAGGAGACTAATTACTGAGATTTCACGGCACTGGAAAGGGTAATTCCACGACTGAGAGATTGATTACTGGGGTTTTACGGCCCAACATGTGTAACGAATAGGACTGACAATTGGATTTTACAAGCACAAGGGGAAATACTGAAGGAAAAAAAAAAATTACAGTCAACCCTCGATTTACCGCCACCCCTGAAGTCTGAATAAACGTGCTCTATATATTGGGTGTGTTCATAGGTTCTACTCGTTTTTGTAGGCTACAAAGAAAGGAGGAGTACACAAAAAATAACGTACTGAGGATTTCACATAATTGCCATCAGTATGTATGACCTCTTGCCATCTGTCTATGAGTAGGTGAATCCCACGCCGGAAAAACTCATGTGGTTAAGAGTAAAAATAAGTCATGTAATGCCGTTTTCACATCGTCCACATCATCGAAGGTTTGGAGAGCGAAGGCGTTCTGTAATGATCGAAAATGGTGGTAGTCCGTAGGTGCCAGGTCAGGGGAATATCCCGGGTGAGATAACACTTCTCAACCAAAGTCCAGTAATTTTTGCAGAGTGATTAAAGCAGCGTGAGGTCTGGCGTTATCATGACGAAGGATCACGCCTTTGCGATTGACGAGTGCTGGCCGCTTCGATGTCAATTGTTCTCGCAATCTGTCCAACTGTTGGCAGTAGAGGTCAGCATTTATCGTTCCGTTAGGTGGCAATACTGGATTATTCCCTGAACATTCCACCAAGCACTGAACAAAACCTTTTTGGGATGCCGTTCTCCTTTTGAGGTCGATGGAGCAGGCTCCGCACTTTGGCACACAGTCCGTCGACGCTTTACATTACGGTACAGTACCCATTTCTCATCACCCGTTACCATTCGACCCAAAAACGGCTTATTTCTGTGACGAGAAAGCAAAGAAATACAGGTAGGGATTCTCTACTCTCGTTGCTTTGCAGAAAGCTGGTGCGGAACACAGTTATCGAATTTGGTGATGAACCCAAGCGCGTGCATCCGTTTTTCGACTGTTGTTCTGTGTACCGACAACGTTTCCGCTAATTCCTGAACGGTTGCATGTGGGTCATTTGTTATGGCCTGGTCAACATCCTCGTCAGAAACCACGGATGGACGTCCAGGACCTGGTTGATCTTTACAACTTCTGTCTCCGTCCCCGAATTTCCGAAACCAACGGCGACATGTGCTATCATCAACTGCATCCTCCCCATACACTTGACAGATGTTGCGGCAAGCAGCAGCTGCAGTGTTATCATCAACTGCATCCTCCCCATACACTTGACAGATGTTGCGGCAAGCAGCAGCTGCAGTACTACCTTTATCGAACTCGTAAGTAAACAATGTGTAATGTGCTCTTTATCGCATGCCATGTTAAACCGTCCGTGATTTCCGTTAAGAATGACTTACTCGGACAAACCTAGTACCTCTATATGCTGTACTGCTTCACGCTTTATTGGCCGAAAATTCGGCATCGCAGCGTCATCTGTGACATGACTACTCCGATCGCAATTTGCATCTATTACAAAAACGGGTAGAACTTTTGCACACCCAATAAAACATCCCTTGATATCTCGGCATACCACCATATCCTAGGCATGCTCCAACCTACTTTTCCCAATACCAAACGTACATGATGTACCGCCACTTGCAAGCTGTAAGAGAATTCCCTTCCCGTTTTTCAAGACCATGATTCATTTGTGGCGAACCTTAAATGTTCAAGACACTGATTCAAAAGATGAGAATCAGTGTCTCTTCACATTAAGATTCTTTCAAGCAAACTCGCAGGATGTCGATATTTTAAACGCACTTGTTAAATGAGGTTGTGCCTCGGAAATAATTGGGTTAAAATCTAAAACACAAATGAAATAGACGAATTTCTTTAAAGAAACTAAGGTATGTAAAATTATTTTGTGTACTGCTATTAATTTTCATTTGATAAAATGTTAGTAACGTAACATGATTTTATATTCATTTCCTTATTATTAAAATGTTAGCTTCGTCTTCCTACTATGCAAATTAAACTTTGGCATTTAATACCTACCAAAAGCTTCCGAAATGAAAACGGACTTTTCGAGGTACATGTACTTGGAGTGCCACTTTTCCAAAATAAAAAATCAACGCTGCCAAAGGTTTGTACTAGTTTTGTACACCCAAAAGAAAATGTTGAACACCACCGGAAGCGGTACTTTTCGGCTTTCTAAAAGTGGCACTCCAAGTTCATGCTGAGTGCCACTTTTCAAAATCGAAAATAAATACTGCCAGAATGTTGTCACAGTTTTGTAGAGTTTTGTACACCCAAAAGAAAATTTTGTACACCACCGGAAGTGGTACATTTTGATTCTCCTTTGTGGCTTTCGGGCATGTATTTGGAGTACCACTTTGCCAAAATCGAAAATAAACACTGCCAGAATGTTGTACTAGTTCTGTTCAGTTTTGTACACCCAAAAGAAAATTTTGTACACCACCGGAAGTGGTAATTTTTTACTTTCCTTTGTGGCTCTCGAGCATGTATTTGGAGTGCCACTTTTCCAAAATCGAAAATACGCATTGCCAGAGCGTTGTACTAGTTTTGTACAGTTTTGTACACTCAAAAGAAAGTTACGTACCCCTCAGGAGATGGTTCTCTTCGGTTCTCCAGCATGCACTTAGAGTGCCATTTTTTGAAATTCGGAAGTAAAACATTACATATTTTTACTCCTGTTCATTATACACAGCCAGCTGTTTCTGTGTTCATTATACGTACTTTTCATTTGTACAAGGTCGCAAATTACCGTGCGGT
The DNA here is from genome assembly GCA_039090855.1 of Macrothele yani. Taxonomy (NCBI): domain Eukaryota; kingdom Metazoa; phylum Arthropoda; class Arachnida; order Araneae; family Macrothelidae; genus Macrothele; species Macrothele yani. The sequence goes on from CM076996.1 coordinate 144,798,583, forward strand.
TGTCTTGTGTAAACTAAGAAATTGTAGGAGCCTTCATTTTTATAGTAAAGGAAGAAAAGAAACAGTTATTTGTTGCTTTAGTTAAGCAAAAGTATTTTGAAAACGCGATGAAAAGGAATTCTTCAAATCAGAGAGAGCGTATCACCGCTTCCAGTGCAGCAACCATGTTGAGTGAGGTGGGGGAGAGGGAAGTCGCAAAACACCTCGGCGCACTCGCAGTGCCGTAAGTAGCACAACTTGTGCCACCCCGGAAAGTTTATTTCAGCATCCCTAAGCATAATAATTTTTCCAGGATTTCGAACACTAGGGAGGATGTGTTTTTCACTGTGTTTGTTTTGGGAGAATGGGGATGTCAGGAAGTTAGGGCGACTGTCTGGAAAAGTAAAGAAGTACCTAGAGCCCTGTAGTTTTAACTTTTAAAATAATTTTTAGAACACAAGTACATAATGAAAGGTTATCAATCAGCCAATCAGATTTAACACGGTGAGCTGACAGATGCATGATCAATTTTTATCTCATTCAAACGAATTCGGTAAAATATATTTAAATGTTTAAGATTAACAACTACGTATAAGACTTTAGTGATCGTTATTGGATATGGTTGTATACAAACAGATGCGAAACTGACAAAATGATTTTGTACAATTTCGCATTTTCAATACATCAAAAAAAAAAAAATCTTTACTTTTTTAAAACTTGTAGTAAATCCGAATGTTATTTTGTTTAATATTCATAACCCTATTACACATTCTTTATTAGCATCGCTCTTTTCAAAGCAAATTGTTTACAAGTTGATTTTTCAATAGTATTGAGTGAAATATTCATTAATCTTTGCTTGTTTAAAATTTCTCAAAGTCAGGGGAAAAACAAAACCGTGAACGTTATTAAGTTTTTAGTTGCACCATCTGTTTTATGGCTGAACAACAACAGCAAAAAAAACGTCCGCACCATGTCAAAAGCAGCTGTATCCTTCCTAAGAGTACGTTTTATTCAGAGCAACGATTGCGAAATAAATTTTTCATCCAAACCGAAAGTAAATAACATACTCTTCTCCGATGGGATCAAGGTTCAACTTTGGCTGCACCAAGAAGGAACACAACAACGCTGACCGAAAGTAAACAACATACCCTTCTCTGATGAGATCAAGGTTCAACTTTGGCTACACAAAGAACTCAACAACGCTGTCTCGATTCTCTCAAACTTGTAATATACCAGTTGCGAATACGTAAACGAATAAAAGAACTGTGTGTTTGTGATAATCTGAAATGTAAAATTTTATGCACATCGAAAAAAGCGTATAAAGTAATGAATTACGTATTATCGAATTGGAAAAGCTTAGAAACTACAGTAAAATATCGGGACTAACGCAAAATTACGTATAAATGTCAAAAAATATAACTGGAATACGTACAACCGAAATTTCACTGAATATCCCCTTATTTTTACAAAGCAATGCTTAATTTTTAAATTTTTGTTAAACCTGAAAACCACTAGATGGAAAAAACATTGCGCAGAAATTCAAATTGCTTGATTTTCAGTCTGTGACGTATACCTATAACTTAACCCTCCTTTCGAGTTGCTGCTTTCTTATAAAAATTTCGTTGTTTTAAACTAAACATTTTCCCACTGAACAGTTCCTCACTTTTCTAAACAGATTGTACATTTTAGCGACACTGACAGTGAGTCACAGCAAAATATATACAGATAACGTTGATTGTAAATAATGGGAGGAGTGGTGTAGAGAGAGAGAGAGAGATCGCAAGTAATTGTGGGGAATTGATGTAAAGAAAGAGATTTACGCGAATACGTATTGTTGCTATATGATTGAGATCAATGTCGATCTAAGAGCTATTTTGTGTCAAATGATTAATCACAACGTGATGATTTTTTATACGGATGATCTTCGAACTTTCATTGAGTGCTTATTTTCAGTGGAAAATTAAGAGCTAGGAGATTTTAAACAAAAATCCTTTTGCTCATTCTTTCAATTTGGCCGTTTGGCTACTGAGTTATCACAAAAGTGTGTTTTATATGCAACAAACTAGGAACATTAATCAAATTAGTTAACCATTTAAGCTACTGCTTCGAAAAGCAAAAATTCTACAAGTTATTAATGCAGTCACAAGGGTATCCACAACTAAGGATAGCCGTTATACAATCTCAAAATGTACAAATATGTAATTAAAAAAAATAGATAAAAGTCAGGTGCAAAAACCTTCAGTAAGACAAAAATTGGAAATTAAGAACTGTAATCTGATCACACACGCTCAGGGACCATCAAATTTTTACCACTGAGGAATCTTATAAAATGATTTCTTATATTTCAAAATGGAGCACATTTCTCGCACTTACAAAACACGACAAATCTAGTAGAAAACGCGTGTGAATATTTCGGATTTGTGGAATGGTACAAGAAATGCATGTCTGGTATTGAACTAAGACTGGTGAAAAGTACCACATCCGGTACAAAATATCATTTCGAGCTGGAAAAAAAAAATATACAACGACCTTTTATAATTTGGACTGCAAGTGCATGCTTTGCGGTACACCAAGTAGAAAAGTACTATTCTGTTCAGGAAAATAATTTTAATTTTCACGGTAGAACATAATACAAAATGTTAGGTGTCTATTTTCATTTTTGGAGAAACTTTTCTACAATGGCTTTCTAGAAAAACAAATGCTAGTTTGCTTAGGGGGTAGTAAGTGAACAGTTCCTTTTCGGTGGTGTACAAGACCGTACAAAACTTGTACAGCACTCTGGCAGTGTTCATTTTGGATTTTAGACAAAGGGCAAGAGCGCATATGCCGGGGAGCCACTAAGGAGAGGTGAAAAGAACCTCCTCTGGCACAGTACACATATTTTTTACGATGCAAACACCCTGGCAATATTTATTTTCGATTTTAAAAAAGTGACACTCTGAGTACATGCTGGTGAGCCAATAAGAACCACTTTCGATGGTGTAAAAAATTTTCTTTTGGATGTACAAAACTAGGACAACTTTCTGACAGTGTTTATTTTCGATTTTGGAAAAGTGGCACTCCAAGTACATGCTCGAAAGCCACAAAGGAGAGTCAAAAAGTACCACTTCCGGTGGTGTACAAATTGGGTGTACAAAAATGTACAAAACTAGGACAACATTCCGGCAGTGTTTATTTTTATTTTGGAAAAGTGGCACTCCAAGTACATGCTCGAGAGCCACAAAGGAGAGCAAAAAATTACCATTTTCGGTGGTGTACAAAATTTTCTTTTGGCTGTACAAAACTAGTACAAAAAAACTCTGGCAGTATTTATTTTCGATTTTGAAAAAGTGGCACTTCAGCATGTACTTGGAGTGCCACTTTTAGAGAGCCGAAAAGTACCACTTCCGGTGGTGTACACAATTTCCTTTTGGGTGTACAAAACTAGTACAAAACTTTGGCAGCGTTGATTTTTTATTTTGGAAAAGTCGCACTCCCAGTTCATGTACCTGACGTTTCGAACTACAGAGGGAAGTGCACGTTTCCAAATACACAACATATAACTGCGTTTTTTTTTTGTTTTTTTTTTTTTCGTTTTTTTTTCTAATTGACATATTTTTAACTCAAAGCTAAATTATGATTTTCGATGAAATATTATGATAATTTGGATTACTTAAAATTAACTAGAAATTTTATATAACGCCAATGCAATGTAACAAACGGTGGCGGTACATCAAGGGTTGACTCTATACATAAATATACACTCATGTCAAAAAGTTAAGGAACACTTATGTTTCCATAGCATACTTTTATTCCAACAGAATGTGGATGACAATATTTTAATAGGGAGTAAACAAAGATGAAAAGGACATGTATACACACAAATAAGCACGAATTTGTGCTTATTAATAGAGAAAATCGATAAAAGAACAAAACATACCATTTTCTGACATTGGCTCACAATAACTAAAATTGACATAGATTTTTTTTTTTTTCATGGATCATTTTAATAAAGTATATGTCCACCCCTGACTGCAACGCATGATTGGCATCGGCGGGTCATGCTTTTCACGAGATTGTCCAGAAGATCCTCAAAGAGGTTTCTAGATTCATCAGGTCTTTTTTAGTGCCAGGTGGGGGATCGCGTTCAGCAATGCTCCGGCCCAGAGCTTCCCAAGCATTTTCGAATGGGATCAGGTCGGGAGAATAAGCACGCAACTCCATTCGGTCGATCCCCTCGCTTTCCAACAGTTCATCAACACATGATGATCGATGAGGACGGGCGTTGTCGTCCATAAAAACAAAAGAATTTACCACAGCACCATTAAACTGCTTTACTTGTTCTAAAATGACCTCATCACAATAACGCTGGGCATTCATTTTCCCTTTCTCCAAAACTAGGAGGTACATCCACTGATCATAATCCCAGACCAGACCATTTACTCTACCACCCCTGTAATGATCGATTTCTACGATGTTTCTGGCTGAATAGACAGTGCGGGGTTTTTGCCAGATGTATTGCCTCCTATAGTCAGACGATAAACAAAATCGGCTTTCGTATGTGAACAGAACATTGGCCCATTGCTCTGCACTCCATGTGGAGTGTTCACGACACCATCTATAGCGAATTGTTTGGCGTGCTGGGGTCAATGGAACACACTGTACAGGTTTTCGGGCATATAATCCGAAATGATTGAAACACTTTGACGCCATATTTTGGTACCATTGCTTGATTCCAGCTGATTTGCTAACTCGCCAGCAGTTGTTCGGCGAGATCTTTTAGCCGTTACAACAAGATAACGATCTTGTGATGGAGTAGTTTTACGTGGTCGACCACTATAGTACCTTCTGGAAGCTATTCCATGTTCAGAACATTGTTTCCAGATCCGTGATACTACGTTCTGGACAATTCCGAACACATTCGCTATGTCTCCCGTTGTCCGCCCTTCATCCAGTTTATAAACAATTCGCCCACGGCTAAAATCATCCAGATGAGTTCTTTTACATGTATTACAAGTCGCTATAACAACAAAAAAAGGAAGATTCACCCATCAACACAAAACAAAGGATATCTTCCCACTCATGTTTCAGCTTTTATCGCCGATCGGCAGTACACAGCTGTCACGTGATTCTTGACAATTTGCAGATGAACAAACACACTCACATACCTTGCTCTTACGGGTTTCGATGACATCAGAAGGTTTTTACCGTTAACCAACGACTTGCGAATCCGAAATATAGTCTTTTGTCGTTGTTCCTTAATTTTTAGACATGAGTGTGTATATACACTGCCGGACAATTGCTAAGGACGGATGACAATAGCAACCATAAAATGGAAGGCAGGAAAATGTGGAAATTAGCATAAGTGCGGGATATAATTACCGTGTTGTGCGTATGCGCAAATTTTGGATTGCCGAACTTGTTCGTGACGTCATAGCGCTGATAAGAGATATAAAAGGATTTGACGCGTATTGACCGTTGTTGTTCAAACGCAAAGTTGAAAGGGAAAGAATCAATTGACGAACTTGCAATTTTCAGTATGTCTTCCCGACATCACCTAGATAATTTTACGCGTGGCCGTATTATTGGCAAGATTGAAGAAAGGCGAAAAATAACAGATGTTGCCAGGGAGTTCGACGTCAGCCACAGTGTTGTTTCAAGGCTTTGGAAATCATTTCAAACAAATGGAGAGTGTAGCAAACGTCACGGGGGAGGTCGTGTTCGCAGTACGACACCTGCAGAAGATCGGTACATAGTGCTATCAACAAAAAGACACCGGCGCAGCACAGCTAGTGAGGTAGCAAATCAGTTTATGGCTGCTGCTGGCAAGCGGATCTCCCGAAAAACTGTCGCCAGACGTTTGCATGAAGGAGGACTATACGCCCGCCGTCCTGTTGTGTGCATCATATTGTCCAGACGTCACCGTACCGCCCGTTTGCAATGGTGCCATCAACATCGCAATTGGACTGATAACGACTGGTCTGCTGTCCTCTTCTCAGATGAGAGTAGATACAGTCTATCGTCTGATTGTCGACGACAACTGATCTGGCGTGATAGTGGTACTGCATATTGTCCAGCAAACATACAGGAAAGGGACCGATATCCGACATGTAGTGTCATGGTATGGGCTGGCATCATGATCAATGGCCGTACGTCCCTCTATGTGCTTCCAACTGGGACTATGACTGGCCAACGATACATTAATGATGTTTTGCTACCTCATGTTCGCATGTTCCGTGGTGCTGTCGGTGATAGATTCATTTTCATGGACGACAACGCAACATGTCATCGAACAGTCGCTGTCCAGGAGTGTCTTGAGAGCGAGGATATTCAACGCCTCGTATGGCCAGCACGTTCTCCAGATCTGAATCCCATTGAAAATGTGTGGGATGCTTTGAGGAGTCTTGCTGGTCGCCAATGCCCTCCAATAAACAAGGACACCCTCATCCGTGCACTGACAGAGGAATGGGATAAATTACCCCAACAGCTGCTTGATAATGCTGTGCAAAGCATGACACGACGTGTGGAATCTTGCATCGCCCTCCATGGTGGTCATATCCCGTATTGACATCTTACGCCGGAACGCCTGCGGACGGTAATTGCATTTTTCACGTTTACGTATTCTGCACAAAATGGCCTGTTTGTCCCTTGAACACGTTCCAAAGCCTTCTGGATTTCAGAGCACAATAAATTGTCTTTCTTGTAATGTCCTGGCATTCTGACATTATTTTATTTCACTTGGCATCCAAACACACTTACATTTTTATGCGCTATACAGCCGTTTATGATCCGTCCTTAGCAATTGTCCAGCAGTGTATAATTATATCACCCACCCGAAGTCATCCTGAGGAAGAAATTGAAGAATTTTGCGAGGAAATTCGGCATCTAAATAACAAGGGCAAGCGCACATAAAGTTCATTATGGGTTATTTCAATGCGAAAACAGCAACAGAATGAAATTTCGGTATGTAAATTCGGTCACGGCAACAGAAACCAGCAAGGAAATACTCTCGTAGAGGTTGCAGAGGCAGAAAGGTTTTTCACCATGAGCTCCTTTTTCCAAGAAAAAGCCACAAAGGAAATGAACATGGAAGCATCCCAATGGAATGACAAATGAAATTGATTTTATTATGTGTAACAAGAAATTTGTCACTGAAGACTGCAGTGTGCCGAACAGGTTCAACACAAGTAGTGACCATAGAATGGTGAGATGTAAGAAGCACCTCAACACTTAACTCAAGCGTGGCAAGCTCATAAAACTAACAAAATGTATTGACATGACCAACCTTAAAAAGCATCATCAAAGTACCTTCAAACTGGAACTGAGGAACAGATTCTCTGCTCTAGAAGGCCTAACGTCGAAAGAAGTAGATAGATATCTCTGAAGTTAACAGAAAACTAACCACGCCACTTATGGAAACAGCAACAAAAATAGGCGGTACTAAGAACTAGTTGCATATGAAGAAAATATCAGGAAAAACAAAATGCTGATGCGAAAGAGAAGGGCGATGATGGCAAGCAATGAAGATGTAACTTTCAAAGTGGAATATATAGAGCTATGCAAGACAGTACGAAAAAGTATCACTGAAGACACGTAAGGAAATTCAATTGTGAACTAGTGAGAAAAGGAATTGAAAGCAACTAAAGCCTGAAGAGAGCAAAAGGGATCTCAGTAAGGGAAGAAAACAAACTATGCCACTGAGAAAAGAAGATGGAACTGTAACCAGAAATAGAGGCGAAATTTTGACAAGAGTGGAATATTTCTACTCAAAACTACACTGGCGGAAAGTGAAAAAAGAACACCAAGAAGGAGACGTCTGATACCAACGAAATTTATACAGCATAATAACGGAATACAGAGGATAACGTGATCAAAACATTATGGCAAAATACAGCTGTATTTGCTGGTAAACTGGAAAATAACCTTTCCATGTAACATAGTTAGTATGAGGTTGAACCGCCATGAACTGCGTCACACTGTGCAATTCTGGCATGGAGTCTGTCGTACAGATGTTGGATGTAAGTTTGGGGTATTGAGTTCCAAGCATCCTCAACCTGGACGCGTAAAACGGGGATGGTCGTGGCTGGCCGTGGAGACCGGATAAGTCGTTGTCCCATAAAATCCCACACGTGCTCAATGGGGGACAAATCCGGTGAACGTGCAGGCCATGGAAGTTGTCTCACACCCTGAAGTGCATGATGCGTTACACGTGCCGTGTGTGGGCGTGCGTTATCTTGCTGGAAAATACCACGATGGACCGAACTTACAAATGGCACAACAACGGGCTGAATGATGTTGTTGATGTAGGAGGTGCTGTTTAACGTACCCGGTACAAACACTAGTTGTGTACGGGAGTGATAGCTGATCGCTCCCCACACCAGGAGACCAGGTGTAGGCCCCGTGTGTCGCTGGCGGATGCAAGAAGGGTGGAGACGCTCCAGTGTGAGTCTGCGAACACGCATACGGCCATTGGAGGCTCCCAAGCAGAATCTGCTTTCATCGCTGAACACGACACATCGCCATTGCGTTCTCCAGTGCAGACGTTGGCGACACCACTGCAGCCGTTCCTGACGGTGGGCTGGAGTCAGAGGTACACATGCCAGAGGCACACGTGCACGTAGTCCTGCATCCAGTAGACGGTTGCGGATTGTTCGCACAGTCACCTCAGGTGCAACGGCAGCTCGGATTTGCGTCGCAGTGGATGTTCTGCTTGACAACGCCGCTCTTCTTATGCGTCGATCGGTCCGCTCATCAGTCCGTCAGTGACTCCCGGTTCTACGTCTTCTCGTGTGGGAATGTTTCTCGGACCATCTACGCCACCATCGTACCACCACCGATACTTTCCGTCCAATTCGCTCCGCAATACGACGATACGACCACCCGGCCTCGCGGAGTCCGACTAGACGACCTGGCTCAAAGTCCGATAACTGCTGAAATCGTACGTCTTCCATGTCCACGCATTGCAGCTTCTTCAGGGTCTTCGCACGTGTCCGTACGCCGACGACTGATTACATTCACTTCGCCGTACTCCTTAAATACCACCGACGATAATTTGCATATTATGCCGTGCTGTGGCGTAAGCGCTCACCGGTTGGTCCCGAAATTAACATCACACCTACGTAAACTCGACCCCCATTAACATATGTAAATTTCATGATCGTCCGCCAATTCCTTCTGGGTGTTCTTTTTCACTTTCCGGCAGTGTATATGAAAGGGACAATTCATCTACTCCAGACATTACGAAACGGAAAGGTACCAGTATCGAAGTACTTCCAGTCCTCCCAGCAGAAGTTACACATGCAGTTAAGAACATGAAACGGAGAAGAGCTCCAGGAGAAGATAGAATTACCGAAGACATCATACAAGAAGCAAGTGGAGAAATTGAAACTAGACTCGCTCAAGTTTTCACTAGATGTCTCAATAAAGGGAAGATTCCTGAGGATTGGAACAATGTTACAATGATCCTGCTACATAAAAAAGGTGACATTGGGGATTTCAGGAAATACACGCCCATCAGCCTCCTATCAATGGTTTATAAAATTTTCACTAAGGTTCTTTTACGTCGCTTGAAGGTAACACTGGACGTGGCCCAACCGAGAGAACAAGCTGAATTTAGGAGTGGCTACAGCACGTACTGAGAGAATTAACTGAAAGAACGAGGGAATATGAACTCCAATTATGTGTGGCTTTTATTGATTATGATTTGATTCCGTGAAACCATCAGCAGTTACAATGGCTTTGCAATCCTGGGGTATTGAAGATGCATACATTAGCATTAGCATTATTAATAATATCTATGAAAGTGCAAAGGTTCGGCAATTTCAGGATGCAGCACCAATAAAAATTGTAAAGGGAGTGAGACAAGGTGACACTATATCTCCCAAACTCTTGAATGCCACATTGCAAAATGTATTTCAATCATTTAACTCACCTTCGTTTTGCCGATGACGTCGTCATTTTGGCAACTGCCCATTCAGATCTGCAGAGTATGATCCAGGAGCTTGCTGACAAGAGTAAAGAAGTGGGATTAAAAATGAACTTTCAGGACAAAGCTGATGTACAATGCTTTAACAAGAAATTAAGATTTATCAATTGATGGGGAAACGCTGGGGAAAAGCTGGAGATAACCGATGCCTACATTTACCTTGGATAGCATACATCAAGCGAGGGTCACATTGATGAAGAAATTAATAGGCTTATAAAACTTGGTGGGCGAGCTCATGAAAGAAACAGTACAATTTTTAAGAACAATATGCCATTATATCTTAAAAGAAAAGTGTTTTATCAATGCAACATCCTCCCAGTGCTTATATATGGAGCAGAGACGTGGACCTTAAATAAAAAAGACATACAAAGACGGCAGACAACTGAAAGAAGCATGGAGAGGTGCATGCTTGGTGTAACCAGAAGAGATAAGAAGAGGAACCTGCGGATAAGGAAAATGACAAGAGTGGAATACATCATGATCAGCGTAAAATCCCTGAAGTGGCAACGGGCTGGACATGTTGCCAGAAGAACAGACCACCGATGGACAACCGAAAGTTTAGACTGGATTCCAAGGGACAGAAAAAAAACCCAAAAGAAGACCACGTAAGAGATAAATGGATGAAATTCGAAAGAATGCCAGAGTAACATGGAGGAGACAGGCTCAAGACAGACTGTTGTGGAAGAAAATCGGGGAGACCTTCATCCAGCAGTGGACTGATAATGGTTGATAATAATGATGCTACATACATCATCATCATCATCATTGTCAACCATTATCAATCCACTGCTGGACGAAGGTCTCCCCAAGTTTCCTCCACAACGGTCTGTCTTGTGCTAGTCTCCTCCATGTCACTCCCGCATATTTACGAATTTCATCCACCCATCTCCCATGTGGTCTTTTTCTGGAGTCTTTTCCTGTCCCTTGGAATCCAGTCTAAAATTTCGGCTGTCCATCTATGGTCTGTCCTTCTGGCAGTATGTCCAGCCCATTGCCATTTCAGGGATTTAACTCTGATCATGATGTCTTCCACTCTCGTCATTTTTCGGATCCACGAGTTCCTCTTCTTATCTCTCCTGGTTATACCAAGCATGCACCTCTCCATGCTTCTTTGAGTTGTCTGCAGCCTTTGTATGTCTCTTTTAGTTAAGGTCCACGTCTCTGCACCATGCGTAAGCACTGGAAGGATGCATTGATCAAACACTTTTCTTTAAGACATAATGGCATATTGCTCTTGAAAATTATGCTGTTTCTTCCAAAAGCTCTCCAGGCAAGTTTTGTACGCCGATTAATTTCTTCATCAATGTGACCCTCACTTGATATCTGCTGTCCAAGATAAACATACGTATCTGTTATCTCCAGTTTTTCTCCATCAATCGATAAATCTTCATTTCTTGTAAAAGCATTGAACATCACTTTTGTCTTCTGAAAGTTCATTTTTAATCCCACTTCTTTACTCTTGTCAGCAAGTTCCTGGATCATACTCTGCAGCTCTGATGGGGTAGTTGCAAAAATGACTACGTCATCAGCAAAACGAAGGTGGGTTAGATAATCTCCATTAATTTTTATCCCTTTGTTTTCCCAGTTCAGTGATTGAAAGACATTTTCCAATGTGGCATTAAAGAGCTTCGGAGATATGGTGTCACCTTGTCTCATTCCCTTTCCAATTTTTATGTGTGTTGTATTTTCAAACAGCCGAATCTTTGCACTTGCATTTTCATAGATGTTATTAATAATATTAATGTATGCATCTTCAATACCGCAGGATTTCAGAGCCGTGGTAACTGCTGATGGTTTTACCGAATCAAAGGCTTTTTCATAATCGATAAAAGCCATGCACAATGGAAGTTCATATTCCCTCGCTCTTTCAATTAGTTCTCTCAGTACGTGGATATGATCTATTGTGCTGTAGCCACTCCTGAATCCAGCTTGTTCTCTCGGTTGAGCCATGTCCAGTGTTACCTTCAAGCGGTGTGAAAGAACTTTAGTGAAGATTTTATAAACCACTGATAGGAGGCTGATAGGTCTGTAGTTCCTGAGATCCTCAATGTCACCTTTTTTATGTAGCAGGATCATTGTAGCATTGTTCCAATCCTCAGGAATCTTCCCTTCATTAAGGCATCGAGTGAAAATTTGGGCGAGTACTGTTTCAATTTCTTCACTTGCTTCTTGTATGATGTCTATAGTAATTCCATCTTCTCCTGGAGCTTTCCCCCGCTTCATGTTCTTGATTGCATGAGCAACTTCTGCTGGGAGGACTGGAAGAACTCTGGTACCTTTCATGATGTCTGGAGTACATGTATCATCCCTTTCATATAATTTGGAGTAGAAATCTTTCACTCTTGTCAAAATTTCGCCTCTATTTCTTGTTATAGAACCATCTTCTTTTCTCAGAGCCATAATCTGTTTTCTTCCCTTACTGAGATGTCCCTTTGCTATATCGATCAGCCGAAACATTAAAAACCACCTACTTAATGTGATGTATGTCCTCCTCTTGCCGCCAAAAGAGGCATAGAGGCATAGATTCAACGAAATGTTAGTAGGTGTCTCTTGATATTTGGCACCATGACTGTAACAGAAGATCCCGCAGTTCCCGTAAATTTCGTGGCAGGGGAGGTGCTGCTCGTACCCGTTTCTCCAACTCAAACCACAAATGCTCCATTAGATTCATGTCTAGCGAATTTGGAAGCCATAACAATAAATGGAATTCCTCTTCGTGTCCTTGGAACCATTCTTGAATTCGCAGTATGGCATGGAGCATTATCTTGTTGAAAGACCATCTCCTCCAGAGAATACAGTCCTTATAAAGGGGTGTACTTGGTCATCCACGATGTTCAGGTACGTGACAGATGTCAGAGTTCGTTCTACAGGGATAATGAGTCCAAGTGTTGCCCAAGAAAATATTGCCCAGACCATCACACTCCCTCCAGCCGCCTGGATCCGTCTCACAATGCATTTAAGTGAGAAGGCTTACGCAGCACAGCGGCATGACAGCAGGAAGGTGGCTTAAGTCAGTGGCAGTTAGCCGTCAGAAGGCGAAGAGTGTAAGCGCCAGCGAACGTGGAAGTGGACCGGGAGCACATCCGCCATTGTATGCTGTATTAGTTTCGTCGAGGTGCTGTAAGGAACATGACCAGTGTGTATCCCAATGCCATATCACATCATCAGTGCTGTCGTTGGTTCGAACAGTTTCGAAAAGGAAATTTTGACCTGTTAGACCGTCCCAAAGCCGGAAGATATGCAACAGTGGATATGAACATGCTGAAGACCTTAGTCGAGACCGACTCACGTGTGATCACGCGGGAGATGGCCGAACAGCTGGGAACCACTCATACGAGCATCAACCTGGGAATGTGCACAAGAGGGGAGTTTGGGTACCCCGTCAACTCACAGTTGAGCAGAAAGCAAATCGCATGAGTGCATGACGCTTGCATATCACATGACGTGGATCCCTGCTTGCACATGACCAAGTTGAACCGTTCTTGGATCGCATTCTGACAGGTGACGAGGAATGGGTCTCGTATGACAATGTCAGCGCCCGGAAACAGTGGTTGGACCGAGAACACAAAGTCCATGTCGATCCCCAAAGTCGACTTACACCTCTGTTTGGTGGGATATGCGAGGTGTATTTTTTCAGCTGCTGCCGGACAACATCACTATCACCGCCGATGTGTACTGCCGTCAGCTCGATGATCTGCACGCATCGCTCACGTCAAAACGACCAGCACTGCTGAACCGCAAGGACGTCATCCTACAGCGGGATAAAGCGAGATCTCACACAGCACGGGTGACCTTTCACAAGATCAGGGACTTGGGCTGGGAGCTTCTGCCGCACGCAGCCTGTTCATCGCACACTGCCCAAAGCGACTACCACCTTTTCCGGTCCGTCAGTGTATGCTATCGTTAAAGTATGAAATCCGTTAGTTCATAGAATACATAGTTATTTCATGAAATAACTGATCAAGTCAATTAAAGCGTAAAACTGACTTGTATTCTATGGTTTAACTAGTTATTTCATAGAATAACGATCTACACCCCGTTTAAGTGTAAAATAACCGAGTAAATAAATCCCAATTTCAAAAGGCTGTAAAGTGAGAACCACTGGTCAGAAATAGCACACCATTTTCAACCCCCTATAAAGTGTTATATAATAATAATGATATTAACTTTTATGTTTCGTTTTTGTTCGAAATGTAATGAGCCTGCAGAGATGCCATGTTTAGAAGACTATGTTTTGGAAGACAAAGTTGTACAGAAGATCTGCAAATTGTGTTTTAATGAACTGAATGTTCAGAGGGAAAGAGAAAACTCTAAAGAATGTTTGGAAATTCAAGCTAAGAAGATGAAATTAATGTCAGATAAATCTCATTCTGAAGCCTCTGTGGGGCTTACAATCCGTATACCAGTACCTGAAGTTGACAGAGGAAGGGGTGACGCCAGATCTATTTTAGCTGTTATCATGAAAATAACCGAAGAAGGATTTTTTCAATTGGGAACAAGAAACGGCCGCATAAAACAGCTATATTCCCGATCCCAGTTCAGCGTCTGTGAACAAAAAGTAATTCAGATCGAAAAAGTGCCGGATATAGAGAAATCGCTCCGGTCGGTTGCTACAGCACAAAGTTTAGGTACCGGTCAGGGATTTAAAAGATGTTCATGTAAAACGGAGTGTGTCAACAAAAAATTTATTTGTTTTAGAAATAATGTTCTATGCAATTCCAAATGCCATTTTAGTAATCCCCGCTGTAACAAATGACTGTATTGTGTCTTTATATAAATAACATTTTGTATGCTGTATAATTCAGTCAAATTGTTTATTTTATTTACACTTTGACTGTCTATCATTAGTTAATTTATAGAACACCTAGTTATTTCATAGAATAACTAGTTAAAGTGTGTAATTATTAATTTATTACACGCTTTAACTAACTTGATCAGTTATTTCATGAAATAACTAGGTATTCTATGAAATAACTGAATTATACATTTTAACGGTAACATATACAATAATGAGCACTTTTCTGTTGCCTTGCATTTGAAGGCATTACTTTCTTTCCAACCCAACAACAACACATTAATAAAAGTTAACAATTAGATCTTTGCTAAAATAGGTTAAAAATTAAAATGAATTTCAGAAGTACAGTTAGATCATTTAGTGACGCAAGATTATAACATAAAAAACTATCATAAACTAAATAGTTTAAATCTTTTAATGTAGTACTAAATATTTGAAAGCCTGTCTCTTCACTGATGACATAAAAACGAACGAAGGACAGTCGAAGGAAATAATGTGTGATAAATGTGGTAAAAGAATAGATCGTCAATAAGGTGAGTTATGATCATATTCTTCAGACTATTTGTGTAATTAATTTTGATTCGACAAGTTTTAGATTAAAAATTTACTAAGAGTTGTAGTTATAAAATTAATTTCCACAAACATGCTTACCATCACGAGAAGATCTGAATTTGTAAACCGCCTAAAAAAATGAAGGGGGGGGGGGCAGAAAAGTTCTACATATAACCGGCCTTAAACGAATCACTGGATAAAATAAAATAAAAAAGGTTCCTAACCTGGTTTTAACAAAGTTTTATTGATTTTTTTTTTCAAATGCACTGCATTTTTACACAGAAAAATGACATCCATTATAATTTCTTTAACGAAAAGTTTTTATCGCGAAAGTTATTGTGAAAGACAATACATTACCAATCAGATCAAAGCTATGACCTTAATGTGTTCACGGAACATTTCAAGTTTGTAATTATTTTCTTTTCTTTTACAGAAGGAGCACACGCCGCTTGTGATTTAGGCAACACTGCATGATTGTGGGTTCAAGGTTATCCCCCCTACTCACCAGATTTGGCTTCATCGGACTATTTCCCATTTCCAAATCTCAGAAAGGTTTTGAAGGAACAGAAATTCGATGACAATGCTATGGCGGATGTAGTGAAACAACTGGTCTGAGTAAAATATGAATTTAATTTGAACGGGTTACGAAAGTTAGTGGATCGTGGCAGAAAGTGTATTGACTGGGGAGGAAGGCATTTTGAAAAATAAATGGGTTTTCACAATATTCCAGCATTCGTCCTATCAGAAGCTAGAAACTTTTCAACCCTTTCCCATCGTACAATGTTGTTCATAGTGTTCCAGGTACTCATTTTCGGAACTTTTTTGGGTTTGGGTATGAAAAAAATCTCAGTTTAGCTGCTACTCCTTGTTTCTGGGTTGAGCAACAAAGCCCATGAGCAGTCGTCGTCCGCCCCTCATTTGGGGCCACTGGTTCCACAGAAGTGAGAGATCCAATACTGTAGGACAAATACACCGCCCATGCCTCATAAGGGGCTCGAGACTGCACTTTTAACTAGTCAGCCACCGGGGCGGGCGCCACGGTTCCTCTACACTTCAATCGTTGAAAACATCGCAACACTACTACTCCGTGTGCTTACGAAGAAAATTATTGTCTGCACGTTCTGATACTGAACACATCGTGGACATATATTCTGAATAACGTTGCGTATCTGGGATGAAACTCAAATCAAAACTGTTTAGTAATCAGTTTTGATGCAAAGTCGAGAACGGACACACCGAAATTGAGTTCCTACCAGTCACTAGACCAGGTGAAACAACGGAAACATCAGCAGCACTTAAATGATAACTCAGTTTTTAGCATATAAACACACTATTTAATTTACTATTATTATCAATGCAAATTATAAAACATTTTGCACAACACATAACTTTGTAGGCATTACTAATGTATACTCATGGACAATGAAATCTGCGCACCAAGAAGGAAGCATCGGATTGAACTGAAATTTCATGGACGTAATGATACAGATAAATGATACACATGATTACAAAAACAGAGCTGCAGGACAATTACAGAGGGATCTGTGGCACGCAGTCCGGTCATCTTCAATAGCGCGTCGCACCGCCTCGTGCGGCGATAACATGCTGCAATACGGTCCGGCACGGAGGCGAACAGACGCCTGATGCTGTCCTGCGACAGACTGGCTCACACGTGTTGGACGGTGTGCTTCAAATCCCGGATAGTACGGCACGGAGGCAGCTGGCGTTTCAACTGGTCCCACACATGCTTGATATGGGAAATGTCCGGGGAGCGGGCAGGACATGGAAGTGTCGGGACATGACGTAGGCAGTCCTGGGCAACCCGAACCGTGTGCGGGCGGACATTATCCTGCTGGTACAGCGCACCTGAAATCCCGACCACGAATGGGAGCACATGGGGCCGTAGGATGTCATCCACATACCGCTGGCCCGTCAATGATCCACGTACCACTACTAAAGCTGATTGGCTATCGTAGGCTATGGCTCCCCAGACCATAATGTCTGCAGTGGGGGAGGTGTGGCGGTCAATAGCGAGGTTAGGATTGTGCCGTTGACCCGTGGACTTCCACTCCCGCACACGATGATCATCTGTCCCCAAAACGAAGCGGCACTCATCGCCAAACACCACACGTCGCTCTGGCCTGGCACCACTGCAAACGGAGCCAGTGATGTTCCGATGTTAAGGGCAGCACACGTAGGGCGCTGGAATCGCAGATTCGCTTCCGCGAGGCGTCGGGAAATGGTTCGTGGGCACACAGGAGCCGCTACATACGCCTGTATAGTGGACCGGTTCCCCGTGGGATCCGTTCGTGCCTGGAGCACGATCTGTCGATCCTCTCTACCGGTGATTCTCCCGGTCTGTCCGGAGCCGCTCCGCCGTGTGGTAGTGCCGTCACGTGTGCACTGCTCCCAACTCATTCCGACGGTATGGTCAGAACGACAGTCGGATGGTATGTTAGAACACCTGCTGATTAGTAGCCAGATACACCTTCTTCTAATGTAAAATCAGGAGTGAAAAGAGGAGGGTCACGAATGCGTCACGTGATCACTTTTTTCGTCTTTCTCGGGAGCAAACACGAATAACTAAATGCATTACCAAGCTAGCGGCGTCCTCCAAAAACGTACACCTTTCTTACTGGTTCCACTCCCCACAAAGAATAATTCGCAGAGCAGTAGCTCAAAATATTTGCAACAATAAAATAGATCCGTTCAACATGAAGCCTTGATGCGTTCGGCAATTTATTTGGATGCATTAGCATAGTTTATTTCTGAGTGACTCCAGCATCCAGAAAAAAATCCCGGACATATGAATATCGCATTGGATATTGCATTCTGTACAACAGAATTGGTTAAAGAAGTTTTTAATATGGAATCCGTATGCTAGATTAACGCATTCAAACAGCCAGCACAGTGGAAAACTGTGCGTATAACAATAACATAACTTACTGCGAATAGCCAAAATATTATGACCACCTGTCTACTATTATGTTAATCCTCCACGGCCGCCCCGGTGGCGCAGTGGTCTAAGGCGTCAGCCTCTGATCATTCGTCCGAAAGGGGTCCGGGTTCGAATCCCGGTGAGGCATGGATGTTGTGTTTGTCTTACGGCACTGGCTCTCTCCCTTCCCTGGAACCAGTGACCCTAAATTAGGGACGGGCGACTGCTTATAGCCCATTGAGTTGCTCACGGTGGTCGTTAAAACTCCAATCAAAAAAAAAAAAAAAAAAATCCTCCACGTTCCACCCAAAACAGCTCCTACCCGGCGAGACGTACACGCTGCAAGATTTCTAAAGGTGACTTGTGGTACCTGATGGATGCCAACACGTTACCAGCAGATCCTTTAACTCTCTTAAGTCACGTGGTTGAGCCGCCGCAAATCGGATATGCCGTTCCAACACAAACAACAGATGCTTGATTGGACTGATGACTTGGGAATTTGGAAAGCAAGGCAATACAAGGATGTCTTCCTCATATTCCACGAAACATTTTCGAACAATCCGGGCAATGTGGCATGGCGCATTATCCTGCTTAAAGAAGGCACTAACAGAGGGGAATACCGTGGCCATGAAAGGACATACCTGGTCTACAATGGTGTTTAGGTAGATGGTAGTCCCAGAGTTTTCCAGCGAAACATTGCCCAAAGTATTACACTACCTCCACTAGCTTATTTTCGTGCCACGGAGCATCCTGGTGCCAATATTTTCCCAGGTAAACGATGCACACGAGCCCGGTCGTCCACATGGGGCAACAAAAAAGAGATTCATCGGACCAGACGATCTTTTTCCAATCATTTAAGGTCCAATTTTGATGCTCGGTGCCCACTGTAAGCGCTTTCGACAGCGAACTGCTCTTAGCATGGGCACTCGGAGCGGCGTGCGGCTACGCAGCCCCATTTTCAGTAGGGTGCGATATGATGTACTGTACGTTGTGACACATTACTCTCGTCACCAGCATTCAAATTGCCGAGGAACTGGGCCGCAGTATCCTTTCTGTTGGATTGTACTATATGGTAGGGATAGCCTTCACTCGCCTCCAGCATCGACGAGCCGTGGCCGGCAACTCTCCTCGGACCAGTTTTTGAAGGTTTTAACGACGGCTCACCATGAGCACCCCACAAGCCTTGCCGTCTTAAAAATGCTCTGACCCACTCGTCTGGCCATTACAATTTGGCCTTTGTCAAACTGGCTTAAGTTCGCTGCCTTTCCCATCTGAAGAGCAAGAATAACAATGATTAACAGAGTTCCAAGTGTTATTTATACCGTTTTATGACTTTCACACGCGCCAACGTTTACTTGCAGTTGCTTCGATTTGAATAAAGACGCGCTGGTCATAATGTTTTGGCTCTTCAGTGTATAGTGTTTACATTCCGAGAACAAGTAGACAAGATGATGTGAGATCCAGATAAGTACTATGCACTCTGTGGTGACCGCAGATTACTCGACTTCCCGTGGCTCACTGCATGGAACAAAGGCCGAAGATGGCTAAGATGCGTTCCGCGGGAAAGCATTCAAAACAGAACCCTTTTTTAACCCTATTCACAAGCACACACTTTATTAAATGTAATTTTTAATATTTCAGTACTGTAGTTCTAACACCAGCATCAACTGTTAACCGCAAAATGCTTTTCCATGAACAGATGATGTCAGTGTAAGACGCCCATGACTAGCTGATGCCCAGAGATGTTTTCTCACCAGATGTTAAGTAAACATTGATATGCTCCCACAAATATGCCTTTTCGCCGAAAATGTTGACCGCATCCGCATGCTCAGCAATCTCGAAAAAAACCACAAACAGTTAGTAAACATATTAGTCTAACCAGTAAAAATGTGACATCTTCAGATATACCACTGATGAAACATAACAGTCAGTATAGTATGTGGCTCGTTATCCAACTATCGAGAAGATACCAGGCTCAGATTATTCAAACTTATGCACCCACCACAAGTCATCCTGAAGAAGAAATTGAAGAATTTTATGAGGAAATTCGTCATCTAAATAATAAAGGTAAGCAGCACTTGAAGATAATTATGGGAGATTTCAATGCAAAAATAGGGCAACGGCAACAGAATGAAACTTCAGTAGGTAAATTCGGTCACGGCAACAGAAACCAGCGTGGAAATACTCTCGTTGAGTTTGCAGAGGCAGAAGGATTTTTCATCTTGAACTCCTTTTTCAAGAAAAAGCCACACAGGAAATGGACATGGAGACATCCAATTGGAACGACAAGTGAAATTGATTTTATTATGTGTAACAAAAAATTCGTCATCGAAGACTGCAGTGTGCTGAACAAGTTCAACACAGGTAGTGACCATAGATTGGTGAGATGTAAGATGCACCTCAACACTAAACTGGAACGTGGCAAGCTCATAAGACAAACAAAATGTATTGACATAACCAACCTTAAAAAACACCATAATACTTTCAAGTTGGAACTGAAGAACAGATTCTCTGCTTTAGAAGGCCTAACATCGGAAGAAGTGGATATTTCGGAAGTTAACAGAAAAGTAACCAAAGCTCTAATGGAAACAGCAACAAAATTAGCTGGGTCTAAGAACAAGTTGCATGTGAACAAATTATCAGGAAAAACCAAAATGTTGATGCAAAAAAGAAGAGAGATGAGGACAACTAAAGTAGATGTGACTTCCAAAGTGGAATATATAGAGCTATGCAAGACAACACGAAAAAGTATCACTGAAGACTTAAGGAAATTCAACTGTGAGCTAGTGAGGAAAAGCAATTGAAAACAACCAAAGCCTTAAGATAGCAAAGGGACATCTCAGTAAGGGAAGAAAACAGATTATGGCTCTGAGAAAAGAAGATGGTTCTATAACAAGAAATAGAGGCGAAATTTTGACAAGAGTGAAAGATTTCTACTCCAAATTATATGAAAGGGATGATACATGTACTCCAGACATCATGAAAGGTACCAGAGTTCTTCCAGTCCTCCCAGCAGAAGTTGCTCATGCAATCAAGAACATGAAGCGAGGGAAAGCTCCAGGAGAAGATGGAATTACTATAGACATCATACAAGAAGCAAGTGGAGAAATTGAAACAGTACTCGCCCAAATTTTCACTCGATGCCTTAATGAAGGGAAGATTCCTGAGGATTGGAACAATGCTACAATGATCCTGCTACATAAAAAAGGTGACATTGAGGATCTTAGGAACTACAGACCTATCAGCCTCCTATCAGTGGTTTATAAAATCTTCACTAAAGTTCTTTCACACCGCTTGAAGGTAACACTGGACATGGCTCAACCGAGAGAACAAGCTGGATTCAGGAGTGGCTACAGCACAATAGATCATATCCACGTACTGAGAGAACTGATTGAAAGAGCGAGGGAATATGAACTTCCATTGTGCATGGCTTTTATCGATTATGAAAAAGCCTTTGATTCGGTGAAACCATCAGCAGTTACCACGGCTCTGAAATCCTGCGGTATTGAAGATGCATACATTAATATTATTAATAACATCTATGAAAATGCAAGTGCAAAGATTCGGCTGTTTGAAAATACAACACACATAAAAATTGGAAAGGGAGTGAGACAAGGTGACACCATATCTCCGAAGCTCTTTAATGCCACATTGGAAAATGTCTTTCAATCACTGAACTGGGAAAACAAAGGGATAAAGATTAATGGAGATTATCTAACCCACCTTCGTTTTGCTGATGACGTAGCCATTTTTGCAACTACCCCATCAGAGCTGCAGAGTATGATCCAGGAACTTGCTGACAAGAGTAAAGAAGTGGGATTAAAAATGAACTTTCAGAAGACAAAAGTGATGTTCAATGCTTTTACAAGAAATGAAGATTTATCGATTGATGGAGAAAAACTGGAGATAACAGATACGTATGTTTATCTTGGACAGCAGATATCAAGTGAGGGTCACATTGATGAAGAAATTAATCGGCGTACAAAACTTGCCTGGAGAGCTTTTGGAAGAAACAGCATAATTTTCAAGAGCAATATGCCATTATGTCTTAAAAGAAAAGTGTTTGATCAATGCATCCTTCCAGTGCTTACGTATGGTGCAGAGACGTGGACCTTAACTAAAAGAGACATACAAAAGCTGCAGACAACTCAAAGAAGCATGGAGAGGTGCATGCTTGGTATAACCACGAGAGATAAGAAGAGGAACTCGTGGATCCGAAAAATGACGAGAGTGGAAGATATCATGATCAGAGTTAAATCCCTGAAATGGCAATGGGCTGGACATACTGCCAGAAGGACAGACCATAGATGGACAGCCGAAATTTTAGATTGGATTCCAAGGGACAGGAAAAGACCCAGAAAAAGACCACATGGGAGATGGGTGGATGAAATTCGTAAATATGCGGGAGTGACATGGAGGAGACTGGCACAAGACAGACCGTTGTGGAGGAAACTTGGGGAGACCTTCGTCCAGCAGTGGATTGATAATGGTTGACAATGATGATGATGATGATGATGATAGTATGTGCATTTAAACCACGATACCAAACAATATTTTTCAGCAGCAGCACGACCGATTTCAACACTTTGCGAACTCTCTCTCTCTCTCTCTCTCATAAGATATTCTGAACACTTTTGAAGCCGTGCATACTGTAATAGTATAAGACTTTTTATTTTTTTGTTCATCTCTATCTATATTATAAAATATCCGCCGTTTTCTTTTACTGTATTATCCCGAATGTTTACAACCAGCCAACTCGTGGAAAGTATAGGCAACAAACATGCGGCCCACAATGTATCAGTTAGTTCGGCCAGCCATAAGGGAGGTTTCTGAAGTAGAATATTAGTTAAACAACTTAAAAAGTTGCTGAATACACTGCCTGTACTGTTAATGTTTTTCGCAAAAAGTAACCCTAACTGTATTTGAAGCAGAAACAGATAGCATCTTCCAAACAGTCACGATTACATCCGCTTTCTTATCTCTAATGATCATAATTCCTGTGCAATAAATATACTGTACATGCAGTTTTGTTCAGACAATAATAAATAATAACAACTTTAATGCTTGTACTTTGTTGTACTCATACTGAAAAATAAATGTGTGCGTGTAATCAAAACGTAGAATCTCATTCTTACTTATGGGCCATTTCCATATGAAGTCACCTAATGAGGGTTGCATGACAGACTCGGATTTTCTTGAAAATTGGTACACATGTTGCTGCTATAGAGGTGTGAAAAATTACGAATTTTAAATGGCCTGACACATTTACTTGTGGAACTACGTGACCTTGAAGTTCACTGACCTTGCCAAAATGCCTTAAAACCAGTAATATTTGAAATATATATTTTTTAGGCATATTGGCGCAACACGTGTTTGGTATCTACAGAAAGGGTATTTTACAAATATTGAGAATAAAACAAGTGCATTGCAAAAAAGATGACGTAGAAAAAGTACAGTGCTCCTACAATTTAGTGTTAAATTTTTTTTTTTTAATTTCGCGTTTCGTACTAAAAATGAAGTGTTATTTTGGAAGGAAAGGGTTGAGAAACCAAAGGTATATTATATTGTTTTTCTGTTATGAAAGTAGGGTCAAATGTAAGTTACTATTCAATAACTTCCTTTGGTTTCTTACCCCTTCTAAGAAATATTTAGGCCTAAAAATGGTCCTCTTGGTAAAAACTTCCAATTTTAGCCATATTGGTAGTCATTTTTCTCAAAAAGGAAAAGGAACATCAACTTCATTTTTTTTTTCTAAATTGTATTAGTTATACCTTAGCAGTTCAATGAACAAAAGTTTACTTTTGGTTATTCCTCACATTAATAGATATCTCACTGGTATTAATTCTGCATTCTGATCAATCTCCGTATACGAATTTGTATTGCCAAATAAGCCCAATACAAATAAAGAGGAAAACCAAACAAAATACTTATTGCTATGTTATGCTACATCCATAAGTACTGTACTTAGAACTCAATTGTCTAATTTTTTTTTCTGTATAAAACAAATAGTTACTGGCTTTTGTGTATACATACATCACACATTTACTTGAAATGTATTTAACATGATTAATCTTGAAGGACTTGAATTGCCATGGTTATATTTGGGAAATTATACTTTTGTGGAGTTACTATGAATATATTTTTCAAACTGAGGAATTAGTTGTTGCTTTCAGTATCATCAGTTGCAAGAAAACGACCAAGTATTTTAGCTGCAGTGTCACTTGATATTGAAAAATGTGCAACCTATCTCTGTTGCTACTGTGGATGTGGGTATGGCATCTAAGAAATGCTTGTAAGGGATCCAGCATTTATCTGGTTTTGTTGACCAGAAGAAGCTGTGCCATGGGGGATGCATGGACTGTACTTGAGCTTTAATCAGGGCACCTTTCTTTTCGAGAACAAATTCCGAATCACCATTTTTCGTCGCATATGCAAGCCACATGACCCTTTGGTAATGATATTTATAACCAGTCTTTTTTTTTTTTTTTTTTGCCAGCTCTTTTACTTACTACAGATATTTCTGCCTGATTTGCTGCGTTTGCCGAACGAATGGATCATGTAGTTCCAAGGTTATGTAACTCTACAAGTAAATGAGTCAGGTCATTTAAAATTTGGAAATTTCACAACTCTATAGCAGCAACGTGTGTACTAATTTTCAAGAAAATCCGAGTTGGTCATGCAACCGACTTTTCTTTCTTTGGGTGAATTACTATGGAATGACCCTTATGTGAACTTTAACTTAAAAAGACATAAATGGGCCTTACCTGAAACAGGCATACAGTGGCTGCGGACAACTAAACGTAGCATGAAGAGATGAAAGCTTGGTATAATCAAGAAAGAAACACGAAAAGGATCTGATGAACCAGGAAAATGACAAGAGTGCATGACATCATGATCAAAATAAAGATCCTCAAGTAGCAATAGGTTGGATGTATTGCTAGAAGAGCTGACCACCGTTAGATAACTAAATACTATACTGGATACCAAGGGACAGAAAAATTCCCAGACAACAACCATGTTAGAGATGATTCGAAAGCATGCCGGAGTGACTACGAATTATTCACGGAATACCACGAATTGTCCACAGTGACTTCGAAGAGATTGGCGCAAGATAGGAAGTTGTAAAAAAGATTTTGGGAGACCTCCATGTAGCAATGGATTGATAATGGTCGCTGATATAAATACACAAGATTGGAAAAATCCCGGGCGCCAGGTCGCCCAATTTATCTAGGATTTTTTTTTCTTAAATTCAAATTTCGTAATTTGCAGTAAATACCGCAATTACTGTTGTATTATCCGTGGATTATCTCTTGAAAAGCTGTAAAGGGCCGCGGGTGGCCTAGTGGTCAACGTTCGTGACTGCCACGGAGATTACCTCAGGTTCGATCCCAGGCAGGTACGAACGCTCGAACCACTAAATACCCGCCGTGCGTCGGATGGGCACGTTAAGCTGTCGGAACCCGGGTACTGACACACACACACCCCAGTAACAAATACGGGCGTCTCCCTCCCCCTTTTTACCTCTCTTCCGTGTGACTTACTTTCCTATCGGGCACTCTAGAACAAATCTCCTAACTTCCTATTTCTAAGGGTTGTTTAAGACCTGGGGTCAGACACTCCCTTCCTAAAATCCTCTACATATGATCTGATCTGATCTGAAAAGTTGCAAATTTAGGTTCTACGGATAATACACCGCTCAAAAAAAAAAAGGGAGGGGGGGGGAGGCTTTTTCAGCACTTTAACTTTTTTTTATTAAAAAAACCCGCATGGTAAATGTCAGGAGCGCGGTGGTATCGGAAAAGTGCCGAAAATCCATTAACAACAGATAACATTTTACACAATAGGATAGTAGAGAGCCGCAAAGAGATGGAAAGATAGATTTATTTATTTATTTATTTATTGTACTTATGAGCATTCTGATAGAAAATATGATACAACGAAGGCAATAAGTACTGTTTGCGCTCATGGAAGACTACATGCTGTGGGAAGCTCGCTGGAGCTGCTTGTTCCACAGAACGTTATCGTTGCCGACGGCAGCCTAATCGCCGTTCAGGTTTTCAGAAATGCTAAATACATGTACTTTACGAATTGTCCACAATTTCTACGGATTTTCGGTCTAACTAATGAACAACAGTAATGCTGAAAAAACTAGAGAATTTTGTTCTTTATTCATTTTAAAGTAAACACTTAAAAATGAATAAAGCTAGAAATAGCCTTCTTCAACAAGAAGATCGTTTCTTTCTGACTTTTTTGTACTTCCGGACACCGCTGGGATCTCTCGATAACTAGCCGAGTGCGTTCGCCTTACGCTATTAATTAAAGAAAACGTGGCGATGACTTTGTCTATTTACATTGTCTCCGCGTATTTGGAAGATTTTCACTATCACTCTCGCCCTTCGGATTTATTAGCTATAATTTAATAGCTTGTGCCGTTAAGCCTCACCAGATGTAAACGTCTCAGTTGCTGAGACCATCCCTTCGGATTTGTGGTGTAAGATAAACACACATAGCGCCGTGGATTGTTGGCCACCGAAGCGAAAGGCGAACGCACTCGGCTAATTATCGAGAAATCTGGGATACGATCTCAGCGGTGTCCGGATAACAATTTTCCGGTTACTGTGTGTTAATTAAAGAAAACGTGGAAAGAGCGAAGACTTTGTCTATTCATAAATCAAAACAGACGTCACGATGTTGTATTCTACAAAACAGAATTAAATCAGAGAGAGAGAGAGAGAGAGAAAGAATACCTACTTGGGCTTGTTCTTACATGCAAGAAAATTTCCAGGTCTAAGTTTTACCGTTCTACATAGTTATCAAAACTACGAGTTTATAATTTTATATCACACATCATGACACTAAAACATTTCTTCAACTATAAATACTTCTTACAGATCAGTAAACTATAAAGAACCGCAATCGCTTTTTGAACGAGCATAGGGGTAGGACGTATATTAGCTTGAAAATAATAATAACAATGAGTATATCCACATGTCACAGTTCATGAGGCCAGCGCATGAACTATTTATACGCCCTCGAGATACCTAAAAACACTCGCGTTTCATAGCGGACTGCACCCGAGTTAATTAGAAACGGTAATTACAAAAATACTTTTTTTTCTTCTTCTTTTTTTTTTTTTTTTTTTTTTCGTAGTTTAATGACTTTATGAGCATCAAAACTGCAAGAAATAGTCCATCGCTAATTTAGAGCCACTGGTTCATGGACAGAGCCAGCGACGGAAGGAAAAAAAACAACATCCGTGTCTTGCCCAGGAATTCCGAGCCCAAGTTGTGGTTGAGTTGTCTAGGGCCCCGGCTTCAAATTACGTTATATTTGAAGCCCGAGCCCTAGACAACTCAACCACAACGCTAAATTTTTGCTGACCATAGATTTCATAAATAATGTGCACTCAATTTGTGTAATTCGTAAATACTTCAGTTTTTACTGTGCCTTCCCCTAGACATGAAGTCAAATATAACATTGGTGCACTCATTGGGGGTAGCCCAGAAGCCCATTACGTATCACATGGTCCATCGTTCTTTGTTAGTGGCTCCTTATTTAATTAAGTATGTTTGTATATGTTTTAAATATACATTTTACGAAGCATTGGAAAAGCACTTTTTTATGGCGGGGATATTTTTTATCGCTTTCCAATATTTTGGGTGACGGTTTCTTCGGGGTATTTTTATTTGCATCTTTAATATTTTGCGCCACCCCCATAAAGAAATCCTGGATGCGCCACTGAAATATAGAAATTTTAGGTAACATTTTTTTCAAAAGCTGCCAACAATCGATAAACTTTCTTACTTTGAACGCAGGAAGAAAATGGAATACTGAAAATGTTTCACGAATTAACTAGGTTGCTTTGAATGGAACATTTAACTTCGTTCCTGGCCTTCCGTAAAATGATCATAAGATTTGTCAAGGTAATTAAAAAACATCAAGCTTCTCAAATGACATAAATCTGAATAATCTTGAATTTCCTAATTACTCTGTGGCTAATTAAAAACCATAAACACTAGTTACAGGTAATCGGAGACGTTTGACAGATTCCTACAAATTGCTCATCTTGAATTCCTAACTATACCGCGTTCACTCAGAGATGAACCCTGGCCATCGTCTATTATTTGGCTACCGAGGGGTGAGGTAGTAAGTACTGAGACCACTCCTTCATGCGCCAACCCCCAGACGATTAGGGGAGATGGCCAAGTCGCGTAGCTTCACTTCTCCTAATCCGTTTCCCCTAATTCCCGTTTGCCCAAATCACGTTTACCCAAATAACGTTTACCCCAATCGCGTTTCCACGAAATCGCTGTTACCGGAATCCTCATTCTCCCTAATTTCGTTTGCCTTAATCTCGTTTCCCCTAATTCACGTTTGCCCCAATTGCGCCTCCCGAAACCGCTTTTACCCGAATTCCCATTTCCCCTAATTCCGTTTGCCCTAATCTCGTTTCCCCTAAATCTCGTTTACCCTAATTCATGTTTGCCCTAAACACGTTTCCCCGAAATCGCTTTTACCCGAATTCCTATTTCCCCTAATTTCGTTTGCCCTAATCTCGTTTCCCCTAAACACAATTGTCCGTATAAAAGTTTCCCCTAAAAAGGTTTCCTGTATCAAGTTAGCTCTAATTCTCCTTTGCCTTGATTCGCGTTTTCCTAAATTTATGTTTTCTTTAATTCATGTTTGTCCTGATTCTCGCTAAGCGAAATAAGACGTTTCTTTTATCGTCAAAATTCAGGGGAAAAAATCGTTGTGTAACATATATAATTTTTTTATCGTCAAATTCAGGAAAATATATGTATATTTAATCATCATCATCAACCATTATCAATCCACTGCTGGATGAAGATCTCACTAAGTTTCTTCCACAACGGTGTGTCTTGACCCAGTCTCTTCCATGTCACTCCGCATGCTTTCGAATTTCTTCCACCCGTCTCCCTTGTGGTCTTCTGGGTCTTTTTCTGTCCCTTGGAATCCAGTATAGAATTTCGGTTGTCCATCCATGGTCAGTTCCTCTGGCAACATGTCCATCCGACTGCCTTTTTAAGGATTTCACTCTGATCATGATATCCTCCACTCTTGTCATTTTCTTTATCCATGAGTTCTTCTTCTCACCTCTCCTGGTTACACCAAGCATGCATCTCTCCATGCTTGTTTCAGTTATCTGCAGTCTTTGTATGTCTTTTTTAGTTAAGGTCCACGTCTCTGCTCCGTACGTAATCACTGGAAGGATGCATTGATTAAACGTTTTTCTTTTTGAGATATAATGGCATATTGCTCTTGAAAATTGTATTGTTTTTTCCAAAAGCTCTCCATCCAAACAGGGACGCGCCAAGGGCATTTGCCACCCCTTGTACGAGAATATTTTTCAATTTTTATTCATTTTTACATGAAATAAATACCTTTAGCAACATCATTTTCTCTTTCCCGTAAATTAAAGTTTTCCTAAAACACAAGTCTCATATAAAACTAAAAGAAAAAAAAATCTGTAAAGCACTAGTTTGGTTGACGATTTGAATAATCCAAGAAGTCAACTTCCTCTCTGTCAATTTACACAAGTCTGCTTTACCGGTAAAAAAAACTTTTGTCATGTACGATTATAGACATATTACAGCTTCTTTCTTGGAGGGAGCAATTGTTACATATATATACTAGTTGTGCCCAAAGCTTCGCTCGCGGTGAAGATATCACTGAAAACCATGGCTATGATAACACGTGTAATCCGATCCATCCATAAGAACTGTATAGTTGAATTCCATAACAATCCATGGAGGAAATTGCCCGAAAGATTAAATGGCCGGCAGTTAGTTTTTCACGTGAAAGAAAATTATAATTAATTTTTACATAAATTTCAGTGCATAATTTTTATTTTAGTTTTTGAAAATAATTCATAATGCGCACATATAACATTCTTTGTCCCGTTTCCAGTCGTTATCAAAATAAATTGATTGCCTGAACTGCCGGTTCTCGATAAGCCGACGTACAACTGTCCGTGCGAGAATCATTCTGCGGGCATATGCTAACGCAGTAAAACAGTCGGGGAGGGGGGGGGGGGTTAATGCCAATAATTTAAAATATACAGAATTTCTGGTCCGATCAGGTGATTTTCAACGTTTGCAAACTACAACTCTACATATTGTACAAACGCAGGAAACCGGTCGGACGCGGGTGGGGCGCTTAATACCGAAAAAATAAAATGTAAAGAGTTTGTAGCCCAGTCGGGAGATTTTCGGCGTTCACACACTACAAGTCAACAAATTCTCTGCGGGCATGTGCTGACGCAGGAAACCCTTGGGGAGGGGGAGCTTAATACCAAAAATATAAAGAATTTACAGCCCAATTGTGGGGTTTTTCGCGTTTACACATACAGCTCAACAAATTCTCTCCAGGCATGTGCTAACGCAAGTAACCTGTCCGTGGGGTCCCCCATCGCCCGACAGATAGATTTCCTGCGGTATCAAAAGCCCGCAGAAATTTGTAGAGCTATATAGTTCGTAAACGCAGAAAATCTCCGAATCAGACCACAAATTCTTTATATTTTCGGCACCCCCCCCCCCTCCTCCCGACAGTTTTGCTGCGTTTCCATATGCCCGCAGAATTTTTCTTGCACTGACAGTTGTACGTCGGCTTATCGAGGACCAGCAGTTGAGACACTCAATTAATTTTGATAGCGGCTGGAAACAGGACAAACAATGTTATATATGCGTATTATGAATTATTTTCAAAAACTAAAATAAAAATGATGTACTTAAATTTATGTAAAAATTAGTTATAATTTTCTTTCACGTGAAAAACTAACTGCCGACTATTTAATCTTTTCGGCCAATTTGCTCCGTCGGTTGCTATGAAATTCAACTACAGTTCGTATGGATGGATCGGATTACACGTGTTAAACAGTATATCTTCACCCACGGCTTCGCTCGCAGTGAAGATATACTGTTTTTCAGTATATCTTCACCGCGAGCGAAGCCGTGGGCACAGCTAGTATATATATGTAACAATTACCCCCTACAAGAAAGAAGCTGTAATATGTCTATAATCGTACATGACAAAACTTTTTTTACCGGTAAAGCGGACTTGTGCAAATTGACAGAGAGGACTGACTTCTTGGATTATTCAAAGCATCAACCGAACTAGTGCTTTACAGATTTTTTTTTCTTTTAGTTTTATATGAGACTTGTGTTTTATGAAAACTTTAATTTACGGGAAAGAAAAAATGATGTTGATAAAGGTATTTATTTCATGTAAAAATGAATAAAAATTGAAAAATATTTTCGTACAAGGGGCGGCAAATGTCCTTAGCGCCCCTGTTTGGATGGAGAGCTTTTGGAAAAAACAATACAATTTTCAAGAGCAATATGCCATTATGTCTCAAAAAGAAAAGTGTTTAATCAATGCATCCTTCCAGTGATTACGTACAGAGCAGAGACGTGGACCTTAATTAAAAAAGACATACAAGGACTGCAGATAACTGAAAGTAGCATGGAGAGATGCATACTTGGTGTAACCAGGAGATGTGAGAAAAGGAACTCATGGATAAAGAAAATGACAACAGTGGAGGATATCATGATCAGAGTGAAATCCCTAAAAAAGCAGTCGGATGGACATGTTGCCAGAGGAACTGACCACCGATGGAGAACCAAAATTCTAGACTGGATTCCAAGGGACAGAAAAAGACCCTGAAGACCACAAGGGAGATGAGTGGATGAAACTCGAAAACATGCGGGAGTGACATGGAAGAGACTGGGTGTGGAAGAAACTTGGTGAGATCTTCATCCAGGAGTGGATTGATAATGGTTGATGATCATGATTAAATTTATTATACCTATATTTTCCTGAATTTGGAGATTAAAAAAATATATGTTACACAACGATTTTTTTTTTCCTGAATTTTGACGATAAAAGAAACGTCTTATTTTGCTTAACGAGAATCAGGACAAACAAGAATTAGGGAAAACATAAATTTAGGAAAACGCGAATCAAGGCAAAGCAGAATTAGAACTAACTTGATACAGGAAAACTTTTTAGGGGAAACTTTGATGCGGACAAACGTGTTTAGGGGGAACGAGATCACGGCAAACGAAATTAGGGGAAATGGGAATTCGGGTAAAAGCGATTTCGGGGAAACTTGATTGGGGTAAACGTGTTTAAGGCAAACGTGAATTAGGGGAAACGAGATTTAGAGGGAACGAGATTAGGGCAAACGAAATTAGGGGAAATGGAAATTCGGGGAAACGTGATTGGGGTAAACGTGATTCGGGCTAACGGGAATTAAGGGGAAACGGATTAAGGGAAACGGTGAACACTCGTTTCCCCGAATTCCCGTTTGCCCTAAACACGTTTACCCCAATTGCGTTTCCCCGAAATCGCTTTTACCCGAATTCCCATTTACCCTAATTTCGTTTCCCCTAATCTCGTTTCCCATAATTTCGTTTCCCCTAATTCACGTTTACCCCAATCGCGTTTCCCCGAATTCCCATTTCCCCTAATCTCGTTTCTCCCAATTCACGTTTGCCCTAAACAAGTTTAGCCCAATCGCTTTTCCCCGAAATCGCTTTTACCCGAATTCCCATTTCCCCTAATTTCGTTTGCTTTAAATCTCGTTTTCCCTAATTTAAGTTTACCCTAAACATGGTTGTCCGTATCAAAGTTTCCTGTATCAGGTTTGCTCTAATTCTCCTTTGCGTTGATTCGCGTAATCCGAAATTTATGTTTTCCCTAATTCATGTTTGTCCTGATTCTCGTTAAGCGAAATAAAACGTTTCTTTTATCGTCAAATTCAGGAAAATATATGTATATTTAATCATCATCAACCATTATCAATCCACTGCTGGATGAAGATCTCACCAATTAAGTTTCTTCCACAACGGTGTGTGTTGATCCAGTCTCTTCCATATCAGTCCCGCATGCTTTCGAATTTCATCCACTCATCTCCCTTGTGGTCTTCTGGGTCTTTTTCTGTCCCTTGGAATCCAGTCTAGAATTTCGGTTGTCCATCGGTGGTCAGTTCCTCTGGCAACATGTCCATCCGATTGCCTTTTTAGGGATTTCACTCTGATCATGATATCCTCCACTCATGTCATTTTCTTTATCCACGAGTTTCTCTTCTCACCTCTCCTGGTTACACCAAGCATGCGTCTCTCCATGCTTCTGGTGAACTCTTAAAAAGTGGGCCTTCTAAGTACTCGTAAAAATTGGGCCTTCTGCGTTCACAATTCTAGCGAATGCATTAGAATACTATTTCTTGCTCTAATAAAAGTTTAGCGCGATGTAGTATTTTATTTGTGAGGGGGTGGGGGTGACGAATACAATGGCTGCGTTATGGACTATCCGAATAATAGTGACTAGACGAAACCCGTCGTAATCGAAGGTAAGTTTTTTTTTTTTTTTTTTTTGAAAATAATAAACTCATTGAAACAACAAATGTAAAGTTTATTTGATTGACAAATTCATTTAACCACTTCAGTAAAGACATTAATTGAAACAACAAATGTAAAGTTTATTTGATTGACAAATTCATTTAACCACTTCAGTAAAGACATTAGTCCAGGTTCGTGATTTTTTTTTTTTTGACTGAAGATTTAACGACCACCGTGAGCAACTCAATGGGCTATAAGCAGTCGCCCGTCCCTAATTCAGGGTCACTGGTTCCAGGGAAGGGAGAGAGCCAGTGGCGTAAGACAAACACAACATCCATGCCTCACCGGGATTTGAACCCGGACCCTTCACGAACGAATGATCATAAGCCAACGTTTGGGCTATAAGCAGTCACCCGTCCGTAATTTATGGTCACTGGTTTCAGGGAAGGGAGAGAGCCAGTGCCGTAAGACAAACACAACATCCATGCCTCACCGGGATTCTAACTCGATAGACGAAACCCGTCGGAATCGACGATTATTTTTTTTATTTTATTTTTTGAAAAGAATGAACTCATATGAAAAGTTTATTTACATCTTTATATAATAGGAAACGTCTTACCAACGTGAATAAACTGGGTCGAATGAATGTTGAATTGTATGTATACATCACACAGTCCAATGGCACAACGCAATCAGGTCTTCGAGTGTTCGCAGTTCCGATAACAACTTTCAAACAAATTCCTGCTAGCGTTATTTTGCACAGCGGTTCGCTGAGAAGAGAGACTTCGGACTATCTGAGTCCCTCCATACTTCCACCTTCAAGACCGCGCGAATCAACCGCAGGCGATCTAATGTCAACCGCACGCTTCTCCCATAGACTTTTCATGGAAACTTCGCCACCCCACAAAGCCCGAACCGTTTCCCTAATCTCATTTTTCTCTTCTACTGGCACATCTACATTGTAAGATCTTTATTTTGGTACCTCAACTATATGTTTACGTTCAGCCATTCTCTCACAACTGGTCTTACAGTAAAAAACCTTATGGAATTAATATATACATAGATAACCACGAGCACTTCTTTACACTTTTGCTGGCATGGTGGTCGACATCATCAACAGGAAGGGAAAGAATAATTCACTTGAGATATCAAGACACACCGTTTTATTTCGCTTAACAACAAAAAAAAAAATTAGGCAAACGCGAATTAGGGAAAACTTGATACGGGCAAACGTGTTTAAGGCAAACGTGGTTAGGGAAAATGAGATTTAGGGGAAACGAGATTTAGGGGAAACGAGATTAGGGCAAACGAAATTAGGGGAAATGGGAATTGGGGTAAAAGCGATTTCAGGGAAACGCGATTTCAGGGAAACGCGATTTGGGTAAACGTGTTTAGGGCAAACGAGATTTAGGGGAAAGGAGATTAGGGCAAACGAAATTAGGGGAAATGGGAATTCGGGTAAAAGCGATTTCGGGGAAACGCGATTGGGGTAAACGTGATTAGGGCAAACGGGAATTAGGGGAAACGGATTAGGGGAAGTGAGGCTACGCGGGGGAAACGGATTAGGGGAAGTGAGGCTACGCGGGGGAAACGGGTGTTCACCGGCTAAGTTCGTCTGTTTCTTCCTTCCCGTTTTAGGATTTAGTGGGGGTGTGAGAGAGAGAAGAGATCTTTTGAGATACAAGCTTTTTCTAGTTTTAAAAGCCCTCCGTTGCAATTGATTTTCATGCCAATTTGCTTTCTCCTTCTTTGCGAATCGGACGTTTGAATTTTCTTAGCTGCCTTTAGTTTGTATTCTAGCTGCCTTTAGTTTGTATTCTACCTGCCTAGGTGTGTATTTGTTTAGGAAGTAGTAGCTCGTTAATTCAAAAATAGAGCAAAACGTTCGTCAAAACGCCTATCCAACAACGAAATTGGTGAATGTAAAAATTCGTTACATTGAAAGAGTTTTTTTTTTTTGTCAAATTGCTGGTGAAATGAAAGATGCAGTGTGAGAAAACCCTCAAAAGTCAGGAAAGAGAAGTTGTGGCCAATGTGATAACTTTCACGGAGGACGTAAAGCGTAAACAAAGTCCAAATCTTTCCTCGAACAACGTATTTGCTCATGTTGCCGAAACTAATCGGCTATCCATGAGCACGGTGAAAAGTATTAAAAAAACAATCTATAGAGGGATATTTTAGTACTCCCGGTAAAAAGAGACGCAGAACTGCTACAAAACGGGATTTAGACGATTTCAACAGATCTGTAATTCGAAGAACTATACGCGACATGTATCATGATAAGAACATTCCCACGGGTTTAGGAGAACTGGCCACAAAAATTTTAAGGGGCCGTAAAAAAAATGCGTTTTCGACAGCTTCGTGACCATGTCCCCAGAGGTTGGTTAACTGAATCACATAAAGTTTCCGTACTTTCGTATTTTCTTAATTGCGATATTTAATGTAATCCTTTATAAAAATGTTTATGATCTACAACTCAACAAATGAATTTCGCGGTTTAATAATTACAGCTCAACAAATTCTCTGCGGGCATGTGCAAACTCAAGAAACCTGTACGTGGGGTGGGTGGGGGGTGGGGGGTGGCGGGCTTAATACCAAAAATACAAATTATAAAGAATTTCTGGTACGATCCGGATATTTTCAGCATTTGCAAACTACAACTCTACACATTATATGAGGGCACGTGGAAGCACACAAAACCTGTCAGAGGGAAGGGGGGGGGGCTTAAGACCGAAAATATAAAACAAAGAATTTGTATCCCAATCGGGAGATTTTCAGCGTTTACAAACCAACTCAACAAATTCTCTGCGCGCATATGCTAACGCAGAAACCTGTCGGTGGGGGGGGGGGGTAATACTAAAAATGAACTATAAAGAATTTCCGGTCCACTCGGAGAATCAGAACATTTCCAGAGTTTAGAAACTACAGCTCAAACGAATTCTCTGCGGGCATGTGCGAATGAAGGAAACCTAGTTTGTGTGTGTGGGGGGGGGGGGGGCTTAAGACCGAAAAAATAAAATGCAAAGAATTTGGTATCCCAATCAGACGATTTTCGGGCTTTACAATTTACAACCCAACAAATTATCTGACGGCGCGTAAAAACGCAGAAAACTTGTCTGGTATTAAGCACCCTACAGGTTTTCTGCGTTAGAACATGCCCGTAGGGAATTTGTGGGATTCGAACCCGTACCCTGAAGGATCTGGGTTTGAATCTTGGTGAGGCGCTGAAAACCTCCGGATATTAGTAAACGCTGAAAACCTCCGGATCGGACCAGAAATTCTTTATATATGTATATATATATATATATATGGGATGTAAGGTCAGGTGATGCGTAACATCACAGCCTCTCCTTGACAAATGTCAACCCCGCCTTCTCGTGGTGCATCCTGTTCCTACTAAAGGGGCTCTGACGACCGCCAATAGCGGTATAACTATACCATCGGGATTAGAGGAAATTCTATCCCACACTCACCAACCCGCTTGGCCAGCGTGGTGAGTTATGGCCAAACCCCTCCAAAATGACTCCACAACTTAAATCTTGGCCCTCAGTCTCCGGCAGCTGGAATGTACCTGGCCAAGGCAGCGGCCAGTGCGACATGAAGGCAGAGGGTGCAAAGAATCCCCGGAGGACCGGACTAGGCTGCCATCTGATGCTGACTTGGCAACGTACAATGGACGCTCCCTATCTTCTGATTCAAGGCTTCTTGAATTGGAAGAAGAACTACAAAGGATCAAGTGGGACATCGTGGGGCTAAGTGAGGTAAGGAGAAAAGGAGAAGATCTCATCGAACTGAAAAGTGGACATCTCTTCTACTATCGTGGGACAGATACTGGCAGAACTAGGGGTGTTGGATTTATAATAAACAAGAAACTGAAGGATAAAGTTGTAGAAGTTGAAAGTTCCTCTGACAGAGCTGCACGGCTTGTTATCCAACTCTCGAAAAGATACCAGGCTCAGATTATTCAAACTTATGCACCCACCACAAGTCATCCTGAAGAAGAAATTGAAGAATTTTATGAGGAAATTTGTCATCTACATAATAAAGGTAAGCAGCACTTGAAAATAATTATGGGAGATTTCAATGCAAAAATAGGGCAATGGCAACAGAATGAAACTTCAGTAGGTAAATTCGGTCAC
Organism: Macrothele yani; assembly: GCA_039090855.1. Taxonomy (NCBI): domain Eukaryota; kingdom Metazoa; phylum Arthropoda; class Arachnida; order Araneae; family Macrothelidae; genus Macrothele; species Macrothele yani. The sequence continues at coordinate 144,836,309 of CM076996.1, forward strand.
GGCAACAGAAACCAGCGTGGAAATACTCTCGTTGAGTTTGCAGAGGCAGAAGGGTTTTTCATCTTGAACTCCTTCTTCAAGAAAAAGCCACACAGGAAATGGACATGGAGACATCCAAATGGGACGACAAGTGAAATTGATTTTATTATGTGTAACAAAAAATTCGTCATAGAAGACTGCAGTGTGCTAAACAAGTTCAACACAGGTAGTGACCATAGATTGGTGAGATGTAAGATGCACCTCAACACTAAACTTGACGTGGCAAGCTCATAAGACAAACAAAATCTATTGACATAACCAACCTTAAAAAAACACCATAATACCTTCAAGTTGGAACTGAAGAACAGGTTCTCTGCTTTAGAAGGCCTAACATCGGAAGAAGTGGACATCTCTGAAGTTAACAGAAAAGTAACCAAAGCTCTTATGGAAACAGCAACAAAATTAGCTGGGTCTAAGAACAAGTTGCATGTAAATAAATTATCAGGAAAAACGAAAATGTTGATGCAAAAAAGAAGAGAGATGAGGACAACTAAAGAAGATGTGACTTCCAAAGTGGAATATATAGAGCTATGCAAGACAGTACGAAAAAGTATCACTGAAGACGTAAGAAAATTCAACTGTGAACTAGTGAGGAAAGCAATTGAAAACAACCAAAGCCTAAAGATAGCAAAGGGACATCTCAGTAAGGGAAGAAAACAGATTATGGCACTGAGAAAAGAAGATGGTTCTGTAACAAGAAATAGAGGCGAAATTTTGACAAGAGTGAAAGATTTCTACTCCAAATTATATGAAAGGGATGATACATGTACTCCAGACATCATGAAAGGTACCAGAACCAGAGTTCTTCCAGTCCTCCCAGCAGAAGTTGCACATGCAATCAAGAACATGAAGCGGGGAAAAGTTCCAGGAGAAGATGGAATTACTATAGACATCATACAAGAAGCAAGTGGAGAAATCGAAACAGTACTCGCCCAAATTTTCACTCGATGCCTTAATGAAGGGAAGATTCCTGAGGATTGGAACAACGCTACAATGATCCTGCTACAGAAAAAGGGTAATATTGAGGATCTCGGGAACTACAAGACCTATCAGCCTCCTATCAGTGGTTTATAAAATCTTCACTAAAGTTCTTTCACACCGCTTGAAGTTAACATTGGACATGGCTCAACCGAGAGAACAAGCTGGATTCAGGAGTGGCCACAGCACAATAGATCATATCCACGTACTGAGAGAACTAATTGAAAGAACGAGGGAATATGAACTTCCATTGTGCATGGCTTTTATCGATTATGAAAAAGCCTTTGATTCGGTGAAACCATCAGCAGTTACAATGGCTCTGAAATCCTGCGGTATTGAAGATGTATACAATAATATTATTAATAACATCTATGAAAATGCAAGTGCAAAGATTCGGCTGTTTGAAAATACAACACACATAAAAATTGGAAACGGAGTGAGACAAGGTGACACCATATCTCCGAAGCTCTTTAATGCCACATTGGAAAATGTCTTTCAATCACTGATCTGGGAAAACAAAGGGATAAAGATTAATGGAGATTAACTAACCCACCTTCGTTTTGCTGATGACGTAGTCATTTTTGCAACTACCCCATCAGAGCTTCAGAGTATGATCCAGGAACTTGCTGACAAGAGTAAAGAAGTGGGATTAAAAATGAACTTTCAGAAGACAAAAGTGATGTTCAATACTTTTACAAGAAATGAAGATTAATCGATTGATGGAGAAAAGCTGGAGATAACAGACACGTACGTTTATCTTGGACAGCAGATATCAAGTGAGGGTCACATTGATGAAGAAATTAATCGGCGTGCAAAACTTGCCTGGAGAGCTTTTGGAAGAAACAGCATATTTTCAAGAGCAATATGCCATTATGTCTTAAAAGAAAAGTGTTTGATCAATGCATCCTTCCAGTGCTTACGTATGGTGCAGAGACGTGGACCTTAACCAAAAGAGACATACAAAGGCTGCAGACAAATCAAAGTAGCATGGAGAGGTGCATGCTTGGTGTAACCAGGAGAGATAAGAAGAGGAACTCGTGGATCCGAAAAACGACAAGAGTGAAAGACATCATGATCAGAGTTAAATCCCTGAAATGGCAATGGGCTGGACATACTGCCAGAAGGACAGATCATTGATGGACAGCCGAAATTTTAGATTGGATTCCAAGGGACAGGAAAAGACCCAGAAGAAGACCACATGGGAGATGGGTGGATGAAATTCGAAAGTATGCAGGGGTGACATGGAGGAGACTGGCACAAGACAGACCGTTGTGGAGGAAACTTGGGGAGACATTGTTAACCAGTGCTAGGTCATGCTACTCTACGGAGGACATGACTCATATATATATTTTTTAAACTATTTTAGGTGGGAATGTTACTTGCATCTATGGCCTTGCAGAAACCCATTTCCAACTAGGTCTTTGTGGAAGTGAGAAAATGCAGAGTTTTTGCTGGTCCTTGATAAAGCCAAGGCTCAGTATTCTCGACACCTTCTACATTCAGTTGTTTTATTTTATTTTTTTATCTTTTCTCCTTTTACTCACACAGGTAGATACATAACCTTTTCTATGTTGTACTAGGTGTGAGTCAAAATTATATATGTATTTTTTTGCTTAGGTATCTTCTTTATAGAATGTGAATTCTGAATTTTCAAAACTGCTGCGTTGCACGTTTTGATTTTCAGGTTATTATGCACCCTTCGTTTTAAATTCAAAAATTTTTTCCTTAGTCTTCAGTTTTGCTCTTAAGTATATATATATATATATATATATACTTAAGAGCAAAACTGAAGACTAAGGAAAAATTTTAGAATTTAAAACGAAGGGTGCAAAATAACCTAAAAATCAAAACGCGCAACGCAGCAGTTTTGAAAATTCAGAATACACATATGGAATTTCGTTATAGCTGAAAATCATTTCTATTTATTATGTCACTCTCACAGCTTGAGTTCTCTTTAATCTTCTTCTCTCTGTTTAATAGTAACAGATGAAGAGCATGGGTCGGGCCATGAAGGTTAATGGATGCAAGCGAAATTGTTAACTAGTGCTAGGTCATGCTACTCTACGGAGGACATGACTTATATATATATTTTTTAAACTATTTTAGGTGGGAATGTTACTTGCATCTATGGCCTTGCAGAAACCCATTTCCAACTAGGTCTTTGTGGAAGTGAGAAAATGCAGAGTTTTTGCTGGTCCTTGATAAAGCCAAGGCTCAGTATTCTCGACACCTTCTACATTCAGTTGTTTTATTTTATTTTTTTATCTTTTCTCCTTTTACTCACACAGGTAGATACATAACCTTTTCTATGTTGTATTAGGTGTGAGTCAAAATTATATATGTATTTTTTTGCTTAGGTATCTTCTTTATAGAATATATATATATATATATCATCATCATCATCATTGTCAACCATTATCAATCCACTGCTGGACGAAGGTCTCCCCAAGTTTCCTCCACAACGGTCTGTCTTGTGCCAGTCTCCTCTCTCTCTCTCTCTCTTTCTCTCTCTCTCTCTATATATATATATATATATATATATATATATATATATATATATATATATTCTATTAAGAAGATACCTAAGCAAAAAAATACATATATAATTTTGACTCACACCTAGTACAACATAGAAAAGGTTATGTATCTGCCTGTGTGAGTAAAAGGAGAAAAGATAAAAAATATATATTGGTATTAAAACCCCTCCCCCTCCCCGACAGGCTTTCTGCGTTTGCACGTGTAATTTGTTGGGTTGTCATTTGTAAACGCCGAAAATATCCCAATTGAACTACAAATTCTTTACATTTTATTTTTTCAGCAATAAGCCCCCCCCCCCCCCCGCTACAGGTCTTCCCTATCAGACTAGAATTTCGTATATTTTATATTTTCAGCATTATACTCCCCCCCCCCTCCTTTCCCTCGACAGCTGTCCTGTGTTTGCACACGGCCGCAGAGATTTTGTTGAGTTGTAGTGGTTTGTAAACGTTGAAAATCTCCCGATTGGGATACAAATTCTTTGTTTTATATTTTCGGTCTTAAGCCCCCACCGTCCCCCCGTCCCCCGGAAAGTTTCGTGCGTTTGCACGTGCCCTCAGATAATTTGTACAGTTGTATTGGGCACGTTCTACCCGTTTTTGTAGGCTACAAAGAAAGGAGGAGTACACAAAAAATAACGTACCTAGGATTGCACATAATTGCCATCATTATGTACGAACTCTTGCCATCTGTTTATGAGTAGGTGAATCCCATGCTGGAAAAACTCATGTGGTTTAGAGTCAAAAAAGTCATGTAATGCCGTTTCCACATCATCGAAGGTCTGGAGAGCGAAGGAGTTCTGTAGATTAGCAGTGCTATCTCTTCTATGTCTCTATCTCAGTTTGATTAAATTTTCGATTTTCCTTTCCTCTGAAAGCTCCTAAGACAAATTTGTAAACGTTTTGCGTTGCCACATTGCCAGGCTTTCTATCTGTAACCTGACCCTAAAGCACGTGCAACACAATTTCTTGACTTTTTCCACTGCCCTTATATCCCATTTAGAGAGAACGTGGAATAAACTTGTCCTTGTCACTACTGCCATACATTTCCGTACTGTTTCGATGTTGAGTGGCTAATATTGGGTGTGTGCATAAGTTCTACCCGTTTTTGTAGGCTACAAAAAAGGAGGAGTACACAACAAATAACGTAACTAGGATTTCACATAATTGCAATCATTCTGTATGACCTCTTGCCATCTGTCTAGGAGTAGGTGAATCCCACGCCGGAAAAACTCAAGTGGTTTAGAGTAAAAAAAGTCATGTAATGCCGTTTTCACATCGTCCACATCATCAAAGGTTTGGAGAGCGAAGGCGTTCTGTAAGGATCGAAAAAGGTGGTAGCCCGCAGGTGCCAGTCAGGGGAATACGCCGGGGGAGGTAACACTTCCCAACCAAAGTCCAGTAATTTTTGCCGATTGATAAAAGCAGCATGAGGTCTGGCGTTATCATGATGAAGGATCACGTAAATTTACGTAAAATTTCCTGTCTGTGACGACTGTTTAAGAAGGCGGTAAAACTTGAAATGGTATGAGGAAACACTAGGGCGACCGAAATCAGAACTTTACCGAAATCAAAGTTTTGGTCAGAAATGTCAAAACTTTTCGGTATTAACTCCAGAACAAAAACGATGACATCGAATTCTCGTGTGTAATGAGCACAACTTTTGAATCTTTTCCGAAACGATAAGAATTTTTCAAAGCAGATTTTCAGCAAACGAAAGAAATCGGTGAAAAAGAGCATAGTAGTAGAAAAACTGCACATCATTTAAAATGTACAGCGTACGCAATGCTCTTCATAGTGAATGGAACGAGTTCAAAGGGAAAAAAATTAAACAGGTTTCTATAATCAGTAAAACATCCCACAAATAGAAATAGCTTCTTACGCACACTACACTGGTAAAAATTTTGTAGTAGGTTGCACCAAAAAGTGGTGCTACGCCAACTGCACCTCTTTTGGGGCAAAAGTAAACCATTGTGTGACGCATGAAACATACATAAATATGGTGCATCGGATGAAACTTCGCACCATTTAGGTTCGATACCATACCTTGGTGCATAATTGTATCATGTTATTGAGTATTTCATGCACAACACAATTGTTTACATTTGCCCCAAAAGTGGTGTAGTTCCACTTTTGGGTTAAACCTATCATGAAATTTTTAATAGTGGAGAGGCGGAAATGTTCGTTACGAAAAATCATAACTTGTACACAAAATGCTCCTCATAGCGGGAGATATCTGAGGCAATAGAAAGTTTTCAAACCGAACAATTTGAAGGGATATGGACCAAAACATGATATAACTTCATGCTCCCGTGCGGCAGCAAAGCTGTGCGTTATTTGAAGAAAATGGGCGCAAAATGTTCTTCATAGTGAGAAGTATCCTACCAAAAAAGGATTTTTCGAATCGGATATGCTCTTTCAAATAGAAATATACACTGACGTCACCCTAGCGGCAGAAATGTGAGTCGTGAAAACAAGAAAATGTTCACAAATATTCTTCATAGCGGGAGCTATGCGATGGAAATATAATTTTTATATACGACATCTAGAAACAGACATAGCAATAAATAATATGTATATATATATATATATATATATATATATACATACATGCATGGGGTCGCGCTGCTGATCGCCATTTTCGCAATTTGCGAAAAAAAAATCGCTTTGGCGACTGATAAAATGTTTTGGCGAAAATATTGGCGCTTCCCTTTTTTAATGACGTCCAAGCAAAAACAATCTTTAATTTTTACTCGATTTGGAATTTGAAAAATGAAATTCGAATGTTAGTTACTTTTTTCTTTGTTTACATTGCGTGTGAGACGGTAATTAATTGCATTAAAAGAGTGGCGCCATTGCTGACATAAGACCCCTTCTCTTCTATGCTCCTGTCTATCCAATGTCCATATATCGCGTTGACCCAATTCGGTGGTCGACCATGTCCATATATCGCGTGTCTCGTCTTCACTTCTCTTGAGCACTACAAGTTTTAGTCTCGTGACGCCATCGATGATGTCATGTGATTTGTTTCGCATTCCTTCCGGTAAAGTGGTCATTCCGATATTCACATTCCGCCTGGATCGCTATTGAAGTTCTCTGCACGCTTGATTGTATATCTCCATGGATAAAAAAAGAAAAAGGGCTACCGGAAGCCGGTGCAGATCTTCGATTCTCCTTCAATATTTCTGCCGCAGATCTTCGATTCTGCTTCAATATTACAAGATTCTACATGCGGAATATCATCGACATCTACTTCAAGAACCGAAACGAATGATGAATTAACCAATCCACCGGCATTACAAGCATTTTGCGAAATACCGCGTGCTTCTACTTCTTCAGAAATTGACGATGTCGATAAATTACAAAATTCTTCCAAATTATTGGATGTTACACACGACACATGAATTAAGAACAAAGTAACAAAGTTACTGAAAAGAGGCTAAGAGATTCCAGACTAGAATGGACTCGTAACATATCATGGTTACAGTACGATTCGAAGCAAAGGGCGATGTTTTGTGAAACTTGAATAAATTCTCAAGTTCAAAATGTTTTTCACAATTGGATGTACAGTTCTGAAGGAAGAAAATGTAGTTAATAATGAAAAGTCTTTTAATCTCAACAGTCATGTTGCTGCTGAAAAAGCTTTGAAGGAAACGCAAAATATAAAAACAGATGTTATGAAAAGCCTTTCAAAAAATGTACTGCGAAATGTATATTTTATGGCCAAAAATAATCTACCGAATAGTCTCTTGGGAGACTTGCATAACTTGTGCATCATTCAAGGCGCAACACAATTAAAAACCCTGGATATTGCTAAGCACACAAGTTATACACATCATTCGAGTATTACCAGTTTTCAAAAGGCTATTTCTAGCATTATTATGGACGAAATTCTAAGGGAAGTTTTGGAATCAAAATTGTTCAGCTTAATGATAGATGAATCTACTAATGTATCTGTTCATCAGAACATGATTGTACATATTCGCTACACGAAAGATGTTTAACCAGTGGTGAAATTCCTATCTGTAAGGTAGTTAGAGAATACTACTGCAGAACACATTACAGAAGAACTGCTGAAGTGTTTGAAAGAAAAAATCTTCCTTTAGAATATTTAGGTGGAGTTGCCACTGATGGTGCAGCTGCAATAACTGGTAGAAAATCGGGTGACACCACGAGACTTAAGACATTGGTTCCTCATCTGCTGAGCTTCCATTGTATTGCTCATAGGTTAGCATTGTCTGCATCTGTTGCTGCTGACTCCATCCCCTACCTTACAAAATTCCAAGAAATTGTGAATAGTATTTTCAGTTATTTTCATTTGTCCCCGAAGAATATGTCCAAGTTGGAAAAAGTACAAGCTGTGTTGAAAGAGGTAGAATGTTCAACCAGATTCAAACAAATATTCCACACTCGACGTTTATCATTTGAGGGTGCTTGCTGTGCAGGCAATATTATGCAATTATGATGCATTAGTTGGTGTTCTTCTGGAAGACAGGTCAGCAAAATCAGCCAGCTTGGTAAAAAGGTATCAGCACTTATGTTTTTCTTTATATTACACATTTCCTCAATGATATCCTCAACCATGTAGCCATTTTATGTAAAAGCTTTCAAAGTTCAAAAATAGATTTTTTAACTGTAAATTTACTGTTGTATTCTACTATAGATATTATCACAGAATTAACCGCATCAAAAAAAGGTTTAAAAGTGAAAACCTGTCTGGAAAATATTGTGGTTGATGATGAAGGAAACTGGCATACAGTTAAATACAGTGAAGATCTTAAATTAAAATCTGAGTATATGTTCATTGTTTGGGCAAAAGCTTGTTGAACAATTACATGCACGTTTTGAAGAGAAAGACTGTGAAGTAACCTGCAACATATCATTGGTCCTTTCTTTTCAAGACAACGAGAAGTGTGTACGTAGTACTGTTTGTGAACGCTTCAAACACTAGTTTTTTAGGAGAAGAACATACACTTATGACTGAGGTCCAAAGTCTAGAAAAGGTGTTGTGCAACAACAACAACAACAAAGATTTTTCGGTTTTAGAAAACACTAGATTTGTGCTAAAGAATGACGAGATATATCCTATTTTAGCTAGTCTTGCGAAGATATTCCTCACGCTGCCATAATCAACAATGGACTGTGAAAGGTGCTTTATCTTGCCAAATCTTGATAACGGCTCACGTCACTTAGGGAGCAGACTCAAAGTGATAAATTTGGAATATTTAATGACTTTATACATCAATGGTTCCAAAATGGAAGAATTCAATTTTGAGGAAGCGCACAGAAAATGGGAGGAACTTCCCCACAGAATTCAGTATTTTGATTAGTCTATGCTTGATTTATGTATTTTGAATAATTCTTTGGCTTGGTACTAAACAGGCCAATGCCAAATTTTGCTTGGGCAATGCCAATGATATTTTAAAAATTAATATACGTGTAGAATCTTTTCATGCATTCATATTTTTCAATTTCTTATGTTTTGATGTGAACCATCAACCAATATTGCACGACTTATGTCAAAATAATTAATAGATGAAAGTTCTATAAGTAATAAAGTGCAATATTTCAACAACAACTGTATTTTTTTTTTTTTTTTTTTGCACGGGCCTTTTTAGAATCAAGCTACAGAATAAATGTAATACCCAATTTTTCAATCAATTTGAAACTTATCCTGTCAACAATTCTTTGTTCAGAAATTTTATTGATAGTAATGAATTCAAAATTGAAAATAAGTGTCTATATTCCTTGTATTGGGATTCAGGATCTATGACATAATATTTTGCTGCTTAATTGTAAAAAATCTATAACTTATTGTTTTCGTGCTATTGCAACACTTCATGGATTCTATATTTCCAATGGAGAGTGAAACAAAAATTGGCGATTTCAGATTACACTTGGCGAATGGGTTGTCGAAAACTTTTAAAACGCCAGCGCAACCCCTGTATATATATATATATATATATACTGAAGAGCAATGCTGAAAGCTAAGGAAAAACTTTAGAATTTAAAACGAAAGTTGCAAAATTAACCTGAAGATCGAAACGCGCAACGCAGCAGTTACGAAAATTCAGAATTCACATTCTATTAAGAAGAGACCTAAGCAAAAAAAATTATATATTTTTGACTCATACCAAGTACAACATAGAAAGGGTTATATGTCTACTGGTGTGAGTAAAAGGAGAAAAGATAAAAAATAAAATAAAACAACTGAATGTAGAAAGTGTCGAGAATACTGAGCCTTGGCTTTATCAAGGACCAGCAAAAACTCTGCATTTTCTCACTTCCACAAAGACCTAGTTGGAAATGGGTTTCTGCAAATGCAGAGGTAATGCAGAGGTAATTTCTACTATACTCAAAGTAAGTCCCTTAGATATTAATAGTTATGATTTTGAGAACCTATATACAAATCTGCCTCTATCAGATATAATCACTACCTTTAAAGAGCTGTATGCAGAATTTAAACTTAACCAATTTGTTAATGTAGGAGCCTGGAACTCTTATCTCAATTGCTGCATAAAAAATAACCATATCTTATATATTAATACTCTCTATAAGCAAGTGAACAGTATCCCCATGGGAACATCAACCTCCACGAATATTGCCAATCTATTCCTGTTCTTTAAGGAATATAAATTCATTAAAAATCACCCCACCTGCTCAGATAACTACCTTTACACATTTAGATATATTAATGATCTGCTGTGTATCAATAATTCAGAAGTTATAGAGAGTGACTTTGATAATATCTATCCTAGCTCTCTTAACTTATGTAAAACCAACCACAGTAATCAGGAACTTGAGTTCCTAGACTTAAGCATTAAGCTCAACAGAGGTAACCCATCTATTAGCCTCTTTGATAAAAGAGTTAATTTTCCTTTCAAAGTAATTAAATATCTACACTGGAATAATAACATATCAACCAAAGTAATTGAGAATGTACTAATTTCTCAGGTCCTAAGAATTTCAAGAATTTGCAGCAACAATTTGGACTTCAATTACCACATTAATTTACTATTAGATAGTTTTCTAGAGAATGAAATTCCTTTATCTTTCATCAAAAGAACTTTAAGAAAAATTATTCTGAATAATAGAGTAAGGTTGGCAGATCTGCTTTAATTTTCTACACAGTTAATAATATGATTCTGACCAATCAAAGCCGTAAGGAAGTTGGCTAGAGGATGCCTATTAACTACTAAAAGGAACCTTAGTGCTATGGATATGAAGGTCCTATTAAAACAAAAAATTAAATAATACAGACAAAATCACAAAAAAAGCATAAAAATCTGTTTATAAAAGAAAATAAAAACAAATAAAAAAGAAAACTAGTTATTCACTCACTAGAATAGCTATACTAAAAATAGTAAAACTAACGTTAAAATTAATAAGATTCTGAATAATCTATAGAAGCTCACTAAGGTGATTTAATACATGCAAAGATTATTAAATACACCACTTGTGTATTTTATAATATTTCTCATGTATTCTGGAGAGTTAATTCTGCTCTTTCTGATCATACAGGTCCACAGTCTTAAGTATATATATTTTTTTCTCTGGATAAAATCTCCGCGAGTTGGTTTCTTTCAGTGTGAGGAGGCCATCAGCCCCACCCGCACTGCCCCCCAGCGACTAGGGAGTGGCAGTCGTGTTTGGAAGTTTGGAGAAAAAGTCGGCCATGTTTCCTCTTGAGTGGAGAAAGTTTAGTTGCATAAGAGGTAAGCTCTCTTCATTGTCTTAGGGTTTTAGGTTTTATAAGTTCAATGTTTGTACTTCTTGTATTTTTTTCTCTGTTGTTTTTTGCTTTTTAGCATTTAGGCACTGGCTAGACTGTTAACATTTTTGCGGGTTTTAACTCTTTCTTTTCTTGGTAACTTTGCGCGTCTTTTAGGAAACTTAGGCCCAGAAGCTGGCTAAGCATAGTTCCTTTACTTTGCGCTGTATTTTCAAAGTAGTTAAGGTCTTAATAACTACTTAATTATGCACTTAAAGCACTGCTGAAATACTTTGTACATATTGCAACTAATTGTTTATGTCATATAACTTTCACAAAGCTTTTCTTTAGTTAATTATTGTCTTTAATTTATTCTCGTTTTTGTGTTGTCAGAAGTTGCGGAGTAGGGGGTTTTAGAATCAAGTTTTCTTTCAAAAATCTGAGTTTTAAAAAATTAATATTTCCTTTTTAATTGCAATGTAAAAATTTGGAATTCTTTTGTATTACTTTTAAGGTTTATATTCTCTCTCAGGCGAACTTGGCGTTTCGTTATAGCTGAAAATTATTTCTAATTATTATGTCACTCTCACAACTTGAGTTCTCTTTAATCTTCTTCTCTCTGTTTAATAGTAACAGATGAAGAGCATGGGTCGGGCCATGGAAGTTATGGATGCAAGCTAAATTGTTAACTAGCGCTAGGTCATACAACTCTGCGGAGGTCATGACATATATATAAATTTTAAAACAATTTTTGGCGGGCTTATTACTTGCATCCATGGCTTTGCAGAAACCCATTTCCAACTAGGTCTTTGTGGAAGTGAGAAAATGCAGAGTTTTTGCTGGTTCTTGATAAAGCCAAGGCTCAGTATTCTCGACACTTTCTACATTCAGTTGTTTTATTTTATTTTTTATCTTTTCTCCTTTTACTTACACCGGTAGACATATAACCCTTTCTATGTTGTACTTGGTATGAGTCAAAAATATATAATTTTTTTTTGCTTAGGTCTCTTCTTAATAGAATATATATAAGAAGCATGGAGAGGTGCATGCTTGGTATAACCAGGAGAGATAAGAAGAGGAACTCGTGGATCCGAAAAATGACGAGAGTGGAAGACATCATGATCAGAGTTAAATCCCTGAAATGGCAATGGGCTGGACATACTGCCAGAAGGACAGACCATAGATGGACAGCCGAAATTTTAGATTGGATTCCAAGGGACAGGAAAAGACCCAGAAAAAGACCACATGGGAGATGGGTGGATGAAATTCGTAAATATGCGGGAGTGACATGGAGGAGACTGGCACAAGACAGACCGTTGTGGAGGAAACTTGGGGAGACCTTCGTCCAGCAGTGGATTGATAATGGTTGACAATGATGATGATGATGATGATATATATTCTATTAAGAAGAGACCTAAGCAAAAAAATACATATATATTTTTTTGACTCATACCAAGTACAACATAGTAAAGGTTATGTATCTACCGGTAAGAGTAAAAGGAGAAAAGGTAAAAAAAATAAAACAACTGAATGTAGAAGGTGTCGAGAATACTGAGCCTTGGCTTTATCAAGGACCAGCAAAAACTCTGCATTTTCTCACTTCCACAAAGACCTAGTTGGAAATGGGTTTCTGCAAGGCCATAGATGCAAGTAACATTCCCACCTAAAATTGTTTTAAAAAATATATATATGTCATGTCCTCCGCAGAGTTGTATGACCTAGCACTAGTTAACAATTTCGCTTGCATCCATAACCCTCCTGGCCCGACCCATGCTCTTCATCTGTTACTATTAAACAGAGAGAAGAAGATTAAAGAGAACTCAAGCTGTGAGAGTGACATAATAATTAGAAATAATTTTCAACTATAACGAAATGCCAAGTTCGTCTGAGAGAGAATTTAAACCTGAAAAACAATGGAAAAGAAATCCAAATTTTTACATTGCAATTAAAAAAGGAAATATTAATTTTTTAAAAATCAGATGTTTGAAAGAAAACTTGATTCTAAAACCCCCTACTCTACAACTTCTGACAACACGAAAACGAGAATAAGTTAAAGACAAAAACTAACTAAAGAAAACTTTGTGAAAGTTATATGACTTAAACAATTAGTTGCAATATGTACAAAGTATTTCAGCTGTGCTTTAAGTGCATGATTAAGTAGTTATTAAGAACTTAACTACTTTGAAAATACAGCGCAAAGAAAAGGAACTATGCTTAGCCATCTGCTGTGCCTATGTTCCCCAAAAGACGCTCAAAGTTACCAAGAAAAGAAAGAGTTAAAACCCGCAAAAATGTTAACAGACAAGCCAGTGCCTAAAAGCTGAAAAGCAAAAAATCAACACAGAAAAAAAGGTACATGAAGTACAAACATTGAACTTATAAAACCTAAAACCCAAATACAAGGAAGAGAGCTTACCTCTTGTGCAACTAAACTTTCTCCTCACAAGAGTAAAACATGGCTGACCTCTTCCCTATGCGTCCTAACACTTCTGCCACTCCCTAGTCACTGGGGGCAGTGTGGGTGGGGCTGATGGCCTCCTCATACAGAAAGAAACCAACTCGCGGAGATTTTAACCAGAGAAAAAAATATATATATAAACTTAAGACTGTGGATCTGTATGATCAGAAAGAGCAGAATTAACTCTCCAGAATACATGAGAAATATTATAAAATACACGAGTGGTGTATGTAATAATCTTTGCATGTATTAAATCACCTTAGTGAGCTTCTATAGATTAATCAGAATCTTATTAATTTTAATGTTAGTTTTACTATTTTTAGTATAGCTATCCTAGTGATGAATAACTAGTTTTCTTTTTTATTTGTTTTTATTTTCTTTTATAAACAGATTTTTAAGACACTGCCCCCAGCGACTAGGGAGTGGCAGAAGTGTTAGGACGCATAGGGAAGAGGTCAGCCATGTTTTACTCTTGTGAGGAGAAAGTTTAGTTACACAAGAGGTAAGCTCTCTTCCTTGTATTTGGGTTTTAGGTTTTATAAGTTCAATGTTTGTACTTCATGTACCTTTTTTTCTCTGTTGATTTTTTGCTTTTCAGCTTTTAGGCACTGGCTTGTCTGTTAACATTTTTGCGGGTTTTAACTCTTTCTTTTCTTGGTAACTTTGCGCGTCTTTTGGGGAACATAGGCACAGCAGATGGCTAAGCATAGTTCCTTTTCTTTGCGCTGTATTTTCAAAGTAGTTAAGTTCTTAATAACTACTTAATCATGCACTTAAAGCACTGCTGAAATACTTTGTACATATTGCAACTAATTGTTTAAGTCATATAACTTTCACAAAGTTTTCTTTAGTTAGTTTTTGTCTTTAACTTATTCTCGTTTTCGTGTTGTCAGAAGTTGTAGAGTAGGGGGTTTTAGAATCAAGTTTTCTTTCAAAAATCTGATTTTTAAAAAATTAATATTTCCTTTTTTAATTGCAATGTAAAAATTTGGATTTCTTTTGCATTGTTTTTCAGGTTTAAATTCTCTCTCAGACGAACTTGGCATTTCGTTATAGTTGAAAATTATTTCTAATTATTATGTCACTCTCACAGCTTGAGTTCTCTTTAATCTTCTTCTCTCTGTTTAATAGTAACAGATGAAGAGCATGGGTCGGGCCAGGAGGGTTATGGATGCAAGCGAAATTGTTAACTAGTGCTAGGTCATACAACTCTGCGGAGGACATGACATATATATATTTTTTAAAACAATTTTAGGTGGGAATGTTACTTGCATCTATGGCCTTGCAGAAACCCATTTCCAACTAGGTCTTTGTGGAAGTGAGAAAATGCAGAGTTTTTGCTGGTCCTTGATAAAGCCAAGGCTCAGTATTCTCGACACCTTCTACATTCAGTTGTTTTATTTTTTTACCTTTTCTCCTTTTACTCACACCGGTAGATACATAACCTTTACTATGTTGTACTTGGTATGAGTCAAAAAAATATATATGTATTTTTTTGCTTAGGTCTCTTCTTAATAGAATGTGAATTCTGAATTTTCAAAACTGCTGCGTTGCGCGTTTTGATCTTCAGGTTATTTTGCAACTTTCGTTTTAAATTCTAAAGTTTTTCCTTAGTTTTCAGTTTTGCTCTTTAGTAACTAATTTCAATTTATTATTTAGCAGCTCATGCGCAAATTCTAGTTGAAATGTTTTATTATTTTTTTATTTTTTATTACTATTTTTTTATTTGTGGTTTTTTTTTTTTCATTTTCTATTTATTTACAATTCACTCTTATTTTTATTTCTAATTTTTAATTTTAGTATGTTTTGGATGCAGCCTTTTGGAGTGTAGTTTATACTCGAGTTTGGTATTTTCTTGGACTGCTTATTTCTAAAAAGTTTTTCCTAGTTGGTTTGCTCAGAATTTGTATGTTTTGGCCCAAGTGGAGTTCTAAGGACGATGAAAGGATTGGAGGTCAGCTCAGATATTTTAAGTCCTCCCGCTCGGTTAGGCTAGCACCCTTTCCCATAGTGTATGAACTCGCTGGCAAAGGTAATCTAAAGTTATGAAATGACAAACGTTGTTTGACATGTAAATCTGCAGATCCTAACCTGTATTCTTCTGTTGAGGATAATTGCTCCAACAAGTTTTGCAAAGCCTACAATACCATCTATAAGCTCACCTGTACTGTCTGCAACCTTAGCTATATTGGCCAAAGTAAAAATCCTCTTCATCTTAGGATTAATGGTCACAGGTCTCTAGTTAACAAGTTCTCTAATTCAGGAGTGAACCCCTCCACAAATGCTAACCAGTACTCTACCTTTGAATTAGAGCATTTCCATACTCATGGTTTTGACAAAGTGAAAATAGAGGTACTACATATTATCCCTGACCTCTATGCTCGGCTAGAAACTGAATCCCTTGAAATTTTGCAGCATCAGTCTCTTTATCCCTATGGTCTTAATTCCACTCTATCTGACAATAAACATAATCAGCATAAATTTTCAATTCGTGAACTCTTCTTTCTTGTTAATAATAAGAGCTGCACTAGAGGTAATAAAGGACAGAGGTTATTTCGCACATCAAGCAAAGTTGATTTTGCTAACTTGCTAATAACTCTGGAAAGCTTTAAAACTGGCACTAATTTTGTTAAAAATTCTTACAAAATACTCAAGTCCTTCAAGCACTCTGTCATTAAAAGTTTTTTCAAATTCTGGAAAGAAACTGCTGACCATGTTGATAAGCATGTTTTTGCTTTGGTTCTAGACATTCTTAAACATATTCTTAAAGATAAAATTTCTCTTAAAGAATTTTCCAGTAATTTTGTAACCATCAGGTTTCTAAATAAAGCCTATGATCATCTCAATGTAAGGAAGCTGTTCTACAATAATGCAATTTTTTTCCCATCCACAGGCACCAGTCTATTGTAAGTTTTAAATATGTTAAGACCTTAGGGTCAATAGTTAAAAACTACAAACTTAACTCTTCGAGTTACATTCCTGTAATTACTACATGTTCTTGTGATGAACATAAAGAAACAGTTCACTATGATAAGAATTACAACCATATTATCACCGGAAACTTGAGTTTTGTTGAAAATGAAAAGCTTAGGAATTTATTAGAGTATGGTTCTAAATTTAGACCTTCCTTCACAATTTCCAAAGAAAGGATTCTTGAGAGCTTCACTCAAGATGTTAATAGGTACATCGTAAAAACCAGTTTAACGTACAATCAGCCTATTGAGGCCTTCGCAGAATGGAAATATAATATAATCAATAGCTTCACCGGTGAGTTGGCAGGTCTGGACTTTTGTTTCGATAGAAATCTCTTTTTCTCTGGAGAAGCTAAAAGGTCACTCTCCAAACTACAAGACCTATTTATTTTTACCACTACGGATAAAGCTAGCAATAATTTTGCAATTATCTGTAAGAAGTTCTATTTTGAATTGTTAACTATGGAACTCAATAATAGAGTAACATACGAGCCCGTAAGTTATTCTACCAAGCAGTTAGAAAATCGGTTTAAGGCATTCTTCAAGAAACTTAAAATTCCACAAACTAGAAGATATGAGCCTGAATTTCCATTTCTTTTTGCAACGGTTAAGTTTCATAAGGATCCTGTGAAGTTCAGGTTCATAGCTAGTGGAGTAAGGAGTCATAAAAGAAAATAGATCTTGCTTTTGAAGATGTCTTAAAGAAGGTTTTGAAACACATTAGAAACTGTACTAATTTGATGTACAGAGATTTTTGGATAATTAATAATAATGCAGAAGTAATTTCTACTATACTCAAAGTTTGTCCCTTAGATATTAATAGTTATGATTTTGAAAACCTATATACTAATCTGCCTCTATCAGATATAATCACTACCTTTAAAGAGCTGTATGCAGAATTTAAACTTAACCAATTTGTTAATGTAGGAACTTGGAACTCTTATCTCAATTGCTGCATAAAAAATAACCATATCTTATTTAATAATACTCTCTATAAGCAAGTGAACGGTATTCCCATGGGAACATCAACGTCCACGAATATCGCTAATCTATTCCTGTTCTTTAAGGAATATAAATTCATTAAAAATCACCCCACTTGCTCAGATAACTACCTTTACACATTTAGATATATTGATGATCTGCTGTGTATCAATAATTCAGAAGTTATAGAGAGTGATTTTGATAATATCTATCCTAGCTCTCTTAACTTATGTAAAACCAACCACAGTAATCAGGAACTTGAGTTTCTGGACTTAAGCATTAAGCTGAACAGAGGTAACCCATCTATTAGCCTCTTTGATAAAAGAGTTAATTTTCCTTTCAAAGTAATTAAATATCTACACTGGAATAATAACATATCAACCAAAGTAATTGAGAATGTACTAATTTCTCAGGTCCTAAGAATTTCAAGAATTTGCAGCAACAATTTGGACTTCAATTACCACATTAATATACTATTAGATAGTTTTCTAGAGAATGAAATTCCTTCTTCTTTCATCAAAAGAACTTTAAGAAAAATTATTCTGAATAATAGAGTAAGGTTGGCAGATCTGCTTTAATTTTCTACACAGTTAATAATATGATTCTGACCAATCAAAGCCGTAAGGAAGTTGGCTAGAGGATGCCTATTAACTACTAAAAGGAACCTTAGTGCTATGGATATGAAGGTCCTATTAAAACAAAAAATTAAATAACATAGAAAAAATCACAAAAAAAGCTTAAAAATCTGTTTATACAAGAAAATAAAAACAAATAAAAAAGAAAACTAGTTATTCATCACTAGGATAGCTATACTAAAAATAGTAAAACTAACATTAAAATTAATAAGATTCTGATTAATCTATAGAAGCTCACTAAGGTGATTTAATACATGCAAAGATTATTACATACACCACTCGTGTATTTTATAATATTTCTCATGTATTCTGGAGAGTTAATTCTGCTCTTTCTGATCATACAGATCCACAGTCTTAAGTTTATATATATATTTTTTTTTCTCTGGTTAAAATTTCCGCGAGTTGGTTTCTTTCTGTATGAGGAGGCCATCAGCCCCACCCACACTGCCCCCAGCGACTAGGGAGTGGCAGAAGTGTTAGGACGCATAGGGAAGAGGTCAGCCATGTTTTACTCTTGTGAGGAGAAAGTTTAGTTGCACAAGAGGTAAGCTCTCTTCCTTGTATTTGGGTTTTAGGTTTTATAAGTTCAATGTTTGTACTTCATGTACCTTTTTTTCTCTGTTGATTTTTTGCTTTTCAGCTTTTAGGCACTGGCTTGTCTGTTAACATTTTTGCGGGTTTTAACTCTTTCTTTTCTTGGTAACTTTGCGCGTCTTTTGGGGAACATAGGCACAGCAGATGGCTAAGCATAGTTCCTTTTCTTTGCGCTGTATTTTCAAAGTAGTTAAGTTCTTAATAACTACTTAATCATGCACTTAAAAAGCACTGCTGAAATACTTTGTACATATTGCAACTAATTGTTTAAGTCATATAACTTCCAAAGTTTTCTTTAGTTAGTTTTTGTCTTTAACTTATTCTCGTTTTCGTGTTGTCAGAAGTTGTAGAGTAGGGGGTTTTAGAATCAAGTTTTCTTTCAAAAATCTGATTTTTAAAAAATTAATATTTCCTTTTTTAATTGCAATGTAAAAATTTGGATTTCTTTTGCATTGTTTTTCAGGTTTAAATTCTCTCTCAGACGAACTTGGCATTTCGTTATAGTTGAAAATTATTTCTAATTATTATGTCACTCTCACAGCTTGAGTTCTCTTTAATCTTCTTCTCTCTGTTTAATAGTAACAGATGAAGAGCATGGGTCGGGCCAGGAGGGTTATGGATGCAAGCGAAATTGTTAACTAGTGCTAGGTCATACAACTCTGCGGAGGACATGACATATATATATTTTTTAAAACAATTTTAGGTGGGAATGTTACTTGCATCTATGGCCTTGCAGAAACCCATTTCCAACTAGGTCTTTGTGGAAGTGAGAAAATGCAGAGTTTTTGCTGGCCCTTGATAAAGCCAAGGCTCAGTATTCTCGACACCTTCTACATTCAGTTGTTTTAATTTTTTTACCTTTTCTCCTTTTACTTACACCGGTAGATACATAACCTTTACTATGTTGTACTTGGTATGAGTCAAAAAAATATATATGTATTTTTTTGCTTAGGTCTCTTCTTAATAGAATGTGAATTCTGAATTTTCAAAACTGCTGCGTTGCGCGTTTTGATCTTCAGGTTATTTTGCAACTTTCGTTTTAAATTCTAAAGTTTTTCCTTAGTTTTCAGTTTTGCTCTTTAGTATATATATATCATCATCATCATCATTGTCAACCATTATCAATCCACTGCTGGAAGAAGGTCTCCCCAAGTTTCCTCCACAACGGTCTGTCTTGTGCCAGTCTCCTCCATGTCACCCCTGCATACTTTCGAATTTCATCCACCCATCTCCCATGTGGTCTTCTTCTGGGTCTTTTCCTGTCCCTTGGAATCCAATCTAAAATTTCAGCTGTCCATCGATGATCTGTCCTTCTGGCAGTATGTCCAGCCCATTGCCATTTCAGGGATTTAACTCTGATCATGATGTCTTCCACTCTTGTCATTTTTCGGATCCACGAGTTCCTCTTCTTATCTCTCCTGGTTACACCAAGCATGCACCTCTCCATGCTTCTTTGAGTTGTCTGCAGCCTTTGTATGTCTCTTTTAGTTAAGGTCCACGTCTCCGCACCATACGTAAGCACTGGAAGGATGCATTGATCAAACACTTTTCTTTTAAGACATAATGGCATATTGCTCTTGAAAATTATGCTGTTTCTTCCAAAAGCTCTCCAGGCAAGTTTTGTACGCCGATTAATTTCTTCATCAATGTGACCCTCACTTGATATCTGCTGTCCAAGATAAACGTACGTGTCTGTTATCTCCAGCTTTTCTCCATCAATCGATAAATCTTCATTTCTTGTAAAAGCATTGAACATCACTTTTGTCTTCTGAAAGTTCATTTTTAATCCCACTTCTTTACTCTTGTCAGCAAGTTCCTGGATCATACTCTGCAGCTCTGATGGGGTAGTTGCAAAAATGACTACGTCATCAGCAAAACGAAGGTGGGTTAGATAATCTCCATTAATCTTTATCCCCTTGTTTTCCCAGCTCAGCGACTGAAAAACACCCTCCAATGTGGCATTAAAGAGCTTCGGAGATATGGTGTCACCTTGTCTCACTCCCTTTCCAATTTTTACGTGTGTTGTATTTTCAAACAGCCTAATCTTTGCACTTGCATTTTCATAGATGTTATTAATAATATTAATGTATGCATCTTCAATACCGCAGGTTTTCAGAGCCATTGTAACTGCTGATGGTTTCACCGAATCAAAGGCTTTTTCATAATCGATAAAAGCCATGCACAATGGAAGTTCATATTCCCTCGCTCTTTCAATTAGTTCTCTGAGCACGTGGATATGATCTATTGTGCTGTAGCCACTCCTGAATCCAGCTTGTTCTCTCGGTTGAGCCATGTCCAGTGTTACCTTCAAGCGGTGTGAAAGAACTTTAGTGAAGATTTTATAAATTACTGATAGGAGGCTGATAGGTCTGTAGTTTCCGAGATCCTCAATGTCACCTTTCTTATGTAGCAGGATCATTGTAGCGGTGTTCCAATCCTCAGGAATCTTTCCTTCATTAAGGCATCGAGTGAAAATTTGGGCGAGTACTGTTTCGATTTCTCCACTTGCTTCTTGTATGATGTCTACAGTAATTCCATCTTCTCCTGGAGCTTTTCCTCGCTTCATGTTCTTGATTGCATGTGCAACTTCTGCTGGAAGGACTGGAGGAACTCTGGTACTGGTATCTTTCATGATGTCTGGAGTGCATATATCATCCCTTTCATATAATTTGGAGTAGAAATCTTTCACTCTTGTCAAAATTTCGCCTCTATTTCTTGTTACAGAACCATCTTCTTTTCTCAGTGCCATAATCTGTTTTCTTCCCTTACTGAGATGTCCCTTTGCTATCTTTAGGCTTTGGTTGTTTTCAATTGCTTTCCTCACTAGTTCACAGTTGAATTTCCTTACGTCTTCAGTGATACTTTTTCTTACTGTCTTGCATAGCTCTATATATTCCACTTTGCAAGTCACATCTTCTTTAGTTGTCCTCATCTCTCTTCTTTTTTGCATCAACATTTTGGTTTTTCCTGATAATTTGTTCACATGCAACTTGTTCTTAGACCCAGCTAATTTTGTTGCTGTTTCCATAAGAGCTTTGGTTACTTTTCTGTTAACTTCAGAGATGTCCACTTCTTCCGATGTTAGGCCTTCTAAAGCAGAGAACCTGTTCTTCAGTTCTAACTTGAAGGTATTATGGTGTTTTTTAAGGTTGGTTATGTCAATAGATTTTGTTTGTCCTATGAGCTTGCCACGTTCAAGTTTAGTGTTGAGGTGCATCTTACATCTCACCAATCTATGGTCACTACCTGTGTTGAACTTGTTTAGCACACTGCAGTCTTCTATGACGAATTTTTTGTTACACATAATAAAATCAATTTCACTTGTCGTCCCATTTGGATGTCTCCATGTCCATTTCCTGTGTGGCTTTTTCTTGAAGAAGGAGTTCAAGATGAAAAACCCTTCTGCCTCTGCAAACTCAACGAGAGTATTTCCACGCTGGTTTCTGTTGCCATGACCGAATTTACCTACCGAAGTTTCATTCTGTTGCCGTTGCCCTATTTTTGCATTGAAATCTCCCATAATTATTTTCAAGTGCTGCTTACCTTTATTATTTAGATGACAAATTTCCTCATAAAATTCTTCAATTTCTTCTTCAGGATGACTTGTGGTGGGTGCATAAGTTTGAATAATCTGAGCCTGGTATCTTTTCGAGAGTTGGATAACAAGTCGTGCAGCTCTGTCAGAGGAACTTTCAACTTCTACAACATATATATATATATATATAACATCATCATCATCATTGTCAACCATTATCAATCCACTGCTGGACGAAGGTCTCCCCAAGTTTCCTCCACAACGGTCTGTCTTGTGCCAGTCTCCTCCATGTCACTCCTGCATACTTTCGAATTTCATCCACTCATCTCCCATGTGGTCTTCTTCTGGGTCTTTTCCTGTCCCTTGGAATCCAATCTAAAATTTCCGTTGTCCATCGATGATCTGTCCTTCTGGCAGTATGTCCAGCCTATTGCCATTTCAGAGATTTAAACTCTGATCATGATGTCTTCCACTCTTGTCATTTTCCGGATTCACGTGTTCCTCTTCTTATCTCTCCTGGTTACACCAAGCATGCACCTCTCCATGCAACTTTGAGTTCTTTGCAGCCTTTGCATGTCTCTTTTAGTTAAGGTCCACGTCTCTGCACCATACGTAAGCACTGGAAGGATGCATTGATC
Source organism: Macrothele yani (assembly GCA_039090855.1). Lineage (NCBI taxonomy): Eukaryota > Metazoa > Arthropoda > Arachnida > Araneae > Macrothelidae > Macrothele > Macrothele yani. Next base: position 144,859,384 of record CM076996.1, read on the forward strand.
AAACACTTTTCTTTTAAGACATAATGGCATATTGCTCTGGAAAATTCTGCTGTTTCTTCCAAAAGCTCTCCAGGCAAGTTTTGTACCCCGATTAATTTCTTCATTAATGTGACCCTCACTTGATATCTGCTGTCCAAGATAAACGTACGTGCCTGTTATCTCCAGCTTTTCTCCATCAATCGATAAATCTTCATTTCTTGTAAAAGCATTGAACATCACTTTTGTCTTCTGAAAGTTCATTTTTAATCCCACTTCTTTACTCTTGTCAGCAAGTTCCTGGATCATACTCAGCAGCTCTGATGGGGTAGTTGCAAAAATATATATATATTATATATATATATCATCATCATCATCATTGTCAACCATTATCAATCCACTGCTGGACGAAGGTCTCCCCAAGTTTCCTCCACAACGGTCTGTCTTGTGCCAGTCTCCTCCATGTCACTCACGCATACTTTCGAATTTCATCCACCCATCTTCCATGTGGTCTTCTTCTGGGTCTTTTCCTGTCCCTTGGAATCAAATCTAAAATTCCGGCTGTCCATCGATGGTCTGTCCTTCTGGCAGTATGTCCAGCCCATTGCCATTTCAGGGATTTAACTCTGATCATGATGTCTTCCACTCTTGTATTTTTCGGATCCACGAGTTCCTTTTCTTATCTCTCCTGGTTACACCAAGCATGCACCTCTCCATGCTTCTTTGAGTTGTCTGCAGGCTTTGTATGTCTCTTTTAGCTAAGGTCCACGTCTCTGCACCATACGTAAGCACTGGAAGGATGCATTGATCAAACACTTTTCTTTTAAGACATAATGGCATATTGCTCTTGAAAATTATGCTGTTTCTTCCAAAAGCTCTCCAGGCAAGTTTTGTACGCCGATTAATTTCTTCATCAATGTGACCCTCACTTGATATCTGCTGTCCAAGATAAATGTACGTGTCTGTTATCTCCAGCTTTTCTCCATCAATCGATAAATCTTCATTTCTTGTAAAAGCATTGTACATCACTTTTGTCTTCTGAAAGTTCATTTTTAATCCCACTTCTTTACTCTTGTCAGCAAGTTCCTGGATCATACTCTGTAGCTCTGATGGGGTAGTTGCAAAAATGACTATGTCATCAGCAAAACGAAGGTGGGTTAGATAATCTCCATTAATCTTTATCCCTTTGTTTTCCCAGTTCAGTGATTGAAGGACATTTTCCAATTTTCCAATCACTCCTTTTCCAATTTTTATGTGTGTTGTATTTTCAAACAGCTGAATCTTTGCACTTGCATTTTCATAGATGTTATTAATAATATTAATGTATGCATCTTCAATACTGCAGGATTTCAGAGCCATTGCAACTGCTGATGGTTTCACTGAATCAAAGGCTTTTTCATAATCGATAAAAGCCATGCACAATGGAAGTTCATATTCCCTCGCTCTTTCAATTAGTTCTCTCAGTACGTGGATATGATCTATCATGCTGTAGCCACTCCTGAATCCAGCTTGTTCTCTCGGTTGAGCCATGTCCAGTGTCACCTTCAAGCGGTGTGAAAGAACTTTAGTGAAGATTTTATAAACCACTGATAGGAGGCTGATAGGTCTGTAGTTCTTGAGATCCTCAATGTCACCTTTTTTATGTAGCAAGATCATTGTAGCGTTGTTCCAATCCTCAGGAATTTTCCCTTCATTAAGGCATCGGGTGAAAATTTGGGCGAGTACTGTTTCGATTTCTCCACTTGCTTCTTGTATGATGTCTACAGTAATTCCATCTTCTCCTGGAGCTTTTCCCTGCTTCATGTTCTTGATTGCATGTGCAACTTCTGCTGGAAGGACTGGAAGAACTCTGGTACTGGTACCTTTCATGATGTCTGGAGTACATGTATCATCCCTTTCATATAATTTGGAGTAGAAATCTTTCACTCTTGTCAAAATTTCGCCTCTATTTCTTGTTACAGAACCATCTTCTTTTCTCAGTGCCATAATCTGTTTTTTTCCCTTACTGAGATGTCCCTTTGCTATCTTTAGGCTTTGGTTGTTTTCAATTGCTTTCCTTACTAGTTCACAGTTGAATTTCCTTACGTCTTCAGTGATACTTTTTCGTACTGTCTTGCATAGCTCTATATATTCCACTTTGGAAGTCACATCTTCTTTAGTTGTCCTCATCACTCTTCTTTTTTGCATCAACATTTTGGTTTTTCCTGATAATTTGTTCACATGCAATTTGTTCTTAGACCCAGCTAATTTTGTTGCTGTTTCCATAAGAGCTTTGGTTACTTTTCTGTTAACTTCAGAAATATTCACTTCTTCCGATGTTAGGCCTTCTAAAGCAGAGAACCTGTTCTTCAGTTCCAATTTGAAGGTATTATGGTGTTTTTTAAGGTTAATTATGTCAATACATTTTGTTTGTCTTATGAGCTTGCTACGTTCGAGTTTAGTGTTGAGGTGCATCTTACATCTCACCAATCTATGGTCACTGCCTGTGTTGGACTTGTTTAGCACACTGCAGTCTTCTATGACGAATTTTTTGTTACACATAATAAAATCAATTTCACTTGTCGTCCCATTTGGATGTCTCCATGTCCATTTACTGTGTGGCTTTTTCTTGAAAAAGGAGTTCAAGATGAAAAACCCTTCTGCCTCTGCAAACTCTACGAGAGTATTTCCACGCTGGTTTCTGTTGCTGTGACCGAATTTACCTACTGAAGTTTCATTCTGTTGCCGTGACCGAATTTACCTACTGAAGTTTCATTCTGTTGCGGTTGCCCTATTTTTGCATTGAAATCTCCCATAATTATCTTCAAGTGCTGCTTACCTTTATTGTTTAGATCACGAATTTCCTCATAAAATTCTTCAATTTCTTCTTCAGCATGACTTGTGGTGGGTGCATAAGTTTGAATAATCTGAGCCTGGTATCTTCTCGAGAGTTGGATAACGAGTCGTGCAGCTCTGTCAGAAGAACTTTCAACTTCTACAACTTTATCCTTCAGTTTCTTGTTTATTATAAATCCAACACCACTAGTTCTGCCAGTATCTGTCCCACGATAGTAGAAGAGATGTATATATATATATACACCCAAGAGCAGAGTCAAAGACAAAATTTTTTACCTAAGAATTATATATATGTAAGGTCAGGTGATGCGTAACATCACAGCCTCTCCTTGGCAAATGTCAACCCCGCCTTCTCGTGGTGCATCCTGTTCCCACTAAAGGGGCTCTGACGACCGCCAATAACGGTATAACTATACCATCGGGATTGGAGGAAATGCTATCCCACACTCACCAACCCCCGCTTGGCCAGCGTGGTGAGTTATGGCCAAACCCCTCCAAAATGACTCCACAACTTAAATCTTGGCCCTCAGTCTCCGGTAGCTGGAATGTACCTGGCCAAGGCAGCGGCCAGTGCGACATGAAGGCAGAGGGTGCTAAGAATCACCGGAGGACCGGACTAGGCTGCCATCTGATGCTGACCTTGGCTACGTATAATGGACGCTCTCTATCTTCTGATTCAAGGCTTCTTGAATTGGAAGAGGAGCTACAAAAGATCAAGTGGGACATCGTCGGGCTAAGTGAGGTAAGGAGAAAAGGAGAAGATCTCATTGAACTGAAAAGTGGACATTTCTTCTACTATCGTGGGACAGATACTGGCAGAACTAGTGGCATTAGATTTATAATAAACAAGAAACTGAAGGATAAAGTTGTAGAAGTTGAAAGCTCCTCTGACAGAACTGCACGGCTCGTTATCCAACTCTCGAGAAGATACCAGGCTTAGATTATTCAAACTTATGCACCTACCACAAGTCATCCTGAAGAAGAAATTCGTCATCTAAATAATAAAGGCAAGCAGCACTTGAAGATAATTATGGGAGATTTCAATGCAAAAATAGGGCAACGGCAACAGAATGAAACTTCAGTAGGTAAATTCGGTCACGGCAACAGAAACCAGCGTGGAAATACTCTCGTTGAGTTTGCAGGGGCAGAAGGGTTCTTCATCGTCAATTCCTTTTTCAAGAAAAAGCCACACAGGAAATGGACATGGAGACATCCAAATGGGACAAGTGAAATTGATTTTATTATGTGTAACAAAAATTCGGCATCGAAGACTGCAGTGTGCTAAACAAGTTCAACACAGGTTGTGACCATAGATTGGTGAGATGTAAGATGCACCTCAACACTAAACTCGAACGTGGCAAGCTCATAAGACAAACAAAATGTATTGACATAACCAACCTTAAAAAACACCATAATACCTTCAAGTTGGAACTGAAGAACAGATTCTCTGCTTTAGAAGGCCAAACATCGGAAGAAGTGAATATTTCTGAAGTTAACAGAAAAGTAACCAAAGCTCTTATGGAAACAGCAACAAAATTATCTGGGTCTAAGAACAAGTTGCATGTGAACAAATTATCAGGAAAAACCAAAATGCTGATGCAAAAAAGAAGAGAGATGAGGACAACTAAAGAAGATGTGACTTCCAAAGTGAAATACATAGAGCTATGCAAGACAGTACGAAAAATTATCACTGAAGACGTAAGGAAATTCAACTGTGAACTAGTGAGGAAAGCAATTGAAAACAACCAAAGCCTAAAGATAGCAAAGGGAAATCTCAGTAAGGGAAGAAAACAGATTATGGCACTGAGAAAAGAAAATGGTTCTGTAACAAGAAATAGAGGTGAAATTTTGACAAGAGTGAAAGATTTCTACTCCAAATTATATGAAAGGGATGATACATGTACTCCAGACATCATGAAAGGTACCAGAACCAGAGTTCTTCCAGTCCTCCCAGCAGAAGTTGCACATGCAATCAAGAACATGAAGCGGGGAAAAGTTCCAGGAGAAGATGGAATTACTATAGACATCATACAAGAAGCAAGTGGAGAAATCGAAACAGTACTCGCCCAAATTTTCACTCGATGCCTTAATGAAGGGAAGATTCCTGAGGATTGGAACAACGCTACAATGATCCTGCTACATAAAAAAGGTAATATTGAGGATCTCGGGAACTACAAGACCTATCAGCCTCCTATCAGTGGTTTATAAAATCTTCACTAAAGTTCTTTCACACCGCTTGAAGTTAACATTGGACATGGCTCAACCGAGAGAACAAGCTGGATTCAGGAGTGGCCACAGCACAATAGATCATATCCACGTACTGAGAGAACTAATTGAAAGAGCGAGGGAATATGAACTTCCATTGTGCATGGCTTTTATCGATTATGAAAAAGCCTTTGATTCGGTGAAACCATCAGCAGTTACAATGGCTCTGAAATCCTGCGGTATTGAAGATGTATACAATAATATTATTAATAACATCTATGAAAATGCAAGTGCAAAGATTCGGCTGTTTGAAAATACAACACACATAAAAATTGGAAAGGGAGTGAGACAAGGTGTGACACCATATCTCCGAAGCTCTTTAATGCCACATTGGAAAATGTCTTTCAATCACTGATCTGGGAAAACAAAGGGATAAAGATTAATGGAGATTATCTAACCCACCTTCGTTTTGCTGATGACGTAGTCATTTTTGCAACTACCCCATCAGAGCTTCAGAGTATGATCCAGGAACTTGCTGACAAGAGTAAAGAAGTGGGATTAAAAATGAACTTTCAGAAGACAAAAGTGATGTTCAATGCTTTTACAAGAAATGAAGATTAATCGATTGATGGAGAAAAGCTGGAGATAACAGACACGTACGTTTATCTTGGACAACAGATATCAAGTGAGGGTCACATTGATGAAGAAATTAATCGGCGTGCAAAACTTGCCTGGAGAGCTTTTGGAAGAAACAGCATATTTTCAAGAGCAATATGCCATTATGTCTTAAAAGAAAAGTGTTTGATCAATGCATCCTTCCAGTGCTTACGTATGGTGCAGAGACGTGGACCTTAACCAAAAGAGACATACAAAGGCTGCAGACAAATCAAAGTAGCATGGAGAGGTGCATGCTTGGTGTAACCAGGAGAGATAAGAAGAGGAACTCGTGGATCCGAAAAACAACAAGAGTGAAAGACATCATGATCAGAGTTAAATCCCTGAAATGGCAATGGGCTGGACATACTGCCAGAAGGGCAGACCATCAATGGACAGCCGAAATTTTAGATTGGATTCCAAGGGACAGGAGGAAACTTGGGGAGACCTTCGTTCAGCAGTTGATTGATAAAGGTTGGAATGATACACAAAATAAAACAATTTTTTCCAAGAGGACGTTTAGAAAAGTAGATACAGTTGCAAACAAAAATACAAACTGACGCCGCCTGTAGTCACTCTGTAATTATGAAAAATCCAAGAGCACAGGCAAAATGCCCCACGACGTGAATGCTATCCGATGTTAAAAGAATCTTTTCAATCGGACTTTTAGAACCGAGATATCGAGAAAAATAAAACACATATTTACGCCCTCTAATGGTTGAAATTGTGCTTTATTTTGTGCAGGTAATACACATAAAATGTCTCTTTGTCAGAAGCGCGGTATTTGACCCAAAAGGAATGTTTTCAGTCGGGTTTTTAAAAGCGCAGATACGGCTGTAAATAATGTTGTAAACACAAATATATACTTATGCCCTCTATTGGCAAATTATGCGCCAATAAAAATTAGAAATTGCGTGTAAAATATCCCACACCATGAACGCTATCCAACACAAGAAGAATTTTTCAAATCAGACTGTTACAATCAGAGATCTCGAGAAAAATACGATATACATTTACGTCACATCGTGGAAGAACTATAATTTTAAGCAGAAAATACGGGCAAAATGTTTTTGGCCTAACGTGGTGGTGTCTGACTGATTTTTTTTTTTTTTTTTTAATCGAGTTTTGAGGAGAGCAGATACTGCTGCAAATATATCGGAAACAAATATGCACTTACGCGCTCTTGTGGCCAGAAAGAAAATGTGAGCTACGAAATATTATAAATTAAAAATATTCCAAATATTCTTCACCACGAACTTTATTCTGCGCGAAATGATTTTTTTTTTTTTTTTTTTTAACAAATCGCTCTTTTAGAAGCAGAGATATCTGGGAAAACGCAAAGCAGACTTATGCCCGTAGCGGGAAAACTGCATTATTTGAAGAAGAAACTGTGCGCAAAAGGCCTACGTTAAAAATGCCATCGAAGGAAAGAAATAATTGCTTCAATCGGATTTTCAGAAGCAATGATATGGAATAAAATATTTTGAATTTGACGGCATTTGCATTTACGCGCGCCCTATTGGCGACGTTACTCATCGGGAAAGACCAAAAGGCAAGGATCATCAGTCTCACAGTAGTGAAAATACAAGTTTGTCCGCGGCGGACATCGAATCAGTGTCCCCTCACTCCGGAGTAAGTTGCTCTCTCAACTGAGCTACGTGGAGAGAATGTCTCCCTGCAGATTTGTCGTCTTCACTTATGTTTTCACTTCTGTAGCATCATCTCCCTCTTAATTTTTTTTTCTTTGAAGAGAAGTAGGAATTTTTCATTAATTCCAAACAATGTGTGGGACAAACATCACACATTTTTCGAAGAAGCCAGTGGATCCATTTTCCACAATCGGGCTCCAATGTGAAAACGCAAGTTTGTCCGCGACGGCATTGAATCGGTGTCCCCTCACTCCGGAGTAAGTCGCTCTCCCAACTCAGCTACGCGGACAGAATATCTAGCTGCAGATTTGTCGTCTTGACACATGTTTTCACCTCTGTAGTACATCACACAGTTCAGGCTTCGAAATGCAAAACGAATTTTTGAAATCGGACTAAAAAGGTGCAGATACGTGGAACTCACAAATGGACATAGTAATAACATACGCATGCCCCCCCCCCCCGGTTCTAAACATGAACAGTTACTCTGGTTTCCACAGATTTTTGAAATATGATTTGCAAACGTTTATTACATTCATCACGTAAGTGACACACTATAAGCCCTTCACCCACATTGTTTGTTCTCTTTTCGACAGGGAAACCTAAAAATTTCAAACTATTTTCTCATTTGTTCTTCACCCTGACCTGGAAACAGTTGCTCATTCTAATTTTAAGATTTACGCTCCCAGATCTGGGCAAGAATTACGTAGCACAAATACAGTACGAGTGCCTCGCCAAAGAATTAAAATTTCAGCCTGATAGCTCGTAAGTTTTTACACACACAGCGACGAAATTTCAAGACCTTTTTCATGGGGTGAGGACATATCATGAAATATGTCGGTTTTCTTGTCTGTTTATTGTTTTTTTTTTATTGTTTTTTTTATTGGAGGTTTAACGACCACCGTGAGCAACTCAGTGGGCTATACGCAGTCGCCCATCCCTAACTTAGGGTTACTGGTTCCAGGGAAGGGAGAGAGCCAGCGCCGTAAGACAAACACAACATCTATGCCTCACCGGGATTCGAAACCGGACCCATCTCGGACGAATGATAAGAAGCCATCTCAATACGTATGAATGAAAGTTCTTTATCGTGTTGCAATCTATAATGGAAACACACTGTGTAAGTCGATTCGAGAAAGTACAGTAAACGTCAATGCTCGAATTATTTTGTATTCTATTCACGTTCAAGATCATCTAACAACGTCTATAATCATTTATCCTGATTTCATTTATTCGATAATGGGAAACGATCTAATTCATGTAGGTAAGGAATACTAAGGATGGTAGCAAATACCAGTCAGACTTTAGAAATGACCTTCAGTATTCATAATACGTCTTATTCACGTACAGAGCAACCGGCGGAAAGATCCAACCCACGCCTTGCATTCAAAACAGAACGCGCTGTGACTGAAACACGTCTACGTCGACCATAAGGGCACCAAAAAGCACGTTCGTCGAGTACCGTTTTCCTTATTCGGTATGGCATTTACTCATGCTTTCTTGCTGAACACTGCCGGTGTTTGAGAACTGACGAAACTCTAAATTTTTCCACAGAAGAAAAAACACTGCACATGTGTTTATCGAAGTCTGAGCGCGGCCGGTTAACTTATGATGACATCAGGTCGCAATGAAACTGCACTCTCACGTGCGACAAACCACGCAGGCGTCAATGGGAGAAGGCTTGCGCAACGGGAAATGCTACTGATGCATACTGTTGTAGTTGTTCTGCAACACGTGTTGAACATCTGGGCATCGTTGGAAGCATCTTGTTCATGATATCCACAAAAATCGACACGGAAGCGTTTATCAGAATTCAGCACTTCCCGTTCCATACTACGAAAAATAATGAAAGATTCCCAGCCTGGACTTAAGAACATGCTTAGCGATAATGACTTCGATGCGCTGTCAAGCCCGCAATGTGAAATCGTGCTCACCCACGTTCCCAGTGTTTCTGTTGCCCTTTGCTAAATTAAATCATTTTCGCAGGTTAAGGAGTTTACCCAGTCCGACAGGCCCCACTGTAAATTGTATTAAAACTGTCCGACTAGACGAATTTAAGTATACCCTTTTTCAGGAACTTCTCTTCTCGGTAATGGTTTGAACCTGCTTTTAAAGAGTTCATGGGGAAGACAAATTTTAATAGTACATAATTTTTTCCATTGCATTTAGTTTCATTGTAACTCGTCGATGTATGATATCTGAAGAAAGCTTGGCTTGCCTCTGCCACTCTACAAAACTTTGAAATCAAGAGTTTCTGTATTTTTTGTCAGCACGCCTTCAATATGTATTAAATAAAGAAATATGTTCACCCTGCAAATTAAGTCTCCAATAAAATATGCTTACTTAATAAATACTGAAAATTTGTTACCCCTACTCCCCAGGATCTGCGATCAGAACTAAAGGTTCAGAACAAAACGTTTGGTCCATTCGCGTTTGTTCCTCACGTGTACTGCAGTTTTATTATGGAATATATTAAAACAACGAACACGCTCAATTTTGAAAGTGTGTGCTCATGAAACCTTGCTCTGGCTCACATTAATCACTATGGGATGCAAAATGAAATAAAGGAAAACAGTCATCGTTCTTAAACCATGTGCTTACATAAAAGTCGTTCTTTGGCCTTTTTAAGTACGTAGTAGCAACTACCAAAGTATATTAATTCCAAACAATGCCTGTCACGGCATTTCCACCCCCACCCCATCCCCTTTTTTTCTTCAAACTACTCAATAAAAAACACATAGCAAAAACTTCCAACATCTCGTACCGGGCAAAGTGATCAGAGCCACTGGGCTGGCTGCGTCTGGCTAATCGCCCGAACTGGCCTTGACCGGATTCCCAACTCCCAAGGGAGGCATGGGTAGTCGGAAGAGCCAGACAGGTCAGTGGCTCTGCCCCCTTCCTGAGACAGTGGCCAAAAATCAGGTATAGGCTCTCAGTTCATAGCCCCAGATTCCAGGAGAGAGCTGTCAATCCCGTCCCTCCTTCCTCAAACACGTATTCATTCAGTCGCTACGCCCCTAAATTTACTCAGGCACCCCTCCATTTAAAGGTGTGTAACACACACACACATACACACCTATTTATTTTGATGTATTAATCCTTTTTATTATCATATAGCATAGTTGTCAATAGCAGCTAGCATTACATGAATTCAGCTTTACTTTGAATTATCTTCTATCATAATAATGTCATAATTTTTCTTTTTAATTTGAAGTCTTATGTACTTACAGTATATAGTAGTCTAATGCTTCATTTTTAGTTTTTCTTGTTTAAAGCCTGTGTTTAAAGTCAGTCACTTGCAGATACTGTTTTGAATCATTTCATCATGCACAAAGTTTATGAAAATATTAGTATCTAATACCTTAGCAACTCATGTTTTGCCTTGTTTAGGGAAGCATTTAGTCATATGAGATAAAAACAGCACAAAAGCCAAATAACCCGTGTGCAGTTGCGGGGGGCAGTTTTAATCATTCTTAACCATAAAAAATACAACGGTTCATTTTTTGAAGTTTCCCCTATTCATAATCCTGGGTTTAAAGCCTAAGTATTTCATAACATACATTTTCAAGCTTAGAAAAATTTGCTTTCACACCCCCCCCCCAATCTTTTCTCAACATCGCCTAAACCTCTTTAGCATCCCAAATTCTGAAAAAGTTTGAAATTCCTGGACAAAACCCTTGGTCTGCTGTGATTGTAGCCAGTCATGAACAACACTTAAGAGCAAAATCTGCGGTAAAAAAGATACGAAATTTCGTAATCATCTTTCTGGATTTTAATTAAAACAAGCGGGATGCCACTAATTTTTTGGATATAACGAACGTCTTTTGACTGAAAAGAAACAGCGATAATGTACAATGTAATGATAATCACATATTTATTGACATACGGAAACTGGTTTACAACAAACCAAGCAAACGTTCGTTATAGAGAATGAATGATGCAGATTTTTTTTTCTCAATTGGTCCTTTAGAAGTGACGATATGGTCCAAAATTGAAAAATACATCCGCGTGTCTCAGCGGGAATCAATTCGTTCCGGTAGGTTCATCAGAGAAAAGGAGATATCGTCGCAAACAGAAATGCAAATTTACGCCCCCTAGCAAAAAAATTGCATGTCACTAGAAGTACAAAACATATGTAAATAAGATTAGGAAAATCGTTGAATCACAATTATTTTATTTTTTCTTACCGATCACGGTTTCGCTGTGCTTTGGCCCAGCTCCTTCTGGACGAATGACAACCAAGCGCCTGGAAGCACCTGATAAAAACCCGTGACCGCCAATACCGTTGATGACTCACACACGATATGAATTCACGTTCCACTCATTCTGAAGAAGCTGGGCCAAAGCACAGCGAAACATTCATCAACAAAAATAAAATAATATAAATGTGATTAAACGTTGTTTTCCTTAATTTTAAAGATCAAGAGCCGCTGTATTAAACTAACACAGTAAACAAAATATCTTAGCAGTTTAAAGAAACACATAGTAAAAGAATTCAGTATAATATCTACGAACTAACGCGCACAGAACGAATAGCAACGTTACTTAAGTGTTTCCGTTAAAACTCTTATCAAGATCATTTGGAATAGTGTATAAGAAGAAAAAAATGGCCGAAATTATAAAAAAAACATATAGACAAGTGCTGTAAACTGAAAACAGGATATAAAACAAAAGTAAAAACTGGAACACAAAAAAGTGATGCACTAAATCAGACACTATTTCATATAATAATGGATGCTATAGTAAAAGGAATTAAAAAGACCAGCATTAAAGGAACACATTCAATGGACAAAACGTTAGAGGTACCTAAACCTAACAGCGTGTTGGTCCTCCTCTAACGCGAATAACAGCCTGTACACGCCGAGGCATCGACTCCATCAGATACCGGAGGGCTTCCGTATGTAATGCCAGCCATGCCTGGTGCAACATTATCCACAATTCCGCCCGAGACGTCGGTCCAGAATATATGGATCTGATACTCCGCCCCACAGCATCACAGGGTTTAAATCCGGGTACCTTGGGAGCCACTAGGTGATTCCAAACTCAGTTCGGTGTTCCTCGAATCATGCGCCGGTAGAGCGGTACATTGTCTCGCTGGGAACAGACCATCGGCCGCAAGATACGCAATGCCCATGAAAGCATGTGATCAGCCAGCACATGCTGGTACGCGCAGTGTTTAAGGATCTCTCCAGACACACTAAAGGACCTAATGCGTCTCATAAGAAGACTCCCCAAACCATCACGAAACTACCAAGGCTTTGAGCAAAGCCGACCTCGCAAGACGGGGCCATGACCTTATGATGTCGACGCCACACCTCCACCCACCCGTCAGCTCGGTACAGCTGAAAACGGGATTCATCTGACCATACGACACGGAGCCACTCTGCACAGGTCCAGTTTTGTTGTTCCCGACACCAGGCAAGGCGTCATGTACGATGACGAGCAGTCAACAGTAGCACACGAGTAGGGCGTCGGTTTCCATAGCCCAGGATATGCAACATACGCCATACTGTTCACTCGCTGACGCTGCTTGGACCTCCGACATTTAACCTGGATGTGACCAAGCGGTCTGTTTGTACGAGCCTGGATAGTCTACGCCGACCTTGGTCATCAATGGCGTATCGTCGGCCACCGCTTGCTCTCTGGGCGCTGGTACGTAGTCCATGGTATACTTGCGGTAAACCCTTGGGTTCTTACCATTTGGGCGATAGAATGACCCATCTGTCTTGCGCCGACAATGCGTCCACGATCAAAGACTCTCAGATCACCACGTTTACCCATGTTCGTCGATTGCGATACATTGTTGGGAAGCCCTGCTCTCTGCCTATTTATCGCCTGTGTTCGGTTTGGGTCCGTTCCACTCTGCGCGAGGGAGGTCCATGTCAACTGCACATCACCCCTCCCTATTTCTAATGTTTTGTCTACTGAGTGTACATACTGGTGGGGAAAAGTCTAGTTACTGAGCAGTACAGACGATAGCCTAAAATTTAGCTTAGACCACTGCCCCGCCCCGGTGGTGCAGTGGTCTAAGCTATGGCTTCTGACCATTCGTCCGAGATGGGTCCGGGTTCGATTCCCGGTGAGGCATGGATGTTGTATTTGTCTTATGGCACTGGCTCTCTTCCTTCCCTGGAACCAGTGGCCCTAAATTAGGGACGGACGACTGCTTATAGCCCATAGAGTTGTTCACGGCGGTTGTTAAAACTCCAATAAAAAAAAGAAAAAAAAAATGAAGATAACCTGGAAAGGCTATAATTTATTTTAAGAAATTAACAGATGAACATAAGAAAATTTATCAAACAAAAACAAAATGCGCGACACCATTTAAAAGACCAGTACAGTATGATAGAGAGCAAGTATCAGATTTCAAGTATTTAAGAATTACTGCTCAAGAACAACTGAAGAAGTATGTCACCATATAACATCACAAAGAGCATCACAGTGATGAAGTTATCTAATATGAAGAAATAAACAACTGTACATACATAGAAACCAAAGTTAAAATATACATACATGACGGTAATCCGACTATTTATGGCATATTCATGCAAAATATGAGGCGAGTCAAACTAAACAAATGCGTCATACAGTGGAAGTGTAAACACTCAGAAAAAATACTAAATAAAACTAGATCTGACGTAATTAAGATAAAAAAAATACAGAATTATATAAACTACAACCGGTAATTAAATGGGCTTTAAAAAGGAGACTGTAATAAAATAGTCGTGTAGACAAAAAGGGAAAGAATGGTGAGAAAACGCTAACAAACAAAAACAGGAAGACTAAAAGAAAAACAGAAAATAAAAGGACGTAGTCAAAGAAGATTAGCAATGGCAGTAACGAGCTTAAGTCATTCAAGAGAAGAAAAGGACGATAAAAGGAAAAAAGCATATTTGTAACAGTTCTACAGAAGTAATGGATGTTGTAGCAAGTGAATCTGGCTTTGAATTCTTGAAATACGCTATTCTTCGGCTTTGTTTACCCTCATTTTTGAAGATCATTGTAAATAAATATCTTTACATATTGCAAAATGTTCTTTAATGATTTCGTAGGAAGCGGGAGAAACGTAGTAACTAAAGATTTCAAAGAGGAAACTTTCGTGTGGTGATGTAAGGATGCTTGCTAGTACGCTTATCTGCGGCTGACCGCAAAAAAAAAAAAAGAAGGAAAAAGAAAAAGAAAAGCAACCGCAAATAAAAGAAATGGACTAGGTGTTAAATAATATGACGGGAGCTTAACCACGCGTGAATGGAGAGGATTATTACATTAATTAGAAACACACACCACATTAATTCATGTCGATACGTTCTGGCGTTTTGTTTTGTTTTCTTTAGGTTTTTTTCGTGTCTTTCGAAAAGTCCCTAACACCAGGTACGCCAAAGGATTTTTAGTGTTATAGTCGTCGGTTTTTAAAAAACCATTATTTTCTGAAAAACATGTAAATGAACTTCGTTATGCCTCATGCAAGGCACAAAACCGCATTAGCAGTAGAGACTGCAATAAGCGCGAATATGCATGTTCGCCAATGAGTGACATTTTTTGTATGACCCGTAAAATCAGGGCAATGCATCGAACATTTTGGCTGATGTCCGACGTAAACTGGACGACTCCAATTAGATACGTATAAGCAAATGTATCAGGCATAACACAAATACATTTCTATATATATACAGGGTGATTCAGCTAAGCGTGTACAAACTTCTGGGAGGGGTAGGTTGCACAAAGACAAATCGGAATCACATAACAATGCAGGGTCGGAAACGCCATCTTCATGTGCTAGTGTACAAAGAGGACGAGAAATGAAAGAGCAGCACGTAAGAGAACAAAATGCTTTTCATTACTCACAAGGCATTTGCGAAATGCATTGAGGTTACAGAAGGTGTTCAAAGTTGCGACCATGAGCTGTACACACGCTTGACATCGTCGGCGCATGGAATCACGTACATTTTGGAAAATTCCTGATGTGTCTCGGCCGAAGCAGCTACAGAGATGCGTGCTACAAGATCCTCATCACTTTCAACGAGGGTGTCGTACACCAGTCCTTTGATGTAACCCCAGAAGAAGTAATAAAGATATGTTAAGTCCGGCGATCTTGCACGCCAATGAACGGGACCACCACACCCGATCCACTGATGCCCAGATGCCATGTTTAAGTGATGACGAACGTCATTGCTGCAATGGGCGGGGGCCCCATCGTGCTGGAACCATATTGCACGGCGCAGCGACTGAGGGACCTGTTGTTCGTTCAATAGCTCTGGCAAGACGTCCTCCAGAAATATCCGGTAACTCCTTCCGTCCAGACGAGGACGCATGAGGTATGGGCCAATTAAGTGGTCCCCGAAAATGCCTGCCCAAACATTAACAGCAAAACGGTTTTGTGCTGCACGTGGTCGTACAGCAAGTAGGTTCTCCACCGCCCATACATGCGCGTTATGTGTTTTGAAGCAACCTTCCCGTGTAAATGACGGTATCCTGAAAGAATGTATGAGAAGTCTCACGGCCGAACAACGCCATCTACCGCATGAAGATGGCGTTTCTGACCCTGCATTGCTATATGATTCCGATTTGTCTTTGTGCGACTTACTCCTCCCAGAAGTTTGTACACGCTTAATTGTATCACCCTGTATATATACGCCTCTTAGCAGGGCAGTTTTCATCAAAAACGCTTACGAAAATGTGTGGATAATCTTGACCAAGACCGGCTATCCATTTTTTGAATGATTTCTCATCTAACAGTAAAGATATGATGCTAAACACAAATAAACATCGTACAACTTAACAAGAAAAACTAAGAGCCAGAAAAATCGTAGAAAATATTACTGATGATTACAACTATCAGACAAAAAAAAATCCAATGGAACTTTTATGAGGAGTTATTCATGTACAAGACAATTAAGGTATAATGCGATATTAAAAATGAAATAGTGAGTAGTTGATGAGTTAGGATTTAAAACATGAATTATCAGTCAACAGCAAGATGAATGAATTACAACAAAAAAGTAAACAAAACGAAGTTTAAGGCAAAGATAATGCACTTCAAGGGAAACACAATAACTTGTGGTACAAGGATGAAAACCAAATTCAGTTGGAAAAGTGATGAGCAAACAAAAATCAATGACCTCTATAATCCAAGTCAATCTAATAGTGTACTGTTGTTGAAAGTGGGATAGTTGGCTTGCAGCGTCTTCGGGGGACGTACGAACGGTACCAATCCGCGTTACACTCCCGCACTGACACCCCCTCCCCCCACTCCCCTACGGCTTTGTGATCTAACCGAAGCTTATTGCATCGTCACTTTAATCCCACATCCCCCACCATGGCTGCTTAACTACATTTACCGTGCGTTTCCCGATTGTTAATTTATTGTCTCTGTGTTGCTAATGTTAAGAAGCCTTCTATCGTTTCCACCTTGTCCCCTCTCTCCAAGTTACGTATATTTCCCAGCTGAACAATCAGCGGCCAAAGTGCATGGGCGCTTTTGATTGAGTAACTTCCCATATCAAATCCATTTCTAAAACGCTCTCTGCTATTTTGAAAATTTGCCTTACATAGGAGTTTTGCAAGATAAACTGCTGCCCAAACAAAAATGCTTCTCCAGCTAGTCAGCTAAAAATTTCTTTTAACTGCTTCTTCAGCTAGTCAACTTCTTTAAACCAAATTCTTCGATATGATATACACTTTTTTTATTTATGCAGAGACATTTCAGTAATCTAGCGTCCCTCTGTTTTTAAAACTCTTAATGAATTTCCGAGATAGGGCATTTTTCCCCGCAGTCGTATAATACACTACTGTTTGTGAAAATTGCAACACCAAGAAGGAACCATGCGATTCGAATGAAATTTATACCACATATTACTGATTTGACTGCACATAAGTGATTTAATTTTCAGAATACAACAATTTTTACCTGCAAAAATTAGTATATTGTGAAGCCTCCACGAGCTGCAATAAGAGCTTCTAGACGGCGTGGCATTGAACCGAAAAGGCGTTGGATGGTGCCCTGGGTAACTGCTTGCCAGGCGGCATGTATGCGAGTCCACAGATCATTGGTACTGACCGCTGGAGGATTTGGATGGGCCGGTTGCCGAGTGACCATATCCCAGAAATGTTTAATAGGCGACATGTCTGGCGAACGTGCTGGCCAGGGAAGAAGCGGTATCTGCTGTGCTGCGAAGAGGGCTTCAACATTCCTGGCAACATGTGGTCGGGCATTGTCCTTTTGGAATATAGCGCCAGAAGTGCTCTGAAGGAAGGGTATGACTTCTGCTTGTACAACTTCCCTGATGTAGCGGTCGCTGTTCAGATTGTCCTAAAGTCATAGCAGCCGAGATCGCGAATGGCACTCCACACCATCACACTTGGCGTTCGGCCCGTATGACGCTCGACAATGCATTCTGGAAGAAGGCGCTCACCACAATACCGTCTAATGCGTATGCGGCCATCATGGTAGTCTAAGTTGAATCGGGAGTCATACGAAAACACGACATGTTGCCAATCAACACGCCATTATCTGTATTGAAAACCCCATTCCGGACTGAGGCGTCTATGGTTCAGGGTCAAAGGAATCCGCCACAAAGGGATGCATGCAACCAGTCCTCTGTGCAGCAGACGGCGTCAAACTGTGGAGGCAGGCAATGCCACACCTGTTGTAGTGCTCCACTGTAGTGCTAACACTTGCGAAGATGCGGAGCGGTTCGTCACTGCCATGCGGATGAGGTGTCGGTCATCCCGCGGTATCGACACATTTCTCGGTCCACTGCCGCCACACGCGCATCACTGTCGTGGCGTTATGTCCCGTCCGAGCCGCAATGTCGCGGTACGAAAATGCACCTTCACACAGACCAATCATTCGTCCCCGTTCAAACTCTGCCGTACGGCAATATTGCGCCCTTCGTTGCCGCTGGGACATTATTGAATCCCGGAGACCCTTTTACAACTCGCTGTCTGCGATGCACTACTGGTGTGTATCCTAAACTCTTTATACCCCTCACTCTACCGTCCAGAGAGGGCGCTGCCGAGCCTCAGACATGCGCAAGGACTGCACTTCTAAGTATTTGCATGTCCTATCCTGCTCTGCATACCCTGTAAGTTTCACGAGATTACCATCATTCCTTCATTGTGTTGCAAACAGTAGTTTATTATCGCTCATCTCACATTTAAGGCAGAAATTCCGAATTTGTGGAATTACTTTCTGAATCTGATTTTCTATGGTGTAACTGCGAGTTTGTTTTTTTGTTTTTTTCACTTGCAATTTTAATTTGATCTAAATCACTTACCCTTTTTTTTTTTTTTCTAGCCTGAACTCAGGCTAGAAAACTAATATTGGGTACAGCAGATAATTTAAGTCTTCCCTTTCCAGCAAATCAAGTAAACGATTCATTATGCCATTCTCATAATTATTGCTTTGAAAATTTTCATCGCATTCTTTACAACGCTGTTAGCTTTTTTTTAATTTTCGACACAAGAAAGACTTCTTTGGCTTTGCCAGAAAAAGAAAACAAAGACATACGTATACTTAGTAGCATTTCACAAATCTAAAAAAACGTTCTCTGTCTCCATAGGCTTAGACCCTCTCGTCTGACACACTGATGACGTCACAGCGACCACGATACTTCCTTGCTGAGGACCAATGCGGTACGGGTAAGGTAACGAGATATTGGAACACCGATTTGAGGACAAAATGGCGGGGTGTCCCCAAATCAGCAGATCATTTGGGGACACATACATACTCAAAATAAATATGCAAATCTTTTTATCACAAAACTGTATTGTGTGATATTACATACGAAAATTTATGTCTTAAAAGGATATATCTTGTAGAAAGTTGGCAATTTGTACTGACAGAGCAGAGCTATGATGGCGAGAACATGTTAGCAAAAGTGAAATGCTTTACTTTAGGTACATGTGCTGAATTAAAATGAAGCTGCACACTAATAAACGAATTGCATGGTGAATTTTTCATTTTGCCAAAGTTTTGGGAGGAACTTAGAACAAGTGCAGTCGAAATTTGGCCTTCCCAGTGCAGTTAGTGCTGACCACTGACCATGCGTACAAGTTGGTACGGGTTCGAGTTCTGAATGCGGCATGGGTAGTGTGTTTGTCTTACAGCATTTGCTTTCTCCCTTCCCTACAACGAATGCCTCCAAATTAGGAACAGGTGACTGCTTATAGTCTTTAGAGTTGCTCACGGTGGTCGTTAGACTCGGAAAAAGAAAATAACAAACAATCAAAATTTGTCTTCACAAGAAGCATGTTGGAAAATTAGTACGCCGCCCCGGTGGCGCAGTGGTCTAAGGCGCTGGCCTCTGATCATTCGTCCGTAAGGGGTCCGGGTTCGAATCCCGGTGAGGCATGGATGTTGTGTTTGTCTTACGGCACTGGCTCTCTCCCTTCCCTGGAACCAGAGACCCTAAATTAGGGACGAGCGACTGCTTATAGCCCATTGAGTTGCTCACGGTGGTCGTTAAACCTCCAATCAAAAAAAAAAAAAAAATTAAAAAAATTAGTACAATGAAAACTATTTTTAAGAACGTTTTTCATTAGAAGTCTAACGAGCAGATGAGGAAGTGTAAATTTGAAGAGCCGCCCCGCCCCGGTGGCGCAGTGGTCTAAGCGATGGCCTCTGATCATTCGTCCGAAAGGGGTCCGGGTTCGAATCCCGGTCAGGCATGGATGTTGTGTTTGTCTTACGGCACTGGCTCTCTCCCTTCCCTGGAACCAGTGACCCTAAATTAGGGACGGGCGACTGCTTATAGCCCATTGAGTTGCTCACGGTGGTCGTTAAACCTCCAAAAAAAAAAAAAAAAAAATTTGAGGACAATATGCGTCCCCAAAGGTATCAGACATTTTTGGGGACTGTAAATTAAATTCGAGGACTGTCCTCAAGAATTCAGGACTTCTGGTCACCACAAAGGAAAGGTCTGGCGATTGTATCTCAATAACTCTAGTAGAAAGGCGCGGATACAAGGGGGTTAGAATGGTCTCCCCCACGACAATTTACCGAATTCAATTTGTGCAGTCTATATTACACTTATACCTATTGTACTTATTTTGTAGCTTCTTTCAGTTTTGTTGCTGGTTATGAACAGACTCTTCACCTGTAGAATTCACTTTTACTCAAACGATTGGTCACACATTTCACCACATCATAATTTCCTCTCTGCAAATTTACGGACTCCCCCTCTAAAGGTTTCTAGATCCGCCCTTGCCCGTAGTATTTGGTTGGCGATTTTTTCCACGGACCATCAAAGACAAATAACAGTCATCTCTTGTCGTTGATGGTGGACGACCTTGTCCTGGCCTTCTTCGAACTGTTCCTGTTTTCTGGAAAAGTTTTCCAATCTGTGTATATGACACTTTACGACACTGCGAGGTCCTGTGATATGGCCTGCTGTGTCTGACCAGCTTTCAATCTTCCTACTGCTCCCCTCATTAAAAAATAGTTACAGAATTTCGGAGCACTAACTGTATTTGTTCTAGCCTCGTCTTATACTCAGGGTCGACTTATTAGTGAATGAAGATGAAGAAATTGAGAAATTTATCCCATTCGATTTATATTCCATATCGACTTATACGCCAAAAAACAAGGTAATTTAAGTTTGTGGATGTAATAAATTAGAATTTATGCAATTTAAAAGACAATTCTTCTGGTCAAACCAGTTTCCCTAACTCTAGTTAAAGTTATGAGCTCAAAATTGGAATTTTGCATATCATCAACTTATGGTTAAATTGCCAAAGTCAAAATTACGTGTACAACAGTTCAATTTTGCACTTAATTTTCTCATGGTAAAACTCAATAATCATTGTTTGCATATACAAAAAAGGGAAATACAAAAGTGAAATCTCACTACCAAGTGCTGAATGATGGGGCTTGCTGGGTGGAATCTGAATCTGCTGGAAGTGTTTAATTTAGCTGATAGTCCTTCACTTTTTTGAGCAAATAAATTACTTATACTGCTCCGTGCTCTGCCACGGGCTTTCAGCTGACGTCACATGACGTCATCATCAACGTAGCCAACCAACAGCAGAAGTTCTAGGCACCACATCACAACTTCTGGATTTTTTTTTTTTTTTGATTGGAGGTTTAACGACCACCGTGAGCAACTCAATGGGCTATAAGCAGTCGCCCGTCCCTAATTTAGGGTCACTGGTTCCAGGGAAGGGAGAGAGCCAGTGCCGTAAGACAAACACAACATCCATGCCTCACCGGGATTCGAACCCGGACCCCTTACGGACGAATGATCAGAGGCCAACGCCTTAGACCACTGCGCCACCGGGGCGGCTTTCTTCTGGATTTCTTTTTTTTTTTTTTTTTTTTTTTTTGATTGGAGGTTTAACGACCACCGTGAGCAACTCAATGGGCTATAAGCAGTCGCCCGTCCCTAATTTAGGGTCACTGGTTCCAGGGAAGGGAGAGAGCCAGTGCCGTAAGACAAACACAACATCCATGCCTGACCGGGATTCGAACCCGGACCCCTTACGGACGAATGATCAGAGGCCAGCGCCTTAGACCACTGCGCCACCGGGGCGACCTTCTGGATTTCGTGCAGCCACTTAAGAAAAATACGTGTATTTTTTGCCATTTTTGACAAAATATAAGAACTTCTAAGCACCCTAAAAAATAAACACTTTTTAAAGACTTTTAAAGAATTATACGGCCCGTGGGAATCCTGCAGTGCATTTTTTTTTTGCTTGTTTTTTTTTTATTTGTTTGTTTGGAGGTTTAACGACCACCGTGAGCAACTCATGAGCTATAAGCAGTCGCCGTTCTCTAATGTAGAGCAACTGGTTCCAGAGAAGGGAGTGAGCGCCAGCGCCATAAGACAAACACACATAACATTCATGCCTTATCGGGATTCGAACCCGGACCCTCTCGGACGAATAGTCAGAAGCAGCGCTTTGCCACGCCGGTGGTGCAGTGGTTTAAGAGATGGCTTCTGACCATTCGTCCGAGATGGGTCCGGGTTCGAATCTCGGTGAGGCATGGGCATTGTGTTTGTCTCACGGCACTGGCTCTCTCTCCCTTCCCTGGAGTCAGTGGCCTAACTTAGGGACGGGCGACTACTTATAGTTCATGGAGTTGCTCACAGTGGTCGTTAAACCCCCGATCAAATGGGGAAAAAAAAAGCCAGCGCTTAAACCACTGCGACACTGGGGCGGCGTTAAATGTATTTGCGCTACCCACAAATGAAATTTTTACACGGAAAAAAGAATTTCAACTTGTGGAAAACGCTGGCCAAACTGCATGCAGCGAAAAAGAATTTTCTAAATGAAACTTCTTGAAAAGTAGATATAATCTCTATATACAGTCAAACCCCTATTTAACGGACTGCGATTTTAACGAATTCCGTGATTTTACGTACATTTTTTATAGTCCCGACGGAACAACATTGAAATCAACGCTGGGGGTTTCCCGATTTAACGAACACATTTCCTCAATTTAGCGAACATTTTTACTATGTTAGCCAATATTTTCACGTTAAAAGTTAGCCCAAATGCAATCCCTCGAGGATGTTTTCGATGAACAGATCGGACTAAATGCATCAGATTCTGATGAAGAAGATGAAGCAGAACTAAAAGTTAGCTGCTTTAGTGATGCTGGTAACAGTATAGAACGTACTAAAAAGGACTTGATGCCATTCGATATCAATGATGATGTTTTTCATGCACTTCATACAATTGAAGCTGCAATTTATAAAGCTAAACGTTCAGAAAAAAACATAAGCAATCTTCTCTAAAGCATTTCTTTTCTATAGTGTAAAAAGATAATTAACACATATTCTGTTTTTACAAGTTAATTAGTACCAATTGATATTCTGTTTCATGCAGCTTAGGATACTGAAATCATTATTTAAGAAGCTAAATGCTCGGGAAAAAAAATCAACTATCGTATTTTTTTCGCAATTTTAAAGTACGCTTAAATTTTGATGCTACATATTGAAGTCTAATATCTACGAACTATGTATTTAATATGCAAAGTAAATGTGTACATATTATAACATTTTGATAATAAATTCGTAATTAAAAGTATTATACATAATTTAAATTTCACTGAAGCAAAGAGAACTTAGCTGCTTACGTATTCTGTAATGAACATTAGCTTAATTTGAATGTTTCATTCGAAAGGCTTCCTCGATTTAGAGAATTTTGCGATTTTACGTACAAGACTGTTGGTCCCTTGGAGTTCGTTAAATCGAGGTTTGACTGTATATAAAAATGAAAGTTTGTATGTTTGTTCTGCATACGTTCTAAACGGTTTGATGGATTTGCACCAAAATTGGCATACATACTCATCAGAGTTGTATAAAAATAAAATGTATCTGCGTACACAGCCATTGAAACAGAAAACTTGCTGCAAACCCGCGAATCACACGAAACAAAAGATTAAGATAATTTAAAGAAAAATTATTGTAAAAAATAAATAATTATTAGAATATTACATATTTCAGTGAGGACAATATAAGTATATTGCAACTGCGTGTACAGCAATGTGTGTGAAATGGGTCTTTATGGCAAAATATTAAAATATTGGACTATGAACCTCATAAAAACGAGAGTAATTAAATATTTTTTTTATATCTAGAGAAACAGTTCCATTAATGAGCTTTCAAAATTTATAAATAACATTTTCAACATTTTAATTCAAAAATAGTGGATTTACAAAATACATGAGGAAAGACTTTTAATTTAATAACTGGCAACTGCAAGAGGAACGTGACAATAAAATTTAAATTCTTCCTGTGTAAACGAAACTTTTGATACAGTTCCTACACATTGAGAACAGGCCTTGATAAAATCAAGAGAACAGAAACGTTTGTTAAAACAAAATAACTCAGAAGATGTGGAAAAACAGTTGAACATTCCCACGTTAAAATAGAATTAAATATATTAAGCTGAGTAGAGCCTTCAGAAAATGTTTTAACTGCTGTAAATAATATTTTTATTTTTTTAATGTACAAACAAAAACTATCTGCAAAATCTACTAATAATTTGGAAACTATCCGCGAACGGCGTACGCCTACATTCTACTACTCTGCTCTTCATCACCCAGATTAAAATACAGGCGGGACGATTTTTAGAAATTCCATCCCTAAGGGGGTCAAATGTGTTTTTACGGGGCCCTCTATAGACTGGGTGCAAGTCGGCTGCTGCGGTATTACTCCGCGTGTCAGAGGAACGGTCGTCAGGTGACGCCTCACTCCTCGCAAGCTTCCGCGGTTCAGGCATACGGGGAAGAATCCGATTTTTGAAAACACAGCGCACCGGCGGAACATATAGTCATAAGTATTTTTTTGTTTATGCTACCATGGCGTTCTCTTTGTAAGGATCAGGTTTCATTTGACTCCCAACAATTGGCACAGGAGTCTCAAATATGGGTGGAGCTACAGATTGCCACCAATAGGCGTGGTCCTCTCAAATAGCATCAAGGTTAAGCTGAAGTTAAAACAGACGGTCTTCTTCATACATAAAATTTAAATACAAGATTAGTATTGGTATCAGTAAAGATAAAAGAAATAGCCTATGTCCACCGGAAAGACGTAAGCTTCCCAACGGTGAAAGAATTATCCGAATGGGTTTAGTTTTCGAGATTAGTAAAAAAAATCCGTGTATTATCGTGAACTACTTTCTTTCACGTTGGGTGTGATCAGGTTGTATGTAAACAAAGCGGAACGATACATGGGAAATTGGAAACTACTTGAAAGCGATGTTATTCGGTAGTACAACTAAAAATAATAAAAAAATAATAATAAATAAACGAAATAGCCTATATCTTCCGGAAAGTTTCCCAACGGTGAGAGAATTATCCGAATCGGGTTAGTTTTCGAGATTAGTAAAAAAAAATCCGCATATTATCGTGAACTACTTTCTTTCACGTTGGGTGTGATCAGGTTGTATATCTACGCTCTAGAAAGCTGAATGCGGAGTGCAGGAAGTGCATTATTGTGCATGTTTGCTATTTCGAGTTTTTTGGGCTCAGAACGGCCATTATAAATTGTGAGTTTTATAATAAAATTTTCATCAAGTGTGGTGAAAGGCCTCCAAAAAAAAAAAAAAAAATAATAAAATAAAATAAAGGCAAAACCATCGGACAAGTTCAGCCGAAAGCAAAGAAAGTAAAATTACGTCGAGAGAGTGAGACAACCAAACAACGTGATCGAAGACTTGTGGATCAGCGGGTAAGGTAAGAGCCAGTGTATCTAGGGCGGCAGAGACCTTGGAACATCGTGAGGCCCGACATGAGCGTTGTTCATCATGGTAGGATTTTTGTTTTATAGTGCGATTTACATTGTTACTTGAAAACAAACTTTATGTCTATCCCGGGCAACGCCGGGTATCTCCGCTAGTACTTAATACAAACATGCTATTACGCCACAAGCGGGAAAACAGCACACCTAAATAATCACATACATGGTTACATACAGTCGATGACCAACAATTTTTCCTATCCAATTCGACGAAGATATCGTCGTGAAACAAACTGACGCGATTTGGAGGATAAATTATGCAGCAAAAAGTTTGGAAATGGATGAGAAAATTTTACTTATAATTACAGCCAAGTGATTATTTTTATTTTATTTTTTTGCGAATCGAAAATTTAGAAGATCTTATACTGTGGGGAAATGTAAATACATCTTTACGTCACCTAGCAGAAAAATTGTGCACTGTGGATACATAACAAAGCTTTGCTCGAAATTTCATGAATTCAACGCAAAAGGAACTTTTCCAGTCCAAATTGCTGCCGACGTAGAAATTATACAGTACAACACGAATGTACTTTCACGGCATAGCGGAAGAAAGGCGCGTCGGAAAAAGTGGGAAGTGCTAGGATCATCAATCGCGTGGTACAGTTATCGAACGCAGAATTGAATGTTTCAGATCCGCGAATTTGTCTACAAAGAAACGGACGGGAAAAGTGATTGCACAAGCACGTAAAAAGAGAGAGAGAGAGAAAGAAAGAAAAAGAAAAGAAAAAAATTGTGCTAAGTGCAAGAGTAAATATTGCTGTACTTAGTAGTACAAAATGAGTTTTCTTTCAGTTGACAGCTCCAAGATCTTCTAGAGCTGAGATCATTGTGTTATTTAATTATTAACATGGTTCGTTTATATTACACATTTGCCGATCCCGATTATCAAAACATCAAAAAAAAATCACCCCTCTTCTTCGTTAGCTCATTTTACCACAATGTGGCAAACATGATGCTTTTAGATGTTGTGAATATAGTCCCTTTAGTGTCTTAAATTTGTTCACAATATGAAATTGCTCTAAAAATACGTTACTGCAGGAGGTAACCGTATCTGGTTGGTTGGTTGGTTAGTAGATTTTAATGGCGCAAAGGCCATGGGTGGCCAAAGAGCGCCAAACAAAAGACATCAAAAGAGAACAAAAGCAATAAAACACGTACACAAGCCTAAAAACAGGATGAAGCGGTAAAAGTGAAAGATGGAAATGAATACGGTAAAACTAAATGAGGTTAAAAAAGTCAATTTCCTTAAAAAAGGAGAACACTGCGGTCAGGTCGCAGTCCTCACATATGAGAGTCTGCAGCGTAGCAGCTCCTTCGTCCAACAAATGAGAATGAAAATAACGAAAACGATGATCACAAAAACGAACACAAGTACACAAAACATGAAGGACGCTAAGACGACACTGGCACGCCTCACACATCGGGGCACTGTCGCCACACAACAAAAAGCGGTGAGTAAAACGACAGTGCCCAATGCGGAGACGTGCAAGAACAACTTCCTCACGACGGTTCTTCCGCAAACTAGACTTCCATAGTCCGATCTGTGGTTTGATAGAGTGCAGCTTATTGCTGCCCTGCTGAGACCACAGGGACTGCCACTCGTTCAGGAGAAATGTCCGGATCAAAGGTCTAAAATCGCGGAAAGACAGTGGCAGCCGAGCTGGCGACATGGAGGAAACAGACCTGGCAGAGAGATCTGCCAGCTCGTTACCCCGGATCCCAACATGGCCAGGAACCCAACAGAATCGGACCAGGAAGCCATCACCCTCCAAAGTTCCAAGAAGACGACGGACATCACGGATGACAGGTGAGTCCGTGTCCTCCGGAGAAGATAAAACATGGATGACGGACTGGGAATCAGAGCAAACCATAGCGCGACGAAGTGATCGAGACTGTATGTGGCACAAAGCGAGGTGTACCGCACGCATCTCTGCCGAAAAGACGGTGGATTCAGGCGGAAGCCTCTCAGCATGTGAGGCTTCGCCACACACAAAAGCGGATCCAACGACATCCCCGGACTTCGAGCCATCGGTGAACACAGGCACGAAATCCGGGTAGACAGACAGTTTTTCAGCAAAGAGCTGCTGGTACACCAGAGCAGGAGTGGAAGACTTTGGCCACACACAAAGAGAAAGGTCAGCCGTTGCTAGAACGGGCTGCCAAGGAGGTTGGTTAAAAAAGGTGGTCAAACCAATCCTGGACAAGTTGAGACCAGCATCGCGCACTATGGCAGACATCCGAATCCCGAACGTCGGAACACAGGAGGGGCGGTTGGAAAATAAGCGGACACAGGCCGGTTGGAAGATGGAACCATGCAGCGGATGATCACGAAGAGATTTCAGTTTTGTGTAAAACTGAAGAGACAGCTGCTTACGACGGATGCATAACGGCGGCTCATGAGCCTCCGCATACAGGCTATGCACGGGAGAGGTACGGAAAGCACCAGTGCATCGCCGCAGAGCCTGGTGATGGACAGGATCCAGAGGCCGCAACACGGAAGGACGTGCCGAACCGTACGTTATGCAACCGAAGTCTAACTTTGACCGAATCAGAGAATGGTAAATGCGAAGCATTGAGCACCTGTCAGCCCCCCAAGATGTTCGAGAGAGGACCTGCAGGATACTCAATGACTTCGTGCACCTCACCTTCAAAGACTGGATGTGAGGTCGGAAGGTGAGTGCTCGGTCAAAAGTTAGCCCAAGGAACTTGACTTCTGACACCACAGGGATGGTAGAACACCCCAGACGGAGGTTAGGGTCTGGGTGAAGACCCCGTTTGCGGCAAAAATGCACGCAAACGGCCTTCTGCGTCGAGAAGCCAAATCCATTGTGGGAGGCCCAGGTAGAGATCTTATTAATGGCCGACTGCAGCTGCCGCTCAATGGTGCGCATGTTGACAGATGCGCAAGAGATCTGCAGATCATCCACGTACATGGAGCCACGAACCAACGGAGGAAGCAGAGTGAAAATATGATTTACACGAAGGATGAACAATGTCACAGAAAGAATGGAGCCTTGAGGGACACCCTGCTCTTGTGGGTATAACGCAGAGAGGGTCGATCCGACGCGCACACGGAACATCCGGTTCTGGAGAAATCCGGCAATGAAGGTTGGCAAATTTCCCCGCAATCCGCAGTCACGCAGATCACGGAGAATACCGTATCTCCAGGTACGATCGTAAGCTTTTTCCATGTCGAAGAACACGGAGACCATGTGCTGACGCCGGACAAACGCCTCCCGGACAGATGTCTCAAGGCGTAGATGATGATCTGAGGTGGATCGGAATTTCCGAAATCCACTCTGATGAGGTGAAAGAATGTGACGTGATTCCAAATAAAAAACGAAACGAAAATTGATGATGCGCTCTAGAACTTTGCAGAGGCAGCTCGTCATAGCAATTGGTCGGTAGTTCAACTGGTTAACGGGATCCTTACCAGGTTTGAGAACAGGAACGACAATGGCAGTGCGCCAAGATTCGGGAAAGTCACGCTCGTGCCAGATCCTGTTAAACAGGACCAGCAGACATTCAAGAGAGGACGGAGAAAGGTGCTTCAGCATTTCATAATGGATGTTGTCCGGTCCGACAGATGTTCGGCCGGACCGATTCAGGGCAATCTTCAGTTCGACGGCAGTCAGCGGGCTGTTATAATCGGTAGCAGAAAACGGTCCAAAGGAAACCTTGGACCGTTCAAGCCGCGGCTGTACCTGCCGGAACGAAGCAGCGTAATTGCGGCTGCTGGACACCGAAGAAAATGCGGCGCCCAGACAGTCAGCAATACCCTGAGTGTCAGCAACCGTTCCTCCACCACTCTCAAGAATGGAGATTTCCCCAGAAGGGTACTTACCCCGAATCTTGCGGATCCTGTCTCAAACGATCTTAGAGCTGGTAGTGGTGTTAATCCCGGATACGTATGGTATACAAGATTCCCGTTGGCTACGACGACGTACCAAACGCGCGTAAGATTTGGCTCTCTTGAAAGCAAGTAGGTTCGCGTCGGTGGGGTACCGACGAAACCTACCCCAAGCCCGATGTTGGGCCTGACGAGCTGCCTTGCAAGTGGAATTCCACCAAGGTCGCGGACAACGTGGAAGTTTAGTCGAAGACTTAGGGATGGTAAAGTCTGCCGCTTGCACAATACAATCCGTTACCGCCGCAACAGCTTCATCGATCGTACCCGAGGTCACCATGACTGGAGTAATGATCGCTGAAGCCGTGAATGAGTCCCACCTGGCTCGATCGATAGCCCATCTAGCAGGGCGAGTAGGATGACGGTACCCGTCACCTGCTAGACGGAGAAAGATGGGAAAATGATCACTGCCAAGGGGATCATCAGACACGCTCCAGGACCAGTCAGGATATAACGATGGCGAACTCAAGGACAGATCAATGGCTGAGTACGAGCGGGTGGGTTCATGAAAATAAGTGACTGCCCCGGTGTTGTGGAGACAGAGGGACGTGTTGGAGAGAAGGGACTCAACAACACGGCCCCTGGAGTCACGAGTGGTAGAGCCCCACAACGGATTGTGTGCATTGAAATCTCCTAAGATGAAGAAAGGAGGCGGCAGCTGGTCGACTAAATCTTCCAGATCCGAAAGGCTCACAGCTGCATTTGGTGGCATGTAAATGGAACACACTGTGAACAGTGTGTTCACAGACAGTCTCACTGCCACTGCCTGCAAAGTCGTCCGAAGGACAACTGCAGTGACAGGAATACCATGAGGAACAACAACGGCCACTCCTCCGCAGGCGATAACACCTTCCTCATGATCTTTGCGGAAAATTGAATATCTGCGCAGCGGAAAGGTGTCCGTTGTTCGAAGCTTTGTCTCCTGGAGGCAAACGCACACAGGTGTGTGCGAAGACAGTAAGCCTTTCAGATCATCAATTCGTGGTCGCAGACCTCGGCAATTCCACTGAACGAGCGGAGCCATAATGAAAAATAAATGGAAAGGATGAAAAGCGAAAATGACAGACGACTAGAATGTCTCCGAGTCGTCCATCAGCTCCTGACCATCTGCAATGTCCGGAGGCAACACAGGGCTGTGCTTACTCACACAGGGCTGCGCTACCGAGGGTAGTTGTTGTTTTACCCTGCTCTGTTTCGAGGGGGACGATCCTTGTTTTACCTTTTCCGGCTTCTTCTTAGATACGCCCTGGGACTGGGTCCCAGTGCTGGCAGAGGATGTTTTCTGCACAGAGGATGTTTTCTGCACAGAGGATGTTTTCTGCACAGAGGATGTTTTCTGCACAGAGGATGATATAGGCGTCGAAGTTGATGGCGCCTTGGATTCAATGCGGCGAGACTTCAGTGCCTCCAATCCGCCAGCAACGATGTCCCCAAAATCATAAGGACACCGCGCTGGGATGGTCACTTCAGTCTGCACCGCAACAGTAGCCTTCTGGACCACAACCGATGCATAGGAGCGCCGGCCTGTTGGTAGAGGAGCTATCCGCCGTCTGGCTTCAGGATAAGACAGATGTTCTGTCGTCTTCAGGCGTTGGATAGCCTGCTCCTCGATCCACTTTGGGCACTGTTTGGAAGAAGCCGGGTGAGAACCCTCGCAATTAACACAATGATCCGCCTCAGCGGAGCAGTCCGCCAAAGAGTGTTCTGGCGACCCACAGCGTCCACACTTCGCTACATTACGGCAAGACTGCTGGGAGTGACCGTAATGCTGGCACTTGAAACATCTCAAGGGGTTCGGAATGTACGGTCGAACATCGAGCCGCAAGTACCCCGCCTTGATGGAAGTAGGCAGGGTAGGGGAGTCAAATGTGAGTACGATGTTCCGGGAGGGAATAGACTTCCCATCCCGCCGGAAAAGAATGCGGCGAACCCCAGTGACATATTGTTCCCCAAGTTCTTCCAGCAATTCCTCATCGCTGCATTCCAGCAGGTCGCGGAAGTTGATAACACCGCGAGAGGAATTGAGGTAACCATGGGGAGATATTTGGACTGGAACGTCCAGCAGAACGGTCGTCTCCAGCAAGGTGGCACTGTGACGAGGATTGGAAGTCTCCACAAGAAGATCCCCTGACGGGAGCTTCTTGACACTCTTTGGTGAGCCCGCAACGGCCTGAAGAGCCTTATTAATCCAGAAAGGACTCTTCGAACTGAGGGATTGTGCTGGATCAACAGAATGAATCAGAAGAAACAGAGCATTGCAGTTGGAACTGAGTAGTTTCTTAGTGGAGGAGGGCGACCCATCCTCCACACGGCGCTTCAAAGGTACAGCATAGGAAACACTTTTGGTTGCCATTAAGAAGAGAAAAGATTCGTCCGCCGACCTCCCCACCCACTACCGAGCCCAACAAGGGAGAGCCGGAGGTCCGCAAGCCCAAGAGGACGCAGGACACGGCTCTAGGGATAGTCAGCGGATATAGCAAGTTGGTAGGGCAGACACACGCTCAGCGTGCACCCAGACTTTCCCGTGCCCGGAGAACACCCCTTTGGCATGCCCACCCTAACCCCCAACTCACCCAGCCGAACAGAACGACACGCCGCTAGAAGTCTGGACGCAACTCGGCCACAGACTTCCTGACCAGGAGTGGGTTAGCTCCCAGCCTCCCGTTTAGGATGAAGCAGAGGGCAAAGAGGAGTGTTGGCATCTGGAGACACTACAACCCGGCCCCCAAATACCTCAGCCTCCAGCATCCTCATTTCCACCGGTACGGGTCACCGCACACGGCAAACATGCAGGTAGGTCTAAGTTAACCAGCTCCGGAAAAACAGAAAATGTAACATAAAAGAGAAAAGATAGGGAAGAGAACGAGGAACAAAACCCGGAGCTGGCGCCTCATCACAACCTCAGCAGCCTACAACTGAGGCGGGTACATGTCATTAAATGAACTTAAGACGAAAAAAGCAAAACAATAAGAGAAAATCGGCTCGGGCCGTGGGGACGCCATCCCCCATCAGCTGGATGAACAGCTGTCCCTTCGGTGATGTTATCGTTCAAGAGTAAACGAAAAGTACTCCGTCACAAGGTGAGCTCGGGCCGTGGGGGCGCCGCTCCCCAAATAACTGGTAAACCAGTTATCCCCGTGCGGGGGTAACCGTATCTGCTGTACCCATCATTCCAAAATTGAAAACATGGCACAAAGGGGGAACTGAACTAGAACTGATTCTGAAAGGCAGAGAGGGACGGCACGGTGGCCAAGTGGTTAACAGAGCTGGAACCGGGTCATGGATCACCCGAGTCAAGACTTCTTTTCGGGTAAAACGGGTGAATCTACGCAAGTTTTGGGAGTTTTATTTTGTAAGAATTCGCGTTTGTGCTTAAGGCAAAGAGAAGTGTGGCCGCCCCGGTGGCGCAGTGGTCTAAGGCGCTGGCCTCTGATCATTCGTCCGTAAGGGGTCCGGGTTCGAATCCCGGTCAGGCATGGATGTTGTGTTTGTCTTACGGCACTGGCTCTCTCCCTTCCCTGGAACCAGTGACGCTAACTTAGGGACGGGCGACTGCTTATAGCCCATTGAGTTGCTCACGGTGGTCGTTAAATCTCCAATAAAAAAAAATAAAAAAAGAGAAGTGAACGAAAAACTTGCACTGAACAAGCACTTCACTGTCCATGTAATTATACCGGAAATACAAAATGATAGCATAAACATTTCAGAAGCATACCACGCTGAAAGGAAGAGTTTAAGGCAAAGAGAAGTGTGGCCGCCCACACTTCTCCTTGCCTTAAGGGTACATAAATCAACAATTTATGTACCACCAGGAGCGCAGCCAGTGTATTTCGTGGGCGGCGGGCTAGTGTGTTGGATGGGGCGCTCGACAGCAGTTGAAGCAGAGAGCAAAACAATATCCCATTATTATTAAAAGAAATTTTATGACTAAAGCTGGAAGCGAAGATTAAATCTTAAAGATCTTGAAATATTTCGTATTTCATTTAAGGTATATTAAACCATATAACATTAAGTTTATTTTTACCCCCTCACTCTTTTCACTCTATTATGCACTTGTATCTCAAAAATCACGGAGGACGCGTACAGTGAAATATTTTTATTGTGAGAGTACATTGTAATTTCTTTTGAGACTTTTTTTTTTTTTTTTTTTTTGTTCAGGAGGATGCACTGCAAATGAAAAAAATATGGAACTGAAAAAGAAATAGTTTCCATTTGTAAGCAGAACGAGAATCACAGCCTTATACTTCTCTTGCGTATGCTCCTAGTGTGACAACTGAGTAGGACATCTGAATGAAATAATCAAAACTTTTAAAGTTGCCATAAGCTTTTTTGTCTTGTCGGCGCACATATTTGACTGTAAAACAAAATTCTGAGCCCCATTGTCCATCTGTTGATGTAAACTGAAACACCCCACAAACGACAGCCAGTGTTCTCAGCCCTAGTTGAATCCCGCAGGAGCTTATCAACTTGTTATCCTGCGAACTGGAAGGCATTCACTTCTACTTCATAAGAATAGCAACTAGATTTTACATCTTTTTTTTTTTTTTTTTTTTTTTTTTTCATTCTTACCTTGCCTACGTAAAATGACTGCGTGAAGGTACCACAGCAATACGTACCAACGCTCGGGGGAAAGAAAAACGGCTGTTTGAAAGGGTACAAACTGTAAATTAGGTATAAATACAGGCTGATTTTTTTTTAAATACGTATATATTTGAGTAGATTTCGGATTGCCCCACTCGGTGTTAAGTTTGGTCAGCTTTATAAACAAAGAAGGGCGCAAAACAGTGCTCAAGCCCTGTGCGTCCTTGCTTAGCACAACTGCGAAGAAAACCTTGGTACTGCTATACAAGCATCATCGGCTAAGCAAAACGACAGTTTTTGTGAGCTGGTCGGGTTGCAAGGAAGGACAGAGCTCGACTAAAACCTCGAATGCTGGAAACTTAAGTCCTGGTTACTGAACGGCTAAAGAAAGGAATAATGAAATGGGATTTTTTTTCAATTAGCATATATAAAAGATGTCTCCCAACACAGTAGCGCAGACAGAAACTGCCCTAAAAATATACGTAGTACATACATATATGTGTGCGTCTATGTGTAAAGTTATACATGTACATCCGTCAATAACAATTACATATCTAATACAAGATAATAAAATCGGGCCAAACTTTTTTAATAAAGTTCGTAAAATATGAAACTGTAATTTACATATTTTTTTCTGCACTACGTCTCAGCTATTAGCATACATCAAGATTTTTCTTCCATCGGACACTGGTTTCAAACGTCATACCGAGATATGTATGTCAATGCATTTATTTTATTAATAGCCACTTCAGTGCAGGTAACTGAATTCTTCAATACATATTCGTGTATCTGGACATTTTATTCCGTTTATTATGATTTTATTATCTGCATTGTATTTAATATCTCATTTTCGGAAACATTGGCATTTTAAAAATATCATTTCCGTTTAGTCACGTGATTACTTTGTTTCTGTTTGTAAGCTTTCATTTATTGTATCAATGTGTTCATGTTGATAAAATCCTAACACTGTTCAATGTACACTCATTGTCATAAAAATCCACGCACCAAGAAAAAAAACCGTGCGATTAAAGCGAAACTCGGGCGAATAGCTACGGGGAGAGCAGACATGCAAATGATTAAAATTTCGTGCGATTCCGCATGCCCTCGCGTCCACGACCGACGCTACAATCGCAATCCTTGGGGCTTATAAGGCGCTGCGCAGAGGACTCCACATTTGTGCTGAAGTGCACGGTAACAGGCAGGTGAGTTCCCTGAGCGATAGACATGCCGAGGAGCCGACGTAGATGTGCGTACGGGCAACTGACGGGGTTTGAACGAGACCGTATCGTCGGGATGAGAGAGGCAAGGTGGCTGGCACGCTGAAACGGCCGCCATTTAGGCCGGTCGGACAGCACGATGCGATCGTGTTGGGAGCAATGGACACAGGAAGGCACCCAGACACGGCGGACTGGCGCTGGACGACCCAGACACACCACCAGCAGAGAGGACCGTGGGATCGTGAGAGCGGCACGCACAGATGCAACGATATCCTTGTCTAATATCCAGAGACATGTTGCGGCTGTACAAGGGACTCCTGTGTCCGCCAGAACCATTTCCAGACGCCTAGCGGAGGCGAATCTGCACTCTCGACGGCCCTTACGTTTTCCGCCATCAACACCTGCCCATCGTGGGCGTCGATTGGAGTGGTGTCAGCAGCGAGCAACGTGCAATCCTACGGACTGGCTACGTTTAGTGTTTAGCGACGAATCCCGCTTCTGTATGGGAACGGACGAACACTGTGTCAGAATGTGGAGGACCGCAGGTGAGGGCTACAATCCCTACCTCA
The DNA here is from genome assembly GCA_039090855.1 of Macrothele yani. Lineage (NCBI taxonomy): Eukaryota > Metazoa > Arthropoda > Arachnida > Araneae > Macrothelidae > Macrothele > Macrothele yani. The sequence continues at coordinate 144,895,219 of CM076996.1, forward strand.
CTGCACAGCGGCACACGTCCCGAACTGCCGGCGTGATGGTCTGGGCAGCCATCGCGTATGACAGCCGGACTTCCCTCGCAGTGATCCGAGGGACGTTGACAACCCACCGCTACGTACAGAAGATCCTGCGGCCCCATGTGCTGCCTTTCCTGGCGGGGCGACCAGGAACCGTTTTCCAACAAGATAACGCCCATCCGCACACGGCTCGGGTTTCCCAGGACTGTTTACGTCATGCTTCGACGCTTCCGTTGGCCTGCCAGATCACCTGATCTCTCACCCATCGAGCACGTGTGGGGCCAGATGGGACGCCAGCTTTCTCCATGTCCCAGTGTTCGTGATTTAGAGCATCAGTTGCAAGAAGTGTGGGCCAATTTGTCCCAGGATAACATACGGCGTCTCTTTGACTCCATGCCGGACGGTATCACCGCCATGTATCCGAGCACGAGGCGGTCCGACGCGGTACTAACGCTGACCGGAATGTGTACCGTATGTCCGCGGGAAATCGTCCTGCTGCTGTGATATTGTAATCACTTTCGTCCTTGTTATGTACCATCTCACTACTAAAATCTCATTTCAATCCGACGCCTCCTTCTTGGTGAGCGCATTGTTATGACAATGAATGTATTTGAACTCTCCAGAATCACCTCCATCTTTCTGTAACTGCTTTTGGAAATCGCGGCCAGTCAAACTCACATGGTTTCACATGTCTCAAATTCTGAAATCGCAAAGCCTTTTAAAATTTTCAATTAAAAAGATTGTTCTAAATTTTTAAATCACAAACTGCGAACGAGAACAGAAAAATCAGCACTAGTGTCACAGCGTTCAGTTGCCCGCTTTTCGAGGAAACCAATTTGATGATTTTTAAATACCACGTCTGAAGAAAATCTTTCAAGATAAAGTTTGACCTCTTCTGTTCCGATGGGTAAATTTAATAGAAAATTTTCCAGCTTGGAAATTCTTTACCAGTTTTTGCTTATGGCCCAATCGAGGGACGTACTTCGCTTTGTCACCCACACTATCTCACATTTCATTTTATTTATTTATTATTTCAGTTGCCACATTGTCTTACGCATAATGCTTTATCTTTAAACAATATATCTACTGCAGCAACAAGGAAAAGGAGGGGAAAGGCCGTAAGGCCTGACAAAGTCTACCCCATACTGTGACTTTCCCTGCTCCCAATTACTAATGATGCCAGACAATACTAAAAAACCACAACAAAGCTCACCCATTGCTTTTCATGAGCAGTCAAAAAAAAAAAATTCACTTCCGCTCTCATTTTTCACTGTTTCTGATCTAGTAGTTTTTGTTGTTCTTGTTGGGGTTTTTCAGGAGGGGGTGTTGAAGCTGGAACAGAACATTTTATCACCAAATTTACAGCAAATTTTAGTTATGAAAACTTACGAAAACCTGTAGATTTATAACTATAATTTAAAAAAAAATGCATGCATTATTTAGATATTGGCCACTTAAAAAGGAAAAACCTGCTTTGGGGTAGCGATCCCCCCCCCTGGATCCGCTACTGCTAAGAAGTCATATTTCTAGCTCAAAGGCGAAACAAACGGAACCCCGTGAATGCATAGGTCAGGTGACCCAACTCGATTTTGGGTCCTACAGAGTGAAGACAATAATAAGATAAAGCACTTCATCATTGAACATAGGTTGCAAGACATTTCTGATTTGTGTGCCATTGTCAGTGTACATTCCGTAGAATTTATCGCCTCCAGCGTACTTTACAAGCAGTGAAAGCTTCTCAGTTCATGACCGAAGTAGTTCTGGGTAAAGTTTCATTCAGCGGATGAGCGAGAGGCACCGTATGGGTATTCGAAAACACTGATTGCCAGTCGATAAGATCTGAGCTAAGTTCAAAGATTTTCGCTGAGAAAACATTTGCAAAGAGGCGAAATAATCATAAACCATAGAGTGGATAAAACGCTAAGTTCGTTGCGTCACTTCGTGGGGAAAAGGCAGATGGTGAACCTAAGAAGCGGTTGCTAAAAATAAATAAAAAATGGGCACCTGTTAGGCTGCCTATCCCAAGCTGCAACAATAACAATGCGAAACAGTGTGACAGCGAAAGAATAATCACTTAAATAATGAAAAGAGGTCACTTCAAAACTACATAAAAAAATTACTACGGTACCTCACACCCCCCCCCCCCCGAAAAGACGGGGATTGCAACTATAAATTGTGGAGAGCAATCGAAAAGGGTTGCGGAGTTCGATTTAAAAAAACAACAACGAATTTCTGTATACACTGTAAAAATAAGTGGTGTGAATTCACGGAAAATTTCTGAAAATAACGAGCAGCAAAGTTGCGAGCAAGTGTGTCTTTAAACGAAATTTCCGTAACCGTTTTTAAAAGTGGCCGTTTTTTTGTTTTTTAACTTCCGTGTTTTCACAGATTTTCCGTAGCCAGTGATTTCATTTATTTCAGAAAAGTCCGTTTCAAGTTTTTCCGTATAATATACAGAAATTTCGCAAAATCGAAGTCGCTGAATTTTTCAGCCCTTATGCCAGATAATCCTCTCGGGCCGTTGGCGGGGATTGAGCTCAGGTCGCTTGGGTTAGGTCTACACATGCCGTGCGTCATAACATTGAGCCAGGAAAACTTAAGAACGGCACTCACATTCAAGGTAAAACTAATCTCGCGGTGGATTTTTTTCTTTTATTAATGCAAGTGATTTAGTCATTTTATTTTCTGTTGGAGATTAATTTATAATATGTTTGTAATAATCTTATTTTTTCTGAAGGAGGACTTATTACAAATATTTTTCCAGCGTGATATTTCGAAACAACAGAATGCTTTGGAACTTGAGATCTTTTCTTTTTTTTTTTTAACTGACTGTAACTTTTAATTATCTTTAAAAATGGTGAAACGTACTGTTTTAGTACTATTTCACAAAACTTCTAAATTTAAAATTTACTTTTGATAAATATAATAGCTTTTGTCTTAAGCAGTCCACAGACTGATAAACAGACATCGTACAATCACCTGTAAAATAATTTAAATACCCGGTTTCTTACGGTAACACAATATTGACAAAAGTCACCGGACACCTGGAAGAGAAACACAACATAGCATTTATTGACATACACTGACGGAAAAAAAATCCCAACACCACAAAAAAATAGTTGTAGAGGAATGAAATGGCGGCAATACATTTGTATAGGTAACATATTTAATCGATTAAGGTTTCAAGATCACAGCTTATTGTAAGCGCGAGAAGAGCCATTTTAAATGTGAAATGCTGGTACATTAATAACCGGTGTAACCGCCAGAATGTTGAATGCAAGCACGCAAACGTTCATGCATTGTGTCGTACAGGTGCTGGATGTCAGTTTGTGGGATGGAGTTCCATGCCTGTTGCACTTGGTCGATCAATACAGGGACGGTTAATGCTGGTTGGGGGTGACGCTGGAGTTGTCGTCCAATGATGTCGCATACGTGCTCGATTGGTGAAAGATCTGGTGATTTAGCAGGCCACGGCAACATGTCGAGACACTGTAGAGCATGTTGGGTTACAACAGCGGTATGCGGGCGAGCGTTATCCTGTTGGAAAACACCCCTGGAATGCTGTTCATGAATGGCAGCACAACAGGTTGAATCACCAGACCGACGTACAACTGTGCCGTCAGGGTGCGTGGGATAACCACGAGAGTGCTCCTGCTGTCATAGGAAATTGCTCCCCAGACCATAACTCCAGGTGTAGGTCCAGTGTGTCTCGGCCGCAGACAGGTTGGTTGCAGGCGCTCACCTGGCCTCCTTCTAACCAACACACGGCCATCACTGGCACCCAGGCAGAACCGGCTTTCATCAGAAAACACAACAGATCTCCACTCCGTCCTCCAATGAGCTCTAGCTTGACACCACTGACTTCGCAAACGGCAGTGGTTTGGAGTAAGTGGAATGCACGCTACAGGGCGTCTGGCCATCACCCCCTAATAGCTTAGAAGGCCTGCGCACCGAACGCCGGAAGCTGCGTGACGTAGGGGAGAGTAGGCTGATGTCCGTGGTAGGTGGTCGAGCATGCATGAGCTTGCTCACTCCGTGTAAGCGTGACTACGGATGTGCGTGGTTGTTGTTGTTGTCAAATTGTCAACTAAATTGATTTTCATAGAGGAATATTAAAAGTATTCAAATTCCCTACTAATGGGGAGGTTCTCAAAATGGATTACAGCAATAAAGCGTGAAAATTTTCAACTCTAAGGTACGTGGAAACCTTTTGTTAACCTTATTTTAAACTACTCGTAAAATAAAAATTTTGAACTAGAAAATTTAAATTTGGCTAATTTTATAATCTAATGCATCTCACAGCGGGAAGTCAAAGCACTGAAAAGATTTTTGAAAAATGAAATTTATGTTTGTAATGGAAAGAATAGATTACTTGTGTTGTTATAGTAACCCATAACATGTTTTTGCCAATGTATCAAATAAGTTCAAAGTAAAATATGTATATTTAGGAAGGGATTTTAAACTTTTTTTTTATTATGGACACAGAATAATAAGGGTTGCATGTTTTTGATCCCAAGAGTAATATGTTGATACATTCGTACTTAGTTATTTAAGTGTTTAGGCAGCGTCAGATTAACTTTTTTGGGGTCCCTATTTCTGGGCACAAATGCTTGTAAAATACTTATATCCTATACGAAATATATGTATGTCATGTACACATCTAACATGCCTATGTCCTTTATATAAATGCTAAGGCCTTGTTGCCATGTGAAATACATCTTTTGTGTTTGCAGACATAGAGAATTGCATTGAATTATCATTTTTAATATTTATTACTAAAGGAACACAAACACTGAATCAAGTATAGACAGCAAAAATTAGATATGAATGCACAAAAACAAAAGTTCACACATAGTTCAGGAGTAAGTTTGCCTTTAAAATGTCCGTTTAAAGATTTTGAAGCATTTTTCTACAAACCAACACATTGAAGAACTCTCGTGTGAGCAGTGTGTATGCTCTATCTGTGGTAGGATGGGAATTTATCAAAACCATTCAATTTCTTAAAAATTAGGTGAAATATATCAGTACTACCTGGGCAAGAAATTATTTACTTGCCCAGGTAGTAAAAGCTGGATGCACAGGAAAATGTATCTTTTAAGATAACAAACCAGAACCCTATTTTTTTTAAGTTAAAAATATGAACTGTTTTTACATGTTTGCACTTCCATTTTAAGGGTCTGTATTACAAATGTTCAATGCACAAACGTGTGTATATCAATTTTTAAGATACTGATGCTAAAATTGGTATGAAATGGTACGATGATGAAACTGGTGTTTCGGAAATTTAGTGATTATGCCATGTTCCTTTTGTTAAAGTTTTCTCCCTTTGTCACTAAACATGAGAGGCCAGTTACATCAGAGGCATGCATACTGTTGTTGATTATAAACAAAATTTGGAGCAAAACTAGGTTTCCGATTTCTGGGCGTAGAGCATAACATAATTAAAGATGTGATATTACTCTTTCCTTGGTACTTCGTAACAATAATACAACTTCCATTAATTAACAATGACATGAAACACGACATGTGATGACTGTCTTTTTTTCTTGTGTAGTAGGAAATTTTATTACAAACTTTTTTATTTTAAAATGTATTTATTTTTTTTTTTTTTTTGGAGGTTTAACGACCACCGTGAGCAACTCAATGGGCTATAAGCAGTCGCCCGTCCCTAATTTAGGGTCACTGGTTCCAGGGAAGGGAGAGAGCCAGTGCCGTAAGACAAACACAACATCCATACCTCACCGGGATTCGAACCCGGACCCCTTTCGGACGAATGATCAGAGGCCAACGCCTTAGACCACTGCGCCACCGGGGCGGCAAAATTTAGTTACCATGCACAGGCAATTAGATGTTTTATTTACCTGCCCAGACGAATGATTTACATGCTCTGGGCATCTCGGGCATGGTATTTTTAAGCCTTGGATATTGTTATTTTTAAGAGAAAGAAAAGTACGTGGATCGACATGAATCCACATATTGTGGAAACTATGTTCTAAACAAACAAGATTTTTAAAATACAAGTAGAAATATATACTCGCTTTTTTTTTTTTTTTTTTTTGAAAATATTTGCTTAAAATGAGAGATTAACTTTTTATTCATTTATCTAGACTTATCTGTTTCCAGACTTCCTGCACTGTGTCTTCACAAGCTACAGCAATAATAACTGGAACTAATATATCTCATATTATCCGATAACTACTGGAAAGTGTGCTTCCAAACGTGAGGGTGGGTGTCAATTTTTGTATAGGGAAAAACTTCTTCAATCCTTCATAGAATTTATTTTGAAACCAAAATCATAAAAAAAGGAAAAAACAATCTTTTTCAATAGCTTTAGCAAAGACAAAACATTTGTGCAAAATTTTATACCATTGCTTTTTATAGTTTCTGAGAAAATGGTACATCAAGTTAGTCAATTTATAATGAAACAAGTACATCTTTTAAAATACATCATATAGTACCAAAACAATCGCTTAGATTTATTCAGTACAATAACTACTGCATGTGCATTTGTCAGGTTCTCAAAAAATATAATAATTATCTGAAAAAATACTTTAAGAAATTATTGGAACAAATTTCAGATTTTCTTAGAAACGTGTCTTTGAAATTCTTCAAGGAACAGCTAATGGACACATAATCAAATTGTGTTTGTGATACACAAAGAACTACACAACCATAATTATTTGTACATTGTCAGTTTTCCTGAATACTTCTTGAAAATCAAATTTCAGGAAATTTCCGCCAATAAGTTACTTGTATTTTTCCAGATAAAAAGAAATACTTATATTGTGGATCCAAATAGTTTTGCTTAATGCTACTAATATACTTAATACAGATGTGTTGAACTTTGACAAGGTAACTTTTTTGAAATAGTGCTCTGGAAGACAAAAATTATAAACTTCATTTGCTTATCAAAATGAAGTTGCCCAAACACGTAACTAGATGGTACTAAAATTAGGAAAACTTGTTATGTCATTATTGTACGTTTAATAATGTAGCAATGGCATAATTTTCTTGAAATCTTAATTTATTTGATGCAATCAGTGGATCAAGCAGCAATTCCCTGTATGTATGTTAAAACGTGTTTTATTGAGCCTTTGGTAATAATTAAAAAACACAGAAAAAAATTCAGTTTTTCTTGACCTTTTTATATATATTAGTGATCACGGATTGCATATAAAATACATTTTCACTAAAGGAATTATTTCATTATTAAATATTTTCATAGTCATAAGTTTGCAATGAATGAAAAATCTGATTCCTTAAATATGTCAATCGACATCTTTTGAAACGCGACGCGATACTTCGTAATGGACCCTCAAACTAATCTTTTCAAGTACAAGAACGATTTGTTCACAAGTACAGGAATCGTTCGGTTAACTATAAAGATACTATAACTTCAAGTGAAACTACGACAACAGTTTATAATTTCGATTATAGAAATGGTTTATCACTTCCAGTGAAATGACAGGGATGCTTTCATTAAACTGACGAATCTGTGTTGCTTACCCTTTCAAGTCGAAATTATTGCTACGCTAAATTTTACGCTGTAATTTCTTTTTCTTCTGTATTTTAAAAGATTATTAAACAAACTTGTTAACTCTGCAGTTATTTGAAAACTAACACACAAGTTCTTATTTAAATGCAGTGAAACTCTAAAAAAACGCACGACCTGGTTAGTTGGTGTACGTAAAGACGCGTTCGTTCGCACATCGCCGTAATGCTCCTCTCCGAGACTACGGACTACTCTAGTGACGTCACAAATCGGTGCGCGGGCCTGCTAAGCTATTAGGAGGTGATGGTCTGGCTCGGAGCTGTCCTTCAAGTAACCGATTTGTAACAGTTCGTTGTGTCACTGTGGTGGCAACTGCAGCTCGAATTGCTGCCGCAGACGCGGTACGATGCGCCACGGCCATACGCCGTACATCGCCTCATCTCTTAGTAGTGCGACGTGGCCGGCCGGAACCCGGTCTTCTTGAGGCAGTACCTTCCCTTGACCATCGCTGCCAACAATCATGCACAGTGGCTACATTCCTGCCAAGTCGTTCTGCAATATTGCGGAAAGAAAATCCACCTTCTCGTAGCCCTATTACACGACCTCGTTCAAACTCCGTGAGCTGTTGATAATGGCTTCTTCGTCTTCTTAAAGGCATTCTTGACTAACATCAACACCCTACGTCGAATCTCAACGATAACTAACGCTCACGAACGTTACAGCGCGTATTTACAGCAAACCTGCTTTGCATGTTCCGAGGGGCGCTACTAGCGCCACACGCATGCACCGAGCGCGAAATTTGCATAGACGTCATCTTACAGATGTACTCTCACCGCCTACCAACTGTCGTTTATTTAACACAACCCCTTCTTGGTGTTGGGATTTATTTATTTTTTCCCGTCAGTGTACGTTAGTAGGTGTGTCGGCCCATCTTTGGCCTACACGTGTCTCCACGAACTCCGTGTTTGAGTGCTTCACGTACGTGTTTTGTGTGTCCCATCATTGTTCTTCTGTGTGTATGCCGAAGTTAAAGGTCTGTGCTTTCGTTTAAGATCCCTCCCGAGTTGGTGAGTGCTTATTTTGCTTCATTATCAGTGTTTTAATTTCCACACCGAGCTGGTCGTTTTCTTCGTTAACCCTTGCCATTGATTATGGCATCTGCCGATGAGGGCGCTGTTCCCGCTCGCATCGTTGTAGCTCCTCGCGTCGCCTCTTCAACAACAGACGCAGCCGATCAATCATCTTCGCTTGCTAGTGGAGAGCCTCTTAATTTTCCTCCTGTCATTTGCACGTCTTCTCCTGCTCAGGTCTCCGACTCTGCCATTGAGAACGTGGATGTGACATTCCTGGCCTCTGATGGCGTTGCTAACTGCCCTCTACAGTTTCTACAGCCTCTGCTTCTAGTACATTGTCTCATACTGCGTCAATGCCTTCCAGAGGAGGCGCTTCTGCACGCACGTATTCTGCGGCTGCCTCTGGTATTCCACCGGCTCCCTCCTCGTCTCGTCTGTCCCCTATGGATTCTTACGTTACTCTCAACGGTGACACCATCTGTAAGAGTTCCGCTCGTTGCGCTAATTGTGGCTCCGGTGAACATGACGGGGAAGGTTGCACTTCTGCGGCCTGCTGTGTTAACTGCGGTGAGGCCCATGCAGCTTACTCCCGCAACTGTATGAAATGGAAGGACGAGATGGCGATCCAGCGCCTCAAGACCCTGGAAGGCCTCTCGTACCCTGCTGCCAAAGCCAAGTTGGGTATTCCCAACACCCGACAGCGTAGTTTTGCCGCAGTTGTTAAGTCTCTGCCACAACCCGTGCAGCCCTTTGTTCCGCGCCCTGTAGCTCTCGCCGCACTTGCCACGCGATCTACAGTTGAACAAGCGACACAGGTGGATTTCACCGAGCTCCAGCTTATTCGACCAGCTGAGTCTGCGCCTTCTCTTTTGAAGACGCCCGCCTCTTCCGGTTCCCAGCAGACTGCCTGCACGTGCGGAAGACCCGGCCCTCAATCCGCAAAGGTGTGCAGTGTCCATCAAACTGTCTCGGCCTCTGCGAGGTCCCCACCCTCGACCGTCATTATAGAGGACCATGGGGGGGCGGAGAGTGACAGTTCGTCCCCAGCCTCAACCAGCATTGCAGAGGAACATGGAGGGGAGGAGAGTGACAGTTCGTCCCCGCCCTCTGCCGGCATTGCAGAGGAGTGTGGGGGGAGGAGAGTGACTTTTCGTGTCCCTCAATTAGTGAATTTCGTTATAAATCTGATTAACTACCTTGTCTTCCCAGCTTTCATCATACTCTTTTTCAACTTTTAACAAGCCTGTCTGCTCTTACTCATTTTCCACGCTTTTAAATTTCTGTGGCTGTTAGTTCTTTGTCTGGCGCTCTTTGGCCAAACCTGGCCCTTGCGCCACTAAAATCCACTAACCAACCAACCAACCTTCTTAATGTTTTTTTTTTTTTGATTGGAGGTTTAACGACCACCGTGAGCAACTCAATGGGCCTCTTCTTAATGTGTACGAGGAACTCGGATTCATTCCACTTAAAGTGGAACACAAGAACTGTGCCAAGTGTTGTGAATGTGGAGTAACTGTCAAGAATACAGCAAGGAAGCTTTTGAAAGCCCACAGGAAGGTCTGCGCCCGGACATCTTCCAAAGCTCTTGAACCGCTGCCACTGTCACCACCACCACCACCACCACCGGCGAGTTCCAGTTCTACCCTGCATCGATCGGACTCAGAAATGTCTATAGACATTGACGATCCTCTGGTTCCAGTTACAAGGCCCCCAGTTCCTGCTCAACCGTGTCCGTGGTGGCGAGTGTACTCTCCTCATCTCATGAAGAGGAAGAGTTTCTACCTTGAATCACCCATCACTGTAAGTTCTAAACCTTCCAAGGTTAAACGACAGATAACCGATTTTTTAGACAGGATGAATGCCTCCACAAAGTAGGACACAGATCTTGCTATTGCCAAGATTTTCTATGGTTGCAACATCCCATTTAGTGTGGTAGAATCGGTGCATTTTAAACAGTTCTGTCAAAAAATGCTGCCTGCCTATAAACCACCAACAAGAAAAGCCCTTTCTGATAAACTTCTGGACGAAGTGTATGATGAAGTTACTACGATCACCAGCAATCTTGCAGACACAGACTCCGTTTTGCTTATAGACTGTTGGAAAAATGAATCGAACAACACGAAAAATGTTGTAACACTTCTCCACAATACATGTGGAAGTAGTGGCAAAGCTGAAAGTGTTTTTCTTGATGCTTTCGACATGTCTGGTTCGCCAGAAACAGGTGAAGCGCTTTGTGATGTGGTCAGTGAATCAAAAAAGCTAGCTAAAGAGCGATACAATGTGAATATTTATTGTACAGTTTCCGACAACGCCAGTAACATGGTAAAATGGGTAAAAATTACGGTCTGTGGAATTCTGCCTGCAATACCCATACTGGGAATCCTCTAGCTAAGGATCTTCTCTCGAAAAACATTGTATCTCGTGTGAACATGGTGTTGAGGTCTTTCAAGCACAGTGATCGAGAACATGAACTGACAGAAAATGGTGGCTCTAAAGTATGGCTTGCTGCATACACTCGCTGGTGTCCTCGGAGGGATGCTTGTTTGTCCTTGACTAACAATCTAAATGCAATGACGAAAGTTGCTGCCACTGATGAAGCTGAGAACTTGTCTTCTCGAATTAAGTCCCTCCTCTATGATAGTGCCTTTCCCAAAGAAGTTGCCGATGCAATCACAGTGCTTAATCCAGTAAGTCAGCTAATAAATATATGCCAGAAAAAAGCAGCAACTGCTGCAGATGCAGTTGAATTGTGTCTACCTGAGGACCATAAGGACCTCATGCTACATGTAGAAAAAAGGAGAACCCAATCGCTAAATGTATACAGCCTTGTAGCCAATGTTCTCCATCCTCTGTACCAGGGGCAGAAAATGAATGAGAAACATCATGAACAAGTAGAGGAGTTCATTTTAGAGAACCTCGACCTCACGGGGATAACCACTTTTCAACAGTATCGAGAAAAATCTGGAAAGTTTGGAGCGCTTATGAAGAAGGGTGTTAAATCACCACGGACATTCTGGTACTTCGCCAGTCGGCACCATAAGGAGTTGTCAGCAGTTGCTTTCAAGTTAATAAAGATCTCAGCATCTTCAGCCCAGCTTGAAAGACTTTTCTCTAATTAGTCTTTTGTCCATAATACTGTACTACAAGAAACCGGCTCAGCTTCGAACGTTCGAAGAAATTGGTTCAAATATATTATACTCTTAAGTTACAAGATCATAACAGTGAGGATTATTAGTGTGATTAAGGATGTGTGAGAACTGAGAGTGACAATTACAAACATTTGAAGAGTTACATTTAAAACTAGTAGTTTAATGTTTTGTCAAACCAACAGTTTTTTCCCTTTACGGTATAAGTATAGTACAATCAATATGAAAAACGTTTAGAGTTTTAAAAGGGTAAAATTATGATTTTGAAGTGTACACCTGGATAACATGTCAAACACAAATATTATTAAATGAAAATGTACAATATTTTGCATTATAGACATGCCATAGACATTCATGTCAAAATATTATCTTTGGTGAACAAACTGAACATAAAATTGTTTATTTTATAGAATTACATAAATATGAAAATACACTCGATGAATTTGAAGCTGTTAATAAAATCTTGAATTCTATTCAATATACATTGTGATTTTTATCGATGATAGTGCAAGAGGTAGATTATTTTCTCCGTTTTTAATATACAAGAAAGAACAGATACATTATAATTTCTAAAAAGAAATCTGTTAATAGGTGGCTGAGCTGTATGAACAATCTTAAAAAAATAATGATTTCGTAATGAAATATACAAGAAATTTGAAGTTTAAAATGTAATATAATTAAACTGGTTAATATATTATATTATTTATACACACACATGAAAGAAAATTAGTTTTTTACGTCTGCGTAAAAAACTGGTTTTCTACGCCAAGTAAATTACCTGTATATTTCGCGTAATTTACGTAAAATACGTACGAGTAAATTACCTCGCCAACCCTGACTGGAATGTTTTCGTCATAGGGATACGGAAAGAGTGAGAACGGAGTTTTTCCGTTAATATACGAAAGGAATTGCGGGAAGGTTTTTGAAAATTCAGAATTTTCCTGGCGTACGAAAAATCCGTAAAGTTCAGGTTTCTTTCTACATAAGATAGTATAAACTATAGTAGTAATCCTTGTGTTATTATTTAAGTTTCTTTCTGTAATTTCACGGGAAAAGTTATACATCAGAAATATGCTTCGTTAATTCACGAAAGGAATCTGCATCTTCCATCGACGATGAACTAGATATAAGCAAGGCCCGGGCAATGACGAAAAGACCCGAGCCGAGATTAGGCTCAGGTGAGCTCTCATATCAAATAATTTTATTACATCCAGGCCCAGGCACAGAAACTCTCTCTCTCTCTCCCTCCCTCTCTCTCTTCTCTCTTTAAATTACCGTATTTTTCGGCGTATACGCCGAAACTTTTCTTCTTCAGCAGTCCGGGTCTCGACTTATACGCCACATCGACATATCTATTGGTTGGTCATCGAAATTTCTCAATGAGAAAAAAAAAAATGTACCTTACATTCGGTCGTGATCTGAGCACCCGAAACGCACTACAGTAGATTCCGGTTAATTGGGCCGCTGGTTAATCGGGGCAGCCGTTTATTTGGGACAATCCTTGAACATCCCAAATTAGCTCTTTGGGATTCAACTTCTAATGATTGGATCATCCGCTTTACTGGACCAAAGTGTTTTAGTCCCAATGATTTCCAATTAACCGGAATCTGCTGTGCTGTATACGTTCATAAAAAACTATTCCGAAATCGTTGGAAATGTAATATTCTGTTCAGTATGAATTTGTTTTTTAATTAAAGCTGCTGAAACAGATATTTAGGTTCCACAGAAACATCACTGAAATCGCCGTGACCGATTTGAAGAGGCATCTGCAGTATTGAATCGGAAGCTCCTTTGGTTTCTGAGTTTAGTCGGACTTTGTGAGTTATTTACTGAAACATTAAAAAAATAATAGTTAAGAAATTTCTCCTCCCCCTTCCCCTTGCGCGACGGCTTTTTCATTTGGTCAGTCGCAGGAAAGGAAAATAGTTGCGTCAGTAAGTGTGTAAAAAAAAATAAGCTTACAAAATTCAACTTTTTGCAGAAAAGAAAAATACGGAAATTACCTAATTTGCTCTTCCCTTTAAAAATGTTTACTGAAACATTAAAAATGTAGCAACAGAATTTCAGAACGCTAACTGTGTTTTTCTAGCTTTTCTTATCTATGAAAGAAGATAAGGAAATAGAGAAATTTAACTCATTCGACTTACACTCCATATCGACTTAAGCCAAAAAATACGGTAATTCTATTCAGCAATAAGTCAAAATCTTCCCGTAGAAATAGATTGAAACTATTTATAATGCATGGTAACACACGGAGAGCCGCTGTCTAAAACGTAAACAAACCCGCCGGCCACTGTAGCGGCTTAAGGACACACGTAACAATTCGGATATGCAGCCCAAAAATGTTGGCCCAACCTATCAATGAAACATTATTTCTTACACTTTCGCCCAACAATGTTGTGCAAAAGCGAAATGAAATATTGATGCCAGAGCTTATGGCACAGCAAACTGCGAGATAAATTTCGACAATGGCTGAAAGCTTTAAAAAAAAATTAATTAAAATTTTGCAAATTTGAATTTCGTAAAAAGGGCTCCGAGACGCACACACTCATATGCCTCTGCAGGAATTTCAAATCACTGCGTCCAGTAGTTTGTTCTGTAGACACTGACAGAGTAATTTTATTTTTATAAAAACTGAACAAATTCAATTCACCCAATAGGAAAAGCATAAATGAATGGTTAGGAATGCTTTGAACGCTATGTTAGAATCAGTGAACGACAAATCAGGTGATATCACAGATGTTTTGGCTAACAAAAAAAGAACTTAACCTTTAGTATAAAAGGATTAAATTCTAATATAACCTGTCTAAGACAAAAAATCTGTATAAAACGGAAATTTGCTCAAAATAGAAAATTTTTGTTTGGCCCGGAAATGAAAGACAGAAAATTATGAACTATTGAACCTGTCTAAAACGGAAATGGAAAGACAGCAAATGAACCTGGTAACAACGAAAAGTTCCCAGACGTTCCCACGCGGTCAAGTATTTTATTTGAACACAAAACATTACACGATAAAGTGTAATAGTGAATTCACACGGGTCAAATATGCTTGAAGTTGTAAATAACACAACTGAACAGAGAGAGATTGCATTTTAGTTACAAACACAAACTGCAGCATATCTACTGTTTGTTTTTTTCTAAAGCACGTGCTGCGACTCGGGTTTAGTCTTAGAAATCTTGTAGCGTTGACACCTCGTCGGGTAAGAGCTGTTTTGGGCTTGGCGGCACGTGGAGGACCAACATCTTATTAGACAGGTGGTCATAACGTTTTAGCTCTTCGGTGTATTCCATAACATTACCTGAAATAAAACGTATGCATAAAAGTTAGCCATCTCTGTCTTTATTTACAGTTACTGTTTCTCCACCAAATGAAAGGATAGTCTTGTTCATCAGTAGCTTGATCACCTACACCACAAACTTCATTATGAACACAACTTGCACATTCGCTACAACATGTGTATGAATCTGCAGATCTGTATGAATATTGTTACCGTTCTTGAAGTCTGACACAAGATCCCTTCCACTAGAACATACACCGATGAGCCATTACATTATGACCCCGCCCAACCTAGGGAAATGAGCGCGCCTGGAGACCGAACGGTGGCGCAGGTAAAGTTCACAGAGAAGTACATATACAACCGAGGACCGGCTTTAGGTCAGTAGAGTGTTCGGAGTCAGAATGGGAAAGCCGCCGATTTATCGGAGTTTGATAAAGGACAAATTGTGATGACACGGCGCCCCGGAACTACGATCTCGGAAACGGTGCGGCTTGTGGGTTGTTCACTTGTCGCTGTAATGAGTACGTATCAAAAGTGGTGCACATATGGCCAAACGACGAACCGTCGTCCAGCCGTGTGTCGTCCGCAGCTCACTGATGCCAGAGGAGAGCGGAGAGTGGCGCGCATTGTTCACAGCAACCGCAGGGCCGCAGTGCGACAAATCACTCGCAACTACAACAGTGGTGATCACGGCAATGTATCACATCACACAGTTCATCGCAGCCTTCTGCGCACTGGCCTGCGTAGCCGAAGACCCAGCCGGGTCCCAATGCTCACTGCACGTCATCGCCAACAACGCATGAAATGGGCCCAAGATCATCGAGATTGGACCGTGGATGATGGGAAGAAAGTGGCCTGGTCTGACGAATCAAGATTCCTGGTGTATCACGTAGACGGCCGAGCGCGGATACGCCGATTACCAACGGAGGCTATGGCACCTAGATGCACTATTAGGCGGAAACAGGCCGCCGGCGGCGGTGTTATGCTGTGGGCGATGTTTTCCCCATTATCCCAACAGCACAATCCCTGACAGCTGTCAGGTATCTGAACATCCTTGCGGACCAAGTTCACCCATTCATGGCCACTGTATTCTCTGTTGGTGATTGCCATTACCAACAGAATAATGCGCCATGCCACACTGCCAGAATCGTCAAGGAGTGGTTTTAGGAACATGCTGGTGACTTTCTGTTAATGCCCTGGCCTTCAAATTCACCTGACATGAACCCAATCTAACATTTGTGGTTCGACTTGGTAAAGCAGGTTCGCGCCAAATCACCACCACGAAATGTACGGGAACTGGAGAACCTGCTGTTGAAATTATGGCACCAGATACTCAAGGATACCTACCGCCACCTCATCGAATAGATGCCCCGCCGAGTGACCGCTGTTTTGCGGGCTAAAGGGCGGTCCTACAGCTTATTAGATATGTAGTCATAATGTAATGACTCATCGGTGTAGTGCTTCAGAAGAATTTGACAGCCAGTTTTGCAATGTTTTTGAACATTTTACATTACGCTTTTTTTCTCTCTGCCAGTATTGTTCACAAGAAAGTCTTCTCAGGAAGATCCATCCCGAACTCTGAAAATTGCAACTTGTATTTGAAAAGTGTTCTGAAAATGAAAAACTGATTGTAATTAAATAAGGCTTTATATCAGAGGCCTTGACCGCTAACCCCTTCATTAAAAATCTCCCTTGCGGAAAGACCACTACGAAATACATGGTTTGTAGAACACTAATTTGTGTAAAACTTCCAGCTCAAAAGCCTCTCCCAGAATGCCAAAAACACAGCTCTAAACTCTGCAGCCAACCCATAAAAACACACATGCACACACAAGTATACCACTTGCAGCGAAAGAGTCAGGGCGAAGGATCGCAGACAAAGAGGCACAGAAATTTCCAGCTATCTGGGAAGCACGGAGGCAACGAAGAGGTGAAAGGGTCAATTACAAAAAAAAAGTGAATGTTATGATTATCACCGTCGGAGCAAAAACAGAAAGCAAAATATTTATGGAAGGAAGAAACATAAAGGAAACAGAAAACATCGGGCAGATGAAAATAAAATAAACAATGACTTTAACAGAAACTGTCCAAAATAATTAATAGCATCCCATCGCTAATGAAAAGACCCTCACAACTCTTGAAGAGAAAGAAGTTCAGTTAGATACATAAATGAAAACACGAAACGGATTTTTTGTGTCTGTGTGCAAATATTTATTACATTTATCTGGATTTATTTTGCCACCACAACTAATTTATAGCCCGCGGTGCACATACATGCCATAGGCAAACTTTCCCAAGACACGACTCTGCTTTTTACCCAAGAAATCTTATGATAACACAGGATTTGCCTGAGTATTCTTCCATGTTTTCGGAATTCCATGTTGTTTGTATCCTTTGTGTACTTCATCTCAGAAACACCTTTTCTCCATAAAAGATATTTAGATGTCTTTGATCTCTTCCAATAGCCACTGGTGCTTGAGCATGACTAGCGATTGTCCAGCTCCAAAATCAAGGCCATTAGTTTCCGTAATTGGCTGAAAATTCTTTCAGAATAAAATGATGGAGGCAGGGGCGAAGCGTGCTTAGTATCCACAGTTACAACTGAAAACAGTTTTAAATTAACAATTATATTCTGTTCAAATAAGAGTACGTTACGTATGAAGCCGCCCATTCCATATTGGCTCTCGAAAGGTATAGCGCGCCAGCTTGCCTCACGAAAGAGCACATTCCAACGGCAAAGCACGCGTCACCAGTACTTGCACTAGTGATAAAACACTACGCCCGCGCACAAATTAAAAGGGAAACCGGAAGAACTAGCGGCTGCAGTACACGCTGTCTTCTTTGAATGTCACCACTCGCTAGTTTGGTGACAAGGCATTTGTTAGGATTTGAATAGAAACCCCCCCCCCCCATTTCAGTGTTTTTCTCAAGTTTGTTTTACGAGCTACCTACCGCATGTGGACAAACTTTTTATTGTTACTTAGCGGATTATTTTTATAAGGGCTGTTCAATAAGTAGTGAGACTTTTTGGCTGGCTTTCTTTGTTTACGCTTTCTAATTTTGTCAATAGGTGGCGCAAGTGTACAGGCCATTTAAAGGCTATGCAACTACATTCCAGCTTGTTTGTTACGGAAGCCGAGTAACGTGCTGGACTAATTTTATTGTTCTCTCGTACCAGATGGATACGTCCAAAGTTGATCAAGGTGTTGTAATTCAGTTTTTGAAAGCGGAGAAAATGTCACCAAGCGAAATTCACAGACAGATGAAGGCGGTGTATGGGCCAGCTTATCTTTCACGCGGTACTGTAATGCGACGGTGCCAGCCCTTTAGTGGTGGACGAACAAGCACTGCAGATCAGCCAAGATCAGGAGCACCACGTTGTGCTGTTTTAGTGACCACAATTGCAGTGTGGATGCTGCAGTAAAGGCCAACCGAAGAATCGCGATTCAAGAGCCGGCGAACAGTGCTGGTGTGAGTATCGGAACTGTCAATGCGATCATGCATTCGCACCTTGAATATCGTAAGGTCTGCACCACGTAGGTACCGGAACATGTGTCCGATGAACAGATGAGTCAACAAATGGTACTATCGTTACAGAATCTGTTCCGCTACAACGAAGAAGGTGAAGATTTCCTGCTACGCATTATTGCTGGGGCGAAAGCTGGTGTCATCTTTTCGAGCCAAAGTCGAAACGCCAGAGCACGCAGTGGAAACATGCATAATCACTTTCGCCAAGGAAATCACGGTCCACCATTTCCGCAGGCAAGGTGATGTTAACCCTGTTCTTTGATCATCGAGAACCATTGCTTCTTGAGTGGCTACCAAAAGGATCAACCACCGATGCCGAACGATATTGTCAAACTTTAATGAAGCTTCGACAAGCCATATAAAACAACAGATCTGAGAACCTCACTCAGTGCATTGTGTTTCTGCATGATAACGCCCGGCCGTGTATGGCAGTTACCACGCAAAGGACATTGCAGCGCTTTCGCTGCAAGTCCTAAAACATCCAGCCAATAGTCTTGACCTATCGCCCGAGATTTACACATCTTTGGGCCTATGAAAAAAATTCTCAAAGGCAAACGTTTCACTTGGGATTATGAGGCGCGTGAAGCTGTAGATAACTGGTTGCAGCAGCAGCCCGCCTCCTTCTATGGTGCAGAAATACAAGTACTTGTGCAACGATGGGACCGCTGTCTAAATGATGACGGCGATTATTTTCAGGTATCTCATATTTTGACGCTTTCAGGCAGAAAGTCTCACTACTTATTGAACCACCCTTATATTTATTTCTATCTTCCACCTGTTTTTCAAACAATCAGAATGAACAGTAGATCTGCATCGACCCTTCGAATATTAGTGTTGAGTTTGTGCCAGTGTAGTTAACGGGTTTTATGCCCTTTCAGTTTTCTACCAGAAATTATGAAGAAAAGGAAATAATTGAAAGACAGACACACACAACTTCGCTAAAAACATTAAGAAAAATCTAAAAATGTAATCAGCCTATAATAAATATCTTTTAAATATTAAAAGTATTTTCATGATGACATTTCTGTTCTTCACGTATTGTTTTGGGTCAGATTAGAGCTTTTGAGATAGTGTTTTATAACAATTATAGTCCAAAACTGTAGTTCTCTAGAGCATGCGACAGAGAACTACAGAAAGAAATATTAAGAAATAAAGAAATATGCGGAAAGAAGAAACATTCCGATTCTGATGGAAGAACCCAAACAAACTGTTTGTTATAGGTTTGTTTCTGACCTTACATCGGTGGAAGGAAAGCGACGGAAGATGAAGGCATTGGACGGAGGATCCTGAGGATGAAGCAATGGTAAGATTACATTCTAAATTCTTGTACAGGACTATAGTTGTTATAAAACATTATCGGAAAAGTTTTAATCTGACTCTCGTCAAGCTTTTAATACCGAAACACGTAAACAATAGAAATGTCATCATGAAAACAATATTTTCAAGATACTTATACAATTGCACCACGTAACTACTTGTACAATCACTGACTATATATTTTTTCAAGATTCGTACAAAACATGATATACTGTATATTTTGTCTTGTTCTTATCATGTGCATACGCCACTTACGCACTGACCTCAGGATGTTGCCAAACCTCCATTCATGTGAGAGAGAAGTATCCCGTTAAGTTGGGAAAGTGCAAAAGAAAACAAACTCAAATTTACATAGGAAAAGGAACTAAAAATGAAAGTTAAAATAGAATATACGTCACATGTTATGGCTCATAACTGTACGTTATGTCTGCGCCACTAGCTGGATAATTGTTTATTCGAAGAAGTGGAGTCATGGCCCCAGATGTCGGACGCAAAATATCATATATCAAGCTTATTGCCATGCGAATGAGGTGATACTGTTGTCCGGTCGTTGACATTCATTCAAAAGACTTGCATGTCAGAAAACGAGTTAAAAAATTGCCAAGATCTCTTTGAATGTGCTGAAGACTGCAAGAACACTGGCCAGAAACTTGCCTTTTGATACAAGAAATACCAGTAACAATACTGAATAAGCACTGCCGAATGGAATTTTTTTAAGCACCAGGGCGGTAATAACATGGAATCAGAAGAAAGTAGTCAACACAAAACAAAACACGTGGCTAAAAAGAGTGGACTACTAGCTACCAACAGAAAATAATCAGTAAATTTAATTGCTGACAAAAGTGTCCTGTTCTTGCTTACGAGCTTTTAGACTTGGCAATGCTCTACGTCAGCTGATATAGGAATTGAGTGCAACCACTTTCTAGTACGTTTGTGCCGCATTCAGTTGGGGTTACATGGAAGTAGGTCTGCCAAGTGATTAAGTCGTGTCGTAAGATAAATTGGAAAAAAAAAATCTTGGCACAACCTTTTAATTTATATCATACCCGAAGAGGGATGTGGTCGTGATCTGGCCTTACAGAATTAGTAAAAAAACAAAAACAAAGGCAGCGTTAGCACACATACAACAGCCTGCGTAATCAAATACAAGAACGGCAAGTTACTAACAAAGCAAAAGCGGAACCTTACTAACAGAACATACAATAGCAATGTGTATTAGGACTAAGTCCTCTATAGTACTGTTACACACGTTGTAGTATATGAGCTTAGAAAAGACAAGTTGACTTCAATATGTCTCACTGGATATAACTTATATGAGCTTTCAACATTTAAATGTAAATATATTGTACATGTAGAAATATTCTTAGGTTCAGATATAAATATTCCATTATCATTGAAGTCAACTTGTCTTTTCTAAGCTCATATACTACAGCGTGTGTAACAGTACTATAGAGGACTTTGTCCTAATACACACTGCCTATCTCCCATGTATTTTATTGTTCAAATATATGTATGTATAGACTGAACTTCTACTATACGATAGCTTTGGCCACTCACATTCGCGTCACTTCTAGAAGTTTGAATCTATTCCCGGTTCACAGCTCATACCGGTCCATAACATGTTGATCATAGAATAACGGAGCAAGAATTTCCTTCGTAAAAATTACAATTTCTATGTGTTTTACTTGATTCCTGCTCCCTTTCCAAGAGAAAAAAAAATAAAAAAAAAGGAAAAAAGTCGCGGCAGAGTATGGAGCTCACAAAACTTCGGCTTTTCCTTTTCACCGAACATGCACAGCCCACTAGAAAAACAATCAAAAAGTACGCTTGTCAATCGTACGTTTACGTAGTTTTTTCTTTTGTTTTTGTTTTTTTAATCAAATACCTAATCGCATTTTGGAGCGCAGACACAGCAACGTTATTTCAAGTTCAGTAAGCGAGTGAATAACAAATTTCCAATTATTCGTTAGTGTGTTTCAGGGTTTAGCAACCACCAAGAACAACACGAAGATCTACAAAGAAGTCGTCCGTCCCTAATTTGGGGTTAGTGGTTTCAGAGAAGGAGGTAATAATTTTTTTGCAGCAGGGACAAAACTTTACTCCAAATTGATTTCATTCCTTTAATTTTGTTTCGAGGATCATCTAAGTGTTTGCCCCATTCCTAATTTAGAGATTAGAAACCGGTCCAACAGAAGGGACAGAACCAGCGCAGAACGGCAGTTGAGGTGGGTGTTGGTCAATTGCACTCAAGAAACTGCGAAAAGGGTGAGTTGCACTCCCAGCTTCTCCCGTCTCATGGACTAACTTCACTCAACAGATTCGCGCCTCGGAGATAAACATTACAATTTCGAATAATTATTTGTGAGCTCTTTATCTCCGAAATCTTGTGTATTGGTGAAAAGAATTTAACCTACAATTTAGCCAATCAAAACCAAGGAATTCTTCTGACACTCATAAATTATTCATGCAACTTCAGGACTGCCACGAGACAACAGACATTTAATCAATTAAAATAAAACAGATATATATGATCATATGTAGAGGATTTTAGGAAGGGAGTGTCTGACCCCAGGTCTTAAACAACCCTTAGAAATAGGAAACTAGGAGATTTGGGCTAGAGCGCCACATAGGAAAGTGACACGGAAGCGAAGTAGAAAGGGGGAGGAAGACGCCCTTATTTATTACCGGGGGGGGGGTCAGTACCCGGGGTCCGACGGCTTAACGTGCCCATCCGACGCACGGCCGGTATTTAGTGGATCGAGCGTTCGTTTTTTTTTTTTTTTTTTTTTTTTTTTGATTGGAGGTTTAACGACCACCGTGAGCAACTCAATGGGCTATAAGCAGTCGCCCGTCCCTAATTTAGGGTCACTGGTTCCAGGGAAGGGAGAGAACCAGTGCCGTAAGACAAACACAACATCCATGCCTCAGCGGGATTCGAACCCGGACCCCGTTCGGACGAATGATCAGAGGCCATCGCTTAGACCACTGCGCCACCGGGGCGGCACGAGCGTTCGTACCTGTCTGGGATCGAACCTGAGGCCCTTCCCGTGGCAGTCACGAACGTTGCCCACTCGGCCACCCGCTGCCCTAAAATAAAACAGATAATGATGAAGACGTCTATATAAAGAGGATGAAGGAGGGACGTCAAATAGACTCGCTCCTTTTGGGATAGCTCATAGGCTGAATTTACCATTAAAAGTTCAATGATTATTCGTTGGCATATACTGTCCGGCTTTAAGCAGTTCTAAGTCGATGAAAGTCTATTGACTGACCGGAGCCAATTTATTCACAACTGGCATGCATAAAAAATTATACAGTACTTACAGATATGCAGCTTTTTATGTCAGGTATCCGTACTTGATGCAGTCACTTATATTTGTTCTGAAGCACACCTGTGTGCCGACACGCCCATTTCAGAGCGCGCACTATGATCGATGGAGAGGGAGTCGAACCCCATCTCCCACTTACTCTCGTGCACTGCATTCACCTGTATGAACCCCGTACACATCTACGCGCACCAATGTCGAGGTCGATCGACGTCGCTGACGTGATAGCAGGATCCGTCTATCCTAGCTGATGCTGCTATGTCCCAAGGTGATTCGCTTTACATCACAGGTCGTCCACCTCAGCCACTCGGGGCTGCAATTCCATCACTTCTTCTGACCTCCGGAATGCTGCTTGCTTTCTCGATAGAAAATTACATCCACATCTCTCCGGACTTAAGTGCAATCTAGCACCAGGAAAAGGGCATCTATAATCCCCATTTTTTTACGGTAACTTCAATCGTTCCTCCAGCTCTTCGCTCAGCTGGCCAACTCCAGGCAAAATCTTTTCTGCTCGCGCAAAACCCCGCACGGCGAGATCGCCCTGGTGCCGCACGAGTCCAGTCCTTTTCCTTCACGGGCTTGTGCCATACTAAACTTTCCCGGTCATTCACATTTCGCCAACAAATTCCTTGCTCTGTCGTTAGGGGTCTGTTTTAACTCTCTCGTCAATTTTATTGCTTCCTAAAAGCACTCGGCACGATGATGTTAAGAAATGCATGTCTCTGCATTCGGAATATGGGGGGGGGTCAGCTCGCGGGCAAGTGAGCAAACACATAACTTAACTGACCCTTTTTTGTCCTGCCAAGATTCGGATTAGAAAACGCCATAACTTTCCGATCGGGATGGCGCTAATCGTTTACCAAACAAGACCATTTCACACTTACATGGGCCTCCTACCTTGTCGACTGACGCGCTTAGGGGGCGACGCATTGCGTTCCTCACACCAGACGACCCGCACTCGCTTCAGATTTCTGCCTTATAAGAAAAGGAGTTCTTATCTTTTTTTATCTTTCTCAATGGGGAAAACCACTAGCTGTTAATTTTTTCAATTAACAATTAACGCTGTACCCTCGTCTTGCAAAACCAGCTAATCGAATTAATTACTGCAGCTAAAGTCGTAACAATATATATATCGGCAAGTTGCAGCGATAAAATTCCGTCGATGTAGCTTAACTGGTAAAGCATTCGTCTCCGGAGCAGAGGGATGCAGTTTCAATACCCGTCACCGGCAAATTTGGGAATTTCACAATATACATATTGTAAAATATACAGTGTGCATAGGAAAGTCCCTTTAGCCTGAAATAACTTGCGAACGGAGAGAGGTACAGTTATGCAAGTGAGATAACGGTATAGTAAAGCGACTACGCCCGATAGAATTCAACCAATAGCAGCGCCCCTGGTGGCGAAATGCGGAAGTTAGCCATTGCAAATCGAAAACGAAAACAGATAGAGCAAAATTTCCAATTACAAAGTTGTAGAGCATCAATTAATTAGTACAAAACGACATTTGTTTCACACGGATAAGATAAATTGTCGCCTGAATACCCTAAAATGTCCGAAATCGATGCGTGACGATTCGAATCTGCATATTCACATTTCGCAAATGTAGCCGTATGCAAATGCAGACTGTGACGTTGTACCGTACCTACGATATAAAAACCAGTAGCAGGATGTACCCTGATCAGAAGTTTAGGTCTACGTACGCTGTGTGAGAATGGCGAGCTTCACTCACTCCCAATATTGCGAGATGGTGCTTATTTACGGCGAATGCCAACGAAACGCGGCGCTAGCTGCACGGAAATATGCCGTTCGTTTTCCAGCTGGGCCACATCCAAGTGCAGTTACCATCGCAAGTGTAGTGAGACGGTTCAGAGAGACAGGAAGCACTAAAAATCGTTCTCGTTCTGGCAGACCAGTGGGTGCAGGTATGCGTATAACGGCAGAGTAACACGTCGTCGTGTTACAGATGCTTGCAATAGTGTGACACCTTCCATGATGAGGAATGTGCATGCAGAGTTACTTTCACGAATACAAATGTGTATCGTGGGCAATGGCGAACTCTTCGAACATACTCGACATTAACTTTTTATCACTGTGCACCAGTTTGCATTTTTTGTTTTTGTTTTGTCTGACGTCATCAAACTGTATTGACATAAGTACGTATTTATGCAATAAATTGTGTGTATTTGCTCATACCTATGCCTGTTCCCTTCAACGTTCACACAAAAGGTCGCGCATCGATTTCGGACATTTTAGGGTATTCAGGCGACAATTTATCTTATCCATGTGAAACAAATGTCGTTTTGTACTAATTAATTGATGCTCTACAACTTTGTAATTGGAAATGTTGCTCTATCTCTTTTCGTTTTCGATTTGCAATGGCTAACTTCCGCATTTCGCCACTAGGGGCGCTGCTATCGCTTGCATTCGATCGGGCGTAGTCGCTTTACTATACCGTTATCTCACTTGCATAACTGTATCTCTCTCCGTTTGCAAGTTATTCCAGGCTAAAAGGACTTTCCTATGCACCCTGTATATATACACCGATGGGCCATTACATTATGACCACCTACCTAATAAGTTGTAGGAACCCCTCTAGCCCGAAAAACATCGGCCATTGCCACTTGGCGACACATCCATTCGATGAGGTGGCGATATGTATCCTTGAGTATCTGGTAGCATAATGTCAACAGCAGGTCCTCCAGTTCCCGTATATTTCGGGGTGGTGGTGATTTAGCGCGAACCCGCTTTTCCAAGTCGAACCACAAATGTTCGATTGGGTTCATATCAGGTGAATTTGAAGGCCATGGCATTAACAGAAAGTCACCAGCATGTTCCTCGAACCACTCCTTGACGATTCTGGAAGTGTGGCATGGAGCACTATCCTCGTGGTTATGGTCATCATCAGCAGGGAACACAGTTGCCATGAATGGGTGAACTTGGTCCGCAACGATGTTCAGATATCTGACAGCTGTCAGGGATTGTGCTATTGGGATAATGGGGCCTAAAGCGTCCCAAGAAAACATCGCCCACAGCATAACACCACCACCGCCGGCCTGTTTCTGCCCAACAGTGCATCCAGGTGCCATAGCATCTGTTGGTAATCGGCGTATCCGCGCTCGGCCGTCTACGTGACGCACCAGGAATCTTGATTCGTCAGACCAAGCCACTTTCTTCCAATCATCTTCAGTCCAATCTCGATATTCGTGGGCCCATTTCATGCGTTGTTGGCGATGACGTGCAGTGAACATGGGGACCCGGCTGCGTCTTCGGTTAAGCAGGCCCATGCGCAGAAGGCTGTGTGCTGTGACACATTGCCCTGATCACCACTTTTGTAGCTGCGGGTGATCTGTCGCACGGTGGCAATGCGGTCGCTGTGAACAATGCGCGGGTCTCCACACCACTCTGACATCAATCAGCTGCGGACGACACACGGTTCGACGTTAGGCCATCTGTGCACCACTTTTGATACGTACTCACTACAGCGGCACGTAAACAACGCACAAGCCGCGCCGTTTCCGAGATCGTAGTTCCGAGGCACCGTGCCATCACAATTTGTCCTTTATCAAACTCCAATAAATCGGCAACTTTTCCCATTCTGATTCTGAACATTCTACTAACCGAAAGTCGGTCCTCGGGTTGTATATATATACTGCTCTGTGAACTTCACCTGCGCCGCCGTTCGGTATCCAGGCGCGCTCATTGCTCTAGGCTGGGGTGGCCATAATGTAATGGCTCATCGGTGTGTTTTTTTTTTGTTTTTTTTTTAATTTTAACGACCACCGTGAGCAACTCAATGGGCTATAAGCAGTCGCCCGTCCCTAATTTAGGGTCACTGGTTCCAGGGAAGGGAGAGAGCCAGTGCCTTAAGACAAACACAACATCCATGCCTCACGGGATTCGAACCCGGACCCCTTTCGGACGAATGATCAGAGGCCATCGCTTAGACCACTGCGCCACCGGGGTGGCACCTCATCGGTGTATATGTATCATCATCATCATCATCATCATTGTCAACCATTATCAATCCACTGCTGGACGAAGATCTCCCCAAGTTTCCTCCACAACGGTCTGTCTTGTGCCAGTCTCCTCCATGTCACTCCCGCACACTTTCGAATTTCATCCACCCATCTTCCATGTGGTCTTCTTCTGGGTCTTTTCCTGTTCCTTGGAATCCAATCTAAAATTTCGGCTGTCCATCGATGGTCTGTTCTTCTGGCAGTATGTCCAGCCCATTGCCATTTCAGGGATTTAACTCTGATCATGATGTCTTCCACTCTTGTCATTTTTCGGATCCACGTGTTCCTCTTCTTATCTCTCCTGGATACACCAAGCATGCACCTCTCCATGCTTCTTTGAGTTGCTGCAGCCTTTGTATGTCTCTTTTAGCTAAGGTCCACGTCTCTGCACCATACGTAAGCACTGGAAGGATGCATTGATCAAACACTTTTCTTTTAAGACATAATGGCATATTGCTCTTGAAAATTATGCTGTTTCTTCCAAAAGCTCTCCAGGCAAGTTTTGTACGCCGATTAATTTCTTCACCAATGTGACCCTCACTTGATATCTGCTGTCCAAGATAAACGTATGTGTCTGTTATCTCCAGCTTTTCTCCATCAATCGATAAATCTTCATTTCTTGTAAAAGCATTGAACATCACTTCTGTCTTCTGAAAGTTCATTTTTAATCCCACTTCTTTACTCTTGTCAGCAAGTTCCTGGATCATACTCTGCAGCTCTGATGGGGTAGTTGTAAAAATGACTATGTCATCAGCAAAACGAAGGTGGGTTAGATAATCTCCATTAATCTTTATCCCTTTGTTTTCCCAGTTCAGTGATTGAAAGACATTTTCCAATGTGGCATTAAAGAGCTTCGGAGATATGGTGTCACCTTGTCTCACTCCTGTTCCAATTTTTATGTGTGTTGTATTTTCAAACAGCCGAATCTTTGCACTTGCATTTTCATAGATGTTATTAATAATATTAATGTATGCATCTTCAATACCGCAGGATTTCAGAGCCATTGCAACTGCTGATGGTTTCACCGAATCAAAGGCTTTTTCATAATCGATAAAAGCCATGCACAATGGAAGTTCATATTCCCTCGCTCTTTCAATTAGTTCTCTCAGTACGTGGATATGATCTATTGTGTTGTAGCCACTCCTGAATCCAGCTTGTTCTCTCGGTTGAGCCATGTCCAGTGTCACCTTCAAGCGGTGTGAAAGAACTTTAGTGAAGATTTTATAAACCACTGATAGGAGGCTGATAGGTCTGTAGTTCCTGAGATCCTCAATGTCACCTTTTTTATGTAGCAAGATCATTGTAGCGTTGTTCCAATCCTCAGGAATTTTCCCTTCATTAAGGCATCGAGTGAAAATTTGGGCGAGTACTGTTTCGATTTCTCCACTTGCTTCTTGTATGATGTCTACAGTAATTCCATCTTCTCCTGGAGCTTTTCCCCGCTTCATGTTCTTGATTGCATGTGCAACTTCTGCTGGAAGGACTGGAAGAACTCTGGTACTGGTACCTTTCATGATGTCTGGAGTACATGTATCATCCCTTTCATATAATTTGGAGTAGAAATCTTTCACTCTTGTCAAAATTTCGCCTCTATTTCTTGTTACAGAACCATCTTCTTTTCTCAGTGCCATAATCTGTTTTTTCCCCTTACTGAGATGTCCCTTTGCTATCTTTAGGCTTTGGTTGTTTTCAATTGCTTTCCTTACTAGTTCACAGTTGAATTTCCTTACGTCTTCAGTGATACTTTTTCGTACTGTCTTGCATAGCTCTATATATTCCACTTTGGAAGTCACATCTTCTTTAGTTGTCCTCATCTCTCTTCTTTTTTGCATCAACATTTTGGTTTTTCCTGATAATTTGTTCACATACACTTTGTTCTTAGACCCAGCTAATTTTGTTGCTGTTTCCATAAGAGCTTTGGTTACTTTTCTGTTAACTTCAGAAATATCCCTTTCTTCCAATGTTAGGCCTTCTAAAGCAGAGAATCTGTTCTTCAGTTCCAATTTGAAGGTATTATGGTGTTTTTAAGGTTGGTTATGTCAATACATTTTGTTTGTCTTATGAGCTTGCTACGTTCGAGTTTAGTGTTGAGGTGCATCTTACATCTCACCAATCTATGGTCACTGCCTGTGTTGAACTTGTTTAGCACACTGCAGTCTTCTATGACGAATTTTTTGTTACACATAATAAAATCAATTTCACTTGTCGTCCCATTTGGATGTCTCCATGTCCATTTCCTGTGTGGCTTTTTCTTGAAAAAAGAGTTCAAGATGAAAAACCCTTCTGCCTCTGCAAACTCTACGAGAGTATTTCCACGCTGGTTTCTGTTGCCGTGACCGAATTTACCTACTGAAGTTTCATTCTGTTGCCGTTGTCCTATTTTTGCATTGAAATCTCCCATAATTATCTTCAAGTGCTGCTTACCTTTATTATTTAGATCACGAATTTCCTCATAAAATTCTTCAATTTCTTCTTCAGCATGACTTGTGGTGGGTGCATAAGTTTGAATAATCTGAACCTGGTATCTTCTCGAGAGTTGGATAACGAGTCGTGCAGCTCTGTGAGAGGAACTTTCAACTCCTACAACTTTATCCTTCAGTTTCTTGTTTATTATAAATCCAACACCACTAGTTCTGCCAGTATCTGTCCCACGATAGTAGAAGAGATGTCCACTTTTTAGTTCAATGAGATCTTCTCCTTTTCTTCTTACCTCACTTAACCCGACGATGTCCCACTTGATCCTTTGTAGTTCCTCTTCCAATTCAAGAAGCCTTGAATCAGAAGATAGGGAGCGTCCGTTATACGTAGCCAAAGTCAGCATCAGATGGCAGCCTAGTCCGGTCCTCCGGGGATTCTTAGCACCCTCTGCCTTCATGTCGCACTGGCCGCTGCCCTGGCCAGGTACATTCCAGCTGCCGGAGACTGAGGGCCAAGATTTAAGTTGTGGAGTCATTTTGGAGGGGTTTGGCCATAACTCATTACGCTGGCCAAGCGGGTTGGTGAGTGTGGGATAGCATTTCCTCTAATCCCGATGGTATAGTTATACCGCTATTGGCGGTCGTCAGAGCCCCTTTAGTGGGAACAGGATGTACCACGAGAAGGCGGGGTTGACATTTGTCAAGGAGAGGCTGTGATGTTACGCATCACCTGACCTTATATATACATATATACTGTATATAGGAATCGCGCTGCCGATCGTGTTCTTCGCAATTTGCGAAAAATAAATCGTTTTGGCGATGGATAAAAAGTTTTGGCCAAAATATTGGCGATTATCTTTTTTAATGATTTTGCTTCGTTAAAGCCAAAGATATTTTAAAAATTAAGACAGAATCTTTTAAGGGCGATAATATTTGTGGATTTCTTATCTTTTGATGTGAACCATCAACCAATATTGCACGACTCATACGAAAATAGTTTTAAAGTTCTAGAAGTAATAAAGTGCAAGTTTTTTAACATCTCTATTTTTTTTACATTGACCCTTTTAGAACCAAGCCACAGAATAAATGCAATACACAATTTTTCAATTAATTTTGAAATTTATCCTGTCCATAATTCTTTGTTCAGAAATTTTATCGGCAGTAAAAATTTTAAAATTGAAAATAAGTGTCTATATTTCTTTTTATTAAGATTCGGGATCTATAACATGATATTTTGATGCTTAATTTTAAAGAATATAACCTATAGCATATTTTTACTATTATAACACTTTATGGGTTTTATATTTCCAATGGAGAGTGAAATAAAATTGGCAACTTCAAATTGCATTTGGCGAATGGGTTAGCGGAAACTTTACAAAGCCAGAGTAACCGCTGTACATATATACACAGCCGAGTCACATTATTATGACCACCTCCTACTTTTGACGTCAACAGCGCGTAGCCAATGAAAGAAGACACGTGTCGAGAGCACGCTTGGAGGGTATATAAGGTGTGCTGTAGGCATTCTGAAAACATATCACTCGCTGCTGCCATGGATAAAAGGAGCGATTTATCAGATTTGCGAAAAGGGATGATTATCGTCTTTCGGGCCAAGGGTGGCAGTATATCTAAAACAGCGCAGTTTGTGAACTGTTCGCGTGCCGCTGTGGTTAAAGTGTATCGTAATTGGAGAACTGGCACCATTGCGAATAAGCGACGTGGAAACTGCGGAGCACCACGTGCTATTGATGTGAGAGGTGAACATCGGCTTCGAAGGTGTGTGAGGGCTGATCGACACGCTACACTGGAGCAACTCACTGGCCGAATGAACCAGAAGGCTACCGGAAGTGTGTCTGAAACGACAGTTGCTAACCCTGCTGCGTATGGGGCTCCAATGCAGACGGATGCTCACTGCACCTATGTTAACGAAGGTGCATCAGCAGAAAAGTCTTACATTTGCACAGCAGTATCGGAATTGGACCTCCGCTGATTGGCAAAGGATTGCCTTCTCCGATGAGTCACGTTTTCTGCTTCACTGAACGGATGGACGTTGGCGTATAAGGCGAGAAACATCGGAGAACAAACACTCTTCAACCATTGCTGGAAGAACACAAGCTGGTGAGGGCAGCGTTATGGTCTGGGGAACGTTTTCGTGGCATTCCCTGGGTCCGCTCATACCTGTGGGAGGCACTATGGACCGAATTCGTTATGAATCCATTCTTGCAGACCACGTACACCTATGCATGCTGATTGCCTTCCCGTCCCTAATTTAGGCCCTTTCACACAAGCGGAATTTTTCCGCAGAAGCAATAAATCTCCAGGCTGTCTTGCCGCTCGTTTTAAAGCGTACTATAGAATTATACCGAGACTTTCAGACGCGCGGAAGCGGTAAACTCCAACGCGGTAGCCGCTCAGCTTCCGAGGGGTTCGTTACAAACCGGACTACGAAAATACCGTCCAAATTAAGAGAAATGTAGCTGTAAGGCTAGATGTTCACACAGGCGGCTAGCCGATCGTCTGCTAGTGCAATAAAATAATCCCTCCTGTGAGAGATGGTGGGGAACAAAGTGCAGTTGAACAAAGAACCGCCGATAGTTCCCGCTCACCCTTCAGGATTATTATCCTACGTTCTAGCAATGAAACAGCTTGTGTGAAAGCTAGCCAAAAACTGCACTGCGGGACCGGCAGAAAAAATCCGCGTGTGTGAAACGGGCCTTAGGGCCACTGGTTCCAGGGAAGGGAGACAGCCAGTGCCGTAAGACAAGCACAACATCCATGCCTCACCGGGATTCGAACCCGGACTCTCTCAAGACGTATGGTCATGAGCCATCGCTTAGACCACTGCGCCACCGGGGCCGCGATTTGTTTATTGTGAATATCAATTATTTCAGAGAAGTTTAGAATCCTAAAACTTAACTTTCGAAAAACAAAAGGGGAGTTAACGTATCTACGTTACAAATACCAAAATAGTAAAATAGTTACCTGATACGTCTATGCTTTTTAGTACTATTCAAAAATTTCAATTATATAATTCATCGCATGAGAATTCGAAGTCCATTGGATATTCATTTTTTCCATTTTAGAAATTTCCTTTGTGGACAACGTCTCGCGAGCCATTAAAAATGCTCCCTGGGATTTGCAATAAGGGGCGGAGAACACTTGATGAAAGTCTGGAACGGGCCGGGCCGTAAATTGGAAATCCTGAGCCGTGCAGGGCTTTCCAAATTAAATCTCCTATATACAGACCTATACAGAAAACCAGTAAACCACACGATCTCAACGTCCAAGCATACAATATGCGCAGTCCTACCACGCTTATGTTAATTAATACAGGATTTCCGTGAAAACTAATCGCCATTCTGTACAAGTGTTTCACTGATTTTACAAACACGGAAACTTCACACGATTAGAATAACAAAGAAATGGACATAATCAAGAATCACCGAAAGCGAAGCTTCAAGTATTGGGTTGATGCATAAGTTCATGCCGTTTTATTTCACGCGTGTTTCCAAGGTAAGTAGTGACGGTGCAGATGGCAAGTTGTATTTCAAAATGTAGCCAGTAATATCGTGTATCTAAATCATATTGCGTTGTGTCATTGTGGATAATGTTTTTTTTTTTTTTTTTTTTTCAGGTCCGGAAGTACGGAGTGTCAAGTAGAGAGGAATGAACATTTCCGACATCTGCTCCTCTACGAGTTTAACAAGGGATCCACACCCGCCGAGGCCACTCGACAAATTTGTGCTGTGTATGGGGAGGATGCTATTGCTCCGAGGACAGCCCGCAAATGGTTTGAACGGTTCCAAGGTGACAATTTTGACCTCAACGACTCTCCACGCTCAGGTCGTCCATCTCCCTTTGATGAGGATCGTTTGAACCATCTCATCCACTTGGATCCGCGTCAAACCACACGCGAACTAGCCACTGAGATCAGGCCACAGTGATGCGACACCTGGAACGTATGGGAAAGGTCCAGAAATTGGGGTCTTGGGTGCCTCACACTATCACCGAGGACAACAAGAATCAGCGTGTTGCTATATGTGGTTCCTTGCTCGCCCTTTATCACGAATGTTCTTAGCAACACAAACCCTTTCTGTCACGTATTGTTACTGGAGATGAAAAGTGGTGCCTGTACGTGAATTTCAGGCATTGGAGGGAATGGTTAAGCCCAAACAAGACGCCCACACCACGTCCAAAACATGACCTTTCTCCTGTGAAAATCATGTTGTGTGTCTGGTGGGACATGGAAGACATTATTCAGTGGGAAATGCTCCCAAGGAATCGGACCATCAACGCTGCACTCTATTGTGAGCAACTCCACCGCGTGGAGGGAGCAATTCGGCTGAAACGGCCACATCGGCGCCATGGTGTCCTTCTGCAACATAACGCATGCCCTCACAATGCAAATATAACCAAAATGGCCATTCAGGACATGCAATGGGAGATTCTCCCACATCCGGCCTATCCCCAGATGTCGCCCCTTTGGACAATCGCTGGGACACCATCGTAAACAATGGGAGGGGGGGGTACATAGTTGAGTGATTCCGTTTTCCCTTCTGATGTAATACCTTTTTGTAGTGCGGTGAAAAAAACGGCATGAACTTATGCATCAACCCAATACTTCATATAACCGCGCCGGAGGCGCAGTGGTCCAAGGTGGGCCTGGGCCCTAACCCTGAATGCGCAGCTGATGCAGGGAATTTTATATAGACGATTAAGACGTCGAAAATGCTTAATAAAATCATGCACAGAAAAAATACAAGCATTCATTACATTTTCTCTCTTTTATTTACTTATTTAAATATTACTAGAGTTTCCTGCGTTCGTATTGTACGAAGCGAAACAAAGTAATAATTTTTGTTAAAATATTAAGCCTTTTTTTGTTTTTGGAGGTTTAATGACCACCGTGAGCAACTCAATAGGCTACAAGCAGTCACCCGTCCCTAATTTAGGGCCCCTGGTTCCGAGGAAAGGAGACAGCCAGTGCCGTAAGACAAACATAACATCCATGCCTCACCGGATTCGAACTCGGACTCATCTCCGACGAATGGTCACAAGCCTGCGCCACCGGGGCGGCGTTAAGAGGCTTAAAACGCTCCTTTTGAGAATATTTTTAACAATTTATATTGGCGCAAACTTAATTACGTTAAAAAAATCTATTGGGGAATAATTTAATGAATACTCTCACACAGAGCAAACAAACCTTCCTTCTCTTTGGGGGTGGGGGGACATCCGAATTGATGGTGAGCGCTTGTGGCTGTGCGCACCTCAACGAGTTTACATGAGGATAAATATTTAAAACTCGAACCCCAAGAACAAAGTTCTGAAACTCAACCAATACTGTGTTCCCAAGAGGTTATTCTCCTACGTGCCGGTCGCACAAAAAAATGCTTCAGGAGTCATCTGACGAGAAACAAGTGTTTGTGCGCTTGCCTAGGCAGTTTGCAACTGAGAAACACAAGTGAGTAACGCTCCGAATTTCTCTTGAAGCGATGTTCAAACGGACTGAAGAACTGAAACATACACAGGCAACTGTAAAATAATCTAATCACATCCAATGGGTCAGAAGGCCTCGGTTTCACCATTCTCTCATGAAAAGCCCATCACTGTCAAGATCGTGACCTCCAACGTTCAGCGATCCTTCCCATCAGGGATGAACTAGCGGAAGGAAAATGACACAGCAATAACCATTTAAACACGGGGAAAGTGAGGGTGGGTAGATTCGTGAGTTCATGTTCTGCAAAGGCTGGCATTCTTTGGGCAATGCAAAAAGCGCTGTGGTAATGGTCTCAAAACAGCTTAGCAGACGAATGAAGAAATAACTTCGAACGACGAAGGCTAGGCGAGCAGTTCGGGTGACTAACTGCTTAGTCACAAAAATGCGCAGCTGATGCAGGGAATTTTATATAGACGATTAAGACGTCGAAAATGCTTAATAAAATCGTGCATAGAAAAAATAGAAGCATTCATTACATTTTCTCTCTTTTATTTACTTATTTATATATTTCAATTTATTCATTCTGTGCCTTTTCACAGGTCAAACATCCTTCACGAAAACTAACCAGTACCAGTAAGACGACGTTCATCATGAATGACATCTTGCAGTGTCAATTGCAATTGCGTTGCTTAAAATGATGTCTGCTGCATACAAGTGGAGAGGACAATGGCATGATGACCATCATTGAGTGAAAGCATGCGCAGACAGAAAGGTTAAACTATTCAAAAAGCTGATGATTTGCAGCTGTCCATCATATATTTACCGGCACTTTTTGTTTTTATACAAACTTATTAGTGACGTAGCCAGGATGTGAATCATTTCGCGGAAAGTGGGTGGGTCCTATATTATGTGCATATATATTTTGGATTCATTGAGTATATATATTTTAATTATATTTTTATGAACATATCCATTATGTACACTCACGGACAATGAAATTTGCGCACCAAGAAAGAAGCATCGGATTGAAATGAAATTTAATGGACGTAATGATACAGATGATCGATACACATGATGGCAAAAACAGAGCTTCAGGACAATTACAGAGGGATCTGTGGTACGCAGTCTGGTCATCTTCATTAGCGTGGCACCGCCTTGTGCGGCGATATATGCTGCAATACGGTCCGGCATGGAGGCGAACAGACGCCTGATGTTATCCTGCGGTAGATTGACGCACACGTGTTGGACGCTGCGCTCCAAATCCCGGATAATGCGGCACGGTGGCAGCTGGCGTTTCAACTAGCCCCAGACATGCTCAATAGGGGACATGTCCAGTGAGCGGGAAGGCCATGGAAGCGTCGGGACATGACGTCGGCAGTCCTGGGCGGCCCGAGCCGTGTGCGTGCGGGCATTATCCTGCTGGTATAGCGCACCTGGAGTCCCGACCAGGAATGGGAGCACATGGGGCCGTAGGGTCTCATCCACATACGGCTGGCCCGTCAATGATCCACGTACCACTACTAGAGCTGATCGGGTATCGTAGGCTATGGCTCCCCAGACCATAATGCCTGCAGTGGGGGAGGTGTGGCGCTCGATAGCGAGTTTGGAATTGTGCCGTTGACCCGGTGACCTCCACACCGGGACACGATTATCATCTGTCCCCAAAACGAAGCGGCACTCGTCGCTAAACAGCACACGTTGCAGTCTGTGGTGTTCCACGTCGCTCTGACCTGGCACCACTGCACACGGAGCCGGCGATGTTCCGGTGTTAATGGCAGCACACGTAAGAGGCGCTGGGATTGCAGATTCGCTTCCGCGAGGCGTCGGGAAATGGTTCGTGGGCACACAGGAGCCGCTACATCTGCCTGTATAGTGGACCAGGTCCCCGTGGGATCCGTTTGTGTCTGGCGTACGATCCGTCGATCCTCTCTACCGGTGGTCCTTCTGATCCGTCCGGAGCCGCTCCGCCGTGTGGCAGTGCCGTCACGTGTCCACTGCTCCCAACACAGTCGGACGATATGGTGAGAACGATTCACCCTGCGGTTTTCAGCCCGATGATCAGGCCTCTCTCAAAGTCCGTAAGTTGCGTAAATCGACGTCTTTGGCGTCTACCCGGCATTCTTGTCACTCTGTACTTTTGCTTGCGTCGGCCGGTGCTTTTCGCTTTCATGGGGCATCGACTACACGTCGGTTTATAAGGCTGCCGGTTAGTGCTTGCAGCGCTACCACAGGGTGTGCGGTCATGCGCACTCGCACCAAACGTGGGTCATTTGCTACCAGCACGCACTCTAGCTATTTGCAAAGTTTCGCGGTTGTAGCATGTTTTCTTCAAGGGGCGCAAATTTCATTGTCCGTGAGTGTATTTCATGTTTTATTCTCTACTTTATTATTTGGAACCTTTTCATCACTATAAAAGTATTTTATTGGAAAGCAAAACAGAAACCGCCTTGGGAGGAGAAACATTTCTGCATGAACTAAGAGGAACAACTAACAGTCAAACCATTCAGTCATTACTGTCCAGTTTTGTTCTTTAAAACGGATTTAGCACCTCCTCTTCATCGAAAAGGATTGTCTATCTGCCGTTGAGTCTGAGAGCTAACCCACAACTTAAAAGTCTCCAAATACTTTGGTAGAATTCTTCTTCACACGCAACAAGAGCTTTTGTAACATCGGCGGGTGTTAATTTTTCTGATGTTTGTTTCCGTTCCCATTTCTCACACCGCATAAAATACTCTGACTTGAGTATTGTACGAACCGCAGATTTTAGAAATGAGGCGCTAAGTGAGGCAGTAAATTAATTTTGACCGGTGATACTTTGCAGTGTCTACCGTCCACAGACCACTGTGTTCTCGCACTAGTAGAGAGAGAAAATAGGACAAAACACAAAAAGCATATATAATGATCATAGAAAAAAATGCTGGACTTGTAGCATAATGCAAATTCAAATTCATTTGTAATAACTACAGCTAAACGGATTACTCTTATAAACTTGAAGAGAAAAACAATGCAGAAATTGTACATAATTATGTCGTAAAGAGTGCGTATTTTGAAAAGATTGTATAAAAACCATAAAAAAAAAATACTGCAGGTTAAAAATTTTGGAGAGGAGGGTCCGCATCCTTCTTTGGCTATGCCCCTGAAACTTACATATTTGACACTGACGAAACAGGCCCCGGAGGAGTGCCCACTTGAACCTCCCCGCTGATTTAAGCTTAATAGGAGGTTAGTTTTCTCGAAAGTTGGGTCACATCAAGGAGGTTAGAAGAATACTTCTGAAAACGCCCTGAGTCTCTTAACCGTGAAGCCGCAAGGTGTGGGAATTTGACGTTGTTTACATGATACCTATGTAATTTCAACTGTGTGTATTTTGGAATTGCGTAGTTTTTAATTGCAGAAGTCGTGTTAATATCAAATTGGAATGAATTATACCTCTTACACGAGTAAAGTTTTCAATTTTCACGTTATATTTTGTTTAGAATTCGCACTAACGTTCGTGTATTTCAATTTAAAATAAAAATGGGAAGGAGCCTCAAAATATTTAATTAAAAGTTTTATAAATTCAGTATTTTCGCACACATCGGCAAAGAGTTACGATGAGAAATTAGAAACATCTGCGACGAAAGAATGCGATTCGGCCAACACAAAATGCACTGCAATAGCCCTGAAAACCATCAGCTTTCCCACACTTTGATGGCTGTCGCTCGCGGTTATATGCTTCATGCAAAGTGGTACTGCTCCATTAACAAGGGCATCTCCAGATAGCTTATTCTAACCTCCTTGGGTCACATACTGTTTACATGCTACATTTATAAATAAATACTTCATAACACATTCCGCCAGATTCCCTTTTTTTTTTGTTTGATTGGAGTTTTAATGACCACCGTGAGCAACTCAATGGGCTATATAAGCAGTCGCCTGTCCCTAATTTAGGGTCACTGGTTCCAGGGAAGGGAGGGAGCAAGTGCCGTAAGACAAACACAACATCCATGCCTCACCAGGATTCCAACCCGGACCCCTTTCGGACGAATGATCAGAGGTCATCGCTTAGACCAATGCGCTACCAAGGCGGCAATCCTGCCGGATTGCATTACGTACAATCCGAACCAAAACGTCAGGCGCGAGAAATCACCACACCACCTTATTTTTAGCACATCTTTTGTAAAAAATGATCGTGCTTATGTTATCGGTTTGTCCGTCCGTCCGTAGACAGTATAACTCTGCAACTATTAGTCTGATTTAAAAAATAAATTCTTTTTCATTGGGAAGCTTAAAATATGCGAATGATGATCCTTCATTTCGTTTTTCTTTACGATGTACAATTTCGCCGCTAGAGGGCATAAAAGCAAATGATATCGAATTCAAAAACCTTTTATTCCACATATTTGCTTCTAAACATACGATTAAAAAATTATTTTATCCTTCGATTCCATTTATGTCGAAGAGTATTTTAGGTATAGTTACTTTTCCAAGTTACGCACAGATTTTCCGCTATGGGACGTAAAAATAAATTACGTTTTCCCCGATATATCTTCTTCTAAAACTCCGATTTGAAATTTTTTTCTTCAGCGGATACAGCTCCTGATGGAAAATCTTTCGCATGTAATTTCTCATTTTTGGTAAAGAATAATTTTGCCACCAGGGGGCGTAAGCATTAATTTTTGCTTCTGATGGATGTATTTGCCATAAAATCTGAGCTTCTAAAATCTCGATTGAAAAAATTCTTTCGTGGACCGATATGCCACTCACGTCGATAAACCTTTTTGGAATATTTTCTTCTTAAAATAATGCATGGTTTCTACGCCAGGGAGCGCAGATGTGTATCTTATTTTTGTTAATATCTCTACTATAAATATTTAACGGGAATTATCGAGGATAAGTTTTTAGGTACGTTACCTCTCAAATTTTCGATCTAAACACTAGATCTTCGTCAGGAGTTCTTGCTTCCTTCTACTTCCACAGGTCTGTGGAAGGTCTGTGGAAGTAGAAGGAAGCAAGAACTCCTGACGAAGATCTAGTGTTTAGATCGAAAATTTGAGAGGTAACGTACCTAAAAAATTTATCCTCGATAATTCCCGTTAAATATTTATAATACTGAAAGTAATAAGATGAAGCCATGAAGTCATTAATTACTAGAATATCTTTACTTCTAGAAGTCCGATTTGAAAAATTCCTTCTTTGTTGGATAGTGTTTCCGATGCGAAACATTTTCCATAGAAATTCAAAATTTTCAAGTAAATCATACACTTTCTGCTAGGGGCGCAAAGGAAAATTGCATTTTCTGCGTTATTTCTACTTTAAAAACTCTGATTTGAAAAATTATTTCTGTATCGCACACAGCTCCTGACGGAAAATGTTTTTCATATAATTTCTAATATTTGGTAAAGAATGGTTCGGCCATATGGGGCATAAGGGTTAATTTCTGCTTCCGATGCATTTACAACAAAAAGCTCCTGAAAACTCGAGTAAAAAATGTTTTTCTTCGACCGATACCACTCACATTGAAAAACCTTTTGAGAATACTTTCTTCCTAAAATAATGCATGGTTTTCTAGCCAGGAGGCATAGATGCATATCTTATATTTGTCCATATCTCTGCTTCGAAGAGTCCGATTTGAAAAAAAATTCTTTGTTGGAGAGCGTTTCCGTTACAAAATGTTTCTCACATAAATTCAAATTTTTCTTAACGCACAATCCTGCAGCTAGAGGGCGTAAGATTATGATTCTGTTTACAGCAATAACTGCAGGATTAAAAACCAGATTGAAAAACTTCTTTCTTCGGTCAGATACTATTGTTTTCCATACCGGTTCCATTGACTTCGAATAGCTTTGATAAATTTAATTTGTATCAGAACAGATTCAAAAGACGAGCTCATTGCACACGAAAATTCGGTGTCATCTTTCTTGTTTAACAATTGCCGTAGAAGCTGTTTTTCCAAAAAGTTTTCCCCTCAAAGTAAACTATCTAAAAATGTAAAACAGCCCTTCCTGAACGCTAGACCACCATACAACTAATGATAACAATTCACAAAATTGAAATTGATACCATATAATGATGCCATTACAGTGTTTCCAGCCGACGCAGTGGTCTATGCGCTAGCTTTTGACCATTCTTCTGAGATGGGACAGGGTTCAAATCCCGAGTTGTCTTACGGAACTGGCCCTCTCCCTTCCCTGGAACCAGTGGCCCAAAATTTGAGATGGGCGACTGCTTATAGCCCACTGAGTTGCTCCCAGCAGTCGTGAAACCTCCAAATAAAACTAATAAAAAAACAAGTGTTTCCAGGGAACCACTCACACATTTCCTTAGTAACATTAGATTTGTAACTAAGATCTTGTATCTTTAAACTTATTTTTTATGGCTTGGTAAATAATTGCTCATAAATTTGGGTTTCTATACACCGATTTTGTTGTGAGCTCTTCGTCAGTGAATTTCCCATGAAGATGTTAGTTTGTGAACCACAGTGACCAGGGCCCGATTTAGGTCAACGGAGGCCCTGTGCACTTCCTACGTTTGGGGCCCCCTCGATCAAAATTATCAGCTAACAGTTGAGAAGAATATTTGTGGGTAAATATTTTTTTTTTTTTTTGCAAGCAATTTTTCTAGTAGTAAAACAATAAAATACATCCCACATGCTAGTCATCTTTACAGCCATGTGGATTGTAATAAACTAGTATTCACACCACTTGTACTTCCCTGCATCCACAGAGCTTACAGCTGTAACATTAATTACTCTGGAATTCTTTGCAAAACAAATAACTATCCTCCCAGAGATATAATTTAAAACCTCTAGTCTACCATAAATTTAATGGAAATGATGAACCGACGCTAGTTTAAGCTGTAAGAAGTAATCCCTCACAAAATGTTACAGCTGACAAGTGACAACACACATTGTGGGATAAATTATTGCAACAGTGCATGTAAATTATTACAAGTCTTTAAATAAAGTAGTGTCATTTGAACTTTTTCGGTATTTTCATTTATGTGAAAGTAAACCCAACATAATTATGAATATTGATTCACAAATTTTGTTCTTGCAAAACTAATATTAATAAAGATATTTTTAGTAAATTCTACATGTTTTGCTGAAATGCTTTTCATGTATAATATACTGTATTGCTGCGATAATAGGCTTCACCCATGATGTGAGACCTCAAGGAAAAACAAACCATACCTACATGTTATTACAAGAGCGTGATTATAAGTCACACCCCATTTTTAAACAAACCATTAAAAATGTATGAATAAAAATATTTTAAAAATACTTTATTTATATAT
This sequence comes from Macrothele yani, assembly GCA_039090855.1. NCBI lineage: Eukaryota > Metazoa > Arthropoda > Arachnida > Araneae > Macrothelidae > Macrothele > Macrothele yani. The sequence goes on from CM076996.1 coordinate 144,937,542, forward strand.
AAATTTTTAACTGTTGAATTGGCAGCAGGACATAAAAAAATGGCTTTTTTCTACCTTTTGTGGCTGCAAAATCATCCATTATATCGTCAAAACTTAAATCTGCTGTTACATCACTTTTAATGGACAGTATATGAAGAACATCAATTGATTCTTCTTTTAAACTTTATGCTTTGTTCTTTTCAGAACCACAAACGAGCGTTCATTTGAACATTTGGAAATTGGTATTGGTAAAAAAATCTTGAGGCATGTGTCAACAATGGGAAAAATATGAAATAAATTCAAGTCCCTTAACTTCCCAAGGCAAGTGAGGGGATCTGTACTCTCAGTGAATGAATTGTTTCATCAGGATTTGAAATTGAAGGAACTCTTCAGCAAAGTCTTCTTTAAGTTCATTTGAAAACTGCTTTTGCAACAATTCAGCTGCTTCCATCACATCACTTGGGTCATTCTTGTAGACAAATCCAAATCTAGAGTCCAATTCCTCATATGACTTCTTTCTGGTTTGCAACTGTGAAACAAGATTGTCACACATTACCTAAAAAGTTTGAGTGATGAAGGAATCTCAATTATTAAAAACAACGTCTGGAGTTGATGAATCATCTAGAAGTCGGTTCTTGGGTATTTTCTTCCTTCTTGAGGATTCATAATCCATTTCTCTCCCTAACTGGTTGTATTATTTCTCGAACAGTTAGAAATTTTTTCTCACAAAATTCAGGATGAAGTCAATAATTGACTCATACAATGTATAATGGTAAAACTAACGACAAATTGCCCATGGAAGATTGAAAGGGAAGTGTTCACTTTATTTATTTGTTGCAATATTGTCTTAGATAATCATTAACAAAGCAGTCTCTTTTTTCATTAATTTGGCATGAATAGACTTAAAAATATATTTGGTTTTTAGAAGTAGTTTGGAGGCCCCCAAATTCTGAGGCCCTGTGCACGTGCAGAAATCAGGCCCTGACGGTGACTGTGAGTTAACGTTCCTCGTGAGCTTGCGGAGGTATCTGCTCAGTGTAGAGCAATGCATCATTGCTCTACACTGAGGTGCCAAAAAAAAAAAAAAAAAAAAAGTACTGGAAAGGGCACTACCATTCCCATTACATGCCACCACACCCATGCGATAAATGGTATCGTCCGCAAACGACGATACCATAAAATCTGTGGCTCCATACCATGCAGCAAATATTCAGTGAAAAGCACACTTTTACGTCAGTGCTGAATGCCTCACTCTTTAAAATCATGTGAAATTTTTACATTAACCAAACTAATCATGGTAATCTTTTAGAAAAGAACGTGCTCATTTTTGCACATTCTAAGTGACCCAGTGAGTCCATTTTGGCATTTCACTTTATTTTGCTACTTAAGGTGGTTCCACCTAAAATCCCTGCCTTATGTTTCCAATGGTAAAACTTCTTTACATATTTTCTTCGCATTTATTGTATTCCCAAGGATGAAAAGTTTCACATCGATAAAACTAACTTTAAGTTATAGCATTTGATACTTAATACTTGCTAAAGCATAACCATAATTAAGCAATCCAACATTTGTTTGTCTACTAACGTCATTAATATACAGGTTGTGCCATCTATTAACAGGTCTGAACATTACTGAAAAAAAAATGATTGATTTTTAATATAATTATGGTTATGTTTCAGCAAGTATTAAGTATCCCATGCTATAACTTAAAGTTAGTTTTATCAATGAGCAAATTTTCATCCTTTGGGAATACAATAATTGCGAAGAAAATATGTAAAGAGGTTTTACCATTGGAAACATAAGGCAGAGATTTTAGGTGGAACCACTGCCCAAATAACACACACACACACTTTTTTATTCATTTAACTTCTGTAAACAATGTCAATTGTCAAGCATGCTCAGCAAGAAAGCCAACATCTAGGTTGTTTACCTTCATATGCCTATCGAAACCACCAATCCTCCAACTGTTATAGGCACCTGCTGGTATCCACAGGTGACTCTCCCCCCTCCTCCCCCTTAAAAGGGAGGGGGCACAGCTGTGATATAACTGGTGAAAGGTCACAAAACTGCGGGTTTTTTTGTTTGTTTTTTTCACTTATCTCAACTTTGCAGAGCTGTACCTCCCTTATCCTCACTGGGGGAGCTCAGCTATGCACAATTTATACACAATGTAAAGAAACTGGATGCTTGCTTAGTTGCTGAGCATTTTTTTCAACATATTTTTTAATGAAGTTATAAGATTTCAAAAAATTTGAAATGTTATTTCCATTATTAGAAATGTTTAAGGAGGAAAATGCCAAAATGGATTCACTGTGTTGGTTACTTAGAATTCATAAAAATGAAAGTGACAGTCTTCTAAAAGACAACCAACCTTATTACCAAAAATAAATAAAGCTCAGCTTCTCTCAAAAAATTAAGCAACTGTAATAGGATGTAATTTTATTCATAGCTGAAAACCTAATTCAAGAAGAGATCCTCTAGTCTGAGTCACTACAGCTTTTTTCATATATGGAGGGAGATATACTAAAAAAGTGGGTACATGAATCCACACAAAAAAAATTATTGGCACTAACTACCAGGTTATGTGTGGAGATAACAATGCTCAGGGCTCAGAAAACCTATTTAGTAGCAGCATTAATAAATCAAATTCTTTTAAGGTTACTTTAAGACATGGTGCACTGCTATCAGTACATGTCTGACAGGCAGTTCCACCAATCACTGTTACTCCCCATCATGCATTTAAACTGAACAGTGTTGACTGTATGGCAGTACTTGTCATAAATTTTTTAAATTGCTGCTAACCACTGCTACATCATCATGGAATTTGTTATAAAACTATGGCTGGTATCTACTGTTCCCACAACAGTCAACACCAAGCACACTCAAGAATTTGACGGAATTTACAGAAGGCTAAATTGTGGGCGCACGAAGGATTGGTGTGTCCATTTGAGAAATGGTGTCGTTTGTGGGTTGCCTGAGGGGCTCCATGGTTAAAATGTACCAAGAGTGGTGCCAAAATGGTGAAACAACCAACCAGTGACATAACTGCAATGGATGGCCAAAGGTGAATTCTGGAGGTGAACAACAAGCGTGTTTGCCTTGAACAAAGCAATTAGTGCAGAGCGGTTTGGCAGTTGATGGCCCAATGCAATTTGGGACAACCAGAAATGTTATCCTGCATGACTTTGCATCTCACGCCAGCACAGATGGGCTACAACAGCAGGTGCCCTGTAATCCCACCCTCTCCTAAGATGTCCACCAATGTAAATAATTCTCCTAATGCCAACAGCATGTGAATTGGACAATAGAAGATTGGAAGCAGGTGTGCCAGTCTAATGAACTATACCAGGGCTTGAAAAATATCTGAAAAGTTACATGCCTAGCTGGGCATGTGCAGAAATTATTTACCTGCCCAGGTAGTAAAAGCTGGATACCCAAGAAAATTTATCTTTTAAGATTAAAAAAAAAATGAGGGTTGTAATTTAAGTTAAAAAATACAATGAACTTTTATGCATCTTTTGCATTTCCACTTTAAGGGTCTGTAATCAAAATGTTCAATGTACAAAAGCATGTATCTCAAGTTTTTAAGATGATGCTGAAATTGGTACAAAATGGTATGATGGTGAAATTGGTATTTGAGAAATTTAATGATTCTGCCATGTTCCGTTTGTTCAAGTTTCGCCCTTTGTCACTCAACACTGGAGGCTACTTCTATCACAGGCATGCATTCCTGTCGCTGACTATAAACTACATTTGGAGCAAAACTACATATGGTTCCAATTTCTCGACCTAGAGCATAATATAATTAAAGAAGTGATATGTGATATTCATCTCCTTGGCACTCTGTTACAGTGGAAATGAAACATGACACATGCAACGATTCTTTTCTTATTGTAGTAGGAAATTCTATTCCAAACTTTATTTTTAAATTTAGTTGCCTGGACTGGGCAACTAGATTATATTTTTACCTGGTCAGGCCAATAATTTACATGCCCCAGGCATCTCGGGCATGGTATTTTTCAAGCCCTGCATATGTACTCCATTCTGCTGATAGCAGACTATTTGGTGTAAGCATAATGATAGGCTATGGATCCCTCATGCATGGCATAGACTATCCCGGCCAGTGGGGGCAGTTCTATGATATGAGACATGTTTAGATGGCATGAACTGGGACTCCTGGTGTGTGCAGACTAATGTATGAATACCAGCTACATCCAGGGACTGCTTGTGGACCATGTGCAATGCATAATGTTGTATCTCAACACAGCAGGGATATGTTCTTCCACAATGATAATGCCCCCACGTCTGGATCTGTAGAAGAAATATTCTTTGCTTAATACGTAGAATATAGGTCCGGATTATTTACCAATAATCGGATATGCCTGAATCACCAGTTTTTACTGTTCTACACGTGACATAGATCACATGAGAAAAATTGAAAATTAAATTGCCCTGGAGCAGGGAATTGAACCTGCATCTCCTGGTTTCTGCTCAAGTATGCTATCCATTATACCACACAGGACAATGAAGTTCCAAGTATCTGAGTGATATGGAGTATGTCATGTATAGAACAATAAAAACTGGCAATTCAGGCATATCTGATTGCTAGGTAAATAATTCTGACCTTTGTTCTATGCATTAAGTGAAGAACATTTCTTCCACAGAATCCATAACTGAGATACTAGTTATTTACTTAATTATCCTATGATGAAATATAATTTGCCTTGACTGTCATAAATCTGAGGATGTTGAGATTCTTCAAATTCAGATACTTGGAATTTTATTGTTCCGGGTGGTAGAGATGCAGGTTCGATTCCAGGTTCAGGGCGATGAAATTTTCAAGTTTTCTGAAGCGATGTATGTCACGTACATAACAGTAAAACCTGGCCATTCAGGCATATCTGCTTGCTGGTAAATAATCCTGATGCTCCATGTCATCAGGCCTGCCTCATGCAGGAATGATTCAACGAACACTGCACTGATATAAGACAACTTGAATGGCCCTCAAACTTGCCAGATCTCAACTTACATGCTCCTAACAGGAGTCTCTGCACTGCACTATTGCTTGTCACACGCCTGCATTGTACAGTGAATTCGAGAATCACAACATGTTGAATGAAAATTACATTATTAAATTGTTGGAACAGAGTCGATGCACCGTCATTAGAAACTACAAAAAAGTCACACATTGGGTCCTGTCTACTCACTCATCCTGTAATGAAATAGGAAACAAGTTTGAGGCTAATGAACTTAACATTGAGATTTGTGGAATAACTTTTTTACGGGTCTTATAGAAGTTATTTTTCATGAAATTCATGAAAAATAACCTCTATAAGACCCGTAAAAAAGTTATTCCACAATCACAATGAATAGAGGTGCCATAAATGCATTTACAACTAAAATTGAGATTTGTGTTCTGAGTGGTGCAATGAACATATATGACAAAGAGAAGCATGGCATGAAAAATCACTGTCAGGAGCAAATCTTTGATTGCCGATAACGCCTCCATTTTTCGAGATAGTAATATCATTTGAAAGCTAGCCACACTTATTTTTATCAGGGCAACAACTTTTTCATTGCTAAAAAGGCAAGTACATACACAAAATTAAAAGGAAATTCTACAACAATAACCTGTGAGAAAGTGGCCCCTTTAGTTGGCAACAATTCCCATATTTGGAATTTTTCATAAAAAAAAGAAAAAACACTAAGAGGTGCGCGAAAGACAGCTGGTGCAAAATACCTTGCTACACCTGAATCAACTTTTTAAAATTATTGTGTACACAGAGTACATGGCACACATTTCTAAAATAGTACAACTTATGTGCTGCATTTAAAAGAAATAAATTTTAAATATTATGACCAGCCGATCTCTATGAAAAACAAAGCAACTGCAGCTAAACAACAGCAGGTGTGAAGGTCATGAAACAGTAAAAATAACCCCTGATACTGAGCTCTATCAGTGTTATTCTTGTTCTTCAGATGAGAAAGGGAGTAGACTTAACTGAGTTTTACAAAGGCCAAATTGTAATGGCCAGACAACTAGGTCACAGCATTTCCAAGATGGCAAGGCATGTTGGTTCTCATGGTCATAAGTGGTTAGTGCCTTCAAAAAGTGGTCCAAGGTGAGAAAAATCATAACCCACTGGTAAGGCGTGGGCCAACCATGTCTCGTTGATGCTAGAGGTGAGCGGAGGCTATCACGTATACTACAAGCCGCAACAGAAGGGATACTGTGGCACAACTCACCTGTAATTAGAATGCTGGTGACGGAAGTAATGTGTCACAACATACAATACATCGAAACCTGCTGCAAATGAGGCTGCGTAGCCACAGACAACTCCAAGTGCCCATGCTAATTCAATTCACCATCAAAAGCACCTACAATGGGCATGAACGCATCAAAACTGTATCTTGAATCATTAGAAGAAAGTCATCTGATCTGATGAATCTCATTTATTGTTGCACCAGGTGGACAACAGGGTATGTTTGCATCGTTTACCTGGGAAAGTGTTGGCATTAGAATGCACTATGGGATGAAAACAAGCAAGTGGAGGAAATGTAATGCTTTGGCCAATGTTCTGCTGGGAAACTCTGGGTCCATCCATTCATGTGCAGGAAACTATGTCTACCACCTGCAACATTACTGCAGACCAGGAATGCAACTGCAGCAGCTCAACCACATATCTTACAAGAGTTAAAGGACCTGCTGGTAACGTGTTGCTACCAGAAACCACAAGACACCTTTAGAAATCTTGTATCGTCAATGCCTCACCAATATCATATTTGGTAGGTGGTCATAATGTTTTCGTTCTTCGGTGTACATGAAGATTCACTTGGGGCTAACATTTATTGCGTGAAATATCTCAAGACACGAACATAAAAGTAAAACACAAACCACTCCATTTACTCCATTCCATGACAAGTGAATTGCAGTAGTTCCAGATAATGTTGATGGTTCCTGTTAGGTGATGCCAAGAAGTTGGTCCAGGATGGGATGATGTAGCAATTGCTTCTCAGTTACATTGCATCAGAACAAAATGTATTCAATTCCAAAGCGTATCTACATTATCAATATGCACTGGGTGACGAGGAATGTCAGAATGCATTTCAAAGGAAATTTGGTGGCCACAAACTACCAACCAGAGCCATCATTTCCAAATCGGTAAAGCCTTGTGAATCAGCACACAGGTGGAGAGCCCACGATGTAGAGGAGACAGGACAGGATGTGAGGCAACATTCACTCCAGTCCCTACATGTCTTTTGCAAAGGCTTTCTCAAGAGACTGGAAGATTGTATTTGATTTGTTAAAGATCAGCAAAGAAAGTGAAGCTCAAGCCATAATATGTTACCACTGGGCAAGCATTACAGCCCCCAGATCATGCTAACCAAATAGTGTACTGTGAATGGTTACTGCAATTTTTCAGACAAAATGATGGGCTGACAAACGATGGTTTATTGACATATCCTAGTTCCTGGTATTTGGATACATGAACTCACAAAACATATGTATGTGGGACACCAAAAATACCCATGCTTCCCATGACAAACCCCTGCATCTCCACAGAACTGCTGTCTGGTGTACAATGCCCCAGTTCTATATCATTAGATAAATCTTTTTAGGAGATGTTGAATGCTCACTGGTACTTGGCTATATTTATTGAATTTGTGAACCGCCTGGTTGACCAGAAGAGTAGAAATGGTTACTTTCAACAAGACAATGCCACGTCATACCTCCAATAAAACATGTCAGAGATCTGCAGCTTCTTCCAGGACAAGGTTATTTTGCAAGGTCTGTAGCTCCCAAGGTCTCATGATCTGACACTCTCGATTTCTACCTCCGGGGAAACTTGAAAGAGAAGGTGTATGACAACAAACGAAGGATGACATCAGGTACAAGCTTAATGTCTGCTATTGACATTGGTATGTTACAGCAAACATTCGCCAATATGGAGTGTCAAGGGAATATGTGTCTGAACGCTGGTAGTGGTCACTTCCAGCATCTTCTTTGAGACAGCTCTGTTTGTCATAGGCCAAGATATATTTCCACTGAATATCAATCAATTCTGTTAGCACACTCAAGTCTTACTACATAAAATAAGTGTTCAGTCCTGAGTGAATCACCCTATATATGATTGTGGCATACAATGGTGCAGAATATCCACAGACACCAATGCTTGCCAACATTGGGTGGAATAGCAATTACTCCTTTCATTAAAAATTCACTTATTAACCAGCACTCCACAATTACAATTAACCCTGACATTACTGACCAATGTATCAGATCACCTTCCTGAACTCTTATAAGTGATATTTAAAAGCTGCTCTAACATTTTAATACTACTAAATGATGATGTGACAGTAAGAATCACTGTCAGCACATATATGTTACTGCTTCAAACTCGCAATTAAAACTATTTCCAACACTAGTCTGACACAGCACCTACCTGAATGAATGGGCAAGTTTCAACCTCAGTTGAAACTTGCCAGTACTTCAAAAAACTTTTTGAACACCCACCATACTGCATATGCATTGCAATAATTATACAGATATAAGCTAAAATCTATTGACAGTGAGAAGTTGCACAAACTTTCTCATTCCACAATATACAAAATTTATTTCCCACTCAATTTTTGGAGAAATATCTCAAGAAAAATGTGGTTCAGCCAGTATTTTTCAGTTAGCTGCAAAGATAGCAAAATATAATCTATTCAACCTAAGTTGAAACTTGCCCATTCATTCAGGTAGGTGCTGTGTCAGACTAGTGTTGGAAATAAGTGGTTGATATTAAAATGCTGAGAGTTCTAGCACAGATTTTTTTTTGTTGTTGTTCTGCTATGTGGTTTTTATAACTTGTTTAATTTTCTGATGTCCAGGGTTCATCTAGACTTTTCCTTGGCAGTGTTTGAACCAGTACTTCAAAAATTGTGTGTCAATCAGTAACAAATCAGTCATCTCCTACACAGGCATAGCATGCATCTTATCACAGCACTTTAATTTTACATAAATGTGAATCTTAACCCAGATATAGTGAAATTTCTTCCTGCATATTAGCTCAAATTATCGTGTGGGAAGGAACAGCTTGAGGCGTTTTGGTGGTGTGACAGATACCAATAACAGGTCCAATCACCACTTGACACAGTAATTGTTCAATGCCAAACAATGAAGTGCTCACTGCACTGAAGTATCAAGATCTGAACGAAAATAAATTGTTCTGTACAAAAGTAAGAGGGTGTCATTCTGTGTCAAATCAACCAATGAAATAGCCATTTTCAAGCTGACCTGTTTTTCTTGAAATTTGGTGTGATTGTTAGGCATGTAGACTTATGAATAAATCCCAAATTTTAGCTCCGTCCACCTAGGGGGTTTCAAATCACACAACCTTGAAATTTAGAAAATAGTGACCTCCAGACAATCTTTGAGTACTTGAAACTCATTACCTAATTGTGCTAGAAGGTTGCAATTTGTGTCTTTTTTATAGCATTTTATATGAGCTCTTAAAACTTGTGCTAAAGATAAAAATAAAATAGGTTAGACCTTTTCAATGTCACAGAAATAACTTTTGACCAAGGATACTTTAAAAAAATTAATTTTAAAAGTTTGAAAAGATTTTATGGCATCATTAATTTCCTTTACTAGTATGCCAACTTTCAAGTTGGGACACAGCAATGGGATCATTATTTATAAGACATTTAACTGAAGTGAATCTTAACCTAAAGTTCTCCAAAAGTGACAAAATGACATTTTGCAAGTGTTTGACAATTAACAAATATAATGTGATATATTTATTAAATGTAAAGTTTGTTCACCCTGTGATACGATAAATGCATCTTTCTATTGCAGGTGTGTGTGTGGGGGGAGACTGCTGGGAATAAAAATGAAACCCATGGTAGGTCTAAAGTTTACATTAAAATGTGAGAACGAGTTTTTTTGTTTTTTTTTGTTTTTGTTCCTTAACAGCAGGGGATTATAAATCCCCTGATTTTTCCAGGTTTTTAGCAAAAGCATTCATTTCCACCTGAGATTTCACTGGGCACCAAGTTTTGCTCCTGATATTTTGCTGCTTTCATGGGGTGGCATACAAACCCTGCTATCCCTTCTAAACCAGAAACACCTTGGAGTTTGACCAATAGCAGGCTTAGTTTGCAGTTTGCTTTTGACTTTCACTACCTAATCACAGCGTCGTTTACTTTCATTAGTCAAATACAACGGTCAGCTGCAGCCATTGCACACTTCTAGTTTCATTCTGTTACTTGTTACAGCAAGTCTTTAATATGTTATGCTCTAAAAATACTGTTATGCTCCTTTTTTCTTTTTATTTACTCTTCTGGTCTTGAAGGTATTACACCAAAAATGTATTTATTGCATGTAAATAAGTAGATTATTTTTAAAAAAAACAGTGCTGCTATTTTTCTGGGGTAATTGTTGCTGAATTTTTCCTCCCTCTTTAAAAGTGCTAAATGTCACAGATTTAAGACCTTTGTTGCAACTCTTTTCAAGAAAAGGGATGCTACAATGTGAAAAAAATATGTCCTGTTCCTCAGAGTCAATAGTTAAACTTCTTATTCATAAAAAAATCTGTGACAAATCATGAAAAATCTTTCAAAGACAAAATATGCCTGTGAACTTTGAATTGATGACAGCCAGTCATGATCACATGTTGACGAAGCTGATACTTAACCTATCATAAGCCAGAGTAGTAGTGAAGGTACACTAAAAGTAAAGAAATTTCTGAAAGTGCAATAGGAATTTTGAATGTATCTTTACAGTTAGTTGGTTAAACTTATGTAAACAGGAAGACTGTGTGAACAAGAACATCCTTATGCAAATTTGAAAAAAATTACATGCTTTTTACAGAAGAAAGTTATGTTAATCTTTTCCTGATGCATAACTCACAACATCTGACCTGAAAACAGAAATCATTGCTCAGCTTAAAGAAATGAAAATGTTAAATGATACAAAGTGAAGAGCTTAAAAGCTGTAAATTCTTACAGTACTACCAAAAAAGTTGGGAGTTCTCAAAACTTGCAGGATGAATTCAGTATTTCAAATTACAATGCAAGAAAGGTAAAACCAATTGTAAAGAGAGAGAGAGAGAGTTCAGAGGAAATAAGAATTTTATTAACTTCAAACCTAAAGCCAGAAAGGATATTAAAACAGGAGACAGCTGATCTGGTGCAAGATTTTTATTGCAATGTATATGTTAGCAAGCCAATGCCTAAGGGAAAAAAAAGATTTACAAAAAAAAAAAAAAAAAAAAGGCTTTGTTAAACAACCTGAAAGATATTTATTTAGAAACAGTTTAAGACTGCATAACCAGAGGTACAAATTGGCTTCTCGAAGTTTGCAGAACTGCATTCGAAAGTATCATTGTTGGAGCAAGTGGTACATGCAGTGTATGTGCATCACAATTCATCAAAACTTTAAAGTAATGTTTTTAGGGTGACAGATTGCAAAAAAATTAACTACTGAAGATAAACTCCCCAGTAACACATATAAAGACTGCATTGCAAGCGTTATATGCAATCCTTTACTTTCTGCATGCTACTTCAGTAAATGCCAATACTGCACCAGCATCAGATTTATTGAAGTTTCATTATTGATATAATGAAAAAGAATGATATTGATTCTGTGACATTTAGGCAGTGGGTATCTATTAACAAAACATCTCTTAAAACTGTGACAAAATCAACAAAAGATTGATTTCTTTTTTTTTTTTTTTTTTTTTGTATGACTAAAGGCACTGCTATATTGTTATTTATTTTCTTTTTTACATCATTTTAGTTCAAAAAATAATATTTATTAAAGGTTTACTTTAGATCATTACAGGTAGGCTAGGCTACCATAAGTTTTGTGCCAGAATGGGTGTCAAAAGTGCTTACCGATGTGAACAAAATGCAGAGAATGGGATCAGCTTTGACATTCTTGCAGCATTACAGCGAAGTTGGGGATGCATTTCTTGATCATATCATGACGGGCAATGAAACGCAAGTTCAATTTGTGGATGTCAAGCGCAAAGAGCAGTCAAAGCAGTGGATGCAAATACATTCACCAAACAAGTCCAAAAAGTGCAAACAAATGTTTTCACAGAAAAAGTTGATGGCAACCATTTTCTGAGATTGGAAAGGAGTGCTTCTGACTGACTTCATGGAACTAGGAACCACAATAACAGCAGAGAAGCACTGTGAAACACTACGAAAATTACGCAGAGCAATTCAGAAAAGGAGAGGAATGCTGACATCAGTTATTATGCTCTTCCCTGACAATGTGCGGCCAACACAGTGCTGAAGCAGTTTGGTTGAGAGGTGTTCGACCACCCTCTGTATAGCCTGGACCTGGCACCAAAAGATTATGACCTCTTCACCCACATGAAAACATGGTTGGGATCGCAATACTTTAATGACAATGAGGAGTTGAAGATGGGTATCCAATCAGGGCTGAGTTCCCAGGCGGCAACCTTCTTTGATTCAAGGATACAAAAGCTTGTACCCCAGTACAAGTGTCTCAACTTAAGGGTAACTACGTTGAGAAGTAGCCTAGACCTGTAAGCATGTTTCGCATGCAGTAAAATATTTTGTTCTCATTTCTTGTTTTCTTCACAGCCTACCGGAAGTTGATATCCAAATAGCCTATGTACAATTCTATTTTAACAGCTGAGTGTTGAATAACTATGCTCTTTTTATGTACTTTTTATATACTTGAAGACACAGCAAAAAATATTAAGTCAGCGAAAAAAAAATTTTTTTTTGCTTTTGTGCCACGTGGAAAAACATTTCACAAGCTCTACACATTTGTTTGGACACTTAATTCAGAATACTACCTTGTACATCTACAGTAACTTTGAAACTGGAAGCAAAAATCATACAAAAAGGAAGGCAGTTTCTGGTGGTCATAGGTTACTAAAAGGTTAGCTTATATTTTAGAACCACTGCAATTTAATTCACTCCTAAAAATGTAACTCCAATATTTTATTTGCTCCAAATTTATCAGAAATGAAAAATGTAATAACAGGATTCTTGAAAACATGTCTTCGTTGGCAAAAGGGGGATTTTTGTTTCTGTCTTGTAATGTTGGCTCTCTTTGATAGAGCCTAGTGATATATAAGATACAAAAATTTGAGAAGCACTGATATAGGGGACAAATGATAACAAGAGATATCCCTGTTAACTGATTTCAGAAAAGACGTGGTTTGCATACTTGAACATTGTCACTGACTATGTGGATGCACCAGGGGGTTCAGGAACATATTCAGATTTATCAGTGAGTGCAGGGCACTCATTAAGTCATTGAGAAAATATGAGCTTAAATTGGGAGAGTAAAAATGCTCTATGGAAATGACCATTTTTTAATTCTCTCTCTTAGAGGTTAACACTTCACTTTTCTTCTTTTCACTACTTTTATGCAATCAATCATTACAATGTCGTGTATGCTATGTAAAAGCGTGTTATTTAAGTCCGTTTGGCTTCTGAAACTTAGGGCTTAGGTAGTTCATGTAGTTGCAAAATAATAAATTATCATGAAGAAGCTCATGCTCAAGAATTCTTCAAAGAGAACAAAAGAATAAATAAGCAGAAATAGCCATCAGACTATTCAGTTTAATGCTATCATCATCATCATTATCAACCATTATCAATCCACTGCTGGACGAAGGTCTCTCCAAGCCTCTTCCACAACGGTCTGTCTTGTGTCAGTCTCCTCCATGTTACTCCCGCATACATTCGAATTTCATCCACCCATCTTCCATGTGGTCTTCTTCTGGGTCTTTTCCTGTCCCTTGGAATCCAATCTAAAATTTTGACTGTCCATCGATGGTCTGTTCTTCTGGCAGTATGTCCAGCCCATTGCCATTTCAGGGATTTAACTCTGATCATGATGTCCTCCACTCTTGTCATTTTTCGGATCCATGTGTTCCTCTTCTTATCTTTCCTGATAACACCAAGCATGCACCTCTCCATGCTTCCTTGAGTTGTCTTCAGCCTTTGTATGTCTCTTTTAGCTAAGGTCCACGTCTCTGCACCATACGTAAGCACTGGAAGGATGCATTGATCAAACACTTTTCTTTTAAGACATAATGGCATATTGCTCTCGAAAATTATGCTGTTTCTTCCAAAAGCTCTCCAGGCAAGTTTTGTACGCCGATTAATTTCTTCACCAATGTGACCCTCACTTGATATCCGCTGTCCAAGATAAACGTACGTGTCTGTTATTTTCAGCTTTTCTCCATCAATCGATAAATCTTCATTTCTTGTAAAAGCATTGAACATCACTTTTGTCTTCTGAAAGTTCATTTTTAATCCCACTTCTTTACTCTTGTCAGCAAGTTCCTGGATCATACTCTGTAGCTCTGATGGGGTAGTTGCAAAAATGACTATGTCATCAGCAAAACGAAGGTGGGTTAGATAATCTCCATTAATCTTTATCCCTTTGTTTTCCCAGTTCAGTGATTGAAAGACATTTTCCAATGTGGCATTAAAGAGCTTCGGAGATATGGTGTCACCTTGTCTCACTCCTTTTCCAATTTTTATGTGTGTTGTATTTTCAAACAGCCGAATCTTTGCACTTGCATTTTCATAGATGTTATTAATAATATTAATGTATGCATCTTCAATACCGCAGGATTTCAGAGCCATTGCAACTGCTGATGGTTTCACCAAATCAAAGGCTTTTTCATAATCAATAAAAGCCATGCACAATGGAAGTTCATATTCCCTCGCTCTTTCAATTAGTTCTCTCAGTACGTGGATATGATCTATTGTGCTGTAGCCACTCCTGAATCCAGCTTGTTCTCTCGGTTGAGCCGTGTCCAGTGTCACCTTCAAGCGGTGTGAAAGAACTTTAGTGAAGATTTTATAAACCACTAATAGGAGGCTGATAGGTCTGTAGTTCCTGAGATCCTCAATGTCACCTTTTTTATGTAGCAAGATCATTGTAGCGTTGTTCCAATCCTCAGGAATTTTCCCTTCATTAAGGCATCGAGTGAAAATTTGGGCGAGTACTGTTTCGATTTCTCCACTTGCTTCTTGTATGATGTCTACAGTAATTCCATCTTCTCCTGGAGCTTTTCCTCGCTTCATGTTCTTGATTGCATGTGCAACTTCTGCTGGAAGGACTGGAAGAACTCTGGTACTGGTACCTTTCATGATGTCTGGAGTACATGTATCATCCCTTTCATATAATTTGGAGTAGAAATCTTTCACTCTTGTCAAAATTTCGCCTCTATTTCTTGTTACAGAACCATCTTCTTTTCTCAGTGCCATAATCTGTTTTTTTCCCTTACTGAGATGTCCCTTAGCTATCTTTAGGCTTTGGTTGTTTTCAATTGCTTTCCTTACTAGTTCACAGTTGAATTTCCTTACGTCTTCAGTGATACTTTTTCGTACTGTCTTGCATAGCTCTATATATTCCACTTTGGAAGTCACATCTTCTTTAGTTGTCCTCATCACTCTTCTTTTTTGCATCAACATTTTGGTTTTTCCTGATAATTTGTTCACATGCAATTTGTTCTTAGACCCAGCTAATTTTGTTGCTGTTTCCATAAGAGCTTTGGTTACTTTTCTGTTAACTTCAGAAATATCCACTTCTTCCGATGTTAGGCCTTCTAAAGCAGAGAATCTGTTCTTCAGTTCCAACTTGAAGGTATTATGATGTTTTTTAAGGTTGGTTATGTCAATACATTTTGTTTGTCTTGTGAGCTTGCTACGTTCGAGTTTAGTGTTGAGGTGCATCTTACATCTCACCAATCTATGGTCACTACCTGTGTTGAACTTGTTTAGCACACTGCAGTCTTCTATGACGAATTTTTTGTTACACATAATAAAATCAATTTCACTTGTCATCCCATTTGGATGTCTCCATGTCCATTTCCTGTGTGGCTTTTTCTTGAAAAAGGAGTTCAAGATGAAAAACCCTTCTGCCTCTGCAAACTCTACGAGAGTATTTCCACGCTGGTTTCTGTTGCCGTGACCGAATTTACCTACTGAAGTTTCATTCTGTTGCCGTTGCCCTATTTTTGCATTGAAATCTCCCATAATTATCTTCAAGTGCTGCTTACCTTTATTATTTAGATCACGAATTTCCTCATAAAATTCTTCAATTAGTTCTTCTTCAGCATGACTTGTGGTGGGTGCATAAGTTTGAATAATCTGAACCTGGTATCTTCTCGAGAGTTGGATAACGAGTCGTGTAGCTCGGTCAGAGGAACTTTCAACTTCTACAACTTTATCCTTCAGTTTCTTGTTTATTATAAATCCAACACCACTAGTTCTGCCAGTATCTGTCCCACAATAGTAGAAGAGATGTCCACTTTTCAGTTCAATGAGATCTTCTCCTTTTCTCCTTACCTCACTTAGCCCGACGATGTCCCACTTGATCCTTTGTAGTTCCTCTTCCAATTCAAGAAGCCTTGAATCAGAAGATAGGGAGCGTCCATTGTACGTTGCCAAGGTCAGCATCAGATGGCAGCCTAGTCCGGTCCTCCGGGGATTCTTAGCACCCTCTGCCTTCATGTCGCACTGGCCGCTGCCTTGGCCAGGTACATTCCAACTGCCGGAGACTGAGGGCCAAGATTTAAGTTGTGGAGTCATTTTGGAGGGGTTTGGCCATAACTCACCATGCTGGCCAAGCGGGTTGGGGAGTGTGGGATAGCATTTCCTCTAATCCCGATGGTATAGTTATACCGCTATTGGCGGTCGTCAGAGCCCCTTTAGTGGTAACAGGATGTACCACGAGAAGGCGGGGTTGACATTTGTCAAGGAGAGGCTGTGATGTTACGCTATATATGGAAGTATATGTGTTTACACACTGCTATCCAAAACTTAAGGGTGAACATGAAATCTGACAGTTAGAGCATCATGGTGTTAAAAGATCTTGTTAACATATGCATGGGGTGACGTGTGAAAATATTTCATGATTTGTAGCCTGTAAGAAAATTAGCTGGGATCACATTACAGCTGCTGGGCATGTACATAGGCAGGAGGCCAAATTGTGTCGCAAATGAGTTCATTCAGTTTTTATGCATATCAGCAGCAAAGCAAGAAACTGCATGTCTGAGATAACAAAAGGGTGTCTTCACAGACATGGAAGATTTTACCTAAGGCCAAATTATTGGCAAGCTTAAAAAGGGCCGGACTGTGACTAATGCCATCACTAATCAGAGAGTTTGGAGTAGAATGCAGCATAGTGTCACTGCTTTGGTCAGCATTCAGGAGACAGAACTGCTGCCAGATGCTTTGCTGGAGGTTGTCCAACACTGTACAAGCTAGTGGGATGAGAGTCACCTGGCCATAATGGCAAAATGGAGTAGGAAAAGCACTGTGGGAAGTTGGCAATACATCTTCAAGAAAGCACAGGTGTGCGTGTGTATGTGTGCATTTTGCACCAAATTATGTCAGAACTTTATACCCAAAAACCCGTACACTGTCAACCATTATCCAGGATGCTTCTTACAGCCTGCCATCAATGGTGTATGTCTCACATTGACTGATCTTCAGATCAATGGGACAAAGTAATGTTCACGGATGAAAGTTGCTTTAGTCTTTCACTGGATTCCAAGCAACATTTGATCTGGAGGGAACATGGGACTGTGTATGATGTCAAAAACATCATTGAACAGAACAGATATGGCAATCACTGCATCATGGTGTGGTCCAGTATCATAGTTAACATACCAAACTGCAGTTGCTGTGGGTGCAGATTTCATTTTTATGCATAACACCTATCCTCACCACACAACAGCTGAGGATGAAGTATTACTGGCTAGTAAGTATATCTATCAGATGGAGTGGCCAGCATTCCACTGATCTCAGTTAAATCAAACAGGCATGGGACACTCTGGGGTGATGTGCTGTGCAAAGGAATCCTCATCAGAAACAATTCCAGCACTTATCAGTGTTCTCTAGCAGGAGTGTGACAGTTTCCTCTTTGAAAAAAGCTCCTAAACTGCTTGGTACTAAGCATCAAGCACTGGTTCCAGGCATGCATTGTAGTGTGAGGTGGAGATATTTCCTACTGACTTTGCCCTCTAGTCTGTTTATGCAGTGTCAGTGGAAGAGGGTCACTGGATGACAGGTCAACCCGTAACTCCAAAACATTTTGTTCTGTTTCGATCTCTATTACATATTACTCACAATTTTTGATGTTGTAAACTTCATTTCACAGTTGCTATTACCATCGATACCACTTACACCTCAAACCCCATGTTTTCAAATTCTGACAGGTCAAAATGTACTTTGTCCTTAAGTTTTCAACAGCTGTGAATATACTGTTTATAGATACATACATACTAACAGGCCCCATCATTATGACCATCCAACCCACAACTAGAAGAAGTGACAACACCAACCAGTGCAGAATACACATAGGCAGCAAAAGCAGGGTAGTCACTTTGCAAGTACAAAGCCCATGCAATGGGGAAAGGGAAGGACATGTCAGAGTTTGAGCAGGGAATGATTATTGGCAAAAAGAAGGAGGGGGACTAGCATCTCAGCAACTGCAGACATTGCTGTTCAAGGGCCACCATGGTGAAAGTGTGGAGCAAATGGTCTGAAGAGAGAATACATCTACACCCAACATGTAGTATATGGGAGACCACCACTGGTTGACAGTCTAGGTGAGCATGAACAGTGAGTGCTGCCTAGGACAATAGATGGCTCATGGTCCCTGAAGCACACAAAAATTCCCAATTTAATAGACACCCTTGATAAGGGATTACTGGTCTGTTCGTGTGCCCACATTGATAGACTATTAGAGAGCTCTGCCAGCAGTGAGAACAGGAGTAGTGCAACTGGAAAAAGTGTAACCTGGTCCTGAGTCCTTCTTCCAGCTCAAACGTGATGACGGACAGGTCCATATTCAACATGGCATGAATGGACAGCTGCAACCAGACTACACGGTTGGGCAGAAAAATGCAGCAACAGCATGGTGATCATTCTCACAGAAATCACTGGGTCCCATCATTCCTGTTGAACACACTCTCACTACCAGATTCAACCTAAGTGATGCTTCAGATTAAGTGTTGCCCTACATGGTGACCATATAATTCGATGGCACTAGACTCTTTCAAGAAAACAAGGCTGCACTCTGCAGGACTGGATTGAAGATTATGTCCACGCCTTTTGTCGTTTTCCCTAGCTGCTGGCAAATTTCACCTGACTCAAAAATCCTATTGAACATCAACAGAAAATGAAGTACAATGCAGCAATCACTTGTCCTCTTCATGATGTTATGGTTCATAACTACATATACACAGTGTGTCTAAAATAATTTTGGACTAATATTCTGTGTGAAATACTGATAATGTTGTTGGGCAGCACTTAACCTAGTTAGCATCAAGCATTGTGTGTCACTTAAGCAAGTTTCACCTGTGTTCGTTAGACACTGAGGTATGATTCAAACTGGTTACTGCATTGGAGCAGTGTGTCAGAATTTCATGGTGGAGCAAAGGAGCTCTGGTAAAGTTTCATTTTTAATTAGTAAAAGTGCTATTGAAACACATGGAACATTACAAAAAGCATACAGCAAAGCATATTTGTTGCATTCAACAACATCCGAGTGGTTCAAAAGGTTTTGGGAAGGGCAACAATCCTTTTAACAAACAACAAATAGAGTCCAACAACCAGTCAAAAGAGCAACACAACTGAACAGTTCTGGCAGTTGGTAACAGAGCTGTTGAGTGCAGAAGTGAACATTAGCAAAGCACTATCCCATCAACTTTGCATAACAATTTATTGAAGAGAAAAAAAGTGTGTGAGAAATTCGCTCCACATTCTTAACACTGGAGCAAAAATGGTGAGCATCAGTTCCTGCTGCAATTTTATTGAACTCATTGAAGATGAAGCAACTGTGCTGAATAAAAGTGCCATGAGAGATGGAACATGGTATTTTGTTTATGACCCAAGATGAAAAGGCAGAGCTCTGTGTGGTTGAATGCCAGAAAATACAAGTCAAGCAAAGTTTGGCATGGAAAAATCACTTGTGTAAACCATGCTGATAAATCTGTTAAGCTAAGAGTTCGATTCATCATGAACTGTCCCAGAAGCACAAACAGTTGACAGCCAGCATTATCTGGGTGTAATAAAACAGTTAACCGAATCTAATTAAACAAATAATCTCGTGAGCATAACTAACCTTCTTGATCTATTGATTTTCCTACATTTTAGCACATTACTTCCTCCAACTTTTTGTTCTTATGTTATTGGGAAGAATGCTAACAGACAGTCGGAGGAATAACGTGCTAAAATGTGAGAAAATGAATAGATCAAGAAAAATGTGAATTATGCTGATATTCTTACGAAATTTGTTTAATTAGTTTTGATTTGACACCTTTTTACTTAAAAACCTATTAAGAACATTTTTGACATCCTTATAGGTAATTGTGAGTTAACCGAATTATATGCTTTCGTCCGGAATTTTACAGGAAGAAAGATTGGTTTCTCCTCCACAATAGCACATCATATCATGCCGCCAGTTTTGTTACACTTTTTCTTGCAGAAAAAGCTAATATCTCTGCTACATAACCCAAAATATACAACAGAACTCACAAGCAAATTTCTTATTCTCAAAATTTACAGCTGCATTGGAAGGGAAGTGCTTCAAAGATATTCCAACAGCCCAGGCTAATATGATGGAGCAAATTTAATGTAGTTCCTTCTGATGCATCCCATAAAAACTGCTGGACTTTGCACATACACAGTGAAGCCTGCATTGAACATGAAGGGGATTATGATGAACACTAACTTTTTAGATGCACTGTGTATAAAGAATTTTCATGCATAATTTCATCTCTCTCTCTCTCTCTCTCTCTCTCTCTCTCTCTCTCTCTCTCTCTCTCTCTCTTTATATACATATATATAACCTCATAAAGATGACATGAAAAACACTGAATATTTCACTAGCCTGCGCAATGTTGCATGACAAGATAGAAGCTCTAAAATACAATATAAATAGATACAAGATATAAATATAAAATACAATTCCTAAAACTCACCATTTAAAATCCTACTATGAAACTAAATAGCAATAAATCCATAAATCACAGAACAAATCAACACAACCATGATTTAGCAACAACACATCGTAGACTCTCTGTGTATAGTTTCCGAAAGCCATATGCACCACTCAAACACATCATATCTAGGCCATTCTCGTCAAGGGAACACCTTTTGAAACAGGCATAGCTAGAACTAACTAAAAGCAGCCTGTGTGTTCCCTAGGTTACCTTGAGAAATCCAAAAAATGCAGCCTTCAAACACATCCACCAAACCAACCATTGAAGCACGACACCTCACAACCTGCATGTTGCTGTAAAACAATTACAACACCATTCAAAGCAATCAGAGTCTCAAGCACACACCTCTTTTGTTCCCAATCGCATTACAAGAACATTTGACAAGCAAGAGTGTTCAGACTGGCTAGATGTACAAGTGGTTTTTATATAAGACAGGACAGCAGCCACAGATAAAGCATAGAATAGATGTTGCCATTTGTGTTAGTATAAATCTTCAACTGCAAGGGATCTTTCATGCAGTACTTTAGAAAAAAAGAGGTAACATTAGCTTTGTCAGATCACAGATTAGTAACTTGAGCCATGTCAATGTGTTTGTTTTTAGCGACATATTTTTTATCAATGGAGCAATTCATGAGCTGTCGAAATAACTTCATTACAAACTTAAGCGGATATTCGTTAGATATCAAAGTACTATATAGTAATCTTAGTTGAAGTACAAGTGTTTCAGAGTTGTTACAAGTACACGTGCCTCTCAAGAATTCTGATATTATGATATTTCGATGAACTGAGCTTGAAATATTCAAGTGCCAGTTTATCAAAATGCTCACCTTGAAATTATAATTTCTTCTTTTGTCATAAATTCCTATGACCATTGAGTCTCCATGAAATCCTATCTCAATATCCAAGAAATTTATATTTTGCATGCCACATCCAGTCATTTCCAAATCCAAAAACTCAGTTAAATTCCCTGCACTGCCGTATTGAAATTTGTGCATTCAAGTACTTGCAGATCATCAATATACCTGTAGATGTTTACATAGTTTGGTAGCCCAATGTATTTTCTTTCATACACTGTAAATACAAATTTGCTAGAACACTTGAGAATGACCAGCCCATCAGTATTCCCTTTGTTTGCAGATACGTGTTCGAACCATGCCCATGTAGTTATTATGAATGTAGAAATCCTGTAAATACTTCCATAGTTATAACTTCATATACATTATATGCTTGTTTTCTTCGAAGAGTATATCACATATCCTGTCCAAATCATTTAATTCGATGGATGTGAATCGGTTTCTAAAGTCAGAAGTTTGAATATTGTTTCCCCGAAATCCAAAGGACTCTTTCAAAGTTCCAAGTATATTTTATTGTTGCGAACGATCCAAGTTTTGTCGATATTATTCAGTATTTGCTTCAAATATTGTTCAAACAATTTACTAGCTCACTTTCCATAACAATTTACAGCTGATGTGATGAATGTGAATTTTACAGGAGTCTTGTGAAATTTCGGCACTGCGTAAAGGAAAGGAAGGTTAACGCTGATGTTAGCGATTTTCAGCCTTTTCTGTAATGCGATTAATTTTTTGCTAATTATGTTGCGATTCTGTGAGATGGAGGTGTAAGTTTTGCTGTTAGTTAGTTCATCAATGAGTAGAGCTTGATAGTATATTTTACAGATTATTGCAAAGTTATTTTTAGACTTATCAACAAAGGTGATAAGGAATTTTCTTTTAAGTTTACTTATATATTTGTATATGCTTCTTGGAATGCATTTAAATTCTTCTTTATTTTGACGCTTTCCTCTTTTCCATTCCATTTGTATTTTTTCGAGGACCTCCGCAATCCAAGGCATAAAAGCATGCACTGGGCAGTTCAAGTAGTTTGAAGCCTTCATTACATATCTTGAAATGTCAGTTGTAATTACCTTAAGGATTTCCATGAAACTACTTGAACTATCCAGCGCAGGCTTTTATGCCACGGATTGTGGAGGTCCTTCAAAAAATACAAATGGAATTGGAAAGAGGAAAGCGTAAAAATAAAGAAGAATTTAAATGCATTTCATTTGTATTTTTCGAGGACTTCCGCTATCCAAGGCATAAAACCATGCACTGGACAGTTCAAGTAGTTTCAATCCTTCATTACATATCTTGAAATGTCAGTTGTAATTACCTTAAGGATTTCCATGAAACTACTTGAACTGTCCAGTGCAGGCTTTTAATGCCACAGTTTGTGGAGGTCCTTGAAAAAATACAAATAGAATTGAAAAGAGGAAAGTGTCAAAATAAAGAAGAATTTAAACGCATTCCAAGAAGCATATACAAATATATAACTATACTTAAAAGGAAATTCATTATCACCTATGTTGATAAGTCTAAAAATAACTTTGCAATAATATGTAAAAAATACTATCATGCTCTACTCATTGATGAACTAACTAACAGTGAAACTTACACCTCCATCTCACAGAATTGCAACATAATTAGCAAAAAATTAATCGCATTACAGAAAAGGCTGAAAATCACTAGCATCAGCGTTAACCTTCCTTTCCTTTCCTCTATGCAGTGCCAAAATTTCACAAGACTCCTGTAAAATTCACATTCATCACATCAGTTGTAAATTACTACGGAAAGTCAGCTAGTAAATTGTTTGAACAATATTTGAAGTAAATACTGAATAATATCGACACAACTTGGATCGTTCATGACAATAAAAATATACTTGAAACTTTGAAAGAGTCCTTTGGATTTCGGGAAACGATATTCAAACTTTTGACTTTAAAAACCTGTTCACATCTATTGAATTAGATGATTTGAACAGGATATGTGCTATACTCTTCGAAGAAAACAAGCATATAAAGAACATAAAGTTATAACAATGGAAGTATTTACGGGATTTCTACATTCGTAATAACTACTTGGGCATGGGTTCAAACACATATCTGCAAACAAAGGGAATACCGAAGGGCTGCTCATTCTCAAATATTCTAGCAAATTTGTATTTACATGTATATAAAAGAAAATACATTGGGCTACCAAACTACGTAAATGTCTACAGGTATATTGATGATCTGCTGGTACTTGAATGTAGGAATCAAATTTCAATACGGCAGTGCAGGAAATTTAACTGAGTTTTTTGGATTTGGAAATGACTGGATGTGGCGTGCAAAATATACATTTCTTGGATATTAAGATGGGATTTTATGGAGACAATGGTCACAGGAATTCACGACAAAAGAAGAAATTATAATTTCTAGGTGAGCTTTTTGATTAACTAGCACTCGAATATATTTTAAGCTCAGTTCATCGAAATATCAGAATTCTTGAGAGGCATGCGTACTTGTAACAACTCTGAAACACTTGTACTTCAACTAAGATTACTATACAGTACTTTGATATCTAACAAATATCCACTTAAGTTAGTAATGAAGTTTATTCAACAGCTCATGAATTGCTCCATTGCTAAAAAATATGTCGCTAAAAACAAACACATTGTAAAAAAAAAAAAATTGCTAGCTCAAGTTACTAATCTGTGATCTGACAAAGTTAATGTTACCTATACTAACACAAATGGCAACATCTATTCTATGCTTTATCTGTGACTGCTGTCCTGTCTTATATAAAAAACACTTGTACATCTAGCCAGTCTGATCACTCTTGCTTGTGAAATGTTCTTGTAATGCAATCGGGAACGAAAGAGGTGTGTGCTTGAGTCTGATTGCTTTGAATGGTGTAATTGTTTTACAGCAACATGCAGGTTGTGATGTGTAGTGCTTTAATGGTCGCGACTGCTTGGTTTAGTGGATGTGTTTGAAGGCTGCATTTTTGGATTTCTCAAGGTAACCTAGGGAACGTGCAGTTGGCTTTTAGTTAGTTCTAGCTATTGCCTGTTTTGAAAGGTTATCATAGGCCAGTGGTCCCCTGATGAGAATGGCCTACACATGATCAGTCTAAGCAGTGTGTATGGCATTCGAAAACTAAGTACAGAGAGTCTACGATGTGTTGTTCCTAAATCATGGTTGTGTTGATTTGTTCTGTGATTTATGGGTTTATTGCTATTTAGTTTCATAGTAGGATATTAAATGGTGAGTTTTAGGAATTGTAATTTTATATTTATATCATGTATCTATTTATATTGTATATATATACAGGGTTACAAGGAAAGGGGAAAGTCCTTGATCAGGCCAATATCTCACAAACTATGGCAGTTAGCGATTTACTTCTTGTGCAGTTGTTTAGGAAACCCCTATGGCGCACAAAATAACACCACGAGGGATCCCCTCGTCCCCTTTTGGGGGGTTGAGGGGCTACTCCCCCCTGCAGATTGGGCTTTCGACTTCCCGTCACTGGTTCATGAAGTGTTGGCATACCGACCACGCATATCATTTTGGGATTCTGACGACGAAACAGAAAGCACTTTTGAAATCCATGCAAATGTGCTTTGGACACAGCGACTCAGGTAGCTTTCCGCCTTTTTCGCATTTGGAGAGTCCCCTACCATCTTTTGTTAAGGGACGAAAACATTTGTGTCATATTTTTGCCTCGCTGAACAAGTTTGGAATTGACTTTTTTGCCTTATCTGCAAAGGGGGCGCGATAGCCCCCACCCCCACCCAGGGGGACTAGGGGATCTTTTGTGGTGTTATTGTGTGCGGCATAGGGGTTTCCTATACAACTGCAGAAGTAAATCGCTAACTGCAGTAATTCACGAGATATTGGTCTGACCAAGGACTTTCCTTGTAACCCTGTATATATAAACTGAGACACCTGCAGTCATTGTTGAACTCCAAAATCTAAGATGCAATGTGAACACTGTGTGCAGTACAAAACAGGCAGACAAGCTTGTCGAGCATCTGTTAATATTCAATTGAGGGTGGGAACAGTAAAACGAGTGACCTGAATGACTTTGAATGTACACTGGCGTGCAAAAATTAAGGACGAAAAGGAGAAATTAGCATAACAGCGGAACGATCAAGCAGACGGGACCAAAAGACTGAAAGACCACTCAGGAGATAGACTAGGGTCCGGTACAGTAGGGCATGCGCATATATGCAGCATGACGTGGGGGGGTCGGAAGGGTATAAAGCACACGGGCGGTGTACGCTCAGCAATTCGGTGAAAGCTATTCACGGTGTACATTGGTTTGAACGACGTCAAGTTGCTGGCACCGTGTGATATGGCCAACAGGCAATCCAGTAGACGACATCTGGATGACTTTACTCGAGGTCGCGTCATTGGGAAGTTGGAAGAAGGTCGAAGTGTGACTAGTGTGGCCGAGGAGTTCGGGATCGCTCACAGCATCGTTTCACGAGCTTGGAGAGCATTTTAAATGACAGGAACAGCTGTCCAAGAGTTTAGCAGTGGTCGTCCACGTGCAACCACAACAGCGGACCACCGGTATATTGTCCTACATGAAGGCGAGAAGAGACAGACGGCAGACAGCTGGAGAAATCGCAAGGCACCTGCAACAGACAACTGGACGTCCGTTATCGCGTTTTACCATGGCCCGGAGGCTGTACATAGGTGGTCTATTTGCACGACGACCAGTACGGTGTGTGGCCATTAATGCCTGCTCATCAGAGAAGCGGTTTCTGTGGTGCCAGGAACACAAGAACTGGACACATCAGCAATGGGGTCGAGTTCTCTTTACGGATGGGAGCCGATTTAGTCTGATGAGCGATTCTGGACGTATACACATCTGGAGAGAGCAGGGAACACGCAATCACACCTCCAACATCATCGAAATGGACCGGTTTGGAGGTGGCGGAGTTCCCGTTTGGGGCGGTATCATGCTTGGTAGCCGTACTGACCTCCACATCTTCCAAGGAGGTTCAGTCACTGGTGTCTGCTATTGTACCGATGTTCTCCTGCCTCACGTGCGTCTGTTTTGAGGTGCTGTGGGTCCTGAGTTCCTCTTCATAGACGACAACGCTACACATCATAGTACAGTGGCTGTCGCAGAGCTGTTGGAGAGTGAAGATTTTCAACGCATGGATTGGCCCGCAAGGTCTCCGGACCTAAATCCAATCGAACACGTGTGGGGCCTTCTCGGGAGACACTTGGCAGCACGTCACCAGCCGCCAGCAACGATTCCGCAGCTGCGATTGGCGCTACAAGAGGAATGGGCCGCGATGCCTCAACAGCTCCTTGACAGACTGGACTTTTCATGGCAGCCGCCTGTCACATGGACGTTTCTGTCTTCTGTCCAGTTGTGCTCAAAGCTACCTTTTCCATAAAGTGCCTTTGTATCCTTTGGATTCCTTGTTTGGACGGTTTTTCCCACTTGTCCCATATTCTTACATCTTTGGGGATCTTATGGTATGATTTGAGTCGATGTGGAGCACTTCTGCACGACGTTACATTCGAAAAACCGTCTCGTCCTTAATTTTTGCACGCCAGTGTACATAATTGGCATCAGGCATGTTATTTCTCAAACGCCCGTATTGTTGGACTTTATACACCCAACAGTAGCAAGGGTTTACAGCGAATGGTGCAACATGAGAAAATTTCCACCAATCAGTGATCCTGTGGATAAAAACAGCAGGTGGATCACAGGTTTCTCAATTTGGCCCATTACATTCTCAAATATCTACAACTACAACACAGTGATCCAACATATGTAACTCAAGCAATGGTTATCTTTGTTATAGCAGCAGGCAGTTTTATGCACTGTGTAATAAATTGGGATGTAATAAATTTGGGAAAGCTAAACTAGCATTCTTTTTTGAAGGATGAAGACAAAATGTTTTTAAAAAGTTAGAAATTCCAACAGATTTGCATTTTAGAGATATTAAACAGGAAGTTCTAAAGAAAGATAAGCTTGCAAATCTTTAATATATGGCATATTTTAATGAAGGAAGAAAATCCCTCTAATTTTTTGGATATTCAACAGTCAGTTTCATCACAACTGTCCTGTCGAGAATTTTCATGTTCGTGAATCTCTGGGAAACTGATCACTTCGCTGAGATTTACGGGTGGAAAAAATAATAAATAAATAAAAAAAGTAAATAAATAAAATGAAAATTCTCTACAGTCCACGCTTTAAAATTTTGTTCGGAGGAGGCAGTGAAGTGAGGGAATAATGGTCATGTTCGTTCATTTCTCAGCCCTGAACAGACAAGCAAAATTTCATGAAAAAAAAGTGGGGGGGGGGATAATAAGAATTAAACTTTTTTTTCCTTTTGGATTAATTTACTTTTTACTCTTATAAGTTAGATGGAAAAGGCAAGCAAGAAGTCACCATCAACCCTTTTAGAAAACAAAATTATTCGCTATTAATCACGGAATGAAGGGAAAGCGTTTTTGTAAATTTGTGCAAAACCCAAAATCTATCTTTTTAGAGTCCACCATTTTTAGGTAAGTTTAGAAGCCTCTAGAAATGTGTCACAGAAAGTTCTCTAAGCAAGTGTCAGGCTATTTTTAGATCAACAGCATGCAGGAGGGTACAGCGTTTCCTACTATGAAGGTCAAGGTTCCTGGCCAGGGAGTGAGGCCATGTGTCCAGTGTCACAGTTTTGGCGGGAAACTCTTAGCCAATGGGCAGCGAAGTCGTTGGTTACTAGGGAGAAGTTTTAGCCAATGAGGGGTCAGCGGTTTTTCAAGCACCTCAGCTATTGTTGGAGAAAGCGTCACTCTTCACTCTTCTCATTGTGCTGGCCACGATGTAAGATCCAAAGAAAAAAACTCCAGTGACGGGCAAGCCCGCCTGCCGGGATCGGGGTTGGCCGGCAAGGAAAATGGCGCCGCTGCTCTTGAGAATCGGTAATAGTGGCATGGGTACATGCTGTGCTTCGTACCTCGAAGTATGAAAAAATATATATATTATTTTCAAGATTTCCTGTCCCGGAGATGAGGTGTTCACTGATTCATCCCTCTGATAGTGGACAACTGCAGTATTGAGCTGCATAGGAAAAATGAGTAATTACCGAAAAATGGCCTCAGCAGGAGAATTTCTCCCTGCCCAACTGCACGTTGAGTGAGCCTGCCGACCCAAAGGCTTTCACCGCTCTGTTCAACATATAATGGACATGGAGAAACACTTTCAGCGGTATGTTTTGAACCCGAGATCACTGGAGGCGTCATCAATGGCCATCGGTGTTTTGGAAGAAGCCAGCCCCTCTCTGAAGGAAACTGACGGTGGTTTTGAAAAAGTCATCAAATCATGCCAAGACCTCCTCCTTAAACCAGGGCTACAGAGAAAGGAGAGGCAGTGTTTTTTTCCCCCTTCTGTTTTGGGGAGTGAAATTTTGTTTTTTGTTTTTGTGCGTGATTTGAGTCAATGTACTCAACTTAAGGGCATTGCTGTGCACAGTGAAAAAGGTAAAGAAACTTTTTGTTTTGGCATTTCAAAAGGAAAAGAAAAATATATTATGTTAGGGTTACTCTAAAATATTTAACATGTGGGTTTTTGACAGTAGGGCAGTGTGAAAAAAAAAAGAAAAAAAGTTGTATATATAAATACACTATCTACCAACAAGTAATTGGACACCCCTGCAATTGACGATATCTGCGGTCCTGATACACGTCATTGCCGCCACCGTTAAATATCGTGTGGGAAACAACAACGCAACCAGTCGCATGCAAGATGCCATGCACTTTGGAGCTCTCTGATTTCAAGAAAGGTGTAATCGTCGGGTATCACAGAAATGGGTGATCCATACGTGACATATCCAGCGAGTTGAAGTACCCAAAATCGACAGTGGCCTACGTGATTGGCAAGTGGAAGATGAGAGGTGACTGTCGGAAGGTGCCCCGACCCGGCAGACCCACAAAACTGGGAGTTAGAGACAGACGGGTGCTAGCCAGAGAAATTCGGAAGAACCGCCCCAAATCGATGGGCCACACCCGCGAGGAGTTTCAACAGGCAGTGTTCTTTCGATGAATACCATCCGTAAGGAAGCCCATCTGCTCGGTTATCATGGACGTGCTGCCGCCCACAAGCCTTTGATCACCAAGTCCAATAGCGCTGCTCGGCTAACGTGATGCAAAGAATGTCGACAGTGGACCGTTGAACAGTGGAAACAGGTTCTCTAGAGCGACAAATCAAGGTTCACCCTCTACCGTTCGGATGACAGGGTCTGGGTTTGGCGTCTGCCTGGAGAACGCCTCCTGCCAGAATATATTGTGCCAACTGTGAAGTTCAGCGGCGGTGGAATTATGCTATGGGGGTGTTTCTCCTGGTATGGCACGGGACCCTTGGTCGCAATTCCTGGTAGACTCAACGCCGAGACCTACTCCACCATTTTGGATGATCATGCGCTTCCTACGTTGTGGCAGTTTTACGGGGTGGACCCATGTTACTTTCAGGATGACAATGCCACCTGTCATGTTGCGAGGTCCACCATGGCTTGGTATGGTGACAATGGGGTTAATCGAATGGACTGGCCTGCGCAGAGCCCGGACCTTAACCCTATCAAGCACCTCTGGGACGAGTTGGAGCGTTGACTTAAGGGGTGCCCCCACCGTCCAAAATCGGTGAAGGAACTGACCTGTCTTCTCCAAACCGAGTGGAAGAAAATACCGCTAGCCATTGTACAACGCCTGGTTGAGAGTATGCCCCGGAGGGTAGCAGCTGTAATCGCCGCTCGTGGAGGCTCCACCAACTATTGAAGGTGAATAAACTTCGTTTTCCTTTGCTATCACAGGTGTCCAATTACTTGTTGCTGTAGATAGTGTATATGCATTCACCTTAAGCAAATTTCGTTTCGGATATTTTATATATCATGTAGTTCCTTGGAGAATTTGTGTCGTTGGGCATGACAGTGGGGCAGGTCAGGTTTTAGTTGTAATCAATGCTTGGGTCAGTAAAACTAAAGAAATAAAAATTTAAATATTCTTCCATTCAGTTTTTTTTTTTTTTTTTTTTTTTCGTATGGCAGTGTTATGCTGTGTAAAGAAACCTCCGTGTCATTTTCTAGAAATAAGAAAGTCTATATTAAAGGGGAAAGGCAATGTGTAATTTTTACATGTGTAAGGAGTATCTAATATCAAAATTGTGTTATAAGCTATTTTGAAGAACAACCTAACAAACCAGTAATTTTTTTATTTAGGAGATTTAACTTTTTTTGTGCTTGGTAGTTTTTGTTAATATATATGAATTGTATTTGTATTTATACACATACAGGGCCATGTAGTTAAAATTTGTGTCTTGGAGGCAGGTTATGGTGATTTTTGAGTTTGGCAAGTAAGGGGTGTAAAATTGTCTGTACCATTTTGTAGTAGGGTGGACTAGTTTCCAATATCAGTCGGTGGATCTGGAAAATGAATTTTCACGAGTGGGAGACATTAAAAAAGGCATGCATGCAGACTAGGTTAATAAAATGTTGGCCTGCATATTATACCCTTGTATAATGTCGGAATTCTTCAGAAGGTGATGATTTCTGGAAATAGGTAGTTCTTCGATAGGTGTAATTTTCTGGAAATAGATGGTTTTGCGATGTAGGGTGTTTTCCTGGGAAAAAGGTGATTAAATGGTTTTTCTGAGAAATGAGTGATATAGAGTATTTTTCTGGGAAATGAGTAGTATAGTGTATTTTTTTCTGGAAAGTAGTATTAATTCTCCTAGAAGCTGTGTGCCTAGGGAACGAAAAGAAAGGGTATTTCTGGAAATAATGTGAGTCTTCGTATGGTGTTTTTCTGGAAGCTGTGTGTATCAGGGAAAAATAATTTGGGGGCAAGAAAGTTCTTGCAGGGTGCTTTCCTTATGTGGAAAATGCTTCGCGTCTGAAAGGGTATAGATGGAAACAATTGGGGGATTGTTCTTCCACCCCCGGTAAGCCAAAGACCCGTAGGAAGCTATCACGAGCAAGGCGAGTGCATGAGTGTTGTCCCAAAACAGTAAGTGAAGAAAACAGGACAGGGTGATATATCACACTTACACTTCCATTTCGGTGCACAGGCCTGATTGGATTCACGGCCCAATCTCACCTTCAGCCTAAATAATACTCCCTCACAGTGAGAATTTTGTTTTCAGTGAAATTGAGAGTGAAATTGAGTGATTTGAATGAGATGTTTGTCTAGCTAGTGCCTGAATTTACTATATGGATCGGTTAAATTGGTGAAAAACTTGGTGTACCTTTGCAAATGTAGGATAAGCTGATTTAGGAGTTGCATGCCAGAAATAGTTGTGTATTTTAAAATTTTGGTGAGCAGTAAAAGTACCTATAAAAATAAGTGTGAATTTGGGTCCAGGAGTGTTGAGAGTTAGTGTTTGCCTTTTATTTACATGGTGGGATATTGAGTACTCAGGGCAAGTTTGCATAGTGAAGTATTTTGAATTTTTCCAGATGATAGGGTGAATTTTAAGTATATTTGTCAGCCTTATTGTGTAATGATAACTTTTGAGGTAATTGAGTGGAGTATTTAGTGCAGTATGTTTAGTAGAGTGTTGAGAGTGATTTTGTATCAAGTAATGCTAGAATGTTGAGTATATTAAATTTTAATGCTGATTTTCCTGGTAGTGTAGGATTGTTTACTGAAGTAACTTTTGGTTATTTATAAATTTTTGCTCAGTTATGGTAATTTTAAAATTAATGCTGGCTAAGGAAATTGGTTTGAGAGGGTTGTTCGTAAGGCTAAATGAAATCTGTGGAGGGGTTAGTGTATTCATTAAGATGTAAATTCCTGGCTGTGAGAGAGAGAGAGAGAGAGAAATAACACTTCAGCTGTCAGAACCAATCCACAATGTTAATAAGTCCTACTGTATCATCAGTCAAGTGTTTGTGTTTCGCAAAGCAATATTTTTTCTTTGTAAATGATGTGAAATTGAGCTACCCGAAAGGGACAAGCTAGATTTTTTTCTTAGAGCAAAAAGATCAATACACTGTTGTACCAGTTTAACTTGAATTGAATGAGATTGTCTGCTTAATGTGAAAGTTTAAAATTGAAGGTACAGAATTGTTATTCGCTAGCAGACATATTAGTTTTTCCCTTTCTGAATCAGTATATTTGTCAGCCAAATATACATTAGTTGTGGGTCATGTTGATTTTAATTGAAATAAGGCCCAAGCTCCAATGTCAACCATTTTTTTTAGAGGGTGTAAAGCCCTGTTTGTGTTTTTGAGCAACAGATGCTGGTTTTTCTTGTTCTATTTGATGGTTAAGTTTTTAAAATAAATGCAGGCCAAGTAGCCTTTCAAAAACCCAAACCTTGTGCAGTGAAGAATTAGTTGACACAGTTGAAGTTCATCGCAGGGTCACATGCCAATCCACCTAAGGCAGGAAACAACTCTGGAAGTTTGTTTATTTAATTAATGCATTTTGTCCTAACCACTAAATTGATCAGCACAGCCTCCAAAAGTTATTACACATGTACATTGTATACTATTTAATTTTTAGTGTTTACAAATTTGGTACACATGTAAACAATAATTGTATTTTACACTTGCAGGTGCCTCAACTCATCGTATATTCAAACAACGCAAACCTTCAATAATAACTTTTGGGAATTTTCAAACATCAGTGTTGCATTTTATTTATATTTTCATTTATCATGGCCTTAAGATAATTGAATTTACTTTTTGTTTCGAAATGCATCCACCCATCTCCCAAATTTTAATTTTCCCCCTAATCACAACATTTACCTCAATTTTATGATTTGCATAAATTTAACTATTAATTACCCAGATAACCATTTCTTTTGATTTTCCCCATAACACAACTATATGCTAAAAAGTTGAGACCTGAGTCAGCTTTTTTCTCATAAATGTATTACTTGAAAGTAAAGATCCAGACTAACGGTCGCCAGGTCGCCACTGGCGATAAACTTCATCGTCGTGGCGACTAAAAATGTTTGATTAAATCGCCAATTCTGGCGACCTGTACCGGTACGGGAAAAAATGCACTTGTAGTGTACGGGAAAAAAATTATTTATTTAATTATATTTAACTTGTGCTGTACGGAAACAAAAGTTGTAACTTGTACGGAACCCTCACGATTTTGAAAAATTTTACTCCGAATGTACGGAAATCGCACGAAATGGCACAAAATGTGAGTTGAGTTGTACGGAAGCTATTCTGCTTCAACAGCAGAAAATAAAAAAAGGAAAAAAAAAGGCGAGGCGTTTGTTTTTGATCACAAAGAATGCGCCAAGGATGATGGGTCATCGTGGGAGAACGAGGTTCGCAAGGTTGCGGGAGGGATGAAAGCTTCAGGGCTTTCGTACTGTGAGAAATTTTTATAAAAAAAAATTCTCCAATTTTTTAAATAACCGAATGAAAATTTTACAGTAACCATGACACGTCAAAATAAACTCCCATGAGAAATTTCATCAAAATCCAATTAAAACTTTAGACGTTAGGCATTTCTTTTTATTTTTTATTAATGTTCGCTGAAAGCCTGCATAGTCCATACATACTCTTATCTCTCTGCAGACTCCCGTATCGAGTTTAGCGTGCACCTGCGCTGCGGGCTTTTGAGCATTGCAGAGCGGCCGGCTAAAAAGAAACAATTTATTTTACGAATTAATCCTGACCGAGTTTTCCATCCGCTTTCCGTGTTCACTTTAAAAAAAAAAAAATACACACACACACACACATATATATATATATATTTGAATTTTAACCAAATTCTCTATAATCCGGAAATTTCTAAAATCCGGAATCGGCAAAGTCCGGACGATTCCGGATTTTCGAGGTTGTACTGTAATAGTATTCCCATACCTGCCAACTACTACTGAATGCCCATAGTTTCTACAGATGTATTTGGCTGACTTCGCTGTCAAAACTACGGATTCTAGTTCTTAAGCGGATTCGCGGAATTCCGCGTTTTTTTTTTTTTTTTTGTCATCATTTAGATCATTCTCAGGATCAGTGTAAAACTGAAGACAATTGGGGGGGGGGGTCCGTCTGGAGACAGTATTTCGTGTATCATAACTTTCGAAAACGGTAGTTAAACGAAGTAAAACATTACCGTAATCGTTATTTTTTTCTCCCGATGTTGCCTTTGCGTCCAGTTTTCTTGTTAAATATGATTTGATTGCAGAAATGTTTGTATTTGGGCTTGAAACTGCAGGCAACACTTTGCGAAAACGGAGGTTGGACGCCGCAAAAATTCCCCCATAATCTTCAGTCATCAGGTTCGTCCGCGAAATCGACGAATTCCGCCTTTTTCGTTATTATTTTAGTCATTCGCGAGATCAATGCACAAGTGAACATCATTTGTAGGGGGGGGGGGGTGTTCGTCGGAGGACGGAATTCCATCTTTACAAAAATTTCGAAAACGGAAGGCCGACGGAGTTCAGATTTTTTCTGCAATTGTAATTCCTTTTTTATCGCGATGTTGCCTCTGCCCAGTATTATTGTTAAATAACATTTTACTGCATAAATATTTGTCTTTCAGCTTGAAAAAGGCGGAAGTCGGACGGTGCAAAGATTTCTCCCGTAATGCCCCACAACCCCCTCCCGCCGCGATGTTCCCACTCTTCTGCATTGTTAAATATCCCCCGTCCCGTAAGTTTTTGCATTTAATCTTGATAAGGGAGGGAAAAATTCACGAAATTGGAAGTGACAAAGTTGAAAAATTTGTAAAAATTAACGCATGGTCAAAAGTATTGATATTCTCAAAGTTACACCATTTATCTAAAATAGTTAAAGCTTTGATATCACGCACCTATGGTCTTCAGGCTGAAAGTTCTTTCAGCATGATGGATGAAGTTATTGCTATCAGAGGGCATAAAAAAGAAAGGAAAGAAAAGCATCAAGGAAGAAATAGGGAGAGAAAGATATCAGCAGAAAGAAAAATTAAGCAATGGATGCTGTGCAGCTGCAGAGTCAACAAAAGATAAACTGACAGTAAGTAGTCCGCATTCTTGCTGTGTGTTTTGATTTTTCACCCAGTTAAAAACGTTCAGCGTTTTTTTCCTTCTTTGGTCTCATCTTGACATAAACTACAATTTTAGAGGCAGTATGATCATATGGTAGGTGGAGGTTCATGCACTGCGGGTTCACTTGCTTGGATTTCCTGTCTGTCAAACGTTGTGGGATTTAGAACGCATCTGACTGATTTTTACTGGTGGAAGTTTTGAACTTAAATCTCGCAATGTTACCTATCGTGCCCTTGCCAGGGGAATGAACTTCGTGTTTCGCACGTGTTAGTTTCTTTAGTGTCCTTGCTTCTTGTGGCGCATATTTCTTTTTCACAAAGAGATGCATAGTTTCGTAAAAAAAAAAAAGCATCTATGTATGCCGCACAATAATACTGTTTACCACTGACAAGGCACATGAATACATAAGAATACCACTCCATTCCTTTTAAGGAATTCACAGGAATACCATACCTGCCGACATTGGCAGGTATGGTATTCTTGTGCTTAAGTACTTTTTTTTTTTTTTTTTTTTTTTACGCCAGTTCTGATGTTTACGAGATCGGCGATTTTTCTTTTTCGTGTGTTAGATTGCTTTTTTCACCTTACCGTCAGCCGATGATTTAGTTCAAGTTTTGTCCGTTAGTGTTGTTTCTGTAATACTGTTCATCAAGCACAAATACAGTTTGTGTGGCTTTTAAAAATACTACTGTCTGCAGATGGGAAAACTCAGGGAATTTAATTTGGCAAAATGAGTGGTAACCCCAAATAACTGATAATTGGGATATTTTTCCTGATTTGTATCTATGACTTATCACGATCAACAAAAAGCAGACTTTTTTTCATATTATCTGCCTTCCAAAGTACTTTTTACTGTAATCAGTGTGCTTTTAATAGTATCTCAAGAAAAACATTCCACTTCCTAATTTCCGTGAAAGATGAAGTTTCTATGTTGGAACATAATGCCAATGTTCACTTTATTAACATTCCATACGTTTTTCAAACTCCATTTTGAAAAATGTGAAACAGATTCATGTTAAAATATATAGGTTTTTTTACCAAAATACTTACTTGTGGTAAAAATAATTGAATCTGATAGTTTCTTAGACGTGGTTAAAAACTCCTAAATCGCAAAACAGGCAGTAAGAAGCACAGTAAAAAAAACATGAATGAAACCCATAAAATTTCTTACATGATCATCTGTGGGAATTCCAATTTCTAGCTCAATTTTCTTAAATCAACTTCTGGTAATATATATCGATTCAGAGGATCAAAAGATTTTTTGACATAATTTCATGTGTTGCTGAATGTTCCAGAAAGCTGGAAAAAACTGATGTGGACATCAGTAGTGTTTTGTGCTATGTTACTGAACTAGAGTTGGCTGTTTTAAAATCTGCAGATAAAGGGGCAAATTGGTCTTTTTTAAGGAATCTTTGTCTCAAAATGATGACATGCCATCAACAATTCAAGGTCACCAAATCAGCACGGCATGTGAACAGATGATGAAGATATAGGACTAAGTTCTACAGAAAACAGCATTGATTTATTGAAAAAAGAGTTGCACAAAAACTTGAAAAAAGATTTAATAATGTCCAAACTCTGTTTTCTGCAAATATGTGTCTGCTCTTTAAATGAGGCGCTATTTCCCAAATCTTCTGAAGGCCTAAACAATCATGGTGATGCAATAACTGAAATATGCAAAGTTTTAAAGTTTAACCCTGATCGTGCTTTGGAATAGTGGCCTCAACAAGAACATTCTCGTTAGTGTGAATCCTAACAGAATTTCAAATATTTCAAATGCTTTGTTACACAAATTAGAGAATTCAGATAATTCTAAAGCCTTTTGAAATAATGAGAGATGTAGTAACTGCTTTTAACGGGTGCTGCTCTTGAATGCTCATGTGGAATGTCTTTGGTCAGCAGTTAAAAACACTTAGGTGAAAGAAGCCTAATGAAAAAGAACATGCTAATAATAAATTTATTATATAGCAAGCTAGCTTGAGGTTGATGAGTTCATACCTCATAAATGAAAAAAAATTATAGTTTCTTTACTCTTATTTTATTAGTTGAGGAGGGTGATAGCAATTCGATTTATATGTTAAAGCACACTTGAAAGTCTCATTAGGATCAAAACATCAGGAATAAAAATGAGTAATTTTGACCCTGAAGATGCGATAAAACTATGGTGGGAGAATAGCCTGAAATCTTGTTGACCAAACTATATAGATTAATTATGTATTTTATTACTTCAGTTTCAACTTTTAAGCATACTAGAATTGAAATATGCAAAATAAAACATACTGATATTATAGTAAGCAATTTTATAAAAATAATAGTATAAAATATACAATTTGATTTTTTCAAAGTTGGGCCACTAATTTTTTTTTTTTTTTTTTAATGGCGACTAACAATTTTGTTCTTGGTGGCCAATGCCTACTAGCAAAATTTCTAAGTCTGGATATTTACTTGAAAGTAATCAAAATTTAATTATTTGCAAAAGTAAAAATCAGAGGCAGCAATTGTCCCTATGCCTCACCGCCCCTTCCCCACACCACCACCGAACTTATGTCTACAGCCTTCAAGGTACTAATAGAACCAATGGGTGCCAACTGGGTAGGTCAACCTATCCCAGTGTCAATATTTCATTTCAAAGTAGACACAATCAAGAACAATTAAATTTACATTTCTTTTGTTTCCATATTTTTCAGAAAAAGTTGGTAACTTATATTTTGCTGTCCAGTCCTACACAGATCAAAGCTTAATTAAATGAAGCTTGCATTTTTACTCTTTGTGGTGACATAGCTACTTCAGCATGCAGCATACCACAGTAAAAGTATTTAAAGTCAAAATTTACATTGAAGAGCAGGAATCCAAATATGTGCACAACTCCTCCTTCCAATGCAGTACATTTTTACTGGGCCTCCTAGCAGTGCTGAGTCAATTTCTCATTTCTATAGTCATCATTAAAATACCAAGCATTACTTTCTGTAGGCTGCAGAGTGAAGTATAGCTTAGATCGGTGTTTCACCACAGCAATAAAATTTTCTGATGCTACTGTTCATAATATTTTAGGTACTGTGACGTGCCTGCCTAGCAGGACGCACACGACATAAAGGCAGATAGCAGCAACAACGAACGTCCGCGTAGCTCAATTGGTAGAGTGACTTATTCCGGAATGAGGGGACCGGGTTCGAGTCCCGGCGTGGACAAGAATGACGGAGAAATTTACTTCGCTATAATGGCGCCCGAACTTTCCGGATGACCCGGCCGTTCAAGATCTCGCAATGGTGTGATGTTCTTTCCACACCGCGAGATAGGAAAAATCAGAGAATCCGTTCTCCAGCGCTTCGAAAAATATATGTGTGTGACGTTGCATTCCACACACCATATTGACTGGGAGTTCTTAAGTGCACGTTCTACAGCGGATGGCTGCCTACTAAGATTCATGATCACGGCTGACCCGTGGGCCATGCCCCCGGCCCTCTTTCAGTGGGGGGGGGAGATGTGACGTGCCTGCCCGGCAGGACGCACACGACATAAAGGCAGATAGCAGCAACAACGAACGTCCGCGTAGCTCAATTGGTAGAGTGACTTATTCCGGAATGAGGGGACCTGGGTTTAAGCTCCGGCGTGGACAAAAATGACGGAGAAATTTACTTTGTTATAGTACATTCAAAAACATAAACCTACGTACATATTGCTTTTTTTTCATATCATCATCATCGTCATTGTCAACCATTATCAATCCACTGCTGGACGAAGGTCTCTCCAAGCCTCTTCCACAACGGTCTGTCTTGTGTCAGTCTCCTCCATGTTACTCCCGCATACATTCGAATTTCATCCACCCATCTTCCATGTGGTCTTCTTCTGGGTCTTTTCCTGTCCCTTGGAATCCAAATCTAAAATTTTGACTGTCCATCGATGGTCTGTCCTTCTGGCAGTATGTCCAGCCCATTGCCATTTCAGAGATTTTACTCTGATCATGATGTCTTCCACTTGTGTCATTTTTCTTATCCACGAGTTCCTCTTCTTATCTCTCCTGGTTACACCAAGCATGCACCTCTCCAGGCTACTTTGAGTTGTCTGCAGCCTTTGTATGTCTCTTTTAGTTAAGGTCCACGTCTCCGCACCATACGTAAGCACTGGAAGGATGCATTGATCAAACACTTTTCTTTTAAGACATAATGGCATATTGCTCTTGAAAATTAGGCTGTTACTTCCAAAAGCTCTCCAGGCAAGTTTTATACGCCGATTAATTT
This sequence comes from Macrothele yani, assembly GCA_039090855.1. Lineage (NCBI taxonomy): Eukaryota > Metazoa > Arthropoda > Arachnida > Araneae > Macrothelidae > Macrothele > Macrothele yani. The sequence continues at coordinate 144,977,577 of CM076996.1, forward strand.
CTCCATCAATGTGACCCTCACTTGATATCTGCTGTCCAAGATAAACGTACGCATCTGTTATCTCCAGCTTTTCTCCATCAATCGATAAATCTTTATTTCTTGTAAAAGCCATTGTATATGAATTTTGTCTTCTGAAAGTTAATTTTTATTCCCACTTCTTTACTCTTGTCAGTAAATTTCATATATATAAGCATATCAACTGAACATTAGTTCCAGGTGAGAGATAAAATCATTGGAGTGCACACAAGTTGACAAACACTGGGGTAGATGTCACAAAAAACAGTAGAAGCAACGAGTTTACTTATAAATACTTCCCCATAAGCACATAATTTTTGCACAAAGTGACAAACCTCCTTGCTCAAAAGCCATGAGTAATATTCAATATGCAAGTAAACAATAAACTAGACATAAGTTTAGATCGCATAATGTGACAAAATGATGCTGCAATCCTTAACAGCATTACCATCTTGATCTCCTATTACAGTAATTTACAGAACTGACGTCTCAGATGGCAGCCATACAGAAACCAGCACATTTTGCCCTCCATTCCCAAATATTTCTGTAGATTACGGACGTATTTTTTCTTTTCGTGGTCTCTTTTTTCATCAGAACCTTGTGCGGTTATTGTCAATGACTTCATTTCAGAGCAGGTAAATAATATTTAAAGTTTAGTCCTACTCTTACGGATTCTTGCAGATCTCCCTGTAAAACTGCAGATCGGCAAGCATCGCTCTACTACACGATAGAGCCAAAATCGGCGTCTTTTCCGCAACCACATTGGTAATAGATTACGTTTCCTTTTTATTTCAGAATGGGTAAATAATGTTTAATTTAATATTCTACTCATATAGACTCAGTACAGAAACAGATAATCCTGTCTTATAGCAGATCGACGACTTTGCTCTGCTACACCGTAGCTGATTGGTGTCTGTTTCATTATGGTGTTAGGCGGTAATCATGATGATGCGTATGTAACTTTATGATGCGAGTAAGAGCACGGCCATATGTTTTAAATATTTTCAGCGTGGATTCCTTGGATCTCCAGAATTAATGAAATGTTAGCTCTGTTTTACAGCGGAATTCCTTGAATAAGCTAATCATAGATGCGGGGGGACTCCGATCACCCAGTGGAGCCATGCTCACCCATCTGCTATCCGGTAGAATTGCTAGTATCTTAAGGTGGTATAATCAGAAAACTGATGATTAAGGAAGAAATATTCCTCAGAAGCACATGAGAAATTCACTATATTATTCACTCAGAATTGTGTTCTGAATCGCCTGTCATTTACTGGTCTCCATGTGGCATCTCCTCAGAAAACTTGAAAATTACATCGGTTCCCACTCCATGGCGATGCAATTTTCAAGTTTTCTGAGGAGATGTTACATGAAGACCAGTAAACTACAGGCAATGCAGTACACAATTCTGATTGGTTTTAATAATTTATCAGAAAACTGGTTAAATACACTGCTGGCCATTAAAAAAGTGCAACACCACCACAAAAGACAAGGGATATCAAAGCTATATTTATTGCACAGAAAGCAGATGTTACAAGGGTGAATTGATTACAAATGCAGCACGGTGATATGAGGGGAACACATAACGATCAATATCTGGTGTAGCCACTATGCGCGGCAATTACAGCTGCTACACGGCCCGGCATTGAGGGAAAGAGATGTTGGATGTGTGTTTGGGGAATGTCCATCCACACAGCTTCGATACGATGCCACAGTTCCTCTGTTGTAGCGGGGGAGGGGGGTCGTTGACATGCCGGTCGGCTGGTGATCATGGGCCATATGTGTTCAATAGGCAACATATCTGGGGACCGCGCAGGCCAAGGAAGACATGGCACATGGTGACAATCTAGGAAGTCTTGGATGTTGTGTGCCAAATACAGTCGAGCATTATCCTGTTGGTAAATGGCACCACAGTCCCTGAAGATATGGTACAACAACAGGCTCCAACACCTCAGTGTTGTAACGATTGCTGTTCAACGTACAGGTAATGCGAACGAGACACGTGCGGGAGTGGAATCCAATGGCCCCCCATACGATAACGCCGGGTGCTGGACAACTATGGCGCAGCATAATGCAGGGCTCACTCAGGCAGTAGCCGCGGTACCGCCAGACACGGATTCGTCCATCATGATACTGCAAACTGAAGCGGGATTCGTCGGGAAACACGATGCCTTGCCATTTGCTCCCCCATGCGCGACGTTCTTGGCACCATTGCAGTTGTACAGTTAAAGGTAGCCGAAGCAATGGCGCCGTGCAAAAATGCTCCGCTGCTGCAGACGACGTCGAACCGCCCGTGCGGAGACTGGGTGTTGCGCCACACACCCGAACTGCTGAGCTACGGTGGTCACCGATGTGGCTGTGCGATCCGCTAGAGCCATGCGCACCAAATATAGGTCCTCTCGTTCGGTGGTGTGACGGGCCGTTGGGATCCTGCACGTCGGTGTGTTCGTTCCTCCGCTACCCACTGACGCCACATTCTCCCCATCGTGACCGCATGCCGTCTCACACGAGCACTGATGTCTCGGAGTGATAATCCACAATCCCGATATGCCACAATCTTCCCGCGATCGAAGTCTGAAACCTACTGCGGTAGGGCTGCCGTTATCTTTGACGGGGCATGCTGCAGCTGTCCATCGGCAGGAACGGCGAGCAAACATACTTCGAGTGCTTAACACCGGCTCCTTGTTCACCCCTCTTATACGACTTCCAGTGGGCGTTACTGTTCCTCATGATTTCCATATGCGCTGCCCGATTAATCATTTACGCGTGCGCCTGTGTTCTGCCCACTTTCGAGCCGCTGGGGTGCGATTTTCCTGGTGTTGCACTTTTAATGGCCAGCAGTGTATTATTTGCATGCTCTAAAATGAAAAGAAGACAACAGCAATCATAACAAAAGTTTCTGCTGAAAAAAACTCGTGAAAAAAGTCCATAACTTGCCAAAATACTACAAAAAAAAAAAAAAAAAAAAAAAAAAAACTTCCCCTTAGATTCTCCTCCACGCGCGTTTCTTTTCCTTTCCTTTTTTATTTTCTAATTCTTCGTCGAAATCATAGCTGAAAACAAAGCATGCCGTCACTGTGGCGGAGTGGCATGAGGCGCTGGCTTCTGGCCATTCGTTCGAGTTGGACCCAGGTGCAAGTCCCGGACGATGTACGTATGAGCGGTGTGGTGCGTTTATCTGATGACGCATACCCCACTCCTTCACTGGGGCTCATATAGCCCCAAATTAAGAACGGGCGACTGCTTATAATTAGGGCAGTAATTCTGTCGCGGCGCGAATTTCCGCGATTTTTTTCACGAATTTTAGGTGTTTTTCTGTAATTTCGCGAATATCCTCCATCCGCGAATTTCTATTACAATTTTTGATTACTGTATTTTTGATATTATTAAATAATTTTAATACTGCCCTAGTCAGAATTTACGCCAAAAATATACCGCAAAGTAATCCTACTCGAAAGTCCAAACCAGAGCTTTAAACTATGAATTACCTCTCAAGATTGTTCGTTACGAAGGTACTTCGGGAATACTATCTCATGGTACTCTAACTTATACCGTACACGGTTTTTGGTTTTTGGAAGGGGTCGGGGCCCTGGGTCAAGGGGCCCCAAACAACATTTTCGTAAAATCTACAGTTTTCAATTTAGAACCACCAAATTTGGTATAGTATCTCATTGTACTCTTACACCAATTTAGACCATAGACAGAGGAGGTCGGGGCCCATACAACATTTTCGTAAAATCTAGTTTTCAATTTAGAACCACCAAATTTGGTATACTATCTCATTGTACTCTTACACCAACTTAGACCATAGACGGAAGAAGTCGGGGGCCCGGGGTCAAGGGGGCCCCATACAAAATTTTCGTAAAATCTACAGTTTTCGATTTAGAACCACCAAATTTGGTATACTATCTCATGGTACTTTTAACTTAGACCGTACACGGTTTTTGGAAGGGAGCCCCATACAAAATTTTCTCAAAAATTTTCATTTTTTCTTTAAAAACAGCAACACAATTCTGCACTCTAATAACCCTATCTGCGAGCTAAGTTAGAGTACCATGATATAGTATACCAAATTTGGTGGTTCTAAATTGGAAACTGTAGATTTACGAAAATGTTGTATGGGGCCCCCTTGACCCCGGGCCCCGACTTCTTCCGTCTATGGTCTAAGTTGGTGTAAGAGTACAATGAGATAGTATACCAAATTTGGTGGTTCTAAATTGAAAACTGTAAATTTTACGAAAATGTTGTATGGGGCCCCCTTGACCCCGGGCCCCGACTTCTTCCGTCTATGGTCTAAGTTGGTGTAAGAGTACAATGAGATAGTATACCAAATTTGGTGGTTCTAAATTGAAAACTGTAAATTTTACGAAAATGTTGTATGGGGCCCCCTTGACCCCGGGCCCCGACTTCTTCCGTCTATGGTCTAAGTTGGTGTAAGAGTACAATGAGATAGTATACCAAATTTGGTGGTTCTAAATTGAAAACTGTAGGTTTTACGAAAATGTTGTATGGGGCCCCCTTGACCCCTGGCCCCGACCCCTTCCAAAAACCGTGTACGGTCTAAGTTAGAGTACCATGAGATAGTATACCAAATTTGGTGGTTCTAAATTGAAAACTGTAAATTTTACGAAAATGTTGTATGGGGCCCCCTTGACCCCGGGCCCCGACTTCTTCCGTCTATGGTCTAAGTTGGTGTAAGAGTACAATGAGATAGTATACCAAATTTGGTGGTTCTAAATTGAAAACAGTAGGTTTTACGAAAATGTTGTATGGGGCCCCCTTGACCCCTGGCCCCGACCCCTTCCAAAAACCGTGTACGGTCTAAGTTAGAGTACCATGAGATAGTATACCAAATTTAGTGGTTCTAAATTGAAAACTATAGATTTTACGAAAATTTTGTATGGGGCCCCTTTCACGCCGGGCCCGACCTCTTCCAAAAACCGTCTACGATCTGAGTTACAGTACCATGAGATAGTATACCAAATTCGGTGGTTCTGAACTTTTTTTCGGTTTTAGGAATCGACTGTTTGCATATACTGTAGTGTCAACGAAGTGATGTCGACGAAATGAGTTGTCGACAAAGTGAACCAGACCCATTCAAGGTTACGTGTACTCTGCTGAAGAGTGCACGCGTGGTCTTTCGTGATTTTCTACCGCTACTGTTGAATGACCTTTGCGACTTGCTGGACTAGGAAACCGTAAACCGGATGTCGTCAGTTGTGTTAGTAGTTTTAGGTGGGAAAGCAGCTCACAGAAAAGTGTTTCGCCGACGCTTAGCTTTGAAAATTTGTGCTTTCGTGTGAGTAGTTTATGAAGTCTCTAGACATTGTTTTTTTTTAATTTTGAGAATGGGCCACGTGAGTAAAATGAGTGCGTCTGAAAGATGCAAGCAGTACAGCAAGGGAACGTTTCGTGTGAACAAAAATCTATTGTTCTGTTCGTGTTGCAACATACCAATGGATTTCTCAAGAAAGGACAATTGTGAAAAGCATTTAGCAAGCAAGCTGCATAAAAAAAGGTGTGTCTGAACATTCAACCGAAAGTAATGCAGAAATGTGTTGTTGAATTAATTGAGAAAGGAACTGCACAAGAACAGCATCGCTCAATGGAACTTTCGAAATTAACTGGTGCCTTTTGTTCAGCTAACATCCCACTTTCCAAACTGGATAACCCTACATTAAAAAATTACTTGGAAAATTCGTTGAAAGATATTGGTGTTATTCCAAATGCAAATTGGATGCGGAAATGTTATTTGCCGAAAATATATGAAATTCGCAAGCAACAAGTGAAAGATTTTTAAAATCAGTATCCGGTGTAAGGCATCGCAGCAGACGAAACAACTGATTCAGAAAATAGATACATTTTGAATATTCTTGCTGTTCCATCAGCTGAACCGAATTTTGAAAGCTGCAATGATGAAACCTCTTTGAATGCAATCTTCCTTGAATGCATCATCACTTTGGAATCCGTAAATTTCAAAGCAGTCAGCGAGGCAATACTTCAGTGCGTTAACAAGTATGAAACACCTTTTGCTAATATAACCGCTTTTGTAACAGACAATGCATCTTACATGTCCAAAGCGTGGGGAAAGAGCCTGAAAGCCGTTTTTTTTAATGGTGTTCACGTCACCTGCAATGCGCATCTTTGAAATCTTTTGGGCGAAATTTGACAGAATGAATTTGAAAATGTTAACTCTTTAGTAGTTGCTGTTAAACGTGCCTTCACAGCTTGTCCCTCCCATAAAGGACGTTTTCGACTATTTTTGCAAGAGAAGGGCAAAATAACTTGCTTATCACCAATATCTGTGCAGACTTGGTGGAACAGTTGCTTGAGGCAATGGTTTTTCACTGCAATCATTTAGAAGACTACGCAGAGTTTTTTGAAAAAGAAAAAGACATCAGTAGCAGTCGTATTGTGGATAAAATCATTGGGTATTGTCAAGATAGGGATTTAAAAGAAAACCTGAAACAGGTTGAGGTTCATGCGCCGTATTATTTCTGGACAGCTCACTTTATTTGAAAAACAGCGAATTTTCGCACACAAAATATGCAATGAAATGTCGGACATCGCCAACAGTCGTCTTAGCAAGTCAAGACGGCGATCACGTCGCTGCAAAATGAGCTCTATCCACTTGTTATGAAAAAATTAAGCATCCTTTTTTTAAGATAAAAAGCATCGATTTTGTCAGCCAGCCGCAAATTTCTGCAAAGCATGTAGAGTGTTTGATCCCGATCAATTTAAGTCCTTGGACCTTTTAGACGACGAAGAAGATTTGTTTGTTTTCAGGCACATTCCTATGTTCAAAGATGAGGACTAACTAAAATGTGAATTTCGTTCATATAAAGCGAGTATAAAAGAAAGTCGTGTCAGCGAAGGTTTGCTAGACTTCTGGAATACGAAAAAAGGTCGTTTTCTTAAGCTACATAAAGTTGCCATCAGTTGTCTGTCAGTACCCACAAACAGTGTCGATGCTGAACGATCATTTTCTAAATTTAAAAACGTGTTACAGGACAACAGACACAGCATTAAAGAAGGAAATCTGTGTATCTACAATATAATGTATCCAAATGCCGTCCACTTAAATGGAAATCTTGATTTCGTGTAATGGCGTTGATAACATTGCCAGAATTTGAATGGTTTATAAATGTAAGTATCAATTTTAAAAACTTATATAAGTTACAATGCTTATTTAGTTACGTACTAGCCATTTGTATTACTGCTTCGTAACTTGGTACTTTTTGTTTTTGGAAATGTTAGTGTATATCATCGGCCGCAAACTTTTCGCGAAATTTCATAATCTACCCCGCGACCTCCCCGAGAATTTTGCCTTTTTTTCCGCGATAAATTTACTGCCCTACTTAAAATCCATTGAATTGCTCATGGTGGTCGCTAAACCTCAAACAAACAAATAAAAAAAATGGACAAACTAGAACTAAACACATTTTCCACACAGTACTATAATAATTACTTTAAAGTATATGCAATGAAATAACCGGGTTTCACCCAACCACCCTTATCCAAGCGCTTTCTAGCTGGTGCTTATGAGCAAGGCTCGATAAATCCCACCCTTTTATTATTATTTTTTAAACTTCAGATTTCGTAATTTGCAGTAAATACCGTAATTTCTGTCGTATAATCCGCAGATTATCAGTTAAAAAGTTATGAGTTTAGATTCGGATAATACACCCGTAGTAAAAAATGTTTCTGCGGCGTTTTAAAAAATCAGCGTAGTAATGTCAGGTGAAGTGGTGCCATTGGAAAAGTATCGAAAATATGGCAACAGAAAAACGTAACGAAATGCGGAGATAAAGGATCGCAAACAGATTGAAAGGCTTTTTTTTTCCTTACAAGCATTCTGACAGAAAATATGGCGAAGCTTACTCGCTGAAGCTTACGTGCTGTGAGAAGCCTGCAGAGCTATTCCATGGCACGTAATCATTTTGCGAATCGCATCGGTTAGTTTTTCTGCGTAAATCGTATTAGTTACGGATTTTTTTTTTTTTTTTTTTTTTTTGTAGGTTTAACGACCGCCGTGAGCAACTCAATGGGCTATAAGCAGTCGCCCGTCCCTAATTTAGGGTCACTGGTTCCAGGGAAGGGAGAAAGCCAGTGCCATAAGACAAACACAACATCCATGCCTCACCGGAATTCGAACCCGAACCTTTCTCGGACGAATGGTCATAAGCCAGCGCTTAGACCACTGCGCCACAGGGGGCGGCTGGTTTTTGTTATCTATGCATATTCTGTTGAAACATATTCAGGAATGACTACGGATGTCCGTAATTTCTACGGATGTTTTTTAGGTCTAACTAATGAACTGCGGTAACGCAGAAAAAGCTCGAGATTTCAGTTGTTGTTGTTGTTTTTTTTTCCTTTAGTAGTACCTAAAAACGACAGTTGCCTTTTTAATAAAAAGGGTCGTTTCTGGGTCGGTCACCCTGTGAAACGAGGCTTTTCTGTCGGAAAATCAGTTCAGGATTAAGATAGCAGGCATGGATTTTTTTTTTTTTTTTGATTGAAGGTTTAACGACCACCGTGAGCAACTCAATGGGCTATAAGCAGTCGCCCGTCCCTAATTTAAAGCGACTGGTTCCGGGGAAGGGAGAGGCCAGTGCCGTAAGACAAACACAAAATCCATGCCTCAACGGGATTCGAACCCGGACTCCTTTCGGGTGAATGATCAGAAGCCATCGCTTAGACCACTGCGCCACTGGGGCGGCGGCGCACGTGCGGATTATACGAAGGAAAAGTTTTTCTCAGAATTTCAAAATCTATTGACTATACGCCACAGCGGATTATGCGTAGGAGTATTTTTTATTATTATTATTATTATTATTATTATTATTTGACATCCTGTGGATTATACTCCTCGGCAGATCATACGAAGAATTTTTTTCCCCTGAATTTTATGGTCTGCAGTTTATACAACGAAAAATGCGGTACTTCGAATTAATATGTATAGAATTTGACTCTCGCAAATTGTGTTTTAATAAAATCAAAATCTAAAAATTTTTTGAGAGCAGCAACTAGAAGAACGAGAAAAGAAAATTATGGAACAAACTGGAACTTTATTTTGCAATAAGTTTGGGTAAAAAGAAAAAAATGACAACATATATACTTCATCACTTTTCATTCAGCATCATCATCACATTATTCTTGTTTATTATTCTTTTATGCATAATTCTTTGAAATTTATTTTATGCATTATTCTTTGAAATTTAACTTCGTTTCATCTGGTTCCTAAGGGAACATGTTTGTCGAGCCATACGTATGAGCTCAGTAAAAGGCTAGGATAAAAACTAAAAACTGCATTACCATAACACAATGCCCTCGTCTGGGTATCACTTTGTAAATCACCTAACAAATGAATAAATGATTAAACTACTACGTATATACATATACTTGTATTTATACATATACTTGTATTTATACATATACTTGCTTATTTCACTAAACCAGTATAAGCTCACGTAAATTTTATTTATTTAATCATTGCATAGCGCAGAGTGCACAGATTAAGAGTTAGAGCGTTTATTATTTTAAAACTGCACAATTGCCTCCTCGCCCCCCCCCCCCACAAAAAACTGACAGATATCAAAACTGCACTGAACTATAAGCATAAAAAAATCAACGTCCAGTCATAATGAATTTCATTTTCTTGTAAACCAGTTTCGCTGTGCTTTTTGTTTTAATTGGGTGTTTAACGACCACCGTGAGCAGCTTAATGGGCTATATAAGAAGTCGCCCGTCCCTAATTTAGGGCCACTGGTTCCAGGGAAGGGAGAGAGCCAGTGCCGTAAGACTAACACAACATCCATGCCTCACCGGGATTCGAACCCGGACCCACCTCGGACAAATGATCATAAGCCAGCGCTTCGACCACAACGCCACATGGGCGGCGCTCGCTGTGCTATGACAGAGCTTCAACATAATGACGCTGGGCCATGGCAACTACTGATTTCTTTATTCCTATCTACTTCACAATGAGTATACGTAGTGTACGATTTGAAACCCCGAGCTGCCCCGGTGGCGCAGTGGTCTAAGCGCTGGCTTATAATCATTCGTCCTCGTGGGTCTGGGCTCAAGTCCCGTGCGGCATGGAGGTTGTGTTTGTCTTAAGCAAGGAGGTTAGAATAACAGTTCTGGAGATGCCCCGAGTCTCTTATTCGTGAAGCCGCAAGGTGTGGGAATTTGACGTTGTTTACATGTTACCTACGCAATTTCAACTGTGTGTTTTGGAATTGCGTGATTTTGGTTTGCAGAAACAGTATTAATGTCAAACTGAAATGAAATATACTTCTTACACGAGTGAAGTTTTCAATTTTAACGTTATGTTTTGTTTAGAATTCGTACTAACGTCCGTGTATTTCAATTTAAAATAAAAATGGGAAGGAGCTTCAAAATAATTAAGAATTCTATAAATTCAGCATTTTTTCACACATTGATAGCAAGTTACGATGCGAAATTGGGAACATTTGCGACGAAAGAAGGTGATTCGGCCAACACAAAATGGATTGCAGTAGCCTTGAAAACCACCAGCTTTCCCACACTTTGAAGGCCGTCGCTCGAGGTTTCAGACTTCACGCAAAGTGGTACTGCTACATTAAAAAAGGTATCTCCTGATATCTTATTCTAACCTCCTTGGTCTTAAGTCACTGGCTCCCTGCCAGCCCTGGAATCAGTTGCTCTAAATTAAGCTGCGCAAGGTGGTCGTTAAACCTCCAAACAAACAAACAAACAAAAAAGAAAAGAAAAGAAACCCCCGACCAGCATGAGAAACTCGTGGGGCTATAAGGCCCCTGGTTCCAGATTGGGAGAAGGCTTGAGCCATCAGACAAGCGTACCACCCATGCCCGGACGAGCCCATCCTGGACAAATGGACACAGAAGTCCAGGATGGGCCCGAGTTCATTAAGCATTCGTTCATGTTTTAGTGTATCTAGCGAACACAGTGGGTGACCAACGTGCAGCAGTAGTACTGATAAACATAGAAATGCAGGGGTGAAAGCTTTGTCTTCGTTTGTCCACACCTGGCCGGAATAGCGGGCGTGGCTTAGATGGTGTGTTTGTCTTACAACACTGGAACTTTCCCTTCCCTAGAACTAGTGACTCTAAATCAGAAATGGGGACTGCGCTTATAAATAAGCCCACTGAGTTACTCACGATGGTCGTTAAACCCCCATACAAAAACAAACAAACAAAAAAATTGTCTTATTAAATTTGCCTATTCCTAAAACTCTATTAAGCGATTAAATACGTTTTACTACACAACACTAATCTTGGTATTTAGCTTTTTCCAGTACGAAAAATACATATTTCGCGATATTTCTACAATTATGTCTTACATGAAAACAATATTGTTTTACGTCATGTTTAAAATGTTTTCTTTATTGATGAAATTAATTTTACAGAACACCATTGTTCTCTCGCTCAGTTCAATTCATTTCTGAGAAGGATGGACATACAGAAAGCATTGGGAACAACGATGCCGGATTTGTTCAGCTTTCACTGACCTTATGTTTACCCATCAAAAATTAAGGGGGATATAAAGGCATGTCTAACGTAAAGCTTCTGCTCATAGGTGGCGCTGAAAATCGCACGGTTATTTCCTACCCCTTTCTTGAGGGGGTCTTAGTGTCATGACCACTTTCCCTTATCAGATGCATGATCACTTTACAGCTAGCTCCCTACCCTCCTTTCTCACCCCCATGTTTTCCCAAGGGGAAGCTCAGTACATTTCCTTTACGTCGTTTTAGGCAAGTAAAACGCAAGCTTTTTTTATTTTTTTCTCCTAACACAAATGATCCGAAAATTTGTGATATATGACAGCAAAGGGGAACTGATAAATAATTCAAATTTTAACAGATAACGGTGAAGGAGGAAATTTACTTTACTGTTTTATCTTTTTTCACTATTTTTATTCTTTTCTTTTTTTTTTTTTTTTTTTTTGGATTACAAGGGACAGGGAAAGACCCAGAAGAAGACCACATGGGAGATGGGTGGATGAAACTTGGGGAGACCTTCGTCCAGCAGTGGATTGATAATGGATGATGATGATGATATTCATTTTTAATCTATCCTTTTGCAGTTTCACTGTTTTATACGTGCACTTTCTTACCAGTAATGCCTGATAGCATATGAATGCCGTCCAAAAGACATCAGCAGGTGCCTTGCCAATAAACCATTTTCTTCAACCTAGATTGAATTTCTTGTCCTTTTATGGCTATTATGTCTTTTGTGTGGAGAGTAAATTCTCTTTAGAATATAGGATGTTGTGCTCCGATTGCGCTTGCAATCAAGAAATTACACGTGACTTGAAATATAAAGCATCTGTGCTATGGGCATAGTACTGGCCCACATCAATCCGTATTTCTCCAGTACTACAGAAGAATAAACCAAGCACATAATTACGAAGTTCATAATGTTAACATTTTTAGTTTCATACAGAGAGCCTAATGGTCGAATACATCGGTGCATATTTCTTCCGTTACATTAGTTGGGACCGATTTCGTCCGCTAGCGGCATTTTGCAAATTTGTATCAGCATCTAGGTTGTTTCAAAAATTAGAGAAGAAAAAATTAGGGAATCGCTAATATTTCCCTGCAAAGAATAAATGGGTTTATAAAAAGATTATATATACATTAGTGGCATAAAAAACCTGTCCGTGATGTAACAAAGTTTTCAATAAATAATATTTCTGAAAAACACTTGCTCACAAAATAAGTGAAGAGTCGCTTGCTAGGTTATATTCCAAAACGCAATGATTTTTCAAATAACATTTTTGTACCAAGGATAGAAAGTGAGTTTCGAAGATATTTTCTGTGTTGGGAAGCGAATGTTTTTCGACTGATAATCCACGAGTACGAATGAATTTATACACGCAGCTTCTAAATAGTATTATGTTATTATGCATTGGTGAAAATTTTATTTAGCGCATAATAGCTTTTCAACATTTTTATATAACAAATTTTGCTTTGAATACAAATTTTTAGAGTATGATAAATATGTCTAATGCACCCAAAGTTAATATTTACGATATTACAATAGTACGGTTGCAGCCTAAAGGAGTGATGCTTTTTTCCCAAGCGGAAGATGAAGTTTATTTGTTACTCCAAACAACCATTATATACACATATTTGTACTAGTACAAAATTTATTTCTTTTCTGATTTGTGGCTTGTAAATGAAAAGCATTCACGTAGAATGAGTTATTTCGGTTCGTCATAGCGGACAGAATATAGAAAGTAAGAAAATAGAGGTCGAGCACAATGTCCGAACTTCTCTATATGCCAGGGGAAGGAAACGGCAATCCATATGGGAAATTACTGAACTCTGAGAAAATATGAATAATCGGTATCTGTAAAGCTGGAACGCAGTACCCCGAGGTTACGCCAACCCAGCAGAGTGCAACGCTATGCACCCCATAGTGTCATGATGGACACAGCAGTGCAGATACAGTTCCGGACGTCCGCACATGTTGATCGGAAATAAGTGCAGACATCTAGCGTTCATGCTGCAGCAAATCGTACACTCTACCAGACTACAGTTTACAAAACAGAGGCATCATTTGGAAACCCGACACTCTTTTCTTAGCAACAGCTTGCTAACAGATTCTTTGCAAACCTATTGCCCCGCAGTCAGGGCCGGCCCGTGATATTGTACATGGTTCACTGTAAACTGCCACAGAAGAAAACTGCCACACCGGAAGATTGCTACACAGGAAAACTGCCACACGCTTTTCATTAAGGGGTCGGGTACAAATTGCTATTCCTCGTTGTTGACTGACATTAAGTAAAACAGCACAAAATCCCAATATGTAGCATTATATGTTCTAATATATTGAGTATAATTATACATTATTTGATGGCATGAGTGCGGTACGAAAAACTGACAATTACCATAATACCTATAATTGTTTACTGCTAAGTGAAAAAAAAAAGATAAATTCGAACACTAGAATATACATACTAACCAGAGGCAACTTTACATCTTTTTAGGCCCTAGGCGCTAAAAGATTCAGAGGCACATCTCCCTTCTTATCGTCGCAGAAATTTTCATTCGTCAGATTAACATAAAAAAAAGTAAAGTCAAGAAAAAGGTTTTTACGCTTTTTGAAATGCCATTCTATCTTCCTATAGTTAGAAAGTTTTGTAAGAAACAGTGCTAGTGCAATCACTTTCTATGTCCGTGCACATCGAACATTTTGTTTTTAGAGATATTTAAAAAAATATTCTTGTGGCTAGTAGGAAATCAAAGGACATTAAATTTGGCACGTTAAATTCCCCATATACGTCATGAATTTACCGCTACGAGCTGTCAAAGTCAAAAATTCAAAACATTAAACTTCTTTTGTGAAGAAACTATTCAACTTAGAGGAAAAAATTATTTCTGTGCCTCTCAGATAGATTAGGCTTAACTTTTCCTTCTCAAATATTTAAATTTTCCATTTTATTCGTTAATTACTTGATAGAGTCCAAAGAATTTGGTTTCCACAGATTTTTTTTAACATTTTTTTGGGAATGGTGGGATATTAACATTCATTAAATTTTTCCCATTCTAAATTACATTGCTATATCATAAATTTCCCGTCGAGAGTTTTCAAAGTGGAAATCCAGTAAATTTTAGCTTTACGCTACGAAGAGAACATTTCAGTTACAGCAAAATTTCTTTTTTAAGTTTCGTACGTTAGGCAATACTGATTACTTTAGCACCTTTTCATTTGCAAATTACTTGGAAAATTTAACGCTAAGGGAGCTGTAAATAGAATTTCTCTAAATTTATCAATACATTGCGTATTTGCCATAAAATTGGAATGCGTTTCAAATACAAAACGTGCTTTTTCTATTGCTTCAGCTTTGGAGAATCATCTTGTTTTTACGGCATCAGCAAATTAGTAGGCAACGAGTAAGAATTTCATCAGTTACTGCAGGAAAGCGAGAATGTGAAGTTTCTTGAAAGTATTTTTTTATTATTATTTTTATTTTCATGGGAAAATTGAGAAGATATGCATTTTTTTTCTATTCTGTCAAAAAGATGAATGAAAATTTTTATACCTGCACTACAGTTATCAGAAACAGAAGAATGATAATTATTAGGTGTGCAAAAAGGTTTTAAAGCGTTTTAAGGCAACGCAACATGTAGTTTGAGAGAAACCAACAATACCTTTACGAAATCAAAATATGCGCCGTCATTATCTATCACCTTCCGCCATCGGTCGGGCAGCTGACGGATTCCAGCAATGAAGAACACTTCGTCGTGCGACGCGAGAAGCCGTCAACCCATTTTTGCACTTCGTCACATGTCCGGAACCGTACAGCAGACAAACCATGATGCATCGATCGGAACAAATGATAGTCTGGAGGAGCTATGTCGGGACCATACGCCGGGAGCTCCAAAACTTCTCAGCCAAGCGTCAATAACGTTTCCTTGGCAGATTTCAGCACATGCGGCCTGGCGTTGTCATGCAATAATTTCACGGAACGCAAGCCTTTGTCTGTGAATGGACGTTTTCGACAGATTTCCTGGATCAATCACAGCAATTGTTGTTTGTAGCGATCAGCAGTAACAGTTTGACCCTGTTTCAATAGTTCATAATATAGCACACCCTTCATATCCCACCAGCCGCAGAGAAGAATTTTCTTGGAGTGAATATTGCGTTTCGGTGTCGAAGTCGTTGCTTCATTTGGGTCTACCCAGTGATTTTTGCGTTTGGGATTGTCGCACTATATCCACTTTTCATCATCCGTAACGAATTTCCAAAAGAAAGACTTTCTGTGTTGTTTATTCAACAGATTCAAACACTTCATGACTCGCTAATCCTTGTTCCTCTGTCTCAGGTCATGTCGCACCCATTTTCCTTCCTTCTGAATCTTTACCATTGCGCGTAAATGATTGGAAATGATTTGTTGAATTACCCCCAGTTGTTCAGCTAGTTCTTTTTGCGTTTGAGACAAATCTTTATCCAGCAATGCTTGTTGCATGCTGGATAAAGATTCGTCTCAAACGCAAGAAGTTTGATTCGTCTCAAACGCAAATTCGTCTCAAACGTAGCAGGCACTGTTGCAGCATGTACAGTCAGGAAAAAATGAGACCGAAATATACATACACATAATTAAAAATTTGCAAAAATTTACAGAAATACTGTTTAGTATTTTCTAAAAAAAATTAAACAAAATTATGCTTCGTAGAGCGGAAGTGCATATTGCGTATTAACCAATCATGGCCTTTCTAAAGCTGTGGGAGCCTTGTTGACCTACAGGGACTGTTGCAGAGAGTAAGAGACGGCCGCTATCAACCTGTGCTTCAGCACAGGTCTTCTGTAAGTGACGGCACGTCACTGAACCCTCCCACCCGGAGGGCACAAGAAACCAGATGATCAGAACTGGCTTCACCAGCGGCTGCTGATGCCATCTCCTCTCTCTTCTAACCTCCTTGGTCCCTGACTGCCCGAAGATAGGGTGGGTCTCTGACTGTACAACATATTTACACTTTATGATTATGACCTCGAATAGGTTCTCGTCTCCGAATGTTGAAGTAGACTTTTGTATTTTGTGGGAACCCAGACAAACCGAAAAATTTTCTTTTATAAAGCAGACAGTTTTAGATGCTTTTAAACAACGGTACTTGTGGTATTATCTGTCGCGTCAAATTTGATGAGCACAAACAATAATTCTCTTTGGAGGAACAATAAACAAACAATAAACAGTCTGAGGGGTAAATTTTTATACACACTTTCTATATATAGTAAACGGGGAATGAATAATAAAAAAAACTTGAAGAATTGATAACGAAAAACAAAATTTATGCATATATGCGTAGGTGTATTTTCCCCACGAAATACGCGCAAAAATATTAGGGGTTCAAGGAACCCACAACAAAATAATTTGGGGTTCAGAAAGTGTCTCGAACCCACGAAGTCGGCGCCTATGGTTCCCTTACAGAGTCCGAACATGGATGAAACCTATTTTTGGGCCTCGTAATTCACGTTTTCGAATGTCATTTTACTCGTACGATAAGTCTTGTCATTACCTCTTAAACTAAACTTAATGGGGGGAAAGGAATTTTAAGGGAAAGATGGGGATGCATGTAAAACATAGAACTAAAGAGCAAAATGTTCATTATATTCTACAAAAATTGGCCAGAAATAACACCCCAATTTCTAAGCTCAGTTCTAATGTAGTATAAAGTAATATTACCCTCAAAACAATATTTAGTGAGCCAGCATTGCTAGTTTAATAAATTCATACTTGTAGATAACGTATTTCGATTTCCGGCGGAAATATGCCCCCAAATCTTCCCAAACGCAGAACAACGAATTTAACCCTCTCTGTATGACTTTTCTCGTTTTTTAGATACAAAATTAAAAATTATATATAAATCATTATTTTTGAGACCCTCCAGCATCGCGGGATTACGCTCCTGGACATCGTTGGCATTCCTGTAAACCCGTCCGAGACAGCAGGCCAATTAAGAATTCGCCTGAAACAATGAAAAGTGTGAGAAGCGTGAACGCTTCCTTCACCTACCACAAGTGGAGTAACTAACTAGCACAACGTGCCCCCCCCAATAAAAGGTTTACTTTAGCAGATGCATTTTTCGTGGTGTGTGTGGTGGTGGTTGAGGGGGGGGGGGTAGTATGAAGTCAGGGAGAGTGTCTGCAAAAGTAACGGTAGTACTTAGAGCCCTGTAGTTCTAACTTTTTAAGCAATAAATTTGGCAATACGTGTAATTGCTTTGTCCAAAACTAAAAAAAAAATCACTTGAAGAAATCACCCTTTTACACATGGCAGATCTGCGACTGCCATGTCGTGCACGTAATCCTAGGTAACTGACTGTTTTCCCACATCTTCTACGGGTAATCCCACTGTGGCCTCTCGCTTTTTCCTCAGCAGCGGAGAGAGAGGGCGATTGGAGAACTATCGTATTACAACTCTAAGCCAAAGGGCCGAACACTTTCAATCTGTGGGGCATTCAGTGTTTTAAAAGTAAAACTAGGTATTTATTTAGGCAAAGCTAAATACAGTATATCTTAAAGCAAAATATGAATATTTGGGTTAATTATTGTGCGTGTTCGATTTCTTTCATAAAACAGTAACTGGCAGCTGCAGTACGCCCCTTCATTACCTGCCCCCCCCCCCACAGCTGCGGGGGTGGGAGCGGGTGGTTACGCCACTGCCTACCACTAAAAGGAAGGCTAAAGTATTTTAACCGTTCCTTTCAAAATAAATACATCGATAAGAACGCGAAAATTCGGAGTATCAGCAACAGCAAGAAAAAATATATTTTAATAATATGAGAAAGTAAAATATCAATGGATAATAAAAACAAAGTGGTTGCTTTAAGGATTGATTTGTTTCGGTCCGTGAAACCCAAAACAAAACTGTGGTAGTCCAATCATACGTTTTCGGGGCCCCTCAAACTCTGGGGCCCTAGGCGCGCCTAGTTGGAAATCCGCCCCTGATACTAACATATATAGAGTTTATTCGTTATTCGCTGAAGAACCAAGCGCATAACATGATAGCAACTTCTTTTACAAATATACAAGCAACACACAAAATCACAATATATACCATTACACTAAAATATATTTATACACACAATTTGACACTTACACACAGTCGCATCAGAATAATATTACCACTCCCGGAATTAGTATACCGGCCGAGGCGTGTCACGGAGTGCACATGACAAGGTCTACCACACAGATATAGAAGCGGCCGGCCAGAACAGATGAGCCATAGTGCGTTACGTCTGGGCACATTGGACAGAGGTAGTGATTTGATGGACGTTCAAAAAGGATGATCAATGGCTACCGAGCAAGGGTGGAAGCAGCTCATAAACATAAGACTTCATGGGCTGTTCGCGAATTGCTGTAGTAAGAGTGTACCAAGAATGGATCACTAGCACACAGAGTACCTCTCGAAGTCATAACTGTGGAGCCCCAAAGGCCATCGACCCCAGAGGAGAACGTCGCCTCCTTCGACTGGTAAAGGGCAATCGAAGCGCAACAGTGCAGCAGTTGACCACGCAAATGAACGCTGGGGCAACCAGGTACGTGCTTCCGATAACAGTAAAGCGAACACTTACACATTTATAGTTTACGGGTTATTTTCTCAAATTGAAAAAAAAAGATTGATTTATCCTAGACAGGAAATGAAACATGATGAAAAACGAATTTAAAAAGCTACTACAAATTCCGAAACGAAGACTGTTGCTGCTATTTGTGAGCTCATATCTAGCATTTGTTATTTGGACACTAGAATACATGTAACTTTCTTAAAAAAATAAAGTACCAAAATTTTATATCATACATTTGTTTTACCAGTGACCTGTTCAGTGTGGGGTGGACAAGGTTTCCGGGCCACTCTTCATTAGGTATCACTTGGTTCTTCGTTCTCTGGCAGCTTTTTTAAAAATATATTGGTACATATTTTTAAATATATATTTTACGAATAATAAGAAGCGCCCTTTAGTATGGGGTATATATTTTTATCGCTTTGCAATATTTTGGCAGATGTTTTCTTCGGGATATCTTTTTATTTGCATCTTCAATATTTTGGGCCACCCCATAAAGAAATCCTCCGTGAGCCACTGTGTCTTACTTTTACTATTCATCATTTTTGATAATTATTTTTCTTTTCATTTTTCACAATTACATTTTTTTCTTGGAAAAAAATAATAAACGAAAAATTAATGTGGATTCGTTCGTTCTGTCGTGGCCAAACATTCATTCCTTGTCCCAATAGCCCTGCTCCGTCCCGATTAACGTTAGTTCTGTTTTGAAACATTATTCGTGAAGAAGGGTCAGCACAATAGGTTTCACACGTAATTACTCTTTCCCCAAATACTACAGAAACCTGATACCGTCAGTCGATCCCCTTCGCTGAGGGGGAAATCTCATCCCCCATCCCCTGCTTAGCTGGGGATGATTCGTCAAAGCTTCAGTCAACATCTTAGAGTAACCAGCATGTGATTTCTTTTTTACATAAGTTTGAGGGTAGAAAAGCCAATAAACTGTAATGTAAGTGATTTAAATAATTACTGACATCCTAAACTAAAGGCTATGACAGCTCAGTTATTATTATTTGTGTGAAAACTTTTAATATTCAAGGAAAACGTCAAGGTTATGCCACACTTTCAGTACTTGGAGTACCTAGAGCGCCACCTAGTAACGATAGGCTACACTACTCCATCTCAAAGAAATTTAATTTTAAAATATTTCCTATAATTTTTTCTCAAATTTGATTGCCACTCCCTATAGTTCAGTGCCTTCTTCGTATGTGTGCGAATTTTCACAAGTCAGGAAGCATTTCTTGTATGAGAACTTATGTAACAAAATTTTCCCATTGAAAATACATTGGCGGATTTTCACTTGACAGGAAATCTGTCGGAAACGTCCATTCACAGACAGCTTGCGTTCCGTGAAATTATTGCATGACAACGCCAGGCCGCATGTGCCGAAATCTGCCAAGGAAACGTTATTGACGCTTGGCTGGGAAGTTTTGGAGCTCCCGGCGTATGGTCCCGACATAGCTCCTCCAGACTATCATTTGTTCCGATCGATGCATCATGGTTTGTCTGCTGTACGGTTCCGGACATGTGACGAAGTGCAAAAATGGGTTGACGGCTTCTCGCGTCGCACGACGAAGTGTTCGTCATTGCTGGAATCCGTCAGTTGCCCGACCGATGGCGGAAGGTGATAGATAATGACGGCGCATATTTTGATTTCGTAAAGGTATTGTTGGTTTCTCTCAAACTACATGTTGCGTTGCCTTAAAACGCTTTAAAACTTATTTGCACACCTAATAATTATCATTCTTCTGTTTCTGATAACTGCAGTGCAGGTATAAAAATTCTCATTCATCTTTTTGACAGAATAGAAAAAAATGCATATCTTCTCAATTTTCCCATGAAAATAATAATAAAAAAATACTTTCAAGAAACTTCACATTCTCGCTTTCCTGCAGTAACTGATGAAATTCTTACTGTCCAGCTTTCTTGGTCCATGGCATTCGTCTATGCCATGGACGACTGAATCTCTTCGATTTAGGGAATTGTTCGTCACAGGAAAACTCCACCAAAAGTCATCCACCCTTTTTAAATGAAGTAATGTTTAAAAATGGCATTTTACACGAATTTTGTAATGTGGAGGACTTTTTCGGTTGCTAATGTCTTCAGGAATTTTTTTTTTTTTTTTGCTGGACACCCTGCTCGTTGCCTACTAATTTGCTGATGCCGTAAAAACAAGATGATTCTCCAAAGCTGAAGCAATAGAAAAAGCACGTTTTGTAATTGAAACGCATTCCAATTTTATGGCGAATACGCAACGTATTGATACATTTAGAGAAATTCTATTTACAGCTCCCTTTGCGTTAAATTTTCCAAGTAATTTGCAAATGAAAAGGTGCTAAAGTAATCAGTATTGCCTAACGTACGAAACTTAAAAAAGAAATTTTGCTGTAACTGAAATGTTCTCTTCGTAGCGTAAAGCTAAAATTTACTAGATTTCAAATTTGAGAACTCTCGGCGGGAAATTTATGATATAGCAATGTAATTTAGAATGGGAAAAATTTAATGAATGTTAATATCCTACCATTCCCAAAAAAATGTTTAAAAAATCTGTGGAAACCAAATTCTTTGGACTCTATCAAGTAATTAACGAATAAAATGGAAAATTTAAATATTTGAGAAGGAAAAGTTAAGCCTAATCTATCTGAGAGGCACAGAAATAATTTTTTCCTCTAAGTTGAATAGTTTCTTCACAAAAGAAGTTTAATGTTTTGAATTTTTGACTTTGACAGCTCGTAGCGGTAAATTCATGACGTATATGGGGAATTTAACGTGCCAAATTTAATGTCCTTTGATTTCCTACTAGCCACAAGAATATTTTTTTAAATATCTCTAAAAACAAAATGTTCGATGTGCACGGACATAGAAAGTGATTGCACTAGCACTGTTTCTTACAAAACTTTCTAACTATAGGAAGATAGAATGGCATTTCAAAAAGCGTAAAAACCTTTTCCTTGACTTTACTTTTTTTATGTTAATCTGCGAATGAAAATTTCTGCGACGATAAGAAGGGAGATGTGCCCCTGAATCTTTTAGCGCCTAGGGCCTAAAAAGATCTAAAGTTGCCTCTGGTTAGTATGTATATTCTAGTGTTCGAATTTATCTTTTAGGTATTACCACTTAGCAGTAAACATTTATAGGTATTATGGTAATTGTCAATTTTTCGTACCGCACTCATGCCATCAAATAATGTATAATTATACTCAATATATTAGAACATATAATGCTACATATTGTGCTGTTTTATTTAATGTCAGTCAACAACGAGGAATAACAATTTGTGCCCGGCCCCTTAATGAAAAGCGTGTGGCAGTTTTCCTGTGTAGCAATCTTCCGGTGTGGCAGTTTTCCTGTGTGGTGGTTTACAGTGAACCATGTACAATATCACGGGCCGGCCCTGACTGCGGGGCAATAGGTTTGCAAAGAATCTGTTAGCAAGCTGTTGCTAAGAAAAGAGTGTCGGGTTTCCAAATGATGCCTCTGTTTTGTAAACTGTAGTCTGGTAGAGTGTACGATTTGCTACAGCATGCACGCTAGATGTCTGCACTTATTCCCGATCAACATGTGCGGACGTCCGGAACTGTATCTGTACTGCTGTGTCCATCATGACACTATAGGGTGCATAGCGTTGCACTCTGCTGGGTTGGCGTAACCTCGGGGTACTGCGTTCCAGCTTTACAGATACCGATTATTCATATTTTCTCAGAGTTCAGTAATTTCCCATATGGATTGCCGTTTCCTTCCCCTGGCATATAGAGAAGTTCGGACATTGTGCTCGACCTCTATTTTCTTACTTTCTATATTCTGTCCGCTATGACGAACCGAAATAACTCATTCTACGTGAATGCTTTTCATTTACAAGCCACAAATCAGAAAAGAAATAAATTGTGTACTAGTACAAATATGTGTATATAATGGTTGTTTGGAGTAACAAATAAACTTCATCTTCCGCTTGGGAAAAAAGCATCACTCCTTTAGGCTGCAACCGTACTATTGTAATATCGTAAATATTAACTTTGGGTGCATTAGACATATTTATCATACTCTAAAATTTGTATTCAAAGCAAAATTTGTTATATAAAAATGTTGAAAAGCTATTATGCGCTAAATAAAATTTTCACCAATGCATAATAACATAATACTATTTAGAAGCTGCGTGTATAAATTCATTCGTACTCGTGGATTATCAGTCGAAAAACATTCGCTTCCCAACACAGAAAATATCTTCGAAACTCACTTTCTATCCTTGGTACAAAAATGTTATTTGAAAAATCATTGAGTTTTGGAATATAACCTAGCAAGCGACTCTTCACTTATTTTGTGAGCAAGTGTTTTTCAGAAATATTATTTATTGAAAACTATGTTACATCACGGACAGGTTTTTTATGCCACTAATGTATATATAATCTTTTTATAAACCCATTTATTCTTTGCAGGGAAATATTAGCGATTCCCTTAATTTTTTCTTCTCTAATTTTTGAAACAACCTAGATGCTGATACAAATTTGCAAAATGCCGCTAGCGGACGAAATCGGTCCCAACTAATGTAACGGAAGAAATATGCACCGATGTATTCGACCATTAGGCTCTCTGTATGAAATTAAAAATGTTAACATTATGAACTTCGTAATTATGTGCTTGGTTTATTCTTCTGTAGTACTGGAGAAATACGGATTGATGTGGGCCAGTACTATGCCCATAGCACAGATGCTTTATATTTCAAGTCACGTGTAATTTCTTGATTGCAAGCGCAATCGGAGCAAAACATCCTATTATTCTAAAGAGAATTTACTCTCCACACAAAAGACATAATAGCCATAAAAGGACAAGAAATTTAATCTAGGTTGAAGAAAATGGTTTATTGGCAAGGCACCTGCTGATGTCTTTTGGACGACATTCATATGCTATCAGGCATTACTGGTAAGAAAGTGCACGTATAAAACAGTGAAACTGCAAAAGGATAGAGTAAAAATGAATATCATCATCATCATCGTCAACCATTAACAATCCACTGCTGGACGAAGGTCTCCCCAAGTTTCCTCCACAACGGTCTGTCTTGTGCCAGTCTCCTCCACGTCACTCCCGCATACTTTCGAATTTCATCCACCCATCTCCCATGTGGTCTTCTTCTGGGTCTTTCCCTGTCCCTTGGAATCCAAAAAAAAAAAAAAAAAATGAACGTATAACTTTAATAATGGTGAAAAAAGATAAAACAGTAAAGTAAATTTCCCCCTTTACCGTTATCTGCTAAAATTTGAATTATTTATCAGTTCCCCTTTGCTGCCATATATCACAAATTTTCGGATCATTTGTGTTAGGAGAAAAAAATAAAAAAAAGCTTGCGTTTTACTTGCCTAAAACGACGTTGTAAAGGAAATGTACTGAGCTTCCCCCTTGGGAAAACATGGGGGTGAGAAAGGAGGGTAGGGAGCTAGCTGTAAAGTGATCCTGCATCTGATAAGGGAAAGTGGTCATGACACTAAGACCCCCACAAGAAGAGGGTAGGAAATAACCGTGTGATTTTCAGCGCCACCTATGAGCAGAAGCTTTACGTTAGACATGCCTTTATATCCCCCTTAAGAGTCCTCCATAATTTTGAAGATGACAATCCGATTTTTGGCGTAAATGTGACAAGGATGGTAAGTCAGATTAATATCCGAAAACTTGAAAATTTTCATCGTCCTGGACTCGAACCCGCGTCTTCCACAAAACGCCCGGGTATGCTAACCACTACACCACCCAGAACGACCAAGTTTCAGTTTCCGATCAAGTCCTCCACACCCCGTGCAAGATAGGATTTCGGCATGGTCAGCTGGAATAAGCTCCTCTGGTGGACACCCCCAACCGAGCTGTCAAGTTTCTTTCATCCTGGAGGATGGCTCTCCTTGCCCACTTGCCAGCCGACCCCAAGTTGTAAATCATTACCCCTTCAGTGGAGTGGGGGTTGCGTGATCTGATCCCTGCCTGCCGAGGGGGAAGGAAATGCTGTGTCTTCCGCCGAATGCGAAATTGAAACAAATATATAGCATCATGCAGATGAAAAAATCAATATATCATATCACTCGTATGTATTCCCAAATTTTTATATTTCCAGAGAAAATATCAAACTACTTTTCTGCTTTTCAACCTAGCAGATATCAAGATTATAACTTTTTAAAAATAACTGTCAATCTGCCCATTATTTCACACTTTTGGGATAATAATTAAAATATTACTCGGCAAAGTGACGCTAATATAGAAAGATGGTTCTATGTTTATTCTACATGTGAAAAAAAAAAACGGGATTTCTAAATTGTTTTTTTTATATATGTAATTTGGTTCTGCAAATGCGTGTTTTGAGCTATTTTTCACGAGGTATGGAGGACCCTTAACCCAGCCCAAGATTCTTTGACATTGCGCATTCAAAGGCAGGCTCTACCTTGCCGGCATTTTTTTTTCTTTTTCATTTCTTTTCAAACACCAAACCTTTCTTGGTAATAATAAACCACCATCACGACACAAAAAATATCCGATACGTTTTTTGATCGTAAGCTTGACTACTTACTGGAAAATGCACTATTATGAAATGTTTCTCTAACTAAATCTTGGGAGAGTCGGGGTTTTTTTTTGTTTGTTTTTTGTTGTTTTTCAAATCTGACTTTTCGTGTAATGATTAAGTTCGCCATTAACACGACGACGCTCAGCGAACAATTACAGAATATTTCTCACTCTACGTTGAAGGATGCTGAGAAATCTATTTACATTTTTTTTTATTTTTTTTTATTCAAGGTTTAACGACCACCGTGAGCAACTCAATGGTCTACACAAGCAGTCGCCCGTCCCTAATTTAGGGTCACTGGTTCCAGGGAAAGGAGGGAGCCAGTGCCCGTAAGACAAACACATCTATGCCTCACCGGGATTCGTACTCGGACCCATCTCGGACGAATGGTCACAAGCCGGAGTTTAGACCACTGCGCCACCGGGGCGGGGGCGGCCAGGACGGCACTACAATCAAGAGCCATAGGCATATGGGAAGGGTTCATCAGCTTACGGCAGGAAATGCACTTGAAGCGTCTGGAAATTTAACTGACAAAATATTGGACTGAATACTAAAATATAACCTCTGGTTCATCGGTCGCTTCTTGTGAACTAACAGATCACAGAGGAAAATTCTGCAGCGCTTTCCCCATCTCAGCTACTCTCAACGTAGAGTGTTTGTTTCTTCGTCCACTACAACCACAGACTCTTGTTTTTAGGAGGTAAAAGTCTAACCCGAAAATTTAACCAGGTTCAACTCCTCTCACTAAAGAACATGGATCTGCGATTGCAGTGAACTAAGAAACAAACTCTAGACAACGGAGGATTGATTGGTAAACATAGTCTGGTCTCATTAGTCCCCGTTACTGGTGTGCTATGCAGACGGCAGGAACAAAATATGGCGAAAACTGGAAATGTATTAGTAGATTAATTGACCACACTATGAACATGCCGTTTCATACACGATAATAATTTTTATCGTGTATAAAACGGCATGTTCATAGTTTGGTGATATCAGCACGATTGGTTTTTGGTGATAGATTAATTGATTTTTTTATTTCAAATAATTGCCGTAAGGGCCATATGTGGCGAAAGAGCGCCTTCACGCACACGACATATACATACAAAAACAGCGGTTCGCGCAGGGGACGCTTTCACCTTAACTGGGAAAACCTTCAGACTCCATACTGTTACAACATTCAATTCATCACTTCATACAGCAATGTAGTTAATCACAGCACTTATTTCACGGCAGTAAAGTCCACAGTCAAACGTCCATTTGCATATATTCGCGTTAACTGAACCCGGGCTAAGAATGACAAGTTGGTCGTCAGGTACCGAAGTGATCTTGGAACCGGAAGGTCCTCTACACTGGATATCATAAATCTTCGTACCATCATATTTCACATTCGTAGCCAGAACGTCCTTGACAATTAAGGTCTCATGATCCTGGAAGAGGAATCTGTGTCCAATTTAACAACACGTTTTCGTTTATGTGTTTCAAGGTTTAACAGCCACCCTGAGAAACTAACTCTTAAGGCCATAAGCACTCGCCTGTCCGTAATTTAGGGCCACTCGTTCCTGAGAAGGATGAGAACCAAGGCCACCAGACTAGTATTCCACCCATGCCTCATTCGGGACTCGAACCCGGGTGCTGTCCCCGAGTTCGAGTCCCGATCTGACGCACCCATAACGTCCTTGGTGGGCAGACACATGAACTTACACAGCATCCTACAGTGCACTCTACGCTTCATGCTACTCATACACAGGAGCTGACACCTTGCTTTCCAGCGCTCACAGTCATAAATAACCATCAGAATGTTTCCTGCCTGAACGCCGGGCTAAAGAAAGCCACAATCTCGTGTCCCCGTTTGGCACACTTTAGGAAGACCCTCACAACTTCGGCGTATGTAATCCTCAACTGATTACTTCCAACTCCCAGAAGTTGGACACTTTCTTCTTCACAAGTACCTTCACAACAGGAACCCAGATTCAAAAATGGGAATTCCGAGACAGGCATATTATTTCTCATAATCAGCTGCACAATACCTCCGTACGGCACTAAAGCTCTGAAAATCACAGTCATCCACTTTTACAAAACACAGCTTAAATGTGAAGAGCCGTCAAGGCAACATTGTAACGGAAGAACCTCTCAACAACAGGCGTCGTGTTACAAGAAATGCGAAAAAATCAGCTTGCATCAGTTGGTCAACGACTTTCTCATAAACGAAATTAAATTCAAAGTTAGTTTCATTCTTATGTCGTTCTGCATAAATAGTATCACGTCGATCCACCATTTCAACAACAGCCTTAATAACACTTGATAGTCATCCACGAGGAATGCCAAACTTGAACAGATCTCGGTCGCTTACGCGCAACCATTCTATGCAGCAAACCCGGGAGAGCCAGCCCGGTGACCGATTGGCCTGAGGCACTGGCTTTTTTGGGGTTCGAGTTCCGGATGAGGCATGGGCAGCGTGTTTGTTTGATGGCCTGTCAATCCCTTGGAGCCAGTGACAATAAATAAGGAATAAGCGACTTCTTATAGACCTTAGAGCTGCTCATGGTGATCGTTGAAACGCGAAATAAAAATCTGAAGAAATAAGAAAAACGTATCTTCACTTCTTTTAAATCCGCCACAACTCTCTCTACATGGGTCAACAATTAAGTAAACAGCAAGGGTATACTTAGCCCCTCCCCCGGAGGTATAACGACCCCCGTGAACATTTAAGGCTGTAAGGAGTCGTCAGTCCCCAATTTGGAGCAACGGGTTCAAGCGAAAGGAGACAGCTAGCGCAGTAAGACACGTACACCACTCATGCATCGTCCGGGACTAGAACCAGAGCCCAGCTCGGACAATTTAGCCAGAAACCCGCACCTCTGACCAAAAAAGGCGGCTATACTGTTGTATGGGACGCCGTGCCATGATGCCATCGGAACGACGTTTGAACACCAATCCAACTGATATCTGAACATTGTTGCAGATCCGGAGCATCCCTTCATGAGGACAGTGCACCCATCTGCGATTGCGTTCTTTCAAATGAATAATGCTCCGTATTACAAGGCTAGAACTGTCCACGAATCCTGGATGATTATCCATGATCGTTACTTCAGCTTACTGCATAGTCTCCCCGTCACCGGATATCATCCAATCGAAATCTATAAGGTACTACAAGCTATGAATGAACCATCCATGTCAATTGGTAATAACTGTAAGAATAGTGGTGTCGATATGGACCAATGTCCGTGTAGCAAGCTTTAAACCAGTGTTCATTCTATGCTTTTTTAAAAGCACTACGGAAAGTCCTGCCTGACCTCAGGACAGAATTATGGGCCGTACCGGCATTTTAGTTTTTAAAAAAATTCTACCCTGTCGGCTCAGAGACAGCATTACAGACCTGCATATTAACACCGTACATCCACCTTTGTTGTGTTTAGATTAATAAAGAACTAATATCCCTGTAAGATTCGCTAGTCCCCAAGTCAAAAAAAAAAAAAAAAAAAAAAAAAGATTGTAAATATGTATGCCTATGTACATTCCCACGTGGAATTTCTTTGCCCGCGCCATTTTCGGGCAGAGCGGACGAAATCAGCATGTTTGCGGCCGTTGCTTCCGATACAAGGGATTGGCCGAATTGCAATAGTCTTAGTGCATAAGTATTTATTTAAAGTTATTGTACCTGCCTTGTGTGGGGCAGCGGATGGCCTAGTGGTCAACGTTCATGATTGCCACGGAGGAACCTCAGGTTCGATCACGGGCAGGTACGAACGCTCAAACCGCTAAATATCCGCCGTGCGTCAGATGGGCACGTTAAGCCGTCAAACCCCGCGTACTGGCCCTCAGGTAATAAATAAAGGCGTCTTCCTCCCCCTTTCTACCTCGCTTCCGTATCACTTTCGTATCGGGCACTCTAGCCCAAATCTCCTAGTTTCCTATTTCTAAGGGTTGTTTAAGATCTGGGGTCAGACACTCCCTTCCTAAAATCCTCTACATATGATCTGATCTGTCTTGTGTAGCGTGGGGATTTTTTCAAGGGCACGTTAAGGAGTGCAACTCAAGTCTAAATGCGGCCACACACACACGTTTGAATGACACGCCAGCAAATGGGGAAGTTTTGTGCCTGAGACAGCATGTAGCGTGGACTGAAGAGGATTTCAGGCAGGCGTTGAAGAGCTTCACTCCACGATACATGCCGCCTCAGGCACAAAACTCCCCGTTTGCTGGCGTGACACACAAACGTGTGTCTGTGGCCGCCTTGAGGGCGTGGCAGTTAGCCCCACGGGAGATTAAATTAGAAATCTTATAAATGGAGTTTTTCGGAAGTTTTAAGAGAAAACGAACATATTACTTTGGTTGTGGAAGCGAGACAGACGATGAGACACGTCGGGTCTTCGACTACTTCGGAGAAGTTTTTCCGGAGAGCGATTGAGATTCGGTCGCATAGTAGCAGCGACGGTTGACGGAAGACACGAAGTTCGGGCCTAGTGTCGATAGCACGGGCGGAAACGCAATTCCTCAAGCATTCCATTAACACGCCCTAGAGAAGTCCCACGCCACATCGTTTTAATTGAATGAACTGTTTTTCTTTGTTAGTGTTTAAAAAGAGCCTGAATTCTATTTTTCTTCGATGTGTGTGATTCTGCCTTTTGAAACGAACTAAAACAAAATTAAGTGACGGATCTTGCTAGATCGGGACTATGATGAGCAAGAGCTAGAAAGGAGCGAGGGTCGTTACAGCCCCTTAAAAAAAAAAAGTATACACTTCCCTCATCCTAGAATGAACCCTTCTTCCGACACTTTATGCCATGCCCCTACTAATCCCGGCTATCTGAAATGCGAAAAGGGGATGTACTTCCTAGCAGTGTTTCTTTCAGGCATACATCCAGGGGGCGAGCCCTCCCGGAAACGACCCCCCACACACACACACATTTTAGGTTGCCGAGCCAAATTTTAATAAATTCAGGCTATGATGAAAAAGGAAGTTTCGTTTCTTTTTATAATACAAATATTTCTTCAATTTTATTTTTTTTAAATATTTGTTGAAATGGTACTAGTTAAGTTTATTTTATTAAAAAGTGTATTACGCCGCATGGTATTCTTCAAAATATAATAAGTAGACTAATCATACCTAATTGTCTGGGAATCATGATTCAGGATCAGGAGTGCGTTGAATGCATTTTAACAGATAAAAATTTCAAGCCTGTGGAACCTCCCTCTTCCCTCCTTTAGCTGAAAACAGTTTGTTATTCCTGAAATGTTTGAAGAAGTATTTACTATATCAGGTATGTATGTAGAACTTTTCTTCGGGGGGGACAAAAAAAGGAAGTTATTGAAATCCACCATCTGGAACAAAATGAAAGTTAATGAAAAACTGAAGAAAAATTAAAGCATTTTTTTCTAATGTAAGTCGCATTTTAACCAAAAACAAAAAATGAAGCATTTTCCGGGGGAGGAAGGCCCCCTCTAAATGCGCCCCTGTGCTAGATATATAGTAAGTAATTCAATATATATAAATATAGTAGTTAAAATTGTACATATATATAGCAAATGGAAAACTTGCCCCCTCTAAGGTTACATTTGCCCCCCCCCCCCGGCCAAAAAGTCCTGAAAGAAACACTGCTTCCTAGCAGGTAAATAAATACAAATGATACTAACTAAAATGGACACTCAGT
This sequence comes from Macrothele yani, assembly GCA_039090855.1. Classification (NCBI taxonomy): domain Eukaryota; kingdom Metazoa; phylum Arthropoda; class Arachnida; order Araneae; family Macrothelidae; genus Macrothele; species Macrothele yani. Next base: position 145,008,847 of record CM076996.1, read on the forward strand.
GAGTGCGCGCACGCACACACTCCATAAGAAGGTAGTGCAGTAGTATCGCCTTCGGCGGGATAAGGAAGTTTCATAAAATTTTAATTTTCCAAAATCTAATTTTTGGCATTTGTGAGTGTTCCACTAAGAACAAAATACAGTACAACCTCGGTTATACGTTTTCCGGTCATACGTTTTTCACTTTTACACGGAATCCGCTTTAGTCCCGATATTTTGCTGTAGTTTATATAGCTTTTTTTAATTCGGTTATAAACGTAATTCATTTATGCGCTTTTTGCGATGACACATTAAATTTGAATTTCAGATTATCAAAAATACACGTTTTTTTTATTCTTTTGTATGTAACCCAGTATGTTATAACTTTGAGAGAATCGAGAGAGTGTTGCTGTGTTCCTTCTTGGTGCAGCCAAAGTTGAACCTTGATCCCGTCTTAATAGGGTATGTTGTTTACTTTCGTTTTAAATGAAAAATTGGTTTCGCATTTCACGACTGGCACATATACACCGTTTAAAAACTGATAAATCTCTGGGACGTAACTTTGTGATTTCCATCATTTCGTGACGTAGTAGGATAGAATCCTAAATATATGATGGATATGCTGCCCCGGTGGCGTAGCGGTCTAAACGTTGGCTTCTGATCATTCGCACGAGATTCGAATCCCAGTAAGGCCCGGATTGGATTGTGTTTGTTGGTAGACAAACACAATCCCGGTAAGGATACTGTGTTTGTCTTACGGCACTAGCTCTCTCCCTTCTCTGGAACCAGTGACACTAAATTAGAGACGGCGAATGCTTTAAGTTGCTCACAATGGTAGTTAAACCTACAAACAAAAAAATGAATATTCATCATTCCAGTTTCAAACGGATGCACCGAGGATCTGCAGAAAAAAAAAAAGCTGCAGCTTCATGTGTTGCATATTGAAGCACTAGTCTCAGATTCTTAGTTCTTTTTTCTTTTTTTTTTTTTTTTTTGATTGAAGGTTTAACGACCACCGTGAGCAACTCAATGGGCTATAAGCAGTCGCCCGTCCCTAATTTAGGGTGAATGGTTCCAGGGAAGGGAGAGAGCCAGTGCCGTAAGACAAACACAACATCCATGCCTGACCGGGATTCGAACCCGGACTCCTTACGCAAGTCCGAAGTATGTCAGCTTCAGCTTTATATTGCAAGATAAAGCCCGGGCCCGAAAACTATGACAAACCTGTTTACGCATTAATAATAAACAAAATTTCCTTTTCCAGACTTCCACTCTTTTCCTCCTGCAATTAACCGAAGCCTCTTTCAACTGGGGAGTGGGAAAAGACCGCCATAGGTTTCTATCATAGAGCCGAACAATTTTATTTAACCATTTGCTTCCGCCTGAAATGCATTGGGCGGCGCTACAACCTACGTACGTTGCTCGATGGAATTAGCAGGGAGCTGCCACGTGGAAATAGGGTAAACATTTTGTCGGCGTGCTATATACTACCTATAGTTCTTGAAAAAAAACTTTTCCTTCTCCGCAGAAATCAACTAATGCGTGGCCCATGGCATTTGAGTCCGGAATAAGTAGCCCTCCTGAGTTCCCACCCAGACCCAGTTGCCGAAGAATTCTCTTTACAAACTAGAAAGTGTAGAAAAAATCTCGTATGATAAACCATAAAAAATCACGTTTAAAATTTTTTTCTCAGAGTCCGAACCGCAGTAAATATTATGCAGCTCGAGCCCACCTCGGTCCCGGGCTCTGCTTCGAGCTTTCAATCTCGGCCCGTCTCAGCACTGGTGGAGTGCTTGTCTGATGGCGTTGGCTCTGTCTCTTTCTTTGAACCAGAGGCCCCAGATTAGGGGCGGGCGACTGCATAACCCTTCAGAGCTGCTCATTAAAAAAAAAAAAAAAGTTGCACAGCCTTTTCTGAGCGCAAATGTCCTGTGCAGAAACCGCTAAACGGAAACAGTGTTAGAAGGCTGGAAAATCATCAGATTTTGCAATCTCTGCTGCGTATTTGGGGGGGGGGGGGTAAAACGACCACAGTGAGCGATTCGATGGGCTATAAACAGTCATCTGTCCCTAATTTAAGACCCCTGGTTCCAGGGAAGGGAGAGATCCAGTGCCGAAAGACAAATACACCATCCACGCATCACCGGAATCCACCGCTTAGACCACTGAAACCATTTACTTGGTACGATGCAAGAATGAGTTTTCTAGTCGGCGTGAAATTACATATAACTTTCCCCAGATAGTGGTGCTATATCCCTCTATTCTAAAAAAAAAAAAAGTAACTGCCGCTGCCGCCGTTTTAGAAATTTTGCGACACTCGCGCTTTTCTAGCTCGCAACCGAAAAAGTATTGAATACAAAAATATGAAATTTATATCGTTTGTAGAGAACTGTTTGGAGAACACGCTGAAATAAACTGTTTTTCGATTCTGGTGATACTTCAAGAGCTGTTGTATTTCAAAGTTAAAGTAAGCAAAAAAGTGCTGTCAGTTCGCGTTCCTGACACACTAACAGCAACAGAACCACGAAATGTTTTTAGCACTCTCTTCTCAATGGGTGAAAGGACAGGATACAATCAAACTGATAATGACGCAATGCTTAATGACGTAGCGACGCTTTTAAAGTTCGGTGTTTTCCGCCGGCATACGTGAATATGGAACATTGTCTGCTTGAATTTTTCGCGAATTGTTTGACCACTTCTAAATGACCTAGAGATCTGAAAATCGGCATGCTGGTAGGTCTTAAAGTCCGAATACCTGCAAATGCACGCCCCCCCCCAAAACAACAACTGCGCTTTGAAACATTGCCTGCTTGAATTTTTCCACCACTTTTGCGCCTAGAAAGAAGTCTGAAAACCAAAAAATTCAAAAGGGTGGCTTAGCTTTACTGTTTCAAAATACTAATAGGTTTAAAGGTAATTTTCGTCAGAATCACTGAGATGCTTTGAAAATTATAAATTTTGATTTAAAATTAAGGGGCGCCAAAGCCTGCTCCGTTTTACGTCAAACCGTATGCATTGACGTCAAGACGCTGTTCTAAATCGTAAAACAGTTAAATGGATTTTAAATTACTTTTCTTTCCCTTAATTACTTTTCCCTTTCTTTAATTTTATGTTCAAAAAATGATTTAATAGATTCACCGTTCGGAGAACGGGCATGATTGCTAGTATTATACACAAATATAAAGGATAATTCATATCCGATGAGAAATGGTGAAGCACTAAGTCAAATGAAAATAAAATAACTACGACGAAGCTAATCACACAGGTTGCGCAAGTCGCAGCATACCCAATGGATCAGCAAAAATAGCAAGAGAAATGTAGAAGTTTAAGAAAAACACAGAATCATCAAAAATTACACAGAAAAATGGATACCAGGTTGCCTTCATCAGAAGAACAACATGGAGGAGTGGCTTTTCTAGTGTCAGTAAACGACAGGGTAAAACCGATGTTCACTCACAATGCTTCCAGAGCCACAATAAGAAAATGAGCAATTTAAAGTTGAGAGCAAAAACCTGAAGAAAGACTATACTGGTATAACAATTAGAAACTTACATTATTTTGAAACACACTGAAAGAATAATTATGCAAACACCAACTTGGTTGAAAAGCAAACGGCCGCCTCGGTGGCGCAGTGGTCTACGCGATGGCCTCTGATCATTCGTCCGAACGGGGTTCGGGTTCGAATCCCGGTGAGGTATGGATGTTGCGTTTGTCTTACGGCACTGGCTCTCTCCCTTCCTTGGAACCAGTGACCCTAAATTAGGGACGGGCGACTGCTTACAGCCCGTTAAGTTGCTCACGGTGGTCGTTAAACCTTCAATCAACAAAAAAGCAGACACTGAATGAAAAATTCTATTACATAGAAGCAAGAAATATACAACAGGAAAAAAGTTGCAGTTAAATGAAAGAATTGAAACGAACAAAAAAAAAAAAAATGTTAAGTAGCCTAATGCGGCCGAAAAGGTGAGCGCAGACAATATACCACCGTGACAACTCAATGGGCTATATAAGCAGTTGCCCGTCCCTAATTTAGGGCCACTGGTTCCATGGAAGGGAGAGCGCCAGTGCCGTAAGACAAACACAACATCCATGCCTGACCCCTTTCGGACGAATGATCAGAAGCCATTGATTAGACCACTACACCACCGGGGCGGTACAGAGTGTCGATTTCAGCTTTTTAAATTGCACATCGACACTCCGCACTAACCCTCAGTCTCTACAATACTAAAGACTCAAGGTAATACCGCCGCCCCGGCGGCGTGGCTTATGACCATTCGTCCGAGATGGGTCCGAGTTCGAATGCCGGTGAGGCATGGATGTTTGCGTTTGTTTTTCGGCACTGGCTCTCTGTGTACATTGGTCATTTCGCATACTGTAAAAACCATGTTTCATATTTTTTTTTTATTGGAGGTTTAACGACCACCGTGAGCAAACTCAATGGGCTATAAGCAGTCGCCCGTCCCTAATTTAGGGTCACTGGTTCCTGGGAAGGGAGAGAGCCAGTGCCGTAAGACAAACACAACATCCACGCCTCACCGGGATTCGAACCCGGACCCCTTTCGGACGAATGATCAGAGGCCATCGCTTAGACCACTGCGCCACAGGGGCGGCCATGTTTCATATGTACTTGTTGATGTGAAACATGTCTCCTGTCTATGTTTGCCATGTCTCTGTACCACCAGGTCCAATAAATCATTCAAAAAAAAAAGATAATACCAAGTGCTACTTGGCCGCCCCGGTGGCGCAGTGGTCTAAGGCGTTGGCCTCTGATCATTCGTCCGAAAGGGGTCCGGGTTCGAATCCCGGTGAGGCATGGATGTTGTGTTTGTCTTACGGCACTGGCTCTCTCCCTTCCCTGGAACCAGTGACCCTAAATTAGGGACGGGCGACTGCTTATAGCCCATTGAGTTGCTCACGGTGGTCGTTAAACCTCCCAAAAAAAAAAAAAAAAAAAAAAAGTGCTACTTGGTGGATCCCTAGTAGCTGAAGATATTTGCATACAGTCTTACCCTTACTGTCTACACGTGTACACCTTTTCTGACGGATTGGGTCACAAAAAAAAATAATAATAATATTTTTGTTCGTTTCAATTCTTTCACGTAACGGCAACTTTTTTTTTCCTGTTGTATTTATCTTGCTTATATTTAACCGATTTATTTCATTCAGTGTCTGCTTTTCAACCAAGTTGGTGTTCGGATAATTATTCTTTCAGAGTGTTTCAAAATATTGTTGGTAAGTTTTTCTTTTACTATAGCCTATTTGTAAGTTTCGAACTGTTATAGTCCTCCAGGTTTTTGCTCTCAACTTTTAATCGCTCGCTTTCTTGCTGTGGCTTCGGGAGCATTGACAGTCAACATCGGTTTTACCCTGTCATTTACTGACATCAGAAAAGCCACTCCTATTGTCTACTCTTAATCATTTCACCCCGCTTTTAAAAATCTTTAACTGATAGTTCTGTGTCTGGCACTCTTTGGCCAAACCTGGCCCTTGCGCCACTAAAATCAATTAACTAACTAACTAAAAGCCACTCCCCCCCAGGTTGATGCTCTCCAGGTGAGGGTAACCTGGCATCCATTTTCTGCGTAATTTGATCATTCAGTGTTTTTCTTAAACTTCTACATCTCTCTTGCTATATATATATATATATATTTATTTTTTCATTACCAATATCATTGTCTGACTTCTTAGTTATGATATGTCTTTATATCCAGTAATTGCACTGTTTAAAATGTAGCTTGTGTATATATAATGTCTGACAGCGAAACTGTGTATAATTACACCCTTAATCACGGATGGTACAGCCTTTATCGGCCGTCTCGGTGGCCAAGTGGTCTGAGCCGCTGGATCTGCTCCTTCCCCTGAAACCAGAGGTCCCCAATTATAGACGGGGGACTGCTATATCCTTTAAAGAATTGCTGGCGGTGGTTGTTAAACCTAGAAACAAAAACCAAAAAAATAGCCTTTATAGATATTTTAAGTCGACCACACATTGTTTTTTTGCTTTATTACGGTAAACAATCCCCATGAACATCCTCTGTAAGGAGTCGCCCAATCATAATTTGTGGACACTGTTTTCAGAGAAAGGACGGAGTTTGCGCCGTTGTACAACACAACCACCCATGCCTCATCCGGAGCAAAAGCCCGAACCCAGTTCAGACGATTAGCCAGAAGCCAGCGGACTACCTTAATTTCAAAGTATATTATCTAAATGATAAGCAATAAACACCACCAAATTAACGAATTAAAACTAATGGATATTCTCCATGAACATTAGACTTGTGGTTTCTAACGACAGTCTTGAGCCCTGTACACAACCAACGTCTTAACGCCACAACCGAGCCTCGGTAGTGGCGTTTGTACTCGATGTGTGTCTGCACACCCGCCGTGGCAGACACACGCCGAGCCACGGAGAGTGTCCGGCGGCCCCAGATCGTACACGTTAACCACCGAAGCTTTGAATTCTACATAGATAAAACTCTACGATATGAACCAAAAATCCAAAACAAAGGTCTTCCACGTACCACAAAAACAGCTCTTACCCGGTGAGGCATAGACATTACAAGATTTTTAAAGGTGTCTTCTGGTACCAACACGTTACCAGCAGATCCTTTAACTTTAGTAAGACACGAGGTTGAGCCGCCGCACATCGGATTTGCTGTTTCAACACAAACCACAGATGCTCAATTGGATTGATGTCTGGAAAATTTGGAGAAGTCTTCCTCGTGTTAAGTGAATCATTCTCGAACAGTCCCGGTAGTGTGGCATGGCGCATTATTCTTCAGAAAGACGGCACTACTAGAGGGGAATACCATTGTCATGAAAGGATGTACCTGGTCTGCAATGACGTTTAGGTAGGTGGTAGACGTCATAGTTTCCTGCACATGAATCACTGGATCCAGGGTTTCCCAGCAGAACACTGCCCAAAACATTACACTTCTTCCACCGGCTTATCTCCGTCCCAAGGTGCATCCTGATGCCAACACTTCCCCAGGTAAACGACGCAAACGTACCCGGCTGTCCACACGATGCAACAGGAAACGGGATTCATCGGACCGAACGACCTTCGAAATCCTGTTTTGATGCTTGCGTGCCCGTTGTAGACGCTTTCGACGGTGAATCGAGGTTAGCATGGGCACTCGGAGCGGCCTGGGGCTAAGCACCATCATTTTCAGCAGGGTTCGATGTACTGTGTGTTGTGACACACCAATACCGTCACAAGCATTCAAATTACTGGAGAGTTGCGCCACAGTATTTCTTCTGTTGGCTCGTACCATACGGGATAGCCTTTGCTCACCTCCAGCATAGATGAGGAGTGGTTGCCCACACCTTGACGGCAGTTCGTGGTTTTCCCCTCCTGGAATTACTTTTTGGAAGGTAATAACGGCTGACTGTAAGCACCCCATAAAACTTGCTGTTTTGGAAATGCTCTGACCCAATCGTCTGGCCATTACAATTTGGCCTTTTCCATCTGAAGAACAAGAATAACACCGATTAACAGAGCGCAGTACAGGTGTTATTTATACAGTTTCATGAACTTCACACGCGCCGTCGTTTACCTGCAGTTGCTTCGATTTGCATAAAGACGTTCTGGTCATAATGTTTCGGCTCTTCAGTGTACATATTCTCCAAGATAATGCTAATTGGTGGCCGAGTGGTCTACTGCACTGGATTTGGTTCATTCGTCCGAGACGGATCCGGGCCGGAATCCCGGGTGAGGCACAGATCACTGGCTGTGAACCCTCACGGGTATCAATGGCCCCAAATTTGGGACGGACCACTGCGTATAGCCCATTAAGTTGCTCACAGTGGTCGTAAAAAAAAAAAAATGCCAATTACACATCACGTCAACGAAACAATATTGTTAAACGCCATGCTCGTCGTATTTTTTGTGATTCCAATTGGTGTTTTTTTTTTAATTCCATTGTGACAAAAGAAAATCTTAAAAAATTGGAAGTAACTGCATTCAAATGATAGATACATCACGGTGGGAGCGATTATATTCAAGAAATTCACATTCATATAACGCCACAATAAAAAGCCATAAACTTTACGCCGCCGGAAATCGCGTTTCTTCAGTTGCAAATAACCAATCCCGGGCAATTCGCACACATAAAATCCTTACGAATAAATGGTAGAAAAAGTGAGCACTGTCCCAGCTAACCCGTGGTACTTGGTGCTGGCCTCTAACCATTCGTCCGAGATGTGTCTGGGACTGAATCCTGGTTGAGGTATGGCACCGGCTTTCTCTCTCTCTCCCTTTCCCTCCAATGGAACGAGTGGCTCTAAATCTGGGAGAGAGACAAGTGTTTATTACCCACTGAGTTGCTCACTGTGGTCGTTACCCCCACCCCTCCTCCTAAAAAAAATAAAACTAAAAATAAGAAAAAAAAAAAAAGGCGAGGAGCGCAATAAACAGGGCCTGATTTACGCCTAGGCACGCAAGGCACATGCCTAGGGCCCTCAAATTGAAAGGGCCCTAACATCTTGGTTAAAAAAAAAAAAAAAAAAACTTTCCCTTTTTCAAAATATTTATACGTGGGTAGATGTGATGTGGAGTAACTATATATAAATCGCTGGCAAAACACAAGCAAGTACTGGCAATATAATATGTGATATTTCTAGTTAATATCAGTAACATTTTCCAGATAATTTGGGGAGGGTTTTTGTGTGAGATTAAACAAAAAATTGTCATGTTGTGTAATAAAAACTAGCAGTATGTGTATGTTTGTAATTATGGCTTACTAAGATCAACTATATACTTCAATTTCAAATACTGCATGGTTCTGAAGCAATTTTTAAACATTTTGACATTTTAGCTCCCAAAAGTTATATTTGAAAAATCTTTGGACTTAATTCGGGCAGGGTTTGAATCCCCCCAAACCTCTCTCTTAAATACACCCCTGGTTAATATGGTAATAGTATAGTTTAGACACACCTGACAAAAAATCCAATGTCCAATTGAATTTTACCCGTCATATGGCTTTGTCGCACACAACTGTTTCATTGATGAAGGTTCAAGTCTTTTCAGATGCAAATCAGTAGGACAGCATAAAAATCTAGGAGAAAACAATATTTTTACCAGGTACTACCGTAATTTAATGTCAGTCTTATAAATGTATTGTGTTTATTAAATTATTACGCTGGATTGTAATACAGTCGCACAAAATGGTCACACTACCTACTCGACTCCGTAAAGTAAATGTCGAGTGGAGGGGCTTCGTTTTGGGTTGTGCCTAGGGCCCAATTCTATGTAAGTCGGGCCCTGGCAATAAAACCAGACCGGGTGAATCATTTTTTTTGCCTCCACTTTACAGTATCAATTACAAAACTTCCTATAAAAATCCAAGATAACAATAAAGTGGATAAGCAAACCACAATTTTCAATGTGTTCAGCAAGTTTTTATATCTTAGGATACACCTGAAAGAAACTGTACTCTGAGATCAGGAGCACTGACCACTTAAAATGGATAAGAGAAGCTTGTGTGTAAATCAAATTGTGTATTTGTCCTGAAAATTTGTTCACAGTGAATATGAAGACATAGATAACATTTAGAATACATGGAGTTAACATTTTGTGTAATAAACACACACAGAGTTCACCTTGTGGTCATTCTTTTTAGTCACCCTATATATTATATGCACATATTTGGGATGCAACGTTTCACTCCAGAGTAGTTAGGCATTTCCAAAAAAAATCTAGGCAAGTATTGTAATTCTCAATTCAGCAATTATGTATTGGTATGCAAAATTTCAATGCCATCCCAGTGAGTAACTTGTTATAGCTATGTGCCTCTGACTAATCACACACATAAGACCAAGGCTTCACTTTAAGATGAAGCATGGCTGGTGCACACACCCTGCTGAACTGTTTCTGTCCTTTCCCTAGAGAACCAGTGGTGTTAATTTAAGATGGATAATTCCTTATAACTATAAACGTCCACGAGGATCATTAAGTCTCACACAAAAATTTTATTTTGTAGTACTTAGAAGTTTAAAAAATCTAAGCAAATATTCCTAATACTCAGTTCCATCAATAATCTTTTTTTTATTTGTTGTGGATATTTTTTATGCACATCCTGAAAAACAAAACCTTATAAAGTTCTCTTTAATTTTACTTTTTAAAAACATCAACCACAAACATTTTTGTGTGCCTTTCCAAGTCTCACATTCACGATTTTTTAATTGGATTATGAAATTCATTTAACAAATTTTCATAGAGTAAAATCTGATTTCTAACACTAATTTTGAGTGTAGAATTAATTGCACTTAGATGGAAACCTTTAAAAAAGCTATGAGAACTTGAGATAAAAATTTCCAATTCAAACCTGCCCTAGAGAGTAGAGAATGTCTTTGATGCTCTCACAAGCACATGTGACTTAGTATGAAGTAAGGTTTAATATTTGTGGCCAATTTGAGGTCTGACAACCCAGCTAATAGGTACAAGTGGTGTAAAAGAAATTTTTCTCACAGCTGAGCTTTAAGTAGGGCCTATCACTTTGCTAACAATGTATTCATTCCTGTTGTAACAACACTGTAACATGTAACTCAGTTGATACCTTTTTCCCAGAAAATTACAACCTTCAACAATATAAATCAAGAGCAAATGAACTACCTGTGAATAGTTCCTCATTTAAATACAAAAATAAAATAGCATGGTCTTATGAACTATAATAGGTTGCACCCTTTCATGGTCAATTTCTCCACAGAAAAACAATTAACACAAGCTAAATCACAAAAATCTTAAGAGGTGAAGAAATTTTCTGGTACACTGGGATATTTATGCACATAATTGAAATTTTTCACACATCATGAATTATCAACATGCTGTCAACTGCAAGAAAAAAATTTGAAAATTTAGAAAATTAGGTTTTGTGAAACAAAATGTGCTAAAAGTGGTTATTAATCAAGTAACTGCACAGTTAAAAATTGAAGCATTTAAATTTGTTTGTTGTTGTTTTTTCTAAGGCAAAACAAATTAAAAAAAAAGACAAATCACCTAGGAAAATGTAGGTGGCATCCTAATAATCATATAAGAAAAAAAAAAGGACAAATTTTTCTCTATGTTACAAACAGTGCCTGCTGGTAAAATACTAAAGAAGTATCAGGGGTTCTCTCCAGAATTTTATGATGCTCATTTCCGGAATTTAGCTAACAGTATTGTGAAAAATTAAACAAATTTGGGAAAATGAGGAAGAGGAATTTGAAGCCATCATTAAACTAAGTAAAAATGCAAAAAAAAAAGGGGGGGGGGTCATATATAACTGGTAGCATCTCAACTTTTCATTGAACACCAGTGATTTGTGATAAGTAGCCTAATTACAAGCTTATTCAAAAACACATTGAAGTAACAATAAAATGACCTGGTAAGAAATGCTGAAGTCCTCATCAGTGGAGAATGACCAGGGTTGCACTTGTTGAGACATGCACAACACTGAGTGGATGCAGTGTTGTGTATAAAAATAAAATGTATCTACGAACACAACCATTGAAACAGAAAACTTGCTGCAAATTCGTGAAGCGTGAACCATGATAACAATAGAATAACATAATTTAAAGAAAAATTAATAAAACAATAAATAATTATTAGAACATTACAGATCCCAGTGAGGACAAAATAAGTACATCACAATTGAATGTGCAACAATGTGTGTGAAACGGACCTTTATGGCAAAATATTAAAACATTGGACTAAGAACCTTACAAACAGGGCCCGACTTACATAGAATTGGGCCCTAGGCATAACCCAAAACGAGGCCCTCTCCACTCGACATTTACTTTACGGAGTCGAGTAGGTAGTGTGACCATTTTGTGCGACTGTATTACAATCCAGCGTAATAATTTAACGCAATACATTTATAAGACTGACATTAAATTACGGTAGTACCTGGTAAAAATATTGTTTTCTCCTAGATTTTTATGCTGTCCTACTGATTTGCATCTGAAAAGACTTGAACCTGAAACAGTTGTGTGCGACAAAGCCATATGACGGGTAAAATTCAAATGAACATTGGATTTTTTGTCAGGTGTGTCTAAACTATACTATTACCATATTAACCAGGGGTGTATTTAAGAGAGAGGTTTGGGGGATTCAAACCCTGCCCGAATTAAGTCCAAAGATTTTTCAAATATAACTTTTGGGAGCTAAAATGTCAAAATGTTTAAAAATTGCTTCAGAACCATGCAGTATTTGAAATTGAAGTATATAGTTGATCTTAGTAAGCCATAATTACAAACATACACATACTGCTAGTTTTTATTACACAACATGACAATTTTTTGTTTAATCTCACACAAAAACCCTCCCCAAATTATCTGGAAAATGTTACTGATATTAACTAGAAATATCACATATTATATTGCCAGTACTTGCTTGTGTTTTGCCAGCGATTTATATATAGTTACTCCACATCACATCTACCCACATATAAATATTTTGAAAATGGGAAAGTTTTTTTTTTTTTTTTTAACCAAGATTTTAGGGCCCTTTCAATTTGAGGGCCCTAGGCATGTGCCTTGCGTGCCTAGGCGTAAATCAGGCCCTGCTTACAAAAAATAAGACTAATTAAAAAAAATTATATCCAGGACAACAGTTTTGTTTAATGAACCTTCAAAAAATTATAACTAACATTTTCAACAAATTAATTCAAAAATAGTAGTCTTACAAAATACACAAGGAAAAGATTTTAATTTAAGAACTGGCAACTGCAAGAGAAACCTGGCAATAAAATTTTAATTATTTCTGTGTAAACCAAACTTTTGATACAGTTCCTATACATTGAGACCAGGTCTTGATAAAATCTAGAGGACAGAAACATCTGTAAAAACAAAAGAACTCAGAAGAGGTGAAGACTAATTGAAAGTTCAAGTTAAAATAGAATTAAGTACATTAATCTGAGTAAAGCCTTTTTTAATCTACAAGCAAAAACTATCTGCAAAATCTGCTAATAATTTGGAAACTATCCATACTTTTTTTTTTTTTTTTTTTTTGATTGGAGGTTTAACGACCACCGTGAGCAACTCAATGGGCTATAAGTAGTCGCCGTCCCTAATTTAGGGTCACTGGTTCCAGGGAAGGGAGAGAGCCAGTGCCGTAAGACAAACACAACATCCATGCCTCACCGGGATTCGAGCCCGGACCCCGTTCGGACGAATGATCAGAGGCCATCGTTTAGACCACTGCGCCACCGGGGCGGCCAAACTATCCGTATACAGCATATGTCTACATTCTGCTACTCTGGGTCTCTTCAACCTGTAACCTACAACAAACAACTTCCTACATGCTTAAGTAAACTTAATACAGAATGCAAATGTTAAAAATGATGTCTGCTGCAGCTAATCAGAAACTTAGAATCACAGATAAATACTGAAATACCATAAAACTGTCACTGAAAATGTGACCAGGTTTAATATCTACTAAACTTTTATATGTAATACACTACACTGGTTTTGAAAAAAATATATTTTTCTACTTTGGCTTTAGTTCAATTATTGAAGCAAATTACAAAATAAAAAAATACATAGAACTCAAAAATACATAGGTATGTGGCATTACTCTTGAAATGCTTTCATATGCCACACAATCAATACATAAAATACTATTTATATCTAATTATTTTGAGATAATGCTTACATTGGAAATTTAAGGGTAAGGAAAGGTGAAATATTTGGAACTTTTTTACAAAGAACCATTTGAAGGGATTATATATAATTTTTGACTATTAAGCTTGCGGTGTTAAGAAAGAATAAAAATAAACAATGTTTCTCACAATATAATGTTTATTATACATCAACTATATTTCACAGAGCGTTTGCCTCGGCTTTTCTATTCGTCCTGAGGAAGCCGTGCCAAACGCTCTGCGAAACTATAGTTGATGTAAATAAACATATTGTGAGAAAGTTGTTATTTTTATTCTAACCAAAGGGATTGTTATTTCTTAAACACATAATCATGGGAGCAAGTATTTGTGTTACATTTTATTTAGAGAAGGAATTTTCAACATAATGCTGATGCTGCAGCTATGTTTTAAATTTGTATTCACCAGCAAACAAAGTATGAACACAAATTTCCAACATGAAACGAAAAGAGAACAACAGGAAAACCTTAAATCCAAGGGCTGTGTACAACTGCATTCATTAGTGATCACAGCAATTTAACTGGGCATGATTAGAAAACTAATTATAGAAGATGCAAAGTGATTAGTTGGCACAGAAAATACTAAGAAACAACTAGATTTAAGTTTCTGATATTAAAAAGCAATCTGATTTTATGGCAAATTTTTATATAAAGCATTCATTAGCAAATTTCAGTAAAGGTTAAAATACCCCCTTCCCCAAATCAGCTACTTATAAAACATCAATTACTTCCACCAATGGCTAAAAAGTATGTTACAAAAACAAATGGCACAAAAAACGTTTCTCATAGCAGGAGAAAGGTATTAGAGCCAAAAAGATTTTAAAATCGAACAGTTAAAAGAAGAGATACAGAAAGAAACATGATATAACTCTATGCCTTTTAGCGGAAGACTTTTGTTGCATAATGGAAAAAGTTGAAAACAGGTGAAAAGCATTCTTCATAGCAAAAGCTATGCTAAGAAAAATAACTTTTCAAATACGTCTCCAGGAAGCTGTGACAGCAAAAAAAAAAAAAAAAAAAACGTTTTGACCTTTACAACCCTTAGGGGGAAAGTTGTACATTATTTAAAGAGGTCCTGTTGTAGCCAAAATCTTATTCACTCTCCATCTTTATTGCAGCGAATGACACGCAGTAAAAAAAGAAATTCCTTAATAGGGTTTTCAGAGGCAGAGATAGGCTGCAAACAGAAGTACACAAACACCACCTAGTGGCAGAATTGTGAACCACAAACCTCCTCAAATGCAAACCTAAAAGTGTTCCATAAGGTAAATGGTATCTGGTGTTAAAATAATTTTTTAAGTCGGACATTTAAAAGTACAGATATGGAGAAAAATAGATTAAATACTAGTGCCCCCTAGCGGCGAAATTGTGTATTATTTTGGGAAGAAAATAAGCACAAGGGGTTTTCATAGTTAGTAGTATCTAATCGAAAGAGAATATTTTTCAATCAGGTTTTTAGTCCCGCAGATATTGCTGTAAATGGAAACTTGAACTTACCCTTTCTAGTGGTGCACTTGGTGCACTTGTGCGCTAAGAAATACTTGAAATTATGAAAAACATTTCGCACCAAAAATGTTCAACAAAGAAAGAATTTTTTGAATCAAACTCTTAGAAACGGAGATATGGACAAAAATAAGATATACATGTATGCCCCTGGTGGGAAAATTATGCAGTGCTTTAAGCAGGAGGTATTCTCAAAAGGTTTTCTGAGGTGAGTGGTATCAGTCCACGGTGGAATTTTGTCAATCGAGTTTCCAGCTCAGATTTTGTTGCAAATACATCAAAGCAAAAAAAAAAAAAAAAAAAAAAAACACTTACGCCTCCTGGTGGCCAAATCATTCTTTACCAAAAATGAAAAAATAAAATGCGACATATTTTCCCTCACGAGCTGTAACCAACACAGGAAGAATTTTTCAAATTGGACTTTTAGAAGCGGAGATATTGCAAAAATCGCGATTTACCTTTACGTCCCCTAGTGCAAAATTTATGCATTATTTGAAAAAGGGACTGTAACTAAAATAGTCTTTGATACAAAATGTCATCGAAAGAAAAATATTTTTTTCAATTGGATATTTAGAAGCATATATATGAAAGAAAATGCATTCTAAATTCGCTACGGTCTCCATTTGCGCCCTCTAGCGGCAAAGTTGTGCATCAGAAAAAAATTGAACGCATGGATCATCATTCGCACATTTTAAGCTTCCAAATACAAAAAGAATTTTACAAATCAAACTAATAATTGCAGAGATATGGTCTCCTTGGTCAGACAAAGTGATAACATAAGCACGACGCAAAAGATGTCAATAATGCAGCTTCAGTCGTCGTCCTCCTAACAGACAAGAAAACCAAGAAAACCAATGCCCCCCCCCCCTGCATTTTGCAGGGGAAGGAGAAGGAGGGAAATTTGTCAGACATAAGTTATGTCAATAGAGAAATTCTCAACTACAAAACATACGTGGAGACAAAAGGGCAGGAATGGATAAAATTCCAAGACAGAATTTTTTGGACATTTCCAGGATTTCCAGGTTGCGTACGAACCATGTATATAATTATAATACATTATTATAATTTAGTCTTTCAACTAAATGCTCATAAAACATCAGCAACTGTACTACCCCATATTTTTCAGCACCAATCTGCCAGTTCACCAACTGAAATTAAAAATTTTTTTTAAATGTCATAATTTGAAAAATATTTCCTTAATTTTGATACATTCCCACGAGTTTTTTATAGTACTTTATATTGTTAGTCCCATATGATCAGTTAAATAAAAAAAAATCCAGATTTCATTTTAAAATTAATAAATGCATATTTGATAAACTTAAATCACTAGAGAAAGCTCTAAAAGCAGTTTTCAGCATGTCAAAAGTTGTTACAATTTGAGTGGGAGGGGGGGCGACCATATGACTTGCATACAAATATATACTTAATGTTTCAGTCAAAAACAAAATTTTAAAAAATTAGCGTTCAATACACTTGTGTATGTGTGAAAAAGCTCAGTACATTTATATGCAGCAGGCAATTTTATGCAATTTTATGTCAACAGGACATAAAACTGGACAAGATTAATGAAAGAACCTGAAGGGAAAAAAATAGAACACCGCACCGGAGGCTTAAACCAAGCATGACAACAAACAAAATAAAACGTGCAGTGAAATGTGAAAACAGGTAAGCAACCTTGTAATTATTATAATTGTATGCACGTAAATTTAAAAACAACTGTGGCTTCTGCTATGGATGTTTTAACCTGAAAATTAAAGGGTTTAGATACTTCCCCACTGGGAACAAATCAATGGTCAGCACACAGGATTCATCACACACTAGCCTCACCAACTGCACACATGCACCCCTTCTTACCATAATTCTATCTATGCCTTTGCTCTGCAAGATCAGTACCACTCCATGACTCACAATCATTCTTATGGTCACTTTACAAAACAATCAAATTTTTTTTTGAAGAAAACTACTGCATCCATCTCCAACAGAAAATGTGCGCTCTCTGTCGTCAAGGCACCAACTTCAGTTGTAGCAGGCCCTCATTTATTATAGAATATATCTCTTCATATATTCTATAATAAATGAGGGCCTGCTACAACTGAAGTTGGTGCCTTGTTTTCTAAAACAAGCGATTTTATGCAGCAGCTGCGGAGAAAAAAAACAGTACCACAGTATGAACGACAAAATTTTTTAATAAGAGTTCAGATTATAAATTTAAAAAAAAAAAACCTACCAAGGATTTCTAAAATAAGATGCTTACAAAGTAAAGGATGATCAGAAATGTATCCCAGGCACTTATTCACTGCAGAAATTCAAGCACAAAAATTTTACTCTGACAATTTTTATATTACTTTTTTGCAATGTAAGCTTTGTAAAGTATCCCCCCCCCCTCACTATTTCAGGCTACCAACGAAATCGGAATGTCATGCAGGAAAGATCTTTACAAAAACCTGGGAAATGCAAGAAATCTATATTCACTCAAGATTATTTACATATCAAAGCACACTACTAGACCTGTATGTCATGACACTCAGGTTTTGTTGGAAACCTAAAATAGCCACATAAAAGAAAATAACATCACAAAACTTTGACAGCTTGTATCTTGAAAAATAAGACTGGAATAAAAAAAAAATGTGAGTTTACTTTTTGCTTGAATTTACTCAAGGACTTGCTCCCTGGGCACCCATTTCTGACTAAACTATTTCTGCATATGCTGCTCACAAATGCAAAACAAACAAACAAAAAACTGCTAAAACACCATACAGCAGTTATTAAAAATAAAGAGGGAAGTGGCTGCAAAAAATATTTAAGCAGTTGGACAGTTGGATCATAAGGCAGGTGCAACCATCTAAGATTCTAGAGAACTTGGATAAATGTATGTGAATATCTCAAATCCACTGAAATTTTGTTATATAAAATGAATTCTTTGTTAAATTTAGTGTTTGTACTTATCAAAAATGGAGGGAACACTCTGAATAAATTTCTAAGAGTAGTAGAAACACACCATTTTTGTAATTATGGTTTAAAACTATGTGTGTGTGTGTGTGTGTGTGTGTGTGTGTGAGAGAGAGAGAGAGAGAGAGAGAGAGAGAGGTATTCCTCGTCAGGTTACAAACTAAAATTCATAAACAGCCTTATGAGAGCAAACAAAAAAAAAAAAGGAAAGAAGAAAAACGACTTAAGTAAGCTAAAATGACGAAGAAATAGTAACTTATTGAGATTCACAGCCATGATTTCCATACTACATACATTGAATAAATACTGCGTACAGTATTCACTTGAAATTTTTTTTTACTAGAGATAACATTATCAGCGTTGGGTAAAATCCATATGAACGGAATTTTTTGCCAAAATTTCTGCCAAACACTTCAAAATTTGTGCTCCCCTCCCATCATGCTGAGCAGCCCTAATAGCCCACCCAGTTCTGACCGGCTGGTATCACCACTGAGTGGCTGGTTATCAATGTATCTGCAAAAGGATTCAAAACACAATTACAATATAAAACTGAATTTAACAACTTTATTGGCTAAAGAAACTGCCCTTGTATTCCATATTAGTTTTCGGTAACGCACACAAAAAAAATACAGGACATAAAAATTGAGCAATCTGTTATTTCAAAATTTAGAAAACTACACATCTCTTAAGCATAACTGTCAAATTTACAGGATAACAATATTATACCACATTGCACTACATGATGGGGAATAACATTTCTTAAGAAGCAGCACCATCTTCGAGGACAATGTTTTTTTGTTTTTTTGGTTGGAGGTTTGAACACCATGAGCAACTCGGTGGGCTATGAGAAGCAGTCGACCGTCCCTAATTTAGGGCCACTGGTTCCAGGGAAGGGAGAGAGCCAGCACTATAAGACAAATACAACATCCATGCCTCACTGGGATTTGAACCCAGACCCATCTCAGACAAATGATCAGAAGCCACCGCTTAGACCACTGCGCCACCGGGACAGCTGAGTACAATCTTGCCAACCCATAAAACTGCTGGTGTTTGGGTTGTTTTTTTTTACAAAGTAGAGGTTTTCAGTAATACTTCATAATACGTACCAAGTAATCTACAAAAATTATACCAAAACTAACCTCATGTTTGTTAAAATTAATTAATAAACTGAAAAGTGACTAAACTTATGAGTGCCATCATCAAGGAGTGCAGAATTTACTAACTTATGCTGCACTGCTTCAAGATACAGTATCACAACAGGAGGTTCCACAACAGGTTGATATAGCACATTAAATGTTATGCCAACACAAAGAGCAGCCCTGGTGGCTCAATGGTCTAATTGCTTGCTTCTGATCATTCTTCCAAATGGACTTGGGTTCGAGACCCAGATGAGGCATGGGTGGTGTGCTTATCTTGCAGCAATGGATCTCCCCCTCCCTGAAAGTAGCCCTAAATTACCAAGGGGTGAGCAACTGCTTATAGCTGTTGCTTATGGTGATCATTAAACCGCAAAAAAAAAAAAAAAAAAAAAGTTTTTCCAATCCAAAGTTTTACTTTGAATTAAAGGTTTTTTAAACATTAATAAAAAAAAAAATTATGTACATCAACATGGCACAGTAGTCATTTACCTGGCCAATGTATCATTGAAAATAATTTAAATCCTTTGAATAAAGCTCATGTTGAGAAATGGCTTCCTAGTTTCTTAATTCAATTACTAATCTAAAACAACTATTATGGGAATTTCACTAGGAAATTTTTTCATTTAAATTTCAAATTTTCGGAGAAAACTTTTCGCTTTCTTCAGGCTGTCTTGTTGTTGTCCTAGGACAACAACAAGACAGCCTGAAGGAGAAGAGTTTTCTCCGAAAATTTTAAATTTAAATGAAACAATTTCCTAGTGAAATTCCCATAATAGTTGTTTTAGATTAGTAATAATTTAAATGTCAATTGAAAACAAATGCAGAAGCCTAGTGTTCTATAAATGCAGACTTTTCAATAATACCCATCTTTATTCTATCTAGCTTTCCATGAAATGTGGGAAGGTATTTTTAATTCAAGAAGATATGTTTGTGTATAACCAGTCTCAAACTACACAAATAAAATATTTACCCACCCAAAATAGTAGTT
Source organism: Macrothele yani (assembly GCA_039090855.1). Classification (NCBI taxonomy): domain Eukaryota; kingdom Metazoa; phylum Arthropoda; class Arachnida; order Araneae; family Macrothelidae; genus Macrothele; species Macrothele yani. The sequence continues at coordinate 145,029,035 of CM076996.1, forward strand.
ACAAAAATAATATTTACTTGCAGCAAATGTCATATGATGAAGGCCTAGTTCACAACAAAGTTGCTTTTCAAAGAAAGGAATGGTTTTTTTTATACCCATGACAACAGCAATAACAAAAAAATACTAGAAGTTATAAACTTATTTTTTCCAAATTTTTTAGAGGATTTGGCACACCACATTTTAGTTCTACTATTACATGAGAAATGTAGATCATGTTGATTGTGTTCTACAATTACACAGTGCCAAAGTTACTTTGTCTATGTTGTTAAGCATCACATAGGAAAATAAAGTTCATTGAAGACTTCATCAGGAACACACCCACTTCCACAAACATTCGGTTTACCAAACAGAAACTCTTTATCACTGATTCAACTGCAATGCTTATTCTGCTATATCTTTTCATTTTCAGAACTTAAGAAATCATTCAGTTTTTATTATTCATGCATAGGAGTGGGAAAACATCTTCATCACTGGTGGGCATATTTTCTTTATGCTAGTAGTCAATCACCCTCTTCCTAGGTTTAATGACATCCACAAGTATTTAAAATTATGATAAACTGCATGCACACCCATGGTTTAGAACAACTGATTGAAAGGAAAAAGAGAGCCATTGAATCAATATGGACAAACACAACACCGAGAGTAGAAAATCAAACCAGTAACACCAACATCCTGAGCCACATGACCATCAGGTTTCTAGTCGACTATCTGTTAGTTTGTTTTTAATAGTTTGATCATTTTTCACATGAAACTACCAGCCATGTGAAAGCCATATATGCTCATTTTCCTAGGGAAATATTAATACCATAAGCAACTTTCAGTACAGTGTAACAAGGTAGTTTTGTTGAAATAAATGATAAAAATATAGGAAGTTTTTTTTATGAGTGCGTGTGGTGTCTAAAAACCCCCAAAAACATTTAAGCCAGTATAAGGAATCACTCATCCCTAATTTAGGGTCACTGGCTCTAAAAAAGGGAGAGAATTGACATACATGCCAGCCATTCCTCATCTAGGACCTCACTAATAACACAGGAGATACAAAAGTCCAACTTTCATGTTTGACGCGCACCAGTGGTTGGACATGAAACTACAATAGTGTATGTCACGTGATACGGTACCTGTAGCTATATAAGTAGCACTGCGAACAGAGTTGTAAACTAAAAAAACAAAAAATAAAGAAAAAGAACAGACAGTTACGGTTCGCCGTTTTAGTTCCATGTCTGTCCACTGGCGAGCTGTTCTATTGAGATCTTCAGGGCCAAATGTTGCTATGTGTCTCTATGGAAGATTAACCTCCTGCTTTGTGACTAATAATTAGGCAGATTCTCAGAGTCTAAGCCTCTCACCACTCACCTACTGGAGTAGTAGAAAGTATTAATTATCCTCATATAATGCGCATTGGTGGTTAATACTGCCAAAAAAAATGCAACATAATATTTTCGTAAGCACTCTGCTGAGGTGGCATGGTAACTTTTCATCCATAACTACCATACATAGAATCAGAACAAAGATTGTGTTGAAATGTATTCATCATACTGAAGGATCCTCATGCCAAAATAACTGAAGTGAGATTAGTGGTAACTCATCTACGAAATTTACCTGGGTTACTTTCATATCAAATTAAAACTATACCAAATGATAGAATGATGCAACAACACATATATTTGAATTTAGCAACAGCTTTGGCATTTTGCCATATATATGTCCAGTAAAAACCATGGTGTTGAACCTAAATGGAGCACTACTTAAGAAAGTTTCAGATTTAACAGGCAAATGGGGTAGTGGAACAAAATACACTTTTAAAGCAAACACATGTGAACAATTTTTTTGGGACCTGCAAATGTCATCCTTTAATATGTATATATACAGCTTAATTTAGGGTACCATTTTCAATATCTATTCACTTGGGCCAAAAAAAAAAAAAAAAAGGAATTTTGTTAAAATGTAATCTGGCATGTGTAGGTCAATATGGGATTTAACACTATCACTCCTCCCCCCACCCCCACCCCAAACAAATAACATCTTTAACGTGCAGTGATCTTTTTTGCTGGCTAGTAACTAACTCCCCTCCTCCCATTTTAGGATTTAATCACTTCCCATGTGCAAGGAGTCACATGGGAAGTCATTAAATCTCATATAATCTATATACAAGGAGCCACTGGTTCCACAGAAGTAGCTCTGCAGTACACGAACCTGAGCTAACTCAATTAGCCAGAAGCTTGCACATCTGACTACTCAATCAGCAGTGTGGCCATTTCAGTTTTCCTTTGTGACAGGTCTGTTTCATTTCTACACATTTTATCTGTGAATAATTTTCTTTAACAATAATAATTTAGTTTTTTTAAGTACAACACTTTCAAAAACCACTAAAAATTTCAGGTTATTTCTTTCCTAGCTAGGTACTTATTTGCTTGCCAACATCTGTAGTTGTTCACAAAAACTTTAAATAGGATTTCCTGGAGTGTAAAATTTTCTGCATATAACTAATCAAGAATGATGATATCAACCTGAATCTTGAGAAGCAATTGTCACATGTAAATAGCCAATTTCTAATTTAAAAAAGGTGAATATGTGAGTTACAGAATTTCTGAGCATAAGTACCACCTGTGGTTATGGAAGGTGAAAAAACAAAATTAAAAGCAATAAAAGAGTAACAAAAAGGGGAGGGGATTCATGCTTTCCTGTATGTTTATTCACAAAAACGAGTGTATATAGCTGCTCACTAATTTCAGCAGATATCTATAAAATGACGCTAAAATAATGACAAAAAGTAAAACACAAATAAACTCAAAAAACATTTTTACTAGACCACACTTACGTTGGAGTACTTGTATGTTACTTTATTTTTAATGAAGTTTTTACATGATTAGGCAGCCTTGTGATTTTCATTAGCGATCCAGTTTTTGCAAAAAAAATTTTTTTTTTTTTTGATTGGAGGTTTAACGACCACCGTGAGCAACTCAATGGGCTATAAGCAGTCGCCCGTCCCTAATTTAGGGTCACTGGTTCCAGGGAAGGGAGAGAGCCAGTGCCGTAAGAAAAACACAACATCCATGCCTGACCAGGATTCGAACCCGGACCCCTTGCGGACGAATGATCAGAGGCCAGCGCCTTAGACCACTGCGCCACCGGGGGGCGGCTTTGCAAAATTAGAACATTACTTTTGGATCAACAAAAAATGCCAAAATCCTACATAATTATATAATAATAAAAAGTACTAACTGAAATTCATTTTATGTATATGGTCTGAAAATAAGCGAAAATAAGTCTTATTTACAATAAAAAAAAACTTTACATCAGCATATATTAAACTATACACTACTTTAAGTGCAATATACAAGATCTTGTGCATCGAACTTTGTACGTTAACTTCCGTGCGATATTGTGGTCATTTAAATCAGTGTGCACTACTCAGTGCTTTTCTACTAAAATCCAACTCAATTTTTAAAAAATGGCTTTTCATTTTTGTCAAATGGATGATCGTAATTTCATAAAGATCGGTATTATTCTCGGTGAATCATCTGTAACGGCATTCGAACCCGCTACGGTTTGTGGTGGAGAATTCAACCCCAAAACTCTTGGACACTTTAATTGCCTACCGCCTCCTGATTCGAACCCGGCTGCTCCCACTCGTACGATTGCGATTGAAGGCTCCAATCGACACACAACGGGATTGTTTACATTCGAACGGCAGGGTAGTTTTCAATTAAAATATCCAAAAATAATTGAGTTGAAAAGCGCAATGTACGGAACAGGATTCAAACCCCAGATTTTCCATTTAACAATGCCTAAACGCAAACAGTTATGCTACTTGGGGTGCTTTGACTTCCACACAAATGATGTCATTTCACATTAGACGCCAGTGTATTGTTTAAATCATATGCTAGGAACTATTTGTACGTTACACTGCAAAACATACATGCTTTTGTCGCTCAATAAATGTTTGCTTATCAAAATAAAGGTCGTGTCAGAAACTTCACGAGAGAGCAGGGAAGAGACAAGGCTGCCAAAAAAAACAAGGTTCATAAACATTCGCCACGGTGCTGGTGGTCCTCCACCACTTACGTCATAGCCATGCGCAAATCTATCGTCTTCTTGGAGGACAGAGCTCACCAATACCAAACCCTTAACTATCACCACCAAAATGCCATCGGGATGTTGACCGAAGTAACGAAAATTCCACTATTTTGATCCTCCCTGGTTTCGCGCGATGTTGTGAGGGGAGCGGCCATGATGAGTCTGACCCTACAGTAAAAACATTTCCGTTTCCAAGATACTGCAAGCAACCTGGAGTGGTTATACGTCAACACAAAAGACTGGGCATAATAACTAACACTTACCTTCAATGCGGGCGATTAACAGCACTGTCGTTAGCAGGAAACAAAGAGAAGGTATTCTGGACGCCATAAATCCTCATTCGTTAATAACTCCATAGAAAAACACTTTGCCCACTTTCGACTCGAGATGTTTTCACGTGCACGAATACATGACATAAGCCGCTTAACATACGATACGGGAGTTTGTACTTGCGCCTAGCCGTGCTATCCACTGAGACTCACCCCCTCCGCATAGTTCCGCCTTTGTTTTTTTTGTTTTGTTTTTTGCCCGTTTGTTTATTTTTTATAGGGCTTAAATTTCTACTCGTTTTTTCATATGTCGACTTCCTTTATCTAATAAACGATCGTAGACATCGCCAGTTGAAGTTTCTTTGATGTACATGAATCGTTTAGGTTATTTCGTGTGGAGAAAACGGAGAGGAGGGAGGAGAAACAATTCAAGTAGCGGCGTGAATGAAGGAGGCTACCCCTCGCTCTCGTCGTGAGTGAACGGCATTCCCGCCTTTACAGTGCACAACAAAACTGCGTGGGACGTGCCACAGAGACTTTGTATCAGTTTGTGTGTGGTGTCGGAAATGTTTGGCAAATTTTCCGTAGCGTGTGAAGTATCTTTTCGGATTCTGTGTAAACACAAAATTAGGAGAATCAATGTTCGCAGTGAAGCTGCTATTTGTTATCCCGAGGAACCTCTAATGTTACCCAAAACAGCTGATTTTGGTTACGTCATGTTACGTTAACGATTCAGGGTCCCTGTTGGTTGAATCATTGTAGGTTTTACCTGATCGGCAGCAAGCTTTGGCTAGATCGAAACCCCGGAAGATCAGAGTGACCGGGGTACGTCTAGAGCTAATTTCTTTCGAAATTACACTAGTTCATTTCCGAAACGTAGGCTTCCGTTGAATGTTGTTAGAAAAATATAATAGCGATAACCTGAAAATTTGCCGCCCCGGTGGCGCAGTGGTCTAAGCGATGACCTCTGATCATTCGTCCGTAAGGGGTCCGGGTTCGAATCCCGGTCAGGCATGGATGTTGTGTTTGTCTTACGGCACTGGCTCTCTCCTTCCCTGGAACCAGTGACCCTAAATTAGGGACGGGCGACTGCTTATAGCCCATTGAGTTGCTCACGGTGGTCGTTAAACCTCCAATTAAAAAAAAAAAAAAAAAAAAAAATAACCTGAAAATTCTAATTGTTTGAGGTTTATATTTTGTTTTTTATTCTGTTTCATTTTTAATGTTTTAAACTGAACGGGAGGCAACTCCGATAACAACTAACGTGCCGCACTCCGCAGCCAGTTTTATTTTTCGAAGTATGCAATTGTTAAAAAATAATTTTTTTCTGGTTAAAATCATCATTTTGTGCCCTGTCGTCCGTTTATGCCTAAGGTTTCTTTTTTTTTTTTTTTGATTGGAGGTTTAACGACCACCGTGAGCAACTCAAATGGGCTATAAGCAGTCGCCCGTCCCTAATTTAGGGTCACTGGTTCCAGGGAAGGGAGAGAGCCAGTGCCGTAAGACAAACACAACATCCATGCCTGACCGGGATTCGAACCCGGACCCCTTACGGACGAATGATCAGAGGCCAACGCCTTAGACCACTGCGCCACCGGGGCGGCCCTAAGGTTTCACGGAACGTTATATTTATTTTCTGGGAGCTGGGTTTGTTTTCTGGATAAAATAAAAGAAATTTTTTTTTTTTTTTTTTTTTTTTTTTTTTTTGGAGGTTTAACGACCACCGTGAGCAACTCAAACGGGCTATAAGCAGTCGCCCGTCCCCAATTTAGGGTCACTGGTTCCAGGGAAGGGAGAGAGCCAGTGCCGTAAGACAAACACAACATCCATGCCTGACCGGGATTCGAACCCGGACCCCTTACGGACGAATGATCAGAGGCCAACGCCTTAGACCACTGCGCCACCGGGGCGGCTAAAAAAAAAAAAAAAAAAAAAGAAATTGAAAGATGCTGGGAAGTGTTTGAAAAGTTTTAAACATGAAAATATAATGAGAAAGAAATATCTGTGCGAACTACGACGTTGCGTGTATAGTAACAGGCAGGGGCGTATATAGTTTTTTTTCGGTGGGACCGAAGAAAAATTGAAGGTTTTGAAATCCACCAGAACAAAATAAAAGTTAATAAAAAATAGAAGAAAAAGTCAAGGCATTTTTTCTAGTGTACGTTGATGCATTTTTTATGAAATTAAAGCTCTTTTTTATTTTTTGTAAGTCGCATTTTAACCAAAGACATAAAAAAATCAGACACGTTCGGGCCGCCCCGATGGCGCAGTGGTCTAAGCGATGGCTTCTGATCATTCGTCCGAGATGGGTCTGGGTTCGAATCCCGTGAGGCAAGGAAGTTGTGTTTGTCTTATGGCACTGGCTCTCTCCCTTCCCTGGTACCAGTGATCCTACATTTTTTTTTTTTTGATTGGAGGTTTAACGACCACCGTGAGCAACTCAATGGGCTATAAGCAGTCGCCCGTCCCTAATTTAGGGTCACTGGTTCCAGGGAAGGGAAAGAGCCAGTGCCGTAAGACAAACACAACATCCATGCCTGACCGGGATTCGAACCCGGACCCCTTACGGACGAATGATCAGAGGCCAACGCCTTAGACCACTGCGCCACCGGGGCGGCTGATCCTACATTAGGGACGGGCGATTACTTATAGCCCACTGAGTTGCTGACGGTGGTCGTTAAACCCCGAATAAAAAACTTTCGGGGGGGCCAAGTTCCCATACTCCTTCCCCCTTCTAAATACGCCCCTGGCAACAGGGAATGCGTAACAGCAAAAGGTGACACTTTCCTTTCGTCTAAGTTGGGAGAGGGGGTGGTGTGTTCTGCCTAGGAAGAGGACATCTTCCCTCAAACCGACCGCTGTACGAAATTGTTCGCGATAACAGCCATACTGAAAAATCGGTAATGATAAAAAAAAAAAAGAGGCTGGAATTTCAAAGCGCATTTTGGAGAATAATGTAACTTGGGCTGTGTTTTTTTTTCGGGATGGATGGGGAGGGGGCAAACTACCAGAGGTTAACAACATGTAACATTTCAAGAAATCGAGCCGTCATATTTTTTAGCAATTTATCAATGAATTCTCGTGAATATTTTAATTTAATGAAGCTGGGACTCGAATTAGTTTTTTTTTTCTATGTATTATTTGAAAGTAATCGAAACATAATTATTTAGGAAAGTGAAAAATATTGGAAGGGCAGTTGCCTTTACTGCTGCACCCCCAAGTTACGCCTCTGTACATTTGTATACAGTGAAAGGTTTAAAATGTTAGGCTTATATGTATCATCAATACCCACAACAAAAATTATTACCCAACCGCCCAACTAAACAGTATGTTTTCCCTATTGTTAGAAGCATTCTTTTTAGTTTCACGTTCCAAACTTGCCGGTAGCCTTGTCATTTCTTGTTTCTTGGCATCCATATCCAGTTGAATTTTTTCGTTCCGCAATTCTGGTCAGTTTCAGAGATTCGTCTAACCAGTTGCTAATTGAATTTATAATCACTTTTCTTGATTTTTGCGCATACACACACAAACAGCGTAATATAGCTGCGAGAGCAGAACGCATTGTGTAACGTAGGGCTCGAAATAAAACGGCCCGTCATGGGTATTGGAGAACTAAAATTTTGTTAGTCTTCTTAAGAGTTTAATCCGTCTGGGAAAAAAATTTAGAGAGAGAAAGAAAAAAGCTGTATATAACAGCAAGCGTCTGTCTACTGAGGTAAATTCAAACGAAAGCAAATGTTTGGTAACCAGCTCCAGTTCAAGGCATGTTAACGTCCCGATGCAAAATCTCACTTCGGCGCCACTGAACTTTTCGTTGGAGAAAATTTGCACGATGTTTTCGAATTTAACGTACTGACATGTACTGTATTTAGTTATATTGCTTCATTCCACTACCAAAAATTTAGAGATAAGGTGTTTCAGTAAGTACTCAGTAACACAAATTGTTACGGGGAAATTAGTGATTTCATTCACGTTAAAAAATATTGGATTGGAACTTTGTCCCTCGTAAAATTATTGGGTGTACTAGATTCGCCTAGCCAAATCGGATCCCCTTGATGCTTCTCTGTACTTAGAATACAGAGATAAAAATACGCAAGTAATTTCTCAATGTTCTCTACATTTTATACATGCGGGGGCGGGGGGAAATAATAATGTTTCGTGAAATTTTTAGATAGGAAAATTCCACTCCACCATTAACTACCACTCCAAGCAGCTGCTTTCTTTGTTTAGTGGGAAATACGGCACTGTGAGGGGGAAGGGAGACTTCAGGCAAATAAACACTGTATTTCGTTACCTCCGAAAAAGAAAGAGAAAGAAGTTGCATTGATAGATGCAAGATAGCCTGGCCGCCCCGGTGGCGCAGTGGTCTAAGGCGCTGGCCTCTGATCATTCGTCCGTAAGGGGTCCGGGTTCGAATCCCGATCAGGCATGGATGTTGTGTTTGTCTTACGGCACTGGCTCTCTCCCTTCCCTGGAACCAGTGACCCTAAATTAGGGACGGGTGACTGCTTATAGCCCATTGAGTTGCTCACGGTGGTCGTTAAACCTCCAATCAAAAAAAAAAAAAAAAAAAAAAAGAAAGATAGCCTGTGACCAAAGAGCAAGCCAGGGTAAATCGGTTGGTACTGCTTTTGGGTAAAAACCACTCCTCGTTCTCGGCTGTAAAACGGAACAAGGCTATAGAAACCTTAGAGATATTTTATTTTTCCCGTACAGGCTATTCAAAATTTTAAATTTTACAAGAGTTGCCTTGTCAAAGGCACCCCCTATCCCTAGAGAAGGCGCCTCGATGCCTTGCTTACTGGCTTGAGCCGTCCCTGTCGGTGAAGTTTTTTTTTTTATTTAAAGCTTGTTCATTTTTCTAGATATAAGCACAAAATTTGTGACGCCATTTCCTTTTTGTCGCTGTTTCGTGCTTCCAACAAACCGAAGCGTGAACTAAAGCGTTTTATGAAAATTATAAAAACCTGAGGACTCCAAGTATATACTGCCAATACGTTCAAACAAGATCCTTTACAAATCTCTCCTAAATCGTATATCCGCGCAGTATTCCACTGCGTGAATTTTAAATTTTTCCCGCGATATATATGTACGGCTCCCTATGAAAAAAAAAATTGGTACCCAACGCATTCCCCACTCCCAATTACATTAGCAGGCTTCATATCCATCTATATAGTGTATATATATATATATACGTTTTCAGACTTCTTATCCATCTGTATACTGCCTTAATCATCTGACGTTTTCCCACTCCAGAAAATAAATTCATGGTTATATTGAATGCATTTTATTGGGGGGTTTAACGACCACCGTGAGCAACTCAATGGGCTATAAGCAGTCGCCCGTCCCTAATTTAGGGACACTGGTTCCATGGAACGGAGAGAGCCAGTGCCGTAAGACAAACACAACATCCATGCCTCATTGGGATTCGAACCCGGACCCATTGTGACGTGCCTGCACCGCAGGACGCACATGAAATAAAGGCAGATACCAGTGAGAGTACATGTCCGTGTAGCTCAGTTGGGAGAGCGACTTACTCGGGAGTGAGGGGACCCGAGTTCGATGGTCGGTGCGAAAAACTGCTGTACGTTATATTGGCGCCCGAACGTCCAGGATCACCCGGCTGTTAAGTTTCTAGCAATGATGTTATGTTCTTTCCACACAGAGAGACAGGAAAAATGAGAATCCCTTCTTCAGTGCTTCGAAAAAAATAAATCAGTGTGATGTTACGTTCCACATACCAAATTGTCTGCGATTTCTCAAATGCACGTTCTTCATGGGATGACTGCCTACAGCTACACATGGTCCCGCCTGACCCGTGGGCCATGCCCCCAGCCCTCTTTCGGGGGAGGGGGAGATGTGACGTGCCTGCACCGCAGAACGCACATGAGATACAGGCAGATAGCAGTGAGAGCACATGTCCGCGTAGCTCAGTTGGCAGAGCGACTTACTCCGGTGTGAGGGGACCCGGCTTCGATGCCCGGAGTGGACAAAACTTGTACGCTATACCATATCGGACGAATGGTCAGAAGCCATCGCTTAGACCACTGCGCCATCGGGGCAGCGTATTAAATACATGTCACAAATAAATGCAATACTAAGTGCAGACTTCAATATACCGTTGGGTTTTTAAATATAAAGTTCTTATATATGTATCAAATGTGGTGATACTGAGGCCAGAGAGAAAGCATGGCTGCCATGAAACCTGCCCCTCCGTAAAAAGTCATGTATGTGCCACAAAGAAGAGACGAAGCTGAAGTTCCTTTGTTTGGTTTTCCCTCTTTTCTTCAAAACAATAACCGAAACTCGACACGTTACAATCAAATATTCCTAACGGAGTTCATCCCACACTACCACACTCCTCCATCTTTCTGTTCTTCATACACAATGGCGGATGAGCATTAGTTTAAAACAATTCTATAGTTTAAACGCAATTCGCATTAACTCGAAATGGCCTGCCTGGTGATGGTTAATCTTGCCCAACTTGGGCCTGGCCTGTATCCAGGATGAAGCTCGGTGGTGCGCTTTCCCCACGGTGCTTAGGGGGAACAAGGAGCCCCAAATTAAGGACATATGGCGTCTTACAGCCTAAGATGCTCACACGGGTTGTCAAAGCCCGAAAAGAAAAAAAAAAAACAGGAAAATATTTGTTCCATTTTTGATACAAGTATTGGAAAACATTATTAAAAAAATGTAATGGAAGAATAAACTCTTTTTTTATCCAGAGCTAATGAAGCCTGAAACAGAATGGCTATCCCCCGTTCCGTACCTTGCAGTAAGAGGCCTAAATAGGCATTTCTGCTCCCTGCTCCCTACCGGGGAAAACCACAAAATGTTGCTCCCCCCCCCCAACTGTTTACACACACACACACACACACACACACACACACACACACATATATATATTCTCTTAAGAAGAGACTGAAGCAAAAATAATTTTTTGACTCATGCCAAGTACAACATAGAAAAGGTTATGTATTGACCGGTGTGAGTAAAAAGAGAAAAAAATAGAACAACTGAATGTAGAAAGTGTCGAGAATACTGAGCCTTGGCTTTATCAAGGACCAGCAAAAACTCTGCATTTTCTCACTTCCACAAAGACCTATTTGGAAATGGGTTTCTGCAAAGTCATAGATGCAAGTAATAAGCCCACCATAAAAAAAAATTTAAATATATATATGTCATAACCTCCACAGAGTTGTATGACCAAGCTTTAGTTAACAATTTAGCTTGCATCCATAACTTTCCTGGCCCGACCCATGCTCTTCATCTGTTACTAATAAACAGAAAGAAGATGATTATAGAAAACTCAAGTTGTAAGAGTGACATAATGAATCAGAAAAATGTTCAGCAATAACAAATTGCCAAGTTACCTAGTCGCCTGAGAGAGAATTTAAACCTGAATAGCAATACTAAAGTACTACAAATTCTTAAACATTGCAATAAAAAAGGAAATATTAATTTTTTTCTAAAGCACAGATTCTTGAAAGAAAACTGGATTATAAAATTCCCCTACTCCACAACTTCTGACAACACAAAATCGAGAATAAAATAAAGACAATAATAAACTAAAGAAATGCTTTGTGAAGGTTATATGACATAAACAATTAGTTACAATATGTACAAAGTATTTCAGAAGTGCTTTAAGTGCATAATTAAGTAGTTATTAAGACCTTAACTACATTGAAAACACATCGCAGACTACAAGAACAATGGAACGGCAGGCTGCTTAGCCTTAGTTAACTAAAAAACGTGCAAAGTTACCAAGAAAAGAAAGAGTTAAAATCCGCAAAAAAGTTAATAGACTTGCTAGTGCCTAAATGCTTAAAGCAAAAAAAAGAAAAAATGTTCAAGAAGTTCAAACATTGAACCTGGAAAACCTAAAACCCAAAGACAATGAAGAGAGCTTACCTCTTATGCAACTTAACTTCTTCCACTCTTGAGGAAACATGGCCGACCTTTTATTCCAAACTTCAAAACACCCCTGCCACTCCCTAGTCTCTGGGGGCAGTGTGGGTGGGGCTGAAGGCTTCCACACACTGAAAAAAATCCTACTCGCGGAGATTTTAACTAGAGAAAAAAATATAATTAAGATTGTGGACCTGTATGATCAGAAAGAGCAGAATTAACTCTCCAGAATACATGAGAAATATTATGAAATACACAAGTAGTGTATTTAATAATCTTTGCATGTATTTAATCACCTTAGTGAGCTTCTGTAGACTATTCAGAATCCTATTAATTTTAATGTTAGTTTTACTATTTTTAGTATAGCTATTCTGGTGAGTGAATAACTAGTTTTCTTTTATATTTATTTTTATTTTATTTTATAAACAGATTTTTAAGTTTTTTTTGTGATTTTGTCTATATTATTTAATTTTTTATTTTTAATAGGACCTTATCCATAAGCACTAAGGTTCCTTTTTTGTAGTTAATATGCATCCTCTAGCCAACTTCCAAAAGGCGTTCATTGGTCAGAATCATATTATTAACTGTGTAGAAAATTAAAGCAGTTCTGCCAACCTTACTCTATTACTCAGAATAATTTTTCTTAAAGTTCTTTTGATGAAAGAAGTAGGAATTTTGTTCTCTAGAAAACTGTCTAATAGTATATTAATGTGGTAATTGAAGTCCAAACTGTTGCCCCAAATTCTTGAAATTCTAAGCACTTGAGAAATTAGTACATGAAATTCTAAGCACCTGAGAAATTGTTATTATTCCAGTGTAGATATTTAATTACTTTGAAAGGAAAATTAACTCTTTTATCAAAGAGGCTAATAGATGGGTTACCTCTGTTAAGTTTAATGCTTAAGCCTAGGAACTCTAGTTCCTGATTACTGTGGTTGGTTTTACATAAGTTAAGAGAGCTAGGATAGATATTATCAAAATCACTCTCTATAACTTCTGAATTATTTATACACAGCAGATCGTCAATATATCTAAATGTGTAAAGGTAGTTATCGGAGTAAGTGGAATGATTTTTAATGAATTTATATTCCTTAAAGAACAGGAATAGATTTGCAATACTTGTGGATGTTGACGTTCCCATAGGGATACCGTTTACTTGCTCATAGAGAGTATTATTATATAAGATATGGTTATTTTTTATGCAGCAATTGAGATAAGAGTTCCAGGCTCCTACATTAACAAATTGGCTAAGTTTAAATTCTGCATACAGCTCTTTAAAGGTGGTGACTATATCTGATAGAGGCAGATTAGTATATAGGTTCTCAAAATCATAACTATTAATATCTAAGGGATTTACTTCGAGTATAGTGGAGATTACTTCTGCATTATTATTAATTATCCAAAAATCTCTGTACTTCAAATTAGTACAGTTACTAATGTGTTTCAAGACCTTCTTCAAGATTTCTTCAAAAGCTAGATCAATTTTCTTTTTATGACTCCTGACTCCACTAGCTATGAATCTGAACTTCACTGGATCTTTATGAAATTTAACAGTTGCAAAAAGAAAGCGAAATTCAGGCTCATATCTTCTCATTTGTGGAATTTTAAGTTTCCTGAAGAATGCCTTAAAACGATTTTCTAACTGCTTGGTAGAATAACTTACGGGCTCGTAGGTTACTCTATTATTGAGTTCCATAGTAAACAATTCAAAATAGAATTTCTTACAGATAATTGCAAAATTATTGCTAGCTTTATCCGTAGTGGTAAAAATAAATAGGTCTTGTAGTTTGGAGAGTGACCTTTTAGCATCTCCAGAGAAAAATAGATTTCTATCAAAACAAAAATCAAGACCTGCCAACTCATTAGTGAAGCCATTGATTACATTATATTTCCATTCTGCGAAGGCCTCAATAGGCTGATTGTATGTTAAACTGGTTTTTATAATGTACCTATTAACGTCTTGAGTGAAGCTCTCAAGAATCCTCTCTTTGGAGATTTGGAAGGAAGGTCTAAATTTAGAACCATACTCTAATAAATTCCTAAGCTTGTCATTTTCAACAAAACTCAAGTTACCAGTGATAATATGCTTGTAATTCTTATCATAGTGAACTGTGTCTTTATGTTCATGCACCTCTCCATGCTACTTTGAGTTGTCTGCAGCCTTTGTATGTCTCTTTTAGTTAAGGTCCACGTCTCTGCACCATACGTAAGCACTGGAAGGATGCATTGATCAAACACTTTTCTTTTAAGACATAATGGCATATTGCTCTTGAAAATTCTACTGTTTCTTCCAAAAGCTCTCCAGGCAAGTTTTGTACGCCGATTAATTTCTTCATCAATGTGACCCTCACTTGGTATCTGCTGTCCAAGATAAAAGTACGTGCCTGTTATCTCCAGCTTTTCTCCATCAATCGATGAATCTTCATTTCTTGTAAAAGCATTGAACATCACTTTTGTCTTCTGAAAGTTCAGTTTTAATCCCACTTCTTTACTCTTGTCAGCAAGTTCCTGGATCATACTCTGCAGCTCTGATGGGGTAGTTGCAAAAATGACTACGTCATCAGCAAAACGAAGGTGGGTTAGATAATCTCCATTCATCTTTATCCCTTTTGTTTTCCCAGTTCAGTGATTGTAAGACATTTTTCAATGGGGCATTAAAGAGCTGCGGAGATATGGTGTCACCTTGTCTCACTTCCTTTCCAATTTTTATGTGTGTTGTATTTTCAAACAGCCGAATCTTTGCATTTGCATTTTCATAGATGTTATTAATAATATTAATGTATGCATCTTCAATACCGCAGGATTTCAGAGCCATTGTAACTGCTGATGGTTTCACCGAATCAAAGGCTTTTTCATAATCGATAAAAGCCATGCACAATGGAAGTTCATATTCCCTCGCTCTTTCAATTAGTTCTCTCAGTACGTGGATATGATCTATTGTGCTGTAGCCACTCCTGAATCCAGCTTGTTCTCTCGGTTGAGCCATGTCCAGTGTTACCTTCAAGCGGTGTGAAAGAACTTTAGTGAAGATTTTATAAACCACTGATAGAAGGCTGATAGGTCTGTAGTTCCTGAGATCCTCAATGTCACCTTTTTTATGTAGCAGGATCATTGAAGCGTTGTTCCAATCCTCAGTTATCTTCCCTTCATTAAGGCATCGAGTGAAAATTTGGGCGAGTACTGTTTCGATTTCTGCACTTGCTTCTTGGGTGATGTCTACAGTAATTCCATCTTCTCCTGGAGCTTTACCCCGCTTCATGTTCTGTAACGTATACTCTATATTCACTTTCCTTTTGATTTTACTATCTCTGGTTATTTTATTTTACTATGTAAATTATCTTCCTACTGAACGGAATATTATTTCACCCGCTGAATGAGATCTGGCAATGAGTGTAAGTCATGACGTGGTGGTAGCTCGTATATAGGCGCGTTCATCGAGAAGTGTAGTTGTGTGGTGGCGTTGTAGGTTGTGTAGTTGTGTTGTTGTGTTGTTGCGTTGGAGTTGAGGGTGGTGTGTTGCGTTGCGTTGCAGTGTGTTGTTATGTAGTAGTGATATATGAGTGCCTTAGTTGACCAGGAGTCATCATAATAAACAAGTTGTTCTGTAAGTTCAGTCTTTTTCAATTCTTAGTTTTGTCAGACCTCTGTCTGGCTGTTAGGTTTATGACTTT
The DNA here is from genome assembly GCA_039090855.1 of Macrothele yani. Lineage (NCBI taxonomy): Eukaryota > Metazoa > Arthropoda > Arachnida > Araneae > Macrothelidae > Macrothele > Macrothele yani. The sequence continues at coordinate 145,044,960 of CM076996.1, forward strand.
GATTACTTAATATAAATAACCAGCGTTGAGACTTTGTTTAAGTTCATAATTAACGAGTAACAACACCCTTTTGGGAATTCATTATTTTGAAGCGTAGAGCATTATTCATTCATAATAATTAGCTTAGCAAAAAGATAAACAAAGCTAATTCATTATAGTTCTTGATTGCATGTGCAACTTCTGCTGGGAGGACTGGAAGAACTCTGGTACTGGTACCTTTCATGATGTCTGGAGTACATGTATCATCCCTTTCATATAATTTGGAGTAGAAAGCTTTCACTCTTGTCAAAATTTCTCCTCTACTTCTTGTTACAGAACCATCTTCTTTTCTCAGTGCCATAATCTGTTTTCTTCCCTTACTGAGATGTCCCTTTGCTATCTTTAGGCTTTGGTTATTTTCAATTGCTTTCCTCACTAGTTCACAGTTGAATTTACTTACGTCTTCAGTTATACTTTTTCGTACTGTCTTGCATAGCTCTATATATTCCACTTTGGAAATCACATCTTCTTTAGTTGTCCTCATCTCTCTTCTTTTTTGCATCAGCATTTTGGTTTTTCCTGATAATTTGTTCACATGCAACTTGTTCTTAGACCCAGCTAATTTTGTTTCTGTTTCCATAAGAGCTTTGGTTACTTTTCTGTTAACTTCAGAAATATCCACTTCTTCCGATGTTAGGCCTTCTAAAGCTGAGAATCTGTTCTTCAGTTGCAACTTGAAGATATTATGGTGTTTTTTAAGGTTGGTTATATCAATACATTTTGTTTGTCTTATGAGCTTGCCACGTTGGAGTTTAGTGTTGAGGTGCATCTTACATCTCACCAATCTATGGTCACTACCTGTGTTGAACTTGTTTAGCACACTGCAGTCTTCTATGACGAATTTTTTGATGCACATAATAAAATCAATTTCACTTGTCGTCCCATTTGGATGTCTCCATGTCCATTTCCTGTGTGGCTTTTTCTTGAAAAAGGAGTTCAAGATGAAAAACCCTTCTGCCTCTGCAAACTCTACGAGAGTATTTCCACGCTGGTTTCTGTTGCCGTGACCGAATTTACCTACTGAAGTTTCATTCTGTTGCTGTTGCCCTATTTTTGCATTGAAATCTCCCATAATTATCTTCAAGTGCTGCTTACCTTTATTATTTAGATGACGAATTTCCTCATAAATTTATTCAATTTCTTTTTCAGGATAACTTGTGGTGTGTGCATAAGTTTGAATAATCTGAGCCTTGTATCTTCTCGAGAGTTCGAAAACGAGTTGTGCAGCTCTGTGAGAGGAACTTTCAATTTCTACAACTTTATCCTTCAGTTTCTTGTTTATTATAAATCCAACACCACTAGTTCTGCCAGTATCTGTCCCACGATAGTAGAAGAGATGTCTACTTTTCAGTTCACTGAGATCTTCTCCTTTTCTCCTTACCTCACTTAGCCCGACGATGTCCCACTTGATCCTTTGTAGTTCCTCTTCCAATTCAAGAAGCATTGAATCAGAAGATAGGGAGCGTCCATTATACTTAGCCAAGGTCAGCATCAGATGGCAGCCTAGTCCGGTCCTCCGGGGATTCTTAGCACCCTCTGCCTTCATGTCGCACTGGCCGCTATGTACATGTATATATACTGAGTGGCCACTTTATTATGACCACACCCTCAGTACTTCGTTGGGCCACCTTTTGCCTTTAATACTGCGTCGATTCTTCGTGGCATGGACTCCACGAGATGTTGATAGGTGGTTTGTGAAATCTGAGACTATGCTTGATGAACAGCAGTTTCCAGGAGTGTGAGATTGCAGGGTTGTGGATCCAGCTGCCTGATGGCTCGTTCAACTTCATCCCACAAATTATCAATGGGGTTGAGATCTGGAGATTGTGGGGGTCACCTAAGCAAAGTAAACTCACCGGCATGAAACCAATCCTGTACAATACGAGCACTATGGCAGGACGCATTATCTTGTTGAAAGTAGCCATCGCCATTGGGATAAACCATCCACATGACACGATGCACTTGGTCCGCAACGATGTTTAGATACGATGTGCCAGTCAGACGTTGATCAACACAAATTAAAGGGCCCAAAGCCTGCCAGGAAAGCATTCCCTAAACCATAACGTTGCCTCTACCAGCTTGAAGGGTTGTGGCAATGCATTTGGGGTCCACGCTTTCGTTCCGTTTCTGCCAAATTCTCACTCGGCCATCGGCTTGGTGCAATGAAAACGTGATTCATCGGGCCACACAATTTGTTTCCAATTATTATTGATCTGAAAAGCTTTATTTAAAATAGAACCTTGATATCTCGAAAACTCTTTTTTCTCGAATTTTTTTCTGTTCCTGTGATATTCGAGGTATCGATGTTACGCTGTATTTTAAATTTAATAGCATGTGAATTTTAGCCCCCAACAGCAAGGTTATACGAGGTGTGATCAAAAAGTATTCGTACTAGAGGTCTGCACGGGCCTAATTTTATGAGCCCAGCCCGGCCCAAGCCCGTGCGTTTAAGGCTCGGCTAGGCCCGTGATGTGCCATTTGGTATTATTTTGTCTTTCTATTGTATTTTATTAAATTGTGATTAGTTGAATGTAAGCCTAGAAATATTAACTAAACTTTGACAATTACTGAAAAATATAACCTTTAAAGAGAAAAAAAGGAAGATTAAGCGCCTTCAGGATCTACCTTTCTTTGAACTAGTAAGTGGTAACACTACAAAAATCAATCCCTATACAGATTACGGATAGGAGAAAAAATCGATGTCGTCCCACTTTCTCATACAAACACACCAGTGGCGTATCTTGGGTCCGAGACCTAGGCTATCTCACTCCTCCAACACCCTTCCCTCAGTACTGTTTTTTTTAATTGGGAAGTTTAATTTTTAATTAAGTAATAGAAGTAACTTTTTTCTAAATTTTAGGTACATGCTATTGCTAACATACCAAATAATTATGAGGATTAGGATTTAAACACTTATTTGTACATGAACTCCATTCTTCTGAATATTTTATTTGTACATGAACTCCATTCTTCTTTCCTTTTGTGTGAACTTTTTTTTTTTTATTGGAGGTTTATCGATTACCGTGAGCAACTCAGTGGGCTATGAGCAGTCGCCCGTCCCTAATTTAATATGTACGCCTCACTTAACACTATGTCCAATTTATTCAACTTTACGTAACAAGTAATGTCTTATTTCTTTTTGTATTCATCAAGGGAATAAAACACCTTCAGTTAATTTTTTTTTTTTTTTTAGTGGAGCTGTATCAAAATTTGAAGCATATAGTTCTTTAAGTTCTGACAATAGATGTTCAGGGAAGCTTTAACAAAATTTATCGAAACAGTTCTAATCCAACAAAGCCACGAATTTAAGATATAATATAACTGATTTTAATTCATTGACACTTCACACAAACTGAAACAACTCTCGCGAAACAAGTACTCTTATGGGATGGAGCATGCGAGTGACTGAGGCAGTCTATCTTCTCTTTTCAGAGCTAACCGTTGCCCAAAGCAGTGGCCCATTCCCCTCCACCTACTCATTCATGTTGTCATGGAAACGCCAGCAGGTGATCGTATGGAAGGTCTTCGAATCAGAACAACGAAGACTCTGGAACAGCTGGTTGAGTTACGCCGTTGATCAGGGCCGTGGAGAGCGAGCTCTGGCCCCAATGCAATAAAATATCCGCCCCCCTCACCTCGGCTCCTCCACTAACCACATAATCCATATTACCATTTCCTCACCTACCCCCACTTACCACCATTTCCCTACTTCCCGACAACCCCACCGGTTGCAACTCTTCAATCTTTTTTTTTTCGGTGGATAATTTTTCATATTCTTCCCTCCGTAAACAAACCCTCGAACCCTCCCTTTCGAGAAATGTTTTCTCAGAAAACTCTTGAACGCCGTCTACCGACAGACATTCTTATTTTTCTTAGTACTTTTTCGTAATCGTCACATTTTCCCCCTTTCATTTTTAGAGTATAATATACGTTTAAGGATGCAGCCTCTGGGAAAGTATCCACGAAGAGTTCTTATAAGTAAACATTAAATTTTGTGGTTTTTTCTTTTAAGTTGCCGCTGTGAACAGAACGACTTCATCGGTCATCGGAATAAAGGAAAATAAACGAAGTCGGAATTACGCACAAAAACACTATATTCATTTATAAAAATTGCCGCAATGCGAAAATAATGAATTGAGCATAAAATAAAAAGACAAAAGATGCGGCTTCTGGTGGGAAACACAAAGTGACAAAATCCACATGATGAAAATTGTCTGCAGCCTTTGATGACTAGCAATAACGTGTATATCGTACACCGTGGTCTGTGTCGGCGAGTAGCAAAGCAACAGAGAGAACTCAACGTATGGTGTCGGCGTGTCGTTGGAAAGGAAGAATTGAAAAACGTAATATGGAGAGCTCGTTTGCTTTGCCGCAGGTAACCCACGCACGTGTTGCAGTTAACCTGGGAACTCGAGTAACATTGTAACACTCGGTTTTTTTTTATTATTGTATTTAAAGCAAGTTTTGAATTTATTACATTTTTACATTTATGACATGAATTACGCATTTTTACGCGTATTTTACGCGTCACGTAGAATTATTTTTTTACGAGTAACTTCCCAACCCTGGTGACGGTATAGCTTGAAATATACTCGGACACCATAAAATAGTAATTAGAAAAAAACAACTTTAGAAACTGGCTCTGGGCCCCATTAAAGCCCCGGGCCCCGGTGCTACAGCACCGCCTCCCCCTCCCTCTCGTCAAGCCTGCCGTTGATATTCTCTCGCCAGACTGAGTCAAAGAAGCGAATCCGCACGTGGTTTTTTCGCAGCGAAAGCATCGACATATCTTAATACCGTTGATAATTGACTTTTATTTGTGCATACTTAATTGACTTTTATTTGTGCATATTTAATTGACTTTTATTTGTGCATTCTCTGGGCTTCGCAGCTAGCCTAGCTAGCCTCGAACATACGCCACTGAAACACACGCATACACGCCCAACTCCACTGCAGATACTCTCCGTTCCCGTTCCCCACTCTACACAACAAGCACCCTTGCTCGGGGGGGGGGGATCTCTTTGTTGTCAACAAGCCTCGAAGTGGTTTTACCATCTTAATACCAACAGCTTGGTAAAAACACTGAGTGCCTCTTCTTGCTTTTCTGATTACGCCCTCGGCTATGTAATGGAAGTAAAGCCAGCAAAACAGTTAAACATGCCAGGAAATCGGGGAACACTACTTTTTTCTTTCTTTACCACTGCGATAAAAAGAATGGGTCGACTTGGCCCGGCCCGGTTGTAAGTGTGTGAGGAAAAGCCCGGCCCGTTGCTTTGTTTTCTAAACTAACAAGTTAGTAAAATCATGCAATGCACTGATTATAATACGCTTTCCAACATTACAGAAATCATTACTCAAGTTATCACTCAAGTTATGAGAATAATGTCTGTGGAATAAATCTCGGTCCTGTGCCCTGACCTTTGATCCCATTTCGATGATATTCAACGGAACCGACTTGGTATACCTCCGAAATAACATGATAAAGTTTTGTCGCAATCGATGCATTTTTACGTAAGTTATAATGCATAAGGGCTATGGAATAGATCCCGCTCCTGTGTCCTAACCTTTGACCCCATTTCGCCCATTTTCAATAAGGTTTGTCGCCAGGTGGTCCCCTACCACATACTAAAATTTCATCGAAATCGAACCTTTTTTACGTTAGTTATGGCGCATAACAGAAGTGGAATGGAGCGCACTCCTATGTACTGACCTTTGACCCCATTTCGTTCACTTTAAATAGGGTTCCTTCCCAGGTGATTCCCTACCAGATACTAAAATTTCATCGAAATCCAACGGTTGTTACGCGAGTTATCGTGCTGACGGACATACGCACACAACGCCTGACGTAATGAGGCAGATGGGAATCGCGACGCCCGCCGCAAGAGTGGAACGCCCGCCGCAAGAGTGTGACGTCATAAATCTTTAATAGGATCCACACACAACGCGTGACGTAAAGAGACAGATGGCGTGACCCCGCGCCAACATTCTCAAACGCGAGTTGTGACGTCATAAGATTTCTAAGCATTGGTAACATTAATGAAACAACGCCATCACTAAAAACGTTATAATTCGGGGTGGGCCGCCCCGGTGGCGCAGTGGTCTAAGGCGCTGGCCTCTGATCATTCGTCCGTAAGGGGTCCGGGTTCGAATCCCGGTCGGGCATGGATGTTGTGTTTGTCTTACGGCGCTGGCTCTCTCCCTTCCCTGGAACCAGTGACCCTAAATTAGGGACGGGCGACTGCTTATAGCCCGTTGAGTTGCTCACGGTGGTCGTTAAACCTCCAATCAAAAAAAAAAAAAAAAAAATTCGGGGTGGTTATTTAACCCACTAAACGAATTCTTCTAAAGTCGAGATCAAACTAAATCGATTTCTAGTACCAGAACACGGTAGGTTAACGACTTTCATCAAAATTCTTAGAGCCGTTTTCAAAATAAAATGTACATACATACATACAAGAATTACTACTTTAAGGTGGACGTCAAGTAACTTTGGCCGCCCCGGTGGCGCAGTGGTCTAAGGCGTTGGCCTCAGATCATTCGTCCGAAAGGGGTCCGGGTTCGAATCCCGGTGAGGCATGGATGTTGTGTTTGTCTTACGGCACTGGCTCTCTCCCTTCCCTGGAACCAGTGACCCTAAATTAGGAACGGGCGACTGCTTATAGCCCATTGAGTTGCTCACGGTGGTCGTTAAACCTCCAATCAAAAAAAAAAAAAAAGTAACTTTGCCTTTTTTTTTTTTTTTTTTTTTTGAGTGGAGGTTTTTTTTTTTTTTTTTTTTTTTTTTTGATTGGAGGTTTAACGACCACCGTGAGCAACTCAATGGGCTATAAGCAGTCGCCCGTCCCTAATTTAGGGTCACTGGTTCCAGGGAAGGGAGAGAGCGAGTGCCGAAAGACAAACACAACATCCATGCCTCACCGGGATTCGAACCCGGACCCCTTCGGACGAATGATCAGAGGCCATCGCTTAGACCACTGCGCCACCGGGGCGGCAGAGTGGAGGTTTAACGACCACCGTGAGCAACTCAATGGGCTATAGGCAGTCGCCCGTCCCTAATTTAGGGTCACTGGTTCCAGGGAAGGGAGAGAACCAGTGCCATAAGACAAACACAACATCCATGCCTCACCGGGATTCGAACCCGGACCCCTTCGGACGAATGATCAGAGGCCATCGCTTAGACCACTGCGCCACCGGGGCGGCTAACTTTGCTTCCTATACTTCCAATGGAAAAACTTTTGTACACATTTTCTTCACAATTAATTCGTTCCCAAGGATGAAAATTTGAACATCGATTAAAATATCTTCATTTTATAACTTGCAATACTTAATATTTTCTAAAACATAACCATAATTATGCAGTTCAACATTTGTTTGTCTACTGACGTCATGAAAATACAGGTCGCGACATCTTTTTTCTGGACAATTAATACGTTCACAAGGATGAAAATTTGAACATTGATTAAAATAGCTTCATTTCATAACTTGGAATACTTAACATTTTCTAAACCATAACCGTAATTATGCAATCCAACATTTTTTTGTCCACTGACGTCATCAAAGTACAGGTCGCGCCATCTTTTCTTTGGTTTCAATACCCCCAAAGGAAAAGTTATTGATTTTTAATATAATTATGGTTATGTTTTAGAAAATATTAAGTTTTCCAAGTTATAATATGAAGTTATTTTAATCGATGTTCAAATTTTCATCCTTGGGAACACATTAATTGTGAAGGAAATGTGTACAAAAGTTTTTCCATTGGAAGTATAGGAAGCAAAATTACTTGACGTCCACCTTAATAATATGGGATAAGGACAATCGAATGGATCGCAATCCTATGTCCTGACCTTTGGCCACATTTCGTCCATTTTCAATAGGGTTTGTCCCCAGGTGGTCCCCACTATAAGCACGCGCCCTTTTTTTTTTTTTTTGTTTTCAAAACACGTGCTAATAAGCAGGAGTAAAATTAGAATGAAATTCATGAATTTTCTGTGCGTAGAAACCAGTGGCGTCTCCAGCAGCTCAGAACTACTAGGTGGGAGGCTATTAGGGGGCTTAAGTATCGTACGGGGTGGGTACAAAGTTTAAAGTGCTTGGCAGAAGTTTTGCCCAAAAATTTCGTTCATGTAGACTTTACCCGATGCTGATGATATTATCCCCAGTAAAAAAAAACGTTTTCAGGTACATACTGTATGTAGTATTTATTCAATGTATGTAGTACTAGGAACCATGGATACGAAACTCCATATACATCAATACTTCAAATTATTTCTTAGCAATTTTAGCTTATATACGTAACTTTTAAATATTTTTTAATATTTGCTGTCAGCTGTCATAAGGCTGTGTATGTAGCAGTGGCATACCCACGGGGGACCGATGGAGCCCCTCTCCCCCCCCGCCTAGGCTGATAGAGCGGAAAATTATTACGTCGAAGTGTGAAACAAAAAATAACGATACGCGATCTACATATACTTCTTAATCATGTACCGTATAGTTATAACATAAAATAATTATAAAGGAGTAGTTCTGTTACATAAATTTAGAAAAATCTAACCAGCAAAAGAATTTCTTCTACTGCTTCTTCTAATCATTTAACTTTCTTGTACAGGGTCTTTATAATTAAAGTTCCACTTTGAAATGACCATAAAAGGAAAACTACTGGACAAAATGTTACCAAACTTGGTAATAGTTAACAGGAGGTCATGGGATTTTATTTTCCGCAAAACAAAAAAAATAGTTCCAAAACTCACCACCAGCGTGGAATGGCGCTATATGCAATATTGGGAAACGAAAGAAGACATGACGACATCAGTTGCAAATGTGTGTAATCGTGTCGAACACGAAACAGTGTGCGGTGTTATGCAAATACTCAAAGCCTCGTCAACGGCTGACGGCAGGAGGAATGCAAATTACAAGTACGCAAATGAGCTGTACACGTCATTGGATTTTCCACCCTAAAAGGGAGCCTCCCCGTCGGAGCTGTCATTATTACGAGTCGACGATGTCGGTAACCATGCAAGATCGTGCTTTTCTCGTGAAGTGTTATTATGAATGCGATAGCAATGCGCGGCGTGCTTTGCAGAAGTATCGTACCGTCAGACGACTACACCGAGGCCCAATGACACCGCAGGGTTTGAGGAAACTGATGGCAAAGTTTGAAGCCACAGGTTTGTTATCTGTTGCACCTGGGCGGGGACGAAAGACTGTTGCTGTGGAAACCGAGGAGGCTGTTGCATTAGCAGTAGAGGAAGCAACTATGGAAAGCACACACGGGACTTGCAGCGTAAGTGCTGTTGCACGTCGCATGGACTTACCATTGAGTACGGTGTACAAAATCGTTCGTAAAGTGCTGCTGTACTACCCATACAAAATCAAACGTGTTCAACAACTGGAACAGAACGATCCTCCAGTAAGAGAATCTTTCACGTTGGAATTCCTTGCCTGGATGGCGGTGGATGAACAGTGGCCATGGAACATTTTGTGGACGGGTGAGGCCCATTTTTACCTCAATGGGGATGTAAACACCCATAATTGCAGGATTCGGGCCAAACAAATCCCTCATGCTATCCACCCAGTTCCATTGCATTCTCCGAAAGTCACCGTTTGGTGTGGTATGACACCTCGTCATAATTGGACCGTTCTTCTTTGAAGAGCAATCGCCAGCTGGGCCCGTGACTACCACTGTGACTGCTGTTCACTTAGAGTCGATGTTACGACGTTTCGTGTTACCGGAACTTCAGGAACGTGGCATTTTAGACACCACGATTTTTATGCAGGACGGGGCTCCACCGCACATTGGTACATGTGTGAAACAGTTACTTCAGCAACATTTCACGAATGACCGGATTATCAGCCACCACTTCCCCATGGCTTGGCCACCCCGGTCACCAGATCTCAACCCCCGTGACTTCTGGCTATGGGGTTACCTCAAAGCCACTGTTTATGGTGATAACATCCAGAATTTGGCGGAATTGAAAACTGCTATACACCGACATGTCCGTAACATTCCTCCTGATATGCTACGAGCTACTGTTGAGAACGCAGTACTGCGATTTCTTTTTTTTTTTTTTTTGATTGGAGGTTTAACGACCACCGTGAGCAACTCAATGGGCTATAAGCAGTCGCCCGTCCCTAATTTAGGGTCACTGGTTCCAGGGAAGGGAGAGAGCCAGTGCCGTACTGCGATTTCACTTGCTTTCTGAAAATGGTGGCCGCCACATTGAACATGAGTTGTAACACGTGTTCGACACGATTACACACATTTGCAACTGATGTCGTCATGTCTTCTTTTGTTTCCCAATATTGCATACAGCGCCATTCCACGCGCCATTCCACGCTGGTGGTGAGTTTTGGAACTATTTTTTTTTGTTTTGCGGAAAATAAAATCCCATGACCTCCTGTTAACTATTACCAAGTTTGGTAACATTTTGTCCAGTAGTGTTCCTTTTATGGCCATTTCAAAGTGGAACTTTAATTATAAAGACCCTGTACTTTAACATTACTAGTAACTGGATAAGAATAAATGTGCAAAAGTCAATCTCCTTCTTAATTGATATGGCACCTGACTGTTTTCCCCGGTAAATTTAGGGGGTCACCTCCACCTTGGGAAAATTCTGTGGGCCACGGTACATGCCCCCCGCCCCCTTGAAAAATTTCTGGGTGCGCTACAGTTATGTAGTTTACCTGACAAAAAATCTCTCTCTAACCTTTTTGAACTATAATTACGAAAATGGTGCCTTTCTGTTAGCATCTCACACATTGGCTCAGATGACTCTCCATTTCATAAAATAGTAAATCAGTAAATTTAATAAAAATTTGTTTTATATAAAAGAAAGTTCTGTGAATTCGAAAAAATCGCATACATTTATCAAACTTCCCTAAAATCTTAGTAGGTTGCACACGCGATGTGTTCTAACTGCTTAAATATTGGGGGGGGGGGTCAAAGAAACGTAGAGTCGTGCATGGTAGTTAACACATCTGACATATAACTTAAGTTCTTTTGAAACTATTTCCACTTAAACTCAGATGATATTTATTTATTTATTTAGGAAGGATTTTTGTGTTTATTCGGCAGCAATCATAAAATATCCTTTCTTAATCAAAAGTTATTGTTCAGTGGTTCTAATTATTCCTAGTCTTGCTTAGACGACATTTTGTCTTTGATTTGGCTCTTAATATTAGCACTTGGATCAAAAGCATTTATATTTAGTTGTCTGCGCATTTATTAATTACAAAAGTTACAGCTTCAGTGAGGACTTTCGTGCAATTGTCTGTAACATCTTACAGCAGAAGAGATTTTTTATTTTGAAGGAACCACCAGTGAATGCGTTGCTGGGAGAGAGGACTGACCTTGGTAAAAATATCTTGTTCCTACAGTTGGGAGCAAGGTATTAACCACCAAGGTCAACCCACTTTTTTCAGCACTTGCTAACATATTCGGGAGGCCACAGCATTGCTGAGGAGTAGCCGAGTAGTCTTAGCAATAATACTTCAGAATCTGGGGAAACAGCTGCAAAACGTTAAAATTTTCCCAGTCTGACTTTTAAAAGCGTAAATCATTTTCACCGACAAACGAAAAGATATATAAATCGAAAATCATGGGCTTTCTTAAATCCATCGCATAAAAACTTTTTTGCAAAATTAATGCCATAACGTCGTATTCCAACAGGGCCGCAGTTGAAGGACGTCGCTAAGGGATGCGCCCACCCTGAAATTTGTCTTGCCCGCCTTGCCGCCCACCCAGTTCAAAATGAACCTCCAATAAAACAAAAACATTAAAAATTCGTTCTTTCACTGTTTCATAAAATGAAATTGCTGCGAAGCTTGCCCCACCAAAAATAATGCTCGCCCACCCGTCGCCCTTCCTAATTTGGAGGTCTAGCGACGTCCCTGCCGCAGTTTGAGGTGGAGCCGGAGTGTTCTGAGCCCCTTCCCCCTCAAAAGGCAAGCGATATCCTTCCCGGAAAATGGATATTATTACACAGCCGATTTTTTTTTTGAGCTTTATGAAACATACTTTAATATTTCATTATTAAAACATTCATTTTATCTGAATTGTGTATGTATTGAATTGCTTTAATAAAAGACGAATTCAGATAAAACAGCACAAATGAGTTGACTTCCGAAGATGAATCAGTAGGAACGGTTGTGGCAGTTATTCTCTGCCGCAGACCTTGTTGGTGCAGAGCAGAGGCGTAACTAGGGCGGGCGGCTTCCCCGGGCGCAGCTCAAGAGAGGGCGAAATAATCACTGTTTACATTCTGATTAAAAATTTAAATTGAAACATTTGCACCAGTTTGTAGTAGTTTTTCCGCCCATTTACAGAAATTGCTTATGTTTCGCCAGTTTTGGTAGCATTGGCAACTTAAAATTTACATTTCTTTCTCAAAATGTTCAGGAATGTTGCTCATATTCAGAAATGAAGGCGCGCTTGTACATACACTGGTTTTCATAAATTAAGCATCAAATGGAAAAATCGTGGTAACTCAAACTATGCAACCGATTCGGATGAAATTTGGTTTTAAGCTTTATCAGACCAAATCCAACAACAAACGTAAGAATATGTAATACAAAGCATTAGCATTTTGTATGAGTTATGCAAATACAGAAATATAGGTATCAAGATGAAATAGGAAAAGGTACTTCAATACGGAGTGTGGTTGCCCCGAACAGCAATACAGGCCCGACAGCGATGTTCCATGCTGTTAATTATGGTGTCGAGCAGTTTCGTGGGTAACTGCGTCCATTGCTCGAGCAAAGCAGTGCGGAGTCCCTGCAGGGTTCGGAAAGGGGGCTGGAGGCCAGCAACACGACTCCCGAGAGCATTCCAGACACACTCAATGGAATTCAGATCGGGAGGGCGTGCTGGCCACTCTATACTATAGTCTCCTGTTCCAGGTACTGGTGCACGAGTCGAGCTGTGTGAGGGTGGGCGTTATCCGCCTGCAGTGCAAATGCATTGTCAATGGTGGCCGCAAACGGACGAACAATAGGGTCCACGATGTCGTCCCTATACTTCAGAGCATTGAGGTTTCCATGTGGCAACACATAGAGGTCGGTGCGGTCGCCTAATGATATGCCTGCCCACACCACAACACTACCACCACCGTAGGTGTCCCTTTCCTGGATATTAGAGAGAAGATAGCGAGTACCGGCCTCTCTGCAGATGTAAACTCGGCGAGAATCACTTTGTAAACAGTATCGCGACTCATCAGTGAACAGAACGGACCTCCACATAGGTGTCCCTTTCCTGGATATTAGAGAGAAGATAGCGAGTACCGGCCTCTCTGCAGATGTAAACTCGGCGAGAATCACTTTGTAAACAGTATCCCGACTCATCAGTGAACAGAACGGACCTCCGCTGATTTTGAGTCCAGTTCACATGCATTCGTGCCCAACTGAAACGTTCCCTCTGGTGGCGGCGGTGAAGGGCACGCATAATACCGGTCGCCGTGCATTCAGTCCACCTGCATGTAACCTTCTGCGGACCGTCGAAACTGATACCGTCCGTCCGGTGGCTGCCGTAAGCACAGATCTGAGATGAGTTGGTGTGGCTGTCCTGTTCCGCCGTGCCGAAAGCTGCAAATACCGGTCATCTGCGGATTTCGTCGCCTTTGGCCTACCTTCACTGTACCTTTGGGAAGCTGCACCCGTGGCTTGGAACTGCTGACCACAGAACGATCTACGTTGAGCCATCTTGCGACGTCCGCCTGCCGTTGCCCTGCTTCGAATCGGCCTATCGCTCTGTAGCGTAACTCCGCTGGTAAATGATGTCTCGAAACCATGTTAACAAAATCGCTATCGCAAAATCTTGTCATTCACCGCCCGCACACGAATTGCAGACTCCCTCCGAAACAGCTGGTTTTTTTAAGCGCTTGCGCATTTGCATAAAGTGCTGCTAGCGCCACTCATTTGCCTTCCGTACATCGATGATGTGTGCCTTCACCCGTAACAAATGCAAAATTCGTGCAATTTGAACTATATTTCGCCCAATTATCGCGATTTTTCGGTTTTTTGCTTAATTTATGGAAACCAGTTTAGATTGGATGTCGTTCACATTGTTGAATATTTTCTGGGGTCTATTCTATCATTTCTGCGATTGCAAGCTACGACAGCTGCATCTGGTCCGTTTCGTGTAGTACCGAAGGTATAAATTATTTACGTAAATCTGAACAAACAGTCGAAGTTTTATTATTTTTTTTGCTTGGGAGTTTAGCGATCACCCTGCGCAACTGACTCAATGGTCTATAAGCAGTCGTCTGACCTTAATTTAAGGCCATTTGCTCCAGCGAAGGGAGAGAGCTAGTGCCATAAGACAAACACACCATGTCTCATTCGGGATTCGAACCCGGACCCACCTCGGTCAATGGTAAGAGGTCAGTGTCCCTAAATTAGGGACGGGGGAACTGCTTATAACCCTTCGAGTTGCTCACGGTGGTCATTAAACCACAAAACAGAAAAAAAAAGAAAAAAAGTCAGATGGGGCGCAGTAATTGATTTGCCACGGGCGCAGAAATGCCTAGTTACACCTCTGGTGCTGAGGGTTAGGGGAGAAAGAAACGGGTGAATTTTTTCAAGGAAACGCGATATTCGGAAGATAATTCTTTAAAAAAAATGCGGTGTGGAGGTGGTTTTGCAATTAACACTAAAACATTGTTCCTCTCTTGCCAAGTGAGTATGGGATGCAGGGCCTGACTAAGACATCTGGGGCCAACATATTTTCACCAACATATAGCGAAAGAGATGTCACACGATCTACACGACACGATATACCATATTGTGACGTGCCTGCCCGGCAGGACACACACGAGATAAAGGCATATAGCAGTAATAGCACATGCCAGTGTAGTATATTGTGGATATAAAAATATAGAAATTTGCTTCATAATATCCACTGCTGGCCACCCAAAATGCAACACCAAGAAGGAAGCATCCGATTGGCCTGAAATTCGCAGCATGCGTCGCCCGCGAGAGGACATGCAAACGATTAGCATTGCAGGGCATATGCAAATCATGTGCGCCCGGCACGCCACCGAGAATCACTATAAGAAGGGTTTACAAAAGGCGGGTGTAAATAGTGGAAGTGTGTTGTGCTGCCGGACTTGTGCGTGGGAAGCTTCCTGATGCTTCGTCGCAGAATACGGCAGTTATTCCAGCACGTTTCGGAATTCGACAGAGGTTGAATAGTGGCTTATCGCGACAGCGGTTTATCGTACCAAGACATCGGCTCCCGTGTGGGACGACATCCAGCCCCAGTGAGGCGAGTATGGATTCGGTGAGTGCATGAGGGACGGACAGACCGACGTGAGAGATTGCCGCAGCCGCGGCACACCACCGAACGAGAGGACCGGCATGTTGTGCGGCGGGCATTGACGGCTCGCACCGCCACATCACGAATGTTAGCGCAGGAATTAGGGTGTGTTGCGCAACAACCTGTGTCAGCACGTACCGTTCGACGTTGTCTGCAGGAGCGGGAACTTGTCGCACGGCCCCCATTGCTCCGATTACCATTGACGTTACACCACCGGCGAGTGCGGTGGCAGTGGGCCGTTGAACGCCGCACCTGGACTACGGAATGACACGACATTGTCTTCTCTGACGAATCCCGCTTCTGCCTGCAACGCCACGATGGTCAGATCCGCGTGTGGCGGCACCGCGGCGAGAGATTGTATGACGCCTACATTATGCATCGCCATACCGGTCCGTCGCCTGGCGTTATAGTTTGGTGCGCAATTGGATATGACACCCGCACCCCTCTGGTACGCATCGCCGGTAAAACTCAACAGCCACTGCTACATCTCCGACGTTTAGGAGCTTGTAGTCCTCCCTTACCTTCAGGACCTGCCAGTGGTCCCGTTTCAACATGACAATGCGCGCCCGAGCAGCGCAACATTTCTTCACGGCCCACCAGCTATAACTGCTGCCGTGGCCCGCCTGTTTTCCTGATATGTCGCCAATCGAACACGTCTGGTCGCTGATCGGCAACCGAGTGGCCCGGCAAGCACCACCCACGGCTACGCCTGATAAACTGTGGCAACTTGTGGATGCAGCCTGGATCGACATACCCCAAGCCCACATCCAAAGCCTCTTTCGTTCTATGCTGCGGCGTGTAGCGGCCGTTATTGCCAGCCATAGGGGCCACACGAACTATTGATGTTTGCGTGTTCCGCAAGTCGCACGGGCCTGTAAACTCAATCGTTTCATCTTTGTATATGTTGTTATGTGTCCAGTAAATCTGGCTTTGCTATCTCGTGTCCTTCTTGGTGTTACATTTCGGGTGGCCAGCAGTGTACATATGTTATATACACTCCTCGTCAAAAAAATAGTTGCACCCAGAACGACGTGTCGGATTGCAATGCTATTCTGGAGGAAGGTAAAGGTTACCAGGAACAATAAATGATTAAACATTGAGACTGATAAGTGCAATATTTATTGAGCTAAAAGTAATGTCTTCCAGTATGGCGTCGGGCCGCCATGTTTGCTCACACAGCATGCCAGACGTCTCGGCATGGAGTTGTACAGGTTCCTAGTGGTGTCTTGCGATAAGCCATCCCATGCAGCTTGAATCTTCTCACGCAGTTCCTGCAGGTTGTGCGGCAGGGGTGGAGTGTGGGTAGAGCGTCCAATAGCATCCTACACATTTTCAATCGGCGATAGGTCTGGCGATGCGGCTGGCCATGGCAGCGTGTCAGTACCTTGAAGGCAAGCTCTCGATACAGCAGCAGTATGCGGACGAGCGTTGTTCTGTTGTAAAATCGCACCGGAGTGAGGGTTCAGAAAAGGTAGGGCCACTGGTTGCAGGACCTCATTAACGTAACGTTGGGCTGTCAAAGTGCATGTAATGAACACCAAAGGTGATCTAGCATCGTAGGGTTAAGTATGCCTCGAACTTTTCTCCGAGGCATACTTAACCAACATAATAGCACGAGTCAGAATGACAAGCACACGCAACGGGACGACCTTATATAGCCGGTCAGGCACTGCGCTACGAACCCTATATAACAAAACCCCACATAAAACATTGCAATCCGACACGTCGTGGCCGAGCGTGATACTTGAATCATTTGCATGTCTCACGATGCCAAACCTACCCACCAAGTTTCATTCCTGTCGGTTGCTTTCTTCTGGGTGCAACTATTTTTTTATTTTTTTTTTTGGCGATGAGTGCATGTACTCATATTTCCTTCTATATAACCATTGCATCAAATGGAGTTGTTTCATATTTCATCCATTATAGCAAAATTTATTGTGTAACAGTTGGAAAATCGTAGAATTTTATTAATCTAAGAATTTGAAATAATAATTTTAATCTACGAATTGGTAATAAGTTTTAATCTTAAACTTGTAATAATTCTAAAGAAAATTGATGGTGATCTTTTGAAACTTTGTGCTCATTAATTTCAGAGAAAGTTAGCATTAGTTACCTTTTTTAAAAATTTTGTAAGTGAAAATTTTAGAGTTTTTTTCTTTAGTGCTTTTGGTGAAGATATTGAGGCGGTGTTGTTTCACCAGTATTCTGCCAGCCGTGTTAATGAGGGAAGGCAGGATACTCCTTTAACGCCTGCGGAGTCGGTCCTGTTGTTGTATCCGAGGGACTCATGTAGTTTCACTTACATGACTTTATTGCTCGGTGAGTGAAAAGTCAATGATCGTATCGCTTTAAATCGTCAGAATTCTTGAAAACTCATGGATTTTCTTACAGCTTTTGGTTTAAATGAGGGAATTCTCACGATGGGTCAAAGTGGTGATGCAAAATAAATTGCTAACGAATGGGTGGATTAGAACTGGTTGTCATCCAGCTGACTGGGTGCATGGTCAGAAAGCGAGTATACTAGGAGTAAAAAAGTACCTCGCGCTTTTCTTGAGGGGAGGAACAAAACACAAGGAGTCTGGATAGAGCGTATGAAGAAGGTTGGAGAGAAAACTCCGGCGGAGGAGGGAGTTGATTTCATCTCCAAGGGAGAGAGTCAATGAAATTCTGGTCTAAGCGTTGGCTTCCAATCATTCGTACCAGACAGGTCCGCGTTCGAATCCCGGTGAGGCATGCATGTTGTGTTTGTCTTACGGCACTGGCTCTCTTTCTTCCCTGGAGTCAGTGGCCCTAAATTAGGGACGGGCGACTACTTATAGCCCATTGAGTTGCTCACCGTGGTCGTTGAACCTCCAGAAAAGAGAGAGAGAAGAGAAGAGAAAATAAAAGATTTTTAGAGTGACCATTCTCGAAGTGGAAGAGCGAAGTAAAAATTAAGTTTGGAAACAGAAAGTGATGAGAGAATGAATATAAAGGGATAGTAAAATTAGGAAAAGGGGACTTTACCCGTAAACATCACTGAATAAAGCTCCTTTTCACTGCAAAAGATAGTCTTCACTTTAGTTGGTAATTTATTTGTTTTATCAGCGGGGAAAAGTATAGTTAAAACCCGAAACTTCTAAATTTCCTTGTAAGCGAAGGCCTGACGAACCTGTACAACGGGGCACAGAAAGAAACTCAATAATCGCCGTGAAACGCTTGAAGTGAGACAAAGACTAATACAGGGTTTTGTGAAAATTGAAACTGCTCCTTTAATAGAAGCATTAGAGATTGACTAACAAGAGGATATAACAAAAACCCCACATAAAATATTACTCTCACAATAATAATAATAATACACTCACGGACAATGATATTTGCTCCCCAAGAAGGAAGCATCGGATTGAACTGAAATTTTATGGACGTAATGATACAGATGAATGATACACATGATGGCAAAAACAGAGCTGCAGGACAATTAGAGGGATCTGTGGCACGCAGTCCGGTCATCTCCAATAGCGCGTCGCACAGCCTCGTGCGGCGATGCATGCTGCAATACGATCCGGCATGGACGCGAACTGACGCCTGATGTTTTCCTGCGGCAGACTGGCGCACACGTGTTGGGCGGTGCTCTCCAAATACCGGATAGTGCGCAAGTGCGGTAGCGGGCGTTTCAACCGGTCCCACACATGCTCGATAGGGGGACATGTCCGGAGAGCGGGCAGGCCATGAAAGTGTCTTCTGGACATGACGTAGGCAGTCCTGGGCAACCCGAGCCGTGTGCAGGCAGGCATTATCCTGCTGGTATAGCACACCTGG
The DNA here is from genome assembly GCA_039090855.1 of Macrothele yani. NCBI lineage: Eukaryota > Metazoa > Arthropoda > Arachnida > Araneae > Macrothelidae > Macrothele > Macrothele yani. The sequence continues at coordinate 145,064,104 of CM076996.1, forward strand.
AATCCCGGCCAGGAATGGGAGCACATGGGGCCGTAGGATCTCATTCACATACCGCTGGCCCACACATGATCCACGTACCACTACTAGGGCTGATCGGCTATCGTAGGCTATGGCTCCCTAGACCATAATGCCTGCAGTGGAGGAGGTGTGGCGCTCGATAGTGAGGTTGAGATTGTGCCGTTGACCCGGGGACCTCCACACCCGGACACAATGATCATCTATCCCCAAAACGAAGCGGCACTCACCGCTAAACACCACACGTCGCTCTGGCCTGGCACCACTGCACACGGAGCCGGCGATGTTCCGGTGTTAATGGCAGCACACGTTAGGAGCACTGGGATTGGAAATTCGCTACCACGAGGCGATCAGTGTCAGAAGTACCATACTATAAATATCAACCCACTCAGGTGCTAGATAATAAACAATACAAATTATATTGGGACCGTGAGATTAAAACAGACGTAACCATATCTTCTAATCGTCCAGACATAGTGCTGTATGAAAAAAGGAAGAAGGAAGCAGTCATTATCGACATATCGGTACCGTTGGACCGTAATATTCAGAATACCTATGCGACAACAATCAACAAGTATATGTGGAACTGGCTGCAAAGATTAAAGAGATGTGGAAGCTGAAAATAGTTCACATACGTTCACTGATTATCTCTGCAACTGGTATAATTCCTCAGACTCTTATAACTCAGCTTGATGATTTAGGTCTAAGACACCTAAATCCCAAAATCCAAGAAGCAGTAATTCTCGATATGTGCCACATCGTACGACGATTTTTAAACCATGAGGACTATCTCTTTTCTTGACTTCATGTCTGTACTGACAAGTAGACCATGCTACAGATGCCATTGCTGCAGATGAGAAAATTAAATAAAATATAATAATAATAATAATAATAATAATAATAACAATAATAATAGTGGAAATAAGTTCAATAATAATTAGGTCATTTCTAGAACGAAACATTTTTAATGGGGTCCCTGTTAAACAGGAGGCCCAGGGCTGGGTTCTGGGGGCAGTGCGGTAATCAGGCCCCGACGTGGTGTAAGTCGCTATTACAGAACTTTCTAAAAGTTATTTGTCCACAAAAGTATGTTTAACGATAATCGTGAATAAGTGGATCTTCGGAAAATTTTATGTGCACCTATTTTCACGTGTTCAGTGCCCTGAGCAAACCATTCGGGCATGAATTTTTTTCAATTAAATTAGACACTACACATTTTTGAGATATTCAGCGGTGTTCTGCTACCATTTATTTTTATCGGCACTACATCAATGAACTGCGTACACAGTCACTGTGAGAGTACCCTTAGAAATGGGAATTGCTGAAGTGGTTTCCTGTTGCCTTCCTCATCAAGTGCCAACCGCCGGAAGTTGCTGAAGTGGTTTCCTGTTGCCTTCCTCATCAAGTGCCAACTGCCGGAATATGCTGAAGTGGTTTCCTGTTGCCTTCCTCATCAAGTGCCAACCGCCGGAAATTGCTCGATATGTCCAGGATAATTTCAGGGATTCATCCACTAATTCACATTGCGTTCGCGGAAACCCTGGAAAAGTGTATGATCGTCAGTGGGATTAGAATTCGCAACAGTAGTCTACCACTCTAAACCGAAGCTGACGATTAGCCAACTGCGCCATGATGGTGAAAAACATAATTAGAAAACAATTTCAAATGTTTACATTTTCTGAATTTTAAATGATGCAAATTTATTGAGTTGATGCATAACTTCATGCCGTTTTTGCACCGCACTGCAGAAATGTATTACATCCGAAGGGAAAATGGAATCAATCAACTATGTATTCCGCCTATTGTTTACGATGGTGTCCCAACGTCTTGATAGGTCTGCAATGCCATTCTTGAAAAACGTGCAGGTTTTGCTGCGAAGAAATCATCAAGGAAATTCTGGAGATCAACATCATTGTTGAACGTTCGGCCACGGAATGCATTCGACAGAGATCGGAACAGGTGACAGTCTGAAAGGGCGACATCTAGGGAATAGGCCCCATGTAAAAGGATCTCCTATTTCATGTCCTTAATGGTAATTTTGGTCATGTTTGCACTGTGAGGGCGTGCGTTATGTTGCAGAAGGACACCATGGCGCCGATGTGGCCGTTTCTGCTAAATTGCTCCCTCCACACGGCGGAGTTGCTCACAATCGAGTGCAGCGTTGATGGTCCGATTCCTCGGAAGCATTTCCCAGCGAATAATACCTTCCATGTTCCATCAGGCACACATAATCTTCACAGGATGATCATGTTTTAGACGTGGTGTGGGCGTCTTGTTTGGGCTTAACCATTCTCTCCGATGCCTGAAATTCACGTACAGGCACCACTTTTCATCTCCAGTAACAATACGTGACAGAAAGGGTTTGTGTTGCTGAGAGCATTCGCGGTAACAGCCGAGCAAGGAATCACATACGGCAACACGCTGATTCTTGTTGTCTTCGGTGAGAGTGTGAGGCACCCAAGACCCCAATTTCTGGACCTTTCCCATAGGTTCCAGGTATCGCACCACTGTGACCTGATCACAGTCCATCTCAGTGGCCAGTTCGCGCGTGCTTTGACGCGGATCCAAGTGGATGAGATGGTTCAAACGATCCTCATCAAAGTGAGATGAACGACATGAGCGTGGAGAGTCGTTGAGGTCAAAATTTCCAGCTCGGATCCGCTCAAACTTTTTGCAGACTGTGCTCGGAGCAATAGCATCCTCTCCATACACAGCACAAATTTGTCGAGTGGCCTCGGCGGCTGAGGATCCTTTGTCAAACTCGTAGAGGAGCAGATGTCGGAAATGTTCATTCATCTCTACTTGCCACTCCATACTTCCGGACCTGAAAACCAAAAAAAAAAAAAAACATTAGCCACAATCACACAACGCAATATGATTTAGATACACTATATTACTGGCTACATTTTGAAATACAACTGGCCATCTGCACCGTCACTACTGACCTGGGAAACATTCGTGAAATAAAACGGCCTGGACTTATGCATTAACCCAATATTATTTTCACAAAGAAAAAAAAAAAAAAAGAAATGCGATGCAAATCATTTTCTTTTCCATTTCACCAACGTGCTATACGAGCACGGTGAGGCAACCGCAATAAAATTTCAATTTTTACGGGTGATCTACCGAGAAGCAAGCATAGTGAATTCAAAACTGCGATTTTTATACGATTTCTGTGAGATTCTCAAACCTTGTTGAAGGCTAAAAATTGTAAATATGCTTCAATATTCACATTCCATTGTCAAGTTTTTTTTTGTTAGCGCCATTTTTACCCGCGTCCGCGAGACCAGAAATGTCTCCAGACAGGATTGGCTCCAGGCAGCAACGAATTTGAAATCCGGGTAAACAAGTGAGCAGTGTTGAGTAACAAGATAAGAATAGCGGTATACGCTAATGTGTATTTTTTAATATTGGGTGCGGATGCTATCAGCGTATGTTTATCGTTTTATTTCAGTGAATGGAGAACAGTAATAGATTAGAACTTTAAAGTTAGCTAGGCGAAAGGATTAAGCACTTCGAAGTCGGCTAGTCAAAAAGATTAACATCTCCTGGACTTCAGGGAAGTAAAAACACATTGTTTGGTGAGATAGAAGGGCTCTTGCGGTTCGATTATCGTTCGAAGTCGAACATACGTGCATCGTCCCGAAGCCAGAGACGGGACTCTCTCTCTCTCTCTCTCTCTCTAATGTTGACCGGGTATAGATAACTGGAGGGTATTTTCTTGGCTCTCGGCAGCGAAGCACGTGAGAAGGATTGTGCTCACTCTGCGGGGGTCCGGCACAGTTATGCTAAGAGTTAAGACGACCGCTGAGGAGGGATCAGCAGAAGTTTTTTTTTCATTCTCTGACAGAGCGAGAAACACCGTAGCCAAAATAATTGTGCTTGGATGGACATTGAACTGCTTTATTGAGTTTTTAAGTAAGGAGTCTGGATTCTTATTTTACCCTGTATCTATGCCATGATGAAATAGGTTAATTCCTCAGATACATTAAAAAAAGAAGAACTAATGACATCCTGTAGCTGAAGAATGAATCAACTCAAGCGTGATGGCTCTCGCTGGATTCCAAGACTGAGCTAATCTTACGTAAGGTGGAGGAAAGGTGAGAGGGCCGTTACAACCACCTAAGGTTTTTGTGATCAGCCTGCATAGAAGTGGACACCAAGAAATTAAAAAAAAATCATACCCTCCCTAACGCTTTTGTGGCTAGTTTTCCTCCTTGTCTTTTAGACAGAAAATCATAAAAATGCCTTAATTTCTTAACAAGATGTGAAAAAATATTTTTGTACACAGCAATGACTCAAATAGAGGTAAATATATGAATATTATATATTTTCAGGCAGAGCAACTTCATGACTCTCAAGTTCAATGTGTTCAGTTATCAGTGTAGTCGAGTAGTCTCGGGCCCTGGCTTCTGATTCTCGTTCTTCTTTTATGGCTCTACCCTTTCCCTGGAACCTGTGGCTTTAATTACTCATCGGAGACACCTCAGATGCTCATGGAAGTCGTTAAATCCCAAAACAAAATTTAGAAAGAGTACAACGTTAATTATAACGGTAGGAGCCATTTAGGTTGATGCATATGTTATACACCGATGAGACATTACATCATGACCACCTACCTAACAAACTGTAGGACCCCCTTTGGCCCGCAAAACGGTGGCCACTCGGCGAGGCATCGATTCAGTTAAGTAGCGATAGGTATCCTGGGGTATCTGGTACCATAATGTCAACAGCAGGTCCTCCAGTTTCTGTACATTAAGGGGTGGGGGTGATTTAGCGCGAACCCGCTTTTCCAACTCGAACCACAAATGTTCGATTGGGTTCATGTCAGGTGAATTTGGAGATTAACAGAAAGTCACCAGCATGTTCCTCGAACCACTCCTGGACGATTCTGGAAGTGTGGCATAGCGCATTATCCTGTGGGTATTGGCCATCACCAGCAGGGAAACCCAGTTGCCATGAATGGGTGAATTTGATCAGCAACGATGTTCAGATACTTCACAGCTGTCAGAGATTGTGCTATTGAGATAATGGGGCCTAAAGTGTCACAAAAAAATACATCGTCCACAGCATAGCATCGCCGCGGCCGGCCTGTTGCCCTCATCAATACATCCAAGTGTCATAGTCTCCGTTGGTGATCGGCGTATCCGCGCTCGGTCGTCTAAGTGATGTACCAGGGATACTGATTCTTCAGACCCTCTTCCAATCATCCACGGTTCAACCTCGATGATCTTCGGCCCATTTCATGTGTTGTTGGCGATGACGTCCCGTGAGCTTGGGGACCCGGCTGGGTGTTCGGCTTTGCAGGTCCATGCTCAGAAGGCCGCGATGAACTGTGTGCTGTGACACATTGCCCTGATCGCCACTGTTGTAGTTGCGGGTGATTTGTCGTACTGTGGCCCTGTGGTCGCTGTGAACAATGCGCGACAGTCTCCGCACCCCTCTGGCATCAATGAGCTGTGGACGACACACGGCTGGACGACGGTTCGTCGTTTGGACATCTGTTCATCACTTTTGATACGTACTTACTACAGCGGCACGTGAACAAGCCACGCCGTTTCAGAGATCATAGTTCCGGGACGCCGTGCCATCACAATTTGTCCTTTATCAAACTCCGATAAATTGGCAGCTTTTCCCATTCTGACTCCGAACGCTCTACTAACCGAAAGCCGGTCCTCGGATTGTACATATACTGCTCTGTGAATTTCACCTGCGCCACCGTTCGGTCTCCAGGCACGCTCATTTTCTTAGGCTGACAGTGGTCATGATGTAATGGCTCATCGGTGTATTTCACATGTACTTTAGCAACAAAATTTCTCTGGTAAATGCGCTGTATACCTTAGTGTGATTTCGGGGGTTAACGACCCCATAAGTATCTAAGGCTATAAGAACTCGCTCATCCTTAATTTAGTGCCACTGGTTCCAGGAAAGGGAGAGAACCAGAGCCGAGAGAGCAAACACGACTCCCATGTGTTTCAGCGGGATTCGAACTCATACCTAGAAGATCGAGAAGTCAAACCACTGGCGACGCACTGTAATTTAGATAAAAAGTTGTGTACATGTTCCCTATGATATTATCCATTCTGGGGCCGAAATTATCCGGCCAGCTACGTTCAAAATATATACACTGAAGTGCCATTGAATTAGAGATACCTGCATAGTAACGCATTGGGCCACCTCTTGCCCTAAGGACGACTGCCACACGATAAAGCATGGACTCCACGAGCTTACGAAAATGTTCTACAGGTATCGGCAGTCATGCTTCCTCCAGAGCTGTCCATAATTCGCTCGGGATCATAGCCGATGGTATACGAGCCTGTAGAGCTTGTTTGCCGCCCCGGTGGCGCAGTGGTCTAAGGCGCTGGCCTCTGATCATTCGTCCGTAAAGGGGTCCGGGTTCGAATCTCGGTCAGGCATGGATGTTGTGTTTGTCTTACGGCACTGGCTCTCTCCCTTCCCTGGAACCAGTGACCCTAAATTAGGAACGGGCGACTGCTTATAGCCCATTGAGTTGCTCACGGTGGTCGTTAAACCTCCAATCAAAAAAAAAAAAAAAAAAAAAAGAGCTTGTTTGACGATGTTCGAAAAATGTTCGATGGGGATTAAATCTTCTGGGTGGCCCGGATTAGGCACTCCAAATTCACTACAATGCTCTTGTGATCATGCAGTAACCAGGTGGTACCTGTGAAGTGGACAGTTATCTTGCTGGAATATGCCATTGCCACTGGGATGCATCATTCATGCTGGATATTAATGGGTTTAAATGGTCAGTTAGGATGTCCACACATTTGGGGGCACTCAAAGTCGACTGTTCACATACCAAAGCATTCCAGTTGAAGATACTCCAGACCAGGTGGCGCAGTGATCTAAGCGATGGGCCTCTGATCATTCGTCCGAAAGGGGTCCGGGTTCGAATCCCGGTGAGGCATGGATGTTGTGTTTGTCTTACGGCACTGGCTCTCTCCCTTCCCTGGAACCAGTGACCCTAAATTACGGATGGGCGAATGCTTATAGCCCATTGAGTTGCTCACGGTGGTCGTTAAACCTCCAATCAAAAAAAAAAAAAAAAACTCCAGACCATCACTGAGCTACCACCAGCCTATATTTTTCCAACTTGACATGAAGGGTCCATGGCTTCATGAGGTTGACGCCATATTCACTGCCTCCGATCGGCTCGATGTAGTTTAAATCTGGATTCATCCCTCTAAGCTATCCGCCTCCAGTCCTCTGTGGTTCGTTATCGGTCTGCTTTTGCCCAGGCAAAGCGTTGAGCCCGGTGTCGTGCCGTTAACAGTAGGACTCTTGTGAGCCGACGACTCCCGAACCCTAGACATTTAAGAGTACGTTGCACTCTTCTTGCACTAGCATGGCGACTTGATCCATACTGCTAAAGTCGGTGGTGATTTGTGATATTGTCTTACGCCTATCAGTTGGAACGGCGTACACCATCAGCTGTCAAGGCTGGTACACCTCTGCAGTTCATTCAGGATCTAGTTCTTTTGCCAGAATTTGTGTTTTCCTGAAACAATCTGAACTTTGTAGGACGGGAAAATCGCAGTGTGTTGGCTTCCGAGATGGAATGACCAATTCTGCGGGAACCTACAATCTGCCCTCTGTCAAAAGCATCCAAATCACGCGTCTTACCCATAACGCCTGTAATCCATTACTATATACTGGGGAAGTTGTTGGCGATGGCTGTATTCAACCGCAGTTTCGGCCGGGCATTCGCGATATTGTGGGACTAGGAGCCAAGAATTTGCGTTACTTCTGCTATCTCTAATTCAATGACACTTCAGCGTATATACAGTATATATACATATCGCCTTGGAACGGGAATCGAACTCGCCTTTCCCGATTTACGTTCGAACGTGCTACAGTTACACCACCAAGAACCGCGAAATTTCGAGCAACTGAAGCTAAGCAGATGCAGTTTTCGAACAACTCTCAGCATGTGCGTTAGTCGAAGCAATTGCCGCTTCATCGTAACGTTGACGACCTATGTACGAATAAAGGTCAATATATCTCCGGTATTTCCCATCATAAAAACAAATGGGAAGTGAATCCCCAGAAGAAATAATTCTTCACAAATACATGAAAATCATATATGTATGTATAATTGTCGGCAAGTAGAGGCCGAGAATGATTTCTTTCGGGAATTCGCTTCCTGTTCAGAGATGGTCACGGGTCAACGGGTTGACAATTTCTTGCGGGTCCAACGGGTCGGGTCAAGGTGTTCCTGACCCGATTTGACCCGGTTTTATTCCCGTTTTATTTTTGAAAAGAGAAAAATATATTCCGAAAAATAAAATGCGTGTTGTGGAATTTTGTAGTCAATACTGGTTCCCACGGAGTGATAATGATTTGCCATGCAAAAATATTGTCTCTTTCTTAAAGTAACGAAGATTTCTACCGACCGACGTCAGACACACTGACACCATATCTTAAAAAGATACTTCCTTTGCGTTCTTTTACAGTGTGGTTGTCCGGGGCAAGGTACAGGCAAACGCCATTCGCCTGCTTCTCAACTGATTCACTCTCTACGTGCGAAGTTCACTGTATGACTACGAGTTACTTTTCACATCGCATTGAGCATTCAGAGGTTTTCGATTGATGTGCTAAAATCCCGTTCCCATGACATGTCATGTCGAAATTAACTCCTTATTTGTTAATATGGATGGATTTGATATTAAGTAGGTTCAGATAGGCGTCGATGCCAACAAATACATGCTTGTTGATAACCACAAGGGGAAGAGTGAATGCTGAAAATTGTTTCGTCTCATTAAGGAACCGGTGAATAATTCTGTGTTTGGTCTATAACGAAGTAAATTTCTCCGTCATTTCTGTCCACGCCAGGATTCGAACCCGGATCCCCTCATTCCGGAATAAGTCACTCTACCAATTGAGCTACGCGGACGTTTTTTTATTCTGATTCCTATCTGCCTTTATGTCGTGTGCGTCCTTCTGGCAGGTACGTCACATCTCCTGGTACGTTACAGGTCTTGCTTGTTGTTCAAAAAAAAAAAAAAATGTGGAAGCCGCCCCCGGTGGCGCAGTGGTCTAAGCGATGGCCTCTGATCATTCGTCCGAAAGGGGTCCGGGTTCGAATCCCGGTGAGGCATGGATGTTGTGTTTGTCTTACGGCACTGGCTCTCTCCCTTCCCTGGAACCAGTGACCCTAAATTAGGGACGGGCGACTGCTTATAGCCCATTGAGTTGCTCACGGTGGTCGTTAAACCTTCAATCAACAAAAAAAATAAAAAAAATGTGGAAAGTGTATAATTACAAAGAAAGATATCGACGGTGTAATAAAAGATTATGGAACCAAAAATCTAACGGACCATATGAAAGCATGCGCACGTCCGTCAAAGCGTGAAAAGAGTGAACAATCTAAATATATTTAAAAAAATACATTTGTGTAATCGTAAATAATGATTCCCATTTGTAATATACTCCATGGTCACGGTCATAGTCAGCCATAACTTCTGGATTACGCAAAATGGCACTAAAAATGACACTAAAATTTAGCAAGTAACCAAATTTTATTATTATATATATATATATATATATATATATATATATATATATATATAGTTCAAAGCAGATTTGCCCGGGTCGGGTCCGGGTCCGAAATTTTTGACCCTTTTCCAACCCTGTTCTTGTTTGCTTCTCTCTCTATTGTTGCCAGGGACATATTTCTTGTTTCGGGGCCACATTGTTTTACCACTGTCAGTCACTCTTTTTTTCCCTCTTGTTTTCTTTTCTCTTCTACTTCTCCCCACCCCGTCGGGATACCGCGGTGACCGTACTACCAGACCCAGGTGGCCAGGTCAGCATACTTCGTACTCCGCGGACACCCGTGGGAATGACCAAAGTATTTTCTTCTTTTCCTTACCATAAGATCACCTGGAGAGAAAACGCGAGAACTAACTCAAGTACAGTCATTTGCAAAAGTTTAAGACCACCTGTTGGTATTATATTTCTGACGATTGCGTCAGCTACTGTCTGTATTACTCAACTTCCTGTCGGTGATGCATCATCCTACAGCGGCAGCTGTTGATAGAGTTGGGGGAAGCATGCGAGCATCAATTTGCTTCTGATTTCATGCTGAGAGGTTTTGTACGTATTTTTATATAGCGAAAAATGGGCAAAAATGCGTCATTGAGTGTTACTCAGAGGGCACAAATAGTGACATTATATCATGAAGGACACTCCGAACGTGACATAAGCAGAAAGGTGAATGTCAGCAAGGCTGCTGTTCGTAATATGATCATGAAATATCGAGATACAGGTAAATTTAACCACCGAAAGAGAAGTGGTCGTCCAAGGAAAATAACCCCACGTGATGACAATACCGTAAGGCGAATGGTTATGCGTTCTCCAAGGAGTTTCTTCAAGAAAATCGATACATTCAAAAGGGTCTGATACTAGTATCAGTACTGTTTCCCGACGTCTTAGCAAAGATTTTGGTCTTATAAACCTGCACATAAACCTAGACTAACTTCTGTCATGAAAAAGAAGAGTCTCCAGTTTGCAAAGCGACATCAGTCGTGGACTGCTGAAAATTAGAGTCAAGTTCTGTTTTTTCGATGAATCAACTGTGCGTCAATTTGAATCACGTGAAGCATATGGTCGATGACCAAAAGGCTTGATGAATTATACACCGTTAGCACCGTGGGACATCTGCCTCGTCAGATGATATAGGGTGCTATGTTAGCCTCTGGTACTACTTCACTATTGTTTTTGCCGAGAAGCACTATATCATGACTGGTTCCTTTTATGTGGAAATGTTACGTGAAAAGCTGTTAACTCATATGCAAGTGCACAGATGCACAATCTTTATGCATGATGGTGCTCCATGCCACAGATTAAAGACAGTAAAGGACTACCTACAGAGGAAAAACATAACTGTGCTTGACTGGCCCGGTAATAGACCTGACCTGAACCCCATCGAAAATTTGTGGACCATTTAAAAAGACAAGGTAGCAGAAAAACAGCCATCAAATTCCCAAGCTTTGATCGACTCGATAAAGTACGTGTGGTGCAAAGACATTTCAAGTGACTACTGAAAATCCCTCATTCAGAGTATGCCACATCGTATTCTGTCCGTTTTACAAAATAAAGGTGGCCACACAAAGTACTGATTTCTGTCTTTTTGTGTAAATATTATGTAAGTACACATCTGTGGTGTCATTTTTTCAAATATATCTGACTGTAATTAGTTGTTTCTTTGAAAATCTTAATTTTCAATATCTGTGGTTTCAACATCTGTGGTGTCATTTTTTCAAATATATCTGACTGTAATTAGTTGTTTCTTTGAAAATCTTAATTTTCAATAAATTGACATTTGGTCTTAAACTTTTGCAAATGACTAATAACTGTCCTCAGGGTTGAGCTTGTGAGCTGAACGGACACTGTTAGGTTTCCGAGAATTCTCATTTCGGAGTCCGAAACTCGACCAGGTGAGTAGCTACGTTAACATTTTATGACCATCTGGTTTTGGACGTGACTTTGGTAAGCATCATAAACTGCACTGGAATGTCGTAATTCTGTCATAGAAAAGCTGCCGTAATCTTTCCCTATATATCTGGGTTAAGCTCCGAGAAACATCGCCTCCCCGAATTACCAGCTGGTATTAGCTGGGTGCTCACTGACCCAGGGGATAGCTAGTGCATGGCAGGGTCAAGCAAGGTCAGTTCAGTTGAACAATCAGACCCAGGTGAAAACTCCTGAGAGGCTGATAGCACGCCCAAATCACGTGGAACATTAAAGGGACTTGATACACACAGTCCAGTCAAAAAATTATGACCACGTGCTAGTATGAAGTATGACCTCCTCGTGCCGCCAATACCGCAGATATACGGGGTGACATTGATTCAATGAGGCCTCTGAACGTTTCTGTGGGGATGCTATACCATGCAGACACCAGAGCTCCTCGCAGATCATCAAGAGTCACGGTGGGGGATCCATAAGTCGAACCTGTTGGTCAAGATAGTCCCATACATGTTCAATGATTACGGTGGCCAGGATAGAAAGCTAAAGTCATTGTAATGCTCCTCAAACCATTCCCCGCACATCCATAGCAGCATGGCAAGGGTCATTATCTTGCTGGAAGTAACCCATGCCATCGGGTTAGACAGTCACCATGAATGGGAGCACCTTAATCGCTGCAATGGATTGGTGGCCTGAAGAGTTCATCGTGCGATCGAGGAGAATGATTGTTCCCAATGATTTCTAGGAAAACATGCCCTACATAAGCACGCTGCCACCTCCTCCCTGTTTCTTCTCGAGCATCGTGTCAGGATGATTTCTGTAAGCAGTGCTTCGCCGTACCCTCCATCGTCCATCCTCGCGATAAAGCAAAAACGTGATTCGTCTGAAAAGGGGACTTTCTTCCACTGTTCGAAGGTCCAATGCCTGCTCTCAGATGCAAATTAACGCCCTAATCGTCGATGGCTGGCCATCAGCATGAGAACCCTGAGAGGACAGCGGCTTCGGAGACCCATAGAGAGCAGAGTTCGTTGGACTGTGGTCTGCGATATGCACCTCGATGTGCCTGCATTACAGTAAATGCTATGGCCAGTTGTTCTACTGTGGCCCTTCTTTTGGATCATACTAGTCGGGATAGCCGTCGCTGCCCACGGTCGTCAATGCTCCGTGAGTGTCCACTATTACTCGATTATTGCAGATCTTGCCGGTTTCCTTCCATTCCAGGAACACTTAAACAATTGCATCTTGTGAACAGTCTGCAACAGCGCCCGTTTCTGTAATGCAACCACCCTTCAGTCGGTAGTCAACAATCATTCCTTTTTCAAACTCTGTTAGGTCACGTCCTTTTCCTATTTTCACTCGAAACTGCATACCGTCTGCGAGTTCGTGTCCTTTTAAAGGCCTTACACGATTTGCATATATTGCTACGCACGCCATCTGGCTGGCTGCTGGTTACGGTTTCTTCTTACATCAAGATTGGTCATAATTTTTTGACTGGACTGTGTATACACCGAATTTAAAAGGAAAATACATACAGTAGATTTAATGCTCAGTACTTCACACACAAAATTTTTTTAGTACGCACGCTGTATACACAGTATGTACTTAGAAAAACCATCATACAGTATGCAAAGAGAGTAGTAGTTTTGTATGAAAACTTCAGGGTTTATCAAAATAATGGAAACGCCGACTGTCACTAGACTACATGCAATGCGCCATAAGCAAATCATAGAGATGACGTCATTCATGATGTGAAGTATATAAAGGGGTGCAGTACGATTTTACGTAGCAGTGCCGCGGGTGGCCTAGTGGGCAACGTTCGTGACTGCCACGGAAAGGACCTCAGGTTCGATCCCAGCAGGTACGAACGCTCGATCCACTAAATATCCGCCGTGCGTCGGATGGGCACGTTAAGCCGTCGGACCCCGGGTACTGGTCTCCCGGTAATAAATAAGGGCGTCTTCCTCTCCCTTTCTACTTCGCTTCCGTGTAACTTGCCTATCGGGCACTCTAGCCCAAATCTCCTAGCTTCCTATTTCTAAGGGTTGTTTAAGACCTGGGGTCAGATACTTCCTTCCTAAAATCCTCTACATATGATCATATATTTACGTAGCAGTGCCATAGTCGCAGGTGAAACAGCTGTTTTGGAGTAACTGATCGACAGTGTCAGAAACACTGAATTAAGGATATCCAGAGTTTCAAGTGCTGCCTTTCTCTTGATAAGAATATGTAATGTGACGTACTACAGAGGTGAAAACACGTGTCAAGACGACAAATCTGCACGAGGCATTGTCCGCATAGCTCAGTTGGGAGAGCGACTTACTCCGGAGTGAGGGGACACGGTTTTGATGTCCGTTGCATACAAACTTGTGTTTTCACATTGGCGCCCAATTTGGAAAATCGATCCACTGGCCGTTAGGTTCTTCGAAAAATGTGTGATGTTTGTTCCACACATTGTTCGGAATTAATGAAAAAATCCTACTTCGCTTCAAAAAAAAAAAAAAAAAAAAAAATAAGAGGGAGATGATGTGACGCAGTACAGAGGTGAAAACATGTGTCAAGACGACAAATCTGCAACGAGACATTCTGTCCGCGTAGCTCAGTTGGGAGACCGACTTACTCCGGAGTGAGGGACAAGGATTCGATGCCCGTCGCGGACAAAGTTTTCACAGTAGTTATGTCATGAGAAAGGGAAAAGATTTTAGAAGCAGGGTTGAAATCTCCATCGGACCCAAAAATTTCATGTGTGGAGAGCAGGGTCGTTCAGAAGCGTTAAAAAAATTGGGGGAGACGCACGATTAGAGGGCAGAAGACTAATAGCTGCGAAATTCACCATAATTTTTCTAGGGAAAATAGAGAAACCTCCTTTACAGATCTTTCTTTTGCTTGGATATATTGAAGAGTAATAAGTTCCAAGCCCCCTCTTCCGGTTCCGGCTCCCCTCATGCAGAGGCTTCCCCAGCGGAACAAGAGACGTGATTAAAAAAAAAAAACACACACACACACCCACTCAACGCACACATAAATTAGATAAAATATTTTATACGTATAAAATGAATACCAACAAGTGGTGTAGCGTAAGCCTCTCGGTGCGGTGGCCTCAGACGGACAGAGGCCTCGATATCCCTACAAATAATATTTTCCTTAACATTCGTTGCAATGTTAAAGAAACACTTTGCTTTATCATCATAACAGTTAAGTTATTTTCCGGCGAAAAATTCCCCTTAAAGTATCTTCGTAACTAATCTTTTTATATTTTCATTCCACAGAGCAGACTGGAAATGGTTTTCTTTCCTTTTTTTTTTTTTCTTAAATCCAAGATAGAGAAGGATGTTATCGCCACACCTGATCTCAGTTAGTGATCTGAGTGACCCTCTCAGGCCTAGCAAACTCAGCAGCAAGCCCAGTGCCCATTCTTTCTCAGTTGTGTAAAGGGAAGGATCTTCCATCGGTTTCCGAAACAGAGGTTAGCTAATCTAAGTTGCCAAAATTGATCTCTCCCACATAACCATTGCTCCTTGGGCCTTTTCGTCGGCTTGACCTATTCTTCCCCACTCCTAGATTTTTTATTTTTATATAACTTATGTAATATACTCAATGGGGGCAAAACATTAGATATATCTACCTAATAGCGTGTTTGTCCACCTCTAACGAGAATAACAGCGTGTACACGCAGAGGTATAGATTCCACCAGATACCGGACGGTTTTCGGGGATAATGCCAGCCATGCCTGTTGCAGCAACGTCCACAACTCCGCCCGAGACTTCGATCCATGAATCTGATGTTCGGCTCTACGGCATTCCAGAGACCTTCCACAGGGCTTAAGTCCAGGGACTTTGGGGTCCACTGTATGGTTTCAAACTGAGATGAGTGTTCCTCGAGCCATGCCTGGATGGGTGGTTGTGGCCCGGTGGGGAGGCGCATTATTCTGTTTGAACAGTTCATCAGCTGTAGGATGCGCGAAGACCATGGAAGCGTGTAGGTGATCAGCCAGGACATGCTGGTTGCGCGCAGCGGTTAAGGACCTCTCCAGACACACTAAGGGACTTAATGTATCCACGAGCGTTACACCCGCACCCCCTTCAGCTCGGTACAGCTCTGAAAACGGGATCCATCTGAGCACACAACACGGCGCCACTCCGCAGAGGTCCAGTTTTGATGTCTCCAGCACCAGGCGAGGCGTAATGTCCGATGACGTGCAGTCAGCAGTGGAGTAGGGCGTCGGCTCCCGTAGCCCAGCATATGCAACGCACCGTTCGCTCGCTGACGCTGCTTGGGCCTCCAACATTTAACCTGAATGTGATTTGTGCCGCCGTTGCCAAGCGATCAGTCTGTACGAGCCTGGATAGTCTACGTCGATCCCGGTCATCAATGGCGTACGGTCAGACACCGCTTGCTTTCTGGGCGCTGGTACGTCCATCGATGGTACACTCGCGGTACACCCTTGATACGGTTGCCCTCGGGAACCCTAGGGTTCTTGCCACTTGGACGATAAAATGATCCATCTGTCTTGCGCCGACAATGCGTCCATGATCAAAGTCGCTCAGATTACATTTACCCATGTTCGTCAATTACGATACACTGTTGGGAAGCCCTGCTGTCCGCCTATTTATTACCTGCGTTCGGTTTGGGTCTGTTCCACTCTGCTCGAGGGATGCCCATGTCAACTGCCCATCACCCCTATCTATAATGTTTTGTCTACTGAGTGTATACACCGATGAGCCATTCCATTATGATCACCCCCAGCATAGAGAAATGAGCGTGCCTGGAGACCGAACGGTGGCACAGGTGAAGTTCACGGAGAAGAATATATATAATCCGAGGACGGGCTTTTGGTTAGTACAGCGTTCGGAGTCAGAATGGGAAAAGCTGCCGATTTATCGGAGTTTGATAAAGGACAAATTGTGATGACACGGCTCCTCGGAACTACGATCTCAGAAACGGCGTGGCTTGTGGGTTGTTTACGTGTTGCTGTAGTGAGTACGTATCAAAAGTGGTGCACAGATGGCCAAACAACGTACCGTCGTCCAGCCGTGTGTCGTCCGCAGCTCATTGATGCCAGAGGAGAGCGGAGAGTGGCGCGCATTGTTCACAGCAACCGCAGGGCCGCAGTGCGACAAATCACCCGCAGCTACAACAGTGGTGATCAGGGCAATGTGTCACAGCACACAGTTCATCGCAGCCTTTTACGCATGAGCCTGCGTAGCTGAAGATCCAGCCGGGTCCCCATGCTTACTGCACGTGATCGCCAATAACGCATGAAATGGGTCCAAGATGATCGAGATTGGACCGTGCTGGATGATTGGAAGAAAGGGCTTGGTCTGACGAATCAAGATTCCTGGTGCATCCCGTAGACGGCCGAGCGCGG
Organism: Macrothele yani; assembly: GCA_039090855.1. Taxonomy (NCBI): domain Eukaryota; kingdom Metazoa; phylum Arthropoda; class Arachnida; order Araneae; family Macrothelidae; genus Macrothele; species Macrothele yani. The sequence continues at coordinate 145,080,974 of CM076996.1, forward strand.
ATACGCCGATTACCAACGGAGGCTATGGCACCTGGATACACTGTTCGGTAGAAACAGGCCGGCGGCGGCGTTGTTATGCTGTGGGCGATGTTTTCTTGAGACACTTTAGGCTCCATTAGCCCAACAGCACAATCCCTGACAGCTGCCAGGTGTCTGAACATCATTGCGGACCAAGTGCAACCATTCATGGCAATTGTGCTCCCTGCTGGTGATAGCCATTACCAACAGGATAATGCGCCATGCCACACTGCCAGAATTGTCAAGGAGTGGTTCAAGGAACATGCTGGTGACTTTCTGTTAATCTCCAATTCACCTGACGTGAACCCGATCGAACATTTGTGGTTCGAGTTGGAAAAGCGGATTCGCGCTAAATCAACCCCCCCCCCCCACCCCAACCCGAAATGTACGGAAACTGGAGGACCTGCTGTTGACATTATGGTACCAGATACCCCAGGATACCTATCTCCACTTCATCGAATCGATGCCTTGCTGAGTGGCCGCTGTTTTGCGGGCTGAAGGGGGTTCTTCGGCTTATTAGGTAAGTGGTCAAGATGTAATGGCTCATCGGTGTATATACACTGCCGGAAAGTGAAAAAAGAACACCAAGAAGGAATTGGCGGACGATCATGAAATTTACATATGTTAATTGGGTCGACTTTACGTAGGTGTGATGTTGATTTCGGGACCAACCGGTAAGCGCTTACGCCACAGCACGGCATAATACGAAAATTATCGTCGGTGGTATTTAAGGGGTACGGCGAAGTGAATGTAACCAGTCGTCGGCGTACGGACACGTGCGAAGACCTTGAAGAAGCTGCAATGCCTGGACATGGAAGACGTGCACGATTTCAGCAGTTATCGGACTTTGAGCGAGGTCGTCTAGTCGGACTCCGCGAGGCCGGGTGGTCGTATCGTCGTATTGCGGAGAGAATTGGACGGGAAGTATCGGTGGTGGTACGATGGTGGCGTAGATGGTCCGAGGAACATTCCCACACGAGAAGACGTGGAACCGGGAGTCACAGACGGACTGATGAGCGGACCGATCGACGCATAAGAAGAGCGTCGTTGTCAAGCAGAACATCCACTGCGACGCAAATCCGAGCTGCCGTTGCACCTGAGGTGACTGTGCGAACAATCCGCAACCATCTACTGGATGCAGGACTACGTGAACGTGTGCCCCTGGCTCCAGCCCACCGTCAGGAACGGCTGCAGTGGTGTCGCCAACGTCTGCACTGGAGAACGCAATGGCGATCTGTCGTGTTCAGCGATGAACGCAGATTCTGCTTGGGAGCCTCCGATGGCCGTATGCGTGTTCGCAGACGCACAGGGAAGTGTCTCCACCCTTCTTGCATCCGCCAATGACACACAGGGCTTACACCTGGTCTCCTGGTGTGGGGAGCGATCAGCTATCACTCCCGTACACAACTAGTGTTTGTACCGGGTACGTTAAACAGCACCTCCTACATCAACATCATTCAGCCCGTTGTTGTGCCATTTGTAAGGTCGGTCCATCGTGGTGTTTTCCAGCAAGATAACGCACGCCCACACACGGCACGTGCAACGCAACATGCACTTCAGGGTGTGAGACAACTTCCATGGCCTGCACGTTCACCAGATTTGTCCCCCATTGAGCACATGTGGAATTTTGTGAGACAACGACTTATCCAGTCTCCACGGCCAGCCACTATCATCCCCGATTTACGCGTCCAGGTTGAGGATGCTTGGAACTCAATACCCCAAACTTACATCCAACATCTGTGCGACAGACTCCATGCCAGAATTGCACAGTGTGACGCAGTTCATGGCGGTTCAACCTCGTACTAACTATGTTACATGGAAATGTTATTTTCCAGTTTACCAGCAAATACAGCTGTATTTTGCCATAATGTTTTGATCACGTTATCCTCTGTATTCCGTTATTATGCTGTATAAATTTCGTTGGTATCAGACGTCTCCTTCTTGGTGTTCTTTTTTCACTTTCCGCCAGTGTAATATGTTTTATGTAATGTTAGATATGTTTTTAATATGCCAAAACGCATTTGCCTATACGTGATGAGAAGTTATCACGATATATTCAAAATCATCGAAAGTTCTCAAAACTAACTATTGTGGGAGGAAGGGTCTTAAAATAATTTTTCTGTGGAGCCTGCAGTTTTGCGCCACGTCTCTGGTACCAGTGGCGGACCCAGAAGGGGAGCGCGAGGGGCATGCGCTCTCCCCTCAGGACCAAGGAAAAGCTTCGATTTCTTAGGTTTTGCTAACAAATTGAATAATTTTTCGTGAAAGAAAGTATTACTTAAAAGTATATTACTTCCCTTAATTAATTAGAAAAAATTATAGACATGCTAAAAACACTTTTTCAGTTTGGGGATTTGAGGATTGAGGAAACATATCAGAAAGGTCTCCGGCTATTCCCGACACTTAACCCCCCCCCCTCACGAAAATCCTGTATCCGCCCCAGTCTGGTAGGAACGGTTTTTTGACAAATCACGAAAATGAAAGTTCAGAGTACTTTCAACAGTATCTATTTTTCAGGGCGCTTGCCTTGTATAGGCATAGGCGCCAACTTGAAAAATTATTGGGGATTCCGGAAATTTTTAATCGAATTACCCATGCATATTTCAAAGTATTTAAGTCTAATTTAAATTTCATTCAGTCAGATTTTCTGGCACAATAAGACGTCTGAAATGCTAAAATGAAGCAAACTATCGTTAATTACAGAATTTTTTTTTCTCTAGATAATTATTTATTTCATTTATTTAGCTTTTGTAGACGCGACATATATACAATACACAGATGCTGTGAATTTCCAACTCAATTGTCTTATAAAAATAACAAAAAAACGTAAAATTTGTTTTAAGGATTTTTTTACAAATTTCAAAAAATGCCAACAATTGTTTTCTTCAAATGATTTATGAGTTAAAATAGGAGGTTAGTAGGAAGAGAACATGGCATCAGTCACATGCCCTGCGTTTTCCGTGGGCTCCACTTCGAATCAGCTGTGTATGCCCAGTATGCCCAACTTTGCCTGCTTCTGTACTTTTCTATGGGAAATCGTTGGCTTTGAAGAGGGTTCAGAGGCACTTGTGCAGCATGTACAGTCAGGAAAAAATGAGACCGAAATATACATGCACATAACTAAAAATTTTTAAAAAGTTACAGAAATACTGTTTAGTTATTTCTAAAAAAATAAAAATAAAATAAAATTATGCTTCGTCGAGGGGAAGTGCATATTGCGTATTAACCAATCACGGCCTTGCTAAAGCTGTGGGAGCCTTGTTGACCTTCAGGATGCTGTAGAGAGTAAGAGACGGCCGCTATCAACCTGTGCTCCAGCAGAGGTCTTCAGTAAGTGACGGCACGTTACTGAACCCTCCCCACCCGGAGGGCACAAGAAACCAGATGATCAGAATTGGCTTCACCAGCGGCTGCTGATGCCATCTCCTCTCTTCTAACCTCCTTGGTCGCCGACTGTCCGAAGATAGGGTGGTTCAACTGACTGTACAACGTATTTCCGCTTTATCACACTATGACCTCGAATAGGTTCTCGTCTCCGAATGTAGAGCTATACTTTTGTGTTTTGTGGGAACCCAGACAAACCGAACAATTTTCTTTTATAAAGGAGACAGTTTTAAATGTTCTTAAACAACGGTACTTGTGGTATTGTTTGTCGCGTCAAATTTGATGAGCACAAACAAAAAATAATTCTTTTTTGAGGCACAATAAACAGTCTGAGGGGTAGATTTCTATAGACGCTTTCTATATATACATAGTAAACGGGGAATGAATAATAAAAAACTTGAAGAATTTATAACGAAAAAGAAAATTTATGCATATATGCGTCCGTGTAGTTTTCCCACGAAATACGCGCAAAAATATTAGGGGTTCGAGGAACCCACAACAAAATCATTAGGGGTTCAAAAAGTGTCTCAAACCCACGAAGTCTGCGCCTATGCTTGTATAGGTGACCCTGCTGAGATATTTCAGCTGTGTTCCTGTTTGTACATATCTTTCGCCTCTTGCCAGGGCCGGATTAAGGTGGGGTCTACAGTGGCTATAGCCTTGGGGGCCCACCATTACAAAGGGCCCAGGAAGCATGCCTTGTAAAATAATATATAGACTGATAGAGAGAGGGAGAGAGAGAGAGGTTTATAAAATAGTTTTACTTTTGTCTCGCATGATTTCCATTTGGTCAGAAACAGAGGTTGAACGGCAAACAGATTTCAAGGCAGTGACTCATCAAGGGTAAAGGTTTCATGTTGCTGTGTACAGCGGCGTCGGCAAGACAGTTTCAGCTTTTTCATTACCATCCACCTACATTTCCTAATTTGTACTTGGAACCATTAAAGTTCGAAGACCCCTGTGGCTTCACTTTGCATACCAAAAAAGATGCGCTAAGAGAAGTATACAGAAGAGAAGTCTGCCGGTATAGTGGACCAGGTCCCAGTGGGATCCGTTCGTGCCTGGCGCACGATCCACCGATCCTCTCTACCGGTGGTTCTCCTAGTCAGTCCAGAGCCGCTCCGCCGTGTGGCAGGCCGTCAAATCATTAGAAAATCCAAGACAAAATCCAGGAATCTTAAGCTTTTAACTCATGTTCTTATGAGAACAATGGAAAATACAGGCAGTAGCCACCCCGGTGGCGCAGTGGTCTAAGCTGTGGCCTCTGATCGTTCGTCCGTAAGGGGTCCGGGTTCGAATCCCGTGAGGCATGGATGTTGTGTTTGTCTTACGGCACTGGCTCTTTACCTTCCCTGGAACCAGTGACCCTAAATTAGGGACGGGCGACTGCTTATAGCCCATTTGCTCACGGTGGTCGTTAAACCTCCAACCAGTGTTTCTTTCAGAAATTTTTGGCTGAGGGGGCAAATGGAAACTTAGAGGGGGCAAGTTTTCCATTTGTTATGTATATACTGTATATATAACATTTGGTTATGTAACATAAAATGTGTCCGGGAGGGGGCGAATGGTCGTTTCCGGGAGGGCTTCGCCCCCCCCCCCGGATGTATGCCTGAAAGAAACACTGCCTCCAACCTCCCAAAAAATACAGGCTTATTATGAAAATTTTGCAGATAATTTATTAGTTTGAAAAATGCACCACGTATTAATTATCACAAGCATTGGTACAGTTTCGTGTTTTAACTGAATTCATAATGATTTCCCGTCATAAGATCTTTGGGGGCCCACTTGGATGTCTTAGCCTTGGGGCCCATTTAAATGTCGTAGCCTAGGGGCCCATTAAGGCCTTAATCCGGCCCTGCCTCTTGCTTCTTTTTTCACGTCTTAAGAACATTAGAATTACTTTGTAATTTTCACATATATATATATCATCATCATCATCATTGTCAACCATTATCAATCCACTGCTGGACGAAGGTCTCCCCAAGTTTCCTCCACAACGGTCTGTCTTGTGCCAGTCTCCTCCATGTCACCCCTGCATACTTTCGAATTTCATCCACCCATCTCCCATGTGGTCTTCTTCTGGGTCTTTTCCTGTCCCTTGGAATCCAATCTAAAATTTCGGCTGTCCATCGATGATCTGTCCTTCTGGCAGTATGTCCAGCCCATTGCCATTTCAGGGATTTAACTCTGATCATGATGTCTTCCACTCTTGTCATTTTTCGGATCCACGAGTTCCTCTTCTTATCTCTCCTGGTTACACCAAGTATGCACCTCTCCATGCTACTTTGAGTTGTCTGCAGTCTTTGTACGTCTTTTTTAGTTAAGGTCCACGTCTCTGCACCATACGTAAGCACTGGAAGGATGCATTGATCAAACACTTTTCTTTAAGACATAATGGCATATTGCTCTTGAAAATTATGCTGTTTCTTCCAAAAGCTCTCCAGGCAAGTTTTGTACGCCGATTAATTTCTTCATCAATGTGACCCTCACTTGATATCTGCTGTCCAAGATAAACGTACGTGTCTGTTATCTCCAGCTTTTCTCCATCAATCGATAAATCTTCATTTCTTGTAAAAGCATTGAACATCACTTTTGTCTTCTGAAAGTTCATTTTTAATCCCACTTCTTTACTCTTGTCAGCAAGTTCCTGGATCATACTCTGCAGCTCTGATGGGGTAGTTGCAAAAATGACTACGTCATCAGCAAAACGAAGGTGGGTTAGATAATCTCCATTAATCTTTATCCCTTTGTTTTCCCAGTTCAGTGATTGAAAGACATTTTCCAATGTGGCATTAAAGAGCTTCGGAGATATGGTGTCACCTTGTCTCACTCCTTTTCCAATTTTTATGTGTGTTGTATTTTCAAACAGCCGAATCTTCGCACTTGCATTTTCATAGATGTTATTAATAATATTAATGTATGCATCTTCAATACCGCAGGATTTCAGAGCCATTGCAACTGCTGATGGTTTCACCGAATCAAAGGCTTTTTCATAATCGATAAAAGCCATGCACAATGGAAGTTCATATTCCCTCGCTCGTTCAATTAGTTCTCTCAGCACGTGGATATGATCTATTGTGCTGTAGCCACTCCTGAATCCAGCTTGTTCTCTCGGTTGAGCCATGTCCAGTGTTACCTTCAAGCGGTGTGAAAGAACTTTAGTGAAGATTTTATAAACTACTGATAGGAGGCTGATAGGTCTGTAGTTTCCGAGATCCTCAATGTCACCTTTCTTATGTAGCAGGATCATTGTAGCGGTGTTCCAATCCTCAGGAATCTTTCCTTCATGAAGGCATCGAGTGAAAATTTGGGCGAGTACTGTTTCGATTTTCCACTTGCTTCTTGTATGATGTCTACAGTAATTCCATCTTCTCCTGGAGCTTTTCCTCGCTTCATGTTCTTGATTGCATGTGCAACTTCTGCTGGAAGGACTGGAGGAACTCTGGTACTGGTATCTTTCATGATGTCTGGAGTGCATATATCATCCCTTTCATATAATTTGGAGTAGAAATCTTTCACTCTTGTCAAAATTTCGCCTCTATTTCTTGTTACAGAACCATCTTCTTTTCTCAGTGCCATAATCTGTTTCTTCCCTTACTGAGATGTCCCTTTGCCATCTTTAGGCTTTGGTTGTTTTCAATTGCTTTCCTCACTAGTTCACAGTTGAATTTTCTTACGTCTTCAGTGATACTTTTTCGTACTGTCTTGCATAGCTCTATATATTCCACTTTGAAAGTCACATCTTCTTTAGTTGTCCTCATCTCTCTTCTTTTTGCATCAACATTTTGGTTTTTCCTGATAATTTGTTCACATGCAACTTGTTCTTAGACCCAGCTAATTTTGTTGCTGTTTCCATAAGAGCTTTGGTTACTTTTCTGTTAACTTCAGAGATGTCCACTTCTTCCGATGTTAGGCCTTCTAAAGCAGAGAATCTGTTCTTCAGTTCTAACTTGAAGGTATTATGGTGTTTTTTAAGGTTGGTTATGTCAATAGATTTTGTTTGTCTTATGAGCTTGCGACGTTCAAGTTTAGTGTTGAGGTGCATCTTACATCTCACCAATCTATGGTCACTACCTGTGTTGAACTTGTTTAGCACACTGCAGTCTTCTATGACGAATTTTTTGTTACACATAATAAAATCAATTTCACTTGTCGTCCCATTTGATGTCTCCATGTCCATTTCCTGTGTGGCTTTTTCTTGAAGAAGGAGTTCAAGATGAAAAACCCTTCTGCCTCTGCAAACTCAACGAGAGTATTTCCACGCTGGTTCCTGTTGCCGTGACCGAATTTACCTACTGAAGTTTCATTCTGTTGCCGTTGCCCTATTTTTGCATTGAAATCTCCCATAATTATTTTCAAGTGCTGCTTACCTTTATTATTTAGATGACAAATTTCCTCATAAAATTCTTCAATTTCTTCTTCAGGATGACTTGTGGTGGGTGCATAAGTTTGAATAATCTGAGCCTGGTATCTTTTTGAAAGTTGGATAACAAGTCGTGCAGCTCTGTCAGAGGAACTTTCAACTTCTACAACTTTATCCTTCAGTTTCTTGTTTATTATAAATCCAACACCACTAGTTCTGCCAGTATCTGTCCCACGATAGTAGAAGAGATGTCCACTTTTCAGTTCGATGAGATCTTCTCCTTTTCTCCTTACCTCACTTAGCCCCACGATGTCCCACTTGATCCTTTGTAGTTCCTCTTCCAATTCAAGAAGCCTTGAATCAGAAGATAGGGAGCGTCCATTGTAAGTAGCCAAGGTCAGCATCAGATGGCAGCCTAGTCCGGTCCTCCGGGGATTCTTAGCACCCTCTGCCTTCATGTCGCACTGGCCGCTGCCTTGGCCAGGTACATTCCAGCTGCCGGAGACTGAGGGCCAAGATTTAAGTTGTGGAATCATTTTGGAGGGGTTTGGCCATAACTCACCACGCTGGCCAAGCGGGTTGGTGAGTGTGGGATAGAATTTCCTCTAATCCCGATGGTATAGTTATACCGCTATTGGCGGTCGTCAGAGCCCCTTTAGTGGGAACAGGATGCACCACGAGAAGGCGGGGTTGACATTTGTCAAGGAGAGGCTGTGATGTTACGCATCACCTGACCTTACATCCCATATATATATATATATATATATATATATATATATATCTTCTGAGTTGGCCCTCAGTCTCCGGCAGCTGGAATGTACCTGGCCAAGGCAGCGGCCAGTGCGACATGAAGGCAGAGGGTGCTAAGAATCCCCGGAGGACCGGACTAGGCTGCCATCTGATGCTGACCTTGGCTACGTATAATGGACGCTCCCTATCTTCTGATTCAAGGCTTCTTGAATTGGAAGAGGAACTACAAAGGATCAAGTGGGACATCGTCGGGCTAAGTGAGGTAAGGAGAAAAGGAGAAGATTTCATTGAACTGAAAAGTGGACATCTCTTCTACTATCGTGGGACAGATACTGGCAGAACTAGTGGTGTTGGATTTATAATAAACAAGAAACTGAAGGATAAAGTTGTAGAAGTTGAAGTTCCTCTGACAGAGCTGCACGACTCGTTATCCAACTCTCGAGGAGATACCAAGCCCAGATTATTCAAGCTTATGCACCCACCACAAGTCATCCTGAAGAAGAAATTGAAGAATTTTATGAGGAAATTCGTCATCTAAATAATAAAGGTAAGCAGCATTTGAAGATAATTATGGGAGATTTCAATGCAAAAATAGGGCAACGGCAACAGAATGAAACTTCAGTAGGTAAATTCGGTCACGGCAACAGAAACCAGCGTGGAAATACTCTCGTTGAGTTTGCAGAGGCAGAAGGGTTTTTCATCTTCAATTCCGTTTTCAAGAAAAAGCCACACAGGAAATGGACATGGAGACATCCAAATGGGACAAGTGAAATTGATTTTATTATGTGTAACAAAAATTCGGCATTGAAGACTGCAGTGTGCTAAACAAGTTCAACACAGGTTGTGACCATAGATTGGTGAGATGTAAGATGCACCTCAACACTAAACTTGAACGTGGCAAGCTCATAAGACAAACAAAATGTATTGACATAACCAACCTTAAAAAACACCATAATACCTTCAAGTTGGAACTGAAGAACAGATTCTCTGCTTTAGAAGGCCTAACATCGGAAGAAGTGGATATTTCTGAAGTTAACAGAAAAGTAACCAAAGCTCTTATGGAAACAGCTACAAAATTAGCTGGGTCTAAGAACAAGTTGCATGTGAACAAATTATCAGGAAAAACCAAAATGTTGATGCAAAAAAGAAGAGAGATGAGGACAACTAAAGAAGATGTGACTTCCAAGTTGGAATATATAGAGCTATGCAAGACAGTACGAAAAAGTATCACTGAAGACGTAAGGAAATTCAACTGTGAACTAGTAAGGAAAGCAATTGAAAACGACCAAAGCCTAAAGATAGCAAAGCGACATCTCAGTAAATGAAGAAAACAGATTATGGCACTGAGAAAAGAAGATGGTTCTGTAACAAGAAATAGAGGCGAATTTTTGACAGGAGTGAAAGATTTCTACTCCAAATTATATGAAAGGGATGATACATGTACTCCAGACATCGTGAAAGGTACCAGTACCAGAGTTCTTCCAGTCCTCCCAGCAGAAGTTGCACATGCAATCAAGAACATGAAGCGAGGGAAAGCTCCAGGAGAAGATGGAATTACTGTAGACATCATACAAGAAGCAAGTGGAGAAACTGAAACAGTATTCGCCCAAATTTTCACTCGATGTCTTAATGAAGGGAAGATTCCTGAGGATTGGAACAACGCTACAATAATCCTGCTACATAAAAAAGGTGACATCGAGGATCTCAGTAACTACCGACCTATCAGCCTCCTATCAGTGGTTTATAAAATCTTCACTAAAGTTCTTTCACACCGCTTGAAGGTAACACTGGACAAGGCTCAACCGAGAGAACAAGCTGGATTCAGGAGTGGCTACAGCACAATAGATCATATCCACGTACTGAGAGAACTAATTGAAAGTGCGAGGGGATATGAACTTCCATTGTGCATGGCTTTTATCGATTATGAAAAGGCCTTTGATTCGGTGAAACCATCAGCAGTTACAATGGCTCTGAAATCCTGCGGTATTGAAGATGCATACATTAATATTATTAATAACATCTATGAAAATGCAAGTGCAAAGATTCGGCTGTTTGAGAATACAACACACATACAAATTGGAAAGGGAGTGAGACAAGGTGACACCATATATCCGAAGCTCTTTAATGCCACATTGGAGGGTGTCTTTCAGTCGCTGAGCTGGGAAAACAAGGGGATAAAGATGAATGGAGATTATCTAACCCACCTTCGTTTTGCTGATGACGTAGTCATTTTTGCAACTACCTCATCAGAGCTGCAGAGTATGATTCAGGAACTTGCTGACAAGAGTAAAGAAGTGGGATTAAAAGTGAACTTTCAGAAGACAAAAGTGATGTTCAATGTGTAACTTACCAGGAGATGTGACGTACCTGCCAGAAGGACGCACACGACATAAAGGCGGATAGGAATCAGAATAAAACGTCCGCGTAGCTCAATTGGTAGAGTGACTTAGTCCGGAATGAGGGGATCCGGGTTCGAATCCTGGCGCGGATAAAAATGACGGAGAAATTTACTTCGTTATAATGGCGCCCGAACTATCCGGATGACCCGACCGTTCAAAATCTCGTAATAGTGTGATGTTATTTCCACACCGCGAGATAGGAAAAATAAGAGAATCCCTTCTCCAGCACTTCAAAAAAAAAAAAAAAAAAAACAATAAGGGGGAGATGATGTAACGTACCAGGAGATGTGACGTACCTGCCAGAAGGACGCACACGACATAAAGGCAGATAGGAATCAGAGTAAAACGTCCGCGTAGCTCAATTGGTAGAGTGACTTAGTCCGGAATGAGGGGATCCGGGTTCGAATCCTGGCGCGGATAAAAATGACGGAGAAATTTACTTCGTTATAAATGCTTTTTCAAGTAATGAAGATTTATCGATTGATGGAGAAAAGCTGGAGATAACAGACACGTACGTTTATCTTGGACAGCAGATATCAAGTGAGGGTCACATTGATGAAGAAATTAATCGGCGTGCAAAACTTGCCTGGAGAGCTTTTGGAAGAAACAGCATAATTTTCAAGAGCAATATGCCATTATGTCTTAAAAGAAAAGTGTTTGATCAATGCATCCTTCCATTGCTTACGTATGGTGCAGAGACGTGGACCTTAACTAAAAGTGACATACAAAGGCTGCAGACAACTCAAAGTAGCATGGAGAGGTGCATGCTTGGTGTAACCAGGAGAGATAAGAAGAGGAACTCGTGGATCTGAAAAATGACAAGAGTGGAAGACATTATGATCAGAGTTAAATCCCTGAAATGGCAATGGGCTGGACATACTGCCAGAAGGACAGACCATCGATGGACAGCTGAAATTTTAGATTGGATTCCAAGGGACAGGAAAAGACCCAGAAGAAGACCACATAGGAGATGGGTGGATGAAATTCGAAGGTATGCGGGAGTGACATGGAGGAGACTGGCACAAGACAGACCGTTGTGGAGGAAACTTGGGGAGACCTTCGTCCAGCAGTGGATTGATATTGGTTGACAATGATGATGATGATGATGATTATATATATCTTCATCATTAAGTTTTTATAAATCTTTATTGTAAACTAGATGTTCGTTCAGTGAAAGAAACAATGCAGTATTTTTCTTTTACCACTGAACTACAATTTTCAATGATCCTGCTTCCGTTTCTCCTTGTTTATACACTGTAGCGAAGGTTATGCAATATTCCAATTCAGCATCGGGAATGTGTTTGAACCGAAGCACACAATCAAAGATAAAAAAAGAAAGTGAAGGGACAGAAATAAACCTTGGATTAAAACATGAGTCATTTCCTCGCTTTCATAAACATAACTGCTGAATTCGTTACTATGTAACATCTCCAGTTTCTTTTCCTATCATAGTTTCGTCTCTTTTCATTTCATAAACACATAGTGCCATCTAGCGGTCGATAATAAAAGAACTTGATGCCGGAGGAAGTAACTCCTAAGTTCCGTATTGAAGACCAAATTATCGCAGCAGTTAGTGATATATGCGACGGACAGCCATGGACAGATCCGGGAGCTTACGCAGTTTTGAAAGGGTCGCACACAAACTGCCACTTCCTGGCATTGCACAATTTTTTACAAACTTTTTACAACAAAAGTTGCTTGCTTTGCGAGGAAACGAGTCCCGTGCTTTTCAGATATCAAGTCTGGATAGAATCTTTCAAAATAATTTTAAGCCCTTCTATTCATTCGGACGGCCTAGTTTAATAGAAAAATTTCCGGCTTGAATCATCGAACACCGTGCCTAAGCAGCAGAGGCATAACTAGGTATTTCTGCGCCCGGGGCAAACTGCAAAATATTGCGCCCCAGTATGCCTCACACACATGCACACACACATGCACACACACACCAAAAGAACAACAGCATTGAAAACCTAAGCGAGCTCAAGCTACAGAGAAGAATTTTCAAGAAAAATAGCTTTAAAGACAGCAAAAAGTAGATACAATTTCAAAAATATAACATTACTACAAAACTTTCCAACGAAACTACGCATAAAAATGCATTTCTAAGTTCGAACGAAACTAGACGTAAAAAGACACAATCAAAATGTGACTATTTTTACAGTTTTTCACAAATGCTTCGGACCTTCGGTACCACATCAAGAGGACCGAATAAAACCTAGGCGCTGCCCCGGTGGCGCAGTGGTCTAAGCGATGACCTCTGATCATTCGTCCGAAAGGGGTCCGGGTTCGAATTCCGGTCAGGCATGGATGTTGTGTTTGTCTTACGGCACTGGCTCTCTCCCTTCCCTGGAACCAGTGACCCTAAATTAGGGACGGGCGACTGCTTATAGCCCATTGAGTTGCTCACGGTGGTCGTTAAACCTCCAATCAAAAAAAAAAAAACTTAGGCTGATGACTGTACCTGTACCGTCTAATTTGCAGACTTCACAGGGAAAAGTGGAACTCTCTCACGAGTTTGGAATTAATCAGATTCCTGGCTGCGCTGCGATAGCTTGCCCGCCAGACATCGGAAACCACAGTCTTTCACTCGGACAGATTCAGTCCAGGGACCTGTGGGGATCTGCCTCCACCACGGGACCAGTACCTTACACCTTTCGATCATAGCCTGTGTGTGCGACGTGCTATTGGCAAGCGGGGTAAACAAATTTTCAATAATTTTTTCTCGTTTCGTGGCCGGGAGATCGTCCGCCAACGCGAGTTTTTGGGACTAGAGTCCTTTAATTGGTATCTAATAAAAACAAAAGTAAGTACATGCACATTGATAGAACGAGGGTCTCATGCACCCCTCTCACAATTATTCAACACAGACTCACATTAAACACACAAAATTATTTATTTACATGGTCCACGGGACTAGGGCCAGTGCTGTGGAGATGACCACGGGCCAGGGTCATCAGAAACACCTTGGTCAAAAGACCAAGAAACTCAAAATCGAGAGTGACGTACCTCTGAGGGTACCACTATCTATCAACCATAGTTGACCCGACTTTTTTGTTGCTCAAGTTCCCTAATAAGACTTGGACACGTCTTACTGAAGCTAGAGTGTGCATCATCTAGCTTCAGGCAGAACTTAGCATTTACAACTGCTGCACTTCGGTGTGGCTGGTGCCCAACTTCACCGCAATTGCCACACCTATCTTCGGACTCAGGACAGTTGCTCCGGAAATGACCAAAGCCATTGCATCGGAAGCACCTGACTTCGCGTAAATACTCCTTCAGGCGGAGCACTGACCAACCCAAGTTCAGTGTCTTCCGCCTCATCAAGAGTTTGAAGGCCTTGGGCTCCTCGTCTGCCACCCAGTGGACCGTGCCTCCCTTACCCATGATGGGGAAACGTGCTCTAAACCCGTTGTCGAGGTCGGGGTTCTGCCCACGAATCTCTTCCTCGAACTCCTTGCCCGAGAGATCTCCGTCGACACCGTACACTATCAACCGGGGAAGTCTCTTTCGCGGTGTTGTGGAAAGCGTGCAATCTTTGGTCAACGAATTGCTGCTCAACTCCTGGGCGAGGCGGTCGAGCTCCTCGGGACGGGAACACTCCACCGCAACCCCACCTTTCGCAATGTTCCGAATGCTCTTGACTCCTATCTGCAGTTTAGTTGGATTCACTGCAGTTCTCAGGTTCCTCTTCACGTCCTCTGAGGACGTACTCTCGACAGTGGGATAGACCAGGAGCACGTGTCTCCTGTCGTCCAACTTTTTCTTTTAATTCTTCCACTTGGGATGGACGAAGGCCCTTTCGCCGTACTAGCCCCTTTCCAAGCCACTTCGGCATAGGAAGTCGCTTTGGCGTCGGCCTTGCAGCGCGACTCCAGGAGAACGGACAGCCTACTTTCTAGGGCTGCCGTCTCATGTGCTTATGCGAAGCAAGCCCTGCGGATTCACTAGGCCCGCTTCGATTTGTTCTCTTCCTGGGGAAGTGACCCGAGAATCCCTAATAGCGGACTCTACTTCCCCTAGGAGAGAGAATATGCGGCTTATGAAGGCCTCTGGTGTTGGAACCGGGGGTGTCCTGGGATGCTGGTTGACCTCAAAAGTTGCCTCTGGAGGGCCAGCAGACGACCCTCAGAAACCCGAGAGGACTCGGGTTGGGGCGATAATGTCCCCTTGCTTGCCATGGGCGGAAGTGGCAAGGACGTTCTTTCGCCACTTTTGACTGAGTAGACTCAGTCGAAGGGGAGGCCCCCTTCGTGGGTGTAGTGGAAGAGTCTTTGAAGGCCTCATCCTGGCGCTGGAAGAGTCTTTGAAGGCCTCATCCTGGCGCTGGGCTTTACCTTCCGGTTGGTCTCGGAAGTGGGGCAAGGCCCCTTTGAACTACCGACAGGGCTAGGTAGTTTCCCGGCCACTACCTTCAGAGTACGGGTTTACCCGGACGGTTTAGGGGCTGACCCCTTTGGAATCGCTTTACCCTTGTGGGTAGCTGACATCTCTGTGAGAGAGATGGAAACTCACGAAAATTTTCTAAGTGCTGAGTGGGCACCCTGGGGTTCTCCCACTCACGCCAAAACTTAGTAAACCGGGCGCTCGGTCTTTGGCCTGACCAAGGATCAAAGAGTCCTTTGGTCAGGGGGACCTGAACGACGACGACGTACCCGGAGTCTGATACTAAAGTCACTGTGTGGGCTGAACGGAACTTCGCCCTAAGAAGGGCGTTTTTCTAAGTCCGTAATTGCTCTGATTAGAGGCAACGTAGAGGAGAACAAGTCTCAGAAGAAAAATCGCGAGAGTGGGATGAATCCTCCTCTCGCGCTTTAGATCGTCAGTTCTGCTAAGCAGTGCAGCATAGCACAGCCAAATCACACTAAACTCGCTCCCCGGTTTGGTGTCAGACCGCCCGGTCGAGGACCGAATGTAGATGAACGTCGTACCATGCAGCTACAATTAAGATTGAATAACCTCCACAGAATCTTCAGAAATGTGAACGACATCCTTATCTTGCAACGTACGTATAGTCCGTCCAGCTAAAGAAGTACTGCAGGCCCCATTGTTGTCGAAGAAGGTCATGGTTCTTCAGTTGGACGGGCTATACAACCACGCCTTCATTACTGAATGTGAGCAACTAACAACCCCTAAACACTTCGAGGAGGAAATTCTAATTTTGTAATGGTGCCAAAAACTTGTATAAAAGCTTCCGTTCCAATTGTAATCAGATTCCAAACAGTGACTTTTGCGCCCTCTCTTGAGCTGCGCCCGGGGCAGCGGCCTTGTCTGCCCCGCCATAGTTAAGCCACTGTTAAGCAGTATAACCAGTAATTCTCTGTTAAATATTGTTTTTTTGTAATGCATGATTCCCACTTCTGTTGAGATTAATCTCTATCTACTTCAGTTCACCAAGTAATTCCTGCTCTAATCATTGCCTTATTTACGATTTTCTTCGGGAAGTTTGTGGAAATATTTTAGTGAACACAGCATACCTATCGCTTATTTTTTCATGATCAGGCAAAATATCTTTTCCTTCCGCGCTTAGCTTCCTCTGTTTCTGGAACTGTAGTGTTTCTTTCCGCGATTTCTCTCTCTCTCTCTGAAACTAGAATAGAACATTTAATCTCCAATTCACAGCAAATTTTAATTGTTATAAAATTTTTTACAAAAATCTACGCATTTATTACTGTAATTTTACCAAAATAAATACTTTATGTACGTTCTTGGCCTTTTAAAATGGAAGTCTGCTGGGGGGAGGGATCGCTCCCCAGCTGGATTCGCTACCGCGGACAACAAAAACAATATTCCCAAACAGGGACGTCAAAACAAAGGTGGTGTTTGAAGCATTATGCTCTCCGCCAAGAGAAATGTTGAAAGCATTACCCCTCCAAAAATTTCCAAGAAAAGACGAAGGGTTTCTCAGAGGCATCGCTGGCGAAGAACATTGAGGGCAGGGGGCTAAACAAAGCTTAATTTTTTAATGTCGCCCAGGTGGCGCAGTGGCCTAAGCGCTAACTTCTGACCGTTCGACTGAGATGGATCTACACTGAAGAGCAATTGAATTAGAGACAGCTGGCGTTATGCAAATGTGGTGCTGTGGGCGGCTCTGTAAACGGAAACGACATGACGTATGCAGCGATCCGACAATATAAGGAGTGATGAGACGGGAATCAGTAAGAGTCGGACGCAGTATGGGTAAGACGAAGGATCTAAGCGCCTTTGATCGTGGGCAAATTGTCGGGGCCCGACGAATGGGTCACTCCATCTCGGAAGTCGTGCAGGCACTGGGATTTTCATGAGCCACTGTGTCACGGGTGCACCGTGAGTACATCGAATCCGGTAAAACCAACCCTGCAAGGGCCAACTGACGTGGACAACAGCGTGTGGATGAGCGGGGTCATCGTCGGCTAGCTCGCATTGTAACAGCGGATAGACGGGTCACAGTGCAAGAAATCACTCCGCATTTTAACGCTGGTGTACAAAAACGTGTAAGCAGCCACACCATCCAGAACCATCTCCTCGCTATGGAGTACCGAAGCCATCGTCCCATGAGGGTACAGCTGCTGACCACACATAACAGGGTGCAACTCATGGGAGCGGGAACATCGCCACTGGACTCTAGACATGTGGAAAAATGTTGCCTGGACTGACGAGTAGAGATTCACGTGGGTACATGCGGATGCCAGGATACGAGTACGGCGCAAACCACATGAAGCGATGGATCCTTCTTGCCAGCAGGGTACTCTTCAAGCTGGTGGGGGTGGCAATCTCGTCTGGGGACTGTTTACGTGGACTGAAATGGGACCCCTGGTACATGTAACATCGTCCCTCACAGGTCAACGCTACCGGGATATCCTGGACGACCATTTGCTTCCGTTTGTGCGTCTTCAACATCCCACTGGGGACCTCATCTTGCAACAAGACAATGCACCGTGCCATCGCTCCCGAACTGTATCCGAATGGTTGGATGAATACTCCACCGACGTGATCTCGCTTCCTTGGCCAGCTAGGTCACCTGACCTCAATCCCATCGAGCACATCTGGGATGCCATCGAGAGAGATGTTCGAGGCTCTGACCCCCTCCCCCTCCATCAAATCTTCGTGAACTGTGGGAGCTTGTTCAGGGGTCGTGGATCCGTATGGCTTCCCAACGCTTTCGGTGTCTTGTCGAGTCCATGCCGAGACGAATCGCCCCCGTCATCAGGGCGAAAGGTGGTGCTACACGTTACTAGACAGGAATCTCTAATTCAATTGCTCTTCAGTGTATGTTCAAATCCCGGAGAGGCATAGTTTGCATTACGGCACTGGCTGTCTCCTCCCTGGAACCAGTGACCCTAAATTAGGGACGAGCGACTGCTTATAGCCCATCGATTTGCTCACGGTTGTCGTTAAACCCCAATTAAAAAGAAAGAAAGAAATAGGAACTTCTTCCAAAAAGGAAGCCATACCCAGCACTAAATATGAACAATTAAAACCTTTTTTTTTTTTTTTTTTTTAAATCTGAGTGAATATGTTCTGTACATATTTTTGAAATACATATTCCAAATACACTGGTGTCCAAAATTAGCGTGACAAACACAAAATCATCAATAATGAAAAATCCACTCGGGAGTTTAATGACAGTTGATACGGACATACTTATATCGATAACGCAGCAGTACACAACAGAAAATGAATGCCATCAGCGCACGAAGAGGAAGCATGTGCATGGCATCATGGCAATCTAAAAGTGATCCAGCAAGTGGCTCGGATTTCGAGAGGCTAATAGGGAGTGTGATTCCCCCGAATGGTGATATACACTGCTGGCCACTCAAAATGCAACACCAAAATGCAACGGGCGCCGTTTATCGTACCGAGACATCGGCGCCCGTGTGGGACGACATCCAGCCACAGGGAGGCGAGTATGGATTTGGTGGGTGCAAAAGGGACCGATGGACCGACGTGAGCAATTGCCGCAGCCGCGGCACACCACCGAACAAGAGGACCGGCATGTTGTGCGGCGGGCATTGACGGCTTGCACCGCCACATCACGAACGTTAACGCAGGAATTAGGGTGTGTTGCACAACAACCTGTGTCAGCACGTACTGTTCGACATCGTCTGCAGGAGCGGGGACTTGTCACACGGCTCCCATTGCTCCGATTACCTTTGACGTTACACCACCGGCGTGTGCGGTGGCAGTGGGCCGTTGAACGCAGCACCTGGACTACGGAATGGCACGACATTGTCTTCTCCGACGAATCCCGCTTCTACCTGCAACACCACAATCGTCGGATCCGCGTGTGGCGGAACCGCGGCGAGAGACTGTATGACACCTGCATTATGCATCGCCATACCGGTCCGTCGCCTGGAGTTATGGTTTGGAGCGAAATGGGATATGACACCCGCACCCCTCTGGTACGCATCACCGGTATATTCAACAGCCACCGCTACAACTCCGACGTTTTGGAGCCTGTAGTTCTCCCTTACTTTCAGGACCTGCCAGCGGCCACGTTTCAACAGGACAATACGGGCCCGCACGTGGCACGCATCGTGCAACAATTCTTCACGGCCCACCAGGTGTCCCTGCTGCCGTGGCCCGCCTGTTCTCCCGATATGTCGCCCATCGAACACGTCTGGTCGCTGATAGGCAACCGAGTGGCCCGGCAAGCACCACCCGCGGCTACGCCTGATGAATTGTGGCAACGTGTGGAAGCAGCCTGGACCGACATACCCCAAGCCCACATCCAAAGCCTCTTTCGTTCGATGCCGCGGCGTGTAGCGGCCGTTATTGCCAGCCATGGGTGTCACACGAACTATTGATTTATGCGTGTTCCGCAAGTCGCACGGGCCTATAAGCTCAATCGTTTCATTTTTGTATCTGTTCTTATATGTGTCCAGAAAATCTGGCTTTGCTATCTCGGGTCTTTCTTGGTGTTGCGTTTTGGGTGGCCAGCAGTGTGGCTTGTAGAACGAGCTCTGACGCTGTTTACAAGGCTGTGTGAATGAGAATTTGGAGGGATAAGTGCCACTCCTCCACCAAGGCACGTCGGGGTCGGGAGGGTTCTGGGAGGAGGCTGCCGGCTTGCAATTGCTCTTCCCAGAGAACCCCAGACATGCTCTATCGGGTTCAGATCTTGCGGGCCACTCCATCCAGTGAATACCCTTACTCTTTTGGTATTCGTCGACTAGCCGAGCCCTATGGGGATGGGCGTTATCATCCATAAAAAGGAACTGGAGGCTAACGGCTCCCCTGAAAAGTCGTACATAGGGCTCTAAGATATCATCCCTGCAGCGTGCAGCAATCAAAGTGTCTTCTGGAAACACGTGAAGCGGCGTGCGTCCATTCACATGATGTCATCCCAAACCAGGAGTCCTCCACTACCGCAGCGGTCAATTTCCCTAATGTTGGATGATTTCGGCTTCCTGCCTCCCTACAACTGTACACACGCCGAGAATCCATGTTTAGGCTGTACAGCGATTCGTCCCTGAAGAGAACACAGGCCCCATTGATCAGGGATCCAGGAGTGATGTTGTCGGGCCCAATTTGGACGGACCCTCCTGTGCAATGCAGCAAGTGGAATACAGACGATTGGCCTTCTTGCATATAGACTTCTCTCATGGAGTCCTCTGTAAACTGTTTGCCTCGATATCGGGTTCCTGTAGCAGAGGAGAGCTCCTGAGAGAATTGCCTGGCTATCGACTCCCTGTGGCGGCAAGCTGTTACAAATACCGGTCGTCTCGACGTGTTGTGGCTCGTGGGTGTCCTTGTCCCGGTTTACTGGTTATTGTTCCGGTTTTCCGAAACTGTCTCCAGAGATTGGAGACCACTTGCTTTGACACATTCAGTCATCTTGCTACCTCTACTTGCGATTGCCTTACTTCCAATCTACCAATTGCTTTCCACTGTGGTGTTTTCTAAGCGATGGTGCGGAGACATTGCTGTACTAACCGTCCAACTCAACCTTCAATTGCCGAACCCCAATCAGAACAGACGTTTATTAAAGTCGCGCGTCTGGCAGATGGATGACGTAAGTCGTCATTTGCATTTTTCCATAGGACCTAGCACAATGTTGCTTGGGTACGTCGACTTAGCGTTTCCCCTTGCACATGAATGTCTCTGAAAAAATCTTTACAATCGGTCGTCCCGTTTATCAAGGTCGCGTTCCTGCCAGCCTCATGACGTAGGCCGTCATTTGCATATTTCCATAGCAGCTACACAATGTTGCTTGGGTATGTCGACTTAGCGTTTTCCCTTGTACATGACTCTGAAAAATCTTTACAATCTGTCGCCTCGGTTTGGACATATTCTCGAATTTGTATTTATCACGTTAATTTTGGACACCAGGGTAATTATACGTTTAACCCATTAACCGGCTGGAACGAATTAACTCGGGATCAGCAAAATGGGCTGTAATCATCTGGAACGAATATATTCGCTGTCTAAGAAGTGGATCGATTGGAACGAGTGAACCTGCGAATCAGAAAGCGTTACTTTCCCCCTTATGTTTGTGATTCAAAGTGGTCATTTAGGGGGATGATTGACACTAATCATTTCTGACTGATTACTTGCTAAAAGGGCTATATAACAATGAAGATGAACCTAAGAAATCAGAGAGATGTTTGTGTCACTTCCTTCTATTTAGTGGCATGATGTCCGTGTCAGGAAGACCAGCTCTTTCCCATCATGCCATGGGTAGTGGAGAAGAGAATAAAAGACAAGAAGAGAATGCTTATTACCAGTGCCAGGTTTATGGTTGGTACTGATGAGATGAGAGGAATTTTTTTTTTTTTTGATTGGAGGTTTAACGACCACCGTGAGCAACTCAATGGGCTATAAGCAGTCGCCCGTCCCTAATTTAGGGTCACTGGTTCCAGGGAAGGGAGAGAGCCAGGACCGTAAGACAAACACAACATCCATGCCTCACAGGGATTCGAACCCGGACCCCTTTCGGACGAATGATCAGAGGCCATCGCTTAGACCACTGCGCCACCGGGGCGGCGGAAAATTGTTTGTTTGTAGCTTTCGTGAAACCTGGCTGCTACGTGAACCATTCTGTTTGGAGAGGGCAGAAAATCTTCAGCGCCGTTTGGTTTAGACACATCGGTAGCTTAAGGTGGACGTCAAGTAATTTTGCTTCCTATGCTTCCAATGGAAGAACTTTTGTACACATTTCCTTCACAATTAGTGTGTTTCCAAGGATGAAAATTTGAACATCGATTAAAATAACTTCATATTATAACTTGGAATATTTAATATTTTCTAAAACATAACCATAATTATATAAAAAATCGATAACTTTTCCTTTGGTGGTGTTGAAACCAGGAAAAAGATCGCTCGACCTGTACTTTGATGACGTCAGTAGACAAACAAATGCTGGATTGCATAATTATGGTTATGTTTTAGAAAATATTAAGTATTCCTATAGTTATAAAATGAAGCTGTTTTAATCGATGTTCAAATTTTCATCCTTGGGAACGCATTAATTGTGAAGAAAATGTATACAGAAGTTTTTCCATTGGAAGTATAGGAAACAAAATTACTTGACGTCCACCTTAAAGGGTTATATACGCCTCTGAAAATTCAAAAAGATCTTAGGTGATCTGAAACTTTTGCAGATGATTGTATGTTTAATGCTTTTTCTACGATCAGCTGAAGACCGAATTTCTTTTATGATGTCCCCCTATTTCTTCTAAATAACTAAATTCTCGGAAATCTTCTAACCCAGTCGTCTGGCCATTATACAGAGGTTGTCTAAAATAATGGAAATACCTTGAAACAATAGGTGTTACGCACCTATTATGGTGTGGGAGAACCCTTGGCATTTAAAACTGATTGAATCCTCCTTGGAATGGAAGCATACAAGTCCTGGATGGTGGTAAGTGGTATGTTGTACCATTCTTCCTGAAGAAACTGCTCCAATTCCTTGAGAGACGCCGGAGGAGGAAAACGGGATCGCACTGTTTTCCAACACAGACCACAGGGGCCCAATGATGTTTAAGTTCGGTGATTGTGCAGGCCAGGGAAGGTGTGCAACTTCATCCTCATTTTCCTCAAACCATGATTGAACAGTTCGACTTCTGTGAATCTGGCATTATCATCTTGAAAGGTGCAATCTCCTGACGGAAACAGTTGTGACGTACCAGGAGATGTGACGTACCTGCCAGCAGGACGCACACGACATAAAGGCAGATAGGAATCAGAATAAAACGTCCGCGTAGCTCAATTGGTAGAGCAACTTATTCCGGAATGAGGGGATCGGGGTTCGAATCCTGGCGCGGATAAAAATGACGGAGAAATTTACTTCGTTATACAGTGTCTGCGCCATTGAATGCACAGGGTCGGCCTAAAGGGTGACAGTCACCGCTAGTGATCCGTCCGTATAAGGTGATAATGGGACCTGCTACAAACCACGAGATCATGGCCCAAACCATTACGGAACCGACCCCATGCTTCACTGTACACGAAAAAGACAGTCTGGGTTGTAGGCTTCTGCGGAGGATTCCCACACGTAAACCCATCCTGTGGTAGGGAATAGTGAGAAACTTGATTCATCGGAAAACAAGACATGTTTCCATTGATCTGCAGTCAACGTTTTATGTTCCTGGCACCACTGTAGTCTGTTTCATATTCACCTGTGACACCAGGGGTTTTGCAATCGCAGCTCTGCCGTAAATATTGTTCTTATGTAATTCCCTTCGCACGTTATGAGTCGACACCGGGTTTTGGAGACGTTCATTAAGCTCACCAGTCACTTTCGTCGCCGTAGAGTTCCTACTTGCGGTCACAATCCTCTTTAATGTCCTCCTGTCTCTCGCAATGAGTTTGGTTTTCCTTCCACAGCTGTGTCTCGCAGATGATGTTGTGCTGTGAACTTCGTATGGTGTCATGACCTTCGACACGGTACCTCTCGATACCGCCAATACCAGTTCCACTGTGGTTACCGACGCACCAACCAGATGGGCTCCTACAATTTGCCCTCTTTGGAACTCCGACAGGTCACTCATTGTGCCTTCACCTGGAACGAAATTATGCAAACACCGATTTACAATGCAATCACACAGACCCTTGAGACTATAAGCAATATTTTTTTACCAAAAAAATTGTAGCTACATGTTCGTTTTACTCCAAAAGCAGCACATACCAAAGTCACTGTTTTCAGCGGTGTTTCCATTATTTTGGACAACCCTGTAGTTGGCCTTTGTCAAAGTCGCTTAAGGCCGCTGGCTTTCCCATCTGAAGAACAAGAATAACACTGATTGAGCCACAGAGCAGGAGACTCGGAGGTTAATCTTCCATAGAGACACAAAACAACAATTTGGTGCCGCCCCGGTGGCGCAATGGTCTAAGCGCTGGCTTCTGACTATTCGTCCGTGATGGGTCCGGGTTCAAATCCCGTGAGGCATGGTTGTTGTTTGTCTTACGGTACTGGCTCTCTCCGTTCCCTGGAGTCAGTGACCCTAAATTAGGGACGGGCGACTGCTTATAGCCCATTGAGTTGCTCACGGTGGTCGTTAAACCTCCAATAAAAAAAAAAAACAAAAAAAAACATAGTAATAATAATAATAAAATTTGGCCCTGAAGATCTCAATAGAACAGCGCGCCAGTGGACGGACATGGAACTAAAACGTCGAACTGTAACCGTCTGTTTTTATTGTTTTTCAAGAGTTTACAACTCAGATCAGATCTGATCATATATGTAAAGGATTTTAGGAAGGGAGTGTCTTACCCCAGGTCTTAAACAACCCTTGAAAATAGGAAGCTAGGAGATTTGGGCTAGAGTGCCCGATAGAAAAGTGACACGGAAGCGAGGTAGAAATGGGAAGGAAGACGCCTTTATTAATTACTGGGGGAGGGGGCAGTACCCGGCAACCGACGGCTTAACGTGCCCATCCGACGCACGACGGATATTTAGTGGTTCGAGCGTTCGTACCTGCTGGGATCGAACCTGAGGTTTTCTCCGTGGCAATCACGAACGTTGACCACAGGCCACCCGCGGCCCAAGAGTTTGCAACTCTCTCCGCAGTGCTATTTATATAGCCACTGGTACCGTATCACGTGACAGACGCTACCGTAGTTTCATGACCGACCACTGGGACGCTGTCTTAAACACGAGAGTTGGACCTCTGTCTCTCGTCTGTGAATTGAGCTCAGTATCAGCTGTTATTTATATCGTTTTATGACCACATGCTCCTTCATTTGCCTGCAATTGCTTCGATTTACATAAAGACGCGCTGGTCATAATGTTTTGGCTCTTCGGTGTCTATCAGCAGCTCTGCGCGCTGGTAAACATCTCTCTGCATTTGGATCGTATTCGCCCATGAAGATTTCATACACTGTAAAAAATAAGTGGTGTGAGTTCACGGAAAATTTCTGAAAATAACTTGCAGCAAAGTTGCCGGTAGGTGTCCATCTTTAACGAAATTAAGTGCTCGTTTTTTGCTTTGTTTTTTAACTTCTGTATTTTCACAGATTTTCCGTAGTCAGTAATTCCGTTTTTTTTTTTTTTTTGAAAAGTCCGTTTTAGGTTATTTAGTATTTATACAGAAATTTCGTAAAATCGAAGCTGAATTTCTCAGCCCTTTCACCAAAGAATCCTTTCACATCGATGGGACTCGAACCGCGGTTGATTGGGTAGGCTCACCAGAAACCGCACATCTTTAACCACTGAGCCAGAAAGACTGAGAAAAACTCTAATTGCGTGATAAAAAATTTTTTTGTCATTAATTCGAGTGATTTAGTCATTTTATTTTCTGCTGCAGACAGGGCGAAGCCCCCCCCCCCCCCACTCCCCCGTGTTTCATTTTTTTTAAGTTTTTGGTTAAAATGCGACTTTCGTTAGAAAAAATGCCTTCATTTATTAAAAATGCATCAACTCTTACATTAGAAAATAAAAAATATTTCATTTTTTCTTCTATTTTTCATTAACTTTAATTTTGTTCCGATGGATTTAAAAAAAAACTTCCCTTTTTCGTCGTAGTCCCCCTCCCCCATTCTATATGCTCCCCTGGTTAGCTTATTATTTTGTTTAATAGGTTTATAAAAAATATTTTTTTTGTAGGAAGACTTATCACCAATTAAAATATTCTTCCATCGTGATTTTTCGAACACAATATATATTAGCTGCTAAGCAATGATGAACATCTGCCTGCTCCATTCACGTGCAAACTCTGCAGGGATAGATGGAACTCTCTCACCGCACATACCGACCGTAAATGCTACGGTACCAATCCCGAACCAGGGACCGCAGATTCGGGCACACCGACAGGTGGTGCGAACTGGGGAGGTCGTACACGATGGACCGTGTACCCATTGAGACTTCTCTGGGGGATCGGTTCGCCACGTGAACAATCTTTTCTTTGGGCCCAAGGCCTTTAATCCATTTTCCAACACAACACATACAAATAGATAGAACACACATCAATAGACCACTCGTTACAAAGAAATTCGCCGATACAGAGGTACGCACATTCTACGTTAAAACATTTCATTTGAGAACACAGTCCCACCGTCGGCTGTTGGTTTCGATTAGCAGTATTCGATTCGGTTTCTTTGGAGCTCAAGTTCACGTCCGAGATTCCGGCAGGCCGAGTCCAGATTGGAGTGACCAGTGTCCAGTTTAAGTCAGAACCTCTCGTTCGCACTGCGGCAGTTGGGGCACCGTGCATCATTGAGATATCCCCAGTGCTTGTGCCCAGCTTGCCCACAGCGGGCACAAGTCTCAACCACTGCGGAACATCGGGCTTTATGGTGCCCGAGCCCGTTGCACTTGAAGCAACGGGTCTCTCTCAGGAATTTTCTGCAAGAGAGAATTCTCCAGGCAAGGTATGTGTCGTCCTGATGGTGAAATGCCGAGATCACTACACAGAAGAACAACTGCTGGATGGCGTGAGCATCGGACGTCGGCGCGTCGCTAAAACATGTGTTTTCAGAGGTATATTTACCACGTATTTCGCGAGCTCTTGAATGATGGTACTGTAATCGCTTACATGGATGACATCATTATACCTTCGGTCGATGAACGTGAGGGTGTAAAGCGTTTGGCCCGCGTCTTGGACACTGCCTCGCAATATGGTCTCGAATTAAACCTAAAGAAGTGTCAATTCTTAAAAGAGAGAAACGAGTTTTTAGGTAACATAATTGAGAATGGAACCATCCGGCCATCGCTTGACAAATCAGCAGCCGTTCAAAATTTCCCGGGATCTAAGAGCGTTAAGCAGGTTTAGAGATTCCTTGGACTTGCGGGATATTTCAGAAAATACATCCCATTTTATTCAGTCGTTGTCAAACCGTTGAGCGACTTGCTACGCAGCACATCGACTTTTTATTTCGGACCTGAGCAACGATCAGCTTTTAAAGCTCTCAAGAGTGCACTGTCCATATAATGAATTAGCTTTATTTGCTTTCCGCTAAGCTAATTATTATGAATGATTCTCTTCTTACCAGCTAGCTAATGATATACTTGCACTAAGCTTCAAAATAATGAATTCCCAAAAGGGTGTTGTTACTAGTTAATTACGAACTTAAACAAAGTCTCAACGCTGGTTATTTATATTACGTAATAAAAGTCATAAACCTAACAGCCAGACAGAGGTCTGACAAAAACTATGAATTGAGAAAGACTGAACTTACTGAAAACTTGTTTATTTCCAAGACTCTTGGTCAACTAAGGCACTCATATATCTTGTACATAATAATGAATAAACTTTCCTCTTATGGTACACACTCTCTCATAACAACACCTCGCAACGCCAACACACCAACCAACGCAACACACAAGTCTCGATGAACGCGCCTATATACTAGCTACCACCACGTCATGACTTACACTCATTGCCAGATCTCATTCAGCGGGTGAAATAATATTACGTTCAGTAGGAAGATAATTTACATAGTAAAATAAAATAACCAGAGATAGTAAAATCAAAAGGAAAGTGAATATAGAGTATACGTTACATCATCTCCCCTTAATTTTTCTTTTTTTTTCTTTTTTTTTCTTTTTTTTTTTTTGTTTCCGAAAAACCTATCAATTTTGGAGTGTAAGTCTTACATTTCGTTGATTGACGTTTATCGACCTCTTTTTTGATTTGTTGTTTGGTGGTAGCCGTATTTACATTATCAAACTTGGCATGACAATTTACGAATCTGTATTCGACTGTGAAATTTGTAGTGTAGAACAAACCAAACCTGCATCGGCATACTTTCCTTTTATTCTGCCTAGCAGGAATCACTTTTTAATTTCAAATGACGTGCTCATTATTCGGTGAATACATACCAACTGTATCAGCAGCGAAGATTGCCTGAAGCTGCCTAACAGTAACAATTTTATTATTTTCATTTCAAATTACGTTCGCCTCAGTCGTTGAAATACATACCAACTGTATCAGCAGCGAAATTTACCTGGAGCTGCCTAACAGTAACAATTTTATTATTTTACCCCTAAGCACATAGATATATATAAAAAAAGTGGATTAGTAGATGGACATAGAAGAAATATAAAAAAAAACACACATATATACACAAAAAAGAATGCATAGGCCCACACGAAAAAAAGAAATTCTGACACGCCAACTGGTCGTGCAGGAAAAACAACAAACTGAGAAAAGAACCTGTCCACGAGAACTTACTTATCTCGAGGACGCATAAAACACTCTAGTGCGATAACGTTTTCCAGGCCTAATGGGACTGGTAAAATCAGGTGGCTTGGATCTCTTCCGGGACGGTAATGGAACTGGAACATCGGTCTGCTGTCGGTCAGGAAATCCCGGCGGCTGACAGGAACGGTCAGGAATGGCGGAAATCCTTCGGTCCGAAACGGCTGAAGTCTGTGGGTCCAGAAATCCCTGCGGCTGAGAAGAACGGTCAGGAGTCTGGCGGTCTGGAAATCCCTGCGGCTGAGAAGAACGGTCAGATGTCTGGCGGTCCGGAATCCCTTGCGGCTGATAGGAACGGTCAGGTGTCTGGCGGTCCGGAATCCCTTGCGGCTGATAGGAACGGTCAGGAACGTCAGAAGTCTGGCGGTCCGGAATTCCTTGCGGCTGATAGGAACGGGCTCCCCCAGGCTTTGGATATGAAGTCCCTTGGTGCTGGGGCCCGTTGTGTCCTTCCAGTATCTTTTTGGACGGACGTGTCTCCGGCCACATCGCTTGCTTTCGTTTACGCCCACGGGGCATGACAGTAGCAGCAGGCATCGGCCCTGTTTGCCCTGAACGTAGGTTCCAGGGGCGAAACCCGGGTGGATGCAAAGATTTCTGCCTTCGTCGCTGTTGCGGCGAAGCAGATTGGGGAGACAAGTCACGTTTGCGCCCAGCTTTTGGTGGTGCTGGACGGTGTGGAATATGAAATGTTGGATTCATAACTGATAAGTCAGAAATGTCCGACGCCTCTGAGTCGCTGCTGTAATTCAGCGGTCGTGCAGGGCGATGTTTAGATTTGCCTATAGGAATACTTTCCGACGAGGTATTCAAAGAAGAAGTATCCCGCGTTGGTGCAGAGGTAACCGGAAACGGCGCAGCAATAGTCTTGGCAATGGTTGGAGGGAAAGGAACGATACTAGTATTCGACGAACTCGATTCGAGCCTTGGTCTCATGGGAGAATCAGGTTGCGTGTGTAGAAACTC
Organism: Macrothele yani; assembly: GCA_039090855.1. Lineage (NCBI taxonomy): Eukaryota > Metazoa > Arthropoda > Arachnida > Araneae > Macrothelidae > Macrothele > Macrothele yani. The sequence goes on from CM076996.1 coordinate 145,110,469, forward strand.
GTCTGGAGGGGGAGGGTGAAGGAAAAATCACTGGTGATTCGTCAAAAATGTTTGGTGGTTCGTCCAAAATTTCTGGCGATTGAACATGAGATATAGATTCTTGAGTCTGTGGAACAGAAGGTTGAGTAGGATTGATAATGAAATCGATATTCCGTTCATGATACTTGCGACATTGATCCACATGTACATATTGAAAGTGGTTGTCCGGTTTCTCCAGAACAATATTATTGTCAAAGACATTTGCCACCCGATATGGACCTTCGTAGCTGGGTGCAAATTTCTTCACTAAAGTATGCGAAACAGAAGACTGGAAGTGCGTTTCCACGAGAGTGAGATCTCCAACGACAAGATCTGGCTCCCTACGCCTAGAATTATAATATCGTGCTTGAGCCGCTTGTGCTCCTAGCATTGCAACACGAGCTTTTTCTGCCATAATGTGTACTGATTGCGGAGTTGGTCGCTGGTTTAATTCGTCGATAATCCCCGTTAAATTTTCAAAAGGGGTTTTAATTTTGCGACCCAGAAAAAGTTCTGCAGGAGTAATTTTAGTAGACTCGTGGACAGACGAGCGGAGGGCGAACGCAAAAGTTCTAAATGGTCATCCCATCTTTCATGATGGTCCATTACGAAAGTCGCAATCATTTTCACTAGCGTTCGGTTAACACGTTCCGCAGGATTACTCTGGGGATGATATGGGGAAATGAATTTGTGTTTAATGTGTAGTCTCGCACACATTCTTTCAAAAATGTCAGAAATAAATTGAGGACCATTATCCGAAACTACTTTATTAGGTGCACCATATCTAGAAAATACTTCATTAACTAAGACATTACAAATAACCTCAGCCGTAGCGGCTTTAATGGGATAAACTTCAACCCATTTAGAAAAATTATCAGTTAGTACTAAAACATAACGAGCTTTATTTTTAACAGATAATGGATAAGGTCCCAATAAATCTATGGAAATAATATCAAACACATGAGAACTTGAATTAGATTTCAAGTGACCGGCCGGTCTTACATTACGATAATTATTAATCTGACACAAGTGACATGATTGAACGTATGCGAGCACACTTTGGTACATGCCAGGCCAATAGGCAACATCCCGCAATTTACAACGGGTCTTGCGAATACCTAAATGGCCTGCAAGAGGTTTGTCATGAAATTCATTTAAAAGAGCCATTCTAAGGGTTCGCGGAATACATGGGCGAAACTCTGCCCTAGTAGTCCGAGACTTTGTATAATAAAGAAGACCCTCTATTACTTCAAAATGTTGTGACCTTCCAGCCAGAGAAGGATCACTTGGTAAGGGCGAACCCGCAAGCAAAAAATTGTAAATATCCCCAAAATCTGGATCATTTATTAATTCTGCCATTATCTGCTCTCTGGATGTTATATCAGCTATCAGAAGTAAAGGCTGACATCCAGGAGTAGTTTCGGTGGGGACCCCACTAATCGGAACGCGAGATAATGCGTCCGGTAATTGATTCTTATTACCTGGGTGATATGAAATTTTGATATTGCTCTCTTGTAACTTCAGAGCCCACTTCATAAGTCTTTGAGATAGGTGCTTAGCAGAATTCAAATACTGAAGGGCAGAATGATCCGTAATTATGTTAACTGTCAATTCGTTAAGATAACATTGAAATTTATTCAGTGCATACACAACAGCAAGACATTCACGTTCCGTAGCTGAATAATTGCGTTCAGCTTTGGCTAAAGTACGAGACGCAAAAGCTATTGGATGCCCGGCTTGTGACAAAACGCAACCAAGACCAACTCCGGATGCATCAGTATAAATATCAAATTCCTTAGAATGATCCGGGAAAGCCAACACCGGAGGCTGAGTCAGTGCAGACTTCAGTGTTTCGAATGCAGCGTTAGCCTCAGGTGTCCAAATAAACTTCTTGTATTTACGCTTTAAAGCATACAATGGCTCACATATTGTAGCATAAGCGGGGACGAACTGCTGATACCAACCGGTCATTCCCAGAAAGCGGGATAGTTCTTTTGCTGTTTTAGGCCGAGGAAAGTCAACAATAGGCCTAATTTTTTCATTATCAGTGAATAAACCGTGGGGAGTAATTTTCAACCCCAGATATACAATCTCGTCCCTCGCTATCTGGCATTTACTAGGTTTTAACGTCAAGCCAGCATTGTATATAAGTTGGAACACCTGTTTGAGCAGAGAAAGGTGCTCGTCAAAAGTCTCTGATGTGATAATAATATCATCCAAATAGACATGCACATGGGGACCCAGGACAGGTCTGAGAACCGTGTCCATAAGCTTTTGGAAAGTAGCAGGTGCAGAAGCTAAACCAAAAGGCATACGTAAATATTCATAGGCCCCAAAAGGAGTCACAAAGCCTGTTTTATCGACCGAGTCCGGATGTACTGCCACCTGCCAATATCCACTCGCCAAATCCAAAGTTGACATCCATTTGGTTGACGACAAGTCATTTAGAATATGTGACATGACAGGTAGGGGATAATTGATTGTTTTTGTGACTTGGTTGAGCTTGCGAAAATCTGTCACGAAACGAAATTCATTTGGTTGTTTCTTTGGAACCAAAAAGGCAGGGGCCGCCCAGGCGCTTGTTGATTCCCTGATTATGCCCTGCTTAATCATTTCAGCAATTTGACGTTGCATTTCCTGTTTTTTATGTGGAGCACAAGGGTAAGGTTTCGTCGCAATTGGTTTCGAACCATCAGTGTCAATAACATGATAAACCACCTGTGTGAAACCAGGTTGATCCGAAAATAAACCAGGGCTTTCCTGTAAAAGGAGAGAAAGCTGGTCTCGTTGCCCCTCATTCAATTGGTCACTCAACAATAAACTCGTAATATCTACACCCATGAGACATTTCACGGGTAGCTCGTCTATAAGCAGGAAAGAATGTGTAAACCGAGCTTTTCCCAGCCCTAAAGATAATGTGACAGTTCCTGCGATACTGAAGATTTCATTATTGGCACCTCGCAAATACTGCGTAGCAGGCTGAACGTGTATTGCAGAAAAAACGTCATTGCAAAACTTTGTATTTAGGGCCGATATTTCAGACCCAGTGTCGAACTTTGTCTCGACAATAACGTCTTCAAGTGTCAAGAATACATCAGGCAACTGAGGAGTTTGAACAGTCACTAATACTGTTTTAGGGTCAAAATGTTTGGTATCAGGAAGCAGGACCGACCCTTCGTCTACTTCCTGTGGAAGTTTAAAGGAATTCTGGTGGGGTTATCATGTGGTCGGAAACCTCGACCCTGCCGGGTATCGGGAAAATTTTCACGATAAGGAAAACTGCGTGAACCCTGCGTCGGGAACTCCGCGTGTCTGTTGACATTTTCATATTCGTTACGTCTGCCCTCAGCGCGGGCAGAAAAATTATCATTGCCCTGGGCATGAGAACGTTCCGAATGCTGCTGAGTGAAACGGGGTCGAGCATACTGTGCATTATGACGATATCCCGAAGCTTGTTCAGAAACTCGCTGTTGGTTCGCCACTCTTCTGTGTGGTGGAACGTATGAAGCTTGGGTGAGCACTTGTGTATGCTCGCGCTGAAAGTTTTGTCTATTATGCCGCTGAGGGTTGTCGTAATAAGCCTCGCGGGATGCCCGAGCATTATGAGTCGAACCATGTTTGCCATGTCGCTCTTCATACGTGCGTATGAGGCGAAGGCATTCATGAATAGTGGCAGGGTGTCGAACCTCAGAAAATCTTGTAAGAATGGGTCGAGCTGCTGTACGAGGGTATCCAACATGTCAACATGACTGGCATGTGGATCCCATAGATTATATAGGCGTGTAGTTTCCAACGCAAATGCAACAGGGCTATCATTGGGACCTTGTTGACGCGAAAAAAGCTGTTGAGCAAGGCTAGCTCGACTGAGGCCGAAAGGAAAGACCTCCAAGAATTCTGCACGGAAATTCTCATAATGAGAATCCATGTTTGACCCTCGCCACTGCCGATACCAGGTCTTGGCGGTATCCCTCAAGCAAGTCCCGGCAATTTGGACCTTGCAGTCTTCCGGAATATTATAGAGATCAAAATGATCTTCCAGATCTTCGAGGAACTTTAAAGACCCCTCCAAACCATTGAAATAAATTGTTCCTGCATGCGGCACGAAATGAGCAAGCATTCTGCTTTGCTGAGAGGATTGAATTCCCTCAGGTACGACCCGCGACTCAGAGTAATAAGAAGCTGGTGCATTACGAAATGGTGAAGAATGCCTGGGTACGTGTAGATCATTCATATCAAAGTCAGAGCCACAGGCTTCGTGCAAATTGTCCAAAAAAACACCATTACCCTCGAGACTTGCCGGATGGTGGAAATTTGAAGTTGCCTCAGGTAAGGAAGACATGGATAATAATAGTCAGGATCTCGTGTTCGAGAAAAGTTCGGGCGCCAATTATAATGAATTAGCTTTATTTGCTTTCCGCTAAGCTAATTATTATGAATGATTCTCTTCTTACCAGCTAGCTAATGATATACTTGCACTAAGCTTCAAAATAATGAATTCCCAAAAGGGTGTTGTTACTAGTTAATTACGAACTTAAACAAAGTCTCAACGCTGGTTATTTATATTACGTAATAAAAGTCATAAACCTAACAGCCAGACAGAGGTCTGACAAAAACTATGAATTGAGAAAGACTGAACTTACTGAAAACTTGTTTATTTCCAAGACTCTTGGTCAACTAAGGCACTCATATATCTTGTACATAATAATGAATAAACTTTCCTCTTATGGTACACACTCTCTCATAACAACACCTCGCAACGCCAACACACCAACCAACGCAACACACAAGTCTCGATGAACGCGCCTATATACTAGCTACCACCACGTCATGACTTACACTCATTGCCAGATCTCATTCAGCGGGTGAAATAATATTTCGTTCAGTAGGAAGATAATTTACATAGTAAAATAAAATAACCAGAGATAGTAAAATCAAAAGGAAAGTGAATATAGAGTATACGTTACATCCAACTGTAACGTATACTCTAGCTTCAGTTTTTTTTTGATTTTACTATCTCTTGTTATTTTATATTCCTATGCAAATTATCTTCTCACTTAACGAGATGTTGTTTCTCCCGCTGAATTATATGTGGCAACGAGTGTAAGTCATGACGTGGTGGTATGCAGTATATATATATATATATATATATACTTAAGAGCAAAACTGAAGACTAAGGAAAAACTTTAGAATTTAAAACGAAGGTTGCAAAAACCTGAAGATCAAACGCGCAACGCAGCAGTTTTGAAAATTCAGAATTCACATTCTATAAAGAAGATACCTAAGCAAAAAAATACATATAAAATTTTGACTCACACCTAGTACAACATAGAAAAGGTTATGTATCTACCTGTGTGAGTAAAAGGAGAAAAGATAAAAAAATAAAATAAAACTACTGAATGTAGAAGGTGTCGAGAATACTGAGCCTTGGCTTTATCAAGGACCAGCAAAACTCTGCATTTTCTCACTTCCACAAAGACCTAGTTGGAAATGGGTTTCTGCAAGGCCATAGATGCAAGTAACATTCCCACCTAAAATAGTTTAAAATATATATATATGTCATGTCCTCCGTAGAGTTGCATGACCTAGCACTAGTTAACAATTTCGCTTGCATCCATTAACCTTCCTGGCCTGACCCATGCTCTTCATCTGTTACTATTAAACAGAGAGAAGAAGATTAAAGAGAACTCAAGCTGTGAGAGTGACATAATAATTAGAAATGATTTTCAGCCATAACGAAATGCCAAGTTCGTTTGAGAGAGAATTTAAACCTGAAAATCAATGCAAAAGAAATCCAAATTTTTTACATTGCAATTAAAAAAGGAAATATTAATTTTTAACGAACAGATTTTTGAAAGAAAACTTGAGTCTAAAACCCCTACTCTACAACTTATGACAGCACGAAAACGAGAATAAGTTAAAGATAATAATTAACTAAAGAAAACTTTGTGAAAGTTATATACCTTAAACAGTTAGTTGCAATATGTACAAAGTATTTCGGCAGTGCTTTAAGTGCATAATTAATTAGTTATTAAGAACTTAACTACTTTGAAAAAACAGCGCATAGAAAAGGAACAAGCTTAGCCATCTTCTGTTCCTAGGTACCCCAAAAGACGCTCAAAGTTACAAAGAAAAGAAAGAGTTAAAACCCGCAAAAATGTTAACAGACAAACCAATGCCTAAAAGCTGAAAAGCTAAAAAACAACAGAGAAAGAGTACATGAAGTACAAACATTGAACTTATAAAACCTAGAACCCAAAAACAAGGAAGAGAGCTTACCTCTTGTGTGACAAAAACTTTTCTCCTCACAAGAGAAGAACATGGCTGACCTCTTCCGCCACTCCCTAGTTGCTGGGGGGCAGTGAGGGTGGGGCTGATGGCCTCCTCATACAGCAAGAAACCAACGCGCGGATATTTTAACCAGAGAAAAAAATATATATAAACTTAAGACTGTGGATCTGTATGATCAGAAAGAGCAGAATTAACTCTCCAGAATACATGAGAAATATTATAAAATACACGAGCAGTGTATTTAATAATCTTTGCATGTATTAAATCACCTTAGTGAGCTTCTATAGATTAATCAGAATCTTATTAATTTTAATGTTGGTTTTACTATTTTTAGTATAGCTATCCTAGTGATGAATAACTAGTTTTCTTTTTTTATTTGTTTTTATTTTCTTTTATAAACAGATTTTTAAGCTTTTTTGTGATTTTGTTTATATTATTTAATTTTTTGTTTTAATAGGACCGTCATATCCATAGCACTAAGGTTCCTTTAGGTAGTTAATAGGCATCCTCTAGCCAACTTCCTTACGGCTTTGATTGGTCAGAATCATATTATTAACTGTGTAGAAAATTAAAGCAGATCTGCCAACCTTACTCTATTATTCAGAATAATTTTTCTTAAAGTTCTTTTGATGAAAGAAGAAGGAATTTCGTTCTCTAGAAAACTTTCTAATAGTATATTAATGTGGTAATTGAAGTCCAAATTGTTGCTGCAAATTCTTGAAATTCTTAGGACCTGAGAAATTAGTACATTCTCAATTACTTTGGTTGAAATGTTATTATTCCAGTGTAGATATTTAATTACTTTGAAAGGAAAATTAACTCTTTTATCAAAGAGGCTAATAGATGGGTTACCTCTGTTGAGCTTAATGCTTAAGTCTAGGAACTCAAGTTCCTGATTACTGTGGTTGGTTTTACATAAGTTAAGAGAGCTAGGATAGATATTATCAAAATCACTCTCTATAACTTCTGAATTATTGATACACAGCAGATCATCAATATATCTAAAAGTGTAAAGGTAGTTATCTGAGCAGGTGGGGTGATTTTTAATGAATTTATATTCCTTAAAGAACAGGAATAGATTAGCGATATTCGTGGACGTTGATGTTCCCATGGGAATACCGTTCACTTGCTTATAGAGAGTATTATTATATAAGATATGGTTATTTTCTATGCAGCAATTGAGATAAGAGTTCCAAGTTCCTACATTAACAAATTGGTTAAGTTTAAATTCTGCATACAGCTCTTTAAAGGTAGTGATTATATCTGATAGAGGCAGATTAGTATATAGGTTTTCAAAATCATAACTATTAATATCTAGGGGACAAACTTTGAGTATAGTAGAAATTACTTCTGCATTATTATTAATTATCCAAAAATCTCTGTACATCAAGTTAGAACAGTTTCTAATGTGTTTCAAAACCTTCTTTAAGACATCTTCAAAAGCAAGATCTATTTTCTTTTTATGACTCCTTACTCCACTAGCTATGAACCTGAACTTCACAGGATCCTTATGAAACTTAACCGTTGCAAAAAGAAATGGAAATTCAGGCTCATATCTTCTAGTTTGTGGAATTTTAAGTTTCTTGAAGAATGCCTTAAACCGATTTTCTAACTGCTTGGTAGAATAACTTGCGGGCTCGTATGTTACTCTATTATTGAGTTCCATAGTTAACAATTCAAAATAGAACTTCTTACAGATAATTGCAAAATTATTGCTAGCTTTATCCGTAGTGGTAAAAATAAATTGGTCTTGTAGTTTGGAGAGTGACTCTTTAGCTTCTCCAGAGAAAAAGAGATTTCTGTCGAAACAAAAGTCCAGACCTGCCAACTCACCGGTGAAGCTATTGATTATATTATATTTCCATTCTGCGAAGGCCTCAATAGGCTGATTGTACGTTAAACTGGTTTTTACTATGTACCTATTAACATCTTGAGTGAAGCTCTCAAGAATCCTTTCTTTGGAAATTGTGAAGGAAGGTCTGAATTTAGAGCCATACTCTAATAAATTCCTAAGCTTTTCATTTTCAACAAAACTCAAGTTTCCGGTGATAATATGGTTGTAATTCTTATCATAGTGAACTGTTTCTTTATGTTCATCACAAGAACATGTAGTAATTACAGGAATGTAGCTCGAAGAGTTAAGTTTGTAGTTTTTAACTATTGACCCTAAGGTCTTAACATATTTAAAACTTACAATAGACTGGTGCCTGTGGATGGGAAAAAAATTGCATTATTGTAGAACAGCTTCCTTACATTGAGATTATCGTAGGCTTTATTTAGAAACCTGATGGTAACAAAATTACTGGAAAATTCTTTAAGAGAAATTTTATCTTTAAGAATATGTTTAAGAATGTCCAGAACCAAAGCAAAAACATGCTTATCAACATGGTCAGCAGTTTCATTCCAGAATTTGAAAAAACTTTTAAGGACAGAGTGCTTGAAGGACTTGAGAATTTTGTAAGTATTTTTAACAAAATTAGTGCCAGTTTTAAAGCTTTCCAGAGTTTTTAGCAAGTTAGCAAAATCAACTTTGCTTGATGTGCGAAATAACCTCTGTCCTCTATTACCTCTAGAGCAGCTCTTATTATTAACAAGAAAGAAGAGTTCACGAATTGAAAATTTATGCTGATTATGCTTATTGTCAGATAGAGTGGAATTAAGGCCATAGGGATAAAGAGACTGATGCTGCAAAATTTCAAGGATTCAGTTTCTAGCCGAGCATAGAGGTCAGGGATAATATGTAGTACCTCTATTTTCACTTTGTCAAAACCATGAGTATGGAAATGCTCTAATTCAAAGGTAGAGTACTGGTTGGCGTTTGTGGAGGGGTTCACTCCTGAATTAGAGAACTTGTTAACTAGAGACCTGTGACCATTAATCCTAAGAGGAAGAGGATTTTTACTTTGGCCAATATAGCTAAGGTTGCAGACAGTACAGGTGAGCTTATAGATGGTATTGTAGGCTTTGCAAAAACTTGTTGGAGCAATTATCCTCAACAGAAGAATACAGGTTAGGATCTGCAGATTTACATGTCAAACAACGTTTGTCATTTCATAACTTTAGATTACCTTTGCCAGCGAGTTCATACACTATGGGAAAGGGTGCTAGCCTAACTGAGCGGGAGGACTTAAAATATCTGAGCTGACCTCCAATCCTTTCATCGTCCTTAGAACTCCACTGATTAATCTATAGAAGCTCACTAAGGTGATTTAATACATGCAAAGATTATTAAATACACTGCTCGTGTATTTTATAATATTTCTCATGTATTCTGGAGAGTTAATTCTGCTCTTTCTGATCATACAGATCCACAGTCTTAAGTTTATATATATTTTTTCTCTGGTTAAAATATCCGCGCGTTGGTTTCTTGCTGTATGAGGAGGCCATCAGCCCCACCCTCACTGCCCCCCAGCAACTAGGGAGTGGCGGAAGAGGTCAGCCATGTTCTTCTTTGTGAGGAGAAAAGTTTTTGTCACACAAGAGGTAAGCTCTCTTCCTTGTTTTTGGGTTCTAGGTTTTATAAGTTCAATGTTTGTACTTCATGTACTCTTTCTCTGTTGTTTTTTAGCTTTTCAGCTTTTAGGCATTGGTTTGTCTGTTAACATTTTTGCGTGGTTTTAACTCTTTCTTTTCTTTGTAACTTTGAGCGTCTTTTGGGGTACCTAGGAACAGAAGATGGCTAAGCTTGTTCCTTTTCTATGCGCTGTTTTTTCAAAGTAGTTAAGTTCTTTATAACTAATTAATTATGCACTTAAAGCACTGCCGAAATACTTTGTACATATTGCAACTAACTGTTTAAGGTATATAACTTTCACAAAGTTTTCTTTAGTTAATTATTATCTTTAACTTATTCTCGTTTTCGTGCTGTCATAAGTTGTAGAGTAGGGGGTTTTAGACTCAAGTTTTCTTTCAAAAATCTGTTCGTTAAAAATTAATATTTCCTTTTTTAATTGCAATGTAAAAAATTTGGATTTCTTTTGCATTGATTTTCAGGTTTAAATTCTCTCTCAAACGAACTTGGCATTTCGTTATGGCTGAAAATCATTTCTAATTATTATGTCACTCTCACAGCTTGAGTTCTCTTTAATCTTCTTCTCTCTGTTTAATAGTAACAGATGAAGAGCATGGGTCGGGCCAGGAAGGTTAATGGATGCAAGCGAAATTGTTAACTAGTGCTAGGTCAAGCAACTCTACGGAGGACATGACATATATATATATTTTAAACTATTTTAGGTGGGAATGTTACTTGCATCTATGGCCTTGCAGAAACCCATTTCCAACTAGGTCTTTGTGGAAGTGAGAAAATGCAGAGTTTTTGCTGGTCCTTGATAAAGCCAAGGCTCAGTATTCTCGACACCTTCTACATTCAGTAGTTTTATTTTATTTTTTTATCTTTTCTCCTTTTACTCACACAGGTAGATACATAACCTTTTCTATGTTGTACTAGGTGTGAGTCAAAATTTTATATGTATTTTTTTGCTTAGGTATCTTCTTTATAGAATATATATATATATATATATAGGCGAGCAAAAGATTCCGAGAGAGCTTCGTTTTATATGTGATAGGTTCTTTCTGATTATTGATATGCGATTTACCTACGTTTCTACGATATTACGATAGTACGAAAGTTCGGGCTATCAGTAGTTGTGTTATTTTGGAGTGTGTATTTGAGTAATACCAGGAGCTCCCCAATAAAAGGTTAAAAGTGAGTACGTTTACTTAGTTCATTTTATTGTCAGACCTCTGTCTGGCCGTTAAGTCTATTTCATTGAGTGTTTACTTTAAGTTCAGGGTATATTGTGTTTACCGCTCTAATAAGGAGCCTTAACGTACTAATGTACTAAAACCGAAGTTATATTACTGATATTCAAGATAATGAGGAACGTTGAGTAACAATAAATTCCATATTCTTGGAATTTATTGCACGTGCGTGTCTTACCTAAACAAACTCTAGCACTTTGAAGATTAAGCACACTTTAGCTACGTCAAGTAACCTTTCAATAACCCTAACGTGACTTAACGTAAGCTTTCCTGCACTACACGTCCAGCCGGAGAATTTTATTCATTATACAACAACCCCGTGCTGTACATCTTCAAACAGGGTGCTAAGCTGGAATTACATACAGACGCCAGTAAGCATGGCTATGGGGCTATTTTACTACAACAGGCTGATGACGGTAAGTTTTGCCCTATTCACTATATGAGCAGAAAGACAACAGCCACAGAAGAGAAATATTCGAGTTATGAATTGGAAGTCTTGTCAATAATGGAGGCCCTAAGGAAGTTTAGGAATTACCTATTGGGCACTAAGTTTAAGATAGTTACTGACTGCTCAGCCTTCCAACAAACCATGAGTAAGAAGGATTTGACGCCTAAAATTGCAAGATGGGCGCTTTCTCTAGAAGAGTTTGATTATGAAATTGTACACCGCTCGGGCAAACAGATGAGACATGTGCACGCTCCGAGTCGTTATCCAGTAATGGCCATTTACTGTAATGAGCTGACCTCTAAAATCGTAGCTTCACAAGCAAGTGATGAATATAATAATGCTATAAAAAACTGTTGGCCGATGGTACGGTGAATGACTACGTTCTTAAAAGTGAAGTGCTGTACAAAATAGAAGGTGACAGAGACGTCATGGTGGTCCTTCAAGCTATGCAGGCAGGAATCATCCAGGAGGTTCACAAGAAGGGTCATTTTGCTGTGTCGAGACAGAAGAAATCCTGAAGCAAGACTTCTACATCCCCAAGATTAGATAGCAGATTGAAAGCGTTATAGCAAACTGTGTAGACTGTATCCTATGCAACAAGAAACGTGGGAAGGGGGAAGGTATGCTAAACCCGATACCAAAGGAAAATATTCCTTTACATACTTACCATGTCGATTTTATTGGGTCCCTTACATCGACGAATAAGAACTACCAGCACATTTTCACAGTGGTAGATGCGTTTAACAAATTTGTCTGGTTCTATCCAGTAAAGTCTACGTCGTCACAAAGCGCAATCGACAAACTAAAACTACAGCAAAACACGTTTGGCAACCCCACACGAATAATTTCATATAGAGGAGCTGCTTTTGCTTCCAAGGATTTTGAAGATTACTGTGTCGAACAAGGAATAGAGCACGTGAAGACTACCACAGGAATGCCAAGAGGAAATGGGCAGGTAGAGCGAATGCACAGCATCATGATTACCATCCTCGCAAAGCTATCTATTGAAGACCCAGCGAAGTGGTACAAGTACGTAGTTGACGTACAGCCAGTAGCGGCTCGTCCATAAGAGCACAAGAGCACGTGAACCCCCTATAAAAAATAGAAAAATAATTATACGATATAAATAATACATATTTATTGACGCAGTACTAAATGGCTTATCTTCAATAAGTTTAAAAGAGTGGACAATGAAAAACAGCGTAGAGCGCGCAAAGTGAGGTTAAGTGTAATGACGCGCCAGTGGCTAGGAGCGGACTGAATGTGCCGCTCTCGATACTGGACACAAAGAATCGCTGGACACACGGGATATGCGATAAACGGGTGAGTCCATTTGCTCGCGGTAGGGGGAAACATGTCTACAAGCGGCCTAACGGAGAATACCGATGAGCTGCCTGTGACACAGCTCAGCTCAGTTGTTGCACGGCTGTAGTTGACGGGGGATGCTCCTAACCTTTGCGCGCGTGTTACATTTGTGTTTTGGAGTTTCCAGTTTCGATTATTTTTTTGGTGATAAAGTTTTAGTTGAAATTACACTTATTACAGTTTATCTATTGTAGTGTGGCTAGTGAACTGTTGTTTTTATTTACTGTACAATAATGGAAAGTACCTGTAAGTACTCAGTTAGTAATTTAAAGGAAGTAGCGTTTGGCAATTTACCCATAGAAGTTAAAATAGCAATAAAAGAGAGTGGCAGGCCAACGCCCCGACTTAATATAAGTCAAACATCGACATCAAAATCTAGAACTTTTAAAAGAGAATTTAAAGAAGAGCTATACGAAAAAATTCCTTGGCTTTGTGGTTGTGAACAAACAAACAAAATATTTTTTTTCCTTGTTTGTTATTTTCCCGTGAAAAGGGCGATCCTACTTGGGTGAAAAATGGCGTTTGTGACTTAGCTCATTTGACACAAAAAATTTAAAAACACGCAAGTTCTCATGGACACATAAGTGCTACATTAGATTTCAATTTGCTGGGAAAGGTTGACGTTCGTCAGCAGCTTGACAGTGCTTATCGACAAAATATTAAAAAGCACAATGAACAAGTGACTAAAAATAGGTATGTCCTTTCTAAGCTTATAGACTGTATTAAATTTTGCGGTGCATTTGAGTTGGCCCTTCGAGGTCATCGTGAGGATGACGATTCTTTAAATCCTGGCATATTTAAAGGGCTTGTAAACTTTTCTGCAGAACTTGACTCATCTTTGAAAGAACACTTGAGTACCGCTACTGTCTTTAAAGGTACTTCGAAAGAAATTCAAAATGAATTGTTAGATTATATGCTTTTTGTATGTCAAGAAAACATAATAGAAGAAATAAAAACTGCACAGTATGTTTCTTTGATTGCGGACGAAACATCAGACGTCTCGTCTGTATTTCAGTTAGTTATAGTTTTCCGCTATGTTTTAGCTAATGGCCAACCAGTTGAAAGATTTTGGAAATTTGATAACCTTGAAGGGCACGACGCAGAATCTATAGCCAAATGTATTTGTACCAGTTTAGATTATGTTGCGCAAAATCCAGAAAAACTCGTATCTCAAAGCTATGACGGTGCGAATGTAATGAGTGGGCACCATGCTGGCGTGCAGACCATAGTGCAACAAACCTATAAACATGCTTTTTTCGTTCACTGTTACGCTCATCAGTTGAACTTGATTGTAGCTCAAGCAACAAGCCGTAACCAAGATGTCAGAAATTTTTTTTCGGACTTAAGTGATATAACAATTTTTTTTTCGAATTCCCCTCAGAGAGTGTCTGATTTGGACAAGATAGTTGGCAAACGAATACCTCGGGCGTCAGCTACAAGGTGGAATTTTAAGAGCAGAACTGTTAATACTGTTTTTGAGTACAGAGAGAAATTAATTGAATGTATGGAGGAAATCCAATCAACCTCTAAGCAACCAACCACCATAATTAAAGCTGGTGCTCTAGCTCGTCTCCTTAGAGATAATAAGTTCATATTTTGGCTTTCTGTTTTTCACAGATTAATGCCACATGTGGATATTTTGTACAACCAATTACAGCTAACTTACACTGATGCTGTGAGAACTAAAGCCAATGTTGACCACTTCGTCAAAGCCATTGATAAGGAAAGAGGTAACATGGACAAAGTGACAGAGCTGGTTAATCAGTACCTAGAAAATGCACCTAAACGATCGAGGCGTGAAGAAGATTTTTACTTAAGTAGAACAGTCGCTGCCAAGGAAACCTGTGACATTATTACAACGCAAATAAAACCAAGATTTTCATTCACAACATCTTGCTCAGCTGTATCTCTTTTTGAATCACAAAAGTTTGAAGAGTTTGAACTGAAATTCCCCGAGAAATTGCTTGAAGATACAGTAAATGTGTATTCATTTCTTGAAAAAAATCGCCTCAAGACAGAGCTTGAAATCTTTTACAAAAGAACTGATTTCAGAAACATGCGTGGTGCTGTTAGTCTTTTACAGTTTTTTTATTAAAAACAACTTATTGTCATCATTTTCTGAAAGTTATAAACTGTTATTAATTATTGCAACAATACCAATGACGACTACTGAAGCTGAAAGGTGTTTTTCAACCCTAAAACGGATAAAGACATTTTTGCGGTCTACGATGTGTCAAGAGAGGCTTACAGCTTTAGCCATGCTTGCAATCGAGAAGGAAATGATTTCTAACATCCATAATTTCAATGAAAGAGTTATTGATGTTTTTGTGTCAAGAAAAGATAGAAGGATGGACTTTGTTTACAAAAACTGTACTTAAAGAAAATATTTATGTAAGCTACCATCCAAGTAAATTTGTGTAAATAAATACTAGACCTTACCATCATATGCAGCAGCTTTGATTATTTTCTTTTTTCTGTGTGTTTAACAATCTAATCTAATAATTGAGAGCATGAGGCCTTATGACTAACTATCTAAATATTTAACACTTAAAACAAGCTTTCTGTTATGCGTTTATTTTACTACTTTAAAATTAAATGAAAATAATTGTTTCAGTAAAAAAGAACAATTAGCATATTATAACAAGTATGATCAATAAAGTAATCCTTTATTATTAAGTTGTGAAACAGTTAAAGTACAGTAATATCTATAATAACATTTCGTTTCAAAATTAATACATTACATCAAGGTATAGCAGCGCCTAAATTATATGAATACTGCAAGCAACACACAAGTGTTGCTTGCAATATTCATATAATACAGTGTATCTCAAAAACTGCAAATTATTAATTGTGAACCCCCTGTAGATGTACTCACGAGCCGCCACTGCGTACAGCGCGTCATAAATAGCACGATTTCAAGAAACACTAAATACACCCCATTTGAACTGATGACTGGCGTTAAAATGAAGAATGCTGGAGATCTAAAAATTAGAGAACTGTTAGAAGAGGAACATTTAAACTGCACGCTACGTGATAGAGATGATATGCGTGAAGACGCCAAGAGTAATATTTTGAGACTGCAACAGGAAATTAGTCGACAATTCAACCGGAAACGAAAACCACCTAAACTGTATAAAGTCAACGACCTAGTTGCAATTCAGAGGACGCAGTTTGGTGCGGGGTTAAAGCTGCGACCAAAGTTCTTTGGTCCTTATCGTGTCAAGGCAGTGAAGCCAAAGGATTTGTACGACGTCGAGAAAGTGGGAAACCACGAAGGACCGAACAACACATCTACCGCAGCGGACCATATGAAGCCATGGCCTACAAGGAGGTCACTGAAGGACTTTTAACTCCTCTTTCAATGACTGTGAGTATGTGTTTGTCATTTTGCTGCTGCCAAGACAGAAGAAATCCTGAAGCAAGACTTCTACATCCCCAAGATTAGACAGCAGATTGAAAGCGTTATAGCAGACTGTGTAGACTGTATTCTATGCAACAAGAAACGTGGGAAGGGGGAGATATGCTACGTGATAGATGATATGCATGAAGACGCCAAGAGTAATATCTTGAGACTTCAACAGGAAAATAGTCTACAATTCAACCGGAAACTAAAACCACCTAAACTGTATAAAGTCAACGACCTAGTTGCAATTCAGAGGACGCAGTTTGGTGCGGGGGTTAAAGCTGTGAACAAAATTATTTGGCGCTTATCGTGTTAAAGCAGTGAAGCCAAAGGATTTGTACGATGTCGAGAAAGTGGGAAACCACGAAGGACTGAACAACACATCTACCGCAGCGGGCCATATGAAGCCATGGCCTACAGGGGGTCACTGAAGGACTTTCAATTCCTTTTTCAATTACTGTGAGTATGTGTTTTATTTAACTGTTGTTGTTTTTTTTTGTTGTCTAAATGCCCAGAACACTAACGGATGCAGGAGCCGCTGAGGACAGCGCCTAGTCAGCATGGCCGAGACTGTGAGTTTTCGGTATGTGTCGTCCTGATGGTGAAATGCCGAGATCACTACACAGAAGAACGACCGCTGGATGGCGTGAGCATCGGACGTTGGCGCGTTGCTAAAACATGCTCCCAGAGATAAGAAGTACAGCTGCGGAGAGTTCTGAAGCGTGAACACCGAGACAGGGCTGTGTGCCGAAGGGTGTTCGACGTGTTCGCCATTTTGTATTTTTAGCGGAACGAGTAGGTTTTGTTGTTAATGTATCCTGATATCAATTGTAAGTGTACGTCAGATTAAATGTGTGTGTGTTCAGAGTTCGTCCAGCCCGTCCATTATTTAAGTGTTGTGATTCGATGGAACCGTAGTGGGGAAGTTTCCTAATACCCTACATATATATATACTGGGGAGTAGACAACCTTATATTCTGCATTCTGTAAAGTAAAACGTCAATTATCCGTGGTAACTGGGGAACGCTAGAGCCAGTGTTTCTTTCAGGACTTTTTAGCCGGGGGCAAATGGAACCTTAGAGGGGGCAAGTTTTTCATTTGCTATATATATATATAACTACTATATTCTATAAAGAAGATACCTAAGCAAAAAAATACATATATAATTTTGACTCACACCTAATACAACATAGAAAAGGTTATGTATCTACCTGTGTGAGTAAAAGGAGAAAAGATAAAAAAATAAAATAAAACAACTGAATGTAGAAGGTGTCGAGAATACTGAGCCTTGGCTTTATCAAGGACCAGCAAAAACTCTGCATTTTCTCACTTCCACAAAGACCTAGTTGGAAATGGGTTTCTGCAAGGCCATAGATGCAAGTAACATTCCCACCTAAAATAGTTAAAAAATATATATATATAAGTCATGTCCTCCGTAGAGTAGCATGACCTAGCACTAGTTAACAATTTCGCTTGCATCCATTAACCTTCATGGCCCGACCCATGCTCTTCATCTGTTACTATTAAACAGAGAGAAGAAGATTAAAGAGAACTCAAGCTGTGAGAGTGACATAATAAATGGAAATGATTTTCAGCTATAACGAAATTCCAAGTTCGTTTGAGAGAGAATTTAAACCTGAAAAACAATGCAAAAGAAATCCAAATTTTACATTGCAATTAAAAAAAAAGTAATTACTATATATCTAGCACAGGGGCGCATTTAGAGGGGGCCTCCCCCCAGAGAATGCTGCATTTTTTTGTTTTTGGTTAAAATGCGACTTACATTAGAAAAAATGCCTTAATTTAATAAAAATGTATCAACTTACATTAGAAAAGAAATGCTTTAATTTTTCTTCAATTTTTCATTAACTTTAATTTTCTTCCAGATGGTGGATTTCAAAAACTTCCTTTTTCCGTTTACCCCCCCCCCCCCCCGAAGAAAAATTCGATATGCATACCTGATATAGTAATTACTTCTTCAAACATTTCAGGAATAACAAACTGTGTTCAGCTAAAGAAGGGAAGGGGGATGTTCCGCAGGCTTGAAATTTTTATCTGTTAAAATGCATTCAACGCACTCTTGTTCCTGAATCACGATTCCCAGACAATGGACCTTATTCATGTGACGTCAGAAGTGGATTTCTGCGTACCAACATGGCTGCTGATTCAATGTTTTCGCTATTTGATTATCCCTTACTGTTGCCTAATTTTTACAATCCTAACGTCATGGATTCTGCCGAGGAATTAATAGAGCTACAGGGCGACGAAGAAGAAATTAATTTCTTAGAAGAATAAATCAAGGTTGCAAGAATATACAAAGCCAATTTTGTGTTCGATGTTTATTTCGCATGACGCAAAAAAACATCGCCATTAGTCATAATGAAGTTTTTAATGTAGCATTTCTCGTACACGCTATATTAAATTTTCATGTTCTTATTGCCAGACATTGGCGAAGTATCTGAAACATAAAATTTAGTACCTTGTTTTGTAAAACAAAAACATTTAAAAGCTCAGACAAATACGTAATAAGGAAACAAATTAAGGTTCCCACGCTATGCAATCTGCTTAAAAATTAAATGAATGCGTAACATTAAATAAAAGAGAAATTATAGATATGTTTGTTTTATTCTTTGAGGAAAGTAGAACTTAATTCGTAATTTACCGATCCAAATATTCCGTCAATTTTCGCCTACCTTTTTTTTCTTTTTTGAAATTGAAATTCGAAGGAATACTACGAGGTTTCAACTGCCTTTGATTCGTAGTGTCATAATACCCAAAAGCTTTTTCGTTAAAGTGGACAGAACATACTGCAGAGTGCACATTGGAATGGAAATCACCGCGTTTCATTTTACACAGCCATTCCCTTAATAATTTCGTCCTTTTCAGCGGAAAATTAAAGAATGTTTTTCTTTCGTCTACACAATTTAGGTTGCAGGATTTATTGGCACAACCATACGATGAGCAAAAGTTATACATGTCGTTAATAAATTTACGAAAATCGCGTTTTTCCTGAACCCTTGCAACGTAACGCCATGTTAAGCAATGGGAAAACGCATGTAAACAAACTCTTGTTGGTCCTCGGCCACAGAAAGGCTTTCCCATGATGCAGTGCGAGGTGAATAAGGTCCATTAGGTATGATTAGTCTACTTATTATATTTTGAAGAATACCATGCGTCGTAATACACTTTTTAATAAAATAAACTATAACTAGTACCATTTAAGCAAATATTAAAAAAAAATTGAAGAAATATTTGTATCATAAAAAGAAACGAAACTTCCTTTTTCATCATAGCCTGAATTTATTAAAATTTGGCTCGGTAACCTAAAATGTCTCCCGGGGGGGGGGGGGGGGATGGTCGTTTCCGGAAGGCTTCGCCCCCCTGGATGTATGCCTGAAAGAAACACTGGCTAGAGCTCGGATAATTGAAAAACACGGTTAATCCAAATTACGTTCCATTGGGTTGAATGCATATAGATTAGTTTGTAAATACAAAACTCAACATTTTAAAATTTATTTAGATAGAAAGTCCGTGATTTTTTTTTGTCTTGTTTTTCTTGTAAGTCCACGAATTAGTAAAATTTCTATGTAATCAACATCATCTTGACTTTCTACGAATTTAAGTAATGTTTCTCCAGCTTTTATTATTCATTACAACTTACTTTGTAAGCTGGTTATATTTCTCGTCCTCGTCGAGAGAAACATTCGTAATGTTTAATAGACAAAAGAGACTAGATTAAATTCGTAATACATTTTATAATGAATAAACTCTTTTACCAGCTAAGCTAATGATAAGTATAATGAATAAAGCTTCTGCTAAGCTAAGTATAATGCTTCTGCTACTGAATTATATGCTTGTACTAAACTTCAAATAGTGAATTCAAATGGTTGTTGTTACTAGTTAATTAAGATCATGAATAAAGTCACCTGCTAGTAGTGTAGTAATAGTAATGAACAAACTTATAACTGGTAGTAATGTTGTAGCAGTAAGTAAGATGAATAAAGTCTTATGCTGGTTGTTACTAGTAATATTAATTGAAATAAACCTAACAGCCAGACAGAGGTCTGACAGTACTATGAACTGAGAAAGACGTACTTACATAAACCTTTTATTATGACCTTCTACTGGTATCATCACACACAGCTACTCAAATAACACGTAGCTCCTTGCACATGAACGGAGCTCTATACTCATAAACAAACGCTCTCTTTCACATAAACCAACACTCTCCGTACAACAACAAACGCTCTCTCCGTATAACAACAAACGCTCTCTCCCTATAACAACAAACGTTCTCTCCCTATAACAACAAACGCTCTCCTTGGGTATCGTTGAACGCGCCTATTTATACTGGCTACCACCACGTCATGACTTACACTCATTGCCAGATCTCATTCAGCGGGTGAAATAACATCTCGTTCAGTAAGAAGATAATTTACATAGTAAAATAAAATAACCAGAGATAGTAAAATCAAAAGGAAAGTGAATCGAGAGTATACGTTACATCATCTCCCCCTTAATTTTTTTTTTTTTTTTTTTTCGAAAAACCTATCAATTTTGGAGTGTAAGTCTTACACTTCGTTGATTGACGTTTATCGACCTCTTTTTTGTTGTTGTTTTGGTGGCAGCAGTATTTACAATATCAAACTTGGCATGACAAAATCAAGAAATCTGTATTCGCTGCGAAACTTGTATTTTTGAACAAAACAAACCTGCATCGGCATACCTTCCTTTTATTCTGCCTAGCAGGAATCACTTTTTTAATTTCAAATTACGTTCTCATTATTCGTTTAATACACACCAACTGTATCAGCAGCGAAGATTGCCTGGAGCTGCCTAACAGTAACAATTTTATTATTTTAATTTCAAATTACGTTCGCATTATTCGTTGAATACACACCAACTGTATCAGCAGCGAGATTGCCTGGAGCTGCCTAACAGTAACAATTTTATTATTTTACCCCTAAGCACATAGATATATAAAAAAATTTGGATTAGTAGATGGACATAGAAGAAATATAAAAAAAAAACACATATATACACAAAAAAGAATGCATAGGCCCACACGAAAAAAAGAAATTCTGACACGCCAACTGGTCGTGCAGGAAAAACAACAAACTGAGAAAAGAACCTGTCCACGAGAACTTACTTATCTCGAGGACGCATAAAAAACTCTAGTACGATAACGTTTTCCAGGCCTAATCGGACTGGTAAATTCAGGTGGCTTAGATCTTTTCAAGGACTTTAATGGATCTGGAACATCGGTCTGCTGTCGGTCAAGAAATCCCGGCGGCTGACGGGAATGGTCAGGAATGGCTGAAATCTGTCGGTCCGGAACGGCTGAAGTCTGTGGGTCCGGAAATCCCTGCGGCTGATAAGAACGGTCAGGAATGGCTGAAATCTGGCGGTCCGAAAATCCCTGCGGCTGATAGGAACGGTCAGGAACGGCTGAAGTCCGTCGATCAGGAACGGCCGAAGTCTGGCGGTCCGGAAATCCCTGCGGCTGATAGGAACGGTCAGGAACGGCTGAAGTCCGTCGATCAGGAACGGCCGAAGTCTGTGGGTCCGGAAATCCTTGCGGCTGATAGGAACGGGCTCCCCCAGGCTTTTGATATGGAGTCCCTTTGTGCTGGGGCCCGTGGTGTCCTTCCAGTATTCTTTTGGACGGACGTGGCTCCGGTCACATCGTTTGCTTTCGCTTACGCCCTCGTGGCATGAGAGTAGCAGCAGGCATCGGCCCTGTGTGCCCTGAGCGTAGGTTCCAGGGGCGAAACCCGGGCGGATGCAAGGATCTCTGCCTTCGTCGCTGTTGCGGCGAAGCAGATTGGGGAGACAAGTTACGTTTTCGCCCAGCTTTTGGTGGTTCTGGACGGTTTGTAATATTTAAATTATTGTTCATAACTGATAAATCAGAAATGTCCGAAGCCTCTGAGTCGCTGCTGTAATTCAGTGGTCGTGCAGGGCGATGTTTATTTTTGCCTATAGGAATACTTTCTGACGAGGTATTCAAGGAAGTAGGAGCCTGCGTTGGTGCAGAGTTATCAGGAAACGGCGCAGCAATAGTCTTGGCAATGGTTGGAGGGAAAGGAACGATACTAGTATTCGAAGAACTTGATTCGAGCCTTGGTCTCATGGGAGAATCAGGTTGCGTGTTTGGAAACCCGTCTGGAGGAGGGGAGGGTGAAGAAAAAATCACTGGAGATTCTTCAAAAATGTTTGTTGGTTCTTCCAAAATTTCTGGAGGTTGATCGTGAGATATAGACTCTTGAGTCTGTGGAACAGAAGGTTGAGTAGGGTTGATTATGAAATCGATATTTCGTTCATGATACTTGCGACACTGAGCAACGTGTACGTATTGAAATTGATTGTCAGGTTTTTCAAGAACAATGTTATTTTTAAACACATTTGCCACCCGATATGGACCTTCGTAGCTGGGTGCAAATTTCTTCACTAAAGTATGCGAAACAGAAGATTGGAAGTGCGTTTCCACGAGAGTGAGATCTCCAACGACAAGATCTGGTTCCCTACGCCTAGTATTATAATATCTTGCTTGAGCCGCTTGTGCTCTTAGCATTACAACATGAGCTTTTTCTGCCATGATTCGTACTGATTGCGGAGTTGGTCGCTGGTTTAGTTCGTCGATAATCCCCGTTAAATTTTCAAAAGGGGTTTTAATTTTGCGACCCAGGAAAAGTTCTGCAGGAGTAATTTTAGTAGATTCGTGGACAGACGAGCGGAGGGCGAACGAAAAAAGCTCCAAATGGTCATCCCATCGTTCATGATGACCCATTACAAATGTAGCAATCATTTTCACTAGCGTGCGGTTCACGCGTTCCGCAGGATTACTCTGGGGATGATATGGGGAAATGAATGTATGTTTAATGTGTAGTCTCGCACACATTCTTTCAAAAATGTCAGAAATAAATTGAGGACCATTATCCGAAACTACTTTATTAGGTGCACCATATCTAGAGAATACTTCATTAACTAATACATTACAAATAACTTCTGCCGTAGCGGCTTTAATGGGAAAAACTTCAACCCATTTAGAAAAATTATCAGTAAGTACTAAAACGTAACGAGCTTTGTTTTTAACAGATAAAGGATAAGGTCCCAATAAATCTATTGAAATAATATCAAAAACATGAGAACTTGAACTAGATTTCAAGTGACCGGCCGGTCTTACATTACGGTAATTATTAATCTGACACAAGTGACATGATTGAACGTATGCGAGCACACTTTGGTACATGCCAGGCCAATAGGCAACATCCCGCAATTTACAACGGGTCTTGCGAATACTTAAATGGCCTGCAAGAGGTTTGTCATGAAATTCGTTTAACAGGGCCATTCTAAGGGTTCGCGGAATACATGGGCGAAACTCTGCCCTAGTAGTCCTAGATTTTGTATAGTAAAGAAAACCCTCTATGACTTCAAAATGCTGTGACCTTCCAGCCAGAGAAGGATCACTTTGTAGGGGCGAACCCGCAAGCAAAAAATTATAGATATCCCCAAAATCTGGATCATTTATTAATTCTGCCATTATCTGCTCTCTGGATGTTATATCAGCTATTAGAAGTAAAGGCAGACATCCAGGAGTAGTTTCTGTGGGGACCCCACTAATCGGAACGCGAGACAATGCGTCCGGTAATTGATTCTTATGACCTGGCTGATACGAAATTTTGATATTGCTCTCTTGTAACTTCAGAGCCCACTTCATAAGTCTTTGAGATAGGTGCTTAGCAGAATTCAAATACTGAAGGGCAGAATGATCCGTAATTATGTTAACTGTCAATTCGTTAAGATAACATTGAAATTTATTCAGCGCATACACAACAGCAAGACATTCACGTTCCGTAGCTGAATAATTGCGTTCAGCTTTGGCTAAAGTACGAGACGCAAAAGCTATTGGATGCCCAGCTTGTGACAAAACGCAACTAAGACCAACTCCGGATGCGTCAGTATAAATATCAAATTCCTTAGTATGATCCGGGAAAGCCAACACAGGAGGCTGAGTCAACGCAGACTTCAGTGTTTCAAAAGCAGCGTTAGCCTCAGGTGTCCAAACAAACTTCTTGTATTTAAGTTTTAAAGCATACAATGGCTCACATATTGTAGCATAAGCGGGGACGAACTGCTGATACCATCCGGTCATTCCCAGAAAGCGTGATAGTTCTTTTGCTGTGTTAGGCCGAGGAAAGTCAACAATAGGCCTAATTTTTTCATTATCCGTAAATAAGCCGTGGGGAGTGATTTTCAACCCCAGATATACAATCTCGTCCCTCGCTATCTGGCATTTACTAGGTTTTAACGTCAAGCCAGCATTGTATATGAGTTGGAACACCTGTTTGAGCAGAGAAAGGTGCTCGTCAAAAGTCTCGGATGTAATAATAATGTCATCCAAATATACATGCACATGGGGACCCAGGACAGGTCTGAGAACCGTATCCATAAGCTTTTGGAAAGTAGCAGGTGCAGAAGCTAGTCCAAAGGGCATACGCAGGTATTCATAAGCCCCAAAAGGAGTCACAAAGCCTGTTTTATCGACAGAGTCCTGATGTACTGCCACCTGCCAATATCCACTCGCCAAATCCAATGTTGACATCCATTTGGTTGATGACAGGTCATGTAAAATATGCGACATGACAGGTAGGGGATAATTGATCGTTTTTGTGACTTGGTTGAGCTTGCGGAAATCTGTCACGAAACGAAATTCATTGGGTTGTTTCTTTAGAACCAAAAAGGCAGGAGCAGCCCAGGCGCTTGTTGATTCCCTGATTATGCACTGTTTAATCATTTCAGAAATTTGACGTTGCATTTCCTGTTTCTTATGTGGAGCACAAGGGTAAGGTTTCGTCGCAATTGGTTTCGAACCATCAGTGTCAATGACATGATAAACCACCTGTGTGAAACCAGGTTGATCCGAAAATAAACCAGGGCTTTCCTGTAAAAGGAGAGAAAGCTGGTTTCGTTGCCTCTCATTCAATTGGTTACTCAATAACAAACTCGTTATATCCATATGGACCGTAGGAATCATTTCGACAGGTTCCGGAAAGGAAATCACATGTTGTACGAAATTCAAAGTGATTTGAAACGTATGAATAAAGTCCATTCCCATTAAACATTTCACATGTAGTTCGTCTATAAGCAGGAAAGAATGCGTAAAACGAGCTTTTCCCAGCCCTAGAGATAATGTGACAGTTCCTGTGATACTGAAGATTTCGTTATTTGCACCTCGCAAATACTGCGTCGCAGGCTGAACTAGTATTGCAGGAAAATTGTCAGTGCAAAACTTCGTATTTAGGGCTGATATTTCAGAACCAGTGTCGAACTTTGTCTCGACAATAATATCTTCAATTGTCAAGAATACATCAGGCAACTGAGGAGTTTGAACAGTCACTAATACTGTTTTAGGGTCAGAATGCTTGGTATCAGGAAGCAGGACCGACTCCTTGGTCTACTTCCTTTGGAAGTTTAAAGGATTCCTGGTTGGATTATCATGCGGTCTGAAACCTCGACCCTGCCAGGTATCGGGAAAATTTTCACGATGAGGAAAACTGCGTGAACCCTGCTGCGGGAACTCCGCGTGTCTGTTGACATTTTCATATCTATTACTTCTGCCCTCAGCACGGGCAGAAAAATCATCATTGCCCTGAGCATGAAAACGTTCCGAATGCTGCGGATTGGAACGGGGTCGAGCATACTGTGCATTTGTACGATATCCCGAAGATTGTTCAGAAACTCGCTGTTGGTTTGCCACTCTTCTGTGTGGTGGAACGTATGAAGCTTGGGTTTGCACTTGTGTATGCTCGCGCTGAAAGTTATTATGCCTATTATGCCGCTGAGGGTTGTCGTAATAAGCCTCGCGGGGTGCCCGAGCATGGTGAGTGGAACCATGTTTGCCATGTCGCTCTTCATACGTGCGTATGAGGCGAAGGCATTCATGAATTGTGGCAGGGTGTCGAACCTCAAGAAAATCTTGTAAAAATGGGTCGAGCTGCTGCAATAGGGTATCCAACATGTCAACATGACTGGCATGTGGATCCCATAGGTTATATAAGCGTGTTGTTTCCAACGCAAATGCAACAGGGCTATCGTTGGGTCCTTGCTGACGAGAAAAAAGCTGTTGTGCAAGGCTAGCTCGACTGAGGCCGAAAGGAAAGACCTCCAAAAATTCTGCACGGAAAGTCTCATAATGTGAATCCGGGTTCGACACTCTCCACTGCCGATACCAGGTCTTAGCGGTATCCTTCAAGCAAGTGCCTGCGATTTGGGCTTTGCAGTCTTCAGGAATATTATATAGATCAAAATGATCTTCCAGGTCTTTGAGGAACTTTAAGGATCCCTCCAAACCATTGAAATTAATTGTTCCTGCATGCGGTACGAAATGGGCAAGCATTCTGCTTCGCTGAGAGGATTGAACTCCCTTAGGTACGACCTGCGACTCAGAGTAATAGGAAGCTGGTGCATTATGAAATTGTGAAGAATGCCTGGGTACGTGTAGATCATTCATATCAAAGTTAGAGCCACAGGCTTCTTGCAAATTGTCAAAAAAACACCATCACCCTCGAAACTTGCCTTAGGGTGAAAAATTGAAGTTGTCTCAGGTAAGGAAGACATGGGTAATAATTGTCAAGATCTCGTGTTCGAGAAAAGTTCGGGCGCCAATTATAATGAATAAACTCTTTTACCAGCTAAGCTAATGATAAGTATAATGAATAAAGCTTCTGCTAAGCTAAGTATAATGCTTCTGCTACTGAATTATATGCTTGTACTAAACTTCAAATAGTGAATTCAAATGGTTGTTGTTACTAGTTAATTAAGATCATGAATAAAGTCACCTGCTAGTAGTGTAGTAATAGTAATGAACAAACTTATAACTGGTAGTAATGTTGTAGCAGTAAGTAAGATGAATAAAGTCTTATGCTGGTTGTTACTAGTAATATTAATTGAAATAAACCTAACAGCCAGACAGAGGTCTGACAGTACTATGAACTGAGAAAGACGTACTTACATAAACCTTTTATTATGACCTTCTACTGGTATCATCACACACAGCTACTCAAATAACACGTAGCTCCTTGCACACGAACGGAGCTCTATACTCATAAACAAACGCTCTCTTTCACATAAACCAACACTCTCCGTACAACAACAAACGCTCTCTCCGTATAACAACAAACGCTCTCTCCGTATAACAACAAACGCTCTCTCCGTATAACAACAAACGCTCTCCTTGGGTATCGTTGAACGCGCCTATTTATACTGGCTACCACCACGTCATGACTTACACTCATTGCCAGATCTCATTCAGCGGGTGAAATAACATCTCGTTCAGTAAGAAGATAATTTACATAGTAAAATAAAATAACCAGAGATAGTAAAATCAAAAGGAAAGTGAATCGAGAGTATACGTTACAATTTGACTGAGCACTCTGGCGCCAGAACGGGAAACCGCAAGAGTGATGACAAATAAGTCCTGTTAGAAAGATGATGCAATATTGTTTAATTATGATGCAATGTTATTTAAAATATGTAGTAATGATTTCTGTTATTTTACGAATCTTCTTGCATAGAGATTTCCAAATGAAATTTGTATGTACTACAAAGGACCACACTTAATCCACCCCACGGATAATCGAGCCCGGATAATCGGCGGTTTACCGTACTTCTTGTTGTGTATTCATATCGCATCCTGTGAGTTATATTGTCAAGCGCGTGTATAATAAGACGGCAGTTGTATTGTTTATCTCCGGGAGTAAAGATGTCAGTGTATAATATCAAGACGTTGAAGCCGGGCCGGGCCGGTGGCGCAGTGGTCTAAGCGCTGGCCTGTGACCATCCGTCCGAGATCGGTCCGGGTTCGAATGCCGGTGAGGCATGGATGCTGTGGTTTTCTTACGCCATTGGCTCTCTCCCTTCTCTGGAACCAGTGGCCCTAAATTAGGGACGGGCGACTGCTTATAGCCCAATGAGTTGCTCACGGTGGTCGTTAAACCTCCAACCTAAAAAAAAACAAGACGTGAAAATAAATGTTTTATGTATTTGCATATAATCATCGTTAATTCTTCAAGTGACTCCATTCTCAAGGGTAAGTTTGCTTGAAGTGGACTAGAACTAAAAATATATATTAGGGTGCCAAAAATACGTCACGGTGTCAGAAGTAGAAAA
This sequence comes from Macrothele yani, assembly GCA_039090855.1. Taxonomy (NCBI): domain Eukaryota; kingdom Metazoa; phylum Arthropoda; class Arachnida; order Araneae; family Macrothelidae; genus Macrothele; species Macrothele yani. The sequence goes on from CM076996.1 coordinate 145,138,923, forward strand.
CCAAGGTAAGATTTTCTAGTGTTGAAGTTTGGCCTAACATTCAAACTACAAGATTTTTTTTTTTTTTTGGATTGGAGGTTTAACGACCACCGTGAGCAACTCAATGGGCTATAAGCAGTCGCCAACTACAAGAATGAACACTCTTCCTTCTCCGCCGTCTCTCGTATTAGGACGTATCCAGCAGAAGCCTCGAAACTATGGCGTAAGCGTTTCAAATTATATATGGCAACAAACATATCAGATAAAAAGAAAGATGGCCATAAAATTGCCATTTTACTTCATGTAATAGGTAAAAAATGCCTACAGATCTATAATACTTTTCAGTTCGAAGTATCAGGAGATGGATCTGTAACGTACCAGGAGATGTGACGTACCTGCCAGAAGGACGCACACGACATAAAGGCAGATAGGAATCAGAATAAAACGTCCGCGTAGCTCAATTGGTAGAGCGACTTATTCCGGAATGAGGGAACCCGGGTTCGAATCCTGGCGTGGACAGAAATGACGGAGAAATTTAATTCGTTATAATGGCGCCCGAACTATCCGGATGACCCGACCGTTCAAAATCTCGCAATGGTGTGATGTTATTTCCACACCGCGAGATAGGAAAAATCAGAGAATCCCTTCTCCAGCACTTCGAAAAAAAATAATAAGGGGGAGATGATGTAACGTACCAGGAGATGTGACGTACCTGCCAGAAGGACGCACACGACATAAAGGCAGATAGGAATCAGAATAAAACATCCGCGTAGCTCAATTGGTAGAGCGACTTATTCCGGAATGAGGGAACCCGGGTTCGAATCCTGGCGTGGACAGAAATGACGGAGAAATTTACTTCGTTATAGATCTCTATCCTATAAAACGGTTTTGGATAAATTCGAACATTTTTTTCCGCAGCGCAATACAACTTACGAGCGGGAAAAAATTGCTTGGAATAATCCAACGCGAGGATCAGAATACTGATGATTTTACTACAGAATTATGTAAACAAATTAAGGCCGCCCCGGTGGCGCAGTGGTCTAAGCGATGGCTTCTGATCATTCGTCCGAGGTGGGTCAGGGTTCGTTTCCCGGTGAGGCACGGATGTTGTGCAGTGGTGTTAGTGGCGTATCTTGGTCCCCAGACCTGGGCTAACTCACCCCCACACACACAGTACTGTTTTTTTTTAATTGCGAAGTTTATTTTTTAATTGTTAAGTAATAGAAGTGACTTTTTTTCTAAATTTTAGGTACATGCCATTGCTAACATGATACCAAATAATTATGAGGATTAGGATTTGAACACCTTTTTGTACATGAACTCCATTCTTCTTTCCTTTTGTGTGAACTTGAGTGTTATGTTTTCACAAAAATGTTTCTTCCGAGTACTTTTTCATATTTAAAAATGTTTTTCTCTATTAACAAACTAGCCAAGTTGCTGGAATGTACGTGTCCTTCTTTAGCTCAAAGACATATCTTGATTCTTTTTAATACAGAAAAACTTCTTTCGGCAGTTGTTGATGGAAAGTTCGAATCCTACAAAGCCACGAATTTAAGATATAATATCACTGATTTTAATTCATTGACACTTCACGCAAACTGAAACAACTCTCGCGAAACACGTACTCTTATGGGTGGGTGCATGCGAGTGACTGAGGTAGTCTGTCTTCTCTTTTCGGAGTGAACCGTTGCCCAAAGCAGTGGCCTATTCCCCTCCACCTGCTCATTCATGTTGTCATGGAAACGCTAGCAGGTGATCGTATCGAAGTTCTTCGAATCAGAACAGCGAAGACTCTCGAAGACCTGCTTGTGTTATTCCTTTGGTCATAGCTTGCCAGACTGATTCTCATAATCGAAAGAAGCTAATCCGCTCGTATTTTTTCGCAGCAAAAGAATCGACATATCTTAATACCGCTGATAAATAATTCACTCTTATTTGTGTGTATTTAATGGACTTTTATTTGTGCATTCTCTGGGCGTCGCAGCTAGCCTCTAACATACGTCACTGATGTTCTGTTTGTCTTACGGCACTGGCTCTCTCCCTTCCCTGGAGTCAGTGGCCCAAAATTAGGGATGGGCGACTGCTTATAGCCCATTGAGTTGCTCACGGTGGTCGTAAACCCCGAACTAAAAAAAATATGTGATTATGGTGATATTTCAGGTTCTATCCTTGTAGATCAACTGGTTCGAGGCATAGATGATAAATCACTACGTGAGAGATTGCTGAGAGTGACAGACCTAAATACCCCCAAGGCAATTGATATTTGTAGAGCAGCACAAGTTTCAAGGCGGCAAGCTGAAATTTTTTCCGTCGGTGATAAACCTGAGAGGGAGACAGTTCAGATAGTACAGTACATCAGCAAAGCAGCAATAAACCAAACTTTTCAGTTAATAAATCTGCTCACAAAGTTAATCCAAAAAGCACTGACAGATTTAACAGTAAGTCAACCATCTGCATAGTAAACTGTAGAAATTGTGACTTCAGTTATCCACCCAGATGTTGTCCAGCGTATGGTAAACAATGCAGAAAGCGCAATAAAATGAATCATTATGCTAAAGTCAGTCTCCAAAAGATAATTAGGAAACTAGTTAGTACCATAATAATATAACTGATGATTTCACAGACCTTCATTTAGGGTCAATAAGTGTAAATTCACTATCTCCTAAATAGGATACTACACTTTTGGTTATGGGAAAGCCAATGAAATTTTAAATTGATTCTGGTGCACAAGCAAATGTTATATCTCAAGAAGTACTGAGCAAATTTCCAGTTGTCAGTCTGTGGTGCCTACAAAAATAAAACTATCAGTAGATCTAGTTGGCAAATATATACTGTCTTGTCAGAAGCTTGATGGATCCCAAAAAACACAACTTGAATTCCTGATCACAAAACAACCCTGTTTTTAGGTCTGCAAGCATGTACAGAAGATTTTCATTTGATAAAGTTTGAACAGTTACAGACACAACAAGAAGTAAATGTCACCGAGTCAAAGGAATTTAACTGGTGTCAGGAAGCAACACGTGCTTTGTCCAAATATTCTGATATTTTTGAAGGCTTAGGAAAACTTCCAGGAAAATATAACATCCCTTTAAATGATAGTGCTGTTCCACAGGTGTTTCCATCAAGAAAAGTACCGTTTGAAATCCATAACTTATTGAAGAAAGAGTTAGATCGTATGTTGGCACTAGGAGTAATCACGGAAGTCCAAGAACCCACAGAATGGGTCAATCCGGTAGTTATAGTGTATAAGAAAAATGATTCTATTCGAATATGTTTAGATCCTTAGTCACGTAACAGAGCGATTCTAGACATCGCCAGCTTCCTACCTTTGATGACATAGCAAGTAAACTAGCAGGTGCAAAATATTTTACAATACTAGATGCAGTATCAGCATTCTGGCAAGTTGAACTTGAACCAAGCTCTTACCTGTGCCCTTTTTCAATTCCGTTTGAAAGATACAGATTTCTAAGAATGCCATATGGGATAAAAAGTTGCCCCTGAAATATTTCAAAGCATCATCGTGAAAATGCTGGAAGATATTCCCAATGCGGATAAGTTTTTCGATGACATCATAGTTTGGGGTAAAACAGAAGATGAGCATAATGAAACATTAGCTAAAGTTCTTCAGAAAAGTCGTCAGTACAATTTCAAGTTGAAAAAAGAAAAATCCCAGATTTGCAGATCAACTTTCACATTTTTAGGTCACGTACTGTCCGCACAAGGCGTAAATATGGATCCTCGTAAAGTAGTGCCTATTTTAAAGATGCTAAGTCCTGGTGACAAGAAAAGTCTACAGCGTTGTCTAGGTATGGTAATTTACCTGATGAAATTTCTACCTGGTCTCTCTATTGTAATAGCGCCACAAAGACTATTGCTGAAAAAGGATGTTGAATGGGACTGGAATGAATCACATGAATTAATATGGAAGAGAGTAAAAGAAAATTAGTACAAGCCCCTGTTTTAGCATATTTCGATCCTGAATTGGACAATGAAATAACGGTTGATGCTTCTTCCTATGGCCTTGGTGCTGCATTGGAACAAACTGGAAAAGCAGTTGCTTATGCGGTCTTCTACACTAACTAAAGCACAAAGAAATTACGCGCACATTGAGAAAGAGCTTCTTGCTATTGTGTACGGATGCAAATAGTTCTGTCAGTATTTGTACGGAAATAAGTTTCGAGTATACATTGATCACAAACCTGCTATTGCAAATAAAACACTTTCTGCTCGTACAAAAAGGATGCAGAAGTTGTATTTACAAATTCAATGTTACTCTGTCGAAATTGTCTATAAACCTGGAAAAGAGATGTATCTTTCTGACACATTGTCGAGATCTCCACAAACTATGGAAGAATTTCCTACTCCAGAAGAAGACAGACTAATGGGTGAACTTATCAGCAGAATATTTGTAATCGATCCTAATTTGAATGAAATCAGAGAGAATGCAAAGGGATCTGGAAATGAAGGAATTACGAAGACTTGTAGAAGGAGGATGTCCTGAACACAAAAAAACAAGTACCCGAAATCGTTCAGCAATACTGGAATTATAAAGATGAAATACAATATGAAACTAGTATATTTCTTAGGCTTGATCAAATCATAATACCTCCATCGTTGAGGAAGGAAATGCTTATGAGTTTACATGAGAATCACTAGGGAAATGTTAATTCTCTTGCAAGAGCCCGAATGGTTATGTTTTGACCTGGAATGTCACGAGATATAAAAAATTTAGTTGAGATGTGTCATAGTTTTGCTAAATATCAAATCGGAAATAAATCTGAGCCAGCCGTTCCCCATGAGTTACCACAACAGCCGTGGTTAAACTTGTAGCAGATTTTTTCACCTGCAAGGAAAAAATGTATATGGAGTTGATAGATTATCATTCGAAATACACTGCTGGCCACCCAAAATGCAACACCAAGAAGGACACGAGATAGCAAAGCCAGATTTACTGGACACATAACAACATATACAAAGATGAAACGATTGAGCTTACAGGCCCGTGTGACTTGCGGAGCACGCAGGCATCAATAGTTCGTGTGGCCCCACATGGCTGGCAATAACGGCCGCTACACGCCGCGGCATCGAGAACGAAAGAGGCTTTGGATGTGGGCTTGAGGTATGTCGGTCCAGGCTGCTTCCACACGTAGCCACAGTTCATCAGGCGTAGCCGCGGGTGGTGCTTGCCGGGCCACTCGGTTGCCGATCAGCGACTAGACGTGTTCGATGGGCGACATATCGGGAGAACAGGCGGGCCACGGCAGCAGGGACACCTGGTGGGCCGTGAAGAATTGTTGCACGATGCGTGCCACTTGCGGGCGCGCATTGTTCTGTTAAAACGTGGCCGCTGGAAAGCCCTGCAGGTAAGGGAGGACTACAGGCTCCAAAACGTCGGAGATGTAGCGGTGGCTGTTGAGTGTACCGGCGATGCGTACCAGAGGGATGCGGGTGTCATATCCAATTTCGCCCCAAACCATAACGCCAGGCGACGGACCGGTATGGCGATGCATAATGCAGGCGGCATACAGTCTCTCGCCGCGGTGCCGCCACACGCGGATCCGACCATCGTGGTGTTGCAGGCAGAAGCGGGATTCGTCGGAGAAGACAATGTCGTGCCATTCCGTAGTCCAGGTGCGGCGTTCAACGGCCCACTGCCGCCGCACTCGCCGATGGTGTAACGTCAATCGTAATCGGAGCAATGGGCACCGTGCGACAAGTTCCCGCTCCTGCAGACGACGTCGAACGGTATGTGCTGAAGCAGGTTGTTGCGCAACACACCCTAATTCCTGCTCTAACATTCGTGATGTGACGGTGCGAGCCGTCAATGCCCGCCGCACAACATGCCGGTCTTCTCGTTCGGTGGTGTGCCGTGGCTGCAGCAATCGCTCACGTCGGTCCGTCCGTCCCTCCTGCACCCACCGAATTTATACTCGCCTCACTGTGGCTGGATGTCGTCCCACACGGGCGCCGATATCTCAGTACGATAAACCGCTGTCGCGATAAGCCACTATTCGTCCTCTGTCGAACTCCGAAACGTGCTGGAATGACTGCCGTATTCTGCGACGAGGCATCAGGAAGCTTCCCACGCACAGGTCCGGCAGCACAACACACTTTCACTACTTACACCCCGCCTTCTGTGCACCCTTCTTATAGTGCTTCTCGGTGGCGTGCTGGGTGCACATGATTTGTATGTGCCATGCAATGCTAATCGTTTGCATGTCCTCTCGCGGGCGACGCATGCTGCGAATTTCAGGCCAATCGGATGCTTCCTTGTTGATGTTGCATTTTGGATGGCCAGCAGTATATATCGAAGTACTAGAAATTGCTAATGGCTCCTCAGAGGCACTTATACCAACTATCAAGTCTATTTTTGCGAGACATGGTATTCCAACAGTGCTAGTTATTGATGGAGGCCCTCCATTTAACTCTGTTGAATTCCATTACTTTGCAAAAGACTGGAAATTCAAACATCTCAAGACTAGTCCACAGTATCCAAAATCTAATGGTCAGGTCGAAAGAGCTATACAGACATTTAAACCAGTGGCGTCGTTAGACCAATTTTTCGGGGCTGATGCTCCTCCAAAGAAGTGCAAAGATCCCCCAATCAAAATAAACCTTTCCTTCTATTAGCTTACCTTTACTTATGTAATATTTTTCCACTTAAAAAAAATGCAGATGGGAATTTTCTAAAATATTTTGTTGTCAAAGCAAAAAAACCTCTTCCTTCGCTTCCCTTTTTTCCCGATGAGGGGGTCAGGTGTCACAGCAACAGCATTAAGATAACATTAATACAGACAATTGATGTGAATTAGGAACATCAAACAGAAGTCATCGCTCTTTCCACGTTTTTATAAGTGAGTCACGGAAAACACATACTTCCAGTTATACTAATGTCTTCCAGTTCCGGCGCGTAACTGGAAGACCCTGGGTTCGATTCCCGGTGGCGGCCGATGAGAATTTTTCCGTGACTCACTTATAAAAACGTGGAAAGAGCGATGACTTCTGTTTGATGTTCCTAATCCACGTCAATTGTCTATTAATTATTCATTCGCTTCCTAGTTATTTGTTCAGTTGCTGCTTTCCATCTTTAGTGAATCACCAGCATTGTGCGGGGCTCCAAGATGCAACCTGCCATGTGGTTTGGCAGTTAGTCGTATATGAGTCCAGAGAATTTGAGGCCGCAGCGGTAGCATGTCCGGCGCGTAACTGGAAGACCCTGGGTTCGATCCCCGGTGGCGGCCGATGATAATTTTTCCGTGACTCACTTATAAAAACGTGGAAAGAGTGATGACTTCTGTTTAACTTTACTCTAGAGGGGGAAATCTCGTCGCCTGGTCTCTGCAGGGGTTAGGCCATTAGGGAACAATACGTCAAACAACTTAATGATTTACGGGGTGGGAGTATCGTGGAGGTACGTACCATCAGTCCCAAGCCAACAAAAGCCCAAAACCTGAGAATCAGCCGTAGGCCAAAAGACTGAAGGAACGATGTACGACAGCAACTACAACAGCTTGTCGGAAACGGTAATATTCATGTGAAAAGACGACATCTTTACTAGGGTAATAAAAAGCAGCATGAGAGGGAGCAGAAGTTTCCACTAAGTAAAGTCGTTTTTTTTACGGGGTAAAGGGATTTCGGTGGGGTATTAGCGCATTTCTCGTCACGGTAGTTTATTGGTGAATGTATTTGGCCATCGAGCGGGAAATATATTGAATAAGGGCGTTGAGAGCGGAGAACTGTCGTATGATAGATTCTTTTTTACAGAACAGTGTTGCTACGCATTCTTCTCAATTAAGTGCAGTTGATGTTTTTTGTCCAGTGCGAGCTATATTTTCAGGACTACTAGGATAGAATTTTTTTAAAAATAGCAGCACGAAATACTTCTCTTGGAAAACAGCGTCAAACAACGGTCTTTAACCCAAGTAGTCACTCTGTGCACGAGCTCTCTAACATACAAGAAATACATTCCCGACAAAAATGCTCTATTTATTGTCGATTTTATTCAAATTCAGTTTCAGACAATTGTCCTGTGCGATACAGAGGAAAAATCTGGTATGCATAAAGTTCGACATCATTCCAGTTTTATAAATAACTGAGGTAAATCAGGGTACTTTGGATAGCTTTTGTCGAGTTGCACATCTTTGTTTCTGGCTGTTTTTTGAAGAAAATATTATTTCAAAAGTTAGATATATACAGTATATATATATCATCATCATCATTGTCAACCATTATCAATCCACTGCTGGACGAAGGTCTCCCCAAGTTTTCTCCACAACGGTCTGTCTTGTGCCAGTCTCCTCCATGTCACTCCAGCATACTTACGAATTTCATCCACCCATCTCCCATGTGGTCTTCTTCTGGGTCTTTTCCTGTCCCTTGGAATCCAATCTAAAATTTCGGCTGTCCATCGATGATCTGTCCTTCTGGCAGTATGTCCAGCCCATTGCCATTTCAGGGATTTAACTCTGATCATGATGTCTTCCAATCTTGTCATTTTTCGGATCCACGAGTTCCTCTTCTTATCTCTCCTGGTTACACCAAGCATGCACCTCTCCATGCTACTTTGAGTTGTCTGCAGCCTTTGTATGTCTCTTTTAGTTAAGGTCCACTTCTCTGCACCCTACGTAAGCACTGGAAGGATGCATTGATCAAACACTTTTCTTTTAAGACATAATGGCATATTGCTCTTGAAAATTATGCTGTTTCTTCCAAAAGCTCTCCAGGCAAGATTTGTACGCCGATTAATTTCTTCATCAATGTGACCCTCACTTGATATCTGCTGTCCAAGATAAACGTACGTGTCTGTTATCTCTAGCTTTTCTCCATCAATCGATAAATCTTAATTTCTTGTAAACGCATTGAACATCACTTTTGTCTTCTGAAAGTTCATTTTTAATCTCACTTCTTTACTCTTGTCAGCAAGTTCCTGGATCATACTCTGCAGCTCTGATGGGGTAGTTGCAAAAATGACTACGTCATGAGCAAAACGAAGGTGGGTTAGACAATCTCCATTAATCTTTATCCCTTTGTTTTCCCAGTTCAGTGATTGAAAGACATTTTCCAATGTGGCATTAAAGAGCTTCGGAGATATGGTGTCACCTTGTCTCACTCCCTTTCCAATTTTTATGTGTGTTGTATTTTCAAACAGCCGAATCTTTGCACTTGCATTTTCATAGATGTTATTAATAATATTAATGTATGCATCTTCAATACCGCAGGATTTCAGAGCCATTGTAACTGCTGATGGTTTCACCGAATCAAAGGCCTTTTCATAATCGACAAAAGCCATGCACAATGGAAGTTCATATTCCCTCGCTCTCTAAATCAGTTCTCTCAGTATGTGGATATGATCTATTGTGCTGTAGCCACTCCTGAATCCAGCTTGTTCTCTCGGTTGAGCCATGTCCAATGTTACCTTCAAGCGGTGTGAAAGAACTTTAGTGAAGATTTTATAAACCACTGATAGGAGGCTGATAGGTCTGTAGTTCCTGAGATCCTCAATGTCACCTTTTTTATGTAGCAGGATCATTGTAGCGTTGTTCCAATCCTCAGGCATCCTCCCTTCATCAAGGCATCGAGTGAAAATTTGGGCGAGTACTGTTTCGATTTCTCCACTTGCTTCTTGTATGATGTCTACAGTAATTCCATCTTCTCCTGGAGCTTTTCCCCGCTTCATGTTCTTGATTGTATGTGCAACTTCTGATGGGAGGACTGGAAGAACTCTGGTACTGGTACCTTTCATGATGTCTGGAGTACATGTATCATCCCTTTCATATAATTTGGAGTAGAAATCTTTCACTCTTGTGAAAATGTCTCCTCTATTTCTTGTTACAGAACCATCTTCTTTTCTCAGTGCCATAATCTGTTTTCTTCCCTTACTGAGATGTCCCCTTGCTATCTTTAGCCTTTGGTTGTTTTCAATTGCTTTCCTCACTAGTTCACAGTTGAATTTCCTTACGTCTTCAGTGCTACTTTTTCGTACTGTCTTGCATAGCTCTATATATTCCACTTTGGAAGTCACATCTTCTTTAGTTGTCCTCATCTCTCTTCTTTTTTGCATCAACATTTTGTTTTTTCCTGATAATTTGTTCACATGCAACTTGTTCTTAGACCCAGCTAATTTTGTTGCTGTTTCCATAAGAGCTTTGGTTACTTTTCTGCTAACTTCAGAAATATCCACTTTTTCCGATGTTAGGTCTTCTAAAGCAGAGAATCTGTTCTTCAGTTCCAACTTGAAGGTATTATGGTGTTTTTTAAGGTTGGTTATGTCAATACATTTTGTTTGTCTTATGAGATTGCCACGTTCGAGTTTAGTGTTGAGGTGCATCTTACTTCTCCCCGCACGGGGATAACTGGTTTTCCAGTTATTTGGGGAGCGGCGCCCCCACGGCCCGAGCTCACCTTGTGACGTAATACATTTTGTTTACTCTGGAACGATGACATCACCGAAGGGACAGCTGATGGGGGATGGCGTCCCCACGGCCCGAGCCGATTTTCTCTTATTGTTTTGCTTTTTTCGTCTTAAGTTCATATAATGACATGTACCCGCCTCAGTTGTAGGCTGCTGAGGTTGTGATGAGGCGCCAGCTCCGGGTTTTGTTCCTCGTTCTCTTCCCTGTGTTTTCTCTTTTATGTTACATTTTCTGTTTTTCCGGAGCTGGTTAGCTTAGACCTACCTGCATGTTTGCCGTGTGCGGTGACCCGTACAGGTGGAAATGAGGATGCTGGAGGCTGAGGTATTTGGGGGCCGGGTTGTAGTGTCTCCAGATGCCAACACTCCTCTTTGCCCTCTGCTTCACCCTAAACGGGAGGCTGGGAGCTAACCCACTCCTGGTCAGGAAGTCTGTGGCCGAGTTGCGTCCAGACTTCTAGCGGCTTGTCGTTCTGTTCGGCTGGGTGAGTTGGGGGGTAGGGTGGGCATGCCAAAGGGGTGTTCTCCGGGCACGGGAAAGTCTGGGTGCACGCTGAGCGTGTGTCTGCCCTACCAACTTGCTATATCCGCTGACTATCCCTAGAGCCGTGTCCTGCGTCCTCTTGGGCTTGCGGACCTCCGGCTCTCCGTCGTTGGGCTCGGTAGTGGGTGGGGAGGTTGGCGGACGAATCTATTTTTCTTCTCATGGCAAACCAAAGTGTTTCCCATGCTGTACCTTTAAAGCGCAGTGTGGAGGATGGGTCGCCCTCCTCCACTAAGAAACTACTAACTACGAATTGCAATGCTCTGTTTCTTCTGATTCACTCAGTTGATCCGGCTCAGTCTCTCAGTTCGAAGAGTCCTTTCTGGATTAATAAGGCTCTTCAGGCCGTTGCGGGCTCTCCAAAGAGTGTTAAGAAGCTCCCGTCAGGGGATCTTCTTGTGGAGACATCTCATCCACGTCACAGTGCCACCCTGCTGGAGACGACCGTTCTGCTGGACATTCCTGTGCAGATCTCACCCCATGGCTACCTCAATTCCTCTCGCGGTGTGGTCAACTCCCGCGACCTGCTCGAATGCAGTGATGAGGAATTGTTGGTTGAACTTGGGGACCAACATGTTACTGGGGTTCGGCGTATCCTTTTCAGGCGGGATGGGAAGTCTATTCCCTCCCGGAACATCGTCCTGACCTTTGACTCACCTACCCTGCCAACTTCCATCAAGGCGGGGTACTTGCGTCTCGATGTTCGGCCCTACATCCCGAACCCCTTGAGATGTTTCAAGTGCCAGCATTACGGTCACTCCCAGCAGTCTTGCCGTAATGTAGCAAAGTGTGGGCGCTGTGGTTCAACTGAACACTCTTTGGCGGACTGCTCCGCTGAGGTGGATTACTGTGTGAATTGTGAGGGTTCCCACTCTGCGTCTTCTAAGCAGTGTCCCAAGTGGATCGAGGAGCAGGCTATCCAGCGCCTGAAGACCACTGAACATCTTTCCTACCCTGAGGCCAGGCGGCGGATAGCTCCTCTTCCATCCGGCCGACGCTCCTATGCCTCGGTTGTGGTGCAGAAGGCTACTGTTGCGGTTCAGACTGAGGTGACCATCCCGGCGCGTTGTCCTTATGATTTTAAGGACATCGTCGCTGCTGGAATGGAAGCACTGCAGTCTCGCCGCATTGCATCCAAGGCGACATCTACATCGTCGCCTAAACCTTCTACGCCGAAAACATCTACCAGCACAGGGACCCAGGGCACTGCAAAGAAGAAGCCAGAAAAGGTGAAACCCGGCTCATCATCCTCGAAACAGAGCAAGCAAACACAGCCTCTCAACACAGGGGGTAAACACAGCCCTGTGTTACCTCCAGACACTGCCGATGGGTTGGAGGTGATGGACGACAGTGAGACGTTCTAGTCGTCTGTCTTTTTCATTCTTTCGTTACATTTTTCTTTATGGCCACGCTCATTCAGTGGAATTGCCGAGGTCTGCGATCACGCATTGATGATTTGAAAGGTTTACTGTCTTCGCACACACCTGTGTGCGTGTGTCTCCAAGAGACAAAGCTTCGCACGACGGACACTCCTTCGCTGCGGAGAAATTCTCTTTTCCGCCATGATCACCTGGATGGCGTTATTGCCTGCGGTGGGGTGGCCGTCGTGGTTCCTCATGGTATTCCTGTCACTGCAGTTGCCCTTCGGACGACTTTGCAGGCAGTGGCAGTGCGACTATCTGTGCACACACTGTTCACGGTGTGTTCCCTCTACATACCGCCAGATGAAGCTGTAAGCCTTTCGGATCTGGAAGATTTAGTTGACCAACTGCCGCCTCCTTTCTTCATCTTAGGAGATTTTAATGCTCACAATCCGTTGTGGGGTTCTACAACTCGAGACTCCAGGGGCCGTGTTGTTGAGTCCCTTCTCTCCAACACGTCCCTCTGTCTCCACAACACCGGAGTTCCTACTTACTTTCATGAACCCACCCGCTCGTACTCAGCCATTGATCTGTCTCTGAGTTCACCATCTTTATATCCTGACTGGTCCTGGAGCGTGTCTGGTGTTCCCCTTGGCAGTGATCACTTTCCCATCTTTCTCCGTCTAGCGGGTGGTGGGTACCGTTACCCTACTCGCCCTGCTAGATGGAATGTTGATCGTGCCGAGTGGGACTCATTCACGGCTTCAGCGATTATTACTCCAGCTATGGTGACCTCAGGAACGGTCAATGACGCTGTTGCGGCGGTAACGGATTGTATTGTGCATGCGGCAGAACTTACCATCCCCAGGACGTCGACTAAACTTCCACGTTGCCCAAGACCTTGGTGGAATTCCACTTGCATGGCAGCTCGTCGGGCCCAACATCGGGCTTGGGGTAGGTTTCGCCGGTACCCCACCGACGCGAACCTACTTGCTTTCGAAAAGGCCAAGTCCTACGCGCGGTTGGTTCGTAGGCGTAGTCAACGGGAGTCCTGGATGCAATATGTATCCGGGATTACCTCCACTACCAGCCCTAAGATCGTTTGGGACAGGATCCGTAAGATTCGGGGACAGTACCCATCTGGGGAAATCTCCATTCTTGAGAGTGATGGAGGAACGGTTGCTGACGCTCAGGGTATTGCTGACTGTCTGGGCGCCACTTTTTCTTCGGTGTCCAGCAGCAGCAATTACCCTGCTTCGTTCCGGCAGTTACAGCCGCGGCTTGAACGGTCCAAGATTTCTTTTGGACCGTTTTCTTCCGCAGATTATAACAGCCCGCTGACTGCCGTGGAGCTGAAGACCGCTCTGAATCGGTCCGGCCGGACATCTGTCGGACCGGATAACATCCATTACGAAATGCTGAAGCACCTTTCTCCGTCCTCTTTTGAATGTCTGCTAATCCTGTTTAACAGGATTTGGCATGAGAATGCCTTTCCCGAGTCTTGGCGTACGGCCGTTGTCGTTCCTGTTCCCAAACCTGGTAAAGATCCTACCAACCCGTTGAACTAAAGGCCAATTGCTATGACGAGCTGCCTTTGCAAAGTACTCGAGCGCATCATTAATCTTCGTCTCATTTTTTATTTGGAATTTCATCACATTTTTTCGCCTCATCAGAGTGGATTTCGCAAATATCGATCCACCACCGATCATCATCTACGCCTTGAGACATCTGTCAGAGAGGCGTTTGTCCGGCGTCAGCACATGGTCTCCGTGTTCTTCGATATGGAGAAAGCTTACGACCGCACCTGGAGATACGGCATTCTCCGTGATCTGCGTGACTGCGGATTGCGGGGAAATTTGCCAGCCTTCATTGCCGGATTTCTCCAGCACCGGATGTTCCGTGTGCGCGTCGGATCGACCCTCTCTGCGTTATACCCACAAGAGCAGGGTGTCCCTCAAGGCTCCATTCTTTCTGTGACATTGTTCATCCTTCGTGTAAATCATATTTTCACTCTACTTCCTCCGTCGGTTCGTGGCTCCATGTACGTGGATGATCTGCAGATCTCTTGCGCATCTGTCAACATGCGCACTATTGAGCGGCAGCTGCAGTCGGCCATTAATAAGATCTCTACCTGGGCCTCCCACAATGGATTTGGCTTCTCGACCCAGAAGACCGTTTGCGTGCATTTTTGCCGCAAACGGGGTCTTCACCCAGACCCTAATCTCCGTCTGGGGTGTTCTACCATCCCTGTGGTGTCAGAAGTCAAGTTCCTTGGGCTAACTTTTGACCGAGCACTCACCTTCCGGCCTCACATCCAGTCTTTGAAGGTGAAGTGCACGATGTCATTGAGTATCCTGAAGGTCCTCTCTCGAACATCTTGGGGGGATGACAGGTGCTCAATGCTTCGCATTTACCATTCTCTGATTCGGTCAAAGTTAGACTTCGGTTGCATAACGTACGGTTCGGCACGTCCTTCTGTGTTGCGGCCTCTGGATCCTGTCCATCACCAGGCTCTACGGCTATGCACTGGTGCTTTCCGTACCTCTCCCGTGCATAGCCTGTATGTCGAGGCCCATGAACCGCCGTTGTGCATCCGTCGTAAGCAGCTGTCTCTTCATTTCTTCACCAAGTTGAGGTCTCTTTCTGATCATCCACTGCATGGTTCGATTTTTCAACCGCAATGTGTCCGCCTATTCTCACACCGGCCTTCCTGTGTTCCGACGTTTGGGATTCGGTTGTCGGACTTGGTGCGCGATGCTGGTCTAGACTTGTCACGGGTTGGTATGACCCGGTTCTACAATGAACCGCTTTGGCAGCCGGTTCAAGCAACGGCTGGTCTTTCCCTTTGTGTGTGGCCAAAGTCTTCCACTCCTGCTCTGGTGTACCAGCAGCTCCTTGCCGAGATACAGGAGAGTCTCTCCTCCCGGATTTCGTGCCTGTATTTACTGACGGGTCGAAATCCGGTGAGGTTGTTGGATCCGCATTCGTGTGTGGCGATGCCTCCCATGCTGAGAGGCTTCCGCCTGAATCCACCGTCTTTTCGGCAGAGATGCGTGCGGTACACCTCGCTTTGTGTCACATACAGTCTAGATCACATCGTCGCGCTTTGATCTGCTCCGATTCCCAGTCCGTCATCCAAGTTTTATCTTCTCCAGAGGACACGGACTCACCTGTCATCCGTGATGTCCGTCGTCTTCTTGGAACTTTGGAGGGTGATGGCTTCCTGGTCCGATTCTGTTGGGTTCCTGGCCATGTTGGGATCCGGGGTAACGAGCTGGCAGATATCTCTGCCAGGTCTGTTTCCTCCATGTCGCCAGCTCGGCTGCCACTGTCTTTCCGAGATTTTCGCCCTTTGATCCGGAAATATGTTATGGATGAGTGGCAGTCCCTGTGGTCTCAACAGGTCATTAATAAACTTTATGCCATCAAACCACAGATCGGACTATGGAAGTCTAGTTTGCGGAAGAACCGTCGTGAGGAAGTTGTTCTTGCACGTCTCCGCATTGGGCACTGTCGTTTTACTCACCGCTTTTTGCTGTGTGGCGACAGTGCCCCGATGTGTGAGGCGTGCCACTGTCGTCTCACCGTCCTTCATGTTTTGTGTACTTTTGTTCGGTTTTGTGATCATCGTTTTCGTTATTTTCATTCTCATTTGTTGGACGAAGGAGCAGCTACGCTGCAGACTCTCATTGGTGAGGACTGCGATCTGACCGCAGTGTTCTCCTTTTTTAAGGACGTTGACTTTTTTAACCTAATCTAGTTTTTACCGTATTCATTTCCATCTTTCATTTTTACCGCTTCATCCTGTTTTTAACCTTGTGTACGTGTTTTATTGATTTTGTTCTCTTTTGATGTCTTTTGTTTGGCGCTCTTTGGCCAACCCTGGCCCTTGCGCCATTAAAATCTACTTACCAGCCTACCAACCAACCATCTTACATCTCACCAATCTATGGTCACTACCTGTGTTGAACTTGTTTAGCACACTGCAGTCTTCTATGACGAATTTTTTGTTACACATAATAAAATCAATTTCACTTGTCGTCCCATTTGGATTTCTCCCTGTCCATTTCCTGTGTGGCTTTTTCTTGAAAAAGGAGTTCAAGATGAAAAACTCTTCTGCCTCTGCAAACTCAAGGAGAGTATTTCCACGCTGGTTTCTGTTGCCGTGACCGAATTTACCTACTGAAGTTTCATTCTGTTGCCGTCGCCCTATTTTTGCATTAAAATCTCCCATAATTATCTTCAAGTGCTGCTTACCTTTATTATTTAGATGACGAATTTCCTCATAAAATTCTTCAATTTCTTCTTCAGGATGACTTGTGGTGGGTGCATAAGTTTGAATAATCTGAGCCTTGTATCTTCTCGAGAGTTGGATAAGGAGTCGTGCAGCTCTGTCAGAGGAACTTTCAACTTCTACAACTTTATCCTATATATATATATACACTGACGGAAAAAAAAATCCCAACACCAAGAAGGGGTTGTGTTAGGTAAACGACAGTTGGTAGGCGGTGAGAGTACATCTGTAAGATGACGTCTATGCAAATTTCGCGCCCGGTGCATACGTGTGGCGCTAGTAGCGCCCCTCGGAACATGCAAAGAAGGTTTGCTGTAAATACGCGCTGTAATGTTCGTGAGCGTTAGTTATCGTTGAGATTCGACGTAGTGTGTTGATGTTAGTCAAGAATGCCTTTAAGAAGACGAAGAAGCCATTATCAACAGCTCACGGAGTTTGAACGAGTTCATGTAATAGGGCTACGAGAAGGTGGATTTTCTTTCCGCAATATTGCAGAACGACTTTGCAGGAATTTAGCCACTGTGCATGATTGTTGGCAGCGGTGGTCAAGGGAAGATACTGCCTCAAGAAGACCGTGTTCCGGCCGGTCACGTGGCACTACTGAGAGGGAAGACCGCCGTGTACGGCGTATAGCCATACGCCGTACACGGCGGATGGCTATACGCCGTGTACGTATACGGCGGATCGCAGTACGATGCGCCACGGCAGCCGTGGCGCATCGTACTGCGTCTGCGGCAGCAATTCGAGCTGCAGTTGCCACCACAGTGACACAACGAACTGTTACAAATCGGTTACTTGAAGGACAGCTCCGAGCCAGACGCCCTGTAGCGTGCATTCCCCTTACTCCAAACCACTGCCGTTTGCGACGTCAGTGGTGTCAAGCTAGAGCTCAATGGAGGACAGAGTGGAGATCTGTTGTGTTTTCTGATGAAAGCCGGTTCTGCCTGGGTGCCAGTGATGGCCATGTGTTGGTTAGAAGGCGGCCAGGTGAGCGCCTGCAACCAACCTGTCTGCGGCCGAGACACACTGGACCTACACCTGGAGTTATGGTCTGGGGAGCAATTTCCTATGACAGCAGGAGAACTCTCGTGGTTATCCCACGCACCCTGACGGCACAGTTGTACGTCGGTCTGGTAATTCAACCTGTTGTGCTGCCATTCATGAACAGCATTCCAGGGGTGTTTTCCAACAGGATAACGCTCGCCCACATACCGCTGTTGTAACCCAACATGCTCTACAGAGTGCCGACATGTTGCCGTGGCCTGCTAGATCACCAGATCTCTCTCCAATCGAGCACGTATGGGACATCATTGGACGACAACTCCAGCGTCACCCCAAAACAGCATTAACCGTCCCTGTATTGACCGACCAAGTGCAACAGGCATGGAACTCCATCCCACAAACTGACATCCAGCACCTGTACGACACAATGCATGAACGTTTGCGTGCTTGCATTCAACATTCTGGCGGTTACACCGGTTATTAATGTACCAGCATTTCACATTTAAAATGGCTCTTTTCGCGCTTACATTTAGCTGTGATCTTGAAACCTTAATCGATTAAATATGTTACCTAAACAAATGTATTGCCGCCATTTCATTCCTCTACAACTATTTTTTCGTGGTGTTCGGATTTTTTCTTCCGTCAGTGTATATACTATCTACCAACAAGTAATTGGACTGGGCACCTGTGATAGCAAAGGAAACGAAGTTTATTCACCTTCAATAGCTGGTGGAGCCTCCACGAGCGGAGATTACAGCTGAGACCATCCGGGACATACTCTCAACCAGGCGTTGTACGACGGCTAGCGGTATTTTGTTCCACTCGGCTTGGAGAAGACAGGTTAGTTCCTTCACCGATTTCGGACGGTGGGGGCACCCCTTAAGTCGACGCTCCAACTCGTCCCAGAGGTGCTCGATAGGGTTAAGGTCTGGACTCTGCGCAGGCCAGTCCATTCGATTAACCCCATTGTCACCATACCAAGCCATGGTGGACCTCGCAACATGACAGGTGGCATTGTCATCCTGAAAGTAACATGGGTCCACCCCGTAAAACTGCCACAACGTAGGAAGCGCATAGTCATCCAAAATGGTGCAGTAGGTCTCGGCGTTGAGTCTACCAGGAATTGCGACCAAGGGTCCTGTGCCATACCAGGAGAAACACCCCCATAGCATAATTCCACCGCCGCCGAACTTCACAGTTGGCACAATACATTCCGGCAGGAGGCGTTCTCCAGGCAGACGCCAAACCCAGACCCTGCCATCCGAACGGTAGAGGGTGAACCTTGATTCGTCGCTCCAGAGAACCTGTTTCCACTGTTCAACGGTCCACTGTCGACGTTCTTTGCACCACGTTAGCCGAGCAGTGCTATTGGACTTGGTGATCAAAGGCTTGTGGGCGGCAGCACGTCCATGATAACCGAGCAGATGGGCTTCCTTACGGGTGGTATTCATCGAAAGAACACTCCCGGATGCCTGTTGAAACTCCTCGCGGATGTGGCCTATCGATTTGGTGCGGTTCTTCCGAATTTCTCTGGCCAGCACCCGTCGGTCTCTAACTCCCAGTTTTGTGGGTCTGCCGGGTCGGGGCACATTCCGACAGTCAGCTCTCATCTTCCACTTTCCACTCACGTAGGCCACTGTGGATTTTGGGTACTTCAACTCGCTGGATATGTCACGTATGGATCAGCCATTTCTGTGATACCCGACAATTACACCTTTCTCGAAATCAGAGAGCTCCGAACTGAGTGGCATCTTGCATGCGACTGGTTGTTTTGTTGTTTCCCACAAGATATTTAACGGCGGCGACCGTGACGTGTATCAGAACCGCAGATATCGTCGATTGCAGGGGTGTCCAATTACTTGTTGGTAGATAGTGTCACAGTAAAGTCACATTATTGTGACCTCCTCCTATTTTTGACGTCAACAGCGCGTAGCCAATGAAAGAAGGCACGTGTTGTGAGCTGGCTTGGAGGGTATATGAGGTGCAGTGGGCATTCTGAAAACATATCACTCGTTGCTGTCATGGATAAAAGGAGCGATTTATCAGATTTGCAAAAAGGGATGATTATCGGCTTTCGGGCCAAGGGTGGCAGTATTTCTGAAACAGCGCAGTTTGTGAACTGTTTGCGTGCTGCTGTGGTTAATGTGTATCGTGATTGGAGAAATGCCACCATTGCGAATAAGCGATGTGGAAACTGCAGAGCACCACGCGTATTCTTTGTTGCAGTTCGTCCAGTGTATGCACTTCATTTGAATAAACAACTGTTTTCAAATGACCCCACAGGAAATAATCTATTGGTGTCAATCAAATCAGGAGATCTCGGAGGCCACTTGATTGGTCCATGGGTACCAATCCATCGGTTAGGAAAGTGAACATTCAAATATTCTGTCACAGGGCGAAAAGTATGTGGTGGTGCACCATCGTGCTGAAACCACATGTTCTGCCTTTCACTTAGTGGTATGTCCTCCAGCAACCCAGGTAAGATATTCCTCAGGAAATGAAGGTAGCGATTGCCTGTCAAAATACCTTCGTAAAAATAAGGACCTACGATGTGGTTATTCAGCATGCTACACCATACGTTTATACCCCAAATACGTTGAAACCGTGTTTGTATCATCCAGTGAGGATTTATGTCATTCCAATAATGGCAATTGTGCCGATTTACAACTCCATTGTTGTGGAACCGTGTTTCGTCGCTCCATAGAATTTTCGCCTTAACGTTGACATTGTTCATGAGGACAGAGAAACGGGCCAGGAATTCTAACCTCCTTTCCGGATCATTGGCGTCCAATTCTTGTGTTAAGTGCAGCTTGTAAGGATGATATTTGTTATTGCGCAAAATACGGTGCACAGATGTTTTCGAAATGCCTACTTCACCGGATACTTGTCGTACTGAGGTACATGGATTCAAATGAAATGTACCCAGTAATGCAGTAGCCTCATCAGTTGCAGTTTTTGGATGGAACGCCTTTTTCCTGGATGGCAATGTGCCACTACTGCGCAGTTTGTGTTCCACATGTCGAAATAAGTTTTTACTAGGCGGATGACGGTTTGGATATTTCTCTCTGTACATTTGGGCTGCTGAACGACAATTTCGTTTACACTCTCCGTAAATCAGTAGCATATCTACATATTCATCATTAGAGAACACCATTGCACCTTATGGTCTCCGCAGGTTAAAGAAATTAAAGAAAACAAACTGACCTGAAAAACTTGGTCGACAACGCTGTGCAATAACTACGGAATACCACTGAACGACACTACTGTCTACAACACGATTACAGCAGGAAATGCCAGCATTCATTAAGAGTACTGGAACACCGCTCATACGTCATCTGACATATCACTTCAGGAAACATAGTCTCATACGATATTTGCATAATCCCTCGCACTGCGACATGTATTCAGTTGGTTTAGGTGTTGACAAACAAGGAACGTATGACCTCACACCTCTTGGTACGTAGCTTCGTACAAAATCTGCATAATCCCGTGAACGCTAACATGGCGATATTCCCTATGACGATATCGAAAGCAACAGATATCTTTTACACCGCAAACTCATTTTCGCGATGTTTTTCGTCCACTTCTACCTTACACCCCCTCCCCTCCAACACGGAAGAGCAGTTAATTGCACAAGCTGTTGTGTCTACTGTTCGGTATTTCATGTGGTTTTTTTACATCGCATAACACAGACCAATGGAATCGGCCAAAGCACAATTGCATTTATTCGCGGAATGTCGTACATTTACCCTCGATGAGCCGTAATCTGTTTCAATGAGTATGGGGATTACACTTATGGCGCAGCATGCGTTACCACCATAATGCTATTTGGCGATATTCTGCGGAGTTTGCTGGAGGACCTACACTAAGCGAATCGGAAAACCCATGGTTTCAGCCAGATGGTGCGCCGCCTCGTCCTTATGACCCGATATGAGGGTCGGGGTCGGGAGGTGTCAATATCCTATAGCACGTTTGTTTCACGCCTCCATTCATCTACATTTGCAACGAACAGTTTCCTTTCTAGGTTATTTCTGGGGTTTTGGAGACATGGATCATCACATTCCGCACCCCCGCCATTTCGCGCGCTTTCGGTGAAATTCAATTGTGTTTTCACTAATGATCTGTTCATAAGCATGGCTTTCAAATGAGCAGTCTTTGGACATACGTTGTACATTGACGAAATTTTTTTTATCGCAGATTTTCGTTTTCATTTGCCTCCTATTCCCCCAAACTCCGGGAGGGAAGGGGGTCAACTTTTGCATTCCGTGGTAGCTCATCTTCACTAATTTACATTGCTGTTTGTTTCACCTCAATAGCTTCGTCCGATCACGAGATATTCCACTGTCCAATGAATCGTGGGACACCCTGTATATATGATTTCGATTGATTGGAGGTTTAACGACCACCGTCAACAACTCAATGGGTTATAAGCAATCACCCGTCCCTAATTTAGGACCACTGTTTCCAGGGAAGGGAGACAGGCAGTGCCATAAGACAAACACAACACCCATGGTTAACCGGGACCCCTTCCGGACGAATGATCAAAAGCCATCGCTTAGACAGGGGCGACTATATATGAAAGCAACAAAAAAAGGCTATGAGCAGCCAGCCATCCCTCATTTAGGGCCATTGGTTCCAGGGAAGTAAGAGTCCTAACGGTGTAAGACAAACACATCATCCGTGCCTCACCATGTACTTAAACCCAGAACCTGACTACACTCAAGGGCAAAGTTAAGTTACAAAAGTTTTTTTCATCGTAGTATGAAAAGGAATGAAACATGTGGTCTGAGACTTTTACAGGGAATATAATAGACTGTGACCGGTATGTTAAGTAACGCATGTCGCATGATGTCACATATATGACATTCCAGTAGGATATATAATTTATGACTACGAAGCTTGCGGTGTTAAGATAGAATAATAATAACAACGTTTCGCACAATAAAATGTTTATTATACATCGACTATAGTTTCGCAGAGCGATTGGCTCGGCTTCCTCAGGACGAATGGAGCGTAAACATTCAAATCATTGTGACATCATCAGAATTCTGACGGTCACGGGTTTTGGCGAGTTGTTTCCACGCGCTTGAAAGAAATGGAGTCGACGTCATGTCGTTGACAAGCCGTGACGAGTTCCGGTATATGTGGAAAGCTTCTAATATATTAAGCTTGAAAGTCGAGTCCGGTTTATCAATAAGCGTAGTGTTTTCAAACAAAAAGTTATGGTTATTTTCGTGACAATGTTGAGCTATAGACGACTTCTTCAGTTCATAGTTCCGTACATATGTCTTGTGTTCCTTCACACGGAAGCTTAAAGCCCTGCGGGTCTGTCCTATATATGAAAGTCCACATTCACAAGGTATCTGATAAATTCCCCAGGAGTTCAAGTCTTCGATGTAGTCTTTTGATCCGTAAAAATTCATCTTGTTTATGGGTTTGAAAATAACTTTGAAATTAAAACTTTTAAGGATTTTTGAAATCGCGAAGCAAATCTGAGGAGCAAATGGGATAACTGCCCAATTCTTTTGTATTGGGAGGTCTATAGGCATGAGCGTGCAGACAGGCTTTGGTTTTCTAAACTTTTGGACAGCTTTGTCTATAACGGAAGGGCTGTATCCTCTGTGTGCTGCAATTCGTTTAAGAAAATCAAGCTCTTTCTGTAAGGAATCCTCAGTTGAGCAGATATGTATTGCACGATATACGTATGTGAAGAAGGCCGAGATCTTTTGTTTCCACGGATGATTTGATTTTGCATGAGGGGGTAAGGAAACAGCAAATGGTTTTCGATAAACTGTTGTACTAAAGGATCCTTGAGAGCGTGACACAAGGACATCAACTGGATGATAGGAATTGAAATCCAGTAGTCTTTTAGTATTCATTGGTTTTTTATACCAACTAGTGAGGAATTTTCATCTTCATAATAGATAGTAATATCTAAGAAGTTTATTCTTCTTTCTTTTTGAAGTTCAGTAGTGAACTTAAGGGAATCATCTAATTCATTGAATGAGTCTAGAATTCTTTCTGGAACAATTTCTGAGCTATCTATTATAAATAAGATGTCATCCATGTATCTGCTATATTAGCTAAGAGTGGGGAGAGTGTGGGCTCCCCACTCTCCGCTAACTATTATGTGGGAAAACTAGAAGAAAAGATACTAGTACAACCCACATACTTCTGCTTATATAGCAGATACATGGATGACATCTTATTTATAATAGATAGCTCAGAAATTGTTCCAGAAAGAATTCTAGACTCATTCAATGAATTAGATGATTCCCTTAAGTTCACTATTGAACTTCAAAAAGAAAGAAGAATAAACTTCTTAGATATTACTATCTATTATGAAGATGAAAAATTCCTCACTAGTTGGTATAAAAAACCAATGAATACTAAAAGACTACTGGATTTCAATTCCTATCATCCAGTTTCTATTAAGAAAAAAATGTAGCAAGTCAGTTTTTAGAAAAAATTAATAAAATAGTTTCTACTGCAGATAAAAAAGAAGCCCATAAGGAAGAGCTTAAAGTCATACTTGCAGAGAATAACTATCCTAAAGAAGAAATTGAGAAGCTTCTGAATTTTAATGGTACAAAGAACCCACAAAAGCAACAAGTAAAATTCACTAGAAAAATTTCTTATCACAAAGGTTTATTTGAGTCTTTAAAGAGAATTAGTAAGAAATACAATATTAGGCTAGCTCCAAGTTTAGAGAACAAAGTTAAAAAATTTTTTTCCCTAAAATAGTTCAAAGAGAAGAAGATATTTTAAAAATGCAAGGAGTAGTTTATGAAGTAAATTGTAGTTGTGGACTATCTTACATAGGTGAAACAGGTCGCAGACTAGAAACTCGTGTAGCTGAGCATAAAGCAGCTATAAAAAATTGCTCCAACAAGACTGGATTAGATAGGCATGTTAGAGAAACTGGGCACAGCATGGATTGGAATTCCCTTAAAGTAATCAGTTTCCAAAGCAATTTCCAAAAAAGAAAACTGAAAGAAGGAATAGAGATTGAGAAAAATCAAAATTCCATCATCAATGACTGCAAAGGATTTTCCCTGCCTAACATCTGGCAGGATTTGTTGAAAAATAACCTAAACCGTCAAGGTAAACCGTAACCGTGATAGTGACAAAAAAAAAAAAAAAGTGACAACAACAAGACAGCCTGAAGAAGGAGAAGAGTTTTCTCCGAAAATTTGCTATTAATGTAAAAAATTTCCTAGTAAAATTCCCATAAAAAATGCTATAGATTATTAATTCAATTAAACTAGGAAGCCATTTCTCAACATGAGCTTTATTCAAAAAAAAAATCTCTAACCATTTTCTCACAACTATGTTGTCCATTTATGTAAGTAACTTTACTTCTGCACACGAGTGCAGCTATAAACTTTCTATATGCAAGCACGTGCAACAATGAAACCAAATAATTCCATAAAATCAAAGCACTTTTTAAGGGTGTGAGCACTAAATACCATTTTTTATTTGTCTTAAAAAAAAGGGCTGATATTTCACCTAAGTACTTTCCCAGCTATGTCACAGATCTCACTCTTTGGTTGTCTTCTACCTTACTTGTAACTACTATTAACATTGGTTACACAACATTAGTTTAATAATATTTTACAAGCAAAGTCACTCCCCAGAATAACTGTCAAAAGTAAAATAGATTAACCTAGTAGTCTTCTGTGGAAATGTATCTCACCCTAGAATAAATTTTATTTTTTTTAGCTTTAATCTAAAAATAAAAAATACCAGCACAAGTACATCTAACTAAAACAATGAGTAAGAAAATCTTATAAACTGACATTTCCAAATCAGAAATAGTTTATAGACACTATATAAATCAGCAATGTTCAAATCATTTACTGCTCTATTTAACTTCAACTGGATAATTCATTCACCTACCTGCACTACTATATCCTAAAACATTGAGCTTTCCTCTCTTTGTATTTGAGGGGGGGGGGATACTCCTAGCTATATAAAATTTAAAATAAACAAGACCTTGTATCGGTGATTCCTCAACACCCTTGCTACTGTTTGTCAGAACTCTCCAAAACTGTAGCACACGGTTCTCTTATCTTTCCTTCCCAGATAAAGCACTATTTTTTAAAATAAACTCTCCTCACACATTTCTGAATAAAGTGTATTTGACTCTCACCTTTCAGCACATAAAACTCACATTTTTATTACTTCTTAACCACTGACTAACTTCTTGCTACCTAGAAGTGACCGGGTAAATATTTAAATGTAGCAGTTATTAACTTGTATACAGAGACAAAAATATGTATATTTAATATTAACATACTATTTTGAGCCAACTGTGAGAAAATATGAACTTATATAATAAATCTACAATTTCTTTTTTTCTTAGTGAAGAACTAACTTTGATATTACAAATTCTATTCTACGGTGCTAGAATTAGTAGTCCAGCTGTGACACAAGTTCTTAAAAATGTTGATTTTAAATAAATTCACAATACTTAGAGAAGTGCAACTGAAGATTTGTCATTATTTTTCGCTACATGCTAAGTTCCTTTTGCAATGGTGCAAATTCATGCAATAACAGTTAACAATGCAGTTGCTGCTGACTTTTTAAAAATTTTACTGTCATCGATTCAAGTCTTAAGAAAAAGATGCATACTCTAAGTTCACAGAATCCAAACCATTTTCATAGAATTTATTTGACAATTACAAGTGAACAACAACAAAATAACACCTTGCTATTATTCATAAGGCATATAAAACGTTTACTTCGGAGATCTACACAATATACTGAGAATTAAGAGGAAGGAGTTAACAACACAGTACGAGATTCTACAAGACCCATATCAAGTTACATGCCATGCAGTTTGATCATTAGAAACAGTGACACCAGCAACGTTTCATATTATGATGTTAATGCACTTCATATTACCACTCCAGCATAGATGCAGTTCAGATTACATTTAAGTAAAATTGTACTTCTGTATAATACAAAGAAACAGCTGTATCTCAGAAACGGCTGCATAGAAAATTACCACCAATGCATAAGAGATACTACCTTTATGTATCCTTCTCAGCTAGAAAAAGCAGCCTGTTTTTGTCTAATGACACACAGGAAGCAAATAAAAAATAACAAGGAATACATAATTGGTAGAAACTGGTACAAATACCATACACAGCTGCATATTATCACATCTTTTAAAACTTGCATTCACAAGAAATACAAAGTTATTTATATGGTCAAATCAGTGGACAATGAAATACAAGCCTATGCCAATAAAAACTAGTTTCCTGTTTCAATTAAGACAGGAAATGGGTCATTATAAATATGCATTAAGAAACAGACTATCAAATGAACAATACTTTTCAGTAACAGGAGGTTGCCAAGCACAAAAAATGACAAAGAAAGCAGTAGCATGTGTTAGCCACTACACAGACAGGCTGAAACTGCTAACAGAGTAAACATATGAAACTGGCATTATCCAAGATGTACAAAGACAAACTAAGGCAGTCCTGATCAGGCAATGGAAGCAATGAAGAAAGGCAATTTGTTCTGGATGGCTAATACAGAACTATTAGAGATAGATGGCATTTATAAGAATTATTTTCAAGCAGGGCTGGAAAATAATTATGTAATAGCAATTTTTCAATGTGGCTAAGTGCATTTTCTGCAATGATTATCAAAAATCACAAGTTTACGTGATCTGGCACTGAGATTATGTAACATGCCAGTAAAAATTGTTTTAAAAGATATGCAAGCAATCTCATTTTATCAGATGTTTAGAAAACAAAGACGAGTTTACACCAGTAACAGACATAAGAAAAACTCAACACTAACAAAATGACATTTGTCCTTTTCCAATCCAACTAAAGCAACTGACAAAACTTATTTAAAATGAAACCTCGAAACACAATATTTTTTTTATCTCCAAAAATGACCTCTTTCACGTAAATATGCCTGCAGGTGTGATTACATGAAAAATTATAAAAAATGCTATGTTTCATGTTCCTATGATTAAAAAAACTAAACAATTTTACCAGTTACTTTAAAAATACACACACACAAAAAAAAAAAAAAAACACTAATTTACAAGTTATTTTTATACATATCTCAACACAATGTTCCAGCTTTTTTGGGAGCAACTACTATTGTTCATCATGCAGAAATATACTCACATGCAATGTCATACAAAACATTTTAATTCATCCAATGCGCACAAAACATTTCACTATTTTTGAATTAAAATGTTATGTCAGACTGCACACATATATACAAATAGTACCTCGTCCCTGCTCATCAAGAATGCCAGATATTTTATTTGAAATGAGTAAGCAAAACAATTCAGTGTCAAATGTCCATCACAAAAGTTTCAATATTTAGAAAATGAGTATAAAAAATATCAGTTTTTCAAACTAAAGGTTACATTTAATACTACTAAAATAAACATGTGGTACACATAACTAATACTATTACCATTGCAATAACAAAAGATTTACTTGATTAAAAAATCTTTGTAACAAAATAAATAAAATTGATTTAATCAACTTGCTGGACACGGTATAACGTAGCAAATTTTGGAAGGAGTCAAAAACTGATTTGTGGCACACTATCAATTTCCACAATGAATGCAAAAAATGTTTCTCATATGCTGTGCTCATGAAGTACTGACTGGAATGTTATATTTATGCTACTTTGGAGATATATCAGCTTGTTCAGCATCCTTTTAAGTAACACAATTTTGGTTTATTTTACTTTAATTTCACTTAATTATATAAGCCCAATATTTCAAGCAAGAGAACCAAAACTTTGGGCTGTGCAACACTTACACTTCCTCAGTGTAACTATAACCTTACAAGATTTTTTTTTTTTTTTTTTTGTAGAGAGCTATTTCATGACACTTTACTTCTAAGCAAGGTTTAGGTTTTCATAACTTTTCTGTTTTTTGTATGAATAAAGAATTCTCCTTTATTGCTTTCCTTTTTAACACAGCTTTTAAGCCTCCTAATTAAAATTGCATAATTTTGGATTTTAATCATGGAACTATGTCTTGAGTATTCTATTTCAGAAATAAATACCACATTTTGCTATATCACAATATGCTCAGAGGAGTTGACACACTATAATTTAAGGTCACTGGCTCCACACAAAGGACAAAATTGGAACCATGAAAGATCACACTAAGTCTCTCCTAGAACTAAATTCAGTTCCTCTGTAGTTTTTTTTTTTTTTTTTTTTCTTTTATTGGGGGTTTAATTACCACCGTGAGCAACTATATGGGCTATAAGCAGTCACCTGTCCCAAATTTAAGACAAATGGTTCCAGGGAAGGAAGAGAGATAATGCAATAACACAAACACAACATCCATGCCTCACCGGGATACGAACCCAGATCCATCTCGAAGAAATGGTCAGAAGCCAGCGCTTAGACCACTGCGCCACTGGAGCAATTCCTCTGCAGTCTCTTGCACCTTATAAAACTTTCTCATGAAAGGCTTTCCAACATTTTACATTCAATAATTCAGAAGTTCAATGTTTGCAGTTTTATATGCAATGAATCCTAGATTTGTGAACTGCTTCAATTATTATGATAGCTGAGGATGATCCTGATGTTCTACCAAAATTTAAATTTTATGGAACAAACATATTGCTCATAAGACAAAAGTTTTGAGTATTACCTTATGTTTGTGGAACCTGCAGAATTTAAATTTAATCTGTTTCTTAATCAGTTATGACAATTTGCAATGTAAAGTGAATAAAAGCACAACTGATATTACAGTGCATAGAGAAAGAGAAACAAAACCATGTTATGTGTTGATAACTGCGTATTTAACACATAACATGGTTTTGTTTCTCTTAGCCCCCACTGCCCTTCACACGCATTTTGTAACTTTTTTTTTTTTTTGAGGTTTAACGACCACCGTGAGCAACTCAATGGGCTATAAGCAGTCGCCCGTCCCTAATTTAAAGTCACTGGTTCCAGGGAAGGGAGAGAGCCAGTGCCGTAAGACAAACACAACATCCATGCCTCACCGGGATTCGAACCCGGACCCCTTCGGACGAATGATCAGAGGCCAACGCCTTAGACCACTGCGCCACCGGGGCGGCTTGTAACTTTTCATCTCTCCTTAAGAGTAGAAGATATCCTTCCCACTTATGCATAAAACACATGAGAAAAAGAACTGCATTTGTAATTATGAGCCAAAGAACACACAAGTATTTATTAAGTCCTCGAGAATAGATCTGTAAAATTTCTCCTTTTTATTGGGGGGGGGGTTAAATTTATTCCCAACAACAAAAGAACACAAGAAAAAGGTTTTGACACTTCAATGCTGCTTTTCCTGTTTAACAAGAAATTCCAAGTGTGAGTATTTCTATCAACTGGAACTGGGAAACTAACATTCCTTTATGTTTAATGTAGCAGGGATCAAGTTTATTTTTTTAAACCATTTCTTGCTTTAGTAGTTTCCTGACCATATGAAAACAATCACTAAATCAGTACTCAAAATAGTGTAACTATACTAGTAATCCAAATTTATTGGCGTAAAATAGAAATCAAAGTTTCCTATCTTTCGCACATCAACCAGATGGCTTTTTCAAGGAAGGTAGGCAGCAAACCGTCTATTGCTGTTTACATTCTTTAAAAAAGCTATCTGTTTGATGTGTGAAAGACTGGAAACTTTGATTTCTATTTTATGCCAATAAATTTGGATTACTAGTACAGTTATACTATTTTGAGTATAGATGGTGTACAGTTCCTGTTTATTAATCTCTAAATCAGTAATTACAATTTTCTTTTTGGAAGGTTCAGGATGAATACAAAGGAAAGACAAATTTAAGGGAAAATAAGCCTTTGAAGACAAACCAATCAATTTCACATGGACAGAATATACTCCATGTGAACAAACTAATCTAACACCAGCAAAAATTTACTTTTATATACACGCATAAAACCAATGTTAGTGTCACAGAAGGAAGCACTGATCATCAAAATATAACCTGACAGCAATGAAAATTTTCAGCATTTCATTAAAAGTAAAATGAAATGTTGTAAATTATTTCATAAACACACACACACACACACACACACACACACACACACACACACACACACACACACACACACACACACACACATTCAACTTTTGCCTTGAGACTCCTAAAAAAATGAAATAAGTGATAGCTGGAAGCTTATTCATACGATATTAAAGTCAACAGGGTTGCAATGAGAAGCACACCCAGAAAAATAAATACAATTCTTTTTTGGAACACCAGTGTAACTGGCTTGAATTAATTTGGAGATGTCTGGATTGTTTTTTACAACTGCCAGAAAACAGTATCTGAATTAAGATATGGAAAATCTGACATCTTAAAATATGCAGTATTAAATCTTGTCAACTGTATGATAATCATATTTGTCAATGCATTTTGACTGAAATCAGAAAATGTAATTGTTCAAAGTGATAAGTTTAGTGATAACTGACCTTATTTCCACAGAAACTTCACATGTCTACTTCTAAACTTAAAATGAAGCAAATCACATGTACTGTGATGTATATTATGTTTTTGACTAAGCTAATTTGACCTGCCTGATTTTGAAAGCTACCAAAAAATGATATAATCACAACTGGAATAAACATCTATAGTACAGGAATTGATAGCCCTCATGAAAAGAAAATCACATTCTGTAAACTACAATGAAATTAAACCATGAGATATCATGATCCTAGAATACTAGATATGAGGCACTTGTTCGTAATTCTGAAGTTTGGGACTCAGGAGAAATAAATGTAGCTCACCGTGCACAATGACCTATATATAATACAGAAAAAAATCCTGTGTTCAGTACCATACTTCTTTTTTCTAACAACTGAGGAAAAACTGCACTGTCATATCTTTTATATCAAGGAAATTATGACAAAGGGGTTTGAAAAAGTTCCATGCACACACAGACAAAAGACATACACAGCTCAATGAACTACCCAGCAAGAAAAAATGGTGCAATAATACTGGTAGAAAGAATAGTGGAACTCTGGCATGTAAACAAATACTAAATATGAAATGCAAGATATACATAAAAAGGAACCATTTTATTTTTCCACACCACAAAATATATCAATTAAATTCAATTACATGCACAGCTTGCACATGAGCATTTTCCTGAATCATTTATTTCAGATGCATATTAATATTACAAATGTGTTCCAGAGAGGAAGCTCAATTCGATATGTACAAAACACAAATTATAATTACTACCAGGGGTACATTGCACCAACTATACTTTCACTGCAAGACAGGCCTCTCTAAAATGTGAAGGGGAAAAACAGACCCAATTAGCATATGAGAATCCTCAACAAGTAGCATGAATATAATAATGGATATTTTTATCTTCTTGAAATGACTGAAACACTTCTTACAAGGAATTAAATGGGTGGGGGAATGTTTTACACATATTGTGAAAAACACTAATATAAAAATTGCTTTTGTTTTCAGAAAGAGTTAGAAAAAAAAAACTATTCAACAAACTTTTCTTCTCACATAAAATAATTTCAAAGAAATAATCCCAGGATCACTACTATATAAGGCTTATGTTTTTGGTTCCTTTATAGGTGCATCATGAAGGCATTTAAATTTTCTCAACTAAATGGCAACGAATATAACCGCCAAATGTCTATTGTTTCAATTATAGGCAAACTACTACTGACTGTTGTTATTTTAAAGTTTTTTTTTTTTTTTAATTTGTGGTCTACAGTATTATACTTATGAATAGAATTTTTGAAGACTGTATATCACTACAGGCCACCAACTGTTCTGGTTAACTACACAAAAACACAGTTTTGGCAGTGACTAATGAACTCCTTTTAATTTTTTTTTCTTATGATATCATGGTAGTTAACTATTTTAAGTGAAACCCAGTTTTTGTGATCAGTATATGTAAAAAGAGGAAACCTGTTCTAAAATGAATTGTGATTCAATTAAAATTATCCAAGACCAACAAAGTTATCATAAAAAGGTTGTTTAACAAATCTGAAACTGAAAAATCTCCATTTGTCAACAACGGCAGAGGTAGGCTGTAATTAGACAGAGTGGTAACACGGAATAGTAAGGAATTCTCTCTCACTGTTTTGCCGGTTTTTAATGGGGAAGGGAGGGTGTAGTATTTTAACATTAACCAAGGATCTGAATATGCTTTTTCACACTTGTAATGACAATTACTGATGAAATTAGAGTAATATTGAACTCTTAGCTGCAATAGTTGCATGTAACTTGAAGCTGTTCACATCATTCTTCTCTACCCCCCCCCCCCCCGATACTTTTTTCTAATGCATGTAACTTAAAAGCGCCCATAGATAAAGAAAGAAGTAACATTGTGGTAATACACGTGCACCACACATTTCTTTTCTTGAAAATGAAGAGTAGAAACAAAGGGAAAAAAAAACAAAAAAAACATTGAGTGCAGCAACTGTACAACAGCACATTAAAAACAAAGCTGTTACTCACTATCAAAAATAGGCATCAGTTTAAGAGCAAAATGTAATAACAGCTGAACACGTCTATGCTGGGAACACATTTTTGAAAAGATCATTTACATTATGCAGGAATAGTAACAATGTAAATTTCCTCAATTTAAGCTGTACAGCCTTTATATAGAAAGAAGGGGAAAATGTTTAAGATACAAGATAACCATACAATAACATATAAAATGTGTGCAATCAATGATCTAAAAAGTGCACTGAATAAAAATAAAGATGAAACATGAAAAAAAAAAAATATATAAATGGGCCATATGAGTTCCTACAGTTTCATAATCTACAAATGCAATAAAAATGACCTATTTTCAAAATGAGATTCTCCCATGCCTAAAAAGCAAACTGAAGAGTACAAAATAAAACTGGATAACACAATCATATAACACAAAGATCAGTCTATGGCAGTAGATAAATTAGCACTGAAAAAAGCCAATTTCTGTTGGAAAATGAAATATACATAAACATTCCTAAAATGGAAACTTTCTTAACCAGCACAGCACAAAATAACACAACACAAGATGAAAATGTAACGGGAACATTACAATAGATTAGCAACAAAGTGCAGAAACAAAATTCGCAACTATTCAAATAACGTTCACTTTCCAAGCACATGCACAAAAATAAAGAGGGGACAAATAAAAGTAGCACCTTAACACATAATATAATGAAAACTGGAGATATGATTAAAACATCCAAAATGGGTATAAATTATACATTCACTTAAGATATTAAGCAAATAAATGCACTAAAAAACTGCAGATGAAAAAGATGTTTCAGTAAAAATATAAAATCACTGAGCATAAATTTAATTGGTGAATTTAAAAAACAACAACAAAAAAACCCTCCCTTTCCATTCTTTTTTGAAGCTAACCAAAGTTAACTTCTCATTTGTGTTTTCACAATGGCCAAACTAATAAAATATATTTAAATGTCCATATGAGGTTACTAATTGAATGGCTACGTAGTTCACCCATGAAATGTTGTTCTACTATATCAATGATTAAAAATGGTAAAAGTTAAGATGCATGCATGTTTGACAAATCCTGTAAAAGAATTTTAAAGTACATTTACATTTGGTTAATGTTCCCTGATTAGGACACAAGTACTTATGGCTAGAGAGGCTTTTGCACGATACCTAAAAATGAAATATATATATATTCTAATTTAAGTCCTACTCCTCCCTTTACCCAAATCCTTAGCCACAAGAAACCAAAACACAGAGGGGAGGAGGGTAAATGCTTGAAAACTCCCAGCAACATGTTTAAAATCATACAACTTGATTTTCACATCAGAGCTATGACAAAAATGTTTTAATAAGAGATGTGGCTAATTAATACATTCAAAAATTGTATTATTGAGAACAGAAATTAATTGAGTATGCAATTATCCTTAATGAAGGACTCTATAGAAAGTTACCTATCCATGGTAATATGCTAAGTTAGCAAGTGAAAAAGTACATCAGAGTGGGAAGGAAGTAAAAAGCATGCATACGATTACTTTAAGCCACTCTCTTGAAATATATAAAAACACATAACTGCCAATGATCTATTTAGATTCAATGTTTTCCTACTTTAATTTTGATCATTTACACTGTGAAAAGTTTAGCCATGTTAAGTGCAATATTCTTTCAACACTTTTACTGAATGTTTTCCACATTTGTACTAGAATATGAAATTTAGAAGCAAACAGAACATACTACAAGCACTGAATGGAATATCTAATTTACTGACTGCTCAGATGAAACTTAGCACAATTATTCCAATTCATGAACTTTCTTTACTGGTGTTACTAACATTTTCTACAGCTTTCAATGCTCTGTAATTACATACTCACCTTTTTTCTATTAGATATTCCTATATCATTACCATTTTCCCTTTTGTATTACACAAGAAGTACTCTATGGCTGGTTAAACCACATTCTCATAAAAAACATTTTCACAAAGCTGAAGCTTCTGCCAGTAAGAAAGAGAATCTTGAAAACAGCAGACTGAAAATAATTATTTATAAAGCACCAGTGTGATGCACAACAATTCAGCCCTATAGTTTAAAAGTGGATGTCTCGTACAAACATGCTTAACATGTTTGAATATCACCTTAACAACCGATAGATATATTAATCACAGAATAACTAAACTGCATACAATATTTAATACACTGCAAAAAGAAAATATTTCATACAATAAATAAAACTTACACAAAAACTACAGATATAAAAAGGTAGTGAAAATCTGTCTCCCTTTTATTTGTAGTTTATGAAGCTTTAGTTTTTACCATTTGTGCTGTAGCTGTACTCCGTTAATAATACACATAGCCACACAGAAATGAAATCAATGATCTGTACACTAAAATTTTCAACGTATTTATTTATTAAATTTGCAAGTACTGAACTACACACCCAAATAAAAGCATGCTGATCAAGGGTGAAAGTGCATATAACTTTGTCGTCTAGCGCAATTACCGCAACATCTGCTACTTTTTAGTTAATTTTGAAGAGGTAAAAATATATAAATTCTCATTGGAACTTATTTATTTTGTGAAAAACAGCTAGCACACAAATCTTGCCTACTAGGTTAGTATAATACAGACACAAAATAACCGGGGTTTTTTTATGACTTCATGTTAAAAAAAAAGTTATGAAATGTACACCAATAATCAGTTTAGACTGAAATATGATATTTTGTTCTGCAGCTTGTATTAGAAAAATGGACAACTGAAGGACCAAGCATCTACTGCTGCCCTTCATTTCTTATGCTGCTTGCCGGCAAATGTTAAAAACAATGCCAAACCTTGACACAGACTCTGGTGAGAATGTTTGGCATCAGAAACTCATCTCATCTACAGGGTTTTAATGTTACTTAGTAGATAGAAATGTATCAGGTGTAACTTATGTAGTTGTAATAAATTAAATGTCATTAATTGCATTTCTGCATTACAGATTACATGCATCAAAATCATTGTCATGAAACAAAAACCCGATATTTTTCCGACTCAAAAAAGACCAGGAAGTGTAAAAACCTATAAGTAGAGATATCCAATTAGATTCATAAGACATCGACGCTTCACTGCAGCTCAAGCCTATGTGCATAAAAAGAAGAGGGAGGGAAGTCATGATTTGCTATGTTTATAAAAATGACTCATATATTACATTTTACAAAGCAGAACCACTTTGCTTGCAGAATTGCGGCACACACACATTTATGGCATTCTCCAAACACATTCACAAGGGAATAAAAAAATTTCCTGTGTTAACATAAAAATGTGCCAGTTTTTCTAACAAAGTGGGATTCAACTGAGGGAAGGAGGCTGTTAAACAACAGTTTTCACATCATAGCACAGGTAAAACAGCACTACTAGATCTGGCGTTGCTCAAGATTTTAAAGTAAAGAATATGTACAGTAAATTTGCTACGCACAAATATGCAAATTTATGTGTGGTAAGGAACAACGTAAGTAGCAGGAAAGTATCCTCGCCTGGGACCAATTTCTCCTTCCCACCAATTTTGGTCTGAGCGATCCATGACTGTTATAATGTCCCCACGACGGAATTCCAGTTCACCAGGCTCTTGAGGCTGGAAGTCATACATCGCTTGGACTAAAAACTGAAAACAAACATCTATATTACAATATCCATAACAAATATATAAACACATGCAAAAATGACATACGAAAAAATTCATATAATTTTGCCTTGAAAAAAAACATTAACATCGTTCAGTAATTAAAAAACATAACACAGCACAGTTGTCACTAACTTAGCTTTTAAGTTGTCACTAACATAGCCCCTTAAAAGGTCTGAAAAGTTTCAAATGCTTTCAGAAAAATATCTTTTGAGATTTTTATCTTATGTGGTCGTACACCACCATTTTCTGACCCTTGATTATTTTACAGAGTACTGGAAAAACAAAGGTACTGTTAACTAAGATGGAACAAAGATTCCAGATGGAGGCCTCAAGACATTTCTAAAATCCTTCAAGACTTATTAGTCAAAATGAGAGCATTATCAAATGAGTTGATAGAAGAATGTACCATAATCTTTTAACAGATAAAGCACTCAATTGCCTCATTCTTTATAGCACGAAAAGTGCCGAAGACAAAGAATAAACATGCACCACCATTTGCAACTTTTTTTTTTTGACAGCATGGCTTCTGTTAAGTCCACCTAAAGCAGAAAGGACTCTATACTGAACTTTCTCAACTAATTTCATTATCCACCCTATTTTCTCTATCACACAGATATAATGATGATAACCAATGACAGATATTCAAGCAATAAGATGACAATGGAGAGGTTCATTTAGGTTTTCTAGTACAAAATTCTGTGCTATTTAGCTACAATAAAAGTAGGAAATAATACAAGTTTGGTGTAAGGACATGTGTTGACTCAAATGTTGCCATATTTGAGAATACATTTCCACATGAAAGGAATATGATAAGATGAGTCTGTGTTATATGTATTATGATGTTTTCACATCACACAGGATTCTTGGCTAAAAGAATGGGATTTTACGTTTAGTATTTTTCCGATTGGGAACAGCAGAAGTATCATTGATGGCTCATACTGACAATGTGGTGGCAATATTACCTTTCTTTACATTGGAAATACAGGGTGTCCAAGAATTATTGGACACATTACAAAATTATGTACAAAAAAAAAAAAAACTGAGCATTGTCTGTTTTTCTGTCACATATTACTAACACGGTTTCTATATTTTTGTTTTGCAGAATTGTTATTCCCAGAATCTGATAGATGGCACTAGGTGTGGCCTGATGAGGAATGTATGAGGAATGCGCAATCAGTAGTCATGTTATCCGCACAGCAGAAGGAGATGTGTGTGTTATGGCTTGCGGAATTGAAGTCTGTCGTTAAAGTTAAAAGACGGTACCGTTTAGAGTATGGTTGTAATCCTCCAACGGATTCAATTAAGTGGTGGATGAAACAGTTTAAAGAAACTGGCAATGGGAACATCATGGAAGAGCCAGTAGGCCTAGCATCAGCGGTGAGACAGTTGACCAAGTTAATGAAAGTTTCCGACGAAGCCCCAGGAAATCCGTTCGTAAAGCAAGCAGAGAACTGTGCATTCCGAAATAGACAGTTCACAATATCTTGCACAAGAAATTAAAGTTTCATGCTTATAAAATCCAAATAGTGCAAAAGATGCATGTAAATGATTACACTGTGATACAATTTCGCTGTGGATGTGCTGAATAAAGTGGAAAATGACGAAAACTTTCTCAGTACTGTAATTTTTAGTGATGAATCCACATTTCATGTATCAGGTATTGTGAATCGTCACAACTGTAGGATATGGGACAGTGAACCGCCTCATGTTGCTATTGAACTGGAACGTGATTCTACAAAAGTTAATGTGTGGTGCGCCCTATCAAAAAGAGAAGTGATTGGCCCTTTCTTCTTCTGCAAAAAAACCCCCATAAATGGTGACATTTACTTGGATATGCTAGAAAATTTTACTATACCCCAGATCAAAAGATATGACGTCATTTAAGTCATGGTGCAAAGAATAATTTTTAGTAGTTTAATGTCTTTATTCCTCCTCCGCATTGGTCAACATGTGTATGTAAGTGCCTAAATGAGCATTTCCGCAACAGATGGATTGGGCATGGTGGTCCCATTCCGTGGCCTCCTCGCTCTCCAGATCTAACTCCATTGGATTATTTCATGTGAGGTTATGTGAAGGACCGTGTCCATCAGACCCCTTGTACTGATTTGCAGGAACTGAAGCAGCGTATCACAGCTGCTATTAATTCCATAACTCCTCAGATACTTGCCAATACATGGCATGAAATCGAGTATCGCTTGGACGTACTACAAGCAACAAAGGGATCTCACATCGAAATTTATTAACTTGTGTAGTTACATTTTAAGTTAGTACAGTCAGTTTCTTTCTATCTGTTTAATGTTTTGTTTTTTATAATTTTGTAATGTGTACAATAATTCTCGGACACCCTGTATATCCCAAAGTATGCTAGTTAACTACAGAACATATTTCCAACCTAAAAGGTCCCTTCTGGAGATTTTAATGTTTTTAAAAATAATTTTTAGAAGTCATGGTGCAAACTTTGCAGCAAGAACTAAAATAGTTGAGATTTTTTTTTTTATGTTTTTAAGAAGGATTTGAGAATAGTTCAAGTTTTTGTGGAACGACTGGATTGTAAGCATGGAGAAATGGACAGATAACGGGAAGTTCAGCGAGTGAACAAGTGGCCAATTTATGTGATTCATGTCGACTGAATATAGGGGGACAGTTATGCGAAATTCCAACATTAAAAATGTTTTTATTTATATTCCTCCTTTAAAAACCAGATTAACTATTACAAATAAGTTAGTTTTGTCAATGCACGATTT
Source organism: Macrothele yani (assembly GCA_039090855.1). Classification (NCBI taxonomy): domain Eukaryota; kingdom Metazoa; phylum Arthropoda; class Arachnida; order Araneae; family Macrothelidae; genus Macrothele; species Macrothele yani. The sequence continues at coordinate 145,178,379 of CM076996.1, forward strand.
GAAAGCAGCTAACGTCTACTTTCCAAAGGTATGTGAACGGTAACGAAAGGTATTTTACTTCTAAAATTAATTCAAGACAGAGCTTCAAACAAACCTCTACATTCTTCAGATATTTACACTATTTAAATCAACACTTCCACTTTTGACAATAACCTTTTACACTGAAAATGTATATCACATCATTAATCAGCACATGTTGGAACATATTTAGGATGAAAAGAAAGAATTTTGGCACCTCATTGTTGGTATTAATGATCAAAGATAAGTGTGCTGTTCCCAATTGAAAAAAAAATGCATAGCCCCCTTGAATAGACAAAAATATCTTAGATAACATGAAAGCACTTAAATCTATCTTGCTCGAAACAACTGTAACACAGGTTTAATGTCTTTATTCTTCTTATCTTGAAATCAGGCAACATTTGACGCATTTACACTACTTCACACTATTTCAGTAGTAACTAGCAAAACCAATTCAATGTACTATCTCCCACTTTAATGTAACTAATTAGCATAGTATTTTGGAAAACCTATTTTACTTTTCTCTTAGGTCTACACAATGTCTCAGCATTCAGATTTGGAGGGGGGGGGGGTTGAATGTTTAACAACCACTATGAGAAACTTAATGGGCTATAAGCAGTTCTGTTCCTAATTTAGAGAGAGAGAGAGAGAGAGAGAGAGAGACAACAACCATGCCTCACCAGGATTTGAACCCGGACCCATCTCAGACAAATGGTCAGAAGCCAGCGTTTACACCACTGCGTCACAGGCAGGCGCAGCACCTTTCGGATAATTCTGTATTCCATACTAACATTAATTAACTAAGATTTTAATTTTCTCGTCATACTCAGGTTGAATTCTGTACGCACTTTATTCATTCTGACTGGTTTACTCTGCTGTTCACCTTCACTTTCCAGCAACAGGATTGTATCATACACACATCAGGTGACTCAAAAGTCAGTTTAAGTTTCAAAACTTCATAACCAAAGAACAAATGCATGTATTACTATGTGATTTACACGAAAAGCATCAGCTACTAGGGGAGATTTTGTTTGGCAACAGAAAACCTTTTAATTCAAAAAGTCACCAACAGAGGGTAACTAACACTGGCTCAAAAGTTTGTAAATATAGTGAAAATTAATATATATATATATATCATCATCATCATCGTCATCATTGTCAACCATTATCAATCCACTGCTGGACGAAGGTCTCCCCAAGTTTCCTCCACAACGGTCTGTCTTGTGCCAGTCTCCTCCATGTCACCCCTGCATACATTCCAGCTGCCGGAGACTGAGGGCCAAGATTTAAGTTGTGGAATCATTTTGGAGGGGTTTGGCCATAACTCACCACGCTGGCCAAGCGGGTTGGTGAGTGTGGGATAGAATTTCCTCTAATCCCGATGTTATAGTTATACCGCTATTGGCGGTCGTCAGAGCCCCTTTAGTGGGAACAGGATGCACCACGAGAAGGCGGGATTGACATTTGTCAAGGAGAGGCTGATATATATACATGTATATAGGGATGTAAGGTCAGGTGATGCATAACATCACAGCCTCTCCTTGACAAATGTCAACCCCGCCTTCTCGTGGTGCATCCTGTTCCTACTAAAGGGGCTCTGACGACCGCCAATAGCGGTATAACTATACCATCGGGATTAGAGGAAATTCTATCCCACACTCACCAACCCGCTTGGCCAGCGTGGTGAGTTATGGCCAAACCCCTCCAAAATGACTCCACAACTTAAATCTTGGCCCTCAATCTCCGGCAGCTGGAATGTACCTGGCCAAGGCAGCGGCCAGTGCGACATGAAGGCAGAGGGTGCCAAGAATCCCCGGAGGACCGGACTAGGCTGCCATCTGATGCTGACCTTGGCAACGTACAATGGACGCTCCCTATCTTCTGATTCAAGGCTTCTTGAATTGGAAGAGGAACTACAAAGGATCAAGTGGGACATCGTGGGGCTAAGTGAGGTAAGGAGAAAAGGAGAAGATCTCATCGAACTGAAAAGTGGACATCTCTTCTACTATCGTGGGACAGATACTGGCAGAACTAGTGGTGTTGGATTTATAATAAACAAGAAACTGAAGGATAAAGTTGTAGAAGTTGAAAGTTCCTCTGACAGAGCTGCACGGCTTGTTATCCAACTCTCGAAAAGATACCAGGCTCAGATTATTCAAACTTATGCACCCACCACAAGTCATCCTGAAGAAGAAATTGAAGAATTTTATGAGGAAATTTGTCACCTAAATAATAAAGGTAAGCAGCACTTGAAAATAATTATGGGATACTTCAATGCAAAAATAGGGCAACGGCAACAGAATGAAACTTCAGTAGGTAAATTCGGTCACGGCAACAGAAACCAGCATGGAAATACTCTCGTTGAGTTTGCAGAGGCAGAAGGGTTTTTCATCTTGAACTCCTCCTTCAAGAAAAAGCCACACAGGAAATGGACATGGAGACATCCAAATGGGACGACAAGTGAAATTGATTTTATCATGTGTAACAAAAAATTCGTCATAGAAGACTGCAGTGTGCTAAACATGTTCAACACAGGTAGTGACCATAGATTGGTGAGATGTAAGATGCACCTCAACACTAAACTTGAACGTGGCAAGCTCATAAGCCAAACAAAATCTATTGACATAACCAACCTTAAAAAACACCATAATACCTTCAAGTTGGAACTGAAGAACAGGTTCTCTGCTTTAGAAGGCCTAACATCGGAAGAAGTGGACATCTCGGAAGTTAACAGAAAAGTAACCAAAGCTCTTATGGAAACAGCAACAAAATTAGCTGGGTCTAAGAACAAGTTGCGTGTAAATAAATTATCAGGAAAAACGAAAATGTTGATGCAAAAAAGAAGAGAGATGAGGACGACTAAAGAAGATGTGACTTCCAAGGTGGAATATATAGAGCTATGCAAGACAGTACGAAAAAGTATCACTGAAGACGTAAGAAAATTCAACTGTGAACTAGTGAGGAAAGCAATTGAAAACAACCAAAGCCTAAAGATAGCAAAGGGACATCTCAGTAAGGGAAGAAAACAGATTATGGCACTGAGAAAAGAAGATGGTTCTGTAACAAGAAATAGAGGCGAAATTTTGACAAGAGTGAAAGATTTCTACTCCAAATTATATGAAAGGGATGATACATGCACTCCAGACATCATGAAAGATACCAGTACCAGAGTTCCTCCAGTCCTTCCAGCAGAAGTTGCACATGCAATCAAGAACATGAAGCGGGGAAAAGCTCCAGGAGAAGATGGAATTACTGTAGACATCATACAAGAAGCAAGTGGAGAAATCGAAACAATACTCGCCCAAATTTTCACTCGATGCCTTAATGAAGGAAAGATTCCTGAGGATTGGAACACCGCTACAATGATCCTGCTACATAAGAAAGGTGACATTGAGGATCTCGGAAACTACAGACCTATCAGCCTCCTATCAGTAGTTTATAAAATCTTCACTAAAGTTCTTTCACACCGCTTGAAGGTAACACTGGACATGGCTCAACCGAGAGAACAAGCTGGATTCAGGAGTGGCTACAGCACAATAGATCATATCCATGTGCTGAGAGAACTAATTGAAAGAGCGAGGGAATATGAACTTCCATTGTGCATGGCTTTTATCGATTATGAAAAAGCCTTTAATTCGGTGAAACCATCAGCAGTTACAATGGCTCTGAAAACCTGCGGTATTGAAGATGCATACATTAATATTATTAATAACATCTATGAAAATGCAAGTGCAAAGATTAGGCTGTTTGAAAATACAACACACATAAAAATTGGAAAGGGAGTGAGACAAGGTGACACCATATCTCCGAAGCTCTTCAATGCCACATTGGAGGGTGTTTTTCAGTCACTGAGCTGGGAAAACAAGGGGATAAAGATTAATGGAGATTATCTAACCCACCTTCGTTTTGCTGATGACATAGTCATTTTTGCAACTAGCCCATCAGAGCTGCAGAGTATGATCCAGGAACTTGCTGACAAGAGTAAAGAAGTGGGATTAAAAATGAACTTTCAGAAGACAAAAGTGATGTTCAATGCTTTTACAAGAAATGAAGATTTATCGATTGATGGAGAAAAGCTGCAGATAACGGACACGTACGTTTATCTTGGACAGCAGATATCAAGTGAGGGTCACATTGATGAAGAAATTAATCGGCGTACAAAACTTGCCTGGAGAGCTTTTGGAAGAAACAGCATAATTTTCAAGAGCAATATGACATTATGTCTTAAAAGAAAAGTGTTTGATCAATGCATCCTTCCAGTGCTTACGTATGGTGCAGAGACGTGGACCTTAAGTAAAAGAGACATACAAAGGCTGCAGACAACTCAAAGTAGCATGGAGAGGTGCATACTTGGTGTAACCAGGAGAGATAAGAAGAGGAACTCGTGGATCCGAAAAATGACAAGAGTGGAAGACATCATGATCAGAGTTAAATCCCTGAAATGGCAATGGGCTGGACATACTGCCAGAAGGACAGATCATCGATGGACAGCCGAAATTTTAGATTGGATTCCAAGGGACAGGAAAAGACCCAGAAGAAGACCACATGGGAGATGGGTGGATGAAATTCGAAAGTATGCAGGGGTGACATGGAGGAGACTGGCGCAAGACAGACCGTTGTGGAGGAAACTTGGGGAGACCTTCGTCCAGCAGTGGATTGATAATGGTTGACGATGATGATGATGACATGTATATACAGGGTTCCCATTCAATTTCAGAAATGAAATTCCCCGATTTTTCCAGGTTTTCCAGGAAAATTTCCCCAAAATTCCAGGAAGACCATACTTTTGCAATTCACTGCACTTTTACAGTAGAAAAACTGGGATTTCTACTCAATACGCAGTAAAATCGACCTAAGCAAAGATTATCCTAAGTGTATTAACATAACATTAATAATAAAACCATATACCTTACTAGTAATTAGCAATCAAAATATTTTAAAATACAATTAAAGCCCAATTTTATGACTCAGTGAACTGGCAAAAATAATCACTAAATTGGGGGTATCATTAAACCGAAGAACTTTAGCAAAATTGGGACCCTAAGGAATTGGCTGTATTAACTTACATTGCTTGGAAAAATAAATTACTTCTACATGTACATAATCTTTTTTTTTTTTTTTTTAGTTCAGTAATTTCTTTGATTTTTTTTGCTTTGAATGTTTTTGTTTCAAATCCTGCTCTTTTTAGCTGAAACACTTTAATTTGGTCCCAAGTTCTTTTCTTTGCATTTTCAGCCCTTTTTTTTTTTTTCCTTCTACACATTCTTTCTTTTCCTCTAGTGCAAGATGATATTGAGATTATGACTTCTTCATACTCTGTAACATCTCAGGGGTTATTGGCACATGGCACGGATAGTGGACAACCATAATTTCACTATATCATATGTGCTACGTAGAGCAATTAAAGATTTTTCCTGCAAATTTCCAACAAGAATGTCTTTGTTTATTGAAAACCCTGAATCTGATGAGGCATTGCCATGGGATAGAGTCATAACGATTCTCACTACTTGCCACAGCTCTTTAAATTCTTTGTTATTCAGGTATTTTGAAAAAAAAAAAAAACCCCAAAAAACATCTAATCGTGTGCTTTTCGTACAAAATAAAGAGAAATCTTTTTTCCACTTTGTTTGTAAATGTTGAAAATTGCTGCTTGGAACGACCCGCTGATAATGCTCGTAAAATGTTACTATCATGCAGAAGTTGCAGCAAGTTATCTATTCGTTTTTCACAGAGCATTAGAGAACACGGTAGATGAGGATCTAAGCAGAACATAGATCTCATGGTCGAAAAATTTATTGGACTATTTTCAATAATCTTGCTGGTCATATTTAACCAGGAAATTTTTACATTTTACATTCAGTGACAAATTTGTCCTCACGAATTCAGAGGCACCACTTTTTTTTCATGTAGCTCTTGGCAGCAATTCCAATATCAACTTCATTTCTTTTAGGAAGACACATCTATCTTCACTAATTTAAAGGGAGTGGGAGCTTTCCTTAGTAGTTCATGTTTGACAAATCTTGCCATTATTTGCCTTAACAGATCCACCAAGGAGCTGTACAGAAAAGGAATCGTAGGTGAAGGACGACTTTGAAATGATTTTAGAAATTGCTCCAAAATAGCAGCAACTGATATAAAAAATGATATTTTTGCCAAAATTAACTCATCGTTACACGCATCTTCGATGTTCCAACAGATACAGTTTGTGGTAACGCTTTCTTTGCTGTTTAAAATATTTTTTAACATGAGGGAAGACCTCCAAGTGCTCTTTCAGCAACCCTAACATTTTCCACCCGTCTAAGTTGACAGAACTTCATTGGAAAGACACGACTGTTTGTTAGGGCTATGAAATCTGAAGGCTGCCCTGGTGGCGCAGTAGTCTAAGCAATGGCTTCTGATCATTCGTCCGGAAGGGGTCTGGGTTCAAATCTCGGTGAGGCATCGATGTTGTGTTTGTCTTACGGCACTAGCTCTCCCCCTTTCCTGGAACCAGTGGCCCTAAATTAGGGACGGGCGACTGCTTATAGCCCATTGAGTTACTCACGGTGATTGTTTAACCTCCAATAATAAAAAAAAAATTAAATCTGCATGTCTTGCTGGACTGTTTTTGAACAATCTATACATAGCTTGAAATAAGAAATTTAATTTCCATGTCGTTATTCTGTTTCCTCTCTGGAGCACTCTGTGAATTACATGGAGATTATATGTCCCAATATTTAATAAAGAATGACCTTTGTTTTCTTTAAGTTCATCAGAAATATGTCTCCAAAATTTAAGATTCACGTGCGGCCCATCCATAGAAATTTGTAAACGATTTTCCAAATTTAAATCTGATGAGCCTTCACAAAATTTTTCATATAAATCCTGGGCAGTAGAATGGCCAAGGAAAACTGAATTAAAAAAAAACCAAACCATTTCATTAGAATTTTCAGGCTAGTATCTAATTATTAAGTCCATTTTGCCATTTTTGGGGCAACAGCATTCAGAGCTTCATCAATATATAGTACAAAATAAGACAGTAAAATTTCTTTCAATAGCAAAGAATAAAAATATGGGACCAAACCAAAAGTAACGAAGTATGCGATTTTCATGCTCCCCAAGGTGATATTCTTCGCTACCTCATTATTATGGCTTGAAATATCTGTGCTGCATCCTTGAAGCCATTGTAGGACGAGTGTGTCATCACTAATTTGAGAGCACACAAAATTTCGGACGTAAGTTTTTTCTTTAGTAACATAATTCATCACTGAAAAACATGCCAATGTAGAGTTTGACTTCTCTCTTTGTATTTTTTTATCACTTTCAACACTAGAAGCACAGCTAAATAAGGTAAAAATAGATATTTGCTTGTAGTCTCGATTGACTTCCAGTGCTCAACACTCTTCTCATGACTAAATATAGCTTTTTCTGCCCATGTTGCTTAAGTTGAACGTTTTACAGCAAAGTTGACAGTGTGTTGTATACGGGTCCCCATGTGTACTGCTTCTATCCAGTTCGCTCATTGTGGATTCAATTTTTTTTTTTTTATTGGTCCATTCCAAATTGAAAACCGTTTTCTTATTGCTAATTTTGAACAGAATGCTAACATGCAACAATGTAAAAGAAGCGTGAAGATCTTTTAACTCAAAGATTGTTCAAAGCTCACGCGCTTCCACCTGAAAGATAGCACTAAAATACGATAACCCATACTTACGGTTGCATTCTTGTTCGCTGGAGCAACTTCATATCAACAAAGAGCTGGAGGGGGAAGGGGAGAGCTGCCAGCACCGGCAGTCCCTTCACTCCTATCCTGAAGACAGCAGCGGCATGGGAAATCTTTGGGTTGGCGCGAGTATCGTGCAGCGATCCCCCTGTTTAATCACTCTTTCTCTCTCTCTCTCAGCAAGAGCGGCACGACCTTCTTATTTGTCCCTCGGACTTCCGGGTTCAGCAGCGAACGGAATCCTGCTAGCAAAGGACGATTCTGGTACAAAATCTTAAACCTTGGCGGGTCTGATAAGGGATTGCTCATTTTCCAGGTTTCGGTGAAAAATAGCAATTTTCCCTGACTTTTTTGGACAAAATTAAATTCCTTGACAATTCCAGGTTTTCCCTGACCCATGGGAACCCTGTATATACAGTATATATTTATGTTGCATTAATTTGGTGGCACTTTTACAACAGTAACTGTTTAATATGTCCTTCACTACAAGGTATTACAGCATCTAAGCATATGACAAACTCCAGTGACTGCTGAATGTAGCATGTCCGGGTGAGCACAACAGAAATCCACAGGGGTCGAATCTGGAAACGAAGTGGCCAAAAGACGATACAGTGTTTGATGACGAGTCTTTTTGCACCAAATGCAGTGACAAGGAAGTTCTTTACTGGAGATGTGACATGATTTGGTGCACCATCCAGCATAAATGCGACTGTGTGCAGAAGATTTTGTTCTTGCAAACATAGCATCACATTTTCATGCAGCAGTTTCAAGAAGAGTTTGGAATTTACTAAGCAAGTCTTCCAGCCATTTCTGGGGCATGGTTCCTCAAAGAAAAAAGGCCCAAGAATGATGGATGCAGTGTATCCACACCATACTGCAATTCGTGGTGAATGCAATGGTTCTTCTGTGTAGGCATGTGGATTATCTTACACTTACATTTGGCAATTATGCATGTCGACAGGCCTATGAAACAAAAAGGTTCTGACTGTCCACAACACATTCAACAACCACTGGGATCTTTGCCAAAACCCACTTGGCAAATTTCTCTTGCTCTGCGATATTTGCTGATAACAGCTTGTGTAAAGTTCAGTGGCGGCTCTTACCAAGGGGATTGTGGAGTCCATCCTCACACGAAGTCAAAACTTTTTTAATAGTGACATACAAAGTCTCTAAATATTATAGCCTCTAAGTTTGCCTTGACTTCATTTAACACTCTCTCTCTCTCTCTCTCTCTCCTATTCCTGTCTTGCAGCATCATTGCATCCTCAAAGCAAGTGCCCCACGTGTTATTTCCCGATGTTGTACTAAAGGGGACGCCTGCCATTCACCCCCAGAATTGTGTGAAGTTGTTTTGTAATGCACTAATCAAGGCACCCCTGCACTCTAGAAGTCTGCATAGGTGCCCATGTGCAAAAAATATCTGGGGCTGGTTCTTAGCAAAGCGCACCTTGTTCCCCGACACAGGAATCTGTGGCGGAGCTGGGGCCATCTCTCCAAGCAGAGGAATCGTGCTTCTGTATACCCATTTGTTATAGTGTACAAGGTAAGATAAGCAGGAATGAGAATATAAGAAAGCCCATGTTTTATCCCAGTGCTATGGACATAATTAAAACTTATTAAAACAGCACTGATTCTTGAGAGAGATTTGTTTTGAAATGCTTATGCAGAATATTTCTTATTAAAAAGATTAATTTATACTTTACTGAATGAAATATTATAGAATAAATACACTAAATCAATGACAAGAAAATTAATTGAACTAAATGTTGTTAATATTTTTATAATGCATGTACGAAAAAACAATCACTAAAAAAAAATCATTTTTCTTGATAGAGATGAGAATTTAGTCCATTATTTTGTCAACATAGCCTATAAATAATATGGATTTCTTTGAAGCTTAAAATGCACAGCTTCCTGGAACAATTTAAATTAAATTTTCACATATTTTATTCCTCAACATAATAAATTTTCCCTTCAGAAATTGTGTACGATTCTGTAGAAAGTGCTATGATTACCATGCATTTTGATATGACTTTAGGTGTCCATTGTTTTCACATCTTTCTTTCAGTAAGTATTCATGAGCAAACCAACAAGTTAGCATCTCTTTACCAAAACAACATAACTCATCCAAGAAAAGTTATGCATACTGATCTTAGCAGTTATGAAAGAAGCATGCATATTGTTGTGCACGCTGAAGACTGGTTTTCAGGCCCTGCTAAACTAGTTGATGTGAATTTGTTTAAAAAATATGTGTCATTGCCCTCAAGATAAATTGAATACCGCAGTAGGATACTATCCAGTTTTAGAAATAAGATAAGCTGAAAATTGAGCTAAGTATTTTGTATGGGCACAAAGATCCAAGTGGTATACACTGAAGAGCAATTGAATTAGAGACAGCTGGCGTTACACAAATGTGGCGCTGTGGGCGGCCCTGTAAACGGAAACGACATGACATATGCAGCAATCCGACAATATAAGGAGTGATGCGACGGGAATCAGTAAGAGTTGGACACGGTATGGGTAAGACAAAGGATCTAAGCGCATTTGATCGTGGGCAAATTGTCGGGGCCCGACGAATGAGTCACTCCATCTCGGAAGTCGTGCAGGCACTGGGATTTTTTTTTTTTTTTTTTTTTTTGATTGGAGGTTTAACGACCACCGTGAGCAACTCAATGGGCTATAAGCAGTCGCCCGTCCCTAATTTAGGGCCACTGGTTCCAGGGAAGGGAGAGAGCCAGTGCCGTAAGACAAACACAACATCCATGCCTGACCGGGATTCGAACCCGGACCCCTTACGGACGAATGATCAGAGGCCAGCGCCTTAGACCACTGCGCCACCGGGGCGGCCACTGGGATTTTCACGAGCCACTGTGTCACAGGAGCACCGTGAGTACATCGAATCCGGTAAAACCATCCCTGCAAGGGCCAACTGCCGTGGACAACAGCATGTGGATGCGTGGGGCCATCGTCGGTTAGCTCGCATTGTAACAGCAGATAGACAGGCCAGAGTGCAAGAAATCACTCCGCATTTTAACGCTGGTGTACAAAAACGTGTAAGCAGCCACACCATCCAGAACCATCTCCTCGCTATGGAGTACCGAAGCCATCGTCCCATGAGGGTACAGCTGCTGACCACACATAACAGGGTGCAACTCATGGGAGCGGGAACATCGCCACTGGACTCTAGACATGTGGAAAAATGTTGCCTGGACTGACGAGTAGAGATTCACGTTGGTACATGCGGATGGCAGGATACGAGTACGGCGCAAACCACATGAAGCGATGGATCCTTCTTGCCAGCAGGGTACTCTTCAAGCTGGTGGGGGTGGCAATCTCGTCTGGGGACTGTTTACGTGGACTGAAACGGGACCCCTGGTACATGTGACATCGTCCCTCACAGGTGAACGCTACCGGGATATCCTGGACGACCATTTGCTCCCGTTTGTGCATCTTCAACATCCCACTGGGGACCTCATCCTGCAACAAGACAATGCACCATGCCATTGCTCTCGATTTGTATCCGAATGGTGCCAGACTTCCACTTGTTTCGCTCTCTTCAACAGTCCTTGTGTGGTATGACGTTCAATTCAGATGAGGCTGTAAATCAGCACCTTGTACAGTTTTTTGCCACGAAAGACAGGTCCTTCTATGAACGAGGCATTCTGCAGCTCACTGAAAGATGGCAAAAGGTTATCGAACAAAATGGGCATTATATCATTGATTGATCTTTATTATTTCTATCAATAAATGACTTTTGCAAAACATGGCTAAAATATGTCATGATTTTTCCGACAACCCAATACAGTTTGTGATTCGCAGCACCACTAGTCTAGATGTAGCCTTAGTTCTGCGAGTGCAACTCACTATATTTGTTACTGTTGAATTTAATATTTTGACCAATTTCAATTTGTAACTAACTGATCAAAATGATAGCCTGCAAAGCAGTGCTCAAAATAGCCAAAGTTTTTTTTTTAGTTACTGTGCTTAAAAATAATCGCCAATTGCGAAAAATGTGACCAACAGGGCTACCTATGCTATCCCAAGCTGGGTTTTTTTTTTAATTTTAAGAATGCAAGCAACTGCAAAGATTAGGTGGCTCTAAATTTCTTACTAATTTTAATAAAAATATAAACTAATGGAACAAACCATTTTATGAATTATTTTGACATTGAATGATATGTTTACGCAAGATTTATAAATGAACTTTTCCTTGGTTATGTAAGAGAAAAATGAATTCTTTTCTCTGTCAGTTTGAATTAAAAACTAAACTAACTAATTTTCATATGAAAAAAACAACAACTTTGAACTAGGTCTTCAGCCTGTTTGGATAGGCTGTATGTTCTTCCTGTTGCCGTGTTCACCTTAACCAAACATAATGTATTAGTCAGAGGTACTTCCCAATCATTATTAGACCAATAAAAAGATGGAGAAAGCCAATAAAAATATGGAGTAGGCCCATGTGAGTGCATGAATTGAATGGTCACATCACCATCATAGTTCAACAAATCCCACATACCAACAGGAATCATTTACACATGCCACGCAGCAGTTAGTATGCAACTGTAACTCATCTTGAAAATTAGTTACACTGATTTTGGAAATAATACTGTAATATTTATCAGAACTTAATCTCTTAGCACCAATTCTGAAATTGGGAAGTGGTGTAAAGTAATGCATTGTGCATGTACCAGGAAGAGCTTTTGCTATCTCAAAATGGGGACTAAGCTGATTACGCACTTTGTTTATCTCTTCTGCACACACAAAGAAAAATGTCATTTCTTTTATATTATCTTTGCAGAAGTTATACATTGCTGCAGCAGATGTTATTTGTTTAGCTAAAGATCACTGCAAACGGGCTTTTATTCTTAGCCTTTTTACGATCTGCACCAATACCATCACATGGTGACTTGCCATGGCTTGTTGCAAAAAAAGGCCACTTCCTTACCAATCTAAAAAAAATCTTGTTCATCATAGCACAAGTTCAGATATTTCTTGCAGTTTTTATATTGTGCAGAACGACCATCAGGGAAATATTCAATATTTCTCACAGCCTGTGGTAATGCAAGACTGTTTTTCTAAACTGAAGGAAGTAGAAACATCCACAATGACTAGAAACTTTAGTAGGAGGGAAAAACAGAGATAGCAAGTGAGGATAGAACTTTATTTTGAAGTCCTATAAGAAGGAATGATGTGGTGGTGGGGGAGGGGGACTCTACAATTCATTAATACTTATGGCAAGCATTTCAATATTAGTACAAAAACATTATGGTCGGACCTTTTTTTCGTTTTCTTAAAAGTATTTATGTGCACTGGATGAAAAACTAACTAAAGAAAATTCCGGTACCTTATGTGGGTTTTCGGTATGTGTCATCCTGACCGTGCAACACCGAGATCAACACAAAGAGGAACAACCATTAGATGGCGTGAGCATCATACGCCGGCGCGTCGCTAAAACATGCTCCTAAGGACTAGAAGCAGAGCTGCGGAGAGTTCTGAAGTGTGAACACCGAGACAGGTGCTGTGTGCCAAAGGTTGTTGTGTTCGCCATTTTGTATTTTTTAGCAGAACGAGTAGGTCCCGTTGTTAGTGTAGCCTGTTATATCATGATCTCAATTGTAAGTGTACGTCATATTAAATGTTTGTGTTCGTCCAGCCCGTCCATTATTTAAGTGTTGTGATTTGATGGACCCATAGAGGGGAAGTTTCCCGATACCCCACAATTCTGGTGTCAGCAAGTGAGATCTCTCCCAGATAGCTTGTGGATTACGCAGTGGCAAAGATGGAGCTTTTATATCACATCTTGAAGGTAAATTTTCTTGTCAGCCATGTACAAAAATTCTCGCAAAGAAGATTCAAGTAGCACAAGAGATCGGTGAAACGGTGCCAACAGGAGCACCAATAGTTGATTTAAAATTAAAAATAGGTAGCACTGAAGTCTATAAAAATGATCCAGATTTTGTAAAAGACGTCCTAAATTCTATAATAGAAGAGAGGAGAGGAGAGGAAGGCGAGGGCTGAAAATGATAGAGATGGAAAAAATCAAATTAGCGCAATTGGAGAAGGAAGTAGAACTGGAAAGTATTCGAAGCCGTTCGGCATTGGAGCTAAATGAGCGAAGTGATAATACAGGACTTGAGCGGCCTACGTTTAATCTTGAAAACCTGATTAAAAGTGTTCGTACACTGAGTATGTCTATTCCAGTCAAACCCAAGAATCCTAACTTGTTTTTCCAATCTGTGGAACAAGCTTTTGTTATAAAAGGGGTGCTACTGGACATGAGGTCAAAGATTTTGATAAACCTTCTGGGGGTGGGGGTGGGTTCTTGCAATGTATTGCTTTACATCGGGGAGGAAAAGATGAAAGATTACGATAAGCTTAAGTCGCTAGTAATATTAAGAGAGTTTCAGCTGACATCGCAGGAATGCTTGAATAATTTTCGGAAAGCTCATCGACAACCGAGTGAAACACATATCCAATTCACATCGAGATTAACAGCAAACTTTGAGTATTATTGTAAACTGCATGAGGTTAGTGATTTTAACTCGTTATGCAAACTGATGGTGGCGGTTAATTGTACCAAACCTTAGACATGTCATCTCACACAGGGATTAAGCAGGGAGAAAGTTGGTTTGACCCTGTAAGATTAGCGAAAGACTGCAATGTTTATTTCGTGTCGAAAGGAAAATCGTTAAACGACATTCAAGCAAATGAGTACAAATCGGTGGAGAAAACAAGTAAAGGTGGAAGCGGAAAATTAAAAAATGTACAGTACAAAAGATCCAACAAAAATAGCTATGGGCAAAATAAAGGAAAACCCAGCTGTTAAGTATGTGGATCAATGCATTTCGCAAAATTCTGCCCGAAACGTTTCCGAAAACAATCTGAGGTCGTAAGTGAGCAAGGCGGGGCTGGGTGAAAGTTCAGTCAATACACTGGAATCAGAACAGCCTGTTGAGAGAAATGGTTTTATAAATGAACTGGAGTATGTTGACATCTTGATTAATGGTAAAGAAGTAACTGCTCTTATTGATTCAGGTGCCCAAATTGCTCTTATTGATTCAGGTGCCCAAAGTGAATAGTAATGTGGTCCCTGCCAAAAAAATAACATAGGGTAGGGTAATTCTTTTTAGTTGTTTTAATGATAAACATGAAGTTCCTCTGGCAAAGTTCCAGATCTCACTAAAGAGTTTTCATGTGGTCGTCGAGGTAACGGCAGCAGTTTCGAATAACCTCAACGCTCAGTGTATAACCCCCTACAAACCTGTTTGCCAAGATGAAAGTGGGTCAAGGTCAGATGCTGGCGTCGTGGGAGCCAAGCTTGTCAGAACAGCACACCGTTATCGCCGGCTCAGGAGAGCAGTATGTACTCATGGTATATGGTACATATACCATAACGGTATGTACTCGACAGTAGTTTTGCTGCACGTCACGAGTAGACGGAAAATTTGGGCATGTTGAACTTGGATCATATACGAGATTTGGAGTTGCGCAGGGAAGTTTTGAATCTTGTACACGGCTACAAGCCAAACAAAACCAAAAGTACCAATTTAAAAACTAAAATTGTGTTAACAGATGACATTCCTGTATGCCAAGGTCACGCATATTATCTTTTCTCGAAAAACAGAAAGTGGAAGAGCAAGTCAATGAATGGCTGAAGGAAGGGATCATTCAAAATAGTTGTTCTGACTATGCTTCGCCTGTGGTATTATGCAGGAAGAAGGACGGGTCCACGAGGCTCTGTGTCGACTACAGGAAACTGAATAGAAAAACTGTTAAGGATAGATTTCCTCTACCGATCATAAAGGAAGTTTTGGACCAGTTGCAATTGGGGAATGTGTTTACATCGATCGATTTGAAGAATGGGTTTTTCCGCGTGGATATGGATTGAGAATAGCTTTAAATATACATCCTTCGTGACCCATGAAGGTCAATACGAATTTCGAACAGTTGCTTTCGGGTTATCAAATAGCTTGAGTGTTTTCCAGAGGTATATTTACCACGTATTTCACGAGCTCTTGAATGATGGTACTGTAATCGTTTATATGGATGACATCATTATACCTTCGGTCGATGAACGTGAGGGTGTAAAGCATTTGGCCCGCGTCTTGGACACTGCCTCGCAATATGGTCTCGAATTAAACCTAAAGAAGTGTCAATTCTTAAAAACGAGAATAGAGTTTTTAGGCCACATAATTGAGAATCCGGCCATCGCTTGACAAATCAGCAGCCGTTAAAAATTTCCCAGAAGCTAAGAGCGTTAAGCAGCTTCAGAGTTTCCTTGGACTTGCGGGATATTTCAGAAAATACATCCCATCTTATTCAGTCGTTGCCAAACCCCTGAGCGACTTGCTACGCAGCACATAGACTTTTTATTTCAGACCTGAGCAACGGTCAGCTTTTAAAGCTCTCAAGAGTGCACTGTCCAACAACCCCGTGCTGCACATCTTCAAACAGGGTGCTAAGCTGGAATTGCATACCGATGCCAGTAAGCATGGCTATGGGGCTATTTTACTACAACAGGCTGACGACGGCAAGTTTTGCCCTATTCACTATATGAACAGAAGGACAACAGCCGCAGAAGAGAAATATTCAAATTATGATTTGGAAGTCTGAGCAATAATGGCCCCTAAGGAAGTTCAGGAATTACCTGTTGGGCACTAAGTTTAAGATAGTCACTGACAGCTCAGCCTTCCAACAAACCATGAACAAGAAGAATTTGAAGCCTAAAATTGCGAGGTGGGCGCTTTCTCTAGAAGAGTTTGATTATGAAATTGTACACCGCTCGGGCAAACAGATGAGACATGTGGACGCTCTGAGCAGTTATCCAGTAATGGCTATTTACTGTAATGAGCTGACCTCTAAAATCGTAGCTTCACAAGAAAGTGACGAATATAATAGTGCTATAAAAAAACTGTTGGCCGATGGTAAGGTGAATGCCTACATTCTTAAAAGTGAAGTGCTGTACAAAATAGAAGGTGACAGAGAAGTCATGGTGGTCCCTCAAGCTATGCAGGCAGGAATCATCCAGGAGGTTCACAAGAAGGGTCATTTTGCTGCTGCCAAGACAGAAGAAATCCTGAAGCAAGACTTCTACATCCCCAAGATTAGACAGCAGATTGAAAGCGTTATAGCAGACTGTGTAGACTGTATTCTATGCAACAAGAAATGTGGGAAGGGGGAGGTATGTTACGTGATAGATGATATGCATGAAGACGCCAAAAGTATTATCTTGAGACTTCAACAGGAAAATAGTCTACAATTCAACCAGAAACTAAAACCACCTAAACTGTATAAAGTCAACAACCTAGTTGCAATTCAGAGGACACAGTTCGGTGCGGGGGTTAAAGCTGTGAACAAAATTATTTGGCACTTATCGTGTTAAGGCAGTGAAGCCAAAGGATTTGTACGATGTCGAGAAAGTGGGAAACCACGAAGGACTGAACAACACATCTACCGCAGCGGACCATATGAAGCCATGGCCTACAGGGGGGTCACTGAAGGACTTTTAACTCCTCTTTCAATGACTGTGAGTATGTGTTTTATTTGACTGTTTTCTTTTGTTGTTTAAATGTCCAGAACAATAATGCCGCCATGAACACTAATGGATGCAGGAGCCGCTGAGGACAGCGCCTTGTCAGCATGGCAGAGACTGTGGGTTTTCGGTATGTGTCGTCCTGACCGTGCAACGCCAAGATCAACATACAGAGGAACAACCACTAGATGGCGTGAGCATCGTACATCGGCACGTCGCTAAAACATGCTCCTAGGGACTAGAAGCAGAGCTGCGTAGAGTTCTGAAGTGTGAACACTGAGACAGGCGCTGTGTGCCGAAGGGTGTTGTGTTCGCCATTTTGTATTTCCTAGCGAAACGAGTAGGTTCCGTTGTTAATGTAGCCTGTTATATTATGATCTCAATTGTAAGTGTACGTCATATTAAATGTTTGTGTTCGTTCAGCCCGTCCATTATTTAAGTGTTGTGATTTGATGGACCCATAGTGGGGAAGTTTCCCGATACCCCCACACTTATTACAACTTTACATTAGACAGGTTAAATTACTTTTATTTGATAGCACATTTAATATGAAAATAGAATATTTCTCTTTGTCGAGTTTATATACTATGTACTTACGAAAAAAATCTGAAGATCCAAAATAAATAATTTTATTTGCTGATGATCTGAAACATCTGAAACACACGTGTGGGAGAGTGCATGTGTTCTCCCAGACTTAAGTTCTCCATAGCTGAAAACTACATATATATATATATATATATATATATAGGAAAAAAAAATATATATAGTCTCTTTTTTGAGATATGTAACCTTGAAATCTGCAAAAGCTGAAAATTTTGTAACTTTGAGGGGGGGGGGGGGGGCAAACCCAGACTTAAGTTCTCCATAGCAGGAAACTCTACTAGCCCATAGAGAGCCATAGTCATTACACAAAAATTCTCAACTTGGGGTTCCAACCCCCAGTCACCTTAACAGTCCATCAAAAATGGTGATTTTATAATTGCGAGTATTGCAGATTTCAAGACCTTAGCAAGGTTAAAAAATAAAATAAAAAATAAATAAAATAAAAGCATTTTCTATCATTTCTATACATTTTCTGTAAGCTGAAAATGTCCTCTTTAAGGTAGTGAAAACCAAAACTTTTGATCTACATTAAGAGGAAATCAATTGCCTTTTTTCAAAACACCATTGTGAAGCTCTATTTTGGCTGCCGCAGAAAAAAAAATGACCGTATATCCAAGATGTTGGCACATAAAAATAAAATAAAAATTGTTTTCAGCTACTCACCGATAGGGTTAAACTATGGGGGGGGGTATAAAATGGTCAAGCAACCACTTAATTAAAAGTTGGGTAATATCATGTCGGAACACCATTTTTTATAATTTTTTCCCCTCACCAAAATTGTGAATTGCCCAAAGTATTTTTTTCTCCTGCTGACAGGTTACATTATAATACACACATGAAAATATTTTTAGCAAATTTGAAGTTGGGACTCATTTTGAAAAAATGTTTTATTTAATAACAATGCGGCCTCATTTTACCATGTTTTTTGTCATTAAATTAAAAAAAGTTTTCTTTTCATTCTAAAAAGGTGCAGAAACAAGTTGTTCCAAAATGTATGGATCACACAGATCATTTAAGAAAAGAAATGATGTGGCTGCAACAGTTGTGAAGTTATGAATTTTTTTGTCCTACAATGTAGTTGTGAAAACTCGTAGCACGAAAACTTTAAAGGCAGAGTTACCCAATTTTTAAAGTGGCATTATACTCAAGATCAACTGGACCGACTGACCTAAAAATTTTAACATGTTTTATATCTCACCAGTACAATACTTTGTACCAATTTTCACAAAAATTTGAGATGGGTGGGTGACATCTCGTGAAAATGCTAGGTGATGACATGGAATGACCCTAGGGGGTGCAAATGTATAATCTGCTTTCCTTGACATCTCTGTACTTAAAAAATCAATTTGAAAAAAAAACAAAAAAAAACACTGAACACCAATCACTTCATGGCACATCTTGCATATAAGTCTTCAATTTTTCACGAATCACATTTCCAACGCTAGGTGGCATTAGTATGCATTTCCGTTTGCAACCAGTAGTGGATCCAACTGGGGAGGAGAGATTGCTCCCCCTTAAAAAGCACGCTGCTGTGTCTACTAACATATTCATTAATAACAAGCCAATATGGAACAGTAATTAATGCCCTACAATTATGTTTATACACTGCTGGCCACCCAAAATGCAACACCAAGAAAGACACGAAATAGTAAAGCCAGATTTACTGGACACATAACAGATACAAAGATGAAATGATTGAGCTTACAGGCCCGTGCGACTTGCGGAACATGCAGACATCAATAGTTCGAGTGGCCCCCGTGGCTGGCAATAACTGACGCTACACGCCGCGGCATCGAACGAAAGAGGCTTTGGATGTGGGCTTGGGGTATGTCGGTCCAGGCTGCTTCCACACGTTGTCACAGTTCAGCAGGCGCAGCTGCGGGTGGTGCTTGCCGGGACACTCGGTTGCAGATCAGCGACCAGACGTGTTCGATGGGCGAGATATCGGGAGAACGGGAGAGCCACGGCAGCTGCGACACCTGGTGGGCCGTGAAGAATTGTTGCACGATGCGTGCCACGTGCAGGCGCGCATTGTTCCGTTGAAACGTGGCCGCTGGCAGGTCCTTCAGGTAAGAGAGGACTACAGGCTCCAAAACGTCTGAGATGTAGCGGTGGCTGTTGAGTGTGCCGGCGATGCGTACCAGAGGGGTGCGGGTGTCATATCCAATTACGCCCCAAACCATAACGCCAGGCGACGGACCGGTATGGCGATGCATAATGCAGGCGTCCAAGCAGAAGCGGGATTCGTCAGAGAATACAATGTCGTGCCATTCCATAGTCCACGTGTGGCGTTCAACGGCCCACTGCCGCCACACTCGCCGGTAGTGTAACATCAATGGTAATCGAAGCAATGGGCGCCATGCGACAAGTCCCTGCTCCTGCAGACGACGTCGAACAGTACGTGCTGACACAGGTTGTTGCGCAACACACCCTAATTCCTGCGCTAACGTTCAAGATGTGGCGGTGCGAGCTGTCAATTCCCGCTGCCCAACATGCCGGTCCTCTCGTTCGGTGGTGTGCCGCGGCAATCGCTCACGTCGGTCTGTCCGTCCCTCCTGCACCCACCGAATTCATACTCTCCTCACTGTGGCTGGATGTCGTCCCACACGGGCGGCGATGTCTCAGTACGATAAACCGCTGTCGCAATAAGCCACTATTCGTCCTCCGTCGAACTACAAAAACCTGCTGGAATGACCGACGTATTCTGCGACGAGGCATCAGGAAGCTTCCCACGAACAGGTCCGGCAGCACAACACACTTCCACTACTTACACCCCGCCTTCTGTGCATCCTTCTTATAGTGCTTCTCGGTGGCATGACGGGCGCACATGATTCGCATATGCCCTGCAGTGCTAATCGTTTGCATGTCCTCTCGCGGGCGACGCATGCTGCGAATTTCAGGCCAATCTGATGCTTCCTTCTTGGTGTTGAATTTTGGGTGGGTTGCATTGTAGATTGCAGGATTTCCTTCATACCTAATATTTATACACACTCACAAGTAACTGCCTATGTGTTAATGAATGTGGAAGCAAATTACATTTTTTATTGACATTTCAGATCTACTTTTCACACACCAATTTTTTTATCCACAGCAAAGGTACCCAGTCATAAAAATCAAAGGTACATCAGTGCTGGTGATCAGCCCACACAGCAGTTCCAGTTGTGATAATTAATACAGCAATCAGACATCGCCAAATTGACTGTACTTACTGTTTCACACATGAATTAAATCACATCAGAAAACTTGAAAATTTAAATGCTGTGGAGCTGGAATCTAACCTGCATCTCCCGATTACCGTTCGAGCGCACTATCCATTGCACCACCCACGACGGCGAATTCGCAAGTATCTGTGCGTTAAGAGCATCGGAATATTCTCCGACCGCGTTCTTATTCAATGCAGATTCTGCTGCCATCTAGTGTTGTTAAGTAAATCTCCAGTTGTTTAGGTATTCGGAGTTGAAGATATATTCTTCTCATAATACGTGGTAAATACATCATGATAATTAATACAGCAATCAGACATTGCCGAATTGACTAATTACTAGGGCTAGGATTTTTATGATTTTGCATTTTTTTTTTTTTTTTTTTTGGCAATACTAAAGCGTTTTTCAAGTGCATGTTTCATACAAAACTAAGCTGATTAAAGTACCTTTGTTAAAGGCATTTTTAGCATTTTTTCGTGATTTTGATGCGATATGGCATTTTTTCAGTCATTTTTTTGGTATTTTTCAGTCATTATTTTGCATACTTCAGCATTTTTTTTAAATGGCATTTTTGGATGAATTTCCCTGAAACCCAGAAGCAAGACTGAGAAAACGAAGGGGTGGGCGCAGTGCTCGTGTTCAAAACATCTGTACATGCGTCGTAGCAAACGGTGGCGTCACGGCGACAGTAAAAGCACTTTCTCCCCTCCTCTGTCTCTTCCTTCAAGCCAGTGATGAGCTGTTCTCCCATTTGGAGTACGGTCATTGCCGTTTTGTCGAAAGGTGAGGTTCGATGCCAGGGAGGGTGGATAACGAACACCGCAGACTTCAAAGCTCTCAGTTTGGGCAGAGAGAGTCAAATCGCCAATACAGGTTTCACTGTATAACCCTGCCTTCCTCTCCCCTTTCCCTCTAGTGTAGTGTGGCTGTAAATGAACTCGTCTAAACCAGTCTGCACAAGTTCTACAGATAACTGGGGCTCATTGTCTCTAGACAGTTTTTGGAAGCTGCACACATTGTTAGCTGTGAATAATTTTTGCGTAGTAATCGCGAATTTCAACACCCAACATGCCTCAAGTGAAAAAAAGTGCCTCGCAGAAATAAAAACACGTCATTTCTGAATATGGCAAAAATGTATTCTCTACTGATGGGCAGATACTATATTGCAAACTCTGTGACATGAGAGTTGCCACGGAAAAGAAATTTACTGTGCAGCAGCATGTCAACAGCTCGTTGGACAGCAATGAAGCAGCCTCAATTAAAGTTGCATAGAGACTATTTTCTGATCCTGAAATTGCAGATAAATTTCCCTACATAAAGTCAAATTTTGGATTTCTGCCTGGTTCCATTACTTCCTTTGAGAAGTCAGCAGTGCTATTAGGGGATCAAATAGATTTGATGAAGAAAGTTGTGAATGACCTAGATATTGTGACTGGAAAAGTGGGAAAGGCTGTGCAAAGAAAATTGAGCAAGTTTAAAAGAAAATGTAAGATATGAACAGCTGTGCTTAATTGCAGATGTGCTATCGGGGAGAAACTTTTCCCTTGGTGAGATTTCAGACGACTTTAAGCAAAGTGATGTATGTTATATCAAGTATGCTCCTGTGGTGTCAGTAGAAGTGGAAAAGAGCTTTTCAATGTTTAAAGCTTTGTTGGCAGACAATAGAAAATCATTCTCTTTTGAAAATCTGCACATGGTTTTAGTTGTGCATTGCAATTCTGGACTGCTGAAATAAAAACTGTTTCCCATGGCAAACTAAAAATATTCAAATAAGTTTTTTTTGTTTGTAATATTAAAACTTTCAATTTGCCACAGGAACTGCCAGAAAATGTAAGTTGCATTTTTGTTTTTTTCTTGTTTTCTTTTATAGGGCACATTTTTGTTAAACAAAAAAAAAAAAAAAAAAAAAAACCAAAAAAAAAAAAAAAAAAAACCAGTTTGCACAGAAACTGAAAAAAGTTAAATTGTACTTTTAAATGTTTTTTTCTTTTTTTCTTTTGTGTTACAAGGCATATTTTTGAGCAATAAATTTTTAGTTTGGCACAGAAACTAAAACAGTCAAGTTGTATTTAGTGTCTATTTGTTTTTACATAGGTTGTGCATTGGTTAGTAAAATTAAGATTTTCAGTTGACACAGCAACAGTAAACAGATTAAATTATGTTTTTTATATTCATTTTGTTTTTGTTTCATGCACCTTTTTTCTTTTCTTAATTAATTTTGCAAGGAAACAAATGTGCATTTATTGGTAATTTTTTTTGTTTTGTTTTATAGGGCATTTTTTTTAGTTTTTTGGGTCATAAATCCATTTTTATAGGGCATTTTCTAGCAATTTTTAGGTCATAAAAATCCTAGCCCTAGTAATTACTGTTTCACACGTGAATTAAATCACATCAGAAAACTTGAAAATTTCAACGCCATGGAGCGGGAAGACACTTGCAAATTCGCCGTCGAGGGTGGTGCCACGGATAGCGCGCTCGAACGGTAATAGGGAGATGCGGGTTCGGTTCCCGCTCCATGGCGTTGAAATTTTCAAGTTTTCTGATGTGATTTAATTCACGTGTGAAACAGTAATTACAGTCAATTCGGCGATGTCCGATTGCTGTATTAATTATGATGTATTTACCACGTATTATGAGAATATATCTTCAACTCAGAGTTCCAGTTGGTCGTTCCAGCTAAGGATCCTGGAACATAACCCAGTGAGTTGCCACCCATATGAAAGGGTAATTGTTCCTACTCTGATGTATGGCAGTGAAATCTGGGTTCTGCAGAAAAGACATAGGAGTTGTTTGTGTGCTAGGGGGTTGTGGTAAGACATGATCTGATCATGTGAAGAATGAAGATGTGTTGCAGATGTGTGACCAAATGTTGTTAGTAAAGTGGAGACTAATATTCTTAGGTGGTTTGGCCATATTGAAAGAATGAGTGATGAGATGCTTACTAAGAGAATTTATTTAGCCCAAGTGGCAGGAAAGAAAGGTAGAGGAAGGCCAAGGAAATCACGAGAGGACCAGATTCAGTAATGTCTGAATGAGAAAAAGATGAGTATGAAGTACAAAAGGCCTTGTGTGCAGCGTGTGATGGATGTTAAGGAAGCTCGAGCTGTGTGCCAGGATAGCTGTAAATGGAGATGTCTGATACAGCAACAATGAGTTCTTTCTGTGAGGAGCTAACCACTGAATATCAGAGAACAGTTTAGTGATATGTATGTATGTATGTGTAAAAGTACTCAGTTCAAATCTAAAATCTACATCATAAATCCTGTTATGTGACTTGCATTTATTTTCACCTTTACATCCCTTTCACAAGTCTCATGTCCTCCACTTACCCCCAAAAAGTCATACTACTTTGGTAGGTAGAAACAAATGTCATCAATGGAAACTTCTGAAAAACCAGCATAACCATCACAACAGAAAAGTACTGTCATGAACTGGATGTCTGCAAAGAGTTGTTCCAACTGCAGACAGCCTTAGATAACAGAAGTCCTACATCATTCTACAACACAAGTCAGCCTCATATTTCCCAAACAAGTTTTCTAAAGCTACAACAGCAGGAATATAAAAGCTCTCCATTCATCCTAAGAACCTAATCTTTATCTTACTGACTGCCATTTTTCCAAGCATCCCCAGAGTTCCCCTGGAAGAAATCATTCTTCAAACAATAAGTATGTGAAACTGCATTTAAGCAGTTCACCAAGTCCAGATGTTTTTTTTTTTTTGTTTATTTGTTTTTTAAACAGTATAAATGTTTTCCCAATTCACAGATATTTGTTTATTGAAATGAGGCTTACTTTAATGAATTAGTTTTATTTCAACACTGATCTGAAGTCTCAAGAGTGGCAGATAAAAAGGCACAGAATTTTTCTGTACATGTTACTAAGCTATTCTCTGTGATTCAGAGATTAGCTCTTCAAAGAAAGATAAGCTGCCAAAATCAAAGTCACTGACAGCATTAGATTTAACTTGCTGTTGCTGTATACACCATCTCCATTTACAGTGATCTTGGCATACAACTCAAGTTTCACTGACATCCATCACACAAGACCTTTTGTACTTCAAAGTCAAATCTTTCTCTTGCATGCATTTTTGAATCTGGTCCTCCCATGATTTTCTTGGCCTTCCTTACCTGTTTTTCCTGATACTTGGGGCAGAATAAATTCTTTTAGCACCTCATCATTCATTCTTTCCACATAGCCAAACCAATTCAAAATATGTCTCCATCCTACTAACAACATGTTGCTTCACATTACACATCAGCAACAATCTTTGTTCCTCACGTGATCAGAACAGATTTTGCAACAATTCTCACATAATACAACTGATGCCTGTGTCCCTTATGCAGTACCAAGGATTTACTACCATACATCAGAGTAGGAACAATGCACTTTCATACACAGCTATTCAAGACCTTTTTGCAGGGATGGAAACTAGTCAGTGGGTCAAAATTACTGACTTTACTGACCAAAATACCAAAAATTCTGACAAATTTAATTACAGCCTATCAATAAATTAGCATTTTAAAAGTTAAATTGGGAATTCATTGATAAAAAATTATCTGGCCTCCACAATCCCCATAGCCAGCCATCGCACACCTTTTTATAGAAAAAAAAAAAATATTTTTATGAATACAGGATAATATTTTCATTATTGTACTATAAAATTAAAGGCAGGAAAATATTCCTTTTTAAAGATAATAAAGTACAGCAGATAATAAAACAGCAAAACATTAAAAATCATACATAAAATAATCATTATGAGAATAAAACATAATTATTATAAGGTACAACTTGTCTTTGGTATTTTGTTGAAAGAAGAAATTATTAACAAGCTCTTTCATTTCTCAACGGTTTTCTGCACTGCATCTGCAGGCTTTTTTTTTTTTTCTTGTCCTCTTCTTCCATTGCTTTCTGCACTCCTTTTAGCACGAGATGTGCTGGGTTAAATCCCACCACGTCCATTTTCTCAGCAGACTCCTTAATACGTTTGGTTGCATAGCTTAGCAACGTTCAAGCAATCATCCTCTTCTCGTTCTGTTCTTGTCTTGTCTCAGCTTTTTCAGTTTTGCTTCCTTCTCTTGTATACTATTCTTTTCACTGTCTATCTTCTTCAATCTTTCAAGCTGCTTTGCCTTTTTCCTTTCATTCCTTTCCTTTTCTTTTGGCTCCTCTTTAATGGCATGCTGTTCAACACAATATTGCTTGTGATGCACATGAGCTGCTCTTGCCATCTGTAAAAGTTCCTGGGTGATATTAACATGGTATATCTTGTTTTCATATACATGATATAAAATTTCTTTTGACCAGCAGGTGGGCATTCAAAGTTATCTCTGACATTCTGGCTTTTTCATCGGTTAAAATGTATCCAGATTTTGAAAACACTATGTCAGCACAACCATGCGATAACAATAATGCTGCTTTCACCACCTTAGTAAGTAGTGGGTATTTAGGATTTCCAGATGGTTTTGTCTTTTCAAAGAATTGATTCCAGTACGTATTTATGCAGCAAGTTTCACTGGCAGTTTCATCTTCTAGTCCAAGAAGTTTCCATTCATCTGCAATCATGTCCAGTGGTATATCAATAGGGAGTGCTTCTGTTACATTTATTATATCCTTGTGAGTTCCTTCTTTGACTTGCTGTGCTGGAGCTAAACATTGAAGATTTCTGAGAATGGGCTTGTCCAAAGATGAGTGGAGTAAAAGGTGTTTGGAGCTTGCTATGAAATGTTTTTTTGCTCCCATTAAAAAGAGTCTTTTCCTTTTCAGAAAGTTTTTCCAGTTCCTCACAGATTCTACTTTCACTTATTACTTCTCTTCCAGGTATACAGGGTGCATAGGAAAGTCCCTTTAGCCTGAAATAACTTGCGAACGGAGAGAGGCACAGTTATGCAAGTGAGCTAACGGTATAGTAAAAAGAACACACATCCAATCGCCGATAGAAGCGCCCCCTAGTGGCGAAATGCGGTAGTTAGCCATTGCAATTCGAAAACGAAAAGAGATAGAGCAAAATTCCCAATTACAAAGTTGTAGAGCATCAATTAATTAGTACAATACAACATTTGTTTCACATGGATAAGATAAATTGTCGCCTGAATACCCTAAAATGTCCTACATCGATGCGCGACGATTTGAATCTGCATATTCACATTTCGCAAATGTAGACTTATGCAAATGCAGATTTTGACGTTGTACCGTACCTACGCTATAAAAACCAGTAGCAGGATGTACCCTGATCAGAAGTTTAGGTCTGCGTATGCTGTGTGAGAATGGTGAGCTTCACTCACTCCCAATATTGCGAGATGGTGCTTATTTACGGCGAATGCCAACGAAACGCGGCACTAGCTGCACGAGAATATGTTGTTGTGTTACAGATGCTTGCAATAGTGTGACACCTTCCATGCTGAGGAATGTGCATGCAGAGTTACTTTCACAAATACAAATGTGTATCTTGGGCAACGGCGAACTCTTCAAACATACTGGACATTAACTTTTTATCACTGTGCACCAGTTTGCCTTTTTTGTTTTGTTTTGTCTGACGTCATCAAACTGTATTGACATAAGTACGCATTTATGCAATAAATTGTGTGCATTTGCTCATACCTATGCCTATTCCCTTCAAACATTTACACAAAAGGTCGCGCATCGATTTCAGACATTTTAGGGTATTCAGGCGACAATTTATCTTATCCGTGTGAAACAAATGTCGTTTTGTACTAATTAATTGATGCTCTACAACTTTGTAATTGGAAATTTTGCTCTACCTCTTTTCGTTTTTGATTTGCAATGGCTAACTTCCGCATTTTGCCACCAGGGGTGCTGCTACTGGTTGCATTCTATCAGGCATAGTCGCTTTACTATACCGTTATCTCACTTGAATAACTGTACCTCTCTCCGTTTGCAAGTTATTTCAGGCAAAAGGGACTTTCCTATGCACCCTGTATAGTGCTTATCACTGAAGGCTTCAAGAGACAATGGTGCTGAACTCTTACAAGCACGATTCATTATGGTTCTTGTGAGTGTTTTTTAGTTCACTGTGCATCATATGGACCAAAGGCTCTTCTTTCTGGAACACCCTGGTGAACTTTGTAAATAAGTGGGCACTCATGCAACAAAACATCATCTCTGCTTTCATAGCATCAATGTTTTAAGAGGTTAATTACACCAATGAGCCATTACATTATGACCACCTACCTAATAAGCTGTAGGACCCCCTTTAGCCCGAAAAACAGTGGTCACTCGGCGAGGCATCGATTCGACGAGGTGGCGATAGGTATCCTGGGGTATCTGGTACCATAATGTCAACAGCAGGTCCTCCAGTTCCCGCACATTTCGGGGTGATGGCGATTGAGCGCGAACACGCTTTTCTAAGTCGAACCACAAATGCACGATTGAATTCATGTCAGGTGAATTTGGAGGCCAGGGCATTAACAGAAAGTCACCAGCCTGTTCCTAGAACCACTCCTTGACGATTCTGGCAGTGTGGCATGGTACATAATCCTGTTGGTAATGGCCATCACCAGCAGGGAACACAGTTGCCATGAATGGGTGAACTTGGTCCACAACGATGTTCAGATACCAGACAGCTGTCAGGGATTGTGCTATTGGGGACTAAAGTGTCCAAAGAAAACATTGCTTACAGCATAACACAGCCTCCGCTGGCCTGTTTCCGCCCACCAGTGCAATAGCCTCCACTGGTAATCAGACTATCTGCACTCGGCCGTCTACATGATACATCAGGAATCTTGATTTGTCAGACTAGGCCACTTTCCTTCCAAACATCCATGATCCGATCTCTATGATCTTGGGCCCATTTCACGTGTTGTTGACGACTTGCAGTGAGCACGGGGACCCAGCTGGGTCTTCGGCTACGCAGGCCTATGCACAGAAGGCTGCGATAAACTGTTTGTTGTGACACATTGCCCTGATCACCACTGTTGTAGCTACGGGTGATTTGTTGCACTGTGGTCCTGCGGTTGCTGTGAACAATGCGCGACAGTCTCTGCTCCCCTCTAGCATCAGTGAGCTGTGGACGACACAAGGCTGGAAGACTGTTCGTAGTTTGGTTATCTGTGTACCGCTTTTGATACGTACTCACTAGAGCGGCACATGAACAAACCACAAGCCGTGCCGTTTCCGAGATCGGAGTTCCAAGGCGTTATGCCGTCACAATTTGTCCTTTATCAAACTCCGATAAATCAGCAGCTTTTCCCATTCTTATTACAAACAGACTACTAACCAAAAGCCAGTCTTCGAGTTGTATGTATATATATACTGCTCTATTAACTTCACCTGCAGCACCATTTGGTCTTCAGGCACACTCATTTCTCTAGGCTGGGGTGGTCATAATGTAATGGGCTTATCAGTGTATGTTTCTATACTTTGTGGAAGATTTCACCAAATCACTTTTACTTTTAGGAACAAAGTGCATAAAGTACTTATTAACTGCTGGCCACTGCTCAATAAGTCTTGCGGCAGCACTCTCTAGCGAAAACCACCTAAAAGGAACGTGTTTCAAGAAACGATAATTTGGGATTCTGAGATATCTTTGAATTTTGGTGATATCCTCCCATCGTGATGGTCACTCATAAAATAAATCGTGAAGAAGGAAAATTAAATTTGATGCATCGCCACCCAGTTCTGCCATGTCCCTACGGAATGCATTATGGACTATATGAATGTTACAAGTGCCAATATCTACCATAGCCTGTCTCCATGTCAAAATAAGATAATCTTTCAGGAGTTTAGTGACAGCCTTGTTGACATTTGGCCCATCATTACTAATCATTAGCAGTTTTGACCGAGGAAGTTGTACCGAATCCAAAGCTTCATCCATTTTGCTGTAAATATGTTTAGCTGTTGCTGATACCATAAAAAAAAATCTGGAGGTGCCTGGTAACTATCATGTTTTTAATTAGTGACCAGTATCTAACTGCTACTTGTAATTTTCTGTAATATGCTGCGTTGGTGGTTTCATCATAGCACAAGGTGCAATATGCACCTTCAAAATCCTTCAGCAACTGTTTTCTGAAGTATGGGGCCAGTGCATCTGTTGTTAGATACTGTGTCTTTGTCCTTGATAAGGCAAAATCTTGGGGCACTGCATTTGGAAACAAACTTTAAAGTTTCCCCAATATGTTCATAAGATGGCTTAAAAGCGGTCAGCTGAAATAGTTTTCAATACCCAGATAAGTTCTGCTCTTGTCGCACTATCTCTGACACTGTAAAGTGGAATAGTTCCTGTGCAATCTTTAGGTGCAGCATGGCTACCAGAACTAGTTTCCTCCAAAACACCAGGATGAACTGCTGACAGATGTAGTTGGGAGAAAACCAATTGATTTCTGCACTCATCCTTAGGTTTATGAGATGTGTCGTGCTGTTCAAGTGCTTTAAGCCCCCAACTAACACTAAATCCTTTAGCACACACACAACAAAACATTTCTCCTTCACTTTTTCTGTCCCCATTCAGATAAAACATATCCATTTTTGTCTTTTTTACTTAACCACTCAGATTTAAAAATGCACTTTCCCATTGTTCATTAGTCTCACTCACAAATAAGTTCAATCAGCAAAAGAAAATAGTTTTTGTTCACAAGTGCTTCAATATAATATACATACTATAGACTCAGATTGTGAACCTGAAACACAAAAGACAAATTAAGATTAATGCACTGAAAACAAAGGTGATGTGATAACATAACATGGTGAATAACATAGTACGAGTAGAGAAGAAAGCATGGCCCTCAGAAATTATATTTTTGAGAAATTAGGGAAAGCCGATACTCAAACACTTTCATCACTTGGCCACTTTGTCAGTACAATAATAATTATTACTAGGTTAGGAAAAATGAGAAAAAGAAATTTAGCTGAATTGAAAAAAAATTGTCATATCACTGGGAAGTTCTAATGTTTCCCCCAAAATGCAGTAACAAAAACAAAACAAAAAAAATACTGACTTTACTGACCAATTAAAAAAAAAAACTGACAAATTACTGGCCAAGATGAAAAAACTAACTTTTACCGATTTTCATTTTACTGACCATTTTCCATCCCTGTTTTTGAGAAACCAGCACTCCTGTTAAATTCTCCTAACGGAGCTATGACTTTCAAAGTTCAATTAATTCCCTCACCTACTGATTTCACCATCTAATCTGTTTTCTCTGTCCAACATGTTTTCTAAGCACACAAACTCAATCACCTGGTCTAACTCAGTATCACTTAGACTGATCTTGCATTCAGTTTATGATTTTCAAAACTAAAAAAAAATTCTGTAGCAATGCAATAGTACATCAACTCACAAATGTATGGTACCACCAGCACAAAAATGACAAAACTGGAAGTGCAAGCGCACGCACACACGAAATAAAACATACCTCTTCTGGGCGCATATCCTTAAGCTTTATATCTTGAGAACGGCTTACAGATGCTGATCTATGATATTCTACTAGCTCATTCAATGAGTTGAACTTCACTACCCAAAGGAAGAACTTGCCCTGAGTATCCCGAAGGACTTTGAAGTGTTGAACAGCATCACCACATCTAAACAAAAGTAGAGTAAATTAACATACAAACACAACACATACACAAATAACAAATTTTTTTTTATGAAAACTGTACTAATTCAACAATCACTTGCTTTTCTAGCAATATTTGTTTTTTAAAAAATCATATGTCACACATGAGGTAACTAACCTTTAAATATAAATCTAAGAACTGCTAGCTTAGACAGCAGTTTCGAGAGAGAGAGAGAGAGAGAGAGAGAGAGGGGGGGGGGGGTTAACAAGTAAATGCGACTCCGGCAGATAGAATTAATATACAGCAGCTGGATGTAATACATTCCAGTAGTGTTTAGGTTAATATCTAGTTGTTGAAGTACATTTCAATACAAAATATCTTGGATCACGTACTTCCAATATTTACATGTGTTTTTCTCAGCAGCAATTTCTGATGCAAGTAGTTTTGGTAAAAAATATAATTCAAAGTGTACAGAGATGCTACAAGATGAAATAGGTGTATCTTACAACTAATGCACATAAATATGCACAGATATTGAAAAGATGAATTATTCATTCATTCATCATATCACACCTTAACAAACAAAATTGGTTATACAGGCTGATGAGGCACCACACAAGATACAAAATGTAATAATTTTTTGTATATTACCTACAAACTTTCTCACCTCTCTCCACTGCAAGATTTTCTACCTCTGACAAATCACTCCACGCGCCATTAATGTCTAATTTCACACCATTTCAACCTAGGTTTTCCCCTCAATCCGCAACCAGCTGTTTTATAATTTAACACCTGTAGTGAAAATCTTTCCTGTTCCACGAGACACTCACACCAGCTAAGCCTATTTTCATTAACTTTGTCTTTTACAGAGGAAATACTGAGCTCAGATCTAATATCTGCATTGCTAATCATATGATATGCCACTGAATTCATCTATCTTTTTCTGATATAACTCCTACCACTCTCATGTCGAGCAGATTTAAGTACCTAATGTAACTCTTACCTTGCAACTAACTGTCACTGCTATAAAAGAGGGTATGTCTAAATACTGCAAATATGGGATTATAAAATCCAAAAATACTACTTCATAACCTATGATTTATACGCTCATTACAAAAAATTATGAAATTTTAAAACCCTAAAACTCACATTCAATATTTGTGTATCTGATATCCACATGGGAAATAGTACTAGAAATATTGTTATGTAGTTCCTGAAAGTCCAGAACATGAGTACAGAAAACTATTTACACTCTACTGTAGAAACTGTTACAGTCCACTGAAAGGAGAATGTGACAAAAGACAAAGCCTTTCTCAAGCAATTCATCAAGAACTTCCTAAGTCACAGCCTACAGGATACATACATCATTCATAACTTATGTATCCCGTACTAGTATGCTCACAGGACACATACATAGTATCTGGCCCACCAACACTATGATCAAGTCATATCAATGTCACATAAGTCAGTCATAGCAGCTTTGCATGTACTGTACATTGCAAATGGCAGAACCTGAATCCATGTTTTTCCTTACTTTTACAAAACTCACCTAAACTATCACATAGTGACAGAGTTAAGAAAACTACAATTTAATTTTCTGAAGCATAACATCACATTTTTCCCCCTACAAAATACCACACACACATTTTTCAGACTGCTCGAATTTAAAAAAAAAAAATCTGGATTGTTAAAGGTAGGAAATTGAAAGATTGTGACAAAAATCTGAAGTCTTTCAGTAAAAACAGAGTTGGAAGCCACACACTTTTTCAACTTTTTCTGTCTATTGCAAGTTTTTTTGCCATTATTCTATTGCTTTCTTAACTAATGGCTAATTTACCACTTTTATCCTATCTAGGTCAACACCTTTTGGCTACATCACTAGTTCTGTTATTCTATGTCACTAGATCTGCCTATTTGCTCCCTATATTCCTTTACAAGTTTAATGTCTAACCACTTATTGTACAAAGCCCTTTACTTTGTGCCCAACACTCATTCCAATTAAAAAAGGGTAGATCTAAATGCTGCAGTGTGAACAAGCAGTTTAGTTTTCTATTCACCTTCTTTCTAAGTGAAACTATTTTCATTCATCTGACAAACTTCCTCTGCTTGGCCAAATCTGTCCCAGTCTCACCAATAATCACACCTAAATAATTAAAATATTTTTATCTATTCTAGACTCTTCCCCCATACTACACAATGTTGATATTTTGGTCTCATTCCAAACAGCAGTTGTACATAAAACTAATTCCACCACAAGTAAGTTTCCTACCATAAAATTTCCAATGAACTGTGAAGAAAACAAGTGCATACAATTTTTGGAGATTTCTTGTCAAAGGAACAAACAGTATCCACAATACCTCCAAATCGTATTTTCCTAAACCTACTGCAACTACTAATTTTCACTTTCACTCATCCACTTTTGAAAATAACAAACATGCTGTCATAATCAAATTTTTTATTCAGAGCTAACATCACTGCAATAATCCTCTCTTACAGAAGCACATGAGAAAATCTTAAAAGCCACAACTTTGCATCAATTCCCAACTGTAATAATCAAACTAAATCACTTGTGAATTAAAATCAGAAATCTACAGGCTCCAATATAACAACCATGCTGCAAATCTACTATCCATCTCATGCCCACAAGCTCACACAAATTTTCAAAAAGTTTGGATATCATTTAGGCATCAAATCCAACCTTTCCATCACCACATTATTAGCATAGGTGACAAAGAGAAAAAATAACTTCCTTCAATCTTCCTGGAGTTTACTTAATTTCAATGTCTTCTGGAGAAAACACGGCACTTACAGCAGCATTTCGAGAATCAAATGGATAAAAAAACAATTAAGTAGCTTCTTATTTGTGCTCAACACTTTACATTCTATTTCACAAGGAAGGGGGAGGGGAGTTAAGGAATGACCAAGATGATCTACCTATCCTCCATAAGTAGAGTTGCAGTAAATATATTTTGTTGCATCACATTGGCTGTGGTAGAATATCAACATTTATTCACAATTAAGTCTTTTATTAACATTGACTATAGTTTTGCAGAGAGTCTGGCTCGGCATCATCAAGACAAATGGAGCATAAACATTCAGCTCATTATGACAGAGTTCTGACAGTCACAGATTTTGAAGAGTTGTTCCCATGCGCTTGAGAGAAATGGAGTAGACATGTCGCTGACAAGCCATGTAGAGTTCCGGTATATGTGGGAAGCTTCTAATACATTAAGCTTGATAGTCGAATTTAATTAAGTATATCAATAAGTGTAGTGTTTCAAAAAAATATATATATATATTTTTTTTTTTTTCGTGACAATGTTGGGCTATTGATGACTTCTTCAGTTCATAGTTGTGAATTTACTCAGTTAAGTTTGCTCTGCAAGTCACAGTATTTTTGCATACAGGGTTAAATATCATTTAATTACTTAACCATTACAAACAAGCAGATAAGAATTTAAGTAACAAACGGACAGCTGACATGGCAAAAATTTGAGCTCCTCAGTGACGTGTTGGTAAGTGCATTTCCCCATCCCTGTGTATAAGTGTTGATATACTTACATAGTAAAGAAACACTAATATTTTCCTTCTAACTGAAAACTATTTAGATAATATGAAGCCTCCTCTTTCAGCACACTTCAAAACAAAAGGGAGCCACCAAACACCTTTGGGTGTAATGAATATGGAATTTAACCAACCAAAAAATATGAAAGATAGTAATCATCAAACATTTATTGGCATATGAAATCTCATAACTCAGAGTTTATAAATAATAAAATGTCTCATTGAAAGTGGAATTCTACACAAAAAGAATTTCTCATATTGGTCCTTCAGTGCTTCAGTAATATGTTCACAAATAGAAATACATATTGGCACTCCATAATGAAACATAGCACCACAAGAAAATTTGCCATGAGAAAGGCTATCCAATGCAAAAAGAATATTTGCAGCTGGACTTGCAGAAACAGAGACATGGTTGCAAATAGAAATATACATTTACACTCATTAGTGGGAAAACATCATTAGCAGTAGAAAATGTGTATGTTTATTATGGTGACTGGCATCCAATGCAATTTTTTTTATAATTGGAAATACAGTTGCGAACACAAATAAAAACTTACAGCTCCTTAGTAACAGAACTGCACACAAAATTCTTCTCATAGTGTGCTATCTGACACGATGAATTTTTCATACTTCACTTTTAGATGAAGTGATAGTGAGGTAAATAAGTCTCTGCATTTACATCTCCTAGTGACACAACTGTATGTCAGAAAAGAACAAAAAGGTATGGTTCATCATCCTCATAGTTTAACTGCCCAAATAGAAAAATAATTTTTCAAATCCAACTCATTAGAAAGCATTAAATTAGTTCTTCTAACACACTTCAGTGTAGAACTTCTTTATGTAGTTATAAGATTTTATTGTATATATCTGCCAACTACATAGTTGTGATATTTTGTACTGTTTCTCACGTTATATGAATATCAAAGTGTTCGCGGGGAAACTCGTTCATCTTCGTCTGACTTTTAATCATCACTGTTGAATGCTATTGAATATTAAAATCAAGGTAAAGTATTTTCCTGGTAAACATCTGGATATTGCATTATTTTCTTGTGTTTTTCTAGGTGTTTCCACATGTCAGAAGCATAAAATTTGCTTTGAAGTCGTCTGTTAATATTTCCAGCAGTCACTTCAAGAAGATACTCCATGGCGAGTCGATATAGGTGGGTAATTAATTTTCTTTTTAATGAATCAGGACTCAAAAAAAATAATGATACTCTAAATGGTGAGTTGATATAGGTGGGTAATTAATCTTCTTAATGAATCGTGACTCAAAAAAATAATAAAAATAGCGAAAGGTCAACCTTTTAAGTCGAAGGGAAATCGATCTGATAAGATATTCAGTCTTGACTATAGCATTGACTTCATTTCCCACTGCACTAAATATTCCCAAACTAGTTTCGACTATCATTCTTGTAGTCTTCATCTGTGGGTTTAACCACGTTTTTTTCATCGTGCATGTTGTTCAGTGGCCAAATATCACACAATTTGCAACATGACTCAACAAGTGGAACTGTTAAAGCAAAAGCCCTCCAGTTTTTCTCTTTCTTGCCGAGCAACAGCAATGGCGTAGTGTTGCATCTGATTCTGGTCAGACAAAGCATGGGGTACCCGTTTGCACAGTTTACACGAGTATCCCAACATCTGAAGTCTGGTGCTGATGGACGTGTGGGAGGTTTTCAGTTCCTCTGCCAGTTCCTATAGTGTTGCATCAGGCTTGGTCGACAGCACGTGTTGCAACAGGCTTTGTCGACAGTACATGTTGCAGTGTATCATTTCCAACCTTACTGGGTGCATCAGATAGATCCTGTACACCAGTGTCAAATTTCCTGTACCAGTCATAGCAAAGTACTCTGCCCAATAATATCACCACTAAACACATTTTGCAATTTTCCAAGTGCTTCCGTAACTTTCACTCCATTGAAATATTCATAGAGCAATATTGCAAGCACACCTTCAATATCCATCATATCATCGACACGTGCAACTAATCTTCACCACAACAGCATATGTTTTGTCCTTAGAATCTATTCTTTCACGCACAGTACTCTGGGATGTTTACGTCACCGCAGTATTACACGCCACATATAATTTTTTTCTGAAACTTTCTTTACAATCTGATACATTGCACATACCAATTTTCATCTCGATTGGACGATTCCTTTTGGATGCTTGAGGTGGGGAAGGGGGGGGGTATAAGATCGTATGTATGTATAAAACTAATTCTATCTTCATACTAGAGACTAAAAAAGAGAAGCATATTACATATTATTGGCATCTTTAAGATACAGCAATCTGAATCTTGAAGATATGAATAATATGTGGAGAGGACCCACTTTTGCAATATACATAACTAAATTTATTTTCACACTTGAGACAAAAGGAGAAGAGTGTTATACAGCTTACACACAGTGGTGATGCTGGTAAAGCATTATCTAATAATTTTCATCTAACCATCTGAATCTTTAAGATGTCAATAATATGTGAACTTTGCAATATACATATATAACTTTATTTTTATCTGTATGTTGTTACATTTTAAGTACACGTGCAAATGTGTCACATTACAAAATCCTACATGTTTGCTCTTAATTCCCTCCACTAGCAGTATTTTGTCAGACTAAATTTGTTAAACCAGCAATTTCCACTTAAACAAAATATCAAGGCTAGCAGCACTGCAGGAGTGCATAAAACTTACTTGACAGACAAAGAAAAATCACCGGGCGAGCTCTCGCTCACTCTTATCAAAAATGCCCCTTCATGCTTGTTCGTCAACAATTTTTCAGCATCGGCCCTGGTAATTCTGCCATAATACCAACTGCAAAAAGAGATAAAGTTCATTTCAAATGCTATGATTGGGCAGTTTAATAGAAGACGGTTAACACACACATATGAATAAATCTTGGTGCAATATGAACTGCAACCACACAGAACTTGATAGGTAAAATGAAGCATATAGAGAATCAACAACAAAATGTGACTAACCACAGCAAAATTGCATGGTCTAACAAAAAAAAAAAAGTTCATATGGAAAAATTAGAATTTGTACGATTAACTATGTTCCGCCGATAGCACTGAGCTCATCTTTTCTCTCAAGAAGACACTGATGCAAATTAACACAGAACTTTAAATAAAGCTCATTTGAAATACTGGCCTCTAGTTCATTAAATTAAACACTACAGTATAATTATTTATGGGTATTACTAGGAAATTTTTTTAATGTTAATAGCAAATTTTCAGAGAAAACTCTTCAGGCTGTTACTTGTTGTAGAAGTAGACAAATCTATGGTACCTAAAAACATTTCAACCTGGTGCCAGAGTTTTCAAATTCCATTCTGATAATTTTATTTTTCAAAATTTGGATTTCTGTTATGAAGCTTCCACCTGTTTAATAAAGCAACAAGTACAGTGTATGGATTTTTTTCTGTTTGTGTTTCTTTTGTAGACTACTTACCGTAAAATCAAAATAATGATGCTATCAATTTTTGGATTGGAGGTTTGACAACCACCGTGAGCAACTCAATGGGCTATAAGCAGTCGCCCGTCCCTAATTTAGGGTCACTGGTTCCAGGGAAGGGAGAGAACCAGTGCCGTAAGACGAACACAACATCCATGCCTCACCGGGATTCGAACCCGGACCCCGTTTGGACGAATGATCAGAGGCCATCGCTTAGACCACTGCGCCACCGGGGCGGCATCAATTTTTGGCATTCTTGCCAACAGAGTTAAGCAATCTGCAGCAATATGGACAATATAACAATACAGACTGAATGAAATTCCGCTGTGCAATCCAAGAGAGATGCTCACAGCAAGCATCAGATGTACATACCTATGGCACTGATTTTACATGGGGTACTTATAAGTGTGCATTTATTATTTAGTGGTTTTATTGAATGTTATACACCACGAGACAAAACTGAAACCTACTTTGAAATGCATCTGTTGATAAAAGTGTATATCTGATTCTAGTTATGGATATTGTACCAAATTATTAAACAATATCTAAGAAATAATATATTAATTTTGACTGTTGGTCACAATTCTATATGTGTGGTTTTCACATAGTTTGGTCGTAGTTTTCTCATATCGCTTGAAAAAATGAGCAGGCTCCTGACGAAAAGGAACTGGTGCCTGAAAATTTTTGGGTTTTGTCTACCATTAACTTGTTGTCACTTTTTTTTTTTCTCACTGTTATCATTATTACACGAAAAACCTTGCACAGAAAATCCTTATACAACCCATATATTTTTGCTTATAGGGTCATTATTCCATATGAATCCATTCACCAGCTTGTAGTTGTGGTTTTTATTATTTTCTTCATTTTTTTTATGTTACAATGCAACATAAAAGTACCCTGAAAACAAAGTTTGGAATTTATTTTCCCAACCCCTTTGGAGATATGGGTCTTCAAACCCCCCAAAATGAGCTAAAATATGGGTTATCATTAATTAACACAAATTGAGTAATTGTGGAGATAATGACACTTAATTGGTGCCTAAATAGAGGTAATAACGTGTACATTCATATGTAATAACCTCATTTCCATAGATGTAATAACCTCATTTCCATAGCATAATAAATTCGTCAGGTGTAGGGATCAAAGTTCAAGATCACGGTGCCGATTTCGCCACTTTTCGGCAGCATTTTTATACCAGAAGGGTACCTAAACACAAAGTGAATATTTTTTCAGGCAATCCTCATATGTTGCTAAGAATGTTAAAGCATATTTCAACTTGTGTTATGTTTCCCTTCTTTAATCAGAAAATATTTTATAACTGCAACATTTCCAAAATTTCCATTTTTGGGATACAATAAATCAAAAGGGGTAGCAGATAAACACCTAATTTTTTCTGAGGACTATCATCTATTGCATATCTAAATATTCTCAAAGTTTTGTTTTGTGTTTCACAATAGTTTCCAAAATAATAACACAAATTGACCCATTACAGTCTACAAAAATGTATACGCCCACAATAGAAATAGTTCACCTGTTTATACAACATAGTACAAAGTTAATATGAAAATAAAATTATGGGACAGCAAATTAGAACATTCTTTCAGATGTGTTTTAAATGGCCTACTAGCAATTGTATCAAAGACAAAGACATTTTGGGGTAATGTGTCCTCTTTCAGTAGCAGTGGTTAATTGCAGTGGTGTTAGAACTTTTAAAATGTTGGCCTGTGGAACATATGCTTGGTCATTAGTTCACAAAGAAAATGATGTTCCTGGCCCTGGTGGATGAAAAAAATGAATTTTGAAATGTGTTCTTCAGAACATTCTTTGATAATGCCAAGCCACCATTTTGATTCATACACACATGCAATGTAATCACCAATTTTTTGGATTCCTCTGCAAGTTCTGTATTTGCAAAAACTTTAGATATTAATAATCTAAAGCAACTTATGGGAATTTACTAGGAAATTTTTTCATTTATAGCAAATTTTCGGAGAAAACTCTTCTCCTTCTTCAGGCTCTCTTGTTGTTGTCACTTTTTGCTTGTCACTATCATGGTTACGGTTTACCTTGACGGTTACGGTTAACCTTGACGGTTTAGGTTATTTTTCCACAAATCCTGCCAGACGTTAGGCAGGGAAAATCCTTTGCAGTCATTGATGATGGAATTTTGATTTTTCTCAATCTCTATTCCTTCTTTCAGTTTTCTTTTTTGGAAATTGCTTTGGAAACTGATTACTTTAAGGGTTGTTAACAACTTCATACTTCTTGCTGCTTGACACAAGTTGAATTCTTAATCTATGTTCTCCATTGGAATAAAGCAATGATGAATTCCAGTGTTTGCTATTTTTAAGGCAGAAGCATATCTATCTGCAAGTATGACATTTTCTTCATCAATATCTTTTTGTGACACAAATAGGAATTGTATTCCTTTTATTTTTTCTGTACAGTGTTTGAACATGTCTTCTGGTGTTAAAATATGACTTGTCAATAAGTTGTAAGGATGCCTTTGTTACATGTTGCTTCACAGTACCCCCTATTCCATCGCATGGCCCTTTTCCATGAGAAGTGGCAAAGAAATGTCATTCAGCTTCTAGGTTGAAATCTTTCTTATGGTTCCGTGAACTAAGTTAATTTTTTTTTTTTTTTTTTTTTATTGTCCTCCAGCACCATCTGTAAAATAAATTACCCTTTTCACATTGGGAAGATGGTCTTTTAAGATGGATAAAAGTTTTCGTAGAAATGTATGTATTGATGTTGCATTGTGCGTCATTGAATCACTAATTACACAAAAACTTACTTGTAATTTGTCATGAGCTTTAAAATAAACAAATGGGTGAAGAGTAGCTTGGCTATTTACCCAGTGGTACAATTGAATTTCGTCTTGTACCACAAAA
This sequence comes from Macrothele yani, assembly GCA_039090855.1. Taxonomy (NCBI): domain Eukaryota; kingdom Metazoa; phylum Arthropoda; class Arachnida; order Araneae; family Macrothelidae; genus Macrothele; species Macrothele yani. The sequence goes on from CM076996.1 coordinate 145,219,857, forward strand.
GTAAAAGTTTTCTGAAAAGTCACAAAGTAGTATACACTCTTCAGAATTTAGGAGTGCTTTCTTGGTCTTAAGGAAACATGATTGCTCTGTTGGTATGCAATGACATTTCTTCAAAGTATTAAGTTTCCCCAAGTAAATTTTCCTTGAATTCTGCATATGGCTCCACAATTGTCACTTAAGTGCATCAATCTGTTGCAACCCACTGTTTGTAGGATATTTGGAATATATCATCTTGGAATGAGTCCAAGTATTCTAAAACAAAATCTTGACCAGGGCGGAGTGGACATTCGTGAAGCATACACACTTCATTGTTCATGCTACAAACCATCTGTGAAAGCAATTCCTTGTAAGTATAATTAAGTTTAGCCCCATTAATCATCATCTTGACATTTTGGTGTACATACAGCACACACATACTCTGAATGTGTGCCTGGTACCCCAGCTACCACACACCATTTTGAACGCAATTCACAGAACTTGGAAAATCCAATTTTTGCCTCTGAATGCAATTCTTTAAACCTTTCACACAGTTCTTTTAAGTTGCAAAGTACTAGCAGCTTTTGTCTTTGTTCTTTTTCTCCCAAGTTGTTTCTTATGGCAACCAAATCTTTTATTTCTGCACACAGTCTGCTGCATTCATCATCCTCATAAAAATTGATTACTTGGGATAAGGTATTATCTGAAATCTTCTTGCCACTTTGTTTTTAGTGAGTGAAACTTGGTAATACACCACAATTTTGTACAATTTTTCTTGTTCGTATGAGGTGTTCACTGACTTCAAATTGTGCACAAATTTTGGAGATTGACAATGATTGTGGAAGCAAGCTAATAATCCTGACCTTTTCTTCAAAACTAGTAACATCTTTGTTTTAAAGCTTGAAATTAATGTTTCATATTCATTCTGTTGTTTTGTCTCCTTTGATTTTGAAGTACTGGTTCATCACAAACCTCAAACGAATCATGCAGTTTTATGTGAAACATTACCAGATATTTGGGTAACTTTTTTCTATGGCAGCATATCTCCTCTGTGCTGGCAAAGTTTGAGCTTTCACTGGAGGAATTCCTAAAATGCTACATGCTTGATTAACTGATTCTAATTTAACATGCTTTGGTTCATACAAGCTATTCTCATCAGTTTCAGCATCATGGTCTGAAATATCAGATTCAGAGTATGATTCCTTGTAATTTACTGTTCTACGATGAGTCTTGTTGCTCTTAGTGACCATTTTTTGACAGTTAGGACATAGAGATTTCCCAGGCACAAGCTGTAGTTCCAGATGTGAGTGTTCTTCAGCAAAGCTGACGGTTATCTCACGCAATGTTTTTTTTAAGGATACTGTATGGATCGCAACATGTATTTCCATATAAGTGGTGGTATTTATCCAAATATTTTATTTTATGGGGCTCACATACACTTTGAATATTGTCTTTAATTCTCATTTTTAATAATTTCTGTTGCTTAGGTGAATACTCACAAATTTTAGTCACTTTTCTTAAAGAGCTGTATGATGCATCAGTACATTCTTCCTCAGTCAAGACACCACCAACAACAACTGCATTACTAAATACACTTATGATACAGATAATTTCTGAATTTGTAGTATGTATTAATCAAAAAATTGGATTACACAAATTTAAAACTAATTCAGCAAATCTGATTTGCATAGAAATGATACATATTTACAACACTGATATTATAAATTTGAAACAAAGCTAAGAGACTTAGATGTTTCACCCGTAAAGGTTCTAAGCTAACTGAATTGACAGTGGAGTTGAGTTCTGCTACTTGAGGTGAATGATGCAACATCTGATTGTATTGCATTATCCAACACTGAAAGTCCTTCAAATGGACAACATACCAGACTGCCATGAATGATGACATGTTAGTTTATAATTGCATCACTTTTCTAAAACCCTTAAAACTGGGCAAGGACATTATATTTTAGCAAAAAGACCTACAACACGAATGCAAATAAGAATTTGTTTGGAACATTTTTGGAAACAAATGAGGGGGTGGGGGTGGAAGAGGGGGTATTGCAGTTGCATAGTAACAATGACCGGCCTTATTACTTTGCAAAACAATTATTTACATTTTTAATGTATTAAAGTAAACATTTATTAAATGAAAGTATTACTATTTCATTATAATATTTGCACTTTTAAGGTATTAAAACACCAGCAAAGTGCACATATTTATGTACAATTCATTAATGATATATTATTAAAATAACCAATCACTTACCCGAAAGATCTTGGTCACATTTTTTCCTAAACACTTCAATTATCATCATGTAATGTTGTTGGCCTTCAACGGTTGAAAGACTCCTTGCCTACGAGATTCGTTCTTTATTTTCCTTTTTTTTTTACTGGACAAAAACGCAGGTTTCCCTCTGCCGTATGAGATGTAAACATAGCTAGTCATCTCTATAAAAACCACACAAATATACACACCCTACAACCTGATGAAAGGTTTAACTGCCTGGGAATGTAAATAGTGTAATTATGTACATAGTGTTTTTAACTGAATGTATGAATGAGTGGTATGGTGTGTATATTTGTGTGGTTTTTATGGATATGACGAGCTATGTTTACGTCTCATACGGCAGAGGGAAACCTGCGTTTTTTGTCCAGTAAAGAAAAAGAAAAAAGGAAAATACGATGTTTCATGCCCGGAAGAAAGAATCTCATAGGCAAGCAGTCTTTCAACCTTTGGAGGCCAACAACATTACATGATGATAATTGACGTGCTTGAAGTGTTAAGGAAAAAAATGTGACCAAGATCTTTTGGGTAAGTGATTGGTTATTTTAATAATATATAACTATTTCATGTTAGATTAAATGCTAAAAGTAGGCCCATATTGCATAACATAAAGGGCAAATTTGCATTAACAAAGAAAGGTGACTTGATCACGCTAGTTACGTTAACTAAAACTTTTACAAAAAGTTCGTAAGTTGGAAGCTTTCGACCTTATCTTAGGTCTTCATCACGCCAATGGAGGACTAAGATTGTTGCCAGATTCTACATTTGAATTTTTCCTATTTTTGTTGCCAAAACTTAGAATTGATCTCCAGATCAACGTAAGCCAGCGCTTTGACCACTGCACCACCGAGGCGGCCTGTATGACCAATTTCTTTGTTATGCCCCGACTTCTCGTAGCAGCTTGTTAAATTACGAATAATTCTGTCTTCCTAGTGGCAGAGTTGTCTGAGACACTGGCCCCAGTCATTTTTCAAAAATGGTCACTGGTGAGTCACAAGGGATGTGTTTATCCCATGGTTCCGTCCCTTCCCTGAACTAGTGGGTCAGTACTATGGGCGGATGATTGCCTACAACACTAAGAGTTGCTCGTGATGGTTGTGACATAATATAGAGGTGAAAACATGTGTTAAAAAGAGAAATCTGCAGCGAGCCATTCTGTCTGCATAGCTTAGTTGGGAGAGCGATTAACTCTGGAGTGTGGAAACACGGAATCGATGTCCGTCGCGGACGCACTTGTCTTTTTACACGGCCTCTAATCCCCCCCCCCAAAAAAACCGTGTTCAAATTTCAGTTTGATCAAAGTGCTTGTTTTAAACACGTCTTTTTGACACGAAAAATGTGTAAAAATAAACTACTGTTTGTGAAAATTGCAACACCATGAACGAATGATTGTAATAGTGTGAAACTTACAGGATATGCAAATAATAAGGAGTGAAGGGTCATTGAGTCTTAGTCCTCCATTGGCGTGATGAAGACCTAAGATAAGGTCGAAAGCTTCCAACTTACGAACTTTTTGTAAAAGTTTTAGTTAACGTAACTAGCGTGATCAAGTCACCTTTCTTTGTTAATATTGTTACGTGTTTTGCCCATAATCGTCAAATTTGCATTATCATTATTTTGGAAACTATTGCAAAACACAAAACAAAACTTTAAGAATACTTAGATATGCAATAGAAGATAGCCCTCAGAAAAAAATATGGTGTTTATCTGCTACCCTTTTTTATTTATTGTATCCCAAAAACGGAAATTTTGGCAATGTTGCAGTTATAAAATATTTTCTGATTAAAGAAGAGAAACATAACACAAGTTGAAATATGCTTTAACATTCTTAGCAACACATGAGGATTGCCTGAAAAAATATTCACTTTGTGTTTAGGTACCCTTCTGATATAAAAATGCTGCCGAAAAGTGGCGAAATTGGCACTGTGATCTTGAACTTTGACCCCTACAACCTGATGAATTATTATGCTATGGAAATGAGGTTATTACATATGAATGTATATGTTATTGTCTCTATTTAGGCAGCAAATAAGTGGCATTATCTCCACAATTACTCAATTTGTGTTAACTAACGATAACCCATATTTTAGCTCATTTGGGGGGGGGGGTGAGGACTCGTATCTTTAAAGGCGTTGGGAAAATAAATCCCAAACTTTTGTTTTCAGGGTACTTTTATGTTGTACTGTAACATATAAAAAAATGAGGAAAATAAAAAACCCTACAACTACATTTTTTTTTTTAAATCTGGTGATTTTATGTGGAATGACCCCATATAGCAGATATATGGATAACATTTTATTTATAACAGGTAGCACAATTGATGATTTTCCTGAAAAAATTCTTGATTCTTTCAATGAATTAGACAATTCCCTCAAGTTCACTTTAGAAATTCAAAAAGAAAGAAAAATTAACTTAGATCACAGTCTATTGTGAAGGTGGAAAATTCCTTACAAAATTGTTCAAAGAACATTTGAATCTAATAAATTACTAGATTTTAATTCCTATCATCCATATTCAATTAAGAAAAATGTGGTTAGTCAGTTTTTGGAAAAAATAAGTAAAATAGTCTGCACAAAAGAGATGAAAACAGCCCACAAAGAACTTAAAGGCATCCTTGAAGAAATAACTATCCTAAAATTGGAAGTATTCTAAATAATTCAGTAAAGAATAACACTCAACAGCAAGAAAAAAACGTTCACTAAAAAAATTACTTATCACAAGGGTTTGTTTGAGTCATTAAAGACAATTAGCAAAAAGTATAACATAAGCTAATTCCAAGTTTAGAAAACAAAGTTAAAAATTTTATCCCTCGGATAGCTCAAAGAGAAGATAATATTTTTTAAATGCAAGGAGTAATCTATGAAGAAAAATGTTGTGGACTATCTTACGCAGGAGAGACAGGTCACAGACTAGAAACTCAAATAGCATAACATAAAGCACAGCTATAAAAAAAATTGCTCCAACAAAACAGGTATTTAGATAGGCACATTGGAGAAACTGGCCACAACATGGACTAAGATTCCCTAAAAAGTAACCAACCTTCCAAATAACTTCCTAAAAGAACAAAGGACTTTAAATTTAGAAGAATCAAAATTCCATCATCAATGACTGAAGAGGTTTGTCACTGCATAACATCTGGTAACATATTGAGAAAAATAACTAACCGTCAAGGTTAACCGTAACCACAATAAGTACAGATAGAAAAGGTGAGAAAAGAGAGTGACAAGTAAAATCCTGAAGAAGAGTTTTCTACAAAAATTTGCAATTAAAATTTTAAAAAATCACTAGTAATATACATAAAGAATTATAATTTTAGAGAGTGACAAAGAGCTTTCTGAGATTTCATTTGAACGGAACGTAATGTTTTAACTGTTACTTCTAATTTATATTCTGTGTTTATATATTATTAAATATAGTAATAGATATGTATTAGTGTGTGTGACATTAAATCATGTTATTTAGGTTGACAAGAAGCCATCCATGTCTTTCTGTTATGTCATCTATAATCTCATTCTTTGCATCATTATTTTATACATGAGGGAGATTATGACATAATGCTGATCTTTATTTTGGAAATATACAAGCTTATAGAGAGTACCACAGATATCACCGTGTGGGATTATCTATAGTGCTGACCACAGATATGATTTTTCAAATAACTGTATTCCATATTATCACATTCAGCTTACAGATATTTACTAATATGGCACTTTTCTTCCACCACCTACATGAAGACAACATGGTGGCATTTTATGACAATGCCAATGCAGATATTATGATCATGGGTATGTGACATTGTTACCTGATTTTCTTTTTTCCATTTTGTCATCATGAATGTCATTTAATCATCTCACCCTACTGTCAAATATTTTGAAAAACATTCATCAACACCAAGTTAGAAAGTTTTTCTTTTGGAATTATTACATAAGCTTTGATACTAGACAACATGTCTAACAGTGAGGAAAAGAAAAATACTTTGGCAAGAGTAGTGCTTATAGATGCCCTCCTTTCTGGAAAACAAATCCTACTTTGTAGTTTGCCTAAATCAAATTGCAATTTGTCATAGCAGAAATTTCAGTTGACGATACAAAATGCCATGTGGTTTCTGCCATTGACAGCAAAGTTCTGAGGCAGGTTAGAGACTAAATCTTGCAACCCCCAGCTATGGGTACGTACATCAAACTTAGAAAGCATCTCATTTAAAAAGTTGCAGATTCTGAAGATTAGAGGCTTAAAATTTTGTTGCAAAGCTTGAACTAGATGATGCAAAACCATCTCAGATACTGAGAAAGATGAAAGATCTTGCCAGTAATCATTTGGATGAGGCACTATTGAAGTCTTTGTGGCTCTAGTGGTACCCACTCACATGCAACAGATATTTGCTGTCAGTGGAGATGACCATGCACAATTGTTACAAATAGCCGATAAAATTCATGAGATTAATATTTCACCTGCAACAAATGTCATTTAATCATCTCGCCCTACTAGCCAAATTGCTACGCTTGAAAACTTAATAGCACAACTGATCTTACAAGATGCTCAGCTTTCAGCTTAACTTATCTCTTTTAATCAATTACAATTTTTTAATCAATTACACTAACCAAATTGCTACGCTTGAAAATCAAATAGCACAACTGATCTTATGAGATGCTCAGATCATGGCTGTTCACCTTCATCATTTCACAGTAGAAATCAGACCTTCCAAAACTGCCTTGGGGATTTGCTGGTATCACAGTTGCTTTGGGAGTACAGCAACCAAATGAACCACAAGTTATGCAGGCCTCAAAATTACAAAACTTTTCTTGGACTACAGACCAACCAGAAGAAAATTTTTATTCAACACAGCAGCAGACATTTCAGTCATGAATACCAGTTCCTTCACCCATACCAGAGCAACCAGGAAAACTTAATCTTTTTTTTCTCAGCTAATGCACCAGAAATAAATACTTATGGCACACACTTGTCAATAGATCTCAACTTGTGCTGAGTATTTTCATGGCCATTTCTGCTTGCTTCAGTTTCTGTACCCATCATTGGTGCAGAATTTTTTTCAGCACTTTGGTCTCCTGGTTGACATAAAAAAAAACAAAAAAAAACAACAACACAGTGTCTTGTCAATACAGTTACTAATTTCAAATTGAAGGGTCATGTCTTTCTAATTTCACTAGTGAAATCACAGCCAGTACTGATACCTCACCTTTCCACAATTTTCCAAAAACTTGTTTAGTAATAATGGTGTGTCAAGTACTACTCATCTAGGTACCCAGTCCCACATATTCAGGAAAATATTTTCAACCCTGGACTGATATGTGCATATCATCAGATACCTGTGAACCCAGAAGATATTCCAAAAACAGCTGTTACTACTACATTTGGCTTATTCTAGTTTCTAGACATGCCTTTGGGTCTTAGAAATGCAGTACAAACCTCTCAGAGGTTTATCAACAGTATCTTTCATGACTTGGAATTTGGCACACAGTGTATTTTGACAATATCCTTATTGTAACAACCAGAGAAGAAGAGCATTTAATCACTTGCACATTGTTTTCCAATGCCTTAGTGACAATGGTATTCAACTTAATCCTTCAAAATGTGTATTTGGAAAAACTACTGTCTCATTCATAGGTCACACCATAGCATTTGATAGAATCATTCCACTTAAACACAAAGTGACCACACTGTTATCCCACCCTGAACCCACAACCATCAGTGACTGGCGTCGATTCCTGGAAATGAATTTTTATCACAGATTTATTCCAAATGCTGCTCCCATGCAAGAACCACTGCATGAATATCTCAAGGGTTCAATCATGAAAAATAACACCAAAATAATTTTTAATTATTAACAAGGAACTGTACATCAACTATATTCAAAATAACACAATTGCACTAGTAATCTGAATTTATTGGCATAGAATAGAAATCAAAGTTTCCAAGCTTACGCACATCAACCAGATGGCTGTTTCAAGGAAGGTAGACAACAAACTAAATAATAGAACACTTTTAACAATTTGAACATGGTGACCTGACTGGACAATAAATGAACAGACACAAATGAAATTATTCATTCAAAGAAATAATGCATCATGTTAGTTGGGCATGTGGTACCGTGGGAGAAAACACAACATTATGTGAAGAACTGGTTCCAAACTTGCGACAATTCTAAAGAGACCCTCATTGTTGGTAATGATCTCTAAGGTTTCGCAAATGGCAGTAGATTTAGATATGGAGTAGAAAGCTAATTTCTTTATATCATCCTCACATAGTATCTGCGGACCTGAAATTGATTTCTCTGGATAGGGTAGGAGTTACTTTTTGATCCCTTGAGTCTCTTTTATGCTCACCGAGTCTAGAATTCTAAACGAATGATTGGTCATTCCGATGTAGCATCGCTTGGAGCTGTCCAGATATTGTAGTGGAATGGCAAAAACACCCGCCTCGTTGAGAAGAGGGGGCTTTGTCAATATTTCTCTTAATCATGGTATATAAAATGCCAGAGACCTTATGCAGACACCGAAGTTCATCCTCCTGAGCGAGTTCTTGAGTTGGAATAGAGCCCAGGTAGCGCAGTTGCAGCATAGGAAGATTAACACAGCTGGTTCTTGTTTTTTCCAATAAAGTTATGCATCTGGTTCGAGGTGTATCCTGCCTCAACAGCAAATTTGATTATGTTTTTTTGGCTTGTATTGTCTAGAACAAACATAGGAGGAGACAGCGAAGGCTCTTCTAATTCGAGAACAGAAGACAGCTATCTTGTAATCATCAGGGCAGAATGAACTGCAGAGCATCAGGTTGGGGACAGACATGGATTTATAATAGACTTCTGTGTGAAGCCAGTTGTCAGGGATTTGCTCACCTGGACGTTCAGATAAGGTAAGGTACCATTGTGTTCAAGCTCCATAGTGAAATTCATCGTGGGGTGTATAGAAATGACTTTATTGAGGGGGAGGGGAAAGCAGGAGTATCTCTTTTCTGCGAGGCCATACGAAAAATGTGTTGTCCTCATAACAAAGCCAAGTGGTAGGCTTTCGAGTGATGTTGGTGAATAGATATTGGTCAACTGGATGAAGTATTGCTTCCACAAGGACGGCTGAAAGCGATGATCCCATCGGATCGCCATTTATCTGTTTATACATTTGTCCTTGGAAACTGAAATGGAGCTGGAATGGAGCTGGAATTTGAGACCAAGTCCATTAACTTGAAGATGCTGAGGCAAGACTCCTATGAATAAAGTGATGAATTCATCACTACATGTCATCATGCGTCTATTCATTTATTGTCCAGTCAAGTCACCACGTTTAAATTGCTGAAGTGTTCTATTATTCAGTTTGCTGTCCACTTTCATTGAAAAAGACATCTGGTTGATGTGCGAAAGCTTGGAAACTTCGATTTCTATTCTACGCCAATAAATTCAGATTAGTATAGTTATACTATTTTGAGAATATTTTTTTCAGAGAGCGCATGCAACACCTTTGAGTAATGTAAACAAGGTTGTGCAAGTTTTGCTATGCTAACACATCCTATACTAGATGTCACATTAGCATTAATGGTTGATGCCCTAAAGACTGCAATTGGTGCAGTTCTACAACAATGGACACAAGATGTTTGGCACCCACTTGCATTTTTCTCCAAAAAGTTATCACAAACTCAGCAAAAGTTTACAGCCTACGACAGAAAATTATTATGTGCCTATTCAGCAAACATTTTCGTCATATGTTTAAAGACACACAGTTTATCCTCTTCACAAATCTTACCTTTGCCTTCAGACAGAGAACTGACAAGTCTTCGCCAAGACAAATTAGACACCTCAACTTCATCGCTCCGTTCACTACAGATATCCAGCACATTAAAAGTTCACAGAACATAGTTGCAGGTACCTTTTCAACAATCAATACTATATCAATACAATCATCTGTTGACATTTCAGAATTAGGAATTATACAAAACAGTGACCCAGAATTGCAGTTAATACTTTCTGGCAACACAGAATCAAGCTTAATCCTTAAGCATTTACAAGTTAGTGATTCAGTTACTCACCTTTGCTGTGATGTCTCTACACTGCAGATCAGTCATTTTGGGCAAAAGAACTTTTGACAAAAACTGTTTGATAATATATCACACCCAAGTATTCAATTAACCATCACAGCCATCAAACAACATTTTGTTTGGCCATCTATGAGGTCTGACATCACATCAATGTCTTCCTTGCCAAAGATCAATGGTAATGAGATGTACCTTTTTATCATTTGCCACCTTCAGACCACCTTCCAGCCATTTTGAGTATGTCCACCCTGATTTAAAAGAACCACTTCCTATATCTCATGGTTTTTCCTACTGTCTCACTATGACTGACAGGTTCCCCAGATGGCCTGATGCCATCCTCATCCCTCACATCTCAGCAGAAACCGTTGCTCAAGTATTCTACAGTTCTTGGATTTCATGTTTTGGTGCTCTCCTCAGAATCACTACTGATCAGGGATGCCACTTTAAGTCAATGCACTTCTGTTCAAATTATGCTTGGTTGGAAGCAATGAAGATTCATACAACACTGTGTCATATATCAGCCAATAATATGATTGAAAGGTCTCACCTCCCCCCTCAAGACAGCAAATAAATGTTATTCAACTCACAAAAGGTGGACATCCTCCCAACTTTGTTGTTACCATTGCATTCCACTTTCAAATATGACCTGCAAGCTACAAGTGTCAAACTAGTGTATGTCACCACTCTTCGCTTGCCTAGGGAGTTTCTCCAAGAATCCACATAATCCGCTGATTCTACATTTGTTGGCCAACTAAGGCAGTTTATGGCCATGATCAATCCTGTAATTGCTTCACATCATTGTAAGCCATGCACCTACGTTCACAGTGAGTTGCCAAAGTGCTCACATGTACTTGTGCGAGGAGACGACGCACAGGAGTCACTACAACCACCATACAAGGGTTTTTTTCCAATTGTTTCCTACAATGAGACCTTTTGCCTTCTCATCCATGACAAACATGTGACAACAATTACATTGAACAACTGAATCCTGCTCATATGTCCTTGGAAGAACAATCTTCAGTTGTTAACGTGCTACATGCATCAAAGCAGCTGCTGACACCAAACAGCCTTCACTAGTTCCTGATGTCCTAAAGACTGCAAATGCTAAACAATCTTCACCTGTCTCTGCGACAGTTCTGGACATTCCACAGGAAAATGTGAACTTACTGCCTTATCTACCGGAGACCGAAGCCTCAAACCCATAGCGCACCTCACCTTATCAAACTAGACTGGGCCGTCGGGTGATATTTAATCGACGTTACTTGTCATAACAGAAACTTCCCTTTCATTGCCAGTAGTAGTGGGGGAGTCTGCGGCCACCCTCCTCGGCAACCATTAGATACTGTAGTGCTGTGAGCTCATCTTTTCTCTCAAGATGCTGACATAAATAAACTGAGCTTTTGGAGATTTCATTCGAGCAGGATGTAATATTTTAACTGCTGCTTCCAATTTATATTTTGTGTTTACGTATTATTAAATATAGTATACAATGGAAGTTTTGTATTACAATGAATAATATAATGAAAATTATGTATATTAAATCATGTTATTTAGGTTTACAAGAAGCCATACATGTATTGGTTTGTGTTATGTCATCCATAATCTTAATCCTCGCAAGGCTCACATCATTGTTACACGAGTATGATTTTGATATAATGCTGATTTACATTTTGGAAGCATGCAAGCTTATGGTTGGTACCACGGAGATCATCCTGTGGCATGACCCATAACTATATAAGAATCACACTGATCTTTATAAAAATGAATTTTTATATTAAATAAACTGCCACATAAAAATAAAAATTGTTTAAAAAGAAAATCTGACTAGCATACTTAATACTGGTGGATTTTTATTCATAATAACTGCTGTTTGTGAACTGCAGAGCAAAAGATAACACTCTGGAATGATTGAGCAGCCATTTTTATCACCAAAACTACACACCTAAAAAGAATCAACACAACTTTTTGCATCTCCAAGCCCTCAAGAGGAAAAACAGCCGATATCCCCCCTTCGAAGTCCCTATGTAAACATTTTTTATTTTAACCACAATACATTTCACAAAATTAACTTCATCTGTCAGGCCCTTGTTTGTGCAGAAAATGTTAACATTTTTGCTTCCAGGTTTTGGCATACGGAGAAAATATGCAACATCCCATCTGTCCAAATTGAAACATCGCAATTTTTTTTTTTTTTCTACTGTACAAAGCATACTGATTCACTCATTGGCTTAAAGAGTAAATATTACACATAAAAATAATTAGCTAGTCATCTTTAATACTTGTTAAAAAATTCGTACGTATAGGAGATAATTAATTAGAGGCGTGCTGTCTCCGTACGATATCATCAATAATTAATTAGAGGCGTGCTGTCTCCGTACGATATCATATTGATGATATCGTACGGAGACAGCACGCCTCTAATTAATTATTTAGTCATCTTTATTGCAGAACATATTTTTGAGAATCAGGCAATTGCATAGACAAACAATTATATGCGAGATGTACTGAACACAACACATGTCACAACTACACCTTGTAGCAAGTATGTATGCACACATGTGGCTTATTTTTACTTCATTCTCAACCTGAGAGGTGGTTAGTTGCAGTACAGACTTTCCTCCCATTGATTAGGTAGTAGCTGCTCTGACAATGACGAGATTTAATTCTAAATACTTCTTTTCTAGAGCAGAAACCAGTCTTTTTCGGTTTGTTTCATTGTTTGGAGGTTTAATGACCACCATAAGCAACTCTATGGGCTATAAGCATTCGTGTGTCCCTAATTTAGGGTAACTGGTTCCAGGGAAGAGAGAAAGCCAGTGCTGTAAGACAAACACAACATCCATGCCTCACCAGGATTCAGACCCATCTCGGACGAATGGTCAGAAGCCAACGTTTAAACCATTGCGCCACCAGCACAGCAAAAACCAGTGGATGGCTTATTGTCAATGCTTGTGTGTAATGCGGGGTATCTATTCTAAAAAAAACATGTGCTGATTTGTAAGAGCAGTTTTTAATTAAACAAGCTTTCCGTATAACTAACCTCATACTTAATTATGAGTAAAAATTAATTACCGTTACTTAAAGAAGTAACCATATTATTTAATTACTGATACTAGCTTGTGTATCATGAAACACAAAATGTTGTATTCATGAATATCAAAAATAAACAGAGCTATAGCACATGAACACAAAAGCTTACTTACTATACACTGAAGAGCAATTGAATTAGAGATACCTGTCTAGTAACATGTAGCACCACCTTTCGCCCTGATGACGGCGGCAATTCGTCTCGCATTGACTCGACAAGACACCGGAAGCGTTGGGAGGCCATACGGATCCACGACCCCTGAACAAGCTCCCACAGTTCACGAAGATTTTATGGAGGGGAATCAGAGCCTCGAACATCTTTCTCGATGGGATTGAGGTCAGGTGACATAGCTGGCCAAGGAAGTGAGGTCACGTCGGTGGAGTGCTCATCCAACTATTTGGATACAATTCGGGAGCGATGGCACGGTGCATTGTCTTGTTGTAGGATGAGGTCCCCAGTGGAATGTTGAAGACGCACAAATGGGAGCAAATGGTGGTCCAGGATATCCCGGTAACGTTGACCTGTGAGGGACGATGTCACACATACCAAGGGTCCCATTTCAGTCCACGTAAACAGTCCCCAGACGAGAATGCCACCCCCACCAGCTTGAAGAGTGCCCTGCTGGCAAAAAGGATCCATCGCTTCATGTGGTTTGCGCTGTACTCGTATCCTGTCATCCGCATGTACCAACGTGAATCTCTACTCATCAGTCCAGGCAACATTTTTACACATGTCTAGGGTCCAGTGGCGATGTTTCTGCACCCATGCTAATCTTTGCACCCTGTGATGTGTGGTCAGCAGCGGTACCCTCGTGGGACGATGGCTTCTGTACCCCATAGCGAGGAAATGGTTCTGGATGGTGTGGCTGCTTACACGTTTTTGGGCACCAGCGTTAAATTGCAGTGATTTCTTGCACTGTGACCCGTCTATCCGCTGTTACAATGCGAGCTAGCCGACGATGACACCGCTCATCCACACGCTTTTGTACATGGCAGTTGGCCCTTGCAGGGATGGTTTTACCAGATTCGATGTACTCACGGTGCACCCGTGACAAAGTGGCTCGTGAAACTCCCAGTGCATGCACGACTTCCGAGATGGAGTGACCTATTCGTCGGGCCCCGTAAATTTGCCTACGATCAAATGCGCTTAGATCCTTCGTCTTACCCATACTGTATCACACTCTTACTGATTCCCGTCGCATCACTCCTTATATTGTCGGATCGCTGCATACGTCATGTCGTTTCCGTTTACAGGGCCGCCCACAGTGCCACATTTGCATAATGCCAGCTGTCTCTAATTCAATTGCTCTTCAGTGTAGTTCATTACATTCATCAAGAGGCAGACTAATTTTGCCAATCACAATTTGCTATGACAAATGCTGGCAAATACGACAGACTACTTCATAAGCACACAACTTTACCCTCAACCTGAAGGATGAGCATTTGCAGGATTATTAACACAGCAATCAGAATAGCCTGGTTTGCCTAGTTTACTGTTCAACATGTAACATATGAGAAAACTTGTAAATTTCATCATCCTGGAGAGGGAATCGAACCCGCATCATCCAATTTTGGTTTGAGCATACTATCTGTTACACCACCCAGGACAACAAAAGTTCCAAGTACTGGAAGATAAGGAATCTGAACAACTATATATATATATATATATATATATATATATATATATATTCTATAAAGAAGATACCTAAGCAAAAACATACATATATAATTTTGACTCACACCTAGTACAACATAGAAAAGGTTATGTATCTACCTGTGTGAGTAAAAGGAGAAAAGATAAAAAAATAAAATAAAACAACTGAATGTAGAAGGTGTCGAGAATACTGAGCCTTGGCTTTATCAAGGACCGGCAAAAACTCTGCATTTTCTCACTTCCACAAAGACCTAGTTGGAAATGGGTTTCTGCAAGGCCATAGATGCAAGTAACATTCCCACCTAAAATAGTTTAACAAATATATATATGTCATGTCCTCCGTAGAGTTGCATGACCTAGCACTAGTTAACAATTTCGCTTGCATCCATTAACCTTCCTGGCCCGACCCATGCTCGGTGTGAGTCAAAATTATATATGTATGTTTTTGCTTAGGTATCTTCTTTATAGAATGTGAATTCTGAATTTTCAAAACTGCTGCGTTGCGCGTTTTGGTTTTCAGGTTATTTTGCAACCTTCGTTTTAAATTCTAAAGTTTTTTCCTTAGTCTTCGTTTTGCTCTTAAGTATATATATATATATATATATACTAAAGAGCAAAGCCTAAAACATAAGAAACACTTTAGAATTTAAAACAAAAGTTGCAAAATAACCTGAAAATCAAAACGCGCAACCCAGCAGTTATGAAAATTCAGAATTCACATTCTATTAAGAAGAGACTGAAGCAAAAAATTTTTTTGACTCATACCAAGTACAACATAGAAAAGAATATGTATTGACCGGTGCGAGTAAAAAGAGAAAAAATAGAACAACTGAATGTAGAAAGTGTCGAGAATACTGAGCCTTGGCTTTATCAAGGACCAGCAAAAACTCTGCATTTTCTCACTTCCACAAAGACCTATTTGGAAATGGGTTTCTGCAAAGTCATAGATGCAAGTAATAAGCCCACCAAAAAAAAAAAAAAAAAAAATTTTTTTAAATATATATATGTCACGACCTCCGCAGAGTTGTATGACCAAGCTTTAGTTAATAATTTAGCTTGCATCCATAACTTTCCTGGCCCGACCCATGCTCTTAATCTGTTACTATTAAACAGAAAGAAGATGATTATAGAAAACTCAAGTTGTAAGGGTGACATAATGAATCAGAAATAATGTTCAGCAATAACAAATTGCCAAGTTCGCCTGAGAGAGAATTTAAACCTGAATAGCAATACAAAAGTATTACAAATTCTTAACATTGCAATAAAAAAGGAAATATTAATTTTTTTCTAAAGCACAGATTCTTGAAAGAAAACTGGATTATAAAGACCCCTATACTCCACAACTTCTGACAACACAAAAACGAGAATAAAATAAAGACAATAATAAACTAAAGAAATGCTTTGTGAAGGTTATGTGACATAAACAATTAGTTGCAATATGTACAAAGTATTTCAGAAGTGCTTTAAGTGCATAATTAAGTAGTTATTAAGACCTTAACTACATTGAAAACACAGCGCAGACTACAAGAACAATGAAACGGCCGGCTGTTTGGCCTTAGTTCCCTAAAAAACGCGCTAAGTTACCAAGAAAAGAAAGAGTTAAAATCCACAAAAAAGTTAATAGACTTGCTAGTGCCTAAATGCTTAAAGCAAAAAGAAAAAATGTTCAAGAAGTTCAAACATTGAACTTGGAAAACCTAAAACCCAAAGACAATGAAGAGAGCTTACCTCTTATGCAACTTAACTTCCTCCACTCTTGAGGAAACATGGCCGACCTTTTAACCCAAACTTCCAAACACCCCTGCCACTCCCTAGTCGCTGGGCGGCAGTGTGGGTGGGGCTGTAGGCCTCCACACACTTAAAAAATCTTACTCGCGGAGATTTTAACTAGAGAAAAAAATATAATTAAGATTGTGGACCTGTATGATCAGAAAGAGCAGAATTAACTCTCCAGAATACATGAGAAATATTATGAAATACACAAGTAGTGTATTTAATAATCTTTGCATGTATTTAATCACCTTAGTGAGCTTCTGTA
Organism: Macrothele yani; assembly: GCA_039090855.1. Lineage (NCBI taxonomy): Eukaryota > Metazoa > Arthropoda > Arachnida > Araneae > Macrothelidae > Macrothele > Macrothele yani. The sequence continues at coordinate 145,236,939 of CM076996.1, forward strand.
GACTATTCAGAATCCTATTAATTTTAATGTTAGTTTTACTATTTTTAGTATAGCTATTCTGGTGAGTGAATAACTAGTTTTCTTTTATATTTATTTTTATTTTATTTTATAAACAGATTTTTAAGTTTTTTTGTGATTTTGTCTATATTATTTAATTTTTTATTTTTAATAAGACCTTATCCATAAGCACTAAGGTTCCTTTTTGTAGTTAATATTCATCCTCTAGCCAACTTCCAAAAGGCTTTCATTGGTCAGAATCATATTAACTGTGTAGAAAATTAAAGCAGATCTGCCAACCTTACTATTATTCAGAATAATTTTTCTTAAAGTTCTTTTGATGAAAGAAGTAGGAATTTTGTTCTCTAGAAAACTGTCTAATAGTATATTAATGTGGTAATTGAAGTCCAAATTGTTGCCCCAAATTCTTGAAATTCTAAGCACCTGAGAAATTAGTACATTCTCAATTACTTTGGTTGATATGTTATTATTCCAGTGTAGATATTTAATTACTTTGAAAGGAAAATTAACTCTTTTATCAAAGAGGCTAATTACCTCTGTTAAGTTTAATGCTTAAGCCTAGGAACTCTAGTTCCTGATTACTGTGGTTGGTTTTACATAAGTTAAGAGAGCTAGGATAGATATTATCAAAATCACTCTTTATAACTTCTGAATTATTTATACACAGCAGATAGTCAATATATCTAAATGTGTAAAGGTAGTTATCGGAGCAAGTGGAGTGATTTTTAATGAATTTATATTCCTTAAAGAACAGGAATAGATTTGCAATACTCGTGGATGTTGACGTTCCCATAGGGATACCGTTTACTTGCTCATAGAGAGTGTTATTATATAAGATATGGTTATTTTTTATGCAGCAATTGAGATAAGAGTTCCAGGCTCCTACATTAACAAATTGGTTAAGTTTAAATTCTGCATACAGCTCTTTAAAGGTAGTGATTATATCTGATAGAGGCAGATTAGTATATAGGTTCTCAAAATCATAACTATTAATATCTAAGGGATTTACTTCGAGTATAGTGGAAATTACTTCTGCATTATTATTAATGATCCAAAAATCTCTGTACTTCAAATTAGTACAGTTACTAATGTGTTTCAAAACCTTCAAGATTTCTTCAAAAGCTAGATCAATTTTCTTTTTATGACTCCTGACTCCACTAGCTATGAATCTGAACTTCACTGGATCTTTATGAAACTTAACAGTTGCAAAAAGAAAGGGAAATTCAGGCTCATATCTTCTTATTTGTGGAAATTTAAGTTTCTTGAAGAATGCCTTAAAACGATTTTCTAACTGCTTGGTAGTATAACTTACGGGCTCGTAGGTTACTCTATTATTGAGTTCCATAGTTAACAATTCAAAATAGAACTTCTTACAGATAATTGCAAAATTATTGCTAGCTTTATCCGTAGTGGTAAAAATAAATAGGTCTTGTAGTTTGGAGAGTGACCTTTTAGCATCTCCAGAGAAAAATAGATTTCTATCAAAACAAAAATCAAGACCTGCCAACTCATTAGTGAAGCCATTGATTACATTATATTTCCATTCTGCGAAGGCCTCAATAGGCTGATTGTATGTTAAACTGGTTTTTATAATGTACCTATTAACATCTTGAGTGAAGCTCTCAAGAATCTTCTCTTTGGAAATTTGGAAGGAAGGTCTAAATTTAGAACCATACTCTAATAAATTCCTAAGCTTGTCATTTTCAACAAAACTCAAGTTTCCAGTGATAATATGCTTGTAATTCTTATCATAGTGAACTGTTTCTTTATGTTCACCACAAGAACATGTTGGTTGGTTGGTTGGTTGGTTGATTTTAGTGGCGCAAGGGCCAGGTTTGGCCAAAGAGCGCCAGACAAAGAACTATCAGCTACAGATTTTTAAAAGCGTGGAAAATGATTAGAGCAGACAGGCTTGGTAAAAGTTGGAAAAAAAGGATGATTAAAGCCGTGAAGACAAGTTAGTTAATTGGGTTTATATAAAAATTTATTAACTTACTATTATAATTATTATAATTTGTTTTTATTTAACACAACTACACAAAGGATGAGTCACAGGAGGGGGACGAACCGTCATTCTCCTCCCCCCACACTCCTCTGCAATACTGGCCGAGGGCGGGGACGAACTGTCACTCTCCTCCCCCCATGTTCCTCTGCAATGTTGGTTGAGGCTGGGGACGAACTGTCACTCTCCTCCCCCTATGTTCCTCTATAATGTTGGTAGAGGGTGGGGACCTCGCTGAGTCCGAGACAGTTGCAATGTTGGTCAGGCGGACCGCGACAGTTGGATGGACACTGCACACCTTTGCGGATTGAGGGCCGGGTCTTCCGCACGTGCAGGCTTTCTGCTGGGAACTGGAAGAGTCGGTCGTCTTCAAAAGAGAAGGCGCAGACTCAGCTATTCGAAAAATCTGGAGCTCGGGGAAATCCACCTGTGTCGCTTGTTCAGCTGTAGATCGCTTGGCAAGGGCGGCGAGAGCTACAGGGCGCGGAACAAAGGGCTGCACGGGTTGTGGCAGAGACTGAACTACTGCGGCAAAAGTACGCTGTCGGTTGGTTGGTATACCCAACTTGGCCTTGGCAGCAGGGTACGAGAGGCCTTCCAGGGTCTTGAGGCGCTGGATCGCCATCTCGTCCTTCCATTTCATACAGTTGCGGGAGTAAGCTGCATGGGCCTCACCACAGTTAACACAGCAGGCCGCAGAAGTGCAACCTTCCCCGTCATGTTCACTGGAGCCACAATTTGCGCAACGAGCGGAACTCTTACAGAAACGTTGTGAATGCCCGTACCTCTGGCACCTGAAACAGCGCAGAGGACTGGGAATGTACGGGCGAACTCCACAGACCAAGTAGCCAGCCTTGATTTCGGTCGGAACTTTCGGGGAGTTAAAAGTCAAGATTACATTTTTAGACTTAATTAAAGAACCATCGCGCCGGAACATCATACGACGTGCAGCAATAACACCTTGGTCTGCAAGTTCAGTCACCAATTCGTCTTCGCTGCATGGCAAGAGATCAAACTCCGAAATAACACCCCGAGAGGTGTTAAGAAACGGGTGAGGTGTCACTTTGACAGGAATGCCTTGAAGACTAGTGAGGTGCAGAAAAGTGTTACTCTGAGAAACACTGCAAGTTTGGACAAGCAGGTCCCCAGAGCGAAGCTTCTTCACAGACTTCAAGGGGCCAACCGCAGCGTCCAAAGCTTTACAAATGAAAAAGGGAGATCTGGTGGACAGTCTCGCATTCGGATCGATGGATTCGACAACTAAGTGAGTAGCATGCGTAGTCACAGCAAACGAGGGGAGACGACGCTTCGGAGCGACTGGTACAGCTGCCGAAGAAGAGGTTCCACATTCTTGGTCCAGGTCAAGGTCTAAAGATCGTTTAAGGTTATGAGACTTGGTAGGTTGAGAAGACGAAGGAGAGTCGTTGTCAACTAACATTTTCTCAGGTGACTTAAATTTGGAGTTTTTGTGTTTGTTTTTACCCATGGAAAAAGGAGGAAGATTCATCTGCAAACTACTCCACCCACCACCGAGCCCTACAAGGGAGAACTGGACGTCTGCAAGCCAAGAAAATGACGCTGGACACAGTTCTGGAGCTTATACGTTGCAGATATAGTCCGTTGGCTGTGATCACACGCACTCGGCGGACACTTCGGCCTCCGGGTACCATCATGCCAACGTCTTTGGCATGATCCCACAGCCCCCGGGCTTACCCTGCCGTGCTATACGACAAAAAAGCCGCTAAAGCCCTGTACACAACTTGGTACAAGACTTCTGACTAGAGGTGGGTTAGTCTCTAGCCTCCCGTTTACAGCGAAGCCGGGGTTGAAGAGGAGTGTTGGTACACAGGAGGCACTTAACCGGTCTCCTGCGACCTCAGCCGCCAGACATCCCATTTCCGCCTCACGGGTCTCCGCACGCGGCAAACATGCAGGTAGGTCTAGCACCCAAACCAGCTAAAAGGAAAAAAGAAATCCAAAGAAGACAAATCCTGGAAGGGAACCTAAACGGAATCTCAGCAACCTACGAACTGAGCGGTTAATATAATACAGTTAGTGGTGGAGGGTAACAAAACCACAAGACCGGGGTGTTAGTACATAACGTGGTAGCGATTGGGTAGAGTATACAACACGGGCAACTAGCCAGTGGAGAAAATAAATAAAAACAAAAAAGCGAGACACAAGACCAGCTAGGGATCGTGGGGCCGCAACTCCCCAACAGCACCGAAACAAAAAACAAGCGGTGGCATGACATCAGATGTTGACCAGTCACAAGGTCAGCTCGGGCCGTGGGGGCGCCGCTCCCCAAATAACTGGAAAACCAGTTATCCCCGTGCGGGCAAGAACATGTAGTAACTACAGGTATGGAACTCGAAGAATTAAGTTTGTAGTTTTTAACTATTGACCCTAAGGTCTTAACATATTTAAAACTTACAATAGACTGGTGCCTGTGGATGGGAAAAAAATTGCATTATTGTAGAACAGCTTCCTAACATTGAGATGATCATAGGTTTTATTTAGAAACCTGATGGTCACATAAATTACTGGAAATTTCTTTAAGAGAAATTTTATCTTTAAGAATATGCTTAAGAATGTCTAGAACCAAAGCAAAAACATGCTTATCAACATGGTTAGCTGTTTCTTTCCAGAATTTGAAAAAACTTTTAAGGACAGAGGGCTTGAAGGACTTAAGTATTTTGTAAGAATTTTTAACAAAACTAGTACCATTTTAAAAACTTTCCAGAGTTATTTGCAAGTTAGCAAAATCAACCTTGCTTGAAGTGCGAAATAACCTCTGTCCTCTATTACCTCTAGTGCAGCTCTTGTTGTTAACAAGAAAGAAGAGTTCGCGTATAGAAAATTTATGCGGATTATGCTTATTGTCAGAAAGAGTGGAATTAAGACCATAGGGATAAAGAGACTGATGCTGCAAAATTTCAAGGGATTCAGTTTCAAGTCGAGCATAGAGGTCAGGGATAATATGCAGTACCTCTATTTTCACTTTGTCAAAACCATGATTATGGAAATGCTCTAATTCAAAGGTAGAGTACTGGTTAGCATTAGTGGAGGGGTTCACACCAGAAGTAGAGAACTTGTTAACTAGAGACCTGTTTTTTTATTTATCTTAAGATGAAGAGGATTTTTGCTTTGGCCAATATAGCTAAGGCTGCAGATAGTACATGTGAGCTTATAAATGGTATTGTAGGCTTTGCAAAACTTGTTGGAGCAATTATCCGCAATAGAAGAATACAGGTTAGGATCCGAAGATTTACATGTCAAACAACGTTTGTCATTTCATAACTTTAGATTACTTTTGCCAGCGAGTTCATACACTATGGGAAAGGGTGCTAGCCTAACCGAGCGGGAGGACTTAAATTATCTGAGTTGACCTCCAATCTTTTCATCGTCCTTAGAACGCCACTTGGGCCAAACATAAAAAATTCCGAGCAAACCAACTAGGAAAAAACTTTTTTGGAAATAAGCAGTCCAAGAAATTATACTACCTTTGAATTAGAGCATTTCCATAATCATGGTTTTGACAAAGTGAAAATAGAGGTACTGCATATTATCCCTAACCTCTATGCTCGACTTGAAACTGAATCCCTTGAAATTTTGCAGCATCAGTCTCTTTATCCCTATGGTCTTAATTCCACTCTTTCTGACAATAAGCATAATCCGCATAAATTTTCTATACATGAACTCTTCTTTCTTGTTAAACAACAAGAGCTGCACTAGAGGTAATAGAGGACAGAGGTTATTTCGCACTTCAAGCAAGGTTGATTTTGCTAACTTGCAAATAACTCTGGAAAGTTTTAAAAATGGTACTAGTTTTGTTAAAAATACTTACAAAATACTTAAGTCCTTCAAGCACTCTGTCCTTAAAAGTTTTTTCAAATTCTGGAAAGAAACAGCTAACCATGTTGATAAGCATGTTTTTGCTTTGGTTCTAGACATTTTTAAGTATATTCTTAAAGATAAAATTTCTCTTAAAGAAATTTCCAGTAATTATGTGACCATCAGGTTTCTAAATAAAACCTATGATCATCTCAATGTTAGGAAGCTGTTCTACAATAATGCAATTTTTTTTCCCATCCACAGGCACCAGTCTATTGTAAGTTTTAAATATGTTAAAACCTTAGGGTCAATAGTTAAAAACTACAAACTTAATTCTTCGAGTTCCATACCTGTAGTTACTACATGTTCTTGTGATGAACATAAAGAAACAGTTCACTATGATAAGAATTACAAGCATATTATCACTGGAAACTTGAGTTTTGTTGAAAATGACAAGCTTAGGAATTTATTAGAGTATGGTTCTAAATTTAGACCTTCCTTCCAAATTTCCAAAGAGAGGATTCTTGAGAGCTTCACTCAAGATGTTAATAGGTACATTATAAAAACCAGTTTAACATACAATCAGCCTATTGAGGCCTTCGCAGAATGGAAATATAATGTAATCAATGGCTTCACTAATGAGTTGGCAGGTCTTGATTTTTGTTTTGATAGAAATCTATTTTTCTCTGGAGATGCTAAAAGGTCACTCTCCAAACTACAAGACCTATTTATTTTTACCACTACGGATAAAGCTAGCAATAATTTTGCAATTATCTGTAAGAAGTTCTATTTTGAATTGTTAACTATGGAACTCAATAATAGAGTAACCTATGAGCCCGTAAGTTATTCTACCAAGCAGTTAGAAAATCGTTTTAAGGCATTCTTCAAGAAACTTAAAATTCCACAAATAAGAAGTAATGAGCCTGAATTTCCCTTACTTTTTGCAACTGTTAAGTTTCATAAAGATCCAGTGAAGTTCAGATTCATAGCTAGTCGAGTCAGGAGTCATAAAAAGAAAATTGATCTAGCTTTTGAAGAAATCTTGAAGGTTTTGAAACACATTAGTAACTGTACTAATTTGAAGTACTGAGATTTTTGGATCAATAATAATGCAGAAGTAATTTCCACTATACTCGAAGTAAATCCCTTAGATATTAATAGTTATGATTTTGAGAACCTATATACTAATCTGCCTCTATCAGATATAATCACTACCTTTAAAGAGCTGTATGCAGAATTTAAACTTAACCAATTTGTTAATGCAGTAGCCTGGAACTCTTATCTCAATTGCTGCATAAAAAATAACCATATCTTATATAATAATACTCTCTATGAGCAAGTAAACGGTATCCCTATGGGAACGTCAACATCCACGAGTATTGCAAATCTATTCCTGTTCTTTAAGGAATATAAATTCATTAAAAATCACTCCACTTGCTCCGATAACTACCTTTTACGCATTTAGAGATATATTGACTATCTGCTGTGTATAAATAATTCAGAAGTTATAGAGAGTGATTTTGATAATATCTATCCTAGCTCTCTTAACTTATGTAAAACCAACCACAGTAATCAGGAACTAGAGTTCCTAGACTTAAGCATTAAGCTCAACAGAGGTAACCCATCTATTAGCCTCTTTGATAAAAGAGTTAATTTTCCTTTCAAAGTAATTAAATATCTACACTGGAATAATAACATATCAACCAAAGTAATTGAGAATGTACTAATTTCTCAGGTGCTTAGAATTTCAAGAATTTGGGGCAACAATTTGGACTTCAATTACCACATTAATATACTATTAGACAGTTTTCTAGAGAACAAAATTCCTACTTCTTTCATCAAAAGAACTTTAAGAAAAATTATTCTGAATAATAGAGTAAGGTTGGCAGATCTGCTTTAATTTTCTACACAGTTAATAATATGATTCTGACCAATGAAAGCCTTTTGGAAGTTGGCTAGAGGATGAATATTAACTACAAAAAGGAACCTTAGTGCTATGGATAAAAAGGTCCTATTAAAAATAAAAAAATTAAATAATATAGACAAAATCACAAAAAAAAAAACTTAAAAATCTGTTTATAAAATAAAATAAAAATAAATATAAAAGAAAACTAGTTATTCACTCACCAGAATAGCTATACTAAAAATAGTAAAACTAACATTAAAATTAATAGGATTCTGAATAGTCTACAGAAGCTCACTAAGGTGATTAAATACATGCAAAGATTATTAAATACACTACTTGTGTATTTCATAATATTTCTCATGTATTCTGGAGAGTTAATTCTGCTCTTTCTGATCATACAGGTCCACAATCTTAATTATATTTTTTTCTCTAGTTAAAATCTCCGAGAGTAGGATTTTTTCAGTGTGTGAAGGCCTACAGCCCCACCCACTCTGCCCCCCCCCCCAGCGACTAGGGAGTGGCAGGGGTGTTTGGAAGTTTGGGTTAAAAGGTCAGCCATGTTTCCTCAAGAGTGGAGGAAGTTAAGTTGCATAAGAGGTAAGCTCTCTTCATTGTCTTTGGGTTTTAGGTTTTCCAAGTTCAATGTTTGAACTTCTTGAACATTTTTCTTTTTGCTTTAAGCATTTAGGCACTAGCAAGTCTTAACTTTTTTGTGGATTTTAACTCTTTCTTTTCTTTGTAACTTTGCGCGTTTTTTAGAAAACTAAGGCCAAGCAGCCGGCCGTTTCATTGTTCTTGTAGTCTGCACTGTGTTTTCAATGTAGTTAAGGTCTTAATAACTACTTAATTATGCACTTAAAGCACTTCTGAAATACTTTGTACATATTGCAACTAATTGTTTATGTCACATAACCTTCACAAAGCATTTCTTTAGTTTATTATTGTCTTTATTTTATTCTCGTTTTTGTGTTGTCAGAAGTTGTGGAGTAGGGGGTCTTTATAAATCCAGTTTTCTTTCAAGAATCTGTGCTTTAGAAAAAAATTAATATTTCCTTTTTTATTGCAATGTTAAGAATTTGTAATACTTTTGTATTGCTATTCAGGTTTAAATTCTTTCTCAGGCGAACTTGGCAATTTGTTATTGCTGAACATTATTTCTGATTCATTATGTCACCCTTACAACTTGAGTTTTCTATAATCATCTTCTTTCTGTTTAATAGTAACAGATTAAGAGCATGGGTCAGGCCAGGAAAGTTATGGATGCAAGCTAAATTATTAACTAAAGCTTGGTCATAAAACTCTGCGGTGGTCATGACATATATATATATTAAAAAAAATTTTTTTTTTTTTTTGGTGTGCTTATTACTTGCATCTATGACTTTGCAGAAACCCATTTCCAAATAGGTCTTTGTGGAAGTGAGAAAATGCAGAGTTTTTGCTGGTCCTTGATAAAGCCAAAGCTCAGTATTCTCGACACTTTCTACATTCAGTTGTTCTATTTTTCTCTTTTTACTCACACCGGTCAATACATAACCTTTTCTATGTTGTACTTGGTATGAGTCAAAATTTTTATATATATATAGCATATTTCACCAGTTCCTCAGATATGGAAATTATAGAAGACCTCCTTCACAAATACATGGATGGCACAACAAACAGAAGTTGGGAGATGAGGGTTCAGTTCCCACTCCGGGGTGATGTAATTTTCAAGATTTCTGATATGACGTTGAACAGTAAACTAGGCAATTCTAGCTATTCTGATTGCTGTGTTAATCCTGCAGTTGTTCTAGGAATTTGTGAAGAATATTTTTTCCATAATTTCCATATCTGCTTACCAAAAGTGTATGTATTTCCAGCAGCTCACATGATCAGAAAGTGACTTATTACTACTGGTTTAAAATGAAGTTTGGGAATCATGTGCAGTACATACTTCTCTTGATCCAATAGCTACACTTGACAGACACAGTGACCAGGGATGTGCAGAAATTATTTTACCTGCCCAGGTAGTAAAAGCTAGATGCCCAGGAAAATATATCTATTAATAACAAATCAGAACTCTCATCATTATTTTTTTTTTTTACATGTTTTGCATTTCCATTTTAAGGGTCTGTATTGAAAATGTTCAATGCACAAAAGTGTGTATCCCAAGCTTTAAGATGATGCTGAAATTGGTATGAAATGGTATGATGATGAAATTGGTATTTGAGAAATTTAGTGATTCTGTCATGCTCCTTTTGTCAAAGTTTTCGCCCTTTGTCACTAAACACCGGAAGCTAGTTCTACAGAGGCAAGCATCCCGTCGCTGACTATAAACAACATTTGGAGCAAAACTACATATGGTTCCAATTTCTGGACCTAGAGCACAACATACTTAAAGAAGTGATATTCTTTTATCCTTGGCACTCTGTAACAATAATACAACTTCTGGTGATTAGAAATGAAAGAAGCACGATATGCAACGACAGTCTCTTTTTTCTTGTAGTAAGAAATTCTATTCCAAACTTTATTTTTAAATTTAGTTGCCCAGACCGTGCAACTAGATTTTTTATTTACTTGCCCAGGCCAACAAATTTACATGCCCCGGGCATCTCTGGCATGGTGTTTTTCAAGCCCTGAAGTCCCACTGATAAGAAAGGCATTTCTAACTGACCACCAGGATATAAGATATCTCACTTTTGTGGCACCACCTATTGGCATCCAGTGTTGTACTAGCAATCCTACAACTACTCTTAAGATATCCATGGCTAACATAGTTTTCTGATCTGTTAATTTACATCTTCAGCTGTGGTGGATGGCAGATGTGGATAACAACTGGCACCTACAAATAACAAGGTGATAGTTTTTCTTACATTGAAATTGTTCTGTGATTTGCAAAATTAGCAATGTGTGGTACCACACAGGAGACACACTTCAGTGGTATTGCTGTTGTTGACATAATTGAGAAATCACACTCATTCCATCAGCAAATGGCATACACGCACTGGAGGGAAAACCTGTGATGTCATACCTGGGTCATTCCATGTCAGATCACCCAGGGCATGTCACCCACCCATCTCAGATTTTTGTGAGAATTGGCACAAAGTATTGTACTGGTGAGATATGAAACCTGTTAAAATTCCAGGTCAGACGGTTCAGTAGATCTTGAGTAATGCCACTTCAAAAATTCGGTAGCTTTGCCTTTAAAGTTTTCACAACTACACTGTAGGGCAAAAAAATATTCATAACTTCACAACTAACTGTTGCAGTCACATAATTTTTTTCTTAAATGATCTGCATGATCCATACATTTGGGAACAACTTCTTTCTGCACATTTATTGAATTAAAAGAACACTTTTTTTTTTTTTAATTTAATGACAAAAGACATGGAAAAATGAGGCCACATTTTTATTAAACATCACATTTTTTTTTCAAAATGAGCCCCCATTTCAAATTTGCTAAAAATATTTTCATGTGTGTATTATAACGTAACCTTTCAGCAGAAGAAAAATTATTTTGTGCAATTTGCAATTTTGGCAAGGAAAAAATGAATGGCATGTTTTACATATGGAACATTCCGACATGATATTATCCAATTTTTTAATTAAGTGGTTGCTTGACCATTTTATATACCCCCCACCCCTACTGTGTAACCCTATCAGTGAGTAGATGAAAACAATTTTTATTTTATTTTTATGTGCCACCATCTTGGATATAGGTTCATTTTTCTTTTTTTCTTTTCTGCGGCAGGCCAAAATAGGGCCTCACAATGGTTTTGAAAAAAGGAGATTGCTTTCCTCTTATTGTAGATCGAAAGTTTTGGCTTTCACTACCTTAAAGAGGACATTTTAGGCTTACAGAAAATGTATAGAAATGATAGAAAATATTTTTTTTAACCTTGCTTAAAATGGGGTTGAAATCTGCAATACTCGGAAGCATAAACACCATTTTTGATGGACTGTTAAGGTGACTGGGAGTTGGAATCCCAAGTCGGGAATTTTTGTGTAATAACTGTAGCTAGTAGAGTTTTGAGCTATGGAGAACTTAAGTCTGGGTTTGGTCCCCCCTCAAAGTTGCAAAATTTGCAACTTTTGCAGACTTCAAAGTTACATATCTCAAAAAGAGGGATGAGATTTTTTTCCCCCACCAAGGATACCCTAACTGGTGCTCAACAAAGCCTGTGAGTTTCATTTTGTGGTTCAAACTGGGTTAGAAGTTACAGGCTGTGAAATATTTGTGAATAAATGGTAACATTTCAGCACTCGGAAATGCACAAAAACATGAATATTTATGCTTATTTCTGTTTTCAAAATATTTTTTAAGTCTTATGGAATTATATTTTAAACACCTTTAACCAGGGGTGGTTCGTCATTAGTGTGGGCTGGGCCCCACCAAAAAATTTCTATATGTATAAATAATATATATATATATATATATATATATATATATATATATTTGCGGGTTTTAACTCTTGCTTTTCTTTGTAACTTTGAGCGTCTTTTGGGGTACCTAGGAACAGAAGACGGCTAAGCTTGTTCCTTTTCTATGCGCTGTTTTTTCAAAGTAGTTAAGTTCTTAATAACTAATTAATTATGCACTTAAAAGCACTGCTGAAATACTTTGTACATATTGCAACTAACTGTTTAAGGTATATAACTTTCACAAAGTTTTCTTTAGTTAATTATTATCTTTAACTTATTCTCGTTTTCGTGCTGTCATAAGTTGTAGAGTAGGGGGTTTTAGACTCAAGTTTTCTTTCAAAAATCTGTACGTTATAAATTACCATTTCCTTTTTTAATTGCAATGTAAAATTTGGATTTCTTTTGCATTGTTTTTTCAGGTTTAAATTCTCTCTCAAACGAACTTGGAATTTCGTTATAGCTGAAAATCATTTCTAATTATTATGTCACTCTCACAGCTTGAGTTTTCTTTAATCTTCTTCTCTCTGTTTAATTGTAACAGATGAAGAGAATGGGTCGGGCCATGAAGGTTAATGGATGCAAGCGAAATTGTTAACTAGTGCTAGGTCATGCTACTCTACGGAGGACATGACTTATATATATATTTTTTAAACTATTTTAGGTGGGAATGTTACTTGCATCTATGGCCTTGCAGAAACCCATTTCCAACTAGGTCTTTGTGGAAGTGAGAAAATGCAGAGTTTTTGCTGGTCCTTGATAAAGCCAAGGCTCAGTATTCTCGACACCTTCTACATTCAGTTGTTTTATTTTATTTTTTTATCTTTTCTCCTTTTACTCACACAGGTAGATACATAACCTTTTCTATGTTATACTAGGTGTGAGTCAAAATTATATATGTATTTTTTTTGCTTAGGTATCTTCTTTATAGAATATATATATATATATATATATATTTTTTTTTTTGCCGTAATTCTTATTCTCTCTCTTAACTGAATGGTGATAAACCTTCCCCTTCATAAACCATTCCCCAAGGGAAAAAAAGTTCCCTTCAAAAATGAAAAACTGTTCCCTGAGGAAAGAGATCACGTTCAGAGTGTGAGGTTATTGGGGCCACCTCCAACAGGCCCCAGTAATATCACCACGCAAGCAAGAGGAGACAATGTTTTCCTCCTCGTCTCATTCAGTACGATGACCTACATACAACAATGCCTTAACCGCGTGTACAAAATAAGCTGTGGGGGCCAGGTAGCGCTAATTTGATTGGCTGGGAGAGTGTCCGTTTCCTAACGCCGTGGGTTGACAGAGAAGCTTACCCCAACCAAGCTCAAGGGTGGCATGGAGGTTCAAATGTCGTAGCAAAGTTCAGTTAGTTGTTTTTTCTGTGTCTCTCGGTGATGCGTTGTTCCTTTGTGTCATGACTTTTTTGCTAAAATCTCCATTCTGTGCTTCAAATCTGGAAGAAAAGCATCACTTAAAAAACTCTGTGCTTATCAACCCAAGAATTTCCAGGTAAGCCAGAAAGACTGAACAAAACTTTGAACATTTTCTGTTCAGTGGTTTGAAAAAAAAAAAAAAAAAAGGCTTGGCTAACTGCTAGCAATGAAAAAAAATAGTTATTTTGTTTTTATTCTTTGCTATTTGGCGGAGAACCACTGTGGACCAAAATTGGCTGCAAAGATATGAAACATTTGTCCAAAAGGATTTAAAAACATGAATGCAGTACAGTGCATATTAATAATGCTTTAAAATCCAAAACTTTTGGTAATGTCAATATTATGTCACAATTAGATGACTTATCACTCTGCGGTTAGAAAGCACAATGAACTAGTTGATAAAAATAGACACGTTCTAACACGCATTATAGACTGCATAAAATTTTGTGGTGTACACGAATTGCCTTTACGTGGACATGATGAAACACAGTCTTCACATAACAAAGGAGGTTTCTGGATATGATCTCATATATAGCTAGTTTGGACAGCGTCTTACAAGACCATCTGGACAAATCCAAAGTTTGAAAAAATACATCAAAAATAATTCAAAATGAACTTTTGGATTGCATGTATCAGGTGTACCTGGATGAAGTTAAAAGCAAAATTGAAAAGGCGAATTACACATCCGTGCAAGCGGACGAAACGACTGACATATCCTGCCGTTCGCAATTTGTTATCATATTGCGATATATGATTAACAGCCATGTCGTGGAAAGATTCTTATCGTTTGTTGAAATCGAAAACAGAACAGCAGACTGTCTTGCATCTGTACTCAAAGATGAGTTGGAAGAGTTTGGTTTGCAAAACAAACTTGTTGTTCAGACATATGTAGGGGCAGCTGTCATGGCGGAACTCGTGGCGGTGTGCAAATACGAATGAAAGAGCATTATCCGCACGCTCAGTATGTGCACTGTTATGCTCATCAGTTGAATTTAGTATTAAAGAAGGTGTGCTCAACAATCAAAAGGGTAAGAATATTTTTGCAAATATCAGTGGAATCGGCTCCTTTTTCACAGTATCACCTAAACGTAGTGGTTTATTGCAAGATTTGTCGAAAACGAGTACCTACAGTTCCAGAAACAAGATGGAATTTTCAATCCAGGATCATAAATTGCGTTACAGAAAACGAAAGTGAACTCTTTGAGTGCTTCAACAGAATTCTAAACGAAAGTGGTTGGGATGACAAGAGTTGATGTGAATCAACTGGATTTGTGAAGTTGTTACAAAATAAGGAATTCCTTTTCTTATTGTCTTTCTTTTCTCACATATTCCAACATGTTGATATATTGTACAATATACTACAGTCCAGAAAATCAACCAGTGTTGATTGTAATCGAGCTCTAAAGAAGTTTGAATCAGCTGTAAATTATGTTCGGCAAAGTACAAAACACAACGATCAAAATGGAAGTAGTGATGAATGTCAACCTTTGCGAAAAAGAGCTAAAGGGCTATGGTAGAAAAAGATGCAAAAGAAGCATGCAACATCACCGTCAATCAAATAAGGGACAGGTTTGAAAAATCTGTCTTATTTCACTCATTCACTGTTGTAGATCCAAAGTAGTTCAAGAATCATAAGCAGCATTTTCCGTCACACCATACAAATTTATTAGCAACTACATATGTAATGCTGAATAAAGAAAAACTTGAAAATGAATTATCAGTACTTTATGCTAACGAAACCTTCCACGGCATACCGAACGTAAGTGCGTTAATGTCATTTCTCCATTCTAATGAACTTTTAGATACATTTTCTGAAGTCTCTAAATTATTAGAAATAGTTTTAGTGACACCAGTAACTACCGCTGAAGCAGAACGTTGTTTCAGCACCTTGAATCACAAAAAACATTTTTAAGAAACACTATGACACAAGAACGGTTAAATGCACTCGCTGTTCTCTCTGTACATAAAGATTGTATTCAAGAAATTCCACTTTTTAATCAAAAAGTCATAGAAAAATTTGCCACCCTCAAACATAGAAGAGGAGAATATCTGTACAAAAAGTTATGACTCTTCATAATATTTCCATGTATTGCATTTTAATACTATGGTATGAAGTGAAAAATTCAATTGATTTCTCTTTCATATTGTTTGAAGTTTACAATGCGCTTTGCAGAACTAATTTCAGTTTTAACTAAGATGATGTTCTATGTTAAAAATAAATAAATAAATTAGAAAGCCTGTAAGTATAATTTGCACATGAGTACATATATGTTTTTAGGCTTCACAAGTTCTTAAAAAAAAGGTCAAATTTTTCAAATAACGCAAATGGTAGTATGGTACTCATTCTATATGGGACAAAATTCATGAAACATTTCCTCTCTGCATATATTTGGAGTTATTATTTTTTCACTATACTTTTTTATCCTGTGATTATTCCACAGTTGAGAAATCTAAAGAAACACAAAGCACAACTACATATATTAATGCTCATATGTTTTAAGCTAAAAATTTTATTTAAGGAGTTTTAACATTTTTCTGTTAATAGATATGCATACTATTGTGAGGAAATTTTTTTCGCGTGTGCAACACAATAGTTGACACATTCCTGCATGATATGGGCATTATTGTGAGTCAAGGGTGGTAAACAGAGGCAGAGTAAATGAATCTTGGGGGTGGGGGTCTGAATGGCTGGCCTAATAATGACAGTTTTTTTTATTTCATTGTTTAACTTCGGCTACTGGCCCCACCTGTTTCAGTTGCCATGAGCCGCCACTGCCTTTAACTATCAAATACAATTGATAAAATGTACAATTGATACATAAGGTAAATAAAAAACTAAAAAAACCTTACCAGAGCATATTGTTCAGTTTGTGATTCACAAACTTTAAGCAGCAACACTTGTCTAGATGTATAGCCTTACTTCGGAGTGCACTTGCAACTCGCTATATTTGTTACTGTTGGTTTAATATTTTGACCAATTTCAATTTGTAACTGAACAAAACGCTAACCTAGCCAGCCTGCAACAAACAATCGCCAAAGTTATTTTACAGTTGCTGTGCTTAAAAATAATCGCCAATTGAGAAAAATGCACCCGAGAGGGCCACCTATGCTATCCCAAGCTGGTGGTTTTTTTGTTAGAAGACAAGCAACTGCCTCTAAATTTCTTACTAATTTTAATAAAAATATAAACTAATGGAACAAACCATTTTATGAGTTATTTTGACATTGAATGATACATTTATGTATGATTTATAAATGAACTTTTCCTTGGTTACATAAGAGATAAATGAATTCTTTTCTGTCAGTCTGAATTAAAACTAAACACAATTACTAATTTTCATATGGAAAAAAACTTTGACTGAACCCGGTCTTCAGCCTGTTTGGATAGGCTGTATGTTCTTCCTGTTGCAGTGTTTACCTCAACCAAACATAATATATGTGTCAGAGGTACTTCACAATCATTATTATTATTAGGCTAATAAAAAGATGAAGGCCCATGTGGATGCACGAATCGAACAGTCGCATCATGTTCATCATAGTTAATCTTTTCAACAAATCCCACATACCAACAGGAATCATATACACAAGCTATGCAGCAGTTAGCATGTAACTCATCTTGAAAATTAGTTACACTGATTTTGGAAATAATACTGTAATATTTATCAGAACTTAATCTCTTAGCACCAATTCTGAAATTGGGAAGTGGTGTAAAGTGATGCATTGTGAGTGTACCAGGAAGAGCTTTTGTTTTCTTGAAACAGGGACAAAGCTAATTACACACTTTGTTCATCTCTTCTGCACACACAAAGAAAAATGTAATTTCCTTTATATTATCTTTGCAGAAGTTAAACATCATTGCAGCAGATGTTATTTGTTGAGCTAAAAATTGCTGCAAACTGGCTTTTGTTGTTAGCCTTTTTACAATCAGCACCAATACCATCACATGGTGACTTGCCATGGCTTGTTGCAAAAAATGACCACTTCCTTACCAATCTAAAAAAAAAATCCTGTTTATGATAGCACAAGTTCAGAAAATTCTTGCAGTTTTTATATTGTACAGAACAATCATCAGTGAAATACTTAATATTTCTCATAGTCTGTGGTAATGCACAACTTTTTTCCTAAACTGAAGGAAGTAGAAACATCCACAATGACTAGAAATTTTAGTAGGAGGCAAAAACAGAGATAGTAAGTAAGGATAGAACTTTATTTTGAAGTCCTGTAAGAGTACTGATTTGGGGGGAGGGGGAGGACTCAACATTCATTAGTACTTATGGCAAGCATTTCATTATTGATACAAAAAAATTTAGGTCGGACCTTTTTTTTTTTTTTTTCTTAAAAGTATTTACGTGCACAGGATGAAAAAACTAAAAAATTCCTGTACCTTATTACAAATTTATATTCAACAGGTTAAATTACTTTTATTTGATTACACATTTAATATGGAAGTAGAATATTTCTCCTTGTTGAGCTTATGTACTATGTACGTACGAAAAAATCTGAAGATCCAAAATAAATTATTTTATTTGCTGATGATCTGAAACGCACGTGTGCATGCGAGCGCTTGTGTGTGTGTGTGTGTGTGTGTGTGTGTGTGTGTGTGTGTGTGTTCTCCTAGACTTAAGTTCTCCATAGCTCAAAACTACTAGCCATAGTTATTACACGAAACTTCTCAACTTGGGGTTCCAACTCCCAGTCACCTTAACAGTCCATCAAAAATGGCGATTTATGCTTGCGAGCATTACAGATTTCAATGCCATTTTAAGCAAGGTTAAAAAAAATATTTTCTATCATTTCTATACATTTTTGGTAAGCCTAAAATGTCCTCTTTAAGGTAGTGAAAACCAAAACTTTTGATCTACAATAAGAGGAAAGCAATTACCTTTTTTCAGAACCATTGTGAGGCCCTATTTTGGCCTGCCGCAGAAAAGAGAAAAGAAAAATGAACCTATATCCAAGATGGTGGCACATAAAAATAATATAAAAATTGTTTTCAGCTACTCACCGATAGGGTTACAGTATTGGGGGGGGGGTTAGAGGTATATAAAATGGTCAAGCAAACACTTAAATAAAAAATTGGATAATATGTCGGAATGTTCCATACATAAAAACACTCATGGTTTGTTTGTTTTTTCCCCCTCGCCAAAATTGCGAATTGCACAAAATAATCTTTTCTTCTGCTGAAAGGTTATGTTATAATACACACAAGAAAATATTTTTAGCAAATTTGAAGTGGGGGCTCATTTTGAAAAAAAAATTTATGTTTAATAAAAATGTGGCCTCATTTTTCCATGTCTTTTGTCATTAATTTTTTCAAAAAGTGTTCTTTTAATTCAAAAAATGTGCATAAACAAGTTGTTCCCAAATGAATGGATCATGCCGATCATTTAAGAAAAAAATTATGTGGCTGTAACTGCTAGTTGTGAAGTTATGATTTTTTTTGTCTTACAGTGTAGTTGTGAAAACTCATAGTGCAAAAACTTTAAAAGGCAGAGCTACCCAATTTTTAAAATGGCATTACTCAAGATCTACTGGACAGACTGACCTAAAAAGTTTAACAGGTTGCATATCTCACCAGTTCAATACTTTGTACCAATTTTCACAAAAATCTGAGATGGGTGGGTGACATCTCGTGAAAATGCTGGGTAATTTGACATGGAATGATCCACCTTTGTGCAGGCAATGGCTTTCACCACTGGTTCAGATGGCTATCCTCACCTCATGGCTGATGTGTTGCCATATATCAGCATGAACATTGTTGAGATACATGCATGGTACATTCATAAAGAGACTAAAGAAATGCAGTAGCTTTCAGCCCAGCTTAGGCCTTGAACACCTGTAAATATTTGGATTTAGATTGGTTGCCAGATGTGGTGTTTCAAGTTTATGATTACAGTTGTTGCCAATGGATAGGAGGAACTTTTGAATGAGGAGGACGGAACAAGTGCTATCGGTATTGCAGTTGGAAAATGTGAAGATTTTGATGCTCTCAGAAAAATGCAAAGCCCTTTTATTGATGAAAGGAGCAATTTTTCAGTATTACTCCTAAAAGTCTGTGCTGAAGTATCAGTGAGAGTGAGAACAGCCAAGGAGAAATCTGGTTTGCCTAGGGTAATGCCATTTTTGTGCTCATACAAGCTTTTATTGATACTGTGAAAGGTGCTGCTGATGTAAACTGTGGTGCCAACTGAAGTGGAAATAGGAATTCTGTACACTCCTGGAGCATTCAAGAGTTCAGCTTTATCTCTGTCAAGGAGGATAAGTTTCAGGATGGCTGGATTGGATTTGATACCAATCAAATAAGCCATAAGATTTGAAAATTGTATGTAACTGATATGTAAACTGGTCAAGGAAACCAGTAAACAAATTGAAACTGATTAACCTCAGAACAGAGAGTGGTGGAATTCTTGGCTTCAAACTTTTTAATGAGTTTGTCCACCATCCCACCATGGAATCGGTGGCAGAAAGCAATGGTTTTCATATTGTATGCAAGGGCAGAAGAGGCTGTGCTACAGCAGATTATGTTGGCATGAGTAATAAAGGAAGTCAAGGCAGAAAACTTGTAGGCATCAAAAGTGTGCAAAGTGAAAGGTATAATATGTTGGTAGAAGCAGTAGGTTTACATAAATCTGAACGCTCAATCTTGCTCCCAACTCTTGCAAGGCTAACATCCAGGAAATTAATGGTATTGTTGACCTCTTCATGGATTGCAAACTTAATGGAAGGAAAAAGTATAGTGACTTCTACAGTAAGCTCAAGTAAATCTTGAACAGGATGAGACCAGACAACAAAAATGTTGTATACATAACAAAACCAGACAGTAAGTTGAATGTGGTGCTTAGCAATAACAGAAATTTCAGCATGTTGCAAGAAGATTTCTATGAGAAGAGGTGACAGAGAAGATCCCATAAGGACTCCTTGTTGTTGGATATAGAATTTGTTGTTGTAGGAAAAGTGGCAATTATCCCTTAAAGTGCATAAGCAATCATACAGATCTTTTGTAAGAGTACCAGGGATATCCATAAAGTCTTGATTGTGCCAGGGATATCCATAGAGTTAGTGAACAAGCATATGTGCATTGAACAGTGCCACAAAAGAGAACAGACACATGACATCAACAGTGAACATGCATTCATTGGGTGCTAATGAATCTGGAAGCCAATTAATGATGAATGCATGTTCACTCTGGCTGGCATGTCTCTATTCCCTTCTGCCCCACTGTTCAATGCACATATGCTTCTTGTTAACAAACTCAATGACATTATTGGATGTGACCAATAGCTTAAATAACACTTACTAGCAGTCAAATCCTGAAGAAAACTAAGGTTTACCTCAGTAATAGAAGAAAACAGATTATGGCATGCAGAAAAGATGGTACTATAACAAAGAATTCTACACAGAACTACTGATACATCTATTACATACATAAACAAATATGTAGGTTCTAAAGTTTCTCCAGTCCTCTTGGCAGAAGTTGCTCACACAATTAAAAACCTGAAATGGGGAAGAGCTCCAGGGGAAGACTGAATTACTGTGGGCATTGTACAGGAAGCCAGTTAATATATAGAAACTAAACTTCCCAAAGTTTTCACTGGATGTGTCAAGGAAGGGAAGATTCATGATGACTTTGGTGGGGGGGGGAGACAGTGGTACGGTGATTCTGCTACACAAACAGGAGACTTAAGAGGTTTTTAGGAACTATAGTCCCATCAGCCCATTCAGTATTTTTACAATTTTTCACTAACATACTGTCACATTACTTGAAGGAAACATTGGACATGGCTCAACAGCCAAGAGAAGCTGGATTCAGGAGTGGCTACTGCACTCGAGATCATATCCAGGTACTAAGAGAACTGAAAGAGTGAAGTAACATGAACTCCCACAATGTAATGTATTTTTTACTGATTATGAAAAGGATTTTGATTCTGAAAAACCATCAGCAGTTATGATGTCTTTAAAACCCCGCAATGAAAATGTATAGATTACTGATAACCCCTATGAATACGCAAGTGCAAAGATTCATCTTTTGAAGGATATACACATGTAAAAATTGAAAAGAATGTAAGACAAAGTGACACCATTCTCTCAAGCTCTTTAATGCCACATTGCAGAATGTCTTTTAATCATTGATCTGGTAAGACACAAGAATAAAGATTGATGGAGATTACTTAATCCACCTTTGTCTGCACACAACAGTCATTTTTGTAAATACCACCTCAGAGCTGCAGAACATGATCCAGGAAATTGCTGAGAAGAGTACAAAAGTGAGATTAAAGATGAACTTATGCACAATGATTTTACAAGAATAATAAAACTGAGGTACAATGCTTTTACAAGAAATTAAGACTAAGGGATTAACAGGAAAACCTAGAGGTAAATGATACCTACAGTTACCTTGAGCGACAGTTATCAAGTGAGGGCCACATTGATGATGAAATTAATTGCTGTATAAAACATAATTGGAAAGCTTTTGAAAAAAAACAGTACAATTTTCAAGAGTGATATACCATTATGTCTTAAAAAGTTTTTAATCAATGCACATTCTTTCAGTTCTTACGTATGAGCAGAGACATGGATCTTAACTTAAAAAGACATACAGAGGCTGTGGACAACTCAAAGCATGTAGAGATGCATGCTTGGTGTAACCAGCAAAGATAGGAAAAAGGAACTCATGGATCAGAAAAATGACAATAGTTGATGACATCATGATCAAAATAAAGATCTTCAAGTGGCAATGGGTGGACATACTGCTAGAAGAACTGACCACTGTAGGAAAATTGGAACACTAGACGGGACAACAAAAAACAGAAAAACCCAGATCACATTGTAGACAGGTGAATGAAATTTGAAAGCCTGCCTGAGTGGCATCGGAGAGAACTGCCCACAATAGAGAGTTGTGAAAGAGACCTTCATCCAGTAGTGGATTGAGAATGGTTGATGACTGCTATCAAACTGTCTGTGGTGCAACAAGTAAATTTTATGTGGAACTAGCCATAAAGTAACTGGTGAGAAATGCTGATCTACAATATCTGCTTTCTAGACAATGTGACACTCAAGAAATGTACATCACAGATGTATTAGAAACATCCAGTTCAACAATTTTAAATTTTGATTCAGCGAGAACTTACAGCCATCTTTATGATACATTTACAGTGCAGAAATTCGTTTTCTTATACTCATTTTGTGAAGTAGTAACAAAACAAACAGGTTCTGATAAATACATCATATGATATTTGCTATGATAAATGAATAGTTTCTAGAAATTTGTTTACTAGTTGTTAAGTGTGTGCAGATATAATAAACAGCAGTACAACAGACTTTTGGAACATACAGTGAACAATGATGATTAACCTGTGAAATTTATTCTTTGTCAAGGACCAGAACATTCTTTTATTTGATCTCTGCGTTATGTATGTACTATTTGGACACTTGTGTTAGCGTACCCTTCTACCACAGAAGTTTTCCAGAGGGCACATCACTTCTCAAAGCAAAGAATTCATCTTGTACAAAGGAAATATTTAGAAACTGTTACTTGACAAAAGTCAGTATCCGGTACAAAAGAAATCTGATAAGTATTATCTCCTCATCCCTTACTTTTGAACAAGTAGTCCAGTCAAAATAGGGTTTCCAGATGAAATAAATATGCGAGTTTTTAAACTTGGCACACTTGTTTATAGTTATCTAGTGAAGATTATACCAAAAGTCCTGACGAATCAGACGTGAGCTCTAGCCGCCATCTTGAAAAATAGGTACTTTTTCAGTTTTCTGTGAATATCTCTAAAACGGTTGGTCGTAGCCCAAAAATACTATTCACAAAATTGAAGCTTACAAAATTTCCTACAAAAAAAGGTTCTATTCACTTTTCTTTTTTTTTGTATCTCTAATAGTTTGAGATAATCGGGTGTTAATGTACTTTTTCGGTGATTTCTAAGTTATTGCTATGGTTTTTCATACAAATAAGCTCATAACTTCGAAACCGTCTGTTTTTCGAGAAAGAGTTCTTAAACACTATTGTGAAGCATCAATTTCTCTTCAAAATGGGCACCTTACTTATTTTATAACAATAGATATAGCTGTTCAATAGATCCGTCATTCATACATACATAGTCTCCAGATCGAGCGGCAAACCTTTCAGACGCATGCCCAGTTGGGTATTCCGATATTTGCCCATTTTGACCCTTCGCTGACTGGACTATTTTATATTTTTTGTTCCGGATGTAGGTAGAGAAGACGACGAGTGTTCTGCTTTCACTATGGCAGAGAAGTGTTTTATATGTGAAAGAGATCTTAACGAATCAGGCGTTGGTGTTTTGCTAGTGGGTGAAAAGGGAATAGCATCGTTACTGCTGCAAAGAATGACAACAAGGGCTCTCAACTGAGTGGCCTAACATCCGTGAAAGTGCATACTTTGTGCCGGAAAAATTACACTAGAACGGATAGCATAGTGGCTGATGTGAAGAGGCAGTCTGAGGCTTCAACATCATCACAACCTGACAACGACCAGCCTGTGACTTTCAAGTTTTCACTAACAACGTTTGACTTCAAAAACAAAGCTTTTTTTTTTTTTTTTTGTGCTGAAGTGATTGACGAACAATTCAAGGCAAGAGAGAGGAAGAAACCCAAGGACAGACGTAGAGTAGTATACGACGTTCGAAGCTTGTTGGTGAAAGATACAGTTTTTGATGCAGCCGATAAAAATAAGGATAAGTGGGCAGACGAAGTGAAATTTTACCTGTCCACCATAAGTGATTTGGTAGCTGCTGAAGGAGTATACCACCAAGACTGCTACACGGAATTTTTCCTACATACTACTCCAAAAGGAGGTAAACGTGGCAGTCTTGAAACTGATAATGTTTTAGCAGCTATGGAAGAAATTTATTAGTTTCTGGAAAATAACGATGACTGCCAAAATCCCTCTCAGAATTACGTTCCGCGGTAACAGGGCATGTCCCTAATGATCACACAATAAGAGCTAAACTCATACAAACATACGGAGAACGAGATCGAAGAAAGGTTCCGTTCGTCGGTTTATTGACACAGGTATCAAAATCTTGAACTCACGGTACGAAAACAAAAAGAAAAACCAAACTGAGGAGCGACTCAGAATCGTGAAAACTGTGGCAGCAATAATAAGGCAGGATATCCAGTCTCAAGTGTATGATGAAACCACCTACCCTCCTAGTGATAACTACCTGAAGGACGCGAGCAGTTGCGTTCCCACAACCCTTCTTACTTTCCTGGAGGACGTGACAATGAAGAAGACAAAAGACACTGAAAAGACACAGAGGAAATGCATTTCCATTGCACACTCCATCATCTCTGCTGTGCAACCAGTCTTTCATGTCCCCCATATTAAACAGCCTTGGCTTATTTCTATACAGGAAATACGGTTCTAAAAACTTGGTAAACCTTATATCTAGTTTGGGATTCTGTTCATCATACTATGGAACTCAACAGCTGGAAATCTCAGCCATTTTTCACGCTCAACGTGGCATGAATGGGTCATTCAGTCAGTTCGTGTTCGACAACGATGACTTCAATGTCTGCACGATCAATGGATTAAATACTTTTCATGCTATGGGTGGCATTAGATGTAAAGCCAAGGATTTACAAGGGCTGGAACTGATGAACAGCACACTTTTCGTACATGCGTTTAGCAGGTGTGATACAACATCAGCAGCATTCCGAAAAGGAAAACTTAGCTGCTTTAAACTGTTTAAGAAGCATACTGATCTAAAGGATATTGCTGACGTGTTCTATAGTCTTACCTCTTCCCATGAGGTGGTAGCAGAAGCAGGGAACAGATGTTTCCTGGACTTGTACGGAGTACCTGCTATAGAGACCTCCCTCAACTTGCACTGCTACCATTCATTCACAAAGTTGGTATCCAACGTCAAACTGGATATTTCTGCGCTGCCACCAACGGAAGGAGCAGCCAAACAGTGCTCCTTCTGCGTGCACCACCAGGTGCAGCTATGGATGGGGAATCAACTACCTCCCGAACTCTGGGGATGGGAACACAAGCAAAATCGGCTCATGCTAGTGACGACCAAAGAACCTGTCGCACCTGAGGCAGTTATAAACCTCATATTCTACAAGTGCACCACTGGCTGTGGTGTGGGCAAGTGTGGGTGCAGAAAAGCTGCAATGAATTGCACCACCATTTGCCACAACTGCTATGGCGAATGCCTAAATGGCGTCAGTGGAATCCTGGAAGAGGACAACGAGGAAGCCGACGACTTGGAACGACTTCCTAAGACCAGCGATGAGGATGATCCAAGACCATCTACGTCAGCTATTGATGAACCAGACTCAGGACCCTCCCGTCCCAGGAAAAAAACAGAGAATCATGTAAACTATATGAGAACCAAATGTAATGTACACCAATTTTAATTTCAATCAATTTTTAATCATTCCATCATGTATCCAATAAATCAATACTGTAATCTATTATAAATCAATAATGAATCCGGTTTGGTTTACGTTTTTTCACGATATTTACCTGTCATTCCCACCCTTTAACATTCATAAAGGTAGGTGTTCGGCTCTGTGTTGTGATGGTCACATTAGATAGCGATAGCTTGTAATGTAAGCATACAGCTATATCTATTGACCTGCTGGAGTTAATAAAATAAGTAACATACCCATTTTGAAGAGAATTTGATGTTCTACAATAGTGTTTAAGAACTCTTTCTTGAAAAAACAGACGGTTCAGAAGATACGAGCTTTTTTGTATGAAAAACCGTAGCGATAACGTAGGAATCAGTGAAAAAGTACATTGACACCCGATTATCTCAAACTATTAGAGATACAAAGAAGTGAATCCAACCTTTTTGGTAGGAAATTTTGTAAGCTTCAATTTTGTAAATAGTATTTTTGAGCTATGACCAACCATTTTCTAGATATTCACGAAAAAACGAAAAAAATGTACCTATTTTTCAAGATGGTGGTAAGCTCATCTCTGATTCGTCAGGACTTTTCATATAATCTTCACTAGATACCTATAAACAAGTATGCCAAGTTTCAAAACTTTCATATTTATTTCTTATATTTGCCCATTTTCAGCCTTTGTTGACTGGGCTAAAGTTGGGAGATCCAAGTAACTAAAAGAGCAAAACCTTGGAATACTTTCTATAATGTTAGCCTATTAAATGTGCCAGGAAAAGTGTTTGGTAAAGTCGTTATTGAAAAAGTATTGGGTCTTACATCAGAAAAAGTGTGGGATGTTCAGAGTGGTTTTATGACTGGCAAATTTTTGGATTATGCATGATGATTGAAAAGTATCTGGCTGTTGGTAAGAAAGTTTTTGCTGCCTTCATAGACTTAGATAAAGCTTATGACAGAGTAAATAGGACACTTTTGTGGAAGGTATTGAATGAATATGGCGTTACTGGGAATCTACTTAATAATGTAAAAGCCATGTATGCTGGCAGTACAGCCTGTGTACGAGTGAATGGTGTTTTATCGAAATGGTTTTCTATTGGTGCAGGAGTAGGCAAGGCTGTGTAATGTCACCATGGCTGTTTAATGTATTTATGGATGTGTGCATGCATGATGCCAAAATAGATAATACTGGTTTATGTCTTGGTGATATCCGTGTGTGTAGATTGCTGTGTGCTGATGACACTGTCCTCTTGGGAGAGAGCAAAAGTGAGTTGCAGAGTATGTTGTCCCAGATGTACGAAGTTTGCATGAAATTAAAACTGAGTATAAATAAGAGAAAAACCAAAGTTATGGTTTTTGAGAGAGGAACTGGTGGCACTGAATGTAATGTAAGTGTAAATGGCACAGTGATTGACCAGGTGAGTGAGTTTGTGTATTTAGGAAGCATGTTTGACAGAGAGAACAAATTGGATGGTGAAATTAGTAGGAGAGTGAATTCTTCATTGAAAGTCATGGCTGCTCTGGGAGGTTTTCACAGGAATGATGGGTTCTCAAGAGAGTCCCGCATGGCTGTGTATGAGAGTAATTGTTCCTACTCTGATGTATGGCAGTGACACCTGAGTACTGCAGAAGAAACATAGGAATCGTTTGTGTGCTGGAGAAATGTGTTACTTACGGGGGTTTGTGGCAAGACACGTTCTGATTGTGTGAGGAATGAAGATGTGCTGCAGTTGTGTGATGTGAAGCAAAATGTTGTTAGCAAGGTGGAGACCAATATGCTTCGGTGGTTTGGTAATGTTGAAAGAATGAGTGATGAGATGCTTACTAAGAAAATCTTTCTAGCCCAAGTGGCAGGAAGGAAAGGCAGAGGAAGGCCAAGGAAGTCATGGGAGGATCAGATTCAGGAGTGTCTGCATGAGAAACAAATTATGAGTATGAAGTATAGAAGATCTTGTGTACGGCGTGTAATGGATGTAAGTAAAGCCCGAGTTGTATGTCAAGATCGCTGTAAATGGAGAAGTTTGATACAGCAACAGTAAGTAAAAACTATCTGGAAGTTTGTATTTCTTTTTGGAGCTAACCTCTGAATCTCACAGAACAGCTTAGTGATATGTATGCATGCATGTATGCATGTACGTAGCTTCCATAAACACCTCTATGAAAATCTTGTTCAACTCTGAAAGAAATACAGATAATTGGAAAAGCAAAACATACCTTGGAAAGCATATTTCAAGGAGTATTTTGCTTTTTCAATTACCAACGTTTCTTTCAGAGGTGAACAAAATTTCCATATCTTACTTACTCCATTGCCTTTACAAACAGAGATTGTCCACTGCATCACAAGTCTTTTCCTTCTGGATCTGTTAACACCAAGCTAGTTCAGCTTCATTCAGATCTGATTCCAAATCATTAAGCCATCTTACTCTTTGACTTCCACATTCCACTTGCTCCCCCCCCCTTCATGTCTTTACTTATCATCCTCCTTCCTCACTATGAAGCCTGTCTGGAAAGTAACCAGCCATTTTTAATATCTCAGAAATCAGTTGTGCGGCCTTGATGTAACTTGGCAGCCTGCTAGAGGGGACCTTACTGTGCATGCATGAACACTTACTCTCTTGTGGGGCTACTCAGTCTGCAGTGAGACACCGGTGAGTGAGCCTGTGTAACTGTGTGACCATCACATTCACAATGACTAAGCGAGTATATCAGCAAATCTGCATCAAGTTTTGCTTCAAACTCTGACATTCATCCACGGAAACTATTTGAATGATTAAATGAGTGAAGCTTAAGGGTCATTCCATAACAATTTACCTAAAAAAAGAAAAGTTGGTTACATGACCAACTCTGATTTTCTTGAAGATTGGTACACATGTTGCTGCTATAGAGGTGAGAAACATTTCAAATTTTAAATGACCTGACTCATTTACACGTGGAGTTACACATGACCTTGCCAAAATGCCTTAAAACCAGTAATATTTGAAATATATTTTGTTTTAGGTGTAGCAAAGGGTTGAGAAACCAAAGGTACATTGTTTTTCTGTTATGAAAGTGAGGTCAACTTAAGCTGCTATGCAATAATTTCCTTCAGTTTCTTACCCCTTCTGAGAACTATTTAGGCCAAGAAATGGTCCTCTTGGTAAAAATACCCAGTTTTAGCCATACTGGCAGCCATTTTTCTCATAAAGGGAAAAGCACATCATTTTCAATTTTTTTCTAAATTGTATTAGTTACACCTCAGCAGTTCAATAGAAAAAAGTTTATTTTTGGTTATTCCTTACATTAATAGATATCCCATTGGTATTAATTCTATATTCTGACCATCTACATATGCAAATTTGTATTTCCTGAAAACTGTAACACAAAGAGGAAAACTAAACAAAATACTTAGTGCTGTGCTATGCTGCATCCGTAAGTACTGTATTTATAACTCAATTGTCTCATTTTTTTCTATAAAAAAAATTACCGACTTATGTATACTAACATGATTAATAGGGTGTCCCAAAATTCAATGTAAAATTTTTTTTTTCTTGAAAAAGGTCGGTCTCACCCTCTAAAAAGTTTCTTGTACTCCTATTATTAAAATATATGAAGTTAGAGCTCATTTGGAAAAGATTAAGAGGTCCCTCAAGGTCACACAAGCTACACTGATTTATGTGAAAATCGGAAATTTTAATCAAAAGCATAAGTGATCAATTATATATTTTATTTTCATCATTAATAAATTTTTAGTATCTATACAACAAAAAATAAAATAAAAAACATAATTAAAAGCTGCGCCTGCTTCTGTAGTGCAGTTATATATCTATATATGATTTCTAAACCTTAACTGTAACCACTAGCATCACTTATTGCACCTTATCTTTAACTTTAACCATAACCATTAGCATTACTTATTGCACCTTAACTGTAGCTTTAAACTTTAACCGTAACCACTAACATCACTTATTGCACATGTGTTGTTTGTTCTATTGTATGTGTTGCCTTTTGCTGTTTGTTGAGAAGGGTATTTTTGCTGTTTGTCAAGATATTTCTATTGTATGTGTTGCCTTTTTGCTGTTTTGTCTAGAAGAGAAATTTGTTTTAGTGTTTCTTTTTAATATAATGGCAAAACAAACTAGGAGTAGTAATTATGTATGGCTTATTGGATATCCTGAATCAATAACAGGTTCACGTCTGCCATCTGGAAGAGATGTTATGACCAACTGTATGTACTTTCACCGTACTAAGAAGCTTTCGATCAGTGATAGTGCTGTTCTTGTAAACAATAACATTGTACCATTTTGGGAAAAATCAAGGTTGCCAAAAAAGATTAAAGATTTATATGGTAAACAAGTAGGCTTAATGAGAAATCGAAAAAGGAATAATGCAAAAGACTAAGAGAATCAAATAATGTATAGTGAAAATCTGGATATGTTATTTGACATAAGTCACGCTAATTTGGAACAGCTTATTAAAAATGAAGAGGATAGTCAGTTTCTCAGATTACAAAGACAATCTAGGACAGGTTGTATTGGATCTCTGGACAGAAACCTTTGTACACGTGAGAAAAGGTCAGCTGAACGACAGAAAAAATTTGCAAAGCGATTAAAAGAAACTGCTTCATCTCAGAATTCCTTTGCTTTATCAACTACAACTTCTACGTCAACAATGGATGAGACAGAGACTGAAAATTCTAAAGAAGACTGATGATGAATATGCTGCAGAAATTACACCACAAAAAAAATTATTACGTGAGAAGCATACAGGTAAAGATGAACGAAGTCGAAGGTCTGTCATAACACCAAAAGTTGCTGCTGCTTTTGATAGAAATAATATAAGTATAATAAAGTCAACAAAGTTACTTGCATCTGTCTTAAACATGGCTGGTGGTGGTGGTGGTGAAGCAGACTGTTCAAAGAGTGATGAAACTTTAAAATCTGTAATTATTTCAAAAAGTACTGTTCATCGTGAACGTCAACGCTTACGTAGTGAAACTGCGCAACAGATAAAAATGGAGTTTAATGCCTCAAAATCAGTAGTTCACTGGGACGGAAAGTTATTACCCGATTTATCATTAAATGAAACAAGAAAGGTAGACCGTTTACCAGTGTTAGTTTCCTCTCTAAAAGATAGTAGTACAAAACTTCTTGGAATTCCTAAGCTGTTATCTGGTACAGGGGAAGCAGCAGCTAATGCAGTTTTTGAACTTTTACAGTCATGGAAATGTGATTCTCAGGTTATTGGCATGTGCTTCGACACAACCTCCTAAAATACTGGAAAGTTCAAAGGAACATGTGTTCTTTTTGAAAATAAAAAAGGAAGAAGTCTTCTGTGGTTAGCCTGTAGACACCACATGTTTGAAGTGTCACTTTCAGATATATTTCATGTATGTCTTGAACCGTCGAGTGGACCCAAAATTATTATGTTTAAAAGATTTTGAGAAAAATGGATTGAACTTAACCACCGCAACCCAAAATGTCAAACAACGCCATTGATAGCAGCATCAGACACTTTGAAAATTTTTATTACTAATCAACTTCAGACAGCTAGCTGCTAAACACTTTCCTGATTACAGATGATTACAGAGAACTATTAAATCTTTCCGCTCTTATGATTGGAATAGATGCGAACAATATTCAGAAACCTTCTGCAATAATGTGCTTGCTTAAAGACAGGGATCCTGTCTCACCCCTGGAGTTTATGCTATTCCCATTTCAACTTCCTCTGGTCTCTCAGTGTATATTGGAAGCACATACCGAAGCATCAATTATTTACAAGACTTGATGAACACAAAAAGATGTTTCCAATGGTCTTCCAAAGACAGCTTTATCTACACTAACCCTTGAAGACACCTCTGCTGTTCCCATTTGGAATGAAATAAAAAAAGTTGCCTCATTCATCAACAAAGCATCTGCATTTCCAAGAAAGCATTGAAATTTTGTTCCCCAAAACTGCAATTCAGAGACTCTCTTACCAAATCCCATTTATTTGGATCTCTCTTCTCAAATCTGGCAACATTTCCAACACCCCAACTTCAAATTGTAGTTCTGGCAACCAGCCCATCCAGTCAATCGAGGGTGATCAAAGTCGTAGGATGACCGAAAGCTACTGCTAAACGAACCTTTTACCATACGTGACTATGTTTTCGCTCGATTTCTATGTTTAAATGTTGAACATACAACCCTGGCCAAAAGTCCTGCACCAGTAGACTGAAAGTCAATTTTTGATGTTTGAAGTCAACTTATACAGCGTAATGGTAAAGTCAGAAATACATATACATCACTTTAAAGGAAATTTTATGCTGAATTCAAATATTTTTACAGAATGTTACTACTAGTAATAGAAGTGAAGTTACAAGCAATAGTACAGCATTTAGTCATAAAAAGCAAAAAATAGTGGAATTTGTAAAAGTAGTGTACAATGCATTTAACGTAAAATTACTGTACAATACATTATTGAAACTTGCAGGACACTTGAAATAACTTACCAACAAGCAAAATACGCTTTAATATTTAATTGGATAACCACAGTTTCTTAGTAACAAAGTACACCTTCTTGGCATGGAACTAATGAGCTTCTCTAGTTGTCCACTGGTGACAACACAGTGCCATACGGCCCTTACAGACTCAATGCTGTTTTAGATGTGGGTCCTTGTTGATGGATCTTTTGCTTCAATCTTACCCACAGACTCTCTATGGGATTAAGATCCGGTGACTGTGCCAGCCACTGAAGTTTTATAACTTTTCGATTAAACCACTCATCAACCAACTTTGACCGATGACACGGCACGTTATCGTCCTGAAAGATAAAATTCCGCAAACCCATGTCTTGTGCAGATGGTAGCAGTTTGGACTCCAAAATATCCACATATTTCAATCCATTCAATGTGCCATCAACAATGTGCAGATGGCCAACACTACTGGCAGAAATACAGGACCATAACATCACCGAATGTGGGTGCTTGATTGTTGGCTGGGTGCAGCATGCCTTATATCTTTCACCAGCCTGAAGACGTACATAATTATTTCCATTATTAGCGGAAATAGTAACAGTTGTTTCATCACTGAAAATAATTTTTTCCATTCATCAATAGTCCAATTCTTGTGTGCCTTGGCCCAAGCAATTCTTTTGAGCTGCTGTTGTTCAGTAAGGAAAGGTTTTCGGGCAACTTTTCGTGCAGTCAGTCCATTTCCTTGTAGCCTACGACGAACTGTACGTGCAGATGCAATAATGCCTACTTCATTCTCCCACTCATTTCTTAAATCAGTGGCTGTTTTAAACCTTGATTTTAAGGAACGGCGAATCAACATGTGATCATCACATTCAGTACACAGTCTTGGTCGATCTGTTCTTTTTCTGTTTCCCACACATCCAGTTTCTGCAACTCTTTTAATGGTGTGCAAGACAATGGAATGATCACAGCCACATTAACAGCAATTTTACGACTACTGAATCCAACTTCATGCAAAGTAATAATTTTTGCCCTGGTTTGAAAAGACAGGACCAATTTTCGGGTCTTTGACATTCCAAAATTCAAATATCACCAGGAATTTTGCATAAACTTCTGTCAACTGACTACAAGCAGCTGCGTTCTAAGTCGGCAGGCAATTCTACATCTTTTTAGATCTCACTAGCAGACGTCGGAGAAAGCTATAGTGGATTAGAGGGTCACGAATGCTTTTTCAGAACTAGATTTGTGTTTCCTCACTTGCACATTTTTGCTTGTAACTTCCCTTCTATTACTGGTAATAACATTCTGTAAAAATATTTGAATCCAGCATAACATTTCCTTTAAAATGATGTATAATATGTATTTCTGGCTTTACAATTACACTGCATAAGTTGACTTAAAACATCAAAAATTGACTTTCAGTCTACTGGTGCAGATTGACAGTGTCAGAATTAGAAGTAGATCTAGGGATTCCATGCAATATTGTTTCAGAGATTTTGAAGGAGGACTTTCGCACGAAATGTGTCAGCAAAATTTGTTCCGCAGCTCTTGTCACAAGAACAGAAGAAATTTTGTGCGGAAGTTGCACAGGACTTGCTTGAAACAGCTAACAATGAACCAGATTTCCTCAAAATGTCATAATCGGAGATGGGTCATGGGTCTATGGCTGTGTACATGAAACAACAGCCCAGTCTTCCCAATGGAAATCGCCCGAGTCTCTACGTCCAAAGAAGGTGTGGCAAAGTCAGAGCGCAAGGTCGTGTTTGTTGGCGTTTTTAATCATGGTGTCCATCACGAGTACACTCCTTGAGGCCAGACAATAAATAAGGAGTACTACACTGAACTTCGTCAGCTGAGGGATGCAGTAAAAAGAAAACTGCTGCAGCTGTGGGAAAGTGGTGGCTGGCAGCTTTATGAGAATAATGCAGCTGCCCATTCTTCATGTCTCGAGTAAGGTTTTTTTGTTTGTTTTTTGGGCAAAACATCACATCACTTAGGTCTATCAGTCCCCTTACTACAAAGCCCAGATTTGGCTCCCTGTGACTTCTGGCTTTTCCCAAGGCTAAAATCACCATTGAAAGGGAGGAGATTTCAGAAAACATAATGAAGCAGCTGATGGTGATCTCGAAAGAGGACTTTGCAGACTGTTTTGAAAGTGGAAAGGACACTGGGATAAGTGTGTAACATCCCAAGGAGAGTACTCAGAAGGGGGCTAAAATCGCCATTTTCCTAGACTGTCAGCTAGTTTTGTTTTAAAATTTAATGGCTGGATATTTTCCAGGCAGACCACGTACATGGCCATACCAGAGCAACCTTCTTCCCTTCAGCACGGCTGTTATATCTGACTCTACAAATAATTCTCAAAAACATTTCCTACTTTTTCTTCTTCTCAATTCACTGTTTTCTTTAACAGGCCTAAAATTTTTATCTCATTACACAATTTTCAAAAACCATTAGCTTATTTTCTACCAATGTCCATACCTCAGCACCATATAGGAACAATATATGATGCTTTGTTAGGCTTAATTTTTCTGGGATTTCCACTTCTCTCATTTCCTTCCAGATTATTTTATTATTATCTTATCTACACTATTAAGATTGTCAAGTCATCTATGAAAAATTCCTTGATTTAACCCACCCAGTCACTGTATTCTGAGCTACTTGCATTTCACTGCACTTGGGGAATACCCCAGAAGCAGAAAGTACTTAAAACTGCGACTTGCGTCGCAGAACAAAAAAACCCCCCCCCCCCCCTGCAGAACATTTTCTTTTTAATTTTAGATTTCAATGCCTTGCGGAATATATATATTTTTTTATCTTAGATTGTAGGATATTTTATTGTAGAACATATTTTTTTTCCCTTGTAGGATATTTTATTGTGGAACATATTTTTTTCCTTGTAGGATATTTTATTTGTAGAACATATTTTGTTAAATCTTAAATTTCAATGCCTTGCAGAACATTTTTTAATCTTAAATTTGCGAGCGCAGCGCTCCCTCGCGTACCCTGATCTGCCGGTAACTCCTCTTATCTACACTCTCCACCTTCTGCCCGGAGCACCAAACAATCCCTCCTCCGCCACCGCACCCCACCCCACCCCACACACACACATCCATCCATCTACCCACCCCTACCATTTGGGATGGTAGCCGATTGTTTCTCCCTGCGCTTTTTTGAAAGACCCTTTTCCCCCTCCCCGCTAGTATGTTGTGAAAGTGGGAGGAGCCAAGCCATGTTAAACCACATATTGCTTGAGAGAGTGTTTGTTAGATGTCTATCTTGGAAAAAATTACCTCAAGTCAACAACAGCACAACACACTGGATTCCCGCCCAAAGTATTAAACTCCCGCCGAAGTAAAGTTGATAAGAAGGGGTCCCCGCCTTAGCAAATTTTATGGAAAAAAGTTTTTTTTTTTTTTTTTTTTACCACTCACAAAATTGGAGCTTTAAAAACGTATCTTTCATAAAATTACATGCATTAAAAGCAAATCCTTCCCGAGTTACGAAAATGCAGTTGAATACATCATTCATGTTGGGAATATAATCAATTTATGGACACGTAAATTGGCTTCCATACGTAGCAGCCTGGACAATTCATTTTGCATATCGCCAACTGTTACAAATCAGGCACGAGATTCTTTTGCGGAATTCCGTGTTTTTGATTATTTGGTATTGATTCAAAATTAAAGAATTTGGGGAGAGGATAATATGTGTGTTTGTGTGTGGAGGGTCGTTTCCCATCTGGGAACAGTATTTCGTTCTTCAAAACTTTACAAATTTTCCTGTAACCATTATTTCTTTTACTTGCGAAGTTGCCTCGGCCCAGTATTGTCACCAAATATCAGTTTATTGCATAAATGTTTGTATTTCAGCTTGAAACATTAGGCAACAATTTTCCAAAAACGTTAATACTTAAAGGATTTTTTTTTTTTTTTGACCACTCACAAAATTCAAGCTTTAAAAACATATCCTTCATAAAATTATGTGCGTTAAAAACAAATCCTTCCCTAGTTACGAAAATGCAGTCGAATACATTATTCATGTCCGGACCGGAATATAATCAATTTATGGATACGTGAATTGGCTTCCATATGTAGCAGCCTGGACAATTCATTTTGCATATCGCCAACTGTTACAAATCAGGCACGACATTATTTAGCGGAATTCCGCGATTTTGATTATTTGGGATCAATACAAAATTGAAGAGAATTTGGGGAGAGGAGATTAACATGTGTGTTGGGGGGGGGTCCTGTCTGGGAACAATATTCCGTTCTTCAAAACTTAAAAATTTTCCCGTAATCATTATTTCTTCTTGTGAAGTTGCCTCTGTCCAGTATTGTTGCTAAATATCAGTCTATTGCATAAATGTTTGTATTTTAGCTTGAAACTGTAGGCAAAATTCTCCAAAAACATAAATTCGACGAAGCGAAAATTTCCCTGTAATTTTTAGGCACGAGTTTCTCACGCGAATTCTGAAAATTTTGCTTTTGTTGTCATCATTTGCGTCATTCTTGAGAGCGAAGAGAATTGGGAAGGGCGGAGGGTGCATTGTCTGGCTGTAAACGGAATTTCGTCTTCCGAAAATGGAAGCTAGACGGAGTGACGATTTCCCCCGCAATCATAATTTTTTTCTCGCGATTCCCTCTGTTGAGTATTAATGTAAAATATGATTTTGTTCAATAAATGATTGTGTTTCAGCTTCAAAATAGAGGGAAAATTTCCGAAAATGGAAATCGGACTGAGCGAAGAGTTCGAAAAAATGCACTCCACTCAGAATAACTCTGACATAGCTCCCGTATGTTGTGATATTCAATAGATAACAGGCTACATAGCTGATCTATTGAATAATAAAGTGCATATTTTGAAAATGAGGCAATTGTTGACAATTATAAGAGCAGGTATTTTATTGAGTTTTGAATAAATTAACTTTTGCAAGAACTCATGTCAGTTCTGAGCAGAAGAAAGAATTGGAAGATCTTTCCAATTTCATTGAATTTGTAAAAAAATTTTATGTGTTCCACACTCTGAAGAAAAAAAAATATATTCTTTGAGTACACTGTTTTTGTCACTCGGATCTATAGAAATATGCAAGGAAGTAGGACGAGTGGAACATTTTTTCCAGATTAAAGCTCTCTTAAAACAAGCTCTAAATGAAATGAAAGCAGATTCCAAAATTTATTAAGTAACCTGTTTTTATTCTTTCTCTGCCTGCCTCAGAAGCAATTTGTGAATCCTGGGTTTCAGCAATTGACATATTGTATAAGTAAAAGATCCAAGATCCAATACTAATGACGGAGATAATGTTATAGTTGGAACAAAGGATAAATGACTGTTTATAATGTCAAACAGAGCACAGTTTGGACATAAGTCAGTCCGAAAAATACTGAAAGCTGCCCTGGTTTCAATGTACGGACCAAATTACCACAAACACTTTGTAAATAATTCATGTGCAACAATGGCACACATTTAACTTCAAAAGTTATTAACAGAATATCAAATTCTAAATACATAACCTGGTTCTAATCTAAATAAATTTATTTGATTTAAGTAACAGGTTTATGTATTGTTATATTTAACAACAGGGTTTAACTGATGGTAATTTTTTGTTTGTTTTACTGTGATTTATTCACTTAATTTTTTTTTTTTTTATGAAATTTTGTCAAAGTGTTTCGTGCTTTGCACGCAGAACATTTACAATCTTTGGAAGTCACCTTGCAGAACACTGAACGTAATTCTGCTCCTGGGGGGAATACTGATTTCCTGTTTCCATTTTTGGAAAGAAATTGACATCATGTGGAGCTAGATCAGAGCTACCTGAAGGATTAAGAAGGGCAGTTGAACCCAATTTTTAAATGACCTTTGTTGTTGCACATTATGCATGTGTTCTTTCATTTCTTCGATACACAATGTCACACTTTCCCCCACAATTATCCTTAGTGACACAGTGCATTATATTGGGGACTCACTATCACTGATTTGATTGTGAGAAAATATCTTTTTGCACATGCAAATGCTGAGTCATCCTGCATTTTGCTGCACCTCTTTTTCTAAGTCTTTGTCTATTGAAGCTGACTGTTGAAAATCTAGAGAACCCTGGTTATCAATTCCCTTCAGGCACTCACCACCTGCCTTTTCTAGTCAGTAGGCAAGGGGTTTATTTGTCTGTTTTTTTCTTGTGTGCAAAACTCACTGACAGCAATAGGTCTTTAATTATCATGAAAAGAAATGGTCCTCAGAAATTTTTAACTCACAACAAAACAACCCAAAAACTTGTCACTGACTGAAGTGAAGGGAATGGAGCTGACCATTATTTAAAGCCAATCCTTTCTCAGAATAGAAACTTGTTCAATAAATGAAAACAAAGAGCCATGCTCCAAACAGCCTACAAGTAAATAATAAATTTTCTAAAATACATATATGAGGTGTGATCATAAAGTACTAGGATCACAGCTGTAGTTATTGTGCTGAGTATTGAAGCAGGATTTTTATTTTTGGATATGATGGCAGTGAGGTTGCTCAAGTTCATATATTGTTTCAGGTAACTTGCTTTCATTCTTACCTATTACTCTAGAGCAGGTTGGTTGGTTGGTTGGTTGGTTGTTGAATTTTTATGGTGCAAGGGCCATCTTTAGAGCAGGATCATCAAACTTCTGGAGAGAAGGGCCAAATGGGAAAGTGGCTAAAGCTTAGAGGGCCAAGTTAAAAAAAAAAAAATTGGTAAACCAAAGATCATTCAATGCAGATATTGTAAATTTCAATTAACTAATATTTGTCAAGGTCTAATTTTATATGGTCTGTAATTTAACATGAATTTTTCAAATAAATATTTAAAGATATTTACACACACCTAAAAAACAAATACTGACAAGTGGTTGTTGATCAATCATGAATGAAGCTTTGATTTCACTTATTTTATTTTGGAGAAAGCTTGTTCACAAGCATATGTGCTACCAAAAAAAAGCATTTTTCTGGCAAAACTTTTCAGATTTGTAAAACTACATATTTCTAGGAATAAAAAAAAATGAGAATAAAAGGTTATCAAACATTGCACTGCAAATCCACACTGCTATGAGGGGCACTTGAGTACTAATCATAAACAGGTTTTAAAAGTGAAAAATTAAAATATGTAAAATTAGTTTAAACAAGATTCGTACTCATTCAAGCGCTTTTCAAGGATTTTTTAAACCCGAATTATCATATGTGTATACTATTGGTCGGTCTGTTTGTAAAGTATTTTAGTAAGTTCAGACCATTAATTTTAGCTGGAGGGGGGGGCACACCTTCAATGACCTGCATGTTACTTCTTGCACCCAGTTGGTTTATTTTATTACCTATGAATTGCCCCTCTGTTTCAGTGCTTTCCAAAATCCTTTTATTTTGTGGAATGTTTTAAAGGGTACATTATTTTCGTATTCATCTGATGGTATGACACTTATTGTTTGCTTTAACTTTTTATTTTTGATGTTTAACTTTGATGAAGCCAGGTGGCGAAGGGTCTACACATGAAGCAATTCCTGGAAGTTCCACCTTCCGACAAGAACGCATCCCTAACCCCAGTAAACAGAAGCCCATCACAATTTGGGAATATATCATTCCACTTATTTTACTCACATGGCTGACGCTTTACTCTGTAATGATATCATAGCTAAAGCACCAGCTGTCCAAACACTCTCCTGGATTGAACGCAAGTTCTGCGCTATTTGATCCACTTGATGTTTTATCAGAACTACACAGAAATCTCCTATACATCTTTTTAGCACAATTATTGAACATATGCCCTTTCATATCATTTCATTACTTAAAAAACAAAAACACAAGTACTATTTACAGAGCCTTAATTAAACTTTTTCGTACTTGAAAATGAACTTTTTTTATTCAAGAACTTTTCAAAGTTTTCAAGGAGTGTACGAATCATGTTAAAAAATGAAAATTTACCGCAGGCTATAGTTGGCTGACCCCTGCTCCAGAGTGTTGTTGGTTTGGTGGATTTTACGAAGGCCAAAGTGAAAAAGAAGCAAGCATACATTCTGTCTAAAGCTTGTGAAAATTGTGTGTGAAATGCTATTTGCAAACAGCAGTTGCAGAAAATGATCTAAGCTGTTCAAACACTTAAATTGTTTAAGAGATTTAAATGAAGGTTTGAATAATGACTCAAGATGACCCCCTAGCTTTGGAAAACTTCAATTCAAAATGTAAATAGAGAAAGACACTTCAGAAAGAAACAAACAAAAAATCATCTACTGATAAAATAGTGTCTGATGACACATAATTTTCAAGTTCAAAAAACTTACTCATGTTTCTTCATCTCAATGTAGTTGCTTGGAATCAGGCCTTCTTTACCATCCAACTCTGCTCTGTACCAGTTCATGTCATCTTCCATGTTAAGAACCTGAGTTGAAGATTTAAATGCTGTTATGTCATACTAGTACAGTTTCTCACAACAAATACTTTCACAGAAAATATACTGCTGTCTGTTGAAAATGCAACACTAAGAAAGACGCAAGATATTGAAGTGAGATTTATAGGGCACATTACTTAGGACACAAGATGATCAGAAGTACAGATCTGTAAATGGTGTGGAACACACAATGTTCAGTGCCTTGTGTACCCACCACGAGCAGCGATAATGGCTTGTACACAGTGTGGCATCGACTGGGTGAGGTTCTGGATGTTGCACTGCAGAAGGTCATTCCATGCTGTCTTGAGTCATACCCAAAGTTTATTTTGAGTAGCTGGCAGGAAAGATTGATGGGCCAGGCTATGAGCAACCATAACCCACACTAGTTCAATGGGTGACAAATCATGTACATGTGCTGTCCAAGGAAGACATCATACATGCCAGGAATCCAGGAGCTGCAAGACATTCTGCACCATGTGTGGTCTGGCCTTGTTCTATTGAAAGATTACCCCAGATATGGCAGCACTTCAGCCTCCATCTGCAGATATGGCAGCACTTCAGCCTCCATCTGCAGATATGGCAACACTTCAGCCTCCAAAACTTCCACGGTGTACTGTTGACTGGCCATGGTACCTGCAATGCATGCGAGGTGGGAACGTGAATAGAACCCAACAGCACCCCACACCAAAATGCCCAGTTTCGGGCCAAATTTGCACAAAGCAACCTGTTGTTGCCCTATTGGAAAAACTTTGCATATCATCCTGGTCAAGATACCTCAAGTATAGAAACTGTGCAACATTTAAAGCATTATGTTCCAAAAAGGACACAATGTGACGGCTGCAGCTAAACATTTGTGTGCTGTTTTCAGGTCAGATGCCATTACTGTACATATGGTGCAAAGACAGTTCATGAAATTCGGAGAGGGGAGTTTCAACCAGCAACATGACTGGCGATCAGACAGGCCATCAAAGTTTGACGATGACATTCTACACGGAGAAATGGAACAAGACCCTCATTGACGTCCATACAATTGGGAGATAAGTATTATATTTCCCATTCCACCATCTTGCAACATATGCCTTTCATTTAACGGAGAATTATTTCTTCAGGGGATTTGTTTCCCATTGATTTCTACATACGCAAAAGGGGCACCACACAAGTTGACTGAAAGAAACCTAATGGACTAGCCCCAGGTTTGTTGTTTCGTTCTCATGAAATAAGAAAATGACTTATTTTTGGACAAGTTGATCATCGGACCATGGCCTAAGACACTCAGGGCCAGAAAAACGGCAAGGTTCCTCATCAAAATGAAATATTTAAGCAATGCACAGGTGGTACAATATTTAGTAATATATGTACATATATTCCTTCTATTTAACCTTTGCATCAAATAAGGGAGCTGTTTCATATTTCATCATAGATTGCAAATTTGATTGTGCAATAGCTGAAAAACCATTGCATTTTATTAATCTATGGATGTCCTAATAATTTTTCTAATCTTAGAATATTTAATAATTTCTAAAGCAAACTGATTGTGAACTTGAAAGTGAGGTAGCAATTTCAGAGAAGTGTAACAAAGTTTTATAAACATTAAAACTGCTCCTCTTTAATAAAAGCATTGGAAACTGAACGATTAGAGGAACGGTTCAACAAAATTCTACGTAAAATACTACTTTCACTGTAATATATAACAATAATAACGGTGATAATAATAATAAATGAAAATAAGTACAGTATAACAATGAAAACAAGTTTAGTGATGATTAGGACACTTCCAAAAATAATTCAACAGGAAAATTTGTTTTGAATACATGCAAAGAAAATAATCCAAGTAAAGGCACCAATATGCTGTCTTATTTATGCACGTTAATAACACACAGATGGAGAGACGAAAAATTTTATGAGTGAAGATTCTAAAATATTTACAAATTAAAATTGCACATCATAAATAAAATTATACTAGATCTTTCGTAATGGCATCCATTACATCATCAGGTGAAATACGGAAACTGTGGCACCCTGGGGACAGCAATATATAGGCGGGTTTGTGAAGTCATGTCCGAGAAGCTGATATTGTCGGCGATATATTGATTAACTGTGGTGAAATAGTTTAGTGTGCCGAAACCCATGAAGTCATCACTACGTTCTAGGTACATTACTGTAAATGTTTTTTAAATTCCTAGGGATAAATGGTTGCAAGTTATTCAGAAGAGTTTTCCATATATTCGAAATAAAAGCTGGCATATCGTCATTGCAGCATTGTTGCCTATAGTGTTTAATAAACAGGCTTTTGGCAAACAATGTTGAATGCTTTGTCCTTAAACACAGCAAGATATAGGAGTCTTGATATGAGGCACGAAAGGATGAGTTCTGGATGAATCTAGCAAAAGCGGTGTGGGAGCCACTAATTCTTCCACAATATTGGTGTTCCACCACTCTAATGGATAAGTTATGGAGTGTAGAGCCTAAACAGCGGGTACTCAGGGTCTCTGACACTATAGATTTGACAGGAACGCGGTAAATGCCACATTTTTGTAATTCACAAGTATTATCATGATCCCTACGAATTTTTTTAAAAAGGTTACTTGTTTTTTCTCCAAAGGCAAGCCTGTGTTCCTTAGCCACTTTTCAAAACATTTACAATTATTGGATGGTATTAAATAGAACCGATGAAGCTAGGTGTGTTATTAATTTTGGACAGGTTAGTACACAATTTCCTGCTATATTCAGCGATTAAGTTAAAAATGAAGTCCCTGGAGTACCCATAATGCAAAGCTATCCGGATAATATTGAGTTTGGTGTTGCACACTCGGATGTTCGAAGAATGAGTATGAGCACGTCGTATCATAGTTCGGAAAGTGGCAGTTTTATATTTATAAGGACGATGTGATTCATAAAGGTATTACTGTTGCTTCATTTAACTTAATCGCAATACCTATTGAATCATATCAGAGTATGTGATTCATAAGCAGAGTTTGCCGAAAAAAAAAATTTAAGGAGTATTTTTA
Organism: Macrothele yani; assembly: GCA_039090855.1. Classification (NCBI taxonomy): domain Eukaryota; kingdom Metazoa; phylum Arthropoda; class Arachnida; order Araneae; family Macrothelidae; genus Macrothele; species Macrothele yani. The sequence continues at coordinate 145,280,750 of CM076996.1, forward strand.
CTCCTTTGAAAAAATATAGGGAGTAATTTTTAACTAATTGGGGAGTATTTTAGAAAAATTAACAAATGAAATAAAAACTTACAAAAATGCTGGGCAGTTATGAAAAATCAGTCCAGATTTTTTTCATGTTAAAAATATTTCGCTACCACTCAATGTATTTAGAATTTGGATGAGTTTTGCTTCTTGTTTTAGTAATAAATATAATATTCGTATTTTAAAATAATAACATTAAATTTATGTTTTGTAATGACCACATGAAACAGCAACATGTTCGAGAAGTGAATACATTGCATTTTTGACATTCTTATAAGGCATTTAAAAATACGAGTATCTAATAAACTTCTCAGCAAGTTCCTCAGCCACATTTGCCTTTTGTTGACTCTGCAGCAGCACAGCATCCAGTGCTTAAATTTTCATTTTGCTGACATCTTTGTTTCCCTTCCCATTTCTTTATGTCGCTTTTTTTTTCTTTTTTAATGCCATTGCATGATAATTTTATCCATCATGCTGAAAGAACTTTCAGTCTGAGGACCATGAATGCACAACAGCTTTCACTATTTTAAATAAAAGAAATTGTGTAACTTAGAGAATATGAATACTTTTGAACATCATGCATCAATTCTTACATATTTTTCAGCTTCGTCACTTTTGTTTTTTCACCCCCCCCCCTAGCGCCTTTATCGAGCAGAAATGCAAACCTTTTTTAAGGGAATATTTAAGAACACTGAATACATGTTCAGAACATCAAGGAGAGAAAAAAAAAAAACAGTAACAGAAGAAATCTTTGCTACGTCCGATTTCCGTTTTCGGACATTTACCATCCATTTTCAAGTTGAAATACAAATTTTTACCAAACAAAATGATATTTAACAACCATACTAGGCAGAGGAAACATTGTCTGAAAAATAAAATTACGATTACTGGAGAAATCTTCACTGCGTCTAACTTCCATTTTCGAAAGCTTTGAAAGACGAAACTTCCGTTTTCGAAAGTTTCAGGCGGAAAACATCCTCCACCACAACCGAATGCCACAAAATTTCAGTTCAGTTATGCATCGATTTTGAGCATAACCCAAATTATGACTGAAAAGGAGAAATTCCTCGAAGCCGTGGCACTCTCATGCCTGAAGATTACAGGGGAATTTTTGTGCCGTCAAATTTCCGTTTTCGGAAATTTTTCCTCCATTTTCAAACTGAAAGAGAAGTATTTGTGGAATCAAATGACATATAACAATACTGGACAGAGGCAACATTGCACGAAAACGAAATTACGATTACAAAAAAAAATCTTTATTTTGTTTACTTCCGTTTTTGAAAGAAGAAATATCGTCCCGAAGCGTATTTTTACATGTTTCTCGATGCATATTTTCACGCATTGGTGTGCGTTTTAAGGCGTTTCTCGATACGTATTTTAACAAGTCGAGAAAAATTCCCGATGCGCATTTTTACGCGTAGGTAAAAATTTCAATGCGTAAACAGAGTTTTCAATGCGTACTAGACGCGTAACTACGCATTTTGGCAAACTCTGTTCATAAGGTATCTAGGGACTTCATTTTTAACTTAATTGCTGAATATAGAAGGAAATCATGTACTAACCTGTCCAGAATTAATAACACACCTAGCTTAGTCTGTTCCATTGAATACCATCCAATAATGGTAAACGCTTTAAAAAATGTAAGAAACACAGGCTCACCTTTGGAGAAAGAACAAGCAACCTTTTTCAAAATTCGTAGGAATCATAATACTTGTAAATTACAAAATGTGGCATTTACTGCATTTCCAGAGATGCCAACCTGTTTCAGATATTTTCAGTAGTACTCGTACAAATTTTCAGTAGTTTTGGCCATTTTTCAGTAGTCATACCAAAAATAATTTTAACCAAGGAAAACAACTCATTTAATTTAATTAGCATTTTTTTTACTTACTTATTTATTATACATGAAAATCTGTATCAAAATATTCCAAATTTTTCACATGGAAAATAATATACACCATGACTGGTATACATTTTTTTTACACAACAAAAAATTGATTAAACAGCTTTCTTTAGTGATTTCGCTATAGTGTTTTGCAGATTTGAGTTCCTCAGCAGAAAATCTTTTTTCATAACGCACTTGCCCAGAGGAGAACATATCCATTTTTGCAATAAGAAGTGCTTCTACAGTTTCTAAACCTAAATTAGGTTAGAAACGGTCTTGATTTTTTCGCACTAAACTAAAATCTCTTACTCACAGCATTCGAGTGTGGAACTACAAGTATTGCAAACATTACTTTCGAGAGAATAGTACACTTGACCGCTCCATTACAGCCTCTTAATTTTGAGATTTCTGACCAAGTGACATCTATTCTATCTGTTACTGCTATGGTCTCTAATTTGTCAGCTTGATAACAAGGAATTCCGCTTCCAGTACATCAAGTTCATTTTCAGTTATTATAAATGGAAGGCGTTTAACTATGTGTAATACAGAAGTAAATGATGGTATGGCTCTAAGTGAAGGATATCTACTACTTCTGCACGTTTTAAGAATTCATCATAGATCAGCATCTTTTCTTGAATATAAGAACATTCTTCAATGTGAAATTTTCCGACAGATGTATAGAACTTAGAAAGTTCATTTTCGTTTAAAATGATTTCGCTTTAATACATTCTTGTTTTTTACTCCAATTACCAGTTGTGTCCTTTCTGATTTTTCTTTTTGAAAAACTGTTATTTGAAAAATTAAGCTCAACATCACCATCAGCTACGACAGTAGGCTTCACAAACTCCTTGGATGCCATGACAATTTTATCCATCATGCTGAAAGAACTTTCAGTTTGAGGACAATGAATGCACGATAGCTTTCACTATTTTAGATAAAAGGTAGTGTAACTTGGAGAATATGAATGCTTTTGAATATCATGCATCAATTCTTACAAATTTTTCAGCTTCGTCACTTTCATTTTCTCCCTTCTTTATCAAGCTGAAATGCAAACCTTTTTTTGGGGGGAATATGTAAGAACACAGGATACACGTTCGGAACATCGTTGGAGGAAAAAATTACAGTTACGGGAGAAACCTTTGCTACGTCCGATTTCCATTTTCGGACATTTTCCTTCTATATTCAAGGTGAAATACAAATATTTACGAAGTAAAATGAAATTTAACAACAATACTAGGCAGAGGAAACATTGCGTGAAAAATAAAATTAAGAGAGAAATTTTCACTGTTTCCGAAAGTTTTGAAAGACGAAAATTCCGTTTTCGAAAGTTTCAGGCGGAAAGCATCCTTCACCACTACCAATTGCCCCAAAATTTCTGTTCAGTTATGCATCAATCTCGAGGATAACCCAAATTACGACGAAAAAGCAGAAATTCCTCGAAGCCGAAGATTACACGGGAATTTTTTCGCAGTCAAATTTCCGTTTTCGGAAATTTCCCCTCCATTTTCAAAATGAAATACAAAGATTTATGGAATAAAATTATGTATAACAACAATACTGGACAGAGGCAACATCGCAGGAAAATGAAATTATGATTACGGAAGAAATCTTTATTTTGTTCACTTCCATTTTTGAAAGGCGAAATGCTGTCCCGATGCGTATCTTTAAGTGTTGGTAAAATTCTTCAATGCGTAGATTTGCGCGTTTCTAGATGTGTGTTTTTGCGTGTTGATGTGTATTTTACGCGTTTCTCGATGCGTATTTTTACGTGTTGATACGTACTTTACGCGCTTTACGACGTGTATTTGTACGAGTCGCAAAAAAATTCAAGATGCATATTTTTACACGTTGGTAAACTTTCGATGCGCACTAGACGCGTAATTACGCATATTGGCGAACTCTGCAACGAAATCCAAGCATACTTTTTATGCAACGCAAGAAAAAAACTTCAAAATATTAATTACCGACATGAATGGTCAACGCACGACTTTATAAGAAAACTCCGATGCCAGGCAATGACACTCATGTTCTGCACCAAACGATTTTCAACAGCTTGTCGCTGCACTGTGAAAGAGATTCAGACCAAACTCCGCCCACGTCCACCAAAGCGAGCTATGCTCAACGTCCCCGGAATGTTGCATGCTGGGGAGGGAGGGTTTTCACTTAGAATGACTCAGCGCAAGCTGCTAGCGCTAAGATTCAAGCAGCTTTGAGAGGCAGAACTGGAGGCAGCATCGCAAGCAAGACGAATGACGGGTCGTCAAGTGGCCGCCGTTGCGTTGGGAAGGGGAACAAGCAAAATAAAAATGAATAACTTCCGTTAATTTTCTGTAGAAAAATCACGGTTTTCCGTATTCCGTAGTACAAGAGCTTTTTCCGTAGGAACTACGGAGATTCCTTAGTTGTTGGCATCTCTGCATTCCTGTCACATCTATAGTGTCCTAGACCCGGAGTACCAGCTATTTGGGTTCTACACTCCAGAACTTATCCATTAGAGTGGCGGAACTGGTGCCTCCAACACCGCTCTTGCTCAACTCATCCAGAACCAGTCCTTTCGTGCCTCATATCAAGACACTTATCTTGCTGTGTAAAAGGACAAAGCATTCGACATTGTTTGCTGAAAGCCTGTTTTTCAACACTATAGGCAAAAATGTTGCAACGACGATATGCCAGCTTTTATTTTGAATATACGGAAAACTCTTCTGAATAACTTACAACCATTTATCCCTAGGAATCTAAAAAACATTTACAGTAATGTACCTAGAACGTAGTGATGACTTCATGGGTTTTGGCACACTGAACTATTTCCCCACAATTGATATGTCGCCGACAATATCAGCTTCTCGGACATGTCGTTACAAACCCGCCTATCTATATATTGCTGTCCCCAGGGTGCCACGGTTTTAGTATTTCACCTGATAATGAAATGGACGCCATTATGAAAGATCTAGTGTAATTTTATTTATGATGTGTGATTTTAACTTGTAAGTATTTTAGAATCTTTACTCATAAAATGTTTCATCGTCTGTGTGTTATTAACGTGCATAAGACAGTGTATTGATGTCTTTACTTGGATTATTCCAAAAACAATTTAAAAAAAGGAGCACTTCTTAAACAGGTGACCCAGGGCAGCCCGTCTGGTAATCAGGCCCTGCATTGTAGGTGAAAACTAGATACTCTTCAGTAACCCCACAAAGAAAAGTGCCTACTCCAAGCCCGCACAATCTGCTCCTACCACCTTAAAACCAAAAATCCATCAAGGGAAGCACATATTGTGCATCTAGTGGAACAGGAAAGATCCAATCCATATTGTGAGGTCTTGTCACCTGGAGAAACCATCACCAAGTTTACTGTGGTACTTGCCTAGTACTACCAGGTTACTGTCCATGCTTTTCAATTTGCATGCAACAATAAAGAAAAGTGTTGTGTTGGCAGACATAAAAGGGTACGGTTTTATTGCACGATAGTGCCAGGCCACATGTCCTTGACGACACTGTAAAAGCTCACTGCATAAGGTGGGATGTTTTATCACATCCTCCATATTCACCAGATACTACAACAACTGTTTCATTCTCTGCAAAACCCTTTCCCACTGGAAAAACATTTCAGGATGATGAAGAGCTTTACACAGCATTAAAAGAATATTTTAACTTCAAGCCTCACAACAGATGGGGAATAGTAGTGGATAGTAATGGACATTATATATTGGAGATTAAATGCTTAACAAATGTATCTTACACATGGTAAGTCTATCTTCTATTTTAAAAAATGACAGAACTTTCTGACACACCTGACATAATTACATTTCGGAGATATTTGATTTTTCTAAAAATAATTCAGGAGACAAAAACATGTAAGAGGCATACCATCATCTTACTTCTTTTATACGACACATCCAACTCTTGTTTTGGGTAGGGTTACTAGGCGTACTCTTTCTGAGATAAGCTTTTGTACTGTCATGGTTGTACTCTTCCTTTTGAAATAACTTAACATTTGAACATAACCGTAAATGATAAGCATTAAAACATGCTTAAGCTATGTAAAAAGTTTAATGTTGAAGCTTTCAACTGAAAAACTTCAGCCTTCTTGTGACGGATGGACGATGGCAAGTGGTTGTCAGATCCATAAAATCGTATAAGTCATTTTTTTTTTTTAAATTGATTTCCGTATTAATGAAATGATAAAAGAAGAATCAGAATTGCAGTTCTGAGGGGGCTAAGAAAAATCTCCAAACTTTCCTGATAGCATAAAGAAAATTGATTAATCTACAGGCAACTCGTTTGGTGTCAGTCCAAAGCGGTTCAGCGGAAATGTCCGTTAGAGATGCCAGTGAAGTTACAGAATTTCCTTTATTGACATCCTTTTTGTGCTCTAATAAACATCTGTTGATGCTAAAGTAAGTGCTTCCAATGTAATAATTTTCACAAGATGTTGAGATCGAGATGAGGTAAACTCCAAAAAGATTGAGGGGGATTACTTTGTCTCTGTTATCCATAATTTAATTATAGAAGTGTTGGAACTGATGGCCAAATGATATCCAAACTTGAAAATTTGTTTGAGTTTATAAACAAGAGAAGGATGGTAAAGGATAGATCCACAGAAGTGTAGATTTTCAACAAGGTTTTGCAGGAGGCTACTGATTTTGAACCTCAATTCTTAAGTTTTCAATTGTACCCATGCAAAATGGCAGTTTCGAAAATTTTCTCATATTCTTGAAATGAAATATTTACTGTCAAAAAGTTACTAGACGAAACCCGTCGGAATCAATGGCAAGTTGTTGTTTTTTTATTTTAAATAATAAACTCATATGAAACAACAAATGTAAACTTTATTTGATTAAAAAATTCATTCAACCACTTCAGTAAATACAATAGTCCAGGTTCACGATTTTTTTTTGTGACTGAAGATTTAATGATTACTGTGAGCAACTCAATGGGCTATAAGCAGTCGCCCATCCCTAATTTAGGGTCACTGGTTCCAGGGAGGGGAGAGAGCCAGTGGTAAAAGACAAACACAACATCCATGCCTCACCGGGATTCGAACCCAGACTGTTCACGAACGAATTATCATAAGCCAATGCTTGGGCTATAAGAAGTCATCCATCCCTAATTTAGAGTCACTGGTTTCAGGGAAGGGGAAGAGCCAGTGCCGTAAGACAAACACAACATCCATGCCTCACCGGGATTCGAACCTGATAGAAGAAACCAAGTTGGAATCGCCGAATAGTCCCCCCCCCCCCGCCCAGGTAGACAAAACCTGTCGGAATAAACGATTATTTTTTTGAAAAGAATAAACTCATATGAAAAGTTTATTTACATCTTTACATAATGGGAAACGTCTTACCTAAACTGGATCGAATGAATGTTAATTTGTATGTATACATCACACAGTCCAATGGCACAGCGCAATCAGGTCTTCGAGTGTTCGCTGTTCCGATAAGAACTTTCAAACAAATTCCCGCTGGCGTTTTGCACAACGGTTCACTGAGAAGAGACTTTGGACTATCCGAGTCCCTCCATACTTCCGCCTTCAACAGTGCGCGAGTCAACCGCACGCTTCTCCCTTTTCATGGGAATGTTGCCGCCCCACAACGCCCGAACAGATGCCCCAATCTCATTTTTCTCTTCGACTGGCACATCTACATGGCAAGACCTTATTTTGATATCTCAACCATATGTTTACATTCAGCCGTTCTCTCACAACTGGTCTTACAGTAAAAAAACCTTATAGAATTAATATATAGACAAGTTTAGGTTCTGCAGATAATATACTGTGTAAAAAAAAGTTTTTTAAATACTTTTTTTTAAAAAAACTGGTGTGGTGTCAGCACAGGTGGTGGTGGTGTTGGAAAAATATTGAAAATGTGATAAAAAATTTTTAAGGTGATATGACAGTAGAGACCCAGAGAGATGTATACATAGTGAGAAGGATTGGCAGTGAAACACATAACACGCTAAAAATTAGAATAATTCCTAATATCCTCTGATCACGCATTGGTTACCCATGTGGTGTTAGCATCAGTTGTTGCAAGATTTCAAAATAGCTTTCCAAATAATAGGGAACTGAAAAGGTGAGTCCGTATTTCAAGTGTTAGAGGCAAGGTAGATTTCAATGCTTTCACGGTACCCAAGGGGCTTTCCAATTACTGAAGGGAGCGATACGTTTTGCCAATCAGGAAACATGGACGTATCGCCGATAGTTAAAACTGAAAGGGTTGCCTTCCTTAGTATCAGCAATATGTTCTACCAATCGCTGGTTGATGCTGCGGTAAATACTACCAATGTAGTGGGTAACGCCTGTGGAAGTGTTGACAGGGATAGAGTAGACACCTTGAAAATCCAAGATTTTATTGGGATCTCTGTCTTTAACCCTTTCAGCCTTATTTTTTTCTTTTTGAAAAAAAAAAAAAGTGGATTTTTGGTTGGGCTGTCAAATGCATCCAAATAATGATTGTAGAAATATACATACATATACTGCAGCATTTTCTTGTTCTAAGTTTGAACTTACTTTAACAACTAAATAATTAATGTCCAACATATTCAACACTGACTCAAAGGAGTACAATATGAGATCACAAAACAAAAATCTTTATTTGAATTTTGAAGGTTCATTTCATTTCATTTACACACATCACTAAGCTGTTCTCTGAGATTCGGAGGTTAGCTCCAAAAAGAAATACAAACTACCAGATAATTTTTACTTACTATAGCCATATCAAACTTCTCCATTTACAGCGATCTTGACATACAACTCGGGCTTCACTGACATCCATCACACGCCGTACACAAGATCTTCTATACTTCATACTCAAACTTTTCCTCATGCAGACACTCCTGAATCTGATCCTCCCACGACTTTCTCTGCCTTTCCTTCCCGCCACTTGGGCTAAAAAGATTTTCTCAGCAAGCATTTAATCACTCATTCTTTCAACATGGCCAAACCAGCGAAGTTTAGTAGTCTCCACCTTGCTAACAACATTTTGCTTCACATTACACAACTGCAACATGTCTTCATTCCTCACACGATCAGAACGTGTCTTGCCACAAACCCCCGTAAGTAAGGCATTTCTCCAGCACACAAACGACTTCTATGTTTCGTCTGTAGTACTCAGGTTTAACTGCCATTCATCAGAGTAGGAACAATTACACTTTCATACACAGCCATGGAGGACTCTCTTGAGTACCCATCATTCCTGTGAAAACCTCCCAGAGCAGTCGTGACTTTCAATGAAGAATTCACTCGCCTACTAATTTCACCATCCAATTTGTTCTCTGTCAAACATGCTTCCTAAATACACAAACTCACTCACTTGGTCAATCACTGTGCCATTTAGACTTACATTACACTCAGTGCTACCAGTTCCTCTCTCAAAAACAGTAACTTTGGTTTTCCCCTTTTTTATACTGTTTGAATTTCATGCAAACTTCGTACATCTGGGACAACATACTCTGCAACTCACGTTTGCTCTCTGCCAACAGGACAGTGTCATCAGAATACAGCAATCTGAGCACACTGATACCACCAAGACATAAACCAGTATTATCTATTTTGGCATCACACATGCAAGCATCTATAAATATATTAAACAGCCAGGGTGACATTACACAACCTTGTCTGACTCCTATAACAATAGAGAAACATTTTGATAAAACACCATTCACTCATACACAAGCTCTACTGCCAACATACATGACTTTTACACTATTAAGTAGATTCCCAGTAACACCATATTCATTCAATACCTTCCACAAAACTGTCCTATTTACTCAGTCGTAAGCTTTCTCTAAATCTATAAAGGCAGCAAAAACTTTCTTACCAGCACCCAGATACTTTACAATCATGCATAATGCAAAAATTTGGTTAGTGCAGCCTTTACCAAGCATAAAAAAGCTCTTGAACATCCCTTTCTCTCTGATGTAAGATCCCGTACTTTTTCAATAATGACCTTACCAAACCACTTTCCCGGGCACACTTAGTAGGCTAATAACACGATAGTTCTTGCAGTCAGTTGGATCACCTCTTCCCTTATACAAGGGAACAATGATAGCATCCTTCCACTCCCGAGGGACCATTCCCAACTCCCAGCACAACTGTCAAATTTCAGTTAACCTGTCAATTACAGAGTCACCACTATAGTTCAACATCTCGGCAGTTATGCCATCCACTCCCGGAACCTTACCATTCTGAAGAGATTTTAGAGCTTTACACATCTCTTCTTTCGAGATTCCTCCTGTGCTTAATTACTTCACTGTGACATCTGCTTCTGCCTCAGAATCACCTTTGCTTTCCTGATCTAATAACTCACAGAAGTATTCACCCCATCTTTCACTTAACTCACTGGGCTCCCATATCATTTCCCCAATCCTATTCTTCACACAACTTAAAACTTTGTTTCCCCTATTTATCCTGAGTCTCAGGTACTTCCAGAAAGTCTTCCTATCTTTCCAAAAAGTCAATTCATGCATTTCTACCTACTCCTTCCTATCTTTTGTCTTACTCTGGTGAACCAACTCAACGGCTTCTCACTTCTTACAGCAATATTCATCCACAGGAACTATCTCGCAACATCCCCAAATAGGCTTCCTTTCTCTTTACTGCCTCTTCAATCTCACTATTCCATCAAGCATCCCCTCTATTGTTAACCACTATTGTGGTGCCACAGACCTCTTCAGCAGCAGTGACAACACAGTTCTTAAAACATTCTCACTTCTTTTCTACATCCCTCTCACCAGACTTCAGATCCTTCAGTTGTTCTCTGAGTACTTCAGAATAACACTGATGATTTTCAGGGAGCCTTTTATTAACCTTTATCCTTTCCATCCTGGGCCTCTTCCTATTCCTCTAACCAACATTAAGTTTCACTCGCGACACTACCAAGTAATAATTAGAACCAACATCCGCACCTCTCATCACACGAGTGTCAACAACTAAGTGTTTCAGACACTGATTGTAGACAACAAAATCTATCGCACTCTTTTGACCAAGAGTATGATTTTCCCAAGTATATGTATGGATATACTTGTGGTTGAAAAACGTATTAGATACACACAAACCATTCTCACTGCAGGGTTCAGTTAATCTTTCACCATTAATATTCACACAATGATCATTTAACTTACCCAGAACATTGTCAGAAATTGCATTCTGCACACCTACTCTAGCATTGAAATTCACTGAAATTATAACTTTCTCTTTAGCACCAAACTGGCTCAAAACAGCTTTTAGCTCATTCCAGAAACCTTCCTTCCTATCAGAAGGTTTCGAGTCACAAGGAGCATACACTACAACAATTACTACTCTCTGAAGTTTCACTTTCAAAGGAATCCATAGAATTTTCTCACTTATGCAGCTATAGTGCATCGTCTGGAGTATTGGATAATGTGAGGGAACACCAGCCTGTTCCCTCACATTATCCAATACTCCAGACCACATACTCACCGTGCCAATCACTTCTTTTATACCCATTTTCCTTCCTTTTGGTTTCACTTATACACAGCACATCCAATCTATACTTATTAATCTCTTCAATTACCTCATTCATCTTGCCATTTATACCTATAGTATTCCATACACCAATCTTACACTCTCAGCAGAGATCTTTCTGATTTGCCTTTTTCCTTTTAATACAAAATGCACGTACAAATACCAATTTCAGCTTGAAAAAAAAAACCTTCACATCACATGAAACTTGACTAAGCAATTCCTATCACGAACTATACATAAGTACACATTACTTTTTAAGCACTTAAATCGTGTTTGGCTATAACATCCCCTTCATTCAAGTTTGCACCTTTGTGAAGAGTTTGCTAGTTCTGGCAAATGCCCAACGTTGTCATACCGTACATTTAATATTGGACAGATAGTGGGCAGCAGCATCTTTTTCTTCGTCAAAAGTCTCATCTGATGGCCTGCCACGTTTTCGAATGCAACTGCTTGAGGAATTTACTTGAAGGCGGCATTTGATTATTTCCATACGGAATTCCATCAACTGTTTCTCCTCCTTTTTTGGTAGCTTGTTCATTCTTGCAGCAAACATGTACTCTAACCAAGAGTTGCACACAGCAAGGTCTACAAAGTGGAAAATAACTCGCAGGGTCCACTTTTTTTAGAACGATGGAATATCCTGTACTTGGACATAAGATGATCCATATTGTCAATGCTCCCCACAGAGACATTAATTATATAGCTGTATTACTTCAGAATGTCAGACAGAAATGTGATCTTTTAGTTTCTTGTCCTGTCATTTGACATTATCTTTTGTACCAATGTCCATAAAGTTGGATGCTAGTAATACTTATTTATCATTCCAAGCAACAACTGATACTTGGCCTTTCACATTTACAACTTCATCACTACACCAGGGTGGTTACTTTTCATTTGTTTTTCAGTTTTAATTGTACAGTCTTGTATCCTGTTTTTCCAAATGGTACCTGCAGCACATATTCCTTGGAGATGTAACGGACTCAGAAACTTCAAAGACTTAAAAGTAATTATAAATTAATTTATGGCACCTCCATTCATAGTTTACTGTGGAAATAACTTTTTTACGGATCTTATAGAGGTTCTATAAGACTTGTAAAAAAGTTTTTTTCACAGTTAAAGTAGCTGTCAAAAAATAACTGATAATTGTAGTGAAGTGGGATACGTTTTCCTTGAGTCAGCACCACTGCACCACCCAGACCGAAGTCCTTCATAAGGCTTTCGGTTATTGGAGTTAATTTTATTTGAAACACAAGAAAGTCAAACAATTCCTGATTGACCACGAAAAAGAGAATTTTTATTCCCCAAGATGTAGGTTTTCTCCTGATGTATTGCTTGAATCCTCGGTGACCTTTGGAAGGAATCATTTGCTCATCAACGCACAAGCGTTTTTCAAGTGGGAGTTAGTGACACAGTTTGCGAAATATTTCACAGATAGGCCTAACTTTCCACAGTCTGTAGGGATCATTTCAGCCATGGCATAAGTTGTCTACCAAGTGGAGAACCGATCTAAGTTTGAAAAATACGTTAGCAGTCATCGCTTCCGCAATATCCAGGATACGTGTTGCAGTTTTCCAATACAGTCTGATAGTAGGAAATTTCAAAGTACCCACCCATCATGATATGTACAGCAAAGAATGCTTTCATCTCATTAGCAGAAGTCTCCACACTTACTCCGCCACTTTGCACTGAGTACAGATTTGTCTCGTATGTGACCATTTCAAAAAAATCCTCATCAAAATAATTTTTAAAATAATCATATGGAGTAAACAGACTTTGCTTTTCTTCAACATGTCCTTTCCAGTTTTCTTTGGAAGGAAAACTTCCATTCGTCACACATTTTCTCGCTGGAGACTTACTCTTTCTTTTGGCATTCTGTATTCCTAATGGAAGAGACAGGGTCTCATCTTCGGTTTCTGAGGAGCTTTCATCAGAAATTTCATACAATTCAAATTCTTCACCACCATCATTTGCAGAGTCAATCAATATCTGAGTTAGCTCCAGCAGCCAAGAATTCCAGGAATGCTTCCGCTGTGTCAGTGACTGATGAGGTTTATCTTTTCCTATGCTGCTTTTATAGAATGATGTTGGAAATACACCATCTGAAATAGAATAAGGTGAAATAAGTAATGCCAAATTCTAATAACACATGAGCAAATACATTTTTATTGGGAGAAATCAATGAATTTCTCCTGAACAAATGGCACATTGAAGCAAAACAAAAACACATGGCATGCAAATGCAAGATCCAATAAATAAATGTTGCTTAATTAAAAAAAAAAAAAAAAAGGAACACATTATACAGAAAGAACACCTAAAATGCAAATGCACAATACAGCAACATAGCACTGAAAAAAGGACTCTGCATGCTGCCTAGTGTGTCCCAACCTTTCAGTACTTTTGTTGAACACGTAACATTCAGTGAACAAAAGCCAAAAAAGTAACATTTAAGTTTCAGCTAAAAAGCATTGTTATATCAATTACAATGTTAATCTTTTAATATCACACTGAAATGTGAAACAAAAAGGCTTCACTTACCAATTACTACAGAATTTGTTGAAGCACGTGGAGCACAGTCATTACCGACTGAAGCCATCTTCCTTGAACTTGGTGAAACACGATATCCCGCCATCTGTAGGCCAAAATGTAAATCAGAGACAGAAGGTCTGTATTTTATGTTAGACACAGGTACTCAAAGAAATAAATATGTGCTGGATTTCTAGCTTGCACTAAAGTTCATGTAAAACAGGTTCAATGCAGTGACTGAAAGGGTTTGGAAGTGTTGACAGAGATACAAGTAGACACCTGGTAATTAATCCAAGGTTTTTTTGGGGATTTCTGTCTTTAAGAATGAGGTTGAGAAGATGTGGTGGTGGTTTAACTGCAATCCTGTAGCCAAAAGATTTGAAAATTGAGCAAACTTTATCAGTAAAGGACTGGCTAAAGAGCATAGTGCCAACAAACTGGTAGGTGGTGGAAGGTTCAGGAAGTAAACTAGTAGTACTATTCTGCGACAAATTTCTTAATCAGTTTATGTACTAAGAAGGGTGGAAAGCCATACAATTTGCCAATGTTGAAGATGTTCTGAGGTTCTTTTTGTAAAGCAGGAAAAAGCTACTGCAAATAAGGTTAGCTTTGTGTATGAAAGACTTAATAGCAGCCAATTTATATTTTTCGAAGGTACAAGGAATGGTAAAGGATGATATTGTGGGTGGCAGTAGGTTTCCTGTAAACAGAGAGGCCAAGTAAATAGTCTGCATTGATGTTAACACCCAGAAAACTGATATTATTGCTGACCTGTTCTTGAGAAGAGAATCTTATGTTTGGGAATTTAGAAGTTCCGGTTGTCATGAGTTCCATTAAATTGAGTGTTTCTGGTGGGGCCAAATGATGAAGATGTATAGATCTATTTTGAAATCTGGAAACAACTGACGCTAACACCACACGATTCATTCCACGGTCGAGGAAGCTAGAAGTCAACTACCGAAACGTTCCACCATTTACAGTTCCATAACGTAACCAATGTGTGATAAGAGGATATTAGGGATTCTTCTAACTTTTTGGATATAGTTTTTGTTTTCTACTCGTGAGCATTTTGGCATAAAACATGATGCAACAAAAGGTGCTATGTTAATATGCTATTCGCGCTTACAGAAGGCTACGTGCGATGGAAGCCCACCGAGCTATTCTACAGCACGTAATCATTGCCATCTCGGCAGGGTTTACAAATCTCATTTGAAACATTAGGTTTGCTGTACTAATTGCATTAGTTAAGGCTTGTGTTTGGTCTCCAGTTTTTCAGAATATTTTCAGTGTTTTAAGAATTCTAAGGTTTGTCCGCAGTTTCTACAGATTTTTAGGTCTAATAAACATTGGTAATGCTAAAAATAACTTGGGATTTTTGTTCTTTACATTCAGTTGAAAATAGGACAAAAGTATTTAAAAAATGATAGTTACTTTTTTTAATAAGATCATTTCTTCCTTACTTCTTTGGACTTTTGGGTCATTCTGTGGAACACTACTTTTCTGTTGGAAATCAAAGTTTGGGATCCACATGACAGGTGCAGATTATACAACTTTTTTCAGAATTTAACAATCCACGGGTGGGTGCAGTGTTAGAATTAGAAATAAATATTTTACTGGCCCAACGGACCACTAGAATTTGTAAACCACTGGTCCACCAAAATGCCCACTGGTCCGTAAACATACAAAAAATAAATAAATAGATAAAATAAACTTAGACACAATATATTGTATGTAGAAAATGATGTATCATTTCAATGGAATTGTCTCATATATGTTTTTAAAACATCCAATTTGATCACAGAACAAAGAATGTTTCCAGAACAAGATTCCGATGGATTGGTGACATAGCAGAGTAAGAGTGCATTCCCAATCTGTTTTTAAGTAAGAAGGGAACAAAGCGATTCCAAAGGTACGAAAATTCAATTACATTAGCAACCTTTTTTATGTGTTTTATTGTTTTGGGTTTAGTTTCCTTTTCCTTATTTCAGTCTTATTGCTCATCCCTCCTACTTTCTTTCCCTAGTTCCCCATTGAACACTATTTCATGTGAATTGTCCTGTTTGCAAAAATTACCTTCATGCATCCAATTCATCTCCTCCGCTAGTGTTTTCTTGGGGCAGAAACAAAAACTGGCTTGTGTCAGTACCTGCATTCACTAGGGTGGGCAAATCCAAGGATGAGCAGAACATTTATTTTGCTTACTTTTGCTCATTAGGAATGGTGGGGATGGAGGTAACAAAAAATGGCTGTTGCCCTTACAAGACAAGGACTGGGAAAACTAACTTTCTGTATTTTTTTTCTTTCCACTCTTTATAAATCAAGAGGGATTAAAAAAAAAAAAAAGCTCTTATCCAATAGCATTTCATGAATCTATCACTAGTTTGCAGCATAAAAAGAAAACCGTACAGCAAGGTAAAAGAAATACAAATTCATTTTTTTTAATTTGTGACAAATTAGAAAAGAAAAAACCTACTGGCCATCCGGGCCAATAAAATCTATAGTTCAGGAGCCTGACTGAAATTTTACTGGGCAATGGCCAGCGGACCACTGGGTAATTCGAACACTGTGTATACACACAGAGGATGTTTGTACAGTTTTAGAACATTTTTGATAAGAAATTACAGAAAATAAAAGAAATTCAATGAATTGAAACTGGCAACAGCTGTTAGATGAATACAAAAACCTTCTGGAGTTAAATTGGTCTGCTAAAAAAATGGTGCATGTAAACAAGCTGTGAATAGGTTGCTTTTGCTCTTTATGAAGAGACATTCATATTCTGTAATTAAAAAGAGCTGTGAAAATCATGGAATTAGCATTTCTAAATGTAAAATAAGCAATATTATTAATAATAAATGGAAAAATCGTCAAACACTGCTTTTAACAGGAAAAAGCACATCAAACGAATATCCAAAAGCAGGTCTCTGGTCTTAAAAGAAAATCCACCAATCCAAAGAGCAGTTGCTAAAAATATCTGTATCAACTGTAAACAAGGTAATAAAATATTTGAATCTGAAAAAAAAAAAAAAAAAAAAATACAATGTTCACTGCCTAGGCACATGGCTGACTGCAGAACAGGATGTAGACTTCTATATGAAAGTCACTTAGCTGGAGACACATGGAAATTTATTGTGACTAGTGATGAAGTATGGATCTACCTAAGCGACTAACAAAAAAGGTCAATTTACTATTGCAAAAGGGCAGAAAAAGACTACAATTCTTATACAGTAAAACCTCGAAAATCCAGCATCGATGGGACCAGACAAGTTCCGGATTTATGAAACTATCCAAAAATTGCGTAATGGGAGTTACATAAAGCACATACTTGCATACAACAGGTCACTTTAACGAAAATTTGTGTGTGTGTATGCCTTATAAATATGCAGGGGTCATGCTGCTGATTGCATTATTTGCAATTTGCGAAAAAAAATAGTTTTGCCTAAAATATTGGCGATTACCTTTTTGTACTATTTATTATAAAACTGTCAAAAAAAATGGAATTTGGCAAAAACTTGAAAAAAGCCAGAACAACATCCTAGGGCTGGACAATGCCAGAGTTGTATAAAAATAAAATGTATCTGCGTACACAACCATTGAAACAGAAAACTTGCTGCAAACCTGCAAATCAGACACACAATAACAGTAGAATAAGATAATTTAAAGAAAAATTAAAACAAATAATTATTAGAACATTACAGATTTCAGTGAGGACAAAATAAGTACATTACAACTGCATGTGCAGCAATGCACGTGCGAAATATACCTTTAGGGCAAAATATTAAAATATTGAACTATGAACCTCATAAAAACAAGAGACTAATTAGAAAACGTTTTTATATCTAGAAAAACAGTTCCATTAATGAACCTTAAAAAGTTATGAATGGCATTTTCAACAACTTATTTCAAAAGTGGTAGACTTACAAAATGCATAAAGAAATTATTTTAATTGAATAACTGGCAACCGCAAGATTTTTTTGGCAATAAAATTTAAATTCTTTCTGTGTAAACGAAACTTTTGGTACAGTTCCTAATACGTTAATAACAGGCCTTAATAAAACGTGGAGGCCAGAAAAGTCCGTAAAAACAAAAGAACTCAGAAGATGTGAAAAATAAGTGAAAGTTCTTCAGATTAAAATAGAATTAAATATATTAATTGGAGTGAAGCCTTGAGTAAGTGTTTTAATTGCTGTAAAATAACATTTTATTTTATTTTTATTCTACAAGCAAAAACTATCTGCAAAATCTGCTAATAATTTGGAAACTATCCACGTACAGCAGCGTACGCATGTACGTCTACATTCTGCTACTCTGAGCAATGCATCGATACATTGTGAAAACCCGACTTGAATTGTACATAGATGCTACGGTTTTTCGACTGACGAAACTACGACACATTGCGAAGGCGATTACCGCAATGCATCATGAAGGCTGATGTAGATATCATTACACGATCGAATCCACATAATGCCACCACCAAGCACAGATCATCATCACACGTTCGACACGCATTTCAACATACACACTGATTTGTCGCTTCATTGGTACGCATCACTTCAGCATGGCCCCATAAGATGACGAATTTGAGAAACCTACCGAAGTAACACGTAGGCGGCTACCAGCAATTCACACGCTCAGATCGGATGATCTCGTGATGTGTTGTTGAGACGGTACATCAGATTTCCACGGTTATTGGTGAAACATCAGATGTTCTCAAGGTGTTCTCCTGAAAATGAAATCAGAAAAGTGCCAGATTTCTGAAGTTACTAGTTTTCTGGATGTCGGATTTTCGAGGTTTTACTGTATATATTATTGGGGGTTTAATGACCATAGAGTGAGCAATTCAATGGGTTATAAGCAGTCGACAGTCCCTAATTTAGGGTCACTGGTTCCAGGGAAGGGAGAGAACTAGTGCCATAAGACAAACACAACATCCATGCATCATTGGGATTCGAACCCGGACCTTTCACGGATGATTGATCATAAACCAGCGCTTAGACCAGTGCGCCACCGGGGTGGCCTCTCCAATTCTTAAATTACATCCCTCAGCAAAGCATGAAGACGAATTTGTAACAACTGCCGATTGATTGGAAATTTCACATACTTCCTTACTAGCAGTTTAAATTTCATTTCAGGGAACCAACAGAGGCACTAACAGACTTCAAGAAATGGGAGTCCAACCTATATGTCAAAACTTACAAACTTGGTTAAAAAGAATCCAAAGAAAGTTTGAGTGAAGGATTCATGATAATTGCTGGTTTCTCATACAATAGTAAATTAAAGTTAAGTTTAAAAGAATGTTAAAACCAATTCCACATATCACCAAAATAATGTTTTAACTCCTACTATTCCTTTATCCTTAGCACCTCCAAGGAGTATAATAATATTTTAAATGAAATACCATTCCTTTATCCTCAGAGCCTCCAAAGAGTAGAACTGCATCAGGATAAGGCTATCAGTCATACATCCAAATCTACCACTATTTCTTGAAAAAATGAAAAAAAGAGACTAGCATCAGGCCTATACCTTTTGCTCTTATTCCTTCTAAATCCTCTGATGTATCACCAATTGACTATTGTGCTTTTGGGCTGTTGAAAAGAGCACTTCGTAAACGCACACCTAAAACAATGATTGGACTATGGGAAGCAGTGGAATAAAATACCACTACCAATTTTATGAAATGCCCTGTTATCTTGGAGATCTAGACGTAGGTTCATAGTCCAGAAAAAGGGGCTATCAGACAGAAAATTTAAGAAAATCTTTTATTTTAAACATTAATTATATTGCTGGAAAATCGTTTTAAAAATGTGTGAACATCCTCTGTAGACATACGCATCAAAGCAAAAAAAAAACCTCACCAAATTTTGAAAATCTAAAAGCGCTTCCAGTTGTCCTTATATATATTAATACAGTACATAGATCAAATTTCATGATCTACACATTATATGCTGTCGTAGATTATGTATAAAAAAATTTTTAGTTTCCGAATATCACAGCCTATGGATAATAAATACACTGCCGGACAATTGCTAAGGACGGATGACAATAGCAACGATAGCAACCACAAAATGGAAGGCAGAAAAATGTGGAAATCAGCATAAGTGCGGGATACAGTAAGAAGTGTTGTGCATATGCAAATTTTGGATTGCCGAACTTGTTCGTGACGTCATAGCGCTGATAAGAGATATAAAGGATTTGACGCGTATTGACCGTTGTTGTTCAAACGCAAAGTTGAAAGGGAAAGAATCAATTGACGAACTTGCAATTTTCAGTATGTCTTCCAGACATCACCTAGATGATTTTACACGTGGCCGTATTATTGGCAAGATTGAAGAAGGGCGAAAAATAACAGATGTTGCCAGGGAGTTCGACGTCAGCCACAGTGTTGTTTCAAGGCTTTGGAAATCATTTCAAACAAATGGAGAGTGTAGCAAACGTCACAGGGGAGGTCATGTTCGCAGTACGACACCTGCAGAAGATCGGTACATAGTGCTATCAACAAAAAAGACACCGGCGCAGCACAGCTAGTGAGGTAGCAAATCAGTTTATGGCTGCTACTGGCAAGCGGATCTCCCGAAAAACTGTCGCCAGACGTTTGCATGAAGGAGGAATATACGCCCGCCGTCCTGTTGTGTGCATCCCATTCTCCAGACGTCACCGTACCGCCCGTTTGCAATGGTGCCATCAACATCGCAATTGGACTGATAACGACTGGTCTGCTGTCCTCTTCTCAGATGAGAGTAGATACAGTCTATCGTCTGATTGTCGATGACAACTGATCTGGCGTGATAGTGGTACTGCATATTGTCCAGCAAACATACAGGAAAGGGACCGATATCCGACATGTAGTGTCATGGTATGGGCTGGCATCATGATCAATGGCCGTACGTCCCTCTATGTGCTTCCAACTGGGGCTATGACTGGCCAATGATACATTAATGATGTTCTGCTACCTCATGTTCGCACGTTCCGTGGTGCTGTCGGTGATAGATTCATTTTCATGGACGACAACGCAACATGTCATTGAACAGTCGCTGTCCAGGAGTGTCTTGAGAGCGAGGATATTCAACGCCTCGTATGGCCAGCATGTTCTCCAGATCTGAATCCCATTGAAAATGTGTGGGATGCTTTGGGGAGGCGACTTGCTGGTCGCCAATGCCCTCCAATAAACAAAGACACCCTCATCCGTGCACTGACAGAGGAATGGGATAAATTACCCCAACAGCTGCTTGATAATGTTGTGCAAAGCATGACACGACATGTGGAATCTTGCATCGCCCTCCATGGTGGCCATATCCCGTTTTGACATCTTACGCCGGAACGCCTGCAGACGGTAATTGCCTTTTTTTCACGTTTACGTATTGTGCACAAAATGGCCTATTTGTCCCTTGAACACGTTCCAAAGCCTTCTGGATTTCACAGCACAATAAATTGTCTTTCTTGTAATGTCCTGGCATTCTGACAATATTTTATTTCACTTGGCATCCAACCACACTTACTTTTTTATGCGCTATATAGCCGTTTACGATCCGTCCTTAGCAATTGTCCAGCAGTGTACTATATGCCACCACAAATGATACAAAGTATAAAGAAAAAAAAAATCTGAGTTTCACCATCTGTGGATCATACAAAGGAAAATACAATATTTTGAGTTTATATGGGCAAAGTTTCAACAAATTGTATTTTAATAAAATCAAAATCTAAAATTTTTGAAAGCAGAGACAGCAAGAACGGGAAAAGAAAACTATGGACCAAATTGGAATTCGATTTAGCAGTAAGTGGTTTGGGTGAAAAAAAAATGCTACATTACTTTTCATTCCATCATGATCGCACTTTATGTTTGCATTATTCTTCGAAATTTCAATTGAGTAGACGGTCCTGCAAATACTTTGTTTCCCATAGTTGAAAATTTTGGGATAAAATAAGATGAACAGTTGAGAGATGAGTCTATCATTGCTTATTCACATTTAAAACAATTAGGGGAGGCTTGATGGTATTTTACATATATATTTATATATACAACCCCACATATTTAATGCACATTCACAAATCAAAATTTATGTGTGCATTTGGTTATCAAGATTCATTTACACACACTATCAATAATTTTTTTCAACCAGGAAACTTAGGAATACATCATGCTGTATGCATCACAGTAACAGAGCTGAGATCTGTAATACATTGTCTTGGCTGTTTATCAACTGATCCATGTACAAAAATTAAATATGTTTATTATTATTCCATACATTTATCGCGGTAATACAAATCAAGGTTCATTAACAAAACTATAAACAAAATTTTGCTTAATAGTATAAATTTGCAATATGGGGATTACTAGGACGACAAATATTACTTAGTAAGGTTTTTGGGTTGCGCACCCGCCCATCATCAGGACTGACTCAAAAGAGTAAGTAAGTGCCTATTGCATCACTAGGATTTTGCCATTTCATTAATGCACAGGATTAAAAATTTTGCTGAGAAACCATGAAGAAATTACCTTCAATTCACATGGAAGGCATAGAAACTAGTTACTTTAAGGCACAGAGATGCTAGACAACATGGTAGACTTCAGAAAACTTGTTTGGTTAAACTTCCGTATTCGGCCCCCAAGTAGTTAACAGCTGAAGACAAAACAAGGGAGCTGGAAAGCAAATATTTATATTTTCGGCTTCCTTGTTTAATCTTAATTGACATCTAATTGCTTATCTTAATTTTTCTAATTATCATAATTAATGTTCATTGTATTAAGCAAATATTTATATTTCTGGCTCCCTTGTTTTGTTTTCAGCTGTGACCTAACCCCCTACCTAAAGGGAGGGGCGATACACCTGAGGATATAACTCATCTCAAAATCAACAACCCGTTGTGATAATCACAAAAGCCACCATCTCAAACAAACGCTTTGGTAAACCCCTCTGATGGATAGAAGTCGCACAAAAGTGTTTGAACTACTTGGGGGCCGAATACGGAAGTTTAACCACTTGTTCTTATGTAGTATACATTTTGGCATATTTTGAAGTTGGAAATATCACAGTTAATTCCAGTACCTTTACATAGTAAAATACAAAATTTTGACTAAAACATAAAAAAAAAACAAAAAAAAACTGTAAAACTAAAACTGCCAGTTGCAATAACACAGAAATTTTAAATATACAATGATTCCATTAACTTGCAATCTCAATCACATGACTGTTTTAACCACTGCGTTTATTTGTTATTTTTTTGTAAGTTACATGATTAGTAAGTACTACTACTGCCAAGAAATGTTTATATTTCGGATGGCAATACACTACTTATGTATTTTACCACTTGGCCAGGTTATCAAACTACAGAGTATAATTAATAGAATGATGTGTACACATGTAGGGAGAAGGGGGACTGATCTACATGTACAAATAAAACAATGTAACCTCAAATTCCTATGTCTAAGTACTTGCCTCTCACCCTTTCAAATACAGTAATTGCTTTCTCTCAGAATCAGCATCTACCTGCATCATTTTATAATAAGACAGTACTATACCATTAGCACTGGCTCTTCCCAAGGTCATGCTTTTACCAAAAATGCTGCTTCAGCCAATTTGCATGGTGATGCAAAATTGCTTTTAATGGTAATTCGGAATTAAATATAATTCTTCACCATGCATAAAAGAAAATTACTAAGAACAGCTATGCTTATTATGTGAATATCACTACACAAACTTTGTAGTTTTCTAATCATAGTAACTAAAGTGTAAAGAATCACTACTGCAAATTTGTTGCTACAAGACAGGAGGTAAAGCTCCAACACTATAATCACTCGCACTTCTAAGGAAATCCAGCCTAATGAAAATGACTGAGGTATGTCAGGCATTAATACACACAGATTCCTTACCCATTCGGCATATGCATTTCTTTACAGCTACATATTAATTTGCCAAGAACACCTGTCCTCCATGCTCTTAAAAAAATAAAGACATTTCACAACATTCGGCTATTTGTTAATCACCAGGCATAAAAACTGTCTAAAGAGAAAAAGTAAAGTATGAAGTTATGTAAACTTACGCGTTTTATTCCACATAATTAATTTATAACTATTCAATTCACATCATGAAACTGATACACTTATAAGGAAAACAGGTGGACAAGTTCGATCAGCTTTTCCGACTTCATTGGCAAAAACAAAACACAGAAATTACCTTTAGGACTTGACCTTTCCTAAAGCTTAATTCATCATCTGCTGTTGCATTAAAATCATGTTTTGCTATTGCTTCCATTTTTGTTCCCTCTTTTGAGCTTTAAATTCCTGAGATTCTTTTAATTTAAGCAACGTAGTGCCAGTTTTGAAACGCCCAATGCAACATCCAACAGGGTTGCAAAACTTTCCAGTCTCACTGAAATATATTTAAAATTTATAAGTCAATTCAGTGATCATGCGTTTAAATAAAGTTTCTTCTTTTCAAACACGCTTTTGACCGCAAGTTCAAGATACATTCACTCAACTCATTTCTATACTGCTTGTGGTGATAACAAAAATTAAACTCCTGGTATAAGCCTTTACCACATACTACGAAGTCAAAAATAGATCAATGCTTCAGGAGCAAAAGGTTGCCGCCCTAAGAAGCTATGAAACGCTAAATACTTTCTGTAAAACAATCCTAAGGAAAGCTGTCAGTTACAACAATTAGCTGAGCCCCTGATATTTTGAAAATTACAAAAACCTAAACAGTATCTGCATCAAAGATAACACCTGCGGATTAACACTTCAAAACTCATACTTAGCTCATACTGATCAAATGACATACGGTGACGTCACTGGAGCAGTATTTGCATAACACCAAATGAGATGATAATTCCAGAATTTTTAATTGTCATTGACAGATTAAAAGTTCACTTCCTTCCTTTTCTGCTTAGCAATGAAAACCGACCACAATACGTTTACTTTACATAATTCATAAAAATACCCATTCATAAAAAGACGCTATAATGTCTCACTCACTGTAATTGGAGAAGAAGCAGAGCTCATAATAACTGTGAGAAACCCTAGAATGCAACAGATAAAAGTCTATATAGCAAACGATCGGATAATCTTCTTTTGTTCTGCATATGTGCATATGTAGAGGATTTTAGGAAGGGAGTGTCTGACCCCAGGTCTTCAACAACCCTTAGAAATAGGAAGCTAGGAGATTTGGGCTAGAGTGCCCGATAGGAAAGTGACACGGAGGCGAAGTAGAAAGGGGGAGGAAGACGCCCTTATTTATTACCGGGGGGCCAGTACCCGGGGACCGACGGCTTAACGTGCCCATCCGACGCACGGCGGATATTTAGTGGATCGAGCGTTCGTACCTGCCTGGGATCGAACCTGAGGTCCTTTCCGTGGCAGCCACGAACGTTGCCCACTAGGCCACCCGCGGCTCTCTTTTGTTCTGCATATACACAGAGACGTTTTATCGCATGGGCGTACCCGGCGTTCGCCCGGGACCTCAGGCTCTGGGAGGGCATCTATCAAACACCGTTTTGACTGGGTCGCCCAAGATATCTGCGTTACGCCATTTTCCCACTCCGACTCACACTGCAGAGAGCGTGTTTTTTATTTCCCATTTAAGGTTTGCCGAATCATGGAGCTAGTCTATTCTCTATGTTCGCAAAGGGATGGCGAGTGTGAGTCGGTAGTCGATTCGGACAGACTGTTAACAATTTGCTTTGACCCATCTTCCAGAAATTGACCGAAGACGTTTAGTGCAATAAATTTAGACTGAGGCGAGATATTACACTCTATCTTCAAGCAGGCAAAGTAAATAAAGAAGGGAGGGGGGAGAAGGGTTGGCTGTGGGTTGTAAAAAGGTGGCTGTAGATTGTGGGTTCCTCTTTCTCTAGTACTTCCCTGCTGTAGCAGTACGTCAAAACTACAGTATATTGCCTGTGCTTTTATTTAGAAAGCCAACCCGTTTTATTTATGACCGGCCTATTTATCTACTCACATCGATTGATTCCAGAAGGCAGAAATTTTCATTTGTACAGAATTAGTTCAAACAGGGATAGCCGCATAAACATTTTCGATTTTTGCGTCCCATCTCAGTTTCAGCTGGGTTTGGAGAATGGGTGGGGATGAACGTGCGAATGCGTTTTACTTAAAGTCACGACATTGTCCAAACGGAAACGATTTAGTTACAATAAAAATCAATAAAAATCACTATTGCCGATAAATATACAAAATGCAGTAGCTATATAAGAATAAGCCGCCCCGGTGGCGCAGTGGTCTAAGCGATAGCCTCTGATCATTCGTCCGAACGGGGTCCGGGTTCGAATCCCGGAGAGGCATGGATGTTGTGTTTGTCTTACGGCACTGGCTCTCTCCCTTCCCTGGAACCAGTGACCCTAAATTAGGGACGGGCGACTGCTTATAGCCCATTGAGTTGCTCACGGTGGTCGTTAAAAATTCAATAAAAAAAAAATATATATATATATGAATAAAAGTAATCGCTATTGTCGTTGACCCCTGTATCCCAAATCAATTGGCATTTGTCAGTCTCTGTCATTCTTCCTGTTTTGTTTTGTTTTCTGGTAGATCGAATGTACATTGAATCAGATGAAGGGTAAACTTACTTCAAATTTTTTTATTGAAGGTTTAACCACCATCATGAGCAACTCAAAGGGCTATAAGTAGTCGCCCGTTCCTAATTTAGGTCCACTGGTTCCAGGGAAGGGATAGAGCCAGTGCCCTAAACCAACACTACATCCATGCCTCCTCGGGATTCGAACCCGGACCCTTCTCGAACGAATGGTAATAAGCCAGCGTTTAGAACACTGCACCACGAGGCGGATAAATTTTGTTTTAAATTTTCCAGTTAAAATTAATAAGCCGTTGGGGATTGTTGGGCGTAAACTTATCCCAAACGTACTCAGGCGAGACCACTGCACCACCAGTTAATTTTTTGGTCATAGTACTAACGGATTAGAAAAGGGCATTGTAAGTACATATTTCATTTACATTTCGGGCAGTGTTTTATTTTATTTTTCATTTATTTTTTTATATTTTTTCGTCAAGGAAAGCAACTTTTTACTATTGGGAATCTCAACGAACTATAGGGGGCGCTGTGCAAACGTAAACAAACTTCTCTAGTACGGGTAATGTTGCACGTGTTTCCATAAAGTCGAATGTTAGAATGGCTGATTTGTCGCTTTCAATCCTTGAAATAATGAAATTTGTGGACGCTTCCAAATATTCAAGATGCATTAAAGAAGGGGAAGTGATTGTTAATGTAGGCCATATAATTTCTTGGGGAATTAAGAAGGAAGATGGAAGAGAAATTCTCATAGTTTCGCACTGCATTCAGTCCACGGCAATAACGTCGTCGCCTTACTCCATCAACGGTGTTTTAGATACAAGTAACAGTGAAATTTCTATAAAGTCATTTGAGTGCTCTTGTAAAGCGGGCAGAAGTGGACCGTGTAAGCACTGTGTAGCAGTAATGCTTTACTGTAACAGGTAATTTTTATTTTTACATTTTCAGGCAAGTGATATAGTAATACCGACAGGGGTGTTCTAATCCGGATTACTATTAAAAGCTGACATTTCGTTTCACTTGACGTTTCCTAGGACCCATTTTCAATACTGTCAACAATAACATTTGTAAATTTTTAACATTCTGTTCCTAAAAGTGTTTGTGAATTGGTAATTGTTGATCATCATTGGGTTCTGCGTTTTTGAACCGATGACTGTTGACAGAACATTGCAAATCTTGTTCCATAATGAAGTTTAAATTTATATAGATAACAACAATTATTTGTTTTCAAGATTATGTAGAAATGCGGATTTTTTAATTACTACTATGCAATAAAAACATACTGCCTTGTTTATTATTCATTCAAAGACGTTACTAGGTTAGTAGCATTTCACTGGAAGGATTTCAAACGCAAGGCACAAACGTTTATACTAATTTGTGAAAAACATAGCCGAAACCTTGGGAACGACATTGCGGGACACAACAATATGATTTGTTCTTCTTCACGGAATTCTCCAATATACAACTCTCTAATTCCAGAATGAATGCAAAAATACACCAAACTACGACAACTGAACGTAATGAGCGATCTACCAACAGCCAAGCATTGAGCCAAAAACGTTACCCGTACTACAGTAATTCTTTCTTTTGCCGCTAGAGAGAGAGCGGACCGCTGAGATTGCCAATTGCTAAGGTGACTAGATATCAGGACACCGATTTGAGGACAAAAGGGCGTGTCGTCCCCAAATCGGTAGTTCATTTGGGGACAGCCGCCCCGGTGGCGCAGTGGTCTAAGCGATGGCCTCTGATTATTCGTCAGAACGGGGTCCGGGCTCGAATCCCGGTGAGGCATGGATGTTGTGTTTGTCTTACGGCACTGGCTCTCTCCCTTCCCTGGAACCAGTGGCTCTAAATTAGGGACGGGCGACTGCTTATAGCCCATTGAGTTGCTCACGGTGGTCGTTAAACCTCCAATCAAAAAAAAAAAAAAAAAAATTGGGGACAGATACGTACTCAAAATAAATATGCAAATCTTTTTGTTACAAAACTGCATTGCTTCAATAAGTGTGATATTACACATTAAAATCTGTATCTTAAAAGGAAATATCTTGTAGAATGTTGGTAATTTGTATTGACGAAGCAGAACTATGTTGGCGATAACATATTAGCAAAAGTGAAATGCTTTGCCTTAGGTACATGCGCTGAATTAAAATTAAGCTGCACACCATAGTAATCGCATGGCGAATTTTTCATTTTGCCAAAATTTTGGATAAACTCAGAACAAGTACAATCGAAATTTGACAGCGCCAATGGTGCATTGACCTAGTGCTGGCTACTGACCATTCGTACAAGTGGGTACGGGTTCGAGTCCCGACTGAGACATGGATGGTATGTTTGTCCTACAGCACTTGCTCTCTCCCTCCCTTCCCTAGAACGAATGTCTCCAAATTAGAGACAGGTGACTGCTTTTAGTCCTTAGAGTTGCTCGCACTGGTCGTTAAACCCAGACAGAAGAAAAAAATAAGCAAAATTTGTTTTCACAAGAAGCATGTTGGAAAATTAGTACGCCACCCCGGTGGCGCAGTGGTCTAAGGCACAGGCCTCTGATCATTCGTCCGTAAGGGGTCCGGGTTCGAATCCCGGTGAGGCATGGATGTTGTGTTTGTCTTACGGCACTGGCTCTCTCCCTTCCCTGGAACCAGTGACCCTAAATTAGGGACGGGCGACTGCTTATAGCCCATTGAGTTGCTCACGGTGGTCGTTAAACCTCCAATCAAAAAAAAAAAATTAGTACAATGGAAACTACTTTTAAGAACATTTTCATTGGAAATCTAAAGGATTGATGAGGAAGTGTAAATTCGAGGACATTTGGGGGACAAACATTAAAATTTGAGGACAATTTGCGTCCCCAAAGGCTTCAGACGTTTTTGGGGACAGTAAACTAAATTCGAGGACTGTCCTCAAGAATTGGGGCCGTCTGGTCAGCTTAACTATTGGCAATCGCAGCGGTCCGCTCTCCCTCTAGCGGCGAAAGGAAGAATTACTATAGTACGGATAACATTCTCAGCTGTTGTTTTTTTTTAGTGGAGGTTTAACGACCACCGTGAGCAACTCAGTGGGCTATAAGCAGTCGCCCGTCCCTAATTTAGGGTCACTGGTTCCAGGGAAGAGAGAGAGCCAGTGCCGTAAGACAAACACAACATCCATGCCTCACCGGGATTGGAACCCGGACCCCGTTCGGACGAATGATCAGAGGCCATCGCTTAGACCACTGCGCCACCGGGGCGGCTTAGTTGTTGTTAGATCGTTGCCTAGGTTCGGGGTATTTTTGCGTTCATTCTGGAATTAAGAAATAGTATAATGGAGAATACGGTGAAAAAGAGCAATTCATATTGTTGTGTCCCGCATTGTCGTTCCCAAGGTTCCAGCTATGTTTTTCACAAGTTAGTACAAACGCTTGTGCCTTGCACTTGAAATCCTTCCAGTGAAATACTACTAACTTAGTAAATGTTTGAATAAATAATGAACAAGACAGGATTTTACTGCATAGTAATAATTTAAAATTCCGTATTTCAACATGCTCTTGAAAACAAGTAATTGCTGTTATCGATATAAATTTGAACTCCATTAAGGAACAAGATTTGCAATGTTCTGTCAACAATCACCAGTTCGCCGCCCCGGTGGCGCAGTGGTCTAAGCGATGGCATCTGATCATTCGTCCGAACAGGGTCCGGGTTCGAATCCCGTTCAGGCATGGATGTTGTGTTTGTCTTACGGCACTGGCTCTCTCCCTTCCCTGGAACCAGTGACCCTAAATTAGGGACGGACGACTGCTTATAGCCCATTGAGTTGCTCACGGTGGTCGTTAAACCTCCAATCAAAAAAAAAGAAAAAAAAATCACCAGTTCAAAAACACTGGGAACAGAATGATGATCAACAATTACCAATTCAAAAACACTGTTTTAGGAACAGAATGTTCTAAAATTACAAATTTGTTATTGTTGACAGAGTATTGAAAATGAATCCTGGAAATCGTCAAGTGAAATGAAATGTCGGTAAATGTGCAAATTAGCGTTCTAAATTATTTCGTCGGTAAATGTTAGTAACTGGAAAAAGTGCGACGTACAGATTTTAGAGAATTGAAAATAATGGCAAACAGTGCAGAAATTTCATATTTGAAATGTGTTTTAAAGATTTTTTCGTAATATTTACCTGTAAGTGTGATGGTGTTACGAAACGCCGCGGTAAGCTTAACGAATCGCTACCGCACGGTGTCATGCGTTGTTACGTTAAAAAGAAGGTTCGTTGCTGCACCGAAATGACGGGCGGAAGAGTACAAGAGAAAGCGGTTATGTTGTTGGCAGGAGAGCGATAAATGTTGCAGTGATACGCTACAGAAAATAGGTACAGACTATCCACCCTTTATTTTGTTGTATCTGTACGTTGTTGTCACCGGAAAAAACGTCTTTGATTTGCAAAAGATACGTATCAGTGAGATAGAAACTGACCTGAGAACAAAGTATTAACAGGAGAAGCAAAAGTAGAGTGCCACAGCAAATCAGCTACGAATGGAAGCCGTTCAAAGCAGTACCGAAAATTATACTTCCCTAATTTTCTGTACAACATAGAAAGGAATATTCGTACTTTTTATTTGGAATGAGGAAATCGTGTGCGAAAGAACGAAACTTTTCTCGACATCTGCTTTAAAAACATAGACAAAACATGAACGAACTATGTATATCCTGTAGCGTATGAGTACGTGATGCTTCGCTCCCCTGCAGTGGCGGCCTTTCAGGTAAAGTAGGTGAAGTGCCTCTTCACCTATTTTACTCAAACAAAAGTTTTATTTTTTTTATAATATATTCTTTTTTGCCTTTATTCAGTTGCAAAATACTCAAAATTTTGAATAGATATTAATTCACATGGCGCGCTCAATACGGAAAACAAATCCTTATACGCAAAACAGTGCAAGTGAAGAGCCGAAATGAGAATGCTTGGAAGTCTGCAGTTTTCGGCCGAGTTGTCATGGTAATCGTGGCGTCACCCTCCCCAATCTACTCGCTCAAGTGAAGTTTTTCAGCTTCAGGCGCCTTACCTCTGCATCTTTCAGTTTCTGAGCGTAAAGTCGTGAGAGATCACGGTGGAGTGGGCGGACTACCAGGGTACCTTGCAATCTGCTAGGGCTTTTTCCTTGTGGTGCTGTGGTTCATTATTTTCCGAAAGGAATTTGTTCTTTCGTGCTTTGTGATTATTTGTTGAAAGCTTTAACTGACATTTTAGGTTTGTGTACAATTTAACTGATAGTAATATCCTGTGGACGACATTGTTTATAATTTATTGCAAACTCCATTTAATCTGTGGAAAGATGAAGATAAAAGAGACATTTTGCTTCAAGGACGACCGACGGATTCACTGACAATTGTTGCCAAGAACGAAATCAAGAAGAGCGGTAAATCTAACAATATTAATTTTAAAAATTGTTGGTTTACTGAATATAAATGGATTTGCAGCACTTCTGTGTGTTAATTTTTTTTTTGGCCCTGCTTACTTTTTAGAAATAAACATTCGGCGTGGAATAAAGACGGATTCTTAGATTTATTAAGCGTAACACTGCTTCATAAACATCGTGATTCTAGCGAACACCTGAAATGCGGATTAATGTTAAGGAATTTTGAAAAAATTCAAAACACCACTGCCTATGCCCTGAGGAAGAATGCTAGGATTTTGAAAACGCATTTTAACGAAAACGTTCGTTTAAATAGACTTTTCCTGCAGAAAGTGATTGATGCAGTATTAATCCATACTGTATTTGAGCAAACAAGAACTAGCATTCCATGGCCATGACGAAAGCATGGGCTCGATAAATCGTGGAGATTTCATTGAATTACTTTCATTGTTGATATGAAGAAGTTCTTCAGAAATTGAAAATCAATACGAAAGGATAAAAAACTATTCAAAATGAATTAATTGAATGTATTTCTGAATATATAAACGATCACGTCAAAAATTAAATAATTTTTTGTTGTTGATTCGGAAGGTGTATTGGTTGAGGGATTTTTGGGTTTCCATGATGTGAATGAAGACAAAACGTCAGGAGCTTTATACAAAATGCTAGACAAAATTTTGGAACAGTCTGATTACCAACACAAATAAATAGGACAATGTTACGATGGGGCAAGTATAATGTCCGGACACTTAAATGGGCTACAGAAAAAAAAGTCAAGGATAAAGCTTCTCAAGCTGTTTTTGTTCATTGCTTAGTTCATCGTTTGAATCTTGTATTACACCAGAGTTTTTCTAAAATTTCTAAGTGTCGAATACTTTTTGCAAGCCTCAGTGGAATTGCTTCGTTTGCTCACCATTCTGCGAAGCGGTCTTATACACTTATATCAACAACAACGCAAAACGCAGACCAACCATAACAGAAACTCGATAGTCCTTCACTTCGAAATTAATAAGTGTAGTTGTTGAAGATTGAGATAAATTGAAGGAAGTGTTCAGATTTCTGACGAATAGCGAATAATCAGACAAAAAATCAATTCATCTTGCCAAGAGGTTTCTGAATGATATGAACACTTTCGAATTTACATTTTTGGCTCCACCGATCTATTATTCGAACTTTTGAAGAAAAAATAACTAAACATAAACTACTGTGTAACTTAAATTAAAAAAAAAAAAAACCTCGTGAAATTTTGAGCCATAAAAGGAACGATGAGTTATTTGAAACACAGTTTGGAAAAGCTAGCAAAATCACAGAAATAAGCACGGGGATATGCTGCTCTTACACAGAAAACAATTTTTCATAATTATAAACAATTGTATTTTGAAATTTTGGACCACATTCTTATGGAAATGGATATAAGATTTCAAGACTGTAAGAAACTTCAATTTGTCTGACTTGCTGACACAACCGAATTCAAACAATTTAACGCATGCTTTCCCTCTCGCGCTCTTGAAAATCTACATTTTTACGGAAACATATTTACTAAACACCAGCGCCTTAAAAATGAACTGAGCCTTGTATATGCTGATGAAAAATTAAGAAATATATTGACCCAAGAACTCCTTCAAGTGTTTCACGGAGACAAAGACATTTTTACAGAAGATTATAAATTGGTTTCCTCAGTTTAACAATTACATCTATAAGTGTGCCAGTGGAAAGAAGTTTTCTTAAAAGAATACAACTTGCTCAAGAAACATTAGTTCCCAAGATAGATTTGTTTCTTTGGCAAATATTTCTATTCAGGAAGACATTTGATTGATGCTCACGAAGAAACAACCATCTAACCATCTTATAACGACGTAATCGACAAATTTGCAGCTTTAAAAGGTAGAAAAATTGATTTAATATACAAAAAATAGGTAAGTCCTCATTAAGGGATTTTCATTGTAGACAGTAGATATATGTTCATACTACTCTTGTACCTCTTCACCTATTTTTCCAACCACGAGCCGCCACTGCTCCCCTGGCAAGAACGTACGCGGCTGTACTTGTGGTCATCCGCGCGTGAATTACACGCCACAGCGAATCTTCCTGTCAACGTAGCAAAGCTTAACATCGTCGTTGTAGCGATGCGTTAGGCCTGCCGCCGCGTCTCTTCACAGCATCGCACTTACTGGTAAATATTGCGATAAAAATATTTAAAAGACATTCAAAACACGACATTTCTGCACCATTTGCCATTAATTTCCATAATCTAAAATCTGTTCGTCGCACTTTTCCCAGGTACTAATATTTTTCGGACGAAATAATTTAGGACGCTAATCTACACATCTACCCATTCCACATTTCACATCGTTACCTAAGATATGAAACAACCAGTGGCGGCTCGTGGCAACTGAAACAGGTGGGGCCAGTAGTCGAAGTCAAACAATGAAATAAAAAAAGCTGTCATTATTAGGCCAACTATTCAGACCCCCACCCCAAGATTCCTTTACTCTGCCTCTGTTTTACACCGTGACTCACAATAATGCCCAAATCAGGTAGGAATGTGTCAACTATTGTATTGCACACGAAAAAAATTTCCTCAGAATAGAATGCATAACTATTGACAGAAAAATGTTAAAACTCCTTAAATAAAATTTTTACCTTAAAACATATGAGCATTAATTTATATTAGTTATGCTTTGTGTTTCTTCAGATTTCTCAACTGATGAATAATCACAGGGTTCACAGGATAAAAAAATGTAGTGAAAAAATAATAACTCCAAATATATGCAGGGAGGGAATGTTTCATGAATTTCGTACCATATAGAATGAGTACCATATTACCATTTGTATTATTTGAAAGGTTCAACCTTTTTTTTAAAGAATTTGTGAAACCTAAAAACATATGTACTCACGTGCAAATTATACTTACAAGTTTTCTCATTTATTTATTTATTTTTAACATAGAAAATCATCTTAGTTAAAACTGAAATTAGTTCTGCAAAGCGCTTTATAAACTTCATACTCTTGGAAACTCAAATTCTTGAGCTGATAAGCACCGAGTTTTTTAAGTGAAGCTTTTCGACTCAAATTCTTGGGATGATGAGCACTGTGTTTTTTAAAGTGAAGCTCAAACTAAAAATTCGTGGGGTGATAGGCACTGAATTTTTTTAAGTGAAGTTTTTCTTCCAGATTTAAAGCAAAGAACGGAGATTTTAAATAATTATCAGCTCCATTCATTGTACTCGACAAGCAAAAAAGTCACGACACAAAGGAACAACACATCACCGAGAGAGACACACACACAGAAAAAACAACTAACTGAGCTTTGCTACATTTGAAACCCTCCCGCGCCGCCCCTGTGGCGCAGTGGTCTAAGCGATGGCCTCTGATCATTCATCCGAACGGGGTCCGGGTTCGAATCCCGGTGAGGCATGGATGTTGTGTTTGTCTTACGGCACTGGCTTTCTCTCTTCCCTGGAACCAGTGACCCTAAATTAGGGACGGGCGACTGCTTATAGTCCATTGAGTTGCTCACGGTGGTCGTTAAAAATCCAATAATAAAAAAAAATACCTCCCGCCACCATTGAGCTTGGTCGGGGTAAGCTTCTCTGTCAACATACGGCGTTAAGGAAATAGATACTCTCCGGGCCAATCAAATTAGCGCGGGGCCAGATAGATCTGGCCCCACAGCTTTTTTGCACACGACGGCAACTTGGTTTCATTTTCTACTTCATCTGGTTTTTGTGGCTCTACTTCAAAACTTACCATCTCCTCGTCTCAAGTTGCTTCCTCCTTCGTTAACCTCAGTGACTTTCCTTTGAACCACACCCAAGAGTCAGCTTTAAATAGAGGACTGAAATATGCCTAAATGCATGAATTGTTTTCAGTATATTCCACAGGTTGAATCTATTATATCAGCCCTACCTACCTCAGAGCGTGAACTTGCTCGTTATATTTTTTCTAGAGCCATTTTGAACTCGGATTCTCGAATGAAACCTGACCTACATTCAACTTTTGAAAAAGAACGTGCTCAACCCAGACTTAGCTTTAATCTCCGCAGATAATCTAATCAAGTCATTATCTTTAATAAATCAAATTACTCGTCTAAAATGATCGAAGCAATTCAAGCTATTCCGCACTCCACAACTTCACGAGATCCGACTGCAGCAACTTTAAACGCACTTAGTCGTCTAAAAAATCATAGTGACGTCCCTACCGTTATCAAGCAATCTATGAACTCCCCATGTGGTCCACGGGTCCCAGACCTATTTAGGAAACTGAAATGACATAAAGTTGGTTTCCTTTTCAGACCCATGATCTCAAGTCGCTCCAGTGCCACCCGCACACTTGAAAAGGCCCTTACTCAATATTTAGCTTTTTTGACCCACAATTCTCAGTTACCAGTACTATCGCAGCCCTAAATAAATTCAAAAGTTTCCAATCCAATGGCCACCCCTTTGTTATGGAACCTTTAGATGTCCCACCACTTTTTACGAATGTACCAGTTTTCCATGTTCATCAGTTAATTGAATTTAAACTCATTACCTTGAATGCAATCCCTCCCAGTGAGATCGAAGCAGTCATCTAAGCTTTAAATCTGGTTCAGAAGAGATCGCACTTTAAATTTGATAATATCATTTATACTCAAAAGGAAGGTGCCCCTATGGGTTCACCCCTTTCGCCGTTACTATCTGAGATCTTCATGCAAACCCTTGAAGAACAATCTTTTTTTTTTTTTTTTTTTTTTTTTTTTTTTTGATTGGAGGTTTAACGACCACCGTGAGCAACTCAATGGGCTATAAGCAGTCGCCCGTCCCTAATTTAGGGTCACTGGTTCCAGGGAAGGGAGAGAGCCAGTGCCGTAAGACAAACACAACATCCATGCCTGACCGGGATTCGAACCCGGACCCCTTACGGACGAATGATCAGAGGCCAGCGCCTTAGACCACTGCGCCACCGGGGCGGCAAAGAAGAACAATCTTAAAGGAAGCCCAATATAAGCCTAATGCGTATTTACGGTACGTCGACGTTTTGATCTTTTGGGAACACTCATAAAAGGAACTTCAATCATTTGTTACCTTTATGTCTTCCCAATTTCTAACCATTGGGTTTACTATGGAACTGGAATCTAATTATCGACT
Source organism: Macrothele yani (assembly GCA_039090855.1). NCBI lineage: Eukaryota > Metazoa > Arthropoda > Arachnida > Araneae > Macrothelidae > Macrothele > Macrothele yani. The sequence continues at coordinate 145,317,722 of CM076996.1, forward strand.
TTCCTACCTTGACTTCACGCTTGAACGAAATCCACTTGACCATTCTTTACTTCATTATGTCTACCGAATGGTGTATGATACTCAAGTGATACAACTCCCCATAGAGTTAACAGTTAGAAAAACGGATCGTTAATGTCATAACTCGCCAGGGAACGTGCAGGAGTTGTGGGCCGATTGTTTACCCTAATCATCATAGGAATACATAGCGTTTATGATTTCATCAGTAATAAATCTGTGTTTATCACAATAATTTTTTATTAATTTTATTGCGCAGTTGTGTGGTATTGAAATTCCAGAAAAGTTGAAGTTTCTCTAGAGAAGTTAAAGCACGTCAACTCTTTTTAATTCAGAAGGAGACTAAAATTTATAGTGCAGCTGTCTGTCGGACTGGGATTAGTGGAATTCTTACGTTTTTGAAATGGAACTAAAGCATGATGTATCGAACTGTCGGACAGATTATTCGACATGTAAAGAACGTGTATCAACTTTTAAAGCCCCAGGCGATGAAAGACGATCACTGATTTGTCCTTGAATATCAACAGAACTCTAGCAGTGCAATTTGTTTACGTTACACATGCGCGACGCCATTTTCAAATGTATAAATGGCGGCCCGCACCAAACCATAGCAATCGTGCATAGATAAATATAATTTTTTTGTTGTTGTTGTTCTTTTTTTTTCTAATTAAAAAAAGATATTTTAAGATGAAAAAAAAACTTTCGACCGCCGTTTTAAACTTGCTGTTCTACGTATGAAAAATGAAATTATCCTTCATTAAGGTATGGAAACATGAAATGCAATACGTGCCTACTAATCAGTGGGATTATTAAACATAAATAAGCATATATATCGCTGCGATTGACAACATCCCGCCTGGCAGGCACAAAAGTACATGTTTAAGAAGCGTTTCAGGTTTTGTTTTTTCAATTCCAAACAAAACAACAATATTAAAACACGAATACTTTTGCCCCTTTCTCTTGTAAGTATAGGTTGTGGTCAGTCATCGGCCCGCACGTTATTCGCGCCATCTGGTGACAAGTGACATTAACGGGCGATTTTTGTTTCCAGAGTCGTAACACCTGACTATCCTACATCGTGGTCTACCATAAACCGAGCTCTATTACTGCAATAATCCCAATGTCGTCCTCGCACCACTTAGGCTATAAACTAGCAGCTTTCAGATTCATGATCAGTGCTATTTCTCACTCGACAACCCTTACCTTGCTAAAACGCGAACTCCAAACAATTAGACAGATTGCAGTGAATCATGGATATGACATTAACATCGTTAATCGTCTTTATAAGAAAATATTGGTCTGAAGCTACCTATATTAAGCCCAATGGTTAACCACGAAAAATTTGTTGGAGCCCTGGACTATTTTTTTGATTGGAGGTTTAACGACCACCGTGAGCAACTCAATGGGCTATAAGCAGTCGCCCGTCCCTAATTTAGGGTCACTGGCTCCAGGGAAGGGAGAGAGCCAGCACCGTAAGACAAACACAACATCCATGCCTGACCGGGATTCGAACCCGGACCCCTTACAGACGAATGATCAGTGGCCAGCGCCTTAGACCACTGCGCCACCGGGGTGGCCCCTGGACTATGATCTTACCACTATTCCTTTACTTAAGAGTACTTGCCATCGATACCAATTGCATTTCGGAGTCAAAACTACTAATATTATGTCTCTGATCAGGAAAGACCGTGACGCAGTGAACACCTCTTCCAAGCACGACATCTATAGTATTCCTTTACAACCAACGGATCCGATATTTCCCCCAAAAGTCTATATAGGCGAACGATCCCTAATGATCAGAATTAAGGAACACTCATATAACGTTCGAATGCGGTATACAGCTCCTTCATGCCTGGTAAATGAAGGCCAGTATTTCCACTTTGGAGTGCAGCTACCATTCTCACAACACCGAGATTTCAAGCCCAATTACTTCTCGCAGAAAGTTTATATATTTATCACAGTGGTGACAATTGCTGCAATGTCAATGACTATCTTCCGCTTGAGATCCCTACACCTTTGGAAACCATTGTTACAAGATTTTCAAAGAAAGTACCAAATAATGAACCCTCACAGACATTCTACCCTTTGCCCAACCTCTAACGAAATCACGCAATGACGTTGACCTTTTTGACGAATCACACCCACGTCAAACCTACGTGTCACTTAATGCCTTCATAAACTGCTTGATCTCCGTTCTGTAACCTTTTATTACATCAGATGATGAGCACTAGTGTGCTCAAAAGTGCTAATGTAATTTAACTATATATTTTTAGCATTAAATCTTTTAAACTTGAAAGTTTTTAATTTCCTTAAGTTTTTAATTTATCGTGTAATGAAGGAAATACACCATTTTGAATGTTTCTATAGCACGAAGGTTCTACTGTCCTAGATTAAAGTTTACAACTGATGGAACTAGATTTTACTTACCGTTGATGTATCAAACACCTCCATTTACAGCAATCTCAGCACACAATTTAAAGTGTCTTGTTGCAAAATTCCTTTCTTGGTGACGACACAACTTGAGCTTCACTGTCATCCATCACATGTCCCACACAAGACCTTTTGTGCATCATACTCATGATCTTTCTCTCATGCAGACACTCCTGAATCTGGTCGTCCCGTGATTTCCTTAATTTTCGTCTACCTTTATTTTCTGCCACTTGAGTAGAATAAATTCTCTTAATAAGCATCTCACCAGGGGCAGATTGGGATGACCAAACCAGGCAGGGAATTTCAGTCTTGCGGTTCATTACAAAAAAACACACGCACCTGCAGGGGAACACCTTTACCTTCATAAAAAAAACTCTATTAGATTCCGGATGAAAGAGAACTGTCGAAATATGCGTTTTGAAACGAATTCAGTCGTGAACAAATTTTAACAATTTAACGGTAAAATAATTTTCGAAATCCGATCATGATTGAATTTAGTATCAAACCACACTCAAAATAGGATGTTGACTACACAACTTTTTTCTTTGAAATTTTTGGGTTTGACAAAATCAGGAGTTACTTGGTAACCCGTTTGCAACTAATTAACCACGAGGGTTATTTATTCTGAAAGTTGAAATGTGCACGACACATAACAATTTTCCTTCGACTCTCTCCGCTGAACCTTTCAACCATAATGACACAGGCAGTCTTGGGCTTAATTGAAAAGTGCGCCGACCCTACTCGTCTGAGTAGGGCGTTGCTGCCTGCCCCACTTCACTTCAAATTGTCCTCGGCCGGCAACACATATTGATATCCTCACTGCTGTGCACTGTTTTCAGTGCAAAAGCAACGAACATGCCCGGTCCAAGTGGCCCACCTTTCTTCTGCTCCTGCGTCTATTTTGCCTAAGCCGTCGTCATCTGCCTGGTTTACAGTTCCTCCGCTTGGTGCTGCAGAGTCCGTCCCTCCTAGTTCTCGAGCCACTCCAGCCTCACCGGTCCCTCCATCGCCTCAACCTGCTGGTTCCTCTTCTCTGCCTTCTTCGGGAGCCGCTACAATCTGTACTCCGATGTCTCCTGCTTCTGTGCCACCGATTGAAGTTCCTGTCTGACAGCTTTCTCCTGCCCTCCTGTGCGTCCAATCGTCCGATGTGTTATCTGATGCTTGATTTTTCTGCCAAACTTCTCCTACCCCAGAAGTCCTAGGGGTTGTTCCCTTAGTCAACTTGTCCCTCGGTCCTAAGGGCTTTGTCGCCAGCACCGTTCCTTCCAAGCTACTCAGCTTGTCTCCGAGATTTCTGCTGACGACTTCGTGGGACTCCTGTGTGCTGTGTTCCGCCTTGCAAAGCAGGATCTTAACTTTCCTCTTTCCGAGCTTAACGACACTACTTACCATGCTGATTTGTGGTAAGATTACTTCAAGTTCCGCTAAGGGCAAAGTCCTGTGAAGTCCGCACAGTGACTGGTTATGAGATTGCGGGTACTTCGACGCAGTGCTGGTCCCCCTAGTCTTAGGACTCTTCGTTCCTAGACTAAGCCAAAGCCCGCGCTCCCGGAGTCCTCTAAGTTTTGGCTAGAGTGGGAGAACTTCAGGGTGTCCACTCAGCACTTAAGAAATTTTTTGTGTTTTTCTCTTCCCTCTCACAGGGATGCCATCCTCCAAGGGTGGTACATCTAAATTCTCCGGAGAGACCAGGACTCCGGTCGTTTCCGTGAAAAAGTTGCCTTCCACTTTGGCATCTAAGGGAGGTGCTTCTCCCAGTCCCGGGCTGAAGGGAAGTCGCTCTTCGGTCCTTCGAAGATCCCTTTGAAGGTTAATCGGGAAGTCGACTCTACCCTTTTAGAGTCTTCTGGTGGCTTCATGAATAAGACAAACGGCCTAGTGGAGTATATTTTGCATGACTCCTCCAAACCCATCAACAAGGCCGTAGCCCTCAGGATCCAAGCTGTGCTGTCTTACGCTGAAAGAGACATACCAGCAACAGAGTTATTTGACTACAACCCTCCAGGGCAGGTGGCAGGAAAGGGATTCGAAGAGGAAAGAGCGTCAGAGCTTTGTTCCTGAGCAAACCTCCTATGCCGCTGCGGCTAGGAGAGGAGCCAAAAAGGCGCAAGGGCAGGCGCCGGCCCCTAAACAGAAGTGGTGGAAGACAGAAGGCACGTACTCCTCGTTTATCCCACTGATAAAAGTCAGTCTTCAGATGACACTAAGAAAACTCTTCACTCTGCAGTTAACCCTGCTAAGCTGCAGAAGGAGTACGAAAATTTTGCAAAGGAGGGGTTGCGGTTGAGTGTTCGAGGCCAGAGGACCTCACCCGCCTGGAGGAGGAGTTGAGGAGCCATCCCCTGACCAAGGATTGCACCCTCCCTAAAACTCCTCAAAAGAGACTCCCTTGTTTAATCGTCTGTGGCGTCGACGGGGAGCTCTCACAGAAGGATTTCTAGGAAAGGGTTAAGGAGCAAAACCCCGACCTCGAAGGCGGCATTTCGGCACGAAGTTCACCATAAAGGCCAAATGGGGTAAGGCCGACTGGGTGGTGGAAGCGGAGCCCCTTGCCTTTAAAATGCTGATGAAGCGAGGCAGGCCGCCCCTGTGGCGCAGTGGTCTAAGGCGTTGGCCTCTGATCATTCGTCCGAAAGGGGTCCGGGTTCGAATCCCGGTGAGGCATGGATGTTGTGTTTGTCTTACGGCACTGGCTCTCTCCCTTCCCTGGAACCAGTGACCCTAAATTAGGGACGGGCGACTGCTTATAGCCCATTGAGTTGCTCACGGTGGTCGTTAAACCTCCAATCAAAAAAAAAAAAAGCGAGGCAGACTGAATTTGGGCTGGTCTGTCCTGCGTTCGAAAGAGTTTTTGAGGGAAGTTCGCAGCTTCCGCTGCAATGGCTTCGGCCATTTCAAAAGCAGCTGCAAGGAAGTAGAGGACAAGTGTGGTAAGTGCGATGAGGTGGATCACCAGCACAAGGGTGTTCTGCAGCACCCAAATGCAACAACTGCTCTGCCGCAAATACTAAGTTCAAGCTGAAGCTGCACACGAAACATAGCTTCAGCAAGACGTGTCCAACTCTCGTAAGGGAATTGCAGCAACAGAGAAGCCAAACCAACCGTGATTAATCGGCGTAGTGCAGGCATGAGAGTACTTCAGCTCAATGCCCATCATGCGAGAGCCGCAACAGGGAAAATCCTGCTCCTCCAGGAGCTCTACCATTCCTATGGTAGGATAGCTAGGTTTCCCAACTCCTCACGGAGATGTCCCTCTCGATGCGAGAAACCAATGGTAGCCACAGTCATTCTGGACCCAGACCTCGGTGTCTTGGAGCTTGAATGCACGCCCAATGTAGCGGCCTTGAGAATCGAGAGGGGTACGGAGAAAATTCTGCTAATTAACGCATACTGCTCGCCTTCCGGCGCTCTCTCGGATATTCTTGATCCCATCTTTCGGCTGTTGGAGTCCCACCGGCAGCATGAGATAATCATTGCTGGAGATTTCAATGCAAAAAGTCATCTCTGGGAAGATCAGACTGAAAACGGGCGAGGTAGTGAACTTCCGGACTTTGTCATTTCGTCAGATCTGACAATCCGGAACGATCCCGAGTGTCCCCACGTGCCAAAGTGCGCCTGGGACGTCGTGGATCGACGTCACCCTTTCGAGGATCTCTGTTCTCTCCTTTCTCCAGGACTGGCAGGTTCTGGACGATGTGAGCTGCAGCGATAACCTCGCAATATCCTTCAAGATAAAGGTTTTGAAAGAACTGGGAAGAACCCCAGACCGAGGTTCACCACCCAGACCCTCAACTGGTCGGAACTTAAGACCCGACTTGCAGATCTGGATGAGATAGATGACTTAAATGAATGCTTTAGTCATCTCACAGATGAAATCGTAGCGATTTGCGAAGGATGCAGGAAAGCGGGGGCGGGCCTAGACCCCTGCTTCCATGGTGGTCGGAAAACCTGAGTCTTCTGCGAGGGAGGGCCAGGCGCAGCAGGAGGAGGAGAATGCAACTGGGGCGGTTTGACCTGGACAGGAAGGAAAGTCTGAAAAAGAATATAACCACTCCGTCGCTACTTACCGTAGAGCAATGATTGCATCGAAGAGAGAATACTGAAGGCAGCTGTGTGAGTCTACCCCCTTTTTTTTTGATTGGAGGTTTAACGACCACCGTGAGCAACTCAATGGGCTATAAGCAGTCGCCCGTCCCTAATTTAGGGTCACCTGTTCCAGGGAAGGGAGAGAGCCAGTGCCGTAAGACAAACACAACATCCATGCTTCACCGGGATTCGAACCCGGACCCCGTTCGGACGAATGATCAGAGGCCATCGCTTAGACCACTGCGCCACCGGGGCGGCAGTCTACCCCTGTCGGTAACCCTTTTGGGATACCGTACAAGGAAGCAAAGGGCTCCCTCACCGGCCCACTGTAACTGGCTTCCGTCAGGACAGGAGGTGGCACGAACACCGCCACCTTGCAGGACACCGTGGATGCGCTCTTGGGCCATCACTTCCGGCCGATGAGGAGTCGGGTGGCTCCCCAGATCAAAGATCGATCATAGAAAGCTGCAGAGATCCACCGGACGTGGAGGACAACCCGCCGTTCACAGAGGTGGAGGTAGGTGCTGCGATTAACAGTATTGCCTCTGGTAAGGCTCCTAGCAAAGACGGGTTGGATTTAGCGGTTATCCGCGAAGTCTTTCTTGCCAACCCGAGGTGCCGCCCTGGTGGCGCCGTGGTCTAAGGCGCTGGCCTCTGATCATTCGTCCGTAAGGGATCTGGGTTCGAATCCCGGTCAGGCATGGATGTTGTGTTTGTCTTACGGCACTGGCTCTCCCTTCCCTGGAACCAGTGACCCTAAATTAGGGACGGGCGACTGCTTATAGCCCGTTGAGTTGGTCACGGTGGTCGTTAAACCTCCAATCAAACAACAACACACAAAAAAACCTGAGGTATTTTGTAGCACTTCTGAACAAATGCCTAGAGAGAGGGTGTTTCCCTTCGATGTGGAAAACCGCGGCGCTCGTTCTCTTCAGCAAAGAAAACAAGGGCCCAGCAGATCCCGCGGCGTACAGGCCGATTTGCCTACTTTCCGTTTGGAGTAAGGTGCTGGAAAATGACATTGTGATCAGAGCAACCCATTACCTGGTCGGCCAAGGTAAGCTCTCCAGCCGCCAATTCGGTTTCACACCGGAGAGGTGTTTTGGCCATGCGCTATCAACCTTACTCAGCAGGTAAAGATGAATACAGTACAGGGTGTACACACCTGCCTCGTGTCCTTGGATGTGCGGGGCGCCTTCAACAGCGTTTGGTGGCTACTGGTGTTTGGGCCGTCTGAAAAGACTTGGCATCGCCAGGAATTAGTTCCTGTTGATCAGCGATTTTCTTGCAATAGAGTTCGAAGTTGGTGATAAGACTTTTAGTAGAGATTTTACACAAAGGGATGCCCACAAGACTCCTGTTTGGGCCCTTTGTGGTGGGATGTGGTAGCCGATACCGCACTCGCTCTTTTCCTGGAAGACGGGGTGCAAATGCAGGTCTATGCGGACGACCACGTTCTCATAGTGTCTGCGTCGGGAAGGCACGTGATCGAGCGAAAGATTCACACCGCTCTTTCACAGCTAGATAGCTTGAGTAAGGAGTGCAAGCTATCCTTCGCTCCCGAAAGGACAACACTGTTACTCATATCGAAAAAAGAGGAGCTGGTCACTCCTCCTAAGTGTCGGTTCAATGGGCACACCATTAAGGCAGTGAGGGAGACGCGGTACCTAGGAGTCATCCTAGATACTAAGCTGTCAGGACTCCTACACCTGAGATACCTGAAAAAAAAATGCACCTCCATCCTGAAAAGGATTAACGGGATGCGGCTGACTGGGCGAGCCAAAAAAGTGCTCTATAAGCGAGGGGTAGAGCGAATTCTAACATATGCGTGTTCTGCTTGGTGGTCGGACACAGATTGCGTAATGGTCTGAATCAAATTCAGCGCAGAGTGCTATTGGGTATTACTAGGTGTTTCCGCACGACCTCCACAGCAGCGCTGTAAGTGCCAACTGGGTGCGAAAAAGCGGTAGCGAGGGAAGCTGCGATGCAGACCCTCCGCTTCGGTAACGACGTGGATCTACTCGGACACCGCTTTCGGTCGTCCGATGTGGAACTTTTGAAAATTGACTGGCCTTGCCACCCGGCCAATGACCTCCGTCACACATGGGACAAGGCTCCCGCAACGGGGAAGGAAAGGGAGCTGTTTACGGACGGCTCCAAAATAGGTGGAAGCGTAAGTGCAGGGTCCTGCGAGTTCTCGAATGGCAACGAGACCTGAGCAGATTTGAAATTATCGCCTAACTCCTCTGTCTTCCAAGCAGAGTTGTTGTCGATCAGAGAAGCTTTGCAATGAGCTCTGCCCAGATCCAACGTAGGGGCTCTAAGAATTTTCTGTGACAACCAAGCGGCATTGAAAGCGCTTGGTCAGTTGAGGAGTAAGACACCTCTCGTCAGAGAAATTCTTTATCTTCTAGAGAATGCAGGCAACACGGTGGTTTCTTTTCACTGGGTTTTAAGCCATGTCGGAACCACTGGAAACGAGCGTGCAGACCAGCTGGCGAAGGAAGCAGCTGGGAAAGGGGTAGTAGATTTTCAGCTGCGGACGCCGTTGCAAAGCGTGCGGACGCAGCTGAAAAAAAGCCACGATGGTGGAGTGGCAATATAGGTGGGATGAGGGGGATACGGGTAGTACACACCGTATCTTTTCCCGAGTCTCAGTTAGGCGTATTGAGAGTGATGGGTTCCTAAACCAGATGCTCACTGGCCACGACGTGTCGCCGGAGTACTTCCGCCTTTTGCGGTACGGGAACTAGTGTGCGGCTGTGGGGCCCAGACCGCGGATGTCACACATATGATTTTAGAATGTGATTCTTCTTCAGGTAGGAGACGAGCTCTAGCGCCAGAACTGGCAAAAATGACAGACCTCTCGATCCTTCTCGCACATCCCAGAGCAAGACAGGGACTGATCGAGTTTGTCAAGGAATTCGTGGAGACACAGACGGATTACCTAATCGAAGGGTAACTGAGGAATACTGCAGCGAAGAGGATCCATATGACTTCGGCCCAGTCATCACAGGCCCTAGTCCTGAGGGTAAATACCATGTAAATAATTTCTTTGTGAGAGGGCTCACTGAATAAAGGATTTATTTCCCGCTAAATGAGACCCTCAGTATAATTGTGGATGTACTTTCTTTTAGCCAGGACTAATGAAGGGCTTTTGCCCCCAAAACACATTCGCGCTGGCAATCAGATCTCCCTGCCCGAGACGAAAATAACGCCCCTGCCCAATTGGCACGAACACGCACTAGACATGACGGAGGGGTGGGAAGTGTCGGTCTCCCGGGGACAGCAGATCCCTGCAAGTCTCTGGACCGATCTTGTCCGGGTGAAGGACAGCCGTATCCTGGCAGGATTGCTCGCGCAACGGCGTCACTGTCAATCGTTGAGAGATTTCTTCCTATCCCTGCGGAGTCAGCATTTAGAAGGTGCAGGCAATGATCATCAGCCTAGTCTTACCGGTCTCTGGACCGATCCTGTCCAGGTGAAAGACTGCTGGATCCTGGCGGGATTGCTCGCGCAACGCCGTCACTATAAAAATTTTTGAGAGTTCAGAGGAACAAGTACAGCCATCAGCTAGCTTACCTCCGTCAAAGACTTTGTCGCGAGGCAGGTAGAGCTCATGTTCGAAAGGGAAAGACTGAAGATTAAGGAGGATGATGATTCCGGCCCAGAGTCATCACCGCAGCACACGCCCTAGTGCTGCGGACTTTGTAAATAGCTATGTAAATATTATTACTTTTTCATCTCTATGAGAGGGCTCATGAGAATAAAGGATTGATTTTCCATAGCATGAGACCCTCAATGTATATATGTGTTTATACTTTAGCCTAGATACCAATAAAAGGCTTCGGTTCCAAAACTCCATTGCGCTGACGAACGGATCTCCCAGCCAGTCGCAAAATTAGAACATCGGCCCATTAGCACGTCACATATACGGGCTATGGTAAAGGGGTGGGAAGTGTTGGTCCCGTAGGGACAGCAGACCCTTGCCGGTCCCTGGACCGATCCTGTACTGGTGGAAGACTTGTCGGAGCCTGGCAGGATTGCTCGCGCAACGCCTTCACTATTAATTTTTGTGAGAGCTCTGCATATCCCAGCAGAGTCGACAGTTCGACGTTGCAGGCTTAGTCATCAGTCTAGCTTACCTCCGCAAGCGACCGGCGGATAGGATATCCGACCAGGATGCTCGGGAGCGAACAGGCAGGAGAGTAACAGTGGTATAAAGCGATAAAAAGCGCAAGTGGTGCGGCTAAGTTTCCGCACGAGGCGCCCCTGTGAAACAAGTCCGGAGAAAATCGGACGAAAAAGTTTTTTAAGAGCTCGTACTTGTTCCCAATCCTATCCGACCCCACCGCATCGACCTCGCGCCGGTCCACCCGTTCCAATGAGCGGGCCAAGTGTAAGGTCACCCATAGAGCAAGACCATCTTGCTCGGATTTCCCAAACCCAAAAATGGGAGCCAGGGATACACAGGTAAATGTCTGCAGAGACAGAGAGTACGGACTGTTCATGGAACTCAACGAGATCGTGGTACAGTCCGAACACCAGATTCTCCCACAGTGTCAGAGGCCAGTTACGTCCAGTCCTGGATCGTATTCCGCAGGCCCACATCAGCCAGTTAATGGAGATTAGCTACTTTAAAGGGAAATTAGAGCAACGGACGAGTGACAAAAAAATCCACCAGGACAGCATTCCTATGCCGATGCTGCCCAAGCAAAACTGAGAGCAGACACTCAGAAAAAACACACCTTACTAGTTTTCCTGGAAGACCCAGAAAAGACCTCCGCCCAGGTCAAGGATGAGATCACTCTCGAACTTCATACGGGGGTCCTGAGAATTAGTGTCCAAGGAGTGAGAAAGTGAACAAGGGTGGCAGCGTAATTGAATGCACCAAGGCAGGTGGGGTGAAAAAGCTCGTCGAGGCGTATGAGGAACGAGAGGACTTAGTGGAAGCTTATGAGGCCAGACGACTAGTTAAAAAAGTACCACGGATCATCCTATACGGGACGGACAGAATTTCAGAAAAAAGATTTGTGCAGCTTGATTTCTCTCACCAAAAGTCTGTCTAAACCGGATCAGTGTAGGGCCCTCTTCCCTATCACCGGAAAAGAGAAAAAAGTCCACTGGATGATTGAGCTGGTCCCAGTGGACTTTAGAACCATTGTGAAAAAAGTCAAGGCCAACCTTGCCTGGAGGGTTCACACCATCCGTGAATTCCTCAGAGAAACCCGTTGCTTCAAATGCAGCGGGGTTGGGTTCTATAAGGACAGGTGCTCAGCAGTGTTTGAGAGCTATGCCCGCTGCGGCCAGACCGAGTACAAACACTGGAGATCCTCGAATGAAGCCAAGTGCCCTAACTGCTCGAGAGCGAATGAAAAATTCACGCTTAAATTGGATACAGCTCACTAGTCTAGACGCGGACTGCCCAAGTCTTAGGCGGGAACAGGAGATCCAACGAAACAGAGTGGAGTACGGCTAATTCCATCAACAACAGCTGGAGACGGGACTGCGTTCCCACGGAGACTAAAATGTCTAAACGAATGTCTCTGTAGCAGTGTATCTCGATGTGAAATTTGTGCCTATGTGTGTGTATGTGTTGTGTACTGTATCAGTATAACAGGATTAAAGGCCTTGTGCCCAGAAAAGAAGCGCGAACCAATCTCCTGGAGAATCTCAATAGCTCTCACGGTCCGTCGCGTACGACTCCCAGTTCGCACTACCCTTACCGGGGGTCCGAACCTCTGGCTCCTCAGAACGGGAGTATTACCGCAACGTTTACGGGAGTAAACGTGTCCAGTGAGCTCATTCAATCCCTGAAGAGTCAGCGATTTGACGGAGCAGGCTGATGTTCATCATGCTTACCTCCGCAAGCCCGGCTCTCCTCCGAAGATTTACCTGCCTCTCTGACTTTGCACTGAAGTATGCAGCAGATGTTTTCCTAAGCAACTGCAGTTCTGTGTTCTACCTTGGTGAAGATTGAGCGTTTTGCCTGTGAAGACACTAAGTCACCTGCTACTTGAAAACGTTTCTGGAAGTTTTATTGTTCTTTCAGGAAGGAAGCAACGTTCCTCCAGTGATCTTGCACTACATTCCCTCAGTTTCCAAAAGTTTTATTTCTTGTTTTTGGACTTCCTACTATGATTTGTGTGACTTGCTTGTCAGTACTATTAAACCGCTGAGTTACAGTGCCTAGAAGAATTAGTGTGACGTGCTCCCTAAGATGTCCATCACGGTTTTGTGACCATTCGTCATGAAATGACAGAGGGCGCTGGCATCGGAAGTTACGTTAGGATGCTTCATCGGCTTCATGCTATTCAATGGTGGGAAGTTTGTTTGCCAAGGATTTGCTGCCTTACGAAACTTCAAATTTTCACAAAACAAAGGTTAGTGGAGGAAAATCTTTATGGCAGTATCTTTGCTAATTCGTTGTAGCTCGATCACAACAGTAAATCAGTAATACACTAGGTAATTCAACAGTTGATCACTAAAACGCAATAGGCTTATACGGGTGTTAGTGTGCTAGTTTTATTTAACTGTGGATTATTTATAACGAAATTTATTTCCGAAATTAGTAACTTTTTTTTTCGTGAAGATGTAGAAGTTGATCAAGTATTGGCTGTCACGCGCAGTGTTTCTTTCAGGCATACATTGAGGTGGGCGAAGCTCTCCCGGAAACGACCATTCGCCCCCCCCCCTCGAGGCATTTTAGGTTACCGAAACAAATTTTAATAAATTCAGGCTATGATGAAAACTGAAGTTTCGTTTCTTTTTATGCTACAAATATTTCTCCAATTATACTTTTTTAAAATATTTATTAAAATGGTACTAGTTATAGTTTATTTTATTAAAAAGTGTATTACGACCAACGAGATAGAAATACATAGAGTGCTTCTGTGATTAGTTCTCTGCTGTGGCAGCTGAAGCCAACGAGGGGAGAGCCCGCCATCTTTGATGAGGTACAAATTCTGTGTGTGTCAAGGAGTCACCTCGGTTCTTTCAGCTGCTCGGCGATCGTGTTATGAATATTCACAATTATCAGCACATTTTGGATAATTATTTCAACAATAAAATGCCATTTACTCCACTTTTGGAAGGTTAGCCCTACATTTCACAAGTAAGCATTTTTAAATAAGGTTGAGCTGTAAATGCTCAGTTAATCAAACGCAGAAAATAGGACATCTAATCTGTATAGCTGGTGATTAAACCAGCAGATGAACCATTTCAATATCTGTGTTATCTTAAGACTTTTTATTCCTTATACACTGCCGGACAATTGCTAAGGACGGATGACAATAGCAACGATAGCAACCATAAAATGGAAGGCAGGAAAATGTGGAAATTAGCATAAGTGCGGGATACAGTAAGACGTGTTGTGCGTATGCAAATTTTGGATTGCCGAACTTGTTCGTGACGTCATAGCGCTGATAAGAGATATAAAGGATTTGACGCGTATTGACCGTTGTTGTTCAAACGCAAAGTTGAAAGGGAAAGAATCAATTGACGAACTTGCAATTTTCAGTATGTCTTTCTGACATCACCTAGATGATTTTACGCGTGGCCGTATTATTGGCAAGATTGAAGAAGGGCGAAAAATAACAGATGTTAACAGGGAGTTCGACGTCAGCCACAGTGTTGTTTCAAGGCTTTGGAAATCATTTCAAACAAATGGAGAGTGTAGCAAACGTCACGGGGGAGGTCGTGTTCGCAGTACGACACCTGCAGAAGATCGGTACATAGTGCTATCAACAAAAAGACACCGGCGCAGCACAGCTAGTGAGGTAGCAAATCAATTTATGGCTGCTACTGGCAAGCGGATCTCCCGAAAAACTGTCACCAGACGTTTGCATGAAGGAGGACTATACGCCCGCCGTCCTGTTGTGTGCATCCCATTGTCCAGACGTCACCGTACCGCCCTTTTGCAATGGTGCTATCAACATCGCAATTGGACTGATAACGACTGGTCTGCTGTCCTCTTCTCAGATGAGAGTAGATACAGTTTATCGTCTGATTGTTGACGACAACTGATCTGGCGTGATAGTGGTACTGCATATTGTCCAGCAAACATACAGGAAAGGGACCGATATCCGACATGTAGTGTCATGGTATGGGCTGGCATCATGATCAATGGCCGTACGTCCCTCTATGTGCTTCCAACTGGGACTATGACTGGCCAATGATACATTAATGATGTTCTGCTACCTCATGTTCGCATGTTCCGTGGTGCTGTCGGTGATAGATTCATTTTTATGGACGACAACGCAACATGTCATCGAACAGTCGCTGTCCAGGAGTGTCTTGAGAGCGAGGATATTCAACGCCTCGTATGGCCAGCACGTTCGCCAGATCTGAATCCCATTGAAAATGTGTGGTATGCTTTGGGGAGGAGTCTTGCTGGTCGCCAATGCCCTCCAATAAACAAGGACATCCTCATCCGTGCACTGACAGAGGAATGGGATAAATTACCCCAACAGCTGCTTGATAATGTTGTGCAAAGCATGACACGACGTGTGTAATCTTGCATCGCCCTCCATGGTGGCCATATCCCGTATTGACATCTTACGCCGGAACGCCTGCGGATGGTAATTGCATTTTTTTCACGTTTACGTATTCTGCACTAAATGGCCTGTTTGTCCCTTGAACACGTTCCAAAGCCTTCTGGATTTCAGAGCACAATAAATTGTCTTTCTTGTAATGTCCTGGCATTCTGACATTATTTTATTTCACTTGGCATCCAACCACACTTACTTTTTTATGCGCTATATAGCCGTTTATGATCCGTCCTTAGCAACTGTCCAGCAGTGTATTTTGTAAACAGTCGTACTCAATGTGAACACTGAATCATGTTTATGGGAAGATGAGGTTAATTGTGAGTTACCAACTTTGAGGCTTTTTGGGAACAATTTTTACTTATGCTAGTGTTTTTTTTTTTACATATACTTGAGGATGTTTTGCAAATGGCATTTGTATATATATTCTAGAATCTGCACAGTGTACTTGCAACTTGTCTGACAAGACAACAAATATTTCAAAATCTTAGGAAGCAGCAATTTCTTTTTATGTGATAAAGATCATGTACCCATGGCTAATGCCCATTAGATAGCAAATACTGGTAAAGCAATCAATTTATGGTTACTTAAATTGCAGAAGTAATAATTGTGATTGGTAATATAAATTTATTGCTTGCTGACACCTGTCAGGAAACATTCTAGTATTTTATCTGAAAGCACAGGGTCATCCAGCTTGTGTTCTAGGCATTTGTCTCTGATTAGTGATTAATCTGTAGTATTACTGCAACAAAGTGAGAGAGGAGAGCTTGAAAATTTCTTGACAGAATACTCTTTATTTGTGAATGTGTTAGTACAATGTGTGTGGTTTTTGGGTAGCAAAAATACAGGCAATATTGATTTAAAACTGAAAATAGGAAACAGGGAGTACAATGGTACCTCAAAAATGCAAATAACATAAAATATTTATGAAAACTGGCACAAACGATTATGAAATGACAATTGAAAAGAAATTATGGAATAATACAAAAGAAAATAACAACACAAAACATAAACATTTGCTCGCCAAACTTTTTGCACATCATGAATGCAAATCAGTGGTTGTTAATTTCTCACTTGATATTAATAAGAGGCTGTGCCCTTAAAATTGAAAAAAAAAAAAAAAAACTATGTGCAGTACATCTTAACAATTGCCAAAATGTGTACAAATATCAGGTGAAAACTACAAAATTTCAGCTTTGGGACAACAAAAAACTAGGCTTCTTAAAAAAAAAAGTAAAATATGAAAGTGCAAATAAAAAATAAATACTTAATACTGAAACAAAAAAAATACAATTTTTTGCCAAAAGCTTAAAAAATATCTAAAATAATACATGCCCATAGAAAATTTACCGGCCCAGATATTAAAAGCAGGATGTGTAGAAAGATTTTTCTTTTGATACCAAAAATTATAAGTCTTTTTAGGTTGAAAAAGTACATAAAACTAATTTTAGCTACTCGGTACTGGTGTTGCTAACGGTAAATAGCATTTGGAGCATCATATTGCCCCAACGTCTGTCTATACCTAGGTCACAGGGGAGTTACAGAAGTGATATATATATATCTGTAACTACAACATATATTAGGTCACCAAGTTTATTTAAACTGCACTTAAGAATAATTATTTTCAATTCTTTTTCTTACGGATAAACCTTGGAAGATAGTTAAATAATACATAGCAAATAAACATATGTAGATACATAAATAAAATAATTTTCATTAAAAAAAGGGTTAGCCTATTCCTGCTGTTAAAATACATCAAAAAGTAAACTGACAGAATAAAAAATACAGGAAAAAGGTAAGTAATGTTTATACGTAATGTTTTATATATATATAGAGAGAAAGAGAGGGTGGGCGACATCATAACCAGGTGTGTATATATATATATATATATATATATAGCCTATATACTGTATGTATGGCCTTAACTAAAAAAGAAAAGCAGGATGTGTAGAAAGATTTTTCTTTTGATACCAAAAAAGACATGCAAAGAATGCAGACAACTCAAAGAATATATATATACAGAGAGAGAGAGAGTGAAACTACTGAAATGGCAATGGGCTGGACATGTTGCCAGAAGAACAGACCACCGATGGACGACGGAAATTTTTAACTGGATTTCGAGGGACAGAAGACTCATGGGAGATGGGTGGATGGAATTCGAAAGCATGCCGGAGCAATATGGAGGAGACAGGCTCAAGACACACAATTGTGGAAGAACTTGGGGAGACCTTCATTCAGCAGTGGATTGATAATGGTATATATATATAATCATCATTGACAACTATTATCATTACAATATATGTATACTGTATATAATCAAAATATATATATATATCATTATCATCATTGTCAACCATTATCAATCCACTACTGGATGAGGGTCTCCACAAGTTTCTTTCGCAACTGTATGTCTTGAGCTTATCTCCTCCATGTTACTCCGACATGCTTTTGAATTTCATCCACCCATCTCCCATGGGGTCTTCTGGGGTTTTTTCGGTAACACCTAAGCTATGATTTAACTTCGGGGCTCCAGATGTCTTTCCCTGAAGAGTGGTTTGGGGTTTCTAAGTTGTTTCATTCTATGTCATTTTTGTTTAGAACCATGAAAGTGGGTTACTTCTGGTTAATTCTATGTTTATTTCTACTATGTCTAATTCCTGCAGCAAGGTGCAGTGTTGATGTGGTCTAATTACTACATGAGTGTGCTTTACTTCTTTTTACTGATATATGTATAACATCAACCATTATCAATCCACTGCTGGATGGAGGCCTCCCCAAGTTTCTTCCACAGTTGTCTGTCTTGAGCCTGTCTCCTCCGTGTCACTCCTGCATGATTTCGAATTTCATCCATTCATCTCCCATGGGGTCATCTTCTGGGTCTTATATATACATAGAGAGAGAGAATTATATTGTGTGAAGTATTTAGTGTATGTACTGGAAGATACCTTTATTATGGTCAAGTTACCACAATTGCCTTGCCACCCACGAATAAGGCTTACAGATCTGTGTTGTCGAATGTTAAGGCTAACAAACAGATTAGAAACATGCCCAGTGCTAAGGACTTTTAATTTTTATTAAATAAAAACCAGTTAAGTAGTAGTTTTCTTCTGATTATATAAGATAGGGGCAGTTGGTAAAAGTATTTTAATATTGGTACCTCTTGGCTGTGTAAACTCATTGTTTGTTTTCCGTTTTTCTTCGAACTTTTTTTTTTTCATTTAAAACTCTCATAAAATATTTGGCGTCTATGTATTTGGAGTGATAAGCTGTGGGATGATTCAGCATTTTCATGGTGATGACCCACGAATATCTAAGATTTTTACCGAAATTGCGGATTGACTGCAACTGTATTTTTTTTTTTTTTTTTTTTTTTTTTTCATTTACTCTATTACCGCTGACTTATATTTCACTGAAAATTGGTTCCAAAAAATGTGTGAAATGTCAAAAAATTACCGCATGAGATTTTATTCAACGACAGCAAGCTGCATCCATTAAAATATCATTTTCTTTTTAAAACACTATTGCCGTCAACTAACAATGAAAAGCGCTATTTGATACGTTAAAGTTTTAGTCTCACCCCATAGGTGTTTATAACAACATTTCTGAGTTATATCCTTATTTAAGGGGGACCTAAAGATAAATTCTATCTTATATCTGTAATGTAAATTCTTTTGTACACATTTTCTCGAAGACTATTACTTTGTAGTGTTTGAAATTTTGAGCACAAATAAAAACGACCCATAGCTAATATGTGATACGGTTATTATTCCAAAAAAATTGTTAGAATTTTTGTTAGAATTTTTTTTAATTTAATTTATCGGACTCGAAAGTATTCGAATTTGGCGCTAGATGGCGCGATAAGTTAGCTTAGCAGTGTTTCTGTCTGAAAGAAACGACATCCCTCATTTCTGTTTGATTTTTCTAATTATCTGAGACAAATAGAAATCAATGAATAGATCCACAAATGAGATTGGAATCTTTTCTTCCATAAATCACCTTAAATTCTATTGTACATTCATTTTTTGAGGAGAAAGTGTGTACATTAGCAGAGAACCCCTGAATTTGAGCTATAAAAACTCCACCTAATTAGGAAGCTCCACCTACTTGCAAAGCCCCACCCCATATAACCTCATTGGTTAAAACGTTACAGCGCGTATTTTGTCTTTTCGCTCTCGCAATGTTTCCTGACTTCATTCAGTTCGCTGAAAAAAATTTCAAAATCCTTGACCAGTTGTGGTTTAAGTAAGTTATTTTTTAAATGAAAAGTTCTGATCAGAACGCCCTTGTCAAATTATTAATACTTTCCCATCATGTCACAAAATAACAGAAGAAGAGCAAGGCATCCTGCCCACAGCAAGGCATCGAGAGCCCAGCGATTACGACGTTCTAGAGAGCAACAAAATGCCCTGGACATCAATCAGCAAGACGCTGTAAAGTAAGTATTTTATATATCAATATCCTTATGTGTATTTTCGAAGTATGTGTTGTTCTTTTTTGTGTAACCTATGTAACTACAACATGTAGGATTATTACCAGCCCGAGTACGTAAGAGCAAGATAATCTTCCCCTTTCCCTACCAAAAGGGACGGGGAGGCTGCGAACTACTAACACTGTACGATACACTGTTGTAAAGGTTGCGAAGGGCCAGAAATGCGAGATTGACATTTTATCTGCCCCCCCTTTTTTTGTTATACGCCTATTGCCTGTTTTAGGATAGCTACAATTACCTAGGCCAAATTGCAAGTGCCTATGAATATTTGTTACTTTGTTTGGACCACATTGTTCGATCCGGTATTTCTACACGTAAATTTGAGAAAAAAAAATTGAAGAGGTTTTTTATCTTTTGTGCATCACTCCAGGTACGTTTCATGTTGGGCTTTGGCATGATGTTACCTTCTTTTTCGTTTTTTTTTTTTTTTTTTTTTTTTAATAAAATCTGTTTCGCGTATTTTCGTCATAGGGTCAAAGCGGTTAACTGTAAACTGCCACACAAGAAAACTGCCACACCGAGGAACACTTTGAATGTGTGGCAGTTTTCCAAGTTTCCGAATTATGTGTGGCAGTTTCCCAAGGTGCCTAACGATGGGAAGGAGCTCGTTTGTTTTTCGGAATTTTCATGTCCGTTCATACTTAGGGCAACTGGCCACAGAAGTTCGAGGGGGGGTATAAAGATTGCCGTTTCTTGGCCTATATTGAGAATTGAATTGGGAATTCCAAACAAATTTCGAGAAAACGTCCTATGTAAGCCAAGCGAAAATTGCTGTGTTCAGGAAAGGACAATAAGGTGGGATTTTTTAATAACGCTGCACTTTTACTTAGGCACTAAATATTTACATAACATGTCAAATTTGTAATATTTTTCTTTTAATTAATTAATTCATGGGCCCTACACCTCGGATTTTTTTAACAGCATTTAATCCGCCGACTTCATCATAACGCTTACGTATCAAATCAAGCCAATAGCATTGCGGTTTTACTTAGGCACTAAATATTAAAGTCATAAGCCACAGGCATAGGCCTTTTTAACAGTTTTTATTCTACCAGTGTCATATTCACAACGTTTACTCATCAAATCATGTTAATAATATTGCGCTTATATTTAGGCACGAAATATTTATTCACAGGCCGTAGGCCTAGGCCTAGGCCCTTTTACCAGTTTTTATTCTACGAATGCCATATTCACAGCGTTTATACAGAATATCAAGTTAATAATATTGGGCGTTTTCTTAGGCACGAAATATTAATTCATAGGCCCTAGGCCTTTTTAGTAGTTTTTACTTTATCATTGTTACATTCACAACGTTTACACAACAAATAAATGTAATAATATTGCGCTTTTACTTAGGCAGGAAATATTAATTCATAGGCCCTAAGCCTAGGCCTTGTTAATAGTTTTTACTCTATCAATGCCATATTCACAACGTTTACACAAACACAAATAAAAAAAATGTAATAATACTGCTCTTTTACTTAGGCACGAAATATTCGTTCATAGGCCCTAGGTCTGAGCCTATGAATTAATATTTCGTGCCCAAGTAAAAGCGTAATACTATTAAATTGATTTGCTGTGTAAACGTTGTGAATATGGCATTGATAGAGTCAAAACTATTAAAAAGGCCTAGGGCCTATGAATTATATTTCGTGCCTAAGTAAACGCGCCCAATATTTTTAACATGATTCGCTGTGTAAAAGTTGTGAATATGATATTGGTAGAATAAAAACTGGTAAAAGGCGCTTTTATTTATGCACAAATATTTATTTTTTGAATAAATATTTTGTGCCTAAATAAAAGCGCAATATTATTAATTTAATTTGATGTGTAAACGTTGTGAATATGGCATTGGTAGAATAAAAACTGTCAAAAAGCCTAGGCCTAGGGCCTATGAATTAATATTTCCTGCCTAAGTAAAACCACAATATTATTACATTTATTTGTTGTGTAAACGTTGTGAATATAGCAGTGATAAAGTAAAAACTATAAAAAAAGGCCTAGGCCTATTAATTAATATTTCGTGCCTAAGCAAATGTCCAATATTATTAGCTTGATTTTCTGTGTAAACGTTGTGAATATGGCATTGGTAGAATAAAAACTGGTAAAAGGGCCTAAGCCTAGGCCTAGGGCCTGTGAGCAAATATTTCGTGCTAAATAAAAGCGCAATATTATAAACTTGATCTGATGTGTAAATGTTGTGACTATGACACTTGTAGAACAAAAACTGTTAAAAAGGCCTATATGCCTGTGTCCTATGACTAATTTAGTGCCTAAGTAAAAGAGCAATTATATTGACTTGATTTGATACGTAATCGTTATGAATATAAAGATGGCGGATCAAAAGCTGTTAAAAAGGCCGAGGTGTAGGACCTATGAATTAATTAAGTAAAAGAAAAATATTACAAATTTGACATGTTATGTAAATATTTAGTGCCTAAGTAAAAGTGCAGCGTTATTAAAAATCCCACCTTATCGTCCTTTTTTGAACACAGCATGAGTCATGCTGTAATTCTCGCTTGGCTTACATAGAACGTTTTCTCGAAATTTGTTTGGAGTTCCCTATTAATTCTCATTATAGGCCAAGAAACGGCAATCTTTATAGCGCCCCTCCCCCGTTGAACTTTTGTTGTGGCCAGTTGCCCGAAACTCGTCTGAACCGGCATGAAAATTCAGACAAACAAAAGAGCTCCTTCCCCTCGTTAGACACCTTGGAAAACTGCCACACATTCAAAGTGTTCCTGGAAGGAACAGCAATTTGTGCCCGGATGAAAAACATGTGGCAGTTTTCCAAGTTGCTGAAAGACGTGTGGCGGTTTTCAGTGAACTCAGACGGACAAGCAAATTTAATTATTGTCATTTATATTTCTGCTAATAGCTCCGAAATTACAGCTGTCGGTCTCTTTCTCTCTTCGGGCCCTATGGAGTACGGTAAAATACAGACCATAATTTTTATGTAAGTACATTGCGTGACTTTCGAGGGATACTTTTGCAAAATTTTAGTCGGAGAATTTTGGGGAAGGGTGTAGTGTAATTGCCTTCCCTCAACGGGACACCCTTGAAGTCGCTTCCTGTGTTTCTAACAATAAAGAGCATTGAAAAAGTTTTTGAAAATTCAAATTGCGGCTGACCCACTGTTCCAAGTAACCCACTCTTTCCCGTAATTTAGCAGTGCTACAGTGCCAAACGGGATGTAGGAGACTGCCAGGGTACTGTTCTTTGAGTACTGTATTGTACCAATATATGTCCATCCCCTCCCACGCCTGATCTTTTTTTCAGGACTGCACCACTGGTATAATCTATTTAGAGGTGGCAGGTTTTAGTGGTAGTAAAAGTTAATAATTTGTTAACAGCCCACAAAAAACAAAAGGAAACTCAAAGTAAAATCGGAAACTAACATTTAGTAAGAAAACTGATGTATTCAAGATTTTATTTCCGACCCGTATTTCCCTGCCTCTTCGACTTGGGAACTGAAAGGAATACGAAAGGGTGGAAGACGAACTTGGGGCTGTTTACATTGCTCATTGCTACCCGATAAAAGTTTTCTGACAGTCCAAGAAAGGAAAATCGCTTCGGGCGGGGAACATTTGGAGGACATTCACCAAAGATACCCCATCTCCCTTGACAATGAATACAATAGTAGGGGGGGGGGGAGCGCTGTTAATCCTTCCAGACCGACCTCAGTGAAGATGATGACCCTTGGGCACTCAGTTTTTCTGTGTCCAAATCCTTTGTTTAGAAGTTGCAGGCACATCGTAAAATGGGGGCCACTGCTTCCAGGGAAGGGAGAGAACAAGTTTCGTAAGAGAATGTACAGCAACTGCATTTCGTTCGCAGATCATGCCAAAGTGTAGGATTTTTCCTAGTGGCACGAAACGAAAACAGTCTTTAGCTGTTTACAAAGCAATAGGCCACGCTCTATTCTGGAAGATTTGAACTATAAAAGCTAATACGACGGACTCAATGAAACAATATTGGGGTGTTCCTAAGGAACTTAGGCAATTTTTTTGGGGGGGGGGGATCCTATTGATGGCACCATTTACTGTTCATTACCCTACAATTCGAAACCCTCAATTCAATATTTTTTCTGAACTCGGTACTTCCCAATAGTGAGGAGAATGTAGCATTTCGAAAAAAAGTCCTGGTGGTGTGATAGATATAAATTTCAGCACTATTCCAGAAATTAGTAACAAATAAATAAAACAGTTATACATGACATGATTATGCGAAATTCTCAAGAATACTTGTATATGAATGCAAAGAAAGTTTAAACTTTTCATTTTTCAAATTTACAAATTGAAATATTGTAAATATTTGCAATGGAATAAAAACAAAACCTCTTGCTTTTAAATTATCATTGTCACTACATTTACGTCTGATATTACGATGAAGTTTGGACTATCCAGCACATTACAAATTTTATTCCATATTTCTAAAGATTCAATATCCAAGTTTTTGAAATTTAGATGTGGTTTTCAGTTGCCAGTATGCACCATGTTAAGGATTATTCCACAAATGTAGCATTTATTTATTTATTTACTTATTTATTTATTTATTTATTGCAGGTCAGACATGCTGAACTCTGGTGAAGACAGTGATACACCGATTACCCCTGATTTTCTACTGAAATTGCAGCTTACTGTTGTATCATCAGCTATACTGCCATCTCCAATAATCACACAAAAAGCTGTAATGCATCAATAAAGTGAAATATCAGTAGAAAGTGCTGCTATGTCAACTCCTGAAATAAGTGTAGTTTTCGAAGAAAATTATAAAGGGAATTCTTTGCCACCAAGCATTTGTTATTCAGCAGGCTCGACTTCTGCAAATGCACAAATACAATTGCAACTTTGGAAGAAACTTAGTTTTACATAAAGTTACACAAATGGGTCTTGTGGTGGCTTTACATTATGTGTGCTGTAAGATTTGTGACACAGTGAGTATAATTAAGACCGACAGAGAAAAAGGATGTGTCAGTCAACTGGCTGTGTTAGGTGCCCTTTCTGCCGGAAGTGGTTATGACCAAGAGTATGAAAAGATGAGCACTATGGATATTAAATACATGGCACGTCCCACTTTCTCTAAATGTGAAAGAACAACGAGTAAAATAATTGAAGCATGCATGTAAGAAATCATTGGATCTTCGAATGCAGAAGAGAAAAGGCTGGCAGAAAAGAGAAATGATAAAAATGATGAAGGATTGTGTAACGGCCATCGTTGTTCATGGAGGATGGTGCAAAAGAAGTTATAGCCATGGCTATAATGCCTCCAGTGATGTTGCTGCATAATTATAGGAATGGAGACCCAAAAAGTAATATTCATTGGAATTAGAAGCAAAGTTTGCCTAATATGTAGAGCCAATTCCTTCCAAAGATCATTTGCGTTGGAGGAATTGGAATGGACCTTCTACTGCCATGGAAACTGGAAACCTGCAGAGTGTTCACAAGATACGTTGCATTCGTTTGGTTGGAGACTGTGATGCTAACACAATGAGCCAAATTCAGGAAAGAATTTCGTACGGAGGAAAAGTAATAAAAATTGAATGTGCAAATCATGCTGTTTGCAGATATGGTACAGATCTGGAACGTCTACAGAAAGCCAGTTCTAGGTTCTCAGGTGCGAAAGGCATGAAGAAGTTTAAAGGAAAATAGGCCTCGTCTTGTAAAGGGAGCTCGAACTGCAATAAAATCACTCTAAAGAAAATAACAGCCAAATTACCCAGACTGCCATTGACGAGTTAGCAAATGAGCTCAGAAATGGACCAAACCATGTTTTTGGAAATCATGATTGCTGCGGAAGTTTTTGCGAAAGAAAAACCACCATTCCTGATGTACAGACATATGACATCATGAAATCCATTGCCATGTTTTCAGCCATACAAGAAGAAATTGGAAGAACATTAATACCATGCTGCAGCACATTGATATGGAATGCCACAAATAACCCAGCAGAGAATTTCATGTCTCAGTTCTGTAATGTTACCAGTAGAAAGTGAGTAGATCACTCCAAAGCAGGGAGAATAAACAGACGTGCAAACATTGCCGCAATGTCTTATTAGACACCCAACCAAGGCATATTGACCTAAGGAGTACAAGTGTAACAATTCCTATTAAAACACACACATGCGAGCACGCAAGCGCTCACATTTTTTATTTTTTTTATTCGGAGATTTTAGGAGAACTAGAATATATATATATATATACATATATACACACATAATGTCATCCAATTTTGGCCACTAACAATGAGCATTATTAATGGGTAACAGAGCACCATTAATCGGTAGCCTTCGAATCATTATTTATCTGCCCGATTCGTGAAGGCTGTCTTCCGATAATGGGGGTTTATACTGGGCGCCCTCAGCTAAAGATTATTTAATTTTTTTATTTTTGTTAGGTTTGGAGTTGAGAACTTCGTGAAGCTGTGGGTTGTTTTAAAACATACACTGAAGAGCAATTGAATTAGAGACAGCTGGCGTTATGCAAATGTGGTGCTGTGGGCGGCCCTGTAAACGGAAACGACATGACGCATGCAGCGATCCGACAATATAAGGAGTCATGCGACGGGAATCAGTAAGAGTCGGAAGCAGTATGGGTAAGACGAAGGATCTAAGCGCATTTGATCGTGGGCAAATTGTTGAGGCCCGACGAATGGGTCACTCCATCTCGGAAGTCGTACAGGCACTGGGATTTTCACGAGTCACTGTGTCACGGGTGCACCGTGTGTACATCAAATACGCTTCCGGTGTCTTGTCGAGTTCATGCCGAGACGAATCGCCGCTGTCATCAGGGCGAAAGGTGATGCTACACGTTACTAGACAGGTATCTCTAATTCAATTGCTCTTCAGTGTAGAAACTAGTTTGTAGTTATTGCGAAATCTGTAATTTTTTCTACTTTTACGGAAGCAATCTTTTCGAAAATTAATCTTAACATCTTTTCCTTGAATGATATCAATGGCAAGGTCCACACCCATTCGTAAGGCTAGTTTACCAAGTGTTTTAGCACTTTATTTAAATAGTGACGCAGCAGCTCTAAATAACGAACGAAAGAGCCCTTCAAGTCCATAATTGTTTTTGCAGTGGCACTCCTTGATAGTAGACTATTCCTTTTCCAGTTTGGCTGACCTAATATTCCTTGAACTGTTTCCTGCTGCTGTTGTATGGTTCGGACATGATTACAGATGCTTGAGATGTAAATGAAGTTTGATGATTGATCTCTCTTGTTCAGATGGCACTAACTGGCCTATGAGATTTCTTATAACAATTTCGATGATATGGAAATATTTTCTTGCAAGAGGCAAATCATGGGATCTGTCAAACAAGGCGCTGACCATATGTCTCACTCTTCACCGCTCGCACGCGAAGGAGAGAGACATACATATCTCACAGGCTGCGGTTCCACAACATCGCTGTAAACATACAACAGGCATGCCATGCTACTTTCCGAGATGAGTCCGGGTATTTGAGAGGTACGGCGTACACTCCCGCCGGATTCTCGATTATGGCTTCGTTACGCAGATGATATCTTTTTCGTATGGAATCATGGACCTTAAAAAGTTTCTTAATGATCTGAACGCAGCCCATTATGACTTACGTTTCACGGCCGAATACGGAGTACACGGAACCCTCCCGTTCCTGGATGTACTAGTATCAAGGAGCCCCACTGGAGAACTGCACACTAAAGTTTTTTTTATAAACTTTCTCACGTGCAAGACCTTATGCTACCTGGATCAGTGGAACCTCTTGAGCACAAATACGCGCTCTTCAGACACCGAGCGAGCAGAGCCTATGACCTCACGTCTACCTCCGACGATCTTGAAGATGAGCTGCGCAGCCATCGGGTCCTAGCACACAACGCTGGATACGACATGAGGCATATTGAGTGAATCATCTGTAAAGCAACTAGAAAACATGACAGAAGATCGCTAATTGGTCTGACGCAGAGAAAAAGTTCGTTGGGTCCATCCCGTACATTCCTGGGCTTACTTATTTCGTTCTGTATTGTTTCAATTTTCCTTTTTAAAAAAGTTCAATACGTGAATAAATAAGATGAACGTTTTATACTTATAATGAAATGCATCTACGGCACCTATTGAGATGTAATTTAACACCCGGAAGTTCATCAAAAAACTGATGGGCAGATTTAATTTTGGTTGGAATTGAGGAACCCGTACTGTACATTATCCATTTGCTTTCAATTATTTTATATCATTCAAAATCTATAAGCCCTATTGCCATGGAGTTAATATTGTGAACTTTATCGAAAAGAGATAGGCTGATTTGAATTTTGTTGAAATCTGGAAACCAGCGGTTGTCGTGTCAAATGGCATATGACCGTGCTGCCACTGAAAAGAAAAGACGTATGCATATACTAGTAAGCAGGACGAATTGGGTCTATCTTCCCCTGGCTATACTTCACCTGTGGAGCCAAATCCAGATGTCAGAGCAAGACGTATCCGGAAGTGATGAGCAGCTCGTAAGTACGGAATTTCGCACGAAGGTAGGTATCACTCAGTTCGGATCTTGACCAACTTTGAACACATCTTCTAAAAGAAGAGACTGTGTCTAAAAACAGATTCACGCTCGAAGACCAAGAAATTTTATCACTCTCGACACTGATATTGCAATTGCGGAACTTATCGGCGACGATCATCGGATAACAATTTGCTAACTCTAACAGGAGATTGGAAGCTGTACAAGGGGTGTTGAAAAAACATAGCATTGCGTTATTCAATATTTTAGGATGTAATTCTTGGTTTATTCCTTCATAATATTTCGCAATTTGTATTCTTATGCAGCTTTTGAAAATGCGTTGGATGTACCTCTGCTTCCTGGAACGACCCCTTTAGTAGGAACAGGATGCACCACGAGAAGGCGGGGTTGACATTTGTCAAGGAGAGGCTGTGATGTTACTCATCACCTGACCTTACATCCTTTTTTTTTTCACCTTCGTTTTGCTGATGACGTAGTCATTTTTGCAACTACCCCATCAGAGCTGCAGAGTATGATCCAGGAACTTGCTGACAAAAGTAAAGAAGTGGGATTAAAAATGAACTTTCAGAAGACAAAAGTGATGTTCAATGCTTTTACAAGAAATGAAGATTTATCGATTGATGGAGAAAAGCTGGAGATAACAGGCATGTACGTTTATCTTGGACAACAGATATCAAGTGAGGGTCACATTGATGAAGAAATTAATCGGCGTACAAAACTTGCCTGGAGAGCTTTTGGAAGAAACAGCATAATTTTCAAGAGCAATATGCCATTATGTCTTAAAAGAAAAGTGTTTGATCAATGCATCCTTCCAGTGCTTACGTATGGTGCAGAGACGTGGACCTTAACTAAAAGAGAAGTACAAAGGCTGCAGACAACTCAAAGTAGCATGGAGAGGTGCATGCTTTTGTAACCAGGAGAGATAAGAAGAGGAACTCGTGGATCCGAAAAATGACAAGAGTGGAAGACATCATGATCAGAGTTAAATCCCTGAAATGGCAATGGGCTGGACATAGTGCCAGGACAGATCATCGATGGACAGCCGAAATTTTAGATTGGATTCCAAGGGACAGGAAAAGACCCAGAAGAAGACCACAATGGAGATGGGTGGATGAAATTCGAAAGTATGCAGGAGTGACATGGAGGAGACTGGCACAAGACAGACCGTTGTGGAGGAAAATTGGGGAGACCTTCGTCCAGCAGTGGATTGATAATGATTGACGATGATGATGATGATGAATCACGTGAAAAATCGGTAATAAGCATTAAATAATAACTAATGAAGTGCAGATTTAATACCGCGTGTACATTTACTGTTTTGCTTGGAATGTATTTTTCTGTACTGAGTTGCAATTAGACATAATAATGAACCTAAACGGAGGGGGGGGTAATAATTAAATAATAAAAATACAATGTGCAATTAAGAAATTTAATAATAATCTATAAAACTTGCGCACTTGGGAGTTAATAAGGCAGTGTTGGTCACTTAAATAAATCACTAATATTACTTTGGTGTAGGTTCTCTATGTAGTAATAGAAAATATCCCTTTGTGGACTACTTGTTTTATTCCGTCCGTTTGTCTTGAAGCAGCATCACAGCCTAAACTATATTGGACTCATTTGGAAGGATCAGCAGTTCTTTTACAGCGTTCTTTTTTTTTTTTTTTTTTTTTTTTGCTGTCAACTGTAATTTTGTAAAGTTTACGGAAGTAGTAAATTTTATAACGTTGCATTTTTACCCAAGCTCAAATCATTAATTAAAAGGGCCCTTGCCTTGGACCCTACAATTATGGTTTCGTGCCTTTGAAAACGTGAGACAATTTTCATTGCTGGGTGTGTAAACCTTACGAATGTGAAAACAGTGGTATAAAAATTTCCAAAAAGAGCTAAGCCTAAGGCCTTAGATTAGATTTAATTTCTCTTTGTTAGTTATATGCACTTATGAACATAAAAAAAATGGGATACATTTTTCTAGTACAGCCCAAATGGCCAAGATTTGTGCATAGCCACAATGAGAAATAAAGATAAATAAATAAATAAATAAACAGAGACAGCGAAAAAGAAGAAAGAGAAAAAAACTCGGTTGAGATTATTTGTGTTAAAAAAATGTAAATTTCAGTGAGTGACGATTGAATAAATAAATTTCAAAAATCCACAAGGCCTCGGAAAAAAAAAAAGAAAAAAAAAAAAACGTGGCCTGGTGGGACAGCTGGATAGTCACGACAATTTGTACCTCAAATGAAAGCGCAATTTTCCCCAAAAGTGGATACCACCAGTTTTCTACGGACACTTTTCCTAAACTCAGAAAATACACCTAATCATGCAACAGTGAAATGTAAAAAAATTGTACATTGTCATTAAATGATTGACAAAAACAGGACCAAATCAAAATTCTCCCTTGAATCGAAAGACCGCCCCCTCTCCGAACACTGCGATGACGCCGATGATTCGCTGATCCAAATTCAATAGGTGTGGCTATCGTGTCTTTGACAGTTACCCAATGTGTAAAAGCAACACCTACAGAGTGATTTTTTGCGCCATCTATCGGAGCAGATGAAGCTTACAGCCATGTTTAGGTCCCCCTTAACATCAAACCATATATTTCGAAAACTCCCTTGCTTAACACGGAACGGAAATCGTTCTGTACCTCATCAAACATGGCTGCCACTCGTTTCCGGTGGCTCCACCCGTTCCCCGACGTAAGCGCTCTACGTACTTCTATCTCGTTCATTACGACGCACGATATTCTTCAAAATATAATAAGTAGACTAATCATATCTAATTGTCTGGAAATCGTGATTCAGGATCAAGAGTGCGTTGAATGTATTTTAATTGATAAAAATTTCAAGCCTGCAGACCCCCCCTTCTTTAGCTGAAAAAAGTTTGTTATTCCTGAAATGTTTGAAGAAGTAATTACTATATCAGGGATGTATATAGAATTTTTCTTTGGGGGAAGGAAGTTTTTGAAATCCACCATCTGGAAAAATTAAAGTTAATGAAATATTGAAGAAAAAGTAAAGCATTTTTTTAAGTTTATACATTTTTATAAAATTAAGGCATTTTTTTCTAATGTAAATCGCATTTTAACCAAAAAAAATAAATAAAACATTTTCTGGGGAGGGGGGGTCAATGCCCCCTGTGCTAGATATATAGTAATTACTTCTATATATGTAAATATAGTAGTTAAAATTATATATATAGCAAATGGAAAACTTGCCCCCTCTAAGGTTCCATTTGCCCCCGGCCAAAATGTCCTGAAAGAAACACTGGTCACGCGTTAAACCTACTGTGTGGTTAAACTTAAGTGCAGTACTGAAATCGACTGCAACAGTTATAAGATCATAGGGAAATAATGTCAGCTATGAAAGGACTGGGAAATTCTGCATTAGCAAATAATAAAAAACATAGAAAATGGAAAAGGCAAAGCAGCTGTTTTGTGCCAGGATGTAATACTGGCTATAAATCCTGCAGAAATAAAATATCACTCTTTGCTGTCCCCAAAATTCCTGATATGTTGAGCAAATGGGATAAGGCAATTCCCAGAGCTGATAAGAAACTTGATGAAAGTTGTGTTGTATGTGCCTTGTACTTTGAATCTAAATTCATGGAGATGCATTATCGTTCCACTATTCAAGGTAAAGAAGTTCTAACATGCCGAGACAAACCATTACTCAAGCCTGACGCCATACCTACTATTTTCCCAAATTTAAAAGACATTTAAAAGGCGAACGACTAATTAGTTTTTCCAATTTTTAAGGGGGGGTCTCATGCCCTACTGTGCCTTTCCTACGTTACGCCTGTGTGTATGCTACATTAATAATTTCCTTTTTTTTAAGGGTAAAAATAGTTTACAGGAACTGCATAGAATTATCCCATTTAGACAGACTCCATGAACACCCACTTCTTAATTTTTACCTTATTAAACTTTTTACTTAAGGTGCAAAAGAATTTTCCTCTCTTCACTGCAAACCCATTTGAATAGCAAATTTAATCACATCATTATTATAAGGTGAAGAAAAGTAAAGAAAAATGTTATTTTTCTTTAAAAGAATCTGAACTGCTGGCCCTTCTGTTGGCCGTCCGGACATTTTATTGACGGTTCGGCAGCGGCAACATAGTGCTGGGCCATTAAGACTTTTTGCTGGGATGGCATAGCCCGCGGAAATATTTAAAATTCGCTATCCCGCCCGTGTCCTGAAGAAGTTGCACATGCACTGTTAAAAATGTTTGTGGTATATAGTTTGCACCAAAAAGTGGTGCTACACCAACTGCACAACTCTTTGAAAAACGTTAATATACATTCAGTTTTTGTTTATCGTATCACAGGCAAAGTTTTTTTAGGAATGATTTTTATAAATGGCTTACAGTTGGTATATTATTAGAAAATAGACCAATTTTAAAAACAGTAATCGCATTTGCTATATTCTATTTTCAACTCATTAAAAGGCTTCTTTTCAAAGCCAACTAAATGGAAAGCATTGAGTTTCAATATTTATTTTGATCCCATGTTCTTACCAAGAAATTTAGTCACTCATTGCTGAAAAATGAAGTACATTATTAAATAATTTATAAAGTTTTTAGGTTACTGAATTTCAAGACCTAATTGGATTATTGGAATGCAAATTATAAAGCCGATGTCTCATTGAGAAAATATTTCCCCCTTTTTTTTTCCGGTAAGGTTTTGAGGGGCAAAACATTTTTTTTTTTTAATTTTTACTTTATACTGTAAGTTGATGTTTCAGTGATTGTAAACTGCATATTGGTCTCCAGTGTTTTTGCATAATGTAACCCATGTACGGTCTAAAACATCCGAAATATCTAACATTAATGTTGACATTAGCACAATGCAAAGCTAAACTTAAACTACGATACCCTTATTAATGAATCTTGAGCACCCCATTCGTTCTTTTTTTTGGGGGTGGGGGTGAAAGAGGTGTGTCGATTATTTCGTATATACTTAAGTTATCTGCTTATAAAATATCGTTCCAGGAGTACACATAATACTGACGAGTGGGTGTGTGTCATAGCAAGATGTGCGTTTTCGTCGTCCTTCCTCCCTGAAAAGCGACGTGACATCCGATGGCAGCGCCATCTACCGCTTCCATGATTGCGGGCAGCAAGTTTTTCTGAGAGCACGACACACTAATTCTTCTAGGCACTGTAGCTGAGTGCTTTTCTGAGCCTCTCCTTGCGCACTCAAGATCATGCCAGCTTTGCCAGGTATCTCTTTCTGTAGACCGTATCAAGGCTAACTAGAAAGACAGGCTCCGGTGCAGAGAAATCACGTGATCACGGTAGTGCTGTCTGTCGCAAGGCTGAGTGCTGACTGCTGACGCTATCTGTGTGCTGTCGTTTGGCATTGCATTGTGGTGACGTTTGTTCTCTTCATTTGAAGTGTGTGGAATATATAAATCTATTGGATAGCTTACACATGTGCTTAAAAGTGCATGTTAACTCATAAGGATTACGCAAAATAATTACCGGTAAGTAGAAAAGTAATTTTTTTTGTGTGTATGTAAATGGGTTTAGAGTTGTAGCACATTTAGGTCTAAACGTTACTTCAATGTCAGAGCTTGTCAGTTATTTGATAAGAAACTGTTGGTTACAAAGAATAGAAGGACTTTTTTATCTTTTCGTGAATTGGACTCTTGGGGTGTTCTTATTTTATTCTAATTGCAGAATAAACTATTTTCATTTATCCTAGCGACGTGCCTCAGGCAGTCGAACACCACGTTGTTGCATATCGTTTTGAAGTTTTCTAAGTTTAATACGTCTTAGTATTGCTTTGATTCAATGGATTTACGGGATAGATTTTAATTATTTTCACAATATTTCGAACCAATGCGATAATTTTTATATCTTCTGCAGTTTTTTTTTTTTCAGAAAATGCTGACTTGATTTTTTTTTTTTTTTATTGGAGGTTTAACGACCACCGTGAGCAACTCAATGGGCTATAAGCAGTCGCCCGTCCCTAATTTAGGGTCACTGGTTCCAGGGAAGGGAGAGAGCCAGTGCCGTAAGACAACACAACATCCATGCCTGACCGGGATTCGAACCTGGACCCCTTACGGACGAATGATCAGAGGCCATCGCTTAGACCATTGCGCCACCGAGGCGGCGAAAATGCTGACTTGATAGAAATACCGTAACCAACATACATACGTATAACTGAATAGAGTTCAACGATTGGCTCTCTTTTTTTTTTTGACAAATGTTTTATACCATTAATTGTGCACATACAAATTTAACATTCATTTAGCTTAAAAAGACTATTTAGGATTAATTTTTACTACTTTTCTTAGCTTAGAGGACAGTTTAACAAGTAGTACTATAGTTATTTTTCCTGCTGTATTATCTACACTTAAAATTTTGGATTCATTTTTGGAAAACTTTTTTCTTCGGCAGAAATACCAATATCGCCTGTTTGTTACTTTGATGTTCCATTTTGTGTAACAAACACGAAATAAGGCTACGGAATGTGTTCTCACATCCGAGAATTTAAAAACATTTAGTTCTGGTTATAGTGAGAAAATAAGCCCTAATTTCTTTACAGACTGTGTTTAATGTGTACAGAGATGAAGTAATATTTGGCCTCCTGGGGTTCATGTTTCTCCTGAGGCCTCTAACAAGTTAAAACAACATTCATGAATGCTCTTTTTTTTTTTTTTTTTTAACAGATTGATAAATGATATTTTGAAAAATTTAACATACATTTGTGGTTTTACCATTAGAAAACAGTTACAATTAGAAAAATGCATTGAGTGCAAATTTTGGTTAGAGTCTAATAAAGAAATTGATATTGAAGTTTCCTCAGTACCTTGTGAATTGATTAAAGAATTAGACAGAGGTAAGTTAATTGTTCCTACTGAGTGTGCTTTATATGCTACTGCTGTAGTCTGGCATGTTTTAAAAAAAATTGAGTCCTTTGCTGAAAAATTTTACAGTATTCAAAATCAACTCTCCCTGTTGTACAAACTGAGTGCTATTAAACTTTCACAGCATAATATTTTTTTATGCCGATTAACAGAGCAATGCATCTGTAAAAAAACTTTGTAGTATATTAGAAGGCATGTGTTTGCATTCAAGCAAAATTATGATTAATAATTTAATTAAAGTTAGGAATGATTTTAGAGATGGTGATAAATGTGCTGCTAGAAAAATTGAAAAGTTAGCATGTGTTTTTATTGTAAATGAAATTGCATGTCAGTTTTTTTTTTACTGTAATTAGTGTTAGCTAGTGGTACAATTGTAATTTTAATAATGCTGGAGTGTTTAGGAATGCATTGTCAAATGTGTTTGTTACCAGCCTTGATTTTTCACATGGTTAGTGTTTTATAAAATAACATTGATGTGTGTGTCAAATTTTGATGATGCAGGTTCCTGCAACCTGATAAGGAAAAGCATAAAGTTGGGGAAAA
Organism: Macrothele yani; assembly: GCA_039090855.1. Lineage (NCBI taxonomy): Eukaryota > Metazoa > Arthropoda > Arachnida > Araneae > Macrothelidae > Macrothele > Macrothele yani. The sequence goes on from CM076996.1 coordinate 145,353,201, forward strand.
TACTCTGAAGCTGAATACAGTTGCAGCTAGTGATGACCAGCACCTGCCTTCTTTGAAACTATTTGAAATAGGCATTTGTGGCACATATGTGACAATTGTGCCCATCTGTCTCTTTTTGATAGCATTTCTTGCTTCGTGTCACAGAAAATTGGAAGCCAGCCGCCAGAAAGGTAAGTTGACTTTTTTTATTTTCAAAAACTAATTCAAACGCAAAAATTCTGTGAGCAGTGACTGATTAGCATGAATTATGTGTACAACTACGAAGTGAAATGAAATAGTCAATGGAAACATCTTTCATATTACAGGGTGTATGCTGGAGCACTCTCCGTTAAAACTACGTCTCCACCGCTGAAGCTTCAGCATCTAGCAATGGCCATCTGGGCTTAATAACCAATACCGCCCGCCCAGCTCGCACTGATACACATGTCCTGAGAAACACTCGTTAGGCTACATTAGTTAGGTACTTTAATCTTTGCCTGAGCTCCATATTTTATTGCTTGTTCATGTTCACCTGTTTGTGTTTTCCATTCCATAGCTCACGTTTGTTACTTTGTTCATTAAACAACGAGGTTGTGGTTTGTTGTTTGATCGTTGGTTATGGATTATTTTATTCCTTCTTTTGGAGTATAACTGGAAAATGTGTATTCCAAGAAGTTTGGTTAGAGAATACTATATTTTCAGGTTGGCTGTTACCTGATACCAGTAACAAATCTAGAGCTCGGCGCAAATTGTGCTTGAAAAGCCGCATGAAAGGTGAAAAACATTTGGAACTTGATAAATGTGCATTTAAATGCTGCTTATTCTACACATAACACCATTAGTGATTACATGAAAGTGCAATGCCACGTGGAAAAGCTGTCTCCCACCGTAAGCTCATGCAAAGAAATGAAAGCTCCAAGCTCAAGAAATACAAATGTGGGAGCTTTTGTGATCCACACGGAATAACTGAGATCAGAGGTGCTGGGGGCTATGAAACTTATATGTAGCCACTATTCCTATACCAGAGTTGTATAAAAATAAAATATATCTGCGTATACAACCACTGAAACAGAAAACTTGCTGCAAACCAGCGAAGCACAAACAACCATGATAAAAACAGAATTACCTAATTTAAAGAAAAAATAATAAAACATTAAATAATTATTAGAATATTACAGATTCCAATGAGGACAAAATAAGTACATAACAGTTGAATGCAATATGTGTGAAACGGACCTTTATGGCAAAACATTAAAATATTTGACATGAACCTCATAAAAACAAGAGACTAATTAAAGAAAGTTTTTATACCAAGAAAAACACTTCCATTAATGAACCTTCAAAAATTATAAGTAGCATTTTCAGCAACTTAATTCAAAACTAGAAGACTTACAAAATATATACGAAAAAGATTTTAGTAACTGGCAACTGCAAGAGGAACCTGACAATAAAATTGAAACTGTTTCTGTGTAGACAAACTTTTGATACAGGGCTCATACATTGAGAATAGGCCTCAATAAAATCCAGAGGCCAGAAATGTCTGTAAAAACAAAAGAATTGAAAGTTTTTCAAGTTAAAATCGAATTAAATATATTAATCTCAGTAAAGCCTTGAGTAAATATTTTAATTGCTGTAAATAACATTTTCATTGTTTTCAATCTACCAGCAAAGATATCGGTAAAATCCGCTAATGATTTGGAAACTATCAGCGTAGAGCATGCACTCGTACATCTATATTTTGCTACTCTGCATATAACTCGTGCAAACAAATAGACAAACATTTTTTGCCATATTTCCTGACAGCCAAATAGCAAAAGACTACATATGGTGAAAAGAAAAACACACATTTTTGTTGTTATGGTATTGCACCATATTTTCTTTGTTAACAGAGTATGGAAATCATGATGAATTTGTTCTGTTATTTGATGAGAGTTTAAACAGAAAACTCAATGTAAACAAATGGATATTCTTGTTCGTTCATAGTTTCATAAGTTATTACTAGATACTATGGATCAAAATTTTTAGGGTGTGCACCAGCTGACATCAGTTTGGAAAATTTTTGTGTTGAAAAGCTAAAGCTTGAGAAACTAATCCAGGTGTCTATGGATGGTCCAGCTGTCAACTCGAAGTTCTACGACGTGCTGCAAAATCAGCTACGTGAGGATTCAATGGATACATTGACATTCGAAGTTACGGACTACATATTGTCAATGGTGCATTTCAAGACAGTGTAAAGGTTTTCAAATGGAATTTAAACGAGTTATTTTCTTCGCTCTATTGTCTTTTCAAGGATTCCCCAGCCAAGAGGGAACACTATACATCAGTTAGTGGCAGTGAAAGTTTTCCACAAAAGTTCTTTAAACACCAATGGCTTGAAAATGTATCAGTTGCTGAAACAACATTGAGCCTGTGGACAAATGTACTTTTCTATAAACAAAGAGGTAATGGTTGAAAATCTACGAGAAAACTCATTGATAGCATGACAATTTGTTTAGGTCTGCTGGTAGCCTTTTGAAAGTGCCAATTACAAAAAAACTATTTGCTTCAGCTGCAATGGCCAAGCAGAAATACAGCAACTATTTAGAAGAGCAAAAATGTAACGAAGCAAATCCAGCATGTCCCAAAAGAGAAAATCTGTAATGAAAGAAATAGAGGAATTACAGAAAAATAAAAATAAAATATTAAAGTGATATAGCAAGCCTTATGGAAAATGCTGACCACTCAGCAGAAAATACAGGGAATTTATTGCTCATTACAAAGTCAATGGCAAAAGAATTTGCTGTCAGGAACAGAAAGAAATAAAAAAAATAAAAATGAATGAACTGGTTCAGTTAATAAAGAAAACTTAATAAATCTTAAAGGTTTACTAAAAGTTATTCAACAAAATCTATGTTTTTTTTTGTTTATAATATCTACTAAGTAAAATAAGAATGCAACAATAATAAACTCACTGTGCAGAGAAAAAATAAGTGGGTGATGGAGAATCAATCTGAGCTGTTTCACAGTTATTAAGGTAACTTTTTCTTTCTATGTTAACTATTACAATAAACGCATACATATATTTTGTATGGTAAAAATAAAAAAAAATAAAAAAACCTGGAAAATGATGTATATTAGTCCTAAAAAGTCCTGGAAAAAGTTTAGGACCCTGCTGTACAAACCATGATTCTCATAAATTTCCAGTATACGTATGGCGAACTTCTAGATTGAAATGGGAAACTTTTATTTTCAACTTTATAGTGTCAGAAGGCGAATAATTTTTACTGTATATATTTTAAAGGGAAAATCGTTTATAAATTGTGTACTTGTGTGTGTAGTGCAGGCTATAGCTGTATTTACGCACAGAAAAAAAAATGTTTTCACCGAAAAAAATACGGGATTATTAATTCAGTGAAGTGAAAGTTTGTCAAAAAGGAAATATTAAATAATTCACTTCAGTAGAAAACTGGACTGATTAATTTTAATTCTGGTCTTTTTAAACGTTTGATTTATTCTCTTATAGTTTGTTTTTGAACATCAAAAACTCAGCTTCAAATCTCCTTGCTTGTTGACTCAACAAACCAACGCTGAGGCTGACAACAACAGCACTACCGTGGTCACGTGACCTCCGGAGCCTGTCTTTCTAGTTAGCCTTGGACTGTATGCACTGACGTCACGAAACCGCGGTTCGCGTCATTTTTTCGTCTGTTGCTTTCTTGCAGAACAACTGGTGTACAAGTGAGATCAAAGATGCATTGCATGTGGTACGTAAGTGGGTTATCTGGTGACCAAAAACAGCTTTATTCTGATGGATTAAAGTAATTGGGTAATTGTTGTGACCCGTATAAAGTTCCATACTCACTTTTCTTGAACAGTATTGAGGTCTGGCCTCGAATAGAACACGGCGATATTGTTAACTGTTTTTTTTTTCACTAACGCCTTCATGCACTTGAAAGGAACTCAAAATTCTACATTCCAGCACAGCCACCAGCTTCTGTGCTAACAGCATATTCACACAGTTAATTAGGATAAAAACGTCCTGTAATCTTTAGCTAAGTATTTAATTTAAAAATTTACATTTCAATAATTTAGACATTTCCTAACCTGCAACTTAAGCTAGGGCAAAAATCCTGAGCTTTACACAGGTAAGGTTATATAATAATTCTGGCGAGTAGCACTAAGTCTCTCTGCCTTATACACTATCTACCAACAAGTAATTGGACTACCCTGCAATCGACGATATCTGCGGTCCTGATACATGTCACGGCCGCCGCCGTTAAATATCGTGAGGGAAACAACAACGCAACCAGTCGCATGCAAGATGCCACGCAGTTTGGAGCTCTCTGATTTCGAAAAAGGTGTAATCGTTGGGTAACACAGAAATGGCCGATCCATACGTGACATAATCCAGCGAGTTGAAGTACCCAAAAATCGACAGTGGCCTACGTGACTGGCAAGTGGAAGATGAGAGGTGACTGTCGGAATGTGCCCCGACCCTGCAGACCCACAAAACTGGGAGTTAGAGAACGCCGGGTGTTGGACAGAGAAATTCGGAAGAACCGCACCAAATCGATAGGCCACATCCGCAAGTGTTCTTTCGATGAATACCATCCGTAAAGAAGCCCATCTGCTCGGTTATCATGGACGTGCTGCCGCCCACAAGCCTTTGATCACCAAGTCCAATAGCGCTGCTCAGCTAACGTGGTGCAAAGAACGTCAACAGTGGACCGTTGAACAGTGGAAATAGGTTCTCTGGAGCGACGAATCAAGGTTCACCCTCTACCGTTCGGATGGCAGGGTCTAGGTTTGACGTCTGCCTGGAGAACGCTTCCTGCCGGAATGTATTGTGCCAACTGTGAAGTTCGGCGGCGGTGGAATTATGCTATGGGGGTGTTTCTCCTGGTATGGCACGGGACCCTTGGTCGCAATTCCTGGTAGACTCAACATCGAGACCTACTGCACCATTTTGGATGACCATGCGCTTCCTATGTTGTGGCAGCTTTACGGGGTGGACCCATGTTACTTTCAGGATGACAATGCCACCTGTCATGTTGCGAGGTCCACCATGGCTTGGTATGGTGACAATGGGGTTAATCGAATGGACTGGCCTGCGCAGAGCCCGGACCTTAACCCTATCGAGCACCTCTGGGACGAGTTGGAGCGTCGACTTAAGGGGTGCCCCCACCGTCCGAAATCGGTGAAGGAACTGACCTGTCTTCTCCAAGCCGAGTGGAAGAAAATACCCCTAGCCATCGTACAACACCTGGTTGACAGTATGCCCAGGAGGGTCGCAGCTGTAATTGCCGCTCGTGGAGGCTCCACCAACTATTGAAGGTGAATAAACTTCGTTTTCCTTTGCTATCACAGGTGTCCAATTACTTGTTGGTAGTAATGTATATAATGATGACAATAATAATAAACTGGTGAATGTTATCATAAGATCATTTTTCCAAAATCGGCCTGGGAACCCAAGATATGAAGGTTCCATAAAATATTCACTCCACTATAGCAGTGGATAAATTCACGATAAAGAACAGCATAATCTTACTCATAAGAAAGTTTAATTCTAGTCTAAAGATCTTCATATAGTTTTTGTAGATAATGTATCAGAAAATTTATGAACATACCTGTTACAAAATGTAAACTTAACACTCTGATGTTCCTTCGTTTCCGGTCATCAATGTCAGCTCTGTGATACGTGATAACCACAAATTTTGGCACTTCTGAATTAAATTTTTATAATTTTGGTCCCACTTCGTTCGCTCAGATGGTAATGTACACTGCTGGCCACCCAAAATACAACACCAAGAAGGACACGAGATAGCAAAGCCAGATTTACTGGACACATAACAACAGATACAAAGATGAAACGATTGAGCTTACAGGCCCGTGCGACTTGCGGAACACGCAGACATCAATAGTTCGTGTGAACCCCATGGCTGGCAATAACGGCCACTACACGCTGCGGCATTGAACGAAAGAGGACTTGAATGTGGGCTTGGGGTATGTCAGTCCAGGCTGCTTCCACACGTTGACACAGTTCATCAGGCCTAGCCGCGGGTGGTTCTTGCCGGGCCATTCGGTTGCCGATCAGCGACCAGACATGTTCAATGGGCAACAAATCGGGATAACAGGCGGGCCACGGCAGCAGTGACACCTGGTGGGCCGTGAAGAATTCTTGCACGATGCGTGCGGGCGCGCATTGTCCTGTTGAAACGTGGCCGCTGGCAGGTCCTGCAGGTAAGGGAGGACTACAGGCTCCAAAACGTCGGAGATGTAGCGGTGGCTGTTGAGTGTACCGGCGATGCGTACCAGAGGGGTGCAGGTGTCATATCCAATTGCGCCCCAAACCATAATGGCAGGCGACGGACCGGTATGGCGATGCATAATGCAGGCGTCATACAGTCTCTCGCCGCAGATCCGACCATCGTGGTGTTGCAGGCAGAAGCGGGATTCGTCGGAGAAGACAATGTCGTGCCATTCCGTAGTCCAGGTGCGGCGTTCAACGGCCCACTGCCGCCTCACTCGCCGGTGGTGTAACGTCAATGATAATCGGAGCAATGGGCGCCGTGCGACAAGTCCCCGCTCCTGCAGATGACGTCGAACGGTACGTGCTGACACAGGTTGTTGCGCAACACACCCTAATTCCTGCGCTAACGGTCGTGATGTGGCGGTGCGAGCTTTCAATGCCCACCGCACAACATGCTGGTCCTCTCGCTCGATGGTGTGTCGTAGCTGCGGCAATAACTCACGTCGGTCCGTCTGTCCCTCCTGCACCCACCGAATCTATACTCGCCTCACTGTGGCTGGATGTCGTCCCACACAGGCGCCAATGTCTCGGTACGATAAACCGCTGTCGCGATAAGCCACTATTCATCCTGTGTCGAATTCCGGAACGACTGCCGTATTCGGCGACGAGGCATAAGGAAGCTTCCGACGCACAGATCCGGCAGCACAACACACTTCCACTACTTACACCCCGCCTTCTGTGCACCCTTCTTATAGTGCTCCTCGGTGGCGTACCGGGCGCACATGATTTGCACATGCCCTGCAATGCTAATCGTTTGCATGTTCTCTCGCGGGCGATTCATGCTGCGAATTTCAGGCTAATCGGATGCTTCCTTCTTGGTGTTGCATTCTGGGTGGCCAGCAGTGTATAATAAGACACATTATCTCTCCCACTTCGGTTACTGCAACCGAAAATAGCACGTAACACCATCTTCTTTAATACTCCACAATGCAAATCCAAGCAGTATTTGTACACCAGTTGATCCCCAGGACGTCTGCTAGGATGGTTTACCTGGCTGTGACGTCATACGCATACGGCCTATACTGTACTTTGCCTCCACACTTCATCCTGTTGTTTCTTAGTGCTTTCCCTTGGTTGGGCAGGTTTCAATTTTTCTCACATTATTTTAATTCTTCGTCGCACTGCGTGCCACATCCGAAAAACCATGTAATAGTGGTTTTATGTTTCGATAAATACGCGCTTTTGACCTCCTGAAGCCGCTGTGACTTCCAAAGATGAATTCACTCGTCTACTAATTTCACCATCTAACTTGTTTTCTCTGTCAAACATGCTTCCTAAATATACAAATTCATTCACCTAGTCTATCTGTGCCATTTAGACTGATCTTGCATTCAGTACTAACAATTTCTTTCTCAAAAACCATAACTTTGATTTTTTCCTTATTTATACTAAGCTTGAAATTAATACAAACTTCATACAGGCAGGACAACATACTCTACAACTCACTTTTGCTCTCAGCCAACAAGACTGTGTCATCAGCAAGTGCAAGTGAATTGGGAAGGAACTTATTTCCGTAGATATCATTTAGTCTTTTAAAGTATAAAAAAAAATATCTTAAGGATTTTTGTTTTGGTAACAAGAAACTAATTATAACATATAAGCTTAACAGGGAATGCGGGGTATAATATCGTAGAAGTTTTCTCAGACAATTTTCCACAAACATCTGAAAAATTATTGCAAGAGCTGTTTTCTCCTGCTAAAAGGAAAGATTTTTATATTTGCGATTTGTTTTATTTTCAGCTTAAAACTACATTTATACAGGATTGTAGCTCTCAAGCCGTATTCTTGGAGTGGTATGAAACCACACAAGCAACATATTATTTTTCATACTCTAAAAATGATAAAAAAGAAATTACACCAAAAAGTTTTGATGTAAAAATAAGATAAATAAATAAAATTATGTAACAGAAGTAGGTTTGCAATCTGCAGAAATGCTGTATGTACCTTCCAAAACCCAAAAGGTTATTTTCCTGTTTCTTATGTGGGTATGGCTTGATAAGCATGGATATGGCTTCTGCCAAGAATTTGTCAAAAATGCCAGTAACAAAGGAATGTTTTCTTCAGTTTTCCATCAATGTAAAATTATGAGAGATATGTATATCCAACATTTCAAGGAAAAGTGGAAGCTTCAACATGCCATAAATGATAATACAAAAGTACTTTTCAATCCCAAATTTTATGGAAAAAATCTTGAGAAAAACGTTGTTACTGTAATTTTCAAAACATTTTATACCAATTCATATTTTTACGATGTGAACAACAGTTTGCTGGTGTTTTTTATCATTTAAGCAGAACACAATGTTCATGGAGTACAGATACTTCAATTACTCCTGTTACAGGCAAAAAATATTCCAAGTGCTTATATATGTTTACAAGTGATATTTTATTTACATTAAAAACAGTAATGTATGAATAATGTGTGATGGCCTTTTCATGGAAAGTAATTATTTTTTCACAAAGGTGCAATACAAATAAAAAGTTATTTTTATTCATTTCCCTAGAGACCCTTTCAAAGTTTACTGAATACTGTTACCTTTAATAGACGCTGAGGCTATATTTTGTATAAAACATTTTTCCAATTACTTGGAAACTTTGTATTAATATATTTATACACTGAAGTGCCAGAAAAACTGGTACACCAGTCTAATACTTGGTAGGTCCCCAACGGGAGCGCAAGACTGCAGAAATACAACGGGCATGGACTCCACTTGCATCTGGAAATATGCTGTAGGCAATGCACACCATACTTCCTGCAGAGCGCTCCACAATTCGGGTGTATTCCGAGGTCTCGGATTCCTGTGTTCGATAGCGCAGTGTATGACATCCCAAATGTGTTCTATCACGTTCAGATCAGGAGACTTGGGTGGGAACAGCAACACTGCAAACTCCGATGAATGCTCCTCTAACCATAATGTGGCGTCCCGACAGTTGTGTAGAGGTGCATTTTCCTGTTGGAACAGGCCCAAGCCATCAGCATGAATGCAGGATATGAACGGGTGTACATCGTCAGAAAGGATGCACACATAGCGTTGGCCGGTCACAGACGTTTGTAGAAGCACCAGGGCTCCCAGTGAAGTCCAGTTAAACACACCCAAATGTGTTCTATCACGTTCAGATCTGGAAACTTGGGTGGGAATAGCAACACCCCAAACTCCGATGAATGCTCCTCTAACCATAATGTGGCGTCCCGACAGTTGTGTGGAGGAGCATTGTCCTGTTGGAACAGGCTCAACCCATCAGCATGAATGCAGGACATGAACGGGTGTACGTTGTCAGAAAGGATGAGCACATAGCGTTGGTACACCAGTCTAATACTTGGTAGGTCCCCCACGGGAGCGCAGGACTGCAGAAATACGACGGGCATGGACTCCACTTGCATCTGGAAATATGCTGTAGGCAATGCACACCATACTTCCTGCAGAGCGTTCCGCAATTCGGGTGTATTCCGAGGTCTCGGATTCCTGTGTTCGATAGCGCGGTGTATGACATCCCAAATGTGTTCTATCACGTTCAGATCTGGAGACTTGGGTGGAAACAGCAACACCCCAAACTCCGATGAATGCTCCTCTAACCATAATGTGGCGTCCCGACAGTTGTGTGGAGGTGCATTTTCCTGTTGGAACAGGCCCAACCCATCAGCATGAATGCAGGACATGAACGGGTGTACGTCGTTAGAAAGGATGCGCACATAGCGTTGGTGCACCAGTCTGATACTTGGTAGGTCCCCCACGGGAGCGCAGGACTGCAGAAATACGACGAGCATGGACTCCACTTGCATCTGGAAATATGCTGTAGGCAATGCACACCATACTTCCTGCAGAGCGTTTTACAATTTGGGTGTATTCTGAGGTCTTGGATTCCTGTGTTCTATAGCGCGGTGTATGACATCCCAAATGTGTTCTATCACGTTCAGATCTGGAGACTTGAGTGGGAACAGCAAAACCCCAAACTCCGATGAATGCTCCTCTAACCATAATGTGGCGTCCCGACAGTTGTGTGGAGGTGCATTTTCCTGTTGGAACAGGCCCAAGCCATCAGCATGAATGCAGGACATGAACGGGTGTACATCGTCAGAAAGGATGCGCACATAGCGCTGGCCGGTCACAGACGTTTGTAGAAGCACCAGGGGTCCCAGTGAAGTCCAGTTAAACACACCCAAATGTGTTCTATCACGTTCAGATCTGTAGACTTGGGTGGGAATAGCAACACCCCAAACTCCGATGAATGCTCCTCTAACCATAATGTGGCGTCCCGACAGTTGTGTGGAGGTGCATTGTCCTGTTGGAACAGGCCCAACCCATCAGCATGAATGCAGGACATGAACGGGTGTACGTCGTTAGAAAGGATGCGCACATAGCGTTGGTGCACCAGTCTGATACTTGGTAGGTCCCCCACGGGAGCGCAGGACTGCAGAAATACGACGAGCATGGACTCCACTTGCATCTGGAAATATGCTGTAGGCAATGCACACCATACTTCCTGCAGAGCGTTTTACAATTTGGGTGTATTCTGAGGTCTTGGATTCCTGTGTTCTATAGCGCGGTGTATGACATCCCAAATGTGTTCTATCACGTTCAGATCTGGAGACTTGGGTGGTATTAGCAACACCCCAAACTCCGATGAATGCTCCTCTAACCATAATGTGGCGTCCCGACAGTTGTGTGGAGGTGCATTGTCCCATCAGCATGAATGCAGGACATGAACGGGTGTACGTCGTCAGAAGGGATACACACATAGCGTTGGCCGGTCACAGACGTTATAGAAGCACCAGGGGTCACAGTGAAATCCAGTTAAACACACCCAAATGGGTTCTATCACGTTCAGATCTGGAGACTTGGGTGGGAATAGCAACACCCGAAACTCCGATGAATGCTCCTGTAACCATAATGTGGCGTCTCGACAGTTGTGTGGTGGTGCATTGTACTGTTGGAACAGGCCCAACCCATCAGCATGAAAGCAGGACATGAACGGGTGTACGTCGTCGGAAAGGATGCGCACACAGCGTTGGCCGGTCACAGACGTTTGTAGAAGCACCAGGGGTCCCAGTGAAGTCCAGTTACCCCCCCAGCCGGTACAGTTTTCTGTTGACAGGCGGGATCCATGGCTTCATGGAGTTTGCGCCACACATGAATCCTTCCATCTGCCCGATAGAGTTCGAAACGTGACTCGTCAGACCAGGCTACTGGTTTCCAGTCATCAAGTGTCCAGTGGCGGTGTTGCTGTGCCCAAGCGAGGCACATAGCTCTATGTCGTGCACCCATCAAGGGGACTCTAGTTGGGCGTCGGCTCCCAAAGCCCATATCATGCAAAGTACATTGCACAATCTGGACGCTGATACTTGTCGAGGCTCCAGCATTAAATTCCGATTATATCTGCGAGTGTTGCACGCCTATCAAATGAAACGATACTTGACAGCCGATGATGGCCACTTACACACGTCTTTTTACGGCCACACTGGTATCGTAGGTTTTGCCGGAATTCTTGTAGTCACGGTACACCCTTGCAATGGTCGTCTGTGAAAATCCGAACTTCGTTTCTACCTCCGAAATACTATGGCCCATCTCACGAGCGCCAACTATGACACCACATTGAATTCGCTTAAATCGTTATTACTTGTCATTCTCATGCCGAAAACAGCTGGCAAGGATGTCTATCGCTTTATATACGCACTGGCGGACGCAACCGAGTACGCGCATAGGTGACATTGTTATGTACTTTGCATAAGCTCGTCTGTACCAGTTTTTCTGGCACTTCAGTGTAAGCTCTTAATGTAATTCCTAGTTAGACTTCTGCATATGGTTACACTATTTGTTTCAGTGGGAAAACGTTGATTGTACACAATATCTGATAAAAAAATTCTCAGATACTGCTCGCTTGCTCTCTCTCACACACAACCTGTTTCATGGATTGTGAAACTCCTTGATAAAGAAATTATTGAGTATTCTGTGTGGTGACTTTGTATTTAGAGACTTTCAACTGTGGTAGCAGCACACACAATTTTAGTACAAGGATTCAGTATGTGCTTTTAAATTGTTCCAAATATAAAATAACAAATCTGATGACAAAAAGAAAAAAAGTTTTCTTTTTGTTTTTTTTTATTTCACGATACTGACGAGCTGCTATTCCTTTCGATGCTTTCACAGGCTGAATTATGCACTTGCATGGGTGCGAAGACATGCCATAAAATCGTAAGGTAAGAGGTAATTTTTCTCTTGCATACTTTTCAAACCTTTGTTGATGTAAGAAATAATTCAGTACTTGTACTAAATTTTTGTGAGCTGTGGTTAGAATATCTTTGAAAGCACATTATGTGGGGCTAGTTTGTAATTATGTATAGGCCTAATTTCAAATTTCCTTAAATGTGTGAACATGAAGCTTTTCATACACACACATTTACTTTATTTTATAACTCTGCTTCATACAAAACTTTTTCTCTCCATTTCTAAAATACACCCCCCCCAATATTTTATCAAAAATTCAGCCTTTCTTAAGTTATAGCATTGGGACATTGTACAAATCAGTTGCCTAAATTTTTGAAAATTTAATTTCTAAAGGTATACTACTAATGGAGAGTATGCATACAACTTCTATAAATCAAGAAATAACTTTTTATATATATATTGAGGGGTTTAACGACCACCGTGAGCAACTTAATGGGCTATAAGCAGTCGCCCGTCCCTAATTTAGGGTCACTGGCTCCAGGGATGGGAGCGAGCCAGTGCCTTAAGACAAACACAACATCCATGCCTCACCGGGATTCGAACCTGGACCCCTTTCGGACGAATGATCAGAGGCCATTGCTTAGACCACTACGCCACCGGGGCGTCGGAGAAATAACTTTGGCATGTTATGCAAGAGTATGGCAACTGCTATCTGCTGCTGGTGGCTACTATCACTTTCATTTAGGAATGCTTTCATGCAGTTCCCAAGTTCACATTACCATGAAGGCGTCAAGGAACAATTTGCACTGCTAAAGAGACAACAAAAACCTCGTATTTGCTTTTGTTCTTTACGATAAAAACGTCCCCAAATTCTAAAAACCAAACATGTTTACTTGCTGTGCAAGATACCGATCCAGTTTATGTCCTCACAGCTGGGGTGCGGAGGAGTAGCACAGCTACGGATAGTAACTATCTCATACGATTAGTACTCAAAATAATTGGTTAACTACACAGTTCTACAGTCATTTACAAAAGTTAAGACCACCTGTTGGTATTAGGCGATTACTGCCGATTGCATCAGCTACTGTCTGTACTACTCAACTTCTTGTTGGTGTTGAATCATCCTACAGTGGCAGCTGTTGATAGAGTTGGGGGCAGCATGTGAGCATCAGTTTGCTTCTGGTTTTCATACAGAGAGGTTTTGTACGTATTTTCTATATAGCGAAAAATGAGCAAAAAAGCGTCACTGTTACTCGGAGGGCATAAATAGTGACTTTACGTCCTGTAGGATACTACAAATGTGACATAAGCAGAAAGGTGAATGTCAGCAAGACTGATATTCATAATACGATCATGAAATATCAAGGCACAGGTGAATTTAGCGACTGAAAGAGAAACGAATGTCCAAGGAAAACAACCCCACGTGATGACAATACCATAATGCAAATAGTTATGCGTTCTCTGAGGAGTTTGTGCAAGAAAAAGGCCTTTCTACATTCAAAAGGGACTGATATTGGTATCAGCACTGTTCCCCAACGTGTTGGCAAAGATTTTGGATGTCTTGTAAACCTGCACATAAAACTGAACTAACCTCTGTCATGAAAAAGAAGAGACCCCAGTTTGCAAAGCATTATCAACCATGGACTGCTGAAAATTGGAGTCAAGTTCTGTTTTTCTGATGAATCGACTGTGCGTCAATTTGAATCACATGTTCGATGACCAAAAGGCTTGATGAATAAAACACCGTTAGCAATGTGAGACATCAGCCAAGTCAGATAACAGAGTGCTATGTTAGCCTCTGGTACTGCTTCACTATCATGACTGGTACTTTTTATGTGGAAATGTTACACGAGAAGCTAACTCATGTAAAAGTGGATAGATGCACAATCTTTACGCATGATGGTGCTGCATGCCACATATCAAAGACAGTAAAGTACTACCTGCAGAGGAAAAACATAACTGTGTTTGACTGGCCCGGTAATAGTCCCGACCTTAACCCCATCGAAAATTTGGGGACCATTTTAAAAGACAAGGTAGAAGAAAAACGGCCATCAAATTCCCAAGCTTTGATTGACGCGATAAAGTATGTGTGGTGCAAAGACATTTCAAGTGACTACAGCAAATCCCTCATTGAGAGTATGCCACATCATATTCTGTCAGTTATGAAAAACAAAGGTGGCCACACAAAGTACTGGTTTCGGTCTTCTTGTGTTCTAAAGAAAGTATTCATCTGTGGTGTCATTTTTTCAAATATCTCTGACTAGTAATTGGTTGTTTCTTTAAAAATCTTAATTTTCAATAAATTGACAGGTATTTTTAAACTTTTGCAAATTACTATATTATATTTTTAATGAATTTGTTTTATTGGGTACTGTGCAATCAATAAGCATTATGTGCCTGCGCATGAGTTTGTAGCTACAGACTGCTGAAGGTTGGTGCAAACCAAGGAAGTTACAACAGATGGAGTAAGGATGTCACAAATGTGAAGCACTTTGAGCAGCCAACTTTAATTCTCAATCGTCTCGCCAACATGGCAGCAGAGGCTGTGATGTCACGATCGTGATGTTTCGGTGGTTTCATTTTGATTACACGAGGGGAACGGCTGGCCCTTACTACATGTAAGCATTCATTAATGGAAGTGCATCCCCATTGGCCAACCTGATGATTCCAAGACCTAGTACTTAACCATCACATTGTTCATAGACATATTCAAATTGACACGAGAAACAAATGCCCACAATGAAATTTGCATCAGTAAGCAAAATGCTGCCCAATATGTAAATTGAGTTACACACTTGTTTTGACAGTGTGTGTAAAAGGCGCTCCGGTGGCTACAAATACTTTCCTTATACACTGAGTGGCCACTTTAGTATGACCACCTGACAGTTTTAAGCAAATGAGCTATGGCTGCACGCTGTTGCCGCCAGAGAGCGAGGCTAGTATAAAAAGGGAAAGCTTAGTTCTTGCGACAGTAGTACAAGTGATTTTTGGGTGACGAGATGGGTAAAAATGCGATTTGACGGACTTTCAACGTGGGACGATTGTAGGAGCGAGTATCACCGAAACCGCCGCATTCGTGAAATGTTCCAGAGCAGCTGTTGTTAAAGCGTTTAAAGACAAGACTGTCAGCCAAAAAACTGGGTCTCTACATGCAACGTGTGGTCGTCATCGACTAGTTACTGCTCGGGCAGAACGGAGAGTGTCCAGACTGGTAACAGACAACAGAAGGGCAACAGTGCAGCAAATTACAGACTATCTTAATCAAGGATCCCCCAAAATGTTCTTTGCACGCACTGTTCGCCGTACACTGTATCGGATGGGATATGGCAGCCGAAGGCCTGTTCGAACACCTTTGCTGTCAGCAGTTAACACGAGAAAACGTCGCCAGTTCGCACAAGGATTGGACAGTCGATAATTGGAAACAAATTATGTGGTCCGACGAATCACGTTTTCAGCTGCACCATGCCGATGGGCGAGCGAGACTTTGGCGGAAACAGCACGAAAGCATAGACCCCAAATGCATTGCTACAACCCTTCAAGCTGGGAGGCAACATTATGGTTTGGGGAATGTTTTCCTGGCATGCATTGGGCCCTTTAATTCGTGTTGATGCATCCTGTCATGTGGATGGTGTATCCTAATGGCGATGGCTACTTTCAGCAAGATAATGCGTCCTGCCATAGTGCTCGTATTGTACAGGATTGGTTTCAGGAACATGCCAGTGAGTTTACTTTGCTTAGGTGGCCCCCACCATCTCCAGATCTCAACCCCATTGAGAATTAGTGGGATGAAGTTGAACGAGCCATCAGACAGCTGGATCCACCACCCTGCAATCTCACACTCCTGAAAAGTGCTATTCATCAAGCATGGTCTCATCCACAAACCACCTATCAACATCTCGTGGAATCCATGCCACAAAGAATCGACACAGTATTAAAGGCAAAAGGTGGCCCAACGAAGTACTAAGGGGGTGGTCATAATAAAGTGGCTACTCAGTGTATATTTCACACATGTGAATCTGATGGTGTATGGTGGTGAACAACAGGACGACTAGAAGCAGGCCAGTCTCAGGCCCAGGTCGCAAGGGACTCGAATTTTCAACCCACGGTGGCTTCACAGTTATAGCAGCTATTCAACAATACCAAGGGTGTATCACAAAGGCCTGTCTGAGGACATCCAAGGAGTACAATATCTCGCAAGGACCATTATGTTGATTTAACTGCATGACGTCATGGGTCTTATACAGCCTTGCAATTGCCTTAAGGTGGTTCCACTTAAAATTTCTGCCTTGTATTTCCAATGGTAAAACTTCTTTACATATTTTCTTCGCAATTCCCATGGATGAAAATTTGCACATCGATAAAACTAACTGAGTTACAGCATGGGATACTTAATACTTGCTAAAGCATAACTTTCAGTATTGGACCCACTTTCTTCTTGTTCACAACCCGAGAAGCCTGTTTTATTAAAGTAGTTTTTAATGGTATCTGTCATAACTGCATCATTGCATGACTGTCGCACGAAATGTATTGCATCAAGAATGTTAACTTGAACTTTAGATGCATCATCCTCCGCATCAATAAAACAGTACTTTTGCATGAGCTTTTGATAATGGACTTGAAAAGAATCATTGCACCCAGATACAGCTGTAGCAATTAACTAGCACAATTTGCTGGGGGGGGTGACGAACATTTTTTAGATTGTTTACCTGAAGATGTGCAGCACACTGATTAATGAATAAGAATTTTCTCTTTTTTGCCTGCATCTGAGTATACAAGGCTTCTACATAATTTTTGAATAAAGGTGTGATAACCCATGCCTTTTTATTTAGCTTCATATTTGGTGGGCAAATATTTAACATTTTTGAAGCAACGTGGTTTAGCAGATTTGCGTATAACTAATGGCTGCAATTTTCTGACCCATCTGCATTGGCTGCTATAAGTGATTATGTCTTTTGATTTCTTTCCACGACAGGTGTCATTTCGAAAACAGTGTTTTATCTGGCTGCAGGTTATAAAAACAGTCCGGTTTCATGAGCATTAAAAATGTCACACAGCGTGTACCTTTCAATAATTTGTGGCAGCTATTCATTTATCTGCTTTTGTGTCATTACTGGATCAACACTTTTGCTAGATAGAGCTCTCTATACAGTATGTTACGTGTTTGCTTAAAACGATCAATCCATCCATTTGATGCAATGAATTTCTTTATTTGAAGTCACTGGGCAAGATGAACTGCTTTTTCCTTCAGAAGTGATCCACTAATAGGCAAATTACTAGCACATGTTTGTTAGAACCAAGTGACTTCAAGTGAGAAGACCGTTTTCCAACTCACTCAGGGGAAATGCCTTCATAAATTTCCTCTTACGTGAAAATTGCCCACACTTTGATGCACAGCTCTCACTTTCTTTTCTATTTTTCACTACGATACACAACGCTGACTTGGAAATTCTGAATTTCTCTGCTACAGCAGTCTATAATGAGTTTGCACCAAGCTGCAACAAAATGTCCATTTTTTTCACTGATTGAAAATATTTTCCACTTTTTTTTTTTTTGCTGCAGTCATTCAGTTTTTTTTTAAAATGCTTTCACAAACTACAATGATCAGTGAATTTCACTTCTAACTTTTCTAGCGCTTGACGATTATGGGCAAAACACGTAACAATATTAACAAAGAAAGGTGACTTGATCACGCTAGTTACGTTAACTAAAACTTTTACAAAAAGTTCGTAAGTTGGAAGCTTTCGACCTTATCTTAGGTCTTCATCACGCCAATGGAGGACTAAGATTGTTGCCAGATTCTACATTTGAATTTTTCCTATTTTTGTTGCCAAAACTTAGAATTGATCTCCAGATTAACGGAATGTAGAGAGGAGATTCGGAGTTGCAAGTCATTGAGTTGAAAATAATTTCTATGCTTTCACGGTAACGGAGGGCAAAACGATTGTCAAACGAAGCAATTCGTTTTGCTTCGTTCCAGTGGGGAACTGCAGATGTGTCTTCCATTGTCAAAATAGACAAGGCAGTGTTGGGATTGCCTTTCGAAACATCTTTTCTATGTTCTAAAATTCTATGGCTTATGCTCCTGTATGTGCTTCCAATGTATAAGTTATCCCCAGTAGAAGAAGAGATAGGAATGCAGTAAACTCCTGGGAGGTTCAGGCTTTCAACTTTGTCCCTATCCCTTTGTAGAAGTTTCAAGATGTTTGGGGTAGATTTAATGGCAAGATGGTAACCAAAACTTCTAAAAAGAATCTGTAACTTATAAGCATAGGAAGGATGGTAAGGAACAGAACCACAGAATTTCAGGTCTTCTTTCTTGTGAGGAAGGAGGCAACTCCCTCATAAAGAAATATGAAAACCATTCGAAAATCGAATGCCTCCTTCCTCACAAGAAAGAAGAAATGAAATTCTGTGGTTCTGTTCCTTGTTCCTAGTAGTACAATCCAGTTGAATCCTGTACACAAAAGAATGACTCATGTTGATTCAGCTCATGCTTTTAGATTGCTGGGTTCAAATTGCTGATACATGCTGAGTCACCTCATGCTTTCACATTGCTGGTACAGCTAGTTTTATCCCACTTGCCTCAAAGTATTCCATCCAGTTAAAAAAAAAAAAAAACCTAATTATTTCAAAACAATTTTTAAATTGAATCATGACTAATTCAATTTGATTTTTTCATTATCAAATTTATACCAAGCCGGTAAAGTTTGGCATTGAACAGTACAATATTTTTAATTATTTGACAAGTCTACATTTATTCTATATTAGGCCAAATTATCACATACAGGTAATTATCTATTATGATGCATAAGTGTCCGCATAGAATGTGTCAAATTATGAGTTATAGTTAAAATAATTATATTGGCAATCAAAATCCCACTATTTTCCTTTCACAGCCTTTTCAACTATACTTTTAGGTTCAATTAAAAAAAAAGCGCTCTGGTAACTCCTGTGCCTTATGCCATAATACTCACTTAATGAAGCAACGTCTTTGCACTTAAAAAATTTGTTTATAAAAAAAAAATAATAAATTTTAGCGTCTCTCAGAGGTAGGCAAGATTTATATTATATTTTTTTCTGAAATGTACATACTTTGCTTGACATGTAGTAAAAATTTGGTAGTGATATGTTGATTAGACACAGAACTATGAATTTTTTTCTCAAATACTGCGTCTAAAAGTGGAGTCTCGGAAACGTCATCAATGTGCAATTTTCCAAAACTTTGACATTTTATATCTCTCAAACTATGTGGCCTAGAGAGGAACATTTTTACATGAATTAGTAACTTGGTGGTAGTAACAAGTAAAAAAGTTTCATGAAAATCTGAGTTGGTGGGTGTCATACCCTGGGTGAATTGGCATGGAATGACCCTGTGGATAGTGTACATTAAAATAATCATGGTTAACAATGAATTTTGTTTACAGCTGCAAATTCTAACTCTCAATCTGCATAAACTACTTAATGTACAGTATGTGGGCAAAAGTGACTGGGCACTAAGTAAATAGAAAAACAGTATTGTATTTAAATCAGTAACTGGCAGGTCCTCCATTTGCAGAGATTACAGCAACCACCTGCTGAGGTAAACTGTACACAAGCCCATGAGGTACAGACAGCAGGGTCTTCCTCCATTCTGCCAGAAGTACATCAACCCCAACTCTCAGTGAAGATTGTCGTGTTGGTCTAGACCTCACTTGTCGTTCAAGTTCATCCCATAAGTGTTCAGTGGGACTAAGGTCTGGGTTCTGAGTAGGCTAGCTCATTCATGAGAACTGATTTTTCTCATGCCACTCCATCATAGTCTGAAAACAGAAGTGGCATTGTCATCCTGGAAGAAACAATTGTCGTGTCTGTAGAACTGCCACAACGTTGGCAGCATCGAGTTATCCGGATATCTCTAATACAGCACAGAGTTCACGTTATCATGAATAACAACCAGTGGACCCACACCGTACCAGCTGAAACAGCCCCATAACATAACTCCACCACCACCATGCTTCACAGTCGACACTGTACACGCCAGAATCGGACATTCTACAGATGACCGCCAAATCCAGACACTTCCATCGGATCAGAATAATATGAAGAGAAGAAATTAATCGCTCTGTAACACTTGCTGCCAATGCTCCAAAGTCCTTTTTTTTTTTTTTTGGCTGTTGACACCATTGTCGCTTTATTGGTCTTTGTGATGAGGTTTATGGGAGGCTGCTCAGTCATGCCACCTGAGTGCATGGGCCTCTATTTGAAATGTCTTGGTAGAGACCATAACATCCGAGGCCAACGCAAACTCGTGCTATGGCATGCATTGGTTGGGCCCTGGTTTTCCAGATCTCCCTTTGCAGCACCCTCCGGTGTTTGGGTTGCAGTTCCGTGGGTCTTCCAGGGTGAGGTGAATTCCTGCAATGTACCATTGTCCTCTACTTGTTGATGACAAAGGCCACAGTCGATTTAGCTATCTGTCTACACCTGCAATGTTTCTTATGGTCCTGCAACCAACTGAGCTGCCTATTACACTGCTTAACAATGGCTAAGAACGGATCATAAACGGCTATATAGCGCATAAAAAAGTAAGTGTGGTTGGATGCCAAGTGAAATAAAATAATGTCAGAATGCCAGGACATTACAAGAAACACAATTTATTGTGCTCTGAAATCCAGAAGGCTTTGGAACGTGTTCAAGGGACAAACAGGCCATTTTGTGCAGAATACGTAAACGTGAAAAAAAAAGCAATTACCGTCCGCAGGCGTTCCGGCGTAAGATGTCAATACGGGATATGGCCACCATGGAGGGCGATGCAAGATTCCACACGTCGTGTCATGCTTTGCACAACATTATCAAGCAGCTGTTGGGGTAATTTATCCCATTCCTCTGTCAGTGCACGGATGAGGGTGTCCTTGTTTATTGGAGGGCATTGGCGACCAGCAAGACGTCTCCCCAAAGCATCCCACACATTTTCAATGGGATTCAGATCTGGAGAACGTGCCGGCCATACGAGGCGTTGAATATCCTCGCTCTCAAGACACTCCTGGACAGTGACTGTTCGATGACATGTTGCGTTGTCGTCCATGAAAATGAATCTATCACCGACAGCACCACGGAACATGCAAACATGAGGTAGCAGAGCATCATTAATGTATCGTTGGCCAGTCATAGCCCCAGTTGGAAGCACATAGAGGGACGTACGGCCATTGATCATGCCAGCCCATACCATGACACTACATGTCGGATATCGGTCCCTTTCCTGTATGTTTGCTGGAAAATATGCAGTACCACTATCACGCCAGATCAGTTGTCGTCGACAATCGGACGATAGACTGTATCTACTCTCATCTGAGAAGAGGACAGCAGACCAGTCGTTATCAGTCCAATTGCGATGTTGATGGCACCATTGCAAACGGGCGGTACGGTGACGTCTGGACAATGGGATGCACACAACAGGACGGCGGGCGTTTATTCCTCCTTCATGCAAACGTCTGGCGACAGTTTATCGGGAGATCCGCTTGCCAGTAGCAGCCATAAACTGATTTGCTACCTCACTAGCTGTGCTGCGCCGGTGTCTTTTTGTTGATAGCACTATGTACCGATCTTCTGCAGGTGTCGTACTGCGAACACGACCTCCCCCGTGACGTTTGCTACACTCTCTATTTGTTTGAAATGATTTCCAAAGCCTTGAAACAACACTGTGGCTGACGTCGAACTCCCTAGCAACATCTGTTATTTTTCGCTCTTCTTCAATCTTGCCAATAATACGGCCACGCGTAAAATTATCTAGGTGATGTCGGGAAGACATACTGAAAATTGCAAGTTCGTCAATTGATTCTTTCCCTTTCAACTTTGCGTTTGAACAACAACGGTCAATACGAGTCAAATCCTTTATATCTCTTATCAGCGCTATGACGTCACGAACAAGTTCGGCAATCCAAAATTTGCATATGCACAACAAGTCTTAGTGTATCCCGCACTTAGGCTAATTTCCACATTTTCCTGCTTTCCATTTTATGGTTGCTATTGTCATCCGTCCTTAGCAATTGTCCGGCAGTGTATAACACCCTTTTCAAACTCTGAGAGCCATTTTATCAGTGATTAATTTGAACGTAAATCCATTGCCGTTTTTATACCTTATTACCAAAAGTCTCTGCTGCTGGAGCACTGTCCAACCACTTTTGTCCACATAGAGCATAAGCCATATACTGAAAATGGTGTGATCGACGATACTTATACATAAGCACATGGAAGGTTTTTCTGCATGTTCAGAACGAGACCAACACTGAACTTTGATAAATATTATCTAAATCATTTTAATTGAATTTAATTCTATGAAGCCAATAAAATTGAACAAACAGCAATTTCACTTGTACAAAGTAAGGGTGAATTATTCCAATTTTTTTCTATCATCAACAAATTGCCTCCCTACAACTGGTGTTTCTTCTGTACATCCATCAGTAATGGTGGATCACATGTTATGTCCTTCAGAAGCAGTTTGTTTACTGTACTTTGGGTACAACAAAAGATTGCAAAAAATGCATAGACAGTACTGTAAATCACAGCAAGGCTGATACATGGGGCAAAAGAATATCTGTAAAACAGTCATGTCAGACTTCACATCTTCCCTTGCATCACAAAACCATGATCTGTGTAAACAGAATTCACTCTTCAAAAGCTAAACAACCATACTGTATAAAACAGACACTGTAATTGATCACTCAGAGAGACAGCATATGTTTAATATTAAACCACACAAGTTACTCAAAGGCACTAACAAAATGTGTTCTAATACAGGTAATTCAGGGAGGCTGAGAAAGTCTATTAATTCATTTAGACCTTTCTGCACACTTTTAATAGAGATGAGGACAATTTTGTGAACATCTTGTGCTGGAAAGAAGAACTGGGTATGCCAAATCTACCCATCAAGAGACAATCTGAAGAGTTACATCACCCACATTCTTCATGAAGAAGAAATTACCATATAAAAAATTACTAAAGAATATTCACAAACTGTGTTGCATTCAGCTACACTGACACAATATTTGTTACTTCACAATACCTGACTTCATTGTCAGTTTCTGAGAACTATGCAAGTGACTGCCAATACCATATATAAAAGAACTGTTTTGCCTCATTTCGTGGTATGCTTTAATTCCTTGCATCAGGAACAACAACAGTAATTTTGGTACATTAAAGAACGGCTAACATGGTAAAAGAATTCTCTGTTAATCACTCTTGTGACATCTGTGAAACAGTAAGTTAAGATCAACATATCACAATTTTATGGTTATTGCATCAAGACATGCAAAATGGCTCCCTCCATTTACAACAACTTGGGCTGGCCACTCCACAGCAATGGTATCCCAGATTCTTTCTTAACCATTGCCACATGGAAGCAGACATCAAAAACTGTTAACAGTGGTCACCACAGATGCTTAAAATCACCAAGAATTAAACATCACTGAAGAAGTGGTATCCACTTTGAAAACCATTCAAGAATATTTAAAAAAAACAACAACGTTGGTAACCCCCCTCTCTATATGATGCTCCATGACTTTCTTATGAATGTTATATTCTACAATACAGGCATTTGTGCTATATATATATATATATAGCACAAACAGTATTGCAGATTATATAACATTCTATAAGAAAGTCATGGAGCATCACTTCTGCTGTGGCCATTATGGAGAAAAAAATGCAAATAAAAGAATGACAAGCCATCAATTGATGTGCTCATTTTATTATCACATACAGAGGTTATAACTGATTTTGCTGTAAAAGGGCAACTGAATATACTTAATTCATGGCTGCATTAATTTGGATTCTTCAACAGGTAAGTATAACAAGATGGCATGCATGGATGGATGGGGGGTCTAACGACGACGTTTTGCGATTGCAAGATTTTTGATCCTTGAAGAGCACTTGGCAACCAGAGCACTTGCCTTCACCTTGAAAGCATCGGCATTAATACGCATCTTTTCGAACGTTGTCTGATGATCCCTTGCCTTAGCCAGCTCTTGCACTCGTGTGGAGGGTTGAGCATGTAATGCACCTGGTGACACAGGACGAGGCAACTTATACTGAGGTCGGAATTCAGGATGTGGCTTTTTCGGTTTTGCCAACTTGCAAATATATTCTGAGGCAACATACTCCAATGCACTTCTTGGCACCTGATGAGGGCAGAAAAAGAAAAAAACATTACTAAGGATTTTTTGGGAAGTGATATAAGCTGAAAAAAAAAAAAAAGGAATATTGCAGAACATGCAAAACATACTAGTTCTTAAATCACAAATCTGCTTTATCTCTCTCTTATACGATAATTAAACTGTTTTCCACAAAGACAAAAGCAAGTAATGCTAATCAAATATCTGTTCCTGTTCTGAATGAAATTTGCAAATAAAAATGTTACCTGAAATGGTTCCCCAACTTTGCGTAGGTGAAAATAGCTGAAATCATGGTGCTGGATCACCAAATATGTACATCTTGACATGTAGTGATAACCAATATTAGAAATAACATTCTATCAAGAAGTTGTACATATCCAGCTCTACAATACTATTTCTTTGCAGAACCCAACATGTGACATATTTTGGAGCATGGGATTGTTTCTAAAGTGCTTCATGTCAACATCCACTCCTTTTTGTGCATGATTTGGGATTTAATGGATCTTACAAACACTTCAAAAACAAATAGTATCATCACCTGCCCTTAATTTAAGGCCATTGGTTCCATTAACCAGGGTCTTACCTGGAATTCAAATCTAGTTTCAATAATACAAAGAACCAAGAGACTGCACTCTGAGAAGAACATTTCCAAATTTCTGTTGTTGAAAACATCAGTACATGAGCAAATATAGGGATAATCATAACAGTTACTATGGGTAAAAACACCTTTAAATTTAAAAGATTCTGTCAGTTTATTCCAATTCCTCAGAACTTTGGAAAGTTCATGATTATTTGACATCAGGAAAGAAATATTTCAATTCATCTTGTACAGCACTACTGCCTTATTCGAGCATCATTTGGAAACAAGTGTAATTATGCTAACTCACTGCCAATGTTGCTTTTTGAAAAGATACTTCACAAAATTTTAAGCAAAACAAAATTAATGTTCAACACGCAGTACAATAGAAATAAGAAATAAATGGTAAACAAATAAAATTGCGAATCCAGAAACTAATGCCAAGCAGTACACATTACTCCTTAATAATGCTTTCTAGTTTTACAAATGACTTTTTATTTACGCTTTCCAACCGTAGGTTGAAGAAGCGTATATGCTCCAGCTTTGTCTGTCCGTCCGTCCGCACGATAACTGGCGTAAAAATGGTTCGATTTCGATGAAATTTTAGTATGTGGTAGGGGACCACCTAGGGACGAACCCCTATTGAAAATGGGACAAATGGGGCCAAAGGTCACGACGTAGGAGCGGAATCATTCCATTGACCTTATGCGCCATAACTTGCGTAAATATCGTTCAATTTCAATGAAACTTTACTATGTGGTAGGGGACCACCTAGGAACGAACCCTATTGAAAATGGGGTCAAAGGTCACGACGTAGGAGTGGGATCATTCCATTGCCTTTATGCGTCATAACTTGCGTAAATATGGTTCGATTTCAACTTAAGTTTACTATGTGGTAGGAGACTGCCTGGGGACAAACCCTCTTCAAAATGGGTGAAGTGGGGTCAAAGGTCAGGACATAAGATCCGGATGCATTCCATTGCTCTTATGCGTCACAACTTGAGTAAAAATGGTTCGATTTTGATGAAATTTCAGTATGTAGTAGGGGGACCACCTGGGGACGAACCCTATTGAAAATGGACGAAATGTGGTCAAAGGTCAGGACATAGGATTGCGATCCTTTCCATTGCCCTTATCCCATATTATTAAGGTGGACGTCAAGTAATTTTGCTTCCTACACTTCTAATGGAAGAAGTTTTGTAAACATTTCCTTCACAATTAATGTGTTCCCAAGGATGAAAATTTGAACATCGATTAAAATAACTTCATATTATAACTTGGAAAACTTAATATGTTCTAAAACATAACCACAATCATATTAAAAATCAATAACTTTTCCTTTGGTTGTGTTGAAACCAGGGAAAAGATGGCGCGACCTGTACTTTGATGACGTCAGCGGGCAAAAAAATGTTGGATTGCGTAATTACGGTTATGGTTTAGATAATATTAAGTATTCCAAGTTATGAAATGAAGCTATTTTAATCAATGTTCAAATTTTCATCCTTGTGAACGCATTAATTGTCCAGAAAAAAGATGGCGTGACCTGTGTTTTCATGACGTCAGTAGACAAACAAATGTTGAATTGCATAATTATGGTTATGTTTTAGAAAATATTAAGTATTGCAAGTTATAAAATGAAGATATTTTGATCGATGTTCAAATTTTCATCCTTGGGAACGCATTAATTGTGAAGAAAATGTGTACAGAAGTTTTTCCATTGGAAGTATAGGAAGCAAAATTACTTGACGTCCACCTTAAAGTAGCAATTCTTCTATGTTTGTATGTACATTTTATTTTGAAAACAGCTCTAAGAATTTTGATGAAAGTCGTTAACCTACCGTTTCCTGGTACTAGAAATCGATTTAGCTTGATCTCGACTTTAGGAGAATTCGTTCAGTGGGTTAAATAACCACCCCAAATTATAATGTTTTTAGTGGTGGCGTTGTTCCATTATTCCATTAATGTTACCAATGCTTAGAAATCTTATGACGTCACAATCTCGCCGCGTTTGAGAATGTTGGCGCGCGGTCACGCCATCTATCTCATTATGCCACGCGTTGTGTGTGGATCCTATTAAAGTTTTATGACGTCACACTTGCGGTGAGTGATGGTTGCGATTCCCATCTGCCTCATTACGTCACGCGTTGTGTGATTGTGTCCGTCCGCACAATAACTCGCGTAACAATCGTTCGATTTCGATGAAATTTTAGTATCTGCTAGGGGATCACCTGGGAAGGTACCCTATTTAAAGAGAACGAAATGGGGTCAAAGGTCAGTACATAGGAGCGGGATCCATTCCACTGCTATTATGCGTCATAACTAACGTAAAAAAGGTTCGATTTCGATGAAATTTTAGTATGTGGTAGAAAACCACCTGGCGACAAACCTTATTGAAAATGGGCGAAATGGGGTCAAAGGTCAGAACATAGAAGCGGAATAACTTCCATCGCCATTATGAGTCATAACTTACGTAAAAATGCTTCGATTTGGATGAAATGTTAGTATGTTGTAGGGTCTTGCCTGGGGACGAATTCTATTGAAAATGGGCGAAATGGGGTCAAAGGTTAGGACAAAGGTTAGGACAAAGGAGCGGGATCTATTCCATAGCCCTTATGCATCATAACTTACGTAAAAATGCTTCGATTGCGACAAAACTTTATCATGTTATTTCGGAGGTATACCAAACCGGTTCTGTTGAATATCATCGAAATGGGATCAAAGGTCAAGGCACAGGACCAAGATTTATTCCACAGCCATTATTCTCATATTTTGAGTAATGATTTCTGGTATGTTGGAAAGCGTATTATAATCAATGCATTGAATGATTTTACTAACTTGTTTACTTCGATTATCACAGTTGTACTTAGCTCTGCTTTTATGTTTGTTCATTTTAAAGATGCTGAGCAAGGACCAATTTTTGTGCATGTGCTTAAAAACAACAGTGTCATTTTCTTGGTAGTATTAAAGATAAGTGTTTCAGCAATTTGCTGTTACTCAAGACAGAAATATTGCTTGGATGTATATAATTATATATGGCTGTCTTCGGTACAGACAAGAGCAGTAGCAGACATCTGACAAAACACAGGGCATAGATATGCGATCACTCTAAAGGAGGAGTACAGTGATACCTTCTTTTATACTCATTATGTAATCAGACGAATTATTGTATCAGACAAAGAAATTATAAAGCCTTGAGGGGCAATTTCCTAATTTTCATTTTTTCTTCCAAATTTACAAAAACGGTTACCTAGAACACCATACCTCCAACAAATATCCCATTTATTCTAACTGAAATATCAATGAAAACTGTGTACACACATTTGCAGCCTTTTTAGTCATGCAGATAAAATTATGGTAAGGGTTCGTACACTTTTGGGAGAAAAAAATAAAGGACTTTCCAGGACTTTTACAAAAAAAAAAAAAAAAAAAAAATCCAGGATGATTATTATGCTTTAGAGTATCATGGTCAAATTATTTTATAAAAGTAATTTCGGTTTTAAGTAATAAAAACGATGAAAGATTTAAATGGGATCAGTGTGCTTTTTTACTCATTACATTTCTTTTTCATGTTTTTAAATGGAAAATTACCCAATAATGCAAAACTGAAACAGGATGGTGCAATCACCACAAGGCCTACCAGAAAATCATTTCCCTCAATTTGAAAATGATTTATTCAATCAGTTATTTTAACTGCATCACTATTCTGAACTATCTTCCCGTGTAATTAGTCTATTATTGATAACAATTGAAATTGTTATAAAATAAAGCAAGGGCAGACCCAGAATTTAAGAATGGTGAGGGCACACATCTAATCAGTTAAAAAGAAATATAGAAGGAAACATGATATAAGTCTATGCAGTGTTGCCAACTTTTAAAAAGAGGTTGTCAGGAGCACCATCCTGCTCGTCGGGGTATTTTTTTCATGAAGATTGCTCATGTAGTTTTACTCATCACGCTTAAGTGAAAACACTTATGAGGGGAAATACCATTTAACAACACAGGAGGGTGGAAACATCGTGGGGAAAAAAAAAAATTAAGATTACCAAAAAAATTCTTCTCTCCGTCCGACTTCCGCTTTCGCACATTACCCCCCCCTCCCCATTTTCAAGCTGAAATACAAATATTTATTATGGAATAAAATGCTATCTAACAAAAATAGTGGGCAGAAGAAACATTGCAAAGAAAAAAATTATGATTACGGGAGAAATCCTCACTTTGTCTACCTTCCGTTTTCGAAAGATGGAATTCCGACCCCCCCCCACACACACACACACAGACCAACAATCTCCAAAAAATCTGTGCTCATTTGTTGATCGATTTCGTGAATTACAGAAATGATAAAGGTAATGGCGGAATTCCTCAAATCCGGGATCTCATGCCTGAAAATTACAGAGAAATTTTCAGAAATTGTTGCCAACAGTTTTAAGCTGAAATGTGAAAACTTATACAACATAATGATATTTAAATACAATACTGGACAGAGGCAACATTGTGAGAGAGAAAAAATACGATTACGGGGGAATCTTCAGTCCGTTGAACTTCCGTTTTTGGAAGGCACGGAAGGGGAAATACCATTCCCAGACACGGAAAACTGCCGCTGCTCCAATTTTCTCTTCTCTTCAGTTCTGCATTTATATTAAGAAAAAAGAAAGTGTGAA
Organism: Macrothele yani; assembly: GCA_039090855.1. Taxonomy (NCBI): domain Eukaryota; kingdom Metazoa; phylum Arthropoda; class Arachnida; order Araneae; family Macrothelidae; genus Macrothele; species Macrothele yani. The sequence continues at coordinate 145,383,014 of CM076996.1, forward strand.
TTAATCAACTTCTAACGACCGGAGTGCGCAGTTGCTCTGTTAGCTGTCGATAACAGAGCAACTCCGCTTAAAGCAATTGGAATGTCTGGCCCATGCCTGTTAAGACTAAAAATTGAAAATAATGGAAAAGTTGAAAATAGGTGAAAAATATTCATGGAAAAGGCTATGCTAAGATTTTTTTTTTTTTTTACAAATACGTCCCCCAGAAACAGAGATAGCAAAAAAAAAAGTTTCAACCTTTACACCCCTAGCAGAAAATCTTTGCATTATTTAAAGAGGATAATGCTCTACATCTCCATTGTAGCTAATGGCATACAGTAAAGAAGAAATTTCTCCATAGGGTTTTTAGAAGCGGTGATACAGCTGCAAACTGAAGTACAAAAAAACACCACCTAGCGATAGAACTGTGAACTACAAAATTCCTCGTATACTACACTGCTGGCCACCCAAAATGCAACACCAAGAAGGACACGAGATAGCAAAGCCAGATTTACTGGACACATAACAACAGATACAAAGATGAAACGATTGAGCTTACAGGCCCGTGCGACTTGCGGAACACGCAAACATCAATAGTTCGTGTGGCCCCCATGGCTGGCAATAACGGCCGCTACACGCCGCGGCATCGAGAACGAAAGAGGCTTTGGATGTGGGCTTGGGTATGTCGGTCCAGGCTGCTTCTACACGTTGCCACAGTTCATCAGGCGTAGCCGCGGGTGGTGCTTGCCGGGCCACTCGGTTGCCGACGTGTTCGATGGGCGTCATATTGGGAGAACAGGCGGGCCACGGCAGCAGTGACACCTGGTGGGCCGTGAATAATTGTTGCACGATGCATGCCAAGTGCGGGCGCGCGTTGTATTGTTGAAACGTGGCCGCTGGCAAGCCCTGCACGTAAGGGAGGACGGACTACAGGCTCCAAAACGTCGGAGATGTAGCGGTGGCTGTGGAGTGTACCGGCGATGCGTACCAGAAGGGTGCGGGTGTCATATCGAATTACGCCCCACACCATAACGCCAGGCGACGGACAGGTATGGCGATGCATAATGCAGGCGTCATGCAGTCTCTAGCCACGGTGCTGCCACACGTGGATCCGACCGTCGTGGTGTTGCAGGCAGAAGCGAAATTCGTCGGAGAAGACAACGTCGTGCCATTCCGCAGTCTAGGTGTGGCGTTCAACGGCCCACTGCTGCCGCACTCACCAGTGGGGTAACGTCAATGGTAATCGGAGCAATGGGCGCCGTGCGACAAGTCGCAGCTCCTGCAGACGCCGCCTAACGGTACGTGCTGACACAGGTTGTTGCACAACACACACTAATTCCTGCACTAACGTTTGTGATGTGGCGGTATGAGCTGTCAATGCTCGCCGCACAACATGCCAGTCATCTTGTTCGGTGGTGTGCCGCGGCAATCACTCACGTTGGTTGGTCCGTCTGTCCCTCCTGCACCCACCAAATCCATACTCGCCTCACTGTGGCTGGATGTCGTCCCACATGGGCGGCGATGTGTCGGTACGATAAACCGCTGTCGCGATAAGCTACTATTCGTCCTCTGTTGAACTCCGAAACGTGCTGGAATGACTGCCGTATTCTGCGACGAGGCATCAGGAAGTTTCCCACGCACAGGTCCGGCAGCACAACACATTTCCACTACTTACACCCCGCCTTCTGTGCACCCTTCTTATAGTGCTTCTCAGTGGCGTGCCAAGCGCACATAATTTGCATATGCCCTGCAATGATAATCATTTGCATGTTCTCTCGCAGGCGAAGCATGCTGCGAATTTCAGGCCAATCGGATGCTTCCAACTTGGTGTTGCATTTTAAGTGGCCAGCAGTGTAGCTTAAATGGCATCCAATGTTGAGACTTTATGGCATCCACGTTTGCTCTCTGCCAACACGACAGTTTCATCAGCATACAGCAATCTACACACACCGATATCACCAAGACATAAACCACTATTATCTATTTTAATCATTGGTCAAAATCCGATTTCTGGATTTACACATGACTACATAAATTCCCAATTACAATAATTTTCCCCTACTGAAATATCCTCACCTCAATATTCTTAACAAAAGTTGAAAGAGGAGTTAAGGGACTACCAAGTGAGAATGGATTCAGAGACTAACTCTACCTTCAAACAAACATGGGATGTTAATTCCCCTAACCATGCAGTGTTTCTCCTACTCTGATGTATAGCAGTGAAACCTGGGTACTACAGAAGAAACATAGAAGTTGTTTGTGAGCTGGAGAAATGCGTTATTTATGGGGGGTTTGTGGCAAGACACGTTCTGATTGTGTGAGGATTGAAGATGTGAAGCAAAATGTTGTTAGCAAGGTGGAGACTAATATTCTTAGGTGGTTTGGCCATGTTGAAAGAATGAGCGATGAGATGCTTACTAAGAAAATCTTTTTAGTCCAAGTGGTAGAAAGGAAAGGCAGAGGGCAAGGAAGTCACAGGAGGATCAGATTCAGGAGTGTCTGCATGAGAAAAGATTATGAGTATAAAGTATAGAAGATCTTGTGTACAGCGGTGGAGCGCACTTCGCACAGGAATGGAGGCCAAACATTATGTGCAGCTCAAAATGGGACAAACTTTTGACTCACCCAGGTAAATAGGCGTACAAAACTTAGTTGGAGAGCATTTGGAAGAAACAGTACATTTTTCAAGAGCAGTTTACCATTATGTCTTAAAAGAAAAATGTTTAATCAATGCATCCTCTCAGCAGGACGTGCAGCAGTCCAATGAGAAAATTTAAGTAGGAATTTTAGGATTTTTTTCCAAAATTTTAGGACAACTGCTTTTCTCGAAAAAAAAAAAAAAAAAAAAAAAACCAACAACAAGAACAGTAAAGTTAGTATGAAACATTTAAAGAAAGAAAAACCTTCTGCCTACTTTTCTTTTTTATAGTAATTTTTATTTTAAGGTTACATTTAAAATCAGGAATTTTCTCAGTGTCTTGACAAATTGGAAAGTCCTGAAAGATGGTGAGCAGGGCTAATAGTCCGTAGGTCAAGCACATTATTGCTCAGTGCATCCAATTCTAAATCTGTTGAAACTTCTACTGAATTACAGCATTTTTTCCTCCAGAAAATTTTGATTGTCATTTAATTTTCAGTGCAAATATAAACTTAGCAAACACCCAGATCAGTACGGAAAACTAAAATGTTAACTGAAACAGATGCTACTAACAGACCACTGCCAAATTCATCATGCAAGTACACATGCCTCAGAGAACTTGAAAATTCCATCGTCCTGGAATGGGAATCGAACCTGCATTTCCCGATTTACGTTCGAGTATGTTACCCTTACACCACACAGAACAAGGAACCTCCAAGCTAGCTAACAAGGAACCTAAAATGTTAATTTTCTTGCACAATTCACCCAATGGCAATATTAGAATGAAACTTTGCATCTTAATTGCTGGAGCACTTCCTTATTTATTTACTTCTCATTTGCAGGTGAACAAAGCTACTATTGACTAGAATCACCTTAGTGTTATGGTTATTCACATTGTTGTTGCATGAGGTAAAACTTCTTGTTTCATAAGAAATTCACAATTTGGGCCATAAGACAAAATAATTGCTACTACAAACAGTACCAGTATGTTTAATAATTTGGTGGATTTATGGCACATTTTTTATAGTAAATATTTGATCGCAGCAAAGCATAATAATATATGTATTTAATACATACATACCAAGTATTCCTTGATATTTTTTTCTTGCTGACAGACACGCATCCACAAATAACAATGTTTACTTGCAATTGCCATTGGTTTATTGGTTCTCATGTATACCACAAGTATGAGTTTTCATGAAGCTAGGTGAAATCAGCTTGAATTTTGAGGAACTTTGTTTGGAAAAGCATTATTCCCATTGTCATTGTTCATAACAATCAATTTGAAATACATGTTTTTTTAAGTTTAACAAATCCATTAGCGCGGTTATTCACATTGGTAAAACAAAATAATACAGCTGGGTCATTCCACATAAAACCTATAGATGACTGTTGGTGCACAGTTTCACATACTAATTTTTACACTATTACCATCACCTAAAAAAATATTTAATGTTAACTCTTCACTAATGGAAGACAGCAAGTTTAGTTGCATTGTTAGTTCTCCAACTCAAAGCATATAACAATGTCAGCTACTCAACCCAAGGCTATCTATGGAAGCAAAAAATACCCATCTTCCCCTTACCCTACCTACACCATCCTGCAGCAAATGGCAAAAGTGCCCCAAGTGTTCACTGAAAAATAAAATAAAAAATAACATTGTCTCATTTGGCCTAATGGGTACCTCACCGAGTACACAAAATGAAATTCCTGGACTCTCCAGGTAAAGTTCCGACTATATTGGAAGTATTCCCCAAAATTCATATGCCGGAAGCTTAATTACTGTTGTATTAATATTGTTGTATTGATATTCTTGAATGAACTATCCCATAACAAAATACTGAATTTGCCTTTAACTCTTATAAGGCAGTTTTTTTTTTTTTTTTTTTGCAATATCGTCATACACAATAGCAATATGGCACATACACACGAGCACACCATGCCCTAATTATCATGGCCTATGTGGATTTCTTTTTACATAATTCAAGTTAACATTCTCCTTTAAAAGTTACTTAAAAAAATGCAGAATTGTAAGAAATTTGCAGTTTTCTTAAAAAGGTGGTTGGTGGAGGATTTTCATCTCCCATATCACTTTTTTTCAACAAAAGGAAAATTCCTTTCCATGTACAGGATAATTAACAAAGGTCTCTGTTTGAACTTTGGTTTATTTAAAGTACACCAGTTTTTACCCACCCTTTTGAACCCACAGAACCTCCTTTGGAAAAGATTTATAGAAATTTCAAACATGGAGATTTTTTTTTTTTTTACCATAACCCAAAAATATTAGTACATTTTAATTTTAGGAAATAAAATACCGACTATGAAAATTTAAAGTTTCCAAACTTTTTCCGAAAATTCACAGTTTACCTGACTTCTGGAGCCCCACCCCCAATTTTTTTCTGATTTCCAGGTAAAGTGGGAAGTCTCTTAGAAACTGAGAAAGGTTACATAATTGAAAAAAAAAAAGTTTTCTGCAGTATGAACCCAAATCTATGTACTGAGCCTCCACTATGGAATCACAGAGAATGAGTAAATGTTAAGCTTCCTAAATCTGGTTTAAGCATAAAAATAATGAAACCAATTTACAGCTTTTCTTACTATCTCACTACCAGTGTTACAAAGTAGTGCGAATATTAAAATCTAGAGTGCCACAAGATGGGTTGGCTTGCTAATTGAAAATCTAGCTTCATATGAAATGACTCAGCTGTAGTTTTTGTGCATATTGAGGACCCCCCCCCCACGCCCTCTTCCTAACTCAATTTAAGTTTTTTTTTAACCAAAGTATCTTTTTCTTGTTCTAAAGATTGTAGCTTCTCCAAATGTGACAATGTCTCACTACCTTCAGAAATTAACTTTTGAGCAATACACATTTCAGCATGGTTATTCTTTGTCTTGATAGCCTTAGATAATCTTTCTGTTCCTTCTTTTATCATTGTCATTGAAGTTTTTTTTTTCAATTTTTAGTTCCTCTATCTTTGCATTACATGTAGCTACTACTGTCACAATCTAATTTACGTTTCTTTATGTCATCAGCTTCTTCTTTTGCTTCTCCATTAGCAAATTTATTTTTCTTAATTTATCTTCATCATCTTTCAGTTTTTGGACATGTTCTTTGTAACACTTATGAGCATTTAGAACACTGTTTAATAATGATCTTGTGATGGGGACACAACTTACTTTCCTGCCATAGTATTTTATGGCACTTTTCACTATTCTTATAGCTTTGATAGTAAATTCATTGAAAGAATTCCTCTCCTTTGTTAGCATAGCATTATTGATTGAAAATCCCCACTCTGGATCTGCATTACCATGAGGAAGAACTAATGAAGCTTTGATAAGTTTAGCAAGATTGCTGTATTTCACACTGCCACTTTCATCATGCAAGTCTAAAATAGCCCTCCAATAATGATCAATGCGTGGAATAACTTCATCCTTACATGAATTTTTGCTTATTTCTTCAACAATTTTATCCATTTGCAAAAGCTTCCATTCATCCCTAATAAGATCAGTTAAATTATCGGAAAAGTATAAAAATTGACAAATACGCGTAACTGCTTGTAACCCTTTAGTAACATCACAACCATGGAATTCTGTGCATATATTTATTGGCTTAAGCACCTGAAGATCTTTAAGTTTTTGATTACAAAATGGCAGATGCTGTTTTGAGATAATCTACAGTAGCAATTAAGGCTGCTCTTATATCAAGCATGAACAACTTCTTTTCAGAATCCTTCAGTTCTTGCAGTAGTCTTTTTGAAGTTGTACCAATTTCTATCTGTTTCAGGGGTTTCCAGTTACTTTCATCTCTGATATCCAAACTTTTTAAATCCTTACCCTCTTTTTGAGCAACTTTATCATCATGAATAAACTTTGAAATCACATTTCTCAGTAAGTCATTGGATTCTGAATAGAGTAAATGAATCATTGGGCACTCAGTTTGAAAAATCAGCAAGAATTTCTTAAATACTTTATGAATGAAAATTATAAATGCTATATAGCAAAGGACAACAACATTTCTGAGAGAATTTCTGATTCGTTGATATCGATTAGTACTACCAATTAATTTGTCAAGGTTTTTTTGCTGTGGCAGAAACTTTAAAAAATATTCTTTCAAATTTGTGAACTGCTCATATATTCGCTCAGCAACTGGACCTATAAGTTAGCCACCTACTACTTACATGCCTTATCAAAAACTGTGACACTACATTTGTTACATCCTCAATGCTTTTACAGTCTTCTCTTCTTGCGGCACTGTTTTTCAAAAAATAGTACATGTCACAGGCAAATTCATCTAAATCAAAGTTACAATTTTTTAAAAGCTTTTTGAAGTCATTATTTACAACATGCAGGTTACAAAATCCAATTTCCAAGACTCTCTTTACCTGTCTCATTCTGCATAACTTCATTAAATTTCTTATATACTCTGATTAACATTTGGTCCATCCATTGATAGACACAATATTCTTTCCAAAGGAATATTATAAGTGCTAAATGCATCCAGCAATTCCTGCAAAATCTGGTCAGAGAAGGCATGCCCCATGAAAACGCTTGTTAAGTATCTGCAACAAATTTCATTTTTTTTTCTGCAGACCAGTACCTAATGTGTATATCCAACTGCCGTTTCATTTGGATGTTTGTTGTTTCATCAGAAGCCACAGTTACTGGTCCAGTGTTATTTTTCAAGTTACATTTTAATTCATTTTCAAAATACGAAGCAAGGCCATGAGATATTATGTAGGCAACTTTTTTTTCTTTTAATTGCATATCACTGGCTATTTTCGAGTCAGGAAACATTTCTCTGAACAGAACATGTGTCTCATTACAGGATTTAAATTAGTAATTATTCTGAGCAACATTCATAGCCCAAATAGCTTCTGCTTTACTAATCTGCATATTATGACTCAATTTATCATGCACAACTTTTACTTGGTGCTGAGCTGATTGCTGACTACCCCTGCTTTTGCTTTCTCCCACTAAAAATGCAACAATAGAATTAGTGCCAAATTTTTTTCCTGGAATTTAGCTTGATGCTTCTTACCACGGTGGTGAGATTTTACTCGAGCAAAACCACTATTTGAAGTTTCAAATGTCTCCCCACATAACAGACGACTAGCACAAAAAATAGTTTCCCCTTTTCTACACCATTCCTTAACTTCAATGCCATCCAATTCCTTCAACAACCATGAGTTGTTAAATTTTGTTTTTTTCCCCGGCATATTTAAAATTCACCTTCAAGCACGTGAATGCGTTCTCACTTCTAGCTTGACGGGAAGTCACATCATCCGAGGCTACATCGATGATATCCTGTTAGTAGTGCCGCGCAGCCACTTTATGGGTCAGCCAAAACGAAGATCATGGTAGTTTTTTCTTTTGTAATCTACTTAGAAACTGACTTTTAACGTCCTTTCTAGAGAAAATAACGATATTTTCCAAATCAAAGGAGACTATTGCAAGACGAAAAAGATTACTCTGCCTCGTACAAACCCGCTGATAAAAATGATGCCGGAGCATGATGGATAATTGGATGACATCACGGCAGTGCTACAGGAGAAGCCTTGCATTAGGAGCAACACAAGTAAGTGAACGGACTCATGCACGCAGAGCTTGCAGCCTCCGAGGCTGCAAGGAAAGCATCATTCGTCAGTCGCATCTGAGACCCACGGGGTGCATTGCGTGGGCGAGACTCTCGTAATCTACCTATTATGTGGGTCTGGGTCGCGTCTCCCCTTTCATTCACAATCCCGTTGGCAACCTACTGAGTTACTCCTCCTTCCCTAACTGAGGATAAAAAAAAAAAAAAAAAAATCCGAATTTTCGTTTAATAGAGCTGAATTTTTGACAGATGCCATAACTTGGTCTTAAATGATTACTCTGCAAATTTCGGTTGAATCCAATGGAAACTTTAAATTACGCACTTTTCTTTTTTTATTTAATTATTAAGACATTCAGAGAAAGAAAGATCAGCTTCATGGGAACGCGCAGATGACCGAGAACTACGGGTTGGCAACATTTATTTCCCTCCCTCCTTTTACTCTGAGGCACATTTGCCTCCTGCTGTTGTATTGCGTCTTTGCTTAACTGAGGATAAAAATGTGAAAAATTAATTTTACGAATTTTCATTTAAAAAAGCAGATTTTTTTATAGATGCTCTAACTTGGTCAAACAAAGTTACCCTGAAAATTTCGCCTGAATCTGGTGAAAACTTTTAAAATTACACACACATACACACACAATTGGACACTTAGAGAAAGAGGTATTAATAAAAAATTGCATTTCTAACTCAAAAAGTTTTTAAGTTATCAAGGTGAAATTTTCAGGGCCACTTTGTTTTAATAAATGATGGCATCTGTAAACAGTTCTGAACATTTAACTGAAAATTCGGGGAAAAGATAATCCGCAATTTTGTTTCCCAGTATGTAAAGACATCATGCTGCCTGCAGTGGGCGGGGATCCCTCACTTCAGTACTTATCTTGGGGTCATTCAGCTACTACAGACACTGCAACATTCTTCCAACAGCTGGAAGCCGGCTGAGTGACGCAACTTAAACAAAAACATCGGGAAGAATGCCAGCATGTAAAGCGCGATTTTCTTCTTTCTTTCCCTTTTGCTTTTTTTTTTTTTTTTTTTTTTTTGTCGGATTTTGAACAGTTCCGGAGAAAAAGAATTGCGCCAAGTCCAACCCTTGAATTTTTTAACAATACGCAACAATTATGAAATGAAATGCAGTAAACAAAAATTTTATCATATCTACACCAAGATTGGTCATTTTGTCCGGAGTTTTCACAAAACTTCCGGGGTGGCCGGAGCAACTTCGGGCAAACCACAGCACTTGGCAACTCTGTAATTTTACCCCAGGACAAAAATTTCTCCCGAACCTTGTTCGCGCGTTCGGACAGTCTGCACCCTTGCAGCCTTGGCGGCGAAGCAGCATGAGCGCCACCTAGCGGCCCTTGCTCCATTGTAGCAGACGACGCAGGCCAGATACGGAGGTATAGCTGAGGACCTGTCACCGCCAGCAACCCAATTCTGACTCAACTTACGGGGAGAGAGTGGTTACTTCATATAGAAGAGAGAAAAAACGCAAACACCGGTTCCTTATGTAACACATAACAGAGCCTGGGTGATTTATTACTTTCCATACTGAATTCAAAAAATTTTTAGGATTTGCTACTCTTTTCTGAAAATTTTTAGGAATTTCATGACGACTGCGCGCCCTGTCTCAGTTCTTACACATGAAGCAGCATTAACCTCAACTGAAAAACATATACAGAGGATGAAGACAACTCAAAAAAACATGGAAAGGTGTATGCTTGGTGTAATCAAGAAAGAAAGGAAGAGGAACACATGGATTAAAGAAAGGAAAAAAGTTTATGATGTCATGATCAAAGTGAAGACGCTCTAGTGACAATCAGCTGGGCATATTGCTAGAAAAACTGGCCGTGCTTCAGCAACTGAAATATAAGATATAATACCAAGGGGCAGGAAAAGACCCAGAACAAGACCACGTGGAAGATGGGTGGACGAAATACGAAAGCCTGCTGGAGTGACTTGAAAAAGAGAGATTCAAGACAGAAGGTTGTGGAAGGTACTTGGGGAGACTTTCACCCAGAAGTGGATTGACAGTGATTGATGATTATATGTACGAGTATATACTCATCTACCCTACACTGTTTTATTTCTCTTTCCCCTTACATTTCAAATTGTTTTCGCTCTCGGAGAAGTTGGACACCCCCCCCCTGAAAATATTAGGTTCCACTGCCCATGCTGGGGACCATCAAAAATTCCTGCTTTCAGTTTTTCCATGCTCAGTCCAGGGAGTGTACATGATAAATAGCCAAAGCACAAACCTTCTGTGTTCAATGCGTTTACAGATTATTTCATTAGGCCTAGCTTGATCTTGTTATATTGACGTTTTGGGTATTTAAAAAAGGATGCTTATGCAAATATTGCAATTTCTATGTAAATTACAGAAAATTAGAATTTTGGGAGATGGGTGGATGCATTTCGAAACAAAACTGAAATTTTGATTAAGGCCATGAAACATAAATAGGAAAATAAAATGCAACACTGAATTTGGAAACTCCCAAAAGTTACTATTGTATTGTTTGCGTTAGATGAGTAGATACACCTGAAAGTGGAAGAAAGGTAACTATTGTTTACATATGTACCAAATTTGTAAGCACTAAAAATTAATGGTATACAATGTACATGTGTAATAACTTTTGGAGACGGTGAAGTCAAATATATTAGTTAGGACAAAAACATTGATTTTGAAACACATTTACCTCAGATTTCGTTCCTTACCTCAGTCACTGCTGAGGGGGATACATTTGAACCATGTGATGAAAATTCAAACTAAGATACTTAATATGCTTCACTGCACTAAGGTTTGGGTTTTTGAAAGGCCACTTGGCCTATATTTATTTTGTAAAACTCAACAAGCTAATTTTTGGACACAAATTTTAACCTGGCCACTGGGCCCAATAAAAATAATTAGCTGACAGCTTAGTTGCTTTCAATGAAACTATAGCACAGGCACATTACTGATCATAATCAACATCACATAAAGGCAATTTACAAGGTATGTAAATTAAGTGGATGAAGTGCAAATCTCCCTCTCACTCTCTTGTAGTAAGAAAAATATTATAAGCATATGTGTACACTATGTTTCTCTAACTAACTCCTTCGAGAACAAACCTCAGACCAGTTTTCTGAATCCAATTTTAAACTACCATAACAACTGAGCCAAAATTTTACGCATAATGAAAAACTACTTTAACACAAGGTTCTACACTTCCAGGAAAATTTGTCTTAAAATCAACATAACAACAATCTAGCACTACCTGATACTGAACCAATTCTATACACCATACAAAACCTAATACACTAAACACCTTACTCAATTTACCCAAAAGTTTTCATTAAATTCAGGGTTCGTACACTTTTGGGGGAAAAAACATTCAAGGACTTTCCAGGCCTTTTCCAGGACATATAACAAAAAATTCCAGGATGATTATTACGCTTTACAGTATCATGTTCAAATTATTTTTTAAAAGTAATTTCAGTTTTAAGTAATAAAAATGATGAAAGATGCAAATGAAACAAGTTTATCAAGCACAAGATCGTAAAGAACGAATTCGGTTCTTATGCCCTGACCTTTGAATTCAAGTTGGACCATTTTCTACAAAGGTAGGTTTCTCCTCCCTGATACGAAAACTTTGTTGCAATCAAACAGATTTTATGTGAGTTAACATTCCTAAGCTTGGAGAACGAATACTGCTCTTATGTCTTGGCCTTTAAATTTAATTTCGACCTTTTTCAACAGGGTAGGCTTCCAGGTTGTACCCAACAGCATACTAAAATTTCGCCAAAATCCAACCGCTTTCATGCGAATTATCGTACAGACAAACTCAAAGCATAAACGTTTCTGCAACCATAGTTCGAAAGGGTTAGTAATTTTGAAAATAAAAACATAATGAACAGCGCGAAAACTAGCTCATAAATAGAATATTTGAAACTACAGTATGCACTCTCAATTATTAGGGATGGTAGAGAGGAAGGGAATAGAACTGTCTAAAATTAGCATGTTTTCGTTGCGCTAGACGCTTAAGCACGGCTGAATTCCTTCAGATACCTCCAATGTTCAAATGATTGAAATGTGCTGATGTTCATGGAATGAAGTGGTTGATCAGCTAGGATGACTGCATAAAAGTTCCAGGGGAGGGCGATTTTTTTTTTTTTTTTTTTTTTAGTTTATGCAACATTTTACATCACTCCAGTATTTATCTTGTCATCATCAACAAGCGCAATGCAACTACCGCTTACGATCGCGGATATCGGCAACCGAAAATCTGCCATATCACTAAGTGATACAACACACAGTATCCTGTTACAATGTATTGTAATTGAAAAAAAAAAAGGACGTGGAAAAAAGAAACTTTCAGAAATTAAGATCATCAAGTCATGCGTTTCAAAAATTCGTTTTCCTTTATAATGTTTAAAAACATGTTTTTGCTTTTTTACCTGTAGTGTATAATAAAAAAACTGTTGATTTTTTTTTTATGGAATCAGAAGTCTGTACGTATGTCCGATTGTCTTCATCTGAGTTCACACGTTAGCTACTGTGTATAAGTAGACCTATTTTTTCAGCTCAAATATATGTAGTTTTGTATATATTCACAGTATAAGTCATTCCTTATTCCCACAGAACTGAATTCAGTATATGCAAAATGAAGAACATCAAGACCCGCCCAACACCATGTTTCTTGATTGTATGCCGTTTATATTCAAGAAATGCAAATATGGATCAATGGTGAATGCAGCAACTATGATTTTTATTTAAAAAAGAGCCGTGAACCGTGAAAGCTGTAACAAATATTTCTCTCAGCCCCCCCCTCATGCACAAAAACATTCCGATTAAGATCAAACAGCAGGAGGACGCGTCCACGCACAACCTTTGGAATGGCTTCTCTTCATTTGGCACATTGCCACCTGCAGCTCACTGAACTGTTAAGTTGCACCCTTCCTCCTTCACCCTAACTATAATAGAAAATGTAAAAAAAAAAAAAAAAAAAAAACGCCCCCAATTTTCGACAAAATTACAAATTTTACGTCATGATGTTGCAATTTACTAAAATACGCTTATCTGCTGAATATCGCTTAAATCCATTTAAAACTTTTTAATTACAGATGAGTTTTTTACTAAAACAGTAACTCAGACTTCTGAAAAAAATGTATGTTTGTAATTCAAATAGAGTCCATATCATCACAGAAAAAATATTTAAGGATCACTCTGTTTAAATAAACCATGGCATCTAAAAAAAAATAATTCACTTGCTTTTTCCCGTAATTTATAATTACTGTTTCTTTTTTTCAATCCGATTATGCAATGGAAGAGTTTTTTTTTTTTTTTTTTTTGCATCTGCTAAAGTTCTCAACGGAATTAGGCGAAATTTGCACTAGAACTTTATTGTGATGTATCTTAACCACTGTAAAATTTTACTGTGTTATTTTCAAAATTTGGAAAAATGGATTTCTGAAAATTTTCTCCTAGTCCTTTTGAGCTGTGGAAGTGATAAACAGGTGTTTGCTTTCTTACCAACCAAGGGCTTCAGATCAGCGCTCCCAGCTGTCAATCAACCGTTGCTATGGTAACACCCTTTCTGCTGGAGGCTCAATCCAGGGTACTTAGAAAGAGGAGTTCTAAGTACCTCGCCTCACTCTATCCAAAGAGGTACACATACTTGTCCATAATAAGAATTACCAATGCTAACTTTTAAAGTTTTAAGCCGATTCAATTGGAATTTTGGAAGTGAGCTTCTGTAATCCAATTATAGTGAATGTAAAAATTTCAGCCACTTTCGTGAAAAATTCGCATTCTTATTTTTTATCATAAGTAGCGGAAGTCTCTTGAGGGGAGGGAGGGTGGCATGAACATAAACAAGAAGATGAATGTGTTGTTCAGGCATACTCCTCACTGGTGGATGCCAGCTGACTTGGTACATACGCGACCCCCTCCCCTGCAAACGCTAAATGCCTTTTCTTTCCCCTTCCATTCTCAGCAGTTGTCCGACGGACATCAAGCCCTAACAGACCAACTAGTAATCATCCAATTTTATTGCACTGGAAGTAGTGCTTTCCCCCCCCCCCCGCCAAATTAGGATTTGGTGCCGGAAGGAAACACCACCGTTGCCGGCGGTTTCTTTGAGAACAGAGGAGAGGAACTTTAAAACATGAAGGGGAAACAGTAACACAATTCCAACAGTAACACGATTTCCTAAAAGGGCATTTTTTTAAGCACTAATTTCAAATTTCAAGGCTTTTCAAGACAGCATTAAAAACACCGTTTTTCCAGGATATTCCAGACCTTGAAAACGTAATCATGATTTTCCAGGAATTTCCAGGTTTTCAAGCACGCTTGCGCACCCTGTAAATTGCTACACCGGCAAAAGAAAATCAATTCACACTATCATCCTGAAAATCCAACTTGCCAAAATTCCATACTATAAGTTTTCCAATCTACAGGCACCCATGTAGCAACCAACTCGGGCATAAAGCCAAACAAACATCAACCAATGAGTCCCACTTCTCTAGAAAAACACGATTTTTCTGGGAGAACAACAAAGTTTGGGTCTGAAGGTGAGAATGGGTCGTGAATCCATTCCCAGCCTATACACTGTAGTGGAGCAAAGTGCAACATAGCAACCTGTATTGTTTCTTCACTCTGATTTTGGGACACTCACACCACTCTTGGAAGGAACCACCTCCTATGGGCCAACGAGGTTACTCGGGCAGAAAACAAATCCCCCAATTTGTTTCATGCACCCTTTCAGACCTGAGGCATGTCCACATAGGGAAAAGTATCCCTATTTTCCAGAAAACTAACTCAACATCCTTATTTCCAGAAATCTCCATAAATCACCTTTTTTCCCAGAAAATTACTCCATCTCCTATTTCCCAGGAACACACTGTACTACTCATTTCCCAGAAAGCTCAATAACACCATACTTGACACACTATACCAAACCTTACTTTATTTCCAGAAAACTCTATAAATCACCATATTTCAAAATCACCTATTTCTAGAAAAAATAAAATAAAAAAATCATCACTTCTTGAAGAAACACAACAGCTATTCGGGTTCTCTCAGTCACACTATACATATGCCCCTTATTCTGCTTGTATGCCCATTTCTATATTCTTTCCCCATAAAAATCATTTTTTCTAATCCACGGGCTGAAACTAGAAATTAGCCCTCACTACTACAAAAATTTTAAAAAGTAATTTTGCACTTAAATTTACCAAAACACCAAACCATAATAATAACCAGCCTATAAGAAAATTCTCAACTACATGGCACCTATACTAAGCTCATAAATACAAATTCTACTCAACAAATACGAAAAAATCGCTCAGCACAAAAAGAGTTAAATTTTACTTAATGGAAATACTGGTCCGAGAGGTTGTTCGTTCCAAAATATCTTAATACAATTATGATATCATCTATCACTACATGACCCAGAAAATTATACACTTCCTTTCTTTGTTTCGTTGAATTTTTTTTCTATTACCTACCCCCAGAAAATAACATGAAATTTATTTAAACAGCCTAACATTAAACCATGTGGTTTCATTCCTTAAGCACACCAAAACATTAAAATACAAAAAACAAAACAAAAACATGAATGAAAGCATTTACAACCCCCCCCCTTTTCTTTCCCTTGCTATATGTATATTTCTGACAGCCCCCATTTCAAAGCCCCCTGGCTACATAATTTTAAGAAACCACAACATAACATTTAAAAAAAATGCAAAGAAAAAAAAAAAACCTTTAGGACTGGGGCAGCAACAACTCTTGACAAGCACACTAACAGCCGATGAAAAAAATTTCACAGCCTAATAATAGATTAAAAAAAAAAAACCAACAACTTCTCCCTGAGAGAACACCACTGTCCCGGTTGATTTTCCTTTCACCTCCAAGGTTTTTTTTTCTCTTTCCCTTTTTTTCTTCTCTGCCACAGCGTGTTTGGCCAATGAAACACGAAACGGGCATTTTGGAACCCTGCTGGTGGACCCCTTGTTGTAATCAGTAGCGGGCCAAGCTCGACGATTCAGCAGTTAAAGGCGATATCGTTCACAAAGCCGTCCACCATGGCCTTTTTCCGGAACTTTCAGCGTCTGGTTGAACTGGCTTGAAGAGTCCCTTCCATGTTGAACAGAGCGACGACAGCCTTCGGGTTGCGCTGGCAGAAATTCTCCTGCAGAGGCCAATTCATGGTAGTTAATTTTTTTTTTTTTTATTGCAGCTCAATACTGACGTCGTCCACTAGGAGAGGGTTGAATAAGTGAGAAGATCTCCAGTAATTTATTCCCAGCATATTAAAATTTTTCTTCTTCTCTTCTTTGCTGTTAGATTCGAGCTGCGTCCCTATGCCTCGCCTCGAAAATGAAGTTGCCCGCCAGGCCGAAGCCCGGCTAACGTAAATTTCTTTCTTTACATCTTGGTCATCTCAAACTCGCGTCAACACAGAGAGAGAGAGAGAGAGAGAGAGAGAGAGAGAGAGAGAGAGAGTCTCAAGTTGAGTCGAGTGCGTGAGTGAGTGGCGCTTCTCTTTCTTGAAGCTGGGATGCTCGAAAACTGGCGACCTCTCACTGGCCGAACTTCTGCATAGCAACAGCATTCTGGCACTCCCAACGAATCTCTCCCACGCCTCAAGAGTGACCCCGGACCTCTGTATAGGGGAGTTCACACTCCCTGCTATTCCAAGCTAAAAATAGAATTTTCTCTGCGGATTCTTGAGTCATCATGAGGCAAAGTGACACTTTCTTGGAGTCTTTTAAAACTTTCGAGAAGAGAAGAAAATAAAAATGGTGTGCTCAACCTTTCCTTTCCCTCTTGAAACAAAATAAGAGATAATTTCCTTTACCGAATAAGAGTGTGATAACCTTGCTAGCCTTTTCTTCTTACTCCGAGAAAGAAGTTAAATATCTACAAAAAAAAAAAAAAAAAAAAAATTCATTATACCCCCCCCCCCTTTTTTCTCACATTAAATTTTGCCCGCCTACCTGGGGTACGAGAAATGACAGAACTGGCCAAATTCTGACACTCCTCGCTCCCAGATAAATTTATTAACGTGTTCTGGCCCGAACCTGTCATTCCGCCAGTAAATCCCAAAAAAATTTATCAGGTTTCTCTGAGATTCACACGCAATGAAAATTCGAGACAGAACAATATGTAAAGGTGGCAGGATGATTTTGTCTCTGCTTACCAAAGGTTCCTTAATGACATTTTGTTCTCCAACTACCATATCTTTTCTGAGAGGCCACACTTTTCTTATCCAGTGGTCGTGTTTGGCTCTGCTGTCCCAAAGACATATATAAAGGTCTACACAAATCATCCATTGATGTTCTTGATACTTCAGGTTTTCCAAGACTAGAGAGATTGTCTCGTATGTCTCTGTCATACTGGCTGAGTGACCAATTGGAATTGAGCCACATCTGTTGCTGCTGTGTAAAAGAACACATTTTAAACTCCACTTCGAGCTATAAATGAAAAGGCGTCATTCATTTGGCATGTATGATGATAGACCCATTTTCCTGAGGCCACTGACATCACTGCAGAACACCAGGTTGTTGTGCCAGCCATGGGGGCCACACGAACTATTGATGTCTGCGTGTTCTGCAAGTTGCACGGGCCTGTAAACTCAATCGTTTCATCTTTGTATCTGTCCAGTAAATCTGGCTTTGCTATCTCGTGTCCTTCGTGGTGTTGCATTTTGGGTGGCCAGCAGTGTATATAGCCGAGATAAAACTTTGGTATTGTTCTTTTTATTTTTTTAAATTTTAGTACCAGGTTTACACACAAATTGTTGAGTATATAATAGGGAGTCACAAAACAAAATGGGATGAAATTTAATTTCTTATTTCTTGAATATGGAAAAGTTTAAGGTTTGAAAAAAAAGGACAGCAAATCCTTTTCTATTCTACAGTAAAACGTAATGTTGGTTCCAGATTGAACTAAATTCTTTTCATTCAACCTGGAGGCCAGCAATTCTGAAGACTTCTTTGAGAGGTTCAGATCCCTGATGAGGTCACTCAGTTCATGTTGGTTAAAAGGTTGAGCACTTGATGAAGTTCCTACGAAATCACTGTCACTTTCCCCACTGCTGTTATCTTGCATATGATCAGACATGCTTGATTCCTCATCCTCTGGTAGGTGGATGAAAGATGGAATGGGTACCTCATTTGAGTGTGGATACAGTCGTCTTGCTGAATCGAGGTCAGGATATGTCCAATTGCTTTGATTGTTTCGATTGATGTCCTTGATGTTGACAAGACAAAAATAACAGTCATCACAGTAGTTTTTAGGTTCCCTTCACGCCATTGGTATTCCAAATTTCAGACAGCTCCTTTTTCTATTTGTCCACTGCCGTAAATGCTCCGTGCAAGTTTTGCATACAATATGGGGAGCCCACGACTTATCTTGGTCTCCAAGCTGAACACCAAAATAACCACGATACGCTCTCTTCACAAACTCAGAAATAGGTTTCCTACTTCCTTTAAGGGTGTACTCGCCACAAATGTAGCAAAAGACATCTGGATGATTTAAGCAACTTCTTCGTGGGGAAGCCACATGGCGTCTACTCAATCTGCAAACAAAATTAGATCACATTAGATTATCTGGTTCAATAGTTGTTTATTAACTCCCAATTAGACTAACAGACACTGGCTTTACACTCATAAAATAACAATATACACTGACTTTACGCACATAAATAACAATATTTCTGCACATCAGCATACAGGGGCAGGGGGGGCTATCTCCAAAACTAGAGCTGATAAGGCAAAAGCAAAACTGATGCCATTTTTAGAATCAGCGCCCCAAATTTACCCAAGAACAGGTGTAACTTCCGAGGAACCAGATTTTTTTTTTTTGTTGGGCTGTGTAATTAATAAGAAGGAATTGAAAGCTTTTTTGTCCTCTCGCACCTCTCTCTTTTGCACAATGATTTCACTTTTTCTCAACAAGCCCCCTGATCATGTGGAAAAGAATCATTCGTGTAGCTGTTCTGACAGATCGCCCTGAGAAGTAGTTTCTTTTGAGTTATCCACCATTACTGCAGCATCATTTCAATCGCTTTTTTTTTAATAAGTACAATACACGAATAAGGAAAGGCATTATGCTTATAATCAGGCCTCACGAATGTCAGTCGCCAGTCGCCAAATGGCGACCAGATATTTCGTAGTGGCTAGTCAATTGTTTAGTATAGTAGCCAATGATGGAGAGTAGATCCCCTCCCCAAGTGAACAACTATTTTGTTCAACTCCCCCCTCTCCACTAGAACTCAGCAATGTATCGATACATCAATGTAATCGCTATCACGCACCACAGAGCACTGTTGTATCGATACATGTTGTATCACCACAGAGCAATGTATCGATACATCGATGTAATCGCTATCACGCACCACAGAGCACTGTTGTTCAAACTGGTTTTCCCGGTCAGAGACACGTACGAATATTGGCTAATCATGCGCGCGTCTCTGATGTAGTTTCTCGCGGTGTCTTGTTCCAGACACTTCATCGGGGATTGCTCATCGGAAATTTGCCTTCCAGACGAATTTATTTTGCCTGCCAGGTGAAATTATTAAATATCCAAATCTTGGACACTGCAGCTTCGTCAGCGATCCCATCCGGAGTCCCATCACAATGTTTAAACAAGTTTCTTATTGGACCTCCGTGCATCGGCGATGATACTAAGAGGTCGCGTGTTCCACTCATAGGATCTCTGAAATTCACCACAGCTTAAGAACAATAGGAAGTATATGGCAGTTTTTTTTCTTTTTGACATGGATACGTCTTTAAAATCAGACCAGTACGGAAAGTTGAGTGTTATGAAAAAATGGGCATCAAGTACGGTCTAATAATTTCTATATTATCAATGCGAATCAAACCAACCTAGTGTCATTCGATAGCTAAGGGAACAAAGACTTGTTAGTGACCTTAAGTTAACGCACAACGATGGGGGGGGGCGCTTTAAGCCGTGCAAACTTCTAGTCAGTATAACTCGGCACTGCAAAGAACTACAACGTCGAAATTGGTCTCAAACAAAAGCTAATGTTGAGATCTGTCGATTTAAAACACTAGAAGTGAAATCAAATACAGTTTGGTTGTGAAACTTTAGATCGCAGTTGGCAATTTTTTAAAATTTCACAATGTCGGCATATACTCATCGAAAAGCCAAGCAGAAATACATTGTGAACGTAGTCTATGCAGAAGAGCAACTCGTCAGCTTTCGATAAACACTGCAATGTCCGCGGCAGAATGCATGTTATGGGATTTTCGTCGAACTACAAATTAGTGTAGTTGGGGAGAAAAACGAAAAAAAAAAAGGTGCATGTCTGTTAACACCCCAAAATCTATTATGCTAAGTGAAGTAAGTGCTGTCTAATGGAAAAAAAGAAATTTACAGCCCAAAAGGAAGGAGGCTACTTTTTCCTGCAGCATTTGTTTATATAAACTGCATGCAAGCAAGAGGAATATTGTTATTAAGAGAAAAGTGTTCACCCAGTTTTCTCTTATTTTGCTTCTACCATCCACCCTGTGTTGAGGAATCAGTGTGTGGAACCACCTAAGTGGGAATTGCCTTCCCCAAGTAGGATATTATATTTCCATTGTCTCTGACCGATGCAGTGACCCAGCTGAACCTCCGCTAGACACAACACACTACCACAAAGAAAGGAAAGAGGGAGGAGCACTCATTATTTATAGACTTTCTACAATTCATTTTTTTCTACTTCCCTGCATTAATTGCTTCAAGAACTGAGATATGCCCCATTTGTTACTCAAAATTGCCTTATTTTTCGCTTTCCAATTGTAGGTTGAAGAAGCGTATATGCTCCAGCTTTGTCTG
The DNA here is from genome assembly GCA_039090855.1 of Macrothele yani. Lineage (NCBI taxonomy): Eukaryota > Metazoa > Arthropoda > Arachnida > Araneae > Macrothelidae > Macrothele > Macrothele yani. The sequence continues at coordinate 145,404,044 of CM076996.1, forward strand.
TCTGCATGATAACTCGCGTAAAAATAGTTTGATTTCGATGAAATTTTAGTATGGGGTAGGGGACCACTTGGGGACGCACCCTATTGAAAATCGGAGAAATGGGGTCAAAGGTCAGGACATAGGAGTGGGACCCATTCCATTGCCCTTGTGCGTAATACCTTACGTAAATTGAGACAAAACTTCATGTTGTTCCGAAAGTATACTTAACAAGTTTTATTTAATATCATCGAAATGGGGTCAAAGGTCAGGGCATACGAGTGAGATTTATTCTACAGCCAGTCCTCATAACTTGAGTAATGATTTCCGGTACATTGGAAAGCGTATCATAATCAATGCATTGCATGATTTCACTAACTTGCTTACATAAGCTTGTATGAAGTTGCCCGCGCATGTATGGCCTATACAGCAACACATTTAACTTTTGGGCCACGTCGGTTGCACCCAACTTCTGCATGTTTTGCTATAAATGGACTTGTGGTCAGCCAACTAGTAAGTGGTATAAATATTTTGGGAGTCCCATTACTGGAACTTCAGATATTTACTTCTGTTTATCTGGTTCCCCAGGGTGATTTCTACAGAAGGCGTGCGCCTGCTGGCAGCGAAAGTGTTAATACTCAATAGCATTCAACAGTGATGATTCAATGTCAGACGAAGACAAACGAGTTTCCCCGCGAACACTTTGATATTCATACGTGAGAAACAGTACAAAATAACACAACTATATAGTTGACAGATATATACAATAAAAACTGTCTGAAAACAGCTTTTAGCTCATTCCAGAAATCATCCTTATCAAAAGATTCAGAATCACATAAGGAACATACACCACAGCAACTATTTTCTGAAGTTTCACTTTCAAATACACCCACAAAATTCTTTCACTTGTAATGCAAATATACTAGTAAATCAAGTCATTCACCTTTTCACTTAAAATCACACCTACACCAGCTTGTCCTATTACAGCATACAACACTTCAGACCCTACTCTCATCATTTCATTTGCTTTTATCCCAACTGTTTTCTTTTAGTTTCACCTACACACAACAGATCCAATCCATATTTAGTAATTTTTTCAATCATCTTATTCAAACTTACACTAACTCTGCTGAGATCTCTTTCTCATATGCCTGTACCACTTCCAGGTCACTACTGTGATCGACCAGCCTTTTCAGATGTGCTAAGCCTACCACATTTACCCTCTAGTTCTTTCTACAAGTCAGGAAGATTGTAAAAAGTACATCAGTGTGGTGGATTGACCAACAGCTGATGGTCCCAGTTGGTCATTCCATTTCAAGGCTCTGAAACAAAACTCAATGAGTAGAGTCTTTTGGCAAATGTCGTGTAGAACTAGTTGGAGCCTCAAACTTTAGTACTGAAGCTTGATTTTGTCAGCTTCTCGGATTTATAGTGTCCCCTGCTGCTGTCATGTGTGCCTTTGTTTTTCAGTGAAATGCTGCTTGGAGGCAAACTCATCTGACATGCTGAATGAAAAATCCAAGGACTAGTAGACTAATGATAATAAAGGTATGCATGTCATGACGAAATCATTCCAGAACTGCTTATACACAGTGGAATGTCAAGCATACTTTAATTAGAATAAATGAAATGGCACAGAAAACTGGTTTGGTTCCTAAGGATCAAGCAGAAGCTACACACTATGTCAATACAAGATGAAGAAAAGGAAGGGCAGTAGTAACTACCATAGCAATGATTTCGTGTTCTTTGCAATGTTCAATTAATCATAGAGTCAGAAGCTTAGAAAGTCATTACAAAACTGTCTAAATGGAGAACAGATTGGATTTCAAATAACTTACGAAAAAAGAAAGCACAGATGAGGATTATATATGACATTTATTTGACCCTGAAAAGGCTTTTGACCAGGTACATAGAAACATGTTCCTCAGTGTGTCAAAAAGTTTTAACATGAATGGGAAAATAATGAAGTCACTTTCACAGGCATGTACACCAAATCTTGCAAGTCAGCATGGATGGAAATGATGACCAGTGGTTTGAATTTAGCTCAGGAGTAAAAACTTTTAGTATCAGATAATGTATGGATATTATATGCTAACTTATGAGAGCATAAGAAATTTAACAGTATAACCTCAATCAGCTCAGCAGGGTAAGAGGAAGTTTTGGGATGAAAATCAGATGTTTGTGGAATATCTACTGTCACTGGTTTTAAGATCAGGGTTCATACACTTTTAAATAAAATAAATTCCAGGAGTTTTCCAGGAGTCCGTAAAAAATTCCAGGAGCCCAAACTTTTGCTAGAATCACAGTGCGTTGTTGCCTATATTGCAAATTACGGTGAAGTTTACTACTTTTTTTTTCTTTCTTTCTTGTGTTTCAAGGTTTATTGACCATCATGTGCAACTCCAAGTGCACACATCTCTAATTTAGGGCCACTTGTTGCAGAGAAAGGGACACAGCCAATGCCATCAGACAAATACACCACCCGTACCTCATATGGGACTCAAAACTACACCCACATCGGGTGAACGACCAGAACATTTGGCCACCGAGGCAGCACTACACATTTACAATACATCGACTGAAAGCAGAAAAAATGTATACACATCAGTAAAGATGGGAAATTCTGATTCATTAGTACCTTAAAACACGCTTCCTTGCATTTCTGAAACAAACAAAATAGAATACATGCATGATACTGATAATTTTCTTCCCTGTAACACAATATTTTTTTTTACAGTGCCTACATATCAGAAAGCAGGCACTGAGCTAAAGTAAAAGACCCCAAATCATTCACAGAGCATGAATCATGTAAACCTCAAAAATGACAATGTGCATCACCAAGCTTCACAGGATTTAATTTTTTTATCCACTTATACAAACCTAAAAGGCAGGATATTCCATGCTCTAGAATTCAAGAAACTAGATAGAAACAAGAACCCAAAAAGCTGGAATGCCAACCCTTTAAAGAACCAGGAACAAAAAACAAAAAAAGGAACACATTCTGTTTTTACTTGTATAAAAATACTCCGAACTTCTGAACTTTCTATTTAATATGTAACAAGCCTTCATTGGATGGCAGACACTGTAATACTGATGTTTCTGTATGCCTACTTAGTATGAGGGAAACATTTAAATGCATATTTTTGCAACATGTACTTTACCTTCTCTACCTGGATTTGTTTCTTTTTGATATTTTTGAAAAATAGCTACTGGTTAAAATTTTTAGCTATTTTGAAAGCTGAGAAAAAGCAATGCTCCTAGTGCCTAAAAATGTTTTTTGATTATGCGCTTTTACTGGAAATTTGTCATTTTATTCCGGAAATTTTTATCTGGTTTCAGTATGTTCATCAGAACTTAATGCATGATAATACACATACAAAAGCCTTCAATTCTGTCTAAATTTTAGTTTGTTTTTAGGGACCCTGAGGAGGGGATCTTTTACTTAAAAACTCAATGGGGAAAAATGGGTGTATATCGAAGGAATGTGTTGAAAATGGCTGAAATCTGATTAATACGCAGTGTGCATGAGCTTGATCAATTCTTCCACAGATTTGCATGCCGCTAACTGCTATGAAAGAAACCAGGTGAATTCCTTTTAAAAGGTATACTTCTCTTTTCTAGCAGGTAAAGTTTCCCTCGTTTTATGGACGCAATTATAAAGCCGTATGGGAATAAAGTTCGATTGGGAATTGCCGCTGACTTCCTCTCCCCACTTCACAGCCACTAATGACCACAATATAAATGAGAGGGGAAATAAAGCAGAATGGGAAGACACAGAGTTTTGTTATCTAAAAAGTTCATTAAGAAAAAGGTACATTCAGGTAGACATATAACTTCAAGAGATAGGATGTTCCCTACCCCTTTACAATTCTTATGTTGCATGAGTTTTTCATGAAGTTCATCAGCAACAAGCAACAGTGTTTTTTCTTTTTCTTTGACACTGTGTCGCAGGGCATTTGATTTTGCAAGCAATGTTAGTGAGCTTTTTGATTCTACCTGATCAGCATAGATTTCAGAGGATTTTTTAAATTTAGTAATGTCTGTTTCAAGTCTTTCCTTCTTCGATTTAAGACATGATATGTCGTCTTTCATTAGCAGCAATCTTTTTTTCATACATTTCTTTTGCTGGGTTTTCTGTTCATCCAGGTAAGCTACATACTTTTGACGAGCACAGGCAACACTCAGTAATAGCTCTTTTGACAATTCAACATCTATTTTTCCCAACTGTATTTACATGGTCAACAATAATTATTCTTGCTACAACAGATTCTTCTCTTAAGTTCTCCACCATGATTTGTTTATTTGTAGAAAATCCTCTTTCAACAGTGGCCTGCCCATGGGATAGAAGCAGAAGTATCTTCACGACTTCCCAAAAGTGTCTATACTTATTAGCAACAGTAGCATGGTAAAACTCATCTAGTCTGTGTTCTTGGATCAAAATTTGTGAGCTCAGCCTTCCTTTCATTGACAAGTTCCTGTACTAAATCACTAGACTCCTTAATGATATTATCACAATTTGCTTCCAAAACTTTCTTTGCATCGACAAGGATAAGTAATATCCTGAACTTCTGAATTTCCCAAAAACTTTCTTGGGTCTAAACATGTCATTGACCTAAACCAACGGATACTATAAAGGGGATTTTTCGATTAACTTCTTAGTAACTTGGATCAAAAAATGCCTACATTGTAACTTAGATTCCATAATCTGTTTATCACCGACATTTTGGCTTTTCTTTAGTTCCTTTATTAATGTGCTTGCAACAAAACCAATCATGATTTTACTCGTATCTTTGCAATTTGTTTCATTTATTTCAATTTTCAGCAGTTTAAGAGGACCATTTACACTGTTCATTATGTTATCCTTTATGAATCTTTGCATCACTTCTTTTGACAAAAAACTATATACGTCATGAGCCAAAAAGGGAAGCATTGGTTAGTCAGTCTGATAAACAGTCAAAAAATATTCAACACTTTTAGCCACACTAACAAAAAATTACATTTGACAAAAAAAAGTGGGTCTTTAACATGTTTCTTCGCCACATCATATGACTTGTTTTGAGGGTTAGGTAATATCTTTTGCTGAACCTTGCTGACATAAAATGAAATACTTGGCAAAATGTCAATAGCTCTTTCAACAACACTCACATTTTCAAGCCAACGGTGTTTGCAAAACTTAAGCGGAAAGACGTTGCAGTTTGTCACTTTTGAAAAGTCATCACGTCTAGCCGGCGAGTCCTTGAAAATATAATACAATGCTTGAATAGTCTCACCAAGTTCTGGCATTATTTTGCAGCCACTGTTGAAAGCATTATGAACAATATGCAATCCACAACTGCCAACATTCAACAATGAAGCATGGCCCTCTAGTTTTAATGCATTCAGCATCATATCATAAACTTTCCAGTTGACATGGGGTCCATCCATGGACAGCTGATGCAAGTTACCAGAACCTAAGCCGGAACACTTTTCTTGAATTTTACTACACAACACATCAGCAGTAGTAGCATGTCCTAAAAAGTCAGAGCCTAAGTATCTTGTACAAACTTGCCCACCATCCCAAAACCTAACATGAGAATCCAACTGTTTTTTGCTAGTTTCCTTGTTAAGGGTCTCGTCAAACAGTAACACATATCCATCTTGAGATTTGACTCTTCCCTTTTAAAAGTGACACAAAAAATGGTGCAATACCAAAAACAGAATAATATGTCCATAGAATTTCTGCTTTTAGCACATTGTTTTGGGAAAACAAATTTTCAAGACTTATGTCAGATACTGCAGGTTTTTTAATAGGAACAGCACCATGTGACTTCTGGTAAAAAAGTCTTGGATATCTACTGTTTGCTTTTGTTTAGCTGTCAATAAAGAAATATGCTTTTTACTAGCCACATGACTAGTAATGGCAGACTCACCCATATTTGAAATATCGAAGCAACGATCACATACTTTGCACTTGGCTTTAAACTTAGAAGTATCTTTCTGTTTCAGCAAAAAATCCTTATACTTGACATTATCTAGCCAAACTGGATTAAATATACACTTACCACCCTGGCATAACTACACAACAATAATGCATTCTGACTAATAAAACAGAACATTGTTCTCGTTACCAATTTACAAGGAAGACAGCCAAATGCCTCTGCAATCAGCATTACGTATAGGTCACTATACTCTTGAGTTAATGTAAGCCTGTAACACTGTTTAAAATAGAACAGCCTGATTAAAAAGTCTGGGAAACACACAAAAGCGGTATCAGTCCATCTGCATCTCACTTCCCCGATTACCCCTCACCACATTTATAGCTTTATAACCTAACATTTATGTAATCATAAGAATACTGTAAACTAAAATCAAGGTATGTAGGATCTTCTCCATCTCATCTCATCCAGCCCCTCCCACCTGCTACTCTCATACCTGCCAACTAAATTTAATGAACATGCAGAAGATTTCTTTGAAAAATTTAGAAGATTGTATAAAAATTCAGATTTTTTACGTCAATTTGTCACACGATAAAGTGATTTAGAACTCGTACTGCTTAAACAAAAAAGGAATAAAGGACACTTACCTTTATTTTTTTGTATGTTTTTATTGAAGGTAACTTTTATTTATAGTAATTTAACGGTTAGCTAAACTTTTTACAGTGGCCTTTAAGAATTCTTTGGAGTACCCTTTTTGAAAACAAAGTAAATTTTCTTTGCACTTAATTAACAGAAGACTCAAGCGATTCACCTGACATTAATGATCAAAACATTGTGCGATTTTTTTAACCAAAGAAAAAATTCTTTTGCATTATTAATTAAATGGCAAATACACCCTATAATTATTATTTCACTTTGGTGTTCTTTCAAATGACGAGCCACACCATTTTTCTCTCCTATCATATCATTACTGGAGCATTGTCTGCTCCAAAAGCAATGCAATTTTTGAAAGGTATTATGTGCTTACTAAAAACATCAACTGTAGCTGAGAACCATGAATTCTGATAACAGAGCTTTCACTATTTTAGACAAATGGTGTAATTTTCAGAGAATGAATACTTTTTTTTTTTTTTTTTAACACCAGGCATCAATTCTTACAAATTTCCAAACTTCGTCACTTCCGTTTTTGGAAATTTCCTCCACCCTTGTCAAGCTAAAATGCACACACATTTGTGAAGGTGATGACATTTAACAACTACTAGGAGTGGGGATCACATCGCGGGGGATACAATTACTGAACAAATATCTTCACTCCGTCTGAATTCCGTTTTCGGAAATTTATCCAACATTTTCAAGCTGAGATACAAATATTTATGGAATAAAATGATATCTAACAATACTCGGTAAAAAAAACATTGTGAGAAAAAAAAATTACGATAGAAATCTTACCTCAGTCTACTTTCCGTTTTCAAAGGATGAAATTCCGTTCTCTGACAGAGAAAACGATACCATCTCCCCCTCCCCACCACCAATCCTCTCAAAATTTCAGTTCATTTGTGCATCGATCTCGTAAATAGTCCCAATGATAACAAAGAAGATGGAATTCCTCGAGTCAGCGTAAGAATCTCGTGGCCGAAGATTATGCGGAAATTTTCGGGCGGCCTAACTTCCGTTTTCGGAAATCGTTGCCTACAATTTCAACCCCAAATTATGCAATGAAATTATATTTAACAACAATACTGAACAGAAGCAACATCGCGCGCGAGAGAAAAAAAAAAAATACGATTACGGGAAAAATCTGCACTCCGTTTAGCTTCCGTTTCCGAACGTTTAAAAAGACAAAACAATGTCCCCAGATGGAATACGACCCCCCCCCCCAATACCTCGAAAATTTCTTCACTTTTGCATTGATCTCGAAAATGACAAAAAAAAGGGGGGGGGGGACTTCGCGAACCCACGGAAGAATCTCACGTACGAATTAACCGCTGAATCGATTTCGAATGGAGTAAGATTACGCTAAAACATCGATGACCAGTAAATTTTAACTTTTGCCGCAAAATTAGCGCAGATTTCGTCATCAAAATCGCATTTTTTAAAGCAGAATGGTGCAAGAAGTTACTGCTGCGCTTTTCAACTTTTTTTTTTTTTGACTTCCAAAAATTAATAAAACAGGTTATTTTTTGCAAAAAACACAGAAATTTTTCGAAGGGCAGAAGAACGCGAGTTTGTTCGGAAGAATGTATAAAAAATCGGAAGACTTCTGCCAAAATCGTAAGAGTTGGCAGGTATGTACTCTCCTTTCCTACCTAAGGAAAAATGTGCCAAACAATTTATTTTCTGAATTTTCAATTAAAAGATCTGAATTTTTCACAGATGTCATAACTGGGTCATATAAGGTTAGTTAAAAGATCTGAATTTTTCACAGATGTCATAACTGGGTCATATAAGGTTACCCTGCAAATTTCACTACAATCAAATGAAAACTTTTGGAATTGCGCACAAAATTTTTATAACGACAGAGCGGGAAAACTGCTGTCTTACGTGATTAAAATTTGTATTGGCTAGTTTTCACAGTTTTTATCCGATTAACACAAAATTTGGTGGGTTCGTTCCTTTTGGCAATTTAAGTGCATTAAATTTTCAGCCAGTTTTGAAGAAATTCTGCTAAGATAGAAAATCATATTTTTATCCCAGTAGGGTGCAGGAGATACTTATAAGTCAACAGCTGTGCTGGCCCCGCCCACCCGATCAGACAAGGAAATTTCTGCAATCCCCTTCCCCTACTCTCTCTCCCCAGTTCACAGCTGGAGAGGAGCTACCTTTCATGGTGGAACACTGGCTGAAAACCACCAAACTAGTTCAGCATAAAAAGAAATTCAAAAATTCCGGGAGTTTTCCAGGAGTCATTAAAAATTGCCTTTTTTCCAGGGCCCTGGAAAATAAAAATTTAATTCCAGGAATTTTCCAGGAAATCTAGGAGGCGTACGAACCCTGTAAGATGAACCTTAGTATTACTAATTGTGTAGTACAGGGCAAGAAGTTAGAGCATGCAAAAGTGCAATTACTGAAGAGACAGGGAAGCTTGATAAGGAATTACACAAGAAAACAAGGAAAGCATGCAAATTTTCTTATCAGCATAAAAATATTTGCCCAAAGAAAGAGACTGGTACTAAAACTAAATTGGCTGTGTACAATGTTGTCCTTAAGACCTTCCCTCTTTTACAGAAGGGAATGTTAAGCACAGAGTAAAAACCCGTTTAGGAGGTTAGCAGCTGCTGAGTTGAGAGTGATAATAGGAATGTTATAGGGACATAGGCAAATTCAATGCTAGAACAGAATTAACAATGCAGACATTAACACTAAAGTACTTCACTGAACATTAGTAAACACAGTGAGAATTAGGCACATGAGTTTTTGTTACATTCAAGTACCACAATCTTGGAAATGGGAGTTCCAAAGCCTCATGGCATTAACTTTAGGTTCTACAATTCTAAAAAAAGTGAGTAATCTAATAAAGTCCTTCAATAACAGAACATATTTTGGGCATGTGCATGAAAATTAAAACAAGGTTAAGTTCAAGTCACAGATCTAGCAATATCGAGAAATAAATTCTGTTAATACCTCGTCACCTCTAGGCTGGTACTCCACCCTTATCTTGGGTTTAGCAAGCTCTTCAACTCTTGGAGAAGCTACAGCTGTCAAGGCTGACACTGGTACAGGTATAGGAAGCTCACACCAGTACTTGTACTTAGGATAAAACTTGGGTCTAAAAAAGTCAAAAATTAATTTAAAAGATAAAAGCCATGCCTGTAACTATTTCATAACTAAAAATAAACAGCTGTTGAAAATTTTTTAAATCCTTTATACTTTTACCCGTGTAATCTACAAATGCATGTGTACTTTCCTCACAGTATGTACGGAAATAAATGTGATTCCAATAAATGGACCATCCACAGGAAATAAAGGGTAGATCTCCTTCATGCAGGATTTGTTCTTATAGTGCTGTATATTGCACAAAGCAGAAAAACTTTACACAGGTCACAATTATGCAATATTCGATGTTGAGGCTAAGTTTTTATTAGTATGGGCAAAATATAGAAAATAATACACAGCTGGGCATGTGCAGAAATTATTTACCTGCCCAGGTAGTAAAAGCTGGATACCCAGGAAAATTTATCTTTTAAGATAACAAATCAGAACCCTCATTTTTTTTAAGTTAAAAAATATTATTTTTTACGTTTTGTATTTCTGTTTTAAGGATCTATATTAAAAATGTTCAACGCACAAATGTGTGTATCGTAAGTTTTAAGAAGAGGCTGAAATTGGTATTTAAGAAATTCAGCAATTCTGCCAGTTCCTTTCATTAAAGCTTTTGCCCTTTGTCACTAAACATCGGAGCCTAGTTCCGTCAGAGGCATGCATCCAGTCACTGACTATAAACAACATTAGCAGCAAAACTACATGTGGTTACAATTTCTGGATCTAGAGAATAATATAATTAAAGAAACGATATTCTTCTATCCTAGGCACTCTGTGACAATAATTCAACTTCCGGAGATTAGCAGCGAAATGAAACAAGACATATGATGCTTGTCTTTTTTTTTTTTTTTTCTTGTAGTAGACAATTCTGTTCCAAACTTTATTTTTAAATTTAGTTGCCCTAACATCTCAGGCATGGTATTTTTCAAGCCCTGCACAGTATTTACACATTAAATTCAAAACGACATTCAACACTGTCTGATGCTTGGCTGAGCAATAAATTTATTAATGAATTGCAGATTGTTCCCAATATATTCTATGAGTACACTTGCAGTCATTTATCATTTAGATATTAGCAAGGGAAAAGGGATTCTCCATTCAGTACAATATAATTATAGCTCAAGTGAAAGTTACCAACACTGAAATAACCTTGACATGAAAGTGTAGAACTCAGAGGTAAGATTGTGCTCATGACACATGAATGGCCATACATGGTTTCATATGAATGGAAACAAGTTCTTGCCATCTAGGTGGCCCAGTATCTGAGTTGGGCCTGGGTTTGAGTCCCTCACGAGACACTAGGGTGTTGCTGGTCTTATGACACTGGCTCTCTCATTAATCTGAAATCAGTAACCTGAAATTAGGGACAGGCTAATTAATGATCCTAGTCATAAGAGTTGTTCATAGTAGTTGTGAAATTCTTGCTAGATTTTACATGCACTCTCATAATGCACGATTCATGTGCAAATGTAACGGCGAGTAATGCTATGATAAAATAGGATTTCATAAACAGAAATCATCGCTCTTTTCATGTTAATAAGCGAGTCTCGGAAAAATTCTCATTGGCTGCCACCGGAATTTTTTTTTTTTTTTTGATTGGAGGTTTAATGACCACCGTGAGCAACTCAATGGGCTATAAGCAGTCGCCCGTCCCTAATTTAGGGTCACTGGTTCCAGGGAAGGGAGAAAGCCAGTGCCGTAATACAAACACAACATCCATGCCCGACCGGGATTCGAACCACTTACAGATGAATGATCAGAGGCCAGCGCCTTAGACCACTGCGCCACCGGGGCGGCCCACCTGAAATAGGACCCAGGGTCTTTCAGTTACGCACCGGATATGCTACCACTGCACCACATCGGCCTCGAATTCTCCATACTCACGTGTGATTAACTGCCAAACTACAGGGTAGGTTGCTTCATGGGGCCTCACACAGTGCTGGGGATTCACCTAAGATGGAAAGCGGCAACTGAACAAATAACTAGGAGGCGAATGGATAATTAATCAAACACTCAGTTCAGTCTCGGAAAAATCCCGTTGATTTCTGTTTGGTGTTTCTGATCCACGTCTAGTGTTTAATAGCATTTTTTTTTTTTTTTTTTTTTTTGATTGAAGGTTTAACGACCACCGTGAGCAACTCAATGGGCTATAAGCAGTCGCCCGTCCCTAATTTAGGGTAACTGGTTCCAGGGAAGGGAGAGAGCCAGTGCCGTAAGACAAAAACAACATCCATGCCTCACCGGGATTCGAATCCGGACCCCTTACGGACGAATGATCAGAGGCCAGCGCCTTAGACCACTGCGCCACCGGGACGGCTTAATAGCATTTCATAGCATGTACTATAAACAAATAAAACTATGATGCCCCTTAAAATTATACACGAAAATATGCAAAACACACACTATGCAAATGACTAGGTGATGTCCTTAATAGCCATGCATTTGAATGAGATGACTACAAAAATCATGTTTAGTAACACAAAAATGGGAAGTGGCTCAGAACTAAAATTTTCTTCAGAGACAAATTTATCCTACATTGCACTGCAGAGATACGGATAATGCAGCTTTCTGAGACAGTAAACTTCTCCAATGCAGTAGCAGGGAACACTGCTCAAAAATGGGGATCAAATGGGAAGTTCTGAGAATTGTATGTAAACTGTGTGTTGTCACTGAAAAAAAAAAAAAGGTTTGTAAACACCCAGATGGTCCAAGAGCATGCATGTAGTAGAGAACAATGGTGTGTGAACTGGGTCTCGACTCCTACATGTTCTTGGAATGCCATGCACTGAATTTTTACAGGAAAGCTACCATTGGCAAAAAATTGTTAATAAGAACTTATATAGAATGACAAATTCAGAAGCACTTAAACAACAAGGGTTGAACTTTGGATAACTACATCAATCAAGAATGAATGTCACTACTGTCATTTTTCTGTGAAAATCTGGATCCCACAGCAGCCTGACTGACATTTCTTATGACCACTTGGCTAGTGAATTTCCATCTGTACTTCCATGAACAGAAAGAAATAACTTGACACCTTGCAGAATGTTGCATTTATGGAATTCTGTGGTGAGGAGCCACATTTCTTCAAGTAAAAACACGCCGAAGCCAAAAATTCCTTCTTTTCATGCTTTAAAACGATATAAATTTAAAATTACAACTGTCTCACACGATTAATAACATCTCCATTATGTACAACTGAGTCGTTGGCAGTAAGTTCATTACAGTCAAGATATCTCGAGCTCCCACTGGAGCTCATTCTTAAGCCCTAATGCTGTGTGCACCCTCAGAAACACGCGCTTATATATAAAAGTTCACGCCATGTTTTCCTGACAACATAATGCTGTAAAGTTACAAACAAGCTACACCACTCTCAGAGAACAACAAGCATTTTAAGTTTTAAGATGTTAAATAAGTTAATTTGTAAATATATAATTGAACACATTATACAATATAGTGACAGTAATAATGAATACATAGATATCAATGTAGGTCTAATTTTAAGTCAATCACATATCTTCAAGAGCGTTTGATCGATAATAATTCGACATATATGTTCATGAATAGGCGGTGGCATAGCATGTATAAATTATCTCCATGACGAAGGTATTATTGTTGGTAAATCCTCATTACAACAATGGGTACCATATAGAAGAATGTACATTGCCTCTGTTAACCACATATCACTCTTATTCGTTGTGGTTGATAGATGTCTTATGTCTTCACATTGGAGACTGTAATCTTCTTTTACAAATTTGGCCAAAGCTGTATTCATAGTCTTTTTTCATATCGTATTGGTACTCCCAATGTTCTTGTAGTTGATCCAATATATACCCTGGGTTCTTGACCCGATGCACTTGGCAATAATGGTATCACGGTCGCACTTTATCATTTCAAAAATGTTTGTTGTTTTACCCCCAAAGGCCAACTTGTGTTTTTTGCATATATTATGTAGCCGTTGATTCACCATCAGTTGAAAATCCAAAGATCCTACATGACGTGGTTTTGGATGGTCCAATCGTAATGAAGTGGTGTCACAGCCCTATATCGTGCCCTAATAAGGTTCCTTACTAAATAATTGGGGTAATCATAATAATGTGCAAGATCTTGAACAAAGTCCAGCTCTGCCTGTCAAAGTTTCTTAGGGGAGGTATGTGTGAATGCTCGATTCACATAAAATTGCAAACTTGCCAATTTATATCCAAGTGGGTGATATGATTTAAAAGGTATAAGTACGGGATTAGCGGTTGGTTTCTTATATACAGAATAAGACAATGAATTACTTACAGGATCATGTGTAAGCAAAATATCCAGAAATGGAAATGAATTGTAGCTTTCAAGTTCAATTGTATAATTAATTGTAGGATAGCAGTCAGATTGTTGTTCTGAAAAACATTGTAACAGTTCGATGGGATGAGACCAAATAACTAGTACATCATTGACATAACGAATAAATAGGTCAGGACGAAATGTGCTATTAGAAATAATGTTACATTCGATATCCATTATGGGCGTCCTCGATAGGCACGCTTGGGTACAATGAGTTCACATCTAGTGAAGCCAATATGTAAGGCCTTTCAAATTTAAAGTTCCTAACAATATCTAAAGCTTGCCTCGAACTATGTACCACATATGGTGATTTATTGAAATATGGTCTTAAAAAAGATGCCAATGCCGACTCAAGATTTTGCGTAGGGTTGTGTCTTCTAGACACTAAGGGGTGAATCGGGTTGCCCTCTTTATGCGTTCTCAACTTTCCGAAGATTTGTGCTGTGCGTGGTCCTAATGGAGGTCCGGCATATTTAATTCGTAAATCCATATATAAATAGACATGGTGTATACATGATACCATTATTGCCTAGTACATCGAGTCAAGAACTCAGGGTATATATAATTAGATCAATTACAAGAAAATTGGGAGTACGACGTAAGGAGCACCAATACAATATCAAAAAAGACATTATGAATACAGCTTTGGCCAGATTTGTAAAAGAAGAAGATTACAGTCTCTAATGGGAAGACGACATCTATCAACCACAACGAATAAGAGTGATACATGGTTCACAGAGGCAATGTACATTCTTCTATATGGTACCCATTGTTGTAATGAGGATTTACCAACAATAATACCTTCATCATGGAGGCAATTTATACGTACTATGCCACCGCCTATTCATGAACATATATATCGATCAAACGCTCTTGATGATATGTGATTGACTTAAAATTAGACTTACATTGATAACTATGTATTCATTATTACCATCACTATATTGTATAATGTGTTCAATTATATATTTACGAATTAACTTGTTTAACAACTTAAAATGCTTGATGTTCCCCGAGAGTGGTGTAGCTTGTTTGTAACTCTACAGCATTATGTTGTCAGGACAACATGACGTGAACTTTTATATATAAGCGCGTTTCTGAGGGGTGCACACAGCATTATGGCTTGAGAATGAGCTCCAGTGGGAGCTCGGGAGATCTTGCCTTTTTAATTTATCTTTTACGTGTACTTTGTGACTTGACTGTAATAAACTTACTGCCAATGACTCAGTTGTAATTTTAAATATAAGAACATGCCCTTTGGTGCACATGACTAAGTTTGCAATCATTTGACTTGAGGATAACAGACATCTGATGGACTGGACGGATCAGTGGCCTGATTGCTCTACAGCAAACTGAGAACTTATTGGATAAATTGTGCAAAAGAATTACAGAAATAATGTGCAAAAGAATTACAGAAATAAAAAAAAAACAAGGGGGGGGGGATATACACCAAACAGTCACTTGAACTGTATACACCCCAACATATTCAGTTCCACAAAACTAAGCAAGTAAACCTCGATGTGTAGTTTCTACTATAGGCCACTACAAATGGACAATTATGTTTCTTATTATTTACGTAGGTGAGGTGAAATCTGGTGGAAGTCAAAAACTTGTTTGTAAAAACTGTACTTCATTCTAAACAGAAAAAAACTGAAATAAAAATGGTAAAATAATATGGAAATCTCACCACACATTTCCAATCCTAATTGGTAGACAGGTGTGATAATATTGTGTGGACAAAACTGCTGCACACAAATGGAAAGGCTATATGCTGTGAGAAAACTTAACCTGTTCTCTAAAGCTTTACATTATGTGCATACTCTCGTTGACAGCATTATTCCTATTGCACGGTACAGGCAGTTGAATGAAATTTATAAACACCTAAACAGGTTTACTTTTTCCCTGATAAAAGTTTGGAACTGAAAGTTTCTCACTTAGCAAAACAAACTTTCAGTAAAACTTTCTGATGCTATCATAAAGGCAACAATTTCAGAGCATAACACCATTTGTGATTCAAAAATTGATCACTATTAAGGCTTTGAAAATATAAGGGCTGTTTAAGTGAAATGTAGGCTTGGGAGATGGTACTGTTGCAGCTGACATGGCACTGTCTAGTGTTGTGCCACTGTATCGAGACAGATAAAAACAATGTTCCAAGGCACATGATCAGCTGTTGCAACACAGCTGAACAGTCCACTACTTGATGCTCATTACGACCTGAAAATGTCCACAAAGTAACAGTGCGAGCTGCAATCCAGTTTCCGATTAATGAAGCTGCTATGTTGTTTCAGATTTTTCAGTGCATGCAGGCAGTATATGGAGGAGCCCACACTGCAATTCATTGCAGTATGGTATTTAACTGGTGGAAAGAATGTTGAGAAGAACATCAAAGGATAGCAGCTCTTCCAAGTCCAGCACAA
The DNA here is from genome assembly GCA_039090855.1 of Macrothele yani. Classification (NCBI taxonomy): domain Eukaryota; kingdom Metazoa; phylum Arthropoda; class Arachnida; order Araneae; family Macrothelidae; genus Macrothele; species Macrothele yani. The sequence continues at coordinate 145,420,443 of CM076996.1, forward strand.
TGTCACTGTGCCATCATGCAAGAAACCATTGCAATGGTAGATAATGCAGGGAGGGAAAACTACAAAGTGACCCTTTGACAACTACCACAGGACTTACACATCAACATGGGATCTCTCAGCAGTATTATTCATGACAATCTTTGATACAGAAAGGTGTGTGCACAATTCCAAAGCACCTATTGGGGGAACAAAAGATAAGAGTGAATGGATGTCATGCTGGAACACTTACATGCAACCAAGAAGCTGGAAACAATTACATATGTACATATCACTAAGCTGTTCTCTGATATTAGCTCCACAAATAAATACAAACTACCAGATAATTTTACTTACTGTTGCCGTATCAAACTTTCCATTTACAGCGATCTTGACATACAACTCGGGCTTCACTGACATCCATCACACGCCATACACAAGATCTTCTATACTTCATACTCAATCTTTTTCTCATGCAGAATTTTTCTGAATCGGATTCTCCCATGACTTCCTTGCCTTCCTCTGCCACTTGAGTTTAAAAGATTTTCTTAGTAAGCATCTTATCACTCATTCTTTCAACATGGCCAAACCGCTGAAGTTTTCTGCACTTCGGTGGAAACAATTACATATCACTAATTGTGGCTGGCAAAACGACATAATGTCACCAAAGAAAGCCAGTGCATGCTGATGTTTTTCTTAAATCAGAAGGGTTCATTAGCTACTACAAAGTGCAACCATCAAAACTGAGATACACTGTGGTACTCTGCACAAAAGCTACAATGCTATCAAAAACATGCACCCAGTGATGGCCTCATGTCACCCATCAAAGGAATGCATTCAAAAACTGGTGCAGCAATGGGGCATATGTCTGAATGCAGGTGGTGACTAGGTGTATAGATAGTACAGCAACCTTGTCCATTGAACTTCAAATGCATCACCCTGCACAGCCAAATAAAACAACACTGAAGTGCGGCCCTAGTTCACATCTCACTGAATGAACTTCGTAGCACTTAAATTTCAATACATTTTCCAAGATTACAAACCCTAATCTCAAATCACTTATGAGAGACTTGCAAGGTTCTTGGTGTAAAGGCTTGATTGATTTCAACAGTATGTCTTTCACTACATATATTTTCAGGACACTAAACTTGCCACAGCAAAAGCCTTTTCAAAGCCAATCTCACCAAACATAAATTCTAACTCATCGAAATTTTCAGAAAGCTGTCTGAGTACAAATACATTACCCTGCTATCCCCTGCCTCCCCTGAAGCCATAATATGCCCTTCATTTGACTTTGCACTACATTTCAAAGCTTCTATCTAGCTACATCTTTAAGCAATCTTTTTAAGTATACAAATCAAGGCCATGCCATGGTAGTTCATAAAATTATTCTTGTTCTCTGGGTCATTCCATGTCAGATCAACACAGTTTGAAATTAAATTCTCCTTTGACCTATCAGATTTTGATGAACTTTGATGTATCAAGTGTCCTTACATAGTTATGAACTGAAATCTAAAAAAAAAAAAAAAAAAAAAAAAAATTGCCTGCCATTCAAAAGTTGAGTATTAATTATTATTTTAATTATTAAAAATTGCTGCATCCTGAAATAGTTAACTGCCATTTTCTCAGGAACTAGATGAGATACAGACCTGGACAATGTCTCATTTTAAATATCTTTAGATGGGCTTTAATTTCTTATTAAACATGACAGTTTAAAATAAAAAACATTTCTTAAAACCCTAATTTAATTTTAAAATTTTGAAAAATTCACAAAATTACTTTGTACTATTCTCTTGCACCTCCCAAAGTTTTATTTTGGGATCACAAGTTCTACATGTGTGGAGGAAATGTCAATTTAATTTTTAAAATACAATGGTAAATTTATGACAAAAAATATCTAAATTTAAATGCTTTGGATTGTAGATAGCAGAAACCAGAAGACATCTTGATTGTCCCCTCCCACTCCCTCCTCTACTTAGCTTGAGGACCATTGAACAAGCTTGAACAGGCTGCTTGTGCCTGTTGGAAAATGCAAGAACATGCTTTTCAATCAGTCCACCATTAGAGCTCCTTCTGGGAGGTTCACTTTAGTTGTGCTGTGCCATTTTTGTTCCCTTAAAATCCAGAACTGTGAATGGTTTTAATGTGATTTCTGAGAGTCCATCATACTACTTGCAAATTATTATCATTCCATTATTAATCATCTCTACCATGACTCTCAGTGGAAAGACAGTGGGTGCTTTAAATTGTTTTAACCCTTAAAAAAAAAAAAGCCTCATCACTCCTATGTAAGAAACGGCTTAAGATCTGTTATGACATGGATGTGTACATTGATACCAGAAATGCCTGAAAATTCCTAAGTCTGTGATAGCTATAAAAGGAGCTTTCAAAGCTGAATGAGAATAGGCCTACCACAGAAGATCTCTCCAGCACCTGCCAGTGTGGCCCTCAACTTGGGAATGATGGAAGACCTGATGATGATCTTGACACTGATGCTTCATTTTATAATCAGTCTGAGTCATTAAGATCATTTAATATATCTCTTATGAAAATAGATGAATCCCCAATAAACAAAGAAAAGGCAGAATATATCAAAGTATTCTAATCAGAAAGCCAAAAAAATCAGTTCAGCAATAAAAAGGAAATTTATTCCCAATGTTGATTCCTCCAATGATGAGCAAAACAGTTTCAAAAGATGAGAAGGTGAACCACTTAGCAAATGCCTACCAAAATTGTGAAATGATAAAGAAGATTGTGATACTGACCTTGTTGCCTGAGAGTTGGGAGTGTAAGGAACATTGTTAAAGAGTTCAAAGCTCCAAATTATCAGGTTAGGCAAGTCAAAAAGCTCTTCAACAGATGGGGATTTTGTCCACACCAGATCATAGGCATACCTGCCAATATTTCATGAAGCTCACCAGGAGCACATGATGATCGCCTTCCACACGCCTTCTTGCGAAGCCGATATGGTGCTATATTATCGGTCTTACCAAATTTAAAATGTGAAATTCTCAGGATAGCTACTACAATAAACAACGATGGAAAACACCTTAAATGAGAAAGTTTTTACACACACACACAGTGTGGCAAAGAATTTTTAAGACTGGGTCTGTAAAATGAAATAGAAACAAGAAATTATAATTTGTTTTGGTTTGTTATTCAAAATAAGTCACTCCGGCTTTAATACACTTGTTACAGCGATTTAATAATGATTCAAATGCCTGTTCCAGTTCACTTTGCGGAACTGCCTCCAAAGCACGCGTCGAAGCTGTTTGTATGGTCGAAATATCATCAAAATAACACCCTTTTAACGTCATTTTAAGTTTTGGGAATAAATAAAAGTCGCAGGGTGCTAAATCAGGCGAATACGGAGGATGATTCAACACAGACGTTATTTTTCGCCAAAAATCTACGAACAAGAAGTGAGGTACGATTGGGTGCATTATCGTGCAACAAACACCAACTGTTTTTATCCCGATATTCTGCCCATCAAACGCCTCAAAACATTTAAATAAAACTCACCAGTAATTGTTTGTACATTTGGAACAAATTCTTTGTGGACAATACCCTTACTATCGAAGTGTAATGAGCATTGTTTTGATTTTCGATGGAACTTTTCTGGTTTTTTTGGCTTGTGGCGAGTTTTTTGACTTCCATTCTGCACTTTGTCGCTTTGTTTTAGGATCATATTGAAAACACCATGTTTCATCACCTGTAACAATGGATTTTAAGAAGTTTGGATCATTTTCAGCGGCTGGAATGATGTCTCTGCAATGTGCATTTCTCCTTGATTTTTGTTCATTGGTTTAATGTGTGTGGAACAAATTTAGCCCAGACTTTTGTTTTGCCCAAATCTTCATTCAGGATGGTTCGAATCGTTTCTTTGTTGATGTTTAAAGACTCTTCTATCATTCTTAGTGACGCACATCGATTGTTTGCCACGAAATCACGCACTTTTTCAATAATCTCAGGTATCCTAGATGAACTTGGTCTTCTGGTATGCTTATCTACTAGCGTATCTCTTCCGTACAAAAAACATTTGTGCCACAGGAAAACATTTGATCTACTTAAACAAAACTCACCGTAAACTTGTTTCATCATTTGGTACGTTTCCGAGGCACTTTTACCAAATTTTGCGTTAAATTTCATAACAGCCCTTTGTTCCATCTTAATAAAATTCAACATAAAATAATTTTACTCCTCTAATGAATAGCCGTTTTGTTTTAGTTACTTTAACAACTGCGCAGTACTTTTGGCAGAAAGCAAGCAGATGGTCACAGTTTATAACGCATTCGCAATTACACTGGCGGGGCCACCGTAGGCTGAAATCTAGCGCCAGTCTTAAAAATTCTTTGACGCACTGTGTATATCATATCTGAGAACATGTGGTTGCAAATAAATACAAAAGCTCAAGTGTTTGAACAAAAAATAAGATACATTAAGAAACAAACTTACTTTACTTCAAAGATAAATATTTAGATCGTTTTGCTTTGTGTAAATCAGTATCCGACAGATCTGCATTAAAGCAAGCCTGATCAGCACAAGCTTTGCATTTTTCAATTATTAAAGATTCCAAAGTTGAAAAACTTAAACTGGATCGAAAATCAGTTAGATTCTTCTTAACCATGCTGAACACTTGTACACATGTGGCATTGCTGGGAGGTATAAGGAGAACTGAGGCCTTTAATTTTGGTAAAACAGTGTACTTAAATACCAAGCTGTCAACTGTTAAGATTTCTGCTGTCAGAGGATCACTTTGGAATTTGGCAAACGTTCTTCAACCAAATCTTTTTCTGTATCAGAAAAAGAAAAGTTTAAAAAGAAATCAACTGATGAGAATTTAGTTTTCTGGCGCAAAGCAATGTCAGCAACCTCACAATGATGGTACAGCTCATTTTGCAAGGGAAACTTCATGTACATACATGCCTTACTATAGTACTGTCTAACAGAAGTATAAAAATCGTGCAAATCTATTTGTGACAAATTTGAATCTTTGATAGACTGTCGTGTTTTTCCATCAATAACAAGGTCATCTTTTTCTGGATCTTCCCGCGTGAAAAGTCCATGTCAAATACAGAAGCTGCAGCAGTCACAGCAGGCTTAATAAATCTTGATACTAATTCATTAAATAATGTCAGCTCTTTGAAATCTGTGAATCATGGGTGGTGTATCTTGCTGCATCATGGTGTTTACTTTAATGAACAGTGGTATGGTTGATTGTAAAAAAAGCAGATAAAGTTTCATCTTTGGAGCTTCAAAAATTTCTTTTAATTTTAAAAATACTGAAGATTCACTTTTTTTTTTCCTCACAAAAGAAAAAAAAAAAAAAAACTACTAATGCATCCCACTGCTCAAAATATCTTTCAATAACACTGCCCATTGACAGCCACCTTGTTGAGCCGTACTTAGTAATTTTATGTGCTTCTAATTCACAAACCTGTTGGCAAAATTTTAAAAGTTCAAGCCTTATAGTACTTTTTTTTTCACATAGAAGTAAACATCAACAAAGAAATCTTCCACATTAACCCCTATTAATTCTTTTGAAGCATGTTTTGCCACTAATTGGATCAAATGGCATGCACAACTATGTATTATAGCATTAGGATTTTCTTCCTTAATAAATGCACTGACACCTTAATGAATTTCCAGCATTACTGATGCATTATCAGCACCAAATGCCACACAATTTGTCCATGGAACCTCATATTTTCACAGGTAGAATCACCATTTAGCTTTGGGAGCAATAATAAACATGTAACAAACTTACCTAATGAAGAATCAAAGTAGGTCACAACAACTGGAAATAGTTTATCATCTGCAACAGAATTGCTGCCATCAGTTGGCCAGTGAAAACTTGTTTGCCTTCAATATTTCGGCTATCTCCTGGGCTGTTGATGAAGCAAATGATTTTATCACTGTTGTCTTCGTGCGAGCACATCTGTATATATAAGAACATCTTTTTAAACAACGGACCGGTGTGGTCCGATACTGACAACGAGTAGTTATGTTCAATTAAGAATTTGGTAAACACAGCCTCCGCCCGAATAACTTTTAAGTCGTTGCTGCAGGGTAACATGGATGTTAGGCTTTGGTTTGAGTTTTGTGTCGCTACATTTCCAAGATGGCGGGCACCTTCCATGTGCCGCTTGCAATCATTTTTACCTCTGTGAGCGATTGAAAAATCTGAACAGCAAATACAGCAAAAAACACGATTGCCTGATTTACGCAATTTTTTCAGCACCGGCTATGCTGTTTTACATTCTTTTTTAAAAACTTGGGAATGCCCTCGTTTTGCCATTGTGAAAAATCAAACACTCTGTCAACACACTTCCACAACTAAATCGCAAAGCAGCGTGCATTAGTGTAGCTCTCTCTGCTTGGAGAATTCCCGGCAACAGACCTGAACGAGGGGTGACAATCCGATGCACTTCATTGGTCAACAAGATTCAGTTCCCCCCTATAGTTTCTCTTCTGGCCCTCCCTACGGCGGTGATCTCCATACCTCCCCCTGAGCTCGCAGGCGTAACGTCCAAGCCGTTAAAACCAGGACCAAAACTTTCCAACTTCCCATCTAACTTTCGTTGGCGAGAATTAGAGATCTACTCTAACTATTCTGAACAAGCAAGAAAGGCATCTCCGAATTTTATATTTGGTGTGAAGGAATCATATGCAAAAAAAAAAAAATTTCAGAATGTGCTTTAAAAACAGTGAAAAAAAAATTGAACTATATTCTGTAGCGTAGGATTACAAAAAGGATTGCTCTCCTGGCAACATCGTAACTGGTTCCACCTGTAATCTTCCGCCCGTGAATTCGCCCCCGCAACGAACCTTCGTTTTAAGAGGTGCAACGCTTGATCAGATATCGCTGTCGCAGAGTTGTGTTAGACCTGCCGCAGCTTCTGTTCACAGCATCGCACTTGCACATAAATATTACGGTAAAAATCTTTAAAATGCAGTATAAAGATGAAATTTTTTCACCATCTGTACTTTTAGTGCAGAATATTTCTGGCCACAGTCGTTGTTTGAGGGAAAAGGGATAATGAAATAAAAATTTAGTTTTTTTCCGGAGAAAACCCCAAACTACGCAGAGTGGCTACCTATATCCGGAGATAATCCGGATATTCCGGAGCAGATGGCAGATCTGCAGAGGCCATGGAAAATTCTACCCACAGATTGCCAATGTTATAACAGCAGTTTTACAAGAATGACAAAGTCAGTAGACTAATGCCAGGCATCAAGGACCGTGTTTCAATGAGGGACAGTGAAGGCAAGAAAGTTAAACATTCCAAAAGGTTAATGCTATATAATTTGAAAGAGGCATACAGCTCTTTCAAGAAATGTTTACTAATACTAAAGTTGGCTTTTCAAAATTGGCTGAGCTATGGCCAAAACACTGTATACCAGATGGCTAAAGTGGTACACTCGGTTTGTGTGTATACCATCCATCAAAACGTAAAACTGACGATTGAAAATTCCAAGATGAGTTCTATCACAGATGAGCGGATCAAAACTGCAAGGATTGTCTTTTGAAAGTGGTGTGTAGTCCAGTGTCCATTGACTGTTACTTTTAAAATTGTGATTCTTGTCCTGGGGTTGATAAAAAATCTTGGAAGATGAATTTGAAAAAAACTTAATTGAAACAGTAACTTTTTGCCAATCGATCTCAACTGACTGGAAACTTTACAAAAGCCTCTTTATGAATTTGTTGATGTTTTCTGCAAAAATTTCAAAGTTCGTCATGATTTTACTGCCCAGCAACAGAGAGCTTTAATGAGTTATACCAAAGAAAATTTGTCCCATTCTGAGATAGCAGTACTTTGTAACCTTTCTGAAAACTACCATTTTGTTTTAAAAGACAAAACAGTCTTATCATTGGAACAGTGCTCAGGCTACTGTTCAACCCTTTGTGGTTTATTTCAGGAAGGAAGACAAGGTTGAACACTGTTGCTTTGTTGTCATCTCCGAGTAACTTGAACACAACACCATGGCTGTCCATTTATTTCAAAAAAAAAAAAAAACTTATTCAGTTTTTAAGGACAAAATTTAATGATGATCCGAGAAAAATTTATTTTTCGGACGGTTCAGCTGCCCAACATAAAAATAATTAAATCTTTGCAATCACAAAAATGATTTTGGAATTGAAGCAGAATGGCATTTTTCAGCCACAGCAAAAGCCCACGTGATGGGGTGTCAGGGGAACGGTTGAAAGAGAGGCAGCAAAAACGAGTCTACAAAGGCCATACCAAAATCAGATCATGGCACCTTTTCAACTCTATGAATGGGCAAAAACATGATCTTCTTAAGTCCATGGACTTTACATATGTTATGCAAGAAGAGCACATAGAAAATGAACAACATCTGGCACACCGGTTTACTCAAGCTGTGGCAATTCCAGGAACTCCGTCAAGGTGTGAAACAGAAGTTTATGCTAAGCCATTTTCATTTGCCCTATTATAAACTAGCTATCCAGTCATCCCTTATGGAGAGAAGTTAGACTTTGATTAATTGAATGGGTATGCCATCTCTATATACAACAACAGCTGGTAGATGAGCTATGTTTTGGGAAAAAAATGGAGATGAAAATGTAGTGAAAGTTATATTTCTCTACCCATCAGGACCTTCTCCTTTTTTTAAAACTATTATGTTTAATATCAAATTACAGCCCATGAAAAGAGCTTTAAAACGAGACATTGCCCAGGTCTGTATCTCATCTGGTTCCTGAGAATGGCAGTTAACTATTTCAGAAAGCAGCAATTTTTAATAAAAATTAAAATTCAATAACTTTTGAACAGAAGGAATTTCTCATTTTCAAGATTTCCATTTATAACTATGTAAGGACACTTCATACACCAAGTTTCATCAGAATCTCAGTCACAATCAGTGTGCTGATTTGACACGGAACAACAACTTAACTGCTGTCAGCCTTCGGGAATCAAATGATACCTGCCATTTAACTATACTCACAAAATTCTGGATACGTTTCATTTTAAGTTGCATCTTTACCTAATTTTAGGAACAAAATGGCATTCCTTACTACACTGTTCTGTTGCAGCAAGTCAGGAACTCAGAAGAGGAAAGTATTGATTGTTGGAAAATCTGACAAGCCCTGCTGCTTTATTTTCTGAATTGTAGGTCAGTTGACAAATGAATAAGGGAATTTATGCATATTACATTATGTAGTGCTACAAATTTCATCAGATGAAAAGAAAATTATTTTAGGTAAGTGTTCTTTTTATATTGCAGCCTAAAATCCCCAAAGATGAGTATCTTCAGTGAGAAATGAATGAGACATTTTATAAATTAAAACGTGCCAAAGTTAAGAGAGGTACTAGGCTTGGTAGACCATGCTAATATTTAAATGTAATTAGTGCATTGTTATAAAAAATAAATTACTTGTCTGACTTGGGCTTTTATGTGCTGAAGAGGAAACTTAAATGTGAGCAAGATAACATATGCTTTTTTAAGTCTTAAAATGGACAAGACAAATGCATACAAATAGCACAAAAACTAAGAAAAAATAACTTGAGAATCGTTCTTTTTTTACAAAAACCATAAGTATGACACAAAAATATACAAAGAAGCAGTTTACTTACTTGGACAACTGTGCCAGTCGAGCTTTACTTTCTTTCAGCTCAGATGCAGTGCGCTGACACCTACCAGGAGCCCCATAACTAAAATTTCATTGAAGGAAAATTATTAACAGCCACGTGTGACCAGCAATTCTCCAAAATTAAAATCTCAATGCAATTTTAATCACATTTTAATATCTGCTCGACTGTTTGAATTATAAGCCATAAAAAACAAAACTTCACGTAAAAGTACATATATTCTGACCAGTTTCCAGGATTCTCGATTTTACTAAAAATGGCTCACAGTTTCAAATTACTGAACTTTTGATGTGATGAACATTCACTTTAAAAGGAGAATAATTTTCTTCAGACATAAATTAGAAAGAAATGTTAATTACTTTCAAAGCTATTCGTGTTGTTTCAAACATGAATCTAGGGGATTTTTTTTTTTTTTTGACTGAAGGTTTAACGACCACCGTGAGCAACTCAATGGGCTTAAGCAGTCGCCCATCCCTAATTTAGGGCCACTGGTTCCAGGGAAGGGAGAGAGCCAGTGCCGTAAGACAAACACAACATCCATGCCTCACGATTCGAACCCTTTCACGGACGAATCGTCATAAGCCAGAGCTTAGACCACTGCGCCTCTATGGGTTCACCTGCTTTCATAAAATAAGCGAAAGAGCATTAATGGATCTGTTAAAACTATAGAGCTTTTAGGGGAATTAAGCTTCAACTAACTGTACTTTCAGACACAGCAAGAGGCCCGCATTTGTGAAAACAGTGACACATTTTTCATTTGTTTGGAGCCACAACAACTTTCATTCAGCACGAGGCATGTGTGTGCACATATCACAATTTTAGATTGAAGTACAATGTTGGCATGCTCTTAGGTTCACAACAGCATTATCAACCATGTCACTGGTAATAAACCACTGTTTCAACTAATTTTCATAACTGCACTTTCCACCAAAGAATGAAACAATCCTGAAGAAAATTTCATTCATCAAATAGTGCACAGAAATAAACAGATAAGCAACGTCATACATGAAATTTCAGTGTAGGCATTGCCAAGGTATCAATTCAGATGTAGAAGATTGATGCACTGGAGATTACAACAGACCCCATGGCACAAAAACATCACTCTCGAAATGAGAATACACGAGGAGTAAAGAAAAGAAATCTATCAAGTGTGAATCTCTGAAATCACAATGGTATTACAAGGTGAGCAAAGTCACTTACAATGGTTATCAGCGTATTCTTACAGCATTTGAGCTGGTAAAAGCAGCAAGGACCATGCCCCAAAAACTAAGACCATGCCAAATTGCCACTCCAGATGACAAATGCTCAGAATCTATGAAGAACATTTAATGGCAGACAAGTACCTAGGTAGAGGATTGGAAATTCTGAGTGAAACAACATGGGTATGGCTATCAAACTGCCACAAAATTTCAAAAGGGCGACTGTCCACTGCAAAAGATTACCTAAACAGGGAGTGAATACAATGTCTGAACGTATATGAAAGGTAGGCTTGGCCTATATTGTGAAACTGAAATTTAGACACCAGTTAAAGTTATAAGTGATTTTTTTTTTCTTTTTCACCTATGCCAGAAGCAAAAAAGATCAGTGAAAGTTTCTTTTTGTGTGTTTTAATGGAGCACAAAAAGACGTTCAAGATGTCAAAATTCAAATAAGTAACCACCCTAATTTACAGCCATTGATTTCACACAATCATCACTCTCAGAATTAAAACATTCATGTCTTACCATGGATGGCCAACTTTTATGTCCTTAAGAGCCATGACTGAACATTTTGAAGCCTTCAAAGGCTGCACGTAAATTTAGGGAGCCTGATAAACACATACATATCAAAGATTAGAAAGTGAACGAAAAAATGTGTAGGAAACATTACAAGTGAAATAGAATTTAATTTAAAAATTAATATCCTATTGATAAAGCCTAGGCAGACAGCCAATGTGAAACCTGTGGGCCAGCACATGAGTTCACAAGCTCTTCAACATCAACTTTTAATGAAGTTGAAGGTAGTCACAGTAAGTCTTCAAAGGTGAGTACCAGTCAATCTGAAAATGAGGAACATAAGTTTGCTGTCTGTAGTATGATAAGTTAAAACAAATTCCTAAAACTGCCAAATAAAACTCTATTTACAGTTTTAAAAATCTATTTACATAGCTAGCACTTTCGAGGCTCGCATGGCCCCATTTTCAAGCCCAAAAGCCCCAGAACACATAGAAGCAACGACTATATACTATAGTATCGTGACTAAGGTGATATACGTCATAAAAAATTATACAGGTGATGCCATTTACATTAAGAAAAAAAGTAATTAAAGTCCAAAAACAAATACAGAGCATGTTCAAGTAAGAGTCTCACCTTCTGAGTGTGTCATGGGGAAAGCGATCATCTGTCTCCAAGGTCTTGGGACTGAAGTTGGAAAGTCTGTATTACAGCAGATGTCATAATATTTAAGAATAAACAGGCTTTCTGAGAGAAAAATGGTATTCTTGTTAACAGGAGTTTAAAACTTTAGCATTTTGCCAGTCCGGTTTGTAGCCTTCCTGTTTGACTGCAACGGTGAGGGCTGTGGTGATGTTTCCACACTTTGTAGAGAATATTGGTGCTCTTTCAGTCTTATATTTAATGATCAAAGTGTCGAACCGATGTAAACCTTAGAGTTGTGGTTTGGGTCTTCTGAGGTATGGAGTAGACCCCCGGTTTGTTAAACATATTGACTTTATCCCGGTCTCTACGAACTACTGAGAAGATATTTCGGGTACAGATTCCAAAGGATAAATTATGTCGCTGACAGACTTTTTTCAAGTAAGGAACAATATGTGGAATAAAATCCAATTTACCAACAAATTTAGACAGAGGAGCTTCATAAACCAAAGTGGTAAAACGTAGTTTAGAAAACATACTGAGTAACCTGTGAAAGAGAGAGGTCGGGAATCCGAACTCCTGGGATAAAGCTTGAATCTTATTTAAGTCATCAATGCGAATCTTGCGGGATGAAGAATGGGTAAAGTCTCTTTTAATAAAAAATCGAAGAGCAGAAGATTTATGTTCCGGAGGGTGAGCAGAAGTGAAAGGAATAATACAGGGAATAAACATAGGTTTTCTGTAAACTGAGTACTGAAGTTGATTTGAGGTGAAATGCCTTGTTAATAAAATATCAAGAAAAGGGAGTTTTCCCTCAACTTCAAGTTCCTGGGTAAAGGAGATGGTTGGATATTGAGAAGACAAACACTCAGTAAATTGATTCAAGAGAGAGAAAGAATAAGGCCAAAACACCAACATGCCATCCACATACCTCACCAGAAGTAAAGGTTGGACAGAAAAACTTGCCAAGACAGTCTCCTCTATAGACTGCAACATGATCTCGGATAAAATGGGGGATTAGGGGGACCCCGTTGGAGCACCTTCTGTTTGATGAAAAAACTGGTAATTGAATTTAAAATAGGAACGTTTTGCAAGAAGTTTAATGGCGGATAAGACAGCATCAATTTCAAGTGGGGAGATAGAGTTCTCTTAAGATAATTTTTCAAAAATAATAGAATGGGCAGAAGAAAGGGGTACATTTGGAAATAATGACACTACGTCAAGAGATGCCATAATAAAATTAGTTCCAAGAGTTAAAAGCCTTAATACAGTCGAGAGCCTGTGTAGTGCTTTTGATAGATATTGAGGAATTCATTATGAGGGGTTTCAAGTATGAAGATAAGGTTGCTTCGAACTCGCTTAGACTACAATCTATTGAGGCCTTTGCTGAATGGAAATGCAAAAATTTTCAGGAATTTAAAAATAATCTTGCAGCACAAAATATTTTTTACAATAGCAATTTTGTGTTTTCTTCTGAATTAAAAAAATCTCTCTCTAAATTGCAAGAAAATTTCATTTTTACTACTACAGACAAAGCAAATAACAATTTTGCTATATTTGCAAAAATTCTATTCTGAATTAATTTCGAAAGAGCTTCATAATAAAGTTACATATAAGCTTCAGCTTCCAGAAAGGAAATCAGCAATAAAATCAAAGCATTTCACAAGCAGCTGGGGTTAAAAATGGCATACAGTTATGAACCTGAATTTCCTTATCTATTTGCTACTGCAAAATTTCATAAGGAACCGATGAAATTTAGGTTCATAGCTAGTGGTACCAAAAGTCCTAAAAAAGTAATAGATAAGTATTTTGAATCAGTTCTGAAACAGGTATTAAACATTATTAAATTCAAAGTAAACATAACATGTACAAATTTTTGGATTATTAAAAGCATCGCCGAGGTCATTTCGGAAATTTTTGGTAGCACGCCTGCAGAGGCTAATTGCTATGACTTTGAAAACTTGTATACCAGCCTTCCGATTGACGACATTATTAGTACACTCGTGCTACTCTTTATTGAATTTCAAAACTCCAACATTATTTCGGAAACTTCTTGGCATACGCTTCATAATTGTTGTATCAAAAATAACTTTATCCTTTACAATAACAAGTTATTCAAACAGGTTAACGGTATGCCTATGGGTAGTACGCATAGTACAGCTGTATGCAACCTGCTCCTGTTTTTTAAAGAATATCAATTCATGAAGTTAAATTCTTCCAATCTGGAAAGTTACTCTCATACCTACAGATATATCGATGACCTTATTTGCTTTGATAATTCAGGAAATATAGAGGACTTTGCTGCTATTTATCCTAAGAGCCTTAAACTAAATAAAAGTAATGATAATAACCAAGTTCTTGATTTTTTGGATTTAACTATTAATCTCAATGCAGGTAACCCAATTATAAGTCTTTATGATAAGAGAAATCAATTTAAAATTGTTAAATATGGTATGTGGTGGAGCAATATTTCAAGTTATAGAAAATGTTTTCATATTACAAGTACTAAGGCTTTCTAGGATATGTAGCTTAAACTCTAAACTAGAAAAACATGTTATTATTCTAATCAAACAGTTTATTGAAAACAAAGTTCCTAAGGACTTCTTAAAAATAGCATTAAGAAAATTAGTTCTCAAAAATAGAATTAGGATGGAAGGCTTAATTTAATTTAAATCTTGCTGACTGAATGAATTGTCTAAATTAAAGCTAAACTCAAGACGTTTAGGCAATGATATTGTTAGCAATCAACTAAGGAACCTATAATGCACAATTCAATTCCTCTCCTTTGATACCCCCCCACAAAAATTTTTAATTCTTTTTTTTTAAATAATTAAAAAAAAGCAAAAAACGCCTAGAAAAATATCTTAGGGTAACTATAGTTTTTTTTAGAGATATAATAAAAAAAAAATAGTAACAGTTAAAGTTCAAAGGGTTGGGAGGAATGGTGATATTTGGGTATTATAATACTTTTGAACTCTTGGGAGCAGGGAAATGCCTCCCTGCTGCAAGAAGGGCATTTTAGTATTCTGGTCTGCACTGATAAATTGTAAAGGTTTTTTCAGTGCATTAATTCTGGTTTCTGAAGTCTAACCAGGCTTAAAACTGCTCACACCAGGAAGTTTCTGAAATTGGACGCTAGATGGCGCTGTAAAGGGTCTGCCCCTGAATTAAGTTGGTTCATCCCATAGAAGTAGCAGTAGAGCATTGTTGTCTTCAGACATGGTGTAAGGAGGTAATGGTTGCTCTGGCTATTTTTCTATATTTTCTTTCAGAATATTTTTGGGGGCCTTTTTTCAGCACTTACAAGCAGGCTATGTGATTGGGATTAGTATTTTGCTATACTAGAACTTACTGTAGCATTTCATTAATTTTTTTTGTTGCTTGTAGTCATTTTTGTGGTTCTGGAACTTCCTGTGGGCCAAAATGATAAAAGAAGTTTGCTGTGTAAGTATTGCTGGTGATTGAAAAGCAAGGCACAACGTTATACATTATTTTACTGTTAAGTTAGTTTTTATATATTATAGGATTTGTGGGTTTGCACTATGATTAATTTTTTATATTTTATTTTTTCTTGTGTATGTTGGGTTTAATAATTTTCTTTGCTGGTGCTTGAAACCATGCCCTTTGGTATATTCATTTATAATTATTTTTATTTTATTTTGCAACCCTGTTGTTTTTTTAGCTTTTAGCTGTGGGTATTGGGGTTTTTGGTTTGCAACTATGTTGCTTGCTTTTTTGTCTTTTTGTTCAATCTTGGAGTTAGAACTGTTTTTTCTGGATTTGTGTTGAGGGAGTTTGTACTCCTTTTCCCTAAATTTGGCTGTTGCTTTCTTTTCCATTTGGTTGTTTGCTTTTTCTGGTTTAATTTATTTTGGTTTATGATTATTTTGTAAAAATTTTTTTTTTTGCAATTACTGGTTATTTTTGACTGGTAGTTGGTTTCCCTTTTGTAACAAGTTTAATGTATCCCTTTGGTACATTTTTTGGTTGGATTTTAATTGCTCACTTTCTTCAATTTTTAATTTTGTTGAGGTCAGGCAAATGTGTTTTAGTTTGCTGGGTACAGGTTTTTATTAGTTTTCCCTTTTATTGACATTATTCCCCTAAATTTAACTGGTCCTTTTAGTAAACTAAAATAGCAGAACCCCACAATTCTCTGGTCTTAGTCGATTGGAGAGTGTTTTCTTGTTGCTTGCCCTTGACGAAGCCGACAAGAGGTCAGTCATTAATATGCTTCCCTGCATTATTTTATTCGGTACTCTGCATAGCTTGAAGCTAACCTGGTTTGGTAGGTGTATTTGGTGACTTATGGTCTTTCTATTATTTTATTTCTCTTGTTCAAAGTTTTGCTTTGTTTTGCCCTATTGCTATTTGATCTTTCTCTTATGCAGACTCTGGCGCTAATGAATTTCAAATCTGTTCGCTGGTTTCTGTTGTTTCACATTATTTGCTTTTGCTATATACATATATAAAAAAATCTTGGGTCCGTTTTTGGACCACTCGCAAAATTCTCGAATTAAAAACGTATCCTTCGTAAAAAAAATATGTGCGTTAGAAAACGACTGTTCATGTCGGGAACAGTTTATATGGACACATGAATCGGCTTCCATATATAGCCGCATGAGCAGTTCACTTTGCATATCACGGACTGTTAGGAATCAAGCATAAGATACTTCTGATTCGCGGAATTCCGCTTTTTTCTGCACATTTTGGTTATACTCGAGATCGATGAAGAAAAAAAAACTGAAAATGTTTATTTTTTTTAAGATTAGAGAGAGAGAGAGAGAGAGAGAGAGAGAGAGAGAGAGAGAGAGAGAGAGAGAGAGAGAGAGAGAGAGTGTGTGTGTGTGTGTGTGTGTGTGGGGGGGGGGGTCATTTTCCGTCTGGGGAATGGAATTCCGTTTTTCAGAACTTCCGAAAACGAAAGTTAAATGGAGTGAAAATTTTCCCCGCATTCGTAATTTCTTTTTCTCACGAAGTTTCCTCTGTCTAGTATTGTTACTAAATATAAATCTAATGTATAAATGTTTGTATTTCATCTTGAAAGTGTAGACAACAACTTCCGATATCGGAAGTTTGACGGAGCAAACGTTTCCATGTAAACTTTAGGCACAAGTTTCTTCCGCAGATTCGAGAAACTCCGACTTCGTTGTCATCATTTGCATCGTTCTCAAACCTAAAGGATAATTACTTTCGAAAAGTGAAGTTAGACGGACTGCAGATTTAATCTGTAAATGTAATTTTTTTCTCTCGTGACATTCCCTCTGCTGAGTGTTTTTGTAAAATAATTTTGTTCAATAACTGATTGTGTTTCAGCTTGAAAATGGAGGAAAAATTTCCGAAAACGGAAGGATATTTTCGCAATCGTAATTTTTTTTTTCGATGTTCCCAGTGTCCTGAATCAAATTGTCATTTTCCCTCCATAAATAGTTGCAAACGGAAAAACTGCACATTCATCATATCAGAAGAATGGTTGAATCAACCAAGTCTAAATTATGTGAACTGCAAACATCTCATACATAGAATTCAAGATTATTTTTTTTGTCAGAGCTGAAGGGAAACGTGTTCAAAAATGATAAATTAGTTGACCCTTGCAGTACTAAACTTGCACATCACAATGTCCAGTGAAGGTTTATTTTATCTTTTGTGATTGAGATAAATTGCAGATTTCCTTCCTCCACAATGAAACTCTTTTTGAAGTTTGAGTGTGTAGAGCTTGAATCTCTGAAGCAACACACACACACACACACACACACACACACACACACAGGTTTTGGTAGACGAAAAGCTTGGCAGACCAGTTTTTTTTTCTTTTTCTAAAATGAATGAAGATGCAGTTATTGAATATTCACTATTAAAGCGCAGCTGAAAAAAAATGAAGAGTACATGTGCCAATGTCCAAAGTTTTCTAGAGTTTTATAAGCACACATTTCTATTAGTGTCAAGAGGTTCTGCTTTGAATGTCTTATGTTGCGTTTAAGAAAGGTACCATGAGAACGTGGCTTTAAGCACAGAAAACAGAATTCAGTCAAAATTTAGAGATTCACTGAGCAGCAAAAATCTTAATGCATATTAATTCTAAAATTGGGCCAGATAAGCCCTCAAAAGTAAAACAACAGCTGGCCAAAGCTTGCCGACTGTGGCAAGGAACGAAAGACAGACACATATACTTCAGGGCCTGCGGGGTGGGTAGGGGCGAGGGTCTGCAGACTAATTTTGGGTTTCCAATATCTGTGTTGCAGACAGCTTAGCAAAATTCTGCAGCTGGGGTTCCTACTCTGATGACAGCAGTGAAACCTGGGTACAGCAGAAAAGACATAGGATTTGTTTGTGTGCTGGGGAGATGCGTTACTTACAGGGAGTTTGTGGTAAGACACACTCTGATCATGTGTGGAATGAAGATGTGTTGCACATGTGTAATGTGGGGCAAAATGTTGTTAGTAAGGTGGAGACTAATATTCTAAGGAGGCCATTCAATGTCAGATCACCGAATTTCTTTGCAAAATGTCACCCACCGACTCAGATTTTAATGAAACTTGGCAAGTAGATATACCTGATAAAAATATGGGAAAATCCTAAGTTTCAGTTTTTTAAACCTCATAATTTTTAAAATACAGTGCTCCAAAATTTAGCCGAACACCCACTTTTGCAGCTGTGCAGTAGCATGCCACTTTTTACTTAACATGCTGTAATTTATGTGCTACTGAATTTAGGACAATGAAACTTTGGAATTACATGGAAAAGGGTCTCTAGATATTGAAAACACTTTTCATTTTACTTGAAACACCAGTTAAATGAGTGCCACCTAGTGGTGAAGTGAAAAATTACAGCAAAATTTAGACATTTTTATGAGAGGCTATGTAGAATATTGCTCTAGCATGAGGGAGAAATTTTTTTGTTTTTATATTGATGTTTAACACATCCTATAACATATTTGAAAAAAAAAAAAAAGGTGGTTACCAGCATATTTTCTTCAGATGGTTAAAATTATCTGAATTTCATAGAGGGCTCTCCTCAGACAGTTCAGTCATTTTTTCTACAAACCTGACCTACCATTTTGGATGTTGCTGAAAATTAGCATGTAGGTTTACCTAACAAAGCTGCGAAACACTGCAATTTTTTTCCTTCCACATTCCATAGTTTCCGAGATACAATACAGCACTCGAAAGTTATGCCGAACCACTCTTTCAACAGCAAACGGATCCTGTTTTAACTTGTGGAGTCTGTTACATGACACCTTTTAAGCTGAAAACATGTATTCATGAACAGTTGCTGAGTACAGTGCTGGCTTAGAAATCCAAACTTTTTAAATACTTTTTATTTAAGCTTAAAATCCACAAGCAGCTCAGTCCTGTAACTACAGCAGTATGAATTAATGCTGTTATTAACAGTTAAACTGAAATGATGATAAAGAAAAAAATATGTAAAAAATAAGTGGCACCATTTTTCAAGTAGCTGTAAAAAAAAAAACCCTGCAAAAAATAGTTTTTAAAAAATACTATTTGGTATCATCCTGAATCAATTGTGGTTGTACGTTATAATTACCAGCATATTAATATTAAGCTGTTATTCATTCCTTGCTTGATTGTGAGAATGTTCAGTTACACGTATAACAGATGTTCTACAGTTTATTCCGATGCATGCCTCAATGGGAGTTTTTCTAAAGGGAACTTTTCTGTGCTACAGAGACCACTTAAACTGAACAGCTTTCATGTCTTCTTCACGAAAGTAATATATATATGTTCGCCCCAGGCTTGTCCTCATTGGGGGTTGCACTGTACACAATATATGCTGCATAGGTACATAGCATATTTCATCTAGTGGCGGCCAGTAAAATGACTATGCAGGACCATGAGGATGCATGAACTTAATTTTCACGTCTTCATCCTTTTCAGTATCAGTGAATGATCATACCAAAAAACCAGTTATAATCATACATGCATGCTACATAGCACTGAGTATGCAACTGAGGCCGATTTATAAATTCAGGGCTACTTTTGAAATTAAATATCAAACAGTATTTTTGTCATCTCTACTTACCCTCTTCATTCCTATGGTATTTGATAAAAGTGGACAAAAAAGTGAAAATTTATGGTTCCTGGAATAACATCAGCTTCTAAAAAATGTTCCTGTAGGTTGTTTTGCACAATTTCAATTTCAGGCTTTGATATAAAGTGGAACTGAATGTTTTTTGTTTGCAACACAAAAATTAAAGGAATCTATACTGCCATCTTAAGAAAGAAAGCAGCAACTCCAATTTCGAAGATTCGAGAAAAAACGCTTTAACGTTTCTGCGGCTGGGCCACCAATTGAAATCTGATTTTAATCGTGATATCGACACTTGTTTGATGCAGTATGACACACATTTCAATGTCATTGCAAAAAAAAAGTTTTTTTTTTAAAACGATTTAGATAAAAAAATGGCAGTTATTGCTTTTCAGTGTAGTATATTGTCAGCATTAAGCTTAGTGGTAAATACTAAGCTAAATAGCAGTAAAGGCCTGTACTGTAATTTAGCTATGCATCACCAGGGTGAAACCCACTGTTGTGCAATAACATCTAATCAACACTGGCATGAAATGTTATGATGAAAGGAGTACGTTTAATTATTATAAAACTTGGAATAAAACTGAAATAACAGCCATTGTATAAAATAATGTTCATGACTTAAAAAAAGTGGTTAAATGAAGATGAAATTAAAACAGTGAACAAATGTCAGAAGTTGTTTTATTAATGCCAAATCCGAATGATGTGAGAGATAAATGATTGAATTATCATTGACCTTGAACGAGTGTTTTTATATGTGACACACCTGTCAGAAATGCTATAAAACCGTTTTTAATATACAGCGATAGTAAAGAAAATAATCTAAGAACAAAAAAAAAAAAAAAAGTAATACAAAATCCTGCGTTAAATGTTTCTAAACAGTTGAGGCAAAAGAGTGCGAGGGTGCAAGAAACGGAATCACTCATCCAATTCTACTCGCAAGTCCGCAGCATCAAAATTGAGCGAGAGATTCCTCCAAAGCAGACGCCTATTTTCTGGAATTAATGGTATCAAGTGCTGCAAGATCATGTTTTTTCTCTTGTTCCGTGAGGCCTCTTGGAGTTGCGATGGTTGGTGGTTTTCCAAAGTTCCTACTGATGGCCACGAGTTTCAAAAAATTTGGTTTTGTAGGCCAACGTGTGCTCTCCTCACTCGGCGACAACTTCGACTATGTCCTGAAAAATATGATTCAGATTTAGGAGCCAGGGTTGTGAAGGGGGGGGGGGTATTCGTTTTCTTTAAAGTTGATAAAATATCAATAAACAGAAAGGGAAAGACTTAATTAAGGTTTATTGTTTTTACCTCTTATTTACTCTCAATTTTAAGAAATCTGGGCAGCATAAAAATATACAATCGAGTAGAATGTATTTTACATACCATTGACAAATAACATGAAACATATCGATAAGAAACATACCTTACGTCTAGGTGCTTGTTGAAATCACAAAGATATTTCAGTTCCAGAACCACAACGTGCAGTAAGTTTGCTGCACGAGTCATAATTTCTTTAGAATTATGTCTTTGAATTTATATTTGTCTTTCAATTTACTTATGACAATAAAGCAGGCGATTTTTTACAATTCCTATAATATGGAGACTGTTTATGATATTGCTTTCAATTAAATTATATTAATATTAGCTGATATTGTGCAGCAATTGAAGGATTGAAATGTGGTTAAGCTCTCCGCTTCCATTGATGAACGAAATTTGTTTTTAATAAGGTTTATCAAGCTGAAACCTCTTTCACAACTTACAGTGGAAACAGGCAATACTGAAACTATTGATAAGAGTTTCCCTAAAACTGGAAATCTGTCACTGTTAGACATCACTTTGTTCAACAATTTGCTGAGCTTCATCCCTTGTCCAAGCACCTTAAACTCATACCATTCGTTCTGGAGAAGATTTATGCATGTTTTGCTATTCATATCTGGAGATGATAGTTGTTTTTTGAAATGTTCAGCTAGGGCTCTTATCTCATCAACTCCAAACTTCTCCAGATCCTTTCCTGTTGGCTACGTGAAGGTATCAAAAACCCTGCAATGTTGAATGATGTTATGATTGTTCAGAAATCTTTCCTGTAAATATTGTGCTCCGCATTGCACCAGGTTTTTTTGTCAACTTCAAAGGAAGTACTTGAACTGGCATTCAGTCCATGCAGTTGCACTTCTTGATAAATGCCTTTCAGTGTTGTGCTACTGATGAACATGTCTTCATAATGACCAGGGACATCGATCAATGCAGTGAGTGTTGTTACAGTACTTTTTATGTGCAGTTCAACAGCACTCATAAAAAGTTCTTGACTTTGAAATATGAGAGACAGGTTCTTAAATACAGTAAAATAATCTAACAGAAAGTGTAGCATATGGGCAAACCTGAAATCCTTCAGTTTCTTCAACAGACCCTTTGCAACTGCAGAAGCATCACCTTTCTCATTAGAAATATCTTCAAGATGTACCACCACACATTTCCAATCTTTTACCAAAGCAGCAAGTGCACCAACTTTACTGGCAACCCATCTTACTTTGTAGAGAAATTGAAGTTTTAAAAGTTGGCCCTGCAAAATTTCAGATACCTGCTTCAGTTGACACATTCTCTTTGGTGATGACCGATAAAATTTGTACAGTTTCTTAAGAACTGTATCAATGAATTTTACATTTTTTACAGCACTCAACACACTTAAGTTTAATCTGTGTGCAATACAGTGAACACCTACCACATGGCCCAATGTTTGATGAATCTTCTGAACTACACCATTCTTAGCAATCATACTGGCTGCTCCATCAGTCCCAATACCAATCAGATGATTGGAACTTAACCATTCTGACAGCTCTAGTCTTTCAAGTTCACTATAAATTGCTTTCATGTATCCATCTGCAGTTGCACTTTCAAGTGGAATGATGGATAAAAATACTTCTTTTATTCCTTTGTCTTTCAGATATCTTGCATATAATATAAGTTCTTCTACACCTCCTTTGTCTGTTGATCCATTCAGCAATAAACTTACAAAATTCTGATCTTTTAGTTCACAAATCAGCCCATTTCTTATCCCTGCTGCAATATAAGACACAAATTCTTTACATCTTTTGTCATTGTTATATTCTTTTCTGACTTCAATACCTAATTTTTCTGCCAATAACAATTGCCCTTCCAAGTCGCTAAAAGGTTTATTATTTTTAGCAATGAAATAGACAATATTAAAAACAGATTTCATGTGCTTAAACATTTTTTGATCCATTTTTTTTACACACACTGCAATAGGGGTAGTTTCTGGATGTAATTCTGCATTTTGTGCTACCATGCATTTCTGATGCTGATATGACTTCATGTTTTTTAAATGTTTCCAGTTTGAAAGGTCCAACAAAACCCTTTACCACTTTAGAACTGACATCCGCTATCCCAGGAAATGCAGCACATATTTCACATTGTGCTATACCTGTTCTTTCATTAAAAGTAAGCCACAGTAAATCCTTTAACCATGCTGTTTGAAACTTCCTCCTTTTTCCACTGTATGCCTGACTCAGTGAAGGGGAATGGAGGTTCAGATCTTCTGTACTAACTTCCACCTCAGTTTCTTCTAATGAAATGGAAGGTTCAGGATCTTTCCTTTTTGTGGAATCACAAAAAAACTTGTTAAACGGGATTGCTTCCCATTTTCCAAATCTCTGCCTGCAGCTGCTCGTTTCATTTTTTGAAATGAATAAAACACACAAAGCCGAGGTTAAAAAACACAACAGAATCTTGAAACCAAAATAAAATAAAATGCGTAAGCATGCGACTAAAGTTGAACTATCACCACAGAAGGGTTCTCTGTTGATGACAACCAGTTTGCAGGTACGCGACCTTTCGTGACGCTATTTGCTTGCAGGGAGAGTAAGGTAGAAGGGGAACAATGAAAGTGGAGCCAGAGAAATAAATGGAATGTTTTCCGCTGCAACTTGCCCCAGGTCAATGGTTAGTCACATGCTTTGTTTTGCCGACTTGCGGCATGGGGGAGAGGACGGGTGCAAAAGAAACCGGACGGACAAAGGTCAAAACCAGGGTCGTAACCAGAGGAGAGCCGCCCGACCTCAATGACCTACCCTCCCCCTAATTTCTATGCCTGGCTACGGGCCTGGTCAAAACTCTTCCTGCACAACTGAATTTCAGCTAACGTTGAAGCTTAAAAGTTCTGTTGCAACATACAAAATCCGAAGAAAAAAAAATTGATGTAAAATTCAGTCCGCTGAACAAAGGCAGTAGTTGTCGGCAAGCGTAATTGCAGAAGCTTCAGCCATCAGCCCGTTTGCTCCCGATAAGTTACGAGTTCCCACTTCCAAGCACAGAGTGTGCTTCTCCACTAAAGAAGGAATTGCTTTGAGCACGCACACTTGCTATTATTGACGCGTGCGTCCCACCTGTAGGATCAAGCGGCGCGGAAGAAGCAGCTTTCCTTTATTTTTGGATGGCCTTAAAACATTTAACAGAAAAAAATTAAAGGCAGTTCCTAGCAGAAAATGGAAAGCCATCTGCAGTTGCACTTTCAAATATTAACTTCCAAGAAAAGGCCTGCGGAATGATTACATCAAAGTACGATCTGACAAGAAATCAGTTTCATGTAAAATAATAAACCACAGAAGTAGGGTAATAACTTCTGTGGTTTATTATTTTACATTCATAATGAGGAACGTACTCCACTTCAACCTTTCACTAGGCTACATTGAAGGCATCTAGTTTCTAATACAAGCCACTCCGCATGCTTTAAATACGAAGCAATTTCAGAAGTACTGAAAATATTATCACAACTATTACTCCTAAATAAAGCAGAATAATCAATTATAAAAATCATAGCAAGATATAAAAGTGCATTTAAACAGCTGTTTTTGGAAATGTGGAAATAATAGAAGACGAATAAAAGCCACCTGAGTTATGAATTTATAAGGAGCAAATGGAGGAATAATACGGTATAAAGGCAAGTATTTGTACTGTGCAATTTGGGAAATAATATGCATATGAGACCAACGAAAGATACAAAAAAAAAAAAAAAAAAAGAAAAAACGCTGAACTTTTTAACAGGGTGAAAAATTAAAATTCGCAGCAAGAATGCAAACTACTTTCCGTTTCTTTGTTGACTGCAGCTGCAGAGCATTCATTCTGTAATATTTTTTTTTTCTGCTATCATTCTTTCCCGATTTCTTCATTGTCGCTTTTCTTTCTTTTTTCCTCCGATTACAATTTCATTTGTCATGCTGAAAACTTTCCTGCACGACTGCATGATATCAAAGCTTAACAAATACATCATATAAATGGTGCAACTTTGAGAACATGAATGCTTTTGAACACCATGCATCATTTTTTACAAATTTTCCAACTCGTTCAGTTTCATTTTAGGAAATTCCCCCTCGCTTATGAAGCTTAAATACAACACAAGGGGAATAACATTTAACAACTCAGGAGAGGGGAAACATTGCGGGGGGATCGTGATTACGGGAGATAACTTTACTCCGCCTGACTTCCGTTTTTGGCAAAATTTTCAAGCTGAAAAACAAATATTTATGGAATGAAATGATATTTAACAACAATACTGGGTATAAGAAACATCGCGAGAAAAAACCCCACGATTGGGGGAATTGTTTAACTCCGTTAACTTACGCTTTTGAAACACGAATATACCGTCCCCAAATGGGAAAGACACCCCCCTCCCCCCAAGAAATTCTCTTCAGTTTTGCATTGGTCTGGAAAATGACCCAAATGATGGCAAAGCGGAATTCCACGAATACGTGGAAGAATCTCATTATGAATATGGGATTCACGACTAGTAATTAATAATAATTGAGCCAGCATCGAAAATAGCATTGAAGGAAATAACACAGTCCTTCTCCGCTAAACCATTACAGAGCAATTGGGGAAAAGTAAAGTTATTACCACTGGTGAATTAATTTCTCTTTCACACAGCCTTATACATGCTAAAAAGATTAAAATAAAATAATCCAGTAGGTTTATAAATTATTTCACATGCAGTTGTACAAGTCTGAAGAATTAAATATATTAAAGTGACATGCGAGTCCCGTTTGAAGTGCTTTTAAAGAGAAAAATTATAATTTTAGTTACAGGAGTATACTTCAAAGGAAAAGGATAATTATTTTTATTCTGACCCTGTGTAGTTGTCATAAAGTACCTTCCTGACATTCTAATAATTTTGATCACAATCATACCAGAATACACGCTCTGTACGTGCTTGCAGCGGCATACGCCACTAACTCTGCGGGGAGCAAGCTCCTCCTACTTTAGCAGATCACCTCAACCGAAGGGTCACGACCTGACCCACAGAGGAGACCTTAATAACAGCTGGTGCCTTGAGCGCCCTAACTACAGAGCAGCTTTTGTATGCGACAGATACAAACGCGCCAATCTAGTTAGTCACTGGTAAATTGCAGGACTTCCCTCTTCACGCAAAAGCTGTTTGCCATTTTCATCAATTTAATGACAGTAAAAACATTGACAAAGTAGATTTTCCCACTTCAGAATAAGAAAACCACATCTGTTAAATACATAAATTAAACCCAAAAAATTCTTGTCGCCAGCATGAAATTTTTAGGCGCCATGGCGACCTGGTTTTGTCGAGCCCTGATGAAGATGAATTATCCGGCCAACGGCCAAACAAAAAAGTCCTCCTCTTGCTTCATCTCCTTAACATCGACTTTTCCAGAATTCGATGTTTGCACACAACAAAAAAATCGCATACTTTCTTCTTTCTTTGAAGAGAAAGTTCAACTTGGTGGTGGAAACTGTCAGCTGACATAAAAGTATGACCAGCCTCGAAGTATCGTAGAGTTATCAACTGTGCTGCTATTTCATCCGAGTTAATAATATAAACCAAGTAAGAAAACAGGGTCCAGTTTTTATTTTGACCAGCGCAATTGTCCAGCCAGATAATGATGTTTTGAGAATTGCGCATGTGTAGCGGAAAAGCGTGAAACATGCTTAAACTAAACATTGACTGGCAGTTGGAAACCAACAACAAACTAAAAAATGGCTGGCAGTTGAAAACCATACTGTCACTGACTGGAAGTTTGAAAGCCAAAATAAAAGTTCATTCACTGAAACATATTTCAGAAAGTTCTTATCTATCAACATTTTCTCTACTTAACCCCCTTGTGATTATTAAATCAGCTGATAAAGCAAACTTCTGATATGTTGAAATGTGTTCTATGCAATGCTAAAAATGGTTACTCCTGTTGCTTTGTCACACTGACAGCAGAAAAATTTATTTCACATAATGTTTCAAAAGTAGTTAAAAATTAGTCAGTGCTTAAAAATTTCTATTTGATTTTGTTTCAGTTTGTCAATTGAAAAAAAGGAGCCAAAAATATGCACACCAAGTCCAAATTATTAGTTATGAAGAACATAGGATATTTTTTCAACTATAAGGAAAATATTTAAAAAATAGCTAGCCTCTAAATTTGATTTGGAAATTTACCAAAACTGGAAAAATCCTGGTAATAATGGTACACAAGAAAATACTTTTTTTTTTTTTGATCTTGTTGCTACCTAGTAGCTATTTATTAATAGAATTACATGTTTGATTATTCTCAAGGTATGCTGCAGGGTAGCAATTTGCAAAGTTGAATGTAAAAAATTAGCAAACATTTCTTTTTGCAGAGGTTCTTACTCCTCAGCATGTGTGAGTAACTATCTTGTGAACGAACGAACAAACACATACACACACCCTCTCCCCCCTCTCTCTCACATGCACGTGGGCGCACACACACACACAAAGATTTCAGTTGAAAAGCTGCCACATGATATGCTTCATCATTTGAAACAGGATCAGTTATTGGCCACACCAAAAACACTGTTTGAACTCATGTCCTCCATAACTTCAAAATTCCCGCATATAAAATTTTCCTCTCAAGAACAGATAGACAATAATTTTAGTTTTCTGGATATCAACATCAACCCAGACTTCTCACTTGGCCTATCTGTTTACAGGAAACCTTCTGCCACCCATAATATCATCCCTTACCATTCTCGCACTTTTGGAAAATACAAACTGTCTGCTCTTAAGTCATACATTCACCGGGCCAACCTTATTTGCAACAGCCATTCCTGCTCTTCAACTAGACTATCAGAACATCATCAACACTGGCAAATTGCATGGCTTTCCAGCTCTCTTAGACTAATCAAGGGGTTTGAATCACAGAATAGATCTAGTTTACTGCCTGAACCTTCCACCACCCATCAGTTTGTTGGCACTTTACCCTTTAGCCTGTCCTCCACTCATAAAGTTTGCTTTATTTCAAGTCTTTTGGCTACAGGATTGTAGTCAAACAAACCACCTCCACATCTTCTCAAACTCATCCTTAAGGACAGAGATCTCAATAAACCCCTAGATTTACAAGGTGTCTACTCTATCCCTATCAACACTTCCACAGGCATTAATTACCCACTATATTGGTAGTACTTACCGCAGCATTAACAGGCGTTTGATGGAGCATATCGCTGATGTTAAGAAAGGTAGCCCTTCCACTTCCCTTTCAATTTTAACTATCAGCGACACATCCATGGCTCCCGATTGGCACAACATTAAGCGAATCGCCCCGTTCAGCAATCGGCATGCCCTCAGATACCGTGAAAGCATTGAAAATCTACCTTACCCCTAAACACCTGCAATACTAATGCACCTTTTAACATCCCTATTATTTGGAAAGCGATTTTGAAATCTGGCAACAACTGACGCTTTTACCACGTGTCTCATTCCATGGCTGATGAAGGTAAAAGTCGCTATCGAAACGTCCCGCTCATAATTTTTCAACGTAACTTATGTGTGTGATGACGATTTCATGAATTCTTTTAACCACCATTTTGTTTTTCAAATATGTTATAGGATGTGTTAAACATCAATATAAAAACAAAAAATTTCTCCCTCATGCAAGAACAATATTCTACAGAGCCTCCCATAAAATTTCTAATATTTTGCTGTAATTTTTCACTTCACCACTAGGTGGCACTCGTTTAACTGGTGTTTCAAGTAAAATGAAAAGTGTTTTTAATATCTAGAGACCTTTTTCCATGTAATTCCAAAGTTTCATAGTCCTAAATTCAGTAGCACATAAATTACAGCATGTTATGTAAAAAGTGGCATGCTACTGCACAGCTGCAAAAGTGGGTGTTCGGCTAAATTTTGGAGCACCGTATTTTAAAAACTATGGGGTTTAAAAAACAAACTTAGGATTTTCCCATATCTTTATCAGGTATATCTACCTGCCAAGTTTCATTAAAATCTGAGCTGGTGGGTGACACGACTTTAGGTGGTTTGACCACAATGTTTAAAGAATGAGTGATGAGGTGCTGATTAGATTTTTTTCAGTCAAAGTGGCAGGAAAGGTATAGGAAGGCCAAGGAAATCATGGGAGGATGAGATTCAGTAATGTCTGCCTGAGAAAAAGATTAAGAGTATGAAGCACAAAAGGTCTTGTGTGTGGCGTGTGATCGATGTTAATTAATGAAGCCCGAGCTGTGTGCTGAGATCGTTGTAAATGGAGACATTTGATACACCAACAGTAAGTAAATTCTAGTTTCATCAGTTAAATGTTTACTCGACAGATGGTCTTTCTTTCAGGAGCTAACCTCTAAATCTGATGAGAACAGCTTAATAATGTTAGATCAAACTTTTCTTTACAAAGAAAAATGATTTCAACTTTCTAAGTGCTGTACTCATTGCCCTTTTAAGCAATGAAAAAAGGCTCTCTCGTTGCTCATAACTCGAGAGCTGAAAGCAGATGGAAACTCGTACTTTGCACCACTGGATTCAATGGGGAAAATTATAAAAGAATGATGAATTTTATATTTCTTATTTTAAATAATGGAGATATTCGCGTTTTTACGCAACACAAGTTCCGCCACGCACAAAAAAAAAAAAAATAATAATAATATCTTCTAATCTATCTGAAATAAAAAAATTGAAACTTTTAGAGGCTTTATTAACTCAGAAGCAGCTACTGGTAAAAAAAAAAAAAAGCATATGAATCGAAGGTGGTGGAAAATTATTTCAATATCTAATGATTTAGTGTGGAATGACCCATTATTTAAAAATGTAATGCTTTAGTAGGAAGAAAATCAAGAAAGGAACACTACTACATCAATTCAAGAATTCAGTACGCATGGATGTCAAATACCTAAGAATGAGTTAGAACAGATATGAAACATTTTCTCAATCCCTTTTTCAACAGGTTGCCAATGTATCCATGTTTCAACCTGAAAGCACAGTTATCAGTAATATTAAATCATACTGAAGATCATTATGGGTTCCAGATGGGGGAGGGAGTGAAAAGCTGACAGCACTGGTAGTTTTGTTTCAGAATTTCCATTACCTCAATGAGTATCAAAGGCTATATACACAAAGAGTTATCATTCCCCAATTTAGGGTCACTGAGTTCAAAGAAGGGGCAGAACCAGAGCCAGTGGTTGCTCTGGCTTCTTTAAAGTTTTCGCCAAATTCAATTTTATTTCGCTAAAGTGTTAATATAAAAAGGCAATTGCCAAAACTTTTCCCCTATAGCCAAAACAAGTTTTTTTTTTTTTGCAAACTGGGAAGAATGCAATTGACAGTGCGACCCCCAGAGCTGTATGACAAGCACACTACTCGTGCATCATCCAGGAAACAAACCCTAGACCCAACATGGATGATTAGCCAGAAGCTTGCACACACTGATCACTCAACAACAAAGGGTTGCATTACCCTTATGCTGACACAAAGAGTGGAAGCACGAAATCAAATTCCCTTACTTATTTCTCTTATGCATACCTGCCAACTACTACGGAATGTCCGTAGTTTCTACGGATTTAGTTGTCTGACTACGGAACTACGAACATCGCTGTTGAAACTACGGATTCTACGAGTTTTCATTCGGTTTAGATTTTTCATTTTTCTAGTATTTCATGATATACATGTGATTCTTAAGCGGATTCGCAGAATTCCGCTTTTTTTTTTTAGGTCCTGTAGATCGTTCTCAAAAGCGGTATTTGTTGTTTCAAAATTTTCTGAAACTAGTAAAACGGAGTGAAATTTTTTGCCGTAATCGCATTTTTCTCTCTCCCGGTGTTGCCTTAGTGTCCAGTATTCTTGTTAAACATCATTTAATTGCATAAATGTTTGTATTTCAACTTGAAACTGCAGGCAACAATTTGCAAAAACGGAACTTAGAATGCTGCGAAAATTTTCCCGTATTCTTCAGGCATGAGATCTTCCGCGAATTCGAGGAATTCCGCCTTGTTCATTATTATTTTGGTCATTTACAAGATCGATACACAAGTGAGAAGAAGGGGGGGGGGTCGCGCCGGAGGACGGAATTTGATCTTTACAAAAGGTCCACGAAGTTCAGATTTTTTCTGTATTCGTAATTTTTTTCTCGATCTGTCCAGTATTATGACTAAATATTTGTATTTCAGCTTGAAAATATGGGGAAAATTTCCAAAACCGGAAGTAGTACAAAGCAAAGATTTTCGCCGTAATCGCTACCCCCCCACAATGTTTCCACTCTTCTGCATTGTTAAATATCCCCCATTTTGTAAGTTTTTGCTGCTGCATTTGATAAGGGAGGGGTAAATTCCTGAAAACTGAAGTGACAAAGTTAGAAAATTTGTAAAAATTGATGCATAGTGTTCAAAAGTGTTATTCTCAAAGTTACACCATTTATTTAAAATAGTTGAAGCTTTGGTATCATGCACTCATGGTCCTCAGGCTGAAAGTTTTTTCAGCATGCTAGAAGAAATTGTTATGAGAAGGAATAAAGAAAAGAAAGACAATCAACAATAAAAAAATAGGGAGAGAAAGTTATCATCAGAAGAAAAAAAAAAAAAAAAGCAATGGATGCTGCGCAGCTGCAGGGTCAACAAAAAACAAATTGACTGGTCCACAGTCTTGCTGTGTGTTTTGATTTTTCACCCAGTTAAAACATCCAGCTTTTTTTTTTTCCTTCTTTGATTTATCTTTTCATAAACGGTAATTTTAGAGGCAGTATGATCACATGGTAAGTGAAGGTTTGCACAGCGCACGTTCATTTGCTTGGATCTCCCACCTGTCAAGTGTTGTGGAACTCTTAACGCATCGAACTGATTTTTATTGGTGGAAATTTCGAACTTTAATCTCGCAATGTTACCTATCATGCCCTTGCCAACAGAGGAATCAACTTTGTGTTTCACGTGTGTTAAGTTTGTTTCATTAGTCCTTGTTTGTTGTGGTGTGTATTTCTTTTTCACAAAGAGATGGATCGTTTCCTAAAAAAGTCTTATGTATGCCACGCAATACTACTAATTACTACTGACAAGGCTTTTGCCAATGTTGGCAGGTATGCTTATGTGTTCCTTAAATATTCAGCTTACTCAATGAAGTGTTTTACCACAGTAAAGAAAACTGGGATGCACTTTAATCTTCGGCCCCGTATCGTAGTCTGCTGAAGCTCTAATGCGCTGCTGAAATGCCAGGAGAAAAATTTCGCGATAGGTGGCGCTGCAGCTGCGTCGGCGTTTTTTGCTCTTTCGCTGCGTGCATTACGTAATCGGTGTGTGTGTGTTGTGTGGGAGGAGTGGTAGGGAGGCGAAATATGCGGCGTGGGGGGGGGGGCATTTTTGCACGGAAGGGGTTTATTTAGTAATATGGCTGGCCCTGAAAAGGGCCTTTATGGAATGTAAGTAGTTCAGGTGTTGTTAAATATTTATAACGACGGAAAAGAAGTGTTTCCTCCTCATTGAGAACCTGTCTACCTAGTACGAATATTTAAGTGGAAAATATTACGTACTAGGAAAGAACTCTTTGATGATAGCAATCATTACCTCAAAACATTGTTCAGAGGAAAGACTACAACTTCGTCGGCATAAATATTCCAGAATGTGGTCGGCCAAGAGGTCTTTGTGAATGCCATTAGATAGTGTGCGTTTGAGGGGCCGCCAATTGCTCTCAACACCTTGCGTATGCGCCCCAGTAGTCGGATCAATGAAATTGAGTGAGTGGTTTACTGACAGATGTTGGAAACCACAGGATGGGAGATTGCAGTATGCAGCCCACTGATCCATCATGACAGTAGCAGGGTTCCCACTCAAAAGTAATAAAAAAATTACCTGACTTTTCCAGGTTCTCCAGAGTGGCATGTTGCAAAGAATTGTTACATTTCA
Source organism: Macrothele yani (assembly GCA_039090855.1). NCBI lineage: Eukaryota > Metazoa > Arthropoda > Arachnida > Araneae > Macrothelidae > Macrothele > Macrothele yani. The sequence goes on from CM076996.1 coordinate 145,453,576, forward strand.
TTCCATCCCATTCATTTTTCTCACCAAAGCACACACTTGTAAATTCTTTACATAATTTGTCTTTATGAAATTACCTGCTTTTCATTAATAACAACTGTGCACATTATTTTCTGTACCGAAGTTCTGTGAATACTATCCACACAGAATTTGTAAATACATTCCCATAAAAACAGGTCATATGTAAGAAAAAATCTGTCAGTTGAATAGTTTCAGTTTTTCTATAACGCAATGCAGCTAAGCTTAATGATTGAATGGCTCTGTTCAGAGAAACATGTTTCAAGAGAACCAACAGACAAAGGAATTTGATCCATCATTTGGTTGGTTCTCTTATGAAGTGTTTCTTCAAGCAGGAGCCATTGTGCCTAATTGTTCCATGTTATAACAACTGTCTGCAGAAATTGAGCAAAAGCTTAATAACTGGCAATTTTAAAAATTCAATTTTGCATCTTTTTTTAGAGAATAAAGGAAATACTTAATATAACTGAAAGTAAGATCTACCAAATTCTAGGCAGGCAGTAATTGCAAGCAAAAGTTTGAAATCTTGAAAAAATAAGTTTTTTTGACAAAATAAAGTATCCATTGATTTTCACAAAAAAAAAAAAGAAAAAAAAAAGGGTAATTTTCCCAGAGTTTTACAAAAAAGAGTAATTTTCCCCGAGTTTTCCCTGATTTTTGGAACCATTTTCAAATTCCCTGAGAACTCCAGGTTTTCCCTGTTTTCCAGGTTGAGTGGGAACCCTGAGTAGTTCCGGGTTGAACATGTTTCTGGAAGAGCGGCAGCAATGTGTGAGCAGAGCGGTTATTCTGCAGGCAGATCTCAACCCTGAATCGTTTCGAATCTCGTTCAGATGCCAAGGATCCAGGTGCCCTCAACGAGACGACCACGATTATACTTTCGCTTCCCAACCTTAGCCTTATCCACTTCTACAATGACACCAGGGCCTCCAAGCTGTCCTTCGTCTTGTTCGTAAGCTACCATAAACTCTGCGACTAGTTCTCTGCAAGACTGATAATAGTCGCTGACTGTCACAGAGGATGTGGAAACCACATCCTGGGAAGATTCCTCAATTGCATCATCGTAGGACAATCCTTTGGCAAAACAATACAGAAGAGTCATCACCTTATCAAGAGGAATACAAGCAGCTTCAAACCACGTCCCAAGTAAACGGGAACACTGCTCACTTTTTCCTGTAATGTGATTCTTCCTACACCTGAATTGTCCTAAACGATGAGACATATCCACTCGCAAACTCATTGGATGACCTGCGGAACATTTTTCGGTTGGAAGCAATCCTTTCCGCTCACACCATGCAATACATGTTTCTTCATCCTTCCCAACTTCGGCGAAGAAACGCCTCCAGTTCCACATGGCTACTGACAGAGCTACAACGCACGCTGAAAAGAACAGCTTAGAACAGGGCGAACAGAAGACGCACTCAGCAAACAGCGATTACGTAACACACACAGCGCGGGTGAAAATGCCGAAGCAGCTGCAGCGCCACCTATCGCAAAACATTTCTCCCGGCATTCCATTCGCACGATAGCGAAGCAGACGATGGGGGCCGAACTCTAAAGTGTAGCCGAAAACTGTTTATATACTTTTGAATTCATGAACAAAGTAAATCATACCAACATTAGCTGAATGAAGTTCATTACCATATTTTTATGGTTTGAAGCAAAAGTTATGGCCCCCAAAAAAAAAAAAAAAAAAAAAAAAATTTCATCTCTTTACAAAGGAAGGGCCCAGAAGAAAGCTATAGCCTGGTTAATCCACCAACAGAATCTAGAAACAGATACCAATTTCCACAGAAATCTTATTTTCTTCTGATAAAATGAACATAAGGGGGGGGGTCTTAAACATCATAAGATATTGTATGCAAAAAAGTGAAATACGTTTAGTGCTCTGTAGCCATGCATCATGATTAAGCACAGAATTTCAGTGTGCTTTTCTTTTCCCTCCCCACCCTAGTCTGTGTAAATGTATGTACTGCTTAAGTATGCTATACCTAAAAACTTGTGATCTGTGACTTTTTTCTTGCAATTACCACAGAGATGCACAGGTTTAAAAGATTTTTATTAAATTAACACCAGTGTTATTTTGCACATTTTTGAGCTTTTATGGGCAAGCTAATTACCCCACGAACAACCCATTAATTTCAGGCAACTGGTTTAAAGAAAAAGTGAGAAATAGTACAATAAGGAAACACACAAGACTAATTAATGTCTTACCATTATTAAAACCTGAATTCAGCAAAACAAGCAAGAAGCCCTAGACCAAGACCACTCTGCTACCAGGAGGCACTTTAAAAAGCTTTGCATGATGCATTTCAATAATCAAGGTAAACTTGGAACTCACCTGAGATGGTTTGAAATTTCGGAGGTGCCACATATCAGACAGCATTGTGTGAATAAATCCACTTGAGATTTCATATTCAAAATGGTGACATTCTCATACCTGTCTAACATATAACCACTGAAGCCATAGCTGAAAGTTTGGAACTGCCATGACCGGGAAGATTCACTGGTTTAATGAACTTCACTCAAATTCCTTCCTAGTTTCAGGACTAATATTTTAGTACTACTGTCTAGCTACACAGAACTAACTCTCTGGCAATGCAGAACAGTGAAACAGCTATGGCAGAGTTATTTCTATGCAAATGTAACACAGTTTAAACTTTGAGTGTTAACAAAACATGTGTATTCACTTGTATAACTTAAGAATAGCACTACCAATATATGACTAAAACATTGCTGATATGTGGTATTTAATAGCACAGTGCTCTTACAACTTTGTCAGTTTGCATTTTGTCTTCATTATAATTTTGAAAAATACGTAATTTCACTTCTTTTGAATATTTTAAAAAGCTATGAATCAGTTAATACAAGAGCATGCATGGAACCTATCAGCACACAAGCTCTGAAAATAAGCGATTCTCCCCAGTCCCTCTAACACCAGAAGCAAATTAAAATGTTACCACAGTCAACAAACTGCACAGAACAAAGCTAGTCTTCCAACCCAGACAAAGTACAACACATAATCAATCAACTGAAATTGGTGTTCAAAAGCAATGTTTGGATCAAAGAACAAACATTAATTTCCTAAAATGTTTTAATAAAAGATTTTCTGAAAGGAGGCCTGTTATCTTTTCTGTAAAGCCTTTGAACATTAAATTCAAACTAAGCCACCAATCCAGAATATTGGTATCTTTATGTTGCTTCTGAAGTAGCATGAAAATCAACTTAGGGCAATTAACAGATTTCAAGGATAGCACATCCAATGGCATCCCACATATTTTCAATCGGCAATAGGTCTGGCTATGCAGCTGGCCTTTGCAGTGTCTCAGTACCTTGGAGGCAAGCTCTCGAGACAGCAGCAGTATGCGAACGAGCATTGTCCTGTTGGCAATTAACAGATTTCAACGAAGTATGGCTGCATACTGTACTCTGGAAGATTAGCATAGAAATTTGAGTGCCAAGAATGAATCAGAATGTGACTGCCAAGTGTTTTTCTAGGATTAAAAACATTATGCCATTATGATCATTAATAATGTCCACATGGAAAAAGGTCTATAATCCCTTTGAAGAACTTTTTCCAGTAGGCATTAATGCTGCATTGGTTTTTGTTTTATTTCAGAAAATATGCCTGTGCTGTCCAAGTAGCCACTGGAATAATGTTGATCAGTGCAATGTCCTCGATCTTCATGGATCTGTTGTCATGAGTGAAAGCAACTTGTTACTACTCATACGCAACAGGAATGTAAATGCATTTTATTGCCAGATGATCTCATCAGGCTGTTTCTCATCTGGCCATGTGGAAACGAACAGGAAGATGCCTCGTTCAGAATACAATAGTATTGGGTTGGAAAGAAAGTAAATATCCGCAAATGCAAGGCAACAGAAAAGTGCTAATTATCATATATATACAAGTACAAATAAGTTCAAAATGTAGTCGCCATCATTTACCAAGATTTGCTTTTGTCGTCTGGCCAGCTGTTGGATACAGTCCCTGTAGAATTGTGGCAGCCTGGACACAAAGAAGTTCGTGCTTGACATTGTTTCGGATGCTGAGCACTGTCCATCCAGGAAATGCTGCAATGACCGGAAAACATGGTAGTCACATGGACAATGTCTGGGGAATAGGCTGCGTGTGGCAGCAGCTCCCAGCCCATCTTCCTGATCTTGTGACAAGTCACCTGTGCTGTCCATCCTGCTGCAGAACACCCCTGCGGTTCAGCGATGCTGGTCGTTTCGACATGAGCAATGAATGCAAATCGTCAAGCTGATGGCAGTACACATCGGCGGTGATAGTGGTGGTGTACTGCAGCAGCTCAAAAAACATGACACCCCGCATATTCCACCAAACAGACAGCAGGACCTTACGTGGGTGTAAGCCAGCTTTGGGGGTCGCATGGGCTTCTGTTTTGGGTCTAACCACTGACATTGCCATACAGGACCCATTTCTTGTAACCTGTCACAATGTGGTCCAAGAATGGTTCAACTTGGTCACGTGCAAGCAGTGGAAACACATGCACTCATGTGATTTGCTCAACTGTGAGTTGATGGCATACATAAACTCCCCTCTTGTGCATCTTTCCAAGTATAAACTCCCCTCTTGTGCACCTTTCCAAGTGTTCCCCCAAGAACAAGGAGAAAGTCAGCTATAACCGTTTATTTAAAGACCATCCACATCTTGAAAGTTCATTTCACCCTGGATGCTCATTTTACAAAGAAATTATCAGTGAACTGAGTGATTGTAGAATTGTGTGTAGTGAAAACAGAAATAGGGCAATCTTTGTCTACAACATAATGATGTGCCAGCCAAGAAAAAAATGTACAGAATATTTCAGCTACAATGGAAAAGTGCAGATCAATGCACAACCCTTAAGAAAACAGGATAAAAATATTAGCTACACTTACTACAAATCCAAACGCTCTCTGGGAACTGATTTAACCTTGGCAAGTTCCCGAACCCTCGCAGAACATGAAGCTTTCAAAGCAGCACGAGAAACCTGAAAAAGTTCTTCCCTGTAATGAAAAAACAAATAATAATAATAACTTAAACCACAATGATTATTTGTTAAAATGCTCCCACACACAAACAAACACAAAATAAATATTACTATTTGTTGGTGTTTGACTTCACAACTATACAGGAACAATATAATATACAGGAGGGTGTGCAACTGTTCCCATGGTTTCTCAGCTCATAGCTGCAAGAAATGCTGGGACTAAATGAGCCAGAAGTTCATGTTAAAATTTTGTTCTGAGTGTCACCTGAATGTTTGACATCAGCCAAGCTGACGAGACACAGGAGCACTGTGATTGCTGAACCCCATGTGGCAAGCGTAATACATCTATGTTTTTCTTTTATGTTTCAAAAATGAAACAAGTATAGATACCAACCACAGGCAAGATGGAACTAATTTTGTTATATTTCACAACAGCTTAAAGAACTGTAAAAAGGATTGGTTTGCCATAAATGTGACAGACCTGCCAACCTCTCAGAACCAAAAAAAAAAAAAGGAACACTCAAATAGAAAAATCGTAACATGACGTGTGCTGATAATTTTTGAAGCCTATTTCAGCTATATAAATTCTCGATGGTGTAAGGTGTAAGGGGAGAAAGGTTGCTTCGAATAAACAGACACTTGTCTACATTCCAGCGCCGACCAATCAGCAGCTTTAAGTATGAAAAAGAGTCGAAACTACAAATCAGTCTCGAACGTTATACGAAACGAGTAGGAATTTGCCCATTGGTTGCTGATTGCACTTTACTTAGCTAACATTATTTCCGTTGAAAAACTAGAGGCAGGGGAATTTGTTAAGAGAAATTGGAAACCTCTCCGAGAAAAAAACCCTTTCGAATGGGGAAAAAGCAGATTACACATAAATTTTCCCCTACTTCTGTCTGAAAAGGGGAAAAACATGACTTTAAAAAAAAATCGTATTGGGTATATAAATAAATTTTGAGGGATTTGAGGTGAACAAAACACGTTGGAGAACAGAAACAATATTTTAATATTAATCAAAGGATGCTCCCTCTGAAGCTACAACTTTACCCCATCTTTCGGGCAGTGAATGTATGCCCCGAAGGAAGAGATCCAGTTGTCCAGCCAATTTTTGAGGTCTTCATAAGAACTAAACCGTTCTCCAGAAAGTGCTGACTGCATCGACCGGAACAAAATGGTATTCTGATGGTGCAATATCTGGCGAATATGGCGGGTGGGGTAGAACTTCCCGGTCGGATCCTTCCAAGTACTTTTTCACAGGTCGAGAAACATGTGGTCTTGCGTTGTCATGCTGTAAGATGACTTTGTTGCGTCGATTCTCCCATTCCGGCCGTTTTTGCGTGAGAGCTTGTTTTAAACGCATTAATTGGGTTCAATACCGATCACCGGCAATAGTTTCTGACGGTTTCAGCAGTTCATAGTGGATCATACCCTTCTGAACCAACCAGATACACAGCATTACCTTTGAACCACGGATATTGTGTTTTAGTGTTGAAGGACTCGGTTCACCTGACTTCACCCATGCTTTCTGCCGTTTAGGGTTATCGTACCATATCCTTTTCTCGTCGGCAGTAATAATACGATGCAAAAAACCCTTTCTTTTTTGCCTTTGAAGCAGCAATTCGCAAATGGTTTTCTGATGTTCAAGGTCTCTTTCCCGCAAAGCATGTGGAACCCAATTCCCTTCTTTTTGCACCATTCCCATGGCAGCTACACGTTGTGAAATGCATGGTTGACTAACATTTAGTGCTGCTGCTAGTTCTTTTTGGGTCTGGCACGGATCCTCGTCGAGTAAAGCTTCCAATTTGGCACCAGCAATTTTTTGGGGTGGTCCAGAAAGTTTCTTTATCACTGACATCGAAATCGTTCCTTTTGAATCGTCTAAACCAATACTCACATGTTTTTATGGATGGGGAATGTTCACCATAGATTTCTGACATTAAGTGATAGCTGTCGGCAGCACTTTTTTTGACAATAAAGTAATGCACTAACACTTCCCGCAAATGCTGTTTTGTCAGGACGAAAGTTGCCATTTTCCATCGAGTAAAACAAATATGTCTTTGCACCTCAATCGAACGTCGTATACCGACTGACAGCTGGTGTCTCGTACTGCGATATCGCAGTGTTGCCACTTAAAACACATGCGAGCAATAATAAGTACGACACCGAACGGAAATCCCTCAAAACTTATTTACATACCCAATACTTTTGGCAGCAAAATAATATCGTACTGCAGCATGATTTATCGTACTAAATATTATAGAACACCACACCCAATCCATCTGTTAAGGAAATGCTCATTTAGATACTTATGTACACACGTTGACCAATTCAGAGGTGCGCCGTCATGTTGGAAAACACTGTCATATCTTTTGATCTGGGGTATAAGCGAAATTTTCTAGCATATCCAAGTAAATGTCGCCATTTATGGTTTTTTCGCAGAAGAAACTTCTTCTCTTTTTGATAGGGCACACCACACATTAACTTTTGGAGAATCATGTTCCAGTTCAAAAGCAGCATGAGGCGGTTCACTGCCCCATATCCTACAGTTGTGACGATTCACAATACCTGATACATGAAATGTGGATTCATCACTAAAAATTACAGTACTGAGAAAGTTTTCGTAAGTTTCCCACTTGATTCAGCATATCCACAGCAAAATCGTATTGTAGAGTGTGATCATTTACATGAATCTTTTGCACTATTTGAATTTTATAAGCATGAAACTTTTAATTTCTTGTGCAAGATATCGTGAACTGTCTATTTTGGAATGCACAGTTCTCTGCTTGCTTTACGAGCGCATTTCCTGGGGCTTCGTCAGAAACTTTCATTAAAACTTGGTCAACCGTCTCACAGCTGATGCTAGGCCTACCGGCTCCTCCACGATGTTCCACTTTGTCAGTTTCTTTAACCTGTTTCATCCACCGCTTAATTGAATTCGTTGACTGAGGATTACAACCATACTCTAAACCGTACAGTCTTTTAACTTTAATGACAGACTTTAATTCTGCAAGCCATAACACACACACACACACCGCCTTCTGCTGTACGGATGACATGACTACTGATTGCACATTTCTCATATATTTCTCGCCAGGCTATACCTAGCGCCATCTATCGGATTCTGGGATTAACAATTCTGCAAAACAAAAATATAGAAACTGTATTAGTAATACGTGACATAGAAAAACAGACAATGCTCATAGTCTTTTTTGTACATAATTTTGTAATGTGTCCAATACTTCTCGGACACCCTGTATACGACCTAAGCGTAACTTGCCTACACTTGCAGATGGCATTCTGGTGGTGGTATCTAAATATTCAAACATTTCCTTTTGAAAGGGATACATATTTTGTGGAAATTCATATACACTGGAAGAAGAGATAACAACATGCCTAGTCCTACAGAACCTTATCTAAAACTCTCTACTAAGCATGGTGCAAAGAAAGCAAAAATGCATGATGGGACAATTTCTCTTTTGAAGTATGTGACATTCAAAAGAATTGTGGAAGTTTTCTCATTACTTGTTCCAGGACAAGGTACTTAACAGTAATACTTTGTGGCTAAGAGTTGAATTTTTAACATGACAGTGATCCACAGTATAAAGCAACACTGCATTAGTTCTGCCTCACAAAATAGAACAAAATGGCACTTTCAGAATTGTTGATCTTCCTTTTCAAAGTTCTGAACTCCACACAACAGGCAGCCTATTACTGGGCTATTAGTACGGAGAGTGTCAAAACTGTCTTCTAAAAATCAGAACTGTTTTTTTTTTTCTATTGAAGGCTTTAATGATGACCACAGTAAGCAACTAAGACTATAAGCAGACACTAGCCCCTAAATGGAGGCAACTGGTTCTAAGAAATGAACAGAACCAGTGCGTAAGGACAAACAAATCGCCCATACCTCATCCTGGGCTCAATTCAGATGACTGGACAAAAGCTCATGGCTCTATCGACTGGTATAATTTATAACCTCATTTATACTGTGCATGGGGCAGAAAAGGGGAAAAACAACAACAACAAAAAAAAAAAAAAAACACAGTACTTCAGGTAAAAGAGGTGACATCAATTATAATAGAAATCCCACCAAATCTAGTTTATTTTTAAAGGTTATTCCATTCTTGCAATCCGGTCCACTGTTTTTAGTATGAAATTATGTGAATAAGGCGATTGATTATCTTAACAGAGCAGATCCTGAATCCACTCCAGCCATTATACCCCCTATTTAAGGCATATTCAACACCATCCTTGGAAATAGCAGCTCTGAATTACAGCTGGGGACTTAAACCTAAAGCACTAAACCAAAAGCAGCTCCCAAACCTAAAAAAAACTACAAACCATCCAACCAACCCCACCCCCTTTTTCTACAGCAACTGTGTAACAAAAAGTACTAAATCTCAATGGATACAGTAATATAAAAAGATTATTGCTGTTATTTACATATCTTATTGTTTTTAAATCTCTGCTGATACATGATCAAAAACAAATAAGAAACAAGTGCTTTTGGGTTTTGTTAATCTGCTCCACATAAACTGATACTGATTCCACAAGATTTGACCAAATGTTCTCTTCATCATAATACAACTAAAAAATACAACATATTAATAATCAGGTGTTGATTGTACAAGCACATTTTTTTTACTTTCTTTCGGAGCCTGGCCTCAATGAACGCCATCAATTTTTATTGGGGTTAAGGACTGATGGGAGTGTCCTGGACAATTGAAAATAACCTACCAGTTGATGAACTTTGCCGCTTTGGGTGAAGTGTGGCACAGCATGAGCTTCTGCTTAAAGATTTAACTCTGGGAAAATATCGATGGCTATTGTAGAAGCTTCCATCTCGAAACATAAAAGCATCTACCACTGTCCTTCAACAAGAATGTCTTTTGGGGCCATAGCCAGTGGAACAACCTCAAAACATTTACTTTGGAGGGTGTTTGTTAAATGTGCTCAGATTCCATGTCAGTGCACAACCCACAATGTGTAACCTTGAGCATCAGGAAAAATTTCACACAGCAATCTTCCAAAGCTTTCTACTATGATCTACTCCACACCTCGCGCTCTTTTATTGAAGCCAAATATTTTGCCTTCACAGTAACCACCCAAAGCTGCTTCCTGGCAGCTAACCTGACTTACATCCCTTTTTTTTTTCTTTTTTTGGCACCTTTCAGATGGTTTTGTTGCCCTTTTGAGGCATCAGAAACCACACAATCAAGACCTCTGAATATTTAAGTGTTTTCTTGAGAAAAATTCCAAGCATTCCCTAAAAGTTACCACGAAGAGCAGTTTTTCACATTTGATCCTATTCTTCTTTTCATTTGGTGCCACTGAATTGTTCTCATGCTTGGGAGAAATAATTCTGGACTCTAGTTTGCTACTGCAATAAACCAAAATCTAAGTCATGCCCATGTTCTTATCATGGACACAACCTTTATATACACTCTACGTCAAAAAAATAGTTGCACCCAGAAGGAAGCAACAGAGAGGAATGAAACTTGGTGGGTAAGTTTGACATCGTGAGACATGCAAATGATTTAAGTATCACGCTCAGCCACACATGCGACGCAAGCCTGGAGGGGTCGTAGCCCTGTACCTGACCGGCTACATAAGGTCGTCCCGTTGTGCATGCTTGCCATTCTGGCACGTGCTGTGTGTTGGTTGCATCTTTTGCAAGGGTAGTATGCATCAGAGAAAAGTACAGAAGCAATATGAGCAGTTGGAGGAGTTTGAGAGGGGCCGCATCGTTGGGCTCCGGGAAGCGGGATGGTCTTATCGTCGTATTGCGCGCCATACCGATTGTGCGGATATTACCATAACACGCTGTTGGTGGCAGTAGATAGAACAAGGCACTCCACAGCGACAGGAAGGGTCTGGGAGACCTAGACAAACCATGGAGAGAGAGGACCGACAGGTTGTCCAACATGCACAGTGATCCAACAGCCACAATTGCGAATATTCAGCGAGCAGTGGTGCCCTCCATGTATCGTCCGATTAGGGCCAGCACCATTGGCAGACAGCTGCACGGTGTAGTACTACACACATGCAGACTGTTTTGACAACTGCCCTTAACACCATTGCATCATCGCCAAGACTGCAATGGTGTTGTGCCAGACTATCATGCAGCCACTCGGAATAGCAGCAGGTGATCTTCAGGGACGAGTCCTGCTTTTGTCTTGGAGACTACCAACAAATCCATGTGTGGAGGCACCGTGGTCAGCGCCAAGATGAACAGTTTGTTGTAGAGCATCACACGCCCAAAAGGCTTGGTGTCATGGTGTGGGGTGCAATTGCCTACGATGCCATATCACCTTTGGTGTTCATTACAGGCACTTTGACAGCCCAACGTTACATTAACAAGGTCCAGCAATCAATGGCATCTACCTTTTCTGAACGCTCACTCCAGTGCAATTTTCCAACAGGACAATGCTCATTCACATATTGCTGCTGTCTCGAGAGCTTGCCTCCAAGGTACTGAGACACTGCAAAGGCCAGCTGCATAGCCAGACCTATCGCCGATTGAAAATATGTGGGATGCCATTGGATGTGCTATCCACACTCCACACCCTACCACACAATCTGCAGGAACTGTGTGAGAAGATTTCAAGCTGCATGGGATGTCTTATCACAGGACACCAGTACGAACTTGTACAACTCCATGCTGAGACATCTAGCATGCTGTACATGAGCAAACTTGGCAGCCCGACAACATACTGAAAGACACTATATTTCTTGGCGTGTAGCTCAATTAATATTAGCCCATATCAGTCTCAATGTTTAATCATTTATTGTTCCTGGTAACCTTTACCTTCCTTCCTATCTCTCTGTCTCTCTGTCTCTCTCTCTCTCTCTCTCTATCATCAACATCATCATTGTCAACCATTATCAATCCACTGCTGGACGAAGGTCTCCCCAAGTTTCCTCCACAACGGTCTGTCTTGTGCCAGTCTCCTCCATGTCACCCCTGCATACTTTCGAATTTCATCCACCCATCTCCCATGTGGTCTTCTTCTGGGTCTTTTCCTGTCCCTTGGAATCCAATCTAAAATTTCGGCTGTCCATCTATGGTCTGTCCTTCTGGCAGTATGTCCAGCCCATTGCCATTTCAGGGATTTAACTCTGATCATGATGTCTTCCACTCTTGTCATTTTTCGGATCCACGAGTTCCTCTTCTTATCTCTCCTGGTTACACCAAGCATGCACCTCTCCATGCTTCTTTGAGTTGTCTGCAGCCTTTGTATGTCTCTTTTAGTTAAGGTCCACGTCTCTGCACCATACGTAAGCACTGGAAGGATGCATTGATCAAACACTTTTCTTTTAAGACATAATGGCATATTGCTCTTGAAAATTATGTTGTTTCTTCCAAAAGCTCTCCAGGCAAGTTTTGTACGCCGATTAATTTCTTCATCAATGTGACCCTCACTTGATATCTGCTGTCCAAGATAAACGTACGTGTCTGTTATCTCCAGCTTTTCTCCATCAATCGATAAATCTTCATTTCTTGTAAAAGCATTGAACATCACTTTTGTCTTCTGAAAGTTCATTTTTAATCCCACTTCTTTACTCTTGTCAGCAAGTTCCTGGATCATACTCTGCAGCTCTGATGGGGTAGTTGCAAAAATGACTACGTCATCAGCAAAACGAAGGTGGGTTAGATAATCTCCATTAATCTTTATCCCCTTGTTTTCCCAGCTCAGCGACTGAAAAACACCCTCCAATGTGGCATTAAAGAGCTTCGGAGATATGGTGTCACCTTGTCTCACTCCCTTTCCAATTTTTACGTGTGTTGTATTTTCAAACAGCCTAATCTTTGCACTTGCATTTTCATAGATGTTATTAATAATATTAATGTATGCATCTTCAATACCGCAGGTTTTCAGAGCCATTGTAACTGCTGATGGTTTCACCGAATCAAAGGCTTTTTCATAATCGATAAAAGCCATGCACAATGGAAGTTCATATTCCCTCGCTCTTTCAATTAGTTCTCTCAGCACGTGGATATGATCTATTGTGCTGTAGCCACTCCTGAATCCAGCTTGTTCTCTCGGTTGAGCCATGTCCAGTGTTACCTTCAAGCGGTGTGAAAGAACTTTAGTGAAGATTTTATAAACTACTGATAGGAGGCTGATAGGTCTGTAGTTTCCGAGATCCTCAATGTCACCTTTCTTATGTAGCAGGATCATTGTAGCGGTGTTCCAATCCTCAGGAATCTTTCCTTCATTAAGGCATCGACTGAAAATTTGGGCGAGTACTGTTTCGATTTCTCCACTTGCTTCTTGTATGATGTCTACAGTAATTCCATCTTCTCCTGGAGCTTTTCCTCGCTTCATGTTCTTGATTGCATGTGCAACTTCTGCTGGAAGGACTGGAGGAACTCTGGTACAGGTATCTTTCATGATGTCTGGAGTGCATATATCATCCCTTTCATATAATTTGGAGTAGAAATCTTTCACTCTTGTCAAAATTTCGCCTCTATTTCTTGTTACAGAACCATCTTCTTTTCTCAGTGCCATAATCTGTTTTCTTCCCTTACTGAGATGTCCCTTTGCTATCTTTAGGCTTTGGTTGTTTTCAATTGCTTTCCTCACTAGTTCACAGTTGAATTTCCTTACGTCTTCAGTGATACTTTTTCTTACTGTCTTGCATAGCTCTATATATTCCACTTTGGAAGTCACATCTTCTTTAGTTGTCCTCATATCTCTTCTTTTTGCATCAACATTTTGGTTTTTCCTGATAATTTGTTCACATGCAACTTGTTCTTAGACCCAGCTAATTTTGTTGCTGTTTCCATAAGAGCTTTCGTTACTTTTCTGTTAACTTCAGAGATGTCCACTTCTTCCGATGTTAGGATGTCCACTTCTTCCGATGTTAGGCCTTCTAAAGCAGAGAACCTGTTCTTCAGTTCCAACTTGAAGGTATTATGGTGTTTTTTAAGGTTGGTTATGTCAATAGATTTTGTTTGTCTTATGAGCTTGCCACGTTCAAGTTTAGTGTTGAGGTGCATCTTACATCTCACCAATCTATGGTCACTACCTGTGTTGAACTTGTTTAGCACACTGCAGTCTTCTATGACGAATTTTTTGTTACACATAATAAAATCAATTTCACTTGTCGTCCCATTTGGATGTCTCCATGTCCATTTCCTGTGTGGCTTTTTCTTGAAGAAGGAGTTCAAGATGAAAAACCCTTCTGCCTCTGCAAACTCAACGAGAGTATTTCCACGCTGGTTTCTGTTGCAGTGACCGAATTTACCTACTGAAGTTTCATTCTGTTGCCGTTGCCCTATTTTTGCATTGAAATCTCCCATAATTATTTTCAAGTGCTGCTTACCTTTATTATTTAGATGACAAATTTCCTCATAAAATTCTTCAATTTCTTCTTCAGGATGACTTGTGGTGGGTGCATAAGTTTGAATAATCTGAGCCTGGTATCTTTTCGAGAGTTGGATAACAAGTCGTGCAGCTCTGTCAGAGGAACTTTCAACTTCTACAACTTTATCCTTCAGTTTCTTGTTTATTATAAATCCAACACCACTAGTTCTGCCAGTATCTGTCCCACGATAGTAGAAGAGATGTCCACTTTTCAGTTCGATGAGATCTTCTCCTTTTCTCCTTACCTCACTTAGCCCCACGATGTCCCACTTGATCCTTTGTAGTTCCTCTTCCAATTCAAGAAGCCTTGATTCAGAAGATAGGGAGTGTCCATTGTAAGTAGCCAAGGTCAGCATCAGATGGCAGCCTAGTCCGGTCCTCCGGGGATTCTTAGCACCCTCTGCCTTCATGTCGCACTGGCCGCTGCCTTGGCCAGGTACATTCCAGCTGCCGGAGACTGAGGGCCAAGATTTAAGTTGTGGAATCATTTTGGAGGGGTTTGGCCATAACTCACCACGCTGGCCAAGCGGGTTGGTGAGTGTGGGATAGAATTTCCTCTAATCCCGATGGTATAGTTATACCGCTATGGGCGGTCGTCAGAGCCCCTTTAGTGGGAACAGGATGCACCACGAGAAGGCGGGGTTGACATTTGTCAAGGAGAGGCTGTGATGTTACGCATCACCTGACCTTACATCCCTCTCTCTCTCTCTATATATATATATAATTATTTTTCAAAAGAATACCCATAACCACAAAAGCAGTTTTTAAACATTCAGAGGTACTCCAGAGCTCAGATATGAGAGCTAGCATTTAAATAAAAACTTGAACTTGTCAATGTTTCAGTGGATTTTTTAGTTCTCCATAAATAAACAGGAGTTTGACTTACATATGCTGTTTTGTTTCAAACAACATATTTGTTTAGTAGAAAATTCATTTACATCCACATCACGCTTGTCTCTATTTTCATAGAACTGTAGTCTGTTGTCTGTACTATAACTACTTTACTGAAAACTTCTGTGGAAAAATGATGTACAAGGTTAATTTGATAGAAAGCTTTGTGGTCTATGTTGCCTTGCAATACCATGAAAATGTGGGATTACCTCATACTCAATCCTTTTATCAAAACCTTTGTTAAAATTATCTTATTGAAATCATTGTGTACTCAAGAGATCGTACCTAAATTGTTGCAAAAATATTGCACCTCTTGCTCTGAATACACAACTGGTGTTCAAAAATGCAACACTTAGTTTTCTACCAGAAAGGGAGATATCAAGAATCCACAGACTGATGCCAATGATGTGGATGAATTGAACACCATGGAAAACTGACAATTCATTTAAGATTCACACCTCACACACAGGTTTCAAAATGCTCAGAACAATGCAAGATGTCAAATAAAGAAATGTTGGAAGATCTTGATTTACTACTACTTTAGTTGGATGGGGTAAATGGTGGTTGTAAATAAAGTTCATGCTGTAGTCAAGGAGGTTAGAACAGATGGAGTAAGGATGACATCACAAACTTGGAAGTACTTTGAGCAGACGATTTTAACTCTCAATCGTCTCACCAACATGGCGGCAGAGGCTGTGATTGGCCGTGACGTCACTATCGTGATGTTTCGGTGGTTTCACTTTGATTACACGAGAGGAACGGCTGGCACTTAACTCCATCTATTCTAACCTCCTTGGCTGAAGTCAACATCACTCCTTTATTTTACTTCAGTTTTTCTTTTGAATTTCATTAAAATTCTGTAGCATTATTAGATATGCAAAACAATTTATTGTTTGTTTATGGAAATCTGAACAAAATTTGAATCATATCAATTAGAAAAAAACACCCACTTGGAACTTCTCCAAAGCAAAGGAAGTTCCTCTGCACTTGCTTTAGATATCTGAATGTTGCTGTGATTGTGAAAATGTAACCATACAAGGAATTCCAAATGGGTAGCAAAGCTATTCAAGTGGTCTTTGATGGCTGCAAAATGGGCATTGGCTGATCATTTTTCTTGATAGAAAACTTCAAGGGTGAAACAAATGCTGACTACATTTGAGAGTAATGCTAATAATAGTATCAAAAGAAGACATACACAGCTGACATACACAGTGTTCAAGTTGTTGAAGAAAACCACACACACACCCTTATGGAAAGTTTCAAAAAACAATGCCACCGTCCTCAAATGTAAGAAAAATATTTTAGGATTCACAGAACTTGTGCATTCATAGTCCAATGAAAAAATATCGTAAACACTGACAAAGAAACCCTAGCTTACTGAATGCAAATATAAAGCAGAAGATATCGGGATATGCCAAGACAAACTGGAAGAAATATTGAGAACCCCCCCCCCTCCCCAGAAAAAAGAAAGTGCTTTTTGTTAAAGGGAATTTTTACCTTTGTCTTATAAGTACATTTTACCTTGATCTGAGGAAGAGGAGGCAATATTGCAATGAAATAGCTGATCTTCACTAATACCACGTGAAAAGTAAAAGGAAAATGACGTATAAAAGGAAAGAAATGGCAGATGCAACCCCATGGGATATCACATAAACAGGGACTCTGGTCAAGCAAGAAACTTCCCTTTCCTGAATTTTGCATGACTCTGCATACAAAATTCTCGATCTTCAGAAATATTTTGATTTTTTATTTCCTCCTAAGAACACAGTGTGTACAATACCAAAACAATTATGCAACCTCCTAAATTACAAGGTTCTTAACTTTTTCGGCCTTCACACTTCCCTTGAAAGATTTTAATTCTCACTCACCTCCTAAAAAGGAGTTAATCAATAAACCAATCAAAGCAACTTAAGATGGTAAAGATATTTTGTATTATTAGAGTATTTAGAAAGTCAAACTGTGACAAATATATATAGGAATCCCATATTTTGAATTTTTCTTAATCAGTCAGACAGAAGCAATAGACTAAAACAATTTAAACCTGAAGTGTGCCACACACTTCACTTAGACCCCATTGGTGCTACTTTATGTAAAATCACTACAAATAGAAAAATGTAGTTGTAGCAGTGGCACACTGCAAAAAGTAGCTTGTAGTGGAAAAAGTTTACTGCTTTTGTATAACCCAACCCCATTATTCCACTCCTGCATGTGTGTGTCTGTTGATTCTGTTTACTTAACTGTCAGATTAGCTCAGAGTACAACCCTACTGATAAACTTCTAATTTTCTCAAAGCAGCTATTTCCTTCTTCAACAGCTGCAAATGCATGACAACATTGCAATCCAACTTTCATACTGTATACTAGTTGGTGATGCACTCTTAAAATATCCTTGCTTAAATATAGCCCAAGAGTGTGATAACAGACCTAGGGCTAAGTCTTGGCAACCAAGAAACAGAAACATAAAATGCATTGCACAAACACTTCTAATTTGAACAACTATGCACGCTCTGCACAGATTAAAATTAGAAGAGAGTGTTGCTGTTTTTTTCCCCCCATGTCTGTGGATTTAGGAAAAAATGGTAGGTTTGAGCTAATACAAATGCTCTTAAATCCCAAAGTTTATGTTACTTCGAATTATTATTTTTCAGTTGGGAGTCAATGGCACATGTGAAACAAGTTTATGGACCTTCTTGTGGATAATGATATCACTTACACCATAAACTGAAGTTAGAAACAATATATGTAAAGCAGTAATAGATCATTGAGAAATTCTTACTCTCTCACAGGCACATGAAAATGCCTCTTGGGTCGGGCAAGGTTAAGAATCCTCTTGCTGCACTTGTACTTGCGACGCGGTGGATATATGCGCCGAGCCTGCTTCTGCCTACGCCAAACACGAGGCTTCTCCATCCTATGCAAGCAGAGAAAAAGACACTTTACTTACATATGACAGATCTCACAGAAATAAAGCACTTCATGAAACATTTATACAAGGGTCATTCCACACTATCTCCGATTCTTACTATTTTTTTTTCATGAATAAATCACCCTAATGCAGAGGTGCCAACCTCTAGCAGAACATATCAGTAATCAATAGGGGATTTTTCAGTAATGTAACATGCCATTTTTTTTTCAAAGGACAATATTATAGTATTACTGTGTAACCTGTAATACTTGTATGAGGTGACGTTATTGCTGCGCTTTTCTCTTTGCATATTTATTTGTTTCAGAAACAATAATTTCAAGGATGAAATTAGTAAAAAACAAGTAAAAATATGCAATAGGTACCACATCAGTTGCAGGAGCATGTTTGGGCCCCTGCACTTCATGATAATCAAAAGGATGCTGAGGCTGTTCATCACTTCCCTCTATTCATACCTGCAAACTAAATTTAATGAATATGCAGAGAAGATTGCTTTGAAAAATTCAGAAGATTGTATAAAAATTCAGAAGATTTTTTTACGTCAATTTGTCACACAATAAAGTGATTTAGAACTCATACTGCTTAAACAAAAAAGGAATACAGGACACTTACCTTTATTTTTTTGTGTATTTTTCATTGAAGGGAACTTTTATTTATAGTAATTTAACAGTTAGCTAAACTTTTTACAGTGGCCTTTTTGACTTTTTTTTAAGAATTCTTTGGAGTACTCTTTTTGAAAACAAAGTAAATTTTCTTTGCATTTAATTAACAGAAGACTCAAGCGATTCACCAGACATTATAATGATCGAAACATTGTGCAATTTTTTTAACCAAAGAAAAAATTCTTTTGCATTATTAATTAAATGGCAAATACACCCTATAATTATTATTTCACTTTGGTGTTCTTTCAAATGACGAGTCACACCATTTTTCTCTCCTATTATTACTGGAGCATTGTCTGCTCCAAAAGCAATGCAATTTTTGAAAGGTATCCTGTGCTTACTAGAAACATCAACTGTAGCTGAGAACCATGAATTCTGATATCAGAGCTTTCACTATTTTAGATAAATGGTGTAATTTTCAGAGAATGAATACCCTTTTTTTAGCACCATGCATCAATTCTTACAAATTTCCAAACTTCGTCACTTCCGTTTTTGAAAATTTTCCACACCCTTATCAAGCTAAAGTGCACACACATTTATGAGGGTGATGCCATTTAACAACTACATAGGAGTGTTGTTGAATGTCATCACCTTCATAAATTGTTGTGATATATGTATGTTGATTGATAAATGATGCGATCATTGACACTGATATCTGCCGTCTGATTCGGAAAATACTCGGATCAAAATCGAACGCCGACGAATCGGCAGCGTCGCACTAAAAGGGTTAACAAAAAAGGATACAAAATTGAGATACTCCAAAACTCACTGAAATCCGTAATTCTTTCAACCTGTCCGTAATTTCCGTAATCTGATAGTCGAAACTGCAATAATTATGAACGATCCGTAATAGTTGGCACCTCTGCAGTAATGTATGAAAATCCAAGGTATGAAAATCTTGAAAGTCTCATTTTTTTATTTCCCGTAGGTAAGAACATATTAATTTTTGAATTCTGGTACATGGCGGGCCTTAATCGCGTAAAAACGCAAATATCTCCGTTGTTTGGATAAAAAAAAAAAGTACCAAAATCACTACTCCCCTTCGTAATTTCTTTCCCCCAAGAAATCGATTGGTGCAATGCACACATTTCTATGTTCTTTAGTTTTTGAGTTACGTGCAATGGGAGAGCCTTTCTTCAAAACGTAAAAAAGCAATGTAGTACAGCACTTAAAAATCGCAATTGTTTTTCATTTTTAAAGAAAAGTTTAGTCTAGCAAAAGAAAAAAAAACCTTGGGCTTTCGTGTGCAAGCTGAGAAAAGAATTTTTAAATATGGTGCACAACTTGTATTTTGCCACTGTGAAACCGCGCGCAACGGATAGCATTGGCAGCCAGCCAAGCGGCAGTGGATGTTCGCCTTCAGACGGGCGGCAGATCAAGATACCATTGCACGTGTTGGTCAGATCGGACGATCATTTGATGTGATGCTTGAAGGATGAAGGATAGTGAATTAATGTTATGTTTAAAGGCATTTAAAATAATAACTGTCAAATATTAATAAAGGGTCATTTCACACCAAATCGTCAGATGCTATCCACCACATTCTTAGCCATTCGACGACGAGGAAAACTAATAGAAACCATATTTGAGAAATATATTTATATTTGAGAAACATACCTCATCGGATAAGATATTTAGCAAGTTAACACAGACCATGATCATATGGTTCTTCTATAATATAAACCGCTGTTCCGTACAGCTTACCAATATGAGCTATACCGTGAAAAAAGTTACACACAAATGACGCATATGAATTATGCAATGGACGTTGAAATTATATTGGTATTCTTAGCCATTGAATGAAGAGAAGAACTAATATAAACTTTTTTCTCCCTGTATAGCTTACCAATATACAGTACTGACACTTATAAATTATGCAATTGACGTTGAATAGTTTTTGGAAAATTGATTAATGATATCTACAGCTGACACAATGACATAATTTTTAGACATGAAATAGTTCTATTTGAGGAATTAATAAATTGTCTAGTTGTTCACGCCTGCCGTAAGAAAAAAATGATCAAGGAATGACAGCTTGAGAAATAAAGTAATCGGGGTTATATATCTCGGTGCCTATTCTTGAGAAGCAGAGGGGATATATACTGCGTTTTATTTAACGTCAGATACTTGACGATCACAGATGATGACGTTAGCAAGGCTCAGCGCCGGGTTAGAAAAAATATTATCGATTATTTTCTGGTAGATCTGGTATTTAAATGAACGAGTATACCTCACAGTTGCAATCTTGCCTGTTTTTTTTTTTTTCCATTTCAGTTGCTTATTTAAAGATTACGCGTCAGGTGGGAGCTCACGAAACTCTCAAGAGCTCATATGAAACAAAACGCACCACAGTACCCTAAAATGAAGAAAACACAGTTTAACTGTTCGTGGTGTCGCCCAAAAATAGGGAGTTTGATGATTACACTCAACGAAAAATTTTACGTCTCCTAATCACATCCCGGTGTCAGAGTGGTAGCAATTGAATTTATTTCCGTTATTATTATTTTTTAATAATCATGCCAATAAATTTAGAAATAATGGAGAAACATTAACAGACCTTGAGCGTATGAGTACATTTTCGTTAATACAATAACCCAATGTATCGCAATTATTGATTACCAATTTATGTAAAACAAGTATGGAACTCGTGTTACTATTTAGCGATCATAATTTGTCCGCTCTGTTTTATGAGCTTCTGTGTCTCTTTATCAGTAGCAACGCAGTTATCGTCCTCATATCGACAAATTACTTTAGCTATATCTTGAATTAAGAATGTTTTTTTTTTTTGTTTTTTTGTTTAACACATTACACCACAAAAAACGCTGGAAAACTAGACAGCAACTTTCAAATCGCAAGAGAATAAAGTGATCTGAGAAAATACACTACAGAGCTTTTCCACTGACGGTGAGTTTAAAAACCTCTGTTCGCCACGGAACTGAGGGGTTCGAGGTCTGGGACCATGAGAAGAGAATAGGGGGAGAGAAAAAAACAAAAAAAAAAAAACGAGATGTAAGCGTTTCGGCCATAACACGGACAAAGGAGAGTAAATATTCTCTAAGAAAAATAAACAGTTCTACATTTGTGGCGAACAGAAAACGTTATTCCATAATGGCAAATAAATTAACAAACGCAGGACAGTGGCGACGCTAGCCGCTCAGAACTGGATGGGCCATTAGGAGGAGGGGGGTAAAACATGATGGCAGAGGAGGCACACATTTTGAAGTGTTTGGCAGAAATTTTGGCAAACAATTCCGTTCATGTGCACTTTACTCGACGCTGATAATGTTATCCCTAGTCAAAAACAAAGGGTTTCAGGTGAATACTGTACATAGTATCTATTCAACGTATGTAGTATGGGAAGTTACTATTTCTTTGCAATTTTAGCTTACTTAGGGTTTTTCTCGCTGTCTCTCTGACCGTTTTAAACAATAATTCCAAAACGCGTGTATCTGCTGCTCTCTTAGAAATTCGTTCAGAGGACCCCCCCCTCTTCTATCCCATAAGCACAAAACCTAACAGCCATGTGGAATGCCAATTTGCTATTTAAGAGGCTACAATTCATAAACTTCAAAAAGCCGAAAGTTTAGAACTGATCGGTTTACATCGGTGACACTAACATTAAATTTTCTCGCAGGTCATATTTAGTTTCCACGCAACAGAAAAAGTATCGTATTACCTTCACAGAAAATAATCTGAGATTTTGCGTGCGCATATAAAATTCTCCTAACACTTTCTTGTCAACACCATTTTTCACCCTGCGGCGAATGGCAAGTTTATACTTTTTTTTTAAATGGAGGTTTCACAACCACCGTGAGCAACTCAGTGGGCTATATGCAGTCGCCTGTCCTTAATTTGGGGCCACTGGTTCCAGGTAAGGGAGAGAGTCAGCGCCGTAAGACAAAGAACATCCATGCTTCACCGGGATTTGAATCTGGACCCATCTTGGACGAATGATCATTCATAAGCCATCGCTTAGACCACTGGGGCGGCAAGTTTATACTTAACGATATCTTTATGAGGAGCAATAAATTTGTGGGATGTTGATCAGACAAAGTGCGCAAAA
The DNA here is from genome assembly GCA_039090855.1 of Macrothele yani. Lineage (NCBI taxonomy): Eukaryota > Metazoa > Arthropoda > Arachnida > Araneae > Macrothelidae > Macrothele > Macrothele yani. The sequence continues at coordinate 145,476,494 of CM076996.1, forward strand.
GGTCTGGAGCGTCAGGTCATTTGCAGTAACCCTCTACAAACATCTAAAAAGGAGAGAGACTTCATTTCATCACCGGCATGATACATCTGAAAACAAAGCACGACGGAACTTTTTATCCATGTATATTCTGCAGTTCCCTACTGGAACGAAGCAAAACAAATTGCTTCTTTTGACAATCGTTTTCCCCTCCATTACTGTGAAAGCCTGGAAATTATTTTCAACTCAATGACTTGCAATTCCGAATCTCCTCTCTACATTCCGATGATCTGGAGATCAATTCTAAGTTTTGGCAACAAAAATAGGAAAAATTCAAATGTAGAATCTGGCAACAATCTTAGTCCTCCATTGGCGTGATGAAGACCTAAGATAAGGTTGAAAGCTTCCAACTTACAAACTTTTTTGTAAAAGTTTTTATTTAACGTAACTAGCGTGATCAAGTTACCTTTATTTGTAAACTGCAGTTAAAAAACAAGATTAGACAAAAAAAAACATTTTAACCGGTAAAAAATCAAAACAGATAGCAAGACTGTGTAATACTGTCAGTTTGTCTTTTGTTGACTCAGCAGCTGCACAGCATACATTGCTTATTTTTTCTTTCGGCTGCTATCATTCTCTCCCTATTTCTACATTGTAGTTTTTTTTTTTTTTATTTATGCCCTCTGATAACAACCAGCAGCCTGATGACCATGAGAGCATGATATCAAAGCTTCAACTATGTTAGATAAATGGTGCAACTTTGGGAATAATCATACACTGCCACTGGTGTGCAAAAATTAAGGACGAACAGGAAAAATTAGCATAACAATGGAACGAGCACGCAGCACGGACCGAAAGACCACTCAGGAGATAGACTAGGGTCCAGTATGGTAAGGCATGCGCATATATGCAGCATGGCGTGGGGAGGGTTGGAAGGTATAAATCACACGGGCGGTGTACGCTTAGCAATTCGGTGAAAGCTATTACACGGTGTACATCGGTTTGAACAACGTCGAGTTGCTGCCACCGTGTGATATGGCCAACAGGCAATCCAGTAGACGGCATCTGGATGACTTTACCCTGAGGTCACGTCATTGGGAAGTTGGTCGAAGTGTGACTAGTGTGGCCGAGGAGTTCAGGATCGCTCACAGCATTGTTTCACTAGCTTGGAGAGCATTTCAAACGATAGGAACAGATGTCCGAGAGTTTAGCAGTGGTCGTCCACGAGCAATCACAGCGGCGGACGACCGGTATATTGTCCTACAGGCGAGAAGAGACAGATGGCGGGAGAAATCGCAAGGTACGTGCGACAGACAACTGGACGTCCGTTATCGCATTTTACCGTGGCCAGGAGGCTGCACAACGGTGGTCTATTTGCACGACGACCAGTACGGTGTGTGCCATTAACGTCTGCTCATCAGAGACGGCGGTTTCTTTGGTGCCAGGAACCCAAGAACTGGACACATCAGCAATGGGGTCGAGTTCTCTTTACAGATGAGAGCAGATTTAGTCTGACAAGCGATTCTGGACGTATACACATCTGGAGAGAGCAGGGAACACGCAATCACACCTCCAACATCATCGAAAGGGACCGGTTTGGAGGTGGCGGAGTTCTCGTTTGGGGCGGTATCATGCTTGGTAGCCATACTGACCTCCACATCTTCCAAGGAAGTTCTTTCACTGGTGTCCGCTATTGTACAGAGGTTCTCCTGCCTCATGTGCGTCTGTTTAGAGGTGCTGTGGGTCCCGAGTTTCTTTTCATGGACGACAACGCTACACCTCATCGTACAGTGGCTGTCGCAGAGCTGTTGGAGAGTGAAGATATTCAACGCATGGATTGGCCCGCAAGGTCCCCGGACCTAAATCCAATCGAACACGTATGGGACCTTCTCGGGAGACGCTTGGCAGCACGTCACTAGCCGCCAGCAACGATTTCGCAGCTGTGATTGGCGCTACAAGAGGAACGGGCCGCAATGCCTCAACAGCTCCTTGACAACCTCGTCCTCAGCATGGACAGACGTTGTAAATCCTGCAACGCAGTCAGGGGTGATCATATCCCCTACTAAAGACTGGATTTTTCTTGGCAGCCGCCTGTCACATGGAAGTTTCTGTCCTCTGTCCAGTTGTGCTCGAAGCTACCTTTTCAATAAAGTGCCTTTGTATTCCTTGTTTGGACGGTTTTGCTCACTTGTCCCATATTCTTACATCTTGGGGATCTTATGGTATGATTTGAGTCGATGTGGAGCACTTCTGCACGACGTTACATTCGAAAAACTGTCTGAACCTTAATTTTTGCATGGCAGTGTACTTTGGGGCATCAATTTTTACAAAATTTGTCACTTCTGCTTTTGAGAATCTCCCCCCTCCCTTATCAAGTTTAAATGCTAAAACTTGTGGGACCAGGTATATTTAACAGTGCAGGAGAGTGGGAACATCATGGGGGAGTGGGGTACTGATTACAAGAAAAATTCTGTGCTCTGTCCGACTTCCGGTTTTAGAAATTTTCCTACTTTCAAGCTGAAATACAAAATTTATGCAGTAAAATGCTACTTAACAACACTGGACAGAGACAACATCGCAAGAGGGAGGGGGGATTAAGGGGGAAATCATCACTTCGCCTACTTTCCGTTTTCGAAAGTTTTGAAAGACGGAATTCCATCTCCTGATGGAAAACAATTCCCCAACTGATAATACCCCCCCAATCTGTTCAGTATAGCATCAATCTTGAGATCACCCAAACAGACTTCCAACCTTAAAAGAGAAAAATCCTGCAATTTTCTATGAAAAATATTAAAAAAGTAAAAAAAATTATGTGAAAAAATATTTAAAAAATTTCTGTTCAGTTATGCATCGATTTCGAGGATAACCCAAATTATGACAGAAAAGGAGAAATTCCTCGAAGCTGTAGCACTCTCATGCCTAAAGATAACAGCGAAAAACTTTCGCCGTCGAATTTCCGATTTCGGAAAATTTTCTTCCGTTTTTAAACTGAAAAACAAATATTTATGGAATAAAACAATATATAACAACAATACTGGACAGAGGCAACATCACAGGGAAAAGAAATTACGATTACGGAAAACATCTTTATTTCGTTTACTTCCGTTTCTGAAAGACCAAGTACCGTCCAGATGCATATTTTTACGAATTGGTAAAATTATTCGATGCATAGTCTTACACATGGAGAAAAATTCATGCAGCATATTTTTACGCATCGAGAAAAAAATTCCAGACGCATAATTTTATGCACTACAAAACATTCCTGATGTTTATTTTGACGCATTGGTAAAACTTTTTTTAATGCGTACTAAACGCGTAATTACGCATTTTGACGAACTCTGGTCGGCACATCACTCGAGCATGGAAAAATCACATCTACAAATAGAGCAAAAGGCAAATTGTTGGCCCTTCCTTGATTCGATTATACACGGATAATCTGCTGTATAACAAACACTTCTTAAAAACAGACTGATATTTTCTACCAGCCATCGTGATTAAACATGTGCATGAAAAGTTCTCAGAAATTCCTGTGAAGAGAGACGAAGTACATCAAACAACACAAAACGCGCTTCCGATACCGTCGACAGAAGAGAAATCTGCGTCAGTGCGTAGGCCAACGCCAAGCCTATTCCTGCTCCATGCCTGCAGTGCCAGAGATCATTAGCGGACAGAAGAGTAAACATCGCTGCCAACTGCTGACTCAGAGGGGATAGGTCGCTTCTCCGCTAATGAACCGATGCCTCGGAGAAATTTGAACTTTTCCCCTCGTTACTTTTTAATTTACGCTAAGGAAATCATGATGGAATCCAGCAATATTAATTTAAAATCCGGAATTCCGGGAAATGTAATGAAATCCGGCATTGCCGGCCTAAACCCGGAGGGTTGGCAGGCCTGCCCAAATGATGATCAAAAAGCGGAATTCCACGGAAGAATCTTGCCTTTTTTAAAAGCAAATAAATCAAATGGCATTAATGACAATTTTCCATAATTTTATTGTCAGGTTCGTACTTCCGTAATTCCATCCAAAAATTTGTAATATTACAGAAATTCCATACTAGTTGGTATTTATGTACATACATAAACAAAGTTTCAGCAAATTTGAGGAGGGGAAACATTTTGAAAAAATTATTAGACACACACGTACAACAAAAACCATTAAGAATATAAAATCAGGGGTCGATCCAGGTTTTTAAAAGATGATACCCAATTTTGTGGAATTTTGCCTTTTTTTAAATTTGCTTATTTTTGTGAAATTAGCCTATTTTTAAGAAATTTGCCTGGTTTTGTGTTCAGAGCAATTTTAATCCTCTATAGCTATTATTTTGAAAATCAAATTTTCTTATTTCAGTTATTTTTTTAATTATTAGGAATAAAATAAGATGAATTTCATATATTTTTTTCTAATTGTGGTCCACGCTTCCTGGGTTTGCAGAAAGTTTTCTGTTTCGATGATTGTGCATGCCAGGGATGGAAAAATAGGTTCCATATCTAGCAGACAGTTCCCAAAATTTAGGTGCCAGCTGAAGTAAATTCAAGTTTAAAAAAATCACACTCAAAAGTAATGTGTCAAGATAATGGAACAAAAAGTTAGTGTATTTTTTCTTGTCACTTTTTTTAAACCCCAAATCACTTATACTGCTAAATAAAATTTCAATTTGGTCCATACTCCCCCCCCCCTAACACCACATTTCTCTAGTTGCTCTCATAAAATTTAAATTTTAGCTTCATTTTATTTAAGTACAGTACATACAATTCCGAAAATCCGCACAACTTGGTTCCAGAGGTTGTGCAGATTGTAGAATTTTGTGGATTTTAGAGAACCTGTTTGTTTACTAGTACATATGTATGAATTATAGGCTTTCATTTGTTTAATAATTAGTAAAATTAATTAGTAATATGTATTTAATACTGTAATTAGTAGTATTTGGAATTTATATAGATAAATGAGTCATCCACGCCAAATCGTCAGATGCTATCCACCACACCATCTCCGATTCTTACGATTTTTTTTTCATGAATAGATCACCCCAAGGTATGAAAATCCTGAAAGTTTCACTTTTTTATTTCCCGTAGATTAGAAGATATTAATTTTTGAATTCTGGTGCATGGTGGGCCTTAATCGTGTAAAAACGCAAATATCTCCATTGTTTGGAGAAACAAAAGTACCAAAATCACCACTTCTTCGTAATTTCCCCCAAGGAAACGATTGGTGCATTGCATGAATTTTTATCTTCTTTAGTTTTTGAGTTATACGCAACGGGAGAGCCTTTCTTCAAAACATAAAAAAGAAATGTAGTACAGCACTTAGAATATCGCAATTGTTTTTCGTTTTTAAAGAAAAGTTTAGTCTAACAAATGAAGAAAAAAAAAAAAAAACCTTGGGCTTTCGCGAGCGCGCTGAGAAAAGAATTTTTAAATCTGGTGCACGGCTCGTATTTTGCCACTGTGAAAAGGCGAGCTGCGAGTAGCGTTGGCACCGAGCTAACGGGAGTGGACGTTTGCCTTCGGACGGGCTGGAGATCAAGATACTATTGCAAGCGTTGGTCAGATCGCACGATAATTTGATGTGATGCTTGAAGGAGGAAGGATAGTGAATTCATGTTATGTTTAAAGGCATTTCAAATAATATAACTGTAAAATATTACTAAAGGGTCATTTCATGCCAAATCGTCAGATGCTATCCACCACATTCTTAGCCATTCGACGACGAGGAAAACTAATATAAACCATTTTCTCCGTACAGCTTACCTTTACGAGCATACCGTGAAAAAGGTTACACACAAATAACGCATAAAATTTATGCGACAGACGTCGGAAATATATTGGTATTCTTACCAATCAAAGACGAGAAGAAGTAATATAAACTTTTTTTCTCCCCGTATAGCTTAACAATATACAGTACCGACACTTATAAATTATGCAACTGAAGTTGAAAACAGTTTTTGGAATATTGATTAATGATTTCTACAGCTCACGCAATATCCGACAGAATTTTTAGTCGTGAAATACACTGATGGGGAGAAAAAAATCCCAACACCACGGAAAAATAGTTGTAGAGGAATGAAATGGCGGCAATACATTTGTATAGGTAACATATTTAATCGATTAAGGTTTCAAGATCACAGCTTATTGTAAGCGCGAGAAGAGCCATTTTAAATGTGAAATGCTGGTACATTAATAACCGGTGTAACCGCCAGAATGTTGAATGCAAGCATGCAAACGTTCATGCATTGTGCCGTACAAGTGCTGGATGTCAGTTTGTGGGATGGAGTTCCATGCCTGTTGCACTTGGTCGGTCAATACAGGGACGGTTAATGCTGGTTGGGGGTGACGCGGAGTTGTCGTCCAATGATGTCCCATACGTGCTCGATTGGTGAAAGATCTGGTGATCTAGCAGGCCACGGCAACATGTCGACACTCTGTAGAGCATGTTGGGTTACAACAGCGGTATGCGGGCGAGCGTTATCCTGTTGGAAACACCCCCCTGGAATGCTGTTCATGAATGGCAGCACAACAGGTTGAATCACTAGACCGACGTAATATTTTTTAAATAGAGAAAACATAAAAAAGATTTTAAAAACCTTTAAAAAGATCTTTAAAAATTTTTGTTATGTCAGCTGGAAAATAAAAAATTTCGATTTCTGAATTTTTTTTTTACCAGTCAAACTGTAACTGATGTTCGAATCCATGCGGATTTTCGCAATTGTACTGTATAATTTATTGAAATAAAATTTTGCACATAAGCCCAAAGTATCGTATTTTCCTTTTTACAACCCAGACTCATGAGCTACGAAATTTAGAAACAAATATAAAAAAAATTCTTGCATGTAATTCGCGGCGAGAAAAAAATTTCTTATGCATCATTTTCAGTGGCGTATTGTAAAATTCAGAAAAACTTAATTTTTCCGTCATCACGTTGACCTATCCGCAGACCGTGAAATTCAGAAATAAAATATCGGCACCTGTCACGTTGATAATGTAGCATAATTTCTGATTTTCGACAGACAAGTCATGATTCATACAATGACCAGAAGTCCAAATACACGTATGAAAGAAATTATATTAAAAAAAAAGAAGTTTATTTTTAAGTACTTTCATGTTATTTTCAAATGACCCCCCCCCCTCCCCAAAAATTCCTAGATTTTTCAGCGTTACCATTGTTTATTAGTTAGACCTAAAAATCCGTAGTATTTTGCATTTCTGAAAATATTGTTCAGAAACTGAAGGACAAACAGTTATATTGCTCAAAAAACTGAAGACCTTAACACTAATGTGATTAATGCAACAAATTAATGAATGCAATTCTGAAAGTGATTACGCTACCGCGACGGCAACAATTACATGGTGTGGAATAGCTCAGCGAGCTTTCCAGAGCTCTGAGCCAGGCCCACTAAGCTTTCCACACTACTAATTGAGCGCAACATATTTTCTGTTCAAATGCTTGTAAAAAAAATGAAAAAGCCATGTTTCCACCTCTTTGCGGCTTTCTAACTCCGTACTGCATTATTATTATTTTTTTTTTTTTGCTATTACTGTTAGCGCATTTTTCAACACCACTAGCTTAGCTAGCTGTCCTGATGCCCTGCGGAATTTTTAAAAATTAAAGTACCATAAAATCTTATTATCCGCAGAATTTAACATTTTAACTTTTTAATTGATAATTCGCGGATTATACGACGAAAGTACAGCATTTATTGCAAATTCCGCAACTTGAACCAAAAAACAAAATTGGGGTGACTGCGAGAAATTTTTAGCCTAGATACAGTTATTTCTTTCACAAGTCTACGTTCCAGATGATTGGGGGAAGGGGGTACAACGACGAAAAAAAACCCCACTCCAGGTTGTATTAAAAAAGAAAGTCATCAAAGGTCAAAAATTTTTAAGTGCTGGTGGAAATGAAATAACTCATTACACAATATATATATACACACTATCTACAACAAGTAATTGGACACCTGTGATAGCAAAGGAAAATGAAGTTTATTCACCTTCAATAGTTGGTGGAGCCTCCACGAGCGGCGATTACAGCTGCGACCCTCCGGGTCATACTCTCAACCAGGCGTTGTACGACGGCTAGCAGTATTTTCTTCCACTCGGCTTGGAGAAGACACAGGTCAGTTCCTTCACCGATTTCAGACGGTTGGGCACCCCTTAAGTCGACGCTCCAACTCGTCCCAGAGGTGCTCAATAGGGTTAAGGTCCAGGCTCTGCGCAGGCCAGTCCATTCAATTAACCCCATTGTCACCATACCAAGGTATGGTGGACCTCCCAACATGACAGGTGGCATTGTCATCCTGAAAGTAACATGGGTCCACCCTGTAAAACTGCCACAACGTAGGAAGCGCATGGTCATCCAAAATGGTGCAGTAGGTCTCAGCGTTGAGTCTACCAGGAATTGCGACCAAGGGTCCCGTGCCAGGAGAAACACCCCATAGCATAATTCCAAACCCAAACCCTGCCATCCGAACGGTAGAGGGTGAACCTTGATTCGTCGCTACAAAGAACTTGTTTTGGTGATCAAAGGCTTGTGGGCGGCAGCACGTCCATGATAACCGAGCAGATGGGCTTCCTTATGGATAGTATTAATCGAAAGAACACTCCCGGATGCCTGTTGAAACTCTTCGCGGATATGGCCTATCGATTTGATGCAGTTCTTCCGAATTTCTCTGGCCAGCATCCGTCAGTCTCCAACTCCCAGTTTTGTGGGTCTACCAGGTCGAGGCACATTCCGACATTCACCTCTCATCTTCAACTTGCCTATCACGTAGGCCACTGTCGATCCCAGTTGCAGAATTTTGCTAAGCTGTCTGCAACACAGATATTGGAAACCCAAAATTAGTCTGCGGACACTCGCCCCTACCCACCCCGCAGGCCCTGAAGTATATATACTGTATGTCTGTCTTTGATTCCTTGCCACAGTCAGCAAGCTTTGATCAGCTGTTGTTTTACTCTTGAGGGCTTATCTGGCCCAATTTTAAAATTAATATGCATTAAGATCTCATGCTTGATTCCTAGCAGTCCACGATATGCAAAGTGAACTGCTCATGCGGCTACATATGGAAGCCGATTTATGTGTCCATAAACTGATTACGTTCCTAACATGAACGATGTATTATTTAATTGCATATTCCGAACTCTGAACGGTCGTTTTCTAGCGTACATATTGTTACGAAGGATAAGTTTTTAACGCGCGAATTTTGCGAGTGGTCCAAAAACGTACCCAAGATTATATATACACTGACGGGGAAAAAAAATTCAAACACCAAGAAGGGGTTGTGTTAGATAAACGACAGTTGGTAGGCGGTGAGAGTACATCTGCAAGATGACTTCTATGCAAATTTCACGCTCGGGGCATCATGTGGCGCTAGTAGCGCCTCGGAACATGCAAAGCAGGTTTGCTGTAAATACGCGCTGTAACGTTCGTGAGCGTTAGTTATCGTTGAAATTCGACGTAGGGTGTTGATGTTAGTCAAGAATGCCTTTAAGAAGACGAAGAAGCCATTATCAACAGCTCACGGAGTTTGAACGAGGTCGTGTAATTGGGCTAAGAGAAGGTGGATTTTCTTTCCGCAATATTGTAGAACGACTTGGTAGGAATGTAGCTACTGTGCATGATTGTTGGCAGCGGTGGTCAAGGGAAGGTACTGCCTCAAGAAGACCGGGTTCCGGCCGGCCACGTGGCACTAATGAGAGGGAAGACCGCCGTGGCGCATCGTACTGCGTCTGCAATTCGAGCTGCAGTTGCCACCACAGTGACACAACGAACTGTTACAAATCGGTTACTTGAAGGACAGCTCCGAGCCAGACACCCTGTAGCGTGCATTCCACTTACTCCAAACCACTGCCGTTTGCGACGTCAGTGGTGTCAAGCTAGAGCTCATTGGAGGACAGAGTGGAGATCTGTTGTGTTTTCTGATGAAAGCCGGTTCTGCCTGGGTTCCAGTGATGGCCATGTGTTGGTTAGGAGGCCAGGTGAGGGCCTGCAACCAACCTGTCTGCGGCCGAGACACACTGGACCTACACCTGGAGTTATGGTCTAGGAAGCAATTTCCTATGACAGCAGGAGCACTCTCGTGGTTATCCCACGCACCCTGACGGCACAGTTGTACGTCGGTCTGGTGATTCAACCTGTTGTGCTGCCATTCATGAACAGCATTCTGGGGGGGTGGTTCCAACAGGATAACGCTCGCCCGCATACCGCTGTTGTAACCAGACATGCTCTACAGAGTGTCGACATGTTGCCGTGGCCTGCTAGATCACCAGATCTTTCACCAATCGAGCACGTATGGGACATCATTGGACGACAACTCCAGCGTCACCCCCAACCAGCATTAACCGTCCCTGTATTGACCGACCAAGTGCAACAGGCATGGAACTCCATCCCACAAACTGACATCCAGCACTTGTACGGCACAATGCATGAACGTTTGCGTGCTTGCATTCAACATTCTGGCGGTTACACCGGTTATTAATGTACCAGCATTTCACATTTAAAATGGCTCTTCTCGCGCTTACAATAAGCTGTGATCTTGAAACCTTAATCGATTAAATATGTTACCTATACAAATGTATTGCCGCCATTTCATTCCTCTACAACTATTTTTTCGTGGTGTTGGGATTTTTTTCTGTCAGTGTATATATATTTTCTTAATATTTCTTCAGGCGGGAGGAGGGTAACAACTTTATTTCAGCGGGAGTTTATATTATTCTGCAGGAATCCCGCCGCGAATTTTAACCCCTGATACAATAATCAGGAAGTTTCTTCTTAAGAAAAAAAAAATCCTTTTTAGAAATAAAATATTTCAGAAAAAACTTCCTGATTACGGTAAAATAAATTTCAGGTGTTTTCTATTCAACTTCGTCAAAAATATGTTGCCGATGTCCGGCGGGTCCCATTTGTTTACGCTTGTATGACTATCGAATCCGCCGGCTGTCATAAAAGAGAGTTTTTACCTATATCTACACCCCGCCCCATACGGGAGAGAGCGCAGTTGAGGACACAAGTGGAAAAATGAAAGAACAGTATCCTATAGTTTATTTGCATTTTGACTGAAGAGCGAACTCAATCCATCACTTACTGTCGCATCAGTAACAATAAAAGATGTTAGACTTCGATAGTCGTGACTGATTTTGTAAGAAAAAAATACGGTACCTGGGCCGTGCTATGCAAAATATTAAAGTTTTGTTACTTTTCCCCTGTTATATGTTGGACAGGGAAAGCTATGAATAAATAACAGCCATACAAGATAGCTGCAAAAATGTAAATAAACTGGAAGTGGCTTTCCCACCGAACATCGGTCACGTATTTTTGACAAAGTTGTATGAATAAAGAAAAAAACGTGAAAAAATATAATTTCCGCTAAAAATACACTATTAGAAATGCTTAAGCAGCGAGGCGAGGAACCTATGGATACTAACAGTCACACACGAGAGCCGTGAAAGCGTAAACAAACAGGAAAGCACTTTTGCGCCTAACAGCGGCCACATATTTTTGACGAAATTACATGACTGAAAAAACATGTGAATTACAATTTCTGCCATCAGAATTGTTTGTTTAAGCAGCAGAACAAAATAAAATTAGAAAACAGATTCACTCATTTGCTTAAAAATTCATAAAACTAGCCTGTTGATCTGGTTGATTTACCATGAAATAAGAATTGAGGGGTGTATACGGACTGGAGAAATATATTTTTTTTTTTTGGGAGCGAACAATTCTGAAGGAGCAGTTTCCTGCTGCCTCAGTAATTGTGACTTTGCTCTTTCCGGGTTATCTGATAGCTGCGCTTCGCGTCCCCTCGGGAGCAAAGCTGCAGAAAAGAAAAACAGGAACTTTTTTTTTTTTGGTGCGAATTATATCGAAAAAGAAAAGAGTAAATTGATCTGCAAGATTTGTTGAGCGATCTGCGACGCCCGTCGCCCTGTTTCTGCGACCAGGCTGTCGATTTTGGGTACTTCAATTCGCTGGATGTCACGTATGGATCGGCCATTTCTGTGATATCTGACGATTACACCTTTCTCGAAATCAGAGAGCTACGAACTGCGCGGCATCTTGCATGTGACTGGTTGTGTTGTTTCCCCACACGATATTTAACGGCGGTGGCCGTGACGTGTATCAGGACCGCAGATATCGTCGATTGCAGGGGTGTCCAATTACTTGTTGGTAGATAGTGTATATATACATACCCAAAAGCAGAGTCAAAGACTAAATTTTACACCAAAGAATTTAAAACCAAATTTGCTTAATAAGACAACCTGAAGATCATGATGCACAATGCAGCAGTTATGAATATTCAGAACTCACACACTACAAAGTAGAGACAGCAATAAAAAAATTATTTAACAAGTACAAAAACAATAAAGAAAACCTCAAAACCTCCGCACCATGTTCCGTCCTCATAATAGTAAACACGAGTCGCGGAATCCCGGTTAGTACGGCAAAGATTAAATAAATACACTTCCCAACTCCCTCCCTTGTGTGCAAGAACTGCAGGAACCAAACCTTCTGAAGTGATCAGCACAAGGGAGTTCGGTTTGGGGAGATGGAGACAGAAATCTAAGGTGAAACATGTCTAAACCGCTGCCAGGGCACGGCCAGGGAAGGACAGAGAACCAATCGATTTCTCCGTAAAAAGATGCTCTCACAATCCTTTGGGTTTCCTTTCAGCGAGCGCCGGTAGCAATGATGAAGTTTTTGATAGGCATCCGTCAGAGTCCGTTTTACTGAAAACATTTTTTTTTTAAAGAAAAAAAAAAGCGTAATAGTTAAACATAATATTCAAGATGACTCTTACACAAATAATTTTTGCTAGATTAAAATTTTACAGGAAAAGAAGATACCATTAATTTCGAAATATTTCTGTGAAGATTTGAGCAAAAAATATTTTTGTGAAGATACCATTTGAACAAAAAATATAAATACACGAATCAGTTTTAAATTTGAGGGGCACATTTTGAAAAAGAAAAAAAAAACCTGCTTTATTTTATATCTGAAAATCTGCTGCAAGGTGTTTTTAAATGTATGGATCATGTTGATCACTTTAATAAAAATCCTAAAATTTATGGATCCTGTTGATCATTTAAAAAAAAAAAAATCCTAAAATTCATAGATTCTGTTGATCTTTTTATAAAGAAAATTATGTGGCTGCCACAGTTATGAAGTTTTATAATTTTTTTGTCATATTGCGTTAATTTCAAAAACTGGTACCATGACTGACTTTTAAAACAGTCACCCAATTTTTAAAGTGGCATTACTTAAGATCTACAGGACCAACTGCCATAAAATTTTCAAAGGTTTCATAACACACAAACAGAATACTTTGTACCAAGTTTCACAAAAATTTGAGATGGGTGGGTGACATGCCCTGGATGAACTAGCATGGAATGACCCAAAACTGTACACAGTGGTATCCTCTAATCTGGACTAAATGATAAGTACATCTGTGCTAATGGACACTTAGATGTGAATTAGGTTTAGCTTTATCAAAAACTGCCTTTTGTTAAATGCAAGATTCACTGGCAAATGTGAATAAAGTTAATACAAGGCATATTCGGAAAGTAAATATCATTAGGCAATTAAAATTAAATGAGAATGAATTTACAAAATATGTTATTTTTATCAGATCCACCATACCTTAAACTACTTTCCTATACATAGTTTCTGCCATTAATGTTTATCTTAACGGGGCACTAGTATTTGTATCCCCTCATTGTAGAACTAGGCCGCCTGTGAAGACAGCTACATCTGCACGGCTCTTTTGACTTCTTTATTGTCGAAGAAATGTCGACCAGCAAAGAACTTCTTCAGATGCAAGAACTGGTGATAGTCACTTGGTGCATGGAGTAGGCTGCGCGGGGGAGGGGGGGGGCGTTCCCACTTCTTTTCAGCCAAACGACGTGATAAGTTCTACAGTCTGTGCAGAAATGTGAGGCAAGCACTGTCATGCAGCAAGACAGTGCTACGAGTAAGCATGCCACGCCTTTTTTTTTTTTTTTTTTTTTTTTGGATCATTCGACTCATTTTCTCAAGGGTCTTACAATATGGTTAGGAGTTTATTGTTCTGCCATTAGAAAAGAATTCAAAAAGCAAAACTCCTGGTAAGTCCCAAAAACTACACACATGATCTTCCCAGCTTGTATTTCTTCCTTGTCAGAGATGAGGTCAGGAATCATAGCATACTTCTGGAAAATTTTAGGTAGGAATTTTTGGAAAAATTTTAGGAAAATTTTAGGAGTGTATTTCAATAAAAACTAGATGTATATTTGTATATATCTAGTAAAACAACTTAGTATACATTGTAGAGTTTGCTTCACACCCTTCAACCATATATACTGATAGATTGCGCATGACATCAAAATTTCTGGCTCCAACATAAAATCACATGACATCAGTCAAAAAGATGGGTTACACCTGCTGTGCTTATGGTTGCTCTGAGCGATATAGTAAAGGAAGTTCTATGATTTTTCATGGGTAAGAAACGAATTAAATACCTAAGTCAATAAAGTTCAATTACTTAACCAGAAACTTGCAGCTATTGATATAAAAATATAGTAACTTAAGAAAAAAAAATGGAATGCATGTTACAAATTCTTCGCAAATGTTCATCACATTATAAATCACGAAATGTAAACAACCCGATCATGCATGTATATGGCTCATAAGTAAACTTACCTGAAGAGTTTTCATTATATATGAGGCGCATTCACATAATACACCGAAAACACTGAAGTTCTGCAGCGTAAATTAGTAATCCATAACAGCATTTTTATACGAAATTTGGAGTCTGATGATGATGTGCCCAATGTTGGAGCCATGGCGGCTTTGATGCAGCTATTGCCAATGCGCAGTCCATTAGTATATATGGTCGAAGTTCACACCCAAATTTTTTGCATAACGTCTAATGTCTAAAGTTTAAGTATGATTTACTTCTAATGTTCAGTTCTTATCTTTTCACGTGTTATTATCATATTCAAGTATATTTACCACATTCAAGTTTCACTTTGAACATTAATATGCTGTTGAACCAGAAGCAATTCACAATTTTCACAGTAAAGTTTTCAGGTTTCACATTAAATTATAATATCCTAAAAAGGTAATTAAAAACCAAGAACTATGTACAATTGTTCACTAAATTACTTTTTTCATATTATTGTTTCAACCTTTTCCTGATAAGCCTATCTTTTTCTGCTTCCACCACAACTAATTTACTTTCAGTTTTCTTTATTTCAGCTGAACCTTGTATGATCAAGTTAGAGGCAACTGCTATTTCAACAGTATTTTGTTTTTTTACAGCTTTTCTCATTCTTTCTGTTCCCTCTTGAATTACTGCTAGGGAGGCTTCTTTATCTTTTTTAAGCCTATTTATTTCTGCATCATTTTCTTTTATTTTGTCATCAAACTCAGCTTTTCTTTTTTCTCTAGCTGCTTTTCCTTATTTTCCCTCTCTTTCTGCTTCCTTTCTTTTACCTTTTTTGATTCTTCTTCCTTCAGCTTATCAACACACTCTTTATAAAATTTATGTGAATCACGAACACTATTTAACAAATTTCTTGTTATGGGAACTTTACTTACACATCCATAGTGTTTAATGGCCCCTTTAACTATTCTTAATGATGATTATAGTTGATTCTTTTAAGTTAGCCTTGTCCTTCCTTAACAGAGCAGTGTTAACCGAAAATCCCCTTTCTGTATCAGCATTACCATGAGGTAAAACTAAAATTGACTTGATGAGTTTAGCAAGATTTGAGTATTTTTCTTTTCCGCTAGAGTCTTTAATACTAAATATATTACGCCAGTAATGATCAATCCGCACTGGAATATGCACTTCCTCTGAAAATTTCACTAGTTCATCTAGAGTTGGCTTATCGCAATTTAAAAGTTTCCACTCTTCTCTTACTCTATCAATTTGTTCCTCAGAAAGATGCAAAACACTTGAAATTCTGGTTATTTCCGAAAGTCCTTCAGTGACTGAAAGTTGAGTTGACTCTTTCTTTGGTTCTTTTACCTTTAAAACTTCTATGTCTCTTAGCTTTTGATTGCAGAATGGCAAATTTGACTTTAAATATTTTGTGGTTGCAATTAGTGATGATCTTACATCTAAGAGAAATAATTTCTGCCTGGTCTCCTGAACATTCCTGAGGAGATTTTTTGTCTTCATACCAACTTCTAACTTCCCCTAGTTTTTTCCATGAATTTTTGTTTTCAAAATCTACATTATTTAGGTCTTCTCCAAATTTCCCTGCAATAACATCATCTTGGATAAACTGAGCCATAACATTCCTCATTAAAGTATTTAAATCAGAATATAAATGGTGTATTTTTGGTTCTTCACTCTGATAACATAATGAAAACTTTTCAAAATTTTGGTGTGAAAATGAAATTAATGCTAAATAGCAAGCAGTTAGCTCATTTTTCAGGAAACAGTGAATTCTTTTATACCTTGCTGAATTGTTAGTTGTTTTTCAAATATTTTTTGAGATGGCAAGAAGTTTAAAAAATATTGTGTAATATTTAGCCATTGATCCAAGAGCCTCTGGGCTACAGAACCAATGGTTAACCATCTGTTGCCGACATGACGCAAAAAATTTGGCTGTGGCCAATGTTATATCCTCGACCGATTTATAATCCTCTCGTCTTGCAGCACTACTCTTTAAAAAGTAATGCATATCAGTAGCAAATTCGTCAAAATCTATATTTAAGCTTGTCAAAAAAATTTTAAATGCATTACTAACAACACGCAGGTTGCAAAAACCTAGTTCCAAAGATTTTTGGCCTGTTTCTTGTTTTACAACTTCATTGAATTTGCGTAAAAAACACTTATTTACATTTGGGCTGTCCATGGATACACAAATAATTCTGTTCAACAAAATATTGAAGGATGATAACACATCAAGAATTTCTTTTAAAAACCTAGTTCCAAAGATTTTTGGCCTGTTTCTTGTTTTACAACTTCATTGAATTTGCGTAAAAAACACTTATTTACATTTGGGCTGTCCATGGATACACAAATAATTCTGTTCAACAAAATATTGAAGGATGATAACACATCAAGAATTTCTTTTAGCAAAATATCTGCTGTTGCATGACCCAGAAAAACGCTTGTTAGGTATCGGCAAGAAACTGAATTTTTTCTGAAGACCAGTACCTGAGATACACATCCAACTGCCGTTTGACTTGTGCATTTGTAGTTTCATCAAATGCTATAGTAACCTTTCCTGGGCTACTAGATGCAATGTCTTTTTTCAAATCTTCTTCAAAATATTTTGACAATCCATGTGATATCACATAAGCAACTTTTTTCTTTAAGTTGCATTTTGGCTGCAATAGCAGAATCAGGAAACATTTCTTTGAAAAATTCAACTGTTTCAGTGCATGAAACAAAAGACATATTGTCCTTAGCAACTTTCATGGCCCATAATGCTTCGGCTTTAGCCAACTGTAAATCATGACTCAGTACTTCACTAATATTTGTTTTGGGCTGAAGATCCCGTCCTCCAAAGGCTTTCAAGGATGGACTTATTTTGAAATTTACTTTGAAATTTCTGCAAATGTTTTTCTTCCTTTATGATGCGCTTTTACTTGTGAAAAGCCACTATTAGAAATATTGAAAATTTCTGAACACAATATACACTTAGCAGAAAATATTGTTTCAGTTGCAGAACACCATTCTTTCAACTTCACTCCGTCCAATTCTTTGGCGAGCCACGCATCTTGAAATTTCGTTTTGGATTTAGGCATCTTAAACACTTGTATTACTAACCAGAAAATGAAAGGGAAGTACAAAAACACGCCCAATATTGCAAAACCAGACAACTTCCCGAAGTTTGGCTGCGAGGATGTCCGAAGATAGAAAAAAAAAAAGCAAGTCACCACTAGAGAACTGAACCTGCACACAGCACAGAGAACACCATAAAAGACGCAAAACCAGAAACTATCATACGCATCTCACACAAGTTCAGTCAAAGCGAGTCGGAGCCGAGATATATTGCGTATCGAAGGTCGCTGTCGCCGACGCACGATCGAAGGTTAATGATCACGTGCTTTACTGCCTGCCACGATAACACTCAGCTACCATCCCATCGTCATTACCGGAGGTTACGGAAGGAGACCACATGTTTCCTCTTTGCTTCCACCCACCTGCGGTTTACAATAACAAAACATCAGCAGAAAGAGGAGGTTCCACGAGGCATGTCCAAAAATAAAGTACGATCTTCTGCGTGCCACTGAGTTCGTCTGCAAAGCGCAAACCAGGGGTGAAAATGACCCCTCCCCTTTTCCCTTAGATCTCTTGTTACTCTCGAAAACTGTCCGAAGGCAAAAAAGTGGAGTGCCCGCCCCGAAGCAAGTGCATCTCGATGGCGTAATTTTCCCTCCCTTCAGCAGCACAGCATATAGGCTGTGTTTCTACAATAACAGGTCTTTTTACCTTTACCGTAATGGTAAATTTATTGGCGTTAATAACGGTTGTATTTTTAATAAATAAGCTTACGAAAATTTTAGGAAGAATTAGCAAATTTTAGTTATAATTTTAGGAATTTAAGGAGGGTCACAAAATATTAGGAATTTTAGGAGAAATGCGATCCCTGTGAGGTGTACTCAATGGACTGCTTCTTCAATTCCGAAGTCACGAGGACTCCCATGTCTTGTCACTTGTGATGACATGACTGAAGAACCCATCACTTAAAAAGAAAAGTAACAAAAGTGAAACTTCTGTCCTCGCGAACTTTTGCGTCAACTGCATGCACCAAATCCTCATTGACCACAGATGACTGGCCGCTTCGTGTCATGCTTGTTCTCACGACCTTCGTTGAACTGTCTGACCCATTTCCTCATTAATCCATCACTCATGGCAGTTTGACTGTAGACCTCACAAATCTGATGATGAATGTCAGCGAGTTCCGGGTGTCTTGCATTAAAAAAAAAAACAATTTAGACATTATCTCGGTCGGTGAATTGCTCGATCTTCTTAACATGTTAAATGTGCAGAACATGCAAACATGACCTGATGTTCTCATAATGGTGTGTGGTTTGCCCACAAATGAGTGAAATCAGTGTGGGCAGGCGCGACATCACAACCACAGCGCTGCAGCATAAATATTCACAAACAATACTTACTTTTTGAATATGCCTCATAATTACATCATCTTGTCATCAAATACAAATTTAAGTTATGAACAATACTATTTTCAGCAGTGATGTACATATATTGAGATGCTTACTCAGTTGTCTCTGGAAGGTCAGGCCTGGGCTTTGCGAGCTTTTAATTCTTCTGCTCCATTTGTATACTGTAGGTGGTTTATATATGGGCCGAGTGTTATCCCTTTCACACAGTGGGCGCCACAACATACGGCTATGATAAAAAAAAAAAAAAAAAAAAAATGTGGAAGATATCAGAAGTTTCAATGAAATAAACTGCTAAAGAACATTTCACAAGTCATTTTCTAGTAAGGTACAGAGCATGCGCACAAGCACCATGATAATGCACAGAATGAAGGCAAAACAAAAAAATCTGTGCACACATTTCTTATCTATCATTGTGAACATTTCAGAATGTCAAGATGAAAACTAAATATTTTAGAATACACAAAACACACACCATCTTTACACGATTTAAAAACTTGAAGATGGTGGGTGTTTCAGGTATTCTACTTTACTATATGAAAATCATTTTATCCTTCAGGTTCGACCGGTAAATATTTCATTTCTTTTTCCTTGGTAGTGTTGCATTTGGCCTTGGCGCATTCCAAAACACTGTGGTACATTGGCTCTTTGTTTTTCATACCAGCAAAAAATTATGTGTTATTTTTGCAGTCACTGACCTTCGCATTAAATGAAATTTATGAACAGTCCAACCTGACACGTTTCTTTCGTGCTATAACATCAACTGCCATTTACCAGTTTATGGCCTCCATATATATGATGTATCACCATCTCTGCACAACGAACAGCTTTTTATTCCCACCATAAAAAAAAAAAAAAAAAAAAAAATCTTCAGATGAAAAAGTTTTTTTTTTTATTGAAGGTTTAACAACCACCATGAGCAACTTGGGGCAGTCACCCGTCCCTAATTTATGGCCACTGGTTCCTGGGAAGGGAGAGAGCCAGTGCCCTAAGACAAACACAACATTCATGCCTTAACAGGATAAACCCAGATCCTTCAAGAACGACACAGTGCTTATGAGACCACTGCGCCACTGAGGCGGCATTTCACTTAGTATGAGATTCTGGGGGGGGGGGGGGGAGATTAAAAAAATTAGTTTTTTGAGCCTGAATACAGCGGGGATTAAGATTTTTGGTTAGCCATGACAGATGAGCATTGAAGCATAGCAGATAAAATTATTCAAACACTAAAGCTTCAGCTTTAATTTGGGTACTCTGAAATGTTCACAATGCTACAAATTTCAAATAAAATTTTCAGCAAAGGCATTTTGATTTACTCTTCTGTTACTGGTATTTCAAACAAAAAATAATCAATATACTCAGCTGCAGTACACATCTGCAGCAAGATTTTTCCACAACTTTAAATCACATCTTTAATCATCTACCCGGTCTGGAAACAGTATTTGATTAAAACAGTTTGTTTTTTCTAATAAAAGTGCTTATTTTGTCTTTCAACAATAAAAGTGCTTATTTGTCTTTCAACAATCTTGCAGAAAGTCAGTCAATGAAAAGTATTGTAATACAGTTAAAAAAAGAAGATTAGACAAAAAGGCAATTGAATAAACAGCATCAGCCTTTGCATTTTCCACAACACATTTAGGTGCAAGATACTACTATCATGTTACAAGCAATGATTATTGACATGCGTGTGTGCATGCCTGATATGACAATATATGGCTTCCCAGACTCTTTTCGTATCACCTCTTAAATAAAAACTAAGGATGATATTGATCTACACACACAATTGTTTCTGTAAGCACACAAACTCTGAAAAGATCCTTCTTATAAATTAATAGAAATCAGAAATGCCAATAAAGCAAAACACAGCTTACAGTATTTAGCAAATTATTAAAGTGAAAGCTATAACCCTTCGTAACTGAATATGTAACGTGTTTAATTTCATGCCTTTTAAATAGCAACTTAACCCTCCAAGCGGCGAATCCACTAAGAAAAGAACAGTCGAATTTTATTGACGTGCATCACAGAATTCTAGTTTAAAAGTGGCAGGATGTTTCTGGGATCGTCTGCTTTCCCCTGTACTAAAGTCATCAGAATAACGACATTACCACAAGGACGCCATTGGCGGTTTATGTCGCAGGCACCTTCCCAGGAATAATAACTCCTCGTTTCCTTGTACTTCCGTCTACAGCTGAAAATCAAAGCTAAGCACACACAAGTGCGCAGCGTTTATTCTGGTGGCTTAGGGGTCGTTTTGAAACGCAGGGACTTAACCATGGAAATCTTTAACTATACAAAGATAAAAGCCGCATATATATATTTTTTTAATACACAAATGTGCATGTCAATATGAACATTTTCTAATGATTAGGCGAATCATATCCTTCGAAGAATTCTGAATTTGCAAATCTTTGTGATATTGAACGAAGTAATGCGGACATGATATCTCTCTTACCTACTGTTACTTTTTCGTAGATGAACAAATTATCTGGAATATTTTGTTTTAATTTTTAAATTAGAACACTTTTTTTTTGTCACTATATTACATTCCGTAGTTCTAAATTTATGAACCAAAATTCTAATCCTTTTGACTTCAAGTAACTGGAATTTAGAAAAATATACCAGAGAAAAAATGCAATTATTTGGATGATCGGTAAGGTTTTCAAATTGATATGACTAGTAGAGTATCCGCTTGTCATATCGGATTTTTTTTGCATTAAAACAGTTCTATGTCCAGCCTGCCCACCAAGATATTTATTTGCGCGCAAAGCAAAACAACACATTTCCCCCTTAACTTTTCTTGCTTCTCAATTTTGTCGGAAATCGGAAAAATAATTTTTCTTTATTTTCCTGCCACTTAAAACTTATAAAACAAAATACAGTAGTCTCTCGAAAACTTGGCCTAATGTGGACCGAAGGGTGGCAGAGTTTGTGAAAATGCCGGGTTATCGGGAATGGGGTTAAAAAAGAATAAGAGTGTTTTCTCAGAAAATACAGTGTATACTGTACTTTTATGTATTGGTTGCTTGAGAATACAACAGAGAATATAAACTGCCCAAATACCCTTAAACAAAGGAAAAGTACATACTTTATGAAGGCATAGAGCCTTTACTACATGAAAATGAAAATTAATGAATATGTACACAATGTACAGTAATTTACCTGATATGTAAGACAGACCTCAGAAAAAACTGGCTACTTTTAGTTAAAGAAATGCGTAATGTCTCGTTGTTTTCCGCACTGCACTCTGCATTTTGCTGCTTCATCACAAAGACGACGAAGGAACAGTAAGTCCATTACCGACGCACCTTGTTCAAAATACTGAAGGGCAGTTTCGACAGCCTTTGGTCCCTCAATATGTGATATTCTAGGGGCTTGTACGATGGAGTTCTCAACGTACACGTCTTCATCATTTACCAGCATTTCTTCTGTAACTGTGACAGCAGCAATAATTTCTGCATCGGACATAATGTCTTGCTCGGTATCATTGTGGAACCACTGTTCGAAGTCATTTTCATCAGCTTTTGCACATCCAGGAACTCTTTTCAGGAGGTAGAGTAAGTTTACATTTTCTGCATCTTCATGTTCAACGAACTCATTTCCCTCGTTATCAAGGAGTTTTCGCCACGAAAGAACTAGTGTTAATGACTAACTCGTTCCAGGTGTCCGCCACCCATCCAACAACATCCAATAGGTTAATTTTCTTTAAGTTCTGGATAAGACCTTGACCATCATCGTTTGCAGAAAGAAGGAAGGATAACAGCTTGCACCTATATCTTCCCTTGAGACTAACAAAAACTCCTTGGTCCATTGGCTGGCCTAACGCTGTGACATTGGGTGGTAAAAACATTGCTCGTATGTCCCCATTTTTTAATTCTTCAATGTCTGGGTGCGAAGACGCGTTGTCCAAAATCAGAATAGCCTTCCTTGGCAGGTTTTTAGATTTTAAAAAGTGCTGAACCGATGGAACAAATACTTCATGGAACCATTCTTTGAAAATTGCACAGCTCATCCAGGCATGTGACTGGTTTCGGTACCAAACGGAAAGTTTATCCATTTCAATGTGCTTAAACGCACGTGGTTTCTTTGATTTTCCTACGAGACCAAGTTTTAATTAGTGGTCACCTGTTGCATTACTGCATGCTAGGATTGTTACCCTCTCCTTGCTCCTTTTTAAACCTGGGGCTGACTGTTCTTCCTTGAAAGCAAGACTTTTCGCTGGTAACAGTTTATAATTTAACCCTATTTCATCCCAATTATACAATTGCTCCCTGGTCAAACCCTCAACTTCGATAAATTTCTGCAAGTTTTCCTTAAACTGAGACAGACCCTCCGTGTCCCCAGATAGTTTTTCCCCAGAAATACTAAGCTGCCGGACTCCATAGCGTTTCTTCCAGCTATCAAGCCAGCCAGTGCTTGCGACAAATTTAGGATCGCTGTCTTTTTTTAATGCTCGATAAAATTTCAAGGCCTTCTCTTGCACGATTGGCCCACTAATTGGGATGCCCTTCTCTCGTTTGGCGAAACCAAATGTAAAGTGCTTCATTTACCTCATTAAACTCACTTTCCTTAATACTTTTCCTTTCTTTCAATGTTTCTGTACACATTCTCTTAAAACACCATGACTCGATTTCCGTCCGCTTCTTCTTCCAGTCTTCAATCGTACTTTTGCCGACTCCGAAGTCCTTAGCCACTGCACTAACACTTTCTCCCTTATCCAGTCTCTTTAATGCCCCCAACTTTTGTTCCATAGACAAGTTCACTTGTTTTCTTTTAGAGGAAGATGCCATCCCAGAATACTACTGTCTAGCACCCACAAACTTTGAAACAGCTCTGAACAATACAGTACACTCACTCACATCGAGTTACGCAACGCAATTAAGAAATCGACTAACCCTGGCAAAGGCTGCAGGTAGACTGAATAGCTGAGCGCGCGCCGGCGAGAAAAAGGAATGCAGGAAGAGGGAGACACGCACGCGGGCAATGACCTTGAACGGGTCTGCACGCACACGTTTTTTTTTTCGCCCTGCCAGGGTCTGGCCGAGTTATTGAGTGCCGAGTTTTCGAGACTACTGCATTTTGTTTTAATTACTAACCAACTAGAACTACAAATTTTTTATTCCCATTGCTGAGGCATAGGTTGAAATTGAAATTTCTGAAAGGTATCGTGTTTCTGTAAAAGTACTCAGGAATGTTTTCTATTTCATTTATTATTCTTTTTCAGTTAAAACCATTTAATGGTGGTTTAACTGTTGTAACTTTTTACATGTTATATCAGCAATTCCATGTCAGATCAATCACCTTCTTGACCTCACCATTTCTGATTTTGATGAAATTTGGTATGAAGCACACACATGACAAGGTAAGTAATTCTGCCAATTTTCAGATTTTTATTTTGAAAATTGTCCAAGATACACACATAATAAAAATTGAAATTTTCGTAAAAAAGGACAAACTCGCACACTTATAAAATGGCTGTAAATTGTTTCCTAATTGTAGTAGAGTGACAATTCAAACACAGTTGCAAAGCTAAAGGATTGAGCTTTCTGTAGATACCATACATGACCTTCTTACAACAGATTAAAGTTTCAAGGTCATCCACTGTGACCTTTGACCTTGAATACCTCAAAACATACCATCTTAAAAAATTACGAAAAAAATATTTTATTGCTACAACATTCTTCTACCCATGTGCCAGATATTAGGCTGGAACCGCTATGGCAAGGCAGTGTAGGATTAATAGGAGTGTCATGCTGCACCCTTCTGTATGTAAGGCACAGAGACATACCATGCAATAAATATTTCTTACGTTGAGGATTTGTGTTTATTATACATGAAATGTGTATGTATTATAACAGATCAACAGATTTATCAGAAATATGCTTATGTGACAGCAATTTTACTTGATAGACACAATTTTCGGCAGTAAATAATGTCAACAAATCTTTGAGGTCAGAGATTGAAACTCCACCCATTTTAGCCAATGGCAGGGCTTCTTAGCCAATGACATTCTTAGCCAATGACAGGGTTTCTTAGCCAATGACAGGGTTTCTTAGCCAATGACATTCTTAGCCAATGACAGGGTTTCTTATTAAAGCCAATGGCAAGGCTTCTTATTACAGCCAATGAGAAATCTTACTGGTACAACATTTTACATTTGCTGTTATTTCAATTCTGAGCTTGTGAGTGTGTGGTTATCAATTTATCTGTAACATTGTTAACTGTTTAATTGTTATTTTATTTTATCTTTATTGTTATCTTTAATCAATTTCTTTTTATCAAACTATATTTACCATTTTTTTGCAGGTGCAGTTTCATTAACCAAAATGGACTTTAAAAGTCAAATTTTTTGTTGCAATCCTCTGGGTAAAAGTGGACACACAAGGTTTAGAAAGAATCTGAGAAAAGTACAGCCTTGGATGGTTCAGAAATGTCCAAATATAACATTAGAACAGAAAATATGTAGTTCATGCAGAAAATCTATCTCTGAAATGCCAGGTCCTTCGTGTATAATTGAAACAGATGCAAAGGCAGAACAACCTCGGTTAAGTGAAGGTAATTCAGGAGTGGTGAAGAGCGAGATATGGACTGACAGAGACACAACTTTGGATAGTCTGAATGATACGTTACTTTCTCTAGGCGAATCTCCTGTGAAAAAAAAAAAAAAGGTTAGGTGTTGGACAGTACAGTAAGAAGAAATATCAGAAAATTGGTGAAGTGATAAAAGACTACATAGGTGTTCCAGAATGTGATAATCCTGTGACAGTGTCTGATGAATCGGTCATGATTTCACAGTTGAAAGAAAAATTTCAAGAAACAGACTCTAGCAGTGTTTAAGTCCAAATACTAACAATATTACCTAGAACCTGGAGTATTCGTAAAATTCAGGAAGAATTTGGTGTAACATATTACATGTCATGAAAGTCTAAAAATCTTGTGGAAGAGCAGGGTATTTTAGCAACTCCAAATCCTAGGCCTGGGAAAACTCTCAGTGACAGCACAGTTGAAAACGTTATTGCATACTATAATAGAAGTGACCCTTTGTTTACCAGGAAAAAAAAAATTTGTTACAATGATGGAATCAGGATCAAAAGTACAAAAACAGAAACTCTAGGAAATTTGAAAGAGATATTTCAAGGATTTAAAGACAAAAATCCTAATGTCAAAGCAGGGTTTTCAAAGTTCTGTGGTTTACGCCCAAAGAATTGTGTGCTGGCTGGTGCAAGTGGAACACACTGTGTCTGTGTGTGGCTAGCAGGGTGCAAATTGCAAGACTTAACTCGTAATGATGAATTACCAGTTAGGACATACAAAGATTGCCTTGCAAGAATAACTTGTAACCCTCCTCTTTCAGAATGCTTCTTCTTCAAGTGTGATTCTTGCCCTGGTATAGCACACTTACTAGAGCAAATAAGTAGCTTATTCACCATGAATGGGATTGATGAAATTGTATATAAATTGTGGACTACAACTGATCGCACAACACTTATGACAGTCTGTAACACTGTAGAAGAATTCCTTGAGACCTTTGAAACAAAAGTGAAATTGCTATTGCCACATTCTTTTATAGCTATTCAGCAGTCATACTTTCTGTCAAATCTGAAAGAAAACCTTAATGATAATCAGTGTGTTGTGTGATTTTGCTGAGAATTATTCCTTCATACTGCAGGATGCAGTCCAAGGATACCACTGGAACAATTCCCAAGCTACTATTCACCCTTTTGTCGTGTACTACAAAAGTTCACACACACTTCAGTTGGATCATGTTTCTTTTGTTGTCATCTCAGAATGTCTTAAGCATGACACTATCAGTGTTCACCTTTTCCAGAGCCAATTGTTGCAGTTTATATCATCACATTTTGACAAGAAAGTAGAACACATCTATTACTTCTCAGACGATGCAGCCTCACAGTATAAGAACAGGAAGAATTTTGTCAATCTTTCAACTGTGAAATCATGACCGATTCATCAGACACTGTCACAGGATTATCACATTCTGGAACACCTATGTAGTCTTTTATCACTTCACCAATTTTCTGATATTTCTTCTTACAGTACTGTCCAACACCTAATCTTTTTTTTTTTCACAGGAGATTCGCCTAGAGAAAGTAACTTATCCTTCAGACTATCCAAAGTTGTGTCTCTGTCAGTCCATATCTCACACTTCACCACTCCTGAATTATCATCACTTAACCGAGGTTATTCTGCCTCTGCATCTGTTTCAATTATACATGAAGGACCTGGCATTTCAGAGATAGATTTTCTGCATGAACTACATATTTTCTGTTCTAATGTTATATTTGGACATTTCTGAACCATCCAAGACTACTTTTCTCAAATTCTTTCTAAACCTTGTGTGTCCACTTTTACCCAGAGGATTGCAACAAAAAATTTGACTTTTAAAGTCCATTTTGGTTAATGAAACTGCACCTACAAAAAAAAAAAAAAAAAATGATAAATAAATATAGTTTGATAAAAAGAAATTGATTAAATAAAGATAACAATAAAGATAAAATAAAATAACAATTAAACAGTTAACAATATTACAGATAAATTGATAACCACACACTCACAAGCTCAGAATTGAAATAACAGCAAATGTAAAATGGTGTACCAGTAAGATTTCTCATTGGCTGTAATAAGAAGCCTTGCCATTGGCTTTAATAAGAAACCCTGTCATTGGCTCTAATAAGAAGCTTTGTCATTGGCTAAGAAGAAGCTCTGCCATTGGCTAAAATGGGTGGAGTTTCAATCTCTGATCTCAAAGATTTGTTGACATTATTTACTGCCGAAAATTGTGTCTATCAAGTAAAATTGCTGTCACATAAGCATATTTCTGATAAATCTGTTGATCTGTTATAATACATACACATTTCATGTATAATAAACACAAATCCTCAACGTAAGAAATATTTATTGCATGGTATGTCTCTGTGCCTTACATACAGAAGGGTGCAGCATGACACTCCTATTAATCCTACACTGCCTTGCCATAGCGGTGCCAGCCTAATATCTGGCACATGGGTAGAAGAATGTTGTAGCAATAAAATATATTTTTTCGTAATTTTTTTAAGATGGCATGTTTTGAGGTATTCAAGGTCAAAGGTCACAGTGGATGACCTTGAAACTTTAATCTGTTGTAAGAAGGTCATGTATGGTATCTATAGAAAGCTCAATCCTTTAGCTTTACAACTGTGTTTGAATTGTCACTCTACTACAATTAGGAAAAAATTTACAGCCATTTATAAGTGTGCGCATTTGTAATTTTTTACGAAAATTTTGATTTTTATTATGTGTGTATCTTGGACAATTTTCAAAATAAAAATCTGAAAATTGGCAGAATTACTTATCTTGTCATATGTGTGCTTCATACCAAATTTCATCAAAATCAGAAATGGTGAGGTCAAAAACTTATTTTTTTATTGATGTGACGTGGAATTTCCCATATTTCCTTTGTGTGAAATGCAATTTCTCAATCGGAAGTTATTAATATTCACCGCGAACATATATCTCGTTAATCGAATGTAATTCAAGGAAAAATCTTTCATGTACCCCTCGGTTGTGGATGTTCAAATCTTTGCACAGTTGTTTTCATCAGGTTCGACTTTTTAGAAGTTAGTCCCCACATTTACTTGACTAGGATATACTTTTTTTTTTTTTTTTTTTTTTTATCTACGGGAGGCACGTGAAGACGAAGGAGATGTGAAATTACGATGGAAAACTTGAAAAAAAAAAAAAAAAAAAAAACAACGGAAAAATGGATCACTAAAAAAAATATTCGCATGAGAAAATGCAATCAACAACAAAAAAAAACTTTGTTAGTCTTCCTGGATGTATTGTCCGATGCATTTCGGCATAAATTGCATTTCACACAAAGGAAATATAACACGTAAAAATTTACAACAGTTGAACCACCATTAAATGGTTTTAACTGAAAAAGAATAACGTATGCAAAACATGTATTTGGTTGGTTGGTTAGTTTTTATGGCGCAAGGGTCATGCCTGGCCAAAGAGCATCAAACACAAGACAAGACACACGACAGACAAACAGTATTAAAAATATGGTAGAAAACTTAAAATCTGGCTGATTAAGTAAAAGTGAAAAATGAGAGTGATGGAAGGGCTAAAAGGCAATGAAACAAACAGCATTAAAAACATGATACAATGTTTAAAATTTGGCTGATTCATTAAAACTGAAAAATGAGGATGATGGAAGAGCTAAAATCTAAATGCGTTTAAAAAAGTCAATTTCTTTTAAAAAGGAAAACACAGCGACAGTATCGCAGTGGTCATCCAGGACCCGCAGCAGAGTAGTCCTCGGTCAACAAATGAGAATGAAAATAGTGAAAACGTACACCACGAAAACGAACACAGCTACACAAAAGATGAATGACAGTGAGTCGGCAATTGCACGTCTCACACATCGGCGCAGTGTCGCCACACAGCAAAAAGCGGTGAGTGAGACGACAATGCCCAATGCGGAGACGCACAAGCACCACTTCCTCCTTGCGATTCCGACGAGATGAGGAGTTCCAGATTTCGAGAATAGGTTTTATACGATGCAGTTTATTTTTCACCTGTTGGTCCCACAGACCCTGCCACGTTCGTTTGATATGATCACGAACAAGAAATCGAAAATCGCGATGAAAGAGTGGCAAGGGTGTGACGACCAAAGAGGAAGCAGATCTAGCGGCCGCATCAGCACACTCGTTACCCGAGATTCCAACATGCCCAGGAATCCAGAAGAATTGAATCTGGACACCGGCCTCGAGCAAGGAACGAAGAAGCCTTCGTACGTTCAAAAGAAAAGGATGATTACAATAGTCCAGCGATGACAAAGACTGCAGGACACTTAAGGAATCCGTATAGACCATAGCACTATGATGAGAACTCGACTGAACATGAAGAAGTGCAAGATACACAGCATGCATCTCCGCCGAAAACACCGTGGCCTCAGCTGGGATCCGCGCTACTGACACGTCATCAACACAGACAGCTGCGGATCCAACGACTCCATGCATCTTGGAGCCATCAGGGAAAATGGGAGTGTATTCAGTTTTGAGGGCACGGTGCTCAGCGAAGAGTTGCTGGTACACTGACGCAGGGGTTGAGGATTTGTCGAAAGACGTAAAGGTGGTATCAACCATGACACCAAGCGGGTGCCATGGAGGATCCCCAAAGCCCCTGGTCGCTGCAACAAGCGACAAGTCGAGCCCTGCATCACGAGCTACGGCCGCCATACGAAGACCAAAGATTGGAATGCACGAAGGCCGGTTCTCAAATAAACGAGCATGCTGAGGATGGAAAACTGCACCGTACAAAGGATGGTCTGGAAGAGACCGAAGTTTTAAGTAAAAGTGAACAGACAGTTGCAGACGGCGTAATTCAAGCGATGGTTCCTTCACATTAGCGTAAAGGCTGGGAAACGGAGATGTTCGAAATGCTACCGTACAAAGACGCAGCGCCTGATGATGAACAGCGTCCAAAGGCCGGAGAACGGAAGGACGAGCCGAGCCATACACGATACAGCCATAATCCAGTTTCGACCGAATTAAGGAGTGGTAAATGCGAAACAAAGAGATCCTGTCTGCGCCCCACGAAACTCTCGAAAGGATTTTTAGAATAGAAAGAGCACGCAGACAGGAAATCTTGAGCCACCGGATGTGCGCACGGTCGACGGTCAGTCCAAGGAACTTGGTCTCTGGCAGAAATGAACACACGCTGTCTTGTCAAGAGAAAGAACGAAGCTATTGCTATTTGCCGCTTTAAAAATCTAATTAATTGCATACTGCAACTGCCTTTCAATAAAACGCATGCTTGATGACGAGCAGAAGATGTGCAAGTCATCGACATACACAGTAGCCGAAACCGCAGGAGGAAGATTTCTGAGGAGACAATTAATGCGCAGGATGAACAATGTGACAGATAAAATGCAACCTTGAGGAACACCTTGTTCTTGATGGAATGTTGCCGATAGCGTCGTACCCAGGCGCACCTGGAACACCCGATTGCGAAGAAAATTTACAATAAATGTCGGAAGATTTCCTCGCAATCCGCATGCGTGGAGGTCACGGATAATCCCGTGCCGCCACGCACGATCACAGGCTTTTTCGATGTCAAAGAATACAGAAACCAGGTGCTGCCTACGCATGAACGCCTCGCGCACAGATGTCTCAAGGTGCAGGAGATGATCGTGAGGTGAACGATGACGCCGAAAACCGCTTTGTGATGGTGAAAATAATTGATGATGTTCTAAAAACTGAATTAATCGTGAGTTAACCATGCGTTCGAGAACTTTGCACAGACAGCTAGTGAGAGCAATTGGGCGATAACTAGAGGGAGACTTAGGATCATTGCCAGGCTTCGGAAAAGGTAGAACAAAAGCCTTTCGCCAAGACTCCGGGAAACTGTGCTCTAACCAGATGCGATTGTATAAGATTAAAAAGTTTTCGAGAGACGACTGCGAGAGATGACTGAGCATGTCGTAGTGAATGTCATCGGGACCGACAGAAGTAGCCCCGGACCGATGCGGAGCCAACCGAAGTTCACACATGCTGAAGGGGGAGTTATAACCAGTGTCGGTATACGGTGCAAAAGAGATTCTCTGGCGTTCCGCGGTGGATTGAATCCTATGAAAGGAGGACGGATACGCCAGATCACTCGAAACGGAGGCAAACGCCTCCCCCAAACAATCTGCAATCTCCCCGACTTCAGCATATGTGCAGCCGTTACTCTCGAGAATGGCAATCTGGTGAGAGCTGTAGTTACCCCGGATCCTACGAATCTTGTCCCACACACTTTTCGAACTGGCACGTGAAGTGAGAGATGACACATACTGGATCCAAGACTCCCTCTTGCTACGTCGACGCACCAACCGAGCATAGGATTTAGCTCGTTTAAACGCAGCGAGATTAGCATTGGTTGGATAACGCCGAAAAGTAGACCAGGCCTTGTGTTGAGCTCTCCTAGCCGCTGCGCATTTAGGGTTTCACCAAGGTTTCGGAATTCTGGGGAGCTTCGTAGATGTTTTAGGAATTGAAAGATCAGCTGCCTGAAGAATACAAGTTGTGACTTCAAGTACAGCTGCGTCGATTGACTCTTGGATCACCATTTCAGAAGATATCACCGCTGACAATGTGAAGACCTCCCATCTGGCACGATCCATCCTTTATCGAGGTGGGCTGGAGGCAGAAGATGGTACGTTTGCATGGTGCCAAAGAACGATTGGGAAGTGGTCGCTCCCGTGGAGATCCTTACACCCCGTCCACGACCAGTCAGCAATAATCGATGGTGAACCCAAGGTCAAATCGATCGCACTGAAGGATCTTGTCGGCTCATGGTAGTAAGTGTCAGCACCGGTATTTAAAAGACACACAGAGGCCGAGCACAGAAGAGACTATGCGACGACCTCTCGCGCTGGCACTACCCCACAAAGGATGAGGAGTATTAAAGTCACCCAAAAGAAGGAAGGGTGAAGGCAGCTGATCAATCAAGCTCTCCAGAACAGAGACGCTAACATCCTCATCCGGTGGCAGATAGACACTGCAAACAGTAAGAGGCACAGGCATAGAAATATGAACCGCCACGGCCTGCACAGTTGTGGAAACCGCGACGGAAAATACCGGAACCCTGTGAGGGACGAGAATAGCGACACCCCCACAGGCTATATTTCCAGAAAAGTTATCTGTCCGAAATGCACTGTAGCCTCGAACTGAAAGCAGGTCCGATGGTTTAAGCTTTGTCTCCTGGAGACAAAGGCACACCGGAGAGTACAAATAAAGCAGATGTTTCAAGTCATCAAAACTGGTGCGAAAACCTCGGCAGTTCCACTGAATTATTGAACCCATTGGTAAAAGGAAATGGTTAAACTTGGTCAGCCTCCATTTCCTCTGATGAGCGTTCCCCCAGATTTGGGGGTGTGTGACCAGGGGCCAAGATTGGTGAATGCTTTGTCCCAAGTGTCTTAGCGGGATTTGCTCGTCGTTGATTGTTTGGCTGAGACTTTGAAGGAGAAGAAATGCTCTTCTTATCCTTGACCTTGGTGTTGGTGTTAGTGTTGGCATTTTTGCCAGAAGAAGTGGCCTGAGTTCCCTTGCTGGTGTTGGAGTGAGTCTGCTTCGGTGAAGTGGCAGGTGCCGCTTTCAGACCCCTAGCTCGCGACTGGAGTGCCTCCAGTCCGGCTGCGATGATTTCTTCTACATTGAATGGACATTTAGGGGGATCTGAATGTCGGTCTGAATGGCAACCGTAGATTTGGCAACCACCACTGTAGCGTATGATCGCCGATCAGATGTAATAGGAACCACTCTTCTTCTGGCCTCAGGATAGGAAATATTTTCCACCGTTTTGAGCCTTTGGATTTCCTTCTCCTCCTTCCACTTGGGACAATCTTTGGCTGATGCTGGGTGTGAACCCTAGCAGTTCACACAAAACTCGGCCTCGGCCACACATTCTGAAAGTAGATGCTCTGTGGCACCACAGTGTCCACACCTAGGAGTACTCCTACATGACTGCTGAGAGTGGCCGTACGACTGGCACCTAAAACATCTCAACGGATTAGGAATGTACGGTCGTACCTCGAGGTAGAGATACCCTGCCTTGATGGATGTAGGCAGGGAAGGGCTGTTGAATGTCAAGATGATGTTCCAGGATGGGACAAACTGCCCATTCCTCCTGAAAGAAATACGCCGCACACCCGTAACATGTTGGCTCCTCAGTTCTTCGAGAAGTTCATCCTCGGTACATTCAATAAGATCTCGAGAGGAGACAACACCTCGAGATGAATTTAGGTAACCATGTGGTGTTATTTTGACCGGAGTCTCAAGCAGCATGCTGGTGTTGATAAGTGTGGAACTGTAGGCCACAGTAGACATCTCAACAAGAAGATCTCCAGACTGGAGCTTCTTGACGCTCTTAGGAGAGCTTGCGATTGATTGAAGTGCTTTATGGATCCAAAATGGACTTTTGGCACTCAAAGGCTTTGAAGGGTCCAATGAGTGCACACACACAAAAAAAAATCTAGCATTGGAAACATCAGCGACAAATTTTTTGGCGGAAGGACCTGAACCTTCCTCCATACCTCTTTTAGTTTTGGGTTCATGGGAAATTTCATTGAGAGCCATGAAAAAAAATAAAGGATTCATCCGCCGACTTCCCCACCCACAATCGAGCCCAACAAGGGAGAACCGGAGGTCCGCAAGCCCAAGTGGACGCAGGACATGGCTCTAGGGATAGCAAGCGGATATAGCAAGTTGATAGGGCAGACATGTGCTCGGCGTGCACCCAGACTTCCCCATATCTGGGGAACACCCCTTTGGCATGCCCACCCTATCCCCAGACTCACCCTGTCGTGCAAAACGACAAGCTGTTAGAGGTCTGGGCTCCACTCGGCCACAGACCTCATTGACTAGGAGTGGGTTAGTTCCTAGCCGCCCGTTTAGGGTGAAGCAGGGGGCAAAGAGGAGTGTTGGCAACTGGCGACAACAACACCCAGGCCACCAGAAACCTCAGCCTCCAGCATCCCCTTTTCCACCTTACGGGTCACCACACAAGGCAAACGTGCAGGTAGGTCTAGCTAACCAGCCCGGAAGAACAAAGAAAGGAACATCAAATAGAGAAGACAGGATAGAAAACGAGAAACTATAATCCAGAGCTGGCGCATAATCACAACCTCAGCAACCTACAACTGAGGCGGGAGCGTGTCAAGTGAAAAAACAAAAAACATAAAAAATGTGAAAGTTCACATCTAGTACATGTCGGCTCGGGCCGCGGGGCAAAACATGTTTTTAAATCTCGATATATCGAGAAATAAGTGCATATTTCATTTATGTACACTAAAATAAGTCTTACTTTAAAGAAAAAAAAAAGAGAGAAAGAAAGGAATGAGATATATTTTTATACTTTTATGTTGCTTTTATATGTAACCTAAGCGCTACAATTGTGGGATTCACACTACATGGCAGTATTCAATTCATTAGTTTATCATTTATTACCTGAGTAAAATCTCTTTTATATTGATAACTATGAAATAGATATACAAATTCAAGTTCATATTCATTTAGATTTCATCAATATAATCGTTTTACATGTAGCATGTTTAAATTACGTCATCACGTCCTGATTTACCAAAGCACTAAGTTTTATGATGTGACAAAAAATTGCACATCCTGATATCTTGCCTCAGATGTCAAATCCCCCCCCCCGATGCTCTTGTGTTTTGGGGTCTTATAAAAATTGCACTTTTGACTGTTCTATGGTCTACACTGAGGTTAATTATCTAACTTACAAATAGTTTTCACAATTTCATGTTTGCGATATTTAAGGTACTGCAGCTTACATTTATTATGACTATACAGGTTCATTGTCAAAACTACACTAAATTATTAGGTTGTGCCGGGTGCACACTTCCTTATGTATTTGAACGGAAATAGAATAAACAAACAAACTTTTTATCGACAGAGAGGAAAAAAAAAACCCAACAAAAAAAACTAGTATGTTTAATCAATGCATCCTTCCAATTCTTACTTATGGATCAGAGATGTGTACCTTAACTAAAAAGGACACACAGAGGCTGCAAACTACTGAAAGAAACACGGGAAGTGCATGCTTGGTATTACCAGGAGATAGGAAGAGCATTAGGAAAATGACGGGAGTTAATAACATCACGATTAAGGAAAAATCACTAAAATGGCAATGGGGTAGGCATATTTATAGAAAAACTGACCACCATTGGGCAAAAGATGTAAAAGACTAGATTCCAAGCCAGGGACAGGAAAAGACTGACGGCAACATCGGAGATGGGTGTGTTTTGGTGGAAAAAAAAAAATAAGTAAAATTTATTTTGCGTATGTTGATTATATTGAATTGTTATTTATTAAAAGGCATTATATCTATGCTGGTGTTGAAATTCAAAATATGGAAATTATAGAAAATTTAAATTTGGGAGATGGGTGGATGCATTTCGAAACAAAAATATTTTCTAAGTACTAGAAAAGGCCCTGAACATCCTAAACAACAATGCATCTGAAAATTTACATTCCACAAGAAGTTATTGGAAAGTTTGCGTTGTTTGGGTTCAAGCAGAGTTGAGTCACCTGAAAGTGCAAAAATAAGTGAATATTGTTGCATGTGTATAAAAATGTGTCACTATAAGACATATGATAAAATGTACTCGTTCAACAACAACTTGTGGAGGCGGTGAAAGTCAATCTAAAATGGATAGGACAAAAATTGCAGTTATGAACTACCTTAGAAAACCAGGATTGGATCGATAGCCTTAGTCAAGCTAAGGGGGAGTACATGGGACCAAGTCATGGAAGACAACAACACACAAAAACTTTTCACACTGCACTCATTTTGAACTTTTTTTTTGAAAGGCTACTGCCTGTATTTATTATTTTTCTTTAAAAACTTAATGAGTTAATTTTAATGGACAAACAGATATTATTTCCTTTTTTTCTTGTTTGCTTAAACACAGCAGTATAAAACAGAATCTCAATTTACTTTCTATTTCTATTTGGCCACTGGCCTTATGAACAGCACAACTTTACATATGTCAACACAGTTAGTTTGAACACTAGGCTTTTAATTTATGCCTTCAAAATCATACTATGATTCGCATGGTTTACACAAGAAAAAGATACTGGATTATTTTTAATTCCACAAGGTGGACAAGTTCTGTTCTTTTGAAACGTACTCTCCTCTCTCTCACCCAGTTAGCTCAATGACCAATTTACAATTTTACACTTATTGATTTAAATTTAAACACTCTTAGCAAACTCCGCAATCTCCCAGACCAGATTCAAAGACTTCAATTAAATTTACAGTTATTTTAAGAGCCACAAATTATACTTTAACAAATCTACTATCAGCAAGTAAACAAACCAAGTAAATTATCCTCAAAACAGAATTTACACTGAGCACAAGCATTAATTAACATTACATAACCTATAGAACTACCCTGAATGAACCTACTTCACTTATAAAGCAACTTCACTAACTAATCTTAAAAATTATCACCATTCATAACATCAACATATTTCAGAAATTCAAACAATCTTCTTGCACTAGCTTGCTCATAAAAATCACCTCACTCTGCACTTCACATAATAGCTCAGGATACTTAATAACTCTACACTGTAAACAAAAGCTCAAAATACCAATTAACTAAATTTCCAAACTAAATATCAAGTTCACTAACACCAACAACCAGAATTTAGAATTTACATCCCTAGCACTACAGCAAATCATAAACAAATAAATTTAGATACTTTAAATCACCAAACAAACTTAAATTTAACACCTGCAGTGAATTACTGAGGTAGCGGTGAGGCAAATACTCTCAGTTCAGACACTACCCTGGGTTTTGAGAACCAACACAGGAAGAAAATACCAAGTCAGGCTGAAGGCGTGAAATTGGGTCGTGAATCCACTTTCAGCCTATGCAAAGGGAAAGGAAAAAATCCTCAAGTGTGACACATCATCATCAGGCACAGAATTTCCTCTAACATGATCTCACCATATTTCTTGAAGCAACGCTCGACCGACCCTCGCTGGCAGTACATATTTCCGTGAGCAGCGAAACTACTGGGGGGTTTGAAGACAAGTTTTCCCCCAAAAACCACGTCTTCAAGGATCTCCCCTTTTCGAACCAATGCATGATCTCACCTTGATCAACCACGCCTGCAAGAGCCTGTCGTACTTCAACCCTAAATACTCCAGGCACATCTGGCCCAGAACTAACACAACTATATCCCAGGAAAAATTCACTTATCTCTCTATATCCCAAGAAATCCTAAGTCACAATATCCACATATATCCCAGGAAAAATTCACCTCTCTCTATATATCCCAAGAAATCCTAAATCACAATATCCACATGTATCCCAGGAAAAATCACTTATCTCTATATCCACATATGTCCCAGGAAAATTCACTTATCTCTATATCCACATATGTCCCAGGAAAATTCACTTATCTCTATATCCACATATGTCCCAGGAAAATTCACTTATCTCTATATCCACATATGTCCCAGGAAAATTCACTTATCTCTATATCCACATATGTCCCAGGAAAAATTCACTTATCTCTATATCCACATATGTCCCAGGAAAATTCACTTATCTCTATATCCACATATGTCCCAGGAAAATTCACTTATCTCTATATCCACATATATCCCAGGAAAAATCACTAGCAAGGAAATTCCTCTGCACCATGGCAATGCGCAGGTCCACTTCAGACAATAACACTGACCATTTACATAACCCACTAAATATTTTCACCTTATTGAAAATTAAAATTACATTTAGACTTTTAACCTTATAGTAGAAACAAGAAAATTTAGGCCAAAGAAAAGAGCAATTAATACTGGAACTGGTGAGCAAAAGTGTGTCTTCTCAACCCATGATGTTCATTCTTTTTGTGAAAATACTAAACTTGAGAACCTAAATACCTCAACTTTTATTTTGCACATATCGCATCCTGAGTGAAAATTCCCTACTCAGAGCCCTCTGCCCTAGGACAAGATCCCTGCTTGCCCTAAGATCACCCCTTTCCAATGGGAGATTAACACTCATCTGGAGCATGTAAAATACTGGTCCTCAATTAACACTCCTACCATCTCAATTTCGACACTCAACACTCCAAGAATGTAAACAGCACTTTAGGTTTCCAATTTCATCACACTATATTATGTTCCCAAAATTCCAATATAAATCATCCCATAATTTATCTTCACTCATAAAAAATAACTCAACGCTGTAAAAGACTAGAGAGAAATGTTTACAATTATTTTATCACCCACGACATCACAATAACACTGCTTTTTAAATATCACATGCCCAACTAAACTATTATCGATGCACCAAAATTTACTGTGCTCAAACTATTAAACTAAATTTTTCCGATACATCAAAATTTACTGGCCTGGGAAGTTGCTAAAATACCAGACATGACAGCACAAAAAAAAACATAAATGAAAGCATTTTCAACTCCCCTCTCTTTTTTTCTTTCTTTTTTTTCTGAATTCGTACCTGAGTAACTAATACATTTTAATTTTGAAAGCTGAACGACGACACAGCCAAAATCAGAGGGAAAAAAAAACTTGCTCTTTTTCTTTTCGTTTCTTATGCTCAGCTCGAAGTTTAGGTACCCTGCGTGGGATGTTATATATCAATACAAAAAGATGTGAACTAAAACATTACCTTCGAGCTGGCGTTCCCTTTTTTTTTTTTTTCTTCTTTTTCTTTTCACCATAGTTTACAGTCCAGGCACAACCACAGTCTTGTTAGTATTATCTTTTCTTCCTCAAAGTTCCCTTCCTTAAACGGTTAATGGCCGAGGTAACCATTTCCGAAACTTCGGGATGAGATGGAACCTTTTTTATTTATTCATACTTTTTTTTTTTCTCTTTTTTTCTCTTCCCTCCCTCGGCCTTTGAAGCAGGCCTCCTTTTCGGAGTAGCAGCCGAGTTGGGAGCGGTAGAGGCTGGGCCCACTCTTCCAGGGGTTTCCATAAGGGAGAAGGCATGTCCTCCTTCAGCCAAGAATTTTCCATTGACGACAATGTCCCAGCCTGCCGCCATTTGTTCTTCAGGACGAGGTTCCCGGCTGGCGGAATGCCGCTTTAACTGCATTCTACATCGTCAAAAAAACTTTTCAACAGCCAGCCCAGATCCAGAGTGTCCCCTTGTGGTGGACTGGTGGTCAGCAAAATGCTGCCATGGAAAAAACTCTTTTTTTTTCTCTGTGGTTCTCTCCCGCCAAAAGGCGAGGAAAAAAAACTCCGCCGTCCCTCTTTCTCTGACGTCCAGCAACAAGACAAGAGCAAAAGTGACTCTCTACGGATAAAACTCAGGGGGGTGCTTGAAAACCGCTGACCCCTCTCATTGGTCGAAACTTCAGCCTAGCAACTCACTACTCTCCAACGGAATCTTCACTCCCACGCCTCGAGTGACCTCTGACCTTCACACGTGCAGAGCAGGCCCATCTTGACCCTGAGGTTCTAAAAATAGATTTCTGCTGCTGAATTTCCTACCCCAAAAGACGAAAAGATGTTACTTTTGTGCGACTTTGGAAACAGGAACGCAAAAATGGCGGATTCTTGCTTTGCAGAAAATCACTAGTTTTAATTTTCTTTTTCCCTCGTTCCGTGATGTTAAAGTAAAATTAATTTTGATTCTCTGAGCTGCACACCTACTCGCCTTTTCCTATCGCGATAAAAGAACAGATAAAATAATTATTTTCAAAACCCCAAAGTCAGTCAAATCAAATATTATTCTTTTTTTTTTTTTTCTTTTCACCAACATGAAATTTTGTTTTCCTGGTTGTGATTAAGACAAGCGAATTTTGCGCATGAATTCCCCTGCCTTTCAACCAGGAATTTTCTTCTAACGTATGTCATGGAAGAAAATTTTTGCATTAATTAATCTCTGATAAACCAACAGAAAGATTGATCAGGTCTCTCTGAAATTCACCAGAGGTTAAAATTTTCGCCATGACAGGTGGATGAAATTCGAAAACATG
The DNA here is from genome assembly GCA_039090855.1 of Macrothele yani. Taxonomy (NCBI): domain Eukaryota; kingdom Metazoa; phylum Arthropoda; class Arachnida; order Araneae; family Macrothelidae; genus Macrothele; species Macrothele yani. Next base: position 145,517,110 of record CM076996.1, read on the forward strand.
TCGGAGTGACGGAGGAGGCAGGTTCAAGACAGGAAGTTGTGCCAAAAAACTTGGAGATCTTTCACCAGCAGTGAATTGAAGTACTGCTGGAGGAACGTCTGCCCAAGTTCCTTCCAGAGCAGTCTGCCCCATATCATAAGGTATGCCACCCAAATATGTGTGTATATATATTGCCTCGTTGTTTCCTCCTGTCTGGTCATTGGGTGTCCTTGGTTGCAAAGTTTTTTTCCTGTCAAATAGGTTGCTGCACTCCTTTTGCAATGGTATACATTTTTTCTGTTTTGGCTTATATATACACACACCAAAACACAGAAAATGTATACCAGTATACGATTGCAAAAGGAGTGCTGTAATATTAACATATATATATATATAAAAGGGTGTCCGTGAATTATTGGACATCACAAAATTATGTACAAAAAAAAACTGAGCATTGTCTGTTTCTCGATGTCACGCATTACTAACAGTTTCTATATTTTTGTTTTGCATAATTGTTATTCCCAGAATCCGATAGATGGCGCTAGGTGTGGCCTGACGAGGAATGTATGAGAAATGAGCAATCAGTAGTCATGTCATCCGTACAGCAGAAAGCGATGTGTGTTATGGCTTGTGGAATTAAAGTTAGAAGACTGTACCGTTTAGAGTATGGTTGTAATCCTACGTCAACAAATTCAATTAAGCGGTGGATGTAACAGTTTAAAGAAATTGGCAATGTAGAACATCGTGGAGGAGCCAGTAGGCCTCGCGTCAGTGGCGAGACAGTTGACCACGTTAATGAAAATTTCCAACGAAGCCCCAGGAAATCCGTTCGTAAAGCAAGCAGAGAACTGTGTATTCCGAAATCGACAGTTCACGATGTCTTGCACAAGAAATTAAAGTTTCGTGCTAATAAAATTCAAATAGTGCAAAAGATGCATGTAAATGATCATACTCTGAGATACGATTTCGCTGTGGATATGCTGAATCGAGTGGAAAACGACGAAAACTTTCTCAGTACTGTAATTTTTAGTGATGAATCCACATTTCATGTATCAGGTATTGTGAATCATCACAACTGTAGGATATGGGGCAGTGAACCGCCTCATGCTGCTATTGAACTGGAACGTGATTCTCCAAAAGTTAATGTGTGGTGCGCCCTATCAAAAAGAGAAGTGATAGGCCCTTTCTTCTTCTGCGAAAAAAAAACAATTTTGCTATTCCACAGATCAAAAGATATGACGTTTTCCAACAAGACGGCGCGCCTCCGCATTGGTCAGTGTGTGTGCGTAAGTGCCTAAATTAGCATTTCAACAACAGATGGATTGGGCGTGGTGGTCCCATTCCGTGGCCTCCTCGCTCTCCAGATCTAACTCCATTGGATTATTTCACGTGGGGTTATGTGAAGGATCGTGTCTATCAGATGCCTTGTACTGATTTGCAGAAACTGAAGCAGCACATCACAGCTGGTATTAATTCCATAACTCCTCAGATGCTTGCCAATACAGGGCACGAAATCGTGTATCGCTTGGACGTACTAGAGCAACCAAGGGATCTCACATCGAAATTTATTAACTTGTGTAGTTACATTGTAAGTTAGTATGTACAGTCAGTTTCTTTCTATTTGTTTAATGTTTTGTTTTGTATAATTTTGTAATGTGTCCAATAATTCTCGGACACCCTGTATATATATATATAAATCCCTTTGTTTTCCCAGTTCAATGATTGAAAGACATTTTGCAATGTGGCATTAAAGAGCTTGGGAGAAATGGTGTCTCCTTGTCTCACTCCTTTCCAATTCTTATTTGTTTTGTATCCTCAAATATCCGAACCTTTGCACTTGAATTTTCATAGATGTTATTAATAATGCTAATGTTTGCAATGCTAATGTATGCATCTTCAATACCACAGGATTTTAAAGCCATTGTTACTGCTGATAGTTTCACAGAATCGAACGCCTTTTCATAATCAATAAAAGCCATGCATAATGGGAGTTCATATTGAAAGAACAAGAGAATATGAACTCCCATTATGCATGGCTTTTATTGATTATGAAAAGGCGTTCGATTCTGTGAAACTATCAGCAGTAACAATGGCTTTAAAATCCTGCGGTATTGAAGATGCATACATTAGCATTATTAATAACATTTATGAAAATTCAAGTGCAAAGGTTTGGATATTTGAGGATAGAGAACAAATAAGAATTGGAAAGGGAGTGAGACAAGGTGACACCATCTCTCCCATGCTCTTTAATGCCACATTGCAAAATGTCTTTCAATCACAAAATTCCAGGACTTTTGGATTTTTTTCCAGGACATACAATCCAAATGCTCTTACTTAAAATATAATGAAACCACAGGTCTGTTCAACCTGTAACCAACAACTTCTTACATGCTAGGGCAAACTTAATACAGAATGCAGTCCTCTGCAGCTAATCAGAAACTTAGAATCACAGATAATACTCAAATACCAAAACTGTCACTGATTTTGAGTAATTTTTCTACTTTGGCTTTAGTTCAATTATTGAAGCAAATTACAAAATAAAAAACAATAGCATAAAACTCAAAAATACATAGGTATGTGGCATTACTCTTAAAATGCTTTCATATACCACACAATCAATACATAAAATGCTATTTATATTTAATTATTTTGAAATAATGCTTACATTGGAAATTTAAGGGTAAGGAAAGATGAAATATTTGGAACTTTTTCAAAGGACCAAAGAGGTTGTTATTTCTTAAACAGATAATCCTGAGAGCAAGCAATTGTGTTACATTTTATTAAGGGAAGGAAATTGCAACATGATATTTATGCTGTAGCAAGATTTTAATTTGTACTCGCCAGCAAACAAAGCATGCACAAAAATTTTAAACATGAAATGAAAGAGAATAACAGGATAACCTTGAATCCAAGGTGTACAACTGCATTCATAAGTGATCAAGGCACTTTAGCTGTGCATGATTAGAAAACTAATTATAGAAGATGAAAAGTGATTACTTTGCTCAGAAAATACTAAGAAACAACTAGATTTATGTTTCTGATATTAGAAAGCAATCTAATTTTATGGCAACTTTTTAGGTAAAGCCTTCATTAGCAAATTTCAGTAAAGGTCAAAATAACCCACAAAAAAAAAAAAAAAAAAAAAAACCAGCTACTTATAAAAACATCTACTTCTACCAGTGGCTATAAAAAGTATGTTACGAAAATTAACAAATGGCGCAAAAACGTTTCGCCTGGCAAAAAAAAGGAAGGTATTAGAGACAAAAAGATTTTCAAATCAAACAGTTAAAAGAACAGATAGAGAAAGAAATATGATATAACTGTAGGCCTTTTAGCGGAAGAATTTTGCACAATGGAAAAGTTGAAACAGGCCAAAAGTATTCCTCATAGCAAAAACTATGCTAAGGAAAAAAACTTTTCAAATAAGTCTCCCAAAAGCAGAGATAGTAAGAAAAACGTTTTGACCTTTATAACCCCTAGGGAAAAAGTACACATTATTTGAAGAGGATCTTCTATTGTAGCAAAAATCTTATTCACTCTCCATTTTTATTATAGCGAATGGCATACATTAAAAAAGAAATTTCTTAATAGGGTTTCTAGAGGCAGAGATAGGCTATGGAAGTACATAAACACCTGGTGGCAGAATTGTGAACCACAAACCTCATCAAATGCAAACTTAGTGTTCCATAAGGTAAATGGTATCTGTCGTTAAAAGAATTTTTTAAATCGAACATTTAGAAGTACGGATATTGAGAAAAATAGATTAAATATTTGCGCCCCTAGTGACGAAATTGTGCATTATTTTGGGAAGAAAATGCACACAAGGAGTTTTCAGAGTTAGTAATATCTGGTCGAAAGAGAATATTTGTCAATTGGGTTATTAGTCCCGTAGATATTACTGTAAACGGAAACACGAACTTACGCCCTCTAGTGGCGCACTTGTGCATTAAGCAGTATTTGAAATTATATGAGAAACATGTCACACCAAAAATGTTGTCCAACAAAGAAATAATTTTTCAAATCGTACCCCTAGAAACAGAGATATGGACAAAAATAAGATATACGTGTACGCCCACTGGTGGAAAATTATGCACTATTTAAGCAGGAGGTGACCGGTATCAGTCCACGGAGGAATTTTTTCAATCGAGTTTCGAGCTCAGATTTTATTGCAAATACATCAGAAGCAAAAATAAACACTTACGCCCCTGGCGGCCAAACCATTTTTCTCAAAAATGGGAAATTATATGCAAAACATTTTCCCCCAAGAGCTGTATCCAACGCAAGAAGAATTTTTCAAATCGGACTATTAGAAACGGAGATATTGTGGAAATCACGATTTACTGTTACGCCCCTAGTGGAAAATTTGAGTATTATTAAAAAAAGGGACTGTAACTAAAATAGTCTTCAATATAAATGCCATGGAAAGGAAAAATAATTTTTTTCATTGGATATTTAGAAGCAAATGTATGAAATAAAATGCATTTTAAATTCGACACGATCTTCATTTGTGCCCTAGCTGCGAAGTTGTGCACCAGAAAAAAGCCCGGAACAAACAAATAGATCATCATTCTCACATTTTAAGCTTCCCAATACGAATATAATTTTATAAATCGAACTAATAATTGCAGAGATATGGTCTTCCCGATCGGACAGACAAAGTGATAATATAAGCACCGACTCCAAAAGATGCTAATATAACGCAGCTCCAGTCCTCCTAACTGACAAGACCCCCCCCCCAACACCCGTCGCGTTTTGCACAGGGTGGGGAGGAAAATTTGTCAGACATAAGTTATGTCAGTAGAAAAATCTTCAACTACAAAACATCAAGCAGGGACAAAAAGGCCGGAATGGATAAAATTCCAGAACATGTAACAGAATTTTAGGACATTTCCAGGACAAAATGGAATTCCAGGATGCGTACGAACCATGGATTAAGATTAACGGAGATTACTTAACTCACCTTCGTTTTACTGATGACGTAGTAATCTTTGCAACTACCCCTTCAGAGCTGCAGAATATGATCCTTGTTGACAAGATTAAAGCAGTGGGATTCAAAAGGAACTTTCAGAAGACAAAAGTGAGGTACAATGCTTTTACAAGAAACGAAGATTTATCGATTGATGGAGAAAAGCTTGAGACAACCGATACCTACATTTATCTTGGGATCATTCCATAGAGAGTCACCCAGGTGTTGTGTTGCATGATCTTATAAAAATTTGAAACTTTGCTCATTTATTTGTGTGGTTGAATAATGGCCAAAAATAATATAAAAAATGTTTTCAGCCCCTCCCCTCTATAGGTTGCTTCAAAGATGGTGGCCGTCACAATTTTTAGCATATTGAAACCTTTCCGATATCTCCTGAACCAATACAGATATTGGAATGATTTAAAAAAGGTTTTGTTAAGCATAAAATGAGGATTCTGTAACACTAAGAAAATGTTCAGAAATCAGTCACATTCTTTACTTAAAAGCCCTTTAAACATTTATTGATCGGATGCTGACTTTGTCTTACTTCAGGATTTTTTTATGAAAACACAGGAAACATACACAAAATTGCAATTCATACTGCAGAAACCTTGTCCCTTGAAAAACACACACACAAAAAATAAATCCTGAAATTAGGTACCAGTCCCCACCCGAATTAAAGAAAAAAAAAAACACTTTCCCAATTTTTGAGGTCTTATATCTCTGGTGCGGTGAGATACAAAAATCTGAATTTTTGTGTACATAACCAGCTATATAATGGCTATTAACTCACAAAAATTGGTTATTGTGTGCAGCCTAGGTTTTCATATGGGCTTGCTATATCAGGGAAAATATTGTTATTGGTACATTCGTAATACTTGTTTAAATGATATCAATATCATGTTACCTTTTTTGACGCACACAAATAAAAAAATTAACGGTTAGCCATAAAATGCTTCAAGCAAAATCTGTTAAATAAATTTGGTTCTTGTTTTCAGCCTAGTTACTGAGATACAGTAGCTCAAATAAAGGAAAAACTCAAAAGAAGAAGAAGAAAAAAAAGTGGAAACTGTAATATTACATTAAATTTGTTTGTCTTATGTTTATTAACATTTTATCAAATTATTTGTGTTTAATGTTGCATTTCTTTACTTGCAAACGGGTGAACATTTTATGACCCAATATCTAAAGCTACACGTGATGGAGCAAAATTTTCATAAACACCGGACATGTTTAGATAAAGCAAACAGCAAGGTTCAGGCAGGCAAAACCTGTCTGAACATGCCTGTTCCTGGCTTCATTGACAGCTAGCAGAAATCAGCATGCTCAGACTTGTTGGAAAGTGTCTTAACCTGTACATTCGGAGTTAGCCACAAATCAGCTGCAGCCTGCTGCTTGTCTTTGTGGAGTGAACATGTGCTAGTGGTGTGCTCTGTAAGCTTCACAGTTTTCATGTTATTTTAAAGCGTGAAAGTAAACTTTTTATTGTTTTACTTATATTATTTGATTACTTTTAGACTCAGATCTTTCTGTTTAGGCTTTTAGACTGTGTTCTTAATGTTTCATTCTTAAACTGAATTCATTTAATTATTACGGAGTGTGCTGTTGGATTGTGGTGCAAAGAGCCTTGTCATAAGTTAAGTTATGGTCAAATACCTAAGCAGGTGCTACAACTTACAGAGCTTAGTGAAGAGGACCAAAACCTTCTAAAGCTCAGGACATCGTCAGAGATCACCTCTATTTGTGGAAATAGTTGTGACCTATTAAAAATTCAGCTAAAAATAATAAAAGGAAGACCAGAGTATCAGGTTCTCTGAGAATAATAACTGAAATGAGAGAACTACAACAGTTGTGTTTTTAATACCAGGGCTCTTTGTCCTTTATGTGTTCTTGCTCTGAACAAAAAAGTAACTGAACAACAAAGCAATGAAAATTATGACGACGATTTTAGGCCTGCAATTCAAAAGATGAAAGAAATTAATACGGCCTTTTCACTCCTGCATATCTCTCCAATTTGCATTCAGAAATTGCCATCAAAATGAAGAGCACAGGCCGTAGTGGCAAAATCTGAAAGGATAGCATGTGCAGCTAGGAGAAAATTGGCACTTACATTTGAGAACGGAGAGTTATCTGATGACAAAGACGTGAATGAGTTAAGTGAAGAGGATGAGTATGATGCTCTGATAAAAAAAAAATGAAAAGTTTACTACAGCTCATAACAAAGAAAAAATACAAATAATCTAATACCACAAAGCTGGTCTACTGCTCATATCTGTAAATAATTTAATTGCACAGAATACATTGTAAAAGAAAACTAAAAACTTGTGAAAAAATTTGGTATCCTACCTGACATTTCTAAGCCTGTAAAAAGGATTTTTAGTCCTGAGATAACTCAGAAAGTCATACAGTTTTATGCAGATGATGAGAACAGCAGGGTTTGCCCTGGAGCAAGACTATTTCTCTTCGAGACAACGAAGGTAGAAAGGTTTTAAAACAAAAGTCTGGTTTTGTGTAATATCAGAGAACTGTACAACTACAAGGGCGTAAATCCAAATCCAAATGACAAGATTGGTTTCTCCAAGTTTGCCTTTTTGAGACCGAAGTGGTGTGTTCTTGCAGGAGCAAGTGGGACACACTCTGTCTGCGTTTGCCTTTACCATCAGAACTTGAAATTAATGTTGCGTGGAACAAGAATGAATATTTCTTACAAAGACTTACTGGAGTGTTGTGTGTAACATTGAGAGTGAAGAGTGTATGATGAAAAAATACCTCAAATGTCCAGGACAAGATGTAACCCGGAATATGCTTGAAGAAATATGTGAGGATCTTCATGAAAACACTTTGACTTTCCCCTCAGTGGATGACCACCGACAGAACAGAGATGGTTAATCTCTCCCTTTCATCAGATGATTTCATTGAAAAGTTAATAGAAAAAGTGATGGACCTCAAGAAACACCATGTTGTAGCAAAACAGCAGTCCTCTTTCCTTAAAAGTACAAAAGAAAACTTAAAGCAAAATGAGTGTATAATCATGGGCGATTTCAGTGAAAACTTCACATACATAGTCCAAGACGAGGGGCAATCTTTTCATTGGGAAACTGATCAAGTTACTTTCCACCTTTTTGTGGTGTACTTCAAGACCAATAATGAAGTCAAATGTCAGAGCTTCTGTGTGGTGAGTGACCATTTGTCCCACAACACTAATGCTGTCTTTACCTTCCAGAAGAAGCTGCTGCCACAAGTAAAGGAGCTCATTGCCCCCCCCCCCCATCTCACCAAAGTGTTCTACTTTTCTGATGGTGCAGCCAGCCAGTATAAAAATTATAAGAATTGCTGCAATCTGTTCTGCCACAAGGTTGATTTTGGGCTTGATGCCGAATGGCATTTCTTTGCCACTGCACACGGCAAGAACTCATGTGATAGGATGGGAGGTACTGTCAAACGTCTGGTAAGGAAAGCTTCACTGCAAAAAAAACCCTATGCAGTGGCCATTCTTACAGCTCAAGCTCTTCATGAATTTTGTGTTGGTAATATTCAAGGAGTCAGTTTCATTTTTGTTGAAAGTGCTGAGGTCCTTGCTCTGCAGAATACACTTGAAAAGCGTTATGTTAACTTCAGAAAGTTGAAAGGAATACATGAGATGCACTGCGATATTCTTTTTTTTTTTGATTGGAGGTTTAACGACCACCGTGAGCAACTCAATGGGCTATAAGCAGTCGCCGTCCCTAATTTAGGGTCACTGGTTCCAGGGAAGGGAGAGAGCCAGTGCCGTAAGACAAACACAACATCCATGCCTCACCGGGATTCGAACCCGGACCCCGTTCGGACGAATGATCAGAGGCCATCGCTAGACCACTGCGCCACCGGGGCGGCGCACTGTGATATTCCTATCCCAACAGAAAGCAAAATACTAACAATAACAACCTCAACACCCATGGACTTCAATGAACATCAAGTCAGTTGCTTATCATCAATTGCGACTCCAAAACAAAGACGATGTTGCATGCATTTATCTATGGCTCTAACTGGTGGGTTGGATGTGTACGTGACACAGTGGATTTGGAATCCTAGATCGATTTTTATAGTTCTCCTGGACCTGCCACGTCCTTTGTGCCTAACAATGATGACAGGACATCAACATGGATACCAAACAGCAAAATCCTGAAGATCTTGAAACCCATTTGAGTTCTATACTTCAGGTTCTCGCAGTCTACAAAATTGATGAAAAACTGAAGAACGAGATATCTTTTCTCTTCACTCTAAAATCCAAAGATATACTGTTGAGAGTTAAAAAGGTATTATAACAAATTTTTCTTGGAGTATTTTCTGGCTAACTGTTTCATTTATAAGCATTTAATTAAAATATAACGTGATATTGATATAATTTAAACAAGTTCTGAATGTACCGATAACAATATTTTCCCTGATATAGCAAGCCCTATATATTAAAAACTAGGCTGGACACAACCAATTTTTGTGAGTTAATAGCCATCATATAGGTGGCTATGTACACAAAAATTCACATTTTTGTATCTCACACCACCAGAGATATAAGACCTCAAAAATTGGGAAAGTGTTTTTCTCTCTAATTCGGGTGGGGAGGGGGCACACACACGAATGCATGGTGGGAAATTAGCGGTCGCCAGGAGCAAAATGCGACCATAATTTTACGTTTTGCGACCAGTATTTTAAACCTGGGAGCAAATTCGCGACTGCATAATTTTTTTTTTAAACATGCGTACGTAGTAATTTTAAAATGCGGTATTTGTTTCTTTTTTAAAAAGTTCCCAGTGGTGTGTGGTTAAAAGTATATTGGGGTAGGGAGAAATAAGTTTAACCTCGCTGCTAGCATGTGCTGAACTAGAGTGTACGTAAAAGTCCCTTGAGGAATGTAGGTGCGTGCTACTGTGACCTTCGATGGCACTACTGGGGGTGGGGAGCAAGCCTTAAGAGAGGGATGGGGGGGGGGGAATCAACTTCAGAGGTAGAGTGTGGGGGGAGGAGAAGGGCACAAGAAGAGCAGCCGTTAAGGGGGAGTATCAGTATTGGAGATGGGGTGTTTGGCATTTCCTGCCATTCTAACTAAACAGCCTGTCAAAAAAAAAAAAAAAAAATATCCGAATCTTTCACGTAACTGGTAGAATTTTTTACAAACACCATAAATCATTGATACGAAAGGCCCTCCAAACTGCTCCTAAATTGGTTAAATACTTTTTAAACTAGGCATGGAAATTTTTATTAAGAATTTGTTGTGCATAGAAGTACCATATTTTCCGGCACATAATTCGCGGATTATCTGTTCCTAAAAGTTTAAATTCTAGACACTGCCGATTATACGACAGTGCGGATAATACATAGCCCCCCCCCCGACTTCAAAATGAAGCTTTAAGAATGCCACGTGTTCGACGATAATATGCAGTGTCACTATCAACATGTCTCCGCTTGCCCCTTGGCTTTGGCAAAATGTCTGTGTGTATGTGTGTAGACATTTCCTCTCCGGGAAGGGATTGCTGCTTTGTAAAAGTTAAGAGGAGGAAACATTGCCTTCAGTAAAGCGCGTTGACCTTGAATAGGGGAGTGAGGTTTCCATTCCATAAAACATTGAGACGTGCCGCTCTGACCCATGATGTCACCCCCTCCTCCACACAACACTCTTCCCGAATTTCCAACCACACTGCCACTTGTTTATTTTCCTTTACTTCGAAGAGAATGCCTCTGGCACTTCAGCTCCAAGACTGGAGAACTTTGACACCATCACAAATAATTTACGACCTGAAAACCAGTGTTTCAGTTGTTGATGTAATTTTAAACATTACTCAGAGTTATAGCGCGATTGCCACAGAAATTAAAAATACATATCACAACCGTTTTAAACTTGTGAGGTATCGTAACTAACTTTTTTAAATTTTCAAAAATTTCACGATTTCATAAGTTTTTAAACTCATTAAATGGAAAGAAAGTATATTTATACAGTAAAACCTCGAAAATCCGGCATCGACGGGACCGGACGAGTGCCAGATTTATGAAAATTCCAGATTTCTGAAGCCATCCAAAAATTGCGTAACGGGCACTATGTAAAGCACATACTTACACACAACAGGTCACTAACAAAATTTTGTGTTTTGTCTTATGGCACTGGCTCTCTTCCTTCCCTGGAACCAGTGGCCCTAAATTAGGGACGGGTGAGTGCTTATAGCCCATTTGCTCACGGTGGTCGTTAAACCTTCAATCCAAAAAGAAAATTTGCGTGCCTACGCCTTATAAATATGGAGGGGTCGCGCTGCCGATCGCATTCTTTGCAATTTGCGAAAAGAAATCGTTTTGGCGATGGGGGGAAAAAGTGTTGGTGAAAATATTGGCGATTACTTTTTTTGTATTATATATTGCAAAACTCTGTTGTGGATTACATATCTGTTTATTTAACCTTTACTATGAATTTTACACAGACGTTTTTTCTCTCGCGCTGAATTTTGCCGTCTGCGGATTTATATGCTGAAAAATACGATACTTAATAAAAGTTTTCGTGGGTAATTAAGAAAGTATTTTACCGATTCACATGAAATTTTCAGGGTGGGCTTCTATTATCTACTTATTCTGTGTATAAAAATTTCAGCCAGTTTTATTAAGAATTCGTGAAGATAGCTTTCCGATTTTTTCCCCCTTTAGTTCCATAGTTGAACAAGGTGGGGAATGTGTTACTGGTTCCTTGCTGGGCTGGCTGGGGGAGGGAGAAGGGGTACATTGTACGATTATGTGCAGGAAGCGACCGTGTGGAAAATCATGCGCCAAGCCACCCTGTTATATTCTATCGTGGACGATGACAACCCTGCTAATCGTATAGGTTTACTTATATATATACAGTATATATACAAATCGTAGTCAAATTATTTACACCTAATTAATTAAGTACTTACATCTTCTGAAAATTTTTAAGTACTTACATCTTCTGATAGCTTAATGCTTTCAGGTACTTTGTAAGGTCTTTAGAATTTCCAAATTCTGCCATGATATTTTGAATGCGTTCTTCTACTTGTATACACATTTTCTTCCTTTTTGGACCAAGTTCTCCTCATTCTTTTAATTGTTGTTTGTGCATCACACGTCAAATTTGGAAATTTAAAGACCTTAAAAAATGCCTGAAAAAATTATGCTATCTTACCAAGTTGGACTAAGGACAAAAGCTACAAAATTCGGATGATGTAAGTACTTAATTAGATGTAAATAACTTTACTACGATATATATATATATATATATATATCCAACTCTCGAGAAGATACCAGGCTCAGATCATTCAAACTTAAGCACCCACCACAAGTCATGCCGAAGAAGAAATTGAAGAAATTTATGAGGAAATTCGTCATCTAAATAATAAAGGTAAGCAGCACTTGAAGATAATTATGGGAGATTTCAATGCAAAAATAGGGCAACGGCAACAGAATGAAACTTCAGTAGGTAAATTCGGTCACGGCAACAGAAACCAGCGTGGAAATACTCTCGTAGAGTTTGCAGAGGCAGAAGGGTTTTTCATCTTGAACTCCTTTTTCAAGAAAAAGCCACACAGGAAATGGACATGGAGACATCCAAATGGGACGACAAGTGAAATTGATTTTATTATGTGTAACAAAAAATTCGTCATAGAAGACTGCAGTGTGCTAAACAAGTTCAACACAGGCAGTGACCATAGATTCGCGAGATGTAAGATGCACCTCAACACTAAACTCGAACGTAGCAAGCTCATAAAGACAAACAAAATGTATTGACATAACCAACCTTAAAAAACACCATAATACCTTCAAATTGGAACTGAAGAACAGATTCTCTGCTTTAGAAGGCCTAACATCGGAAGAAGTGGATATTTCTGAAGTTAGCAGAAAAGTAACCAAAGCTCTTATGGAAACAGCAACAAAATTAGCTGGGTCTAAGAACAAGTTGCATGTGAACAAATTATCAGGAAAAACCAAAATGTTGATGCAAAAAAAGAAGAGAGATGAGGACAACTAAAGAAGATGCGACTTCTAAAGTGGAATATATAGAGCTATGCAAGACAGTACGAAAAAGTATCACTGAAGACGTAAGGAAATTCAACTGTGAACTAGTAAGGAAAGCAATTGAAAACAACCAAAGCCTAAAGATAGCAAAGGGACATCTCAGTAAGGGAAAAAAAACAGATTATGGAACTGAGAAAGAAGATGGTTCTGTAACAAGAAATAGAAGCCGAAATTTTGACAAGAGTGAAAGATTTCTACTCCAAATTATATGAAAGGGATGAAACATGTACTCCAGACATCATGAAAGGTACCAGTACCAGAGTTCTTCCAGTCCTTCCAGCAGAAGTTGCACATGCAATCAAGAACATGAAGCGAGGAAAAGCTCCAGGAGAAGATGGAATTACTGTAGACATCATACAAGAAGCAAGTGGAGAAATCGAAACAGTACTCGCCCAAATTTTCACTCGATGCCTTAATGAAGAGAAAATTCCTGAGGATTGGAACAACGCTACAATGATCTTGCTACATAAAAAAAGGTGACATTGAGGATCTCAGGAACTACAGACCTATCAGCCTCCTATCAGTGGTTTATAAAATCTTCACTAAAGTTCTTTCACACCGCTTGAAGGTGACACTGGACATGGCTCAACCGAGAGAACAAGCTGGATTCAGGAGTGGCTACAGCACAATAGATCATATCCACGTACTGAGAGAACTAATTGAAAGAGCGAGGGAATATGAACTTCCATTGTGCATGGCTTTTATCGATTATGAAAAAGCCTTTGATTCGGTGAAACCATCAGCAGTTGCAATGGCTCTGAAATCCTGCGGTATAGAAGATGCATACATTAATATTGTTAATAACATCTATGAAAATGCAAGTGCAAAGATTCGGCTGTTTGAAAATACAACACACATAAAAATTGGAAAAGGAGTGAGACAAGGTGACACCATATCTCCGAAGCTCTTTAATGCCACATCGGAAAATGTCTTTCAATCACTGAACTGGGAAAACAAAGGGATAAAGATTAATGGAGATTATCTAACCCACCTTCGTTTTGCTGATGACATAGTCATTTTTGCAACTACCCCATCAGAGCTACATACCAGGAACTAGCTGACAAGAGTAAAGAAGTGGGATTAAAAATGAACTTTCAGAAGACAAAAGTGATGTACAATGCTTTTACAAGAAATGAAGATTTATCGATTGATGGAGAAAAGCTGGAGATAACAGACACGTACGTTTATCTTGGACAGCAGATATCAAGTGAGGGTCACATTGGTGAAGAAATTAATCGGCGTACAAAACTTGCCTGGAGAGTTTTTGGAAGAAACAGCATAATTTTCAAGAGCAATATGCCATTATGTCTTAAAGAAAAAGTGTTTGATCAATGCATCCTTCCAGTGCTTACGTATGGTGCAGAGACGTGGACTTTAGCTAAAAGAGACATACAAAGGCTGCAGACAACTCAAAGCAGCATGGAGAGGTGCATGCTTGGTGTAACCAGGAGAGATAAGAAGAGGAACACGTGGATCCGAAAAATGACAAGAGTGGAAGACATCATGATCAGAGTTAAATCCCTGAAATGGCAATGGGCTGGACATACTGCCAGAAGAACAGACCATCGATGGACAGCCGAAATTTTAGATTGGATTCCAAGGGACAGGAAAAGACCCAGAAGAAGACCACATGGAAGATGGGTGGATGAAATTCGAAAGTAAGCGGTAGTGACATGGAAGAGACTGGCACATCATCATCATCATTATTGTCAACCATTATCAATCCACTGCTGGACGAAGGTCTCCCCAAGTTTCCTCCACAACGGTCTGTCTTGTGCCAGTCTCCTCCATGTCACTCCCGCATATTTACGAATTTCATCCACCCATCTCCCATGTGGTCTTCTTCTGGGTCTTTTCCTGTTCCTTGGAATCCAATCTAAAATTTCGGCTGTCCATCTATGGTCTGTCCTTCTGGCAGTATGTCCAGCCCATTGCCATTTCAGGGATTTAACTCTGATCATGATGTCTTCCACTCTCGTCATTTTTCGGATCCACGAGTTCCTCTTCTTATCTCTCCTGGTTATACCAAGCATGCACCTCTCCATGCTTCTTTGAGTTGTCTGCAGCCCTTGTATGTCTCTTTTAGTTAAGGTCCACGTCTCTGCACCATACGTAAGCACTGGAAGGATGCATTGATCAAACACTTTTCTTTTAAGACATAATGGCATATTGCTCTTGAAAATTATGCTGTTTCTTCCAAAAGCTCTCCAGGCAAGTTTTGTACGCCGATTAATTTCTTCATCAATGTGACCCTCACTTGATATCTGCTGTCCAAGATAAACATACGTATCTGTTATCTCCAGTTTTTCTCCATCAATCGATAAATCTTCATTTCTTGTAAAAGCATTGAACATCACTTTTGTCTTCTGAAAGTTCATTTTTAATCCCACTTCTTTACTCTTGTCAGCAAGTTCCTGGATCATACTCTGCAGCTCTGATGGGGTAGTTGCAAAAATGACTACGTCATCAGCAAAACGAAGGTGGGTTAGATAATCTCCATTAATCTTTATCCCTTTGTTTTCCCAGTTCAGTGATTGAAAGACATTTTCCAATGTCGCATTAAAGAGTTTCGGAGATACGGTGTCACCTTGTCTCACTCCCTTTCCAATTTTTATGTGTGTTGTATTTTCAAACAGCCGAATCTTTGCACTTGCATTTTCATAGATGTTATTAATAATATTAATGTATGCATCTTCAATACCGCAGGATTTCAGAGCCGTGGTAACTGCTGATGGTTTCACCGAATCAAAGGCTTTTTCATAATCGATAAAAGCCATGCACAATGGAAGTTCATATTCCCTCGCTCTTTCAATTAGTTCTCTCAGTACGTGGATATGATCTATTGTGCTGTAGCCACTCCTGAATCCAGCTTGTTCTCCCGGTTGAGCCATGTCCAGTGTTACCTTCAAGCGGTGTGAAAGAACTTTAGTGAAGATTTTATAAACCACTGATAGGAGGCTGATAGGTCTGTAGTTCCTGAGATCCTCAATGTCACCTTTTTTATGTAGCAGGATTATTGTAGCATTGTTCCAATCCTCAGGAATCTTCCCTTCATTAAGGCATTGAGGGAAAATTTGGGCGAGTACTGTTTCAATTTCTCCACTTGCTTCTTGTATGATGTCTATAGTAATTCCATCTTCTCCTGGAGCTTTCCCCCGCTTCATGTTCTTGATTGCATGAGCAACTTCTGCTGGGAGGACTGGAAGAACTCTGGTACCTTTCATGATGTCTGGAGTACATGTATCATCCCTTTCATATAATTTGGAGTAGAAATATTTCACTCTTGTCAAAATTTCGCCTCTATTTCTTGTTATAGAACCATCTTCTTTTCTCAGAGCCATAATCTGTTTTCTTCCCTTACTGAGATGTCCCTTTGCTATCTTTAGGCTTTGGTTGTTTTCAATTGCTTTCCTCACTAGCTCACAGTTGAATTTCCTTACGTCTTCAGTGATACTTTTTCGTGCTGTCTTGCATAGCTCTATATATTCCACTTTGGAAGTCACATCTTCTTTAGTTGTCCTCATCTCTCTTCTTTTTTGCATCAACATTTTCGTTTTTCCTGATAATTTGTTTACATGCAACTTGTTCTTAGACCCAGCTAATTTTGTTGCTGTTTCCATAAGAGCTTTGGTTACTTTTCTGTTAACTTCCGAAATATCCACTTCTTCCGATGTTAGGCCTTCTAAAGCAGAGAATCTGTTCTTCAGTTCCAACTTGAAAGTATTATGGTGTTTTTTAAGGTTGGTTATGTCAATACATTTTGTTTGTCTTATGAGCTTGCCACGTTCCAGTTTAGTGTTGAGGTGCATCTTAGATCTCACCAATCTATGGTCACTACCTGTGTTGAACTTGTTCAGCACACTGCAGTCTTCGATGACGAATTTTTTGTTACACATAATAAAATCAATTTCACTTGTCGTCCCAATTGGATGTCTCCATGTCCATTTCCTGTGTGGCTTTTTCTTGAAAAAGGAATTCAAGATGAAAAATCCTTCTGCCTCTGCAAACTCAACGAGAGTATTTCCACGCTGGTTTCTGTTGCCGTGACCGAATTTACCTACTGAAGTTTCATTCTGTTGCCGGTGCCCTATTTTTGCATTGAAATCTCCCATAATTATCTTCAAGTGCTGCTTACCTTTATTATTTAGATGACGAATTTCCTCATAAAATTCTTCAATTTCTTCTTCAGGATGACTTGTGGTGGGTGCATAAGTCTGAATAATCTGAGCCTGGTATCTTCTCGATAGTTGGATAACGAGTCGTGCAGCTCTGTCAGAGGAACTTTCAACTTCTACTACTTTATCCTTCAGTTTCTTGTTTATTATAAATCCAACACCGCTAGTTCTGCCAGTATCTGTCCCACGATAATAGAAGAGATGTCCACTTTTCAGTTCAATGAGATCTTCTCCTTTTCTCCTTACCTCACTTAGCCCGACGATGTCCCACTTGATCCTTTGTAGTTCCTCTTCCAATTCAAGAAGCCTTGAATCAGAAGATAGGGAGCGTCCGTTGTAGGTAGCCAAGGTCAGCATCAAATGGCAGCCTAGTCCGGTCCTCCGGGGATTCTTAGCACCCTCTGCCTTCATGTCGCACTGGCCGCTGCCTTGGCCAGGTACATTCCAGCTGCCGGAGACTGAGGGCCAAGATTTAAGTTGTAGAGTCATTTTGGAGGTGTTTGGCCATAACTCACCACGCTGGCCAAGCGGGTTGGTGAGTGTGGGATAGCATTTCCTCTGATCCCGATGGTATAGTTATACCGCTATTTGCGGTCGTCAGAGCCCCTTTAGTGGGAACAGGATGCACCACGAGAAGGCGGGGTTGACATTTGTCAAGGAGAGGCTGTGATGTTACGCATCACCTGACCTTACATCCCATATATATATATATATATATATATATATATATATATCGTAGTCAAGTTATTTACATTGGACGTGCCCGCTGCTCTTGTGAGGTGGGAAAGCAGAAGATTAGGGAAGCTTGCCATAGAAAGGTTGACCCATTTGACCCTCACCTGCTGTAAGTAGAGTACTTTGCGATCTCAAACCAGTAAACGCTCTTTAGTTTTATTCATACAGTCCTTTAAGTCAGAATTTGCTTCCCTTTGTTTCCGTTATTATTTCTGCAAGATGAGCAAAAGAAAAATTAGTGAATTTTTCTTTGTATCTACAAAGAAAAGTACTGTTATTCCTGAGGATGTTAATACAAACAGTAATCAGGATGATTTAGCTGTTGCGAGTTCTTCTGCCCAGGAACACCAAACTGCAATGAAGCGAAAGGCTGAAAGAAAAAATGTGCGTGAAACAACATTACTAAAATGGAGAAAGGAATTCTCATGGTTAAAAATTGAAGTCAAAGGAAATATGAAGTTTATGTATTGTTCAGTATGCCGGGAAAATAACAAAGCTGAAACATCGAGAAAGAGAACTGTTGCAACAACATTATTTGTTGCTGGTTGTAGCAACTTCAAGCATGAATCTTTGGTTAAACATGAGAAATCAAGAATTCATAAGGATTCATGCCAGATAAAAATTGTGAAAGAAAATCCTGCAATTTCATCTCTTCGGCAGTGTATTTCCTCTATGAGTGAGCAAATATTATTGAAAATGATTGCTCTTTTTAACACAGCTTATTCTATGGTTGATGGGAATTTATCTTTCCATCGGTTTGAAAGGTTATGGCAGTTACAAAAGAAAAATGGACTGCACATTGGTGATAATTACACCAATCATAAATCTTGTGCTTTATTTATATATATTATATTGCTGAGTCAAACCGTCAGGAAAATGCAAATATCATAAAAAATGCAAAATATATCTCTTTAATGGCAGATTAATCCACTGACATCTCAACTTGCGAGTCAGAAATCATTTATGCCACAGCTGTCCACGAAAGTGGTTTGGTCCAAACTAATTTTATCAAGTTAGCAGAATTGAAAATGGGTACTGCTGAATGCATTACTTCTGCTATTGATGAGGCAATGGAAGAAAGTTGCCCAGCATGGAAAGATAAGCTTGTGGCTGTATGTTTTGATGGAGCAGGTGTGAATTTTGGACAATATAATGGTGTTGTGACAAAGTTATCTTCTCAGTCACAAGGAATCATTCCAGTTCATTGTGTTGCCCATAGGCTGGAACTTGTTATTTCAGACACTTTGAAACTAGCGCCTTTTGCTTCAAAATGTGAACAATTATTAAAATCAGTGTACAAAATGTATAACAACAGTCCAAAGCTTCTTAGGGAACTGAAAGAATTAGCAGAAGTGCCCGGGGATGTTTTATATAAGAATACTAACATAAATTTGACTTGGTGGATTTCTTCCAAAAATCAAGCTCTGAAGGCAATGACTAACAACCTACCTGTTATTATTTGCCATATGGAACATTTCTGCTCTGCTGGTGAAAGTGATAAAAATAAAGTAGCTAAAATGCAAGGTTTGCTGAAAAGTTTGAAATCTGTTCAAATGCTTCGCTTCATGCACTTTCTGCTGGATGTTACAAACTACATTGAGTGGGCTTTCTAAAATATTTCAAAAGACTGCTATATCTGTTGACAATGTAAAATCAATTTTGCAGTCTACTTAAGCTAAGTTTAACCTTATGAAGGACGATGATGGAAAAATACTTACTGAATTTGAACAAAATTTCAGTCAGCAAAGTGGCATCTTCAAAGGTGTCATACTTAAAAATGATATGAAATCACAATTTCATAATGACAGAGTGACCATTTGTGAAAAGCTTAGTGAGTTTGCCAAGAAGAGGTATAGTGATTTTGCTTCTAATGCTGTTTTAAGCAGTGTCCATATATATTTGATGCAGCTAATTTGCTAGATAAAGATAATGATTTACTTACATATGGGATGAAAGAACTGGACAGCAATCTAGATAATTTACTGTCTTGTGTAGAAATCTGTAGTAATGAAATCAAAGAAGAATATTTGGTCTGGAAACTTTGGGAAAAAACCAAAGCTACACAGAAACCTGATTTTTTGTGGAACAGACTGTATAATGAATTTTCAGGGGAATATAAAAACCTACTGACAATAATTACATTTTTACGATGCATACCAATGAGCACAGCAATTTGTGAACGTGGTTTTAGTGCAATGAACCTTGTAAAAACAGACATCAAACAAATTAAAAGTGACTACTTTAAATGATATTTTGACAATAAAAATTAAGAGTCAAAGCATGGATGACTTCAATGCAAAACCAGCTATAAAACTTTGGTGGGAAGATGTGTCAGCTGGACGAACTCACCGTCCAGATCATGAAGTCATAGTTGACTACTAAAGAAACACAATACATTAACTGAAGAACTTTTTTAATGTAGTTTCTTCAACATGTCAACTCAAAACAGGTACACAAATTTGTAAGAGAACTGAAAATGTATATATTTTTTGCAATACTAAAATGTTTATTTGTTGGCTGTCAGTGTTTGTGGAATTCAAAACCTACTTAAATATTTTACATCAAATCCTCGTAACAATTTATGAGCACAAATTTAACTCAATTATCAATGAGGAAGAATTTTATGAAGATCTGGATTACTTCAGTTCCCAGGTAAGAGTTTTCTAATTCTTTGGATTTGCAGTAGCAAAATTGTGCATACTTTTCACTTTAATCTGGCGAGTCTGTCCTATGGATCACTGAGACGCAGTGGCGTAACTACCACCCCCGTAGCTGCGCGCTGCGGAGGGGAGGGGAGCATGTTGTGCTAGTTACGCCACTGCTAAGATCGGCTCCTAGAATTTCAGCTACAGGAGCCATTTTGCTCCTAGGATATTTTTCTAATTTCCCACCCTGCACAAAGGAGTACCTAATTTCAGGATTAAATTTTTTGTGCGTGTGTTTTTCAAGGGACAAGGTTTCTACAGTATGAATTGCAACTTTGTGTATGTTTCCTGTGTTTCATAAAAAATAAAATCACAAAGTAAGACAAAATCAACATCTGATCATCAATAAATGTTTCAAGGGCTTTTAAGTACAGAATGTGACTGATTTCTGAACATTTTCTTAGTGTTACAGAATCCTAATTTTATGCTTAACAAAACTTTTTGTATCATTCCAATATCTGTATTGGTTCAGGGGATATCAGAAATATCGGAAAGGCTTCAATACGCTAAAAATTGTGAGGGCCGCCATCTTTGAAGCAACCTATAAATGTGGGGGGGGGGAGTGAAAAATAAAAAAAAATGCCATTATTCAACCACACAAATAAATGAGCAAAGTTACAAAAATTTTCAGAACTATGCAGCTACACACTTTTTCAAAATTGGGTCATTCTGTATCAAGTGAGGGTCACATTCGATGAAGAAATTAATCGGCGTATAAAACTTGGATGGAGAGCTTTTGGAAGAAACAGTACAATTTGTAAGAGCAGTATGCCATTATGTCTTAAAAGAAAAGTGTTTGATCAAGGCATCCTGCCAGTGCGTACATGTGGAGCAGAGACATGGACCTTAACTAAAAAAAGACATACAAAGACTGCAGACAACTCGAAGAAGCATGGAGAGGTGCATGCTTGGTGTAAACAGGATAGATAAGAAGAGGAACTTGTGGATAAGGGAAATGACATGAGTGGACGACATCATGACCAGAGTGAAATCACTAAAATGGTAATGGGTTGGACATGTTGCCAGAAGAACTGATCACCGATGGACAACCAGAATTTTAGACTGGATTATGAGGGACAGAATCATAAGCTCTCACTATCAGAAGTTAAAGGATGCGTAGCATGTGGGTATTGCAAGAAATGATGGTTTGCTGTAGTTTTAAACAAAAACAAGACAACTGAGATGGTGGAAGTGAAGTTTCTACACCCTGAAGGTCCTGCTCCATCCTTTACATACCCACCAGACTTTGAAGATGAACTAGAAGTGCCTGTCTGCCAAATCCTGACCACAGTGGAACCCATATGTCCCACTGGCCGCACTTACTACCTTTGCAAGGACGAGATGGACGCAGCCACCATGGCACTTCAAAACTACCTTGCAAGGGATTGTTGAAGTTAATGTGGAAGGGATGGTGACAATAGTAAAAGGGTATGTAATTAGTTATAATGTTCAATAAATTAGCTTGTCCAAAGGAATTAAAAATGATCAATTTTTCTTTTGCATCCTGATGGTTTTTCCTTCGCATAATATTTTTTTAAAAATCCATGAAACCATGATCCCATTGCGATCTCATTATGAAACTTTCCACAAATGATGCTAAAATATAGAAGTCTGTGTGAATTGTTTCAAAATTAAAAAAAAAAATAGATTTTTGAGAAATTCAAGGTCAAACACTGTATTGTATGACCTTGAAATTAAAGTGTCCAAACTAGCAATGTTACACATCATATGAAAGCTTATAAAATAAGCTGCAAAATCGTTCTTACCACAACCTTCTGTCTCATTTCTAGCTTGAGTAATAATTTATTTTGGAATTATATGTCAGCTGAAAATTGCATTTTTTTTGTCATAACTTTAAAATTACTGCAGACAAAAACCTGAAAATTTTGATTTTTTACTATCTCTAGGGGTACATTAGGTGAGCCAAATTTGAAAAAAAAATCCAAGATGGTAAGGTACAGAGTTAAAATTTTGGATCACTTGACACGGAATGACCCCAAGTGTGTTTAAACACTGCATCCTTTCAGTTCTTACGTACGGAGCAGAGACATAGATCCTAAAAGAGACATATTAAAGGTTGCAAAAATTTAGAGTTAAAATTTTGGATCACTTGACACGGAATGACCCCAAGTGTGTTTTAACACTGCATCCTTTCAGTTCTTACGTACGGAGCAGAGACATAGATCCTAAAAGAGACATATTAAAGGTTGCAGACAACTAAAAGAAGCACGGAGAGTTGCATGTTCGATGAAACCAGCAAAGATAAGCAAAAGTGGAAGAGATCATGATCAAAGCAAAATCCCTGAAATGACAAAGGACCGGACATATTGCTAGAAGAACAGACTGCTAATGGACAACTTAAATATTAGACTGGATACCAAGAAAACTAAAACAACCAAACAGAAATGACGGGGGGGGGGGATGACATTCAAAAGCATCCAACAGTGGGCTAATAATGGTTAAGGATTAAATAAATAAATCATCATCATCAACCAGAGATCGTGCTAGGATTTTTTCAAAAGAGTAAAAATACTCTCATATTTTTTGAAGGAGTATTTTTCTTTCCAAAGGAGTAATTTTAGAGAACGAACAATTATTGCATTAAATTTTTAGCTAAATAATATTTAATATAAGAACTAATTATATCTACATATAAATATTAAACATGAATTAGCATATAATTGAATTTCTTTTATATAAAATAAGTAAATCGTTAATTTATCAAAATATTACCTACTTGTCTTGTTTTATCTATGTGGCTGCAAAAAAATCTGTTTTGCTTTAGAAAGACTGTACATACATGTGTTGCTTCACAGATTCAGATTTTACACACTCAAACTTCAAAAAGAGTTCTATTGTGGAGGAAGGAAATCTAGTCTATCTTAATCACAAAAGATAAAATAAACCTTCATTGGACATTGTGATGTGCAAGTTTAGTATCACAAAGGTCAACTAATTTATTAGTTTTGAACATGTTTTTCTTCAGCTCTGAAAATTTTTTTTCCTTGAATACTATGTATGAGATGTTTACAGTTCAGATAATTGCGACTTGGTTGATTCAACCATTCTTTTGATATGAGGAATGTCCACCAGTTTTTCCCTTTGCAACTATTTACAGAGGGAAAATAACATTTAACAATAATTCAGGACAGGGAAACATTGCAAAAAAAAAAAAAAAATATGATTACAAAAAAATCTTCGCTTCATCCGATTTCTGTTTTCGGAAATTTTCCCTCCATTTTCAAGATGAAACACAATCAGTTATCAAACAAAATTATATTTTACAATAAAAATGAGCAGAGAAAATATTTCGAGGGAAAAAAAATTACGATTACTGATTAAATCTGCAGTTCGTCTAACTTCAGTTTCCGAAAGTTTTGAAAGACGAAATTCCGTCCCCACCAACCCCCCCCCCCCCCATCCCCTTCAAATCATCTTCAGTGTTGATGACAACAAAGTCAGTTACTCTTCGAATCCGCGAAAGAAACTCTTGCCTAAAAGTTCACAAGGATTTTTTTGCTCCGTCAAACTTACGTTGTCGGAAACTATTGTCTACACTTTCAAGCTGAAACGCAAACATTTATGCAATAAATTGATATTTAATAACAATACTGGACAGAGGAAACTTCACGAGAAAAATAAATTACGATAGCGGGGGAAATTTTCACTCCATTTAGCTTTCGTAAGTTCCGAAAAACGGAATGCCGCCCCGGTGGCGCAGTGGTCTAAGGCGCTGGCCTTTAATCATTCGTCCGTAAGGGGTCCGGGTTCGAATCCCGGTCGGCCATGGATGTTGTGTTTGTCTTACGGCACTGGCCCTCTCCCTTCCCTGGAACCAGTGACCATAAATTAGGGACAGGTGACTGCTTATAGCCCATTGAGTTGCTCATGGTGGTCGTTAAACCTCAAATTAAAAAAAACCAAAAAAAAAACAACCGAAATACCGTTCCCCAGGCTGACGGGAAACGAGCCCCCCCCCTAATTCTCCGAAAATAAAACATTATCTTCAGTTGTTTTTTTCCATCGCTCTTAAGTATAACCGAAATGTGGAATTCCACGAATCCGAAGAACAATCTCATGCCTGATTCGTACAGTCTGTGATATGCAAAATGAACTGTTCATACGGCTATGCATGGAAATCTATTCTTGGGTCCATAAACTGATTATTATCCCGACATGAGCGACGTATTTGATTGCAATTTTCGGAACTCTGAACGGTCCGTTTCTAAAGCACGAATTTTGCGAGCGAACCAAAAACGGATCCAAGATTTTATATGTATATATATATATATTTTCTTAAAATTTCCTAAGGCAGGAGACTCCCGCTTAACAGCTTTGTTTCAGCGGGGAAACCCGCCCTGAAATTTAACCCCTGAAATGGAAATTAAACGATCTTCAAAAAACGTCGCTTTTCACTTCCTCCACGCTGCGCTGATACACTATCGTCTCAATCCTGACGAGGCTGAATAGTTACCTCCGACATGGCGGACACCAGCTGAATCCTCCTTCCCTGTAATGCGCATGCCCATCGGTTGAGCTGCTCTTAAGTCCTACTCTGCCCTGAAGGTTCTTCTGAATGATTGCCGAAAGCCAATCCCTAGCCGACTAGCTCGGCAATGGGAATCAAATCATGATTTTTCATAAACTGTGACATAAAAGTTAAGATATAATTTATTGATAAAAAAATGGTAATTTTTATGACAAAATCCCGGTGTAATCACTGATTATAAAAGGAAATTTCATATGGAAAAACAATGCGTAAAAATATGCATTCCTAAATTTGAAGCGTATTCAGAGTTTTTAAAGCGTGAAATACGCATGTAGAGGCGTTATCTTGCGCCAGTCTCCTCCATGTGGTTCCACGTCACTCCCGCATGCTTTTGAATTTCATCCACACATTTCCCATGTGGTCTTTTTTGTCCCTGGGAATCCAGTCTAGAATTTCATTTGTACATCGGTGCTCCATTCTTCCGGCTATATATATCCTTTCTCCAACTTTTATCCTAAGGATTCCATTGTAGGTACTGTATAATTGCATATTTTTTTAAGAACAATAAAATTATCTGGCAGCAGAATACTTATTTGCAACATTAATTTTTTTCTAGTACATATTCATTCTTCTCTAATCAGCTAAAAGGTAATAACAGTTCAGTGTATGGAAAATGGTATGTACAGCTTTCTGTCTTGCATTACGAGTTATTTTAATAACGACTTTCCGTTGTTTTAGGAAAAGCATTATTTACTTCGACTGAACACAAAGAAACGAATCATTTTTCATTAAATTATACGTATTTATCACTTTTCTTTTTCAATTTTCAAAACTTTCCATTTGCAATCGTTATCCCCGAAAAAACAAAAAAAAAAAAAAAAAAAAAAACAAGAAAAGCTCTGCAACCAGAAGGTTTATGTTTGCTTTTAATTGTGATCTGAATGTAAAAATTATCCATTTTACTTCCAAAATGAATAAAATGCTGAGCATTTTGCTTTAATTATTTAAAAAAGAACTTGTAGACTAAGATATCAAAAAATAAAACATTACACCCAGTTTTTACGGATCTTTTTGCCCATGTCTGAAATGAGAAAGGCACTGAATCTTTAAAGAAAACAGAGATACAAGAAAGAAGTAGGTAGATCTTCCAAATCACTACACTTTTACCAAAGGCATCTTCCTCATTCTAACAATGAGTCCTAGCAGGAAGACTTTTTCTTCGTATCCCCCACACGACCTTCCCTTCTGCGGCTAATCTGTCATCAATTCACGTTAAGAAATAGGTGTGGTTTAGTTCCTAATGGAGGGGACTGAAGATTTGGATATGTGTGTGCTCGCCGCTTTTAAACAGGATTTCAATTAACGCATATTATGCGTGATTGCCAAATTTTGGTTGGTCTTAATAACCAAAATCCATTAGTGCTTGCCAATTTTGAACAGGATTTTGATGAATGCACATATATGCATGCTTGCTGCCTACAGGGTTAAATTGTATGGAATTAGAACCAGGGGTTTTGACAAAATGCTGTCCATCTGTACATTAGGGTGGCCATTCAAACAGAAGAAAAAAAAATTTTGAATTTAAATCTGAAAGAGGGGGAAAGTTGTCTCTTACCTTCAAATAAATGCCCATAATTTTTTTAGATTTTTTTTATTTTAAGTCTTGAGCCCTCTACCAGGCTTTGTATTTTTGTGTTTTCAGTCCCTAGCCTTTCCAAGAAAAAGTTAACTATTTCAATAATTATTAAAAATTATATTCAAAGAACTTAAATGATATAAGAAAATGCATTTTCAGAACACAATATTTTTTAACACACGAAAGAAAAATGCAAATATTGTGAAATTTTGCAGATTATCTTTCAATTCAAAAATGAATAAAACAAGTTGATAAAACAAACATTGAAAAATAAATATCAATTGAATTGCATTTTTAAACAAAAACATAACTAAACATAAAAAAGTTAATGATAATTATTCAGCCAATTTATACTGATTTTTATGATCAAAATGTGGCATAATTTGACGGGATAGGATTTTAGCACGGATTAAGACATCATGTGCTTTTGGTCCGATGACAGAAATTGATGCCACCAATTTTACGCACCTTTCCGCAGCCTGTGTGTGACAAGGGTATCTAAGAAACTAAAGAAGGAGGGTCATTCCGTATCAACTCAACACAGCGACTTGACTTGACCAACTCAGATTTTAATGAAATTTGGTACATAGGTGGCCTCTATATAGATTAAGAAAAATACCAAATTTCATCGTCATATATCCACCGGTTTTGAAAATACAGCTATATAAAATGTCCCAAAACACCCCAAAATCGGAAGATTGATATGTTTTTAAATTGTGATTGCAGCTCCCCTAATTAAGATAGAGATGGGAAAGGTATATTTTTGTAATATTTTATGCTCTTATTTGATGTACAACTTTTAATTTAAGGGAAGATTAAAAAAAATTAAAATTTTAAAATGAAAATTAAAATTTTGGACGCTCCAAAAAATTCGAAATTTTTTTAAAACAATCTTTATATATTTGGTATTTGATTGTGTGAGTTGTAACTTGGGATGATAATGGGTGTACTTAAAAAGCTATATTCAAATTTAGCCTAACACAAGAATTTAATGAAAAAAATAAAATAAAAAACACAAACTGAAAATAAATTTGGGCTAAATCTTAAAAAGTTTCATTAATAACAATAGATATAGTATTTTTGTTATTTAAAACTATTTATTTAAACAATGTTTTATTTTTAATTGATTTGTTTAAAATCTGAGACGACATGGGTTTAAAAATTTTATTAATTTCATTATTCAGAATTTGTAATAATTCACAATACAATATAAAAAAATAAAAGACTGTGCAGTTGTACTGTAGGCTACATTTTGTTTTGGACAAAACTCTGAATGTTCTGACTTGAAAAACTGATTCTGTTGTTTAGATTATTGGTAACAAGACCCAACAAGCAGCAACTTGCATTCCTACCTTGCAGACCTCAGTCTGCTTTAGGTTTTGATGGTGATCATATGTGTTTCATGCAGTGAAAGTGATATGTGTTTGAAAACTTTTGTGGTTGAAAACTTTAAATTGAATAAAGTATATCCTTTTCAGTTTTGGAACTAGACTTTTATAAATTGAAGCTGTGCAGGATTTTTTAGGAAAAATAAAAAGAACAGGTAATGGGAGGCAGTTATTTTACTATTTGAATTTTACATTTTATGCACAAATGATCAACAATGGAAAGTACAAGATATGCAGTAATACAATGTTTCAATCCATTTAAAAAAAAGTGACCATAGAGTAAGGGATATAAAAAAAAAAAAAAAAAGCTAAGAAATGCGACAGACTGGATGTTGGAAAATTTTGATGACATATCAAAAGAGACTGTAGAAAGCAGCTGAAACTTTAAAAATTAGTCAAGAAGCAAATGAAACCTGTGCTGATAAGAAAATGGACAAAAATTTTGCATCTAGGTCAGAAATAATTGACACACTGAATACTTCGCTCCATGAATTTGGTGAAGTACCTGTCAATAAGAAAAAGCTAAAATCTAAATGTTATGCTTAAACCAAAATTAAAAAAAAAAACAGTTCTGCTATGAAACAGAAGCTTTTTACAAATATTCAAGAGTCATCTGATGACGAGGATGAAATACTTCATGACTCTCTTATGGACAATCTTAAAAGTAATTTTTCTAACTGCACTAGAGATAAACAGTTGATAATTTTGACTTGCTTACCAGAGTCATGGAGTGTTAGGAAAATCATGCAAGAGTTCAATGCTCCTAATTATATGGTAAGACAAAAAAAAAAATTCTGGGAGAAAGGAATTTTGGAAAGCCTTAATTAGAAAACCAGGTAAGAGTCTCTTCTGAAGTAGTTGAAGTAGTACGATCGTTTTACCAAAGTGATGAAATTAGTCGGGTTTTACCTGGAATGAAAGATTGTGTTTCTGTTAGGACTGAAAATGGAGATAAAGTTAAATTGTCAAAGAGGCTGATTTTATGTAATTTGACAGAAGCTTATAAGTCATTCAAAGATAAATTTGCAGGCACGAAAGTCAGTTTTTCCAAATTTGCTGAGCTCAGACCAAAAAACTGTGTCCTGGCAGGGGCAGTGGTACTCATACAGTATGTGTATGCACCACACACCAAAATGTAAAACTGATGATGGAAAATGCAAGAATTGGTTCACTAACAAATGGACAATTATCTTCCTACAAACATTGTCTTGCAAGAGTATTGTGCAACCCTGCTTCCATAGATTGTCATTTGGGGAAGTGTCCCACCTATCCTGGGAATGAGGAAGTAAGAAATGTAATGAAACACGGTTTTGAGGAGAACTTGGTTGAAAAACTTACTTTTCGCCAATGGATTACAGTTGACAGATGCAACTTGGAGACATTAGAAAAATCAACTTCAGATTTTATTGATTTGTTTAGCGAAAAACTGTCTGCTTTGGTCATACATGACTTCATGGCTAAGCAGCAAAGCTCTTTTATGAATAGTACTAAGGAAAACCTCAAGGACTCGGAATTTCTCGTCATTTGTGATTTTGCCGAAAATTATAGTTTTCTTCAAGATGAAGCCCAGAGCTATCACTGGACCAGTGGGCAAGCCACAAGTCCACCCATTTGTCATCTATTACAAATCAGAAAAGACTGAACATGTAAGTTTTGTAGTAATTTCTGAATGTTTAGAGCACAACACAATTGCACTGTACTGCTTCCAAAAAAAAAAAACTTATTAAATTCTTGAAAAGTAAATTTGGTGACAACAGCGTAAAAAAAAATTTACTATTTCTCTGACGGGTCTGCAGCCCAGTACAAAAATCGGAAAATTTTCACAAACTTATGTTTCCATCAAGATGACTTCAACATTGATGCTGAATGGTATTTTTCAGCAACAGCACACGGGAAGGGGCCATGTGATGGCATTGGTGGAACGGTGAAAAGGTTAGCTGCCCGAGTCAGCTTACAACGCCCTTACGAGAATTAAATTTAAACACCATTTCAGTTGTACGAATGGGCAATTCAGAACATTTTTGTGGCAAACTTTACATATGTAAGTCAAGAAGAATACATAGAAACAGACCAATTTTTGGAAAATCACATAAGCAAGTCTCTAACAATACAAGGTACCCAGAAACTTCATGCTTTTATTCCTATCCCATTGAGCAATTCAAAAATAAAAGTGAAGATGTTCTCAAAATCAAACGAATCAGCTACTGAAAAAGTATCAGCATTACAAGACAGACTGCAAATAACAGAAATTAGTGGTTACATAACCATAATCTATGAAAACAACTGGTGGGTAGCATATGTTCTAACAAAAGAAGAGAGTGAGAATGAAGATAAGGTCTCTTTTTTTACATCCAGCTGGTCCATCTATATCCTTTTCCTACCCTAGCCCACAAGATGTATTGTGGCTTCCTGTAAGTTACGTCTTGTGTAAAGTAAATCCTGGGACTCCGACAGGAAGACTCTACAATCTCTCTGAAACAGAAATACACCAAACTACTGAAGCTTTTAAAGACATATCAATGATCTACAGGTGTGATTTCACTTCAAAACAATGATGCAACTTTTTTTTAAATTTTAGGAGATTCTGCTTTAAGTGAAGATCTAAGTTTAAGATTCATATAATTAGCATAAATGTAAGCAATTCAATGCCATATGTTATTATTTTGATGTGTTTCTTGAGCAGTAATTGAAATTACTTTTTAAAGTCTTTATTTTTTTATATTGTATTGTGAATTATTACAAATTCTGAAAAAATGAAATTAATAAAATTTGTAAACCCATGTAGTCTCAGATTTTAAACAAATCAATTAAAAATAAAACATTGTTTAAATAAATGGTTTTAAATAACAAAAATACTATATTTATTGTTATTAATGAAACTTTTTTAAGATTTAGCCCAAATTTATTTTCAGTTTACATGTTTTTTTTATTTATTTTTTTCATTAAACTCTTGTGTTAGGCTAAATTTGAATATAGCTTTTTAAGTAAACCCATTATCATCCCAAGTTACAACTCACACAATCAAATACCAAATATATAAAGATTGTTTTTAAAAAATTTTGAATTTTTTGGAGCGTCGCATTTTGAAAAATTCAAAATTTAAAGTTAATTTTTTTTTTATCTTAACCCTTATGGTGTAGTACATCAAATAAAAGAGCATAAAAATACTACAAAAAGATACCTTTCCCATCTCTCTATCTTAATTAGGGGAGCTGCAATCACAATTTAAAAATCATCAATCTTCCGATTTTGGGGTGTTTTTGGACATTTTATATAGCTGTATTTTCAAAACCGGTGGATATATGACGATGACATTTGGTATTTTTCTTTCAATCCGATTCGATTGGAGGTTTAACGACCACCGTGAGCAACTCAATGGGCTATAAGCAGTCGCCCGTCCCTAATTTAGGGTCACTGGTTCCAGGGAAGGGAGAGAGCCAGTGCCGTAAGACAAACACAACATCCATGCCTCACCGGGATTCGAACCCGGACCCCTTCGGACGAATGATCAGAGGCCAACGCCTAAGACCACTGCGCCACCGGGGCGGCGGTATTTTTCTTAATCTATAGAGGCCACCTATGTACCAAATTTCATTAAAATCTGAGATGGTGAGGTAAAAAATGTCTTCAAATTGTGTTGAGTTGATGCGGAATCACTCAGGAGTAATTAGAGAATTTATAAGAGATTCAAGGGCTTCATTTGTGGCGTTTGTCAAAATGGCCCCGGGGAGATAAAAAATGACACTCTTTCCAGTTAATCAGATCGATGTAGTCAATAGCTTCAAAGTTGGAATTTTGAATGTTATTTCTGTGTTAGA
Organism: Macrothele yani; assembly: GCA_039090855.1. Lineage (NCBI taxonomy): Eukaryota > Metazoa > Arthropoda > Arachnida > Araneae > Macrothelidae > Macrothele > Macrothele yani. The sequence goes on from CM076996.1 coordinate 145,549,050, forward strand.
CATTCTCTGTCTAGCCCTCAGAATCCTCCTTAGTCCCAACTCACGAATAGGGCGGCAGCCATCGCCGATCACTGCAAGGAGCATATTCTCAGGGTAAATAAAGTACGCATTCCTTTGAAAACCTAGGTTAATTACAGGTTTCAATTTGTCACTTAAATAGTTTCCTTTATTGTCTTGAAAACATGCAAAGCTCATCTTTGCAGGAAGGATGACACTTTATTATGAACCACATTGGGGCATAAATTCTTAAAATAAATTCTGAAATTATTTTTAAGTTCGCTGACGGATTATCACACGAAATGTAGTATAGAACATGTTTTGCAGTCGTCGGCCAACGAGCATGGGATAGCATTTCAGGTTGACGATCAGCTAAATTCATAGAGCATTGTCCTAAAAAATTAGCCTTGCAAAATGTCATACAAATTTCTTTGATCTGAACTTAATCCTGTAGGTCAACTTTTGGTAAATCACAAGAAATAGCATAAAGTCTGCAACTGGAAGCTTTTTGCATTTATCTAATGATTTCCCAATATTCTTTTCATGTTATGTTTCAAATAATTTCAAATATTGAATAATATATAAAGGGTTTCAAATGATTTCCCAATATTCTTTTAATGTTGTGTTCCCGAATATTCTTTTGGATCTGTTGTAACTCCATCTAAATACCGAAATAAGTGTCTCAAACAATTCGTTGACATGCAATTGGCATATGAACCATTGGAGTGAACGATTTAATTTAATTTCACTGCAAACTATAACTCCATTTTTGCTTTCAGTATTGAAAGCCGTGCCATCACAACCTATTGCCACCAGGTGGCCTAGACTTAATTTTCTTTCGCTGAAAAAATTTAGAATACTTTCAGCAGTACACTTAGCTCTACCTGAAGTACCGGAACGTGGGATAATGTGCCCTATATAAGATGAACCTGGCTTTTCTATAAGGGAAATGGCCACAGATGGCCTAGTAGTTAACATTCATGACTGCCACGGAGAAACCTCAGGTTCAATCCCAGGCAGGTACGAACGCTCGAACCACTAAATATCCGCTGTGCGTTGGATGGGCACGTTAAGCAGTCGGACCCTGGGCACTGGCCACCCTGGTAATAAATAAGGGAGTCTTCCTTCCCCTTTCTACCTAGTTTCCATGCCACTTTCCTATCGGGCACTCCAGCCCAAATCTCTTAGATTCCTATTTCTAAGGGTTGTTTAAAACCTGGAGTTAGACACTACCTTCCTAAAATTCTCTACATATGATCTCATCTATAAGGAAAATATGGTGCACATATCTTTCAAGGTGAAGCTATTCTTACACTCTGGGCACACTTAACCTGATAATGGGTAGAATGCCTAGACCAGTATGATTCTGCCATTGCGATGTAGTTTGCAACTTTCTCCTATTAACAGAGTTGATAGAAGATACATTTTAGACATAAAACATTAAAATAATGGTTGAACTGATAACACATAGGTATATTTGTGCAATTAATATGCAGTGTTAGAATTAGAAATTAATCTTCTACAGACCCAGCGAACCACTCAAATTTTCAAATCACTGGTCCGTGAAAGAAAAACCTTGCACATTTACAGTTACAAATTAAGAGCAACAGAAGTCATGAAATTCAATGCATGCATATACACATAGGCGTAGCCAAGAGGGTGGCCGTCGTGGCCTGGACCCCCCCCTAATGGGAGATTTAGAATGAAATTAAAGCACTATATATGTATATATGGGGGCTTTTAATAATGAACCAAACCCATAGACCCCCCCTACGAAATTTCTGGCTACGCCAACTGCATATAAATGTGCATGCGAAGCACACAAAGTTGCAAGGAAGAAAATAAGTAAGAGAAAAACCATACAGTGTACCATGGGTCAAAGTAAACTAAATCTCCACAACTGAACTTTTACGGGTGCACATAGATATAATTTCTCGCGCCGGAGGGTGGGGTGTGTGACATACACGAATCTAAAATTTGAAGCAACGTACATAAATCGTGTAATGTACTATAGTGATGTACAGGAATCTAAAATTTGAAGAATATACCTATATATTTGTTTTTCCTTTGAAAAAAGTACAAATGAACTCTATTTCAGGGTTTTTGCACTGCATGGAACTCCCAAAAAAGTAACGAAGGCTCAATGATACAAATGCTTATGTTATACAAATACGTAACTTGCAACACCACTTACTAGTCAGGACTTGAAAAACTGCTTTATAGTTGGCTGGAATTCGGCTTTTTTGATCTGCACTTTTTCTTCTATCTTTCTTTTAGTTGGAACTGGCATGCTTACCGATATAGAAGAGCGACTGTTTTCACCTCTCGTGGGTTTACAGAATGCCTTATGTAAAACATTAAAATTATGTGGGTTTACAGAATGCTTTATAAAAGTAAAACATAAATAATTATGTAATGTAAAACATAATTATTTAATGTAAAACATTAAATAATGGGCAAGTTTTTAGGTTTGTTAACTTTTTTTTTTTGTTTGTTCACTTTTTTCTTGGGGTTTAAGACTTTTGGAAATTGTTTTTTAGGAGGCTGAGATCGATTTCATTACTTGTATGACTGGTTTACCCTGTTTTCTTCCTCCAGTTTTCTTACAGTTTTGGTTGTGGTATAAATTTGGAAGCGTTTTCTTTGCTCCTCTACAGCATTTAATTTTTCACTTTTGGAATGTTTTGGGTATTCAATATATGCATTGAGACAAGAATTTCGCACTTCATACGATACTTCAAGTTTTGTTGCTTTAGTACTGTAACTCTTCAGCATATGTTTTACACAAGATACAGCTTCATAATTGTGCACCTTCAACCTTGATCTGTCACAGGTGATATCATCCATTATGTTAAACGAACTTTCAACAACGGAGCCAGAAAATATATTTAAAAGTGCTTTCACCAGCCGCTATTATCTTATAACGGGGACCACCGACATCTGAATTCAAAGTCACATCCTGCAGGGAAAAAATTAAAGACCACCAATCAACATCTATTCTGTAGCTTCTATTATTTTCTATCAAATTCATGGTTTCCATTCGATCAACATCAGAATCGACTGCCAGCATTTTCACCTCCTCTTGAAGTTTGTCAAGGCTTTCTGCAGAAATGACATATGGCAATGACTTGGCCAAAAAATAGAAAGCTGCAAGTGTTGAGGTTTCTTTGCATTGCGAAGGATGAAGTGCAGAGAGACTTATAAGGATTTTGTTTCGAAGTGGCAATTTTTTCTGAAGTGCTTTAGTTGTAGCAATATATGCATCTCTAAGCTTTGTGTAAAATGCTGACATCCATGGACACTTAGCTAATGTTGCACTTGTGACAGGGGGCTATCATATTCGTGTGGGTACATACCCACAGACAAATACTTGTTGCTCAACTGCAAACTCACATCATGCAAATCAAATTGGAGAAATTCATTCCCATTTGTGGGCACACGTTCTACTTGGACAAAGGAAGCAACAAATTTTTTCACCAAGCCAAACATTTCCACATGTAAGCAGTGAATAATTGGTTTCTCATGTTGACAGAACTTGCAAAATTTTTGGAACTTTGGAAGGATTTGCAAGTACAATCCACACATAACTTGCAACTTAGTCCGGTGATGGAATACCTGAAGCAATATTCGGTTGAGCCTTTCCGATTGTGATATTGACTGAAACACACGAAACTTCTGCAGGTGAAATTGTACCGATTCAATAGAGCACTTCTGAGCACAGGATACCTTACATGACTTGTAAATGCTTTCAACTGTGTTTTTTGTACAACTTCTTTTCTTCAGGATCAAGGAAACTGTAAAAATATACTGTGAGAGCATTTTTCAGTCTCTTTACACGCTCCACAACTGGCAAAACCTGCAAAAAGTGCGACGGAATTGGCCTAAGAATCCTCAATTTTTTTCACAATTCAGAGACTGTTGCATATCATCAAACAGTTGTCTGGCTTTGGGTGATTTTTCAACATAAACAAATATATCCATACAAAACTGCTCAATATCTGAAATAGAACCAAAATCGCTGAAAAATAACTTTGAAATATTGTGAACAGGATCACCTCCAACATCAAGCAAATGTGGGTTACCATCATCACCAAATCGCAATAATGTTTCTACTCCCGATTTTACACCCCTCATTGTTGCACAGCTATCCATCAAACACGAAATAACGGAAGAGAGCTCAAAATTATTTTTTGCCAAAATTCTCTTGATTACATTTGATATATTTGCAGAATTTGCAAAATTTTCATCTGCTGATCCTAAATGTGTTGTAATAACTTTTTTTAGTATCTCATGATAAAATCTTATCATAATGTTTACAATTTTTACACAGCTGTTGCTCGTCGCTTTATCAGCATTAATGGAAAAAAATCCACCACTGGCATGGACAGAATGCTGAAGTTTAGAAAGCATACCTTTTGCTAAATCATACGTATTAATGTAGGTAGCACTAGTTGCTGAGAGGCCTAGTCTATTCAGTGCAGGTTTATCTTGTCCTAAGCTTTAAGTAAAGGCAACTAGATATGGTGCAAGTGAAAAAAGCGAACAATGTTCACTCACAAAAGCAGCTGTTACGGCTCTCGAATCAGTAATTCTGTCACACATACTCTTGCAATGCTGCTCTTTCAGTTGCTCCAGGAAATGTTTGCATAAATGAACGGGCCACCATAGCCTTCTGATGCTTTGGATCTTCACTGTGGACCCGAAGAACTTTTTCACCATTGTTCCCATATGACAGTGTTTTTCCACATGACATGCAATAACAAAGTCCAGGTTGTCCGATTTTGTGACACCATTCCAAATACTTGCATCCTTTTTGTCAGCTTCCTTCAACCAATCCCATTTCCACTTATTTTTCACAACAGCTTCCAGCTGCTTCAATTTCTCAGAGTTATCTTCTGTAATGAATTCCATTGTTGCAGTGTACTTAATATGTCTTAAGTCTCACGCACGAATACTTACAAAAAAAACTCACATAAATAAAAAGCTTACTTGCAAACAAGTGTTGACACAAAATAACAAAACTGGATGCATAAATCCGTAATGTTTTCCTTTCAACACATTTTTCGAAGAGTAGTACTTCTTACTAGACTAGCCTAACAACAGCATTGCAACTGCTCATTAACAATAAAATGCACAAACAAAGAAATGCAATCCGAAACATAAACACCTGTACGCACCAGCGAGGAGAAACAGATAGCTCTTCCTTCGGGACTGGCGGACTCCCCTCAGTGCATCGCTGGGTGGTATATCATCTCATGGTCTTCGTGACTCAACGAGGCGCCGAAGTCCTAAGAGAACTGAAGGAATTACATACTGGGGAACGTCACACGTCTTGGCCCGGCGAGAGAGAATGGAACACCATCCAAATTCGTTTAAAGATTGATGTGGCACAAATGCGCATAAACGATCCTTCCTCGCCTGTGCGGTTAATTTATTTTACGTTTTCAGGGGAGAGAGAGAGGGGGGGGGGACCCAATCTGATTTTATTTTTTTTTTGTTACGGCAAAGAGTTTGATGAAGACTGAGTGTGTCTGACTGAATGAACAACGGATTTTCCGTCGTATGACGGAATACCCATGCAGTGTACTGATTATGAAGCATTTTGCAACATAGCAAAAGCCACCTGCATGAAATACCTTGCTTCAGTGTGAAAGGCAGGAGGTTACCCCATGTCGACAGAAAGACAAATGAGCAAAGCAAGAGCATAAATGGTTCTCCAACCTCCAGTTGGAAAGCAGTATAAAAGACCCATATTCTGGGGTCACTACTTAGGCAAACAAGTGGTGTTGTCTAAATCCAAATATTTTTATTCAGACCACGGCTTCCTACAGTCTAAAATTTTCATAAAACTAAAGTACGGTTTGAAATTCCAATATTCAGTTTTTGAGTAGTAAATATCTGAATTTCAAAAACATCAGAAAATTGTCATTGCCAAACCTGGATGTTTTGAAATTCGGTTGTTTTTTATGAACTTGCAAATTCTGAAATAAACGGGGTTAAAAAAAATTACTGGCCACCTGTGCCAGTAACATAAATAGTTCACTGGCCCAATGGAATATTTACTGGCCAGGGGCCATCGGACCACTGGGTAATTCAAACGCTGATATGTATAATAAAAATGTGAAAATGGCAATACAACTATTTTATTTTTAATACTTATTCATCATTACTTAACACTTGGTAGAGGGCTCAAGACCTTGAATAAAAATATTTAAAAAATATAGGTATATATTTGAAGGTAAGAGGCAAGCAACTTTTTTACCCTCTTCCAAATTCAATTTCGAAATTATTTTTTCGGCCCACCCTACTGTACATCCCAAAGTGATAATGCTTTATCAACTCTCTCATGTAGTTCATTGGAAAGGCAACAAAAATACTCCATAATTCTAATTAAGATGGCAACATCAACTGTTTTTATTTACCTGAGCATTGATACAGTACAGCAGAAAACAGACTTGTCCAACTGGAAAACCTCCAATTTCCTTTAATTGGTTTATCAATTGCTGCAGAAAGTGGAGCACTTGCATTTCATAATTGAGTGCATAAAATCTCTCATTTAAAACATCTTGCATACATATCAAAACATCTGGTTATTAGGCTTGGTAATGAAACAATAGATTACATGCCACATGAACATTTGTCTTTTATATCCCTTAAATATTTAGTGGTACATGAATTCAATACTCATTAAACTCTCCGCTAGTTTTGCTTGACTTCAACATTAATCACTGAACTTATTTCAAGAAAAAAAAAAATATACATTATGATTTCCTGCTGTCTTCCTCGTGTCTTTTTTGTTTGTTATTTTTTTTTTTTTTTGATTGGAGGTTTAACGACCACCGTGAGCAACTCAATGGGCGATAAGAGTCGCCCGTCCCTAATTTAGGGTCACTGGTTCCAGGGAAGGGAGAGAGCCAGTGCCGTAAGACAAACACAACATCCATGCCTGACCGGGATTCGAACCCCTTACAGACGAATGATCAGAGGCCAGCGCCTTAGACCACTGCGCCACCAGGGCGGCTTTTTGTTTGTTATAGCCCGATGTTTGTATTTGATGTAGTTAAAATAACTAATGTGAAGATTTTAAAAAACCTGAAGTATAAAAAAACTACATGATTTCACCTGTGATAACCTCCTCACTGTTCCTGTGTTCTATTACTAGACCTGCCAACCTCTCAGAATCAAAAAGCGTAACACTCAGATAGAAAAATCGTAACACGACGCATGCTGATGAGAATGTAGGGATTTTTTCCGTACATCAAAATTTTATTGAGAAACTAATTAAATCTAATCAGCAAACACTTTTATGTTGTTAATCATTAGAAAAAATAATTACGATTGTGGGAGAAATCTTCACTCCGCCTAAACTTCTGTTTTCGGAAATTTTGAGAGGCGGAAAACTTGCGTCTTAGGAGGTCTACAAAAGGGTTTAATCGGGTTCTGGGAATGTCGTTTTTGTCTGCAAGACCAAAATAAATCTGCGATGTGCATCGGCCGTCGCCGCGATTCTGCTACGAGGATTAGTAGAAAATGAATCTGCGATGTACGCCGGCCGTCGCTGCGATTCTTCTACGAAGGTGGGTACAAAATAAATCTGTGATGTACATCGGCCATCGCCGCGATTCTGCTACAGGGACGAGTACAAAATAAATCAGCGATGTACGTTGGTCGTAGCCGCGTTCTACGGGAATGAGTACAAAATAAACCTGTGATGTACGTCACTGCGATTCTTCTATGGGGACGAGTACAAAATAAACCTGCGATGTAAGTCGCCGCGATTCTTCTACGAGGATGAGTAGAAAATGAATCTGCGATGTACGTCAGCCATTGCTGCGATTGTGCTACAGGGAGGAGTAAAAAATAACCTGCGATGTACGCCACCGCGATTCTGCTACGGGGATGAGTACAAAATAATTCTGCGACGTACATCGCCCTTTGCGAGAAAAAAATAAATTAAGATTACGGAAGAAATCCTCACTACGGCTAACTTCCGTTTTTGAAAATTTTGAAAGGCAGAAAACTTGCATCTATGATAGGGAGTCTGCAAGATGGTTTAATAGGGATCTGGGGATGTCATTTTTGTTTGCAGGACCAAAATAAATCTGCGCCGTAAGTCGCCGCAATTCTCCTACAAGGCTTCTGTCTGAAAAGGGAAAAAATTGGGGAAAACATGACTATTAAAAAAAATATCATATTTTTGGCTGCAAAATCGTATTAGCATACTGCAGCATGATTTATTATACTAAATACAATAAAATCGTAACAGTTGGCAGGTCTGTATTACAGATGTCTGTTCCAGTTACTTCAAAGCTTCATCTGTCTTGTGTATTTCCCCCAAACAGTTTGGAATTAAGGAAAAAATTATCAGTACATCTGGAACATGTATTTTTCTTAATTAAAATAAAATTTTGAAAAGTAATTTCCTTAAAAAAATAATTGCACACTGTTTAGAGAAAATTTCCAAGCTAAATGAAAGGAACTTGCAATGGAATAGAAGATCAGTAATTTAAGTTGTTTGAAATTAGTCACATCATTGGTGAACTCATAATTTCAAACAGTTTTTTTTTAAACAATTTAAAATTTTTAAGGACATTTTTATTAATGGATTTAGTTACACAAAATAGAATCAATCAAAAGAAAAACTCTAAACATAATAAAATCATCAAGAAGTCTAAGTAGTAACTGTCTGTTCTTAAAATTGGTTCAGTTTATGTTTAATAAGCTATGCAGAACTAAAGAAGAATGACCACTTATAATTTGCACATGTCCTGCACACAAATGAAACAGTGTTATCATTTGATCTGGCTGATGGAACTGCAATTTGATGCCAACAAAATTTTGTAATATGGAACTTACGGGAAGAGAAGCTCCTTTTGCAGATAATACGAAGTTTTTAGCATTTCAGAAAATTTTGTACTTTTGATTTGCCATCAAGCTCCTTATGCATTACACACTCATTAACACCAAACATACAAGGGTTGGGCAGAAAAATGTGAACACCTAGGGAAAGAAGGTTTTATGTAGCTAATTAGGTGTGGAACCACTTTTGGCATGCAAAACTGCCCAAATACTTCTTGGAATGGATGCATACAAATCTTGGATGGTGGTTAGTGGGATGTTACACCATTCTTCATGAAGAAACTGCTCCAGGTCCTTGAGAGATACAAGAGGAGGATAACTGGATCTTACTGTTTTCCAACACAGACCACAGTGGCTCGCTGACGTTTAAGTCTAATTATTGGGGAGGCCATGGAAGGTGTGAAAGTTCTTCCTCATGTTCCTCAAACCATGATCGGACATTCCGAGCTCTGCAAATTGGGACATTATCATCTTGATAGATGGCGTACCCTGCAAGAAACAATGCCTGAGCCATGGGATGGACCTGGTCGGCCAAAACGGACCAGCTGAAAACCATGATATAACTGCCCAGTGTATGACAGAACCACTACCATACTGCACTGTTGAAAGCAGAGTCTGGGTTGTATGTTTCTGACGGTGTTCTCCGCACGTAAACACATCCTGCGGTGGGAAATAGTGTGAATGTGGATTTATACAACCACATTACACGTTTCCAGGCATCGGCAGTCCACGTTGTATGCTGCTGGACCAACGCTGTTGCGCATTCACCCGGTTCACCAGAAGTCCACATATAGTCACTAGGCAGTCCACGTTGTATGCTTCTGGCACCACTTCTGTTGCCATTGTGCATCACCTGGGTCACCAGAGGTTTTGCAATAGCAGCTCTGCTATGAATATCTTGTTTAGGCAGTTCCCTGCACACTGTTTTCATTGATACTGGGGTCTGGAGATGCTGATTGAGCTCTACACAAATTTTCAGCGCCGTGGTCTTCTTATTACGGGTAACAATTCTCTTTAATGCTACCCTGTCTTTATCAGTCAGGATTGTTTTCCGGTCGCTCGTGTTTCGTGGACGAGGTTTTGATACGAGCACGGTATGCTGTCATGACGCTAGACACAGTAGCTCTCGATACTCTCACTACCCTGGCAACTGTTAGCACGGAGGCACCAACTAGCCGGCCACCAACAATTAGCTCTCTTTCGAAGTCCGTTAGGTTGCTCATTTCTTCGTCACCCTGAAAGAAATTTTGCAACAAGACACTTTAAATGCACTTAAAACAGAACCTTGAGGTTCTAAACAAAGCTATTACAACCAAAAAGTGGACTGGATACCTTTACGTATTAGGACTACGCAGCTGCATTAAAAGTCACTTTTTTTTTTTTTTTTTTTGGTTGGAGGTTTAACGACCACCGTGAGCAACTCAATGGGCTATAAGCAGTCGCCCGTCCCTAATTTAGGGTCACTGGTTCCAGGGAAGGGAGAGAGCCAGTGCCGTAAGACAAACACAACATCCATGCCTCACCGGGATTCGAACCCGGACCCCGTTCGGACGAATGATCAGAGGCCATCGCTTAGACCACTGCGCCACCCGGGCGGCTAAAAGTCACTTCTCTGAGCGTGGTGTTAACATTATTCTGTCCAACCCCTATATATTGAGCAACCCCTATATATTGAGTTAGACGCAACAACATTTACTGCAATGACAAATATTTTTGAAATTCTTACTCAGTAAGGATGTGAGAGTACTCCGGTCGGGTACGAGCAAGTCTCATCATGATCTTGTCAAATTTCTGCTTGCGAATGGCTATATGCAGGAGCCGAAAATTCTCGTGGTTATAAGAAAGAAGGCTCTTTTGAAATCTAGGCAAAGAAGATGAGGCAAAGTATTACACATCTATACCAATCAGAGATTTTGCAAACTAAACAGAAAGTACATTAAAATGCTCATATACTAGGCAGTATAAACACGCTATAAATGTAAATTTCAATTAAGTTCATAATACAACATGTTACAAACTGGAACCAAAAAGAAGAAAAAACACAGCCTTAATACAATATTGTGTAAAAAAATAAAGCAATACCCCTCTTTGAAGACATAGATATCGTATGTAAACAACCTATCGAAAAAATATTTGATACGCAATCCATAGTTATTGAAAAAACTAAATATACTAATTGTGATGTCAGCAGTGGTTTAGACCTCCTATTCAGAGTTAGCCCAAAAAAATTTTAAAGGAGTATTTTTACTATTTTGAAAAAATTTACAGAGTAATTTTCAAAAGTCGAGAGTATTTTAGAAAAAATTAACAGATGAAATAAAATACTTACGAAAATGCTAGGCAATTATGAAAAATCAATCATGATTTTGTCATATAAAAAATATTTTACTACTGCTCAATGTATTTAGAATTTGGATCCATTTTGTTTAAAACTTGTTTTAGAAATAAATATAATATTAACATTTTAAAACAATAACATTAAAGTTATCATGCTTTGTGATGACCACATGGAACAGCAATGTGTTCCAGAAGTAAAAACATTGCACTTTTGAGGTTCTTATATGCATCTAAAAATATCTAATAAACTTCTCAGCAAGTTCCACAACCACATTTGTTTTTCTGCAGCTGCACAACATCTAGTGCTTAAATTTTAATTTTGCTGATATGTTTCCCTTTCTATTTCTTTGTTGTTGTTTTTTTTAATGCCCTTGGATAACAACTTTATCTATCATGAATGCATGATAGCTTTCACTATTTTAGAAAAAAGATGAATAGTGTAACTTCGAAAATATAAATACTTTTGAACACCATGCATCAATTTTTACAAATTTTTCAGCTTCGTCACTTTCATTTTCGGACAACAGAATTGCATATCGGCAGTGGCAACCGCAAACTCAGGTGACATGGGTGTGGCAGTGTATGATGGATGGTGAGAAAGACAGTGGGTTAGGTTTATTGAGCTCCCTGATGATGGTGAACAGGTATTTCACCAAAATGCATTGGAGGACATGACAACTACCAAGTCCCCTAGGAGGGTGATTCCATTCCAAATGAACCAGTCACTCAACCTGCCCATTTCAGATTTCAATGAAACCTTCAGGGATCATTCCCCCTAGTGATGTAAATGAGAACATACTTTTAACAATTTTTTTTATCTCATTGGGTTTTCACGTAATTAATTTTTAAAATTTTGAAAAATCATTTTTTGGCTTGCATAAACTTTTTTCAATCTTGAATTTCTTAAGTTCTATAAGGCCTAGAGAGTTGTTTGACCCCTCATTTTAAAGAGAATTTCATAAGTTTTAATTTGATAGGCAACTTGACTATGCTTGGTGAAAATGTTTTAATTTTGAAAAAAAAAATGTTTTTTTTGTAATATTATAAGCTTTAAATCCTGAAACTTTTAGAGTGGGATCTCAATGGGATCAGGAGTTATGGTACTAGTGGTATTGTGTTTTAAATACCAGCTAGGGCTACATTGCTACCTTAAACTTTTGTAAGGTAAAATAAAAATAAAATACATTGGCTATAAGGTAACCAATTTACATTAGGGTCTATTACAGGTAATGATTTACTAAACTCTGCTACGGTAACCCTAGTCAAAAAATTCTATCAAATTGATGAGGTTAGTCATCAAATGCCTGGTAAAAAAAGACTTTGTTTCAGTCAAAAAAGATGGCAAACGTGTACATGCTTAAAAGTATTTAATTCTAAGTACATTAAAAAAATCGTATGTACTATTTAAGAAGCTTTACCCTGATCAGAGAATTGGAATTTCTAAATTTTGTGAGCTTCGTCCCAAGCACTGTGTTCTTCCTGGGTTCAGTGGGACACATTCTGTGTGCATTTGCACAATACATCAGAATGCCAAATTAATAATGGCTCAGTGTAAAATACCTGAATTGACAAATGGTGAACTCCCAATTAAAACATACAAAGATGTAACAAGCAATATAATTTGCAAAACACCAACATCTAAATGTTACTTCGCAAATTGTGTTAATTGCCCAGGAAGTGATGATTTGAAGGCTCGGTTTGAAGCAGCTTTTGAGCTTAATAAGCATTGAAAATGTGAGTTTCAAACAATGGATGCAGATTGATAACAAGTGTGTCCTGGAAACTATTATAAAACCAACAGAAGAGTTTTGGGATTATTTGTTTCAGAGTTTGCCAAAACTTTTAAGACACTCTTTCATTGCTACTCAACAGTCTTGCTATTTGCAACACTTGAAAGAAAATCTACCTCAAAACCAATGCATTGTACTTTGTGATTTTGCTGAAAATTATGCATTTGTGCTTCAAGATTCTGCACAAGGCTTTCATTGGAACAATGCTCAAGTAACAATACATCCGTTTGTTATATACTACGTTGATGAGGAAACCAAAAAGTTAGCGCACCTGAGTTTAGTTATTATTTCTGATTGTATGGTGCATGATACAGTTGCTGTTCATTTGTTTAACGCCTCATGATTGACTTTCTTAAACAGAATCTGCTACATAAACCCGATCAAAAGCTGAATTACTTTTCAGATGGAGCATCATCACAGTACAAAAACAAATCAAACTTTCTCAATCTCTGCCATCAAGGCGGAATGGAACTTCTTTGCATCGTCACATGGAAAAAATGCATGTGATGGTGTTGGAGGAACTGTTAAACGATTAGCGACATTGGCCAGTCTACGAATGGTCTACAATGATCAAATAATGAACCCTCGCCAACTTTATGATTGGGCTAAAGACAATATTGTCAACATCAGTTTTTTGTATTCCACTACAGACGAATACGAGGCAGAGGAAAAGACCTTGAAAAGTAGGTTTGAAGCAGCAACAATAATAAAGGGTACTCAACAATTTCACAGTTACAGTCCTGTGAATGAGACTTAAGAGTTTTAGTGAAAAGCTACTCATTTTCAAAGGAATCAAGTATAGAAATAGTTTCAGCTGATAACACTGATTATGATCTGGATATTAATGACATTGTTGGCTTTGTTACATGCCAACACTCAGACAAGTGGTGGTTAGGTTGTGTGTTAGGAATATAAAGAGATGAAGTAAAAAATAAGTTTTTTGGAACCACAAGGCCCTTCTCCATCTTTCAAATACCCACAATTTACTGACATACTAGTTGTGCTACAACAGCTACAGGAAGAGTTTATCAACTTCCAGACTCAGAAACCAAAAAGGCAAACACGATATTATTTGTTAAATTAAAGAAGAACTAAGAGGTCGCTATTTTGGCGTAACTACAACCTGAGTGCTAACTAAAAAAAATTTTTATTAATTTTACCAGGTAAAACTTTTAGCCTGTTGGGACTATCCTTCCCTTGTTTTATGTTCGACTAAGTATTAGTATGATGTAGATTTTAAAACTCAGTGTCTTATCATATAAACACACTAAAACGAGAATTATAATCCATTATTACTTGTACAGTAACTAAGTTTTTTGCCATAGCTCCCGAACCCATTGAGATCCAACTCTAAAAGTTTCACGATTTAAAGCTTATATTACAAAAAACCTTTTTCAAAATTAAAAAAAAAAAAAAAAAAAAAAAACTATCTTACCATTTTTTTCATTAAGCATAGTCAAGTTGCATATCATATTAAAATTTTTGAAATTCTCTAAAATGAGGGGTCAAACAACTCTCTAGGCCTTATAGAACTTAAGAAATTCAAGATTGAAAGCATTTATGCAAGCCAAAAAACGACGATTTTTCAAAATTTTACAAATTAATTACATGAAACCCAATGAGAAAAAAATTTAAAATATATTCTCATTTATATCATTGGGGAGAATGATCCCTGAAGGTTTCATTGAAATCTGAGATGGTCAGGTTGAATATTGAAATTTTTTGGTTGTTTTGGCATGACCCAGGAGTAAAATTATGTTCAGTGTTCTGCAACATGACTTCCAAAAATTGTAAGTGTTCTTCGGGCAAAGCAAGAAACACTTACCAAATTTCATAATAAAAAAAAAAAAGTGAATAAATCACAGTAAATCAAACATTAAAAAATTACTTACCATTAGTTGAAACCCCTTGTTAAATATAACAATACACAAAAACATTAATTTAAATCAAATAAATTTATTTAGAACCAGGGTATTTAGAATTTAATATTTTGTCAACTTTTAAAGTTAAATAGTGTGCCACTGATGCAGATGAATTATTTACAAAGTGTCTGTGGTAATTTGGTCCATACATTGCAACTAGGGCAGCTTTCAGTATTTTCTGGACTGATTTATATCCAAATTGTGCTCTGTTTTTGACATTATAAATATTCATTTATCATTTGTTTCAACTATAACATCATCTGTCATTAAATTAGTATTGGGTCTGTGGCCGCCGGCCGACAGATGGCGCTTGGATCTGTCCACCTACGTCACCTGCAAGGTAGGTGTAAAATGTAAACAGCTCTTGCGCTCAGCAGCAGAGAGAAGAGACTTGCACTTTGTGATGTTTAGTCCATGATCTGTTGGCTATTCGAAGAAGTTCGTTACTGTAGACGCACTGATATGTATATATCAATTTAGATTCTTATTATTAAAGAGATATGGAATATATTTGGGGCTCATTCTAAATTCATTTAACTACCCCAAAGTGGTGACCCGGACTGCGTACGAAGCACGGAAGTCAACAGAAAGTGATCTTGAGTGCCGAACGTTGCTCAGAGTATGTTCGCTTTTCTACTTCGACCTGCGAGTTTAGTGGGTTTTTTTTTTCCAAAATGGCTGCTTTGCACTATTTCGCTTCATCTTTCGTTCTGGCGTAATGGCTCCTGCCTGTTTCTGAACTGCACACAGCGCAGCGATACACACTGTGGATTCTGCTATTTTTCTGGCGAAGGTAGGAAATTAATTATTTCTAAAGCGTTGCATGTCTGATTCAACGGTTTTCGAATTGTTTCATAATGCCGGATTCTGAAAATGCAGAGGCCTCAGTGGCGCGTGTGACGTTGAAATGTCCTCCATTTTGGAAGAATAACCCTGCTCTGTGGTTCGCTCAGATTGAGTCACAGTTTTCCACGGCAGGAATTTCCAACGATGATATAAGTTTCATCATGTAGTAGCATCAATCGAAAGTTATATTCTTGAGCAAATTAGTGACATATTGCAACCCCCACCTGCAGATAAATATATTACTTTGAAAAAACGTCTTATTGCTCAGTTTGCTGACACTGAGGATCGGACACTCAGACTTTTATTGCAAAAATTAGAATTGGGAGATTCTAAACCATCGCAGTTATTACATAGAATGAAAGATCTTGCTCATCAGCGATTAGATGCAGCGATACTTAAGTCCCTATGGCTTCAGCATTTGCCTAAGCGAATGCAACAGATCTTAACAGTCAGCGGTGATGATTTAACACAATTAGCAGTAATAGCTGACAAAATTCATGAAATTGCTGATGTATCTTTTGAAGTGAACGTTGTTGATACCTCACAGCATATTTGTCATGCTCCTATGCTTCAGAAACAAATCAAACACCTCACATCACAAGTAGCAAAACTTTCTGCACAGTTAGAATCTTCCACTCGAACACGTTCGACATCGCGTGAGAGTCGTAGATATTCTCCCACAATTTGAAGACAGAACCATCACAAGCCAACATCTCAAGTTTGCTGGTATCACAGAACCTTTAAGAACGCTGCTACCAAGTGTAAATCACCTTGTTCTTTTCAGTCGGGAAACTAGAAGGGCCGCCCCTTATGGCCGCAAGTGGCGAAGGCCTAAAACAGCACACACTCATGTTGGCCGATAGATCTACTGGTCTAAAATTTTTGATCGATACTGGGGCAGATGTCTCTGCTATTCCAGGCTCTTTACCAAACCGAAACAGCCGGAGAAGTTGAAATTATTTTCTGCAAATCGTTCTGTTATTAACACGTACGGCACATGTCTACTGTCCTTTAGATCTCAATTTGCGTCAAAATTTTTCCTGGCCATTTGTCATTGCGTCAGTTTCTCTTCCTATTATCAAAGCTGATTTTCTTCAGCACTTTCGTTTGTTGGTGGATATGAAACATCATTGTCTGATCGATATGTTAACAAAGCTAAAATCTTCAGGCCACGCTACATCGCAATCTGCTACTGGAATTACTGCTGTCTCTGGCACTTCAGATTTCCACGAATTATTAAAAACGTTTCCACAGCTCGTAAGTACAGATGGTATGCCTAAACATAAAGATCACAGCGTTTTTCACCACATCGAGACTACCGGAACACCAGTCTTTTCTAAGCCTAGGCGATTACCTCCCGGAAAACTTGCATGCGCCAAGAAGGAATTTCAATTCGTGCTCTCTTAAGGTATTTGTCGTCCCTCTAAAAGCTGTTGGGCCAGTCCCTTACACATGGTTCCTAAAAATTCCGGAGACTGGAGACCCTGTGGAGACTACAGGCGCCTGAATGCGTTTACTGTACCAGACAGGTACCCTGTACCACATATACAAGATGTTACCCAATTTCTAGCATCTAAGACAATATTCTTCAAACTTGATTTAATCAGGGCATATCATCAGATCCCTGTAAAGACAGAGGATGTTCCGAAGACGGCTGTCATTACGCCATTTGGCTTGTTCGAGTTCCTTTACATGCCATTCGAACTCAGAAATGCAGGCCAAACCTTTCAACATTTCATCAACACTGTCCTACAGGATCTGGATTTTTGTACCGCATATCTCGACGATATTCTTATCGCTTCGACTAATGCAGAAGAACATCAACATCATTTGAGCTTAGTTTTCCAAAGACTTGCTGACTACGGTATTCAACTCAATCCCTCCAAATGCGTGTTGGGTCAGTCCACTATAGTATTCCATGGTCATACTATCTCACCTGAAGGTATCATGCCCCTTTAAGAGCGAGTGGACACTATTAGCTTACCCTGAACCTACCACCGTTCATGACCTTCGTCGGTTTCTGGGTATCATGAACTTTTATCACAGATTTGTTCCGCACGCAGCTCAGGTGCAGGAACCACTGCATGAGTATCATAAAGGTTCAAATAAAAAACCCAACAGATCAATCACCTTTTCTGATGACGCGCGTGATTCCTTCACAAAATGTAAGCAAGCTCTGGCACAGGTGGCTCTTCTAGCACATCCGATGCCTGATGCTCAGTTAGGTCTAATGGTTGACGCCTCGGATACTGCACTTGGTGCTGTTTTACAACAACACACTCAAGAAGGTTGGCAACCACTTGCATTCTTCTCCAAAAAGTTAAATACAGCACAACAAAACTACAGTGCCTATGATCGTGAACTCTTGGGCGCATACTCGGCAGTGAAGCATTTTTGTCACAGGCTGGAAGGCGCACACTTCACCATTTTCACAGATCACAAGCCACTAATCTACGCTTTTCAGCAGAAATTGGATAAAACTTCACCTAGACAGATGCGTCATTTGGATTACATTGCACAATTCACCACAGATATTCAGTATATTCCTGGTTCTGCAAACCTGATTGCTGATTCTTTCTCCAGGATCAACACCATCATTACCTTACCATCTTCAGTTAACTTCATCGACATGGCGATAGCGCAAAACAGTGATCCTGAACTGCAGTCCATACTTTCAGGCAAAATCACATCAAGCTTAGTCCTTAAACACATGCAGGTCGCTGATTAATCCACTCAGCTTTATTGTGATGTCTCGACAGCTGTAGTTCGCCCTTTTGTACTGAAGAGTTTCCGTCAATCTATCTTTGACAGTGTGCATAACCTTGCACATCCCAGCATACGATCAACTATCAAAGCTATCCAAGCAACATTTTGTATGGCCGTCCATGAAATCAGAAATTTCCTCCTGGGGTAGATCATGCCTGGCATGTCAGAAATCTAAGGTGACACGACATACCTTTTCTCCACCTGGTACTTTCGTTACACCGTCAGCACGCTTTGAACATGTTCACCTTGACATTGTTGGTCCACTACCTGTATCACAAGGTTTTTCTTACTGTCTCACCATGATCGACAGATTTTCCAGATGGCCTGAAGCCATTCCCATTCCTGACATCACAGCAGACACGGTCGCTAAAGCTTTCTACAATGGTTGGATTTCTCGCTTTGGCGCTCCGCTTAAAATTACTACAGATCAAGGACGACAATTCGAATCTCAACTTTTTTGCTCATTTTCCAACTTACTAGGAGCACAAAGAATTCGCACAACACCGTATAATCCCTCGGGAAATGGCATGGTAGAACGTTTTCATCGTGTTCTTAAAGCTGCCATTAAATGTCATGCTACGCCCCAGTGGGTTGATATTCTTCCGACCGTGCTTCTGGGCTTACGTACTACTTTGAAGCCAGACCTGCAAGCTACCTGTGCTGAACTTTTATATGGCTCTACCCTTCGCTTGCCAGGACAGTTCCTGCAAGAAACCACGGAGTCTATGGATCCTGCAACATTCGTCGGGCAGCTTCGGCAGTCTATGGCTAGTCACCCCAGCGCCTGTTGAGTATCACTGCAAACCACAAATTTTTGTTCATCGGGACCTGCACAATTGTTTACATGTGTTCGTACGCCGTGACGCCGTCAAGAAACCACTTCAGTCACCGTACGATGGTCCATTTTCAGTGCTTTCCCGCAACGAGAAAACCTTTCGTCACCTTATTAACAACAAACCAAGGGTGATCAATATTGATCAGCTTGAACCAGCATTTATGTTCTTTGATTAACACGCCCAACTGTCCCCGACAGTCTACCACCACATCACAACAATCTCCAACTACAGAAGTGTCTTCACCTTTGTGTCTCCTCCAGAAGTTCCTTTGAACTCTGCCGATCGAGAACGGACTTCTCCAAATTCAGTGATACCACGACATTCTCTGGACTCCAGACTTTCTCCTGTGCCCAGCTCTGCAGGCTCCCCCTCACAACACATTATACCATATCGAACTCGATCTGGTCGCCAGGTAAGATTTAACAAACATGTATAAACACCTGGAGTGTTTTTTATATATCGTTGTCACTGGTGGGGGAGTCCTGTGGCCACCGCCCGGCAGATGGTGCTTGGATCTGTCCACCTACGTCACCTGCAAGGTAGGTGTAAAATGTAAACAGCTCTCGCGCTCAGCAGCAGAGAGAAGAGACTTGCACTTTGTGATGTTTAGTACATGATCTGTCTGTTAGCTATTCGAAGAAATTCGTTACTGTAGATGCACTGATGTGAGATGTATATATCAATTTAGATTCTTATTATTAAAGAGATATAGAAAAAAATATTTGGGGCTCATTCTAAATTCAATTAATTACCCCAAAGGTCTTTTACTTATACAATATATCAATTGAACCCCAGGATTCACAAATTGCCTCTGAGACAAGCAGAGAAAGAATAAAAACAGCAAACTTGATAAATTTTGGAATCTTTGCTTTCATTTCATTTAGAGCTTGTTTTAAGAGAGCTTTAATCTGGAAAAAATGTTCCACTTGTCCTACTTTCTTACATATTTCTATAGGTCCAAGTGACAAAAACAGTATACTCAAAGAATAAATCTTTTTTTTTTTTCTTCAGAGTGTAGAACACATGGAAAAACCTTCAAAAATTCAATGAAATTGGAAATATCTTCCAATTCTTTCTTCTGCTTAGAACTAACAACACTAATTCTTGGAAATATTCAAATACAATTTGTAGTGATTATTCAAAATTCAATAAAATACCTGCTCTTATAATTATGTCAACAATTTCCTCATTTTCAAAATATGACCCTTTCCATCTCAATTCAGGCAGCGGGTGTCAGGTGACCACCTCCAATTTTTTTGAAAAATTTATGGTGGCTACTCCTAATAGAGATATAAAGTACTGCAAAAGGATTTTTCATAAAAAAAAATTTTGGTCGAGCTACAGCATTTTGAAAATAGACAAAAAATACACTTGTGACAAAAATCAAGTGAAACGACAAATTTTTAAGTACACACTGCTCCTGAACTATAACAGGTAGACTTTTTTTTTTTTTTTGAAGTTATTGAATTGGCCTTTCTACAAATTCACAGAAATTGGTCAAACGAATGTTACCAGATGGTAATATATATACATACTAAGAGCAAAGCCGAAAACATAAGAAAAACTTTAGAATTTAAAACGAAAGTTGCAAAATAACCTGAAGATCAAAACACGCAACGCAGCAGTTATGAAAATTCAGAATTCACATTCTATTAAGAAGAGACTGAAGCAAAAAATTTTTTTGACTCATACCAAGTAGAAAAGGTTATGTATTGACCGGTGTGAGTAAAAAGAGAAAAAATAGAACTGAATGTAGATAGTGTCGAGAATACTGAGCCTTGGCTTTATCAAGGACCAGCAAAAACTCTGCATTTTCTCACTTCCACAAAGACCTATTTGGAAATGGGTTTCTGCAAAGTCATAGATGCAAGTAATAAGCCAACCAAAAAAAAATTTAAAAAATATATATATGTCATGACCTCCGCAGAGTTGTATGACCAAGCTCTAGTTAACAATTTAGCTTGCATCCATAACTTTCCTGGCCCGACCCATGCTCTTCATTTGTTACTATTAAACAGAAAGATTATAGAAAACTCAAGTTGTAAGAGTGACATAATGTTCAGCAATAACAAATTGCCAAGTCGCCTGAGAGAGAATTTAAACCTGAATAGCAATACAAAAGTATTACAAATTCTTAACATTGCAAAAAAAAAAAGGAAATATTAATTTTTTTCTAAAGCACAGATTCTTGAAAGAAAACTGGATTCTAAAAACCCCTACTCCACAACTTCTGACAACACAAAAACGAGAATAAAATAAAGACAATAATAAACTAAAGAAATGCTTTGTGAAGGTTATGTGACAAACAATTAGTTGCAATATGTACAAAGTATTTCAGAAGTGCTTTAAGTGCATAATTAAGTAGTTATTAAGACCTTAACTACATTGAAAACACAGCGCAGACTACAAGAACAATGAAACGGCCGGCTGCTTGGCCTTAGTTCCCTAAAAAACGCGCAAAGTTACCAAGAAAAGAAAGAGTTAAAATCCGCAAAAAAGTTAATAGACTTGCTAGTGCCTAAATGCTTAAAGCAAAAAAAAAAGAAAAAATGTTCAAGAAGTTCAAACATTGAACTTGGAAAACCTAAAACCCAAAGACAATGAAGAGAGCTTACCTCTTATGCAACTTAACTTCTTCCACTCTTGAGGAAACATGGCCGACCTTTTAACCCAAACTACCAAACACCCCTGCCACTCCCTAGTGGCTGGGGGCAGTGTGGGTGGGGCTGTAGGCCTCCACACACTGAAAAAATCCTACTCGCGGAGATTTTAACTAGAGAAAAAATATATAATTAAGATTGTGGACCTGTATGATCAGAAAGAGCAGAATTAACTCTCCAGAATACATGAGAAATATTATGAAATACACAAGTAGTGTATTTAATAATCTTTGCATGTATTTAATCACCTTAGTGAGCTTCTGTAGACTATTCAGAAACCTATTAATTTTAATGTTAGTTTTACTATTTTTAGAATAGCTATTCTAGTGAGTGAATAACTAGTTTTCTTTTATATTTATTTTTATTTTATTTTATAAACAGATTTTTAAGGGTTTTTTTGTGATTTTGTCTATATTATTTAATTTTTTATTTTTAATAGGACCTTCTTATCCATAGCACTAAGGTTCCTTTTTGTAGTTAATATGCATCCTCTAGCCAACTTCCAAAAGGCTTTCATTGGTCAGAATCATATTATTAACTGTATAGAAAATTAAAGCAGATCTGTAAACCTTACTCAATTATTCAGAATAACTTTTCTTAAAGTTCTTTTGATGAAAGAAGTAGGAATTTTGTTCTCTAGAAAACTGTCTAATAGTATATTAATGTGGTAATTGAAGTCCAAATTGTTGCTGCAAATTCTTGAAATTCTAAGCACCTGAGAAATTAGTACATTCTCAATTACTTTGGTGGATATGTTATTATTCCAGTGTAGATATTTAATTACTTTGAAAGGAAAATTAACTCTTTTATCAAAGAGGCTAATAGATGGGTTGGGTTACCTCTTAAGTTTAATGCTTAAGCCTAGGAACTCTAGTTCCTGATTACTGTGGTTGGTTTTACATAAGTTAAGAGAGCTAGGATAGATATAATCAAAATCACTCTCTATAACTTCTGAATTATTTATACACAGCAGATCGTCAATATATCTAAATGTGTAAAGGTAGTTATCGGAGCAAGTGGAGTGATTTTTAATGAATTTATATTCCTTAAAGAACAGGAATAGATTTGCAATACTCGTGGATGTTGACGTTTCCATAGGGATACCGTTTACTTGCTTATAGAGAGTTATTATATAAGATATGGTTATTTTTTATGCAGCAATTGAGATAAGAGTTCCAGGCTCCTACATTAACAAATTGGTTAAGTTTAAATTCTGCATACAGCTCTTTTAAGGTAGTGATTATATCTGATAGAGGCAGATTTGTATATAGGTTCTCAAAATCATAACTATTAATATCTAAGGGATTTACTTCGAGTATAGTGGAAATTACTTCTGCATTATTATTAATTATCCAAAAATCTCTGTACTTCAAATTAGTAGTTACTAATGTGTTTCAAAACCCACTTCAAGAGCTAGATCAATTTTCTTTTTATGACTCCTGACTCCACTAACTATGAATCTGAACTTCACTGGATCTTTATGAAACTTAACAGTTGCAAAAAGAAAGGGAAATTCAGGCTCATATCTTCTTATTTGTGGAATTTTAAGTTTCTTGAAGAATGCCTTAAAACGATTCTCTAACTGCTTGGTAGAATAACTTACGGGCTCGTAGGTTACTCTATTATTGAGTTCCATAGTTAACAATTCAAAATAGAACTTCTTACAGATAATTGCAAAATTATTGCTAGCTTTATCCGTAGTGGTAAAAATAAATAGGTCTTGTAGTTTGGAGAGTGACCTTTAGCATCTCCAGAGAAAATAGATTTCTATCAAAACAAAAATCAAGACCTGCCAACTCATTAGTGAAGCCATTGATTACATTATATTTCCATTCTGCGAAGGCCTCAATAGGCTGATTATATGTTAAACTGGTTTTTATAATGTACCTATTAACATTTTGAGTGAAGCTCTCAAGAATCCTCTCTTTGGAGATTTGGAAGGAAGGTCTAAATTTAGAACCATACTCTAATAAATTCCTAAGCTTGTCATTTTCAACAAATCTCAAGTTTCCAGTGATAATATGCTTGTAATTCTTATCATAGTGAACTGTTTCTTTATGTTCATCACAAGAACATGTAGTAACTATAGGTATGGAACTCGAAGAATTAAGTTTGTAGTTTTTAACTATTGACCCTAAGGTCTTAACATATTTAAAACTTACAATAGACTGGTGCCTGTGGATGGGGGAAAAAATTGCATTATTGTAGAACAGCTTCCTAACATTGAGATGATCATAGGTTTTATTTAGAAACCTGATGGTCACATAATTACTGGAAATTTCTTTAAGAGAAATTTTATCTTTAAGAATATGCTTAAAAATGTCAAGAACCAAAGCAAAAACATGCTTATCAACATGGTTAGCTGTTTCTTTCCAGAATTTGAAAAAACTTTTAAGGACAGAGTGCTTGAAGGACTTAAGTATTTTGTAAGTATTTTTAACAAAACTAGTACCATTTTTAAAACTTTCCAGAGTTATTTGCAAGTTAGCAAAGAAAAGTTTGCAAGAAAAAGACGTATCAGGTGGGGGTAAGTGTGCCAACCTGCATCCCACCCCTACTAGGGTTGTCTTAGCAGTAATTTTATTTTTATCCTGTGATGCTTGTAACTCATAAAATTATTTCTTAAAATATACAAAATTTCAAAAAATCAACATTTTTGAATTGCAATATTTCAAAAACCCCATTTTTTAAAATTCTGAAATTTTGTCCAAACAATGTCCTAATGGTAGGTAGTTAACTGGGGGAATCAGATTACTGGATTTTTGCCTTGAAATTTTCCTACAAATTTTTGAAAATGCATTTCTATCCTGCTTGAACCTCACGGTTGGGTTATTATTAAAAAAAAAAAAAAACTTCAAAAGATATTTCTGAAAAGTTTACCCGAGTATATATTCCTAATTGCAGTGTCAATTTATATTTTAAAGTCATTTTTATGATTTTCAATAATTGTCACCTATGTACATGTTTATTTTTTTAAAAATCTCAGTTGCAGTTAAGATTCAATTTCTATTTACATAAGAAAAAAAAAATTATGAGCTTACCATCATAACTACAAATTATTCAAACTGAGAAAAGCTGCTAGACTATCGATTCCCTTCTCATCAAAGGTATGAAGTCTTGCAGAACATCCAACAGGAGTTGGGGCATTCACCTTTAGAAGTACATTTTTTAAGGGCACTGGACACTAGACCTGTTTTCTTGCCACATTCTTCTGGCCACCAAAAACCTCTCGCTGGTCCATGAAAGATACTGTTATGTCCTCGAATTCTTTAGATATGTTTGTAATCTGTCCCATCCATCCACCAGTTATCGTCATAAATGCATCCTATAAATTCTCCTATTTAAAAATCATCAACAGAAAATGGTTTTTTTTTTCTGTTGGCTTGAAAATTGCACTGCTTTATGTGGGTGGACTGTTCTGGCCATTGATGGTTTATTTCCTTGTACTAACCAGGAATGCTGTGACTATTTCAACAACAGATTTTACTGTATCCCACTCTTTTACTTTGCTGGTTTGATAAGATTGAACTTCATAAGTTGTGAGGAGTAGAAGTTTAATCTTTGGGATCAAGGGGGAGACAGTTTCAACAAATGAAGGTGCATCTCTTATAGCTTGTGAAGCTTCTTTCTGTAAGTTGAATTTAGTAGCAAAATGTTTGCACAGGCCAAAACACTAAAGATTAAAATTGGTGATTTTTTCGAGTGGCCACTTTCCTTACGGCTATTTTGTGTTGTATACACATTTTATCACTGAACTGAATACCTTTCATTTATTTAGACATAGTTAAATTTAAGTTTAGTGGTTACAAGGGCACACTGTCTATTACTGTCTATTGTCCAGTGCAATTAAATGAATAAATATAATCTTAAAAGTTTTATTTTTCTTCAACCACATCAACCAAATTTTCAAGACAGTTTTTATTGGAAAGATAATGTAATCATTTTTATTTGGTCTCTCGCTATGTTAACAAAAAAAATCTCTCAATCTCTCCACCATAAATTGATAGCAGTGGATGGGTCAAAATTTTCAAGCAGTACTTACTTTTGCTTACTTTATTTAATTTGCTGTATTTTCTAGTCATTCTTTGCATGAGCATTATCTTGTCATCAAGAACATTGCACACAATGCTTGCATTCTCTTAACTTCTGCATTGCTTGGCATAACAGTCAGCTTTATAGAGTACTTCAACAATTTGTGCTATGACCTTCATGTACTAAAAATTGCTTGTTTTTAGTTTCTCTAGCAGTTTTTAGTGAGTTATTGATGGTCAAAAATGTTCAGACACATTTCAAAACTGCTTCCATTCTGCTAAATTTTTCTTTTCATTCCATTTCTTTTTGGTTTCTTGGTGTTAAAATGAAAACTGGCTGTATAGCTTTCAAAAATGAATTTCATATCTTATAATAGCAGAATCATTTTGTGGTACAGCTGAGATTGGGAGAAATGTGATACCAAGCTGGTCACTTTATTTTAGACTCTCAATGATTCCTGACCTCCCAACAGAAAATATTCGGTAATTTCCTGGGTTGTTCTAATAAATATTACATTAAAAACATTGATAAACCTACACAAGTGTTGAAAAAATAGTCATGACAAAATAAGTACACTTGCAGAGTATCCTGATTCCATCAGATTCTGTCCGGTTTTTGAAATAGATGTCAGCTTTTTTTTTTTTTTTTTTTCGAAAAACGTTCAGTTTTGGTAGAATTTTAATTATTTGTCATTTTTCCTGTTTGCCCAACTCAGACCTTCCAAACGCTATGAATTCTTCACAGTCACTACCGAAATTGTCGATCGCTGCGGAGTACGGGAAACATTGAATATACTGCGGAAATAAAAAATCTGGTTGTCGGTTTTTTCCCCCTACAGAAAACGTTTTGGTAGAATTTTAATGATTTGTCACTTTTTCCTGTTTGCCCACCTCAGATCTTCCAAATGCTACGAATTCTCCATAGTCACTACTGAAATTGTCGATCGCTACGGAATACGGGAAACATCAAATCTACGAAAATAAAAAATCTATGAAATAATGTTATTCAATCATTTGTTCAAAGTTTATTTTTATGTTTTCAAAATTCTAACATTCATCAAACATTTTTGGGACTGTTTATTGGATGTTTTTAATGTCGCGACATTTGTCAGATATAATTTGATAATCTTTCATGCCGTTGTTCGTCACCTGAAATTGATTGTTTTAGCACGGATGAAAATGTTCCGTAGTTTTCTTAATTTCTAACTTTTCTTACCCCAAGATGCGCTTTCTTTTCACTTTCTGGTTATATTTTTCAGCTTTCTTTTCACTTTCTGGTTATATTCTTATGTTATATTTTTTCTGATTATGTTTCTCGTTTTTAATAGCTTCAGTAATAGTGGAAAAGGACAACTTCGTATTTTAAAAGTTTTTTCTAGTAAAGCGCAGTTTTTGTTATTTCTAACAGAATGTTCTTCCAAACCAATCAATACAGAAAGTGTTTTTCTCTTTCCGTTTTTTTAAAGCTAAATTAAATTTCAAAATCGGTACTTATTCCGCCCGTGATGGAATCTGCCTTTTCCGTGACCCGTAAAAATGACTATCACGGCAGAGTGAACAATACAGTATTGATTTTTTTATACACTGACGGAAAAAAAATCCCAACACCAAGAAGGGGTTGTGTTAGATAAACGACAGTTGGTAGGCGGTGAGAGTACATCTGTAAGATGACGTCTATGCAAATTTCGCGCTCGGCGCATACGTGTGGCGCTAGTAGCGCCCATTGGAACATGCAAAGCAGGTTTGCTGCAAATACGCGCTGTAATGTTCGCGAGCGTTAGTTATCACTGAGATTCGACGTAGGGTGTTGATGTTAGTCAAGAATGCCTTTAAGAAGACGAAGAAGCCATTATCAACAGCTCACGGAGTTTGAACGAGGTCGTGTAATTGGGCTAAGAGAAGGTGGATTTTCTTTCCGCAATATTGCAGAACGACTTGGCAGGAATGTAGCCACTGTGCACGATTGTTGGCAGCGGTGGTCAAGGGAAGGTACTACTTCAAGAAGTCCGGGTTCCGGCCGGCCACGTGGCACTACCGAGAGGGAAGAAAGCCGTGTATGGCATATGGCCGAGGCGCATCGTACCGCGTCTGCAATTCGAGCTGCAGCTGCCACCACAGTGACACAACGAACTGTTACAAATCGGTTACTTGAAGGACAGCTCTGATCCAGATGCCCTGTAGCGTGCATTCCGCTTACTCCAAACCACTGCCGTTTGCGACGTCAGTGGTGTCAAGCTAGAGCTCATTGGAGGACAGAGTGGAGATCTGTTGTGTTTTCTGATGAAAGCTGGTTCTGCCTGGGTGCCAGTGATGGCCGTGTGTTGGTTAGGAGGAGGCCAGGTGAGCGCCTGCAACCAACCTGTCTGCGGCCGAGACACACTGGACCTACACCTGGAGTTATGGACTAGGGAGCAATTTCCAATCGAGCACGTATGGGACATCATTGGACGACAACTTCAGCATCATCCCCAACCAGCATTAACCGTCCCTGTATTGACCGACCAAGTGCAACAGGCATGGAACTCCATCCCACAAACTGACATCCAGCACCTGTACGACACAATGCATGAACGTTTGCGTGCTTGCATTCAACATTCTGGCGGTTACACCGGTTATTAAAGTACCAGCATTATACATTTAAAATGGCTCTTCTCGCGCTTACAATAAGCTGTGATTTTGAAACCTTAATCGATTAAATATGTTACCTATACAAATGTATTGCCGCCATTTCATTCTTCTACAACTATTTTTTCGTGGTGTTAGCATTTTTTTTCCGTCAGTGTATATAAATTCCCTGAAAAACTTGTGCTTACCCATTCCTTAGTAACATTTTACTGTATTATGGGGCAGACAAGAGTTTTTTTAATTTTGTTTAAAGCCAACTTCACATGTGCAAAGGAAACGCGACTCTGCGTGGATTGAAAGACGGCACACGGCATTGGAAAGTGAAGTCCCGATTTTCTACCTTTGATTTCTTTTTGTAAACAAAAGGGAAAATGCTTGCCCATTATATTTGATGATAAAGAAGAAGTGCCTAAGCAATGGAAAATCGTGCATTTTCAGAGAAACCAAACTTTAAAAAATGAGCTGCTGAAGACTTAGTTGTGATGCCACAGTTCCATCTAAAGCCACAGGTGTCCATTTCCGATATGGTTACTTTGTGCACCAACTTAAGAGGAAAAACCAACAGCTGCCCCCGTTTTTGAAGAGTGAATCTATAAATAGATCGTACCCATTTATTTGCAGAGGAAAGGGCTGTGTTTCACCGCACGCGATTTGGATGATTTGAAAATACATTTCCTATATAACAGGACCGTTTTAAAAATGCAAATAAATTCTTTAGCAATGAAAAAAGGCAAATTTTCGAGCGTGGCGACTAAAGTTATTTTTTCTACTGGACATTTTTATTTTATCCAGTTGCCATGTGGCAAGTAGCGGCCGCTAATTTTAATCTTTAACCCACACCATCACATGCACTCTTGCATTGACCTGTGGCTGAGAAGATCCACTTCCTCGTTACATTTGGGTCCCGCAAATAAATTCTTTAGCAATGAAAAAAGGCAAATTTTCGAGCGTGGCGACTAAAGTTATTTTTTCTACTGGACATTTTTATTGTATCCAGTTGCCGCCGCTAATTTTAATCTTTAACCCACACCATCACATGCACTCTTGCATTGACCTGTGGCTGAGAAGATCCACTTCCTCGTTACATTTGGGTCCCCCTTCATAAGTTCATAGAGCTGATATTTGTTTTTGAAGTGAAGTGCCCGGCTGCTCCATCTGAGACGTAAAACAATTGTTTTAAATTCTTCCAAAGGACAAGTCTTAGCAATTTCACTTTTTATGAGCAGAATGGCACACAGAGCATGTGCTGTGTCATGGCTTATATCATTGCATGCTACCACAAAAGACTTAGTCTCATTTGGAAAGTATACAATGCATGCAAAGAGTGAGATCTGGACATTGTTTGCCAGTAGTAACTTTGCACTTCATCAGGTAGAATTACAGATCAGTTCTGAGCAAAGTCAAAGTGCAACACCAACACTGGACTATGTGCTGCAGACTGTTTAACCTCTGCTATCCCATTTCTCTGGATCCGCTCATAAATTACGGAAGAGTTTCTTTTTTCTCAATATCCCCCACCTTCAGTAGCTCTTAGTTTCATTGACTCCCCCAATGACTCTCAAGCAGCCTTAATAGGTGTTTCACAGTACTCCATACAAAATTGCACTGGGCAGTATCATTTTTAGTGCCACAGCTTTGGAAAATCAAACTTTGAAATCATATCAGCTGCAGTTTAGCCCAACAATTACTGCAAATTACAGTTTACCCATGAATCAAAAATTGCCCAAGTTTCATAAAATCATTCACCACCATTTTCACTGTTACTAATTTTTTCTTGCTATTTTCGGATTTAGTCACATTTGGCTACTTGGTGAATGCTTAGTGCGAGCCGTGCCAGGAATTGTGTTCTCTTATTAAAAAATTTATTAAATAATGTTTACAGTTCTCATTTTTTCACTTAATTCAAAAATTTGAAAAAAAAAGTGCCATTTTTCAAAAATTGAAAAAAAAAAAAAAAAAAAGTGTCATTTTCAGAAATATGTAAGAAATTTCAAGGCAAAAATCCAGTAACCTGACTCCCCATTAAACTACTTACCATTAGGACATTGGACAACATTTTAGAATTTTAAAAAATGGGGGTTTTGAGATATTGCACTTCAAAAATGTAATTTTTTGAAATTTTGTATATTTTGAAAATTAATTTTGAGTTACAAACATCACAGGATAAAAATAAAATTACTGCTAAGACAACCCTATAGGGATGCAGGTTGGCACACTTACCCACCTAATAAGCCTTTTTCTTTAAAAAAAAAAAAATCCTAAATTTGTGGAAAATTAAAATGTTTGTGGAATAACTTTTTTACGGGTCTTATAAGAGGTTATTTTTAATGAAAGTTGGTTGTCAAATTTTCGAACTAAAGCCTAGTTCGTCATCAGGACTATGTCACTGGAGTAGTTGCTGCAACTCAATTGGAAGAGTCCATCCGCAATTATCATTAATTGTGGTACTTCTTGCTATTTCGATCCCTTCTTCTAGTTTCCTCTTTACTAAGATTGACTGGTGGGAGATTTAAAATTTTTTGTGATAAATATATAAGTAAGCGTAACATTGTGTATCCCAATATCCCACCTGCCATAAGACCAGTGCCCCATGCTGCCCCGGTGGCGCAGTGGTCTAAGCCATGGCCTCTGATCATTCGTCCGAACAGGGTCCGGGTTCGAATCCCGGTGAGGCATGGACGTTGTGTTTTTCTTACGGCCCTGGCTCTCTCCCTTCCCTGGAACCAGTGACCCTAAATTAGGGACGGGCGACTGCTTATAGCCCATTGAGTTGCTTACGGTGGTCGTTAAACCTGCAATAAAAAAAATATATATATATGGGATGTAAGGTCAGGTGATGCGTAACATCACAGCCTCTCCTTGACAAATGTCAACCCCGCCTTCTCGTGGTGCATCCTGTTCCCACTAAAGGGGCTCTGACGACCGCCAATAGCGGTATAACTATACCATCGGGATTAGAGGAAATGCTATCCCACACTAACCAACCCGCTTGGCCAGCGTGGTGAGTTATGGCCAAACCCCTCCAAAATGACTCCACAACTTAAATCTTGGCCCTCAGTCTCTGGCAGCTGGAATGTACCTGGCCAAGGCAGCGGCCAGTGCGACATGAAGGCAGAGGGTGCTAAGAGTCGCCGGAGGACCGTACTAGGCTGCCATCTGATGCTGACCTTGGCTACGTATAATGGACGCTCCCTATCTTCTGATTCAAGGCTTCTTGAATTGGAAGAGAAACTACAAAGGATCAAGTGGGACATCGACGGGCTAAGTGAGGTAAGGAGAAAAGGAGATCTCCTCCTTGAACTGAAAAGTGGACATCCCTTCTACTATTGTGGGACAGATACTGACAGAACTAGTGGTGTTGGATTTATAATAAACAAGAAACTGAAGGATAAAGTTGTAGAAGTTGAAAGTTCCTCTGACAGAGCTGCACGACTCATCATCCAACTCTCGAGAAGATGCCAGGCTCAGATTATTCTAACTTATGCACCCACAAGTCATCCTGAAGAAGAAATTGAAAAATTTTATGAGGAATTTCGTCATCTAAATAATAAAGGTAAGCAGCACTTGAAGATAATTATGGGAGATTTCAATGCAAAAATAGGGCAACGGCAACAGAATGAAACTTCAGTAGGTAAATTCAGTCACGGCAACAGAAATCCGCGTGGAAATACTCTCGTTGAGTTTGCAGAGGCAGAAGGGTTTTTCATCTTGAACTCCTTTTTCAAGAAAAAGCCACACAGGAAATGGACATGGAGACATCCAAATGGGATGACAAGTGAAATTGATTTTATTATGTGTAACAAAAAATTTGTCATAGGAGACTGCAGTGTGCTAAACAAGTTCAACACAGGTAGTGACCATAGATTGGCGAAATGCAAGATGCAGCTCAACACTAAACTCAAACGTGGCAAGCTCATAAGACAAACAAAATGTATTGACATAACCAACCTTAAAAAACACCATAATACCTTCAAGTAGGAACTGAAGAACAGATTCTCTGCTTTAGAAGGCCTAACATCGGAAGTGGATATTTCTGAAGTTAACAGAAAAGTAACCAAAGCTCTTATGGAAACAGCAACAAAATTAGCTGGGTCTAAGAACAAGTTGCATGTGAACAAATTATCAGGAAAAACCAAAATGTTGATGCAAAAAAGAAGAGATGAGGACAACTAAAGAAGACGTGACTTCCAAAGTGGAATATATAGAGCTATGCAAGACAGTACGAAAAAGTATCACTGAAGACGTAAGGAAATTCAACTGTGAACTAGTGAGGAAAGCAATTGAAAACAACCAAAGCCTAAAGATAGCAAAGGGACATCTCAGTAAGGGAAGAAAACAGATTATGGCACTGAGAAAAGAAGATGGTTCTGTAACAAGAAATAGAGGCGAAATTTTGACAAGAGTGAAAGATTTCTACTCTAAATTATATGAAAGGGATGATACATATACTCCAGACATCATGAAAGGTACCAGAGTTCTTCTAGTCCTTCCAGCAGAAGTTGCACATGCAATCAAGAACATGAAGCGGGGAAAAGCTCCAGGAGAAGATGGAATTACTGTAGACATCATACAAGAAGCAAGTGGAGAAATCGAAACAGTACTCGCCCAAATTTTCATTCGATGCCTTAACGAAGGGAAGATTCCTGAGGATTGGAACAACGCTACAATGATCCTGCTACGTAAAAAAGGTGACATTGAGGATCTCAGGAGCTACAGACCTATCAGCCTCCTATCAGTGGTTTATAAAATCTTCACTAAAGTTCTTTCACACCGTTTGAAGGTAACACTGGACATGGCTCAACCGAGAGAACAAGCTGGATTCAGGAGTGGCTACAGCACAATAGATCATATTCACGTACTGAGAGAACTAATTGAAAGAGCGAGGGAATATGAACTTCCATTGTGCATGGCTTTTATCGATTATGAAAAAGCCTTTGATTCGGTAAAACCATCAGCAGTTACAATGGCTTTGAAATTCTGTGGTATTGAAGATGCATACATTAATATTATTAATAACATCTATGAAAATGCAAGTGCAAAGATTCGGCTGTTTGAAAATACAACACACATAAAAATTGGAAAGGGAGTGAGACAAGGTGACGCCATATCTCCGAAGCTCTTTAATGCCACATTGGAAAATGTCAATCACTGAACTGGGAAAACAAAGGGATAAAGATCAATGGAGATTATCTAACCCACCTTCGTTTTGCCGATGACAGTCATTTTTGCAACTACCCCATCAGACTGCAGAGTATGATCCAGGAACTTGCTGACAAGAGTTAAGAAGTGGGATTAAAAATGAACTTTCAGACGACAAAAGTGATGTTCAATGCTTTTACAAGAAATGAAGATTTATTGATTGATGGAGAAAAGCTGGAGATAACAGGCACGTACGTTTATCTTGGACAGCAGATATCAAGTGAGGGTCACATTGATGAAGAAATTAATCGGCGTACAAAACTTGCCTGGAGAGCTTTTGGAAGAAACAGCATAATTTTCAAGAGCAATATGCCATTATGTCTTAAAAGAAAAGTGTTTGATCAATGCATCCTTCCAGTGCTTACGTATGGTGCAGAGACGTGGACCTTAACTAAAAGAGACATACAAAGGCTGCAGACAACTCAAATAGCATAGAGAGGTGCATGCTTGGCGTAACCAGGAGCAATAAGAAGAGGAACTCATGGATCAGAAAAATGACGAAAGTGGAAGACATCATGATCAGAGTTAAATCCCTGAAATGGCAATGGGCTGGACATACTGCCAGAAGGACAGACCATCGATGGACAGCCGAAATTTTAGATTGGATTCCAAGGGACAGGAAAAGACCCAGAAGAAGACCACATGGGAGATGGGTGGATGAAATTCGAAAGTATGCGGGAGTGACATGGAGGAGACTGACACAAGACAGACCGTTGTGGAGGAAACTTGGGGTGACCTTCATCTAGCAGTGGATTGATAATGGTATATATATATATATATATATTTTGCCATCTGGTAAACATTCATTTGACCAATTTCTGTTTGACCAATTTCTGTGAATTTGAAGAAAGGCCAATCCAATAACTTCAAAAAAAAATAAAAATAAATCGAGTCTACCTGTTATATATAGTTCAGGAGCAGCGTGCACTTAAAAATTTGGCGTTTTACATGATTTTTGTCACGAGTGTATTTTTTGCTTATTTTCAAAATGCTGTAGCTCGACCAAAAAAATTTTTTTTATAAAAAATCCTTTTGCAGTACTTTATATCTCTATTAGAATAGAGTAGACTCTACCATAATTTTTTCAAAAAAATTGGAGGTGGTCAACTGACACATGTTGGTCATGCTTGCCTGAATTAAGATGGAAATAGTCATATATACTGTATTATTCTAATAGATCAGCCATGTAGCCTGTTATCTTCTGAATATCACAACATAAGCGAGCTAGCTATGTTAGAGTGATTCTGAGTGGAGCGCAGTTTTTTCGAACTCTTTGCTCAATTCGATTTCCATTTTTAGAAAATTTTCCTCCATTTTAAAGCTGAAACACAATCATTTATTGAACAAAATCATATTTTACATTAATACTGAGCAGAGAGAATCGCGAGAAAAAATTACAATTACGGGAGAAATCGTCACACCGTCCAGCTTCTGTTTTCAAATGTTTTGAAAGACGGAATTCCGTTTACAGCCAGAAAACGTCATCCCTCACCCCAAATTGCAATTCTCAATTCCCTTCACTCTCGAAAATGGCGCAAATGACGACAACAAAGGTAAAATTTCCCAAATCCGCGGGAGAATCTCATGCCTAAAGATTACAGGGAAATTTTTGCTTCGTCGAATTTACATTTTTGGAATATTGTTGCCTACAGTTTCAAGCTGAAATACAAACATTTATGCAATAGACTGATATTTAGCAACAATACTGGGCAGAGGCAACTTCGCAAGAAGAAGAAGAAATAACGATTACAGGAAAATTTTTAAGTTTTGAAGAAATGAATACTGTTCCCCAAGAGGAATAGAAAAACGGCGTGTGCGCACACACACACATTACCCCCCCCCCATTCTTTTCAGTTGTGTATTGATTCCAAATAATGAAAAATGCGGAATTCTGTGAAAGTATCTTGTTCCTGATTTGTAACAATTGGCGACATGCAAGCAAAATGAAATGTCCAGGCTGCTACATATGGAAGCCGATTAACGCGTCAATAAAATTAATTATTCCTGATGTATAAGACTGGAATACAAATTATTCCCGATGTATCCAACCATAGTATTCGTAACTCAGAGAAGGATTCGTTTTTAACGCACGTAATTGTATGAAGGATACATTTTTAAAGCTTGAATTTTGTGAGTGGTCAAAATACAGACCCAGATTTTATATATATATATCCAAACCTCACTTCCCGCTAAGAACCTTCATTGGAACCCCCACTATTTTCTTGGTTTGGAACTCGAAACGTAAATAAGAATGAACCACGGTATAAAATCTCACTAACTGGAAATATAATAAGAAAAAACACAAAGAAATATAATGGTACACTGTTTTATAGTTATAAATATAATGGTACACGGTTTTATAGTTATTGTCACACACACACACACACACACACATATATATATATATATATATACACACACACACACACACTGAAGAGCAATTGAATTACAGACAGCTGGCGTTATGCAAATATAGCGCTGTGGGCGGTCCTGTAAACGGAAACAACATGACGTATGCAGCGATCCGACAATATAAGGAGTGATGCGACAGGAATCAGTATGGGTAAGACGAAGGATCTAAGCGCATTTGATCTTGGGCAAATTGTCGGAGCTTGACGAATGGGTCACTCTATCTCGGAAGTCGTGCAGGCACTGGGATTTTCACGAGCCACTGTGTCACGGGTGCACCGTGAAAACATCGAATCTGGTGAAACCATTCCTGCAAGGGCCAACTGCCGTGGACAACAGTGTGTGGATGAGCGGGGTCATCGTCGGCTAGCTTGCATTGTAACAGCGGATAGACGGGCCACAGTGCAAGAAATCACTGCAATTTAACGCTGGTGCACAAAAACGTGTAAGCAGCCACACCATCCAGAACCATCTCCTCGCTATGGGGTACAGAAGCCATCGTCCCACGACAGTACCTCTGCTGACCGCACATCACAGTGTGCAAAGATTAGCATGGGCGCGGGAACATCGCCACTGGACCCTAGACATGTGGAAAAATGTTGCCTGGACTGATGAGTCGAGATTCACGTTGGTACATGCAGATGGCAGGATACGAGTACGCAGCAAACCACATGAAGCGATAGATCCTTCTTGCCAGCAGGGTACTCTTCAAGCTGGTGGGGGTGGCATTCTCGTCTGGGGGCTGTTTACGTGGACTGAAATGGGACTCCTGGTACGTGTGACATCTTGCCTCACAGGTCAACGCTACAGGGATATCCTGGACGACCATTTTCTCCCGTTTGTGCATCTTCAACATCCCAATGGGGACTTCATCCTGCAAAAAGACAATGCACCGTGCCATCGCTCCTGAATTGTATCCGAATGGTTGGGTGAACACTCCACCGACGTGACCTCGTTTCCTTGGCCAACTAGGTCACCTGACCTCAATCCCATCAAGCACATCTGGGATGCCACCGAGAGATGTTCGAAGCTCTGACCCCCTCCATCAAACCTTTGTGAACTGTGGGAGCTTGTTCAGGGGTCGTGGATCCGTATGGCTTCCCAACGCTTCCGGTGTCTTGCCGAGTCCATGCAGAAATGAATCGCCGCCGTCATCAGGGCGAAAGGTGGTGCTACACGTTACTAGACAGGTATCTCTAATTCAATTGCTCTTCAGTGTACATACACAGCACATTCACGATTGTGAAAAATCCTTACGTTACAGAGAAACAAAAATAAATGTTATTTTTTAAATCAGCATGTAGCAAAATTAATCTAAATCATTTGAAGTAATATAAATCTTAATCGAAAAGTTAAATTTTGTAGGATCATTTTATTAAAGAAACTAGACATCTAACTTTAATGGCCTCTCAAAAATAAATTATGTATGTGTAAATTAAATGATGTTACAGCACTGAAAGTAAATTGTCAAAAAATCAATCATTTTGGAGCAAAAGCATGTGCAATATTTGCAATCAATCTAATGATCCTATGCTCTGCATCTGTTTTTATAAAGTTAATAGGGAGGGGTACTTCAGAAAAAAAAAACATTCACCATTTAATTTCGCAGAAATGTAAGTAGAGAAGTTACTGAACTATTATTTTTTTAAACTTTGCATGGCCAGTAGATTTTGTCATTTGGCTAGTAAAATTTTTAGTCTACTAGCCGCACTGGCTAGTAGAAATTTCAGCAGTTTCGCAAGGGCTGTTACAAACTATAATTCATTAGTAGCCTTACAAAAGAAAAAAAAAAAAAAGACCTTTAAGCTAAAATTGAGAAGAAATAGTAACTTGCCACAGAGATTCGTATCCATGGTTCCCATACTACATACACTGAATAAATACTACGTACAGTATTCACTTGAAAACTTTTTTTTTATTAGAGATAACATTTTCAGCATCGGGTAAAATGCAAATAAACGGAGTTTACCCCCAAAATTTCTGCCAAAACATCAAAATTTGAGCCCCCCCTCTCAATGGCCCACCTAGTTCTGAGCGGCTGGCGTCGCTACTGCTCCTACCGTTTGTTAATTTATTTGCCATAACGCTTTCTGTTCGCCACAGATGTAGAACTGTTTATTTTTATTATAGAAGATTTCCTCTTTTTAACCGTGCTATGTTCAACATGCTTGCTTCGGTTTTTTTTTCTGTTTTTTTTAGACAGAATAGCTAAGACCTTGAACTACTCCCTCAGCTCCTAATTTTTGTGACCTCTGGCAAACAGGGCTGCAAGCGGAAAAGCTCTGTAGTGTATTTTCTCAGATCTTTTTCATTCTCTTGCAATTTGAAAGCTGCTGCCTTGTTTTTCAGCATCTTTGTGCATTGTGATTGTGCCGTAATGTGTTATTAAACAAAAGAACAAAAAGAAACTAATTCAAGAGGCAGCCACAGTAACTTGTCAATATGAGGACGATAACTGTGTTGATACTAATAAGGAGAAACAGAAGCACATAAAACAGAGCGGAAAAATTATGATCGCTACATAGTAACACGAGTTCCATACTTGTTTTACATATATTGGTAATCAATAATTACGATACATTGGGTATTACATTAACGAAAACGTACTCATACGTTCGAGGTCTGTTTAATGTTTCCCATTATTTCTAAATTTATTGGCATGATCAGGGCTCGACAAATCCTGGGAGGACATGTCGCCCAGGTGCCTAAAATTCGGGCCATGGCTCCTAATTTTCTTCTTACTTGAGATTTCGTAATATATTGCAGTAAGGGCCATAATTTCTGTTGTGTAACTAATCCATAGATTTTCTATTAAAAAGTTATAAATTTAAGTGTTGCGGACACCGGTAAAAAAAAAAAATTAAAAAAATTAAGCGTCGTTTTAAAAAGTCTGCGAGATCATTGTCAGGAGAAGTGGTGTTATTGGGATAGTACCGAAAATGCGGTAACAGGAATAAATGTAATGTAACAACGAGATAGAAGCCTGCAAAGAGATTGTTGTATGAATATATATAATTTTTTTTTTACTTAGAAGCATTTTGACAGAAAATATGACGCAAGGAAGGAGTAAATTTTTGTGTGTGCAGAAGCATACGTGGTGTGAGAATCTGCGACTCTCGGGAATCCCTCTGAGCTATTCCGTAGCATGTAACCATTCTGCGAATCACATTGCCTAGTTTTGGTGCGCTAATTGTATTTAATAGTTAAGGATTTTTTTTTTTTCGGTATTCAGAAATAAGATAATGCTATGGACTGTCCGCAATTTCAACGTAATGCTGCAACAGCTAGCGATTTTAGTTCTTTTTTTACTTAAAAGTAACACAAAAGTAATTAAAAATGGCCGTCAGGCCCATTCCATCTCAATTCAGGCAGAGAATACCAACATGTGTCAGTTGACCCCCTTAGATTTGTTCCAAAAAATTACAGTAGCTACTCCTACTACAGATATAAGATATTCCAAAGGGATTTGCTCCAAAAAAATTTATATCACTTGCTGCGCCATTTTGAAATTTGGTGAAAAACGCGTTTTTTGAAAGGAATGTCAAAAACGGCATATTTTAAAAATGTTATTGCGTTTAAACTATTTGGGCGATTCAGTTCATTTTTGTTTTGTTTTGTAGCTAATGAATTGATTTTTAACTTGACATACTTTAAATATGCATGTTATAATTATTAGTAATTAAAAAAATCCACTTTTTAGGTACAAAATTTTGTTTTTTCTGACATGTAACTATTTTTTTGCTTACACTAAGAAAAGTTTTTTTAAATAAATAAAGATGGCAATGTGTAGTCCACCAATGGTAGTTTTACAGCAAATTTTATTTATTGCTTAACATATATAGTCTATACAATTCAACTTCAAAATATGCAAAAGTACGAAAATGCACTATTTTCAAGCAGCAATAACTCAAAAACCCCATTTTTTAAAATCTTAAAACTTGATCTTATGTTGTCCTATTAGTATATTATTAATTGGTGGGGGCAGAATAGTGTATTTTTGCCTCGTAAATTTTGAACGTTTTTTTGAAAATGACACTTCTCCAGCATTTACGGGTCGCAAATAGAAACGATACAAAAACGTATACAATTGTTCTTTACAATGAAATTTTAAAGCCACCCTGATTTTTAAGCTCCACTGAACACTTTTATAAGTAAACTTAAGTTACTCATTTAGAAAAAAATAATTAAAAAGGACAAAAAGAAAAACAGAGAATGTGGAAAACCGAGAACTCATTGAACTGTTTGTCTTTTTACAATTTTCTGATTTCTGTAACACTAAAACAAATAATCGTAAACAACTCCATTGTGGAATAACTTTTTTACGGGTCTTTTAGAGGTTATTTTTAATGAAACTTTCATTAAAAATAACCTCTAAAAGACCCGTAAAAAGTTATTCCACAATCACTATGAATAGAGGTGCCATAAATGCATTTACAACCAACAACTCCATGTTAGCTGAGATCTATAAACATTATACTAAAATAATTACAGAGTAAGTTTACATAAAGTTCAGACACTGCAGATCTGTTGGATCTGGTTCAGCTCCTTGGTATCGAAAATGTGGAGTTGAGCGGATTGTCCGCTGGGAGTGGGTTCCTTCACCTTTAGCACTACATTGTTTAATGGCACTGCACATACATCCTCTCTCTTTCTACATTCCTCTGGCCATGGAACCCTTTAGCTGGGCCATGGGGATGCATAAACGACACAGTAATGTCTTCGAGCTCTAGAGATATGCTCTTTATCTGTCCCATCCACCAATAATCATTATATACACACCCAACAAATTGACCTATGAAATCACTCAAAGAGTACCTGTTTTTTACTTGGCTTGTTATTTCTACTTTCTGCACGTTATGTTTAATTGTTCTTGCCATATAAGCTTCATTATTTTGCACCAACCAATAATGCTGAGATTGTAATCCTACAACAGGTTTTACAGAGATCCATTCTTTTTCTTTACAAGACCTGAATTTTTGAACAACTTCACTTTTGAGGTGTAGTATTTTCGTATTACATATAAGATTTGAAATTGTACAAACAAATGAAGCTGCGTCTCTTATGGCTTCCACAGATTCTTTTTGTAGATTAAATCTTGTAGCATAGTGCTTGCATATGCCACCTATACCATCGCATGCACTCTTACCATGCCCAGTAGCTGAAAATATCCACTTTCTTTCTATAGTTGGATTACCCTTAGACAACTCATGAAGTTGATCGATTTTTGAAATGTGCGGCAGCTCCATCTGAAACGTAAACTACTGAGGTCTTAGTTTCCAATGGATACGATTTTGAAATGTCATTTTTTATAAGACCTATGGCACAGAGAGCATGAGCTGCGTCATGGGTTATATCAGACACTACTGCAAAACTTTCTTTCACTTGACCAATTTGTGCAACACATGTAAACAATGAGATTTGTACATTTTGCCAGTGATAGCTTTGTATCTCATCAGGCAATATAACTGACCAGTTCTCTGCAAAATCAAAATGTAAAACACACACAGAACTCCCTTTCGCAGAGATTTTAGCTTTGGCTATTCCTTCTCTCTGGATTTTTCGGATATAATTATGAGGAATTGCTTTATTGATCCAATGTCTAGCATCTTCGAGGAACCTTTCAGTAGGTACAGTTTTCTTTATAAGGTCATTACGTTCCCAAATAGCATATGTAACTTCTTCATTCAACAAGCCAAGAGTATCAGCTGTCAGTGCATCTGTACCGAGACAGTCACCACACATTTGGAGCCAACAATCTTCATTGTCTGTTTTGTTACACAAACACTTAAGTAAAAGAGCCTCTTCAGTATACTTTTCATTAGTTACATTTTGGAGAGCTATGCTTATTAGTGTAAGATTACTACAGTAAATGCAAGTACAAACTGCTTGTATAGGTTGAATTTTCACCCACTTTGGACATGGTGAATACAATTTTGAAAGTCCAATTTTTATTCCTTCGTTTTCCTTTTTCAATATACTGTATGTCTCTTTGATTGATCTTGTCATAAATCTTTTTGCCTTTTTAACTTTCTCACCATTACCATTTTTAGCACATATAACATCTTTTTTGTTTGGACTCTCTCTTGTGCAGTCTTTGATGTCATCTAGGTAGTATGACAAAGCAATTGCCTTAGTATCTACAGACAATGGATGTCCACTGTAGGGATCAGGTTTAGCATAAATTCCTTTTTTTTTTTTTTTTAACACTATGTGACTTATCTATGATGTACTTTGATACTGAAGGTAACTTTGCCTCCAGTTGCGTTTTAGTAAAAGTATGTGGTAACAGTGTCAACAATTGCCCTTTTTCATTGTATTTAGAATTTTGAAGAGCTGTGTTAAAGTTAAAAAACCACTGATTGCAAGTATAACAGTCAGGTTTTTCAGCAGAAGGTTCACTTGAAATGTCATCATTGACACTATACACTTCTAATTTCTTCACAGATGCAGTTACTAGTACTTCCTCTAATTTCAACTTTTTTCTTTTTACATAACTTTGCCTCCTCTCAGACCTAACTTGTGAAGGGAATTTCAATGGCGACATATTTACATCAAGAATGTTAATTCTTTTGTTGACAGCATTTACAATCTTCTCATTTGCAATAAAAGGTTCATCAGATGAAATTTCTTGTTCAGGTTCATTTGTAAGTTCCCCAATTTTTTTTTATAAAAAACAACACAATTACTACACAAACTGTCATTACTTTTTACAATAACAGACCTACCTACAATCCTTTGAATTGAATCAGCTAAATCACCAACACCACATAACCTCACACTCTTACTTTTGTATACAGTTTTTTTTGTGTGTGTCTTCTAATTTAGTCCACACACTTAATTCGTTCAGAACTATGATAATCTGACATTATTAAATAGGCCTATTCAGCAAAAATGTAAAAAACATATCTGAGAAATCACAAACACATATCAAGTGTTACTCTTCCAAACAAAAGAACAGACTGCACAGTAGTTATAGCACAGGTGGGTGTGGCCAGGAGGGGGAGGGGCTAGTGAGACAGTTGATTAGCTGTGCAGTGAGCAAACACTGGTCATGCATGTATGATCCTGTTGATTCAGCATTGCACAGGTGTAGAACAAGCTTATTTGTTGTTTAAGCATTAAGACTAGGTCAGTTCATTTAACAACTATAACTTTATTACAGAATTTATTATATAATAATTAAAATTATTTTATATTTTTTATTTACTAGATTAATATTTTTACTTTAAGTATTATGATTAGTCTACTAGCCTATATTTTAACTTTCAGAGCTAATTTAAAACAAAACTTTGTAGTGTTTTTATGCGACCTGCAAATTGCTGGAGAACTGTCATTTTCAAAAAACGTTCAAAATTTACGAGGCAAAAACACACAATTCTGCCCCCCACCAATTGATAATATGCTAATAGGACAACATAAGGTCAAGTTTAAGATTTTAAAAAAATGGGGTTTTTGAGTTATTGCTACTTGAAAATAGTGCATTTTCGTACTTTTGCATATTTTGAAGTTGAATTGTATAGATTGTATATATGTTAGGCAATAAATAAAATTTGCTGTAAAACTACCATTGGTGGACTACACATTGCCATCTTTATTTATTTAAAAAAACTTTTCTTAGTGTAAGCAAAAAAATCGTTACATGTCAGAAAAACCAAAATTTTGTACGTAAAAAGTGGATTTTTTTATTACTAATAATTATAACATGCATATTTAAAGTATGTCAAGTTAAATATCAATTCATTAGCAACAAAACAAAAATGAACTGAATCGCCCAAATAGTTTAAACGCAATAACATTTTTAAAATATGCCGTTTTTGACATTCCTTTCAAAAACGCGTTTTTCACCAAATTTCAAAATGGCGCAGCAAGTGATATAAATTTTTTTGGAGCAAACCCATTTGGAATATCTTATATCTGTAGTAGGAGTAGCTACTGTAATTTTTTGGAACAAATTTAAGGGGGTCAAC
This sequence comes from Macrothele yani, assembly GCA_039090855.1. Taxonomy (NCBI): domain Eukaryota; kingdom Metazoa; phylum Arthropoda; class Arachnida; order Araneae; family Macrothelidae; genus Macrothele; species Macrothele yani. Next base: position 145,593,294 of record CM076996.1, read on the forward strand.
TGACATGCTCTGCCTGAATTGAGATGGAATGGGCCGTTACTTTTTCAATAAGACGATCATTTTTTTCTACATCTTTGGATTTTTTTCTTCTTATGTTTAATGACCACCGCAGTTTTCTGTCGGAAATTATGATTCACATGACAGCGTGGATCACACGACTGTTATACATGCCAATTACTACGGAATGTCCGTAGTTTCTACGGATTTAGTTGTCCGATTACAGAACTCACTCTCGAAACCACAGATTCGAATTTTCATTTTATTTAAAAAAATTATTTTGCTATTATTTTATGCTATTATTTTATGCTATTATTTTATGATATAAAATTATTTTGCTATTATTTTATGATATATAAGATTCTTAAGCAGATTCGCGAAATTCTCAGTTTTTTTTTTTTTTTTGTCATTTAGATCAAAACTGAAAAGAATTTGGGGTTGGGTCATTTTCCGTCTGGGGAAGGTATTTCGTGTTTCAAAGCTTTCGAAAACAGTTAAATGGAGTAAAAAATTTGCCCTAATCGTAATTTTTTTCTCCTGATGTTGCATTTGTGTCTAGTATTCTTTATGTCCATATTTCAGATTAAAACTGTAGGCAAGAATTTGTGGTAACTTAAGTTAGACGCCGCAAAAATTTCCTTCTAATCTTCAGGCTTGAGGTTCTGCGAATTCAAGAAATCCTGCCTTTTTTGTTATGTTGGCCACACAGCAGATCGATGCACAAGTAAACAGAATTGGGAAGGGGGGGGGATATATATGTTCGTCGGAACACGGAGTTCCATCTTTACGAAACTTTCGAAAACGTAATCGTAATTTTCTTTTTCTTGCGATGTTTCCTGTGTCCAGTATTTTAAAGTAATATTTTACTGCATAAATTTGCATTTCAGCTTGAAAATAGGAGAAAAATTTCCAAAACCGCAAGTCGGACGGATTTCTCGTAATCGCTATGCAAAAACTTATGGGGAGGGGGGGGGTGGCTCCCCATAAGTTTTTGCATTCAATCTTGATAAGGGAAGAAGGAAATTCCCGAAAACAGAAGAGATGAAGTTGGAAAATTTGTAAAAATTGATGCATTGTGTTCAAAAGTTAATATCCCCAAAGTTACACCGTTTATCTGAAATAGTTGAAGCTTTAATATCATGCACGCGTGGACCCCAGGCTGATGGTTGTTATCAGATGGCACAAAAATAAAGAAAAGAAAGAAAAGCGAAAATAAAGAAGTAGGGAGAGAATGCTATTACACGGTTCATACACTTTTGGGGGGAAAAAATTCAAGGACTTTCCAGGCCTTTTCCAGGACATATACGAAAAATTCCAGGATGATTATTACGCATTACAGTATGTTCAAATTATTTTTTAAAAGTAATTTCAGTTTTTAGAAATAAAATTGATGAAAGATGAAAATGGATGAATGTGCTTTATATGCAAATGGATCAAGTTTATCAAGCACAAGATCGTAAAGAACGAAATCGATTCTTATGCCCTGACCTTTGAATTCAAGTTGGACCATTTTCTACAAGGGTAGGTTTCTCCTCCCTGATAACATACCAAAACTTTGTTGCAATCAAATTGATTTTATGTGAGTTAACATTCCAAGCTTGGAGAACGAATACTGCTCTTATGTCTTGGCCTTTGAATTTAATTTCGACCATTTTCAACGGGGTAGGTTTCCAGGTTGTACCCTACAGCATACTAAAATTTCGCCGAAATCCAACCGCTTTCATGCGAATTATCGTACAGACAAACCCAAAGCATAAACGTTTCTTTCTGCAACCATAGTTCAAAAGGGTTAGTAATTTCGAAAATAAAAACATAACGAACAGTGCAAAAACTAGCTCATAAATAGAATATTTGAAACTATAGTATGCACTCTCAATTATTAGGGATGGTAGAGGGGAAGGGAATAGAACTGTCCAAAATTAGCGTGTTTTTGTTGCACTAGGCGCTTAAGCACGGCTGAATTCCTTCAGACCCCACCTACCCCCAAATGTTCAAATGATTGAAATGTGCTGAGCTATGATGATCGCATAAAATTTCGGGGGCGGCGAATTATTTTTTTTTTTTTTAGTTTTAGTTTATGCAACATTTTACATCACTCCAGTATTTATCTTGTCATCATCAACAATCGCAATGCAACTACCGCTTACGATCGCGGATATCGGCAACCGAAAATCTGCCATATCACTAAGTGATACAACACACAGGTATCCTGTAACAATGTATTGTAATTGAAAAAAAAAAGATGTGGAAAAAAGAAACTTTCAGAAATTAAGATCAAGTCATGCGTTTCAAAAAGCAGTTTTCCTTTATAATGTTTAAAAACATATTTTTGCTTTTTTACCTGTAGTGTATAATAAAAAAACTGTTGATTTTTTTTTTTATGGAATCAGAAGTCTGTACGTATGTCTGATTGTCTTCATCTGAGTTCACACGTTAGCTACTGTGTACAAGTAGACCTATTTTTTCAGCTCAAATATATGTAGTTTTGTATATATTCACAGTATGTCATTCCTTATTCCCACAGAACTGAATTCAGTATATGCAAAATGAAGAACATCAAGACCCGCCCAACATCATGTTTCTGATTGTCTGCTGTTTATATTCAAGAAATGCAAATATAGATCAATGGTGAATGCAGCAACTATGATTTTTATTTATTACCAAGAAAAAAAAAAAAAGCCATGAAAGCTGTAAAGCTGAAACGAATACCCCCCCCCCCCCCCCCATGCACAAAAACATTCCGATTAAGATCAAACAGCAGGAGGATGCGCACACGCACAATCTTTGGAATGTCCTGAAGGAACGGCTTTTCATTTGGCACGTCCCCATAAATCACCACCTGCAACTCACTGAACTGTCAAGTTGCACCCTTCCTCCTAACTATAGTAGAGAATGTAAAAAGAAAAAAAAATGCTCCCCAATTTTTGACAAAATTACCAAATTTACGTCATGATGTTGCAATTTACTAAAATACGTTTATCTGCTGAATTTCGCCTAAATCCATTGAAAACTTTTAAATTATAGATGATTTTTTCATTAAAACAGTAACTCAAACGTCTGAATAAAAATGTATGTTTGTAATTCAAATAGAGTACACATCATCACAGAAAAAAAATTTAGGGATCACTCTGTTTAAATAAACCATGGCATCTAAAAAAATAATTCACTTGCTTTTCCCGTAATTTATAATTACTGTTTCTTTTTTTCAATCCGATTATGCAACGGAAGATTTTTTTTTTTTTTTTGCATCTGCGAAAGTTCCTAACGGAATTTGACGAAATTTGCACTAGAACTTTATTGTGATGTATCTTAATCACTGTAAAAATTTTACTGTGTTATTTTCAAAATTCAGAAAAACAGGTTTCTGAAAATTTTCTCCTAGTCCTTTTGAGCTGTGGAAGTGATAAACAGGTGTTGCTTTCTTCCCAACCAACAGCTTCGGATCAGCGCTCCCAGCTGTCAATCAACCGTTGCTATGGTAACACCCTTTCTGCTCGAGGCTCATTCTGTCCAAAGAGGCACACATACTTGACCATAATAAAAATTTCCAATGCTAACTTTTTTTAAGTTTTAAACTGATTCAATTGGAATTTTGGAAGCGAGCTTATATAATCCAATTATAGTGAATGTAAAAATTCCAGCTACTTTCGTGAAAAATTCGCAAAGATAGTTTTCTTATTTTTTATCATAAGTAGCCGAAGTCACTTGAGGGGAGGGTTGGCATGCACATAAACAAGAAGATGATGAATATGTTGTTCAGGCATACTCCTCACTGGTGGATGCCAGCTGACTTGGTAGGTACGCGACCCCCCTGCAAATGCTAAATGTCTCCTCTTTTCCCTTCCGTTCTCAGCAGTTGTCGGACGGACATTAAGCTCCCCTTCCTAACATACCTACTACTTGTAGTAATCATCTAATTTTATTGCACTGGAAGTAGTGCTTTCCCCCCCCCAGCCAAATAGGATTTGGTGCACGTCCGAAACACCCAGGGCTTTAGAGATAAAGGGCTAGTCCATCCCTTTGAGAGACTGAATGCCGACCCGTGTCTGGAAGGGAGGGTGGAAAATGGGTAGGTCACTTGTTTCTACGTCATCGCGCTGGCCTGCTCTCCGAGTTCGTTTGTCAACCTGCCTACAGGATCCAATTTTCCTCTGTTATTGGTTTTGTACGCCCACGTCTTTTCTTGGTTTATAGTATTTGTTTCACGTTGTGTTTTATTTAAGTTGTACACTGAGTGTTGATTTTTATTTACGCTTTTTAACGAAAAAGTTAATACGACTGAATCCCAAGCAGAAACTCCTAAGAGCCTGGGTGTTTATTTAACATCTGAACTGCTGGAAAATGCTTTCAGAAATGAAGAAGTAGAGGATCTGGTGACAATGACTTCGACCGAAAACAGCTGTGAGGATATGAACTTTGAATTTTTTGAAGACGCATCTCCAATTGCTTGGGAAATTGACTTGAACGAGCAGTCAAGAGAACTCTCCATTTCTGAGCAGGAAGCCATGGCCTAAATAGCTGCTGGATACATAGCATATCGCGTTCGCGATAAAGATCCTTCTTTAGGAACTGATTCTAAAAACTGCCTCGATATTAATTCTGTTCAAGATAATTGGGTAAAACTAATATCTGTAGGCGGTTTGACAGTACCATCATGTTCTTGGAATAATACTGTGAAACAGTTTGAACAGATTTTCTGCGCAGTTCATGGCACGACATTTAGAAAAGGAATAGGTGTTATTCGGGAACTCATAAAGGAGCTAGAAAAGCGTTTCCTATCTGTCAACAAGGATGCTATTCGTCTGTTTTGCAGAATCCGAACATTTATTCGAATTCGTTTTTTGAACTGAAATTCACTATTAGTGCAGCGCAGGAAAGCTCTGCAGAAAATGAAAAAATTGATTGACTCAAACGTTCACATTTGGTGCAATGAAGAAAACAGTTTCCAGTTCGTGCAATAAGGAACATATCTTTACTTCATGAAGTAAATTTTGTTCACCCCTTTTTAAACGCAGTGAACTTCAGAAATCATGATGGATATAAAATGTAAGTAAATAATTTTGATTTTATACATTAACATAGTGTTTGAACTACTTTTGCAGAGTTTGAAGAACTCAGTAGCTTTCAGTGTCTTACAGGTTTTAAACAACTAATGTTTGTGAGAGAGAAAAAGTTTTTAAACCACTAATTCTAGGGAATTACTATAAAAAAAAAAAAAAGAAGGAAAGATACGCTAAGTTTTCGACATCAGAAAAATAGGGTTAGTATATTAAGCAAAATACTTTTTTAAAGAAAACGCATGCATGACAGAAATTGTTCGTTTAAAATTATCGCATTTATACTATTACATCAATGTTTTCCGATTTTAAGACTCAAAATCTTTAACTTTTATTTCCGAAAAAGGCAGAGTCTAATATTTTAGTGAGCATTGCAATAGATGACACATTGTATTCTGTTAAATACGGTAATAACATTAACTGAAGGTGCCTTTCCTATGATGGTCCGTTAGAGCACAGCTCCTCGAGGCTCTTGGCTTCCGAAGAGCCAGCGCAGCTACGTCATCTACTTCGCCTGCGTGTTTCAGGGGTGAAGAGCTAAGGACCAGCCCTTATCTCCCAAGCCCTGCGAAACACCACCGTTGCCAGCGGTTTCTTTGAGAACAGAGGAGAGGAACTTTAAAAAATAAAGGGGTAACAGTAACACCATTTCCTAAAAGGGCATTTTTTAAGCACTAATTTCAAATTTCAAGGCTTTTCAAGAGAGCATTAAAAACACCGTTTTTCCAGGATATTCCAGGCCTTGAAAACGTAATCATGATTTTCCAGGTTTTCAAGCACGCGTGAGCACCCTGTATTAGCATAAAGAAATTAAGCAATCGATGCTGTGCAGCTGCAGTTAACAAAAGACAGACTAACAGTAGTCCGTATTCTTGCTGTCTGTTTTGATTTTTCACCAGTTCAAATGTTCAGCCCCCCCCCCGGTCTCATCTTAAACTGCAATTTTAGAGGCAGTATGATTATATGGTAAGTGAAGGTTCGTGCGCTGTGCGTTCAGTTGCTTGGATTTCCTGTCTGTCAAGCATTGTGGAATTCTAAATGCATCTTACTAATTTTTACTGAGTGGAAGTTTCAAACTTAAATCTTGCAATCATACCCTCCCTGGGGAATCCATTTTGTGTTTCTCATGTGTTAAGTTTGTTTCATTAGGAGTCCTTGTTTTTTTTTTGTAACATTTTGTTGGGGCACATATTTATTTTTTACAAAGAGATGGATCATTTCGTAAAAATAGAGTCTATATATGCCACGCAATACTAGTTATTAGTAACAAGGCTATTGCCATTGTCATGGTCTGAAACATGCCGCTGATGCGGATTATGCGAACGAAAAAATTGTTTTTCTCAGAATTTCACGATCTACGAATCATATGCCACTGCAGATTATATGCGAGATTTTTTTTTTCACAGCCTTTAAAGTATACTCCCTTGTGGATCTCACGAAGGAAAAAAAAATGGTACTTTGAAGTAATATGTACAAAATATTACATCCGCAAATAGTATTTTAATAAAATCGAAATCTGAAATTTTAATTTTTTGGAGATCATCTACTGGAAGAATGGAAAAAGAAAATCGTGCAGCAAATTGGAACTTTATTTTGCAATAAGTGCTTTGGGTAAAAAGAAAAGAAAATTGACAAATATGGATTACCACTTTTCGTTCCAGCGTCATAACAAAACATATTTTTGTTCATGTCTTATTGACTTTGTTTCACCTGGCGCCTACATTTTGGAGCTGGCTCCTAGATCTAAAACATATTTGTCAAGCCCTGGACATGAATAAAAAAATAATAATAATACAGGAAATAAATCCAATTACTACCACTCGGACACCGGGATATGATTAGGAGGCATAAAATTTTTCGTTCAGTGTAACCATCAAACTGTATTTTCCTATTTTTTTTTAAGGCGAATCCACTAACAGTTAAACTGTTTTTTCCTTATTTTAAGGTGCTGTGGTGCGTATTGTTTCATACGAGCTCTTGAGAGGTTCGTGAGCTCCTACCTGGTAACCTGATGCGTAATCTTTAAATAAGCAACTGGAAAAAAACAACAAAAAAAACACAGGCATGATGACAACTGCGAGATGTACTCATTTATTTGAATACCAGATCTACCAGAAAATAATCAATAACATTTTTTCTAACACCACACTTAGCCTTGCTAATGTCATAATCTGTGATCGTCAGGTATCTGACGTTAACTAAAATGTGGTGAAGTCGAACTCTGTTAAGACGAGCTGTTCGGGATCGAACAAATTGCTCGTCATAGCCATTACTCGTATAATCCGAGAAAGACCCAAAATATCAAGGAAATCATTCAAAAAATAAATTTCGTTATCAAATATAGTACATACAATGTTTAATGTTGAGAAATACATGGTATTTACGTTTAGTTGAAATTATCGCACAATATTTCGGTTAGTTAGTTGTGAAATTCTTGAAAAATGCGTACGTACAGTACTACATACACACAGAACTATACGTACCATTATACATACTGTAGTACATACGATGTGATACAGATTAAGTTTAAATTCTTGAGTAACGGACATGTAAACTACATATGTACTGTATGAAATACAATATGTACTATACAGTATTGTAATTTTTGTACCATACAGTACTTCGATAAAATTAAGCACAGGTACAGCAGGGTTCATTCCAGGATTAAAAAAGGGCACTTTTTTAGCTGAAAAGGGCTTAATTCTTTATTTTAATTTATTTTGTTATCTAAATGGAATAAAGTTGCACATAATAATATGCAAAGGTTCAATTATATGAAAAAGGACATAACTTTTACTAGAGTTTTGGGAGAACTGTAAATGTTAGTGTTTATCATATCAGTAATAATTCCAGAGTAAGTAGCCTTCAAGTAGTATATTTTCATCAATATTATGTCAGAAACACACACAGATAAATTTTCAGACAGTCTGAAGTTCATGTACACTGTTGTCCAAAAGTTAAGGACGGATCACATTTTTATGTAGAAATGAAAAAAATGTAGCTAAATTTGGCAGTAGAATTATTGCCAGCCCTGAAGTAGATTTGTTTTCAGGAGTCTGCAATGCAGAAAGGAAAAGCTAAAAACTCTCTGCAAGATAAAGGGAAGCCTAAATATAATTTTTTTAATAAAATTTATAGTCTTCAACAAATTGAAATATTTGATGAATTGATTATAATTAGCTTTGCCCCAACAAGAAAAAAAAATGAGATGCTATTTTATGCAGAATTTAAACATCCCTTAAATGCTTTTGAATTTTTAAGATAATAATCTGGAAGTATAATTAATAGTAAATAATTTGAAATTCATAAGTTTTTTTTTTTTTTGCGTTTAGTTAATCGATTAAACTTTCAATTGCCTCCTTTAAAGGATGATATATATATATATATATATATAGTGCTTGTATTAGTTCCTGCAGCAATGATGTTTTATTGGGGGCCTCATCAGCTGATGATTTAGACAGCTGTGTATGATCATGTCAACTTTGGAAATGATAGTAAATATATATATATATATATATATATCATCATCATCATCATCATTGTCAACCATTATCAATCCACTGCTGGACGAAGGTCTCCCCAAGTTTCCTCCACAACGGTCTGTCTTGTGCCAGTCTCCTCCATGTCACTCCCGCATTTTACGAATTTCATCTACCCATCTCCCATGTGGTCTTTTTCTGGGTCTTTTCCTGTCCCTTGGAATCCAATCTAAAATTTCGGCTGTCCATCTATGGTCTGTCCTTCTGGCAGTATGTCCAGCCCATTGCCATTTCAGGGATTTAACTCTGATCATGATGTCTTCCACTCTCGTCATTTTTCGGATCCACGAGTTCCTCTTCTTATCTCTCCTGGTTATACCAAGCATGCACCTCTCCATGCTTCTTTGAGTTGTCTGCAGCCTTTGTATGTCTCTTTAGTTAAGGTCCACGTCTCTGCACCATACGTAAGCACTGGAAGGATGCATTGATCAAACACTTTTCTTTTAAGACATAATGGCATATTGCTCTTGAAAATTATGCTGTTTCTTCCAAAAGCTCTCCAGGCAAGTTTTGTACGCCGATTAATTTCTTCATCAATGTGACCCTCACTTGATATCTGCTGTCCAAGATAAACATATGTATCTGTTATCTCCAGTTTTTCTCCATCAATCGATAAATCTTCATTTCTTGTAAAAGCATTGAACATCACTTTTGTCTTCTGAAAGTTCATTTTTAATCCCACTTCTTTACTCTTGTCAGCAAGTTCCTGGATCATACTCTGCAGCTCTGATGGGGTAGTTGCAAAAATGACTACGTCATCAGCAAAACGAAGGTGGGTTAGATAATCTCCATTAATCTTTATCCCTTTGTTTTCCCAGTTCAGTGATTGAAAGACATTTTCCAATGTGGCATTAAAGAGCTTCGGAGATATGGTGTCACCTTGTCTCACTCCCTTTCCAATTTTTATGTGTGTTGTATTTTCAAACAGCCGAATCTTTGCACTTGCATTTTCATAGATGTTATTAATAATATTAATGTATGCATCTTCAATACCGCAGGATTTCAGAGCCGTGGTAACTGCTGATGGTTTCACCGAATCAAAGGCTTTTTCATAATCGATAAAAGCCATGCACAATGGAAGTTCATATTCCCTCGCTCTTTCAATTAGTCCTCTCAGTACGTGGATATGATCTATTGTGCTGTAGCCACTCCTGAATCCAGCTTGTTCTCTCGGTTGAGCCATGTCCAGTGTTACCTTCAAGCGGTGTGAAAGAACTTTAGTGAAGATTTTATAAACCACTGATAGGAGGCTGATAGGTCTGTAGTTCCTGAGATCCTCAATGTCACCTTTTTTATGTAGCAGGATCATTGTAGCGTTGTTCCAATCCTCAGGAATCTTCCCTTCATTAAGGCATCGAGTGAAAATTTGGGCGAGTACTGTTTCAATTTCTCCACTTGCTTCTTGTATGATGTCTATAGTAATTCCATCTTCTCCTGGAGCTTTCCCCCGCTTCATGTTCTTGATTGCATGAGCAACTTCTGCTGGGAGGACTGGAAGAACTCTGGTACCTTTCATGATGTTTGGAGTACATGTATCATCCCTTTCATATAATTTGGAGTAGAAATCTTTCACTCTTGTCAAAATTTCGCCTCTATTTCTTGTTATAGAACCATCTTCTTTTCTCAGAGCCATAATCTGTTTTCTTCCCTTACTGAGATGTCCCTTTGCTATCTTTAGGCTTTGGTTGTTTTCAATTACTTTCCTCACTAGCTCACAGTTGAATTTCCTTACGTCTTCAGTGATACTTTTTCGTGTTGTCTTGCATAGCTCTATATATTCCACTTTGGAAGTCACATCTTCTTTAGTTGTCCTCATCTCTCTTCTTTTTTGCATCAACATTTTGGTTTTTCCTGATAATTTGTTCACATGCAACTTGTTCTTAGACCCAGCTAATTTTGTTGCTGTTTCCATTAGAGCTTTGGTTACTTTTCTGTTAACTTCCGAAATATCCACTTCTTCCGATGTTAGGCCTTCTAAAGCAGAGAATCTATTCTTCAGTTCCAACTTGAAAGTATTATGGTGTTTTTTAAGGTTGGTTATGTCAATACATTTTGTTTGTCTTATGAGCTTGCCACGTTCCAGTTTAGTGTTGAGGTGCATCTTACATCTCACCAATCTATGGTCACTACCTGTGTTGAACTTGTTCAGCACACTGCAGTCTTCGATGACGAATTTTTTGTTACACATAATAAAATCAATTTCACTTGTCGTCCCAATTGGATGTCTCCATGTCCATTTCCTGTGTGGCTTTTTCTTGAAAAAGGAGTTCAAGATGAAAAATCCTTCTGCCTCTGCAAACTCAACGAGAGTATTTCCACGCTGGTTTCTGTTGCCGTGACCGAATTTACCTACTGAAGTTTCATTCTGTTGCCGTTGCCCTATTTTTGCATTGAAATCTCCCATAATTATCTTCAAGTGCTGCTTACCTTTATTATTTAGATGACGAATTTCCTCATAAAATTCTTCAATTTCTTCTTCAGGATGACTTGTGGTGGGTGCATAAGTTTGAATAATCTGAGTCTGGTATCTTCTCGATAGTTGGATAACGAGTCGTGCAGCTCTGTCAGAGGAACTTTCAACTTCTACCACTTTAGTCTTCAGTTTCTTGTTTATTATAAATCCAACACCACTAGTTCTGCCAGTATCTGTCCCACGATAGTAGAAGAGATGTCCACTTTTCAGTTCAATGAGATCTTCTCCTTTTCTCCTTACCTCACTTAGCCCGACGATGTCCCACTTGATCCTTTGTAGTTCCTCTTCCAATTCAAGAAGCCTTGAATCAGAAGATAGGGAGCGTCCGTTATACGTCGCCAAGGTCAGCATCAGATGGCAGCCTAGTCCGGTCCTCCGGGGATTCTTAGCACCCTCTGCCTTCATGTCGCACTGGCCGCTGCCTTGGCCCAGGTACATTCCAGCTGCCGGAGACTGAGGGCCAAGATTTAAGTTGTAGAGTCATTTTGGAGGTGTTTGGCCATAACTCACCACGCTGGCCAAGCGGGTTGGTGAGTGTGGGATAGCATTTCCTCTGATCCCGATGGTATAGTTATACCGCTATTGGCGGTCGTCAGAGCCCCTTTAGTGGGAACAGGATGCACCACGAGAAGGCGGGGTTGACATTTGTCAAGGAGAGGCTGTGATGTTACGCATCACCTGACCTTACATCCCTTTTTGTTTTTATATATATATATATATATATATATATATCACATTTCATTTGTTTGTAAAACTGGTTGCCCATATAGAATTTTTGTTTGGAATCCTTTTGTGCACTGTGCAAAAATTTACTGAATTTGTGAAAATGTGGTGGAAGCATTTTCATTGATACAATTAAATCCCAAAAAATTAAAATAAGTAACAAGGCAAGACACTTCTTGTAAAGCCCCCCAAAAAATAAAAAATAAAAAAAAATACCCTCATCAATGTGAAATGAAATTATCTGGAAGTAAATAAAAAAGAAAAAATTGTGACCATCAGCTACTGGAATGCTGCATAATCAGTGTTCGAAGTGGGCCGGTATGCCATACCGGTAGTTAACAAACATCGAAGTGAGCATACTGCCAGTTAAAAAACATTATTTACCATGTAATAAATTATAAACCCGTCACAAACTACGGAAAGAAATTAGGATAAAAGCATAAATTTTAACACAAAAATCGGCAAATTACATTTTTAACGGATAAAATTGATAAATGATTAGCAGCTGCAACTGAAAAAACAAAGTGCTTTGCTGCTACACTACAGTTTTATGTAGAAATGAAAAGAGCAGAAACATACTGAAGCAGAATGGCTTTCAATTTAAAATCTTGGTGTCGACCATACCGGCAGTAGCTCTGTGCTACTTCGACCACTGTACAAAATACATATATCAAACTGACCATAGGACAAAAAAGCTGAACTTTTTGCCCAGGTGAAAAATCAGAACGTGCAGCAAGAAACTGAATATAACACAGCACGAGCAAGATGGGATTGTTCACTGTAATTTATTTATGTACGAGCAGATATTAAACTGCTACACACCGCTGCATTCACTATATCAAATTACTGAATTCAAAACAAAATAAAATTGTTCAAAAGGTAGTGCTTCAAACACTGCTTTTTTTTTTTTTTTTGTACTTGCTAGAACATCAGCTTAATTTTCCTCTTGTGTTGCTTTTTTCTCAGAAAGTTCCACAGCCATATATATTTGTCTTTTGTTAATTCTGCAGCTGCCAAACAGTTGCTTAGTTTTTCCTTCTGTTGATGTCATTCCCATTTCTTCATTGTCACTTTTTTAATCCTTTTATTCTTTCAGACAATTTATCCATCCTGCTAAAAGAACTTTCAGCCTGAGGACCATGAATGCATGATATCAATGCTGTCACCACTTTAGATAAAATGATGTAACTTTCAGGATATGAATACTTTTGAACATCATTCATCAATTCGAACAAATTTTCAAACTTCGTCACTTCCGTTTTTGGAAAAACTTTCCACCCTTATCAAGCTCTTAAGTGCAGAAATTTAATGGGGGGGAAGTAACATTTAACAACAACACACGAAATTGAGAAATTGCAGGAAGAAAAAATTATGTTTGCGGGAGAAGTCTTCGCTCGACCGACTACTGTTTTCAGAGACTTTCCTCTATTTTTTGAGCTGAAAAGCAGTATTTGTGGAATAAAAATGATATGTAAGAACACTATTAGGCAAAAGGAACAGTGTGCGATGGGAGAAATCTTCGCTGCGTCTAACTTCCGTTTTCGAAAGTTTCAAAGGATGGAATTCAGTCCTTAAACGGAAAGCGATCTCCCCATTCCCCTTAAACTTTTTGTTCAGTTGTGCATTGATCTCGAGTATGCCCAAAATAATAACGGAAATGGCGAAATTCTTCCATTCCACAGAAGAATCTAGTGTCTGAAAACTACAGGAAAATCTTTGCGTCGTCTCAACTTCCGTTTTCGGAAATTGTTGCCCACAGTTTCTTGCTGAAATATTGCTAACATTTATGCAATAACATGATATTTTACAACAATACTGGACATAGAAAATATCATGAGAAAAAAGAAATTACGTTTAAGGAAAAAATCTTCCCTCCGTTTTTTGTTTTCGGAAGTTTTGAAAGACAAGATACATTCCCCAGACGGAAAACGATCCCCCTCCTCCCCATTTATCTTCAGTTCTGCATCGATCTCGAGAATGACCCAAATAATGACCAAAAACAGCGGTATTCCTCTGAAAAATCTCATGTATGACAAAACAGCTGTGAAGTGCAACAGGGGACATAAAAAATGCGTAGAAGTATGATTTTACTAAAAAATAAAATTGTTTTTTTTTGTCACTTGAATTTAACTAAGATGAAAGTTACCTGGAAGATAAAAAAATACTGCGACCGTCAACTTCCGGAATGCCACGGAAACGGAGAACAAAACGTTGCAAACGCTGAAAAATATGGCTCTTGAAAAAAAAAAAAAACACATACATCTTTAATATAACTGAAACAAAGCTATCTGGAAGCTAAAAAGGAAAATCTGCAGCCATCAGTTCCCAGAATGCCGCAGCATAAATATGCCCATAAAAACGGAGTAGGGACGATAAAAAATGTGCAAAAGTGATTTTTGGAAAAGAAAAAAACCTTCGTAAATCTTACTGAGGTGAAGTCATCTGGAAGAGCAAAAAGAAAAAAAATTTGGAAGTTAACAAAGGCTTAAAAAATATTGCTCTTGTAAAAAGTTATGAAAAGAAAATGAAATAAAACTGAACAAATGTTATTTCATCGTTCTGGGTGGTGTAGTGGCTAGCATACTCTGGCGCTATCCGGGAAAGTGGGTTCGATTCCCGCTCCAGGATGACAAAATTTAAGTTTTCGGATGTTATCTGACTTACCACCCATGTCATATTTACACCAAAAGACGGATTCACAACTTCAAAATTCAACTGTTACTTGATCTATCGACGCACGTCTGGAAGTGGGATCTAACGTTAAAATCGCGCAAAATTTCCCTTTCTTTGCTATGCTAGAAACAATGAATGTTAAAGAAATAGTCAGAAAAATCAGTCTGCGCACCTTTCCAAAAAACTGCGACGGGCGTAGCCGTGTTGCGCTGTTTGTTCCTGGGGTTGAGTTGAATAAATAGTTAATGAAATAAATAATATAAACTTCTGAAACTTTGTGAAAGCAATCTGCAAGGATTAAAGTAATCTGCGGCACCCGCCGCAGTGACTGAAGGTTATAATTAGAATACTGATGGCTAACTTCGAGAGATTTTTAGGATCGTACAAATTTCCTGTAGGTGGGCTGGGAAGGGGAACACGAAGGGTGGGAGTGCATACGAGTGGATGCAGAGACAGAGAGTGTGTGTGTGTGTGGGGGGGGTTAGTAGAGTAGAGGGAGCAAATACTGGTCACGTCTTTTGTCAGTAATTTTTGTACAAACTCGTTCCTCCCCTGTAGATCAGAAGGCAGGTCCTGTTGTTTAAATCTCACGATTCCTTCCTTCCCTGCCGGCATAGAGAAACAAACAATAAGTGATTGTATCTTATCGGTTCCCGTCTTCTAGGTTCTACCAATCCTAACCAACGGGGGTCATTACGACTTTCTAGACGTAGACTAGAGGTTAATATGGAGTGGGTGCGCTATTTTGGTTTCACAGCAGTGTAGGATTCATTAGGGCAGGTCCACGTGCACGTTTTGCAGTTTCCATTTTAGGGCGGTCAGGATGGGATTTTTTAAATTTAAAGGGCAGTAGGGCGCATAATTTTAACGTGAGGGCAGGCAGGGCTGCATTTTTCAAACCTGAAGGCGGGCAGGGCGTGCCGCCCTGCGAAAAACACCTAGAATGAACCCTGGGAACAGTACTATCTGCATAAAGCACATATCCTTTTTATTTCGTATGAAAAAATTTGGTTAATTTTAGCTGCGTTGTCCTTGACTTCAACCGAAAATCCATCAGATTACGCTTAACAACTGATAATGCACTGAACACACACTCATTGCCAGAATTAGTTTCATAAAATCTAGTCAAAACATCCAAGGCATCTTGTGCTTCATTGTAAGTCAGAACTTGTGTTTCTGTAATGTTTTCGCAGTCAGTTTCAGTTTCTTCGTTCACCGCAATGACTTCTTGCACAATTTGTTCCTCCGTTAAAATTTCAGTTGTTAGGACCGCAGCGTCAATGTCGATAAAATCGTCAAGAGAATTGCAATTGTTACAGGTGCTTAAATCTCTACTTTGTAATCATTCTGATAAGGGGAGATCATCGTCATCAATCACTTCAGTACTTTCTACTTAAGTCTCCTTTAGAAGACCAGCCTTCCTATAACAATTTTTAATGGTTGTCGGAGTGACACTATCCCAAGCTTCTCTCATAAGACGAACAGCATCCAATATGGAAATCTTAATTTCTAGCTTTTCCATTTTCTGGATTAATTGTACGGTTAGAAATCGCCGAAAATGACACTTAAAGCTCCTAATAATCCCTTGGCCCATAGGCTGTAGAACTGATATTGTGTTTGGTGGTAGGAACACAAGTTTGATATTTGTCAAGTTTTCTACTTTGGGATGTGGCTGGGCAGTTGTCTATTAACAGCAAAATGTTTCTGTTTTTCTTTCGTAGTTCACGATCCCATTCATGAAGTTCTCCCATAAAGATATCTGATGTCATCCATGCCTTTCTGTTTGTTTTATAATCAACCGGGAGATGCTGAACATTATTAAAACATCGAGGCTTTAACGATTTGCCAATCACCAATAATTTTCTTTTTTCATTTCGTGCCATGTTCGCACAAATTAGAACGGTTAGCCGATCCTTTGCCAATTTACCTCCAATGCATTTTTCGCCTTTAAAGGTTACCTTGTAAAAAATGCCCGTGTCATAAGCATTGAATATGTTCTGCTCACTGAATTCAGAAATGAAGCTGGGCCAAATGCTTTTTAATCATTGACTTACAGATTTCGTATCTGCAGACATTGATTCCCGACATTTTTGCATAAACAATATTGTGTCTGTTCTTAAAGCGATCAAGCTACCCATTACTGCATATAAAATTCTAGTGACCGAATTCTCGTGGAAAAATACTGCAAATTTTTCCGCTTGCACTTTTAAGATCGGTTCATTGATAGGAAAACCAGCATCATGTTGAACTTTAAATCAACAAAGTAAAGCTTCATCAATATCATTCTTTTTCACAGTTTTTCCATTTTTTTTTTTTTTGCAATCTGTAAGATTGTTTTCAAATGCTGACAAAACTGCATCTTTGTTCTTCCACAATGCTGACAAAACTGCATCTTTGTTCTTCCACAATGTAGATGATAAAGCCCGTGCTTTTTGCAAATAGCTGAATTTTTCTCGCAGTTTTGCAGTTTCCTGAATAATATCCATTTTCTCCCTGATGGAGAGAGCCTTTCTTTTAACACCAACCATTTTGCTCACAATATCACACTTAATAAAAAAGGGGGAGGGAAAGCATAAGTGATGTCGCAGGAGTAGGGCTGCGTGCAACTTTCTGATTAAAAAAAGGTTACGATGTGTCCCACGTGCGAAGTTGAAATACTGAATGCACTAAGAAAACATGCGTCGGGTTAGACCATAGGGCTCAGCCAATGAGAGAAAGCGAATTCCAGGAACCCTCTCATAAACAGTGGCAAAGGAAAGGCTGGGAATGGGAAGCTTTCCCCCACAAAATGCCGCCCCCACCTACCCTTGGGCTGAAATGCAAGACATCATAAAACACTCCCCGCTTTTCTCTCGGAGCAGGTGACAGACACACAGGCGGTCTTTTTGGGTAATAGATCGCTAATTGACGCCACCTTTCAATGCTGTGCTATCTTTACTGGGTGTAAAAAAAAATATCTGGAGTCTTGCAAATTTGCTCGCTTAGAACAGAGTTGATACTCGTAACAAGCGGGATAATTTAACACTAATTGATTACGAAACCAAACTTCTTCTGGAATTTACTCGCTATAGCCGGGATCTTGTTATACCCGAGCTCGTCTTAACCAAGTTAGACTGTATATATCTCCTCTACCTCGCAAGAATAGGCACTGAGATATATATCTCCGATTACTTTATTTCTCAAGCTGTCATTCCTTGATCATTTTCTCTTATGGCTGGCATGGACAACTAGACAATTCATTAATTCCTGAAATAGAACTATTTCATGCCTAAAAATTCTGTTGGATATTGCGTGAGCTGTAGATATCGTTAATCAATATTCAACTTAACTGCATAATTTATAAGCATTTAGTACTGTATATTGGTAAGCTATACGGGGAGAAAAAGTTTATATTAAATCTTTTCGTCACTGAATGGCTAAGAACATATTTTCGATGTCCATGGCATAATTGTAAACTTTTTCACCACACAGCTCATATTGGTACGCTGTACGGAGAAAATGGTTTATATTAGCTTTCCTCGTCGTTGAATGGCTAAGAATGTATTGAATAGCATCTGACAATTTGGAGTGAAATGAACCTTTAGTAATATTTTACAGCTATATCACTTGAAATGTCTTAAACATAACATTAATTCACCATCTTTCATCCTTCCTCCTTCAAGCATCACATCAAATGATCATGCGCTGGTAAAATCTGACCGACGCGTGCAATGGTAAATCTGACCAACACGTGCAATGATCTGCCGCCAGTCCGAAGGTCAACATCAACTTCCGTTGCCGTTTGGCTGGCTGCACGCGGTTTCACATTGGCAAAATACAAGCCGTGCATCATATTTTAAAATTCTTTTCTCAGCGCGCATGCGAAAGCCCAAGATTTTTTTTCTTTATTTGTTAGATTAAACTTTTCTTTAAAAACGAAAACAATTGCGACTTTCTAAGCGCTGTACTACACTGCTTTTTTTACGTTTCGAAAAAGGCTCTCCCGATGCACTAACTCAGAAACTAAAGATAGAAATTCGTGCATTAGCATTGCACCAATTGGTTCCTTGGAGGAAATTACATAGAAGTGGTGATTTTGATACTTCTTTTCATCCAAACAACGGATATATTTGCGTTTTTACGCGATTAAGGCCTGCCCTGCACCACAATTCGAAAATTAATTTCTTCTAATCTATGGGAAATAAAAAAATTAAACTCTCGGGATTTTCATACATTGGGATGATCTATTCATGAAAAAAAAATCTTAAAAATCGGAGATGAAGTGGTGGATAGCATCTGACGATTTGGCGTGGAATGACCCAGTGGTATGCTAATTCCTTTATTGTTAATTTTTTGTCTTTACTGTTGCGTTTTCATAGCCGTAATACATTGTTATTTAAATTGTTTGTCATCAGCAAGGAAAATGTCAGATGTGGAGTCCTGTACAGATGATCCAGAACCGATCAGACAAGACACAATCATTTCATATGAAAAAAGCCGCCCGCCCCGATGCAAAAAATGCGTCGATTGTGAAACTGTTGCTCCACCTCTGGCAATAGGAATAACTTTCAAGTCATGAACTGAAAACCCTTTATTTAAATTAAAGGTTGGTTTAAGCCAGTAAGCACATGATAAATCGAAAGCATGTTGCAAAGCATGCAATAAAATTTTAAATTGTGGTAAAAGTGAACTTGAAAGACACGTAAAATGCATGAAACAGTAACATTAAGCCAATAAATAATACAAATAAAATTATTTTTCAAAGTTTTACCTAAAGATCCAGACTTACAAATTTTGCTAGTAGACATTGACCGCCAAGACCAAAATTGTTAGTGGCCATAAAAAAAACAAAAAAAACCTCAGTAGCCAAACTTTGAAAAAAAAAAAAAAAAAAATCAAATTGTATATTTCATACTAAATTATTTTTATAAAATTGCTTAGTATAATATCAGTATGTTTTATTTTGCATATTTCAGTTATAGTATTCTTACAAGTTGAAACTGAAGTAATAAAACAAATGCAGGAAAGTGGGAAGATCGCGCGGGGAAGAGGAGTGCGCTTATGGGAGAAATGTTTGCATCGTCCGACTTCCGGTTTTGGAAATTTTTCCGTGATTTTCAAGCTGAAATACAAATATTTATGCAGTTTAATATTGCTTAACAATAACACTGGGCAGAGTCAACATCGCGAGAAAAAAGGAATTACGATTGAAAAAAAATCTGAACTCCGTCGACCTTCCAATTGATCTTGCGAACGACCAAAATAATAACGAAAAAGGCGGAATTCTTCGATTTCGGAAAGAATCTGATGCCCGAGATTACAGGGAAATTTTTGCAGCGTCTAACCTCCGTTTTCGCACATTGTTGCCTGCCTACAGTTTCAAGCTGAAATACTTTTATGCAATAAAATGATATTTAACAATAAAACTTTAAACTAAGGCAACATCGGGAGTAAAAAAATTT
Source organism: Macrothele yani (assembly GCA_039090855.1). Lineage (NCBI taxonomy): Eukaryota > Metazoa > Arthropoda > Arachnida > Araneae > Macrothelidae > Macrothele > Macrothele yani. The sequence goes on from CM076996.1 coordinate 145,613,197, forward strand.
ACGATTACTGTAACTTTTTCACTCAATTCAACTACCGTTTTCGAAAGTTTTGAGACACGAAATACCGTCTCCAGACGGAACTTACCCCCACCCACCCACCCGCAAATTGTCTTCAGTTTTACACTGATCCTGAGAACGATCAAAATGACAAAAAAAAAAAAAATGCGGAATTCCACGAGTTCACTTAAGAATCTCATGCATATCATAAAACAATGAAATTTAAAAAAAAATGAAAATTCGTAGAATCCATAGTTTCGACAGCGAGGTTCGCAGTCAGCCAACTAAATCCGTAGAAACTATGGACACTCCGTAGTAGTTCGCAGGTATGGAAATATTATTACAATACAACCTCAAAAATCTGGAATCTTCCGGAGATCCAGACTATGCCGATTCCGGATTTTAGAATTTTCCTATGGACTATGCAGGCTTTTAGCGAACATTCATTAAAAATAATAAAAAGAAAATGCTTAACTTCTAAAGTTTTCATCGGATTTTGACAAAATTTCACATGGGAGTTTATTTTGACGTGTCTTGGTTACTATAAAATTTGCATTCAGTTACTTAAAAAATTGGAGAATTTTTTTTAATAAAAATTTCTCCCAGCTGGGACTTTTTCGACGCAGACAGTTGAGCTGCCAACCACTGGCTTTCATCCCCACCGCAATCTTGCGAACCTCGTTCCCCTACAATGACTCATCAGCCATGGCGCATTCTTTGTGATCAAAAACAGACGCCCTCGCCTATTTTATAAACCTTTTTTTTTCTTTTCTGCTGTTTAAGCAGAATGAAAAAGGTGATGGCCGACTTCCATACAACTCAAATTTTGTGCCATTTCGTGCGATTTCCATACAGATTCCTTGTCAGGTTACAAACTGTACTTCATAAATAGCCCTATGAGATAGAGAGAGAGAGAGAGAGAGGAGAGAAAAGACCTAAGTAAGCTAAAATTGCGAATAGTAACTTGCCATAGAGATTCGTTACCATGATTCCCATACTACATACGTTGAATAAATACTACGTACAGTAATCACGTGAAAACTTTTTTGATTATCAGCGTCGAGTTAAGTTCACATGAACGGAATATTTGCCGAAATTTCTGCCACACTTCAAAGTGTGTGCCTCCTCTCCCATCACGTTAACCCCCCCCTTCCTTAATGGGCCACCCAGTTCTGAGCAGCTAGCGTCGACACTGCCCTGCATTTGTTAACTTATTTGCCATTAAGGTATGACATTTTCTGTTCACCACAGATGTATTTCTTTTTTTTTCTCTTTTAAAGACAGAATAGTCCCACACCTCAAATCCCTCAGATCCTAATTTACGACCTCTGGCAAACAGAGAACGAATTTCTAAGAGAGAGCACCGCAAGTGGAAAAGCTCTTTTTATCAGATCTCTTTTATTTTCTTGCGATTTGAAAGTCGCTGCCTAGTTTTTCAGCGTCTTTGTGCATTGTTATTGTGGAGTAATGCATTAAACAAAACAAAACAAAACAAAAAATAATTCCTAATCAACAGACAGTTAAAGTAACTTGTCAATATGAGGACGATAACTGCGTTGCTACTGATAGACAGAAGCTCATAAAACAGAGCGGACAAATTACGATCGCTAAACAGTAACACGAGTTCCATACTTGTTTTTCATAAATTCGTAATCAATAATTGCGATACAATGGGTACTACATTAACAAAAACGTACTCATACGTTCAAGGTCTGTTAATGTTTCTCATTATTTCTAAATTTATTGGCATGATTAATAAAAAATAATAACAACGGAAATAAATCCAATTGCTACCACTCTGACACCGGGATGTGATTATAGGAGGCATAAAAATTTTCGTTCAGTGTAACCGTCAAACTGTATTTTCCTATTTTTGGGCTACACCACGAACAGTTAAACTGTGTTTTTCTTATTTTTAGGGTACTGTGGTACGTTTTTGTTTCATATGAGCTTCTGAGAGTTTTGTGAGCTCCCACCTGACGCGTAATCTTTAAATAAGCAACTATAATATAAAATAAATAAATAAAAAACAGGCAAGATGACAACTGCAAGATACACTCTTTTATTTAAATACTAGATCTACCAGAAAATAATCGATAACATTTTTTCTGAGCCTTGCTAATGTCATCATCTGGGATCGTCAAGTATCTGACGTTAACTAAAACACAGTATATATCTCCTTTACCTCGCAAGAATAGGCACCGAGATATATATCCCCGATTACTTTATTTCTCAAGCTGTCATTCCTTGATCATTTTCTCTTACGGCAGGCGTGGACAACTAGACAATTGATTAATTTCTGAAATAGAACTATTTCATGTCTAAAAATTCTGTCAGATATTGCGTGAGCTGTAGAAATCATTACTCAATATTCCAAAAACTGTTTTCAACATCAATTGCATAATTTATAAGCGTCAGTACTGTATATCGTTAAGCTATACGGGGAGAAAAAGTTTATACATTAGTTCTTCTCGTCTTTGATTAGTAAGAACACCAACATATTCCCGACGTCTGTTGCATAATTTTTATGCGTTATTTGTGTGTTACCTTTTTCACGGATAGCTCATATTGGTAAGCTGTACAGAGAAAATGGTTTATATTAGTTTTCCTCGTCGTCGAATGGCTAAGAATGTGGTGGATAGCATCTGACGATTTGGCGTGAAATGACTTTTTAGTAATATTTTAGTTATATTATTTGAAATGCCTTTAAACATAACATTAATTCACTATCCTTCCTCTTTCAAGCATCACATCAAATTATCGTGTGATCTGACCAACGCGTGCAATGGTATCTTGATCTGCAGCCCGTCCGAAGGCAAACATCCACTCCCGATGCCGTTTGGCTGGCCGGCAACGCTATTCGCCACGCGTGGTTTCACAGTGGCAAAATACGAGCCGTGCACCATATTTAAAATTTATTTTCTCAGCGCACACGCGAAAGCCCAAGGGTTGGTTTTTTTTTCTTCATTTGTTAGACTAAACTTTTCCTTAAAAACAAAAAAACAACTGCGATCTTTGAAGTGCTGTACTACATTGCTTTTTTACGTTTAGAAAAAAGGCTCTCCCGTTGCACATAACTCAAAAACTAAAGAAGATAGAAATTCGTGCAATGCACCAATTGATTCCTTGGGGGAAATTACGAAGGAGTGGTGATTTTGGTACTTTTTTTTTATCCAAACAATGGAGATATTTACATTTTTACGCGATTAAGGCCCGCCATGCATCAGAATTCGAAAATTAATGATTAAGGCCCGCCATGCATCAGAATTCGAAAATTAATATCTTCTTACCTACGGGAAATAAAAAATAAACTTTCAGGATTTTCATACCTTGGGGTGATCTATTCATGAAAAAAAAAAATCGTAAGAATCGGAGATGGAGTGGTGGATAGCATCTGACGATTTGGCGTGGAATGACCCTATGGTTAGGATGAGAACAGGGTCAAATAGATGTTAAGTGCAGATGGATGTCAAATTACTCATGCAAGAATATATGCCCCTAAAAAACCTTAAAATCACATCGTCCTGGAATGGGACTTCAGGTTTTATTTTGAGTTGCACAGGTGTGGGGGTGGTGCAGAGTCTAAAATTATGACCTTACATATACATAAAATGTCACTTTTTTATACAAAAGTGTCCTTTTCTCAGATATGACCTTTTCCAGGAATAAAGTGCTCCTTCATGATACAAAAGTGCCCTTCTTTCAGATCTTATGACATTTTGCATGCATAATGCACTTTTTTAAATACAAATTTGCCCTTTTTCAAAAAATTAGTGTCCTTATCTGTTTCTAGGGCAAACACTACATTTGCACTTGTAGAAAATAAACTAAGTGCAGAATTAATTCTCGAACAGCTGAGAAATGAGTATTTAAATGCATATTTGTTATTTTTAAAATACTGTCTCACTCATTTCAATAGCTTTAAAGCCTTATTTCAGTCTAGAAAAACACTGACTCATTGTCTTGTATGAAAAGTGTTACATTTATTTCAACAACTGCTTTCAAATTTTTTGAAGCCTGGATTTGATCCAGAAAATAAATCCTGCCCATCCATCAAACCAATTGCCATTAGAGGAAGTTAATTTAGGGCCTCACTGTGCAGATTTATTAGAAGGTTTTCCACTCAAATGTGAAAATGGCATCAATGAACTGAGATAGAATTACGCCTTGCATTTTTTACATTACTGTTGCTAAAGAAATGCAAGCTCGTCTGCCTAAAGAACAAATTTTGGTAAATGTGTAGATTAGCGTCCTAAATTATTTCATCGGAAAAATGTTAGTACCTGGAAAAAGTGCGACGTACAGATTTTAGAGTATGGAAAATAATTACAAATGGTGCAGAAATTTTATATTTTAAATATCTTTTAAAGATTTGTATCGTAATATTTACCTGTAAGTGCAATGCTGTGAAGAGACCCTGCTGTAGACCTAACGTAATGCTACCGCGACAATGTGAAGCTTTGTTCCATTAAAAAGAAGGTTTCTTGCTGTATCGAAATGATGGGTGTAAGCAGAGATCATGCTAGGATTTTTTCAAAAGAGTAAAAATACTCCTTCACATTTTTTGAAGGAGTATTTTTCTTTCCAAAGGAGTAATTTTAGAGAACGAACAATTATCGCATTAAATTTTTAGCTAAATAATATTTAATATAAAAACAACTAATTATATCTATATATAAATGTCAACATGAATTAGCATGTAATTGAATTTCTTTTAATAAAATAGGTAAATCGTAATTTATCAAAATATCTTACCTACTTGTCTTGTTTTCATCCATGTGGCTGCAGAAAAAAAATGTTAACGGGGAAAAGAAAACTAAATTCAAAACCAAATGAACAAAGATAATCTTTATTTGCCACCTATTATAGTTCCAACCTTCTTTGTTTTGTTTTTGTTTTTCCATTAAATAACAGCTTGCTCAAAATTAAATGCACATTCAACTTTTCCATTTTTTTCACAAAAATGTGGACCCAGTTCTGAAAGAAGAGTTAAAACATCTACACTTTACTCACAAAGACGGTTTCGCTTTTGAGATCTAATTCTATTCTGGGTTGAAAATCCTCTCACACACAGCAGTTGAAAGAGGAATGCCCAATGCTATTTGTGAAAGAATTGAAAATCCTGGGTAAATGGGCATATCATCTACTGTTGAAGACATAATCAGTCTGCAGAACTGATTCATTTTTATGTCTGAATTTCTGCAATACAATGACTGCACCTGGAAAAACTCTTCTTTTATTTCCTCCTCTGTAACACATAGGAAAGCATCAGAAGAATAATGTTTCAACTTATTGAAGGAGTCTAATCGAGAAGAATGAGGAAAGTAAACTCGGATTTAAGACCTGATCAAAGTCAGAAAGTAAATTCATATTCTGTAAGTTGAATCGTTCTGTTAAGTTTTCAACTAATTTATCCAAAAATTGCACTTTTGCACTTTCAAACTCTTTTGTAGAATTTGTACGAATTGATAATTGAATGTCTCTATAGTAACTATTTTCTGTGGACTTCAGGAACTGTTGAAAAATCTATGTCATTGCCCTGAAAGACTAGACTTACACGGTCAACTATTATAAATATATCTCTTAAAAACGATAGCACAGCAACAAAACCATATTCAGTACAGTGCTTTAACAGACCCGGTCCTTTTTCTGTTGGAATACAGGGGTGTTAGTGTGCCTACCATGTTTTGGAGCAATTCTTGGAGCGGGAAAATATGCAATTTAGAGCAGAAACGTTGGGTTTTGGAGCAAGAAAATTTTCATTTTGGAGCAGAACTCGGGTTTTGGAGCAGCTAATGATAGTATTTTTAATTGTTTTTAAGTCAATGCTGTGCTTTTAAGTTATATTTGTATACTGAATTACCATTATTTTATGAACTAAGAAAAAATTTTATATTTAGGTTTGTCGACATTTTACTGCCTCTCTTACGACTGTTTATTAGCATTTCTGTCGTTCCTACAGTGAGATAAATGGGAAAACAATTATACTACCCACGATTTATTGAAAACTGCATCAGCTGCAATATTTTAAGCGTAACACATTAATATCAGGGATTTTCTTCTCAATGCCTTTGTTTCGCATTAACACGAATAGGATGCTACCGCATCCAAGAACTGTTGCTATTGTTACTGAACGCTTGTGAATATACACTTAGGAAGAATAAATAACATGTAATTACTGTTTGTTGTCTGGTTGGTTTTTAGCAGCAAATTTTTCGAGATTCATGGCATTCAGATGAAAATACATTATTTCTGAAACCAACCAACTGGCAAGCCATGAGTACGTGGTTTGCGTGTACATCACAAAATCCTAAGGTTTTCTGAAGGAAAGCGTACCTTCGATATAAAAGGAAAACTAAGGTAACATTTAATAATCAAATTGCAAAATCACCTTTCAGCAGTTGCACCATGATACTCTTCATACAATATTTTTCATCTAGTAATTATCAATGTCAAACTTTTGTTATTGCTGTGAACACAACTGGAACCAAAACTAAGATAGCAGTGAGATTTAGTAGAGTTGGTTAGATAAAAGCTGCTTCCATCACTTAACGCTTGCGTAGTGATGTCTTGGCACGGGATTGCCCCCCTCCTTCAATAGCAGTAGAATCAGTTTATGACTTTTTTGTTGTTGCTGTCTGAAACAGCCACTGCCCTTGCATATGTGGGGTCCTGCATGTATGAACATGGACATTAAGCAGACGATCGCGAGTTAGTAAGTGGTTCAACACACCTTTCATTTGGAAAAAGAAAACTGTGAGGGTGAAGATGTTCCCCAAGGTAGGTCAAAATGAGAAAAAGAAAACCTCCTAAAAATTCTGCTCCCTGAACGTACGGGGCAAAATTCAGACTTTAAGAACCAAAAGATCAGTATTCCTGATAATTGATTACAAGTTATGCGATATAAACAATCCTTTCATTTATCTAAAGTGCTCATGAGCGATTTAACATACATGAGACTGACGAAGAAAAAAACAAAGCTGTACTTTTTAATTTCGTGAAAAATCAGACGGCGCGGTGAGGAAGTGTGATATTAATGCAGCATGAACAAAACTGAATCGTTCACTGTAATTTATCTATGAAAATATTTAACTAGATCACACCGCTGTATTCACAATTATAAAATTACTGAATCCCAAACAAAATAGGGCGGTTTTGAAAGACATAGCTTCAAAATGTTTTTTTGTTATGGGTTTGTTCTTGTACTTGCTAGAACATTAGCTCTGGTTTCCTCTTGCGAGCTAACGCTACTTTCTTCTCAGCAAGTTCCACAGATACATTTGTCTTTTGTTGACTCTGCCACTACACAGCATCCACTGTTTACTTTTTTTTTTCTGCTGTTAGTTTTCCCTTACATATTTCTTTGTTACTTTTCTTTCTTTTTCGTTTTTATTTTTATTCCCTCAGATGACAATTTTATCCATCATGCTTAAAGAACTTTCAGCCTAAGAACCATGAATTCTGATAACAGAGCTTTCACTATTTTAGATAAATGGTGTAATTTTCAAAGAATAAATACTTTTTTTTGAACATCATGCATCAATTCTTACAAATTTCTAAATTTTCGTCACTTCTGTTTTGGGAAATTTCCCCCACCCTTATCAAGCTAAAATGCACACACATTTATGAGGGTGATGACATTTAACAACTACATAAAAGTGGGAACATCGCGGGGAGGGGGTGGGGATACAATCACGGAACAAATCTTCGCTCCGCCCGACTTCAGTTTTCGGAAATTTATCCAACATTTTTAAGCTGAAATACAAATATTTATGGAATAAAATTATATCCAACAATACTGGGTAGAGGAAACATCGTGAAACAAAAAAATTACAATTACGAGAGAAATCTTACCTCCGTCTACTTTCTGTTTTCGAAGGACGAAATTCCGTCCTCCGACGGATAAAACAATCCCCCCACCCCACCACCAATCCATCCAAAATTTCAGTTTAGTAGTGCATCGATCATGTGTTTGGTCCAAATGATTAAAAAAAAGATGGAATTCCTCGAATCAGCGTAAGAATCTCGTGGCTGAAGATTACAGGGAAATCTTCTGGCGGCCTAACTTCCATTTTCGGAAATTGTTGCCGCTGAAATTATGCAATGAAACTATATTTACAACAATACTAAACAGAAGCAACATCGTGAGGGAAAAAAAAATATGATTACGGGAAAAATCTGCACTCTGTTTAACTTCCGTTTTAGAATGTTTAAAAAGACAAAAACGTCCCCAGACGGAATACGCCCCCCCCCTGCCTAACTAATACCCTGAATATTTCTTCACTTTTTGTATTGATCTCGAAAATGACAAAAAAAAAAAAAAAAAAAAAAAAAGGAAAGACGCCGCGAATTCGTGGAAGAATCGCACGTACGAATTAATCGCTGAATCAATTTCGAATGTCGTAAGATTATGCTAAAATATCGATGACCGGTAAAATTTTAACTTTTGGCGCAGATTTCGTCAAAATCACGATATTTTAGCAGAATGGCACAAGAACAACATTTTAGCGCGGGCTGGCGCAGGTCTGGCAGTTAATGCAAGTACTAATGCATCATAACTGATATGACAAGCATCGACAGCACGGCCAAGAGAGAGCCACCGAACAGCATGCATTTCCTTTAGACTAATATTAGGTTCCTGTAATAAGTCTTGCATCATTTTTAATTTTTCAGATCTTATAGTAGATGTGTGAAAATAAACGTAGAGTGAACTCAAAAGTTTTTGGAAGTTCTGAAAAAGTCCTATTCCATTTGATGCTTGCAATACTGCTAATGCTAAATGATGGGCAATGCAATGGTCATGTAAAAGTTTTCGCATCAAATGTTGAAGTTTTTTCCCTAAACCATTATTTTTCCTCATCATAACTGCTGCACCATCTGTAGCAAGACAAATTAATTTGGATAGTGGCACATTTTTTTTTTCAAGAAATTTATCAAAATTTCTTTTATAATGCTTTGAACTGCATTCCCCACTCAGTTTCAGATTTGCCCAAAAACTGGCTTGAGGTTCATTATTGCTTAAGTATCAAACATAAATTACCAGTTTATGGTCAACAGCAATATCAGTTGACTCATCAATTAAAAGTGATATGAAAGGACTTTTACTAATTGTATTATCAAGTTCAGATTCCAATATATCAGACATGATATTTTGAATGGGTTATTGAACTGTGGGATACATTTATATGCTGTTCTTTGATTACTTCATTACATGATTTCATTAGTAATATAAGAGGCTTGGTCTGTGGCAGCTCTTCCTTAGCTAATGTATAAATAGTCTTAAAAACTGCTAACTCACCCTCTGAAACGTTGCTGCTTAAATTTTGAATGACACTGCATGACCTTCGACTCTTTCTGGTTATACACAGCAAACTTGTGTTCAAGTGTATTTTCATGTCTCGCCAAAGTGCTTCTTTGTAAACAGCCAGAGCCATTAGTTGCCATGACTACTTTCATACAGGAATTCTGGCAGATTTTACAAAACATACGATTTACATCCTCATTATAAAGTCACCCATGGAAATTTGCGATACCACTTGGGCAAAATTTTTTCGTGTTTTACAGAATTTGACTCGCTTAGTCCAGAATTACTTAATTTTCTTTTCTTCGTGTCATTATGTTTGGAGTTTAAAGGAACAAAAGCGTTTGCTGCGCATTTATTGTGAACTTTCAAGTCTTGGCTTGCGTTGCCGTTGTCAGTTTTGTCATCTAAAGACGTAACTTTTGGTTTAAAGAAATCCCTTCATAGTCTTTACAGACCCTCTTGACAACCTTTCCATAATTAATTTTACTGTAATATATACGATGAATCACTAACACCAATTATTAACAATGAAAAACGTGAAAATGGCAATTAAACGAACTTCAAAACACGTAGCTCTTCACTTCTTTCACGCCAAGCCTTAACTGACACGCTGCACCGATACACTAGCGTTGTCTCAATGCCGCTGTGGCTGAATCCTTCTTCAGGCAAAGAGTAGAGCTTGAGCTGCTCTCAAGCTCTACTCTTTGCCTGAAGGTTCTTCCGAATGATTGCCGACAGCCGATCCCTAGCAGACTAGCTCGGCAATGGGAACCAAATCTTGATTTTTCATAAACTCTGATATAAAAGTTAACATAATTTCTTGATAAAAAAAGGACCAGTTTTATGACAAAATCCCGGTGTAATAAATTATAAAAGGAAATTTCATATGGAAAAACAATGTGTAAAAATACACATTTCTAAATTTTAAAGCCTATTCAGTGTTTTTAAGGAGTGAAATACACGTGTAGAGGTGTTATCGCGATCTCTGGGTGTAAGAGTACACAAGAAAGCGGTTGCATTGTTGGCAGGAGAGCAATAAATCTTGTAGTGATACGCTACAGAAAATAAGTCCAGATTATACACACTTTATTTTGTTGTATCCTGTACGTTGTTGGCAGGAAAAACCGGGGGAACTCTTTGATTTGCAAAAGATATGTATCAGTGAGATATAAACTGGCCTGCGAACAAAGTATTAAGAGGAGAACCAAAAGTACAGTGGCACAGCAAATCAGCTACGAATGGAAGCCGTTCAAAGCAGAACCGAAAGTTATACTTCTCCAGTTTTCTGTACAACATAGAAAAGCATATTTGTACTTTCCATTTGGAATCAGGGAATCATGTGCGAAAGAACGAAACATTTCTCAAACATCTGCTTTTTAAAAAACAATGACAAAACATGAACAAAATATATTCTGTAGCTCACGAGTACATGATGCTTCGCTCTTCTGGCAAGAATGTACGGGGCTGCACTTGTAGTCATCCTCACGTGAATAACACGCTGCAGTGAATCTTCCTTTTGAGTCATTCCATGTCAAGTCAACACAGTGATTTTACATCACCATCTCAGATTTTGATGAAACTTGGCACAGAGGTAGCCTACATATAGATGAAGAAAAATACTCCAATTTTATTAAAATACGTCGACCCATTTTGAAAATACGGCGATGGGAAGTCATCAAAAATCGCCAAAAAATACCCCACTGCCATAATTTCAAATTGCTGTAGCAAATCTCCTAATTAAGCTAAAATGATGGGAGAGGTGTCATTTTGCAGCATTTTTCAAGAGCTTTCCTATGATATACACCACAATATGGGTTTGAGATGAAAATTATTTTTCAAATTTAAATTTAAATTACCAAAAAGTGCATCTTCAAAAAATTATATACAACACTTTACAATATTGTTGACTAATTCTTTAAGTATGAAAGTGGGACTGTCATGGGTTCACACCTTCATAAAATTTCAAAAATACATATTTCACTAAAAAAATGACATTTTTGTAAAATTTATAGATTTAAGCGAAAATATACATAACTTACCCGTAAATAAATCTTTTTTTTTTTTAATTGGAGGTTTAACGACCACTGTAAGCAACTCAATGGGCTATAAGCAGTCGCCCGTCCCTAATTTAGAGCCACCGACTCCAGGGAAGGGAGAGAGCCAGCGCAGTAAAACAAACACAACATCCATGCCTCACTGGGATTCGAACCCGGACCCCTTTCAGTCGAATGATCAGAAGCCATCGCTTAGACCACTGCGCCACCGGGGCGGCAAAAATAAATTTTTTTTTTTTTTTTTTTGATTGGAGGTTTAACGACCACCGTGAGCAACTCAATTGGCTATAAGCAGTCGCCCGCCCCTGATTTAGGGTAACTGGTTCCAGGGAAGGGAGAGAGCCAGTGCCGTAAGACAAACACAACATCCATGCCTCACCGGGATTCGAACCCGGACCCCTTACGGACGAATGATCAGAGGCCAGCGCCTTAGACCACTGCGCCACCGGGGCGGCAAAATAAATCTTCACTCTTTATTTTTAATACATTCAAATTTACTGTTAACACATACATTTGAACTGTCACTTGCGAAACCTGATACAAACAGTATGTGTATCTTCCTACTACAATTAAAACCAACACCACTCTTCATAACTCAAACTTTTAAGATTTCACTTCTTTTTAAACGCATCATTTGTTTTTACAGTATCATCCCCAGGAATTTGATATATTCTTCCTGTTGGTGTTACTGGGTTTACTTTACAAAGAACATTTACAGATACCCATAGAATATCAGGTTTTGTAGGATATGTATAAGATAGTGATGGGTCAGCTGGGTGAAGGAAAGTAACTTTAACTTCATCAAGACCTGAAAAACGGAGCAAAGTGATATGCGTTAGGCCTATTGCAGCGTCTCATTACACTTACATGTAAATATTACGATAAAAATCTTTAAAAGACATTTAAAATATGAAATTTCTGCACCATTTGCCATTAATTTCTTAATTCTAAAATCTGTATGTCGCACTTTTTCCAGGTAGTAACATTTTTCCAACTAAATAATTTAGGACACTAATCCACACATTTACCTAAATTTTAAAACCAATGAAATTCCTTTGCCCCTATGTTGCATTGAAAACTTCATCAAGAAAAGAATTTAGTGATCTAACAGTTCTTGCAAAAGGATTTAATGTCAGACATAAACTGGCAGGCTATAGAATGGTGACTTCTGCCTCATAACTTTTCAGAAACACATTCTGTCTTTCCTATAGACAGAATGTGGTTTCGAATTGCACCTGTTAAGAATCTTGAAGATAAACTGTGTTTTCCAAAGCTTTGTGAACTGGCAAAGTTTTGTGTTTACCACATTCAAATGCAAAGGCAGATAGATTTTTTTCCTCTGTTACTGACATAAAAACAAAAAAGAGAAACAAACTTAGCTCTGAATGATTGAATACAATGAGTGTTATTCTTTTTTTTTTTTTTTTTTTTATTGGAGGTTTAACGACCACCGTGAGCAACTCAATGGGCTATAAGCAGTCGCCCGTCCCTAATTTAAGGTCACTGGTTCCAGGGAAGGGAGAGAGCCAGTGCCGTAAGACAAACAACATCCATGCCTCACCGGGATTCGAACCCGGACTGAGTGTTATTCATTCTAGCTGCATCAAAAAATTGCACGAAGTTCATTGTTGAAGAAACACTTAAAATTGCACAATACTGAAAACTTATATAATGATAGTAAACATGATTATATTATATATGATACTTATGTGATACAGTAAACATAATGGCTACTATCATACAATTTTTCACTGTTTTTAAAAACAAGCTTAGTGTACCTTTATAATATTAAAATCATAATTTGTGTCTTCATGTTATTTTTTTCAATGTAAAAAGTTTTACATAAGTTAATGAATAAAGAGATAAAGTTGTAAATTTGTGAAAAAATAATTTTAAGCTCAGATGCCAGCCACTTCTTAGACTACGCCATGGAACAGCATCTCAGGCATAACAGCAATTTAAGTCACTATTTATGAAATAAGTGACATAGATGAGCAAAACTTAACAAAATTTGACAGAAATCTGCAAAAAGTTTAAAAAAAAACAAAAAACAAGTGACAGTTCTTAATGTTAGTAGCAAGAAGTGACCAGTTCCTTAGTCTGGGATTACATCATGAAAACTCAAGAAATTGCAGATTCTTTTTCAACTAGGGAAAAAGAATTAGTACAAGATTCTTTTTAACAGTACATGAGGAAAAATCACTGCATTTTGCCAAACTGGAGTTTTCACGAATAAGAAAATAAGGTAGAATATTCATCGGAAAAAAAAAACTGGATAACCTAAATCTTTTAGCCTAAAAATCTCGAAACACAAATTCCAATCGTTCTTTTTGGAACACAATAGGGGAGGGGGATAATTCTTCATAAGCATTCAGTACAGTTTTAAATTGTTTCTAAATATAATAATACTGATAATATGCTTAATTCCAAAACACAATATGCCTTCATTTCATCAAAATATTTTCATAAAATAATCGAAGAAGTTACGGTAGAATGAAGAACTTCTACAATACCTTGGTAATTTTGTTCTGTACATTATTCCTGACAAATTTCCACACGAACCTTCAAAACTGCCGGAACGTTATTCAGTAGGTTTTAAATGTAGTTTCTAAGCTTGAAGATAAAAAATGAGCACTATAGTAATAAGATACGTTGATATCAAATTACCTATCAACCTCGACATAAACTCATGCCACCATTTCGAGGATAAAAAGGAATTTAATTGCGTCACATTCCATATGAAACCGGTCGTTGCCATGCACAAGTGTTAGTGATTCAAAAGTATAATTATGTATGAGTATAAAATGTTTTTTCTGTAGAGTCCTACGAAGACCACCTAGAAAAAGGATTTGTATAAAAACAGTACACCGAATGCGCATGCCAATTAATTTATATTATTTATCCTTCATATGGGGGTAAAAAGTCATACGATCCAGCACGCGCATGCCGCCCCGGTGGCGCAGTGGTCTAAGGCATTGGCCTCTGATCATTCGTCCGAAAGGGGTCCGGGTTCGAATCCCGTGAGGCATGGATGTTGTGTTTGTCTTACGGCACTGGCTCTCTCCCTTCCCTGGAACCAGTGACCCTAAATTAGGGACGGGCGACTGCTTATAGCCCATTGAGTTGCTCACGGTGGTCGTTAAACCTCCCATCAAAAAAAAAAAAAAAGCACTCGCACAAAAATAGATTATAGAGGAATCAACAAATAATGTCCAACAAGCGCTCAACGAACTACAAAAGAATGCTAAAAGCCGGCACTGTATGGTCAATTAAAAAACAGGTTTCAGTTTCTTAAATCAATGCTCCATAGATAAGCATTTCTTATTACCCAAATGAACTTAGCTTTTACTGAAGAGGATTAAAATCAGCCAAAGAATTCATTAAATCCATGAAAGCTCGTGACCAGACAAGCAAATGAAATACCTCCCAGGTCGCGCAGTGGTCTAAGCCCTGGCTTATGACCGTTCGTTCAAGTGGGTCCGGGTTCGAATCCTGTGGAAGCATTATGAATGGTGTGTTCGTCTTACGGCACTGGGTCTCTCCATTCCCTTGAACCAGTGGCCCTAAATTAGGGACGAGGCGACTGCTTATAGCCCATCGAGTTGCTCACGGTGGTCTTTATACCCTCAACCAAACACCTGAAATGTTACGTAATGAGAATCCATGAGAAAAATGCATCTATTTATTGTAAAGTGGGTCAGTACAATACCATTAGCGTCTGGGTACGGCAATAGAAATGTCGTAGGAAGATCCTCATTGGCAAGAATAAAACGCAAGTAACCAATTGGCGTGCGTGATGTGTGCGATAGGAAACACAGGCAGACAGGCATTTTTGGCGGCTAGAATTGTTACTTCTTACTGCGGATTTTTGGCGTGTTTTCATCAAAAAATTCGTTTTCATATTTCGCGGTGACCATGGATACTGCGAACAAATTCATTTGTTCAATCTGTGGTGGTTCATTCGGGATGAAATATAACTTCAAAAAGCATGTTAAAAAATTTCATGGAACCAATTGGCGTGCGTGATGGGCAGAGCAATAGCTCGTTTTAGATGTTAGTCCTAGCAAATTCTGATGTGTACCTTATATTCATTTTTAGTGATGTTCGTCCTAGCAACAATAGCGCGTTTTTGCTGTTAGTCCTAGCAAATTCTGATGTGTACGTTTGATGGATATAAAAAGGTTTGTATTGAAGTACCAGGTACTACTATGAGTTTTGGCCTCTGATCATTCGTCCGAACGGGGTCCGGGTTCGAATCCCGGTGAGGCATGGATGTTGTGTTTGTCTTACGGCACTGGCTCTCTCCCTTCCCTGGAACCTGTGACCCTAAATTAGGGACGAGCGACTGCTTATAGCCCATTGAGTTGCTCACGGTAGTCGTTAAAAACCTCCAATCAAAAAAAAAAAAAAAAAACTACTATGAGTTTAATACATATTCATTTTTAGTGATGTTCGTCTTAGCAACTCTGTGTGCAAATATTCCCTTTATATGCACGTTTGAAATGCGTGCGTGTGCCGCTCAGGTGGCGCAGTGGTCTAAGCGCTGGCCTCTGATCATTCGTCCGAAAGGGGTCCGGGTTCGAATCCCGGTGAGGCATAGATGTTGTGTTTGTCTTACGGCACTGGCTCTCTCCCTTCCCTGGAACCAGTGACCCTAAATTAGGGACGGGCGACTGCTTATAGCCCATTGAGTTGCTCACGGTGGTCGTTAAATCTTCAATAAAAAAAAAAAAAAAAATGCGTGCGTGCGTGACTTTTTACACACACCGAGAATGCCGTCTCAATTTTTGCAGTGTCTGGGATATCTTTAGCCGCTATATAGTGCTTTTATTTTCAATCAGACTAGTTAATTGTAGTGTTTGTTCACGTTTGAGATCATTATCCTATGTATGCATTACCACCAGTAGCGTTACTAGCGGTGCCCTCCCCCCTCCCCAATCGCAAGATTTTCTTCAGCGCCCCTAAGCACAAACATATTCCCAGGATTTGGAATGATCCAGGAAGGATGTTTTTTTTACCGTGTGTGTGGCTCGGAGGGGAGGGGGGGGTCAGGAAGATAGGGAGAGTGTCTGAAAAAGTAAGGGGGTGTACCTAGAGACCTGTGATTTTTACTTTTTGAATATATTTGGGGGGGGGGTTAACGACTACCATGAGCAACTCAATGGGCTATAAGCAGTCGCCCGTCCCTAATTTAGGGTCACTGGTTCCAGGGAAGGGAGAGAGCTAGTGCTGTAAGACACACAACATCCATGCCTCACCGGGATTCGAACCCGGACCCTTGTCAGGCGAATGATCAGAAGCCATCACTTAGACCACTGCGCCACTCAGGCGGCGAATAATTTTCGGAACAGAAACACTGTGTAAGGTTATTAATCGGCCAATCAGGATTAACGGTGCGCGGACTGGTGCATGAACATGAATATCCATTTTATCACAAAGAACAAATTCAACAAAATATATTTAAATGGTAAAATTAATAATTATAAGACTTCATAATCATCCGTTTTACTTTCAGTTGTTTCTGATGTGCCCAGTTTTTGTCAAATGCCTGCTTTTGAACAATTGATGAGCTAAACAAATTACCACTCTTTTCATCAGAAACGTCACTTGAGCTAACGGGCTCAGTGTAAAGAGAACTGCTTGGGTTTGTGAATGTTTCTTCGTGGGCTCTCGTTTTCTTTTCCTCTGATACTGTGGTCCACTTGGACATTTGTGACATTTTACAAATGGATGCCATTCTCCTGTATATTAAAGTTTTTACACAGTGAATGAGAGGTAGACATGCTTACTATAAAGAAACAATAGCAACATTTGTTTTGTTCAAAATAAAACAAAGCATTTGAAGAAATCGCCCTCTTACACATCGCAGAGTTGCGGTGAGTAAATGCCCCTGTCGTGTTCGTAATCCTAGGTGATTGACTGTTTTCGCGCATCTTTCACAGGGTATTCCCATATGGCTTCACACTTTTCCGTAGCAGCACAGAGGGAGAGCGATCATATTACATGCCGGAGCCAAAGGGCGGAATAACCTCAATCAGGCTATCCAGTTTTTAAAAAGTAAAACTTGACATATATTTACTTGCAAAGCTGAATATATCTTAAAGGAATATATTAATCTTTGGGTAAATTATTTATTTATTTTTGTGCATGTTCGGATTTTTTCATGAAACTATAAAGTCTGTCAGCTGTATTACGCCTCTTCTTTACTTGCGCTCCCGCAGCTGCAGGGATGGTAGTTACGCCACTGATTACCACAGGCTTGTTTACAATTTACAAGGTGTCTACCAAATTTGGGAAATGCAATTTCATGACCACTTAAGCTCTGTCTGCATGTATATATAATTTTTTGCAAATGGGAGATATATATATATATATATATATACAAGCTCATAAGACAAACAAAATGTATTGACATAACCAACCTTAAAAAACACCATAATACCTTCAAATTGGAACTGAAGAACAGGTCTCTGCTTTAGCAGGCCTAACATCGGAAGATGTTGATATTTCTGAAGTTAACAGAAAAGTAACCAAAGCTCTTATGGAAACAGCAACAAAATTAGCTGGGTCTAAGAACAAATTGCATGTGAACAAATTATCAGGAAAAATCAAAATGTTGATGCAGAAAAGAAGAGTGATGAGGACAACTAAAGAAGATGTGACTTCCAAAGTGGAATATATAGAGCTATGCAAGACAGTACGAAAAAGTATCACTGAAGACGTAAGGAAATTCAACTGTGAACTAGTAAGGAAAGCAATTGAAAACAACCAAAGCCTAAAGATAGCAAAGGGACATCTCAGTAAGGGAAAAAACAGATTATGGCACTGAGAAAAGAAGATGGTTCTGTAACAAGAAATAGAGGCAGAAATTTTGACAAGAGTGAAAGATTTCTACTCCAAATTATATGAAAGGGATGATACATGTACTCCAGACATCATGAAAGGTACCAGTACCAGAGTTCTTCCAGTCCTTCCAGCAGAAGTTGTACATGCTATCAAGAACATGAAGCAGGGAAAAGCTCCAGGAGAAGATGGAATTACTGTAGACATCATACAAGAAAATAGTGGAGAAATCGAAACAGTGCTCGCCCAAATTTTCACTCGATGCCTTAATGAAGGGAAAATTCCTGAGGATTGGAACAACGCTACAATGATCTTGCTACATAAAAAAGTGACATTGAGGATCTCAGGAACTACAGACCTATCAGCCTCCTATCAGTGGTTTATAAAATCTTCACTAAAGTTCTTTCACACCGCTTGAAGGTGACACTGGACATGGCTTAACCGAGAGAACAAGCTGGATTCAGGAGTGGCTACAGCACAATAGATCATATCCACCTACTGAGAGAACTAATTGAAAGAGCGAGGGAATATGAACTTCCATTGTGCATGGCTTTTATCGATTATGAAAAAGCCTTTGATTCGGTGAAACCATCAGCAGTTGCAATGGCTCTGAAATCCTGTGTTATTGAAGATGCATACATTAATATTATTTATAACATCTATGAAAATGCAAGTGCAAAGATTCGCCTGTTTGAAAATACAACACACATAAAAATTGGAAAAGGAGTGAGACAAGGTGACACCATATCTCCGAAGCTCTTTAACGCCACATTGGAAAATGTCTTTCAATCACTGAACTGGGAAAACAAAGGGATAAAGATTATTGGAGATTATCTAATCCACCTTCGTTTTGCTGATGACATAGTCATTTTTGCAACTACCCCATCAGAGATGCAGAGTATGTTCCAGGAACTTGCTGACAAGAGTAAAGAAGTGGGATTAAAAATGAACTTTCAGAAGACAAAAGTGATGTTCAATGCTTTTACAAGAAATGAAGATTTATCGATTGATGGAGAAAATCTGGAGATAATGGACACGTACATTTATCTTGGACAGCAGATATCAAGTGAGGGTCACATTGATGAAGAAATTAATCGGCGTACAAAACTTGCCTGGAGAGCTTTTGGAAGAAACAGCATAATTTTCAAGAGCAATATGCCATTATGTCTTAAAAGAAAAGTTTGCATTTTTGAACTTCACTTTTAGTTGGTAAAGTTCGATAAACACTTACCGCACGTGGGGCTTGGCTTTCAATCCATATTTCCGTTACGTGGATGCGGCACGGGATTTTTTCATTTGGCCACGGGTCTGCTTCTTCTTTTTTTTTTTTTTTTTTCTCCGTTGGAATTTATTTTGTCTCATCACCAAATGAGTTTTTCCTTTGCTGCATCCTCATTTACTTCAATATTTATTCATACCCGAGTACTTTCGGTACTACTACTATACCGTCTTCGAGGGGGACATTTTGCTCCAACTAGCACGGACCGTGTCAGCTGGGCATTTCGGTGGTTCTCGCGGGCTGCTTCTGTCATCTGCTATCGCTTCTTCTTGGGCGTTGTGGCGCCATCTCTTGTTGGTCAGTGATCTCCTTTTTCGAACTTTTTCTTTTTTATGCTCAATTTTAATTAAATTTCTCCAGCTGTTTCTCAAATTATTAGGGTCATTGTGGTTGCAAACTTTTGTCCTATTTTTTTCAATCATTACCGACTCTGCTATTCTGAGGTGTTTTTCGGATTTACAGCTTTTAATGATTTTTATATTTTCGAATTTTGGATATTTTTGGTTATCCAGACAGTATTGAATCAGTGCTGTTTTTTCTTCTTTTTTCTGCCAGTTTTTTATGTGTTGTTTTAATCTGTGTTTAAGCTTATTTTTGGTACTTCCTATATAAGCCATTGGAGGATTTTCAGTAATAGGAATTGAATAAATACCTGCTTTTTCTAACATTCTTATTTTATCATTATTTTTTGTTACTATATTTTTGATGGTATTTACTTTTCCTCCAATTTGAATGTTATGCTTTTTACAAATATTATTAATTTCATTGGTAGTGCCTTTAATGTAAGGAAAACCATTTAAATATTTGATTTCTTTTTTAATTACTACAGCATTATTTTTTTTTATTTTCTTTATTACTTCTGTGTCCCATTTTTTTATTAAATGGTTAGGATAACCAAAGCTGCATGCAATTTTTTTATGAATTTGATTTCTTCATTGATGAACTGACTATTTTCAGAATGCGTATATGCTCTTTTAATTAAGGTTTTTATACTATTGCATTTTTGAGGATATGGATGTGCTGAATTGTATGGGATTAGGACCGGAACAAATGAACTTTTCCGATAAACTCTGTATAGTAACTTATCTGTGGATTTGATAACATGTACATCCAAAAAGGCTATTGCATTATTTTTTTCCATTTCAACCGTGAGTTCTATAGTTGGATATAATGCGCTGTAACGTTTTGTTAATTTTTTTAATTCTTCTTCGTTCAGTTTTGATAGAATGAAAATGTCATCTACGTATCGACAGTAATTAAAAGAGCATATACGCATTCTGAAAATAGTCAGTTCATCAATGAAGAAATCAAATTCATAAAAAAAATTGCATGCAGCTTTGGTTATCCTAACCATTTAATAAAAAAATGGGACACAGAAGTAATAAAGAAAATAAAAAAAAATAATGCTGTAGTAATTAAAAAAGAAATCAAATATTTAAATGGTTTTCCTTACATTAAAGGCACTACCAATGAAATTAATAATATTTGTAAAAAGCATAACATTCAAATTGGAGGAAAAGTAAATACCATCAAAAATATAGTAACAAAAAATAATGATAAAATAAGAATGTTAGAAAAAGCAGGTATTTATTCAATTCCTATTACTGAAAATCCTCCAATGGCTTATATAGGAAGTACCAAAAATAAGCTTAAACACAGATTAAAACAACACATAAAAAACTGGCAGAAAAAGAAGAAAAAACAGCACTGATTCAATACTGTCTGGATAACCAAAAATATCCAAAATTCGAAAATATAAAAATCATTAAAAGCTGTAAATCCGAAAAACACCTCAGAATAGCAGAGTCGGTAATGATTGAAAAAAATAGGACAAAAGTTTGCAACCACAATGACCCTAATAATTTGAGAAACAGCTGGAGAAATTTAATTAAAATTGAGCATAAAAAAGAAAAAGTTCGAAAAAAGGAGATCACTGACCAACAAGAGATGGCGCCACAACGCCCAAGAAGAAGCGATAGCAGATGACAGAAGCAGCCCGCGAGAACCACCGAAATGCCCAGCTGACACGGTCCGTGCTAGTTGGAGCAAAATGTCCCCTCGAAGACGGTATAGTAGTAGTACCGAAAGTACTCGGGTATGAATAAATATTGAAGTAAATGAGGATGCAGCAAAGGAAAAACTCATTTGGTGATGAGACAAAATAAATTCCAACGGAGAGAAAAAAAAAAAAAAAAAAAAAAGAAGAAGCAGACCCGTGGCCAAATGAAAAAATCCCGTGCCGCATCCACGTAACGGAAATATGGATTGAAAGCCAAGCCCCACGTGCGGTAAGTGTTTATCGAACTTTACCAACTAAAAAGTGAAGTTCAAAATGCAAATGCATTAATGCACGTTAAATAATTAACCTCCAATATCGGAAGTAAATTAAAAGAAAAGTGTTTGATCAATGCATCCTTCCAGTGCTTACGTATGGTGCAGAGACGTGGACCTTAGCTAAAAGAGACATACAAAGGCTGCAGACAACTCGAAGATGCATGGAGAGGTGCATACTTGGTGTAACCAGGAGAGATAAGAAGAGGAACACGTGGATCCGAAAAATGACAAGAGTGGAAGACATCATGATCAGAGTTAAATCCCTGAAATGGCAATGGGCTGGACATACTGCCAGAAGGACAGACCATCGATGGACAGCCGAAATTTTAGATTGGATTCCAAGGGACAGGAAAAGACCCAGAAGAAGACCTTATGGAAGATGGGTGGATGAAATTCGAAAGTATGCGGGAGTGACATGGAGGAGACTGGCACAAGACAGACCGTTGTGGAGGAAACTTGGGGAGACCTTCGTCCAGCAGTGGATTGATAATGGTTGATGATGATGATGATGATATATATATCCCTATCCAAGGCAGCGGTAGCTACACACGTTACAGAAGGGAAATACTCCACCCCCTCTTTTTTCTAAATGAACACCTGCTAGTAACAAAAAACTGACTTTGTCATACTTTTTGACTATGCCTAAAAGTAAGGCATAGTCAAAGGATATGTAATGAAATTGTGTAGCACGATTGTACTACACTCTTTCATTGCGGTCTTTCTTTAGCATTTATACCTGAAAAATATCGTGATTTCCTAAGCAACATATTTTAAAATTGTTAAATTGATCTCAAGATTTTGTACATATACACTGAGTGATCACTGAAGTATGACCACCTACCCAATACTTCATAGGTCATTCTTTCACCCTCAGTACAGCAGCTAAATGACGACATCGATTCAATAACATGCCAGAAGCAGTAGGAAGGTATGGCCAACAAAGCTGTGTGTAATGCAGCTTTCAATGCTGATATGGAGGTATTATTGGTGTATTCAGACCACTTGAAATGTTGTTTTATAATGTCCACACAAGTGTTCTATGCGATTGGAGTTCAAAGTCTAATCGGCATGCTTGGAAGTCCGAACTGTGTTCCTCAAACCATTCCTGCACAACATTGGACCTGTGGCTAGGTGCATTGTCATCTTGAAAGACAAAATCACCATTCCTTAAAAAGTGCAAGATTGCTGGGTGTGCAGACTGCAGAGTCGGCAAGCAATTCACGACAGTGGGCACCAATTTCATATGTTGTTCCACGTGCATCAGGAGTTCATGTTTCTTCCAGGTAAACATGCCCCACACCATACAACTGCCAAAAATAAATGTAATGAAAATATTATTTGGTTAATGAGATAGTCTATTTTATTTGATACTCAGCACCTAAGTGATGTAATCTGCAATAATTAATAATAGCTGTAGTTTAGTGCAACTTGATTATAATGTTAATACATATTGCAAGTATATTTATTTCATGTTAATGCGAGCTTCAATCGCCATCAAACAAAATAGCAGTCATCAGTTGCGTTTCAGGTATTAATGCATTTCTTTTCTTCCGTGGTGTACAATAATATATATATATATATATTTTTTTGTGCCAAGGCTGTTAGAAGCATTAAAATCTGCTGTGTGGTCATACATAAAGTAATGGATTAACTGAAGTTATAAATAATTTTTTTGTTTCCCTTTGTGCAAGTGTATTCAAAATGTTACTATCTCCCTTTACTTAGAAGGAAATTCCAACCATTGGAGTCAAGTGAAAAAGGGTGCACTTAACAGCTATGGTCATGTGCCTTTTTTTTTTTTTTTTTTTTTTTTTTGCTGATAACATTGCCTGCAAGCTGAATTCTTCCAACAGTCAAGTGCCCATTATTACTTGGTCAAGCTGGGGAACATAATCCTGTTCTTGGTGCCCAAAGGAGGTATGATGATGGAAGAATTACTGACTTTGACCATAGCAGCATGTTTCTGCATGGGTGGGGGTTGGCTATCAGTGTATGCTAAATTTATGCGATTGTTTGTGGCACCATTTTGGAGTTGCAGAAATCTGAGTATGGACCTGCGTAAGAGTGAGGGAGCAAGGCACACAAGCCCCTCCCTCCTCCCCAATGCTTCTTGGAAGAGCGTGGCATCCCCAGCTAGAACTAGCCAATGGTAGCAACAGAGGGTAACGGGTAACGCGATGTCCTCAGTAGACACATGATCATCCTCCTAGACACCGACTGACACGTTGAGCTTTTACGAGCAGAACTTAGCAACAGATTTCTCAGAAAAAGGCCACATGCACTCACCAAAAAGACTACAAAACTTTAGATGTTGACCCGCTCTCCATAGAACAGCGTAGTCTGCCATATGTTAAACACTTCCTAGGGGTAGTCCATAAAGTATGTCCGAGATTGGGGGGGGGTTCCTGACAACCGGACCAAATGTGACATGGCGGAGGTTTAGTACTTCGGACGTCCAGCTGCAAAAATTATAGTGGATGGTATTTCTTCAGTTTTTTTCTTCTTTTAATAGTTAAAAAAACGTTATGAAATATTTGAGATTTCTGTTGATGTTTAGCTAAATCAGAATATTAAGTTCTCGTATTTGTACTACCAAATCTATCTTGTTTTGTAGATTATATAACCGAAAGTGTTGCAACCTTGAATGCGTGCGTTTATTTGTAGATCTTTATTTCAGAATTATAAATTTTGGGTAGCATTAGAGAATAAATTAATGCCTAAATAATAAATATTTTCTGAAGCAAACATGTAAATATATGGACGATTCCTTTAAATAATTACACATTTTCTTTCTGTTTCTTAAAGGACTTCTAAAAGCAGTCATCAAAAATAAACGGGGTTGCGGGAATTTGGACGTACTTTTTAGGGGAGGGGTGCCAACATCAGACAAAATGTGACATGGGGAAGGGGGAGTCAAAAAATAGTAAAGAAAAAAAAATCATGGACATACTTTATGGACGGCCCACTAGCAGGTTAGAACAGTGTTGCGAGGTGTAAGCATCACATTCTTTGCCCACAGAGGATCTCTGTTGTTCAACAGACTACACGTCTAGCATCAAATAAGCCTTCTACATATAATTTTGGTGCTCCAACATATCCTAATGGGGGGCACAATAGAAACACGGGCAGATGGCTGTGTTCGCAGCACTTGTTTATACCCACCAACCCCAAAATGTGCTTCTGGTAGGTAATTCCTCTGTTACAGAGTATATCTATCTTAAATTTTACAAAGAAACATGATGTCAACGTAAAGAAACAAAAGATTTAAGAACTAGGAACTTGTAAACATTGGCAGATGGTTATTTCAGTGTCTCTCCTCACTTGTTTTGATGGCCAACAACTCTAAACTTGTTGCTGACGTCGGAGTTTTTAAGTGATACAAAACCATGATGTCAATGTAAAAAAACAAAGCTTTTAAACAATCTGTTAAAAAAAAATACTGATGTGGTCACTCAGTCAGAAATTAACTCTCTGCAACACGTGGCTGACAGCATTTCGCTGTGTGCTCTGCCTGTTAAGAAGTAAATGTTCTCACAATCCTTTATAACTATGGAAAATGCATCAGTTAGAAGGTATTAACCCCACAGATATAGGTTTTTGTGCTCATAGTTTGGATAAAAATGCAAAGAAACAATGAAAAACTCGGAGTTCTTTATATGTAAACACATTTGTTTTTTACGGTCAACAACCAAAAAATTGCTTCTAACTAGTGGGGTGCGAGGTAAAGGCCTCAGCATGCAAACATATGTATCTATGCCAACATCCTCTTGATCATCCTATGGGCGAATTTTACGTGTCACGGAAACTCTTGGAACCTAGAGTACTGAACATTTGGTGAGCAACATTGCCTCTTTTTCATAAACAGCCGACACTTCGCGATGAATTTCAGTTAGATTCAAACGTTTTGTCGTTAAAGTGCACTGTTCCGCGAATTGCCAATTTCAAGTAACACTCCAGCTACTGCACCATAACAAATGCCCGTTAATGAATAAACTATGCAGCACAATTGTGCCACACTCCTTCCTCAAGCAGATGATAAAATGTACGCAGTCACTCCATGGTTGTGTTCTTTCACTTTCCAATAGTCACCGCTACGTGAAACCTTTTTTTTTTTTTTTTTTTTATATGCCTTCATAGCTCGTTTGTCTTGTATAACTGTAGATATGTAAATCCCCATTACAATGTGATACCTCTTTTGATGCTTACATCATTTTGCACCTCAGAATAATCTCTTGTAACTAACACTGGTAGGTTTTTACAGCTTTGTTGTATTTTTTATTTCTGAAACCTTTGTGTATCCATGCATTCCACCCTCTTGTGTTTTTAGTTTTTCCATTAGAACAGTTAAAAGGACTAATCTTTTCAAGAGGACAAATGCACATACTTATTGTGGAACACATTGTGTGTTTGAAAGCATTTTGCTACAGCTAATGAGAGTTGTTCCCTGGAGATGAGATTGACTGTTTGAGATAAGTGTTTTGTAGTGGATTTATATGAATGTCCACTAAAATTATTTGTTTCTGATGGTCTCAGTTACAGCAGTAAGCAGATCTGAAGTTCACGCTACAAATATTGTGGGTAAGTTTCTTTTCTTGTAAATATTTTTGACGGCTGAAAATTGTACATTTGTGTTGGCATCAACTTGTCAGAATATTTCTTTACATTGTTATTAGCTCATTTATTATCTTTTGTGAACTGAACCCTCACTGGGACATGGTAGCTTTGATACATTTTCCCACAGCTTATGACAGTATGAAATGCAGCTCACTTTCAGGCTTTTCAATGAGAGAAATGTGAAAAAATTTCGATTCAGCGGACAAAAATATAACAGCATGAAATGTATTTATGAATAAATGTATTATAATACTAAATGATGAACTTTACTCATTGTGAAACTGTTGCTACTCTCTGGCAAAAAAAAAAAAAAAAAAAGTTTTAAAATGAGTTATTAGCATATTGAGTTTGTATATGAATATGCACACTGTAATTATGATTGCAAAGTCTGAGAAATTTAAATTGGTGAAAACCATTGCAGTTGAAGCACCTTTATTTTTCTGTATAAATTTGCACATGCAGAATTAAAGGGATTTGTTTTATGTCTCACTGACATATAATAAAATTTTGATAAAATAAAACTTTGCACAGTGATATTTGTTTCTCCCCCCATCCTGCAACATGTATCTTAAAAATATCACTTTAATAACAATGATTCTACTTTAATGATGGTTGGCCAATTGTATTTTAAAAACAAGAATTTGTCGTCAAGTACTGAAAAAATTTGGAAGTTATAATAAGGTTTCCTGTGTTAATTTTCAGAAAGCATTCTGGGTCCACCAGTTCTGAAGATGCCGCCCTAGCATAAGTGATGGACTGTGATCATGGGTTTGGGTTCAAATCCCGATGAGGCATGGATGTTGTGTTTGTCTTATGGCACTGGCTCTTCCCGTTCCTTGGAACCAGTGGCCGCAAATTAGGGACAAGCAACTGCTTATAGCACATCAAGTTGCTCACAGTAGTCATTAAACCTAAATCCACACACACATACACTTCTGAAGGTCCTTGCCAAATTTCCTGCCAACCAGTATCACAAAGCAATATATTTTGGGGTGGGAGAAAGTTTTATTCACATTTGAGAGATAGATGTAATTAGTACTAATTAAAAAGTAAATTTGCATTGCAGGCTCATGGTAAGATATGTAAGGTTCCAACACATGCATATAAAATTAGGTTAGTTTTTTTTTTTTTTTTTTATTGGAGGTTTAACGACCACCGTGAGCAACTCGATGGGCTATAAGCAGTTGCCCGTCCCTAATTTAGGGTCACTGGCTCCAGGGAAGGGAGACTTGGAAATGCTTCAAAATTAAATGTTAAGTCAGTGATAAAGGAATGTACTGCAAATTAAATTTCTTTATTTATTCATTCTTAGGGCAGAGATACAGTACATATGCAATCAAAATAAAGGAAAGAATAAAATAAAAACTGACATGCTGATATGTTAACAATGTGTATGATTATTCTCAATACCAGTAATATACAAGGTAGGTTCAAAAAGTTTCCAGAAATTCCTTTTCATACAGAAAGCAATAAGACTACTGTTATTTCCATTGCATTCCCTTTGAAATAGTTTTCTTAGGGAGCTACACTGTCCATAAAATTGTTTCAAGTATTCCTGGAATCCATTCTTTGAAACCATTTTCAATTCCTTTGTCACATTTCAAATGGTGTCCTCAGCAATTGCTTGTGAATAGTGGTGATTTTAGGGCAGATCTCAACTGTGTAAACAAGTAAAAATTGGGTGGTACCAAGTCAGGAAAATATGGAAATGCTCAAGTGATGTCCCATTGTTTTTTGGACCATTATATAATGATGTGCAGGTGCATTGTCATGAAGAAACTATTTGTTCTCATTTTTTTGGTCATTTTTTACTTCAGATTGCATCCCTGAAGAGACAGAAGATATCAAAGTACATTTCTTTATTCACAGTCCTCCCTTCTCCAATAACGTCATAGTGAATAATAAGGTCCAGATAGTGAAAGAAAACTTCCAGCACACTCTCTTACTAGTCCAAACAGGGTGTCTCTTGTCAAGGAAATGACGTTACTTTCCATTTCAAAGATTGACTGTGGATCACACGAAAATAATCATGTTTTGTCTCTTCTGGTTACGGTGGTTAGAAAACTGTAATATTGATCAGCTGTAATGCTTGTGCCACACATAAACTTCCCATTGCATCATATGCTTGCTGAAGCATGGCTAATGTCTGTCACATTGATTTTCGAAGAAAAACACAAAATGTCATGATGTCTTATAGTTGCCATAAGTTTCAACTGCAATGTTATTTAACACATGGTACACCACAATAGAACAGTTGGTGCTCAACACAGACAGGAAATGCAAAGGTGCCACTTGTCAGCAATCTATCATGATTACTGCCAACATCTGAGATGGAAAATTCCCCTGATATGCTTCTTCATTTGCACAGTTTGGAACTATTTAAGGAACTTCTGAACCTACCTTAAGATCTTTTGCAAACTGGGCTACTGATGGACAAATTAAATATAGGTAATTTTTATTATTTTAACAAAATCAATATATGTGCATTCATGGTTTTGCTTTCACCTGTGCACATGGTAATGAACACACACAAAGGAATACATGTAAAGTGGTAGAAAATATGTGACCTTTTTCAAACAACTGGTCCACAGACAAATGAAATGTAGGTCATTTTTGCTCTTTCTACAAAAGATATTAGATATCATAAAATCAATACATGTGTGTACTAGTATTAAACTAGAATTCCTGGTGTTGTTTTCATGCACCAGTGCACATGGTAATAAACACACACACACAAATGAAATTCACACAAGTTGCACATGATCAACAAACGACAAACCAAAGAGTTATGTGAAAAGCGATAGAACTTGTCAGTAACATGTTTTAATAAGTTTGCAAACTAGCAGTGAAAAACATCGTCTTCAATACTGTTTTATTTTACCTACATCTACACACATTTCTATATAACAGAGATTTATCTATCAAGCTAGTGTTATAAGAGCATTAAAACTTGTAAATACAAAGGTTTTTATGCAACAATAAAAATATCTCATCAGTCATGCAAGTTGATGACCATTTACATAAAACACTCTTTCATACATTATGTGTATAAATGTGCACAAATTTCCCTACACAACAGGAATGAAATACTCCTTCCTACATGGAATTTGTTTATTAAAGTGAAGTACATGATCTTCAGATTTGTTTTAGATGAAAATCAGTTTCATAAAATATGCCAGGATAACAAAGCTACATATCAGATGGTTAACCGCAGTGTCGGTAAGATTTTGTAAATATACAATTCACTAAACAGAATTTTTTTAATTTACCCAATAGATTACATAATTTGCCTTGCAATATTTTTGCTTGACGAATCTTTTATAAAAGTTTAGGTCCAATACAAAACTAATGTAGTTCTGTTCAGAACAATGTGGCTGAGTTAAAATACTCAGCTACATTGTTCTGTTCTAAGAATTTCTCTAACTACATTCTGACACGATGTTTCCCAACACAGACGAAACTTTTTGTCAATCTCACTGCTCGCTAAAAGCAAAAAGATTCCCTCACAAAATTTTAGCAGTTATTTCAGTAAAGTTCAGTTAAATGATGCCACAGCTGCGTTTCAGTTGTCTACTTGCCGCCAGAGAATATTCAGCATGGTAAAGAGATGTCACACCATTTCCACCTCTCCAGCACTTATCATATCTAGCTCCCTACCAAGAAGATAAAAAGTGAGTAGCAACAGTTTCACAATGAGTAAAGTTCATCATTTAGTATTATAATACATTTATTCATAAATAAATTTCATGCTGTTATATTTTTGTCCGCTGAATCGAAATTTTTTCACATTTCATACTGTCATAAGCTGTGGAAAAATGTATCAAAGCTACCATGTCCCAGTGAGGGTTCAGTTCACAAAAGATAATAAATGAGCTAATAACAATGTAAAGAAATATTCTGACAAGTTGATGCCAACACAAATGTACAATTTTCAGCCGTCAAAAATATTTACAAGAAAAGAAACTTACCCACAATATTTGTAGCCTGAACTTCAGATCTGCTTACTGCTGTAACTGAGACCATCAGAAACACATAATTTTAGTGGACATTCATATAAATCCACTACAAAACACTTATCTCAAATAGTCAATGTCATCTCCAGGGGACAACTCTCATTAGCTGTAGCAAAATGCTTTCAAACACACAATGTGTTCCACAATAAGTATGTGCATTTGTCCTCTTGAAAAGATTAGTCCTTTTAACTGTTCTAATGGAAAAACTAAAAACACAAGAGGGTGGAATGCATGGATACACAAAGGTTTCAGAAATAAAAAATACAACAAAGCTGTAAAAACCTACCAGTGTTATGTACAAGAGATTATTCTGAGGTGCAAAATGATGTAAGCATCAAAAGAGGTATCACATTGTAATGGGGATTTACATATCTACAGTTATACAAGACAAACAAGCTATGAAGGCATGTAAAAAAAAAAAAAGGGTTTCACGTAGCGGGGACTATTGGAAAGTGAAAGAACACAACCATGGAGTGACTGCGTACATTTTATCATCTGCTTAAGGAAGGAGTGTGGCACAATTGTGCTGCATAGTTTATTCATTAACGGGCATTTGTTATGGTGCAGTAGCTGGAGTGTTACTTGAAATTGGCAGTTCGCGGAACAGTGCACTTTAACGACAAAACGTTTGAATCTAACTGAAATTCATCGCGAAGTGTCGGCTGTTTATGAAAAAGAGGCAATGTTGCTCACCAAATGTTCAGTACGCTAGGTTCCAACAGTTTCTGCAACACGTAAATTTCGCCCATAGGATGATCAAGAGGATGCTGGCATAGATACATATGTTTGCATGCTGAGGCCTTTACCTCGCACCCCACTAGTTAGAAGCAATTTTTTGGTTGTTGACCGTAAAAAACAAGTGTGTTTACATATAAAGAACTCCGAGTTTTTCATTGTTTCTTTGAATTTTTATCCAAACTATGAGCACAAAAACCTATATCTGTGGGGTTAATACCTTCTAACTGATGCATTTTTCATAGTTATAAAGGATTGTGAGAACATTTACTTCTTAACAGGCAGAGCACATAGCGAAATGCTGTCAGCCATGTGTTGCGGAGAGTTAATTTCTGACTGAGCGACCACATCAGTATTTTTTTACAGATTGTTTAAAAGCTTTGTTTTTTTACATTGACATCATGGTTTTGTATCACTTAAAAACTCCGACGTCAGCAACAAGTTTAGAGTTGTTGGCCATCAAAACAAGTGAGGAGAGACACTGAAATAACCATCTGCCAATGTTTACAAGTTCCTTGTTCTTAAATCTTTTATTTCTTTACGTTGACATCATGTTTCTTTGTAAAATTTAAGACAGATATACTCTGTAACAGAGGAATTACCTACCAGAAGCACATTTTGGGGTTGGTGGGTATAAACAAGTGCTGCGAACACAGCCATCTACCCGTGTTTCTATTGTGCCCCTTTAGGATATGTTGGAGCACCAAAATTGTATGTAGAAGGCTTATTTGATGCTAGACGTGTAGTCTGTTAAACAACAGAGATCCTCTGTGGGCAAAGAATGTGATGCTTACACCTCGCAACACTGTTCTAACCTGCTAGTGGGCCGTCCATAAAGTATGTCCATGATTTTTTTTTCTTTACTATTTTTTGACTCCCCCTTCCTCATGTCACATTTTGTCTGATTGTTGGCACCCCTCCCCTAAAAAGTACGTCCAAATTCCCGCAACCCCGTTTATTTTTGATGACTGCTTGTAGAAGTCCTTTAAGAAACAGAAAAAAAATGTGTAATTATTTAAAGGAATCGTCCATATATTTACATGTTTGCTTCAGAAAATATTTATTATTTAGGCATTAATTTATTCTCTAATGCTACCCGAAATTTATAATTCTGAAATAAAGATCTACAAATAAACGCACGCATTCAAGGTTGCAACACTTTCGGTTATATAATCTACAAAACACGATAGATTCGGTAGTACGAATACGAGAACTTAATATTCTGATTTAGCTAAACATCAACAGAAATCTCAAATATTTCATACCGTTTTTTTAACTATTAAAAGAAGAAAAAAACTGAAGAAATACCATCCACTATAATTTTTGCCGCTGGACGTCCGAAGTGCTAAACCTCCGCCATGTCACATTTGGTCCGGTTGTCAGGACCCCCCCCCAATCTCGGACGTACTTTATGGACGGCCCTTAGGAAGTGTTTAACGTATGGCAGACTAGGCTGTTCTATGGAGAGCGGGCCAACATCTAAAGTTTTGTAGTCTTTTCGGTGAGTGCATGTGGTCTTTTTCTGAGAAATCTGTTGCTAAGTTCTGCTCGTAAAAGCTCAACGTGTCAGTCGGTGTCTAGGAGGATGAACATGTGTCTACTGAGGACATCGCATTACCCGTTACCCTCTGTTGCTACCATTGGCTAGCTCTAGCTGGGGATGCCACGCTCTTCCAAGAAGCACGGGGGGGGGGGGGGGGCTTGTGTGCCTTGCTCCCTCACTCTTACGCAGGTCCATACTCAGATTTCTGCAACTCCAAAATGGTGCCACAAACAATCGCATAAATTTAGCATACACTGATAGCCAACCCCCACCCATGCAGAAACATGCTGCTATGGTCAAAGTCAGTAATTCTTCCATCATCATACCTCCTTTGGGCACCAAGAACAGGATTATGTTCCCCAGCTTGACCAAGTAATAATGGGCACTTGACTGTTGGAAGAATTCAGCTTGCAGGCAATGTTATCAGCAAAAAAAAAAAAAAAAAAAAAAAAAGGCACATGACCATAGCTGTGAAGTGCACCCTTTTTCACTTGAATCCAATGGTTGGAATTTCCTTCTAAGTAAAGGGAGATAGTAACATTTTGAATACACTTGCACAAAGGGAAACAAAAAAATTATTTATAACTTCAGTTAATCCATTACTTTATGTATGACCACACAGCAGATTTTAATGCTTCTAACAGCCTTGGCACAAAAAATATATATATATATATATTATTGTACACCACGGAAGAAAAGAAATGCATTAATACCTGAAACGCAACTGATGACTGCTATTTTGTTTGATGGCGATTGAAGCTCGCATTAACATGAAATAAATATACTTGCAATATGTATTAACATTATAATCAAGTTGCACTAAACTACAGCTATTATTAATTATTGCAGATTACCTCACTTAGGTGCTGAGTATCAAATAAAATAGACTATCTTATTAACCAAATAATATTTTCATTACATTTATTTTTGGCAGTTGTATGGTGTGGGGCATGTTTACCTGGAAGAAACATGAACTCCTGATGCACGTGGAACAACATATGAAATTGGGGCCCACTGTCGTGAATTGCTTGCCGACTCTGCAGTCTGCACACCCAGCAATCTTGCACTTTTTAAGGAATGGTGATTTTGTCTTTCAAGATGACAATGCACCTAGCCACAGGTCCAATGTTGTGCAGGAATGGTTTGAGGAACACAGTTCGGACTTCCAAGCATACCGATTAGACTTTGAACTCCAATCGCATAGAACACTTGTGTGGACATTATAAAACAACATTTCAAGTGGTCTGAATACACCAATAATACCTCCATATCAGCATTGAAAGCTGCATTACACACAGCTTTGTTGGCCATACCTTCCTACTGCTTCTGGCATGTTATTGAATCGATGTCGTCATTTAGCTGCTGTACTGAGGGTGAAAGAATGACCTATGAAGTATTGGGTAGGTGGTCATACTTCAGTGATCACTCAGTGTATATGTACAAAATCTTGAGATCAATTTAACAATTTTAAAATATGTTGCTTAGGAAATCACGATATTTTCCAGGTTTAAATGCTAAAGAAAGACTGCAATGAAAGAGTGTAGTACAATCGTGCTACACAATTTCATTACATATCCTTTGACTATGCCTTACTTTTAGGCATAGTCAAAAAGTATGACGAAGTCAGTTTTTTGTTACTAGCAGGTGTTCATTTAGAAAAAAAGAGGGAGTGGAGTGTTTCCCTTCTGTAACGTGTGTTGCACATATACCGCTGCCTTGGATAGGGATATATATATATATATATATATCCCATTTGCAAAAAATTATATATACATACAGACAGAGAGCTTAAGTGGTCATGAAATTGCATTTCCCAAATTTGGTAGACACCTTGTAAATTGTAAACAAGCCTGTGGTAATCAGTGGCGTAACTACCATCCCTGCAGCTGCGGGAGCACAAGTAAAGAAGAGGCGTACTACAGCTGACAGACTTTATAGTTTCATGAAAAAATCCGAACATGCACAAAAATAAATAAATAATTTACCTAAAGATTAATATATTCCTTTAAGATATATTCAGCTTTGCAAGTAAATATATGTCAAGTTTTACTTTTTAAAAACTGGATAGCCTGATTGAGGTTATTCCGCCCTTTGGCTCCGGCATGTAATATGATCGCTCTCCCTCTGTGCTGCTACAGAAAAGTGTGAAGCCATATGGGAATACCCTGTGAAAGATGCGCGAAAACAGTCAATCACCTAGGATTACGAACACGACAGGGGCATTTACTCACCGCAACTCTGCGATGTGTATGAGGGTGATTTCTTCAATGCTTTGTTTTATTTTGAACAAAACAAATGTTGCTATTGCTTCTTTATAGTAAGCATGTCTACCTCTCATTCACTGTGTAAAAACTTTAATATACAGGAGAATGGCATCCATTTGTAAAATGTCACAAATGTCCAAGTGGACCACAGTATCAGAGGAAAAGAAAACGAGAGCCCACGAAGAAACATTCACAAACCCAAGCAGTTCTCTTTACACTGAGCCCGTTAGCTCAAGTGACGTTTCTGATGAAAAGAGTGGTAATTTGTTTAGCTCATCAATTGTTCAAAAGCAGGCATTTGACAAAAACTGGGCACATCAGAAACAACTGAAAGTAAAACGGATGATTATGAAGTCTTATAATTATTAATTTTACCATTTAAATATATTTTGTTGAATTTGTTCCTTGTGGTAAAATGGATATTCATGTTCATGCACCAGTCCGCACACCGTTAATCCTGATTGGCCGATTAATAACCTTACACAGTGTTTCTGTTCCAAAAATTATTCGCCGCCTGAGTGGCGCAGTGGTCTAAGTGATGGCTTCTGATCATTCGCCTGACAAGGGTCCAGGTTCGAATCCCGGTGAGGCATGGATGTTGTTTGTCTTACAGCACTAGCTCTCTCCCTTCCCTGGAACCAGTGACCCTAAATTAGGGACTGGCGACTGCTTATAGCCCATTGAGTTGCTCATGGTAGTCGTTAAACCCCAAATCCAAAAAAAAAAAAAAAAAAAAATATTCAAAAAGTAAAAATCACAGGTCTCTAGGTACACCCCCCTTACTTTTTCAGACACTCTCCCTATCTTCCTGATGGGGGGTGGTTCGGAGGGGGCTCCGAACCACACACACACACACTGTAAAAAACACATCCTTCCTGGATCGTTCCAAATCCTGGGAATATGTTTGTGCTTAGGGGCGCTGAAGTAAATCTTGCGATTGGGGGAGGGGGCACCGCTAGTAACGCTACTGGTGGTAATGCATACATAGGATAATGATCTCAAATGTGAACAAACACTACGATTAACTAGTCTGATTGAAAATAAAAGCACTATATAGCGGCTAAAGATATCCGAGACACTGCAAAAATTGAGACGGCATTCTCGGTGTGTGTAAAAAGTCATGCACGCATTTCAAGCATGCATATAAAGGGAATATTTGCACACAGAGTTGCTGGGACGAACATCACTAAAAATGAATATGTATTAAACTCATAGTAGTACCTGGTACTTCAATACAAACCTTTTTATATCCATCAAACGTACACATCAGAATTTGCTAGGACTAACATCAAAAACGCGCTATTGTTGCTAGGACGAACATCACTAAAAATTAATATAACGTACACATCAGAATTTGCTAGGACAAACATCACTAAAAATGAATATAACGTACACATCAGAATTTGCTAGGACTAACATCTAAAACGAGCTATTATTGCTCTACCCATCACGCACGCCAATTGGTTCCATGAAATTTTTTAACATGCTTCTTTAAGTTATATTTCATCCCGAATGAACCACCACAGATTGAACAAATGAATCTGTTTGCAGTATCCATGGTCACCGCGAAATATGAAAACAAATTCTTTGATGAAAACACACCAAAAATCCGTAGTAAGAAGTAACAACAGTAAGAATTCTACCCGCCAAAAATGCCTGTCTGCCTGTGTTTCCTATCGCACACATCACGCACGCCAATCGGTTGCTTGCCTTTTATTTCTGCCAATGAGGATTTTCCTACGACATTTCTATTGCCGTACCCAGACGCTAGTTACAAAACGTCGTCGAAGTCGTGACGTCACGGAATGGCGACTGGGCATAAACACACGTTGTTTAAATCTTAGCTATATCTTAGTTAAACATTAGTTTCTTCGTTGGAGGCTGTCGGTAGTCCCGTTCAATTGATTTTTGAAGGTGAAATTGGATACAATAGATATGGTGTTATGTTTTGCAGCGTACTGTAATCACCAGACTGTGAAAAATCAGTGTTCCTTTAACAGATTTCCTAAAAACAAACAGAAACATGCCCTATGGACTAAAATGTCAAGGTAAGGATTTGTGGACTGACTAGTGATCTTGTGAACAAGCATATTTTTTGTAGTCTGTAAAATATGAATTTGGAGCACACATCCCGCTCTTTTTTTTTTTTTTTTATGTCTGTTATCGTTTTCAGAACATTAGGCTTTGCCTTGAGAGGCTGTTATATCAAGTTCTGTACCGATTTACGGGTGAACTGGTGCGAAGTTTTTATAACATGCCATGCCTTTGGGAGATTTTACGTACCCTATACAAAATTATAAATATCACTAATACGTCGTAAACTAGGTTGGAGGAAGACCACCACACAGGAAGACTGCCACACAATTGTCAGCAACTTAGAAAACTGCCACACGATTTTCATTAAGGGGCCATGCACAAATTGCTATTCCTCGGAGGAACACTTTGAATGTGTGGCAGTTTTCCAAGTTTCCGAATTATGTGTGGCAGTCTCACAAGGTGCCTAACGATGAGAAGGAGCTCTTTTGTTTGTCTGAATTTTTAATATCGGTTCATACTTAGGGCAACTGGCCACAGAAGTTCGAGGGTGGGTATAAAGATTTCCGTTTCTTAGCCTATATTGAGAATTGAATTGGGAACTCCAAACAAATTTCGAGAAAACGTTCTATGTAAGCCAAGCAAATATTGTTTTGTTCAGGAAAGACCAATGAGGTGGGAATTTTTTAATAATGTTGCATATTTACTTAGGCACTAAATATTTACATAAGATGTCAAATTTGTAGTATTTTTCTTTTACCTAATTAATTCATAGGCCCTACACCTCGGCCTTTTTAACAGCTTTTAATTCGTCGACTTTTTATTATTATTTTTTTTTTATTGAAGGTTTAACGACCACCGTGAACAACTCAATGGGCTATAAGCATCGCCTGTCCCTAATTTAGGGTCACTGGTTCCAGGGAAGGGAGAGAGACAGTGCCGTAAGACAAACGCAACATCCATGCCTCACCGGGATTCGAACCCGGACCCCTTTCGGACGAATGATCAGAGGCCATCGCTTAGACCACTGCGCCAACGGGGCGGCCGACTTTATTCATAACGCTTACATATCAAGTCAATAGCATTACTCTTTTACTTAGGCACTAAATAATCATAATAGGCCACAGGCATAGGGCCTTTTTAACAGGTTTTATTCTACCAGTGTCATATTCACAACGTTTACACATCAAATCAAGTTAATAATATTACGCTTTTATTTAGGCACGAAATATTTATTCACAGGCTCTAGGCCTAGGTTTAGGCCCTTTTACCAGTTTTTATTCTACCAATGCCATATTCACAATGTTTAACAGAAAATCAAATTAATAATATTGGGCATTTACTTAGGCACGAAATATTAATTTATAGGCCCTAGGACTTTTTAATAGTTTTTACTTTATCACTGCCATATTCACAACATTTACACAACAAATAAATGTAATGATATTGCGCTTTTACTTAGGCAGAAAATATTAATTCATAGGCCCTAGGCCTTTTTGACAGTTTTTATTCTACCAATGCCATATTCACAATGTTTACACATCAAATTAAGTTAATAATTTTACACTTTTATTTAGGCACGAAATATTTATTCACAGGCCCTAGGCCTAGGCCCTTTTACCAGTTTTTATTTTACCAATGCCATATTCACAACGTTTACACAGCGAATCATGTTAATAATATTGGGCGTTTACTGAGGCACGAAATATAAATTCATAGGCCGTAGGCCTTTTTAATAGTTTTGATTCTATCAATACCATATTCACTACGTTTACACAACAAATCAATTTAATAATATTACGCTTTTACTTGGGCACGAAATATTAATTCATAGACTGAGACCTAGGGCCTATGAACGAATATTTCGTGCCTAAGTAAAAGAGCAATATTATTACATTTTGTGTGTGTGTGTGTCTAAACGGTGTGAATATGTCATTGATAGAGTAAAAACTATTAACAAGGCCTAGGGCCAGTGAATTAATATTTTGTGCCTAAGTAAAAGCGCAATATTATTACATTTATTTGTTGTGTAAACGTTGTGAATATGGCATTGATAAAGTAAAAACTATTAAAAACCTAGGCCTAGGGCATATGAATTAATAGTTTGTGCCTAAAAAACGTCCAATATTATTAACATAATTTTCTGTGTAAATGTTGTGAATATGGCATTGGTTGAATAAAAACTGATAAAAGGGCCTAAGACTAGGCCTAGGGCCTGTGAATAAATATTTCGTGCCTAAATAAAAACGCAATATTATTAACTTGATTTGATGTGTAAATGTTGTGAATATGACACTGGTAGAATAAAACCTGTTAAAAAGGCCTATGACTATTTAGTGCCTAAATAAAAGAGCAATGCTATTGACTTGATTTGATACGTAAGCATTATGAATATAAAGTCGGCGAATTAAAAGCTGTTAAAAGGGCTGAGGTGTAGGGCCTATGAATTAATTAAGTAAAAGAAAAATATTAAAAATTTGACATGTTATGTAAATATTTAGTGCCTAAGTAAAAGTGCAGCGTTATTAAAAAAATCCCACCTTATTGTTCTTTCCTGAACGCTTGGCGCTTAAATAAAACGTTTTCTCGAAATTTGTTTGGAGTTCCCAATTCAATTCTCAATATTGGCCAAGAAACAGCATTCTTTATACCCCCCCCCCCTCTCGAACTTCTGTGGCCAGTTGCAGATATTTTAAAAATGCAAGGAGTAGTTTATGAAGTAAATTGTAGTTGTGGACTATCTTACATAGGTGAAACAGGTCGCAGACTAGAAACTCGTATAGCTGAGCATAAAGCAGCTATAAAAAATTGCTCCAACAAGACTGGATTAGATAGGCATGTTAGAGAAACTGGGCACAGCATGGATTGGAATTCCCTTAAAGTAATCAGTTTCCAAAGCAATTTCCAAAAAAGAAAACTGAAAGAAGGAATAGAGATTGAGAAAAATCAAAATTCCATCATCAATGACTGCAAAGGATTTTCCCTGCCTAACATCTGGCAGGATTTGTTGAAAAATAACCTAAACCGTCAAGGTTAACCGTAACCGTCAAGGTAAACCGTAACCATGATAGTGACAAGCAAAAAGTGACAACAACAAGAGAGCCTGAAGAAGGAGAAGAGTTTTCTCCGAAAATTTGCTATAAATGAAAAAATTTCCTAGTAAATTCCCATAAGTTGCTTTAGATTATTAATTCAATTAAACTAGGAAGCCATTTCTCAATATGAGCTTTATTCAAAGAATGAAAATTCAGACAAACAAAAGAAAGACACGAGCTCCTTCCCATCGTTAGGCACCTTGGGAGACTGCCACACATAATTCGGAAACTTGGAAAACTGCCACACATTCAAAGTGTTCCTCGAAGGAATAGCAATTTGTGCCCGGTCCCTTAATGAAAAGCGCGTGGCAGTTTTCCTGTGTGGCAGTTTTCTTGTGTGGCAGTTTTCCTGTGTGGCGGTTTACAGTGAACCGGTAAAGGTTGGTAAACTATATTGGCACAGTTGAAGAGCATCCATAAAATGTACACTTTGCAATGTAAGCATGTAAATTGACAAAAATGTATGTCATGTACTTAACATTGCAGTACATCCCTTGGCATTCGATACCCAGTGGTCTGCTGGCCATTGGCCAGTAAAACTTACGCCGGACCACTGAACTACTGATTTTACTGGCCCAGATGGCCAGTAAAATTTTTTTCTAATTTGATACAAGTTAAAAAATGAATTTCTGTTTCTTTTACCTTGCTGTATGGTTTTCTGTTTAGACAGAAAACTAGTGATAGGTTCATGAAATGCTGTTGGATAACAGTTTTTTTTTTTTAATCCTTCACGATTTGTAAAGATTTGTAAAGAGCGGAAGAAACGACAAATACAGAAAAAGTTCCCCAGGCCTTGTCTTGTAACAGCCATTTTTTGTTACTTCCGTCCGCTTCATTTGTAATGAGCAGAAGTAAGCAAATTAAATGCCCTAATCCAGTGGCAGCGGAACCGTCCAGGCCCGGTCAATGATTTCAATAATTTTAGCCAAGATTTTTATTTTTATTTGGCATATGTGCAATTTTTTGTTGTGATGTGCCTTAGAAAGTTCCTCTAGGTAAGTGATCAGGTGGTCCTAATCCCTAACAAAGCACCTTAGCCATTGTTATTTTTCTGTTTGTTCCGGGGAGCGGGAAGGGATAGGGGTGCACCACGATTTAAAATTTTTGGGCCCGGTCAACGAACTTCACTTTCCGCCACCCCTGCCCTAACTTCCTTGGATTCACCCACCCTAGTGAATGCAGCAGATACTGACACCAGACACAACCTGACTTTTGTTTCTGCCCAAGAAAACACTAGTGGAGGAGGTCAGTTGGATATGTGAAGATAATTTTTGCAAGAGCAATTTACTTGAAATTGTGTTCAGTGGGGGACTGAAACTAACTTCATGGGAAAGTAGGAGGAATGGAGCAATAAGACTAAAATAAAGAGAAGGTTGCAATACCTCAAACAATAATACATATAAAAAAGTCTGCTAATGTATGGTAATTTTTGTACCCTTGGAGTCTCCTTGTTACATTCTTACTTAAAAACAGATTGGAAATGCAGTCTTATTCTGCTATATCACTAATCCATTGGAATGATATTCTGGAAACATTTTTTTCCCTGTGAATTGCACTTTCAAAGTAGATGTTAAAAAAATATTAGAGGTAATTCTATCGAAGAGATGCATTATTTTATACACATATTGTGAATGTCTAAGCGATGACTTCTGATCATTCGTGCAAGATGGGTCTGGGTTCGAATCCCGTTGTGGCATGGATATTGTGTTTGCCTTATGGCACTGGCTCTCTTCCTTCCCTGGAGTCAGTGGCCCTGAATTAGGGATGGGTGACTGCTTATAGCCCAGTGAGTTGCTCACGGTTGTCGTTAAACTTCCAATCCAAAGAAGAAGAAAAAAAGTATATATATATGTCCAAGTTTCAATTTACTTCCGATATTGGAGGTTATATTTTAACGTGCATTAATGCATTTGCATTTTTGAACTTCACTTTTAGTTGGTAAAGTTCGATGAACACTTACTTCACTTTTAGTTGGTAAAGTTCGATGAACACTTACCGCACGTGGGGCTTGGCTTTCAATTCATATTTTCGTTATGTGGATGCGGCACGGGGTTGTTGTTTTTTTTTCCATTTGGCCACGGTTCACTTCTTTTTTTTTTCCGTTGGAATTATTTTGCCTCATCACCAAATGAGTTTTTCCTTTGCTGCATCCTCATTTACTTCAATATTTATTCTTAACCCGAGTACTTTCGGTACTACTACTATACCGTCTTCGAGGGGACATTTTGCTCCAACTAGCACGGACCGTGTCAGCTGGGCATTTCAGTGGTTCTCGCGGGCTGCTTCTGTCATCTGCTATCGCTTCTTCTTGGGCGTTGTGGCGCCATCTCTTGTTGGTCAGTGATCTCCTTTTTCGAACTTTTTCTTTTTTTTGCTCAATTTTAATTAAATTTCTCCAGCTGTTTCTCAAATTATTAGGGTCATTGTGGTTGCAAACTTTTGTCCTATTTTTTTCAATCATTACCGACTCTGCTATTCTGAGGTGTTTTTCGGATTTACAGCTTTTAATGATTTTTATATTTTCGAATTTTGGATATTTTTGGTTATCCAGACAGTATTGAATCAGTGCTGTTTTTTCTTCTTTTTTCTGCCAGTTTTTTATGTGTTGTTTTAATCTGTGTTTAAGCTTATTTTTGGTACTTCCTATATAAGCCATTGGAGGATTTTCAGT
The DNA here is from genome assembly GCA_039090855.1 of Macrothele yani. Lineage (NCBI taxonomy): Eukaryota > Metazoa > Arthropoda > Arachnida > Araneae > Macrothelidae > Macrothele > Macrothele yani. The sequence goes on from CM076996.1 coordinate 145,655,977, forward strand.
AATAGGAATTGAATAAATACCTGCTTTTTCTAACATTCTTATTTTATCATTATTTTTTGTTACTATATTTTTGATGGTATTTACTTTTCCTCCAATTTGAATGTTATGCTTTTTACAAATATTATTAATTTCATTGGTAGTGCCTTTAATGTAAGGAAAACCATTTAAATATTTGATTTCTTTTTTATTTACTACAGCATTATAAAGTTTGCAACCACAATGACCCTAATAATTTGAGAAACAGCTGGAGAAATTTAATTAAAATTGAGCAAAAAAAGAAAAAGTTCGAAAAAGGAGATCACTGACCAACAAGAGATGGCGCCACAACGCCCAAGAAGAAGCGATAGCAGATGACAGAAGCAGCCCGCGAGAACCACTGAAATGCCCAGCTGACACGGTCCGTGCTAGTTGGAGCAAAATGTCCCCTCGAAGACGGTATAGTAGTAGTACCGAAAGTACTCGGGTTAAGAATAAATATTGAAGTAAATGAGGATGCAGCAAAGGAAAAACTCATTTGGTGATGAGGCAAAATAATTCCAACGGAAAAAAAAAAGAAGTGAACCGTGGCCAAATGGAAAAAAACAACAACCCCGTGCCGCATCCACATAACGAAAATATGAATTGAAAGCCAAGCCCCACGTACGGTAAGTGTTCATCGAACTTTACCAACTAAAAGTGAAGTAAGTGTTCATCGAACTTTACCAACTAAAAGTGAAGTTCAAAAATGCAAATATATGTCCAAGTTTTGTTTAGTTTTTTTTTTTTTTATGGACCAGTGGTTTGCAAATTCTAGTGGTCTGGTGGGTCAGTAGAAGATTTATTTCTAATTCTAACACTGTCCCTTCTTATTGAATACATATTTCAATATAGTTTTGCAGAAGCTAATTGATTTGGCAGGGGAACTGTTAATTTTTTTTGCAGGAGAGAGAGGGCAGTTGGTTTGTTGGATTTAATGGTGCAAAGACTAGCATAGGGGCTAAAATGAGCGTAACAGAAGGTTTAAATAAATAGCAAAAGTGTCAGGGGTGTATCCAGAAGTTTACTGTGCGTGGGAGGGGGTTCAGGTATAAAAAGGGGGAGAAGACATTATAGAAGGTTTTTGTAGATATGTATTATACATATTGGAGGTGCCGCTCCTACCTGGCGTTCCTTTGCGAGGTCTTTAAAACACTTGCTTGCTCCAGGAATGTTAAATACCTGAATGAGAGCAAGCAATAGGTGAAAAATCACAATTGTTTCAGTGCGATCGTTTGAGCGTTTCCCGAAGAAATGAACTTTATACTTTTTTGAATTCGTCAGACTACGTCTGAATGAAATCCTTAAAAATAAAGCCCAAGACCATGGTGCATGATAGTCAGGTAATTCAACTCCCCATAGAGTTAACAGTTAGAAAATGGATCATTAATGTCATAGCGCACCAGGGGGCGTGCAGGAGCTGTAAGCCGATTTGTTACCCTAATCATCGTAGGAATACACAGCGTTTATGATTTCATCAGTGCTAAATCTGTGTTTATCACAAGTATTTTTTATTAATTTCATTGTGTAGTTGTGTGGTATTGAAATTTTAGAAAAAGTTTCTCTACAGAAATTAAAGCATGTCAACTCTTTTTAATTCAGAAGGAGACTAAAATTATAGTGCAGCTGTGTTTCGGCTAGGATCAGTTCAATTCTTACGTTTTTGATATGGGGAAAAAGTGCTTAGTATCGAACAGATTATTCAACAGGTAAAGAATGTGTACCAAATTTTAGAGCTTCAACAGATGAAAAACAATCACTGATTTGTCTTTCAATATTAACAGAACTCTGGCAATGTAAGTCAAATTTGGTGTAAGTTGTTTACGTTATGCATGCATGCCGCCATTTTTATGTATAATTGTCGGCCTGCATGAAACAATAGCAATTGCGTATAGATAAACATTTTTTTAAAATAAAATAAATTATTTTACGATGTAAAAAAACTATTGAACACTGTCTTAAACTTGCTGTTCTACGTATGAAAAATGATGTTATCCAACAAAAAGGTGTGGAAACATGAAATACAATATGCGTGCTTACTAATCAATATGATTATCAAACATAAATATGCATATATATCGCTATAGTTGGCAAAATCCCACCTGGTAGACACAAAAGTGTGTGTTTACGAAGCTTTCAGGTTTTGTTTTTTCAATTCCAAGCAAATAGCATTCTTAAAACATGGATACTTCTGCCCCTTCCTCCCATAAGAAAACATAGTTTGTGTCATCATTGGCCCACACGCTGGTCGCGCCATCTGGTGACAAGTGACATTAACGGGCAATTTTTATTTTTAGAGTCGTACTACCTGACTATCGTACGCCGTGCCCAAGACCTTATTTTCAGAGTTGGTTAATTTAATAAAAAAACATTTTTAGTGGTCTCCATGTGACATTCTCATACATTAAAGTAAATACATGCCTGATTTCGGCCAAAATATAATGAACACATGGTTTAGTCATAAAATCGCTAAATACAAAACATGGTAAGTGGAACACCCCCCCCCACCCTCCTCTTTTTTTGTTTGCAAAAGTTAGGTAATAGTGCCGAAGACTGATGCATGTGTTCCAATGGGTCTCGTTCACCAGTGCGTAAAAGTTTCTCTGTGGCTGACTAGAATTGCATGCATATAAAACTTTGAATCCCAATGTGCATGCATACAAAACTTTGAGACTTCCTCTTTTTATCACCACGTGCTGTGTTTTCCATACAGCCTGCGTTTGTTAGTGAATGAGGCTGACCTAGTTGGCTCAGCCCCGTCCACTTTCTTTCAATTTTTGTGTATATTTATTATATATTTTAAAACAAGAAAAGGTTTTTATATCCTTGTAAAACTTTGAAATTCTGTTTCTCCTTAAAACTAAGTACTTTTTGTATGTTGTTCACTTTTCACAAAACTATTGGGTTGTCGGAAATGTCATGACATATTTTAGCCATGTTTTGCAAAGGTCATTTATTGATAGAAAGATCAATCAATGATATAATGCCCGTTTTGTTCGATGACCTTTTGCCATATGTCAGTGAGCTGCAGAATGCCTCGTTCATAGAAGGACCTGTTTTTCATGGCGAAAAACTGTACAAGGTGCTGATTTACAGCCTCATCTGAATTGAACGTTATACCACACAAGGACTATTGAAGAGAGCGAAACAAGTGGAAGTCTGACGGCGCTAGGTCAGGCGAGTATGCTGGGTGTGGCAACACATCCCACCCAAGCTCCAATAAGTTTTGGCAGATGATCAAACTTATGTGTAGTCTCACGTTGTCGTGATGGAACAGAACACCTTTATGATGAACGAGCTCTGGACGTTTCTGGTTGATGGATTCGTTCAAACTGTCCAATTGCCGACAGTACACATTCGAATTGATTGTTTGGTTCCGTGGTATGAGCTCGAAAAACACGACACCTTTAAAATCCCACCACACTGAGACCAGAACCTTCTGCTGATGAATGTCTGCTTTGGATGTCATTTGAGACGAAGCAGCACATTGGGACCAAGACCATTCGCGCAGCGCATTGTTGTACACAATCCACATTTCGTCACCAGTTATCAGTCCCTTCAAAAATGGATCGTTTTCCTCACATTTAATGAGCATATCGCAGATGTTTATACGCGCCATCAATTGAGCTTCTTTGAGTTCATGAGGAACTCACACATCGAGCTTGCTTACGTATCCTAGCTTTTTCAGGTGGTCTTGAACGCTTGAATGATGGATGTGCAATGTGTCTGCAATCTCTAGTGTCGTGTAACGTGGGTTTGACTCGATCAATACCTTGATTTGGTCGTCATCATCCTCTGTGGGCCTCCCGGACCGAGGAGCATCGTTGAGGTCAAAATCACCAGCACGGAATTTTGGAGAACCACCGCTAGCACTGACGTTTTTGTAGAGCATTATCACCATACACTTTACGCAACTTTTCACAAGCTTGACATGCGTTCTTCCCTTTACATAAGTAAAACAGTAAAATATGGCGAAAATGCACAGTTTGGTCTTCCGTCTTCAACTTGATGTCAAATCTCCGCAAATCAACCAAATCGCTCACTTTTCCTTTTAGACTGCAGCTAGAACTGGCACCTGTCGAATGCCATAGCGATAACAGAGCTGCGCATGCCTCTAGTACTTCCAAAACCGCCCAACTGCCATCGGGTGCCAAAATACGTCATGACTTTTCCGACAACCCAATAGGAGGGCTGATAGTTCCAAGTGCTGATTCAAGGCTATGCAGCTGTCACTTTAAAGATGGGAAGAAAGAAAATGACCGTACAATTTTTAGTTATACAAGACGAAAGCAGTTTGATTTTAGGGTATGGTTCATTAGTAAAGAACCATACCCTATGTATCATAGTAATAATTCCATGATATGTGTGTGTGTCTTTCCAGACCCTTCAGAAGCCCCCTTGTGACTTAAAAGGCTGAAACTTTGCACTTAAACATGACAATAAATTGTGAAGGGTCGAGATAGTTTTAGTCAGTGATCGGAAATAGTGCTGCTACTGTAGCAAATTTTTTTATTTGTATGTAGCATAACTACAAATTTAATAAATTAGCAGTAGCACGCTACAAAATCCAGTAGCCTGTAGCCAAAATTATGCTGCAAATTGCGCTACTTTAATAAAAAAGCGAAAAATAATTCCTCAAATCACGTGGTATTTCCAAATTTTCTGAAGCATTCTTGGTTGGAACAGGGGCTGAGTGTGTCCTACCTATAATTACATGCCTGACATTGTCAAGCCAGCAAAATACTAGTTAACATTTTTTAGCACGTCTTTTGCAAAAAGAAAAGAACGTGCTTATAGTGTCACTTCGTCCATCCAAAGTGATACTATAAGCAAGGAGGTTCGGAGGTTCTTTTGATGAAAGTTGCATGGAGTTTTCATTAATAATATTTAATCATTTGAAATTTTAATGAAAGGATATGAAAACCAAATAGACCCCCCTCCCTCCATAAAACCCACCCGGGTTGGGTTTTTTTCAACGCTGACAGCTTTCCTGTTTAGAAGGCATAAACAAAAATACATTTTTCTTGCCTTCTTTGCTTCCAGGAGACATTTGAAAAATTCTTTTTCCTTAGCATAGGATTTGCTATGAAGAATACTTTTTTACATTTTATCACCTTTTTCATTATGCAAAATTATTATCTTTCCATCTATATTTCTTTTTCTTACTGTTTGCTTTGAAAATCCCATTCTCTCTGATATGTTCCTTCTATTGTAAGAAACTTTTTCTGCAGAATTTGTCAATTTTCATGACACACTTTTCATCCACAAGTAGGAGTAAGTAGCTTTTCCTATTTCAAGATGTTTTATTGATTGTTGAAATCTGGTTGATTTTCCTTTTTTCTTACCAGTTCCATTCACTTTGAATTACCCTGAAAATGTTAAACCTAAAGATAAAAAGAAAAAAAGTAGCTGAAAAATAGCAAAAGTCACTACATTTCAAAAAAAGTAGTGTAGCTAGCTGCTTTTCAGGAAAAGTAGTTGTAGTTGTAGCAAGGTACTTTTTCAAGAATATAGTTGTAGCAGTAGCAAGCTACTTTTAAAAAGTAGTTTTCCAATCACTGGTTTTGTTATAATATAAGTTGCTAATGTTTCTTTCAAAATAACCTATAAGAGTGTAAAATTTTTATTTAGTAAACTTGCTAACGGTATCCAAACAAAGTAATGCATGTTATGTGAATAAACCTTAACCATCACACATTTTTGTATTGCTTATTTTTAGGAAAGAGCCATGCAGAAAATTGGGAATGTACTTTATCATGTCTTCCACTGACAGAGTCCAATGTAGTTTAGCTATGGAGATGGACTATTTGAAAAAAAGAGTAGAACAACTGTAGTCCCAAAAATCAGCTATATTTCCAATTTTCACACATTAGGAAAAATAATAACCATATTTTGATGTATACTGGCTTACCAAATGCCGAAATTTTTTATCTGTTGTTGAATTACATAAAAAGATTTGAATTCAATTACTATTACAATTGGAATGTAAATAATTTAACTCTGGAGGATTAGCTTTTTATTACACTGCAAAAACTAAGGCAAAACTAAACATTTGTTGATTTGGCAATAAGGTATTCTGTATCTGAAACAACAATTAGAAATGTTTTTTACACTTTGGTACATGTATTGCACAAATCTTTATTTCAGTTTATCCATTTGGATAAAAACAAGCTGCTTTCTTTGCTTAAAATTCAGCAGTCGTCACCTATTGTTGAAGATTTCCCCAGTTACAGGTTTTTAATTGACTGCACCGAAATCTATATTGAAACTCCCGAAACAATATGGAAGCCCAAAGACAAACATACTCAAATTACAAAAAAACAACAAACGTTTAAAGCTCTTCTAGCTATCACACCAAGTGGCATAATATGTTTTGCAAGTGTCCTTTACCCTGGCTCATGTTCTGACAGGTTGATATTTGAAAAATCAGGTCTGAATGATTTATTAAAACCAGGAGATTTCATCATTGCTGACAAAGGATTTTTAATTTGGGATTTGCTGCCAAAAGGAGTTACCCTAAATATTCCTCCCTTTTTACTTAACGCACAGTTTACAAAACAGGAAGCAAAATACACAACACAAATTGCACGTGCTCGTATGCATGTAGAAAGAGCCATACAGTGCATTAAGAGCTTTGAAATACTTAATAACATATCCAATAACTTTAGATCCTTTTCCACCAAAATTTCAAGTTTGTGCTACAATAGTGAATTTTCAGACTCCCATAATTGATTGTGACGATTGATTCACCAAGTGTTCATGAACACACTCATGTATAAAAATATAATGTGCAATCTTTGTACAAGCATTTTATGTGGGTACAATAAAAGATTTGTTTTGATGTAATTCTTTATTTTTTTTTTCTCTCTGTATGAAAATGTTTTTACTTAAGGGGATTAGTTTTTTTTTTTTTTTTTTTTGGCCACTTACAAGTAGTTTAATTTAACTTATATGAATTCAAAAGACCTTTAAAATAAATAAACTGGAAGTTCTCTTGTAAATGAGTGGCAGTAGCAGGGTAGCAATTGAACCATGAGCCTTGTATGTATTCCTAAAAAAATATCCCATAGCTGCTGTTAAATTTATGAAACTATTAGGTTGTCGGAAAAGTCACGACATATTTTGGCACCCAATGGCGGTTTTGGAAGTACTAGAGGCATGCGCAGCTCTGTTGTCGCTATGGCATTCGACAGGTGCCAGTTCTAGCTGCAGTCTAAAAGGAGGTGCCGACAGGTGCTAGTTCTAGCTGCAGTCTAATAGTGAGCGATTTGGTGATTTGACATCAAGTTAAAGATGGAAGACCAAACTGTGCATTTTCATCATATTTTACTGTTTTACTTCCGTAAAGGGAAGAACGCGCGTCAAAGTTGTGTAAAGTGTACAGTGATAATGCTATACAAGAATGTCAGTGCCAGCAGTGGTTCGCAAAATTCCGTGCTGGTGATTTTGACCTCAACGATGCTCTTCGGTCGGGAAGGCCCACCAAGGTTGATGACGCTAAAATCAAGGCATTGATCAAGTCAAACCCTCGTTACACAACACGAGAGATTGCAGACATATTGCACATCCAGCATTCAAGTGTTCACGACCACCTGAAGAAGCTGGGATACGTAAACAAGCTTGATGTGTGGGTTCCCCATGAACTCAAAGAAGCTCAATTGATGGCGCGTATAAACATCTGCGATATGCTCATTAAACGTGAGGAAAACGATCCTTTTTTGAAGCGACTGATAACTGCTGAAAAGTGGATTGTGTACAACAATGCGCTGCGCAAACGGTCTTGGTTCCGACGTGCAGCTTCGCCTCAATTGACATCCAAAGCAGACATTCATCAGCGGAAGGTTCTGGTCTCAGTGTGGTGGGATTTTAAAGGTGTCGTGTTTTTCGAGCTCCTACCATGAAACCAAACAATCAATTCGAATGTGTACTGTCGGCAATTGGACAGTTTGAACGAATCCATCATCCAGAAACATCCAGAGCTCGTTCATCGTAAAGGTGCTGTGTTCCATCATGACAACACGAGACCACACACAAGTTTGATCACCCGCCAAAAATTATTGGAGCTTGGGCGGGATGTGTTGCCACACCCAGCATACTCTCCTGACCTTGCGCCGTCAGACTTCCACTTGTTTCGCTCTCTTCAACAGTCTTTGCGTGGTATAACGTTCAATTCAGATGAGGCTGTAAATCAGCACCTTGTACAGTTTTTCATCACGAAAGGCAGGTCCTTCTATGAATGAGGCATTCTGCAGCTCACTGAAAGATGGCAAAAGGTTATCGAACAAAACGGGCATTATATCATTGATTGATCTTTGTTCTTTCTATCAATAAATGACCTTTACAAAACATGGCTAAAATAAGTCATGACTTTTCCGACAACCCAATACTATACATTTTTAGTATGAAACAAATTATCTCTGTTTAGCAAGTTTAAACTTAACATAAAGTAACTTGATCCAAGAAAATTATTCGAGAAATCTATTCTCTTGGCATAGTAGCACTGTAAGCTGCTTTTAAAGGTGGAAACAGTGCACTTAAATGAGACATGGATCCACTCAAATTATGTATCTATAAACTACAAAAAGACAGCAGGAAGTTTAGTGAATATAAATGATGTGGTTTGAGTATTTGATGCATCACTTCTGTAACATTTAGCCAGCAACTAGATTTCACAGAGCACTACTGAGATTTCAAAAAGACAACCCAGAACTTCAAATGTTGCCATAGTTAAATGCCAATATTCCGGTCTATGTAACCATAAAGGTCTTTGATTAATTTCTACCTACATGGTTCGTATGCTTCTTGAAAAGTACTTTAAAAAGTTTAATAATCCGTAAATAGTACTTGAACAAAAATTTCTTTCTTTTGTTTTCTGAGTAATATGAAAGAGCCTGTGTAAAATAATTGTTTATGCTGAAAAGTTGTGTACATTTCTGTGCAGTTCTGATGAAAACACCAAGCTGATCAAATAGCGCAGAACTTTTGTTTAACTCAGGGAAGCACGTGGACAGCTGGTACCTTGGCTATGGCATCACCATGGTTAGTAGATGACTAGGTTATGCTCATCCTGCACTTCTGGTAATTGCTTTGTGACGTCACTGTCCAAATTGCAATCATAAGACTGCCTAATCGCCACATTTTTGCCTGCACCATACCAGCATGTCAGAATTATTATTCATAAACCAGCTGGAATAATCTTCATAAATTCTACCAGATTTTTCAATGCATAATGTTTTCAATTTTTAATTAAAAAAATTTGGGGAATGTTGCCGAGATGATTTTCCTATACCTTATAAAGAAACTTGGCTGTACTACCGAATCAGAATGCTTTCAAGTTGTTCTCAATTTCCCATGTATCGTTTCACTTTGTTTACATACAACCTGATCACACCCAACGTGAAAGAAACTAGTGCACAATAATATTCTGATTTTCTTTTACTATTTTCATCGAAAAAAATCTTATTGTAATGGAAATAATTATAGGAAATAATTATTTTATTCTGGAAAACAATAATACATTTATTTTCATATCACAGATTTATGCATCATAGACTTCCAGAACAAAAGTTGGAAATACCTTTGTTTAAGAAATACGCTGGCTCCAGATAAAAAAAAAAATGGTACTGTTATTTGTTATATTTCCTTCATAAAATGTATTTACAAATAAAAGTAGTCAATATGGTGTCTATTATAACACAATTCTAAAAACGAAATGCGTAAAATTTATCATGAGCTACTTTGTTTCAGGTTGTGTGTAAACATAATGGAATGATGGAATGACTACCAAAGCAGAAATTCTTTAGTATCTGACAATAATATGACCTGCTATGCATTTTCCCCCTTCTAAATTTATATAAAAGCGGCAAAAATTCTACCTGCAACTAAATTAACATTTAAAAAGTATAACCGTTTTCCTGCCCTTTACAAACCTAATAAAATGTGCGGGTGGTATTTTTGAAATCTCTGTTTAAATATTCACGACTGAATTTCTTCTGTATTTAATGTAAATGTGCTTTTGCATGAGCTTTTGTTCTATGTTTGAGTTATAAAAATTGTTGACAAGACATCTTCCTCCATAGCTACAGTTCGGATTTACATGTTAGGAGCAGTGGCGGCTCGTGCTCCTGAGAGTGTATGTGTTGCGACTTACCGATTTACACGTGGTCTGTTACCCCCCCCCCTCCCTACCGCTTTCACTAAAGGCCTTAAGAATTGGGCAATGGGATCATCTTGATCATCGGGGAAAATACCCGAGAGCAGATTTTTGTAATTACATATAAATTAATATGATTATTCATTTTGTTCACCTCTTTGGCGTTAATGGTTAAATTTGTAATTGTATATTCGACAGAGTATTAAGCCTAATATCTTGCGGAATATACAGCTTGATTAATCTGCCCAGACTTCAGTTGCCTAGAAAACATTATCAGATCTTGATCATCGTGGAAAATAGCCGAGAACAAAATCAAAGTTCTGTGAAAAGAACAAAAGTTTATTTATTTATTTTTATTTATTTATTTATTTAAAATAGGTTTGTATTCAGTTTCATATTTTTAATACGCAACTTTTTTACATTGTGCTTCAATATACAATTCAGTCAATCACTCTTGCAACTTTATTATTTGTGATTTTTAATGCACTTTGAAGAGCTTAAATATGAATTAATTATATATGAATGAACGAAATTACTCTCACAAGAGTTTATGAAATGCAAAAGAAAAAAAAAAAAAAAGAGCGTATATAATAAATTGCACATGGATCAAGCTTTAGTTTCAGCCCGTCCCGAAAAAGATTACGAAAACCACAGAATAAAGAACAAAAAATTAGAAGCACAGATAGATTTTAACTGACTGATCAAGCAAAGGTTATGAGAGCACAGAAACAAACAAACAATCAGATAAGTTTTCCCTCTATTCTATTGGTCAACTGCCCTGCCCCCCAGTTCCGATGGGAGAAAGGGGGGGGGGTGGAGGTCTTTGGTTTCAACGCCGTTTGCTGCCAGCGATCTTATATCGTGCTGAGAGAAATACAGCATGCTGGAAATCCTTGTGGCCGGTTTGACAAGAGGTGTGTGGTGTAGGAGGCAGGAATGACACACTGTTGGTGCCGTGCTACTTGGTTCGTAGCACGAAAGACCGATCGCGTAGGACGCAGCAGAACCAAGCTGTTATTCCCGTGTGCTAACCGACACCACAGACTGAATGACGAACAGGAGCCTTGATTATGGCCCGTCTTAAAATCAGATCTTGGGCTGGCAGCAAATCATATGCATGCACTTTCAGGCTTTCAACTACAATAAACAATACGAATCTGAATTCAAAATTTTTTAGCGTGCTACAGCACGTAGTCACCGGCCGCCACTGGTTAGGATGGTGATGTCACTCATTTACACTTCTGCAGTTAGTTGAACTAAATCTCAACTAGGATTGTTCCAAAGGGAACATAAAAATTTAATAGACGAGTGTGATAAGGATATCAATCTCATTTTTGCAGCCAATTTTATTGACAGTACTGTTGAATTTTTAAAAACTAGATTTAAAAAAGCTGCAAGAACCTCCTGTGTCATCCTTTCGTGTGTTTTATTTCACCGAGTGGACATCAGAAAAACAGCATTTAATATCCTTTGGCAACCAAAACATACAGTTGTTACTTGAAAATTTTAGTATTTTTTTTACAGGAGTGGATAAAGGAACAATTTGTCAATAATGGGTGCCATTAAAACTTAAAATATATAACATCCTTAAACACCAAACATCAGCCCTTCAGGTTATTTACAAAAGCCTAATGCAACAAAATGACCCACAATACAACAATATACTTCACATGGTGGAATTAATGTTTTCTCTTTCTGGTAGTAATGCAACTGTTGAAAGGGACTTTTCAGCAATGAACATTCAAAAGGACATGTTACGAACTGGCCTTCAACCAGGAGCCTTAAATGCTATCATGACCATCCGCCTAGATGGGAAACCCCTCGTCACACTGAAAGTGAAGCAACTCATTACTCTTTTTTTAGATAGTTTCTCATGATTGTTTCAGAATACCTTTTTTGCTATTGTTAACAATTTAACAACATGGTGATTTGCGTGAATAAGACCACCACTGTCTTTGATAAATACCAGTTCCTTGGAACTTGTGGTCTCACTTTGTATGCTGATAATACCTCTACATTCTGAGCATTGAATTTTAGTCGCTGTACATCCTATGTTGCCAGAAATATACTTCACAATGCTCTTTGAGAATTCCTACATGTGCTCATATTCTCATATATAATCGTGGTCAAATGACGTTTTCTTGAACAACTTTTTTCTGCCTTAAATTTTCACTGCTGATGTTTAAAAGATCAGACCATATGTACAATATGTTCCAACTATTACATGCACTACTACAAAGGTACTTACTTTGTTTACACAACATATACAGGATATACACTGAAGAGCAATTGAATTAGAGACAGCTGGCATTATGCAAATGTGGCGCTGTGGGCGGCCCTGTAAACGGAAACGACATGGCGTATGCAGCGATCCGACAATATAAAGAGTGATGCGACAGGAATCGGTAAGAGTCGGACGCAGTATGGGTAAGATGAAGGATCTAAAAGCATTTGATCGTGGGCAAATTGTCGGGGCCCGACGAATGGGTCACTCCATCACGGAAGTCGTGCAGGCACTGGGATTTTCATGAGCCACTGTGTCACGGGTGCACCGTGAGTACATCGAATCCGGTAAAACCATCTCTGCAAGGGCCAACTGCCGTGGACAACAGCGTGTGGATGAGCGGGGTCATCGTCGGCTAGCTCGCATTGTAACAGTGGATAGATGGGCCACAGTGCAAGAAATCACTCGGCAATTTAACGCTGGTGCACAAAAAGGTGTAAGCAGCTACACCATCCAGAACCATCTCCTCACTATGGGGTACAGAAGCCATCATCCCATGAGGGTACTGCTGCTGACCGCACATCACAGGGTGCAAAGATTAGCATGGGCGCGGGAACATCGCCATTGGACCCTAGACATGTGGGAAAATGTTGCCTGGACTAATGAGTCAAGATTCACATTGGTACATGCGGATGGCAGGATACGAGTACGGCGCAAACCACATGAAGCGATGGATCCTTCTTGCCCGCAGGGTACTCTTCTAGCTGGTGGGGGTGGCATTCTCATCTGGGGACTGTTTACGTGAACTGAAATGGGACCCCTTGTACGTGTGACATTGTCCCTCACAGGTCAACATTACCGGGATATCCTGCACGACCATTTGCTCCCATTTGTGCGTCTTCAACATCCCACTGGGGACCTCATCCTGCAACAAGACAATGCACCGTGCCATCGCTCCCGAACTGTATCCGAATGGTTGGATGAACACTCCACCGATGTGACCTCGCTTCCTTGGCCAGCTAGGTCACCGACCTCAATCCCATCGAGCACATCTGGGATGCCATCGAGACAGGTGTTCGAGGCTCTGACCCCCTCCATCAAATCTTTGTGAACTCTGGGAGCTTGTTCAGGGGTCGTGGATCCGTATAGCTTCCCAACGCTACCGGTGTCTTGTCGATCCATGCCAAGACGAATCGCTGCCGTCATCAGGGCAAAAGGTGGTGCTACACGTTACTAGACAGGTATCTCTACATAAATACTTGAAAACATCAACAAATAACCAACATGTGCCAGTTTTCATAAGCACTTTACGCTGTTGAATTTTTGAGGTACCACTGTACTTCCGTTTCCTATTTTCAGTTTTAAAATCAATATTGCCTGTAGTCTTTTTGCTATGCAAAATATTACACACATTGTACTTACACATTCATAAAGAGCATTCTATCAAGCAACTTTCAAGCTCCCCACTCCCACTTTGTTGCAGTAATACTACAGATTAGTCACTAATCAGAGGTAAACGCCCAGAACACAAGCTGGGTGAGCCTGTGCTTAGGGACAGAATACTCGATTGTTTCCCGACAGGTGTCAGCAAGCAAAAAAATTATAAGAAAAAAAAAATCAAGCAAAAAACAATTCATACTTCTACCCTTTAAGTAACTATAAATTGACTGCTTCACCAGTATTTGCTATCTAATGGGCATTAGCCATGGGTACATGATTTTTGTCACATAAAAAGAAATTGCTGGTTTCTAAGATTTTGAAATATCTGTTGTCCTGGCAGACAAGTTGCTCTACATATTCTAGAATATGTATGCAAATGCCATTTGCAAAACATGCTCAGTAAATGTATAAAAAAAAACACATAAGTAAAAATTGTTCCCAAAAAGCCTCAAAGTTGGTAACCCACAGTTAACCTTGCAGCTTCCCATAGTAAATAGTAAACATGATTCAGTGTTCACATTGAGTATGACTCTGTTTACAAAATATAAGGAATGAAAAATCTTTAAATAACACATATTGAAATGGTTTATCTCCTAGTTTAATCACCAGCTAAACAGATTAGATGTTTTATTTCTTGTGTTTGTTTAACTGAGCATTTACAGCTCAACCTTGTTTAAAAATGAAGCTTGTGAAATGTAGTTCCGCAATCCTTGTTTCTTTTATTCTTACAATTAAAAGCTACACAATAAAATGGCATTTTAATGTTCATATATTTATCTAAAATGTGCTGATAATTGTGAATATTCACAAAACTGCAGCCTTAAATTTGTAATGGAACATAACACGATCACCGAACAGCTGAAAGAAATGAGGTGACTCCATGACACACGCAGAAGTTGTACCTCAACAAATATGGCGGGCTGTTCTCTCATTGGCTTCAGCTGTCTCAGCGGAGAACCAATGGCAGAAGCACTATGTATTTCTATCTCTTTGGTTTATATTAATTACTAATTCTCTCCAAAGTAGAGAATTTGTTGGCCTTGACTGTTATACAAATAAGTAACTGATAGGTTACATAAAATGCTATCCAAATTTCAGGGGTCTGTCCATCACTTAATAAAAGGTATGTGCAAATTCATTGCAGTGCTAAAAAAAACTGCCTTAGCTGTGAGCTTATGCAATGTTATTAATGGCTGATAATTTCTAATGCCAAGTCAAACCAACCCTGTCCTCAAGTTTTGATTTTGACTCCCAATGGTGGGGGCAAGACAGTTGTCATACAGAGTATTTAACCAAATATTTTTGTGAATGAGAAAGCACAGGACAAAACTGATGCAGATGTGCATGTAGATGAGGAAAGTGTTGAGGCCCAGGCATAATTAATTTAATCAGTGCTGACACAATATTTCACCAAACTGTTACTTCTACTAGGAAGTACTCCCATTTATTGTTGTAGCTACATTTGCCAAAGTGGATAATTACTATTTAGCTTTATGCAAACAACAAAATTAAGGTTAATGTTGAATTTAGGTGAAAATTAAAATTTGGAAGATGGGTGCATGCATTTTTAAACAAGAAGTAAATTCAATTAACTTCAGGCCATGATAAATGAAAATATAAATAAAATGCAACACTGATGTTTGAAAATTCCAAAAGTTATTATTGAAGGTTTGCGTTGTTTCAGTTTTCGATGAGTTGAGGCACCTGCAAGTGTAAAATAAGTAATTATTGTTTACATGTGTACCAAACTTGTGAACACTAAAAAATAGATGGTATACAATGTACATGTGTAATAACTTTTGGAGGCTGTGATGATTAATTTTTGTGGTCAGGATAAAATGCATTAATTACATAAAAACAAAATTCCAGGGACCTATCCTACCTTAGGCAAGCTAAGGTGGATTAGCATGTGACCCTGCGATGAACTTCAACTGAGTCAACTAATTCTTCACTGCACAGGGTTTGGATTTTTGAAAGGCCACTTGGCTTGCATTTATTTGTAAAACTTAACCATTTAAAAACAACAACAAAGTATTTCAAGCAGTCGAGGAACACCCCGGTCTACAAATGTTTTCTATTTGACACCATCATCTTTTCAAATTTTCAAAATTTCTTTTAACTTTAGAAACTGGGCCTTATAAAATATCAAATGATACACAGTTTAGATGCTTCAAAAGAAACAAACAAATCTGCACACAAAACGTGAAATTTCTTGATTTCTGTCTAACAAGTAGTTGCATTAACATTTTAAATTAGACTGGCAGGCTGAAAACTCAACGAAGCTTAATTACAGCTTTAACAGTAATAGGCTAACAATTTGGCCTTCAGAACATGGCAAATTTTAAACACATTACTTTGTATTAGCATAATATCTCACATATTTGAAGTTCACAAATTATGCAACAAAATTTAGCTTCTACACACTTCCATAAATAAAAAAATAAAAAATTATCCCTTTCAGGTGGTTCTAAACACATTATTTACTTGAAGGTATGATTTACGAAAACAAATACAAACATTTGGCTTATGCAACTTCACATAAACATTGTGGATAAGTTTTGGCAGGTGAAGTGCAATTCTTCTCCCTCTTGGTTATAAATTTATAGCTTAATGTATATACGATACAGGTTTCATTTAACCTTTCGAACAACCCTCTCAAACCAATTTCCTAATCCAACATTAATTTTAAAATTACAATAACTGAGCACAAATTTATAAATAACCAAAACTTACTTCAGTAAACAATCCTACACTAACCAGAAAATTTGCATTAAAATCTCATAGCACAGAACACTAGCATTAACCGATACTAAATAACTTCTAGACCCTGTACTGAACATACTGCACTCAATATCTTACTCTACTAACTCAAAAGTTATCACTAACTTGCAACATTGACAAAAGAATCAAAATTCACGCCATCATCAAGAAATTCAATTATCCTTCCTAACACAAGCTTGCTCTGAATACATAATACCTTACAATGCAAATAAAGGCAAACACTAATTTACAATGCTCCTGAACTTGAACTCATATTTCTATATACTCTTACTGCTCACCAAAATTTTAAAATACACAACGATTTCTGACAGGAAATTCATAAACAACTTAATACAAATTTTCAAAATACCACTATGTAAGCCTTACCAATTTAATAGGTCCATGTAGTAAACAACTGTGGCACTGGCTAGGCAAACATCTAATTTAAATCAGACTCACTTTCTCTGAAAACCAAAATTTCACTGTGAGGAAATATTATTAAGGCTGAAGGTGAGATTGGATCGTGAATCCAATCAGGCCTATGCACCGAAATGGGAGTATAAGGTGTGACATATCACCCTGTACTGTTTTCTGCCCTTACTGTTTTGGTTGGTTGGTTGATTTTAATGGCGCAAGGGGCATGTTTGGCCAAAGAGCGCCAAACAAGACAATTAAACAAACAGTATTAAAACTGTTTTGGGACAACACTCGTGAACACACCTTGCTCAGAGTAGCTTCCTACGGGTCTTTGGCTTACTGGGGGTGGAAGACAATCCCCTAATTGTTTCCATTTTAACCCTTTCAGACAAGAAGTATTTCCACATATGAAAAGCACCCTGCAAGAACTTTCTTGCCCCAAATTATTTTTCCCTAGGCACACAGCTTCCAGAAAAACACCATACGAAGACTCACATTATTTCCAGAAATACCCTTATCTTGTCATTCCCTAGGCACAAAGCTTCGTAGAGAAATAACACTGTTTTCCAGAAAAATACACCATCCTTATTTCCAGAAAAAATCCACTATATCACTTTTTTCCCAGGAACTACACCATATCACTCATTTCCCAGAAAATACTCTATATCACTCATTTCCCAGAAAATACTCTATCACTCATTTCACAGAGAAACAACCATTAAATCACCTTTTTCCCAGGAAAACACACTATATCGCAGAACCACTTACTTCCAGAAAATTACATCTATCAAAGAACTATCTATTTCCAGAAATCATCACCTCCCGAAGAATTCCAACATTATACAATGGTAATATACAGGCCAACACTTTATTAAACCCTAGTCTGCATGCATGCCTTTTTAACGTCTTCCACTCATGAAAATCCATTTTCCAGATCCACTGACTGATATTGGAAACTAGTCCACACTACTACAAAATGTTAAAGAATAATTTTACACCTAAATTTTCCAAAACACTAAAATTGCCTCTAAGAAAAATTTAAACTACATGGAACCTACACAATGTTCATAAATACAAATACAACTTATGAAATATAAAAATCACTAAGCATGAAGACAGATAAATTCCACTTAAAGAGAAATACTGGTTTGAGAGGTTGGTCTTCCTCAAGCTAGTATATATCAAAATTATGAAGTCATATGTCAATGCCTTACACATGTAAAATAATTTTTTTTTTTTTCATAGAAGATCACATGAAGTTTTCTTTACCACGATAACACTTAAACAGCAAAAAATAAGACTTGAACAAATTATCTACACGCATCCTGAATTTTAACACCAACTGAGCAAACTACAGTGGAGACTCATTATAGCAGAAACCAGGCCATGCCAAAAAAAAAAACTATTTCAATCAAACTTCATCGCTAAGAGAAAACTTATTATTTAAACATAATTGTTTTAGCAGACCGGATGTTTTTAACAAATTACCTTTACAGTCTGATTTTTAAAGGCCCCCGTAGACGTGGGTAAGAGACTAAGAGTTAGAAAAGGCATTCTAAATTTTGAGGAAAAAAAACTTTTAGGGTTCCTGACGCCACATCTTGGCCAATTTTAATAGCCTAAAAATTTTCCTAGTCCTGGTCTGGTGCACAGGTGAAGTCAGAAAGAGGCTTACCTTGACCACCGTGAAGGGCAAGAGAATTCCTTACTTCGTGCTACTTTCTTCACCCTTTTTTTTTTCGGGACCGCACTTACACACCCACAAGGGGGAAAAAAACAAGAAAAAACATGGCGTCCAGGGAAGGTTGTTCATTGTCCGACGACATATAGGGATTGGGTCCCAAAATAATTTTCCGCAGCTCTTCTCACTGGGCCAGGCGCGACAATCTGCAGGTAAACACTCAAGATGTAGTCCACCAAACTGTCCATAATAGCCATGGCTTTTCTGGAAATTTTATCGTCTGGTTGAACTGGCTCGAGTCCTTTATAGATCTAGATGGTAAAGATTCCTTCCTCCTCTTGTGGCGCCTCCCTCCATTTATTTATTTATTTATTTATTTATTGTTCTTTGTACGCACGGCCGTCTCTTGAAACCGTGAATATTTCATCGCCAGCCATGAAATGGAAATCATCATTTTAGCTGGCTAATACGAGTTACAACTAAAACATGTCACCACGCCAGGAAAACTGTTGTCAGGACAGCACTTTCTTCTTTTCAAACAAGATTGTCATCCACTACTTTTATTTTTGTTGACTCATTGGACACTCCATTTACCGATAATGAGATACTGAGCAGTTATGCCCAGCCTAGCCAGACAGGCCAGCGTGGCTGAATTTTCCGCACGACCTTGCATCTCGACCAACAACCAAACAAGAGTGTGCACTATTTTTCCAAAGAAACTAGATGCTTGAAGCAGCTGACCCTCATTGGCTAAAACTTCTCCATAGCAACAAAAGTCTTCACCTGCCAGATGGCACACTAACGAACATCTCCCATGCAAACTCGTAACCTTTTGACCTCTCGGGCAGGAAAAATTGCCTTCTGCATGTCGAAGTGACCTCGTTCTAAAAATAGCCTGACACTTGCTTAAGTGAACTTTTGGTGACTTTTCTCAAAGATTTTTAAAACTGCCTAAAATGGCAAACTCTGAAATGGAAGACTGGGTTTTGCACAATTTACAAGAACGCTTTCCCTTCATTATGTGATAAATAGCCAATAATTTTGTTTTTGAAAAGGCTTGATGGTAACTTTGCTCGCCTTTTTTTTATCTATCTTACAAGAGAAAAAAGTAAATTAATCAAAAAAAAGTTTTATTCTTATTATTCCCCCTTTTTTTCAGGAAATTTTGTTTGTCTGGTCAGGGCAGAGAAAAAGAACATGGCCATTATTCCCTCACTTCACCGCCTCCTCCAAACAGAAATTTTCAAGCATGGACTGGAGAGAATTTTCATTCTATTTATTTATTTATTTTTCTTGTAAATCTCAGCGAAGTGATCAGTTTCCCCAAGATTCGCGAACATGAAAATTCTCGACAGGACAGTATGAATAAATTGAATATAGTTTAAATCAAAGTATGCACAAAAATTGTTTTGTAAAAAACATTAGTTTTTCTAAATTCACAGACCACAACTCTTCTTTAAAAATAGGAACAATCAATAATTGTGGCTTTGGTAGTCCAAATAACAAAGTCACATCTGTCTCTCTCTTTTTTTTTTTTTTTTTTGATTGGAGGTTTAACGACCACCGTGAGCAACTCAATGGGCTATAAGCAGTCGCCCGTCCCTAATTTAGGGTCACTGGTTCTAGGGAAGGGAGAGAGCCAGTGCCGTAAGACAAACACAACATCCATGCCTGACCGGGATTCGAAATCGGACCCCTTACGGACGAATGATCAGAGGCCAGCGCCTTAGACCACTGCGCCACCGGGGCGGCATATCTGTCTCTCTTTGTGATGTGCAGCAATTCCTGAATCTGGTGGAAATATGTCATACCTTGATCATGATTAAGGTTTAATACAACATCTCCAGAATTAAATTCATATACACTTATATCTTTGGACTGGTACACTTTTGTATTTATATTGTTCCCAGTAAAAAGCAAATACCATTTCCCACCACTGATGATTTGCAAAATATCATTGTCGGCTTTTGAAAATGGACACTTCACTTCACCAATTACATCATCTAACATACTGTCAGGAGAGCAACCTAACTTCCCAGATTCATGCAAATACACACCTACTTTCTGAAAATTTACCTTTTTAACTTCTTCATAAATCTTTAGGGCATCATCTTCATGGCAAATGCCTCACTGAACAGATTTAATTTTTTCAATATTGTATTCACCCTTCAAGGTTTTAAGAAGGCTCAGAGTTATTTTTTGGTTTTTTGATAGCCTCAAGACCAAACCAAAACTGCTGAACGTTATCCTACCTTTTCGATAAGCTCCCCAAAGAGGGTTCTTCCTTTGGCCTTTTGTTGTCTCACACACTTCACTAATTTCCATTTCATCAGCTTTTCAATGATAAAACTAATTTTATCATCAGCTTCATCATACTCTGGTAAGCTGACAATATCATCAAAGGTCAGGACTTTGCGCACTGTAGTTGCTGTTGGTTCTGAAGACAGGTACCAATGCATCCCAGTAAACGGGTGAGGAACTACAGCTGTCTTCAACCACTCTCTATCTTCTTCATTTGCTTTCCTTTTGAGAGCAACATAATTGCTTTTCCCAAAAAGCTCTTCTACAGATTTCGGTTTCTCTGGTTCTTTTGATTTATTCCACTGACAAGGCTTATCAGTGGAACTCACATTTTGGACAGCATATAACAGTAATGCTGCCATATGATGGCCCTTGTCAATCCCTTTTGGACAGGTACAGCTGCAAGTCTTTATTTGACCACCACTCAGGGATACCAAAAATTAAAAAGATAACATTAAGAAACCAGTTGGTATATGATGCTGACTTCAAGAGAAAAACAATAATAATAGTACGTCTTCGAAGTCGTGACATCACAGAATGGCGACTGGGCATAAACATAAACACACATTGTTTACATGCTAGCTAACATTAGTTTTATCGTTGGCGGCTGTCGATAGTCCTGTAAAATTGATTTTTTAAGGTAAAAACTGAATATAAAAGATATAGTTTTATGTTTTGCAGTGTACTGTAATCACAAGACTGTCAAAACTCAGTGTTCATTTTATAGATTTCCGGAAAACAAACAGAAACATTCCCTTTGGACTAAAATGTCAAGGTAAGCATTTGTGGACTGACTGGTATTCTTGTGAAGAAGCACATTTTTTGTAGTCTGTAAAATATGAATTTGGATCAGCCCCCACCTCCCTTTTTTACAATTTCCAATCGTAGGTTGAAGAAGCGTATAAACTCCAGCTTTGTCCATCTGTCTGCACAATAACTCGCATAAAAATGGTTCAATTTCGATGAAATTTTAGTATGTGGTAGGGGATAACTTTATTGAAAACGAGCGAAATGGGGTCAAAGGTCAGTACATAGGAGCGGGATCTATTCCATTGCTCTTATGCATCATAACTTACATAAAAATGCTTTGATTGCGACAAAACTTCGTGTTGTTCCGGAGGTATACTGAACCTGTTCTGTTGAATATCATCAAAATGCAGTCAAAGGCCAGGGCACAGGAGCGAGATTTATTCCACAGACATTATCCTCATAACTTGACTAAAAGTGCTTTTATTGCGACAAAACTTTAGTATGTTGTTCCAGAGATATACTGAACCAATTCTTTTTAATATCATCAAAATGGAGTCAAAGGTCAGGGCACAGGAGCGAGATTTATTCCACAGTTATTATCTTCATAACTTGAGTAAAAATGCTTCTATTGCGACAAAACTTTAGTATGTTGTTGCGGAAGTATACCGAACAAATCTATAGTCAGGGTAGGGAGGAGGGTTTGTCTGTGTGCCATTTCTGATATGTTGGAAAGCATATCATAAAATTATCAATGCATTGCATGATTTTACTAGTTTTTTTTGGGGGGGGGGGGGTTGTCGTTTTCATAACATTAGGTTTTGCCTCAAGGCTGTTATATTAAATTCCGTACCGATTTACAGGTAAACTCATGCGAGTTTTTATAACATGCGATGCCTTTGGGAGATTTTATGTACTCTGTACAAAAATATAAATTTCACTAATAGGTTTATATATCCACACAGTTGAAGAGCATCCATAAAATGTAGACTTTGCAATGTAAGTATCTAAATGGATAGGAATTAGCAGATTTCATTTACGTGTAAACGACTTGTTGCAAAGGTAACATTGATGAGGTTTCTCACAGTGTGAATCCATAGATGAGCTGATAGATGACTTTTTGCGTAAATGACTTATTACATATTGTATATTGGTGAAGTTTCTCACCAGTGTGGAAAATTATGTGACGTGTGTGATTGAGAAGCAATATGACTACAATTTTTGTAAGTTAAAATGCTGTAAGATAAAATTCATTCACCAAAATGTGTTAAAATTAAATGATTAGGTATTTAAGTACTGTAAGGTTAAATCCAATCAGTGAAGTGATGAGGTTTCTCACCAGTGTGAATCAGCAGATGCTCCTACGAAATTGCAACCTGGCTGGACATTTCATCCACCTTTACTACAAACATGAGATGGTCCAGCCTTAAAGTTGTGGGCTTTTTGGGTGGCCAGTTCAAATATGATATAAAGCTGAAGGAAGTAAGATAAAATGATAAAAATTGTGAAACATAAGCATAAAAAGCAAACAGTACCTCAATGCTATATATCTTATCTTTCATAGAAGCATGAATTTGACCCCATATTTCCTCGCTATGCGGTTCATAATAAAATGACTGGATTTGAGAGGACTTCACAGCATTTTCACCATGTTGGAATTAGCTTCAAATTGTCAGGGGAAAAAAATGAAGAAATTGTGAAATATGAGCATATTTCACCAATCACTTTGAAACGTTATGGGAGTCATGAGGAACAGACATTTGTTTATGCCCAGTGCCATCTTGTGAAGTCACACTTCGACGACATTTCCTCCCTAAAAAAAGGTGATATACATATCCTTAACGCATGCAGTACATGTGAAAAAAAGTAATTAAAACAATAATAATAATGCAGCTGTCCTCCCTAAAAAAGGTGATATACATATCCTTAACACATGCAGTACATGTGAAAAAAACAAAACAGTAATAATAATGCAGCTGTCTTCTCTAAAAAAGGTGATATACATATCCTTAACACATGCAGTACATGTGAGGGGAAAAACTCATTAATGTGATGTATGTTCCAAAAAATTCACTCAGAAAAGTATCCTTTCAAAACATATGCTTATTCACACTGATGAAAAACCTCATCAATGTGATGCATGCCCCAATGAGTTCACTAGGAAATGTTATTTTTCACAGCATATGCTCATTTATACTGGTGAAAAACCTCATCAGTGTGATGTCTGCTCCAAGGAGTTCACTAGGAAAGGTAACCTTCCTTCCTTTTCTTTTTTTTTTTTTTTTTTTGATTGGAGGTTTAACGACCACCGTGGGCAACTCCATGGGTTATAAGCAGTCGCCCGTCCCTAATTTAGGGTCACTGGTTCCAAGGAAGGGAGAGAGCCAGTGCCGTAAGACAAACACAACATCCATGCCTCACCGGGATTCGAACCCGGACCCCGTTCGGACGAATGATCAGAGGCCATCGCTTAGACCACTGCGCCACCGGGGCGGCCAAAGGTAACCTTTCACAGCATATGCTCATTCATAACGGTGAAAAACATCATCAATGTGATATGCGTTTCAAATAATTTACTTGTAAAAGTAATCTTTATAGACATGTTTCTTCATACTAAAAACAGAAACATTGATGTGTGCTTAAAGATATTTTGAAAATGGGCAATTTTGGGCAGTATATGTGTACTGATAAATTTTGAAACACTAGAATAAGAAGAATAATGGGTGGTCAGTTACATATGATACGTATAAAACTGAAAGAAGTAAGATAAAATAATTTATGATAAAATAATTATAAAAAGCAGACAGTACCTCGACGCTATACATCTTATCCTTCATGGAAGCATGAATTTGCCCACGTATTTCTTCCCTGTGCGGTTCATAATAAAATGACTGGATGTGAGAGGACTTCACAGCATTTTCACTGCGTTGAATTAGCTTCAAATTGTCAGAAAAAAACCCGAAGAAATTGCAAAATATGAGCACATCTTGCCAATTGTACTGAAACGCTATGGGAATCGTGGAGGAACAGACATTTGTTTATGCCCAGCGCCATATTGTGACGTCACACTTCGACAACGTGTAGCTGTTAGTGCTGTGCGAGGCACGAAGTTGGCAATTTACTTTTAATATTAATAAATTTGCCCATCTTTATTATATTAAACGGTGATATACTGTTCTTAAGGATATTATTAGTTGATTTATGAATGTTTAGGAAGTTATGGCTACTTCCAGGTATTTAGAATTTAGGAAACATTTCGGCTGGTTCTGGGGCATCAGCGTAAGTACAAGTGTTTTGCTCATTCTGTAGGTAAAATCGCAGTGTAATTTCATAGTTTTTAAAGTTGTGTGTATGATAATCTAAGTTTAGTGATGAGTTTTAATCTAAGTTTAGTGACGTTTTACAGAGATCTGCTCTGTTAAAATGAAGAGAATATGATAGTGTATGCGAATCAATGTTAACTGTAATACCCCAATATTACTTTATATTAGATATATTATGATGTTGCCTTTTCACCTGTGAACAAGCACATGACTTGAAAGATTACTTTTCCGAGGATATTGCTTGGAACATGCATCCCATTGGTAAGGCTTTTCACCTGAATGAACAAGCATATGCCTTAAAAGATTACTTTTCTGAGCAAATTGCTTAGAGCACACATCATATTGACGAGGCTTTTCTCCTGCGTGAAGTAGGATGGGCTGTGAAAGAAAACTTTTCCTAGAACATTGTTTACATCATATTGGTGAGGCATTCCCCCATGTGAATGAGTAAATGCTTCCAAAGATCACATTTTCGAGCAAATTATTTAAAGCATAAATCATATTGGCGAGGCTTTTTCCCCGTGTGAATGCTTTCAAAGAACACTTTTTCGAGTAAATCGTTTGGAGCATACATCACGTTGGTGAAGTTTTCGCCCCATCTGAATGAGTAAATGCTTCAAAAGATCACTTTTTCGAGCAAATTATTTGGAACATACATCACATTGGTGAGGTTTCCCCCCCCCCCGTGTCAATGAGTAAATGCTTCAAAAGATAACTTTTTCGATCACATCATTTGGAGCATAAATCACATTGGTGAGGCTTTTCCCTGTGTGAATGAGTAAATGCTTCGAAAAATCACTTTTTCGAGTAAATTGCTGAGAACATACATCACGTTGGTAAGGCTTTTTACCCGTGTGCATAAGCATACGGTCCGAAAGACGACTTATCTGAGTTTCTATTAGAATATTTTTTCCTCTGTTAGCACAACAAAATATCATACTGTTCAGTGCCATTCTGTCAATCAAAATGGGAAATTAAGCTGGTCATATCTAAATTAACTTCATATATGCGCTTTACCACTAAATCTCTTCAGAAATTATAAGATTTCATATTAAATGTTTCTCCTTTGCTAACTTGAACAAGTAGCACTTGAAGGCTACTTTCCTTCGAACTTGGCCGTGGCAACGCTTCTTTTAAGCGACTTGATCAAGATGTCTTTCAATTCAAGTAGTTAGGGTCGCTTCCAAATTTTGAAGCAAGTTGGAAGACAGAAATGACCGTTGTCTGCTTCATTATGACCTAAAACTGTCTGCAATATGAACGGAAGCTGTGGGTATTAGCTTTAATCGGTAGTTTTTGTTAATTTGTTGGAGTGTTTTGGGCTATTAGTCATACTAATTATTATTATAACCTTTATCGGTAGCGTGTTTTTGTTTGTTTGAGTGTTTCACACTATTAATCATACTATTTTTTTTATTATAGCCTTAATCCGTAGCTTTTTGTTTATTTGTTTGAGTGTTTGCACTATTAATCACACTAATTTTCATTATAACTTTGATCGATAGCTTTTTTTTTGTTTCAGTAGCTTTTCACTATTAATCGACTGTTTTTGTTTTCTTATAATTGCTGAATGCAGTGATTTGAAAACTTTGAAATTTCATGAGGTATACAAGGAATATGAATGTTTATGTACTATTAAAGGTGAAGTGAACAGGAGTAGGCAGTTGCGTGACGTTGCACTAAAAAAGTTTCTAGAAAAGTTAGATTTTTGGGATTTTATGCTTGAAGATTGAAAAATGAGATAAAGTGTATTAGGACATCATTTAGCTAAGAGCTACAGAAGATGCAAAAGTCATGAACTAAAACTAGCTCTGATGAATTAAAATGGAGCTTTATTTTAGGGTCTGAATTTCCTGTTTGTTCTTTCTACAGTCTGTCACAGCCATGCAATGAAGTGTCACAAATCTGGTAATTTGTTTTATTATTGTTTGTTTATTTAAAATTTCGTTCCTTGAAAAAGGAACTAGCAAAAGACACTGTACATATCAATAACGTAGTAATTTTTCCATAGTTATTGGCCCCAATATTGGCTTGTAAAAAAACTAGCAGAAAAAAAACTAAAAAAAATTATTTTAGCCATTCCAACATGACCAAACTTTCAGACGGTAAGGACATCTAAGTGTTCTTTAAGTTCAGTTATTATGCATAAATAGTTTTCTTGCACAATTCATATCGCTCATTATGATAAAAATATTGACAGTTTTTTTTTTTTTTTTTTAGAGATTAAACTTGAAGGCTTTCAAAATTATTTTGATGAATTTGAATTACACTTTTGTAGATAACACACCTTTCATAGAAGACTGCATTACAATTTGTTTTTTTTCAGAAAATAAGTGTTACAATATCATGAGACAAAACTATGTGAAAAACAATGAATTAATCCAAATGAATTAACAGTGCCACTTTGGTGGCTGAGCATTCTGAGATGTTTTCTAATTAATTTTCTGAGCAAATCCCTGGTTCTAGGTGTAAATGATGTGTTTGTCTTGTGAATTTGGCTTTTTCCCTTCCCTGCAACCAGTTGTCCTAAATTAGAGGTAGACAACGGCATCTAAACTTATAGGTGCTTGTGACAGTTGTTAAACCCAAAACAACAACAACAAAATTATAAGTAGGTTGTTATTTTTTTAGCTGTCATCATTATCATTGCAAGGGCAGTAGATTAATTTGTCATAAAATATTTCTATTTTACCCAATAGAATAAGTATTAATCCAATAGAAAAAGTATTAATTAACAACCATTTGTTTATATGTATACCCAATAGAAAAAGTATTAATTAACAACCATTTTGTTTTCAATTTTAGAAGGCAGCTAAGTGATAGCAGACCTATAACATATCTGAATTGAAGAAATGTGATTAATTTTACTATGAATCACATTTGTACTTCAACAGAAATATAAATGTGGTTTGTAGTAGAAAATAGCTGTTGCTGGTATTTTTTCCCTTAAACAGGTTTTAATTGTTCTTTCTAAAAGCATGTGAATTGGGTGGTTGCTGTATCAGAAATCTTAACGTTTCTGAAGAACATGTTCCAGCATTCTGATAATGGTGTACAGAAAGAAATGCCACAGCAGCCTTGCTTAATTTTCAAGCATTTTCAGGAGATCATGTAAAGAAAAAATTATTCCGCTCGATACATTCTTTCTAAATAATTTCTAACACACATTCTCTTCTGGTATGTGAAAATGTTATATTTTGTAACTTTTTTTCGATCAGAATTATGTGTTCATATGTGCAATACATATGGTCGAATCCAAAGAGAGCATGGGAAAAATTTGAGTTATCAGAAAAAAACATTATGTGAATAGAACATGTGCAGGAAATTTTACTTTTCTCAAACTATCAAAGTTTGAGTTATTAAGAGTCAACTGTATATATAAAGGCTGCAATTTGTTCTACATGTATAATGCATCATGAAATCAATCTACACACAAAGAATCTAATTGCTCATAATAGGTACATGACGTAAGTGATGGTATTAGTGGCAAATGCTTAGGTTTGAAGTAAAAAGAAAATATAAATATCAACCATATGGAACATAACTCGAACAAATCATTTTGTAAACTGCTGTGAACTATGAGCATATGTCAACCATGAAGCAGATAATTCCCATATAATATCTTCATAATGTGAGTAATGTCCAAGGCAAAAGAACTAAATCTGTCATGTGCATGCATTTTATTTGGTAGTAATACGTAATACTTCCTAATGCCTCCCTGGTGGTGCAGTAGTCTAAGCGATGGCTTCTGATCATTCATCCGAGATCGGTCAGAGTTTGAATCCCAATGAGGCATGAATGTTGCATTTTTCTTATTGTGCTGGCTCTCTCCCTTAATCCCTGCAACCAGTGACCCTAAAGTAGGGATGAGCAACTGCTTATAGCCCTCTGAGTTGCTCACAGTCATCGTTAAACCCCCAATTAAAAAAAAATACTTCCTGAAAGTTTTGTAATGCTAATGACACGCCATTTACATATTGCTACATCAGAGTGGTCTCTAATAATTTGTTTATGTATATAACCACCATTTTGGTACAATTGGCAAATTAGTATCACCACACGGGAGTGTGGGTTTTCAACTTTCCTCTGAGGGTTTGAAACCCTGTTGGCTGGCTATTCAGTCTTTGGTTTTCTAGGGTTTCTGCTGATGTAATATGAATAGCTTCCCGAAGTCACTTCTGCAGGAAGTAAACCTTATAGTAGTTGCCTCCCCCCCCCCCCCCAGTGCCTCATCTCCAATTTCCACTGATTCCTAAACTATTTTGATCCAACTGTTTTGAACTGCATTAGGCCTAACAGATTTAATATTGATACCATATGCATGCCACTTCAGTACAACCACAAGGAGTGCAAGGTTGGCATGATGAGATTATAGAATATTGAGCTAAGTCAAAATGTGATCTTTTTCCTCATTGGTGGGCAGTGCATAAAAGGAAATTAAGATACTTCATTGTATAATTCGCACCATTTGATCCATTATGGGCAAGAGATAATTCGCTGCCCACCAAGACAACTAACTCTTTATTCATTAATGGCAGTTATTGCCTTCTGACTCCATTGATTACCTTACTGATGGTATGAACTTTTGTTGCTATGAAAGCAACTCACCACTGTTGCTGTTTTCTCACACTTAAAGAGAAGTGTGGTAATTCAACAAATATTGTGGTTATCACACTTTCTGAATTTATGAAATTTATTTGGAATGTATGTTTAAGGACTAATACAAATGAATAAATGCCCAACAAGTATAAATGTATCTTAAGGGGTTTTTTTTTCTGTGCCTATATTACTGGTTAATGATATTAATACAAAGAGTGTATAATAGTTTTACTTACATGGAACAGTTGTTGTTTACCAAGTAAATAATGGTTCTCCAAGGTGGCACAGTGAAATTTTCCATTGCGATTTGTGGTACATCACATAGTGCATTCCATTCTGTGATAGTCAGTAGCTAGCTAGTACTTTTTATACTTTCATTTTGAATGTTTTTCTATTCTTTCCCGAATAGTTATATATCTGTAGAACCAAAAGTAAATATTTGAATCCACTGCTCATGCAGAATTTCTGACATAGGCTAAGTCTGACTGGGACCTAAGTCTTTCTAATTTTGCAATACAGTAATAATTTTAGAGTTTAAAATACTTAAGAACTATACAAGGTCACACAGGTCAACCGAACCTACACTATTTTATCAAGATCCCACCAGGCAAGCAAATTTGTGCATTTTATGTCAAATATTACAACACATTTCATAGGGTAGAATATTCTGCTTGGGAAGATGTGCATGCTACTTTTTGTTTCTAAATTTTCATTCAAAGATTGGGTGTTTCAAATATTTCTTTACTATGGAAGAAAAAAATTTGGAAATTTTCAGAGAAGCTAGTGAAACATGTGTTAGTAAAACTGTATCTGACTAGAAAAACATATCAGTAATATGTTTATCATATTTTTGCTAATGTTAATGTTGTTTTCTCCATTTCTTCTTAGAATGTCATCTTCATATGTGGTTTCTGCTTTTAAAATTCTGCCAAAATGAAATATTGTCTGATAAATTTTGCAATATTTCTAAAAAGGAAAAGATGTTCTGAATATTTATTGTGTAATGGACCTTATTCACCTTGCATTGCATCATGGGAAAGCCTTTCCGTGGCCAAGGACCAACAACAGTTTGTTTACATGAGTTTTCCCATTGCTTCACATGGCGTTACATTGCAAGGGCTCAGGAAAATCGCGATTTTCGTAAATTTATTAAGGACATGTCTAACTTTTGCTCATCGTATGGTTGTGCTAATAAATCCTGCAACTTAAATTGTGAAGACAAAAGAAAAACATTCCTTAATCTTTTTCTGAAAAAGACGAAATTATTAAAGTAATGGCTGTGTAAAATGAAACACTGTGATTTCCATTCCAATGTGCATTCTCCAATATGTTCTTTTCACTTTAACGAAAAATATTTTGAATATTATGATACTATGAATCAAAGGCAGTTGGAACCTCGTAGTATTCCTTCAAATTTCAATTTCAAAAAAGAAAAAGAAAAAAAAAAAAAAGGCAGGAGAAAATTGATGGAATATTTGGATCGGTAAGTTACGAATTAAATTCTATTTTCCTCAAAGAATAAAACAAACATATCTATAATTTCTCTTTTATTTAATGTTACGCATTCATTTAATTTTTAAGCAGATTGCCTAGCGTGCAAATCCTAGTGTGTTTCCTTATTATGTATTTGTCTGAGCTTCTAAATGTTTTTGTTTTGCAAAACAAGGTACTCAAGTTTATGTTTCAGATATTTCACCAATGTCTGACAATAAGAACATGAAAATTTAATATACCATGTACGAGAAATGCTACATTAAAAACTTTATGATGACTAACGGCGATGCTCTCCTGCGTCATGTGAAATAAACATCGAACACAAAATTGTATTGGTATATTTTTACAACCTTGATTTGTTCTTCTAAGAAGTTAATTTCTTCTTCACCCTGTAGCTCTATTAATTCCTCGGCAGAATCCATGACGTTAGGATTGTAAAAATTAGCCAACAGTAAGGGATAATCAAATAGCGAAAACATTGAATCAGTAGCCATGTTGGTTCGCAGAAATCCACTTCTGACGTCACATGAATATGGTCCATTACTTGATGTATTACATACACATGTGAAAATGTTGTATAAATCCAGTGGTCTATGGAGAAGAAATTGAAAACTTCACAGACTTCATGTGGACTTGTGATTTTTGAAATGTCAAAGAAAATACATGCTTACATCATTCATTATGGCTTCAAATACCACCTATGCCTTGGTTTCAACATATGTGATTGTGATACTAGCAGCTGATTACAAACAATAGAGCTGAATAACACAAAATATTCTAAGGGTGAAGGGAATTAATTTCCTTCAGTTTCTTTTCATATTATTGAACTTCTCACAATCTGTTATGATATAATTATTATTTTAGAGCTATTAGTATTTCACATGTTAATACTGATTTTCATTACAAAAATGAGGTGGGGTGTTATGGGAGGCAGAGGCATGCACAAATTGTGTATTGTGATAAAGAATTTTGTGTATTAAATTATCAGAACTGCATGTCTCATTAACAGACCCTGTCCATAAAATGTGTCATTCATCAGTTTACCATTTTTATTCCTAAATAAGCAAACTAATGTACTTTTGTCTCATTTCAGTTTTGATTACTTTCTTTAATTTAACCACTTGGCTGAAATGAAGTTATGGCATTTTCATTTAATCATTATGATTATATCATTTCAAATTTGTTTTACCATATTTAGCTATTAAATACCAACATATACAATGATGAAGATTATGTGCCTTCTTAAGTTTGTGCCAGTGCTTTTGTGTCAGAGGCCTCTGAAGAAGCTGCAGAAGCATCACCCCCAAAGCCTTCTTGGAACAAAATAACTAAAAGGAAAAGAAGTTCAACATCACATATTAAAACTGTAATAGATAAATGACACAGGAAATGTGTCAGATCTCTAGAGAAGATGAGTTTGAAACATTAGGTAACTTGATGCAACTTGATGCATAGAGCACATCTAAGGAGATTGTCATTGCAAAGGATTCTTCAAGTGTGGATAATATGTAACCACATCTGATCAGTGAAAGAACTGCAGCACATAAGTTGGAATGTTTTCATCCAGTTACATCATGAATCATCTCACAGTGTGATACTAATACGTATTTTTTTAATGTAACTGTTAAATAAAAGTTCATGTTGATTTATGGATACCGGATTCATGTGTGCCCTGAAGTAATTTATTGTGCATGTTTGTGATGGTCTTTACATGTTTTTAAGAATTTTTTTTAAGGAACATACATGGGTTAAAACCTGTTTAAATAGGAAACACCCCTTGTCCTTAGATGTCAATGGTATTCAGAGAATGGTTAACTTTTATTTCTTTTTCATATTGCAAATCAGATTCAGATCTGAAATATAAGTGCATGAATGTAAAGTTTCACTTCCCTTAGAAATTGCAACTCCACTTGAAATTTATCAGGGACACTTATGCCTATATCATTACCATGGTATAAAGTGTTGCTTTTTATATATGTAATATGTGTCTGTTTATTTTTTGGCCAGGTTCTTTAGGACATTCCATGTAGTACTCACAGTTTTCTTTAAATAAATTCCATTTTGTGTTTGACTGAGAGTGCAAATCCATGTGCTGTATGTGTGTAGCATATGATTTTTTTTAAGGTATGACAAATGAGCCTGTGGAAGGAAAAAACTGGTTATGTTAGAATTGTATTACATTTGCCCAGTGTAATGCTAATTGGGAATCAAGGCAACAGTGACCACCATATTGTAATGCATCTCATTTGTTGAATATTTAGCTGATATGTACTTAAAATTTTTGGATAATTTAGGGCTGTTTTTCTATCACTATTATTTTTATAACCTTTGAATGTCTTATCTTTAATTAACTTATTAACTTTGGAAGGGGGAGGCTGTCTTATGTTATATACGTGCTTTTGACCTGATATTTCAAAGTATTTCACACATTGTTTGCTCTGTGAGGCATGTACTCCTGGCCCGAGAGGTCCCTTACGTTACCGACCTTTGGTTAGTTATGAAATTTTTTTTGTAGAAATAAAGCAGTTACGTTATATATTTTCAGTTCCACATTCATTCATTTGCACAATCAAACATTTAAAATTTACTATTAATTAAAAGATTTTAGTAGAAAGAGTTATACTGTACTCATCAGGTCAGGAGATGTCTCACAAGGGGTTCGTTGTTACGGCGGTGCTTAACCGCCATCATCTGGCCACTACTTCTACATACTAGCGTCTGCCGACAGAGATATGATCAGCTCATGAACACTAGCATCTGCCGACAGAGATATGATCAGCTCATGAACACACATTCTGTTATCTCATTGGTGGGTGCCGTCACGGCGCCGAGACAGCACCCACCAATTGGAGACCGCGGTTATTCTGTTAATGTTTTGATATGGGGACGATCATGGCTGCTTCGATTCAAAGAGGTAAGTTTTTATCTCGTGCTTTTTTTGATCTGCAGAATACACAATCCCATTTGTTTTTTGCCTTCACATCGGAACAGTGGTGGACTAAGCCTTTTGAAGGAATAAACATGTATTTGTGGACCACATTGATGCATTCGGTTTGTATTGTGATCGTCATTTCGTGCTGTCTCGATTTTTTTTCCCTTCCCATTCCCATCGAAACAGTGGAGGATTAAGCCTTTTGAAAGAATAAACCTATGTATGGGGTCCACAGTCGAAATTTTTATATGATGTTTGTATATGCCATTCGTAGTTACAATTTCTGTTTGCCCCCACCTGAAAACTAAACAATCGCCACCCTGTTTGTGGTCAAAGGTATCAGAAGGTGAAAATAATGTTTTGAATTGGGTGTTTTCAACCAAAAATAAAAAAATTTGACAGCACTGGCAGTCTTTTATGAACTTCTGGAGATTGGCTAATGTTATACAAAATCGTTAGTAACAGGTATTGGTAAAACTAGACGAAACCCGTCGGAATCGACAGTTTTTTTTTTTTTGAAAAGAATGAACTCATATGAAACAACAAATGTGAACTTTATTTGATTTACAAATTCATTCAACCAATTCAGTAAAGCCAATAGCCCAGGTTCGTGATTTTTTTTAAATTAAATAATAAATTCGCATGAAACAACAAACGTAAAATTTATTTGATTGACAAATTCATTCAACCAATAACAGTGAAGATAAAGTCCAGATTCGTGATTTTTTTTTTTTTTTTTTTGGTGACTGAAGATTTAAGGACCACCACCATGAGCAACTCGATGGGCTATTCATAGTTGACCGTCCCTAATTTAGGGTCACTGGTTCCAGGGAAAGGAGAGAGCCAGTGCTGTAAGACATGAACAAAACATCCATGCCTCACCGGGATTCGAACCTGGTAGACAAAACCCGTTAAAATCGACGATTAGTTTTTTTTTTAAAAAGAATAAACTCAAATGAAACGTTTATTTACATAATGGGAAATGTCTTGCCTACGTAAATAAACTGCATCAAATGAATGTTAAGTTGTATGTATACATCACACAGCCCAATGGCACAATGCAATTAGGTCTTTGAGTGTTCGCTGTTCCAATAAGAACTTTCATACAAATTCTTGCTAACATTCTTTTGCACAAGGGTTCGCTGAGAATAGAGACTTTGGACTATCTCAGTCACTCCATGTTTCCACTTTCACCAGCGCATGAGTCAACCGCTGGTGATCGGATGTGAACTGCAGGCTTCTCCCATAGATTTTACATGGGAAATTTGCCGCCCCACAGCACTCGAATTCTTCTCTTTGACTGGCACATCTATATGGTAAGACCTTTATTTTGATACCTCAACCATATGTTTACGTTCAGCCATTACGTCACAACTGTTCTTACAGTAAAAACCTTATAGAATTAATATATAGATGATTTAACCCCCCCCCCCCTAGAATTCATAGTTTCTTGCTGTCCTGTAGAGCTGCAGATTGTTATCTTGGATATCTTTAGCTGCTGTATAGCACTTTCATTTTCTGTGAGACTTATTAATTACATCGTTCATGTTTGAGATTATTATGGCTTTGCATGCATCATTATCCTATGTATACATTACCAAAGGCTTGTTTACGATTTACAAGGTGTGTACCAAATTTGGGAAATGCAATTTCATGACCACTTTTAAAAGCTCTCTCTCTCTGTATATCATCATCATCATTGTCAACCATTATCAATCCACTGCTGGACGAAGGTCTCCCCAAGTTTCCTCCACAACGGTCTGTCTTGTGCCAGTCTCCTCCATGTCACTCCCGCATAGTTACGAATTTCATCCACCCATCTCCCATGTGGTCTTTTTCTGGGTCTTTTCCTGTCCCTTGGAATCCAATCTAAAATTTCGGCTGTCCATCTATGGTCTGTCCTTCTGGCAGTATGTCCAGCCCATTGCCATTTCAGGGATTTAACTCTGATCATGATGTCTTCCACTCTCGTCATTTTTCGGATCCACGAGTTCCTCTTCTTATCTCTCCTGGTTATACCAAGCATGCACCTCTCCATGCCTCTTTGAGTTGTCTGCAGCCTTTGTATGTCTCTTTTAGTTAAGGTCCACGTCTCTGCACCATACGTAAGCACTGGAAGGATGCATTGATCAAACACTTTTCTTTTAAGACATAATGGCATATTGCTCTTGAAAATTATGCTGTTTCTTCCAAAAGCTCTCCAGGCAAGTTTTGTACGCCGATTAATTTCTTCATCAATGTGACCCTCACTTGATATCTGCTGTCCAAGATAAACATACGTATCTGTTATCTCCAGTTTTTCTCCATCAATCGATAAATCTTCATTTCTTGTAAAAGCATTGAACATCACTTTTGTCTTCTGAAAGTTCATTTTTAATCCCACTTCTTTACTCTTGTCAGCAAGTTCCTGGATCATACTCTGCAGCTCTGATGGGGTAGTTGCAAAAATGACTACGTCATCAGCAAAACGAAGGTGGGTTAGATAATCTCCATTAATCTTTATCCCTTTGTTTTCCCAGTTCAGTGATTGAAAGACATTTTCCAATGTGGCATTAAAGAGCTTCGGAGATATGGTGTCACCTTGTCTCACTCCCTTTCCAATTTTTATGTGTGTTGTATTTTCAAACAGCCGAATCTTTGCACTTGCATTTTCATAGATGTTATTAATAATATTAATGTATGCATCTTCAATACCGCAGGATTTCAGAGCCGTGGTAACTGCTGATGGTTTCACCGAATCAAAGGCTTTTTCATAATCGATAAAAGCCATGCACAATGGAAGTTCATATTCCTCGCTCTTTCAATTAGTTCTCTCAGTACGTGGATATGATCTATTGTGCTGTAGCCACTCCTGAATCCAGCTTGTTCTCTCGGTTGAGCCATGTCCAGTGTTACCTTCAAGCGGTGTGAAAGAACTTTAGTGAAGATTTTATAAACCACTGATAGGAGGCTGATAGGTCTGTAGTTCCTGAGATCCTCAATGTCACCTTTTTTATGTAGCAGGATCATTGTAGCATTGTTCCAATCCTCAGGAATCTTCCCTTCATTAAGGCATCGAGTGAAAATTTGGGCGAGTACTGTTTCAATTTCTCCACTTGCTTCTTGTATGATGTCTATAGTAATTCCATCTTCTCCTGGAGCTTTCCCCGCTTCATGTTCTTGATTGCATGAGCAACTTCTGCTGGGAGGACTGGAAGAACTCTGGTACCTTTCATGATGTCTGGAGTACATGTATCATCCCTTTCATATAATTTGGAGTAGAAATCTTTCACTCTTGTCAAAATTTCGCCTCTATTTCTTGTTATAGAACCATCTTCTTTTCTCAGAGCCATAATCTGTTTTCTTCCCTTACTGAGATGTCCCTTTCCTATCTTCAGGCTTTGGTTGTTTTCAATTGCTTTCCTCACTAGCTCACAGTTGAATTTCCTTACGTCTTCAGTGATACTTTTTCGTGTTGTCTTGCATAGCTCTATATATTCCACTTTGGAAGTCACATCTTCTTTAGTTGTCCTCATCTCTCTTCTTTTTTGCATCAACATTTTGGTTTTTCCTGATAATTTGTTCACATGCAACTTGTTCTTAGACCCAGCTAATTTTGTTGCTGTTTCCATTAGAGCTTTGGTTACTTTTCTGTTAACTTCCGAAATATCCACTTCTTCCGATGTTAGGCCTTCTAAAGCAGAGAATCTGTTCTTCAGTTCCAACTTGAAAGTATTATGGTGTTTTTTAAGGTTGGTTATGTCAATACATTTTGTTTGTCTTATGAGCTTGCCACGTTCCAGTTTAGTGTTGAGGTGCATCTTACATCTCACCAATCTATGGTCACTACCTGTGTTGAACTTGTTCAGCACACTGCAGTCTTCGATGACGAATTTTTTGTTACACATAATAAAATCAATTTCACTTGTCGTCCCATTTGGATGTCTCCATGTCCATTTCCTGTGTGGCTTTTTCTTGAAAAAGGAGTTCAAGATGAAAAATCCTTCTGCCTCTGCAAACTCAACGAGAGTATTTCCACGCTGGTTTCTGTTGCCGTGACCGAATTTACCTACTGAAGTTTCATTCTGTTGCCGTTGCCCTATTTTTGCATTGAAATCTCCCATAATTATCTTCAAGTGCTGCTTACCTTTATTATTTAGATGACGAATTTCCTCATAAAATTCTTCAATTTCTTCTTCAGGATGACTTGTGGTGGGTGCATAAGTTTGAATAATCTGAGCCTGGTATCTTCTCGAGAGTTGGATAACGAGTCGTGCAGCTCTGTCAGAGGAACTTTCAACTTCTACCACTTTATCCTTCAGTTTCTTGTTTATTATAAATCCAACACCACTAGTTCTGCCAGTATCTGTCCCACGATAATAGAAGAGATGTCCACTTTTCAGTTCAATGAGATCTTCTCCTTTTCTCCTTACCTCACTTAGCCCGACGATGTCCCACTTGATCCTTTGTAGTTCCTCTTCCAATTCAAGAAGCCTTGAATCAGAAGATAGGGAGCGTCCGTTATAGGTAGCCAAGGTCAGCATCAAATGGCAGCCTAGTCCGGTCCTCCGGGAATTCTTAGCACCCTCTGCCTTCATGTCGCACTGGCCGCTGCCTTGGCCAGGTACATTCCAGCTGCCGGAGACTGAGGGCCAAGATTTAAGTTGTAGAGTCATTTTGGAGGTGTTTGGCCATAACTCACCATGCTGGCCAAGCGGGTTGGTGAGTGTGGGATAGCATTTCCTCTGATCCCGATGGTATAGTTATACCGCTATTGGCGGTCGTCAGAGCCCCTTTAGTGGGAACAGGATGCACCACGAGAAGGCGGGGTTGACATTTGTCAAGGAGAGGCTGTGATGTTACGCTTCACCTGACCTTACATCCCCTCTCTGTATATATATATATATATATATATATATATATATATATATATATATATATATATATATATATATATCCCTATCTGAGGCAGTGGTATGCATGTGCTCATGTTACAGAAGGGAAAGCCACCCCTGCTAGTAGTAAAAAACTGACTCATCATACTTTGACTATGCCCAAAGTAAGGCTTAGTCGAAGGATATGTAATGAAATCGTGTAGCACTATTGCAGTACATGCTTTCATTACAATCTTTCTTTAGCATTTATACCTGGAAAATGTCATGACTTCCTAAGGAACATAATTTAAAATTGTTCTCAAAATTTTGTACATATACACTGAATGATCACTGAATTCTGACCATAGATCATCCTTTCGCCCTCAGTACAGCAGCTATCCAACATGGCATCAATTTAATAACATGTCGGAAGCAGTTGGGAGGTATGGCCAACAAAAGTGGGTGTAATGCAGTCTTTAATGCTGTTACGGAGGTATAATCGGTGTGTTGAGATGCCTGAAATGCTCTTCTGTAATGTTGCACAAGTGTTTTATGGGATTGATACTGTTGGAGTTTGAAGACCAGTTTATATGCTGGAAGTCTGAACTGTGCTGCCCAAACCATTCCTGTATAGCATTGGACCTGTGGCTTGGCGCATTGTCATCTTGGAAGACATTGTCGCCATTTGGGAAAAAGTGCAAGATTGCTGGGTGTACAGAATCAGCAAGCAATTCACGACAGTGAGCACAAGTCACATGTTGTTCCACATGCACCAGGGGTCCAAGTTTCTGCCAGGTAAACACATTCCATACCATAACAACTGCCACCACCGGCTAACACTGTTGATATCAGGCAGGATTGATCAACCACCTCATGTTGTTTCTGATCTGTTGCATAGATCCACGCCCAAAATTCTTTTCGAGTTTTTGGAAAAGTGAAATATTCAGGGGATAAAAAACTGTGGTTAAATTTTATTTACACGTAACTCCTTATAACTTCCTATAAGATGAGCAAGGCAATGAAAAAGGGAAGCTAATTTTTTTCTCTTTTCATGCTTTTTTTTTTTTGTGTTCCGTGTTGCAAAAACATTCAGGTTATTTTGAGGAGTACCAGGAATGTGTGGGATAGTATCGTTTGATAGTGTTTCTCTCTCTCTCTGTATGCTTTGGTCCACAGCAGAAGAGGGAAAATAAATTCAATGTAAATATTATTTGGGTAACGAGAGCACATTTTATTTGATATTTAACACTTATGCAATGTAATCTGTAATAATAGCTGTACTTTAGTGCAACTTGAATATAATCCTAGTTGTAAATGCATTTATGGCACCTCTATTCATAGTGATTGTGGAATAACTTTTTTACAGGTCTTATAGAGGTTATTTTTCATGAAAGTTGGTTGTCAAATTTTCGAACTAAAGCCTGGTTCGTCATCAGGACTATGTCACTGGAGTAGTTGCTGCCACTCAATTGGAAGAGTCCATCCGCAATTATCGTTAATTGTGGTACTTCTTCTTCTTGCTATTTCGATCCCTTCTTCTAGTTTCCTCTTTACTAAGTTTGACTGGTGGGCGATTATTTTCACTGAGTCCCAATTTATGGAGTGTCCACTTGCTTGTATATGTCTGTCTAGCCCTATTTTGTTCCCAATGTTCCTAATAGCTGCTTGGTGTTCTTTCATTCGGACCTTAATACTTCTCCCTGTTTCTCCTATATAGCTGAGTCCGCAGTTACAGGTAATTGATGCTATGGTCTAGGTAATTGATGCTATGGTCTTTTTTCTGGAACAGGAAAAAGACCATAGCATCAATTACCTAGATTTAACCTTGACCTCAAGAGAGGGGAAAATATTCACTCAGCTTTTTAGAAAACCCACCAACACAGGGAAGATGTTAGACTTCTGCTCATTCCACCCTGATTATATTAAATCGAATACGGCGAGACAATTTTTGGAAAAAATTGAAATCCTGGTCTCTTCAGCTACTCAAAAAGATCTTCACAAAGAAGAATTAAAGGAAATATTGGCAGAAAACAATTACCCCTCCCCATATGTTGAGAAAATATTTAAACAAGTGCCAAAAAAGAAGCAGGAAAAAACCAACTTCAAATTCACCAGCAAAATTACGTACCACAAGGGACTTTTCGAGAAACTGAAAAGGATTGGAGCAAAATATAATATCAGGCTAGCTCCAGATCTTAATAACAAAATAAAGAAATTCCTGCCAGCTTTAAAGCAGAAAGAATTGGACATCCAATTGCAGGAAGGAGTAATTTACTGCATCAACTGTAACTGCGGACTCAGCTATATAGGAGAAACAGGGAGAAGTATTAAGGTCCGAATGAAAGAACACCAAGCAAGCTATTAGGAACATTGGGAACAAAACAGGGCTAGACAGACATATACAAGCATGTGGACACTCCATAAATTGGGACTCAGTGAAAATAATTGCCCACCAGTCAAACTTAGTAAAGAGGAAACTAGAAGAAGGGATCGAAATAGCAAGAAGAAGAAGTACCACAATTAATGATAATTGCGGATGGACTCTTCCAATTGAGTGGCAGCAACTACTCCAGTGACATAGTCCTGATGACGAACTAGGCTTTAGTTCAAAAATTTGACAACCAACTTTCATGAAAAATAACCTCTATAAGACCTGTAAAAAAGTTATTCCACAATTGAATATAATGTTAATTCGTATTGCAAATATATTTATTTCATGTTAATGTGAGCTTCAATCGCTGTCAAACAAAATGGCAGTCGTCAGTTGAGTTTCAGGTATCTTAATTTTTTTTTTTTTTTTTTTTTTTTGTGTGTGTGTGTGTGTGCCAAGGCTGTTAGAAGAATTAAAATGTGATGTGTGGTCGGATATGAAGTAATGTATTAAGCCTCCGGTTGGCCGGCACGTATATATACGTTCGTAGATTTCTGTACCCAAAGTGACGACAATGCAATAATACGTTCATCTGAAACCTGTTCAAAAGCAGCGAGAACGCATTCATGCGCATCTCAACGACAAATACTACAGAAAGACGGGACGCTTTTAAGGGAGTCTCCTGTTATTCATGTGACAAAATTTTGCATTGCTGCTTCCAAATCCCCTGCTGCCACCTGGAGGGTTAATTGACGTTGTACATTATTTTTTTTGTTCCCCTTTGTGTAAGCGCATTTGAAATAGTCCTCCCCCTCCCCCTTTTATCGCCCTTTCATCAGAAGGAAATTCCAGCCATTGGGGTCAAGTGGAAAAAAAGGGTGCAGCTAAGAGCTATGGCCACGTGTCTGTTAGAGTACACTAAATTTATACATACCAATGTTGAAACCATTTTGCCGTTGCAGAAATTTCAGCATTATGGACCTGTGTGGGGGAGGGAGAGGCAAACAAGGCACACAAGCCCACCTGTGTTTCTCGGACGAACATGATGTCCTCAAGAGACGCCGACTAACTCGTTAAGCTTTTACCAGCAGATCCTAGAAACAATCTCAGCAAAAGACAGCACACACACAGCGTT
Organism: Macrothele yani; assembly: GCA_039090855.1. Lineage (NCBI taxonomy): Eukaryota > Metazoa > Arthropoda > Arachnida > Araneae > Macrothelidae > Macrothele > Macrothele yani. The sequence continues at coordinate 145,698,422 of CM076996.1, forward strand.
ATCCCATCAGGTCATGCACTCACACAAAAGACTACAAAACTTTAGATGTTCACCCACTCTCTATAGAACAGCCTAGTCTGCTCTATGTTAAAGCCCCCTAGAGGGTTAGAACAGTGTTGCAAGCTGTAAGCGTCACATCCTTTGCCCAAGGATTTCTGTTGTTCAACAGACCACACGTCTAGCATCAAATCAGCCTTCTACATACAATTTTGGTGCTCCAACACATCCTAGCAGGCACAGTGGAAACACAGGCAGGTGGCTGTTTCAGTGTCGTTGCCGCACTTGTTTATTCCCACCAACAGCAAAATGTGCATCTGGTAGGTAATTCCTTTGCTACAGAGTATATTTGTCTTAAAATTTTATAAAAAACCATGATATCAATGTAGAGAAACAAAAGATTTAAGAAAAGGAACATGTAAGCACTTTACAAACAATGCCTACAAATTTTGCATTTAAATTTCCAAAACAAATGACACAATCAATCGTATCGCTAAAAGGTTTCGTTGCCTGAATGTAAATTTTCTGAGTCCTGTCAAAATAATGATAAGAAAACGATAAAGGAAAAAGGGCAGGAAAATATATTGTAGAATATATGCACTGCCTTTGGTTTATGCTAAGAAAAGAAGCAAACTAAAATGGTCTCATATTCATGTCAGGTTATGTGTTTATTCTGTTTTTAAAATTAAAATTTTATTGATGTATGGAGGGTGGCATGTGTTATATTTCTACTAAGTTAATTCAGTTGATCACAGGTTATCTTATATTTTATCCATAGTTAAATGATATTGCTTATTTGTTATTAAATTAAATGGCTAAGACCTCCTTTGTTAAGTGAACTACTGTAGTTTACTCGGAAAATGTCTTTAAATATTTGGTAGGTTAACTTTATTTGGTGTTTCAATAGAAGTTAAATTTGATTAATTTAATTTAGCATATATGATTTAACATTTTGTGTTTATTTACTTTGACTGGATTATGTATTTTATTGTTCTAGTAGCAGGGATACCCGGGATTTCCAGGGTAAATATTACTGTTCATGGAATCAGCAAGTGAAAGCTAATGGATGAAAAAGATATTCCTGTAATTTTCTAGTAAATTTATTTTAATTGACTTAGGTTATTACTTTTTGATGAACAATATTTTTGGATTTTCCATTGGGAACAAAAATATAGATTTTAAGGTTTGTCAACCCTTGAGCAGGTGACGTTGAATTGTTCGTGTGAAAAGCAGAGTTCCTCCAAATTAATG